>CM038792.1:134267804-137123053 GCA_021764765.1 Vicia sativa | reverse complement strand
ATAGTAAATACATAATACATAATGTGGATAGATATTAAACTTTCAATCACTTTATATATCCAAAATATATAATATTTATGGTCGGATGATGTCGATGACTCTTGTATTCATATTATTATTTAAATGCAGAAGATAAAAATAAGAGATATGTACTCATACTATATATATTATATGGTGGTGGCATGAAAGGTAGTTTTCTGTTATTGAAATGTAGGATTCTAAAAATTATATTTAATTTATGAGTGTTTTATCTAATATTTAAAATTAATTTTAGTTTAAATTGAAGACATTATAATTTTTTTATCTTTCCTTAAATAATATTAAATATATTATTTTCTATGATTTGCACTAATATTAAGGAGTTAGTTAGTATTTTTGATATGTAAGTTTTTACGACTAACAATGTTCAAGTATGCTATAGGTTACTCACTACTACTATAAAATGCAGATAAGCATCATAGTTATCATGGTTCTTCTAAATTATGTGGAGACATCTCAAAAACTCATGCGATAAAATCAAGTTTTCATAGATGAGAACTTCAGTGTCCTAAAAAATATTATTCATTTAACCTTAAGAGGCGCAGGGTTATGACATAAGGTTGAATACACAATTACATTAGTAAGCTGAAAATAAATATAATTTAAACTCAAAATTTTATATATGAGTGATAATAACATTTTATGTTATATACCATTCTTTTTTAACTTCTTTACAACAAATTCACACACTATTCTTAGGGTTAGTTGTTGTTCATGATGATTTTGGTTGCTAGGCAGGAAGCAAATCAAAACTAATATGATATACCTCAACAAAACCTGAACAAAACTGGGTGCTAGATTGATTGAGATTGCCGGAACGCCTCTGATTCCAGAACAAAAAGTTATTAGACTATCAAATTGCTTATTATCATTTACTTATAAAGTTTTTAATGAAACAATTTTCATTTAACTTTTTTTAAAATAATTATTCATTTTATATTTATTTTTAAATAAAAATAAATTATTTTGTAGTATATTTGTAGAACATATACTAACTTTATTATTTCATGAGCATATACTAACTTTGTTATAAAAAATATGAGTAGAATGACAGTAAAAATATGAGAAAATGAGTTTTATGCAAGAAATCATATTAAAAGAAATTCAATAAATCATAAATAAGAGAAGGACAAATCTTTAGTATTAAATAATGATTTATCTTACTACTTTAATCAAATAAATAATTAAAATAAATAATTTTCATTTAAATCATGTAAAATGATTAGAATTTTAAATTCATAAAAATTTCAATTAGGAAGAATAACTAAACAATTGTATATAATGTTTTGACTGAATCACCTTGTCTTTGCTAAATCTTAACTATGAAGATTCACAAAACTAAATTATGATTCTTATTAAATATATTTATAGTCACGACATTTTAAAAGCAGAGACATTTCTACATCTATAAATTATTAATTTTTAAAATATATCTATAAGCTATAACTTTTCTCAGATGTTTTAATATTAATTGTTGCATAATTTTATACTTTTATTACTTAAAAGAAGGTCTATATGTTTATATAACTAAAACAATCATTCAACATTTATGAACACTTATATTTGATTTTTCACAAATATAATATAATAAAATAAAATATTTAATATTTACCGAAAACAAAATTTAAATTATTTAATAATTAATAAAAAGAAATTTGTATCCCATTTTTATATACGTAACGTGCTTCCGCATGTATGCAAAAAGTAGAAAGAAATAAAGAAAAAAATACAAAAAGAAAAATAAGAATAAATGAGATAAAAACAACTCATGTTAATGATGTTAATCTCTAAATTTAAAATAGAAGCTTATGTACTTTATATTTAATCATAAAATAAAGGAACATACAATTATATTTTTCAAATATATGTTATTTCATGAATAGTAAATACATAATACATAATTGTGATAGATATTAAACTTTCAATCACTTTATACATCCAAAATATATAATATTTATGGTCGGATGATGTCGCATGACTCTTGTATTCATATTATTATTTAAAATGCAGAAGATAAAAATAAGAAAGATATGTACTTCATACTATATATATTATATGATGGTGGTGGGCATGAATTGGTAGTTTTCTTTGTCATTGAAATGTAGGATTCTAAAATTATATTTAATTTATGAGTGTTTTATCTAATATTTAAAATTAATTTTAGTTTAAATTGAAGACATTATAATTTTTTATCTTTTCCTTAAATAATATTAAATATATTATTTTCTATGATTTGTTACCTAATATTAAGGAGTTAGTTAGAATTTGATATGTAAGTTTTACGACTAACAATGTTCAAGTATGCTATATAGGTTACTCACTACTACTACTATAAAATGGATAAGCATCATAGTTATCATGGTTCTTCTAAATTATGTGGAGACATCTCAAAAACTCGCGATAAAATCAAGTTTTCATAGATGAGAACTTCAGTGTCCTAAAAATATTATTCATTTAACCTTAAGAGGCGAGGTTATGACATAAGGTTGAATACACAATTACATTAGTGTTGAAAATAAATATAATTTAAACTCAAAATTTTATATAAGGAGTGATAATAACATTTTATGTTATATACCATTCTTTTTAACTTTACAACAAATTCACCCACTATTCTTAGGGTTAGTTGTTGTTCATGATGATTTTATGAAGCGGAAGCAAATCAAAACTAATATGATATACCTCAACAAACCCTAACAAAACCTTGAACAAAACTGGGTGCTTGATTGATTGAGATATCATTGCCGAACGCTCCCGCATTCCGCAGAACAAAAGGAGTTATCGACTATCAAATTGCTTATTATCATTTACTTATAAAGTTTTAATGAAACAATTTTCATTTAACTTTTTTAAAATAATTATTCATTTTATATTTATTTTAAATAAAAATAAATTATTTTGTAGTATATTTGTAGAACATATACTAACTTTATTATTTCATGAGCATATACTAACTTTGTTATAAAAAAAATATGAGTAGAATGATGTAAAAATATGAGAAAATGAGTTTTATGCAAGAAATTCATATTAAAAGAAATTCAATAAATCATAAATAAGAGAAGGACAAATCTTTAGTATTAAATAATGATTTATCTTACTACTTTAATCAAATAAATAATTAAAATAAATAATTTTCATTTAAATCATGTAAAATGATTAGAATTTTAAATTCATAAAAATTTCAATTAGGAAGAATAACTAAACAATTGTATATAATGTTTGGACTGAATCACCTTGTCTTTGCTAAATCTTAACTATGAAGATTCACAAAACTAAATTATGATTCTTATTAAATATATTTATAGTCATGATACATTTTAAAAGCGTAGACATTTCTACATCTATAAATTATTAATTTTTAAATATATCTATAAGCTATAACTTTTTTCAGTATGCTTTAATATTAATTGTTGCATAATTTATACTTTTATTACTTAAAAGAAGGTCTATATGTTTATATAACTAAAACAATCATTCAACATTTATGAACACTTATATTTGATTTTTCACAAATATAATATAATAAAATAAAAATATTTAATATTTACTGAAAACAAAATTTAAATTATTTAATAATTAATAAAAGAAATTTAGGGGCATGTACACCCATTTTTATATATTAAGTGCTTCCGCATGTATGCAAAAAGTAAGAAATAAAGGAAAAAATAAAAAAGAAAAATAAGAATAAATGAGATAAAAAAACAACTCATGTTAATGATGTTAATCTCTAAATTTAAAATAGAAGCTTATGTACTTTATATTTAATCATAAAATAAAGGAACATACAATTATATTTTTCAAATATATGTTATTTCATGAATAAAAATACATAATTGTGATAGATATTAAACTTTCAATCACTTTATACATCCAAAATATATAATATTTATGGTCGGATGATGTCGCATGACTCTTGTATTCATATTATTATTTAAAATGCGAAGATAAAAATAAGAAAGATATGTACTCATACTATATATATTATATGATGGTGGTGGGCATGAATTGGTAGTTTTCTTTGTCATTGAAATGTAGGATTCTAAAAATTATATTTAATTTATGAGTGTTTTATCTAATATTTAAAATTAATTTTAGTTTAAATTGAAGACATTATAATTTTTTTATCTTTTCCTTAAATAATATTAAATATATTATTTTCTATGATTTGTTACCTAATATTAAGGAGTTAGTTAGTATTTTGATATGTAAGTTTTTACGACTAACAATGTTCAATTATGCTATATAGGTTACTCACTACTACTACTATAAAATGCAGATAAACATCATAGTTATCATGGTTCTTCTAAATTATGTGGAGACATCTCAAAAACTCATGCGATAAAATCAAGTTTTCATAGATGAGAACTTCAGTGTCCTAAAAAATATTATTCATTTAACCTAGAGGCGCAGGGTTATGACATAAGGTTGAATACACAATTACATCAGTAAGCTGAAAATAAATATAATTTAAACTCAAACTTTATATAAGGAGTGATAATAACATTTTATGTTATATTCCATTCTTTTTCAACTTTACAACAAATTCACACACTATTCTAGGGTTAGTTGTTGTTCATGATGATTTTGGTTGCTAGGCAGAAGCAAATCAAAACTAATATGATATACCTCAACAAAACCTGAACAAACTGGTGCTTGATTGATAGAGATATCGTTGAAATGGAACGTTCCGCATCCCAGAACAAAACAAAAGGAGTTTTCCGACTATCAAATTGCTTATTATCATTTACTTATAAAGTTTTTAATGAAACAATTTTCATTTAACTTTTTTTAAAATAATTATTCATTTTATATTTATTTTTAAATAAAAATAAATTTTTTTGTAGTATATTTGTAAAACATATACTAACTGTATTATTTCATGAGCATATACTAACTTTGTTATAAAAAAAATATGAGTAGAATGACAGGTAAAAATATGAGAAAATGAGTTTTATGCAAGAAATTCATTTTAAAAGAAATTCAATAAATCATAAAGAAGAGAAGGACAAATCTTTAGTATTAAATAATGATTTATCTTACTACTTTAATCAAATAAATAATTAAAATAAATAATTTTCATTTAAATCATGTAAAATGATTAGAATTTTAAATTCATAAAAAATTTCAATCAGGAAGAATAACTATCATACCAACAATTGTATATAATGTTTTGGACTGAATCACCTTGTCTTTGCTAAATCTTAACTATGAAGATTCACAAAACTAAATTATGATTCTTATTAAATAAATTTATAGTCACGTATACATTTTAAAAGTGGAGACATTTCTACATTTATAAATTATTAATTTTTAAAATATATCTATAAGCTATAACTTTTTCTCAGATGATTTTATATTTTATAATTGTTGCATAATTTATATTTTTATTACTTAAAAGAAGGTCTATATGTTTATATAACTAAAACAATCATTCAACATTTATGAACACTTATATTTGATTTTTCACAAATCTAATATAATAAAATAAAAATATTTAATATTTACCAAAACAAAATTTAAATTATTTAATAATTAATAAAAGAAATTTGTGGGGCATGTACACCCATTTTTATATAATGTTAACGTGCTTGCATGTATGCAAAAAGTAGAAAGAAATAAAGGAAAAAAATACAAAAAGAAAAATAAGAATAAATGAGATAAAAAAACAACTCATGTTAATGATGTTAATCTTTAAATTTAAAATAGAAGCTTATGTACTTTATATTTAATCATAAAATAAAGGAACATACAATTATATTTTTCAAATATATGTTATTTCATGAATAGTAAATACATAATACATAAATGTGATAGATATTAAACTTTCAATCACTTTATACATCCCAAATATATAATATTTATGGTCGGATGATGTCGATGACTCTTGTATTCATATTATTATTTAAAATGCAGAAGATAAAAAATAAGAAAGATATGTACTCTCATACTATATATATTATATGATGGTGGTGGGCATGAATTGGTAGTTTTCTTTGTCATTGAAATGTAGGATTCTAAAATTATATTTAATTTATGAGTGTTTTATCTAATATTTAAAATTAATTTTAGTTTAAATTGAAGACATTATAATTTTTTATCTTTTCCTTAAATAATATTAAATATATTATTTTCTATGATTTGTTACCTAATATTAAGGAGTTAGTTAGAATTTTGATATGTAAGTTTTTACGACTAACAATGTTCAAGTATGCTATATAAGTTACTCACTACTACTACTATAAAATGCAGATAAGCATCATAGTTATCATGGTTCTTCTAAATTATGTGGAGACATCTCAAAAACTCATGCGATAAAATCAAGTTTTCATAGATGAGAACTTCAGTGTCCTAAAAAATATTATTCATTTAACCTTAAGAGGCTGTGGTTATGACATAAGGTTGAATACACAATTACATCAGTAAGCTGAAAATAAATATAATTTAAACTCAAAATTTTATATAAGGAGTGATAATAACATTTTATGTTATATTCCATTCTTTTTTAACTTCTTTACAACCAATTCACACACTATTTCTAGGGTTAGTTGTTGTTCATGATGATTTTGGTTAGGCAGGAAGCAAATCAAAACTAATATGATATACCTCAACAAAACCTGAACAAAACGGTGCTTGATTGATAGAGATATCATTGTCGGGAACGTCCCGCATCCCGTGAACAAAAGGAGTTATCGACTATCAACTATCAAATTGCTTATTATCATTTACTTATAAAGTTTTTAATGAAACAATTTTCATTTAACTTTTTTAAAATAATGATTCATTTTATATTTATTTTAAATAAAATAAATTATTTTGTAGTATATTTGTAGAACATATACTAACTTTATTATTTCATGAGCATATACTAACTTTGTTATAAAAATATGAGTAGAATGACAGTAAAAATATGAGAAAATGAGTTTTATGCAAGAAATTCATTTTAAAAGAAATTCAATAAATCATAAATAAGAGAAGGACAAATCTTTAGTATTAAATAATGATTTATCTTACTACTTTAATCAAATAAATAATTAAAATAAATAATTTTCATTTAAATCATGTAAAATGAATAGAATTTTAAATTCATAAAAATTTCAATTAGGAAGAATAACTATCATACCAACAATTGTATATAATGTTTTGACTTTGTCTTTGCTAAATCTTAACTATGAAGATTCACAAAACTAAATTATGATTCTTATTAAATAAATTTATAGTCACGTATACATTTTAAAAGTGGAAACATTTCTACTTTTATAAATTATTAATTTTTAAAATATATCTATAAGCTATAACTTTTTTCTATGATTTTATATTTTATAATTGTTGCATAATTTATATTTTTATTACTTAAAAGAAGGTCTATATGTTTATATAACTAAAACAATCATTCAACATTTATGAACACTTATATTTGATTTTTCACAAATCTAATATAATAAAATAAAAATATTTAATATTTACCAAAACAAAATTTAAATTATTTAATAATTAATAAAAAGAAATTGTGGGGCATGTACACCCATTTTTATATGCTAACGTGCCCGCATGTATGCAAAAGTAGAAAGAAATAAAGGAAAAAAAATACAAAAAGAAAAAATAAGAATAAATGAGATAAAAAAAACAACTCATGTTAATGATGTTAATCTCTAAATTTAAAATAGAAGCTTATGTACTTTATATTTAATCATAAAATAAAGGAACATACAATTATATTTTTCAAATATATGTTATTTCATGAATAGTAAATACATAATACATAAATGTGATAGATATTAAACTTTCAATCACTTTATACATCCAAAATATATAATATTTATGGTCGGATGATGTCGCATGACTCTTGAAATTCCTGGCAGCAGATACTTGATGTCACAGAGAATGTTATGACACAGTATCTGACACTATGTTAACAGTTCACACAGTAAATACAGAAAGCAGTAAATAACACAATAAGTTGTTCACCCAGTTCGGTTCAACAAACCTACATCTCAAGCCAGGAGAAAGTTCACTATTAGCAGTATCAATTGAAGACCCACAACACACACCGGCTTGACACCTTCTCACTTAATCACTACCCAATGATCCTTTTACCTAAGTCCTACTTAGATATGAGTTCCACTCACTCCCCTCAATCACAAAGAAGGATATCAACCTATTGACTAATTGAATTGTGAAGACACACTTCAATAAAATATCTTGATCTTGCTTCAAAGCTTCAATCAAGAGACAAACACTGTGCTTTAAAGCTTTGAGTGATAAACTACCCTTACAAAGAAATCTTAGTCCAATGCACTTATCAATTGATAGTTGCTTGGCTCACAAGAGAAACTAGAATTACACAATTACAACTGTTACAAATCCTACAAGACACAAACACAAGCTGCTATCTCTTCAATACATTCAAAGGGCGCAATACAGTAGTGGTTCTTTTCCTTTATAGAAGCAGTCCCGAAACTTCTTGGCTTCCATAAAGATAGTTAGGTTCACTTAATTTACTCCTAAAAACATGGTCTTTTCAACAACCAATTTAGGTTTAATTAAGTTTAACCTAGCAGCCACGAGCATGCTTTCTAATAATGTAAAAACAATATTTAGCACTCAACAAACTTCCTGAAAATCTCAGAACAAATGATTCTGCATCGGAATGTTAATCGAATGTCATAACATCTGTTATGACATCAGTCTGTTTTCTGCAGAATTTCCAGCACAGCCTTAGCTTCCAGTTCTGAGCTGTCTTTTAACATCCTTAGCAGGTAGGATTTATCTTCAACCTCTGAATGTCATGACATCCATCATGACATTGTTGCCTAGTTTACCAAACATAATGCCAACTTAAAACACTAACAAACTCCCCCTTTGGCACATTTTGGCTAAAACTACCTAACACATCAGAGTTCCTATGCAGCAGAAGACAATAAACTAGTTCTAAATTTTCCTAAGCTTTCCTAAGCTTCAAGTAACTAGAACTTAGAGAAGATAAATTCTACCCATACAAAAATCCTACAATTCCTATAATTGCCCCATATACAAAATTTTAAATTTAAACAGTATACGATTTCAAAGTCCTGTCCCATACTCATCATTATACAAGAGTTCTTCTCCCCTTTTTAGCCATAAAGGGCCAAAGGAAACAATAAGTTCCCAAAATTTTAATCAAACAAGTACTGAAACAATTATACCAAAGATAAAATTAAGTACCAAGATGGTTTTAGAGGTACACATCTTCAAAACAATGATTAAATCATCCAAAATGAAAAAATAAATCAAAAACAGAAAGCAGAAAACAATTGATGTAAAAATTGACAATCAAACACAATAAAGAACTTAATCATTGTTTCCTCTCGCTGAAGAGATATCTTCATGGTCAAGAAGATCGCAAGATCATCGACCTTATCAGCTTGATCGACTTTGCGTTCGGAGCTTTCCTTTCTTGGCCATTGGTGTCCTTTTGCATTTTGAACAGCCAAAAATTTAGCTCTATACTTCTTTGAAGAAGTTCCACTTGGTTATTTGCTCATCTTGAGAACCAAATACCACCCTTTGCTTGAGTGGAAATCAGCAGAAGAATCAGGGTCACATGAGTTGCTCGACGTGATCATCGATGTCATGACATTCTTTGTGACATCTGGATCATCTCGCTAAACTAGGGCTAGCAGTGTCTTTGATTAAGGAACAAAACCAAACAGAGTGATGTTCGCTAGGATTCCGTGACTATCCTAGCAATGGCTTCTTCTACATACTTGGTACCTTCCCATTTCTTATCTGGGAGGAACAATGAGGATGGCGAAGTCTTACCGACGTCGATGAACCTTGATCATTCCGCGCATGCCGACCGAGTCGCTTGCCATTGAATCGAGGAGACCTTCACAGGTTCAACATTCATGGCTTCAGCGAATGCCCTAATCTCAGCCATGGTGGGATATGAACAGTCAGAGTCTTGGGAAGAAGAGGATGAAGAAGACATATTTCTCTGGGATATATTGAGGAACTGACAGAGAATTTGAAAGTATCTTGTGAGTGGAGAGGAAATGATACTTTCAATAAGAGAGGTTATTATATGGAGGTGTCTCTTGAAATTCTTGAAACCTTTAAAACTAAGAGGGAAATAAAGAAATGACCCATTCATATTTATTTGAAATACCCGGTTTCTTCTCCTCTTTGTAAGCAATTTTAATTACTACAATTCCTCATATTGACAAATGCCCAGTTTGCTCCTTAAATTTTCAAATTGACTAGCATCAAGAGCTTTAGTAAAAATGTCAGCCAGTTGCAATTCAGTGACTACATGGTCCAGTTTAATCACTTTCTCCTCCACAAGATCTCTGATGAAGTGATGTCTTATGTCAATGTGCTTAGTCCTACTGTGTATATAGATTCTTTGAAATATTAATAGCACTTAGATTGTCACAAGACAATGTCATGACATCCCGTGTGACATTGTACTCGCGAAGCATCCGCTTCATCTAGACCATTTGAGAACAACAATGCTACTACCGCTATGTATTCACTTCAGCAAAGGATACACACACAGTTTTGCTTCTTGCTGAACCAAGAAACCAGATTGTTTCCCAAGAAGAAGCATCCTCCAGAGGTACTTTTTCTGTCATCAGCACTACCAGCCCAGTCAGCATCACAATAACCAGACAAAATGGGTTCACATCCATGGGAATACAGAATACCATAACTGCAGGTTCCACTTACATACTTCAGGATTCTTTTCACCTGGTTAATGTGACTCACTTTAGGTTCAGCTTGGTATCTTGCACATACCCCAACAACAAATGCAATGTCCGTCCTATTGGCTGTTAGATACAACAAGCTCCCTATCATGCTTCTATACAAACTTTGATCTACCTTTTCACCATTTGAGTCCTTGGATAACTTCACATGTGTGGGAGCAGGAGTCCTTTTATGACTGGCATTCTCCATTCCAAACTTTTTGACAATATTCCTTCCATATTTGCTCTGTGAAAGGAATGTTGAGTCTTCCATCTGTGTGACTTGCAGTCCAAGAAAGTAGGTCAACTCTCCCATAAGACTCATTTCAAACTCAGCTTGCATTTGATTGGCAAAATGTTTCACCATTGAGTCTGACATTCCACCAAATACTATGTCGTCCACATAGATTTGAGCAACCATTATCTTTCCTCCTTCATTCTTGACAAAGAGAGTTTTATCCAAGCCTCCTTTTCTGTAGCCTTTGTCTGTAAGGAACTTGGTTAGCCTTTCATACCATGCCCTAGGAGCTTGCTTTAGTCCATATAGGGCTTTCCTTAATTTGTAGACATGATCAGGGAAACTTGGATCCACAAATCCTTTAGGCTGTTCTACATATACTTCTTCATTTAAGTAGCCATTTAGGAAGGCACTTTTCACATCCATCTGAAATAGTTTAAATTTCAGAATGCAAGCAACCCCTAGAGAAGCCTGATTGATTCCATTCTAGCCACTGGTGCAAAAGTCTCATCAAAGTCAATCCCTTCAACCTGAGTGTAACCCTGAGCAACAAGTCTAGCTTTATTTCTGGTGACAGTCCCTTCTACATCAGACTTGTTCTTGTAGATCCATTTTGTGCCAATGATGTTTGTTCCTTCTGGTCTAGGAACTAATTCCCATACTTCATGTTGCTTGAACTGGTTCAATTCATCTTGCATTGCTCCAATACAGAATTCATCACTTAGAGCTTCTTTGACATTTTTTGGCTCTATTTTTGACACAAAGCAAGAGTTTGAAACAGTTTCTCTGGATCTTGTAACGACACCTTGGTGGATCCCAATGATGAGATCCTTTGGATGATCTTTCTGAATTCTGATGGAAGGATCTTTGTTAACTTCCTCTGGTTCAGATTTTGGAGGAGAAAGATCAGGTACATCTTCCTTATCAGGTACTTGAGGTGATGTCTCAAACCATGTCTCAACATCATATGGGACATTGTTTTCCTGATGATGATCATCAACAATGACATTAATAGACTCCATCATAACCTGGGTTCTGGAGTTGAATACCCTATATGCTCTGCCGTTAGTGGAGTATCCCAGAAAAATGCCTTCATCACTCTTGGAATCCATTTTTCTCCTTTGATCACGATCTGTCAGAATATAGCATTTACTGCCAAATACATGGAAATATTTCACAGTTGGTTTTCTTCCCTTCCATAGTTCATACAGGGTGGAGGAAGATCCTTTCTTAGGGTGACCTGCCAGAACATAGCAAGCAGATTCATAGCTTCACCCAAAATGAATAGGAAGTTTCTTAGCATGAATCATTGCTCTGGCGATTCTGTATAGTCCTATTCTTTCTTTCCACCACCCCATTTTGTTGATTATAGGAGAAGAAAACTCATGATTAATTCCTCCGAGAGCAGAATTCATCAAATCTGTTCTCAAACTCCTTTCCATGATCACTTCTTATTCTGACAATACAACTTTCCTTATCTCTTTGAAGTCTTTTGCATAGCTCCTTAAAGACATCAAACACATCAGATTTTTCCTTGATGAAGTTTATCCAGGTAAATCTAGAGAAGTCATCCACAACAACATAGGCATATCTTCTTCCACCAAGGCTTTCAACCTGCATAGGCCCCATCAAGTCCATATGAAGCAGCTCCAGCACTCTGGAAGTGGTCAGATGTCTAGACATTGGGTGTGACATTCTGGTTTGCTTTCCAACTTGACATTCACCATGCACTCTTCCTTCATCAATATGGAGTTTTGGTCCCTCCATGCCTCCATAGTGATGATCTTTTCATCCTCCGAGATGCGATGTCCAAGTTTTGATGCCATAGTTTTACCTCCTTTTCATCCTTGTCTGTAGAGCACACAGAAGAGAGGTTGGTGTTCTCAGATTCCCACATGTAGCAGTTGTCCTTTGATCTGACTCCTCTCATAACCACTTCTTGTTTATCATTGATTACAAGACATTCAGACCTGGTGAAGTTGACTTTAAATCCCATATCACATAGCTGACTTATGCTTATGAGGTTAGCAGTCAAGCCTTTTACCAGCAACACTCCATTTAGATTTGGAACTCCAGAGCAGTCCAAGTTTCCAACACCTTTGATTTCTCCTTTAGCTCCATCTCCAAAAGTAACAAAGCTGGTAGAGTGAGGTTTGACATTATTCAGAAGGTTTTTTATACCAGTCATATGCTTGGAACACCCACTGTCAAAGTACCAATCTTCCTTGGCAGACACTCTGAGAGAGGTATGTGCTATTAATGCTGCAGTCCTCTTCTTCCACTGTTGAGTGTAGGGTACTTTGATGTTCTTAGGCTTAACATAGGGAGTCTGATTAGGGTACCCATGTAACCTATAGCAAAAGGGTTTTATGTGTCCAAACCTTCCACAATGGTGACATCTCCATCTTTGAAACTTCTTTTTCATGTTTCTCTGATCATGATGTTGGCCCCAATGTTGTGACATCTGCTTTGACATTGGCCTATTAGGTCTGGTCTTCTTCCATCAAGAAATTCTTTGCATCTACATGCCTGAGCAGTGAACACTTCTCGCCTGTGTGACATCTGCCTGGCTTTGGTTCCCATGCTCTTCTTTTTCTTGTCACTATAGGTCCTTTTCAACCACATATCCTAGACCATGCTTATTTCAAGATTTTGTCCAAGTGAAGAATTTCTTCCTTTTACGGCCCATTTGTCAACATCTTGACCTACTTAGTCATATGATCAAGCTTTGAATTCAACACTATAATCTCACTGTTGAGATGACTTATAGTGGTATTTTCCTTCTTCTCGACTTCCACTTCACATTTTCACCTCCAACTTCTCAATCACTTTTTCTGCTTTTCATTTTGTCGACATACTTCACCACTCGATACACAGCTTTAAGTATCGCAAGTTCTTCAAAGGTCACTTCCTCATCACTAGAGTCATTATCGGATTGCCCCTTCGAAGATGCAGTGACAAGTTTGGATGTCTCTTCGATCACTACTTGATTTGCCATCGCACCAAGTAACATTCATTCCTCTTTTGTTTCTTAAGAAAGGTAGGACATTCAACCTAATATGTCCAAACTTCACATTCATGACATTGAATGCCTTGACTCTTTTCTTCTCGACTTGGATCTTCTCTGGAATCATAAGATCTGCTGATGTCGATGCAAAGTGTCCTTGACATGTGACCTTGACTTTGGATCAATTCTCCCGACTTTGTTGAACTGCCTTCCAAGCATGGCTATAGCCTGATATCTCTCCTCGACCATTGATCACTGAAGTCTGCAGAGATCCCATCGTTCTTCAACCTTCAAGGTGATGTCCTGAGCCTCTATTGCGTTGACTTTCATTGCAAATTTAGGAGGATCCAGAATCTTTCTCACCGCCTTCTCCGACATCTTTTCACCAAGTGCTCCCGAGGCATTGGCAATTTCCAAAATATTCATGTGAAATTCATGAATATTCTCATCTTCCTTCATCTTCAAATTCTCAAATTGGTAGTGAGCATCTAAAGTCTTGACATCTTCACCTTGGATGTTCCTCATGAGGTTCTTGAGTGTCCCAAACATCCTTGGCCAGCTCACATTGATGAACCACCAATAAGATATCCTGCTACCATTGAATAGAGCATTCAACGCTTTAGAGTTCCCTAGAGCTAGCTCTTCTTCCTCTTTGCTCCATTCCTCCTCGTGTTTCAAGACAGAGGCCATCTTTCTCGCTTGGTGGGATGTTTCCATCCTTTATCGAGAGCTCTCCAAGCTTTAATGTCCACCGATCTTAAGAAGGCAACCATACGAGGTTTCAAGAATCATAATTAGACCCATCCGAATAGGTGGTCTTCCTCCAAATCCTCCTTCTTTATCCATTACGCCAAACTATTATCCCTAGATCTCACCTAGAAATAACAAGGTGGTGCCCGCCCGATGCCAATTGAAATTCCCGGCAATGATACTTGATGTCACAGAGAATGTTATGACAAGATCTCGACACTATGTTAACAATTCACAAAGAAATACGTAAAGCGCAGAATAACAATAAGTTGTTCACCCGCCGGTTCAACAAACCTACATCTAGGGGCTACAAGCGTGGAGAAAGTTCACTATTGAAGATCAATTAAGACCCATGCCAACACACCATTGACAAATTTCCTCACTTAATCATACCCAATGATCCTTTTACCTAAGTCCTACTTAGATATGAGTTCCTACTCACTCCCCTCAATCACAAAGTAGTGATATCAACCTATTGACTAATTGAATTGTGAAGACACACTTCAATAAAATATCTTGATCTTGCTTCAAAGCTTCAATCAAGAGACAAACACTGTGCTTTAAAGCTTTGAGTGATAAACTACCCTTACAAGAATCCTAGTCCAATGCACTTATCAATTGATAGTTGCTCACAAGAGAAACTAGAATTACAGGCTACAATCACATAAATCCTAACAAACACAAACACAAGCTGCTATCTCTTCAATACATTCAAAGGGCGCAAGACAGCTTGTAGTTCTTTTCCTTTTATAGAAGCGTCCCGAAACTTCGCTTTGGCTTCCATAAAGATAGCTAGGTTCACTTAATTTACTCCTAAAAACATGGTCTTTTCAACAACCAATTTAGGTTTAATTAAGTTTAACCTAGCAGCCACGTGATGCTTTCTAATAACAGTAAAACAATATTTAGCAATCAACAAACTTCCTAAAAATCTCAGAACAAATGATTCGCGATCGAATGTCACACCGAATGACATAACATCCGTTATGACATCACTGTCATAATTTCCAAAGACTGACTTTAGCTTCCACTCGAGTGTCTTTTAACATCCTTAGCAGGTAGGATTTATCTTCAACCTCTGAATGTCATGACATCCATCATGACATTGCCAAAGCCTAGTTTTACCAAACATAATGCCAACTTCAAAACACTAACAACTCTTGTATTCATATTATTATTTAAAATGCAGAAGATAAAAAATAAGAAAGATATGTACTCTCATACTATATATATTATATGATGGTGGTGGGCATGAATTGGTAGTTTTCTTTGTCATTGAAATGTAGGATTCTAAAAATTATATTTAATTTATGAGTGTTTTATCTAATATTTAAAATTAATTTTAGTTTAAATTGAAGACATTATAATTTTTTTATCTTTTCCTTAAATAATATTAAATATATTATTTTCTATGATTTGTTACCTAATATTAAGGAGTTAGTTAGTATTTTGATATGTAAGTTTTTACGACTAACAATGTTCAATTATGCTATATAGGTTACTCACTACTACTACTATAAAATGCAGATAAACATCATAGTTATCATGGTTCTTCTAAATTATGTGGAGACATCTCAAAAACTCATGCGATAAAATCAAGTTTTCATAGATGAGAACTTCAGTGTCCTAAAAAATATTATTCATTTAACCTTAAGAGGCGCAGGGTTATGACATAAGGTTGAATACACAATTACATCAGTAAGCTGAAAATAAATATAATTTAAACTCAAAATTTTATATAAGAAGTGATAATAACATTTTATGTTATATTCCATTCTTTTTTAACTTCTTTACAACAAATTCACACACTATTCCTAGGGTTAGTTGTTGTTCATGATGATTTTGGTTGCTAGGCAGGAAGCAAATCAAAACTAATATGATATACCTCAACAAAACCTGAACAAAACTGGGTGCTTGATTGATTGAGATACTGCCGTCGGGAACGTTCCCGCATTCCAGGAACAAAAGGAGTTATCAGACTATCAAATTGCTTATTATCATTTACTTATAAAGTTTTTAATGAAACAATTTTCATTTAACTTTTTTTAAAATAATTATTCATTTTATATTTATTTTTAAATATAAATAAATTATTTTGTAGTATATTTGTAGAACATATACTAACTTTATTATTTCATGAGCATATACTAACTTTGTTATAAAAAAAATATGAGTAGAATGACAGGTAAAAATATGAGAAAATGAGTTTTATGCAAGAAATTCATTTTAAAAGAAATTCAATAAATCATAAAGAAGAGAAGGACAAATCTTTAGTATTAAATAATGATTTATCTTACTACTTTAATCAAATAAATAATTAAAATAAATATTTTTCATTTAAATCATGTAAAATGATTAGAATTTTAAATTCATAAAAAATTTCAATGAGGAAGAATAACTATCATACCAACAATTGTATATAATGTTTTGGACTGAATCACCTTGTCTTTGCTAAATCTTAACTATGAAGATTCACAAAACTAAATTATGATTCTTATTAAATAAATTTATAGTCACGTATACATTTTAAAAGTGGAGACATTTCTACATTTATAAATTATTAATTTTTTAAAATATATCTATAAGCTATAACTTTTTCTCGTATGATTTTATATTTTATAATTGTTGCATAATTTATATTTTTATTACTTAAATGAAGGTCTATATGTTTATATAACTAAAACAATCATTCAACATTTATGAACACTTATATTTGATTTTTCACAAATCTAATATAATAAAATAAAAATATTTAATATTTACCAAAACAAAATTTAAATTATTTAATAATTAATAAAAGAAATTTGTGGGGCATGTACACCCATTTTTATATGCTAACGTGCTTCCGCATGTATGCAAAAAGTAGAAAGAAATAAAGGAAAAAAATACAAAAGAAAAATAAGAATAAATGAGATAAAAAACAACTCATGTTAATGATGTTAATCTCTAAATTTAAAATAGAAGCTTATGTACTTTATATTTAATCATAAAATAAAGGAACATACAATTATATTTTTCAAATATATGTTATTTCATGAATAGTAAATACATAATACATCAATGTGATAGATATTAAACTTTCAATCACTTTATACATCCAAAATATATAATATTTATGGTCGGATGATGTCGCATGACTCTTGTATTCATATTATTATTTAAAATGCAGAAGATAAAAAATAAGAAAGATATGTACTCTCATACTATATATATTATATGATGGTGGTGGGCATGAATTGGTAGTTTTTGTCATTGAAATGTAGGATTCTAAAAATTATATTTAATTTATGAGTGTTTTATCTAATATTTAAAATTAATTTTAGTTTAAATTGAAGACATTATAATTTTTTTATCTTTTCCTTAAATAATATTAAATATATTATTTTCTATGATTTGTTACCTAATATTAAGGAGTTAGTTAGAATTTTGATATGTAAGTTTTTACGACTAACAATGTTCAAGTATGCTATATAAGTTACTCACTACTACTACTACTATAAAATGCAGATAAGCATCATAGTTATCATGGTTCTTCTAAATTATGTGGAGACATCTCAAAAACTCATGCGATAAAATCAAGTTTTCATAGATGAGAACTTCAGTGTCCTAAAAAATATTATTCATTTAACCTAAGAGGCTCAGGGTTATGACATAAGGTTGAATACACAATTACATCAGTAAGTTGAAAATAAATATAATTTAAACTCAAAATTTTATATAAGGAGTGATAATAACATTTTATGTTATATTCCATTCTTTTTTAACTTCTTTACAACAAATTCACACACTATTCCTAGGTTAGTTGTTGTTCATGATGATTTTGTTGCAAAGGTGAAGCAAATCAAAACTAATATGATATACCTCAACAAAACCTGAACAAAATGGTGCTTGATTGATTGAGATATCGTCACGGGAACGCTCCGCATTCCAGGAACAAAAGGAGTTATCAGACTATCAAATTGCTTATTATCATTTACTTATAAAGTTTTTGATGAAACAATTTTCATTTAACTTTTTTTAAAATAATTATTCATTTTATATTTATTTTTAAATATAAATAAATTATTTTGTAGTATATTTGTAGAACATATACTAACTTTATTATTTCATGAGCATATACTAACTTTGTTATAAAAAAAATATGAGTAGAATGACAGGTAAAAATATGAGAAAATGAGTTTTATGCAAGAAATTCATTTTAAAAGAAATTCAATAAATCATAAATAAGAGAAGGACGAATCTTTAGTATTAAATAATGATTTATCTTACTACTTTAATCAAATAAATAATTAAAATAAATAATTTTCATTTAAATCATGTAAAATGATTAGAATTTTAAATTCATAAAAAATTTCAATTAGGAAGAATAACTATCATACCAACAATTGTATATAATGTTTTGGACTGAATCACCTTGTCTTTGCTAAATCTTAACTATGAAGATTCACAAAACTAAATTATGATTCTTATTAAATAATTTCGAGTTCATTGTTCAAGATGTAGAAGGGTGGGTTATGATTATCCATTTATTGATCAACAATACAAGTTCTAGTACGTGTATTTACTCATGACTTTGTTCGCTCTCCTCGCAATAGTGGTGTATGTGAAGATATTCATCCAAAGGATTTGTTTACAAGATTTACGAACGTCAAACTGCCGCATGTTGAGATCTTTTCCTGTCCCGTTCATCACTCACAAGATTCGGGGCATTCTATGAAAAACTAGAAGCTTCCTTTTGAATTCGCTTGTTCTAATCTTACCCACTACTAATATGGTCGATTTGGAAATGCGTTGATAATTCCATTAATTTCAAGTGGAATCTATCGATTAATTCAAAAAATATGAAATCGCCAAGTTGACTAAGGTTTTTGATCAAGAGCTTCATTTGAAACTTGAGTTTCAGTTTTTGTTTCAAGAAGCGAAGGTCTGAATTTCTACGAGAATGGATAAAATGGAAACTTTATGCCGAGAAATTCAAATGGGATTAATTTAATTACAAGATAACTTGATTTGAGATTTTGATCACAAGTTCAAAGCTTTTATAATGTGCATTATTGAGTTCAAGAAGGATTTAGAAAATTGAATACATATTCAAATTCCACTCATAGTTCTCTTAAGACCTCATTCTTTTTAGAACGTGAATCAAGATCATACATGGCAATTTTTCTCAAGAATCTAAAGTGCAGCAATCATGTTATCACCGCTTGGTTCTGTCAGGATTGGTTATGGATTGAATTGGGATTGGAATTGAATTGAATGCATATCTCTAATCAACACTTCAACATGATATGTCTTAACCGAGTTAATCCGGTTCATAACAAAGTGTTGGAATGCTTGGTTCATCATGAATCTTCAACTTTCGTGCAATTTTTAATTTTTATACACAAGTGCTACAACATTACAGATCACGTATAGTAGTATTCAAGAATTCAAACTAGAACTCAAATTGGTACATAATCTTCAAACTTTGCATTCATGAAATTTCAAGAGCGTTAAATTACTCTAAGGTTTTACAAGAGTACAAGAATGGTACATGGTTTTACAACTTATCAAATCTTCGAATACAAGTTCTAATCCAAAAGCCAAACAAGTTTCATTCAATATTCAACTTTTTTGTCATTCAAGTGTCAAAAATCTTGTTCGAATACAAAGGACATTCAAGAATGCCCGCTCACAAGTGAAATCAAACTTCCAAATTCAACATCTGCTTAATCGTGGTTTGTACAATTTCTACATGGATCATCAAAGTTACAATGTCAATTTGGATATTCGTGTGATTATAAGGTTCAAATTTTTGATACAAATTCTTCAAGAATACAAATATAAAAATACAAGCAAATTTCTTCTATCCTATTGTATTCTAATGGAAGTTTTTGTTGTTTTCCTTTCTACATCCTTGCTCTATCTTCAAACCCGGCCTTCTTGTCCAAAGCATTCCTTTGCCGTTCCTCCAAGCTTGCACCATTGCTCATGTTCATGAAACAAACAAGGAAATAATTAGCAAATGATCAAAGAATTCAAACATGAACATAAACAAGATACAAGATAATGCATTGTTTTCAAATCATCATTAGGGTCTTCTTTCCGTAATCAGGTTGCAAGGGTTTCGATCAGAACTAACCGCCTATAGCTAATCATCGGCCATAAACTCGCTATTGCAAATCCTCAAGAGTGTTAGCCTTGGTTCACATAGAGGTGTAGAAAGAAGATGAGGAAAGCAGATAAAGCAAGCTTTGGGTATGACAAGATAAGAATTTTATAATAGGCGCAAGGGTAGGCACCTGAAAAGGCAAATTTTACCATAAACAATACACCAGCAGCCTAACACAATCAGATATAGCAGTACTGATACATCAAAATAGCCAGAAGAATCAAAATTATCAGCCCAACAACAAAAGGATACAAGCCCATCAAGCATTGGGAAGGCCTTTTTTCAAAATCGATCAACAAAACCCTAAACAACCGATGAGATAAAAGCATTCAAGATTATAACACAAGGAGGAGGTAAATCGCTCAGAGGCAGAAAACTGCCCTGCAATACTAAGTACTGTCAAGCAAAAACCCTAATCCCAAAAACAACATCCAAACGAAAACCTGTAATAAAGATCATCATCTACAGATATATCATCACTTTCCGTAAAGAACCTCTCGAAATTCAAAAATAGCCGTAAAGCAAAGATTCGAAAGGTAATAATTTTCAAAGGAAAAGAAGGAGGTTGCGAACCACCATGGCCGCCATTCCTTCTTTTCTTTCCGCCTCTTTATTTTTCCGCATATCATCACCATCACCATCATGCTTAGCGATTTAGGGTTCCTCATTTCCCTTTCCGCTCCCAAATCAGTAAAACAAAACCCAAAGAGTTCTCGAAATCGAAATCATAACAAATGTAAGTAATCGAAAGAGAGAGAGGCGATTTCGGAGATCGTGAGAGAATAATCATGAATGTAACACGGTGAGGATCGGAGGATCGAACGTGAGGATCGGAGCGATCGAGAGCGGTGAGGATCGGAGAGACGATCGAATCGCAAGAAGTTTTGAGAGAAAGATAACGGAAGCCGAGAGAGATGAGCGGCGGCGTTTAGGGTTTCAAGAGGAAACAAGTGAGTCCGAGTGAGATCGTGAGGAATGAGAGCGACGGTTCTTTCCCTTTTGTCAATTTCCTTTATTTTAAATAACTTAGTTTTAGTTTATTATAATTTTTTTTAATTATAAGATTTAGTTTAGTTTTATACTACCAAAGATTAATTAAAACATAACTTAACCTAAGAAAACATTTTTTTAGTTAATGTAAAACTGATTTTTCTTTCATTTTATAAAATGTAGTTTTAGTTTATAAAATATATTAGTTTAAGTTAAAAGAAAACTGATTTTAGTTCTTATTTTATAAAAAAAAATTTAGTTTATAAATTGTTTTAATTAAATAACGATTTTAGTTTTTTTAAAAATTAATCTAAGACTAGTATTAGTTTAACTTATTTAGTTTAGTTCTTTATTTATAGTATAAAATGAATTTAGGAGGATATTAGTTGTAGGAATATTTGGCCATGTTGAGTTAGTTTAGTGTGACACTTGTCACCACCTGTTTGGTCTATTTTCGAATCCGGTGTATGTGTGTCTACTATATCTGTTTTGCACCCTCATGCTTAAGCCATCAGATCTGCCAAAGATTCAGATCCAACGCGCTAGAACGGTGGACCACAACATGCCTCATGGGAACTGCTACACAAGATCCAGCAGCTTTGTTTTGGGCTTGGGCTCAGATTTGCTGTTTGCACCCCCAGATTTAAAGCTTCAAACAGGCCCATTCTAAACTTTCTCTTTAAATTCAACTATTATGCAAGTTTTTATATATAATGATGTATTAAATAATGTTTGGCGTATGATAGTTTTTTATTTGTTGAATTATCAATTAAATTGTTAGTTGATTTTTCATCAAGTGAAAAAATATCTATACTAATAATTATTTAAATTCCGATTTGTATTGTGTGTTAATTTATCTTCTTTTATTATCCGCTATTACATTATCCGCTTGCATGTTTATTACACGATTGTACACTCCACTCGTTACATGTAAAAACAACAACGCCCGCTTCTTATTTTTTGTTACCACACCAAATTCTCTAAGGGTCTCATGGTTGGGATGGGCATGGCCATCCTCACGAGGTTAATTAGCCTCTTGCCTTGATTAATCATAACCCGAAAAATAATTGGTCCATATGCCAATCACCATGCACTGTGGTCTCATGGTTGTGGGATAGGAGCACCTATCCTCACAAGGTTAATCAAGTCCATGTACTTGGTTAATCATAACCCAAATATCATTCTCTACGTCCAACGCCGATCAACACTTTTTCCAAAGATAAAAAGTGTTATGGTACTTAATTAAATTGTTAGAGGTTCACCAACGACGATTAAATGTAAAGTATTTGGGCCATTAGAGGGAAACCCAATGACTAATACTTTATTCCATACACTTGAACATTTAAAACACTTTCATATTAAATTAATTAATTGAATTTGTTTTGAAAATCAATTTTTCTACAAAACATAGTATAGTGTTATGGTACTTAATTAAATTGTTAGAGGTTCGCCTAACGATTATTAAAATGTAAAGTATTTGGCCATTAGAGGTAAACCAAATGACTTAAATACTTTATTCCATAACACTTAATAAAAGTGAACTTTGTTTCACCTCCTCCTTTCATAATAAAGATTTTGGATGAGAGAAGATCGTTGACCTCAATCACCAATCTCGAGTATCGAATCGTTAGAGGGTATCCCGACGCTTGGTACTTGTCATCTACCATTAAAATCAATTCAACCCATTCAAACTTTTTCGCTATATGCGATTATCAAAAATCAAAACATTTTCTTCTAAAATAAATACAAACAATCCAAGACATTTTCAACAAGAACTATGAGTTTTGACTTTCCCATTGCACTAGGGAATACGTAGGCACGCGGTTTCAAACCGTGTCAAACTCAAAATAATAACAAACAAGTCCATTTTCTTTTATTTATTCATAACTTAGAAATTAGCGATTAACACACACAAACACATTTTGAACTAAATGGGTCCCATCGAGTACGATGGACGAAGAGTGCTAATACCTCCTCTCTTGCGAATCGACTCCCGAATCCATCCTTTTGGTCTTGTAGACCGCCATCCGATTTTTGTGGGTTTTATCTATATTTCCTGTTTTTAGAACAAATGAAATTAGGTGGCGATTTCATTGTTTTGAAAATTCATTTAAATGATTTTTTGAAAATCGAGTTGTTTCAAAGAGGTTTCTTAGCTGCCACCTCTTATCCCTGGCAAATGTGGTACCCAGACTAAGAAGGATGGCAAGGCATTTAATGTGGATTATAGATCTGAACAAAGCAAGTCCGAAAGACGATTTTCCACTCCTCATCGATGTTCTAGTAGACACCGCCAAGACAAGGTTTTCCTTCATGGATGGTTTTCCTGGTTATAATCGATCGAATGGCTCCGAAGACATGGAGAAGACTACTTTTGTTACACAGTGGGGTACTTTCTACAAGGTTATGCCGCTAATTGGAAGAACGCAGCGCCACTTATCAGCGTGCTATGGTGACATTATTTCATGACATGATTCATCCCGAGATAGAGGTCTACGCCGACGTATGATAGCTCGCACGCATCAAGAAGAACATCTAGATCATTTGGAAACTGCTCGACAAAGTTGAAGTACGATTGAGACTGAATCCCAATAAGTGCACCTTTGGGGTCAGATCCAGAAAACTCCTAGGATTTGTTGTCAGTGGAAAAGGTATTGAGGTTGACCCCGCCAAGGTTAAAGTTATTCAAGAGATGCCGCACCAAGACCGAGAGAGGTCGAGGTTTCGGGCCGACTAAACTACAATGCCAGATTCATTGCACACCTGACTGCTACTTGTGAGCCAATCTTCAAGTTACTAAAGAAAGATCAAGTAGTGGAATGGAACGACGATTGCCAGATCGCTTTTGACAAAATCAAGGAGTACCCTAGTAATCCTCCTATACCGATGCCACCGAAGGAAGACCTCTTATCATGTACTTGACAAAGTTAGAGAACTCAATGGGGTGTGTGTTGGGCAACATGACGAGTCGTCGAAAAGAGCATGCAATATACTACCTTAGCAAAAGTTTACCGATCGTGAAACAAGATACTCACACTTGAGAAAACTTGCAACGCTTTGGCTTGGCTGTCACGACTAAGACAAGATATGTTGACTCACACTACTTTTGATTTCCAAGATGGATCCGATAAAATACATATTTGAGAAACCATCTCTCCGAAGAATAGCAAGATGGCAAATGATCTTGACCATGACATCCAAAGACACTTCTTAAAGCGATCAAAGGAAGTGTAGTAGCCGATCATTTGGCTCATCAGTCAGATGACTATCACCTATGCAGTTCAATTTCCAGACGAAGATGTTTTACTAGTTACGATTGAAGAACTGTGACTGACGAAGGACTCGAACAAGGATCCCGATGGACCATGGTCTTTGATGGAGCCTCAAACCACTTGGCAATGGCATTGGCGCCATCATTACATCCCCACAGGCGATATACCTTTCACCAGATTATGTTTCAGTTGCACTAATAACATGGCGAGTATCTAAGCGTGCATCATGGGTATTAAAGTCTATTGACTTAAGAATCAAGTTCTTGCAAGTATGGAGACTCAACTTTAGTGATCACCGACATAAGAGTGGGATACGAAGCATCCAAACCTCATTCAGACGAGCATGTTCGAGTTTGATCCCTACTAAGAGATTACTTTCAATCATATTCCACGAGAAGAGAATCAGTTAATGACGGATTAGCTACTATGTCGTCTATGTTCAAGGTCAGATGGGACAACGAGGCTCCCCGATCATCATCAGAAGTTTGACGAACCAGCAGTATTGTTATGAGCTTGACGTAAGAGAAACCTTGGTATTATGGACGTGAAGAGGTATCTTGAGACTCAGGAATATCTTGCAGGGCATCTGTTAATGTTAAGAAGTTCATGAGAAGATTTGCATCCAAATTCTTCCTTAGCAACGACATCTTATACAAACGCAACCACGACTTGTGCCATCTACCGTAGACCAAAACAATGCCTATCATGGAAGAGTTACACGGTACGCATTTGGTACCCAACCTAGTGGACATATGATGGCTAAGAAGATTTTGAGAACAGTTACTATTGGTCCACCATGGAAGTCGATTGTCATCTTACGCTCGATCTTGTCACAAATGCCGATTTATGCGACAAAGTACACGTGCCTCCAGACTGAATGTTTTCTCCTTGGCCTTTTGCAATGGGCATTGGCATGATTGGAGAAATTAAGCCCACAGCCAATGGACATCGTTTCATCCTGTGGCAATTGATTACTTTACCAAGGTAAGCAGCCTCGTTCGCATCTGTTGCCAAGAATGTTGGCTCGATTCATCAAGCATAATCTTATCGCCGGTATGGCACTCCCAAAGGATTATCACAAATAACGGTTCCAATCTCAACAATAAATGATCACCGAACTCGCACGCAGCTCAAGATCAAGCATCACAACTCTCTCCTTATCGGCCTAAGATGAATGGCGCGTGAAGCCGCCAACAAGAACATTAAGATTATACAAAATGACAAAGACTTACAAGGATTGGCATGAGATGTTACCATTTGCTCTTCATGGTTATCGCATCACTGCGACGAACATCCACAGGGCAACCCTTCTCTCAGATACGGTATGGAAGCCGTCTTACCCATCGAGGTTCGATTCCCTCAACCGAGTCCTCCAGAGGCAGAGTTAGGCGAAGACGATTGGGTCCGCACTCGCCTTGACCGGATTAATTTGATTGATGAGAAACGACTCGCCATCATCTCGCCATGGACAGATTTATCGAAACGAATGATCGAGCATTTAACAAGAAGGTCACAACGAGTCTACCAAGTCGGTGATCTAGTAGTCAAGCGCATCATTCTTCCACAAGGTGATCTCTGTGGGCAAATGGACTCCACCCATGAGAGGGACCATTTGTAGTCAAGATGTATTTTCTCGCGGAGCTATGATACTTAGCACCATGGATGGTGAAGACTTCCCACACCACGTGAACGCAGTACATAGTCAAAAATACTACGATAAAAGAGACCCGCTAGGTCGGTAGCCTAGGCAAAATAAGGGCATCCTGGCGAACCAAAGGTTCAGCAAAAGTTAAGGATATATACAAAAATGTACACCGGCAAGTCGAAAACCTGAAAAGGCGGCTTGGGCAAAAAGGGTATCCCGGTAGACGAAAACCCGAAGGGCGGTCTAGGCAATGTTAGGATTCTTGCATTTACTATGTCTCTTCCGCATCACCTATTTCAAGACTACTATCAACATTCAAGATTCAAATGGCGAAGATCGATTCACTCACTTTCTACTAATGCAAGGAGATGAGATAGTTTAAAATATATGAGTACTAGCATAGAGACTTAACGATTGTTCCCGCATGGCTTTTTACCTTCTTGTGTACAAAACTACTTGGCCATACGCCACCTTCAAATAAATACAAGTTCTTTCTCTTTACAATTTTCACTATTGTGGTTTGCATAAAGTCCAACGTTTGCTTTGAATGATTATATGCATTTGACAATAAGAATCTAATCACAAACATGAAAAATGAACATAAAAAGTAATTACTACAGGCTCCGTGAATTGAGATGACGACGAAAGTCACAAAACATTCCCCACAGAGCATGATCCTCACAAAGGTGTCACCACAACACAACTTCCCAACAGAGCGTATGGAATCCACAGCAGAATTCCACTCAACTAAGCAATGTTACATCGGTCTCAAGCAGTAACACCTCCTCACCCTCAAAGGTATTTATCCCCGGTATCTCTCGGCCCTTTCCTTTTTCCCCAAACAAGTATCCGCACCGAAACTTGGTCGAGAAAGGCATCGGAAGAAACTACATCTTCATCCCCAAGCTCGGGATTACAACGGATTCTGGTTCTTCCAACCCGTCTCCCGGAACTATCAAATGCTCTCAAAATAAATCTACACCTGTAATCCCCAAGAGAGCCTCCTAAATTTCCTCAAATAGGATCTACATACAAGGTCCCCAACGGATCGCCTCCTGATTCTCCTCAGAGGGTCTACATATGAGATCTCCAACAACGAGCCTCTCAATCTCTACCTTCAACAATATCTAGGCCCAAGACTTGGTCGATAGTGCATCGAGAAATCCAGGATATCTTTCTTCTCCTTCAAAAGCGGGTTCTCACCTACTCAATTCCCCAAACAGAGTCGAAATCTTCAGCGAATATCCGTGATCTTCAAGATGGATATGTTCGAAATACCACAACATCTATCATTCATACATTTCTCATAAAGTCATAAT
Source organism: Vicia sativa (assembly GCA_021764765.1). NCBI lineage: Eukaryota > Viridiplantae > Streptophyta > Magnoliopsida > Fabales > Fabaceae > Vicia > Vicia sativa. The sequence goes on along the minus strand of CM038792.1, from coordinate 137,094,921 downwards.
TCATGCATATGTCATTCATGTACACTGTCATGCATCATACTTTGCATAAAACTAACAAATATTCTATCAAAGTTTCTCTTGTTCTCTCCAAACAGTAACAATACCTGACGCAACAGTCCAGATTGCCCGAATCGACGGGAAAACTATCTGAAAGACCGCCCTTGGTTGTCCTCCGACGACCAGTCCAGGATTAAGCCCCGAATCGACAGGAAAACTATCTGAAAGACCGCCCTTGGTTGTCCTCACGACTCGTCCAGATTAAGCCCAATCGACGGGAAACTATCCGAAGACCGGTTATCCTCCGATAACAGGCAATGATCAACACCGACAACAGGAAGATATCCACATTTTGCCAACTACTACCTCCCTCAGAGTAATCGAAACGAAGATTTATTCGGATCCCTTCTTATTATCAACAAAGAACTACGTAATCAAGTGCGTACGATTCAGTTGCCTTGGATGGCATCTTAAGCCCATCTCCGACTACTTATCAACATTGCTTCACTTTTGAATGCTGCATATATGGTTAAAATCAAGCAAACCAATAACTTCATTCAAAAATGAACACGAAGTCTAACGTCGACTTCCTCCGGATGGCATCTTAAGCCCATCTCCATGCTCCTTCCAAACGACTACGAGCCAGCGCACGCTCACTCCCAAAGATCGATCTTTCCGGATGGCATCTAAGCCCATCCCCGTCAATTCTCCTATCAATAATATTGAGTCTAACGTCGACTCATGCCCCAGCCTTCCAAATGGCATCTGAAGCCCATTCCCGCATCATCACCAACCATGAGTGTAAATTTTCAGTGTATTGAGTGTTCAATCATCTTCTACCTCCAGGTCACGAAAGACAAGCGTGTCAATCTAACCTCCAGTACAAGAAGATTGAAAAGGGCAGCTGTCATACCCCAAAATTTTCCTCCATCTACTCAAGAGATTTCATACATCTATACTCAGGATTCCTCAAGAGTTGATCAAACAAACTCTCTCCTAGACAATCAACCCAAACTAGGGTTTGTATCTCTCAGTCAAGATGGCTTCCAACATCTCCAATGGTCTTCATGCTTCCTCATATGCTTCAAAGATTCTCCATGTCAAGTTTCAAGCTTCACGATCAAGTTTCCTGCAATTGCTCGATGGTCAAAATCAACAGTATTGGACAAAAGTCAACTATGGTCAACATACAGTCAAACTTCATAATTTTGGGTCAACATCCTCATTTTGAAGTTACATTCATCATTTGATCAAGGTTTGATCATGATTCATCAAGAAAACTCAAGATTTGCTCAAAAGTCAAACTTTCTAAATTAGGGTTTCTAGGTGAAAAGTCAATCAACTTTGATCGATCATAACTTTCTCATACTTTCTCGAAATTTTTCCACCACCTCTTGTTTTGAAGGAAATTCAATTTCTACAACTTCATGTCTCACAAGAATGTCCAAAAATGCTTCATTTGAGAGGTATGGCTCAAAACATTATGTGTCATTTTCAAAGTCAACAAAAGTCAACATTTTGTTTTGAAGATATATTGAGCATGGAAACTCCAATTGATATGAGACCAAAAAGGTTGGTTATAGGACTCTTAGAGATTTTCAAAAAGTCCAAGAACACTCAAAAATGTGGAAAATTGAGCAAGATACACCATTCACAAGTCAGCAATTTTGAAGGAATGCACAAAGAGAGATACTTTAAAATCAAATTTTTGCAAATGGGCTTGCTTTTTCTTCATCCAAACTTATTCCTCACACCATTAGGAATATCCAAGCCCAATGCCACGAATTTTTATTTTATTTTTCTATTTAATTTGGAATTTATTCATTTAAATACAAATTAAATCTAAAAATAAAGTATAAAATCAAAATTAATTGCAAATTGATTTTATTCTTTCCTTGAGACCAAGCAACTCACAAGGCCAGTAAATTTCAAATTTGATCAATATGGCAAGATTGGATTGAAATTAATTCAAGTTTTGAAAATTTGATTTTGTACAAAATCAAATTTGATTTGCTTTGAATGTTGATTGATTCTTGCCAAAAACCATCCCAAATCCATCTAGTATAAATATATGATGCATACCTATCAAGAGAGAACAAAAAAAATTGCCCTAAGAACCCTATTCCAAAGCTCAAAACCGTGGTACACAAGCAAGTGGCAGCCTAGCCCAATGATTTCAATCAATTTTGAGGTGTCCAACACATTCTTGACATCTCGAATCGATTCGACCTTTCACTTTGATCCAAATCATCCGTAATCGTGAAAACCGAATTTGGTTTGTTCTTGAAATTTCAAAATCGTATTTTAATATTCATGCATTATTAACTTGATTTGGTTGTTTTGTGATTAGTGATGTGTTTGCAAGCTTTCGGTGCTTTAATCGAATTTCCATGGCTGTGGAATGCATAACACCATTGTTAGGGTTTCGAGGTCGATTTAGGGTTTCACAAAATAGGAAAAATTGGACCATGAGACCTATACCATGCATTCGAATGATCCTGTGAATCGAACCATGCCTTTAGAATTCATTTATATTATGTATGCTGGATTTTTGATGTTTGTTGGGACTTAGCGAGCAATGGCCGACTGGATTTTCAAATATTTGAAATGAAGAAGGCGATGGTCGGGCGCGAAGACGATGCGGTGGAGGCGACGCGTGTTTTCTTCCACTCACTTCGTTTTCAAACATCAGATGCAACGTGGCCTAGTGGTTAAGGCATTCACTATTCCTGGATCCCCTCCCATGTCCTGAGTTCGATCCCTATGGGCACCGGTTTTGCATTTCCTTTTACAAACTTGCATTATTTTTCTATTTTCATTTTATTTAATATTTTGCATTATTTTAGTTTCTTTTCATAATTTTATTTCTGCATTAAAACATCATCAAAAATTAATTTTCTTTTTGCATTATTTTCATAAAATCTTTATTTAATTTATAAAATTAAAAAAATACAATTTTGCATGCATATTAATTTTTATTCATATTTTTGCATTTTAATCACTTTTAATTCATTTTAAATTATTAAATTGCATCCAAAAAATCCCAAAAATTTATTTTAGTATATTTATATTATTTCCAGCATGTAATAATTTTCTCATATAAAAATTTGCATTTTTCTAACATTTTTCTCTTGTTCGATTCATATGAGATTTTCCGATTTCTCATTCCTTTACAAAGTTGATCCGATTCGATTTATTCTTTCTTTATCATTTTATTTTCAAATAATGTAACTGCTCATGGGATGTAATAGTTTAAATTAGGATCTTTATTTTCCGCATTTTAAATTATGTATCTGCCCAAAGCCATGTAATAGCGTAGACATTTACCTTTCCGTATTTTATATTTCCGTGATTTTACTTTCCGCACCCTATAAATTGCTAGTAACTAGGCGTGTATGGCAAGATAATAAAAACATAGCCCACTAATTTGCAAGATAAAATATCTGAAATCAACACACTTCTTTCACACACGCACCCTTAGGGTAATTCTCTCGTTTTGCGAATTCAAAATGGTCAAGTCCTCGAACGAGGTATTCTAGCACCGTTGCCTTCCAAACAAATCATCATAGTCCCTTCGACAAAGATCATAGACCCACGATGTCGCCTCCGAATACATGATCTTGACCTCGATTGTTGCCTAAAATGATGATAGTCCTTCGAATGTGCTAGGATACTTCCACGAAGCCTTCTATGACCATCCGATGTCCTTCGAATGTCCCGCTTACATCCAACGAATGGAGTTACCTACCAACTAATGGTATGGCTAGCTATTCTAAAGGAACGTGAAACAACACGAAAACGACCAATTCGAGTAGGTAATAAGACTTTTAGTTGCTTGCTCTATCAAAATACTTTTCACCCTCACACTTTTGTCAAAGTTCAAACTCTTTCAAAACTAAACATTTCCTAACACTTTGTATACATTCCTACATGAATCATTACAAAGTCAAAGTGAAATGCCTTTTCAAAATATTTTTCAAACACACAAAGCAAATTTTTAAAGTGATCTAAGAGCAACTAAGATTAGATAACTACGGATGGAAAGGTGCTAATACCTTCCCTTTTCATAACCATTCTCCCGAACTCGAATCTAAACGGGTCTTTTTCTGTACTTTTACCTTCTTAATTGATAAAAATAAAAGTCGGTGGCGACTTTTGCTATCCGCACATTTGCAATACAAAATCCTACAAAGTCAGTTCACCGTGTTACACATGTACACCCATTTTAAATGCGTTAACGTGCTTCCGCATGTATGCAAAAGTAGAAAGAAATAAAGGAAAAAAATACAAAAAGAAAAATAAGAAAAAATGAGATAAAAACAACTCATGTTAATGATGTTAATCTCTAAATTTAAAATAGAAGCTTATGTACTTTATATTTAATCATAAAATAAAGGAACATACAATTATATTTTTCAAATATATGTTATTTCATGAATAGTAAATACATAATACATAAATGTGATAGATATTAAACTTTCAATCACTTTATACATCCAAAATATATAATATTTATGGTCGGATGATGTCGCATGACTCTTGTATTCATATTATTATTTAAAATGCGAAGATAAAAAATAAGAAAGATATGTACCTCATACTATATATATTATATGATGGTGGTGGGCATGAATTGGTAGTTTTCTTTGTCATTGAAATGTAGGATTCTAAAAATTATATTTAATTTATGAGTGTTTTATCTAATATTTAAAATTAATTTTAGTTTAAATTGAAGACATTATAATTTTTTATCTTTTCCTTAAATAATATTAAATATATTATTTTCTATGATTTGTTACCTAATATTAAGGAGTTAGTTAGAATTTTGATATGTAAGTTTTACGACTAACAATGTTCAAGTATGCTATATAGGTTACTCACTACTACTATAAAATGCAGATAAGCATCATAGTTATCATGGTTCTTCTAAATTATGTGGAGACATCTCAAAACTCATGCGATAAAATCAAGTTTTCATAGATGAGAACTTCAAAAAATATTATTCATTTAACCTTAAGAGGCGCAGGTTATGACATAAGGTTGAATACACAATTACATTAGTAAGTGAAAATAAATATAATTTAAACTCAAAATTTTATATATGAGTGATAATAACATTTTATGTTATATTCCATTCTTTTTTAACTTCTTTACAACAAATTCACACACTATTCCTAGGGTTAGTTGTTGTTCATGATGATTTTGGTTGCTAGGCAGGAAGCAAATCAAAACTAATATGATATACCTCAACAAAACCTGAACAAAACTGGGTGCTTGATTGATTGAGATATCGCTTGTCGGGAACGTTCCCGCATTCCAGGAACAAAACAAAAGGAGTTTTCAGACTATCAAATTGCTTATTATCATTTACTTATAAAGTTTTTAATGAAACAATTTTCATTTAACTTTTTTTAAAATAATTATTCATTTTATATTTATTTTTAAATAAAAATAAATTATTTTGTAGTATATTTGTAGAACATATACTAACTTTATTATTTCATGAGCATATACTAACTTTGTTATAAAAAAATATGAGTAGAATGACAAAAATATGAGAAAATGAGTTTTATGCAAGAAATTCATTTTAAAAGAAATTCAATAAATCATAAATAAGAGAAGGACGAATCTTTAGTATTAAATAATGATTTATCTTACTACTTTAATCAAATAAATAATTAAAATAAATATTTTTCATTTAAATCATGTAAAATGATTAGAATTTTAAATTCATAAAAAATTTCAATTAGGAAGAATAACTATCATACCAACAATTGTATATAATGTTTTGGACTGAATCACCTTGTCTTTGCTAAATCTTAACTATGAAGATTCACAAAACTAAATTATGGTTCTTATTAAATAAATTTATAGTCACGTATACATTTAAAAAGTGGAGACATTTCTACATTTATAAATTATTAATTTTTTAAAATATATCTATAAGCTATAACTTTTTTCTGTATGATTTTATATTTTATAATTGTTGCATAATTTATATTTTTATTACTTAAAAGAAGGTCTATATGTTTATATAACTAAAACAATCATTCAACATTTATGAACACTTATATTTGATTTTTCACAAATCTAATATAATAAAATAAAAATATTTAATATTTACCAAAAACAAAATTTAAATTATTTAATAATTAATAAAAAGAAATTTGTGGGGCATGTACACCCATTTTTTATATGCGTTAACGTGCTTCCGCATGTATGCAAAAAGTAGAAAGAAATAAAGGAAAAAAAATACAAAAAGAAAAAATAAGAATAAATGAGATAAAAAAAACAACTCATGTTAATGATGTTAATCTCTAAATTTAAAATAGAAGCTTATGTACTTTATATTTAATCATAAAATAAAGGAACATACAATTATATTTTTCAAATATATGTTATTTCATGAATAGTAAATACATAATACATAAATGTGATAGATATTAAACTTTCAATCACTTTATACATCCAAAATATATAATATTTATGGTCGGATGATGTCGCATGACTCTTGTATTCATATTATTATTTAAAATGCAGAAGATAAAAAATAAGAAAGATATGTACTCTCATACTATATATATTATATGATGGTGGTGGGCATGAATTGGTAGTTTTCTTTGTCATTGAAATGTAGGATTCTAAAAATTATATTTAATTTATGAGTGTTTTATCTAATATTTAAAATTAATTTTAGATTAAATTGAAGACATTATAATTTTTTTATCTTTTCCTTAAATAATATTAAATATATTATTTTCTATGATTTGTTACCTAATATTAAGGAGTTAGTTAGAATTTTGATATGTAAGTTTTTACGACTAACAATGTTCAAGTATGCTATATAGGTTACTCACTACTACTACTATAAAATGCAGATAAGCATCATAGTTATCATGGTTCTTCTAAATTATGTGGAGACATCTCAAAAACTCATGCGATAAAATCAAGTTTTCATAGATGAGAACTTCAAGTCCTAAAAATATTATTCATTTAACCTTAAGAGGCGCAGGTTATGACATAAGGTTGAATACACAATTACATCAAGAAGCTGAAAATAAATATAATTTAAACTCAAAATTTTATATAGGAGTGATAATAACATTTTATGTTATATTCCATTCTTTTTAACTTCTTTACAACAAATTCACACACTATTCCTAGGGTTAGTTGTTGTTCATGATGATTTTGGTAAGGCAGGAAGCAAATCAAAACTAATATGATATACCTCAACAAATCCGAACAAAACTGGTGCTTGATTGATAGAGATATCGTCACGGAACGCTTCGCATTCCGGGAACAAAACAAAAGGAGTTTCGACTATCAAATTGCTTATTATCATTTACTTATAAAGTTTTTAATGAAACAATTTTCATTTAACTTTTTAAAATAATTATTCATTTTATATTTATTTTTAAATAAAATAAATTTTTTGTAGTATATTTGTAAAACATATACTAACTTTATTATTTCATGAGCATACTAACTTTGTTATAAAAAATATGAGTAGAATGACAGTAAAAATATGAGAAAATGAGTTTTATGCAAGAAATTCATTTTAAAAGAAATTCAATAAATCATAAAGAAGAGAAGGACAAATCTTTAGTATTAAATAATGATTTATCTTACTACTTTAATCAAATAAATAATTAAAATAAATATTTTTCATTTAAATCATGTAAAATGATTAGAATTTTAAATTCATAAAAAATTTCAATTAGGAAGAATAACTATCATACCAACAATTGTATATAATGTTTTGGACTGAATCACCTTGTCTTTGCTAAATCTTAACTATGAAGATTCACAAAACTAAATTATGGTTCTTATTAAATAAATTTATAGTCACGTATACATTTAAAAAGTGGAGACATTTCTACATTTATAAATTATTAATTTTTTAAAATATATCTATAAGCTATAACTTTTTTCTGTATGATTTTATATTTTATAATTGTTGCATAATTTATATTTTTATTACTTAAAAGAAGGTCTATATGTTTATATAACTAAAACAATCATTCAACATTTATGAACACTTATATTTGATTTTTCACAAATCTAATATAATAAAATAAAAATATTTAATATTTACCAAAAACAAAATTTAAATTATTTAATAATTAATAAAAAGAAATTTGTGGGGCATGTACACCCATTTTTTATATGCGTTAACGTGCTTCCGCATGTATGCAAAAAGTAGAAAGAAATAAAGGAAAAAAAATACAAAAAGAAAAAATAAGAATAAATGAGATAAAAAAAACAACTCATGTTAATGATGTTAATCTCTAAATTTAAAATAGAAGCTTATGTACTTTATATTTAATCATAAAATAAAGGAACATACAATTATATTTTTCAAATATATGTTATTTCATGAATAGTAAATACATAATACATAAATGTGATAGATATTAAACTTTCAATCACTTTATACATCCAAAATATATAATATTTATGGTCGGATGATGTCGCATGACTCTTGTATTCATATTATTATTTAAAATGCAGAAGATAAAAAATAAGAAAGATATGTACTCTCATACTATATATATTATATGATGGTGGTGGGCATGAATTGGTAGTTTTCTTTGTCATTGAAATGTAGGATTCTAAAAATTATATTTAATTTATGAGTGTTTTATCTAATATTTAAAATTAATTTTAGTTTAAATTGAAGACATTATAATTTTTTTATCTTTTCCTTAAATAATATTAAATATATTATTTTCTATGATTTGTTACCTAATATTAAGGAGTTAGTTAGAATTTTGATATGTAAGTTTTTACGACTAACAATGTTCAAGTATGCTATATAAGTTACTCACTACTACTACTATAAAATGCAGATAAGCATCATAGTTATCATGGTTCTTCTAAATTATGTGGAGACATCTCAAAAACTCATGCGATAAAATCAAGTTTTCAAAGATGACAACTTCAGTGTCCTAAAAAATATTATTCATTTAACCTTAAGAGGCGCAGGGTTATGACATAAGGTTGAATACACAATTACATTAGTAAGCTGAAAATAAATATAATTTAAACTCAAAATTTTATATAAGGAGTGATAATAACATTTTATGTTATATTCCATTCTTTTTTAACTTCTTTACAACAAATTCACACACTATTCCTAGGGTTAGTTGTTGTTCATGATGATTTTGGTTGCTAGGCAGGAAGCAAATCAAAACTAATATGATATACCTCAACAAAACCTGAACAAAACTGGGTGCTTGATTGATTGAGATACTGCCGTCGGGAACGTTCCCGCATTCCAGGAACAAAAGGAGTTATCAGACTATCAAATTGCTTATTATCATTTACTTATAAAGTTTTTAATGAAACAATTTTCATTTAACTTTTTTTAAAATAATTATTCATTTTATATTTATTTTTAAATAAAAATAAATTATTTTGTAGTATATTTGTAGAACATATACTAACTTTATTATTTCATGAGCATATACTAACTTTGTTATAAAAAAAATATGAGTAGAATGACAGGTAAAAATATGAGAAAATGAGTTTTATGCAAGAAATTCATTTTAAAAGAAATTCAATAAATCATAAATAAGAGAAGGACGAATCTTTAGTATTAAATAATGATTTATCTTACTACTTTAATCAAATAAATAATTAAAATAAATATTTTTCATTTAAATCATGTAAAATGATTAGAATTTTAAATTCATAAAAAATTTCAATTAGGAAGAATAACTATCATACCAACAATTGTATATAATGTTTTGGACTGAATCACCGAATCACCTTGTCTTTGCTAAATCTTAACTATGAAGATTCACAAAACTAAATTATGATTCTTATTAAATAAATTTATAGTCACGTATACATTTTAAAAGTGGAGACATTTCTACATTTATAAATTATTAATTTTTTAAAATATATCTATAAGCTATAACTTTTTTCTGTATGATTTTATATTTTATAATTGTTGCATAATTTATATTTTTATTACTTAAAAGAAGGTCTATATGTTTATATAACTAAAACAATCATTCAACATTTATGAACACTTATATTTGATTTTTCACAAATCTAATATAATAAAATAAAAATATTTAATATTTACCAAAAACAAAATTTAAATTATTTAATAATTAATAAAAAGAAATTTGTGGGGCATGTACACCCATTTTTTATATGCGTTAACGTGCTTCCGCATGTATGCAAAAAGTAGAAAGAAATAAAGGAAAAAAAATACAAAAAGAAAAAATAAGAATAAATGAGATAAAAAAAACAACTCATGTTAATGATGTTAATCTCTAAATTTAAAATAGAAGCTTATGTACTTTATATTTAATCATAAAATAAAGGAACATACAATTATATTTTTCAAATATATGTTATTTCATGAATAGTAAATACATAATACATAAATGTGATAGATATTAAACTTTCAATCACTTTATACATCCAAAATATATAATATTTATGGTCGGATGATGTCGCATGACTCTTGTATTCATATTATTATTTAAAATGCAGAAGATAAAAAATAAGAAAGATATGTACTCTCATACTATATATATTATATGATGGTGGTGGGCATGAATTGGTAGTTTTCTTTGTCATTGAAATGTAGGATTCTAAAAATTATATTTAATTTATGAGTGTTTTATCTAATATTTAAAATTAATTTTAGTTTAAATTGAAGACATTATAATTTTTTTATCTTTTCCTTAAATAATATTAAATATATTATTTTCTATGATTTGTTACCTAATATTAAGGAGTTAGTTAGTATTTTGATATGTAAGTTTTTACGACTAACAATGTTCAATTATGCTATATAGGTTACTCACTACTACTACTATAAAATGCAGATAAGCATCATAGTTATCATGGTTCTTCTAAATTATGTGGAGACATCTCAAAAACTCATGCGATAAAATCAAGTTTTCATAGATGAGAACTTCAGTGTCCTAAAAAATATTATTCATTTAACCTTAAGAGGCGCAGGGTTATGACATAAGGTTGAATACACAATTACATTAGTAAGCTGAAAATAAATATAATTTAAACTCAAAATTTTATATAAGGAGTGATAATAACATTTTATGTTATATTCCATTCTTTTTAACTTTACAACAAATTCACACACTATTCCTAGGGTTAGTTGTTGTTCATGATGATTTTGGTTGCTAGGCAGGAAGCAAATCAAAACTAATATGATATACCTCAACAAAACCTGAACAAAACTGGGTGCTTGATTGATTGAGATACTGTCGTCGGGAACGTTCCCGCATTCCAGGAACAAAAGGAGTTATCGACTATCAAATTGCTTATTATCATTTACTTATAAAGTTTTTAATGAAACAATTTTCATTTAACTTTTTTTAAAATAATGATTCATTTTATATTTATTTTTAAATAAAAATAAATTATTTTGTAGTATATTTGTAGAACATATACTAACTTTATTATTTCATGAGCATATACTAACTTTGTTATAAAAATATGAGTAGAATGACAAAAATATGAGAAAATGAGTTTTATGCAAGAAATTCATTTTAAAAGAAATTCAATAAATCATAAATAAGAGAAGGACAAATCTTTAGTATTAAATAATGATTTATCTTACTACTTTAATCAAATAAATAATTAAAATAAATAATTTTCATTTAAATCATGTAAAATGATTAGAATTTTAAATTCAAAAAATTTCAATTAGGAAGAATAACTATCATACCAACAATTGTATATAATGTTTTGACTGAATCACCTTGTCTTTGCTAAATCTTAACTATGAAGATTCACAAAACTAAATTATGATTCTTATTAAATAAATTTATAGTCACGTATACATTTTAAAAGTGGAGACATTTCTACATTTATAAATTATTAATTTTTAAAATATATCTATAAGCTATAACTTTTTCTCTGTATGATTTTATATTTTATAATTGTTGCATAATTTATATTTTTATTACTTAAAAGAAGGTCTATATGTTTATATAACTAAAACAATCATTCAACATTTATGAACACTTATATTTGATTTTTCACAAATCTAATATAATAAAATAAAATATTTAATATTTACCGAAAACAAAATTTAAATTATTTAATAATTAATAAAAGAAATTTGTGGGGCATGTACACCCATTTTTATATATGTTAACGTGCCCGCATGTATGCAAAAAGTAGAAAGAAATAAAGGAAAAAAATACAAAAAGAAAAAATAAGAATAAATGAGATAAAAAAAACAACTCATGTTAATGATGTTAATCTCTAAATTTAAAATAGAAGCTTATGTACTTTATATTTAATCATAAAATAAAGGAACATACAATTATATTTTTCAAATATATGTTATTTCATGAATAGTAAATACATAATACATAAATGTGATAGATATTAAACTTTCAATCACTTTATACATCCAAAATATATAATATTTATGGTCGGATGATGTCGCATGACTCTTGAATTTCGGCGCAGATTATTTGATGTCACAGAGAATGTTATGACACAAGATTCGACACTATGTTAACATTCACACAGTAATATGTAAAAGCAAGTAAATAACACAATAGTTGTTCACCCGTTCGTTCAACAAACTACATATGGGGCTACAAGCTGTGGAGAAAGTTCACTATTAGTGATTAATCGAAGACCCTACAAACCCAACACACCAGCTTGACACCTTCTCACTTAATCACTACCAATGATCCTTTACCTAAGTCCTACTTAGATATGAGTTCCTACTACCCCCCAATCATGCCAGTGATATCAACCTATTGACTAATTGAATTGTGAAGACACACTTCAATAAAATATCTGATCTTGCTTCAAAGCTTCAATCAAGAGACAAACACTCTGCTTTAAAGCTTTGGTGGATAAACTACCCTTATAGCAAATCTTAGTCCAATGCACTTATCAATTGATAGTTGCTTGGCTCACAAGAGAAACTAAATTACACAATTACAATGTACAAATCCTAACAAAGATACAAAACAAGTGCTATCTTCAATACATTCAAATGCAACACATTGTAAGGGTTCTTTCCTTTATAGAAGCATCCTAAACTTCAGTTTTGGGTTTCCATAAAGATAGTTAGGTTCACTTAATTTACTCCTAAAACATGGTCTTTCAACAACCAATTTAGGTTTAATTAAGTTTAACCTAGCGCCACGTGAGCATGCTTTCTAATAACAAAACAATATTTAGTAATCAACAAACTTCCCGAAAAATTCAGAACAAACAGATTCTGCAGATCAGAATGTCATACATCGAATGTCATAACATCTGTTATGACATCACTGTTTTCTCAGAATTTCCAAAGACAGACCTTAGCTTCCGCTTCGAAATGTCTTTTAACATCCTTAAGCAGTAGATTTATCTCTTAATCCTCTCAATGTCATGACATCCATCATGACATTAAAAGTTTAGTTTTACCAAACATAATGCCAACTTAAAACACTAACAAACTCCTTGGCACATTTTTATTAAAACTACCTAATACATCGTAGTTCCTATGCAAGAAGACAATAAACTAGTTCTAAATTTTCCTAAGCTTCCTAAGCTTCAAGTAACTAGAACTTAGAGAAGATAAATTCTACCCATACAAAAATCCCACAATTCCATAATTGCCCCATATACAAAATTTTAAATTTAAATGTGCACATTTCCAAAGTCCTAAGTCCCATACTTCATCATATACAAGAGTTCTTCTCCCTTTTTAGCCATATAGGGCCAAAGGAAACAATACAAGTTCCCCAAAATTTTAATCAAACAAGATTCGTAAACAATTATACCAGCATAATATTAAGTACCAGCATGGTTTTTAGAGGTACACATCTGTCAAAACAATGATTACAATCATCCAAAATGAAAAAAAAATAAAATCAAAACAGAGCAGAAAACAATTGACAGAAAAATTGACAAATCAAACATAACAAAGAATTTAATCATTGTTTCCTCTCCTGAAGAGATATCTTCATGGTCAGAAGATCAAGATCATCACCTTTATCGTAAGTTTGACTGACTTTGCAGTTCGAGCTTTCTTTCTTGGCCATTGTGTCTTTTGCATTTTGAATGTACCAAAAATTTAGCTCTATACTTCTTGAAGAAGTTCCGATTCGGGTTATTTGCTCATCTTGAACCGTAAATACCACCCTTTGCTTTGACAGGGAAATCAGAAGAATGTGGTCCACATGAGTTGCCCGGATGATCATCGATGTCATGACATTCTTTGTGACATCTGGATCATCTAAAACTAGGGCTAGCGGTTTGATAAGGGGAATGTAAATTCCGAACAAAGTGATGTTCGTCTAGGATTCTCGTGACTATCCTAGCAATGGCTTCTTCTACATACTTGGTACCTTCCCTATTTCTTATCTCAGGAGGAACAGATGAGGATGAAGCAGAAGTCTTACCAGGAGACGCTGATGAACCTTGATCATTCCGGCATGCCGATTCGAGAGTCATTGCCATTGAATGAGAGAGGGAGACTTCACGGTGTTCAACATTCATGGCTTTAATGAATGCCCTAATCTCACCATGGTGGAGATGAACAATGAGTCTTGGGAAGAAGAGGATGAAGAAGACATATTTCTCCGGGATATTGAGGAATCGATGAGAATTTGAAAGTATCTTGTGAGTGGAGAGGAAATGATACTTTCAATAAGAGAGGTTATTATATGGAGGTCTCTTTGAAATTCTTGAAACCTTTAAAACTAAGAGGAAATAAAGAAATGACCCATTCATATTTATTTGAAATACCGGTTTCTTTCTCCTCTTTGTAAGCATTTTAATTACTACACCTCATATTGACAAATGCCCGCTTTGTTCTTTAAATTTTTAAATTGACTAGCATCAAGAGCTTTAGTAAAAATGTCACCAGCTTGCAATTCAAAGTGACTACATGGTCCATTTTAATCACTTTCTCTCCACAAGATCTCCGATGAAGTGATGTCTTATGTCAATGTGTTAGTCCTACTGTGTTGTATAGGATTCTTTGAAATATTAATAGCACTTAGATTGTCACGCAAAGACAATGTCATGACATCCTGTGACATTGTACCTGCATAAACATCTCGCTTCATCTAGACCATTTGAGAACAACTGCTACCACCGCTATGTATTCACTTCTTGCAGTGGACAAGGACACACAGCTTTGTTTCTGAAACCAAGAAACCAGATTGTTTCCCAAGAAGAAGCATCCTCCGTAGGTACTTTTCTCTCAAGACTACCAGCCCAACAAGATCACAATAACTGACAAAATGGGTTCACATCCATGGGAATACGTAATACCATAACCGCAGGTTCCACTTACATACTCAGGATTCTTTTCACCGGTTAATGTGACTCACTTAGGTTCACTTTGGTATCTTGCATACCCCAACAACAATGCAATGTCGTGTCTCACGGGTCGTTAGATACAACAAGCTCCCTATCATGCTTCTATACAAACTTTGATCTACCTTTTCACCATTTGAGTCCTTGATAACTTCACATGTGTGGGGAGCAGGAGTCCTTTATGACCGCATTCTCCATTCCAAACTTTTGACAATATTCCTTCCATATTTGCTCAGAAAGGAATGTTGAGTTCCATCTGTGACTTGCGTAGTCCAAGAAAGTAGGTCAACTTCCCATAAGACTCATTTCAAACTCAAATTGCATTTGATTGGCAAAATGTTTCACCATTGAGTCTGACATTCCACCCAATTCCTAGTTCGTCCCCTTAGTTTTGAGCAACATTATCTTTCCTCCTTCATTCTTGACAAAGAGAGTTTTATCCAAGCCTCCTTTTCTGTAGCCTTTGTCTCGTAAGGAACTTGGTTAGCCTTTCATACCATGCCCAGGAGCATTTTAGTCCATAGGGCTTTCCTTAATTTGTAGACATGATCTGGAAACTTGGATCCACAAATCCTTTAGGCTGTTCTACATATACTTCTTTATTTAAGTAGCCATTTAGGAAGGCACTTTTCACATCCATCTGAAATAGTTTAAATTTCAGAATGCAAGCAACCCCTAGAGAAGCCTGATTGATTCCATTCTAGCCACTGGTGCAAAAGTCTCATCAAAGTCAATCCCTTCAACCTGAGTAACCCCGAGCAACAAGTCTAGCTTTTATTTCGGTGGCACCTTCTACATCGACTTGTTCTTGTAGATCCATTTTGTGCCAATGATGTTTGTTCTTCGGTCTAGGAACTAATTCCCATACTATGTTGCTTAAACTGGTTCAATTCATCTTGCATTGTCTCAATACGAATTCATCACTTAGAGCTTTTTGACATTTTTGGCTCTATTTTTGACACAAAGCAAGAGTTTGAAACAGCTGGATCTTGTAACGACACCTTGGTGGATCCCCAATGATGAGATCCTTTGGATGATCTTTCCAATTGATGGAAGGATCTTTGTTAACTTCCTCTTCGATTTTGGAGGAGAAAGATCAGTACATCTTCCTTATCGTACTGAGGTGATGTCTCAAACCATGTCTCAACATCATATGGGACATGTTTTCCTGATGATGATCATCAACAATGACATTAATGACTCCATCATAACCTGGGTTCCGAGTTGAATACCCTATATGCTCTGCTGTTAGTGGAGTATCCCAAAAATGCCTTCATCCTTTGAATCCATTTTTCCTTTGATCACGATCTGTCAAAATATAGCATTTATCGCAAATACATGGAAATATTTCACAGCTGGTTTTCCCCTTCCATAGTTCAAGGAGTGGTGATAAGATCCTTTCTTAGGGTGACCTGTCAGTGAACATAGCAAGATATTCATAGCTTCATAAAATGAATAGAAGTTTTTAGCATGAATCATTGCTCGCGATTCTGTATAGTCCTATTCTTTCTTTCCACCACCCCATTTTGTTGAGGTGTTATAGGAGAAGAAAACTCATGATTAATTCCTCCGAGGAGCAGTAATTCATCAAATTTGTTCTCAAACTCCTTCCATGATCACTTCTTATTCTCGACAATACAACTTTCCTTATCTCTTTGAAGTCTTTGCATAGCTCCTTAAAGACATCAAACACATCGATTTTCCTGATGAAGTTTATCCAGTAAATCTAGAGAAGTCATCCACAACAACATAGGCAATCTATCTTCCACCAAGGCTTAACCCGCATAGGCCCATCAAGTCCATATGAAGCAGCTCCAGCACTGGAAGTGGTGATGTCTAGACATTAGGTGACATTCTCGGTTTGCTTTCCAACTTGACATTCACCACGACTCTTCCTTCATCAATATGGAGTTTTGGTATCCCTCCTGACACCTCCATAGTGATGATCTTTTCATCCTCCGAGATGCGTATGTCCGTTTTTGATGCCATAGTTTTACCTCCTTTTCATCCTTGTCTGTAGAGAGCACATGTAAGAGAGGTTGGTGTTCTCGATTCCCACAGTAGCAGCTTGTCCTTTGATCTCGACTCTCATAACCACTTTTGTTTATCATTGATTACAAGACATTCAGCACTGGTGAAGTTGACTTTAAATCCCATATCACATAGCCGACTTATGCTTATGAGGTTAGCAACAAGCCTTTTACCAAGAACACTCCATTTAGATTTGGAACTCCGTGAGTACCCAAGTTTCCAACACCTTTGATTTCTCCTTAGCTCCATCTCCAAAAGTAACAGCCGGTAGAGTGAGGTTTGACATTATTCGTAAGGTTTTTATACCAGTCATATGCTTGAACACCCATCAAAGTACCAATCTTCCTGTTAGACACCGAGAGAGGTATGTGCTATTAATGTCATAGTCCTTCTTCCAACGTTGAGTGTAGGGTACTTTGATGTTCTTAGGCTTAACATAGAGAGTCTCGATTAGGTAACCCATGTAACCTATAGCAAAAGGGTTTTATGTGTCCAAACCTTCCACAATGGTGACATCTCCATCTTTGAAACTTCTTTTTCATGTTTCTCTGATCATGATGTTGGCCCCAATGTTGTGACATCCTTTGACATTGGCCTATTAGGTCTGGTCTTTCCTGTTATCAAGAAATTTCTTTGCATCTACATGCCCCGAGCCAGAAACATTCCGCACAGACATCTGCTCGCTTTGGTTTCCATGCCTCTTTTTCTTGTCAACTAACGTTCCTTTTCAACCACATATCCTAGACCATGCTTATTTCAAAGATTTTGTCCAAGTGAAGAATTTCTTCCAAATTATCGCCCATTTGTCAACATCTTGACATCCAGTATATGATCAAGCTTGAATTCAACACTATAATCTCACCGTTGAGATGACTTATAGTGGTCTGATTTTCCTTCTTCTCGCTTCCACTTCACATTTACCTCCAACTTCTCAATCGCTTTTTGCTTTTCATTTTCGACATACTTCACCACTCGATACACGTTCTTGTAAGTATTAGCAAGTTCTTCAAAGGTCACTTCTCATCACTAGAGTCATTATCGATTGCCCCTTCAAGATGCAAGGACAAGTTGGATGATTCCTCTTCAAGATCACTACTGATTTCCATCGCACCAAGTAACATCTTCTTCCTTTTGTTTCTAAGAAAGGTAGGACATTCAACTCTAATATGTCCAAATCCTTCACATTCATGACATTGACTTTACTGCCTTGACTCCTTTTCTTTTCCGACTTGGATCTTCTCATTGGAATCATAAGATCTGGCCGATGTCGATGCAAAGGTCCTTGACATGTGATCTTGACTTGATCATTCTCTGATCATTTGTTGAACCTGCTTCCAAGCATGGCTATAGCTTCGTATATCTCTCCTTACTCCTCCTTGCATCCCTCTTTAGAATTGGATACAAGTGCTATGTTTGTTCTTCTTGTCAATGGTTTCAATCGATTCTATCTCAAAAGTCAAAGAGATCCTATCGTTCTTCAACCTTCAAGGTGTGATGTCCCTAGCCTTATTGCGTGTGATTTCATTGCAAATCTTTTAGTGGGGATCTCAGAATCTTTCTCACCACTTTCTTCTGACATCTTTCACCAAGTGCTCCTTTATAAGAATTTCCAAAATATTCATGTGAAATTCATGAATATTCTCATCTTCCTTCATCTTCAAATTCTCAAATCTAAGAAATCTAAAGTCTTGACATCTTCACCTTGATGTTCCTCATGAGTAGTTCGAGAGTGTCCCAAACATCCTTGGCCAGCTCAATTGATGAACCACCTAAGATATTCTGCTAATACCATTGAATAGAGCATTCAACGCTTTTAGAGTTCCCAGAGTAGCTCTTCTTCCTCTTTGCTCCATTCCTCCTCGTGTTTCAAGATGAGTGCCATTTTCTCAAGCTTGGTGGGATGTTTCCATCCTTATCAGCAGCTCAAGCTTTAATGTCCATCGATCTTAAGAAGGCAACCATACGAGGTTTCCAAGAATCATAATTAGACCCATCCGTATTAGGTGTCTCCTCCAAATCCTCCTTCTTTATCCATTACGCCGTAAACTATTATCCCTAGATCTCACCTAAAATAACAAGGTGGTGCCCGCCCGATGCCAATTGAAATTTCGGCAGCGGATACTTGATGTCACAGTAGAATGTTATGACACAAGATTCGACACTATGTTAACAATTCACATAAAGAATACAGAAGCAAAGAATAACATAAGTTGTTCACCCGTTCGTTCAACAAACCTACATCTGGGGGCTACTAAGCCGTGGAGAAAGTTCATTATTAGCGATGATCAATTGAAGACCCTACACCAACACACCACTTGACTTCTCACTTAATCACTACCCAATGATCCTTTACCTAAGTCCTACTTAGATATGAGTTCCTACCACCCTCAATCACAAAGCAGTTGATATCAACCTATTGACTAATTGAATTGTGAAGACACACTTCAATAAATATCTTGATCTTGCTTCAAAGCTTCAATCAAGAGACAAACACTGTGCTAAAAGCTTTGAGGATAAACTACCCTTACAAAGAAATCCTAGTCCAATGCACTTATCAATTGATAGTTGTTTGGCTCACAAGAGAAACTAGAATTACATAGCTACAACTGTTACAAATCCTAACATTACACAAAACACAAGCTGCTATCTCTTCATACATTCAAAGGGCGCAAAGACAAATTGTAAGGGTTCTTTCCTTTTATAGAAGCAATTCCGAAACTTCGCTTTTGGGTTTAAAGATAGCTAGGGTTCACTTAATTTACCCTAAAAACATGGTCTTTTCAACAACAAATTTAGGTTTAATTAAGTTTAACCTAGCAGCCACGTGAGCATGCTTCTAATAACAAAAAAACAATATTTAGCAGCTCAACAAACTTCTAAAAATTCAGAACAAAGATTCTGCAGTATGAATGTCACACCGAATGAAAAATAACATCCATATGACATCATGTTTTCTCGCAAATTTCCAAGATGCTTTAGCTTCCAGCTCTGAAATGTCTTTTAACATCCTTAGCGGTGTAGGATTTATCTTCAATCGAATGTCATGACATCCATCATGACATTGCTAAAGCCTAGTTTTACCAAACATAATGCCAACTTAAAAAACACTAACAACTCTTGTATTCATATTATTATTTAAAATGCGAAGATAAAAATAAGAAAGATATGTACTCTCATACTATATATATTATATGATGGTGGGCATGAATTGGTAGTTTTCTTTGTCATTGAAATGTAGGATTCTAAAAATTATATTTAATTTATGAGTGTTTTATCTAATATTTAAAATTAATTTTAGTTTAAATTGAAGACATTATAATTTTTTATCTTTTCCTTAAATAATATTAAATATATTATTTTCTATGATTTGTTACCTAATATTAAGGAGTTAGTTAGAATTTTGATATGTAAGTTTTACGACTAACAATGTTCAAGTATGCTATATAGGTTACTCACTACTACTACTATAAAATGCGATAAGCATCATAGTTATCATGGTTCTTCTAAATTATGTGGAGACATCTCAAAACTCATGCGATAAAATCAAGTTTTCATAGATGAGAACTTCATGTCCTAAAAATATTATTCATTTAACCTTAAGAGGCGCAGGTTATTACATAAGGTTGAATACACAATTACATTAGAAGCTGAAAATAAATATAATTTAAACTCAAAATTTTATATAAGGAGTGATAATAACATTTTATGTTATATTCCATTCTTTTTTAACTTCTTTACAACAAATTCACACACTATTCCTAGGGTTAGTTGTTGTTCATGATGATTTTGGTTGCTAGGCAGGAAGCAAATCAAAACTAATATGATATACCTCAACAAAACCTGAACAAAACTGGGTGCTTGATTGATTGAGATACTGCCGTCGGGAACCTTCCCGCATTCCAGGAACAAAAGGAGTTATCAGACTATCAAATTGCTTATTATCATTTACTTATAAAGTTTTTAATGAAACAATTTTCATTTAACTTTTTTTAAAATAATTATTCATTTTATATTTATTTTTAAATAAAAATAAATTATTTTGTAGTATATTTGTAGAACATATACTAACTTTATTATTTCATGAGCATATACTAACTTTGTTATAAAAAATATGAGTAGAATGACAGTAAAAATAGAAAATGAGTTTTATGCAAGAAATTCATTTAAAAGAAATTCAATAAATCATAAATAAGAGAAGGACAAATCTTTAGTATTAAATAATGATTTATCTTACTACTTTAATCAAATAAATAATTAAAATAAATAATTTTCATTTAAATCATGTAAAATGATTAGAATTTTAAATTCATAAAAAATTTCAATTAGGAAGAATAACTATCATACCAACAATTGTATATAATGTTTTGGACTGAATCACCTTGTCTTTGCTAAATCTTAACTATGAAGATTCACAAAACTAAATTATGATTCTTATTAAATAAATTTATAGTCACGTATACATTTTAAAAGTGGAGACATTTCTACATCTATAAATTATTAATTTTTAAAATATATCTATAAGCTATAACTTTTTCTGTATGATTTTATATTTATAATTGTTGCATAATTTATATTTTTATTACTTAAAAGAAGGTCTATATGTTTATATAACTAAAACAATCATTCAACATTTATGAACACTTATATTTGATTTTTCACAAATCTAATATAATAAAATAAAAATATTTAATATTTACCAAAACAAAATTTAAATTATTTAATAATTAATAAAAGAAATTTGTGGGGCATGTACACCCATTTTTATATGCGTAACGTGCTTCCGCATGTATGCAAAAAGTAGAAAGAAATAAAGGAAAAAAATACAAAAAGAAAAATAAGAATAAATGAGATAAAAAACAACTCATGTTAATGATGTTAATCTCTAAATTTAAAATAGAAGCTTATGTACTTTATATTTAATCATAAAATAAAGGAACATACAATTATATTTTCAAATATATGTTATTTCATGAATAGTAAATACATAATACATAAATGTGATAGATATTAAACTTTCAATCACTTTATACATCCAAAATATATAATATTTATGGTCGATGATGTCGCATGACTCTTGTATTCATATTATTATTTAAAATGCAGAAGATAAAAATAAGAAAGATATGTACTCATACTATATATATTATATGATGGTGGTGGGCATGAATTGGTAGTTTTCTTTGTCATTGAAATGTAGGATTCTAAAAATTATATTTAATTTATGAGTGTTTTATCTAATATTTAAAATTAATTTTAGTTTAAATTGAAGACATTATAATTTTTTATCTTTTCCTTAAATAATATTAAATATATTATTTTCTATGATTTGTTACCTAATATTAAGGAGTTAGTTAGAATTTTGATATGTAAGTTTTACGACTAACAATGTTCAAGTATGCTATATAGGTTACTCACTACTACTACTATAAAATGCAGATAAGCATCATAGTTATCATGGTTCTTCTAAATTATGTGGAGACATCTCAAAAACTCATGCGATAAAATCAAGTTTTCATAGATGAGAACTTCAGTGTCCTAAAAAATATTATTCATTTAACCTTAAGAGGCGCAAGGTTATGACATAAGGTTGAATACACAATTACATCAGTAAGTTGAAAATAAATATAATTTAAACTCAAAATTTTATATAGGAGTGATAACATTTTATGTTATATTCCATTCTTTTTAACTTCTTTACAACAAATTCACACACTATTCCTAGGGTTAGTTGTTGTTCATGATGATTTTGTTGCTAAGGTGAAGCAAATCAAAACTAATATGATATACCTCAACAAAACCTGAACAAAACTGGGTGCTTGATTGATTGAGATACTGCCGTCGGGAACGTTCCCGCATTCCAGGAACAAAAGGAGTTATCAGACTATCAAATTGCTTATTATCATTTACTTATAAAGTTTTTAATGAAACAATTTTCATTTAACTTTTTTTAAAATAATTATTCATTTTATATTTATTTTTAAATAAAAATAAATTATTTTGTAGTATATTTGTAGAACATATACTAACTTTATTATTTCATGAGCATATACTAACTTTGTTATAAAAAAAATATGAGTAGAATGACAGGTAAAAATATGAGAAAATGAGTTTTATGCAAGAAATTCATTTTAAAAGAAATTCAATAAATCATAAATAAGAGAAGGACAAATCTTTAGTATTAAATAATGATTTATCTTACTACTTTAATCAAATAAATAATTAAAATAAATAATTTTCATTTAAATCATGTAAAATGATTAGAATTTTAAATTCATAAAAAATTTCAATTAGGAAGAATAACTATCATACCAACAATTGTATATAATGTTTTGATGAATCACCTTGTCTTTGCTAAATCTTAACTATGAAGATTCACAAAACTAAATTATGATTCTTATTAAATAAATTTATAGTCACGTATACATTTTAAAAGTGGAGACATTTCTACATTTATAAATTATTAATTTTTAAAATATATCTATAAGCTATAACTTTTTTCTGTATGATTTTATATTTTATAATTGTTGCATAATTTATATTTTATTACTTAAAAGAAGGTCTATATGTTTATATAACTAAAACAATCATTCAACATTTATGAACACTTATATTTGATTTTTCACAAATCTAATATAATAAAATAAAATATTTAATATTTACTAAAAACAAAATTTAAATTATTTAATAATTAATAAAAAGAAATTTGTGGGGCATACACCCATTTTTATATAAGTAACGTGCTTCCGCATGTATGCAAAAAGTAGAAAGAAATAAAGGAAAAAAAATACAAAAAGAAAAATAAGAATAAATGAGATAAAAAAAACAACTCATGTTAATGATGTTAATCTCTAAATTTAAAATAGAAGCTTATGTACTTTATATTTAATCATAAAATAAAGGAACATACAATTATATTTTTCAAATATATGTTATTTCATGAATAGTAAATACATAATACATCAATGTGATAGATATTAAACTTTCAATCACTTTATACATCCAAAATATATAATATTTATGGTCGGATGATGTCGCATGACTCTTGTATTCATATTATTATTTAAAATGCAGAAGATAAAAAATAAGAAAGATATGTACTCTCATACTATATATATTATATGATGGTGGTGGGCATGAATTGGTAGTTTTCTTTGTCATTGAAATGTAGGATTCTAAAAATTATATTTAATTTATGAGTGTTTTATCTAATATTTAAAATTAATTTTAGTTTAAATTGAAGACATTATAATTTTTTTATCTTTTCCTTAAATAATATTAAATATATTATTTTCTATGATTTGTTACCTAATATTAAGGAGTTAGTTAGAATTTTGATATGTAAGTTTTTACGACTAACAATGTTCAAGTATGCTATATAGGTTACTCACTACTACTACTATAAAATGCGATAAGCATCATAGTTATCATGGTTCTTCTAAATTATGTGGAGACATCTCAAAAACTCATGCGATAAAATCAAGTTTTCATAGATGAGAACTTGTGTCCTAAAAATATTATTCATTTAACCTTAAGAGGCTGGGGTTATGACATAAGGTTGAATACACAATTACATCGAAGTTGAAAATAAATATAATTTAAACTCAAAATTTTATATAAGGAGTGATAATAACATTTTATGTTATATTCCATTCTTTTTTAACTTCTTTACAACAAATTCACACACTATTCCTAGGGTTAGTTGTTGTTCATGATGATTTTGGTTGCTAGGCAGGAAGCAAATCAAAACTAATATGATATACCTCAACAAAACCTGAACAAACTGGTGCTTGATTGATTGAGATACTGCCGTCGGGAACGTTGCCGCATTCCAGGAACAAAAGGAGTTATCAGACTATCAAATTGCTTATTATCATTTACTTATAAAGTTTTTAATGAAACAATTTTCATTTAACTTTTTTTAAAATAATTATTCATTTTATATTTATTTTAAATAAAATAAATTATTTTGTAGTATATTTGTAGAACATATACTAACTTTATTATTTCATGAGCATATACTAACTTTGTTATAAAAAATATGAGTAGAATGACAAAAAATATGAGAAAATGAGTTTTATGCAAGAAATTCATTTTAAAAGAAATTCAATAAATCATAAATAAGAGAAGGACAAATCTTTAGTATTAAATAATGATTTATCTTACTACTTTAATCAAATAAATAATTAAAATAAATAATTTTCATTTAAATCATGTAAATGATTAGAATTTTAAATTCATAAAAATTTCAATTAGGAAGAATAACTATCATACCAACAATTGTATATAATGTTTTGACTGAATCACCTTGTCTTTGCTAAATCTTAACTATGAAGATTCACAAAACTAAATTATGATTCTTATTAAATAAATTTATAGTCACGTATACATTTTAAAAGTGGAGACATTTCTACATTTATAAATTATTAATTTTTAAAATATATCTATAAGCTATAACTTTTTCTGTATGATTTTATATTTTATAATTGTTGCATAATTTATATTTTATTACTTAAAAGAAGGTCTATATGTTTATATAACTAAAACAATCATTCAACATTTATGAACACTTATATTTGATTTTTCACAAATATAATATAATAAAATAAAAATATTTAATATTTACCAAAACAAAATTTAAATTATTTAATAATTAATAAAAGAAATTTGTGGGCATGTACACCCATTTTTATATGCTAACGTGCCCGCATGTATGCAAAAAGTAGAAAGAAATAAAGGAAAAAAAATACAAAAGAAAAATAAGAATAAATGAGATAAAAAAACAACTCATGTTAATGATGTTAATCTCTAAATTTAAAATAGAAGCTTATGTACTTTATATTTAATCATAAAATAAAGGAACATACAATTATATTTTTCAAATATATGTTATTTCATGAATAGTAAATACATAATACATAAATGTGATAGATATTAAACTTTCAATCACTTTATACATCCAAAATATATAATATTTATGGTCGGATGATGTCGCATGACTCTTGTATTCATATTATTATTTAAAATGCAGAAGATAAAAAATAAGAAAGATATGTACTCTCATACTATATATATTATATGATGGTGGTGGGCATGAATTGGTAGTTTTCTTTGTCATTGAAATGTAGGATTCTAAAAATTATATTTAATTTATGAGTGTTTTATCTAATATTTAAAATTAATTTTAGTTTAAATTGAAGACATTATAATTTTTTTATCTTTTCCTTAAATAATATTAAATATATTATTTTCTATGATTTGTTACCTAATATTAAGGAGTTAGTTAGTATTTTGATATGTAAGTTTTTACGACTAACAATGTTCAATTATGCTATATAGGTTACTCACTACTACTACTATAAAATGCAGATAAGCATCATAGTTATCATGGTTCTTCTAAATTATGTGGAGACATCTCAAAAACTCATGCGATAAAATCAAGTTTTCATAGATGAGAACTTCAGTGTCCTAAAAAATATTATTCATTTAACCTTAAGAGGCGCAGGGTTATGACATAAGGTTGAATACACAATTACATCAGTAAGTTGAAAATAAATATAATTTAAACTCAAAATTTTATATAAGGAGTGATAATAACATTTTATGTTATATTCCATTCTTTTAACTTCTTTACAACAAATTCACACACTATTCCTAGGGTTAGTTGTTGTTCATGATGATTTTGGTTGCTAGGCAGGAAGCAAATCAAAACTAATATGATATACCTCAACAAAACCTGAACAAAACTGGGTGCTTGATTGATTGAGATATCGTCATTTCGGAACCTCCCGCATTCCAGGAACAAAAGGAGTTATCAGACTATCAAATTGCTTATTATCATTTACTTATAAAGTTTTTAATGAAACAATTTTCATTTAACTTTTTTTAAAATAATTATTCATTTTATATTTATTTTTAAATAAAAATAAATTATTTTGTAGTATATTTGTAGAACATATACTAACTTTATTATTTCATGAGCATATACTAACTTTGTTATAAAAAAAATATGAGTAGAATGACAGGTAAAAATATGAGAAAATGAGTTTTATGCAAGAAATTCATTTTAAAAGAAATTCAATAAATCATAAATAAGAGAAGGACGAATCTTTAGTATTAAATAATGATTTATCTTACTACTTTAATCAAATAAATAATTAAAATAAATAATTTTCATTTAAATCATGTAAAATGATTAGAATTTTAAATTCATAAAAAATTTCAATTAGGAAGAATAACTATCATACCAACAATTGTATATAATGTTTTGGACTGAATCACCTTGTCTTTGCTAAATCTTAACTATGAAGATTCACAAAACTAAATTATGATTCTTATTAAATAAATTTATAGTCACGTATACATTTTAAAAGTGGAGACATTTCTACATTTATAAATTATTAATTTTTTAAAATATATCTATAAGCTATAACTTTTTTCTCAGTATGATTTTATATTTTATAATTGTTGCATAATTTATATTTTTATTACTTAAAAGAAGGTCTATATGTTTATATAACTAAAACAATCATTCAACATTTATGAACACTTATATTTGATTTTTCACAAATCTAATATAATAAAATAAAAATATTTAATATTTACCAAAAACAAAATTTAAATTATTTAATAATTAATAAAAAGAAATTTGTGGGTATACACCCATTTTTATATGCTAACGTGCTCCGCATGTATGCAAAAAGTAGAAAGAAATAAAGGAAAAAAATACAAAAAGAAAAATAAGAATAAATGAGATAAAAACAACTCATGTTAATGATGTTAATCTCTAAATTTAAAATAGAAGCTTATGTACTTTATATTTAATCATAAAATAAAGGAACATACAATTATATTTTTCAAATATATGTTATTTCATGAATAGTAAATACATAATACATAAATGTGATAGATATTAAACTTTCAATCACTTTATACATCCAAAATATATAATATTTATGGTCGGATGATGTCGCATGACTCTTGTATTCATATTATTATTTAAAATGCGTAAGATAAAAATAAGAAAGATATGTACTTCTACTATATATATATATATGATGGTGGTGGGCATGAATTGGTAGTTTTCTTTGTCATTGAAATGTAGGATTCTAAAAATATATTTAATTTATGAGTGTTTTATCTAATATTTAAAATTAATTTTAGTTTAAATTGAAGACATTATAATTTTTATCTTTTCCTTAAATAATATTAAATATATTATTTTCTATGATTTGTTACCTAATATTAAGGAGTTAGTTAGAATTTTGATATGTAAGTTTTACGACTAACAATGTTCAAGTATGCTATATAAGTTACTCACTACTACTACTACTATAAAATGCGATAAGCATCATAGTTATCATGGTTCTTCTAAATTATGTGGAGACATCTCAAAAACTCATGCGATAAAATCAAGTTTTCATAGATGAGAACTTCAGTGTCCTAAAAAATATTATTCATTTAACCTTAAGAGGCTCAGGGTTATGACATAAGGTTGAATACACAATTACATCAGTAAGTTGAAAATAAATATAATTTAAACTCAAAATTTTATATAAGGAGGATAATAACATTTTATGTTATATTCCATTTTTTTAACTTCTTTACAACAAATTCACACACTATTCCTAGGGTTAGTTGTTGTTCATGATGATTTTGGTTGCTAGGCAGGAAGCAAATCAAAACTAATATGATATACCTCAACAAAACCTGAACAAAACTGGGTGCTTGATTGATTGAGATACTGCCGTCGGGAACCTTCCCGCATTCCAGGAACAAAAGGAGTTATCAGACTATCAAATTGCTTATTATCATTTACTTATAAAGTTTTTAATGAAACAATTTTCATTTAACTTTTTTTAAAATAATTATTCATTTTATATTTATTTTTAAATAAAAATAAATTATTTTGTAGTATATTTGTAGAACATATACTAACTTTATTATTTCATGAGCATATACTAACTTTGTTATAAAAAAAATATGAGTAGAATGACAGGTAAAAATATGAGAAAATGAGTTTTATGCAAGAAATTCATTTTAAAAGAAATTCAATAAATCATAAATAAGAGAAGGACAAATCTTTAGTATTAAATAATGATTTATCTTACTACTTTAATCAAATAAATAATTAAAATAAATAATTTTCATTTAAATCATGTAAAATGATTAGAATTTTAAATTCATAAAAAATTTCAATTAGGAAGAATAACTATCATACCAACAATTGTATATAATGTTTTGGACTGAATCACCTTTTGTCTTTGCTAAATCTTAACTATGAAGATTCACAAAACTAAATTATGATTCTTATTAAATAAATTTATAGTCACGTATACATTTTAAAAGTGGAGATTTCTACATTTATAAATTATTAATTTTTAAAATATATCTATAAGCTATAACTTTTTTCTGTATGATTTTATATTTTATAATTGTTGCATAATTTATATTTTTATTACTTAAAGAAGGTCTATATGTTTATATAACTAAAACAATCATTCAACATTTATGAACACTTATATTTGATTTTTCAAATCTAATATAATAAAATAAAAATATTTAATATTTACCAAAAACAAAATTTAAATTATTTAATAATTAATAAAAAGAAATTTGTGGGCATGTACACCCATTTTTTATATGCGTTAACGTGCTTCCGCATGTATGCAAAAAGTAGAAAGAAATAAAGGAAAAAAAATACAAAAAGAATAAATAAGAATAAATGAGATAAAAAAAACAACTCATGTTAATGATGTTAATCTCTAAATTTAAAATAGAAGCTTATGTACTTTATATTTAATCATAAAATAAAGGAACATACAATTATATTTTCAAATATATGTTATTTCATGAATAGTAAATACATAATACATCAATGTGATAGATATTAAACTTTCAATCACTTTATACATCCAAAATATATAATATTTATGGTCGGATGATGTCGCATGACTCTTGTATTCATATTATTATTTAAAATGCAGAAGATAAAAAATAAGAAAGATATGTACTCATACTATATATATTATATGATGGTGGTGGGCATGAATTGGTAGTTTTGTCATTGAAATGTAGGATTCTAAAAATTATATTTAATTTATGAGTGTTTTATCTAATATTTAAAATTAATTTTAGTTTAAATTGAAGACATTATAATTTTTTTATCTTTTCCTTAAATAATATTAAATATATTATTTTCTATGATTTGTTACCTAATATTAAGGAGTTAGTTAGAATTTTGATATGTAAGTTTTTACGACTAACAATGTTCAAGTATGCTATATAAGTTACTCACTACTACTACTACTATAAAATGCAGATAAGCATCATAGTTATCATGGTTCTTCAAATTATGTGGAGACATCTCAAAACTCATGCGATAAAATCAAGTTTTCATAGATGAGAACTTCAAAGTCCTAAAATATTATTCATTTAACCTTAAGAGGCGAGGGTTATGACATAAGGTTGAATACACAATTACATCAGTAAGTTGAAAATAAATATAATTTAAACTCAAAATTTTATATAGGAGTGATAATAACATTTTATGTTATATTCCATTCTTTTAACTTTACAACAAATTCACACACTATTCCTAGGGTTAGTTGTTGTTCATGATGATTTTGGTTGCTAGGCAAGCAAATCAAAACTAATATGATATACCTCAACAAACCTGAACAAAACTGGGTGCTTGATTGATTAGATACTGCCGGAACCTTCCCGCATTCCAGAACAAAAGGAGTTATCAGACTATCAAATTGCTTATTATCATTTACTTATAAAGTTTTAATGAAACAATTTTCATTTAACTTTTTAAAATAATTATTCATTTTATATTTATTTTAAATAAAATAAATTATTTTGTAGTATATTTGTAGAACATATACTAACTTTATTATTTCATGAGCATATACTAACTTTGTTATAAAAAATATGAGTAGAATGACAGGTAAAAATATGAGAAAATGAGTTTTATGCAAGAAATTCATTTTAAAAGAAATTCAATAAATCATAAATAAGAGAAGGACTAATCTTTAGTATTAAATAATGATTTATCTTACTACTTTAATCAAATAAATAATTAAAATAAATAATTTTCATTTAAATCATGTAAATGATTAGAATTTTAAATTCATAAAAATTTCAATTAGGAAGAATAACTATCATACCAACAATTGTATATAATGTTTTGGACTGAATCACCTTGTTTTGCTAAATCTTAACTATGAAGATTCACAAAACTAAATTATGATTCTTATTAAACAAATTTATAGTCACGTATACATTTTAAAAGTGAGACATTTCTACATTTATAAATTATTAATTTTTAAAATATATCTATAAGCTATAACTTTTTTCTCAGATGATTTTATATTTTATAATTGTTGCATAATTTATATTTTTATTACTTAAAAGAAGGTCTACATGTTTATATAACTAAAACAATCATTCAACATTTATGAACACTTATATTTGATTTTCACAAATCTAATATAATAAAATAAAAATATTTAATATTTACCAAAAACAAAATTTAAATTATTTAATAATTAATAAAAGAAATTTGTGGCATGTACACCCATTTTTATATGTTAACGTGCTTCCGCATGTATGCAAAAAGTAGAAAGAAATAAAGGAAAAAATACAAAAAGAAAAATAAG
The DNA here is from genome assembly GCA_021764765.1 of Vicia sativa. Taxonomy (NCBI): domain Eukaryota; kingdom Viridiplantae; phylum Streptophyta; class Magnoliopsida; order Fabales; family Fabaceae; genus Vicia; species Vicia sativa. Next base: position 137,062,909 of record CM038792.1, on the reverse strand, counting down.
AATAAATGAGATAAAAAAACAACTCATGTTAATGATGTTAATCTCTAAATTTAAAATAGAAGCTTATGTACTTTTATATTTAATCATAAAATAAAGGAACATACAATTATATTTTTCAAATATATGTTATTTCATGAATAGTAAATACATAATACATCAATGTGATAGATATTAAACTTTCAATCACTTTATACATCCAAAATATATAATATTTATGGTCGGATGATGTCGCATGACTCTTGTATTCATATTATTATTTAAAATGCAGAAGATAAAAATAAGAAAGATATGTACTCATACTATATATATTATATGATGGTGGTGGGCATGAATTGGTAGTTTTTTGTCATTGAAATGTAGGATTCTAAAAATATATTTAATTTATGAGTGTTTTATCTAATATTTAAAATTAATTTTAGTTTAAATTGAAGACATTATAATTTTTATCTTTTCCTTAAATATTAAATATATTATTTTCTATGATTTGTTACCTAATATTAAGGAGTTAGTTAGAATTTTGATATGTAAGTTTTTACACTAACAATGTTCAAGTATGCTATATAAGTTACTCACTACTACTACTACTATAAATGCGTATAAGCATCATAGTTATCATGGTTCTTCTAAATTATGTGGAGACATCTCAAAAACTCATGATAAAATCAAGTTTTCATAGATGAGAACTCAGTGTCCTAAAAATATTATTCATTTAACCTTAAGAGGCGCAGTTATGACATAAGGTTGAATACACAATTACATCAAGAAGTTGAAAATAAATATAATTTAAACTCAAAATTTTATATAAGGAGTGATAATAACATTTTATGTTATATTCCATTCTTTTTTTCTTTACAACAAATTCACACATTATTCTTAGGGTTAGTTGTTGTTCATGATGATTTTGGTTGCTAGGCGTGAAGCAAATCAAAACTAATATGATATACCTCAACAAAACCCGAACAAAACTGGTGCTTGATTGATTGAGATATCGCTGTCGGAACCTTCCCGCATTCCAGAACAAAAGGAGTTATCAGACTATCAAATTGCTTATTATCATTTACTTATAAAGTTTTTAATGAAACAATTTTCATTTAACTTTTTTAAAATAATTATTCATTTTATATTTATTTTAAATAAAATAAATTATTTTGTAGTATATTTGTAGAACATATACTAACTTTATTATTTCATGAGCATATACTAACTTTGTTATAAAAATATGAGTAGAATGATGTGTAAAAATATGAGAAAATGAGTTTTATGCAAGAAATTCATTTTAAAAGAAATTCAATAAATCATAAATAAGAGAGAGGACTTAATCTTTAGTATTAAATAATGATTTATCTTACTACTTTAATCAAATAAATAATTAAAATAAATAATTTTCATTTAAATCATGTAAAATGATTAGAATTTTAAATTCATAAAAATTTCAATTAGGAAGAATAACTATCATACCAACAATTGTATATAATGTTTTGACTGAATCACCTTGTCTTTGCTAAATCTTAACTATGAAGATTCACAAAACTAAATTATGATTCTTATTAAATAAATTTATAGTCACGTACATTTTAAAAGTGGAGACATTTCTACATTTATAAATTATTAATTTTTAAAATATATCTATAAGCTATAACTTTTTTCTGTATGATTTTATATTTTATAATTGTTGCATAATTTATATTTTTACTTTAAAAGAAGGTCTATATGTTTATATAACTAAACAATCATTCAACATTTATGAACACTTATATTTGATTTTTCACAAATCTAATATAATAAATAAAAATATTTAATATTTACCAAAACAAAATTTAAATTATTTAATAATTAATAAAAGAAATTTGTGGTATGTACACCCATTTTTATATATGCTTAACGTGCTTCCGCATGTATGCAAAAGTAGAAAGAAATAAAGGAAAAATACAAAAGAATAAATAAGAATAAATGAGATAAAAACAACTCATGTTAATGATGTTAATCTCTAAATTTAAAATAGAAGCTTATGTACTTTATATTTAATCATAAAATAAAGGAACATACAATTATATTTTTCAAATATATGTTATTTCATGAATAGTAAATACATAATACATCAATGTGATAGATATTAAACTTTCAATCACTTTATACATCCAAAATATATAATATTTATGGTCGGATGATGTCGCATGACTCTTGTATTCATATTATTATTTAAAATGCAAGATAAAAATAAGAAAGATATGTACTCATACTATATATATTATATGATGGTGGTGGGCATGAATTGGTAGTTTTCTTTGTCATTGAAATGTAGGATTCTAAAAATTATATTTAATTTATGAGTGTTTTATCTAATATTTAAAATTAATTTTAGTTTAAATTGAAGACATTATAATTTTTTTTTATCTTTTCCTTAAATAATATTAAATATATTATTTTCTATGATTTGTTACCTAATATTAAGGAGTTAGTTAGAATTTTGATATGTAAGTTTTTACGACTAACAATGTTCAAGTATGCTATATAAGTTACTCACTACTACTACTATAAAATGCAGATAAGCATCATAGTTATCATGGTTCTTCTAAATTATGTGGAGACATCTCAAAAACTCATGCGATAAAATCAAGTTTTCATAGATGAGAACTTCAGTGTCCTAAAAAATATTATTCATTTAACCTTAAGAGGCTCAGGGTTATTACATAAGGTTGAATACACAATTACATCAGTAAGTTGAAAATATTATTCATTTAACCTTAAGAGGCTCAGGGTTATGACATAAGGTTGAATACACAATTACATCAGTAAGTTGAAAATAAATATAATTTAAACTCAAAATTTTAGATAAGGAGTGATAATAACATTTTATGTTATATTCCATTCTTTTTTAACTTCTTTACAACAAATTCACACACTATTCCTAGGGTTAGTTGTTGTTCATGATGATTTTGGTTGCTAGGCAGGAAGCAAATCAAAACTAATATGATATACCTCAACAAAACCTGAACAAAACTGGGTGCTTGATTGATTGAGATACTGCCGTCGGGAACGTTCCCGCATTCCAGGAACAAAAGGAGTTATCAGACTATCAAATTGCTTATTATCATTTACTTATAAAGTTTTTAATGAAACAATTTTCATTTAACTTTTTTTAAAATAATTATTCATTTTATATTTATTTTTAAATAAAAATAAATTATTTTGTAGTATATTTGTAGAACATATACTAACTTTATTATTTCATGAGCATATACTAACTTTGTTATAAAAAAAATATGAGTAGAATGACAGGTAAAAATATGAGAAAATGAGTTTTATGCAAGAAATTCATTTTAAAAGAAATTCAATAAATCATAAATAAGAGAAGGACGAATCTTTAGTATTAAATAATGATTTATCTTACTACTTTAATCAAATAAATAATTAAAATAAATAATTTTCATTTAAATCATGTAAAATGATTAGAATTTTAAATTCATAAAAAATTTCAATTAGGAAGAATAACTATCATACCAACAATTGTATATAATGTTTTGGACTGAATCACCTTGTCTTTGCTAAATCTTAACTATGAAGATTCACAAAACTAAATTATGATTCTTATTAAATAAATTTATAGTCACGTATACATTTTAAAAGTGGAGACATTTCTACATTTATAAATTATTAATTTTTTTAAAATATATCTATAAGCTATAACTTTTTTCTGTATGATTTTATATTTTATAATTGTTGCATAATTTATATTTTTATTACTTAAAAGAAGGTCTATATGTTTATATAACTAAAACAATCATTCAACATTTATGAACACTTATATTTGATTTTTCACAAATCTAATATAATAAAATAAAAATATTTAATATTTACCAAAAACAAAATTTAAATTATTTAATAATTAATAAAAAGAAATTTGTGGGGCATGTACACCCATTTTTTATATGCGTTAACGTGCTTCCGCATGTATGCAAAAAGTAGAAAGAAATAAAGGAAAAAAAATACAAAAAGAAAAAATAAGAATAAATGAGATAAAAAAAACAACTCATGTTAATGATGTTAATCTCTAAATTTAAAATAGAAGCTTATGTACTTTATATTTAATCATAAAATAAAGGAACATACAATTATATTTTTCAAATATATGTTATTTCATGAATAGTAAATACATAATACATAAATGTGATAGATATTAAACTTTCAATCACTTTATACATCCAAAATATATAATATTTATGGTCGGATGATGTCGCATGACTCTTGTATTCATATTATTATTTAAAATGCAGAAGATAAAAAATAAGAAAGATATGTACTCTCATACTATATATATTATATGATGGTGGTGGGCATGAATTGGTAGTTTTCTTTGTCATTGAAATGTAGGATTCTAAAAATTATATTTAATTTATGAGTGTTTTATCTAATATTTAAAATTAATTTTAATTTTAATTTAAGACATTATAATTGTTTTACCTTTTCCTTAAATATTATTAAATATATTATTTTCTATGATTTGTTACCTAAAATTAAGGAGTTAGTTAGTATTTTGATATGTATGTTTTTACCACTAACAATGTTCAAGTATGCTATATAGGAAACTCACTACTACTACTACAAAATGCAGATAAGTATCATAGTTATCATGGTTCTTCTAAATTATGTGGAGACATCTGAAACCCTCATGCCATAAAATCAAGTTTTCATAGATTAAAACTTCAGTGTCCTAAAAAATATTATTCATTTAATCTTAAGAGGTGCCTTTTTTATTTTATTTATTTTTAAATATATAATAAAGGGTTATGATATAAGGTTGAATACACAATTACATCAGTAAGCTGAAAATAAATATAATTTAAACTCAAAATTTTATATAAGGAGTGATAATAATATTTTATGTTATATTCCATCTTTTTTAACTTCTTTACAACAAATTTACAGACTTTTCCTACGGTCAGTTGTTGTTCATGATGATTTTGATTGCTATGCAGGAAGAAAATCAAAACTAATATGATATACCTTAACAAAATTAGGTGCTTGATTGATAGAGTTACAGCCGCCGTCGATGGAACGTTCCCGCATCCCAGGAACGAAAAGAGCTATCAAATTATCGAATTGCTTATTATCTTTTACTAATAAATTTTTAATGAAACAATTTTGATTTAATTTTTTTTTAATAATTATTCTTTTTTTATTTCTTTTTAAATAAAAATAAATTCTTTTGTAGTGTATTTGTAAAACATATACTAACTTTATTATTTCATGAGCGTATACTAACTTTGTTATATAAAAATATGAGCAGAATGGCAAGTTAAAATATGAGAAAATGAGTTTTAAGCACGAAATTAATTTTAAAAGAAACTCAATAAATCATAAATTATAGAACGATAAATCTTTAGTATTAAATAATGATTTAACTTACTACTTTATTCAAATAAAAAATTAAAATAAATAATTTTCATTTAAATCATGTAAATGATTAGAATTTGAAATTCATAAAAAATTTCAATTAGGAAGAATTACTATCATACCAACAATTGTATATAAAGTTTTTTACTAAACCTCCTTGTCTTGGCTAAATCTTAACTATCAAGATTCACAAAACTAAATTATTATTCTTATTAAATAAATTTATAGTAACGTATACATTTTAAAACTAGAGACATTTCAACATCTATAAATTATTAATTTTTTAAAATATATCTATAAGTATAACTATTTTCTATATGCTTTTATAGTTTATAATTGTTGTATAATTTATATTTTTATTACTTAAAAGAAGGTCTATATGTTTATATGACTAAAACGATCATTCAGCATTTATGAGCACTTATATTTGATTTTTCACCAATATAATATAATAAAATAAAAATATTTAATATTTACCGAAAACAAAATTTGAATTATTTAATAATTAATAAAAAGAAATTTGTGGGGCATGTACATCCATTTTTTATATGCGTTAACGTGCTTCCGCATGTATGCAAAAAGAAAAAAGAAATGAAGGAAAAAAATACAAAAGGAAAAAATAAGAATATATGAGAAAAAAAAAAACAACTCATGTTAATGATGTTAATCTCTAAATTTAAAATAGAAGCTTATGTACTTTATATTTAATCATAAAATAAAGGAACATACAATTATATATTTCAAATATATGTTATTTCATGAATAGTAAATACATAATACATAAATGTGATAGATATTAAACTTTCAATCACTTTATACATCCAAAATATCTCATATTTATGGTCGGATGATGTCGCATGGCTCTTGTATTCATATTATTATTTAAAATGTAGAAGATAAAAAATAATAAAGATATGTACTCATACTATATATATTATATGATGGTGGTGGGCATGAATTGGTAGTTTTCTTTGTCATTGAAATGTATGATTCTAAAAATTATATTTAATTTATGAGTGTTTTATCTAATATTTAAAATTAATTTTAATTTTAATTTAAGACATTATAATTGTTTTACCTTTTCCTTAAATATTATTAAATATATTATTTTCTATGATTTGTTACCTAAAATTAAGGAGTTAGTTAGTATTTTGATATGTATGTTTTTACGACTAACAATGTTCAAGTATGCTATATAGGAAACTCACTACTACTACTACAAAATGCAGATAAGTATCATAGTTATCATGGTTCTTCTATATTATGTGGAGACATCTGAAACACTCATGCCATAAAATCAAGTTTTCATAGATTAAAACTTCAGTGTCCTAAAAAATATTATTCATTTAACCTTAAGAGGCCTTTTTATTTTATTTATTTTAAATATATAATAAAGGGTTATGATATAAGGTTGAATACACAATTACATCAGTATGCTGAAAATAAATATAATTTAAACTCAAAAGTTTATATAAGGAGTGATAATAATATTTTATGTTATATGTCATTCTTTTTTAACTTTTTTACAACAAATTCACACACTATTCCTACGGTTAGTTGTTGTTCATGATGATTTTGGTTGATAAGCGGGAAGAAAATCAAAACTAATATGATATACCTGATTATAACTGGGTGCTTGATTGATAGAGATACTGCCGTCGGGAACGTTCCCGCATCCCAGGAACAAAAGGAGTTATCAGACTATCAAATTGCTTATTATCATTTACTTATAAAGTTTTTAATGAAACAATTTTCATTTAATTTTTTTAAAAATAATAATTCATTTTTATTTATTTTAAATAAAATAAATTATTTTGTAGTATATTTGTAGAACATATACTAACTTTATTATTTCATGAGCATAAACTAACTTTGTTATAAAGAAAATATGAGTAGAATGATGGTAAAAATATGAGAAAATGAGTTTTATGCAAGAAATTCAATAAATCATACATAAGAGAAGGACAAATCTTTAGTATTAAATAATGATTTATCTTACTACTTCAATCAATTAAAAATCAAAATAAATAATTTTCATTTAAATCATGTAAAATGATTAGAATTTTAAATTCATAAAAATATTCAATTAGGAAGAATAACTATCATACCAACAATTATATATAAAGTTTTGACTGAATCACCTTATCTTTGCTAAATCTTAACTATGAAGATTAACAAAACTAAATTATTATTCTTATTAAATAAATTTATAGTCACGTATACATTTTAAAAGTGGAGACATTTCTACATCTATAAAATACTAATTTTTTAAAATATATCTATAAGCTATAACTCTTTTCTCAGATGCTTTTATATTTTATAATTGTTGCATAATTTATATTTTGTTACTTAAAAGAAGGTCTATATGTTTATTTAACTAAATCAAACATTCAACATTTATATTTGATTTTTCACAAATATAATATAATAAAATAAAATATTTAATATTTATCGAAAACAAAATTTAAATTATTTAATAATTAATAAAAAGAAATTTGTGGGGCATGTACACCCATTTTTATATGCGTTAACGTTTCCGCATGTATGCAAAAAGTAGAAAGAAATAAAGGAAAAAAATACAAAAGAAAAATAAGAATAAATGAGATAAAAAACAACTCAGGTTAATGATGTTAATTTCTAAATTTAAAATAGAAGCTTATGTACTTTATCTTTAATCATAAAATAAAGGAACATATTATTATATTTTTTAAATATATGTTATTTCATGAATATTAAATATATAATATATAAATGTGATAGATATTAAACTTACAATCACTTTATATATCCAAAATATATAATATTTATGGTCGAATGATGTCGCAAGACTCTTGTAGTCATATTATTATGTAAAATGCAGAAGATAAAAAATAAGAAAGATATGTAGTCTCGCATATATATATTATATGATGGTGGTGGGCATGAGTGGGTATTTTTTTGTCATTGAAATGTATGATTCTAAAAATCATATTTAATTTATGAGTGTTTTATGTAATACTTAAAATTAATTTTAATTTAAATTGAAGACATTATAATTGTTTTATCTTTTCCTTAGATAATATTAAATATATTATTTTCTATGATTTGTTACCTAATATTAAGGAGTTAGTTAGTATTTTGATATGTCAGTTTTTACGACTAACATTGTTCAAGTATGTTATATAGGTAACTCATTACTACTACAACAAAATGCAGATAAGCATCATACTTATTATGGTTCTTGAAATTATGTGTAGACGCTACAAAAACTCAAGCGATAAAATCAAGTTTTCATAGATTAGAACTTGTTGTCCTAAAAATATTATTCATTTAACCTTAAGACGCGCTTTTTATTTATTTTAAATATATAATAAAGGGTTATGACTTACGCCTCATTTCATTTCCATTGTATTTTTAAGCTTCTAGCCAAATTTGGATCTTCGTTTTCTTTCTTCTCATTGCCTCATTGCCACCTACATTTTTAAGCTTCTAAAAAATTTGGATCTTCGCTTTTAGCATATAGGTTTCTCATTTTCTCGCAGCCACTGAAAAGATATAACATCAATATCTAATTCTCTAGCTTAAAAATCCACATTAGTATGGTATCATATTAGGAGTAAGGAGTCCTTGAAGCACGGACACAAGTAATGATTTAGAAAATAAATTTAACATAATTATAAGTGGCGATGTCGATTTCGAACACAAACACTAACATAAATTTTTCGAGGTGGTCACTATGAATTTGATCGTTATGAAACAAAACAAAAGTGGTCACTACGCCAAAAACGAGTTTTGGCACCACTACATAGACAGCGCTTATGCAAAAGCGCTGCTGTAGGTATCCAAAAAAAAAAATTACTTTAGACAGCGCTTCTTAAAAGCACTGCCATAGGCCTTATCATAGGCAGCGCTTTTTCTCCCTAAGCGCTGCTATAGGGTTTTAAAAAAATAAAAATTAAAAAATTAATAAAAGCGCTGCTAAAGGGTATGCTTTAGACAGCGCTTTCAAAAAGCGCTACTAAAGGTGTAAGTCTAAAGCGTACCGCTAAAGGGGGTAAACCTAAAGCTATTTTAGCCGCTAAAGCTGCTAAAGGGGTAAGCCTAAAAGTACCGCTAGTGGGGTATCTTTAGCAGCGCTTCTTGAAAGCGCTGCCTTTGGTTTGTTAATTAATTTCTAAACCCCTAACCCCTAAATCAGATTTCCAGAAACAGAAAATTCGAAACCCATATCGTTGTTCATCTTCTTCTCCATTCGTCTCCTCCCATTCTCTCTTCATCCTCTCAACACTCGTCTCCTCCCAAACTCCCCCTGTCTCACTCCATTACTCCCTTTGTTCCGTCATCTCTCAAACCCTCCTCTCAACCGCTTCATCTTCATCGTTACCAACCCATTACCCTCCGCTTCATCTTCATCGTCACACATCCATTGTCAACCGTCTCCATCCTTCATCCCTTCGTCGTCCTCTAACCATTACCCTTCGCCTTGCATCAACGGCACAATCACCAACACCAGCAGCCTCCTCCGTTGCATCACCTTCGAATCTTCGGCCCACGGCTAATTCGCGCCAAAACTCTGAACAAAGAAAGAAGTAGCTGCAGCATCAACATTTCATAAAACTTTTCATCGTCCAGGTTAGAATCATTGCATCTCTGTTTTCTGGTTGTAGACTTGCAGTGTCAAAATCCATTATTGACATAATGCTGGTAGTTTTGATGTCCCCAACTGTTTGTTAGTTTGTTTCTTTGGCCCGTGTTGCATGTTTGGTATCACCATGGTGACTTTGTCCAAATCATATTTAGTCATTCTAATTTTTTTCAAAATCATAGTGATTTAGTCAAACTGTTGTACCAAATAGGTCTTGGATACAGAGAAAGCTATATTTTGATTTTGTGAGAAATTGGAGCAGTGAGAATTTGTGTATTTTTAATAGTACAAACAATCCCAAACATAAAGGTTAACTTAGGATATACAATGCAATGATAGTTTGCTCTTAATACATGGATTTCAGTTGTCCTGGCAAATGGATTTGAGTTGTCCAGGCGTATAACTTACTAGTAATAGCTCATCCACTATTTCAACTATGCCATTTCTCGCCGCTGTCAAAATTGTTGTCTCAAAAATCTTTGATGTCTCACTTTTCGGTGTCTTAGAAATCGGTGGCTCATCACTGTTATCAACTCCTGCAAGTTTCATTTTGTTATTTTCAATAAACTACATAGAGACCAGTTAATTAAACAGTTTGGAATTGGATACCTTTCTTTGGGTTGTAAGCAGAAATGAAATCTGTTCCATTGACATGTTGTATTGGTTTGCCCCCGATTCCCAAATACGATTCATAAGGGTTCTCCATAAATTTTTTCAATAGTTGAGCACTCCATTTGTGTTTTTGTTTCATTTTTGCGATTTCCTCGACCCCTTTTAACAAATTTTGAACACATAATCCACAGAACAATAAAACAAACATTAAATATTCATTTGATCAACTAAAATGAGACATTTAATTACCTACTCCACAAATGACAAGGATGTGGATGATGTAGAAGTATGCATACTTCATAAACCAAAGACATGTAGCATAGTTTTCTGGAAGAAATTTCTGTTCATAAAACCCTTTGGATTTCTTTTCTGAAATTCAATAACAGTTTCATTTTTGGGTTATGTGCTTCATATATACAAGTGCATCTTCAGTGTTGTGACTTATGATTGAATCAACAAGATTTCTAACAACTTCTACATTGTTATCATTTACTGCCACATGCAGAGCTGTTCCTCTACTTTCGTTGATTGTTATTTTGCTGAATTTTGGATTTGACTTGTATAGGTTCACGACTTCTTCCCATATTCCTCCTATTGTAAACCCTAGTAGCTTTTCCTCTAGTTAGTCACATTTCATATAGAGTTAATAATTTATTGCAATTAAATATATTACTAGAAATAAAATAGCGATGAAATTAGAAACCAACTTCATGATTTACCTTCCGAAATGTATTGGGGGTATGGGGTGTATGGGGTGTCTGTGGTGTCATAAATAAAGTCTCCCACTGCAGTAATGTCTATGGTGATTTTGAAGTTTGAAATGAAGAGAATTTTAACTCTTATGTTATGTTCCAATGCATGCAAATGAAAAATCCTATGTATATTTCTAGTGATCACAGAGCTACAAAGTAAAAGATATGATTCTAAAGGAAAGTTTATTTGCACGATTAGAACAAAAAATAGTAAGTATTTACAAATTGTAATGATATACTTGTTCATCAAGAGTTATAACTGAGCTTGTTTTTTTTGTTAATGTGTAGTTAAAAGAGGAGAATAGTTCGAAACATCTCCGAGCATGTTTTGTGGAAGGCTGCCTGTGTGGGTAAGGATGGAGTTCTTAAAGATGAAGTACAAGAAATTTTTGCAAAATGTGTAAGTATAACATTAATTCCAATTAAATCAAAATTTTATTAACATATAATATTCATGTTTTTTCCAATATTCATATGCATTTCAGAGATTCTCACACATCTACATCTCCACGGATGATTGCGTACATACTTAGTCGAGCATTAGATGTTCGTGAGTATTCTAGTCGGGTGAGGGTAAAGGATATGGGGTTACTCCAAGCTCCTTGAAAAAGAACAACCCAAAGACAAAATCTGCTAGCAATAAAGAACTGCAGGCAAGGTTGGATGCATTAGAAGCTGAAGTTCTTGAATTGAGGAAGGAAAAAGCAAGACATACCCAATCAGAAATGGAATCTTCGGGTGTTAAGGAAACTAGTGACATAGCTAGTGTCAATTGTGCTCTTAAAGAAACTATTCCCGAGGTAAATTCATATATTATTTAATTAGTGTAATTTATTTAACTGACATATATACACATTAACGATGTCATATTTATTATTGATTTTAGGGCATTTCACATTGTCAACTCTTTTTAGAGACACCAACTTATCGCATGGTTGGCAAGGGAAAAGTCCATAACACTCAGGGAGAAGTACTTCATCATAAACCGCTCCCTTCTGCATATTTTAAAGTGTCAATTGATATTGCTTTAGAGGAGGGTGCGTTATTACCAATCCCGGATGAAGTTTCGGATGCAACATTGGTGGAGAGGCAATAGGGCGTTTGTTGCATGGCCGTCAAGACTGTTCGCATAGATGATGAGGTATAATTAAAACCGTTATGAACCTTTTAGTACTCAAATTTTTACATTCGCTTTACTTACATTTTTTTGCATGGTAATGTTAGACTCCTACAAAATCCAAACCAAAAGATAAAGGGATTACACGCCAATGGAGTCAATGGCATCACAAAACATGTACAACACAATTATATGATATTTATGCTTAGATAATGTTAATTTGTCATCCTATACTTGACCACTCTAATTTTATGATATTTAGATTATTCCCGCCAAAGAGATGAAGCCGTAAGTAAAGAGTTCAGCACATAAGCAACATTCCACGAAATAAAGAGTGTTGCTAAGAGGACCGTGCTAGAAGAAAACTACTTCACAAGATAGGTCGTGCCTTCGACATTTATAAGCTTCACAACTATTCCGCAAGGTGGTACTTCTCTTGTACCCTGATGAAGGGATTTATGGTTCTCATGGCATGACAGACAATTGGTATGGAGGATTTGGACCAAGTTTTGGACACTTGACATTAGGCATGGTTTATCGATACATACATCGGTATACTCCACCAACTTTGTTTAATTAATTGCGAATTTATTTACTCATTTCAATGAATAATTAATGTTAATGATGTTTTTATTTAAGGTTTCTGTGTGACAAGTTGATTCGCCCGCGTGGATTGGAGTCCATATTCGCTTTCATAAATCCCAACGTTGTCCACGCAGGGTCAATCATCTCAAAACCAGATGAAGTAATAGCATATGTACTCAGTTTATTTATGGCCATAAAAGATACAGAAAAATTGTTCTTTTTACCATATAATACTGGCAACAAGTAAGATTTTCATTCTAAATTTCCTCTATTATAATTTTTCGTTTTTTAACGTTGTGTAGAAAATTTCCATCTAACCTTTGTTTAATATTCTAGTGGACACTGGTTATTGGTTGCAATTAATCCTTTGAGACAAATTGTATATTATCTAGATTCATTGGGCAATGATTGGACAACATACCCAGATATGAAGAAGACGATTGACACGTAAGTGAGATTGTTCTAAAATATACCTGTGTATATTTAATTATTTATGTGCGATAGTTCTAAATATTCGTTATTATTTTATTATAGCGTTCTACAAAGTTTTCGAGCACAAAGAGGTATTCAAGTACCAAGGAGTAAAGTCAACAATATTTCTTGGATCAAAGTGGAGGTATAGATTTTCCCAATTTTGATAATATAGCGATGATACTTGATAAAACAAGTTAAGTTGTATATACTGATGTATATCCGTATTTTCTTTCCATGTGTGTGTCTCGCCAACGCAATTGTGTAGATTGCGGTTATTTTGTGTTGAGGTTTATGAAAGAAACTATTCTTTTGGACCGATTAGAGATTCCATCCACGGTATGAATTTCTAACTTAGGAATTATTTTAATATTTCTCATAAAATGACTTAGTATTTTAATTAAATCATACTATTTTATATTATTATGTAGTACTTTGATGAATTCAAGTGTGCTTCTTACTCAAAAGATCAATTGGATGAACTTATGGAGGATTGGTGCCAATTTGTTATGGAGTTGAGAGTTTTATTATAAGCAGGTATAACTTTGAGTTTTGAGTATAATATATGTCGCTATAGTTGTGTTGTTTTTGTTGTTATTTGGTAACTTGTATGAATTTCGATTTTTTGATTTTGTTTCAAGTAATATAGGTGCAGATCGATGTAGAAGATAGAGTTATTTTGTAAAGAAATTTTGATTTTGTTTCTTTGTTGTATAAATTAATGTTGTTGTTGTGTATATTGTGCAAAAAGGATTGAGATGTATATATATTGACGTATATTGATCGATGTTGTTATAATATTGTTTCATTGTTATATATTGATGCATATATATTGTAGTTTAAAATGTTATGTTGAAGCTATAAAATAAGTTGCAAAAAATGGTGAGATATTATATTAAATGAAAAAAAAATTCGGTTAAAAAAAATAAGGAAAAGCGCTGCTAAAGGGGGGGAATAGACAGCGATTTTAATGATAAGCGCTGCCTAAAGTGATTGAAAAAAATATATATTAAAAAAGGAAAAAGGCTTAGGACAGCTTTATAAAAAGCTATGTCTAAAGTAATTAAAAAAATATATTAAATAAAAAATAAGGAAAAGCGCCGGGGAGACGCTTTCTAAAAGCGTTGTCTAAAGTTCAACATTAAAAGCGCTGTCTAAAGGGTAAGCGCTGCTAAAGGGGTTACCTTTAGCAGCGCTTTTTAATGAAAAACGCTGCTAAAGGGGGTACCTATAGCAGCGCTTTTGAAATTACAAAAGCGTTGTCTATACCTTTAGCAGCGGAGGCTTTAGCAGCGCTTTTAAGCGCTGCTAAAGCCCTAAAAAAGCGCTGTCTATGCCCTTATTTGGCATAGTGGGTATAAGAATATGATTGGAAATAGAACATACATACTTACCTATGTAGCTACATTGAAACCGAATCAAAACAATTTGAAGGAACATCACTAAGAAGTCTAACACCAAGGCGGTCAAGCTGATTGACATTAACAGAAGCTTTTAACTTTCCCTCCTTTTGAAAACCTTTAACCATCTGTACACAAACAAGGTGTACTTTTCCTTATCATCCGTTACAGCAACATTAGTAGGTCCAGCACCACTGATGTGGCTACATTGTAAGGGGCTACCAACATGTTTAGATGTTTCAAGAGCAATGAGTTATGCAATTCTAGTGCCCGCCTGTAACCACCAGAAAATATAATTAGCCAAAAGAACTAAATTTTTCTCTATCGCATTGCTTGATACATGAACTGCAACTTTTTCGCCATAAGCTTGCTTGACTGTAGTCATAAATTCTTGTATGAGTTTCGAATGCTCTTGCTCAATTGCTTGCCTTTACTTTAGCCCAATATATAATTCGCTATTGAATAACTTCTCATTATTTGTCTAGGCATCAATTGTAATAGGAAGTCACTGTAGCAATTGTTAAGATCATTGCAACTTTATATTAGACGCTATTTATGGGCTAACAAGTTATAATTTAGTCTACACATACTTACAACTGAAGAACAAAGTCCTTCTAGTGTCATAAACAATGACAATTTTCCCACTGGTATTTCCGCCCCCTGAGTATACCCCATGAGTATACAGCATAATCCATCAAAAGAGAGATTACAACATCGTAAACTAATAATGGAAATACCACATAAAGTAAATATTAACGTTATTGTCATTCTATGTCACCCTCCAAAGTCCATAAATCCCCACCACTAATCAAAATTTTGTTTATGTAAATAAGAAATAAGATATTGGTAATTAGTGTCCCACGTTTTTAGGACTTGTTGTTTAATGTGGTGGTTGTTTTGTTTTGAATTATTGTAACTATGTAAGGCTATATAATAGCCTCTAATACATATTTTGTTTCTTGACATATGGTATATCTAGAGGCAGGAAATTTTTATACAGACTGTGTTAGTGAGCCATACTTGCACGTATGATTTCAGAAAATTCATTTTGTACAATCAGTACCTCCTAAGTTTAATGGGTACTATGATCATCCGGCAATGCTCATGGAAAGTGTCCTCCATTTGAAAGAGTATTCACGATTAATAGATGAAGGCATCCCTAAGATTGTAGTTGGAACAATGTTGAGAGATGCACAAAAGAAACAGAAAAATGAGTTACAACTCAAATATTTGGAGTAAATGGACCGAAGGTGGAATTTGAAAAAAATCATCTGATAAAGTTTTGTTTGAAAAAATTGTTGCTTAATCTACTGGTGCCTCTAATTGTAACACCCCAATTCTACCCAAAGTTTAATATGCAAAAATTAGAGTAATTTTAAAATTTCATAAATTAAATATTGAGGCGTTACCATCAAAACAACTCACTTTAAAATAGTTTACTTTAAAGTATAAATTTGGATACATAGCATCGCAGAAAACATAAATTGATTCATAGAAATCAAAACATCTCCTTTATTAAACTTCCTCATCAAAATCATGATTTTATGAATTAGGGTTCTTATTCACAAAAGGAATAATAATAAAACAACAACAAGAAGACATAAATATTTCCCCGTGCTACGATCGAGCGACGATACTAACAATGATAAACTCCATCTTCATAACCGCACGTTACCAATATATAGGTAACGCGTAAAGGTGAGATACTCCAAAATATATAATTAAAGGCATGATAAAATATATATGTAGTTTCGGAATTATAAAGGTTATAGATTAATAAGTGTAATTCCAACACATAATCAAAACTCGCTTACTTTACTCATCCTAATGTGTATAATCTACACTTTATCACTATAGCCTCATCGGCATAAACGTCGCAACACACAACCCTCCGTCACCACGAAATCGTCACAAACTAATACATCACTAATTAACACGGTAGTCTTAAAGAACAACATCAACCAACAACATTAAATAATGCTAGTACTATAAGCAACATAACAAATCATCCCAAATTGGCTAAAGCCCATCTTCGCTTTTGGCATAAAGCCCATCTTCGCTTTTGGCATAAAGCCCATCATCACAACATATATCATCGCAATTCAATATCATCCATCAATCAACAAAACCCCACGTCAAACAACTCAAACATAAACATAACTGACTCCATGAGACACGACTATGTTATGCATGTGGTACCCATCGCTTTGTCCGTAATTAGGGACACTTGGCATAAAGCCGATCTTCGCTCGGCATAAAAGCCATCATCGCTTGGCATAAAAGCCTCTTCGCTTGGCATAAAAGCCCTCTTCGCTTATGCAATGTATGTGACTCGACAATAAAACAACACAACACAAAAACATCATCATCGCTCATCCAAATTGGCATAAAGCCCACATCGCCATAATTTATCCAAAACAAGATAAATATATCATCGCATCCTAATTGCATTGTGCAAACATCATCAATAAATTCATCAAAAGTCATGCATTCACCAATCGGAAGCATTTATTAACAACATCAATTTAATCGTCACATCATCATGTACAAAACATATATCATCGCATTGCATATCAACAAGTATTCATTAATAAATACATCGTCGCAAATCTTACGTTTATTCACACCGCATCATTAATAATTAATTCACTATATTCCGAAAACGGGAAAATAGTCAAACACCTATAATCGTCACGAAAACCATTCCTAACAACCGGTATTAATCATAATCGTCGACGTCGAAATCGGATTGTCCATACGTACCTTAAATCTAATAAAACACCGTCCGATTCAATTTTACCGTAAATTGGCCTATTTCGGGTCGTCTCGTAAAAACTCATAATTTTCAAAAACTAACTTCACCACTACGTTCTACACGTCAAACTTAGCTAGCACGTCAATTTTCGTTGAATTCGAGTAACTTACTCCGTCGACGAATTTACCGAAATCGGAAAATTGGAACATAATCGGGTTCTAAATTTAATCGGCTATCTTTTATCCTAATTATATTTTATAGATACCAAATGCTACTAGGTGAAAATGGCATAATTAAGAAAAAAGAGCCAACAAGAGTTATTACAAAATGGCAAAACGAGTTGATGGAAACACACAATCTTCCACACGTCCTAACATTGCCTTACCTTCATTTTTTA
Source organism: Vicia sativa (assembly GCA_021764765.1). Classification (NCBI taxonomy): domain Eukaryota; kingdom Viridiplantae; phylum Streptophyta; class Magnoliopsida; order Fabales; family Fabaceae; genus Vicia; species Vicia sativa. Next base: position 137,044,802 of record CM038792.1, on the reverse strand, counting down.
TTTTTTCGCATTGGTTACAGTTTCCATTTTCTTTGTTTCTTACAGTTTCCTAGTTTTTCTCTTTTCTTTTTCATTTCCATTATACAAAAGTTTCCTAGTTTTTTTCTCTTTTCTTTTTCATTTCCATTATACAAATTCCATTTTCTACAACTAGCATACTAAACACCCATAATTTATACTTCCAATCCAACTTCTCTAATCTATTTCAACAATCAATCAACCAAACCCTATAAACCAACTATCAAATTTTTCCCCAAATCCAAAATACAACTATCAAACCCTAACCATATGAAATAGAGAAATCAAACCCCTTACCTCAAGCTTGGATGATCCATGGTGATGCTACAAAGCTCAACCTCAAGCTTCCCTCTCTTGCTCAAGATCTCCCTCATCTTCTCCTCTTGTTCTTCTTCTCCCAAAACCCCTTCTTTTTCTCTCTAGGTTTCTATTTTGGTTTTTGTGTTTTTACAATGGAAAGAAAAGGAGAAGAAATTGGTTTTTATAACTTGTTTCCTACTAGTAAGCCAAGTCTCCATGTTTGGTCTTGGTATAATTGAATGGAAGGAAAATGAGGAGAAATGATTTGTAATGGTATTTTCTCCACTAGTAAGCTTAAGGGTGCAAACCCAATTCTACATAATTAATCCTCACACCCCCATCTATTCTTATAAATTAATACTCTAATAATATCTACCAATAGTATTAATTCAATCAATTAAAATAATTTCGGGGAATTAAATATCGGATCCGAATAATATTTTACCGAACCGAACGGAATAAAACACGGATTGAAACACAACGTCGCCAGATAAATTAATAGATATATTAATTAATATGAATATTTTCGTCGCAAAATAAATATCGATCGGTAATTTGAAAATATTAATATAATATAATATTAATTAAAAACAGGCGTTACACTAATCAAGGAAATCGGGTATATGTTTATTGGCATTTTACATAAGCATAAGTATGATTTGAATTGAAGTGTTTTTCATTTGGCTGTTAAGTTCAATTTTATGCATGTGTGAGTTTCACGTTTCAAACATATTTCATTTATCGTAATAGATTGAACATAACTTGCAGAATAATATAGTTTCCAAATACTTTAGAGTATAATAGATTGAATATGTGAAAAGAATTAACAATCACATAATTATTTTGTAGCATTAAAAGTTCTCAACTAATGTTGCTAAACATATAACTTACAAATTGCAACAAAGGTTTTATGACCTGTGAATGAGAATAGATAAGAACAACAAAAAAAATTGAGAACCCATTCAACAAATTTTAATGAGGTTTGTCATTACAAACTAAACAAGCAAAACAAAATAAACAAGTGAAAGTGTAAATTAAAATATACATACACATCCTAATACTAAGAAGATTATCATATGTAAAATTGAAAATTAATTTCTTTGATATAAGGTTGAATACACAATTACATCAGTAAGCTCAAAATAAATATAATTTAAATTCAAAATTTTATAGAAGGAATGATAATAACATTTTATGTTATATTCCATTCCTTTTTTAACTTCTTTACAACAAATTCACACACACAATTTTTACCGTTAGTTATTGTTCATGATTATTCTGGTTGCTATGTAGGAAGCAAATCAAAACTAATATGATATACCTAAACAAAACTGGGTCCTTGATTAATAGGGTTACAGCCGTCCTCCAGGAAACGTGCCCGCATGCCAGGAACGAAAAGAGTTATCAAACTATCAAATTGCTTGTTATCTTTTACTGATAAAATTTTTAACGAAACAATTTTCATTTAATTTTATTTTTTTTAATAATTTTTCTTTTTTTATTTCTTTTTAAATAAAAATAAATTATTTTGTAGTGTATTTGTAAAACATAAACTAACTTTATTATTTCATGAGCATATACTAACTTTGTTATAAAAAAAAATGAGTAGAATGACAGGTTAAAATATGAGAAAATGATTTTTAAGCAAGAAATTAATTTTAAAAGAAACTCAATAAATCATAAATAAGAGAACGACAAATCTTTAGTATTAAATAATGATTTATCTTACTACTTTATTCAAATAAAAAAATTAAAATAAATAATTTTCATTTAAATCATGTAAAATGATTTGAATTTTAAATTCATAAAAAAATTCAATTAGGAAGAATAACTATCATACCAACAATTGTACATAAAATTTTTGACTGAATCTGCTTGTCTTGGCTAAATCTTAACTATGAAGATTCACAAAACTAAATTATTATTCTTATTAAATAAATTTATAGTAATGTATACATTTTAAAAGTGGAGACATTTCAATATCTATAAATTATTAATTTTTTAAAATATATCTATAAGTTATAACTTTTTTCGGTATGCTTTTATGTTTTATAATTGTTGCATAATTTATATTTTTATTACTTAAAAACGGTCTATATGTTTATATAACTAAAACAATCATTCAAAATTTATGAACACTTATATTTGACTTTTCACAAATATAATATAATAATATAAAAATATTTAATATTTCCTGAAAACAAAATTTAAATTATTTAATAATTAATAAAAAGAAATTTGTGGGACATGTACACACATTTGTTATATGTGTTAACGTGCTTCCGCATTTATGCAAAAAGTAGAAAGAAATAAAGGAAAAATACAAAATACAAAAAGAAAAAAGAAAAAATAGAATAAATGAGATAAAAAAACAACTCATGTTAATGATGTTTATCTCTAAATTTAAAATAGAAGCTTATGTACTTTATATTTAATCATAAAATAAAGGAACAAAGAATTATATTTTACATAAAATAAAGGAACATACAATTATATTTTTCAAATATATGTTATTTGATGAATAGTAAACACATAATACATAAATGTGATAGATATTAAACTTACAATCACTTTATATATTCAAAATATATAATACTCATGGTCTTATGATGTCGCATGACTCCTGTAGTCATATTATTATGTAACATGCAAATGATAAAAAAAATAAAAAAGATATGTACTCTCATACAATATATATTATATGATTGTGGTGGGCATGAATTTGTAGTTTTCTTTGTCATTAAAATGTATGATTCTAAAAATTATATTTAAGTTATGAGTGTTTTATCTTATATCTAAAATTAATTTTAATTTAAATTGAAGACATTATAATTTTTTATCTTTTCCTTAGATAATATTAAATATATTATTTTCTATGATTAGTTACCTAATATTAAGGAGTTAGTTAGTATTTTGATATGTATGTTTTACAACTAACAATGTTCAAGTATGCTATATAGGTAACTCATTGTTACTACAAAATGCAGATAAGTATCATAGATAGCATGGTTCTTCTAAATTATGTGGAGACATCTCAAAACTCATGCGATAAAATCAAGTTTTCATAGATTCGAACTTCAATGTCCTAAAAAATATTATTCATTTAACCTTAAGACACTCCTTTTTTATTTTATTTATTTTTAAATATATAATAAAGGGTTATGACTTCGCCATTGGCTCATTCCCACCCTATTTTTAAGCTTCTAGCAAAATTTGGATCTTCGTTTTCTTTCACCTCATTGCCTCATCGCCACCTGCATTTTTTAAGCTTCTAACAAAATTTGGATCTTCGTTTTCTTTCAACATATAGCCTTCTCATTTTCTCGCAGCCACTGAAAAGATATAACATCAATATCTAATTCTCTAGCTTAAAAATCTACATTAGTATGGTATTATATTAGGAGCAAGGAGTCCTTGAAGCACGGACACCAGTAATAATTTTAAAAAAAAATTAACATAATTATATGTGGCGATGTCGATTTCGATCATAAACACTAACATAAATTTTTTCAGAGGTGATCACTATGATTTTGATCATTATGAAACAAAACAAAACAAAAGTGGTATAAGAATATGATTGGAAATAGAATATACATACTTAGCTATGTAGCTACATTGAAACCGAATCAAATAAATTTGAAGGAACATTGCTAAGAATTATAACACCAAGGTGGTCAAGCTGATTGACATTAACAGAATCTTTCAAGTTTCCATCCTGTTGAAAACCTTTAACCATCTGTACACCAATAAGGTGTACTTTTCCTTATCATCCGTGACAGCAACATCAGTAGGTCCATGCACCGTATCTATAAGGGAAGAAACCTAGCTGATATGCTACAACTTTTAGTGTTTCTAATTTTCATCATTATAAGCACGATTATTTTTTCAATGTTTTAACTTTTGGTCCCTCCTGCAACTTAGCGGCGGTTTTTACAACTTAACGATTTAATTTAGCGACCATTTTACAACTTAGCTAGCGCGTTTTACAAGTTAGCGATTTTAGCGAAAATTTCTTATTTAGCGACAAAATTAGAGACTATTTTAGCTATGATTTTGCATGAAGGATCAAAATTTAAAATTAAAATTTTTAGTAGGACCAATCTTTGAAGTAAAATTTTAGAGGGACTTAAAACAAAGTTTGAGATATTTAGAGGGACCAAAAATATACTTAACCTACAAATGGAAAGACCCAACGACCAAACTGAAGAAATCAAAAATCGACAAATTGAAGGCACTAGACTGACCTTAATGAGTCCATCTGATAAAGGGCGCTCAACACAATTTTTTTACTGAATACTTCGTGTTATTTGCATAATCCCATGTTTTCACTCCTTTAATGGCTCCTTTTATAAATTTAAGTTGTAACATCCCAAATTTATTAAATAGTATTTAACTATTTATTATTTTATTTTATTATTTTAATTAATTATTATGAGATATAGTATTTAATTAAATTGTATGGTTTTGTGTTTATGTGACTATTTTGGGGTAATTGAGTTATTAAGTGTGATAATAGAAATAAGTTATTGGACCTAACTATAATGAATAAAAAAGTAATAAGAAGGTGTGTGCAAGTAAGTCCATTAGTTAAATTATACTATTTAGTAAGAGAATTGGAATTAGAGATTCATTTGTGAAAAACAAGAGAAGAGGAGAAAAGCTCAAGAGAAGAAGAAGGAGAAAAGAGAAAGAGAAGGATGAGAGGCAACCCTAGAGTGTTCAACCCAAAAGGTAAGGGGGAGAATCCTTGTTATTATGGGTATGTATGGTATAAAATGGGTAGTAACATGATAGGTGTTGTTGTTGATTTTTCTAGACCTAAGAATCTCACATGTTAGGGTTTGTGGAAATCCATGAAATTGGTAGAAATTGATGTGTTGAATGGAGTCGAATGAGTACTCTCATGTTACAATGATAGGTTGTTTCTAAAATTGATAGGAATAATTATTTGGGGTGAAATATGGCGTTATTAGAAGAAGATTCGTGTGAATTTTAAGAAAAAATGCAGAAAAACCTCATTTTGAAGTTTGCATCGATGCAAAATGAAGGAGGGGAGCCGCGAACAACCTACAAGGCTGGGGAGTATTGTCAAGCCAGTTTGCATCGAAACAAACAGTACTTCCGTCGACTCATATTTTGTGTCGACTCATGGATAGTTTGCGTTGACTCAAACAACATTTTTAACAATTTTGTAATGACCATAACTTTTTAACCGTAACTCTGTTTTAGGCGCCGTTCAAATCGTTAGAAAGCTAATACAATAACCTATAAGATAGATCTAGGTTTGTTGGAATTGGATGATTGGATCATTGTGTAATTTATGTAAAATTGACATGTATATGTATGTCATGAAATTGGTGAAATATGAATAACATGAGTTAGTATCGTTGTTATATGTTATTCGTGATTGTGCGAGGATGGATATGCTATACGATATTTGTGATATGTGTGGTGATGATGAATATTATGTGTATTATTCTGTTGTTGATGATACCATGATACATGTTTGTTTGTGCAAAGGTGGATAATTCAAGGTATTGGATTATTGTGATATGCTTGAATGCTTAAGGTTGGTGATAATCTTAATTGCATATGTTGTTGGTTAATTGCACATGCATTCATGGGGAGATTGAACTTTGATTAGTTTCTTTGATTGTATGGAAATAGAAGCAGTGAACTATATGTTCACATTGGCTGCTTTGATCCTTGTGTTAAAATAGAAGTCGTGAACTATATGTTCATATTGGTTGCTTTGATCCTTGTGTGGAAATAGAAACGGTGAACTATATGTTCATATTGGTAGACTTTGGTCTTGTCTAGATCGGAAGAGTGGTTGTGGTTCTAAATAGTGAATCGGGAGCGAGGTGAGCTTGATGTTCACGATGGTACCACATGCATGCGTCACATAGAGTTGCATTTGAGTCACATTTGTTGTTATTTGATGTTTTGCTTGGAATGCATAAATGAGTGTGATGATATGCTTGGGTATAATTGTGTTGGTACTTAAAGTAGTAATGCCATGTTGTATAGACAATTATATGAAGTGTGATGAATTCTTGTATGTAGGTGTGTTATATACATTGTTTATATGTGATGTTCTACGGTATATTGTGCAAGTTCTTGAGGATAGTGGTGCTTCACACGAGTCTAGTTGAAGAGTTTCGCTAGGTTTATTCATTTTACCTAGGTAGTGAGTCATTGCTCTGGTCATGTAACACGAGGGTTATTTGAACTCATGTTTGTTATGAGATATTATTATGTACTCTCATTTAAATTTATTTGTATATTGAGATAACATGTGATGTGGTCTCTGTGTCGATGTTTGGATTCATATGACTTGATTATGTTATGAATTTGTTGTTATGTTATTTTATGATTATAGTATGGGATATAATCATTGATATTATCTGAAAAAAGAAGTATTCCCCTGTGATATGCATAATTTGATTAAGCATGAAGTTTAAATATGTGTTGTGATTTATGACGAGGTGTATGTTAACGTTGGTATTGTTGGTTTTTTATTGTGTGGAAAACGACATGTGACACCCTTTGTATGTATGCATGCTATTTTACTTCGATTATATTACAATTTATTTGGGGTTTAGAAAAGGGTGTTATATTAGTGGTATCAGAGCCTGGTTGGTTAGTTGGCCATGATTATTAATGTGTTTATTTCTTGTTGTATTCGATATGTGTGTGAAACACTATCGGTACTTGTGTGTTTTTCTTACCTATTATTTGGAGGAGTGAGTTAGAAATAAGTGAGGGAGAAGTTTTTGTTTTCTGAGGTGTACAGTGGTGGAGCGTTGGTTCGGTGTTTTGTTGATTGCAAGAGTGTGAATTTGAGCCCAAATGAAGGACGTTAGGATAGTTGGGTAATGATAGTTTATGCCACCATCATGGTTGTCGACTACTTATTGACAAATTAAGGAACTGGTCACCCTTAATCTCTTGTTGATAGTAGACGGAATCGTACTAGTTGGAATGCAATCATATTTTAATCAATTGTTTTGATAAGACGATTATCTTTCTTGATAATGGTGTTGAGAGGGGATTTGTTTTTGTCTGCTAAGCGAGTAGACGAGTCTTTGAAAAATGGTTTTGTGTTGTTTCCTTTGTTGGCAACATTGGATCTCGGTGAGAAGCGAACTATGGGAGAGTTGCCTATTTTCCGTGATTTTCTTGAGGTATTTCTGGAAGATGTAAGTGATTTTCTGCCAGAACGTGAAGTCGAGTTTTTGATCGATTTAGTTCCTTGAACTAGTCCTATTTTGATGGTTTTGTATTGGAAGTATGCATCTGAGTTGAAAGAGTTGAAGAGTCAACTTGAATATAAGCTTGAGAAGAGGTTTATTTGTCTGAGTGTTCCGCCGTGGGGTGCACCTGTTTTGTTGGTTAAGAAGAAGGAAGGTTTTATGAGGTTGTGTGTTGATTATAGACAACTAATCAAGGTGACTATTAAGAATAAGTATCCACTTCCGAGGATTGATGATTTGAAGGATCAGTTAGTTGGTGCTTGTGTTTTCATTAAGATTGATTTGAGTTTTGGATATCATCATATTCGCGTGAAGGATGAGGACAGTCAGAAGACTGCTTTTAGGACAATTTATGGTCACTATGAGTATTTTGTAATGTCGTTCGGTGTAACTAATGCTCCTGGTTTATATATGGAATATATGAACAAGATTTTTCATGAGTATCTGGATCAATTTGTTGTTGTGTTCATTGATGATATTTTGATTTATTCCAAGAGTGAAGAAGATCATGCTGAGCATTTGAGGATCGTGATATCTATGTTGAAGGAGGAGCAGTTGTATGCTAAGCTTTTTAAGTGCGAGTTTTGGTTGAAGGAAGTGAGTTTCCTTGGTCATGTGATTTTGAGTGGTGGTATTTATAAGGATCCATCGAAGATTGAGGTTGTATCGCAATGGGAAGCTCTGAAATATGTTTATGAGATTAGAAGCTTTCTTGGTTTAGCTGGTTATTATCGGAAGTTCATTGAAGATTTTTCTAAGTTGGTGTTACCTTTGACGTAGTTGACAAGGAAAGGTCAAGCTTTTATTTGGACTTCGCAATATGAAGCTAATTTTCAAGAACTTAAAAGAAGGTTGACAACTACTCCTATTTTTATTTTGCCTAATCCGACAGAATCATTTGTGGTGTATTATGATGCTTCTTTGATAGGTTTAGGAGGTTTGTTGATGCATAATCGATAAGTAGTAGCTTATACTTCAAGGAAACTTAAAGTTCGTGAGAGGAATTATCATACGCATGATTTAAGGTTGGCTGCAATTGTTTTTGTTTTGAAGATTTGGAGACATTATTTTCTTGGATTGAGATTTGAGGTGTTTAGTGATCGCAAGAGTTTGAAGTATTTGTTTGATCAGAAAGAGTTGAATATGAGGAAGAGAAGATGGTTGGAATTCTTGAAGGATTGTGATTTTGGTTTGAAGTATCATCCTTGGTAGTTTATGCCTTGAGTAGGTAGTCTTTTATATGTCGATGTTGATGGTGCAAGAGTTGGATTTGCTTGAGCAATTTCGAGACTTGAGTTTGGTTTGTGAAGCGACATTTTTGTGTGTTAAGCTTTGTATGTTGAAGCTTACTAGTGACATTTTGGATGAGATTCGAGAAGGTCAAAAATATGATTTGGTTTTGGTGGATAAGTTGACATTGATCAATCAAGGCCGGGGTGGTGACTTTCGGGTTGATGATAATGGTATCATGAGGTGTCGTGATAGAGTTTGTATTTCGGTTGTGGAAGATTTTAAGAAGAGGATTCTTGATGAAGGACATCGTAGTAGTTTGAGTATTCATCTTGGAGCTACTAAGATGTATCAAGATTTGAGGAAGTTATTTTGGTAGTCAGGTATGAAGAAGGATATTGTAGAGTTTGTGTATTCTTGTTTGACCTATCAGAAGTCTAAGATCGAACATCAGAAACCATTTGGGTTGTTGCAACCGTTATCCATACATGAGTGGAATTGGGATAGCATTTCGATGGATTTTGTTTCCGGTTTTCCGAGGACTCCGAGTAGTCATGATGGTGTTTGGGTTATTGTGGATAGATTGACAAAGTATGCAAACTTTATTCCAATTTTGATGGATTACCCTATGGTAAATTTTGCTAGGTTGTATATTGAGAAGGTTGTAAATTTGCATGGTGTTCGTCGATTATTGTTTCCGATAGAGATGCGAGGTTTACTTCGCATTTTTGGGAAGGTTTGCAAAGTGCTTTGGGTACGAAGTTGCGTTTGAGTTCGGCGTATCATCCACGAATTGATGGTAGGAATGAGAGGAGGATTCAATCACTTGGGTATGTTTTGAGAGCTTGTGTTTTAGATCAAGGAGGTGCTTGGGATAGTTATTTGCCTTTGATTGAATTTACTTATAACAACAGTTTTCATTCGAGTATTGGAATGACACCGTTTGATGCTTTGTATGGACGAAGGTGCATGACTCCTTATGTTGGTATGAATCTAGTGAGTGTGTTATGGTTGGACTTGAGATAGTTCAACAGACTACGAATAAGATTAAGATGATTCGGGAAAAGATGAGGATTGCCTAGAGTCGTCAAAAGAGTTACCATGATAAGAGAAGAAAGGATCTTAAGTTTGATAAAGGAGATCGCTTTGGTGAAAGTGGTTTGGGGTGTACCAGTTGATGGTAATGTGACTTGGGAACTTGAAAGCCAGATGAAGGATTTGTATTCTGAGTTGTTCGTTTGAGGTAATTTTCGAGGATGGAAATCTTTTAAGTGGGGAAGAATTGTAACATGCCGATTTTATTAAATAGTATTTAATTATTTTTTATTTTATTTTATTATTTTAATTCATTATTATGAGATATATTATTTAATTAAATTGTATGTTTTTTTGTTTATGTGACTATTTTGGGATAATTGGGTCATTAAGTGTGATAATAGAAGTAAGCTATTGAGCCTAAATATAATGAATAGACGTAATAAGGAGGTGTGTGCAAGTAAGCCCATTAATTAAAGGGTTAATAGCCTTCTACCCCCTGCCATATGAGCGTGTTTTGATTTTCCCCCCTTAAAAAAAAACTTAGTAGCCAGACCTTAACAAATAAAGATTCCAGCTCCAAAGACCCTGATGCATTTTTTTAGAAGAGATTCTATTATTTTTCCTATGTGGCAATCCACATGGCTTTTCTTTTTATTTTTGAATTATTTTTTAAATCCAAGTGGCATTTTTATTAATTATCATTTATTTAATTTTTTTAAACATTACTTTTTTTACTTTTTTATAATAATTTTTTTATGTTTTATTAAAATATTTTTATTATTTATTACTTAATTTTTTTAACGTTTTTTTATTTTTTTACGCTGAATTATTTTTATTTTTTTAATGAAATTTTGTAATTATTTTATTTTATGAAATTGTTTTTATTTAATTAATATTTCTTATAATTATTTATATAATAATAATAGTAACAGAAAATTATTTATTATTTGGGACTATTTACTAAAATCTCAATCAGTTTAATTCAATTTTAAATTTAATCGTTAATAATTTAAAATTTGAAGAAATACTTTAAAGATAGAGTTCTATTTTAGAACTGTATTCCACTTTTACTAAGACGATTTTTATTTGATTTAATTTTCTTATATTTAGAAATAAATAATTTTATTATTGTTTTAAAGAGTTAAGACCTGAATTGAATTCTATATATACGGATGTTTTGATGACGATAGTTTATATCATTAACTTTTTCAAATTAAATTTATTAAATAATTAAATTTAAATTCATACCCAAAATAAAATTAGAGAGAAGACTTTGTTTTAAAAGCAACCTGACAATAAGAAATAATATGTTTTAATACTTTTAAAGTTAAACTGAAAACAACTCACTATGAATATAATTTCTACTGTAATAGTTATGAGTATAAAAATTTAATTAATTTATTATTATATGGGTCAATTTTATGTCACTTATATGTAAAAGTATATTAATATTGTAACTGACATAACTAAATTTTTATTATGAATAAAATAATAGAGAAATTACGAAAAAAAAATTTTAATTAAGCTATCAGTATTATGAATAAAATAATAGAGAAATTACGAAAAAAAATTTAGTTACGGTATCAGTATTATTTTATTATTATTATTATTATATAAATAATTCTAAGAAATATAATTAAATAAAAACAATTTCATAAAATAAAATAATTACAAAAATTCATTAAAAAATAAAAAAAATAAAAAAAAACGTAAAAAAGGTTAAGTAATAAATAATAAAAATAATTTAATAAAACGTAAAAAAATTATTATAAAAAATAATGTTTAAAAAAATTAAATAAATGATAATTAATAAAAATGCCACTTGGATTTAAAAAATAATTGAAAAATAAAAAGAAAAGCCATGTGGATTGCCACATAAGCAAAATAATAGAATCTTTTCTAAAAAAATGCATCAGGGTCTTTGGAGCTGGAATCTTTATTTGTTAAGATCTGGCTACTAAAATTTTTTTTTAAGGGGGGCAAAATCAAAACACGCTCATATGGCAGGGGGTAGAAGACTATTAACCCTTAATTAAATTATACTAGTTAGTAAGGGAATTAGAATTAGAGATTCATTTGTGAAAAACAAGAGTAGAGGAGAAAAACCCAAGATAAGGAGAAGGAGAAAAAAGACAGAGAAGAAGGAGAGGTAACCCTAGAGTGTTCAATCCAAAAGTTAAGGGGGGAGAATCCTTGTTATTATGGGTTTGTATGGTATGCAATGGGTAATAAAAAGATAGGTGTTGTTGTTGATTTCAATTTCTAGATCTAAGAATCTTACATGTTAGGATTTGTGTAGAAATCCATGAAATTTGTAGAAATTGATGTGTTGAATGGAGTAGAATGAGTACCTTTATGTTAGAATGATAGGTTGTAGAAATTCTTGGGAAAATCCACATCTCCATACTCAAGAATTTCTCAAGGGTTGACCAGATGAACCCACTCCTAAGCAATCAACCCACAACTAGGGTTTTGATTCTCCCAAGCCAAATATTATTTCTATTTCCTCAAGTGATCATCATATCTCCTCATAGGTTTCAAGGTATCACCATGCCAAGTTTCAAGCCTCATAGCTCAGGTTTGCTCAATCAATTCTCAGATGATTGAAAATTAGTGGTATTGGACAAAAGTCAATTGTGGTCAACATATAATCAAACTTCATCATTTTTTGGTCAAAATCAATATTTTGAAGTCACATTAATCATTTGATCAATGGTTGATCATGATTCATCAAGAAAACTCAAGATTTGATCAAAAGTCAAAGTTTCTAAATTAGGGTTTTTTGATAAAAAGTCAACAGAACTTTGACCAGGCATAACTTTCACATACTTTATCAGAAACTTTTCCACCAAAGCTCATTTTTAAGAGAAATCAATTCTCTATAACTTTGTGTCTCACAACCTTTGGCCAAAAATGCTTCATTTGAGAGTTATGGATCAAGACATTATAAGTCCTTCTAAAAGTCAACAAAAAGTCATTTTTTTCCAAAGAAGTGTACATAAACATGGAAGCTTCAATGAAGATGAAACCAAAAAGAGTGTTTAGAGAACCTCTTGAGCTTTATAAAAAGTCCAAGAACACTACAAAATGTTAAAAAATGACCATGATACAACTTCTGCAAGTTTGACAATTTCGAAGAAATGCACAAAGAGTGATAAATTTTGAACTTTTGAACAATGTGACCTATATTTTAGGGTTTAAACATGTTCATGACCTTAACTAAGACCTCTAATTCCATTATTATATTTTTATGATTTTTATTTATATTTATTTGAATTTTGTTCATTTAAATGCTAAATAAATTGAATAAAATATAAAAATAATGGATTAAATCATAAGGCTTTGTTTTGGATCAGTATTAGAGCCCAAAGATTAATCTTGGTAGCCAAGAAGTCGTGTGAGGTTTGACTGAACAAGATTGAAGCAAAAATTGGAAGATTTTGATACAAAATTTCAATCAAATATTCTCCCATAAATGCAATATATTTCTCTCAAGTTTTTGACCTAATTGCATCCCTCTATAAATACTCAACGCCTTAAGACATCAAGGACACGAGTTTGGAAGCCATAAAGCTAGGGTTCTTGTTCAAAATTTTCAAGATAAAGTTGCACCATCGAAACCCTAGTTGCAGCCATTCTCAATTAATTTCAAGCATCTATTCATCATCCTGAAGTTGCCAACAATCGATTCAAGCCCTTACACAAGCCAAATTGTGCCCAGAACGTGCCAACCAAGTTGCACCGGTTTTGTAAAACTCATGAAATTCAAAATTTCAATTCATGTTATTTAAATTGTTTCAATTCATATATTCATGTTCATACTGATGTTTGTGATTGTTTAGAACCATCGTTTGCAAGGTTTGAGGCCAGAATCATGTTTCACCATTGTTATGGCATACAAACAGATAACCTTCGAAACCTTAGATACAAGCTGATTCAGGCCAAACTAACACCGCTATTGGATTCTTGAGGTTCGATTTAGGGAGATAGGGTCCCTCTTTTGTTTTTATTCACGTTGTTTTACAGGTTTCAATTCTCCCCTTACCAGAGAAGATGACCGGAAATGCCACCAGGCGTTGGACCGGTGAAGACTGTAAGGCATGCGTGGTCGCTGCGTCGATTGGACGATTCAAACCCGTGGGCCCCAGCGCTTGATTTAATTGTTTTGATTTTCGAAAATAAATCCATATATATTTCGAATGTGCTATAATTCATGGATGTATCACCACCCCAAGAGTTCAACATGCGCACTAGTTCTCTCTCACTCTCTCGTATGGGTTCGATCCCTGCCTTTTGCAATTTTTTCCATTATTTTTTGATTTTCACAGGAATCACACCTATACAATTGGAGGTGTGTTATTTACAACACATGCAGGTGGCGTAGTGGTGAACTTTTGGACCCACAACCCTCAGGTCCCGAGTTCAAGCCTTCCAAGGACCATCCTATTTTTTTAGCACTTGTTTCTTTAACAATTTTCTATTTCTTATTTTTCTTAACTAATTTAATTTCTTTTCAAACAATTTTTTTAAACTATTTTCAAAAACCGAAAAAATATTTTAATTTTAGATTTAGATTAATAAAATGTTTAATTAATTTTATACACAAAAATATTTTATTTTTTCTTTCATTTAAAATTATTTTCTTAATTAATTTCTAATTAACATAGGATTAGGTTTTTCTACATTAAAATCAATCTAAAAATTCACAAAAAATAATTTCCTTTCTAGTAATTAGGTTTACTAATCTTAAATCTTTTTACTAACATCAAAAATACTTTTCTTTTATTTGTTTATTGCTTTATTCACATTTTAAATTCTAGAAATCGATGTATAGGTCGCAAGGACATTTTTGTAATAGCGTAGATTTAAATTCTCGCATTTTACTTTTCGCACCTCTATTATGTAACTGCCCCAAATCCCTGTAACAGATTAGGACTTTACTTTTATGCACTTTTACTTTTCGCACCTTTATTTCCTATACATATACACTGCTTAGATGTATGGCTAATAGGATTTTATGACAAGATCTGAAAATTAACATTAGATCACCTTAAACAATTAGGACAAAATATGTGAATCAAACAAATTACTTTCACACTTGCACCCCCTAGGTTACTCTCTATCTCTTGTTACCTTTCGAATACAAATGGCCATGTCCCTTGAACGTAGGGATACCATTAGGTTACTCTCTATCTCTTGCTCCAATCCAATGAAAAATACTTTTCACACCTCACACTCTTTTCAAAAATACTTTCAAACACTTTGTATACATTCCAATGAGAATAATTACAAATCTTGACACATTCAAAGAAACATTTCCAAAAACTTTGTATACATTCTTGAGGACTGATACAAGAATATTACGAAGTCAAAACGAAATACTTTCCAAATAATTTTCGAAATGCTTTTCAAATCACACACACAGAAAGCAAGTTTTCTAAAGTGAGCTAAGCAATTAAGAGCCCGTAGATAACTACGGATGAAAAGGGTGCTAATACCTTCCCTTTTCATAATTATCTCCCGTACTTAGAATCTAACAAAGGTCTTTCCTGTTATTTTCACCTTTCCTTTATTGGATAAAAGAAAACTCGGTGGCGACTCTTGTTATCCGCAACATTTGTGATAAAATGCAAAACAAATAAGTCAGTTCTCCCACCATGTTATAGAACTGGCGACTCTTCTGGGGAAACTACCAAAATTAGGGTCTTTAGATCACTTTTACTTGCTTTCATTGTTTTCTTTGTCTGCTTTACTTTAAGGGTATGCTTGTGTATTATATTTGTTGGGGATCTTACACTCGGATCCAGGTTTCCTTAGGTAAGTAGCAATAGATCATCGCGATTGTCTGGCATGGACCCAAACAGTTAAAATGATGGCTACGGTTAGTGTGACACTTTGGATGTCCTGATGTTCCTCGTGTTTAGTTGAGGAAATATTTGGCGTCTGCGTAGTGTTATTAAGAATTAACTAAACTTTTAGAACCCTAATTGACCCATTTTAGCCATTAAAAGGTAGTGAGACAGCCGACTTCGATGCAGACTAAGGTTGGTTGATAATCGACGCTACGCTCATTAAGATTCAACTTTCGAGATGTTTCATTCGATCATTTGGTAGGCATACTGAAATAAAGCCTGTGAGAAAGATCCGTGATATGAGATTCCTAGAACTCGGTTACTATTGTATGATAGTTTGAACCAACTTAAACTCTGGTAAAGGGTAGACACCTATACCTCATGCAAGCCTTAAACCTAGGGATGTTGTGTGAATTGCTTGTGCTTTCTATTTAAACATGACATCATGACATCATGACATCATACCATCATAACATTTCTAACCATTTCAAGCACCTAGGGATTTACTTTTGCTCTATTTTGTAGGGTTATGGCTTCCAGGAAGACTATCCGAATCAACTTTGTGGGTATACCTTCTCAACTCAAGGAGTTAGTTTCAAAAGTTCTCGATTACTCTCAGTTCATCAAGAGGCATGGTTATCTACTCCACTTGGTTACCACCCATTTTGAAGAAGATATGATGAGCTTCGTATTCCAATTCTTTGATCTGAAGCATCATTGCTTTACTTTCCCAGATTATTTGTTGGTACCTACAATGGAAGAATTCTCTAAGCTACTTGGGATTGATCAGATACCTTTCACCGGTTCAGAAAAAGTTCCAAGGCTTGAAGACATTGCAACAAATCTACCTCTGAAGCAGTCAGACATTGAAGCTAATTGGGAAACAAGAAGTGGAGTTAAGGGTTTTCTTGCTAAGTTTGTGATAAAGAAGGCTCGAGAATTCTTAAAGGCTATGAGTTTCCACACTTTCGAAGACATTTTGGCTTTGCTAATCTATGATTTGGTACTATTTTCTAATCCAGATCAATTCATATACGTAAGCGCCATCAAGATATTCCTCACTCACAATCCTGTGCCTACTTTACTTGGAGATATTCTGCATTCTCTCTACACTCGTACTATGAAAAAATATGGGACTCTCATGTGTTGCTGTAACACGATGGGAGAACTGACTAGTTTATTTTGCTTTTTATCATAAATGTTGTGGATAGCAAGAGTCGCCACCAACTTTTCTTTTATCCAATAAAGGGAAGGTGAAAAAAACAGGAAAAGACCTTTGTTAGATTCTGAGTACGGGAGGCAGTTATGAAAAGGGAAGCTATTAGCACCCTTTCCATCCGTAGTTATCTACGGGCTCTTAGTTTCTTAGCTCACTTTAAAAATTTTCTTTATGTGTTTGTGTAGTTTGAAAATGTATTTGAAAAGGAATTTCGCTTTGACTTCGCAATGATTCTCGATGGAATGTATACGAAGTGTTTGGAAATGTTGGTTTGAAATATGTTTAACTTTGTAATGATTCACGCTGGAATGTATACAAAGTGTTTGAAATTTTTTTGAAAAGTGTGATGTGTGAAAAAAAGTGTTTTGATTGGAGCAAGCAACAGAGTCTTATTACCTACTCATAATGGTCGTTTCAATGTTATTTTTCCTTCTCCTTTAGAATAAGGTTATCCATACCATTAGTTGGCAGGTAACTTTATTTGTTTAGATGTGAAGGGACAATCGAAGGGTCATCGTAAGGTCATAGAAGGCAACATGTGAGGATACCTTTAGCAATTTGTAGGGATGATCATCACTTTTTGTAGGCAACAATCAAGGGACGAGATCATGTATTCGAGGCAACATTGAGGGTCATCGAGGACTATGATCTTTGTATCGAAGAGACTATGATGATATTATTCGTAAGCGTCTTTGCTAATGGTATCCCTACATTCGAGGGACATGACCATGTTATTAGTAAAGGCAACAAGAGAGGATACCCTAAGGGGTGTGCAAGTGTGAAGAGTGTATTGTATTCAGATATTTATCTTGAGATTAAAAGTGATCTAGGGTTGATTTTAGTCTTTAGCATGTAAACCCTAATTAACTAGCAGTTAATATTTGCAGAAAGTAAAGTGCGGAATGTAAAGTGTGGAAATGTAAATCCTACGCTATTACATGGCTTTCAATATACATAATAGAAGTGCGGAAAGTAAAGGTAGAAATGTAAATCTACGCTATTACAGAATAAAAACTGTGCGACCTATACATCTTTTCTAGAATTGTAAATGCAGAATAGCAAATAAAATAATCAAGATAATAGGAAATATGTTAGTGAAAATGTTTTGGAAATTAGTAAAAAAAAGTTTTAGGTTAGTAACCCTAATTACTAGAAAAGAAATTATTCTTTTGTGATTTTTGAAAAGTTTTTAATTAATTTTGAAAAGAAAATTAAGTTAAATTAAGGAAAATAGAAAAAATAAAGAAATAAGAAAAGTTAGAAAAATGAGAAAAAGGGTCAGCAGGGATCGAGCCCCAGAAGTTGCGCTTGCATGCTTCTATTAGAAGTTACTTTTGTCAAAAGTTGCGCTTGCATGCTTCTAACAAAAGATACTTCCATCAGAAGTTGTACTTGTATGCTTCTGTCAGAGGTTGTGTTCTAGAAGTTCTTTCCCATAACTTCTAAGTTCATCTTCTACTCAATACACCTGAGTCAGAACATCTGTTGAAAAACAATAAACAGGTCAGAGTATCAAGTTTATCAGAGGATCATAGCATCAGAGGATCATATTATCAGAGGATTATATTAAAAGACGTGTGGGCCCCAGGGGGTTTGAATGGACCAATCAGAAGGCAAGGTTTTTCCATGCGATAGTCAGAGTCTCCCTCTAAAAACCCTTGACCACTATGGACGATGGTTTCCACCTTCTTCTCCGATGAAGGGTTTTCTAAAACCTTCAATAATCCATCAAAAAATGAAAACAAATAGTCCAGATCGAATAATTAGGATGCTACGAGTTCGATGGTGGTGTTATCCTGGCCTGAAACTGCTTGTAAATAGAAATACGAAGCTTAGCAGTTTTATGCCCTAACTATGGCAAATCACGATTTGACCATGAAAAGCTTGTAACGATGGCCCAACCCTGCTCTAATGAACCTCAGGAAACGATTAGCATGGTTAGTTTAGATCAAAACATCATAAAAATAGAAATATGAATTTAACAAAAAACATGTAATATGAGCTTCATGATGCATGTAATTCAGGATGTTTTGGTCATGTATTTTGATCCATACTTACTTTATGTTACCTCAGGAGCACGATGGAGTGCTTGGAATTGCTTGAGGAAGGAAGGAACTAGGGTTTCGATGGTGCAACTTTCTCTTGAGAATTTGAACAAGAACCCTAGTTTTTCTGGCTTCCAAACTCGTCCTCCTTGGTGTCTGAATGTGCTATGTATATATAGGGCTAGAGATTAGGTCAAGACTTGAATGAAAAATATATCAACTTGAATGCAAAATATTTGATTGAAATATTTTATCAAATTCTTCCATATTTGGATCAATCTTGTATTAATGCATGGTGCACGAAATTTCCAGCTAGCATGAGTTATTTTGGACCTCAAGACAAGTAGAAATCAAGCCCAACTCATCTTAACTCTTACCTTTGCATTTTATTTAATTAAAATTGAATTTAAATAATTAAATTAAAAAATAAATCAAATAAATACAATATGGGAGTGCACTTGAGTTTTCATGCCATGGATAATGTCAATAATAAGTTTGGATCATGAAAACTTAGGCCCATTTGGAAAATATTTGCATTTGCTAAGTATTTCTCTTCATGCACCTCCTTAAAAATTTCAAACTTGCACAACTTGTATCTTGCTCAATTTTCAACATTTTTAAGTGTTCTTGGACTTTTTAGAAATATAAAGATGTACTATAAACACTCCTTTTGGTTTCATCTTCATTGAAGTTTCCATGTTCATGTACACTTCTTTGCAAAAAGATGATTGTTTGTTGACTTTTAGAAGGACCTCTAATGTTTTGATCCATAAATCTCAAATGAAGCATTTTTGGCCAAATCTTGTGAGACATGAAGTTGTAGAGAATTAAATTCCCTTCAAAATGAGCTTTCATGGAAAAATTGCTGATAAATTATGTGAAAGTTATGCCTGGTCAAAGTTCTGTTGACTTTTGGTTCAAAAACCCTAATTTGGAAACTTTGACTTTTGATCAAATCCCGAGTTTTCTTGATGTTTCATGGTAAAACCTTGATCATATGATGAATATGACTTCAAAATGTTGATGTTGACCAAAAATTATAAAGTTTGACTGTATGTTGACCACAGTTGACTTTTTGTCCAATATAACTGATTTTCAACCATCCAAGCACTTGACTGAGCAAACTTGAGCTATGAGGCTTTAAATGTGACATGGTGATCCCTTGAGACATGTGAGGAGGCATGATGACCACTTGAGGTATTATAACTTCATTTTTTCTTGAGAGAAGAAAAACCCTAGTTGTGGGTTGATTGCTTAGGAAAGGGTTCATCTGGTTAACCCTTGAGAAATTCTTGAGTATGGAGATGTGGATTGTCTTGAGAAATAGGAGGGAAATTTTTGGGGTATAACAGTTGCATATCGTTATTATCCAGGTGGTTTATTTCGCACCTTCCTCGAATAGTGATGAAGAATGAACAAGGCTTCAAGTGGTCCCAAAGGTTGATGTCACTCTCTCATTCAGATATCCGTTGGTGTCTCTACTCTCAAAAATATTTCACTCTTTGGCATAAGGGGAGGTATCACTTACAACCCTTCTCTAGCACTACGTCAGTTTAGTTATTCTCGAAGAGATATTCCTCATGATATTATTATCCAAGGCACTGTGTTTGACTACGACAATGATCTCCATGGTTACCGTTGAAGACTTGTGCACGCTTGGGGCATGGTGAAGTAGACTGGTACCAAGACTTTGGGGAATAAAAATTCCATTCTTTAGGAACCTTACCTCAAATGGGTACGGGCTCCGGCTCAAAATCTCATGATGTCATATGCTGCCATTTTACCAATAATTATGGAACCTGTTGCCGAAGGAGATGAGTCTTATACCATTCTCCATCCAAACATGCCTACTAATTTTGAAGAATTGAAGAGATCCTGGATTCAACTAAAAGAATAAAGGGATACATTAGAAGCTCAGTTCTATATGTCATACCCCAAAATTTTCCCTCCTACTCCTCAAGACATTTCACATATCCATACTCAAGGATTCCTCAAGGGTTGATCAAACAAACCCTCACCTAGACAATCAACCCCAAACTAGGGTTTGATTATCCTCATATCAAGATGGACTTCCAACATCTCCAATGGTCATCATGCCTCCTCATATGCTTCAAAGAATCTCCATGTCAAGTTTCAAGCCCTACAAGTCAAGTTTCCTCAGACAATTGCTCAGATGGTTGAAAATCAGTTGTATTGGACAAAAAGTCAACTGTGATCAACATAAAGTCAAACTTCATGATTTTTGGACAACATCCATATTTTGAAGTGATATTCATCATTTGATCAAGGGTTGATCATGATTCATCAAGAAAACTCAAGATTTGATCAAAAGTCAAACTTTCCAAATTAGGGTTTTCTAGAGAAAAGTCAACTAAACTTTGACTGAGCATAACTTTCGTATACTTTATCAAAAAAATTTCCACCACCTCTCATTTTGAAGAGAATTCAATTATCTACAACTTCATGTCTCACAAGAAAGGTCAAAAAATGCTTCATTTTGAAGATATGGATGAAAATATAACAGACCCTTTTCAAAGTCAACAAAAAGTCAACTTTTTGTAATGAACTTTTATTGAGCATGGAAGCTACAATTGAGATGAAACCAAAGAGTTTCTTTAGAGAACATCTAGAGCTTTCCAAAAAGTCCAAGAACACTCAAAACAGTTGAAATTTGAGTAAAATACACCTTGTACAAGTTGGGCATTTTTGAAGAATTGCACAAAGAAAGATATCTGACAAAATCCAATTTTTTCCAAATGGACCTATAATTTTATGATCCAAACTTGATCATAATATTATTTGTGACCTTTTGATGCCTTGCCACGACCACCTTCTATTTTTTTGATTTATTTTTGAATTTAAAAGCATTTAATTCAAATTTAAGTTAAATAAAATATGAAAACAAGGTATAATTTGAGTTGGGTTGGTTTTTTATCAAGCTTGAGGACCAAGGAAGCCATACAACTTGCCAAATTAGTGCTAGCTCATGCAAGGAAGGAAAAATCAAATTTTGAAAAGATTTGATTTGAATTAAAAGAGAAAATATTTTTGCATTGAAGAGTGTATCTTTTTTCATTCTTTTTGCTTCAATCTTTCACTCTATAAATACACAACACATTCACAAAGACCAAGGACGAAACCCTAGCCTCTTGAAGCAACCCTAAAATTCCAAAATTTTTCTCAAAGTTGGCAAATTCGAGTTTGAGTTTCCAGCCACTCTCAAGCATCCCATTGTGTTCCTGAGGTAAGTTTGAGTAAGTATATTTCAAAAACCATGGTTGGACATGCTTGAATCGAGCCATACATGAACATACATATTCATACTTTTCTTGAATTCGTGTTTTATTATCCTGTGTGTTTTAATCGAAACTAACCATTCTAATGTGATCATGAGACATCATAGACAGGATCTGGGCCATCGTTCATGAGCTTGAACGTCCAAAACTCGAATTGCCATAGTTAGGGTTTTCTGAACGGTTTTCTTCGAACCGGTCGATACAGGTGTTTTCAGGGCAAACGGACACCACCATCGTGTTCACAGCCCTCGATTTAGGGGGGTAGGGTCCCTCTTTGCTTTTTATTTTGCGTATTTTTGCAGGTTGAGTTTTTGAGTCGTCGGAGAAGACGACCGGAGCTAGGGCTCCGACGTCGTTGACTGGACCTGACTCCGGCATGGCTTGCGTGGCACGTTCGTGGTTTCTGATTCGTCCATCCATTACACCTGGGTCCCACGTGTTGACTGTGCTTTGAAATCCCAGAATCATGACACGATTGCACTTATAAACAATTGTTTCCAGCATCATAACACCAAAGCAGCCTAGCTCAGTTGGCAACGTGTTGGTGGATTTCTGCAGAGGGCGTGAGTTCGATCCCTGGCTGTGCAATTTCTTTTTTACTGTTTTGAAAACTAACTTTTTCTATTTCTTATTTTTCTTAATATTTTCATCTTAATTTAATTAATCTTCAAACATTTTTTTCATGCATTTAAAAAACACCAAAAATATTTTCCTTTTGCATTATAATCAGAAAAATGTTTATTTAATTTTTTACATTAAAATTAATATTTTTGCATGCATATTTTAATTAATTACTAATTAACCATTAAATTGACTTTTAGTTGTTTTTAATTATCGAAATCGATTCAGAAAATTACCAAAAAAATATCTTATCATCTTATTGCCATTACTAACCTAAAAAAAATTTCCTCATTCAAAAATCATGTTTTTTTACTAACATTTTTCCTCTTATGCAATTTTCTCGTATTTTTCGATTATGTATCTGCTTACAAGTTTTAACGTTTCGGACGATTTTTCTCGCTTTTCTTTTCAACATTATGTAACTGCCTATGGGATGTAATAGTTTAATTAGGACTTTTACTTTCCGCACTCCTATTATGTAACTGCCCCAAAGCCATGTAATAGCGTAGGACTTTATCTTTCCGCACTTTACTTTCCGTAATTTATTTTCCGCACCCTATAAACTGCTAGTAATTAGGCGTGTATGGCAAGATAAAATCGGACTTAGATCACCTATAATTTGCAAAGATAACATATTTGAATTTAACACACTCTCTTCACACATGCACCCCGTAGGCTATTCTCTCTCATTGCCTTTCAATTAAATGGTCAAGTCCCTCAAACGTAGAGGTATCCTAGCACTGTTTCCTACAAATATATCACCATAGTCCCTTCGATACAAAGATCATAGACCCACGATGTCGCCTACGAATACATGATCTCGTCCCTCGATTGTTGCCTACGAAAAGTGATGATCGTCCCTTCGAATGTGCTAGGATACTTCCTACAAGTTGCCTTCTATGACCATCCGATGTCCCTTCGAATGTCCCTTCTACATCCAACGAATAGGGTTACCTACCAACTAATGGTATGGATAACACTATTCTAAAGGAACGTAAAATAACACAAAAACGACCACTCTGAGTAGGTAATAAGACTTTTAGTTGCTTGCTCAATCAAATGCTTTTCACACCACACACTTTTGTCAAAGTTAAAACTCTTTTCAAAGCGAAACATTTCCGAACACTTTGTATACATTCCTACATGAATCATTACAAAGTCAAAGCGAAATGCCTTTTCAAAATACTTTTTGTCAAACACACAGAAAGCAATTTTTTTTAAAGTGAGCTAAAAGCAACTAAGAGCCCATAGAAAACTACGGATGAAAGGGGGTGATAATACCTTCCCTTTTCATAACCTTCTCCCTTACTCAGAATCTAACGAAGGTCTTTTCCTGTTCTTTTGACCTTCCCTTAATTGGATAAAAGAAAAGTCGGTGGCGACTCTTGCTATCCGCAACATTTTTGCAATAAAAAGCAAAACAAATTCTCAAAGTTAGTTCACCGTATTACATTATACAAGCGAGAAAAGTGTACTAGAGCTGACGAAGCTACTTCACGAGGAACAGAGCATTAAAACCTATGTCAACACAAAGAGGAAGCGTCCATGGGATACCTAGACTGTTTTTTGTACTTACTAATCAGACTAATAAAAAGCTTGTTCTTGATTGTTTACCAAATTTAAATCCCTAAGGTCCTTGAAAACATTGCATATTATAGCATATCAATTCATAACAAGTACTCTGAAGATCGGTTTTCTTATTCTCTCAGTGTTTATTTCAGCACAAATGGCTCTCGAGCAAATTGTCAAAGATCTCCAGGCTCAGAATGCTCAGTTCCAAGAGATGTTCACCACCAAGGACAAAAAGATCTGAAAGATCTCATCACCAAGAAGAAAAAGAAGAAGACCATTGGCATTCTCAACATGGGAAAAAGGTATAGAGGTCCGGTCAAGGTAGTCAGATAGCTTGAATTCTCAGACAAGAGCGGCGAAACTGAAGTAAGTGTCAAGGCCGATGAAGGAAGTCATCATGGGTCTCAAGAAGAAGAGAAAGAAGACTATATGAGCGAGCAGTATCCTCCTGATGATGAGAAGTAAAAGCAACTCAAAGACCGTTTGAACGCTGTGGAAAATTTGAAAATGTCAAGACTGAACTTCGACGACTTAAGTTTGGTTCTTGGAGTGGTCATTCCCCAAAAGTTCAAATTTCCTACTTTTACTAAATACGATGGCATTTCGTGTCCGAAGCTTCATCTGAAGTCCTATGTTTAGAAAATTCAACCCCACACTGCTGACAGGAAATTGTGGATGCATTTATTTCAAGAGAGTTTGTCTGGAGCACAGTTAGAGTGGTATTACGAACTAGAGAATACTCACATTCATACCTGGAATGAGTTGGAAGATGCTTTCTACAAACAGTATCAGTTCAATATTGAATTGGCACCGGCCCGCATGCAACTGTAGAATATATTTATGGGTCGTGATGAGAAGTTCAAAGAGTACGTCCATAAATAGAGAGATCTAGCAGGCAGAGTATAGCCACCCTTGTCTAATAGGGAGTTGATTGACATGTTTATGGGAAAATTATAGGCCCGTTCTTCAATCATTTGATTGGAAACTCATCAGCCGGATTCACTGAGCTGATATTGATAGGCGAACGTATTGAAGCTGGAATCAAGAGCGGAAAAGTTCAAGTCAAAACATCTTCAAATGTTGCGATGAGATCTTTTGGTGGGAAGAAATAAGCAAATGTTATGTATGGTCAGAAGAGCCATGACAAAGGTGATCACCATCAACCCATGGAGGAAGTTCTGATCTCCAATCCCACACTAGTGCAACCTCAATGAGACAACACGCATAGGCAGAACGCACAAAGAAGACAGTTTACGAAGATCAACATGCCATTGTCTCAAGCTTTACAATACATGTTGAAAGTAGAGCTGATTACTTTGAGAGATCCTCCTGATAATGTCAACACATCCTCTCCGAAGTACAATCCCAATGCAAGTGTGCATACGACTCTAATAGCCCAGGACACGACACCAACAATTTTTGGGCCATGAAGAACAAGATCCAAGACATGATTGAAGCTCGGGAAATTGAATTCGACCCTCTTGTCGAAACCATAAATGTGATCAACGCGCCAATGCCTGATCATGGCAAGAGTACCAATACAATTGACAATGATTCGTATGTCTTTGTTGTGAATGAGTTAAACACTCCCTTGATGATTGTTAAGAAGAATCTGTTGCAATCTGGTTATTTCTAGGATGTTTTGACAACTGTCGTTACTGCGCGTCCGAGCCCAATGGATGTGCCTGGTTGAAGAGAGGTGTCCAAAGCCTAATAGACAACTGAGAAGTGCTATTCATGAAGACTCCGTTTGTAGAGAGTTTGTGCGAAGATGTTCCCAAAAGCTTGAAAATAAAATACGTAAGCGAAATAGTGCCAGAATTCTGGGATACCTTGGGGAAGCCAAGTGGGAAGTTCGATTTCATGGTGAAATATATCGCCCCTGAAAGCTACAAAATTGAAATCGAAGACGTCAAGGCAACCGGTTGGGGAGATGACGACTATTCCGAAGAATATGCTGATGTGAACACAATAAGGATCACCTTTGCCGATCCTGCACCTAGAGTGGCACCTCTCATTATTACGTCACCCAGGCCAGTTCCATATTCCTCTAACAAAGCTATACCTTAGAATCATGGAGCCAAAGTTTACTACTATGGCATCAAGAAAGAACCGTTAATCATCAAAGACAATACAATTGAAACAACTAATCCTGATGTCGACAATATCACCGGATCAAGCAAAGTAACCAGAACCGAAATAGTGGTTTCTCCAAATATCTCTCCTCCAAAAGAGACTACTACACCAATTCGCATTCCTGCTACTGAAACAACTCCCGAGGCTCGCGGGAAAGAGAAAGTTACTCAACTTGCTCAGATGGAAGTACCAAAGCAAGTTATTGAAGATACCTCCAAGCAAGAGATGGAGGATATTTTGAAGATCATTAAGACGAGCGACTACAATGTAGTGGAGTAGTTGGGACAAACCCCATCCAAGATTTCCATGCTACCTCTGTTGTTGTGCTCTGAGGCTCATGTTAAAGCCTTGGTGAAGTTTCTAAAGAATGCTCACATACCGCAAGACACTTCTGCTGACCAATTCGAAAATTGTATTACTAGCCTAACCGCAGACAATGGTTTGGGATTTTCTGATGCTGATCTAACTCCTTGCGAAAGGAAACACAATAAAGCCTTACACATTTCTATAGGGTGTAAGGAAACTACATTATCTCATGTGTTGGTGGATACTGTTTCTGCTCTGAATGTCATGCCAAAGAGTGCTCTCGACCGACTTGATGCTAAAGAAGTGGTCATGAAATCTAATGACATAATCGTAAGAGCATTTGATGGTTCGAAGAGAACAGTACTTGGAGAGCTCAACCTGTCGATCAAAGTGGATTCCCAAACTTTTGATTCTACTTTCTTTGTGATGGACATCCGTCCAGCTTATTCTTTCCTGCTCAGACGCCCTTGGATACATCTGACGGGCGTTGTTACCTCTACCCTGCATCAGAAGTTGAAATACCTAGTGAAGGGGAAGATCATTACAGTATGCGGAGAAGAATAATACATGGAAATCCATCTGCAGTCATTCCGATACATTGAAATGGAAGGCGAATTTATCGAGACTCCTTGTCAAGCTTTCGAAGCAGTTACACAAGTCATGCCTGTTAGCGCTCCTGTCACTCCTAAGATTACTAGAGTTCCACCAAGGATGGCCTCATTGAAAGATGCCAGAGCTATAGTTGAAGAAGGAGGTTTTACTATTTGGATTCAGCTACGCGATTTTTCGTTCAAATCTGACAAGACTAGTTTAGGATTCACTTCCAAAGGCCAGAAAATGATACACTGCTAACGTGCCGCCGGACCTCCGTTCCGCATCAATAAGAATGGAGTTCATGCTATAGAAGATGATGACGGTGACTTCGACATCAACAATTGGATCTTCCCGACTCCTGGCGATAGACTCGACAATTGGAAGGCTAAGGATGTTATGCCAATCTCCTTTAGAAAGGAGTAATTGTTTTTTTCCTATTTTATGCTTTTACACTTTGAACAATAAGACTTTAAGTCTAGTGCCTCTCCCGGGAGCCAATGGCTCATTTATGAGGGTTATTATTTGTCATTCGCATATTTTCTTTCAATAAATCATTAGACTTTTGCATTCAAATATTCTGCTCTCTATCTTTCTTTTTACTTTATCACCTTTTCAAAAGCTATGTGTTCTTACACACACCCACGTAATAAACTGCAAATCCACATTCACTCTGAATCCCGTCGATAACGACTCTGCTATTGCTAAATATGACTTTGATAATTCGATCTACTAAGCCGAAGACGAAGGTGGGGAAGATTATGAAGTGCCAAGAGAACTTGCCAGACTGCTACAACAAGAGGAAAGGGCTATACAGCCACACGAAGAACCGATCAAGGTTGTGAATCTAGGTACCAACAAAGACAGAAAAGAAATCAAGAAAGGAGCAGGTCTGGAGAGCAGTGTTAAAGAAAGATTGATCCAGATGCTGTGAGATTACATCGATATTTTTGCTTGGTCCTACGAAGACATGTCAGGTTTAAATATCGACATTGTGGTACATCGTCTACCAACGAAAGAAGGTTTTCTCCCTGTGAAGTAGAAGGTTCTCCGTATGCGTCCTGAGATGTCTGAGAAAATTAAAGTCGAGGTTATGAAGCAGTCCAATGTCGGTTTCTTAGTCGTTACTACTTATCCACAGTGAGTTGCAAACGTGGTGCCCGTACCTAAGAAGGATGGCAAAGTGTGTATGTGTGTGGACTACCGAGATCTGAATAAGACGAGCCCGAAAGATGATTTCCCATTTCCACATATTGATGTTTTGGTTGATAACACCGCTCAGCACAAGGTCTTCTCTTTTATGGATGGTTTCTCTGGTTACAATCAGATCAAAATGGCCCCGGAAGATATGGAAAAGAATACTTTCGTTACACAGTGGGGCACTTTCTGTTACAAGGTCATGTCGTTTGGGTTAAAGAATGTTGGAACCACATACCAACGCGCTATGTTGGCTTTATTCCATGATATGATCCATCACGAGATAGAGGTGTACGTCGACAACATGATAGCTCAATCACAAACCGAAGAAGAACATCTTGATCATTTGCATAAGCTGTTTGATAGACTGAAGAAATACAGATTGAGACTGAATCCGAGAAAATGCACCTTTGGAGTCAGATCCGGCAAGCTCCTGGGATTCGTTGTTAGTGGTAAAGGTATTGAAGTCGACCCCGCTAAGGTTAAAGCTATTCAAGAAATTCCAGCTCCCCGCACCGAGAAAGAAGTCAGAGGTTTCTTAGGACGACTGAAATACATTGCCAGATTCATTGCACATCTAACTGCTACTTGTGAGCCAATCTTCAAACTACTGAAGAAAGATTAAGTAGTGGAATGGAACGACGATTTCCATACAACTTTTGACAAAATCAAGGAGTACCTACAAGCACCTCCTATCCTGATGCCATCAGTTGAAGGAAGACCTCTCATCATGTACTTAACAGTATTAGCGAATTCAATAAGTTATGTGTTAGGGCAATATGACGAGTCTGGTCGAAAAGAGTATGCAATATACTACCTTAGCAAAAATTTTACCGACTGTGAAACAAGATACTCACATCTTGAGAAAACTTGCAACGCTTTGGCTTGGGCTGCTCACCGACTAAGACAATATATGTTGACTCATACTACCTTGTTGATCTCAAAGATGGATCTGATAAAATACATATTCGAGAAACCTGCTCTCTCCGGAAGAATAGCAAGATGGCAAATGATCTTGACCAAGTATGACATCCAGTATACTACTCAGAAAGCGATCAAGGGAAGTGTAGTAGCTGATCATTTGGCTTATCAAGCCATTGATGACTACCAGTCTATGCATTTCGAGTTCCCAAATGAGGATTTCATGTTATTCCCCGATTACGAAGAGCCTGGGCTAGATGAAGGACCTGAGCCAGGATCCCGATGGACCATGGTCTTTGATGGAGCTTCTAACGCACTTGGCAATGGTATTGGCGATGTGATTGTATCTCCTAAGGATGGCCATACATCTTTCATCGCCAGATTATATTTTGACTGCACCAACAATATGGCTGAATATGAGGCGTGCATTATGGGTATTAAAGCTGCCATTGACTTGAGGATCAAATTCTTAAAAGTATATGGAGACTCATCTTTGGTGATTAAAGGAGAGTGGGACACGAAACATCCGAATCTCATTCCGTATCGAGAACATATGTTGAATCTAATCCACTACTTCAAGGAAATCACTTTCGAGCACATCCCACGAGAAGAGAATCAGTTGGAAGACGCGTTACCTACCATGTCATTTATGTTCAAAGTCAGAGGGGACAACAAAGCTCCTCAGATTACTATTGAAAGACTAGACGAACCATCATACTATTGTGAACTTGATACCGAAAGAGTAGAGGAGAAACCTTGGTTCTACGAAGTGAAGAGGTATCTTGAGGCTTAAGATTACCCTGGGGGGCATCTGTCAACGATAAGAAGTTTCTAAGAAGATTTGCTGCCAAGTTCTTTCTCAATAACAATATCTTATACAAACGCAACCATGACTTTGCCTTACTCCGGTGTGTAGATCAGAAGATAGCTGAACGAATCATGGAAGAATTACATGAAGGCGCTTTTGGTACTCATTCTAGTGGACATGCAATGGCCAAGAAGATTCTGAGAGCAGGTTATTACTGGTCCACTATGGAGCTGATTGCTATAAATATTCTCGATCTTGTCACAAATTCCAGATATACGCAGATAAAGTACATGTGCCTCCAGTTTCGTAAAATGTTCTAACCTCCTCATGGACTTTTGCGATGTGGGGTATTGACATGATTGGAGAAATCAAACCTACCGCTTCTAACGGACACCGTTTCATCCTCGTTGTTATCGATTACTTTACCAAATGGGTAGAAGCAGCCTCGTTCACATCTGTTACCAAGAATGTTGTGGCTCAATTTATCAAACATAATCTCATTTGTCGATACGGCGTCCCCAAAAGGATTATCACAGACAATGGTACCAATCTCAATAACAAAATGATCACCGAACTCTGCACGCAGTTCAAGATTAAGCATCACAACTTTTCTCCATATCGGCCAAAGATGAATAGCGCAGTGGAAGCCGCCAACAAGAATCTTAAGAAGATCATACAGAAGATGATAGTGACGTATAAGGATTGGCATGATATGTTTCCATTTGCTCTCCACGGTTATCGCACTTCAATACGAACATCTACAGGGGCAACCTAATTCTCTCTCGTGTACGGTATGGAAGCAGTTCTACTTATCGAAGTTCAGATACCCTCACTCAGAGTATTGAAGGATACAGAGTTAGACGAAGACGAATGGGTCCAGACTCGACTTGACCAGATAAACTTGATTGACGAAAAACGACTCGCAACTATCTGCCATGGACAAATACATCAAAAACAAATGATCAAATCCTTCAATAAGAAAGTCAAGCATCGAGTTTACCAAGTTAGCGATCTAGTAGTCAAGCACATCATCCTACCACAAGGTGATCCCAGGGGAAAATGGACTCCCACTTATGAGGGACCATTTGTAGTCAAGACAATATTTTCCGGTGGAGCCATGATACTGAGCATTATGGATGAAGAAGACTTCCCGCACCCTGTGAATGCAAACATAGTCAAAAAATACTACGCATACAACGAGACCCGCTAGGTCGACTGGCCTAGGAAAAAATAAGGGCATCCTGGAGAACCAAAAGGGTTCGAGAAAAAGTTATGGACATACATATAAAAGAATGTACACCTGGAAAGTCGAAAACCCGCAAAGGCTGCTTGGGCAAAAAAGGGTATCCCGGTAGACTGAAAACCTGAAAGGGCGGTCTAGGAAAAAGTTAGAGATTAAAAGCGTATGACTATGTCTCGTCAAGATCATCTACTTACAGACTACACTCTATCAGCTTCAAATGGCACAGATGAGTTCAATCACCTTCTTCTGGCAACAAGGAGATGAGATAGTTGAAAATATATGAGCAATAGCATAGTTGAAACTCAACGAGATTATTTCCACGTAGCTTTTACTATTTTCCAATGCTTCCTACAATTTCCTCTTATTAGGATATTTGTCTCTTTGTACACTGTAATACGGTGAACTGACTTTGTAGGATTTTTATATCCAAATGTGCGGATAGCAAGAGTCGCCATCGACTTTTATTTTTATCCAATTAAGGGAAGGTAAAAGTAACAGAAAAAGACCTTCGTTAGATTCTGAGTTGGGGAGAATGGTTATGAAAAGGGAAGGTATTAGCACCCCTTTCCATCCGTAGTTATCTACGGGCTCTTAGTTGCTCTAGATCACTTTTTAAAATTGCTTTCTGTGTGTTTGAAAAAAAATGTTTTGAAAAGGCATTTCGCTTTGACTTTGTAATGATTCATGTAGGAATGTATACAAAGTGTTCGGAAATGTTTCGCTTTGAAAAGAGTTTTAACTTTGACAAAAGTGTGTGGTGTGAAAAGCATTTGATTGAGCAAGCAACTAAAAGTCTTATTACCTACTCAGAGTGGTCGTTTTTGTGTTATTTTACGTTCCTTTAGAATAGTGTTATCCATACCATTAGTTGGTAGGTAACCCTATTCGTTGGATGTAGAAGGGACATTCGAAGGGACATCGGATGGTCATAGAAGGCAACTTGTAGGAAGTATCCTAGCACATTCGAAGGGACGATCATCACTTTTCGTAGGCAACAATCGAGGGACGAGATCATGTATTCGTAGGCGACATCGTGGGTCTATGATCTTTGTATCGAAGGGACTATGGTGATATATTTGTAGGAAACAGTGCTAGGATACCTCTACGTTTGAGGGACTTGACCATTTAATTGAAAGGCAATGAGAGAGAATAGCCTACGGGGTGCATGTGTGAAGAGAGTGTGTTAAATTCAAATATGTTATCTTTGCAAATTATAGGTGATCTAAGTCCGATTTTATCTTGCCATACACGCCTAATTACTAGCAGTTTATAGGGTGCGGAAAATAAATTACGGAAAGTAAAGTGCGGAAAGATAAAGTCCTACGCTATTACATGGCTTTGGGGCAGTTACATAATAGGAGTGCGGAAAGTAAAAGTCCTAATTAAACTATTACATCCCATAGGCAGTTACATAATGTTGAAAAGAAAAGCGAGAAAAATCGTCCGAAACGTTAAAACTTGTAAGCAGATACATAATCGAAAAATACGAGAAAATTGCATAAGAGGAAAAATGTTAGTAAAAAAACATGATTTTTGAATGAGGAAATTTTTTTTAGGTTAGTAATGGCAATAAGATGATAAGATATTTTTTTGGTAATTTTCTGAATCGATTTCGATAATTAAAAACAACTAAAAGTCAATTTAATGGTTAATTAGTAATTAATTAAAATATGCATGCAAAAATATTAATTTTAATGTAAAAAATTAAATAAACATTTTTCTGATTATAATGCAAAAGGAAAATATTTTTGGTGTTTTTTAAATGCATGAAAAAAATGTTTGAAGATTAATTAAATTAAGATGAAAATATTAAGAAAAATAAGAAATAGAAAAAGTTAGTTTTCAAAACAGTAAAAAAGAAATTGCACAGCCAGGGATCGAACTCACGCCCTCTGCAGAAATCCACCAACACGTTGCCAACTGAGCTAGGCTGCTTTGGTGTTATGATGCTGGAAACAATTGTTTATAAGTGCAATCGTGTCATGATTCTGGGATTTCAAAGCACAGTCAACACGTGGGACCCAGGTGTAATGGATGGACGAATCAGAAACCACGAACGTGCCACGCAAGCCATGCCGGAGTCAGGTCCAGTCAACGACGTCGGAGCCCTAGCTCCGGTCGTCTTCTCCGACGACTCAAAAACTCAACCTGCAAAAATACGCAAAATAAAAAGCAAAGAGGGACCCTACCCCCCTAAATCGAGGGCTGTGAACACGATGGTGGTGTCCGTTTGCCCTGAAAACACCTGTATCGACCGGTTCGAAGAAAACCGTTCAGAAAACCCTAACTATGGCAATTCGAGTTTTGGACGTTCAAGCTCATGAACGATGGCCCAGATCCTGTCTATGATGTCTCATGATCACATTAGAATGGTTAGTTTCGATTAAAACACACAGGATAATAAAACACGAATTCAAGAAAAGTATGAATATGTATGTTCATGTATGGCTCGATTCAAGCATGTCCAACCATGGTTTTTGAAATATACTTACTCAAACTTACCTCAGGAACACAATGGGATGCTTGAGAGTGGCTGGAAACTCAAACTCGAATTTGCCAACTTTGAGAAAAATTTTGGAATTTTAGGGTTGCTTCAAGAGGCTAGGGTTTCGTCCTTGGTCTTTGTGAATGTGTTGTGTATTTATAGAGTGAAAGATTGAAGCAAAAAGAATGAAAAAAGATACACTCTTCAATGCAAAAATATTTTCTCTTTTAATTCAAATCAAATCTTTTCAAAATTTGATTTTTCCTTCCTTGCATGAGCTAGCACTAATTTGGCAAGTTGTATGGCTTCCTTGGTCCTCAAGCTTGATAAAAAACCAACCCAACTCAAATTATACCTTGTTTTCATATTTTATTTAACTTAAATTTGAATTAAATGCTTTTAAATTCAAAAATAAATCAAAAAAATAGAAGGTGGTCGTGGCAAGGCATCAAAAGGTCACAAATAATATTATGATCAAGTTTGGATCATAAAATTATAGGTCCATTTGGAAAAAATTGGATTTTGTCAGATATCTTTCTTTGTGCAATTCTTCAAAAATGCCCAACTTGTACAAGGTGTATTTTACTCAAATTTCAACTGTTTTGAGTGTTCTTGGACTTTTTGGAAAGCTCTAGATGTTCTCTAAAGAAACTCTTTGGTTTCATCTCAATTGTAGCTTCCATGCTCAATAAAAGTTCATTACAAAAAGTTGACTTTTTGTTGACTTTGAAAAGGGTCTGTTATATTTTCATCCATATCTTCAAAATGAAGCATTTTTTGACCTTTCTTGTGAGACATGAAGTTGTAGATAATTGAATTCTCTTCAAAATGAGAGGTGGTGGAAATTTTTTTGATAAAGTATACGAAAGTTATGCTCAGTCAAAGTTTAGTTGACTTTTCTCTAGAAAACCCTAATTTGGAAAGTTTGACTTTTGATCAAATCTTGAGTTTTCTTGATGAATCATGATCAACCCTTGATCAAATGATGAATGTAACTTAAAAATGAGGATGTTGACCAAAAATTATGAAGTTTGACTGTATGTTGACCACAGTTGACTTTTTGTCCAATACACCCGATTTTCAACCATCTGAGCAATTGCCTGAGGAAACTTGACTTGTGAAGCTTGAAACTTGACATGGAGAATCTTTGGAGCATATGAGGAGGCATGAAGACCATTGGAGATGTTGGAAATTCATCTGGACTTGAGAGATACCAAACCCTAGTTTGGGTTGATTGTTTAGGAGAGAGTTTGTCTGATCAACTCTTGAGGAATCCTTGAGTAGGGGTGTATGAAATCTCTTGAATAGATAGAGGGCAAATTTTGGGGTATGACATACACGAACTGCCTGTCTATTGGCCTACTTTTCAAAATTAATATAATTCCTCTTTTCCAGTTTCAAACTTTTTACTTTCATCTATTTTGCTTGCATAAGTCCAATGATTGCTTTGAATGATTATATGCATCTGATAATAAACATTTGTTCACAAATACACGAAAAGCGAACAGAAATAGCAATTACTATAGGCTTTAGGAATTGGGATGACAACCCAAATCACCACCACATCCCCACAGATTCAGTTTCATAGAAATATTCCCATAGAATAATCTCTACAATCCCCACAGAGCCATCACTCCCTCGACAGAGACGGATCTCTCCAACAAGATTACTACACTATCATATCCTCAGCAAGATCATCCTCTTACAGTAGTATTTACATTTATTCTTGTTACGTTGGTCCCCGAGTAGTAACAATTCAAGA
The DNA here is from genome assembly GCA_021764765.1 of Vicia sativa. Lineage (NCBI taxonomy): Eukaryota > Viridiplantae > Streptophyta > Magnoliopsida > Fabales > Fabaceae > Vicia > Vicia sativa. The sequence continues at coordinate 137,008,906 of CM038792.1, read as the reverse complement.
TCTCAACCATCACGTTAGTCCCCGAGCAATGATCATATCAACTCATCACGTTAGTCCCCGAGCAGTGATCCTATCTACTCATCACGTTAGTCCATGAGCAGTGATCATATCAACTCATCACGTTAGTCCCCAAGCAGTGACCCTATCTACTCCTCATGTTAGTCCTCAAGCAGTGATCGTATCAACTCATCACATTAGTCCCCGAGCAATGATTCTATCAACTCATCATATTAGTTCCCGAGCAGTGATCCTATCAACCCATCACGTTAGTCCCCGGGCAGTGATCCTATCAACTAGGGGTGTTCAAAATATGGTTAATTGAATTGAATTTCTGCATTGAATTGGATTGAACCATAAAAAAACGGAACCATTTAAATGGTTATTAAATTGAACCATTTATTCAAAACAATTTCAATGTAGTTTTAACAAGTTCAAAACTAGTTTTTATTATAAATTGGTTTTATTATAAAAATTAGTATTTTATAAAAAAATCAAATAAACTGTTTTTTCTAAAATATTAAAAAAATGGAGAAATTTTTTAAAAAAAACAAATAGATTTCGAAAAAAAAACTGAAAAAATTTGTTTTTCTTAAAAAATAAAAAACTGACATTATTTTTCCGAAAAAAATAAAAAACTAGATTTTTTTTTTGAGAAATAAAAAAAGGAAATTTCAGAAGAAAAAAATTTCCGAAAAAAGAAACTAAAATATTTGATTTTTTGAAAAATAAAAAAACTAAAATTATTTTTCCGAAAAATAAAATGTGTATTATTTTTTTGAGAAATAAAAAAAAGGAAATTTAAAAAAAAAAATTTCGGAAAAAAGTTCTTATTTTGAAAAATAAAAAAAATTGAAATTATTTTACCAAAAAATATTAAAAAAAACTTTTTGAGAAATAAAAAAAAAGGAAATTTCAGAAAAAAAAATTGAAATTATTTTATTGAAAAATTCAAAAAATTGGGATTCTTTTTTTAGAAATAAAAAAAAATTAGAAAAATAAAAAAAATACCGAAATTTTGAATTTTTTAAAATAAAAATATATATTTTCCAAAAAAAATGTTTTTCAAAAATAAAAAAATTTGAAAATAGTTTTTACGAAAAATTTCAAAAAAAATTGTAATAATTTTTTTAAAAGAATTTTATTTCAAATAAGAAACATTCAGATTTTTTTTCTCTCGAAATGCAAAAAAACCTGGGAAAATATTTTTTTAAAGAAATTATTTTTCGAAAAAATATATATTTTTTTTGAAAATAAAATAACTGAAAAAAAATATTTTAAAAAAAAAATACAAAACCAATTTAAAATTCAATTAAAAATAATTAATTTTTTCAATAAAACTAGTTTGAAACTAGTTAAATTATATTAAACTGGTTTTTTACTATAAATTGGTTTGAACTAGTTATAAACTGAATTGTAACTGGTATGACAGATTAACTACTTTTTTTTAAAATGGTTTTTAATAACTGGATTGAACTATTAATATGGTTCAATTCAATTCAGTTCATGAACCACGAACACCCATACTATCAACTCATCACGTTAGTCCCCGAGCAGTGATCGTCTACATTGTCACGTCAGTCCCCGTGCAGCGAACGTCAATTGTGTTACATTGGTCCCTGAGCAGTAACAAATCATCAACCAGCTTGTTATGTCAGTCTCCGAACAGTAATAAGCTATTCAAAACTACATCATTCCCCAGCCAGGGTTATACACAAGATATCCATCCCCAACAAAGTATCTCTCAGGGATTATCATTCCCCGACAACATCAATATCCAGACCTGAAACTTGGTCAAATAGTGCATCAGAGGAATCCACATCTCTCTCGTTCCCCAGTCAGGGTCTCCAGCAACTACATCCCCAAGCAGAAGTCGAAGATCTCCAACAGAACATTCCTATCTTCTTCAAGAAGGATATTTTTTTGAAATACCACAACATCTACTACATTCACACGCCATTCATAAAAAGTCAAAACATATGCATATATCATCAACGAGCATTATTACATACTCGCATGCATCATAATGTACATAAAAATAACTTTACTTTTTCAGGTTAAATTCTCAAATAGGTGAAAGTTATTCACAAATTTCCAGACAGAAGGTCACAGATTAATGCCCGAAACAAGACGGGAAAACTATCTGAACAACTAGGCGGGTTTGCCAACAGACAGTAGGTTACAGATTAATACCCGAAACAAGACGGGAAAACTATCTACATCCTGATGAATACTTATCTCAGATAAAGCCAAGATAAAGGTTTATTCTGACTCTCTCATATCATCAACTACTCTGGATGGCATCTTTAAGCCCATCTCCAACTACATGTTGATATCTCTCTGCCTGCAGAATAATGCATATCTGGTTAAAAATCAATGTATTGATAACTTCATTCAAAAGCGAGCATGGAGTCTAATGTACGACTCACTCCCCAGCATCAGCTTCTCCAAATGGCATCTATAAGTCCATTCCAGTACATCATTAGTTGACGATCTCATTCCATACACCAGCGAGTGCAAATTTTCAAGTGTACTCAAGTGTCCAATCATCTTCTACCTTCAGGTCACGAAAGGCAAACATACCAATCTAACCCTTCAGGTACAAGAAGATTGAATAGGGGCAACTGTTATACCCCAAAATTTGCCCTCCTATTTCTCAAGTCAATCCACATCTCCATACTCAAGAATTTCTCAAGGGTTGACCAGATGAACCCACTCCTAAGCAATCAACCCACAACTAGGGTTTTGATTCTCCCAAGCCAAATATTATTTCTATTTCCTCAAGTGATCATCATATCTCCTCATAGGTTTCAAGGTATCACCATGCCAAGTTTCAAGCCTCATAGCTCAGGTTTGCTCAATCAATTCTCAGATGATTGAAAATTAGTGGTATTGGACAAAAGTCAATTGTGGTCAACATATAATCAAACTTCATCATTTTTTGGTCAAAATCAATATTTTGAAGTCACATTAATCATTTGATCAATGGTTGATCATGATTCATCAAGAAAACTCAAGATTTGATCAAAAGTCAAACTTTCCAAATTAGGGTTTTCTAGAGAAAAGTCAACTAAACTTTGACTGAGCATAACTTTCGTATACTTTATCAAAAAAAAATTTCCACCACCTCTCATTTTGAAGAGAATTCAATTATCTACAACTTCATGTCTCACAAGAAAGGTCAAAAAATGCTTCATTTTGAAGATATGGATGAAAATATAACAGACCCTTTTCAAAGTCAACAAAAAGTCAACTTTTTGTAATGAACTTTTATTGAGCATGGAAGCTACAATTGAGATGAAACCAAAGAGTTTCTTTAGAGAACATCTAGAGCTTTCCAAAAAGTCCAAGAACACTCAAAACAGTTGAAATTTGAGTAAAATACACCTTGTACAAGTTGGGCATTTTTGAAGAATTGCACAAAGAAAGATATCTGACAAAATCCAATTTTTTCCAAATGGACCTATAATTTTATGATCCAAACTTGATCATAATATTATTTGTGACCTTTTGATGCCTTGCCACGACCACCTTCTATTTTTTTGATTTATTTTTGAATTTAAAAGCATTTAATTCAAATTTAAGTTAAATAAAATATGAAAACAAGGTATAATTTGAGTTGGGTTGGTTTTTTATCAAGCTTGAGGACCAAGGAAGCCATACAACTTGCCAAATTAGTGCTAGCTCATGCAAGGAAGGAAAAATCAAATTTTGAAAAGATTTGATTTGAATTAAAAGAGAAAATATTTTTGCATTGAAGAGTGTATCTTTTTTCATTCTTTTTGCTTCAATCTTTCACTCTATAAATACACAACACATTCACAAAGACCAAGGACGAAACCCTAGCCTCTTGAAGCAACCCTAAAATTCCAAAATTTTTCTCAAAGTTGGCAAATTCGAGTTTGAGTTTCCAGCCACTCTCAAGCATCCCATTGTGTTCCTGAGGTAAGTTTGAGTAAGTATATTTCAAAAACCATGGTTGGACATGCTTGAATCGAGCCATACATGAACATACATATTCATACTTTTCTTGAATTCGTGTTTTATTATCCTGTGTGTTTTAATCGAAACTAACCATTCTAATGTGATCATGAGACATCATAGACAGGATCTGGGCCATCGTTCATGAGCTTGAACGTCCAAAACTCGAATTGCCATAGTTAGGGTTTTCTGAACGGTTTTCTTCGAACCGGTCGATACAGGTGTTTTCAGGGCAAACGGACACCACCATCGTGTTCACAGCCCTCGATTTAGGGGGGTAGGGTCCCTCTTTGCTTTTTATTTTGCGTATTTTTGCAGGTTGAGTTTTTGAGTCGTCGGAGAAGACGACCGGAGCTAGGGCTCCGACGTCGTTGACTGGACCTGACTCCGGCATGGCTTGCGTGGCACGTTCGTGGTTTCTGATTCGTCCATCCATTACACCTGGGTCCCACGTGTTGACTGTGCTTTGAAATCCCAGAATCATGACACGATTGCACTTATAAACAATTGTTTCCAGCATCATAACACCAAAGCAGCCTAGCTCAGTTGGCAACGTGTTGGTGGATTTCTGCAGAGGGCGTGAGTTCGATCCCTGGCTGTGCAATTTCTTTTTTACTGTTTTGAAAACTAACTTTTTCTATTTCTTATTTTTCTTAATATTTTCATCTTAATTTAATTAATCTTCAAACATTTTTTTCATGCATTTAAAAAACACCAAAAATATTTTCCTTTTGCATTATAATCAGAAAAATGTTTATTTAATTTTTTACATTAAAATTAATATTTTTGCATGCATATTTTAATTAATTACTAATTAACCATTAAATTGACTTTTAGTTGTTTTTAATTATCGAAATCGATTCAGAAAATTACCAAAAAAATATCTTATCATCTTATTGCCATTACTAACCTAAAAAAAATTTCCTCATTCAAAAATCATGTTTTTTTACTAACATTTTTCCTCTTATGCAATTTTCTCGTATTTTTCGATTATGTATCTGCTTACAAGTTTTAACGTTTCGGACGATTTTTCTCGCTTTTCTTTTCAACATTATGTAACTGCCTATGGGATGTAATAGTTTAATTAGGACTTTTACTTTCCGCACTCCTATTATGTAACTGCCCCAAAGCCATGTAATAGCGTAGGACTTTATCTTTCCGCACTTTACTTTCCGTAATTTATTTTCCGCACCCTATAAACTGCTAGTAATTAGGCGTGTATGGCAAGATAAAATCGGACTTAGATCACCTATAATTTGCAAAGATAACATATTTGAATTTAACACACTCTCTTCACACATGCACCCCGTAGGCTATTCTCTCTCATTGCCTTTCAATTAAATGGTCAAGTCCCTCAAACGTAGAGGTATCCTAGCACTGTTTCCTACAAATATATCACCATAGTCCCTTCGATACAAAGATCATAGACCCACGATGTCGCCTACGAATACATGATCTCGTCCCTCGATTGTTGCCTACGAAAAGTGATGATCGTCCCTTCGAATGTGCTAGGATACTTCCTACAAGTTGCCTTCTATGACCATCCGATGTCCCTTCGAATGTCCCTTCTACATCCAACGAATAGGGTTACCTACCAACTAATGGTATGGATAACACTATTCTAAAGGAACGTAAAATAACACAAAAACGACCACTCTGAGTAGGTAATAAGACTTTTAGTTGCTTGCTCAATCAAATGCTTTTCACACCACACACTTTTGTCAAAGTTAAAACTCTTTTCAAAGCGAAACATTTCCGAACACTTTGTATACATTCCTACATGAATCATTACAAAGTCAAAGCGAAATGCCTTTTCAAAATACTTTTTGTCAAACACACAGAAAGCAATTTTTTTTAAAGTGAGCTAAAAGCAACTAAGAGCCCATAGAAAACTACGGATGAAAGGGGGTGATAATACCTTCCCTTTTCATAACCTTCTCCCTTACTCAGAATCTAACGAAGGTCTTTTCCTGTTCTTTTGACCTTCCCTTAATTGGATAAAAGAAAAGTCGGTGGCGACTCTTGCTATCCGCAACATTTTTGCAATAAAAAGCAAAACAAATTCTCAAAGTTAGTTCACCGTATTACATTATACAAGCGAGAAAAGTGTACTAGAGCTGACGAAGCTACTTCACGAGGAACAGAGCATTAAAACCTATGTCAACACAAAGAGGAAGCGTCCATGGGATACCTAGACTGTTTTTTGTACTTACTAATCAGACTAATAAAAAGCTTGTTCTTGATTGTTTACCAAATTTAAATCCCTAAGGTCCTTGAAAACATTGCATATTATAGCATATCAATTCATAACAAGTACTCTGAAGATCGGTTTTCTTATTCTCTCAGTGTTTATTTCAGCACAAATGGCTCTCGAGCAAATTGTCAAAGATCTCCAGGCTCAGAATGCTCAGTTCCAAGAGATGTTCACCACCAAGGACAAAAAGATCTGAAAGATCTCATCACCAAGAAGAAAAAGAAGAAGACCATTGGCATTCTCAACATGGGAAAAAGGTATAGAGGTCCGGTCAAGGTAGTCAGATAGCTTGAATTCTCAGACAAGAGCGGCGAAACTGAAGTAAGTGTCAAGGCCGATGAAGGAAGTCATCATGGGTCTCAAGAAGAAGAGAAAGAAGACTATATGAGCGAGCAGTATCCTCCTGATGATGAGAAGTAAAAGCAACTCAAAGACCGTTTGAACGCTGTGGAAAATTTGAAAATGTCAAGACTGAACTTCGACGACTTAAGTTTGGTTCTTGGAGTGGTCATTCCCCAAAAGTTCAAATTTCCTACTTTTACTAAATACGATGGCATTTCGTGTCCGAAGCTTCATCTGAAGTCCTATGTTTAGAAAATTCAACCCCACACTGCTGACAGGAAATTGTGGATGCATTTATTTCAAGAGAGTTTGTCTGGAGCACAGTTAGAGTGGTATTACGAACTAGAGAATACTCACATTCATACCTGGAATGAGTTGGAAGATGCTTTCTACAAACAGTATCAGTTCAATATTGAATTGGCACCGGCCCGCATGCAACTGTAGAATATATTTATGGGTCGTGATGAGAAGTTCAAAGAGTACGTCCATAAATAGAGAGATCTAGCAGGCAGAGTATAGCCACCCTTGTCTAATAGGGAGTTGATTGACATGTTTATGGGAAAATTATAGGCCCGTTCTTCAATCATTTGATTGGAAACTCATCAGCCGGATTCACTGAGCTGATATTGATAGGCGAACGTATTGAAGCTGGAATCAAGAGCGGAAAAGTTCAAGTCAAAACATCTTCAAATGTTGCGATGAGATCTTTTGGTGGGAAGAAATAAGCAAATGTTATGTATGGTCAGAAGAGCCATGACAAAGGTGATCACCATCAACCCATGGAGGAAGTTCTGATCTCCAATCCCACACTAGTGCAACCTCAATGAGACAACACGCATAGGCAGAACGCACAAAGAAGACAGTTTACGAAGATCAACATGCCATTGTCTCAAGCTTTACAATACATGTTGAAAGTAGAGCTGATTACTTTGAGAGATCCTCCTGATAATGTCAACACATCCTCTCCGAAGTACAATCCCAATGCAAGTGTGCATACGACTCTAATAGCCCAGGACACGACACCAACAATTTTTGGGCCATGAAGAACAAGATCCAAGACATGATTGAAGCTCGGGAAATTGAATTCGACCCTCTTGTCGAAACCATAAATGTGATCAACGCGCCAATGCCTGATCATGGCAAGAGTACCAATACAATTGACAATGATTCGTATGTCTTTGTTGTGAATGAGTTAAACACTCCCTTGATGATTGTTAAGAAGAATCTGTTGCAATCTGGTTATTTCTAGGATGTTTTGACAACTGTCGTTACTGCGCGTCCGAGCCCAATGGATGTGCCTGGTTGAAGAGAGGTGTCCAAAGCCTAATAGACAACTGAGAAGTGCTATTCATGAAGACTCCGTTTGTAGAGAGTTTGTGCGAAGATGTTCCCAAAAGCTTGAAAATAAAATACGTAAGCGAAATAGTGCCAGAATTCTGGGATACCTTGGGGAAGCCAAGTGGGAAGTTCGATTTCATGGTGAAATATATCGCCCCTGAAAGCTACAAAATTGAAATCGAAGACGTCAAGGCAACCGGTTGGGGAGATGACGACTATTCCGAAGAATATGCTGATGTGAACACAATAAGGATCACCTTTGCCGATCCTGCACCTAGAGTGGCACCTCTCATTATTACGTCACCCAGGCCAGTTCCATATTCCTCTAACAAAGCTATACCTTAGAATCATGGAGCCAAAGTTTACTACTATGGCATCAAGAAAGAACCGTTAATCATCAAAGACAATACAATTGAAACAACTAATCCTGATGTCGACAATATCACCGGATCAAGCAAAGTAACCAGAACCGAAATAGTGGTTTCTCCAAATATCTCTCCTCCAAAAGAGACTACTACACCAATTCGCATTCCTGCTACTGAAACAACTCCCGAGGCTCGCGGGAAAGAGAAAGTTACTCAACTTGCTCAGATGGAAGTACCAAAGCAAGTTATTGAAGATACCTCCAAGCAAGAGATGGAGGATATTTTGAAGATCATTAAGACGAGCGACTACAATGTAGTGGAGTAGTTGGGACAAACCCCATCCAAGATTTCCATGCTACCTCTGTTGTTGTGCTCTGAGGCTCATGTTAAAGCCTTGGTGAAGTTTCTAAAGAATGCTCACATACCGCAAGACACTTCTGCTGACCAATTCGAAAATTGTATTACTAGCCTAACCGCAGACAATGGTTTGGGATTTTCTGATGCTGATCTAACTCCTTGCGAAAGGAAACACAATAAAGCCTTACACATTTCTATAGGGTGTAAGGAAACTACATTATCTCATGTGTTGGTGGATACTGTTTCTGCTCTGAATGTCATGCCAAAGAGTGCTCTCGACCGACTTGATGCTAAAGAAGTGGTCATGAAATCTAATGACATAATCGTAAGAGCATTTGATGGTTCGAAGAGAACAGTACTTGGAGAGCTCAACCTGTCGATCAAAGTGGATTCCCAAACTTTTGATTCTACTTTCTTTGTGATGGACATCCGTCCAGCTTATTCTTTCCTGCTCAGACGCCCTTGGATACATCTGACGGGCGTTGTTACCTCTACCCTGCATCAGAAGTTGAAATACCTAGTGAAGGGGAAGATCATTACAGTATGCGGAGAAGAATAATACATGGAAATCCATCTGCAGTCATTCCGATACATTGAAATGGAAGGCGAATTTATCGAGACTCCTTGTCAAGCTTTCGAAGCAGTTACACAAGTCATGCCTGTTAGCGCTCCTGTCACTCCTAAGATTACTAGAGTTCCACCAAGGATGGCCTCATTGAAAGATGCCAGAGCTATAGTTGAAGAAGGAGGTTTTACTATTTGGATTCAGCTACGCGATTTTTCGTTCAAATCTGACAAGACTAGTTTAGGATTCACTTCCAAAGGCCAGAAAATGATACACTGCTAACGTGCCGCCGGACCTCCGTTCCGCATCAATAAGAATGGAGTTCATGCTATAGAAGATGATGACGGTGACTTCGACATCAACAATTGGATCTTCCCGACTCCTGGCGATAGACTCGACAATTGGAAGGCTAAGGATGTTATGCCAATCTCCTTTAGAAAGGAGTAATTGTTTTTTTCCTATTTTATGCTTTTACACTTTGAACAATAAGACTTTAAGTCTAGTGCCTCTCCCGGGAGCCAATGGCTCATTTATGAGGGTTATTATTTGTCATTCGCATATTTTCTTTCAATAAATCATTAGACTTTTGCATTCAAATATTCTGCTCTCTATCTTTCTTTTTACTTTATCACCTTTTCAAAAGCTATGTGTTCTTACACACACCCACGTAATAAACTGCAAATCCACATTCACTCTGAATCCCGTCGATAACGACTCTGCTATTGCTAAATATGACTTTGATAATTCGATCTACTAAGCCGAAGACGAAGGTGGGGAAGATTATGAAGTGCCAAGAGAACTTGCCAGACTGCTACAACAAGAGGAAAGGGCTATACAGCCACACGAAGAACCGATCAAGGTTGTGAATCTAGGTACCAACAAAGACAGAAAAGAAATCAAGAAAGGAGCAGGTCTGGAGAGCAGTGTTAAAGAAAGATTGATCCAGATGCTGTGAGATTACATCGATATTTTTGCTTGGTCCTACGAAGACATGTCAGGTTTAAATATCGACATTGTGGTACATCGTCTACCAACGAAAGAAGGTTTTCTCCCTGTGAAGTAGAAGGTTCTCCGTATGCGTCCTGAGATGTCTGAGAAAATTAAAGTCGAGGTTATGAAGCAGTCCAATGTCGGTTTCTTAGTCGTTACTACTTATCCACAGTGAGTTGCAAACGTGGTGCCCGTACCTAAGAAGGATGGCAAAGTGTGTATGTGTGTGGACTACCGAGATCTGAATAAGACGAGCCCGAAAGATGATTTCCCATTTCCACATATTGATGTTTTGGTTGATAACACCGCTCAGCACAAGGTCTTCTCTTTTATGGATGGTTTCTCTGGTTACAATCAGATCAAAATGGCCCCGGAAGATATGGAAAAGAATACTTTCGTTACACAGTGGGGCACTTTCTGTTACAAGGTCATGTCGTTTGGGTTAAAGAATGTTGGAACCACATACCAACGCGCTATGTTGGCTTTATTCCATGATATGATCCATCACGAGATAGAGGTGTACGTCGACAACATGATAGCTCAATCACAAACCGAAGAAGAACATCTTGATCATTTGCATAAGCTGTTTGATAGACTGAAGAAATACAGATTGAGACTGAATCCGAGAAAATGCACCTTTGGAGTCAGATCCGGCAAGCTCCTGGGATTCGTTGTTAGTGGTAAAGGTATTGAAGTCGACCCCGCTAAGGTTAAAGCTATTCAAGAAATTCCAGCTCCCCGCACCGAGAAAGAAGTCAGAGGTTTCTTAGGACGACTGAAATACATTGCCAGATTCATTGCACATCTAACTGCTACTTGTGAGCCAATCTTCAAACTACTGAAGAAAGATTAAGTAGTGGAATGGAACGACGATTTCCATACAACTTTTGACAAAATCAAGGAGTACCTACAAGCACCTCCTATCCTGATGCCATCAGTTGAAGGAAGACCTCTCATCATGTACTTAACAGTATTAGCGAATTCAATAAGTTATGTGTTAGGGCAATATGACGAGTCTGGTCGAAAAGAGTATGCAATATACTACCTTAGCAAAAATTTTACCGACTGTGAAACAAGATACTCACATCTTGAGAAAACTTGCAACGCTTTGGCTTGGGCTGCTCACCGACTAAGACAATATATGTTGACTCATACTACCTTGTTGATCTCAAAGATGGATCTGATAAAATACATATTCGAGAAACCTGCTCTCTCCGGAAGAATAGCAAGATGGCAAATGATCTTGACCAAGTATGACATCCAGTATACTACTCAGAAAGCGATCAAGGGAAGTGTAGTAGCTGATCATTTGGCTTATCAAGCCATTGATGACTACCAGTCTATGCATTTCGAGTTCCCAAATGAGGATTTCATGTTATTCCCCGATTACGAAGAGCCTGGGCTAGATGAAGGACCTGAGCCAGGATCCCGATGGACCATGGTCTTTGATGGAGCTTCTAACGCACTTGGCAATGGTATTGGCGATGTGATTGTATCTCCTAAGGATGGCCATACATCTTTCATCGCCAGATTATATTTTGACTGCACCAACAATATGGCTGAATATGAGGCGTGCATTATGGGTATTAAAGCTGCCATTGACTTGAGGATCAAATTCTTAAAAGTATATGGAGACTCATCTTTGGTGATTAAAGGAGAGTGGGACACGAAACATCCGAATCTCATTCCGTATCGAGAACATATGTTGAATCTAATCCACTACTTCAAGGAAATCACTTTCGAGCACATCCCACGAGAAGAGAATCAGTTGGAAGACGCGTTACCTACCATGTCATTTATGTTCAAAGTCAGAGGGGACAACAAAGCTCCTCAGATTACTATTGAAAGACTAGACGAACCATCATACTATTGTGAACTTGATACCGAAAGAGTAGAGGAGAAACCTTGGTTCTACGAAGTGAAGAGGTATCTTGAGGCTTAAGATTACCCTGGGGGGCATCTGTCAACGATAAGAAGTTTCTAAGAAGATTTGCTGCCAAGTTCTTTCTCAATAACAATATCTTATACAAACGCAACCATGACTTTGCCTTACTCCGGTGTGTAGATCAGAAGATAGCTGAACGAATCATGGAAGAATTACATGAAGGCGCTTTTGGTACTCATTCTAGTGGACATGCAATGGCCAAGAAGATTCTGAGAGCAGGTTATTACTGGTCCACTATGGAGCTGATTGCTATAAATATTCTCGATCTTGTCACAAATTCCAGATATACGCAGATAAAGTACATGTGCCTCCAGTTTCGTAAAATGTTCTAACCTCCTCATGGACTTTTGCGATGTGGGGTATTGACATGATTGGAGAAATCAAACCTACCGCTTCTAACGGACACCGTTTCATCCTCGTTGTTATCGATTACTTTACCAAATGGGTAGAAGCAGCCTCGTTCACATCTGTTACCAAGAATGTTGTGGCTCAATTTATCAAACATAATCTCATTTGTCGATACGGCGTCCCCAAAAGGATTATCACAGACAATGGTACCAATCTCAATAACAAAATGATCACCGAACTCTGCACGCAGTTCAAGATTAAGCATCACAACTTTTCTCCATATCGGCCAAAGATGAATAGCGCAGTGGAAGCCGCCAACAAGAATCTTAAGAAGATCATACAGAAGATGATAGTGACGTATAAGGATTGGCATGATATGTTTCCATTTGCTCTCCACGGTTATCGCACTTCAATACGAACATCTACAGGGGCAACCTAATTCTCTCTCGTGTACGGTATGGAAGCAGTTCTACTTATCGAAGTTCAGATACCCTCACTCAGAGTATTGAAGGATACAGAGTTAGACGAAGACGAATGGGTCCAGACTCGACTTGACCAGATAAACTTGATTGACGAAAAACGACTCGCAACTATCTGCCATGGACAAATACATCAAAAACAAATGATCAAATCCTTCAATAAGAAAGTCAAGCATCGAGTTTACCAAGTTAGCGATCTAGTAGTCAAGCACATCATCCTACCACAAGGTGATCCCAGGGGAAAATGGACTCCCACTTATGAGGGACCATTTGTAGTCAAGACAATATTTTCCGGTGGAGCCATGATACTGAGCATTATGGATGAAGAAGACTTCCCGCACCCTGTGAATGCAAACATAGTCAAAAAATACTACGCATACAACGAGACCCGCTAGGTCGACTGGCCTAGGAAAAAATAAGGGCATCCTGGAGAACCAAAAGGGTTCGAGAAAAAGTTATGGACATACATATAAAAGAATGTACACCTGGAAAGTCGAAAACCCGCAAAGGCTGCTTGGGCAAAAAAGGGTATCCCGGTAGACTGAAAACCTGAAAGGGCGGTCTAGGAAAAAGTTAGAGATTAAAAGCGTATGACTATGTCTCGTCAAGATCATCTACTTACAGACTACACTCTATCAGCTTCAAATGGCACAGATGAGTTCAATCACCTTCTTCTGGCAACAAGGAGATGAGATAGTTGAAAATATATGAGCAATAGCATAGTTGAAACTCAACGAGATTATTTCCACGTAGCTTTTACTATTTTCCAATGCTTCCTACAATTTCCTCTTATTAGGATATTTGTCTCTTTGTACACTGTAATACGGTGAACTGACTTTGTAGGATTTTTATATCCAAATGTGCGGATAGCAAGAGTCGCCATCGACTTTTATTTTTATCCAATTAAGGGAAGGTAAAAGTAACAGAAAAAGACCTTCGTTAGATTCTGAGTTGGGGAGAATGGTTATGAAAAGGGAAGGTATTAGCACCCCTTTCCATCCGTAGTTATCTACGGGCTCTTAGTTGCTCTAGATCACTTTTTAAAATTGCTTTCTGTGTGTTTGAAAAAAAATGTTTTGAAAAGGCATTTCGCTTTGACTTTGTAATGATTCATGTAGGAATGTATACAAAGTGTTCGGAAATGTTTCGCTTTGAAAAGAGTTTTAACTTTGACAAAAGTGTGTGGTGTGAAAAGCATTTGATTGAGCAAGCAACTAAAAGTCTTATTACCTACTCAGAGTGGTCGTTTTTGTGTTATTTTACGTTCCTTTAGAATAGTGTTATCCATACCATTAGTTGGTAGGTAACCCTATTCGTTGGATGTAGAAGGGACATTCGAAGGGACATCGGATGGTCATAGAAGGCAACTTGTAGGAAGTATCCTAGCACATTCGAAGGGACGATCATCACTTTTCGTAGGCAACAATCGAGGGACGAGATCATGTATTCGTAGGCGACATCGTGGGTCTATGATCTTTGTATCGAAGGGACTATGGTGATATATTTGTAGGAAACAGTGCTAGGATACCTCTACGTTTGAGGGACTTGACCATTTAATTGAAAGGCAATGAGAGAGAATAGCCTACGGGGTGCATGTGTGAAGAGAGTGTGTTAAATTCAAATATGTTATCTTTGCAAATTATAGGTGATCTAAGTCCGATTTTATCTTGCCATACACGCCTAATTACTAGCAGTTTATAGGGTGCGGAAAATAAATTACGGAAAGTAAAGTGCGGAAAGATAAAGTCCTACGCTATTACATGGCTTTGGGGCAGTTACATAATAGGAGTGCGGAAAGTAAAAGTCCTAATTAAACTATTACATCCCATAGGCAGTTACATAATGTTGAAAAGAAAAGCGAGAAAAATCGTCCGAAACGTTAAAACTTGTAAGCAGATACATAATCGAAAAATACGAGAAAATTGCATAAGAGGAAAAATGTTAGTAAAAAAACATGATTTTTGAATGAGGAAATTTTTTTTAGGTTAGTAATGGCAATAAGATGATAAGATATTTTTTTGGTAATTTTCTGAATCGATTTCGATAATTAAAAACAACTAAAAGTCAATTTAATGGTTAATTAGTAATTAATTAAAATATGCATGCAAAAATATTAATTTTAATGTAAAAAATTAAATAAACATTTTTCTGATTATAATGCAAAAGGAAAATATTTTTGGTGTTTTTTAAATGCATGAAAAAAATGTTTGAAGATTAATTAAATTAAGATGAAAATATTAAGAAAAATAAGAAATAGAAAAAGTTAGTTTTCAAAACAGTAAAAAAGAAATTGCACAGCCAGGGATCGAACTCACGCCCTCTGCAGAAATCCACCAACACGTTGCCAACTGAGCTAGGCTGCTTTGGTGTTATGATGCTGGAAACAATTGTTTATAAGTGCAATCGTGTCATGATTCTGGGATTTCAAAGCACAGTCAACACGTGGGACCCAGGTGTAATGGATGGACGAATCAGAAACCACGAACGTGCCACGCAAGCCATGCCGGAGTCAGGTCCAGTCAACGACGTCGGAGCCCTAGCTCCGGTCGTCTTCTCCGACGACTCAAAAACTCAACCTGCAAAAATACGCAAAATAAAAAGCAAAGAGGGACCCTACCCCCCTAAATCGAGGGCTGTGAACACGATGGTGGTGTCCGTTTGCCCTGAAAACACCTGTATCGACCGGTTCGAAGAAAACCGTTCAGAAAACCCTAACTATGGCAATTCGAGTTTTGGACGTTCAAGCTCATGAACGATGGCCCAGATCCTGTCTATGATGTCTCATGATCACATTAGAATGGTTAGTTTCGATTAAAACACACAGGATAATAAAACACGAATTCAAGAAAAGTATGAATATGTATGTTCATGTATGGCTCGATTCAAGCATGTCCAACCATGGTTTTTGAAATATACTTACTCAAACTTACCTCAGGAACACAATGGGATGCTTGAGAGTGGCTGGAAACTCAAACTCGAATTTGCCAACTTTGAGAAAAATTTTGGAATTTTAGGGTTGCTTCAAGAGGCTAGGGTTTCGTCCTTGGTCTTTGTGAATGTGTTGTGTATTTATAGAGTGAAAGATTGAAGCAAAAAGAATGAAAAAAGATACACTCTTCAATGCAAAAATATTTTCTCTTTTAATTCAAATCAAATCTTTTCAAAATTTGATTTTTCCTTCCTTGCATGAGCTAGCACTAATTTGGCAAGTTGTATGGCTTCCTTGGTCCTCAAGCTTGATAAAAAACCAACCCAACTCAAATTATACCTTGTTTTCATATTTTATTTAACTTAAATTTGAATTAAATGCTTTTAAATTCAAAAATAAATCAAAAAAATAGAAGGTGGTCGTGGCAAGGCATCAAAAGGTCACAAATAATATTATGATCAAGTTTGGATCATAAAATTATAGGTCCATTTGGAAAAAATTGGATTTTGTCAGATATCTTTCTTTGTGCAATTCTTCAAAAATGCCCAACTTGTACAAGGTGTATTTTACTCAAATTTCAACTGTTTTGAGTGTTCTTGGACTTTTTGGAAAGCTCTAGATGTTCTCTAAAGAAACTCTTTGGTTTCATCTCAATTGTAGCTTCCATGCTCAATAAAAGTTCATTACAAAAAGTTGACTTTTTGTTGACTTTGAAAAGGGTCTGTTATATTTTCATCCATATCTTCAAAATGAAGCATTTTTTGACCTTTCTTGTGAGACATGAAGTTGTAGATAATTGAATTCTCTTCAAAATGAGAGGTGGTGGAAATTTTTTTGATAAAGTATACGAAAGTTATGCTCAGTCAAAGTTTAGTTGACTTTTCTCTAGAAAACCCTAATTTGGAAAGTTTGACTTTTGATCAAATCTTGAGTTTTCTTGATGAATCATGATCAACCCTTGATCAAATGATGAATGTAACTTAAAAATGAGGATGTTGACCAAAAATTATGAAGTTTGACTGTATGTTGACCACAGTTGACTTTTTGTCCAATACACCCGATTTTCAACCATCTGAGCAATTGCCTGAGGAAACTTGACTTGTGAAGCTTGAAACTTGACATGGAGAATCTTTGGAGCATATGAGGAGGCATGAAGACCATTGGAGATGTTGGAAATTCATCTGGACTTGAGAGATACCAAACCCTAGTTTGGGTTGATTGTTTAGGAGAGAGTTTGTCTGATCAACTCTTGAGGAATCCTTGAGTAGGGGTGTATGAAATCTCTTGAATAGATAGAGGGCAAATTTTGGGGTATGACATACACGAACTGCCTGTCTATTGGCCTACTTTTCAAAATTAATATAATTCCTCTTTTCCAGTTTCAAACTTTTTACTTTCATCTATTTTGCTTGCATAAGTCCAATGATTGCTTTGAATGATTATATGCATCTGATAATAAACATTTGTTCACAAATACACGAAAAGCGAACAGAAATAGCAATTACTATAGGCTTTAGGAATTGGGATGACAACCCAAATCACCACCACATCCCCACAGATTCAGTTTCATAGAAATATTCCCATAGAATAATCTCTACAATCCCCACAGAGCCATCACTCCCTCGACAGAGACGGATCTCTCCAACAAGATTACTACACTATCATATCCTCAGCAAGATCATCCTCTTACAGTAGTATTTACATTTATTCTTGTTACGTTGGTCCCCGAGTAGTAACAATTCAAGATCTCAACCATCACGTTAGTCCCCGAGCAATGATCATATCAACTCATCACGTTAGTCCCCGAGCAGTGATCCTATCTACTCATCACGTTAGTCCATGAGCAGTGATCATATCAACTCATCACGTTAGTCCCCAAGCAGTGACCCTATCTACTCCTCATGTTAGTCCTCAAGCAGTGATCGTATCAACTCATCACATTAGTCCCCGAGCAATGATTCTATCAACTCATCATATTAGTTCCCGAGCAGTGATCCTATCAACCCATCACGTTAGTCCCCGGGCAGTGATCCTATCAACTAGGGGTGTTCAAAATATGGTTAATTGAATTGAATTTCTGCATTGAATTGGATTGAACCATAAAAAAACGGAACCATTTAAATGGTTATTAAATTGAACCATTTATTCAAAACAATTTCAATGTAGTTTTAACAAGTTCAAAACTAGTTTTTATTATAAATTGGTTTTATTATAAAAATTAGTATTTTATAAAAAAATCAAATAAACTGTTTTTTCTAAAATATTAAAAAAATGGAGAAATTTTTTAAAAAAAACAAATAGATTTCGAAAAAAAAACTGAAAAAATTTGTTTTTCTTAAAAAATAAAAAACTGACATTATTTTTCCGAAAAAAATAAAAAACTAGATTTTTTTTTTGAGAAATAAAAAAAGGAAATTTCAGAAGAAAAAAATTTCCGAAAAAAGAAACTAAAATATTTGATTTTTTGAAAAATAAAAAAACTAAAATTATTTTTCCGAAAAATAAAATGTGTATTATTTTTTTGAGAAATAAAAAAAAGGAAATTTAAAAAAAAAAATTTCGGAAAAAAGTTCTTATTTTGAAAAATAAAAAAAATTGAAATTATTTTACCAAAAAATATTAAAAAAAACTTTTTGAGAAATAAAAAAAAAGGAAATTTCAGAAAAAAAAATTGAAATTATTTTATTGAAAAATTCAAAAAATTGGGATTCTTTTTTTAGAAATAAAAAAAAATTAGAAAAATAAAAAAAATACCGAAATTTTGAATTTTTTAAAATAAAAATATATATTTTCCAAAAAAAATGTTTTTCAAAAATAAAAAAATTTGAAAATAGTTTTTACGAAAAATTTCAAAAAAAATTGTAATAATTTTTTTAAAAGAATTTTATTTCAAATAAGAAACATTCAGATTTTTTTTCTCTCGAAATGCAAAAAAACCTGGGAAAATATTTTTTTAAAGAAATTATTTTTCGAAAAAATATATATTTTTTTTGAAAATAAAATAACTGAAAAAAAATATTTTAAAAAAAAAATACAAAACCAATTTAAAATTCAATTAAAAATAATTAATTTTTTCAATAAAACTAGTTTGAAACTAGTTAAATTATATTAAACTGGTTTTTTACTATAAATTGGTTTGAACTAGTTATAAACTGAATTGTAACTGGTATGACAGATTAACTACTTTTTTTTAAAATGGTTTTTAATAACTGGATTGAACTATTAATATGGTTCAATTCAATTCAGTTCATGAACCACGAACACCCATACTATCAACTCATCACGTTAGTCCCCGAGCAGTGATCGTCTACATTGTCACGTCAGTCCCCGTGCAGCGAACGTCAATTGTGTTACATTGGTCCCTGAGCAGTAACAAATCATCAACCAGCTTGTTATGTCAGTCTCCGAACAGTAATAAGCTATTCAAAACTACATCATTCCCCAGCCAGGGTTATACACAAGATATCCATCCCCAACAAAGTATCTCTCAGGGATTATCATTCCCCGACAACATCAATATCCAGACCTGAAACTTGGTCAAATAGTGCATCAGAGGAATCCACATCTCTCTCGTTCCCCAGTCAGGGTCTCCAGCAACTACATCCCCAAGCAGAAGTCGAAGATCTCCAACAGAACATTCCTATCTTCTTCAAGAAGGATATTTTTTTGAAATACCACAACATCTACTACATTCACACGCCATTCATAAAAAGTCAAAACATATGCATATATCATCAACGAGCATTATTACATACTCGCATGCATCATAATGTACATAAAAATAACTTTACTTTTTCAGGTTAAATTCTCAAATAGGTGAAAGTTATTCACAAATTTCCAGACAGAAGGTCACAGATTAATGCCCGAAACAAGACGGGAAAACTATCTGAACAACTAGGCGGGTTTGCCAACAGACAGTAGGTTACAGATTAATACCCGAAACAAGACGGGAAAACTATCTACATCCTGATGAATACTTATCTCAGATAAAGCCAAGATAAAGGTTTATTCTGACTCTCTCATATCATCAACTACTCTGGATGGCATCTTTAAGCCCATCTCCAACTACATGTTGATATCTCTCTGCCTGCAGAATAATGCATATCTGGTTAAAAATCAATGTATTGATAACTTCATTCAAAAGCGAGCATGGAGTCTAATGTACGACTCACTCCCCAGCATCAGCTTCTCCAAATGGCATCTATAAGTCCATTCCAGTACATCATTAGTTGACGATCTCATTCCATACACCAGCGAGTGCAAATTTTCAAGTGTACTCAAGTGTCCAATCATCTTCTACCTTCAGGTCACGAAAGGCAAACATACCAATCTAACCCTTCAGGTACAAGAAGATTGAATAGGGGCAACTGTTATACCCCAAAATTTGCCCTCCTATTTCTCAAGTCAATCCACATCTCCATACTCAAGAATTTCTCAAGGGTTGACCAGATGAACCCACTCCTAAGCAATCAACCCACAACTAGGGTTTTGATTCTCCCAAGCCAAATATTATTTCTATTTCCTCAAGTGATCATCATATCTCCTCATAGGTTTCAAGGTATCACCATGCCAAGTTTCAAGCCTCATAGCTCAGGTTTGCTCAATCAATTCTCAGATGATTGAAAATTAGTGGTATTGGACAAAAGTCAATTGTGGTCAACATATAATCAAACTTCATCATTTTTTGGTCAAAATCAATATTTTGAAGTCACATTAATCATTTGATCAATGGTTGATCATGATTCATCAAGAAAACTCAAGATTTGATCAAAAGTCAAACTTTCCAAATTAGGGTTTTCTAGAGAAAAGTCAACTAAACTTTGACTGAGCATAACTTTCGTATACTTTATCAAAAAAATTTCCACCACCTCTCATTTTGAAGAGAATTCAATTATCTACAACTTCATGTCTCACAAGAAAGGTCAAAAAATGCTTCATTTTGAAGATATGGATGAAAATATAACAGACCCTTTTCAAAGTCAACAAAAAGTCAACTTTTTGTAATGAACTTTTTATTGAGCATGGAAGCTACAATTGAGATGAAACCAAAGAGTTTCTTTAGAGAACATCTAGAGCTTTCCAAAAAGTCCAAGAACACTCAAAACAGTTGAAATTTGAGTAAAATACACCTTGTACAAGTTGGGCATTTTTGAAGAATTGCACAAAGAAAGATATCTGACAAAATCCAATTTTTTCCAAATGGACCTATAATTTTATGATCCAAACTTGATCATAATATTATTTGTGACCTTTTGATGCCTTGCCACGACCACCTTCTATTTTTTTGATTTATTTTTGAATTTAAAAGCATTTAATTCAAATTTAAGTTAAATAAAATATGAAAACAAGGTATAATTTGAGTTGGGTTGGTTTTTTATCAAGCTTGAGGACCAAGGAAGCCATACAACTTGCCAAATTAGTGCTAGCTCATGCAAGGAAGGAAAAATCAAATTTTGAAAAGATTTGATTTGAATTAAAAGAGAAAATATTTTTGCATTGAAGAGTGTATCTTTTTTCATTCTTTTTGCTTCAATCTTTCACTCTATAAATACACAACACATTCACAAAGACCAAGGACGAAACCCTAGCCTCTTGAAGCAACCCTAAAATTCCAAAATTTTTCTCAAAGTTGGCAAATTCGAGTTTGAGTTTCCAGCCACTCTCAAGCATCCCATTGTGTTCCTGAGGTAAGTTTGAGTAAGTATATTTCAAAAACCATGGTTGGACATGCTTGAATCGAGCCATACATGAACATACATATTCATACTTTTCTTGAATTCGTGTTTTATTATCCTGTGTGTTTTAATCGAAACTAACCATTCTAATGTGATCATGAGACATCATAGACAGGATCTGGGCCATCGTTCATGAGCTTGAACGTCCAAAACTCGAATTGCCATAGTTAGGGTTTTCTGAACGGTTTTCTTCGAACCGGTCGATACAGGTGTTTTCAGGGCAAACGGACACCACCATCGTGTTCACAGCCCTCGATTTAGGGGGGTAGGGTCCCTCTTTGCTTTTTATTTTGCGTATTTTTGCAGGTTGAGTTTTTGAGTCGTCGGAGAAGACGACCGGAGCTAGGGCTCCGACGTCGTTGACTGGACCTGACTCCGGCATGGCTTGCGTGGCACGTTCGTGGTTTCTGATTCGTCCATCCATTACACCTGGGTCCCACGTGTTGACTGTGCTTTGAAATCCCAGAATCATGACACGATTGCACTTATAAACAATTGTTTCCAGCATCATAACACCAAAGCAGCCTAGCTCAGTTGGCAACGTGTTGGTGGATTTCTGCAGAGGGCGTGAGTTCGATCCCTGGCTGTGCAATTTCTTTTTTACTGTTTTGAAAACTAACTTTTTCTATTTCTTATTTTTCTTAATATTTTCATCTTAATTTAATTAATCTTCAAACATTTTTTTCATGCATTTAAAAAACACCAAAAATATTTTCCTTTTGCATTATAATCAGAAAAATGTTTATTTAATTTTTTACATTAAAATTAATATTTTTGCATGCATATTTTAATTAATTACTAATTAACCATTAAATTGACTTTTAGTTGTTTTTAATTATCGAAATCGATTCAGAAAATTACCAAAAAAATATCTTATCATCTTATTGCCATTACTAACCTAAAAAAAATTTCCTCATTCAAAAATCATGTTTTTTTACTAACATTTTTCCTCTTATGCAATTTTCTCGTATTTTTCGATTATGTATCTGCTTACAAGTTTTAACGTTTCGGACGATTTTTCTCGCTTTTCTTTTCAACATTATGTAACTGCCTATGGGATGTAATAGTTTAATTAGGACTTTTACTTTCCGCACTCCTATTATGTAACTGCCCCAAAGCCATGTAATAGCGTAGGACTTTATCTTTCCGCACTTTACTTTCCGTAATTTATTTTCCGCACCCTATAAACTGCTAGTAATTAGGCGTGTATGGCAAGATAAAATCGGACTTAGATCACCTATAATTTGCAAAGATAACATATTTGAATTTAACACACTCTCTTCACACATGCACCCCGTAGGCTATTCTCTCTCATTGCCTTTCAATTAAATGGTCAAGTCCCTCAAACGTAGAGGTATCCTAGCACTGTTTCCTACAAATATATCACCATAGTCCCTTCGATACAAAGATCATAGACCCACGATGTCGCCTACGAATACATGATCTCGTCCCTCGATTGTTGCCTACGAAAAGTGATGATCGTCCCTTCGAATGTGCTAGGATACTTCCTACAAGTTGCCTTCTATGACCATCCGATGTCCCTTCGAATGTCCCTTCTACATCCAACGAATAGGGTTACCTACCAACTAATGGTATGGATAACACTATTCTAAAGGAACGTAAAATAACACAAAAACGACCACTCTGAGTAGGTAATAAGACTTTTAGTTGCTTGCTCAATCAAATGCTTTTCACACCACACACTTTTGTCAAAGTTAAAACTCTTTTCAAAGCGAAACATTTCCGAACACTTTGTATACATTCCTACATGAATCATTACAAAGTCAAAGCGAAATGCCTTTTCAAAACATTTTTTTTCAAACACACAGAAAGCAATTTTAAAAAGTGATCTAGAGCAACTAAGAGCTCGTAGATAACTACGGATGGAAAGAGGTGCTAATACCTTCCCTTTTCATAACCATTCTCCCGAACTCAGAATCTAACGAAGGTCTTTTTCTGTTACTTTTACCTTCCCTTAATTGGATAAAAATAAAAGTCGGTGGCGACTCTTGCTATCCGCACATTTGGATACAAAAATCCTACAAAGTCAGTTCACCGTATTACAGTGTACAAAGAGACAAATATCCTAATAAGAGGAAATTGTAGGAAGCATTGGAAAATAGTAAAAGCTACGTGGAAATAATCTCGTTGAGTTTCAACTATGCTATTGCTCATATATTTTCAACTATCTCATCTCCTTGTTGCCAGAAGAAGGTGATTGAACTCATCTGTGCCATTTGAAGCTGATAGAGTGTAGTCTGTAAGTAGATGATCTTGACGAGACATAGTCATACGCTTTTAATCTCTAACTTTTTCCTAGACCGCCCTTTCAGGTTTTCAGTCTACCGGGATACCCTTTTTTGCCCAAGCAGCCTTTGCGGGTTTTCGACTTTCCAGGTGTACATTCTTTTATATGTATGTCCATAACTTTTTCTCGAACCCTTTTGGTTCTCCAGGATGCCCTTATTTTTTCCTAGGCCAGTCGACCTAGCGGGTCTCGTTGTATGCGTAGTATTTTTTGACTATGTTTGCATTCACAGGGTGCGGGAAGTCTTCTTCATCCATAATGCTCAGTATCATGGCTCCACCGGAAAATATTGTCTTGACTACAAATGGTCCCTCATAAGTGGGAGTCCATTTTCCCCTGGGATCACCTTGTGGTAGGATGATGTGCTTGACTACTAGATCGCTAACTTGGTAAACTCGATGCTTGACTTTCTTATTGAAGGATTTGATCATTTGTTTTTGATGTATTTGTCCATGGCAGATAGTTGCGAGTCGTTTTTCGTCAATCAAGTTTATCTGGTCAAGTCGAGTCTGGACCCATTCGTCTTCGTCTAACTCTGTATCCTTCAATACTCTGAGTGAGGGTATCTGAACTTCGATAAGTAGAACTGCTTCCATACCGTACACGAGAGAGAATTAGGTTGCCCCTGTAGATGTTCGTATTGAAGTGCGATAACCGTGGAGAGCAAATGGAAACATATCATGCCAATCCTTATACGTCACTATCATCTTCTGTATGATCTTCTTAAGATTCTTGTTGGCGGCTTCCACTGCGCTATTCATCTTTGGCCGATATGGAGAAAAGTTGTGATGCTTAATCTTGAACTGCGTGCAGAGTTCGGTGATCATTTTGTTATTGAGATTGGTACCATTGTCTGTGATAATCCTTTTGGGGACGCCGTATCGACAAATGAGATTATGTTTGATAAATTGAGCCACAACATTCTTGGTAACAGATGTGAACGAGGCTGCTTCTACCCATTTGGTAAAGTAATCGATAACAACGAGGATGAAACGGTGTCCGTTAGAAGCGGTAGGTTTGATTTCTCCAATCATGTCAATACCCCACATCGCAAAAGTCCATGAGGAGGTTAGAACATTTTACGAAACTGGAGGCACATGTACTTTATCTGCGTATATCTGGAATTTGTGACAAGATCGAGAATATTTATAGCAATCAGCTCCATAGTGGACCAGTAATAACCTGCTCTCAGAATCTTCTTGGCCATTGCATGTCCACTAGAATGAGTACCAAAAGCGCCTTCATGTAATTCTTCCATGATTCGTTCAGCTATCTTCTGATCTACACACCGGAGTAAGGCAAAGTCATGGTTGCGTTTGTATAAGATATTGTTATTGAGAAAGAACTTGGCAGCAAATCTTCTTAGAAACTTCTTATCGTTGACAGATGCCCCCCAGGGTAATCTTAAGCCTCAAGATACCTCTTCACTTCGTAGAACCAAGGTTTCTCCTCTACTCTTTCGGTATCAAGTTCACAATAGTATGATGGTTCGTCTAGTCTTTCAATAGTAATCTGAGGAGCTTTGTTGTCCCCTCTGACTTTGAACATAAATGACATGGTAGGTAACGCGTCTTCCAACTGATTCTCTTCTCGTGGGATGTGCTCGAAAGTGATTTCCTTGAAGTAGTGGATTAGATTCAACATATGTTCTCGATACGGAATGAGATTCGGATGTTTCGTGTCCCACTCTCCTTTAATCACCAAAGATGAGTCTCCATATACTTTTAAGAATTTGATCCTCAAGTCAATGGCAGCTTTAATACCCATAATGCACGCCTCATATTCAGCCATATTGTTGGTGCAGTCAAAATATAATCTGGCGATGAAAGATGTATGGCCATCCTTAGGAGATACAATCACATCGCCAATACCATTGCCAAGTGCGTTAGAAGCTCCATCAAAGACCATGGTCCATCGGGATCCTGGCTCAGGTCCTTCATCTAGCCCAGGCTCTTCGTAATCGGGGAATAACATGAAATCCTCATTTGGGAACTCGAAATGCATAGACTGGTAGTCATCAATGGCTTGATAAGCCAAATGATCAGCTACTACACTTCCCTTGATCGCTTTCTGAGTAGTATACTGGATGTCATACTTGGTCAAGATCATTTGCCATCTTGCTATTCTTCCGGAGAGAGCAGGTTTCTCGAATATGTATTTTATCAGATCCATCTTTGAGATCAACAAGGTAGTATGAGTCAACATATATTGTCTTAGTCGGTGAGCAGCCCAAGCCAAAGCGTTGCAAGTTTTCTCAAGATGTGAGTATCTTGTTTCACAGTCGGTAAAATTTTTGCTAAGGTAGTATATTGCATACTCTTTTCGACCAGACTCGTCATATTGCCCTAACACATAACTTATTGAATTCGCTAATACTGTTAAGTACATGATGAGAGGTCTTCCTTCAACTGATGGCATCAGGATAGGAGGTGCTTGTAGGTACTCCTTGATTTTGTCAAAAGTTGTATGGAAATCGTCGTTCCATTCCACTACTTAATCTTTCTTCAGTAGTTTGAAGATTGGCTCACAAGTAGCAGTTAGATGTGCAATGAATCTGGCAATGTATTTCAGTCGTCCTAAGAAACCTCTGACTTCTTTCTCGGTGCGGGGAGCTGGAATTTCTTGAATAGCTTTAACCTTAGCGGGGTCGACTTCAATACCTTTACCACTAACAACGAATCCCAGGAGCTTGCCGGATCTGACTCCAAAGGTGCATTTTCTCGGATTCAGTCTCAATCTGTATTTCTTCAGTCTATCAAACAGCTTATGCAAATGATCAAGATGTTCTTCTTCGGTTTGTGATTGAGCTATCATGTTGTCGACGTACACCTCTATCTCGTGATGGATCATATCATGGAATAAAGCCAACATAGCGCGTTGGTATGTGGTTCCAACATTCTTTAACCCAAACGACATGACCTTGTAACAGAAAGTGCCCCACTGTGTAACGAAAGTATTCTTTTCCATATCTTCCGGGGCCATTTTGATCTGATTGTAACCAGAGAAACCATCCATAAAAGAGAAGACCTTGTGCTGAGCGGTGTTATCAACCAAAACATCAATATGTGGAAATGGGAAATCATCTTTCGGGCTCGTCTTATTCAGATCTCGGTAGTCCACACACATACACACTTTGCCATCCTTCTTAGGTACGGGCACCACGTTTGCAACTCACTGTGGATAAGTAGTAACGACTAAGAAACCGACATTGGACTGCTTCATAACCTCGACTTTAATTTTCTCAGACATCTCAGGACGCATACGGAGAACCTTCTACTTCACAGGGAGAAAACCTTCTTTCGTTGGTAGACGATGTACCACAATGTCGATATTTAAACCTGACATGTCTTCGTAGGACCAAGCAAAAATATCGATGTAATCTCACAGCATCTGGATCAATCTTTCTTTAACACTGCTCTCCAGACCTGCTCCTTTCTTGATTTCTTTTCTGTCTTTGTTGGTACCTAGATTCACAACCTTGATCGGTTCTTCGTGTGGCTGTATAGCCCTTTCCTCTTGTTGTAGCAGTCTGGCAAGTTCTCTTGGCACTTCATAATCTTCCCCACCTTCGTCTTCGGCTTAGTAGATCGAATTATCAAAGTCATATTTAGCAATAGCAGAGTCGTTATCGACGGGATTCAGAGTGAATGTGGATTTGCAGTTTATTACGTGGGTGTGTGTAAGAACACATAGCTTTTGAAAAGGTGATAAAGTAAAAAGAAAGATAGAGAGCAGAATATTTGAATGCAAAAGTCTAATGATTTATTGAAAGAAAATATGCGAATGACAAATAATAACCCTCATAAATGAGCCATTGGCTCCCGGGAGAGGCACTAGACTTAAAGTCTTATTGTTCAAAGTGTAAAAGCATAAAATAGGAAAAAAACAATTACTCCTTTCTAAAGGAGATTGGCATAACATCCTTAGCCTTCCAATTGTCGAGTCTATCGCCAGGAGTCGGGAAGATCCAATTGTTGATGTCGAAGTCACCGTCATCATCTTCTATAGCATGAACTCCATTCTTATTGATGCGGAACGGAGGTCCGGCGGCACGTTAGCAGTGTATCATTTTCTGGCCTTTGGAAGTGAATCCTAAACTAGTCTTGTCAGATTTGAACGAAAAATCGCGTAGCTGAATCCAAATAGTAAAACCTCCTTCTTCAACTATAGCTCTGGCATCTTTCAATGAGGCCATCCTTGGTGGAACTCTAGTAATCTTAGGAGTGACAGGAGCGCTAACAGGCATGACTTGTGTAACTGCTTCGAAAGCTTGACAAGGAGTCTCGATAAATTCGCCTTCCATTTCAATGTATCGGAATGACTGCAGATGGATTTCCATGTATTATTCTTCTCCGCATACTGTAATGATCTTCCCCTTCACTAGGTATTTCAACTTCTGATGCAGGGTAGAGGTAACAACGCCCGTCAGATGTATCCAAGGGCGTCTGAGCAGGAAAGAATAAGCTGGACGGATGTCCATCACAAAGAAAGTAGAATCAAAAGTTTGGGAATCCACTTTGATCGACAGGTTGAGCTCTCCAAGTACTGTTCTCTTCGAACCATCAAATGCTCTTACGATTATGTCATTAGATTTCATGACCACTTCTTTAGCATCAAGTCGGTCGAGAGCACTCTTTGGCATGACATTCAGAGCAGAAACAGTATCCACCAACACATGAGATAATGTAGTTTCCTTACACCCTATAGAAATGTGTAAGGCTTTATTGTGTTTCCTTTCGCAAGGAGTTAGATCAGCATCAGAAAATCCCAAACCATTGTCTGCGGTTAGGCTAGTAATACAATTTTCGAATTGGTCAGCAGAAGTGTCTTGCGGTATGTGAGCATTCTTTAGAAACTTCACCAAGGCTTTAACATGAGCCTCAGAGCACAACAACAGAGGTAGCATGGAAATCTTGGATGGGGTTTGTCCCAACTACTCCACTACATTGTAGTCGCTCGTCTTAATGATCTTCAAAATATCCTCCATCTCTTGCTTGGAGGTATCTTCAATAACTTGCTTTGGTACTTCCATCTGAGCAAGTTGAGTAACTTTCTCTTTCCCGCGAGCCTCGGGAGTTGTTTCAGTAGCAGGAATGCGAATTGGTGTAGTAGTCTCTTTTGGAGGAGAGATATTTGGAGAAACCACTATTTCGGTTCTGGTTACTTTGCTTGATCCGGTGATATTGTCGACATCAGGATTAGTTGTTTCAATTGTATTGTCTTTGATGATTAACGGTTCTTTCTTGATGCCATAGTAGTAAACTTTGGCTCCATGATTCTAAGGTATAGCTTTGTTAGAGGAATATGGAACTGGCCTGGGTGACGTAATAATGAGAGGTGCCACTCTAGGTGCAGGATCGGCAAAGGTGATCCTTATTGTGTTCACATCAGCATATTCTTCGGAATAGTCGTCATCTCCCCAACCGGTTGCCTTGACGTCTTCGATTTCAATTTTGTAGCTTTCAGGGGCGATATATTTCACCATGAAATCGAACTTCCCACTTGGCTTCCCCAAGGTATCCCAGAATTCTGGCACTATTTCGCTTACGTATTTTATTTTCAAGCTTTTGGGAACATCTTCGCACAAACTCTCTACAAACGGAGTCTTCATGAATAGCACTTCTCAGTTGTCTATTAGGCTTTGGACACCTCTCTTCAACCAGGCACATCCATTGGGCTCGGACGCGCAGTAACGACAGTTGTCAAAACATCCTAGAAATAACCAGATTGCAACAGATTCTTCTTAACAATCATCAAGGGAGTGTTTAACTCATTCACAACAAAGACATACGAATCATTGTCAATTGTATTGGTACTCTTGCCATGATCAGGCATTGGCGCGTTGATCACATTTATGGTTTCGACAAGAGGGTCGAATTCAATTTCCCGAGCTTCAATCATGTCTTGGATCTTGTTCTTCATGGCCCAAAAATTGTTGGTGTCGTGTCCTGGGCTATTAGAGTCGTATGCACACTTGCATTGGGATTGTACTTCGGAGAGGATGTGTTGACATTATCAGGAGGATCTCTCAAAGTAATCAGCTCTACTTTCAACATGTATTGTAAAGCTTGAGACAATGGCATGTTGATCTTCGTAAACTGTCTTCTTTGTGCGTTCTGCCTATGCGTGTTGTCTCATTGAGGTTGCACTAGTGTGGGATTGGAGATCAGAACTTCCTCCATGGGTTGATGGTGATCACCTTTGTCATGGCTCTTCTGACCATACATAACATTTGCTTATTTCTTCCCACCAAAAGATCTCATCGCAACATTTGAAGATGTTTTGACTTGAACTTTTCCGCTCTTGATTCCAGCTTCAATACGTTCGCCTATCAATATCAGCTCAGTGAATCCGGCTGATGAGTTTCCAATCAAATGATTGAAGAACGGGCCTATAATTTTCCCATAAACATGTCAATCAACTCCCTATTAGACAAGGGTGGCTATACTCTGCCTGCTAGATCTCTCTATTTATGGACGTACTCTTTGAACTTCTCATCACGACCCATAAATATATTCTACAGTTGCATGCGGGCCGGTGCCAATTCAATATTGAACTGATACTGTTTGTAGAAAGCATCTTCCAACTCATTCCAGGTATGAATGTGAGTATTCTCTAGTTCGTAATACCACTCTAACTGTGCTCCAGACAAACTCTCTTGAAATAAATGCATCCACAATTTCCTGTCAGCAGTGTGGGGTTGAATTTTCTAAACATAGGACTTCAGATGAAGCTTCGGACACGAAATGCCATCGTATTTAGTAAAAGTAGGAAATTTGAACTTTTGGGGAATGACCACTCCAAGAACCAAACTTAAGTCGTCGAAGTTCAGTCTTGACATTTTCAAATTTTCCACAGCGTTCAAACGGTCTTTGAGTTGCTTTTACTTCTCATCATCAGGAGGATACTGCTCGCTCATATAGTCTTCTTTCTCTTCTTCTTGAGACCCATGATGACTTCCTTCATCGGCCTTGACACTTACTTCAGTTTCGCCGCTCTTGTCTGAGAATTCAAGCTATCTGACTACCTTGACCGGACCTCTATACCTTTTTCCCATGTTGAGAATGCCAATGGTCTTCTTCTTTTTCTTCTTGGTGATGAGATCTTTCAGATCTTTTTGTCCTTGGTGGTGAACATCTCTTGGAACTGAGCATTCTGAGCCTGGAGATCTTTGACAATTTGCTCGAGAGCCATTTGTGCTGAAATAAACACTGAGAGAATAAGAAAACCGATCTTCAGAGTACTTGTTATGAATTGATATGCTATAATATGCAATGTTTTCAAGGACCTTAGGGATTTAAATTTGGTAAACAATCAAGAACAAGCTTTTTATTAGTCTGATTAGTAAGTACAAAAAACAGTCTAGGTATCCCATGGACGCTTCCTCTTTGTGTTGACATAGGTTTTAATGCTCTGTTCCTCGTGAAGTAGCTTCGTCAGCTCTAGTACACTTTTCTCGCTTGTATAATGTAATACGGTGAACTAACTTTGAGAATTTGTTTTGCTTTTTATTGCAAAAATGTTGCGGATAGCAAGAGTCGCCACCGACTTTTCTTTTATCCAATTAAGGGAAGGTCAAAAGAACAGGAAAAGACCTTCGTTAGATTCTGAGTAAGGGAGAAGGTTATGAAAAGGGAAGGTATTATCACCCCCTTTCATCCGTAGTTTTCTATGGGCTCTTAGTTGCTTTTAGCTCACTTTAAAAAAAATTGCTTTCTGTGTGTTTGACAAAAAGTATTTTGAAAAGGCATTTCGCTTTGACTTTGTAATGATTCATGTAGGAATGTATACAAAGTGTTCGGAAATGTTTCGCTTTGAAAAGAGTTTTAACTTTGACAAAAGTGTGTGGTGTGAAAAGCATTTGATTGAGCAAGCAACTAAAAGTCTTATTACCTACTCAGAGTGGTCGTTTTTGTGTTATTTTACGTTCCTTTAGAATAGTGTTATCCATACCATTAGTTGGTAGGTAACCCTATTCGTTGGATGTAGAAGGGACATTCGAAGGGACATCGGATGGTCATAGAAGGCAACTTGTAGGAAGTATCCTAGCACATTCGAAGGGACGATCATCACTTTTCGTAGGCAACAATCGAGGGACGAGATCATGTATTCGTAGGCGACATCGTGGGTCTATGATCTTTGTATCGAAGGGACTATGGTGATATATTTGTAGGAAACAGTGCTAGGATACCTCTACGTTTGAGGGACTTGACCATTTAATTGAAAGGCAATGAGAGAGAATAGCCTACGGGGTGCATGTGTGAAGAGAGTGTGTTAAATTCAAATATGTTATCTTTGCAAATTATAGGTGATCTAAGTCCGATTTTATCTTGCCATACACGCCTAATTACTAGCAGTTTATAGGGTGCGGAAAATAAATTACGGAAAGTAAAGTGCGGAAAGATAAAGTCCTACGCTATTACATGGCTTTGGGGCAGTTACATAATAGGAGTGCGGAAAGTAAAAGTCCTAATTAAACTATTACATCCCATAGGCAGTTACATAATGTTGAAAAGAAAAGCGAGAAAAATCGTCCGAAACGTTAAAACTTGTAAGCAGATACATAATCGAAAAATACGAGAAAATTGCATAAGAGGAAAAATGTTAGTAAAAAAACATGATTTTTGAATGAGGAAATTTTTTTTAGGTTAGTAATGGCAATAAGATGATAAGATATTTTTTTGGTAATTTTCTGAATCGATTTCGATAATTAAAAACAACTAAAAGTCAATTTAATGGTTAATTAGTAATTAATTAAAATATGCATGCAAAAATATTAATTTTAATGTAAAAAATTAAATAAACATTTTTCTGATTATAATGCAAAAGGAAAATATTTTTGGTGTTTTTTAAATGCATGAAAAAAATGTTTGAAGATTAATTAAATTAAGATGAAAATATTAAGAAAAATAAGAAATAGAAAAAGTTAGTTTTCAAAACAGTAAAAAAGAAATTGCACAGCCAGGGATCGAACTCACGCCCTCTGCAGAAATCCACCAACACGTTGCCAACTGAGCTAGGCTGCTTTGGTGTTATGATGCTGGAAACAATTGTTTATAAGTGCAATCGTGTCATGATTCTGGGATTTCAAAGCACAGTCAACACGTGGGACCCAGGTGTAATGGATGGACGAATCAGAAACCACGAACGTGCCACGCAAGCCATGCCGGAGTCAGGTCCAGTCAACGACGTCGGAGCCCTAGCTCCGGTCGTCTTCTCCGACGACTCAAAAACTCAACCTGCAAAAATACGCAAAATAAAAAGCAAAGAGGGACCCTACCCCCCTAAATCGAGGGCTGTGAACACGATGGTGGTGTCCGTTTGCCCTGAAAACACCTGTATCGACCGGTTCGAAGAAAACCGTTCAGAAAACCCTAACTATGGCAATTCGAGTTTTGGACGTTCAAGCTCATGAACGATGGCCCAGATCCTGTCTATGATGTCTCATGATCACATTAGAATGGTTAGTTTCGATTAAAACACACAGGATAATAAAACACGAATTCAAGAAAAGTATGAATATGTATGTTCATGTATGGCTCGATTCAAGCATGTCCAACCATGGTTTTTGAAATATACTTACTCAAACTTACCTCAGGAACACAATGGGATGCTTGAGAGTGGCTGGAAACTCAAACTCGAATTTGCCAACTTTGAGAAAAATTTTGGAATTTTAGGGTTGCTTCAAGAGGCTAGGGTTTCGTCCTTGGTCTTTGTGAATGTGTTGTGTATTTATAGAGTGAAAGATTGAAGCAAAAAGAATGAAAAAAGATACACTCTTCAATGCAAAAATATTTTCTCTTTTAATTCAAATCAAATCTTTTCAAAATTTGATTTTTCCTTCCTTGCATGAGCTAGCACTAATTTGGCAAGTTGTATGGCTTCCTTGGTCCTCAAGCTTGATAAAAAACCAACCCAACTCAAATTATACCTTGTTTTCATATTTTATTTAACTTAAATTTGAATTAAATGCTTTTAAATTCAAAAATAAATCAAAAAAATAGAAGGTGGTCGTGGCAAGGCATCAAAAGGTCACAAATAATATTATGATCAAGTTTGGATCATAAAATTATAGGTCCATTTGGAAAAAATTGGATTTTGTCAGATATCTTTCTTTGTGCAATTCTTCAAAAATGCCCAACTTGTACAAGGTGTATTTTACTCAAATTTCAACTGTTTTGAGTGTTCTTGGACTTTTTGGAAAGCTCTAGATGTTCTCTAAAGAAACTCTTTGGTTTCATCTCAATTGTAGCTTCCATGCTCAATAAAAGTTCATTACAAAAAGTTGACTTTTTGTTGACTTTGAAAAGGGTCTGTTATATTTTCATCCATATCTTCAAAATGAAGCATTTTTTGACCTTTCTTGTGAGACATGAAGTTGTAGATAATTGAATTCTCTTCAAAATGAGAGGTGGTGGAAATTTTTTTGATAAAGTATACGAAAGTTATGCTCAGTCAAAGTTTAGTTGACTTTTCTCTAGAAAACCCTAATTTGGAAAGTTTGACTTTTGATCAAATCTTGAGTTTTCTTGATGAATCATGATCAACCCTTGATCAAATGATGAATGTAACTTAAAAATGAGGATGTTGACCAAAAATTATGAAGTTTGACTGTATGTTGACCACAGTTGACTTTTTGTCCAATACACCCGATTTTCAACCATCTGAGCAATTGCCTGAGGAAACTTGACTTGTGAAGCTTGAAACTTGACATGGAGAATCTTTGGAGCATATGAGGAGGCATGAAGACCATTGGAGATGTTGGAAATTCATCTGGACTTGAGAGATACCAAACCCTAGTTTGGGTTGATTGTTTAGGAGAGAGTTTGTCTGATCAACTCTTGAGGAATCCTTGAGTAGGGGTGTATGAAATCTCTTGAATAGATAGAGGGCAAATTTTGGGGTATGACATACACGAACTGCCTGTCTATTGGCCTACTTTTCAAAATTAATATAATTCCTCTTTTCCAGTTTCAAACTTTTTACTTTCATCTATTTTGCTTGCATAAGTCCAATGATTGCTTTGAATGATTATATGCATCTGATAATAAACATTTGTTCACAAATACACGAAAAGCGAACAGAAATAGCAATTACTATAGGCTTTAGGAATTGGGATGACAACCCAAATCACCACCACATCCCCACAGATTCAGTTTCATAGAAATATTCCCATAGAATAATCTCTACAATCCCCACAGAGCCATCACTCCCTCGACAGAGACGGATCTCTCCAACAAGATTACTACACTATCATATCCTCAGCAAGATCATCCTCTTACAGTAGTATTTACATTTATTCTTGTTACGTTGGTCCCCGAGTAGTAACAATTCAAGATCTCAACCATCACGTTAGTCCCCGAGCAATGATCATATCAACTCATCACGTTAGTCCCCGAGCAGTGATCCTATCTACTCATCACGTTAGTCCATGAGCAGTGATCATATCAACTCATCACGTTAGTCCCCAAGCAGTGACCCTATCTACTCCTCATGTTAGTCCTCAAGCAGTGATCGTATCAACTCATCACATTAGTCCCCGAGCAATGATTCTATCAACTCATCATATTAGTTCCCGAGCAGTGATCCTATCAACCCATCACGTTAGTCCCCGGGCAGTGATCCTATCAACTAGGGGTGTTCAAAATATGGTTAATTGAATTGAATTTCTGCATTGAATTGGATTGAACCATAAAAAAACGGAACCATTTAAATGGTTATTAAATTGAACCATTTATTCAAAACAATTTCAATGTAGTTTTAACAAGTTCAAAACTAGTTTTTATTATAAATTGGTTTTATTATAAAAATTAGTATTTTATAAAAAAATCAAATAAACTGTTTTTTCTAAAATATTAAAAAAATGGAGAAATTTTTTAAAAAAAACAAATAGATTTCGAAAAAAAAACTGAAAAAATTTGTTTTTCTTAAAAAATAAAAAACTGACATTATTTTTCCGAAAAAAATAAAAAACTAGATTTTTTTTTTGAGAAATAAAAAAAGGAAATTTCAGAAGAAAAAAATTTCCGAAAAAAGAAACTAAAATATTTGATTTTTTGAAAAATAAAAAAACTAAAATTATTTTTCCGAAAAATAAAATGTGTATTATTTTTTTGAGAAATAAAAAAAAGGAAATTTAAAAAAAAAAATTTCGGAAAAAAGTTCTTATTTTGAAAAATAAAAAAAATTGAAATTATTTTACCAAAAAATATTAAAAAAAACTTTTTGAGAAATAAAAAAAAAGGAAATTTCAGAAAAAAAAATTGAAATTATTTTATTGAAAAATTCAAAAAATTGGGATTCTTTTTTTAGAAATAAAAAAAAATTAGAAAAATAAAAAAAATACCGAAATTTTGAATTTTTTAAAATAAAAATATATATTTTCCAAAAAAAATGTTTTTCAAAAATAAAAAAATTTGAAAATAGTTTTTACGAAAAATTTCAAAAAAAATTGTAATAATTTTTTTAAAAGAATTTTATTTCAAATAAGAAACATTCAGATTTTTTTTCTCTCGAAATGCAAAAAAACCTGGGAAAATATTTTTTTAAAGAAATTATTTTTCGAAAAAATATATATTTTTTTTGAAAATAAAATAACTGAAAAAAAATATTTTAAAAAAAAAATACAAAACCAATTTAAAATTCAATTAAAAATAATTAATTTTTTCAATAAAACTAGTTTGAAACTAGTTAAATTATATTAAACTGGTTTTTTACTATAAATTGGTTTGAACTAGTTATAAACTGAATTGTAACTGGTATGACAGATTAACTACTTTTTTTTAAAATGGTTTTTAATAACTGGATTGAACTATTAATATGGTTCAATTCAATTCAGTTCATGAACCACGAACACCCATACTATCAACTCATCACGTTAGTCCCCGAGCAGTGATCGTCTACATTGTCACGTCAGTCCCCGTGCAGCGAACGTCAATTGTGTTACATTGGTCCCTGAGCAGTAACAAATCATCAACCAGCTTGTTATGTCAGTCTCCGAACAGTAATAAGCTATTCAAAACTACATCATTCCCCAGCCAGGGTTATACACAAGATATCCATCCCCAACAAAGTATCTCTCAGGGATTATCATTCCCCGACAACATCAATATCCAGACCTGAAACTTGGTCAAATAGTGCATCAGAGGAATCCACATCTCTCTCGTTCCCCAGTCAGGGTCTCCAGCAACTACATCCCCAAGCAGAAGTCGAAGATCTCCAACAGAACATTCCTATCTTCTTCAAGAAGGATATTTTTTTGAAATACCACAACATCTACTACATTCACACGCCATTCATAAAAAGTCAAAACATATGCATATATCATCAACGAGCATTATTACATACTCGCATGCATCATAATGTACATAAAAATAACTTTACTTTTTCAGGTTAAATTCTCAAATAGGTGAAAGTTATTCACAAATTTCCAGACAGAAGGTCACAGATTAATGCCCGAAACAAGACGGGAAAACTATCTGAACAACTAGGCGGGTTTGCCAACAGACAGTAGGTTACAGATTAATACCCGAAACAAGACGGGAAAACTATCTACATCCTGATGAATACTTATCTCAGATAAAGCCAAGATAAAGGTTTATTCTGACTCTCTCATATCATCAACTACTCTGGATGGCATCTTTAAGCCCATCTCCAACTACATGTTGATATCTCTCTGCCTGCAGAATAATGCATATCTGGTTAAAAATCAATGTATTGATAACTTCATTCAAAAGCGAGCATGGAGTCTAATGTACGACTCACTCCCCAGCATCAGCTTCTCCAAATGGCATCTATAAGTCCATTCCAGTACATCATTAGTTGACGATCTCATTCCATACACCAGCGAGTGCAAATTTTCAAGTGTACTCAAGTGTCCAATCATCTTCTACCTTCAGGTCACGAAAGGCAAACATACCAATCTAACCCTTCAGGTACAAGAAGATTGAATAGGGGCAACTGTTATACCCCAAAATTTGCCCTCCTATTTCTCAAGTCAATCCACATCTCCATACTCAAGAATTTCTCAAGGGTTGACCAGATGAACCCACTCCTAAGCAATCAACCCACAACTAGGGTTTTGATTCTCCCAAGCCAAATATTATTTCTATTTCCTCAAGTGATCATCATATCTCCTCATAGGTTTCAAGGTATCACCATGCCAAGTTTCAAGCCTCATAGCTCAGGTTTGCTCAATCAATTCTCAGATGATTGAAAATTAGTGGTATTGGACAAAAGTCAATTGTGGTCAACATATAATCAAACTTCATCATTTTTTGGTCAAAATCAATATTTTGAAGTCACATTAATCATTTGATCAATGGTTGATCATGATTCATCAAGAAAACTCAAGATTTGATCAAAAGTCAAACTTTCCAAATTAGGGTTTTCTAGAGAAAAGTCAACTAAACTTTGACTGAGCATAACTTTCGTATACTTTATCAAAAAAATTTCCACCACCTCTCATTTTGAAGAGAATTCAATTATCTACAACTTCATGTCTCACAAGAAAGGTCAAAAAATGCTTCATTTTGAAGATATGGATGAAAATATAACAGACCCTTTTCAAAGTCAACAAAAAGTCAACTTTTTGTAATGAACTTTTATTGAGCATGGAAGCTACAATTGAGATGAAACCAAAGAGTTTCTTTAGAGAACATCTAGAGCTTTCCAAAAAGTCCAAGAACACTCAAAACAGTTGAAATTTGAGTAAAATACACCTTGTACAAGTTGGGCATTTTTGAAGAATTGCACAAAGAAAGATATCTGACAAAATCCAATTTTTTCCAAATGGACCTATAATTTTATGATCCAAACTTGATCATAATATTATTTGTGACCTTTTGATGCCTTGCCACGACCACCTTCTATTTTTTTGATTTATTTTTGAATTTAAAAGCATTTAATTCAAATTTAAGTTAAATAAAATATGAAAACAAGGTATAATTTGAGTTGGGTTGGTTTTTTATCAAGCTTGAGGACCAAGGAAGCCATACAACTTGCCAAATTAGTGCTAGCTCATGCAAGGAAGGAAAAATCAAATTTTGAAAAGATTTGATTTGAATTAAAAGAGAAAATATTTTTGCATTGAAGAGTGTATCTTTTTTCATTCTTTTTGCTTCAATCTTTCACTCTATAAATACACAACACATTCACAAAGACCAAGGACGAAACCCTAGCCTCTTGAAGCAACCCTAAAATTCCAAAATTTTTCTCAAAGTTGGCAAATTCGAGTTTGAGTTTCCAGCCACTCTCAAGCATCCCATTGTGTTCCTGAGGTAAGTTTGAGTAAGTATATTTCAAAAACCATGGTTGGACATGCTTGAATCGAGCCATACATGAACATACATATTCATACTTTTCTTGAATTCGTGTTTTATTATCCTGTGTGTTTTAATCGAAACTAACCATTCTAATGTGATCATGAGACATCATAGACAGGATCTGGGCCATCGTTCATGAGCTTGAACGTCCAAAACTCGAATTGCCATAGTTAGGGTTTTCTGAACGGTTTTCTTCGAACCGGTCGATACAGGTGTTTTCAGGGCAAACGGACACCACCATCGTGTTCACAGCCCTCGATTTAGGGGGGTAGGGTCCCTCTTTGCTTTTTATTTTGCGTATTTTTGCAGGTTGAGTTTTTGAGTCGTCGGAGAAGACGACCGGAGCTAGGGCTCCGACGTCGTTGACTGGACCTGACTCCGGCATGGCTTGCGTGGCACGTTCGTGGTTTCTGATTCGTCCATCCATTACACCTGGGTCCCACGTGTTGACTGTGCTTTGAAATCCCAGAATCATGACACGATTGCACTTATAAACAATTGTTTCCAGCATCATAACACCAAAGCAGCCTAGCTCAGTTGGCAACGTGTTGGTGGATTTCTGCAGAGGGCGTGAGTTCGATCCCTGGCTGTGCAATTTCTTTTTTACTGTTTTGAAAACTAACTTTTTCTATTTCTTATTTTTCTTAATATTTTCATCTTAATTTAATTAATCTTCAAACATTTTTTTCATGCATTTAAAAAACACCAAAAATATTTTCCTTTTGCATTATAATCAGAAAAATGTTTATTTAATTTTTTACATTAAAATTAATATTTTTGCATGCATATTTTAATTAATTACTAATTAACCATTAAATTGACTTTTAGTTGTTTTTAATTATCGAAATCGATTCAGAAAATTACCAAAAAAATATCTTATCATCTTATTGCCATTACTAACCTAAAAAAAATTTCCTCATTCAAAAATCATGTTTTTTTACTAACATTTTTCCTCTTATGCAATTTTCTCGTATTTTTCGATTATGTATCTGCTTACAAGTTTTAACGTTTCGGACGATTTTTCTCGCTTTTCTTTTCAACATTATGTAACTGCCTATGGGATGTAATAGTTTAATTAGGACTTTTACTTTCCGCACTCCTATTATGTAACTGCCCCAAAGCCATGTAATAGCGTAGGACTTTATCTTTCCGCACTTTACTTTCCGTAATTTATTTTCCGCACCCTATAAACTGCTAGTAATTAGGCGTGTATGGCAAGATAAAATCGGACTTAGATCACCTATAATTTGCAAAGATAACATATTTGAATTTAACACACTCTCTTCACACATGCACCCCGTAGGCTATTCTCTCTCATTGCCTTTCAATTAAATGGTCAAGTCCCTCAAACGTAGAGGTATCCTAGCACTGTTTCCTACAAATATATCACCATAGTCCCTTCGATACAAAGATCATAGACCCACGATGTCGCCTACGAATACATGATCTCGTCCCTCGATTGTTGCCTACGAAAAGTGATGATCGTCCCTTCGAATGTGCTAGGATACTTCCTACAAGTTGCCTTCTATGACCATCCGATGTCCCTTCGAATGTCCCTTCTACATCCAACGAATAGGGTTACCTACCAACTAATGGTATGGATAACACTATTCTAAAGGAACGTAAAATAACACAAAAACGACCACTCTGAGTAGGTAATAAGACTTTTAGTTGCTTGCTCAATCAAATGCTTTTCACACCACACACTTTTGTCAAAGTTAAAACTCTTTTCAAAGCGAAACATTTCCGAACACTTTGTATACATTCCTACATGAATCATTACAAAGTCAAAGCGAAATGCCTTTTCAAAATACTTTTTGTCAAACACACAGAAAGCAATTTTTTTTAAAGTGAGCTAAAAGCAACTAAGAGCCCATAGAAAACTACGGATGAAAGGGGGTGATAATACCTTCCCTTTTCATAACCTTCTCCCTTACTCAGAATCTAACGAAGGTCTTTTCCTGTTCTTTTGACCTTCCCTTAATTGGATAAAAGAAAAGTCGGTGGCGACTCTTGCTATCCGCAACATTTTTGCAATAAAAAGCAAAACAAATTCTCAAAGTTAGTTCACCGTATTACATTATACAAGCGAGAAAAGTGTACTAGAGCTGACGAAGCTACTTCACGAGGAACAGAGCATTAAAACCTATGTCAACACAAAGAGGAAGCGTCCATGGGATACCTAGACTGTTTTTTGTACTTACTAATCAGACTAATAAAAAGCTTGTTCTTGATTGTTTACCAAATTTAAATCCCTAAGGTCCTTGAAAACATTGCATATTATAGCATATCAATTCATAACAAGTACTCTGAAGATCGGTTTTCTTATTCTCTCAGTGTTTATTTCAGCACAAATGGCTCTCGAGCAAATTGTCAAAGATCTCCAGGCTCAGAATGCTCAGTTCCAAGAGATGTTCACCACCAAGGACAAAAAGATCTGAAAGATCTCATCACCAAGAAGAAAAAGAAGAAGACCATTGGCATTCTCAACATGGGAAAAAGGTATAGAGGTCCGGTCAAGGTAGTCAGATAGCTTGAATTCTCAGACAAGAGCGGCGAAACTGAAGTAAGTGTCAAGGCCGATGAAGGAAGTCATCATGGGTCTCAAGAAGAAGAGAAAGAAGACTATATGAGCGAGCAGTATCCTCCTGATGATGAGAAGTAAAAGCAACTCAAAGACCGTTTGAACGCTGTGGAAAATTTGAAAATGTCAAGACTGAACTTCGACGACTTAAGTTTGGTTCTTGGAGTGGTCATTCCCCAAAAGTTCAAATTTCCTACTTTTACTAAATACGATGGCATTTCGTGTCCGAAGCTTCATCTGAAGTCCTATGTTTAGAAAATTCAACCCCACACTGCTGACAGGAAATTGTGGATGCATTTATTTCAAGAGAGTTTGTCTGGAGCACAGTTAGAGTGGTATTACGAACTAGAGAATACTCACATTCATACCTGGAATGAGTTGGAAGATGCTTTCTACAAACAGTATCAGTTCAATATTGAATTGGCACCGGCCCGCATGCAACTGTAGAATATATTTATGGGTCGTGATGAGAAGTTCAAAGAGTACGTCCATAAATAGAGAGATCTAGCAGGCAGAGTATAGCCACCCTTGTCTAATAGGGAGTTGATTGACATGTTTATGGGAAAATTATAGGCCCGTTCTTCAATCATTTGATTGGAAACTCATCAGCCGGATTCACTGAGCTGATATTGATAGGCGAACGTATTGAAGCTGGAATCAAGAGCGGAAAAGTTCAAGTCAAAACATCTTCAAATGTTGCGATGAGATCTTTTGGTGGGAAGAAATAAGCAAATGTTATGTATGGTCAGAAGAGCCATGACAAAGGTGATCACCATCAACCCATGGAGGAAGTTCTGATCTCCAATCCCACACTAGTGCAACCTCAATGAGACAACACGCATAGGCAGAACGCACAAAGAAGACAGTTTACGAAGATCAACATGCCATTGTCTCAAGCTTTACAATACATGTTGAAAGTAGAGCTGATTACTTTGAGAGATCCTCCTGATAATGTCAACACATCCTCTCCGAAGTACAATCCCAATGCAAGTGTGCATACGACTCTAATAGCCCAGGACACGACACCAACAATTTTTGGGCCATGAAGAACAAGATCCAAGACATGATTGAAGCTCGGGAAATTGAATTCGACCCTCTTGTCGAAACCATAAATGTGATCAACGCGCCAATGCCTGATCATGGCAAGAGTACCAATACAATTGACAATGATTCGTATGTCTTTGTTGTGAATGAGTTAAACACTCCCTTGATGATTGTTAAGAAGAATCTGTTGCAATCTGGTTATTTCTAGGATGTTTTGACAACTGTCGTTACTGCGCGTCCGAGCCCAATGGATGTGCCTGGTTGAAGAGAGGTGTCCAAAGCCTAATAGACAACTGAGAAGTGCTATTCATGAAGACTCCGTTTGTAGAGAGTTTGTGCGAAGATGTTCCCAAAAGCTTGAAAATAAAATACGTAAGCGAAATAGTGCCAGAATTCTGGGATACCTTGGGGAAGCCAAGTGGGAAGTTCGATTTCATGGTGAAATATATCGCCCCTGAAAGCTACAAAATTGAAATCGAAGACGTCAAGGCAACCGGTTGGGGAGATGACGACTATTCCGAAGAATATGCTGATGTGAACACAATAAGGATCACCTTTGCCGATCCTGCACCTAGAGTGGCACCTCTCATTATTACGTCACCCAGGCCAGTTCCATATTCCTCTAACAAAGCTATACCTTAGAATCATGGAGCCAAAGTTTACTACTATGGCATCAAGAAAGAACCGTTAATCATCAAAGACAATACAATTGAAACAACTAATCCTGATGTCGACAATATCACCGGATCAAGCAAAGTAACCAGAACCGAAATAGTGGTTTCTCCAAATATCTCTCCTCCAAAAGAGACTACTACACCAATTCGCATTCCTGCTACTGAAACAACTCCCGAGGCTCGCGGGAAAGAGAAAGTTACTCAACTTGCTCAGATGGAAGTACCAAAGCAAGTTATTGAAGATACCTCCAAGCAAGAGATGGAGGATATTTTGAAGATCATTAAGACGAGCGACTACAATGTAGTGGAGTAGTTGGGACAAACCCCATCCAAGATTTCCATGCTACCTCTGTTGTTGTGCTCTGAGGCTCATGTTAAAGCCTTGGTGAAGTTTCTAAAGAATGCTCACATACCGCAAGACACTTCTGCTGACCAATTCGAAAATTGTATTACTAGCCTAACCGCAGACAATGGTTTGGGATTTTCTGATGCTGATCTAACTCCTTGCGAAAGGAAACACAATAAAGCCTTACACATTTCTATAGGGTGTAAGGAAACTACATTATCTCATGTGTTGGTGGATACTGTTTCTGCTCTGAATGTCATGCCAAAGAGTGCTCTCGACCGACTTGATGCTAAAGAAGTGGTCATGAAATCTAATGACATAATCGTAAGAGCATTTGATGGTTCGAAGAGAACAGTACTTGGAGAGCTCAACCTGTCGATCAAAGTGGATTCCCAAACTTTTGATTCTACTTTCTTTGTGATGGACATCCGTCCAGCTTATTCTTTCCTGCTCAGACGCCCTTGGATACATCTGACGGGCGTTGTTACCTCTACCCTGCATCAGAAGTTGAAATACCTAGTGAAGGGGAAGATCATTACAGTATGCGGAGAAGAATAATACATGGAAATCCATCTGCAGTCATTCCGATACATTGAAATGGAAGGCGAATTTATCGAGACTCCTTGTCAAGCTTTCGAAGCAGTTACACAAGTCATGCCTGTTAGCGCTCCTGTCACTCCTAA
The DNA here is from genome assembly GCA_021764765.1 of Vicia sativa. Taxonomy (NCBI): domain Eukaryota; kingdom Viridiplantae; phylum Streptophyta; class Magnoliopsida; order Fabales; family Fabaceae; genus Vicia; species Vicia sativa. The sequence goes on along the minus strand of CM038792.1, from coordinate 136,964,319 downwards.
GATTACTAGAGTTCCACCAAGGATGGCCTCATTGAAAGATGCCAGAGCTATAGTTGAAGAAGGAGGTTTTACTATTTGGATTCAGCTACGCGATTTTTCGTTCAAATCTGACAAGACTAGTTTAGGATTCACTTCCAAAGGCCAGAAAATGATACACTGCTAACGTGCCGCCGGACCTCCGTTCCGCATCAATAAGAATGGAGTTCATGCTATAGAAGATGATGACGGTGACTTCGACATCAACAATTGGATCTTCCCGACTCCCTGGCGATAGACTCGACAATTGGAAGGCTAAGGATGTTATGCCAATCTCCTTTAGAAAGGAGTAATTGTTTTTTTCCTATTTTATGCTTTTACACTTTGAACAATAAGACTTTAAGTCTAGTGCCTCTCCCGGGAGCCAATGGCTCATTTATGAGGGTTATTATTTGTCATTCGCATATTTTCTTTCAATAAATCATTAGACTTTTGCATTCAAATATTCTGCTCTCTATCTTTCTTTTTACTTTATCACCTTTTCAAAAGCTATGTGTTCTTACACACACCCACGTAATAAACTGCAAATCCACATTCACTCTGAATCCCGTCGATAACGACTCTGCTATTGCTAAATATGACTTTGATAATTCGATCTACTAAGCCGAAGACGAAGGTGGGGAAGATTATGAAGTGCCAAGAGAACTTGCCAGACTGCTACAACAAGAGGAAAGGGCTATACAGCCACACGAAGAACCGATCAAGGTTGTGAATCTAGGTACCAACAAAGACTGAAAAGAAATCAAGAAAGGAGCAGGTCTGGAGAGCAGTGTTAAAGAAAGATTGATCCAGATGCTGTGAGATTACATCGATATTTTTGCTTGGTCCTACGAAGACATGTCAGGTTTAAATATCGACATTGTGGTACATCGTCTACCAACGAAAGAAGGTTTTCTCCCTGTGAAGTAGAAGGTTCTCCGTATGCGTCCTGAGATGTCTGAGAAAATTAAAGTCGAGGTTATGAAGCAGTCCAATGTCGGTTTCTTAGTCGTTACTACTTATCCACAGTGAGTTGCAAACGTGGTGCCCGTACCTAAGAAGGATGGCAAAGTGTGTATGTGTGTGGACTACCGAGATCTGAATAAGACGAGCCCGAAAGATGATTTCCCATTTCCACATATTGATGTTTTGGTTGATAACACCGCTCAGCACAAGGTCTTCTCTTTTATGGATGGTTTCTCTGGTTACAATCAGATCAAAATGGCCCCGGAAGATATGGAAAAGAATACTTTCGTTACACAGTGGGGCACTTTCTGTTACAAGGTCATGTCGTTTGGGTTAAAGAATGTTGGAACCACATACCAACGCGCTATGTTGGCTTTATTCCATGATATGATCCATCACGAGATAGAGGTGTACGTCGACAACATGATAGCTCAATCACAAACCGAAGAAGAACATCTTGATCATTTGCATAAGCTGTTTGATAGACTGAAGAAATACAGATTGAGACTGAATCCGAGAAAATGCACCTTTGGAGTCAGATCCGGCAAGCTCCTGGGATTCGTTGTTAGTGGTAAAGGTATTGAAGTCGACCCCGCTAAGGTTAAAGCTATTCAAGAAATTCCAGCTCCCCGCACCGAGAAAGAAGTCAGAGGTTTCTTAGGACGACTGAAATACATTGCCAGATTCATTGCACATCTAACTGCTACTTGTGAGCCAATCTTCAAACTACTGAAGAAAGATTAAGTAGTGGAATGGAACGACGATTTCCATACAACTTTTGACAAAATCAAGGAGTACCTACAAGCACCTCCTATCCTGATGCCATCAGTTGAAGGAAGACCTCTCATCATGTACTTAACAGTATTAGCGAATTCAATAAGTTATGTGTTAGGGCAATATGACGAGTCTGGTCGAAAAGAGTATGCAATATACTACCTTAGCAAAAATTTTACCGACTGTGAAACAAGATACTCACATCTTGAGAAAACTTGCAACGCTTTGGCTTGGGCTGCTCACCGACTAAGACAATATATGTTGACTCATACTACCTTGTTGATCTCAAAGATGGATCTGATAAAATACATATTCGAGAAACCTGCTCTCTCCGGAAGAATAGCAAGATGGCAAATGATCTTGACCAAGTATGACATCCAGTATACTACTCAGAAAGCGATCAAGGGAAGTGTAGTAGCTGATCATTTGGCTTATCAAGCCATTGATGACTACCAGTCTATGCATTTCGAGTTCCCAAATGAGGATTTCATGTTATTCCCCGATTACGAAGAGCCTGGGCTAGATGAAGGACCTGAGCCAGGATCCCGATGGACCATGGTCTTTGATGGAGCTTCTAACGCACTTGGCAATGGTATTGGCGATGTGATTGTATCTCCTAAGGATGGCCATACATCTTTCATCGCCAGATTATATTTTGACTGCACCAACAATATGGCTGAATATGAGGCGTGCATTATGGGTATTAAAGCTGCCATTGACTTGAGGATCAAATTCTTAAAAGTATATGGAGACTCATCTTTGGTGATTAAAGGAGAGTGGGACACGAAACATCCGAATCTCATTCCGTATCGAGAACATATGTTGAATCTAATCCACTACTTCAAGGAAATCACTTTCGAGCACATCCCACGAGAAGAGAATCAGTTGGAAGACGCGTTACCTACCATGTCATTTATGTTCAAAGTCAGAGGGGACAACAAAGCTCCTCAGATTACTATTGAAAGACTAGACGAACCATCATACTATTGTGAACTTGATACCGAAAGAGTAGAGGAGAAACCTTGGTTCTACGAAGTGAAGAGGTATCTTGAGGCTTAAGATTACCCTGGGGGGCATCTATCAACGATAAGAAGTTTCTAAGAAGATTTGCTGCCAAGTTCTTTCTCAATAACAATATCTTATACAAACGCAACCATGACTTTGCCTTACTCCGGTGTGTAGATCAGAAGATAGCTGAACGAATCATGGAAGAATTACATGAAGGCGCTTTTGGTACTCATTCTAGTGGACATGCAATGGCCAAGAAGATTCTGAGAGCAGGTTATTACTGGTCCACTATGGAGCTGATTGCTATAAATATTCTCGATCTTGTCACAAATTCCAGATATACGCAGATAAAGTACATGTGCCTCCAGTTTCGTAAAATGTTCTAACCTCCTCATGGACTTTTGCGATGTGGGGTATTGACATGATTGGAGAAATCAAACCTACCGCTTCTAACGGACACCGTTTCATCCTCGTTGTTATCGATTACTTTACCAAATGGGTAGAAGCAGCCTCGTTCACATCTGTTACCAAGAATGTTGTGGCTCAATTTATCAAACATAATCTCATTTGTCGATACGGCGTCCCCAAAAGGATTATCACAGACAATGGTACCAATCTCAATAACAAAATGATCACCGAACTCTGCACGCAGTTCAAGATTAAGCATCACAACTTTTCTCCATATCGGCCAAAGATGAATAGCGCAGTGGAAGCCGCCAACAAGAATCTTAAGAAGATCATACAGAAGATGATAGTGACGTATAAGGATTGGCATGATATGTTTCCATTTGCTCTCCACGGTTATCGCACTTCAATACGAACATCTACAGGGGCAACCTAATTCTCTCTCGTGTACGGTATGGAAGCAGTTCTACTTATCGAAGTTCAGATACCCTCACTCAGAGTATTGAAGGATACAGAGTTAGACGAAGACGAATGGGTCCAGACTCGACTTGACCAGATAAACTTGATTGACGAAAAACGACTCGCAACTATCTGCCATGGACAAATACATCAAAAACAAATGATCAAATCCTTCAATAAGAAAGTCAAGCATCGAGTTTACCAAGTTAGCGATCTAGTAGTCAAGCACATCATCCTACCACAAGGTGATCCCAGGGGAAAATGGACTCCCACTTATGAGGGACCATTTGTAGTCAAGACAATATTTTCCGGTGGAGCCATGATACTGAGCATTATGGATGAAGAAGACTTCCCGCACCCTGTGAATGCAAACATAGTCAAAAAATACTACGCATACAACGAGACCCGCTAGGTCGACTGGCCTAGGAAAAAATAAGGGCATCCTGGAGAACCAAAAGGGTTCGAGAAAAAGTTATGGACATACATATAAAAGAATGTACACCTGGAAAGTCGAAAACCCGCAAAGGCTGCTTGGGCAAAAAAGGGTATCCCGGTAGACTGAAAACCTGAAAGGGCGGTCTAGGAAAAAGTTAGAGATTAAAAGCGTATGACTATGTCTCGTCAAGATCATCTACTTACAGACTACACTCTATCAGCTTCAAATGGCACAGATGAGTTCAATCACCTTCTTCTGGCAACAAGGAGATGAGATAGTTGAAAATATATGAGCAATAGCATAGTTGAAACTCAACGAGATTATTTCCACGTAGCTTTTACTATTTTCCAATGCTTCCTACAATTTCCTCTTATTAGGATATTTGTCTCTTTGTACACTGTAATACGGTGAACTGACTTTGTAGGATTTTTATATCCAAATGTGCGGATAGCAAGAGTCGCCATCGACTTTTATTTTTATCCAATTAAGGGAAGGTAAAAGTAACAGAAAAAGACCTTCGTTAGATTCTGAGTTGGGGAGAATGGTTATGAAAAGGGAAGGTATTAGCACCCCCTTTCCATCCGTAGTTATCTACGGGCTCTTAGTTGCTCTAGATCACTTTTTAAAATTGCTTTCTGTGTGTTTGAAAAAAAATGTTTTGAAAAGGCATTTCGCTTTGACTTTGTAATGATTCATGTAGGAATGTATACAAAGTGTTCGGAAATGTTTCGTTTTGAAAAGTGTTTGAACTTTGAAAAAGAGTGTGTGGTGTGAAAAGCATTTGATAGAGCGAGCAACTAAAAGACTTATTTACCCACTCAGAATTGGTCGTTTTTGTACTTCTTCGTTCCTTTAGAATAGCGCTAGCCATACCATTAGTTAGTAGGTAGCTCCATTCGTTGGATGTAAACGGGACACTCGAAGGGACATCGGATGGTCATAGAAGGCAACTTGTAGGAAGCATCCTAGCACATTCGAAGGGACTATCATCATTTTTCGTAGGCGACAATCGAGGGTCAAGATCATGTATTCGGAGGCGACATCGTGGGTCTTATGATCTTTGTATCGAAGGGACTATGATGATTTGTTTGAAGGCAACGGTGCTAGGATACCTCTACGTTCGAGGGACATGACCGTTTGAATTCGTAAAGGCAACGAGAGAGCATTACCCTAAGGGGTGCGTGTGTGAAAGAGTGTGTCAAATTCAGATATGTTATCTTTGAAGTTAGAGTGGGATATGTTCAATTTTATCTTGCCATACACGCCTAATTACTAGCAATTGGTAAGGTGCGGAAATTAAAAATGCGGAATGTAAAAGCGGAAATGTAAAGGTGCGGAAAGTAAAACCTACGCTATTACATGGCTTTGGGGCAGATACATAATTTAAAATGCGGAAAATAAAGTCCTAAATTAAACTATTACATCCCATGAGCAATTACATTATTGGAAAAATAGAATGATAAAATGATAAAGAGAAAATCGTCTGAATCGGATCAACCTGTACAAAAAGAAGAAATCGGAAAATGCAATATGAATCGATCAAGAGAAAAAATGTTAGAAAAATGCAAGCTTTAATATGAGAAAATTAATATATGCTGGAAATAAGATAAATATATTAAAATAATTTTTTGGGATTTTTTGGAAAAGATTTAATAATTAAAATGCAATTAAAAGTGAATTAAATGCAAAAATATAAATAAAAATAAATATGCATGAAAAAATGTATTTTTTAATTTATTAAATTAAATAAAGATTTTTATGAAAATAATGCAAAAAGAATAAAATGTTTTGGTAATTTTTTAATGCAGAATAAAATTGTGAAAAGAAATTAAAATAATGCAAAAATATTGGAAAATTAGAAAATATGAAAATATTGAAAAAATATGCAAAGTTGAGAAAAAAAGAAACAAAACTGGTGCCCATAGGGATCGAACCCATGACCTTGGAGAGGATCCAGGAATAGTGAACGCCTTAACCACTGCGCCATGTGTGCTTGGCTGTTTGAAATCCGGATCGAATGAAACAAAGACAGATGTCGTCTCCTGGCTTCCTCAACTGCGCGCGGCGCGAAGCTTCATCGTCCCCGATTTGAATATTTGAAGCTAGCGTCGGCTGTTATTCGACGCTATCTCCCTGGCTAATTCAAAAAATCAAGCAAACATAATATAAATAAAATCCAAGACCATGGTTCGATTCAGGACGTCATTCCGGATGCGTTGGTACTAGTCTCATGGTCTAATTTTTCCTAATAAGCCAAGCCCTAAATCGAGCTCAGGAACCCTAGTTATGGCATATTACGTTTCAGGCCATGGAAATGCAATTAACCTGCCCAGATCGCTTGCAAACTTTGTTCTAAGCATGAAACAAACATCAAAACTTGTTAATAATGCATGAATAATGAAACACGATTTTGAAAAAAGTATGAACAAACCGATTCGTGATTCCTTGATTCTGGATGGTTTTGAGCAATGTGAGGGTCTGGATCGACTCAAGAGGTATCAAGGAATGCAATAGACACCTTAGAATCGATTGAAAACAGCAAGAACTAGGGTTGCAAATTGCTTCAAGAACACGATTTTTTCAGTTTGAGAATAGGGTTTCCAAGGCAATTTTTTCGTTCTCTTGTGATTGGTATGCATCAAGTATATATATGGATGGATTTGGGATTGATTTTGGAAAGAATTGATCAATAATCAATGATAATCAAATTTGATTTTTCATGAAAATCAAATTTTCAAAATTTGCTCAATTTCAATCCAATCTTGCCTTTTTTGATCCAATTTCGAAATTGCTGGCATTTATGGGTTAATTGGATCACAAGGAAGCAATAAAATCAATCTTTCAATTAATTTGGGATTTTATACTTTATTTTTCAAATTAATTTGTATTTAAATGAATAAATTCCAAATTAAATAGGAAAATAAAATAGAAAATCGTGGCATTGGGCTTGGACATTCCTAATTGTATGAGGAATAAGTTAGGATGAAGAAAAAGTAGGCCCATTTGCAAAAGATTTGATTTTTTGAAGTATCACTCTTTGTGCATTCTTTCAAAATTGCCCAACTTGTGAATGGTGTATCTTGCTCAATTTTCCACATTTTTGAGTGTTCTTGGAATTTTTGGAAAGCTCTAAGAGTCCTTTAAACAATGTCTTTGGTCTCATCTCAATTGGAGTTACCATGCTCAATATATCTTCAAAACAAAAAGTTGACTTTTTGTTGACTTTGAAAATGACCTGTAATGTTTTGAGCTATACCTCTCAAATGAAGCATTTTTTGGACATTCTTGTGAGACATGAAGTTGTAGAGAATTGAATTTCCTTCAAAATGAGCTTTGGTGGGAAAATTTTTGAGAAAGTATGAGAAAGTCATGATCAGTCAAAGTTCAGTTGACTTTTCACCTAGAAACCCTAATTTAGAAAGTTTGACTTTTGAGCAAATCTTGAGTTTTCTTGATGAATCATGATCAACCCTTGATCAAATGATGAATGTAACTTAAAAATGAGGATGTTGACCAAAAATTATGAAGTTTGACTGTATGTTGACCACAGTTGACTTTTTGTCCAATACACCCCGATTTTCAACCATCTGAGCAATTGCCTGAGGAAACTTGACTTGTGAAGCTTGAAACTTGACATGGAGAATCTTTGGAGCATATGAGGAGGCATGAAGACCATTGGAGATGTTGGAAATTCATCTGGACTTGAGAGATACCAAACCCTAGTTTGGGTTGATTGTTTAGGAGAGAGTTTGTCTGATCAACTCTTGAGGAATCCTTGAGTAGGGGTGTATGAAATCTCTTAAATAGATAGAGGGAAAATTTTGGGGTATGACAGCTGCCCCTGTTCAATCTTCTTGTACCGGAGGGTTAGATTGACATGCTTGTCTTTCGTGACCTGGAGGTAGAAGATGATTGAACACTCGAATACACCTGAAAATTTGCACTCGCGGTTGGCTGATGATGCGGGAACGGGCTTACAGATGCCGTTTGGAGAAGCTGGTAAATGAGTCGTACGCTAGACTCGAGATTATTGATAGGAGAACTGACGGGGATGGGCTTAAGATGCCATCTGGAAAGGTCAATGCTGGGAGTGAGCCGACGCCGTGCTCGGGATTGATAGGAGGAGTCGGAAAGTGAGCCATCGCTAGGCTCAGATGATGTTTCTGGAAAGAGTATGGAGATGGGCTTAAGATGCCATCCGAGGGGAGTCGTACGTTAGACTTCGTGTTCACTTTGAATGAAGTTATTGGTCTGTATTGATTTTTAACCATATATGCAGCATTCTGAAAGTGAAGAAATGTTGACAAGTAGTCGGAGATGGGCTCAAGATGCCATCCAAGGCAATTGAGTCGCGCGCTAGACTCGTAGTTGCTGTTGATAATAAGGAATCGAATAAATCTTCGTCTGATTACCCGAGGGAGATTGTAGTTGGCAAGAATGTGGATAGCTTCCTGTTGTGCATCGGTGTTGATCCATTGCTCATTATCGGAGGATAACCGAGGCGGTCTTCGATAGTTTTCCACGATTCGGGCTTAATCCTCGACCACCGTCGGAGGACAACCAAAGCGGTCTTCGAGATAGTTTTCCGTCGATTCGGGCTTAATCTGGACCACCGTCGGAGGACAACCAAAGGCGGTCTTCGATAGTTTTCCGCCGATTCGGGCTTAATCTTGGACTGTTCGTCGAAATGACTTTCACCGCTTTGGAAAACAAGAGAAACTTTGATAGAATGTTGTTAGTCTTATGCAAGGAATGATGCATGACAGTGTATATGAATGACATATGCATGAATTATGAATTTATGAGTAATGTATGAATGATAAATGTTGTGATATTTCAAAACATATCCATCTTGAAGAAGATGCGGATATTCTGTTTGAAGATTTCTGACTTCCGCTTGGGGATTTGTGTAGGTGAGAACCCCGCTTTGGAAGGAGAAGAAAGATATCCTGGATTCCTCCGATGCACTATCTGACCAGGTCTTGGGCCTAGATATTGTTGAGGGAGGTAGAGACTGAGAAACTCGTTGTTGGAGATCTCATATATGGACCCTGCTGAAGAGAATCTGGGAGGCGATCCGTTGGGGACCTTGTATGTAGATCCTGCTGAGGAAATTTAGGAGGCGCTCTACTGGGGATTCCGAGTGTAGATCTCGCTGGAGAATACGATGGTTATTGAGAGACCGGGTCAGAAGAGTCTGGAGTCCGTTTGTGATCTCGGTCAATGAGGAATGACGAGATACTACCGGGATAAACACCTTGACTGAGGGTGAAGTGTTACTGCTTGGAGACTGATGTATACTCCGCTGGGGAAGGTGTGTTGTGAGTGACACCTTTGTGGGGATCATGCTCTGTGGGGAAATGCATTGGTGACTTTCGTCGTCATCCCAACTCCTGGAGTCCTGTAGTAAGTACTTTTGCATATTCACTTTTCATATGTTTGCAAAGAGATTTTTATTGTCAAGTGTGTATAATCATTCAAAGCAAACGTTGGACTTATTGCAAATAACAACAGTGAAAATTGTAAAGAGAACGAACTCGCATTTATTTGCAATGTGGCGTATGGCCAAGTAGTTTGTACACAATAAAGGTAAAAAGCTATGCGGAAACAATCTCGTTAAGTTCCAACTATGCTAGTACTCATATATTTCAACTATCTCATCTCCTTGCTGTCAGTAGAAAGTGAGTGAATTGATCTCTGCCATTTGAATCTTGAATGCTGATAGTAGTCTGGAAGCAGGTGATCTGGAAGAGACATAGTCGTACGCTTAAATCCCTAACTTTTGCCTAGACCGCCCTTTCGGGTTTCACCTACCGATACCCTTTTGCCCAAGCCGCCTTTTCGTGTTTTCGACTTGCCGGTGTACATGTTTTGTATATATCCTTAACTTTTGCCCGAACCTTTTGATTCGCCAGATGCCCTTATTTTTGCCTAGGCCGACCTAGCGGGTCTCTTTATGCGTAGTATTTTTGACTATGTCCGTTCACGGTGTGGGAAGTCTTCACCATCCATGGTGCTAAGTATCATAGCTCCGCCGAAAACACTTTTGACTACAAATGGTCCCTCATAGGTGGGAGTCCATTTGCCCTGATCACCTTGTGGAAGAATGATGCGCTTGACTACTAAATCACCGACTTGGTAGACTCGGTGCTTGACCTTCTTGTTAAATGCTCGATCATTCGTTTCGATAGATCCGTCCGTGGCGTATGGACGCGAGTCGCTTCTCATCGATCAAGTTAATCGGTCAAGGCGAGTCGGACCCAATCGCCTTCGCTAACTCGCCTCGGAGGACTCGGTTGAGGGTATCCAACCTCGATAGGTAAGACGGCTTCCATACCGTATACAAGAGAGGGGTTGCCCTGTTGATGTTCGTAAGTGCGATAACCATGAAGAGCAAATGGTAACATCTCGTGACAATCTTTGTAAGTTACAGTCATCTTCTGTATAATCTTCTTAATGTTCTTGTTGGCGGCTTCCACTGCGCCATTCATCTTAGGCCGATAAGGAGAAGAGTTGTGATGCTTGATCTTGAATTACATGCAGAGTTCGGTGATCATCTTGTTGTTGAGATTGGAACCGTTATCTGTGATAATCCTTTCAGGAGTGCCATACCGACAGATAAGATTATGCTTGACGAATCGAGCCACAACATTCTTGGTAACAGATGCATACGAGGCTGCCTCTACCCACTTGGTGAAATAATCTATTGCCACAAGGATGAAACGATGTCCATTGGAAGCCGTGGGCTTAATTTCTCCAATCATGTCAATGCCCCACATTGCAAAAGGCCAAGGAGAAGTTAAAACATTCAGGTATGGAGGTACGTACTTTATCGGCATAACCGCACTTGTGACAAGATCGAGCATAGCGGTGACAATCGCCTTCCATGGTGGACCAATAGTAACCCGTTCTCAAAATCTTCTTAGCCATGGTGTGTCCATCGGAGTGGGTACCAAATTCTCCTTGTAACTCTTCCATGATACGCATTGCTATTTTCGGTCTACATAGAGTGCACAGATCGTGGTTGCGCTTGTATAAATGTCGTTACGAGAAAGAATTTGGAAGCGAATCTTCTCATGAACTTCTTATCATTAATGATGCCCTGCGGATATTCCCGAGTCTCAAGATACCTCTTCACGTCCATAGTACCAAGGTTTCTCTTCGTATCAAGCTCATAAAAATACGTTGGTTCGTCGAACTTCTCAATGATGATCTGGGGAGCCTCGTTGTCCCATCTGACCTTGAACATAGATGACATAGTAGCCAATGCGTCTTCCAACTGATTCTCTTCTCGTGGAATGTGATTGAAAGTGATCTCTTCGAAGTAGGGGATCAAACTCAGAACATGCTCTCGGTACGGAATGAGATTCGGATGCTTTGTATCCCACTCGCCCTTAATCTGACTGATCACTAAAGCTGAGTCTCCATACACTTGTAAGAACTTGATTCTTAAGTCAATAGCAGCTTTGATACCCATGATGCACGCTCATATTCAGCCATGTTGTTGGTGCAACTGAAACAAAGTCTGGCGGTGAAAGGCGTATGTCCGCCTGCAGGGGATGTGATGATGGCGCCAATGCCATTTCCAAGTGCGTTCGAGGCTCCATCAAAGACCATAGTCCATCGGGATCCTTGTTCAGGTCCTTCGTCGGGCCGGTTCTTCTAATCAGAACTAGTAAAACATCTTCATCTCGAAATTAACCATAGACCGATAGTCATCTACGGCTTGATGAGCCAAATGATCGCTACTACTTCCTTTGATCGCTCGAGAAGTGTACGGATGTCGATTCGGTCAAGATCATTTGCCATCTTGCTATTCTTCCGAGAGAGCTGGTTTCTCAGATGTATTTTATCGGATCCATCTTGAAATCAACAAGGTAGTGTGAGTCAACATATCGTCTTAGTCGGGAGCAGTAAAGCCAAAGCGTTGCAAGTTTTCTCAAGTCGAGTATCTTGTTTCACAATGGTAAACTTTTGCTAAGGTAGTATATTGCATGCTCTTTTCGACTGACTCGCCATGTTGCCCCAACACACACCCATTGAATTCTCTAACACCGCCAAGTACATGATAAGAGGTCTTCCTTGGCGGTGGCATCGGGATAGGAGGATTCCGTAGGTACTCTTGATTTTGTCAAAAGCGATCGCAATCGTCGCTCCATTCCACTACTTGATCTTTCTTAAGTAACTTGAAGATTGGTTCACAAGTAGCGCTTAAATGCAATGAATCGCAATGTAGTTCAATCGGCCCAAGAAACCTCTGACTTCTTTCTCGGTGCGGGGCGCTGGCATCTCTTGGATGGCTTTAACCTTGGCGGGGTCAACCTCAATACCTTTACCACTGACAACAAACCCTAGGAGTTTTCCGGATCTGACCCCAAAGGTGCACTTGTTAGGATTAAGTCTCAACCTGTACTTCTTCAACCTATCAAACAGTTTTTGTAGATGATCGAGATGTTCTTCCTCAGTCTGTGATCGAGCTATCATGTCGTCGACGTAGACCTCTATCTCGTGATGAATCATGTCATGAAATAATGTTACCATAGCATGCTGATAAGTGGCGCCTGCATTCTTCAGTTCGAATGGCATAACCTTGTAGCAGAAAGTGCCCCACTGTGTAACAAAAGTAGTCTTCTCCATGTCTTCAGGAGCCATTTTGATCTGATTGTAACCGGAGAAACCATCCATGAAGGAGAAAACCTTATGCTGAGCGGTGTTGTCAACCAGAACATCAATGTGAGGGAGCGGAAAATCGTCTTTCAGACTCGCTTTGTTCAGATCTCTGTAATCCACACACATTCGTACTTTACCATCCTTCTTAGGTACGGGCACCACATTAGCAACCCACTGTGGATAGGAAGTAACAGCTAAGAAACCGGCGTTGAACTGCTTCATAACTTCGGCTTTGATTTTCTCTGACATCTCAGGACGCATACGACGAACCTTCTGTTTCACTGCGAGAAAACCTTCTTTTGTCGGCAATCGGTGCACCACAATATCAATGTCTAAACCAGGCATGTCTTCGTATGAAGCAAAAACCTCAATATAGTCTCGTAGCATCCGAATCAACCTTTCTTTAACACTGCTCAAGACCCGCCTACCTTGATCTCTTTTCTCCTTTCGACCCAAATTCACAACCTCAACTTGCTCTTCGTGGTGGTCAGATAACTCACTCTTCTTGTGCAGATCGCAAGTTCTCCGCACTTCACAATCTTCCTCACTTTCGCTTTGGCTTGGTAGATCGGATTATCGGGTTATATTTAGCACTAGCATAGTTTATTAACTAGATTCGAGTGATTCTGCAGTGTATCACGGGTGTGTAAGAAACACATAGCTTTTTGAAGGGGTGATAAAGTAAAAGAAAACGAACAACATTTGAATGCAAAAGTCCAACGAATTTATTGAATGAAAATACGCAACGATGATAATAACCTCGCAACGAGCCATGATGCCCCAAGGCACTAGGCTTTCAAAGTTTATTGTTCAAAACATAAAGAAATACGAAAAGCAAAACAAAACAAAAGCAATTACTCGACTAAAGGAGATTGGTATGACGCCTTCGCCTTCCAATTGTTGAGCCCACGATCCGGAGTTGGGAAGATCCACTTGCGATGTCGAAGTTGTTGTCGCCATCTTCTATAGCATGGATTCCACTGCTGATGCGGAAAGGAAGTTGGCGGCACGTTCGCGGCGTATCATCTTCGACCCTTGATGGTGAAGCCTAAACCACTTGTCAAATTTGAAAGGAAAATCAGAGTCGACCCCAAATAGTACTCTTTCCTTCTTCAACAAGCTTGAGCATCCTTCAATGAGGCCATCCTAGGCGGAGCTTGTAACTTCGGGGTGGACAGGAGAGTCAACAGCATGACTGGGTATTGTTTCAAAAGCTTGACAGGAGTCTCAAAGAATTCACCTTCCATCTCAAGGTATCGAATGACTGAGATGATGACCATATACTCTTCTTCACCACATCTGTGACAACCTTCCCTTTCACCGGTACTTCATTTCGATGTAAGGTAGAGTAACGCGCCTGCCCATGTATCCAAGGGCGTCCAAGTAAGCAAGAATAAGCGGACGAATGTCCATGACAAAGAAAATGGAGTCAAAAGTCCGGGAACCGACTTTACAGTAGAGTGAGCTCTCCAAGCATCGCTCGCTAGAACCATCAAAAGCCCTCACAATAATGTCACTGGGTCTCAGAACCAACCCTTCGACATCAAGCCGATCAAAAGCAGTCTTCGAAAGGATATTCAGAGCGGAACCGGTGTCAACCAAAACATGAGACAGGGTAGTACCCTTGCATTCAATAGAGATGTGCAAGGCTTTGTTATGTTTCTTTCCGACAGGAGTCAAATCAGCATCAGAGAAGCCTAGGTCGTTGTTGGCGGCCAGGCTAGCAATACAAACTTCGAATTGGTCGGTGGTAGTGTCTTGCGGTACATGAGCATTCTTCAAAAACTTCACCAAGGCATTAGCATGAGCCTCGGAGCACAAGAGCAAAGCGAGCATGGATATCTTGGACGGAGTCTGTCCCAATTGTTCCACAACATTGTAATCACTTTTCTTGATAATTTTCAGAATTTCCTCCATTTCTCGTTTGGAGGTGTCTTCAGCAACTTCCTTTGGCACTTCTGGTTGAGCAGGATGAGTCACTGGTTCTTTCCCTCTAGCTGGGGATATTGGTTGAGTAGACGGAACGTGAGCTGGAGTCGCAGTGTCTTTTGGAGGAGAGATATCTGGAGAGAATACCCTTCCGGTTCTGGTCACCTTACTGGATCCGATGATGTTGTCAATGTCAGGAATGGTAGCTTCAACGGTCAGATCTTCAATAGTCAGAGGATCTTGCTTGACACCATGATAGTAAACATCAGCTCCATAGTTCCAAGGAATAGCTTTATCGAGGAATATGGAACCGGTCCGGAGAAGTGATGATGAGAGGTGCCACTAGGCACAGGGATCGCAGAGGAAATCCTTATTGTGTTAACATCAAGATAGTCTTCGGGAAATCGTCACCCCATCCGTCGCCTTAACATCTTCAATAGGAATCTTGTAGCTATCGTGATGTGTACTTCACCATGTAATCATACTTTCCACTTGGCTGCCCCAAGGTATCCCACACAGATGGCATTTCTTCGCATTGTCGATCTTCAACTTAGACATTTCTTCACACCTTCGCATTGTGGTTTCGTAAATAGTATCTCACGGTTGTCCATCATACATCGAACTCGCCTTCTCAACCAAACACATCCATCAGTGCGATGGGCACCAACGACAATTCTCTCGACATCCTGGATTGACACCGCCCGCGCAAGTTCCTCTTAATCATCGAGGGATGGTCAAGTCATCTATGTTGAAAATGTAAGTATCATCACCAACAAAGATTGGAACTCTTGTCATGGTTAGGCATAGGCGCATTGATCACATTCGAGTCTCAACAGGAGGATCAAACTCAATGCTTAGCTTCAATCATATCTTGAATCTTGTTCTTGAGCCCAACAATTGTCGTGTCGTGCTCGGGCTGTTGGAATGATAAGCACACTTAGCATTAGGATTGTACTTGGAGAGGAAGTGTTGACATTCGGGAGGATCCTCAAGGTTATCACTCGCTCAACATGTGTTGCAAGGCTTGCGACAAAGGCATGTTGATCTTCGAACTGCCTTCGTGGCGCTTCTGCCACGCGCTTGTCTCACCGAGGTTGTATCGATGTAGGATCGAGATCACAACCCCCACAGATTGAGCACGGTCGGTCTTGGCTCGGCTTTTCGACCATACACAAGATTGGCTTCCTTCTTACCACCAAAAGATCTCTTCGCATTTGAAGATGACTCTACATGGATCTTCCCTCTTGATACCAGCTTCAATGCGCCAATATCACTCGGTGAATCCGGATGAAGAATTTCCAATCGATGATTGAAGAATGGGCTGTCGGTTCCCATAAACATATC
This sequence comes from Vicia sativa, assembly GCA_021764765.1. NCBI lineage: Eukaryota > Viridiplantae > Streptophyta > Magnoliopsida > Fabales > Fabaceae > Vicia > Vicia sativa. The sequence goes on along the minus strand of CM038792.1, from coordinate 136,948,313 downwards.
AACCAACCCCCTATTGGACAAGGGTGGTTGAACTCTGGCTGCTAAATCTCTCCATTTCTGAGCGTACTCTTTGAACTTCTCATCACGACCCATAGACATGCTTTGTAGTTGCATGCGAGTAGGTGTCAGTTCAGCGTTGTACTCATACTGTCTGTAGAAAGCATCAGCCAAGTCACTCCAAGTACGGATACGATCATTCTCTAGCTGATAATACCATTCCAACTGGGTTCCGGACAAACTCTCTTGAAAATAGTGCATCCACAACTTTCTGTCATCAGTGTGGGGATTGATCTTCTGGACATAGGACTTCAGATGCAGCTTTGGGCAAGACATGCCATCATACTTGGAAAAAGTAGGAACTTTGAACTTGGGAGGAATCACAACACCAGGAACAAGACTCAGATCATCAAAGTTCAGCCCGGACATCTTCAAGTTTTCCACAGCATTTAGACGATCTTCAAGTTGCTTGTACTTGTCATCTTCATTAGAGTACTGGCCGTTATCATAGTCTTTCTCAAGCTCAGCCGCTCGTCCTCACCCTTGTTACTTTGCTCGTCTTCCTTCTTGAAACTTCCTCCGAGAGCTCAATTCACCACCTTAGGACCACCTTTGTAAGCTCGCCCATGTCGAGGACCAACAACCTTCTTCTTTCGTTGATGAGCTTCTTCAGATCTTCTTGGCCTTGGACCAAGTGGTGAACATCTCAAACCGAGCATTCTGAGCTTGGAGATCTTTGACAGTCTGTTCAAGAGCCATTTCTGCTAAAATAAATAGCGAGCAAATGAGAAAACCAATCTCCAATGTACCTGTGATGCAATGTTATGCTATGCTATGCGATGTTTATGCGAATGCAATGCAATGTTTTCAAGGACCTAAGAGATTTAAATTTGTTAAACAAGCAATGAACAAACATTTATTAGTACTTCCTTATTATTCTTTTTCTTTTTAAGTACAAGAGATAGTTCCAAATAATAAAAGAAAACATAAACATCCTAAAGCTCTAAGTCTCCCATGGCCTCTTGGTGCCGATGTAAGCGTGATGTTTCGCTCCTCGTGAAGTAGCTTGGTCAACTCTAACACTTTCTTCTCGCTTGTAACACGAGCTTCAAAGGTATCCCTCTTCTTTAAGTTGAATCCGTGATCTCTTCAAGTCTTCAAAATCAGAGGCATGTCGGGATGAAACAGATAGGGTACGCCACCTATAGCAACAGTTCCATAATTACCGGTAAACAGCGTGAATGGCATCATGAGGTTTTGAGCTCGAGCTCTCACCCATTTGAGGTAAGGTTCCCAAGGAATGGAGTTTTGGTGCCCCAAAGTCTTGGTATCAGTCTTCTTTACCATGCCCCAAGCATGTATGAACCTTCGCTTAATTCGAGATCGTGGTTGTAATCGAACACAATATCTTGGAGAAGCATATCATGTGGACCATCTCTTCGAGCAAAACCAAACTGACGTAGAGCTAAAGAAGGGTTGTAAGTAATACCTCCCCTTATACCAAGGAGTGGTACATTAGGGAATTCTCCACAACGCTCAATGAAGGTGAAGTCCTTTTGAGAGAAAAGATTCCAACGGATATCGGAATGAGAAAGTGACATCATCCTTTGAGACCATCTCAACCTTTGTTCATTCTTCAAAACTGATGGAGGAAGGTGCGAAATAAACCACCTTGAAAGTAACGGTATACAACACCTGAGAGTTCCTTGTCGCTTAGTAGTACGAGTGTGGAGAGAATGTAGAATATCTCCAAGTAAAGTAGGCACTGGATTGCGGGTAAGGAACAACTTGATGGCATTGATATCGATGAATTGATCCGAGTTAGGAAATAGAACCAAACCATAAATTAGCAAGGCCACAATGCTCTCAAATGCATGGAAACTCATAACTTTGAGGAATTCTCGGGCTTTCTTGATTAAGAACTTGGAAAGTAAGCCCTTAACTCCACTTCTAGTTTCCCAACTGGCTTCAATGTCTGAGTGCTTAAGATGTAAGGCTGATGCAATGTCTTCGTACTTAGGAACCTTTTCTAAACCGGTGAATGGCATTTGATCAAGAACAGGTACCCCAAGTAGCTTAGAGAACTCTTCCAAGGTAGGAACCAACTGATAATCTGGGAATGTAAAGCAATGGTGTTTCGGATCAAAGAATTGGAATAGGACATGCATCATATCTTCTTCAAAACCGGAGATAACCAAATCAAGCAGATAACCATGTCTTTTGATGAACTGAGCATGGTCGGGAATTTCTGAAACCAATTCTTTGAGCTGAGAAGGGGATACCCATGAAGTTGATTCGGATAGTCTTTCTAGAAGCCATAATCCCTACAAAACAGAGCAAAGATAAATCCCTAGGTCCTTGAAATAGTTAGAAATGATATGCAATGCGAATGATGTCATGATGTCATGTTTAGCACACACAAACAATTCACACAATGAGCCTAGGTTTAAGGCTTGCATGAGGTATAGGTGATTACCCCACCAAAAGTTTGAGTTGGTTCATCCTGTCCTATAATAGTAACCGGGTTCTAGGAATCTCATATCATAGATCTTTCTCGAGGCGCTTATTTCAATACGACGGCCAAGTGGTCGATCGAAAATCCCAAAAGTCTAATCTCAATGAGCGTAGCATCGAGTATCAACCAACCTCGGTCTACACAAAGCCGGCCATCTCACTACCTTCTAATGGCCAAGATGGATCAATTAAGGTTCTAAAAGTTTAGTTAGCGCTGATGACACCACGCAAGCCAAATACTATCTTCAACTTGGGAATGAAGAGTATCGGACAACCAAAGTGTCACGCTAACGTAGCCATCATGTTGACCGCTTAGTTGTACGCCTAACGGTCGCGATGATCTAATGCCACTTACCTAAAAGGAAACCCGGATCCGGTGTAGGATCCCCAACAATATAATACCCAAGCAACCCTTAAAGATAAAGCATACAAGTCAAACAAAAAGCAGTAAATGTTATCTAGAAATCCCTAAGGCAACTCTCTCTTTTAGGGTGCTTCCCCAGCAGAGTCGCCAGTTCTGTGATACGGTGAACTGACTTTGTAGGATTTTTGTATCCCAATGTGCGGATAGCAAGAGTCGCCACCGACTTTTATTTTTATCCAATTAAGGAAGGTAAAAGTAAGTAAAAGACCTTCGTTAGATTCTCGAGTTCGGGAGAATGGTTATGAAAAGGGAAGGTATTAGCACCTCTTTCCATCCGTAGTTATCTACGAGCTCTTAGTTGCTCTAGATCACTTTTTAAAATTGCTTTCTGTGTGTTTGAAAAAAAATGTTTTGAAAAGGCATTTCGCTTTGACTTTGTAATGATTCATGTAGGAATGTATACAAAGTGTTCGGAAATGTTTCGTTTTGAAAAGTGTTTGAACTTTGAAAAAGAGTGTGTGGTGTGAAAAGCATTTGATAGAGCGAGCAACTAAAAGACTTATTTACCCACTCAGAATTGGTCGTTTTTGTACTTCTTCGTTCCTTTAGAATAGCGCTAGCCATACCATTAGTTAGTAGGTAGCTCCATTCGTTGGATGTAAACGGACACTCAAGGGACATCGGATGGTCATAGAAGGCAACTTGAGGAAGCATCCTAGCATTCGAAGGACTATCATCATTTTCGAGGCGACAATCGAGGGTCAAGATCATGTATTCGGACATCGTGGGTCTTATGATCTTTGTATCGAAGGGACTATGATGATTTTTTGAAGGCAACGGTGCTAGGATACCTCTACGCTCGAGGGACATGACCGTTGAATTCAAAGGCAACGAGAGATTACCCTAAGGGGTGCGTGTGTGAAAGAGTGTGTCAAATTCAGATATGTTATCTTTGAAGTTAGAGTGGGCTATGTTCAATTTTATCTTGCCATACACGCCTAATTACTAGCAATTGATAAGGTGCGGAAATTAAAAATGCGGAATGTAAAAGCGGAAATGTAAAGGTGCGGAAAGTAAAACCTACGCTATTACATGGCTTTGGGGCAGATACATAATTTAAAATGCGGAAAATAAAGTCCTAAATTAAACTATTACATCCCATGAGCAATTACATTATTGGAAAAATAGAATGATAAAATGATAAAGAGAAAATCGTCTGAATCGGATCAACCTGTACAAAAAGAAGAAATCGGAAAATGCAATATGAATCGATCAAGAGAAAAAATGTTAGAAAAATGCAAGCTTTAATATGAGAAAATTAATATATGCTGGAAATAAGATAAATATATTAAAATAATTTTTTGGGATTTTTTGGAAAAGATTTAATAATTAAAATGCAATTAAAAGTGAATTAAATGCAAAAATATAAATAAAAATAAATATGCATGAAAAAATGTATTTTTTAATTTATTAAATTAAATAAAGATTTTTATGAAAATAATGCAAAAAGAATAAAATGTTTTGGTAATTTTTTAATGCAGAATAAAATTGTGAAAAGAAATTAAAATAATGCAAAAATATTGGAAAATTAGAAAATATGAAAATATTGAAAAAATATGCAAAGTTGAGAAAAAAAGAAACAAAACTGGTGCCCATAGGGATCGAACCCATGACCTTGGAGAGGATCCAGGAATAGTGAACGCCTTAACCACTGTGCCATGTGTGCTTGGCTGTTTGAAATCCGGATCGAATGAAACAAAGACAGATGTCGTCTCCTGGCTTCCTCAACTGCGCGCGAAGCTTCATCGTCCCCGATTTGAATATTTGAAGCTAGCGTCGGCTGTTATTCGACGCTATCTCCCTGGCTAATTCAAAAAATCAAGCAAACATAATATAAATAAAATCCAAGACCATGGTTCGATTCAGGACGTCATTCCGGATGCGTTGGTACTAGTCTCATGGTCTAATTTTTCCTAATAAGCCAAGCCCTAAATCGAGCTCAGGAACCCTAGTTATGGCATATTACGTTTCAGGCCATGGAAATGCAATTAACCTGCCCAGATCGCTTGCAAACTTTGTTCTAAGCATGAAACAAACATCAAAACTTGTTAATAATGCATGAATAATGAAACACGATTTTGAAAAAAGTATGAACAAACCGATTCGTGATTCCTTGATTCTGGATGGTTTTGAGCAATGTGAGGGTCTGGATCGACTCAAGAGGTATCAAGGAATGCAATAGACACCTTAGAATCGATTGAAAACAGCAAGAACTAGGGTTGCAAATTGCTTCAAGAACACGATTTTTTCAGTTTGAGAATAGGGTTTCCAAGGCAATTTTTTCGTTCTCTTGTGATTGGTATGCATCAAGTATATATACTGGATGGATTTGGGATTGATTTTGGAAAGAATTGATCAATAATCAATGATAATCAAATTTGATTTTTCATGAAAATCAAATTTTCAAAATTTGCTCAATTTCAATCCAATCTTGCCTTTTTTGATCCAATTTCGAAATTGCTGGCATTTATGGGTTAATTGGATCACAAGGAAGCAATAAAATCAATCTTTCAATTAATTTGGATTTTATACTTTATTTTTCAAATTAATTTGTATTTAAATGAATAAATTCCAAATTAAATAGGAAAATAAAATAGAAAATCGTGGCATTGGGCTTGGACATTCCTAATTGTATGAGGAATAAGTTAGGATGAAGAAAAAGTAGGCCCATTTGCAAAAGATTTGATTTTTGAAGTATCTCTCTTTGTGCATTCTTTCAAAATTGCCCAACTTGTGAATGGTGTATCTTGCTCAATTTTCCACATTTTTGAGTGTTCTTGGAATTTTTGGAAAGCTCTAAGAGTCCTTTAAACAATGTCTTTGGTCTCATCTCAATTGGAGTTACCATGCTCAATATATCTTCAAAACAAAAAGTTGACTTTTTGTTGACTTTGAAAATGACCTGTAATGTTTTGAGCTATACCTCTCAAATGAAGCATTTTTTGGACATTCTTGTGAGACATGAAGTTGTAGAGAATTGAATTTCCTTCAAAATGAGCTTTGGTGGGAAAATTTTTGAGAAAGTATGAGAAAGTCATGATCAGTCAAAGTTCAGTTGACTTTTCACCTAGAAACCCTAATTTAGAAAGTTTGACTTTTGAGCAAATCTTGAGTTTTCTTGATGAATCATGATCAACCCTTGATCAAATGATGAATGTAACTTAAAAATGAGGATGTTGACCAAAAATTATGAAGTTTGACTGTATGTTGACCACAGTTGACTTTTTGTCCAATACACCCGATTTTCAACCATCTGAGCAATTGCCTGAGGAAACTTGACTTGTGAAGCTTGAAACTTGACATGGAGAATCTTTGGAGCATATGAGGAGGCATGAAGACCATTGGAGATGTTGGAAATTCATCTGGACTTGAGAGATACCAAACCCTAGTTTGGGTTGATTGTTTAGGAGAGAGTTTGTCTGATCAACTCTTGAGGAATCCTTGAGTAGGGGTGTATGAAATCTCTTGAATAGATAGAGGGCAAATTTTGGGGTATGACATACACGAACTGCCTGTCTATTGGCCTACTTTTCAAAATTAATATAATTCCTCTTTTCCAGTTTCAAACTTTTTACTTTCATCTATTTTGCTTGCATAAGTCCAATGATTGCTTTGAATGATTATATGCATCTGATAATAAACATTTGTTCACAAATACACGAAAAGCGAACCGAAATAGCAATTACTATAGGCTTTAGGAATTGGGATGACAACCCAAATCACCACCACATCCCCACAGATTCAGTTTCATAGAAATATTCCCATAGAATAATCTCTACAATCCCCACAGAGCCATCACTCCCTCGACAGAGACGGATCTCTCCAACAAGATTACTACACTATCATATCCTCAGCAAGATCATCCTCTTACAGTAGTATTTACATTTATTCTTGTTACGTTGGTCCCCGAGTAGTAACAATTCAAGATCTCAACCATCACGTTAGTCCCCGAGCAATGATCATATCAACTCATCACGTTAGTCCCCGAGCAGTGATCCTATCTACTCATCACGTTAGTCCATGAGCAGTGATCATATCAACTCATCACGTTAGTCCCCAAGCAGTGACCCTATCTACTCCTCATGTTAGTCCTCAAGCAGTGATCGTATCAACTCATCACATTAGTCCCCGAGCAATGATTCTATCAACTCATCATATTAGTTCCCGAGCAGTGATCCTATCAACCCATCACGTTAGTCCCCGGGCAGTGATCCTATCAACTAGGGGTGTTCAAAATATGGTTAATTGAATTGAATTTCTGCATTGAATTGGATTGAACCATAAAAAAACGGAACCATTTAAATGGTTATTAAATTGAACCATTTATTCAAAACAATTTCAATGTAGTTTTAACAAGTTCAAAACTAGTTTTTATTATAAATTGGTTTTATTATAAAAATTAGTATTTTATAAAAAAATCAAATAAACTGTTTTTTCTAAAATATTAAAAAAATGGAGAAATTTTTTAAAAAAAACAAATAGATTTCGAAAAAAAAACTGAAAAAATTTGTTTTTCTTAAAAAATAAAAAACTGACATTATTTTTCCGAAAAAAATTAAAAACTAGATTTTTTTTTTGAGAAATAAAAAAAGGAAATTTCAGAAGAAAAAAATTTCCGAAAAAAGAAACTAAAATATTTGATTTTTTGAAAAATAAAAAAACTAAAATTATTTTTCCGAAAAATAAAATGTGTATTATTTTTTTGAGAAATAAAAAAAAGGAAATTTAAAAAAAAAAATTTCGGAAAAAAGTTCTTATTTTGAAAAATAAAAAAAATTGAAATTATTTTACCAAAAAATATTAAAAAAAACCTTTTGAGAAATAAAAAAAAAGGAAATTTCAGAAAAAAAAATTGAAATTATTTTATTGAAAAATTCAAAAAATTGGGATTCTTTTTTTAGAAATAAAAAAAAATTAGAAAAATAAAAAAAATACCGAAATTTTGAATTTTTTAAAATAAAAATATATATTTTCCAAAAAAAATGTTTTTCAAAAATAAAAAAATTTGAAAATAGTTTTTACGAAAAATTTCAAAAAAAATTGTAATAATTTTTTTAAAAGAATTTTATTTCAAATAAGAAACATTCAGATTTTTTTTCTCTCGAAATGCAAAAAAACCTGGGAAAATATTTTTTTAAAGAAATTATTTTTCGAAAAAATATATATTTTTTTTGAAAATAAAATAACTGAAAAAAAATATTTTAAAAAAAAAATACAAAACCAATTTAAAATTCAATTAAAAATAATTAATTTTTTCAATAAAACTAGTTTGAAACTAGTTAAATTATATTAAACTGGTTTTTTACTATAAATTGGTTTGAACTAGTTATAAACTGAATTGTAACTGGTATGACAGATTAACTACTTTTTTTTAAAATGGTTTTTAATAACTGGATTGAACTATTAATATGGTTCAATTCAATTCAGTTCATGAACCACGAACACCCATACTATCAACTCATCACGTTAGTCCCCGAGCAGTGATCGTCTACATTGTCACGTCAGTCCCCGTGCAGCGAACGTCAATTGTGTTACATTGGTCCCTGAGCAGTAACAAATCATCAACCAGCTTGTTATGTCAGTCTCCGAACAGTAATAAGCTATTCAAAACTACATCATTCCCCAACCAGGGTTATACACAAGATATCCATCCCCAACAAAGTATCTCTCAGGGATTATCATTCCCCGACAACATCAATATCCAGACCTGAAACTTGGTCAAATAGTGCATCAGAGGAATCCACATCTCTCTCGTTCCCCAGTCAGGGTCTCCAGCAACTACATCCCCAAGCAGAAGTCGAAGATCTCCAACAGAACATTCCTATCTTCTTCAAGAAGGATATTTTTTTGAAATACCACAACATCTACTACATTCACACGCCATTCATAAAAAGTCAAAACATATGCATATATCATCAACGAGCATTATTACATACTCGCATGCATCATAATGTACATAAAAATAACTTTACTTTTTCAGGTTAAATTCTCAAATAGGTGAAAGTTATTCACAAATTTCCAGACAGAAGGTCACAGATTAATGCCCGAAACAAGACGGGAAAACTATCTGAACAACTAGGCGGGTTTGCCAACAGACAGTAGGTTACAGATTAATACCCGAAACAAGACGGGAAAACTATCTACATCCTGATGAATACTTATCTCAGATAAAGCCAAGATAAAGGTTTATTCTGACTCTCTCATATCATCAACTACTCTGGATGGCATCTTTAAGCCCATCTCCAACTACATGTTGATATCTCTCTGCCTGGAGAATAATGCATATCTGGTTAAAAATCAATGTATTGATAACTTCATTCAAAAGCGAGCATGGAGTCTAATGTACGACTCACTCCCCAGCATCAGCTTCTCCAAATGGCATCTATAAGTCCATTCCAGTACATCATTAGTTGACGATCTCATTCCATACACCAGCGAGTGCAAATTTTCAAGTGTACTCAAGTGTCCAATCATCTTCTACCTTCAGGTCACGAAAGGCAAACATACCAATCTAACCCTTCAGGTACAAGAAGATTGAATAGGGGCAACTGTTATACCCCAAAATTTGCCCTCCTATTTCTCAAGTCAATCCACATCTCCATACTCAAGAATTTCTCAAGGGTTGACCAGATGAACCCACTCCTAAGCAATCAACCCATAACTAGGGTTTTGATTATCTCAAGTCAAAGATGGTTTCTATTGCCTCAAGTGATCATCATATCTCGTCATAGGTTTCAAGGTATCACCATGCCAAGTTTCAAGCCTCATTGCTCAGGTTTGCTTAGTCAATTGCTCAGATGATTGAAAATTAGTGGTATTGGACAAAAGTCAAATGTGGTCAACATACAGTCAAACTTCATCATTTTTGGTCAACATCAATATTTTGAAGTCACATTCATCATTTTATTAAGCGTTGATCATGATTCATCAAGAAAACTCAAGATTTAATCAAAAGTCAAAGTTTCTAAATTAGGGTTTTTTGATAAAAATTCAATAGAACTTTGACCAGGCATAACTTTCACATACTTTATCATAAAAAATTTCACCAAAGCTCATTTTGAAGAGAATTCAATTCTTTACAACTTTGTGTCTCACAAACTTTGTCCAAAAATGCTTGAGTGGAGAGTTATGGATCAAGACATTATAAGTTCTTCTAAAAGTCAACAAAAGTCATCTTTTTACAAAGAAGTGTACATAAGCATGGAAGCTTCAATGTAGATGAAACCAAAAAGAGTGTTTAGAGGACCTCTTGAGCTTTCTAAAAAGTTCAAGAACACTTCAAAATGTTAAAAATTGAGCAAGATAAAACTTGTGCGAGTTTGACAATTTTGAAGAAATGCACAAAGAGCAAAGTGATAAATTTTGAACTTTTGAATAATGTGACCTATCTTTTAGGGTTTAAACATGTTCATGACCTTAACTAAGACCTCTAAATCCATTATTATATTTTTATGATTTTTATTTATATTTATTTGAATTTTGTTCATTTAAATGCTAAATAAATTGAATAAAATATAAAAATAATGGATTAAATCATAACGCTTTGTTTTGGATCAGTATTAGAGCCCAAAGATCAATCTTGGAAGCCAAGAAATTGTGTGAGGTTTGATTGAACAAGATTGAAGCAAAAATTGGATGATTTTTATACATAATTTTAATCAAATATTCTCCCATAAATGCAATATATTTCTCTCAGGTTTTTGACCTAATTGCATCCCTCTATAAATACTCAACGCCTTAAGACATCAAGGACACGAGTTTGGAAGCCATAAAGCTAGGGTTCTTGTTCAAAATTTTCAAGAGAAAGTTGCACCATCGAAACCCTAGTTGCAGCCATTCTCAATTAATTTCAAGCATCTATTCATCATCCTGAAGTTGCCAACAATCGATTCAAGCCCTTACACAAGCCAAATTGTGCCCAGAACGTGCCAACCAAGTTGCACCGGTTTTGTAAAACTCATGAAACTCAAACTTTTAATTCATGTTATTTAAACTGTTTCGATTCATATATTCATGTTCATACTGATGTTTGTGATTGTTTAGAACCATTGCTTGCAAGGTTTGAGGCCAGAATCATGTTTCACCATTGTTAGGGCATACGAACTGATGAGTTCGAAACCCTAGATACAGGTCGATTTAGGCCAAACTAACACCACCATTGGATTCCTGAGGTTTGATTTAGGGGGATATGGTCCCTCTTTTGTTTTTATTCACGTTGTATTGCAGGTTTCGAGTCTCCCCTTGCAAGAGAAGATGACCGGAAATGCCACCCAGGGTCGGTTGACCGGTGAAGACTAGGGTGAAGGCATGCGTGGCTGCGTGCGATTGGACTATTCAAAACCCCTGGGCCCCAACGCGCGTTTGTTTTAGTTGTTTTGATTTTCAGAAAATAAATCCCCATATATATTTATGAATGTGCCATAAATCATTGATGTATCACCACCCTAGTGGTTCAACATTCACGCGCTAGTTCTCTCACTCTCTCAAGGCGTGAGTTCGATCCCTACCTTTTGCAATTTTTTCCATTATTTTCTGATTTTCATAGGAATCACACATATACAATTGGAGGTGTGTTATTTATAACACGTAAAAGTGGTGTAGTGATGAACTTTTGGAACCACAACCCTCAGGTCCTGAGTTCAAGCCTTCCAAGGACCATCCTATTTTTTTAGCACTTGTTTCTTTAACAATTTTTTATTTCTTATTTTTGTTAACTAATTTAATTTATTTTCAAACAATTTTTTAAACTATTTTCAAAAACCCAAAAAATATTTAAATTTTAGATTTAGATTAATAAAATGTTTAATTAATTTTAGACACAAAAATATTTTATTTTTCCTTTCATTTAAAATTATTTTCTTAATTAATTGCTTATTAACATAGGATTAGGTTTTTCTACATTAAAATTAATCTAAAAATTCACAAATAATAATTTCCTTTCTAGTATTTAGGTTTACTAATCTTAAATCTATTTACTAAATCAAAAATAATTTTCTTTTATTTGTTTATTGCTTTATTCGCATTTTAAATTCTAGAAATCAATGTATAGGTCGTAAGGACATTTTTGTAATAGCGTAGATTTAAATTCTCGTATTTTACTTTCCGCACCTTTATTATGTAATTTCCCCAAAGCCCTGTAATAGCTTAGGACCTTACTTTTCCGCACTTTTACTTTCTGCACCTTTATTTCCTGTACATATACATTGCTTAGATGTATGACAAATAGGATTGTTTGACAAGATCTTTAAATCAACATTAGATCACCTTAAGCAATTAGGACAAAATATCTGAATCAAACACATTACTTTCACACTTACACCCCCTAGGGTACTCTCTCTTGTTGCCTTTCGAATACAAATGGCCATGTCCCTCGAACGTAGGGATACCATTAGGAAAGACCCGCGATTCAAAAATCATCACAAAGATCATAGTCCCTCAATGACCCTCGATGTTGCCTACGAATATATGATCCCGTCCCTCGATTGTTGCCTACAAATAAATGATGATCGTCCCTTCGAATTGCTAATGTATCCTTACAATGTTGCCTTCAATGACCATACGATGACCCTACGCTCGTCCCATCACATCCAACGGATAGAGTTACCTACCAACTAATGGTATAGATAGCACTATCCTAGAGGAGAAGGAAAATAACAAGAATGAACCTGAGTAGGTAATAAGACTTTTAATTGCTCGCTCCAATCTAATCAAAAATACTTTTCACACCTCACACTCTTTTCAAAAATACTTTCAAACACTTTGTATACATTCCAATGAGAATCATTACAAAGCTTGACACTTTCAAAGAAACATTTCCAAACACTTTGTATACATTCTTGAGGACTGATACAAGAATCATTATGAAGTCAAAGTGAAATACTTTTTAAAATAATTTTCAAATCACACACACACACAAAAATCAAGTTTTCAAAAGTGAGCTAAGCAATTAAGAGCCCGTAGATAACTACGGATGGAAGGGTGCTAATACCTTCCCTTTTCATAATTACCTCACATACTCAGAATCTAACAAAGATCTTTCCTGTTCTTTTCACCTTTTCTTTATTGGATAAAAGAAAATTCTTCGGCGACTCTTGCTATCCGCAACATTTGCGATAAAACGCAAAACAAACAAGTCAGTTCTCCCACCGTGTTCTATAATGTTACATCTTCATGTATGACGTTCTTTTCTTTACATCACTCTTAATCCTGAATTCAGATTTCCACACATCTATCACACAAATATCCAGCTCCCATCGAGATATTTTTTAACATTTGTATGTATCTCTTAACAATGAATCAACTCTTCATATTATCATCAGATAGTGTTGCCACACACTCTAAACTTGTGGAGATTAAAAACGAAATCAATATTGATATTCAGCTCATCCTTTATCATGAATACATCAGATAAATACTCAACTCCCGACAGAGTATATGAATTTTACACTAAAGATACACACTAATAAGTACTTAGTCTCCCGTCAAAGTACTTACCAGTTAGTCAGTTAGAATTCTCTACTTATGGCATGACACAAAAATATGCAGATTCTTCAAAGCAAACTGACTTCCTTGATTCTTTCAGACAATACCCTTTCAATATACTATTTGGGGTAGTCAAACATTCAGGACCATAATTCACTGTGGTTGGATCATAGTATTCAGCTCCAAACTAAATCTGTTATATGGTCATGAATAAAATTCCACACATCTGGTTCCTTTTATCAGAAGGATATTCCAGATACAAGCTCATCTTGATTTCTCATAAAGGGACTGTAGAGTGTATCTTTATGAGTCCTTTATACTTGCATTGAGCTCAGATTTTATACTCCCATAAGCTTAGGTCAGAAATAAACTAACATCTGGAGTAGAAAAACTTTGTTGATCGTGTCCTGATCACCTAATATAAAGCAGATGTCTCCTTTTCCAGATCGGGAGTAGGCTCCAAACATATGTACTCACACTACATTTATTTAGCACCCAGAACATTTTTTCTTCAAGTAGTAGCTGCATACTAGTAATAATAATGTTCTAACATCCTATAGAACGTTAGTTCCATCTCCTTGGAACATATCATCCTTGAAAATCTTCAAGGTCTTCAACCAATATGCATATGTGTATGAGGATCATTGATCAATTGATACTCATCAACTCTATTAATAAATGCCTTTATGAGTGGACTTGAGGAAGATCTCAAGTATCTTTGACACTTTTAATATAGTTGTGAAAATTTGCAAAATATTCTGTTGAATAAAAATATAACCCTAGAATTCTTCTTGCACTTTGAGGGTTGCATCAGAAGCTATGCAGCAGAATATAGCCATACTTAAATAGAATTTACACAATTCTTACTCCATAATTCAATTGTAAGCATGACACATAAGGATTGAAAATAAATTAACCCTACAATACGCTTGCTTCTTCACTAAGCAATAGACTAGACCTAACCAATATCCTGACCAAATGGAAACACATAAGCACAAGAGTTACCTTATCAATATCTTCACTCCCGCATAAAGGTTTTGACAATTTTCTTCTCTGTGATAAATATAGGATGAACAATTCAATCCAAATTCTTCACTCCCGCATGAAGTCTTTGAATTTAACTCTCTTTGTTCCAGCTTCATTATCTTCTTTCTTCAAGAAGGTATAACAATTATGGTCAGGTTGGTCTAGTTCTCCACAAATAGGTCCATCCTCCACTTCAAGGGACCATAGAATATGAACACGCCTTGTTCAAACATTTCTTCTACATTGTACATAAACAGAAAGTATCCCCCATGGATCTCATCCAGAAATTGACAAGAAGCCTGCTCTGATACCAATTGAAATTCTGGTGCAACAGTAGACTCAGATGTCATAAGGATGTCTTTGATCTGACATTATAAAACATACAAGGTAGGAATACAAATAACAGTGCAGGAAACAAAAAATACACAGAATTATTCACCCAGTTCGGTTCAAACCAACCTACATCTAGGGGCATACCAAGCTAGGAATGAAGTCCACTATTAGCAGTATTAATTCAGAGCTAAACCTCCCTATTTACACTCCTCACTTAATCCCTACCCAGTTCCCCTTCTACCTAAGATACCTCACTTAGATATGAGAACCTCCGCTAACTTCCAATCATCGCAATGATGTCTAGCAGTCAACATCCCAACCACTATATCAACAACTTGGTTTCCACTAACTCTTCATTCATATAAAAGTAGAAGTGATAGTTCTATCACAAACTAACTAAGTCTTAAAGCCTATAACTTCTAACTTAGGACACACCTTGGAGTTACATCACAGCTTCCTCCAAGATAACAACTGCACTCATTACTTCACAACTTCTGAGTGAGTAAAACAATCCTCTTGCCTACAAGCTTCGAGGTACAAATCAGTGACCATCCCACAATCCGAGTGGTTCACCTACAAACCAACTCTCCTAGAGAGTTATTATAGACTCAACCCTAAAAACTACATCATTGCTAAATTTGGATGGTATGAAACTTAGGTTACAAAGCTTCTACTTATAACCTATTACCCAACTGAATTTGGGCCTTCAAATAACAACTTGAAGCTGTAACAAACTGCAATAAAAAAATTTCTGCAGAAAATAAACAAGCAGATACCTTCTGCTACAATCAAGGTCCTTGTTGATTTTTCTCCTTAGCTCTTGGACCTCCACAAATGCCTTCAAGATCACGCCACATATGATGCATAATATTCCTAGAATATTCTGCATAATTTAAAACAAAAGTGTAACAAACTTTGATAGTTCAGTAGCATGATGTCTGATGTCTAATGTCGTGACATCTTCTTCGACATGTTGTCCTAGATGTTGAAACATTTCAACACAACATGTTTCTTCATTAAATAGAACTTTAACCTGCTTTCTCCTTACAAGTTATAAATCCTATTTAACATATTGCTGTTGTATTAGTTTTACCAAACATAAAGCCAATCCTAAAATTTAGAGAATCAACGATAATCATTGATATTATCTGATAAAAGAAGTATTTCACTGTGATATGCATAACTTGATGAAACATGTAGTTTAAATATGTGTTATTATTTATGACCAGGTGCATGTTAATGTTTGTATTGTTGGGTTTCTACTGTGTGGGAAATGACATGTGACACCCTTTTTGTATGTATGCATGCTATTTTACTCTGATTATATAACAATTTATATGGGATTTAGAAAGGAGTGTTACAGAAGTCATGGGCTATATTGGTTCACTAGATAATTTCATGTCTTTGCTCCTAAATACCATACGAAAGTTGTTGAAATATGGAAATATTTTCTTACCCCAAAACTATTATCATCAAGACATGGGAATACTAAGGATAATATAGGTTTGGTTAGCTATCAACCTAACTTGATATATCGACAACTTGGATTTAGTCAATCTTTACCCTTAATTAAATTATGAAATTCTTTTGTACAAAAATATATATATTTTTAGAAACCTCATGATAAATCCATTATTATCAATCAAAAAAAGAAGGTTAGATATTTTATTGATATAAAATTTTTGATTTATGGAAATTATAGAATCTTTTATTATAGCGAGTTGAATGAAGAAAATTATTCTCCTATAAATAAATAACTCCAAGTTTCACAATGTTATACTAATATTGTAGCCCAATGATGCTCTATTTCTGCAAGTATACAAAGCCTATCAGAGTAATATAAAGAGTGTTGAATCTACATAGACTAAATGATCAATCTATCATTTTCTACTACTACTGTGTTTATCTAAGCGATCAAAAATTAGGAGTAAAGTGAGAAAATAAACTGAAATAATAAACCTAAAGTAATTCAGAGATGTAATATTGGAATGTAGATCTCATCGATCATTGGCACTCTTATTGTTCCTAAACTAAACTACATATGGGACAATGTTTTCTCCTTTGAAAAAGAATTAATTAAAAAGAAATTATCGATGTCGCATAATCGGAACTGTATTTTAATCTCTAATTTATATCATGCGCTCTCGCATGCCCAACTCACTTTGGGTTAAAGAAGTAAAGACCTTTTTTAGAAATTAGTTTCTTTTGCTCTGACGAAAAGTAGTTTTGATTGGAAAATTAGACTTTAAAGGGTTCCCGACTTTCGCACGAACAACCGGGTCTTAAACTTATAAACGCATCCGAAAATAGATTTAAAACCACTTTCTAAAAACATCAATTTTTCCTAATTAATTAATAAAGTGCTTTCGTAGTATTTATTAATAAAAAAACTTAACAATTTTAATATTCGGTATCGGACGACTTTCGATCTTACCCTAAATATTTATGGATTTACTTTCGTATTAACCAATTAAATTTAGAAAATTGTAATAAAATCAAAACAGCCCCATAAGCATGTATAAAGGTAAAGCAACAATAGTTAGAGTACCATCGAATCAACGATCCTCACATTCCAACATTATTGATTTAGCTAGAAATGGTTATAACAAACGATAAAATAATTAATTTGAACATGGATTAAACATAATAGGCATAGAAAATAAGAATTGAAACATGCAATTTGATAACTTTGAAATTAAATGACAAGAACATATAAGTAGACAAACAATATAATCAAAACAATACTATTAATAAAAACCTGCTCCAATGGAGTCTTGAATCTGGTACAAAGTAATAACAGAAAGACTTGAAAGAAAATGCAAATGGAAGCAAGATTAAACTTCAACAAGATAAATGCTCCAAACTCAATACAACCTCAACGTAAGAATGGTGCTATAACTCCCTGATGTGAAGAATTATAGCTTTTCGACGATAAATTTGTGGCTTAAGTTGTGCTAAGCTTGGATGCCTTGAAAAGTGATGTTCTACCTCTATTTATAATGTTCTAAACCCCTAAAGTATCAAATAGAAGTTGTTGACTTCGTGTGAGAGAATGTAGGGATCAATGGAGGAAGTGGGAGACCAAGCCAAACCCATTTTGCAATTGCTGCAAAAACACAAAGGATGGAGAACGTCATCCCTTGTGGCGAACACCACCTTAACAAAATTTCATGACTTGGTCTTTGTGATCGTTAAGGCATGGGACACGTCATACATCTCATGGTTACCTTTATGGCGAATGACATGCTAGTCGCCTCGAGTGTAAACTGCTTATTTTTTCTCCATTTTTCATATGAATTGCTCCGCTTCTTCGCGTGTGACTCTCATATGATCAAGTACCTGAAATACAAACAAAATACTAACATAAAACTGGAAATATAGGTAAAATTACTAATAAAATATGTGCAAATCGAGTCAAATATATAGTGTGTTTTAGTGTTATCACCCAATTTGACTGAAAGCTTGCTTAATAGAAAAAAATAAACAAAATTTTTAGTGGCAAAAGTATATGTAACACACATATATAATATATATATATCTAGAAAATATATTATACATAATGTAGTTGGTACTAGTAATACATAAGGGAATATCGACATCATTATGTATAGATATCCAAAATGAATAATATATAATATATGGAACATGATACACAAGAGTGCTTAAACAAAACTAGGATCTATGTACAATATCTACATATATCCACGACGGAAGATTGAAACCAAAAATCAGGTCTCCATACATCATCAAGCGATCTTGTCCTTTCCTTTAACTAGCACAAAGCTACCTGAAAAACAACAATTATAGTGGGGTGAGATAATAATCTGAGTAAATTCCCCTATCTTATGGGTCGACTCGGATCTACAGGGACTCTTATCATGTTCTTAACTTAAGCCTTTCAACTTTATGTTACTTGTGTATTACTCACACAATATAACAAGGACTTAAGCGTTCAAGGGATTTTATGCTTCATATGGAAACACATAACACAAGTTTACATAATTCAGTGAATCACTATTCGGGAATGCAAACAACAAAGTATCTTTCCTCGGACGATCCTATGTCTAGGACTACGGACACGATTCACAGACTTACTATAATCAGATTAGTTTCCCCGGCCGATCTAGATCCATTGAATATGGCCACAGGTCACAATATCCATCTTAATGATTCGTCTATCCCGATCACTACTTTATATAAGTCTTAGATTAAGGGCAAACAAGAATGAGGGCTATTCCCGAAAACACGATTATTTTCATTAATCACAACACGATTATTCTCATAAATAACCATGTGATTATATTACAATCACCATGAGATTATATCACAACTACCATGTGATTATATCACAATCACAATATATCTCAACATGTTTCCATACAAGTTCATTTCAATCGTAACTATGACATAGTTCCCCATCCATGCCTTCAACATTCTCGTAGATGAGACACCTCATCTCAAGTGACTACTCGTTCATGGGTACACACCAAGGTACCTCTTACATTCTAGCATCACATCCTACGTTATTTACCACAGCCTAAGTTATCTTTACTAATTTAATTCACCTAGTTATAACTCTAGGTTTACTCTCACTCATTATCATGGGACTTGACCAATTATTATTCATTCAATACATCCACATCATAGTAAAAATTAAAGAGAATTCGTGATAGTTTTGCATCATTAAACATGTGATATTTGACATATAATCAGAATTTTACTTCACCAAATAATAGATCATTGGACTAGCTTTACAACACATCTGACCGTGTATCATTCTGAGTTACAAAACTCGAGATACGTTATTTTTAATGCAGCAATTTTTCCATACAGTTAGTGGTAATCAGTTACCACGAGAGTGTAATTGATTACATGCATGAAGAACGGCCCAAAAACACATTTTTATCACAGGTAACCAGTTACATGGATGATAGAAGCAAAGTAATGTTATTGATTGGCTATCATAGTACATGTGCGTACATTTTTTATTCTCTAGTCACTAACAAAATTGAAATTAGCAGAGATGTCATTGTTAAGGAGTCAGAAGCATGGGATTGGAGCAAGTCTCATCCAACTCTGGTGTAGTGTTAACACCTAAGGTAACTTATGAAGATAGTTCAGAATCTGAATATTTTGAAGAAGAGTTAGAGTCAGAAGGTGATTTTGATTTTGAAGGTGAATTTGATTGTGATCCAAATTCTGATGATGATCTAGAATCTGGTGGTCAAGACTCTAGTGGTCATTCTTTTTAAGGAGGACCTTTTGAAGTTGGAGCTTTTATAGGTGGTCAAACTTCCAAAGAGAGTCCAGAAGGCGATATAGTTCTAGAATCATAAGAAGATTTCGAACAACCCTAGAAGACACAAAGAATTAGACAAATACCAAGGAGATTCACAAAGTTTGACGTGTTGCAAGATACTGAAGTAGACTTTGAAGGAGAAGTAGTTTAGTGTTCCATGTTAGTAGAATCAGGACCAGTTGGTG
The DNA here is from genome assembly GCA_021764765.1 of Vicia sativa. Lineage (NCBI taxonomy): Eukaryota > Viridiplantae > Streptophyta > Magnoliopsida > Fabales > Fabaceae > Vicia > Vicia sativa. The sequence continues at coordinate 136,928,053 of CM038792.1, read as the reverse complement.
TTGAAGAAGCTCTCAAGAAGAAATTGTGTCTGGAGGCCGTGAAAGAAGAACTTAAGGCTATAGAGAGAAACAAGACTTGAGAGTTTACTAAGCTTCCAAAGGAGAAGAAAGCCATTAACGCCAAATATGTTTTGAAGATTAAGTTGAAGCCATATGGATCAATTGGCAAACACAAAGTAAGGCTAATAGCTAGAGGTTTTTTTTGTAGAAAAATGGACTAGATTACTTTGAAGTGTTTGCACTTGTAGCTAGACATGAAACAATCATATTGGTGATTGCTATAGCTGCAAATAGGAATTGACATTTGATATATATGGATGTGTGATCTACATTTTTGAACGATCCATTACAGGAAGAGGTATATATGTCACAACCTCCTGGATATTTGAAAAAAAATCATGAAGGGATGGTGTACAAATTACATAAAGCGTTGTATGGACTGGAACAAGCTCCTAGAGATTGGAATCTGAAAAATTGATTCATTTCTTAAGCTGCAGGGATTCAGAAAGTGAGATGGAGTATGACATTTATGTGCAACATACTTCTGAAGGCAATATGATTCTGATGTGTCTCTATGTTGATAACATATTGCTAATAGGGAGTTGTTCAAAAGAGATAGTCAAGTTCAAGAAGGTGATGATGAATGAGTTTGAGATGAGTGATATAGGAAATATGGTATATTTTCTAAGGATGAAGATTTTGTACTCTGAGAAGGGTATCATTTTGCATCAGATGAATTATGATCTAAAGTGATTTGAGCTAACAAATTGTAAGACTACAATCGCACCCGCTGAGACAAATCACAAGCTGGATTATGATGTTGAGTGTAATGATGTAGATGCTACAACTTTTAAATTGTTGGTTGGCTCATTGAGATATTTTTGTAACACCAAACCTAACATTGGTTATTAGTTGGAATGGTGAGTAGGTTTATGAACAAACTGAAATGGTCACATTACCAAGTTATTGTCAGGATTCTGAGGTACATTAAAGGGACTTTGGAGTATGCAGTGTTGTTCCTTTTTGGTGTTAAATCTAAATCTGATTCTGAGGTACTTCTAGATACTTTTTCAAGTATCTTTTCTTGGTGCTGATGAATTTGTTGTAGGATTTGAAGATCAAGGTAAGAAAACTTTTAAAGTTGATGATTGATAACAAATCGACTATAAGCCTTGCCAAGAATCCAATGTTGCATGGGAGAAGCAAGCACATTGACACAAAGTTTTATTTTCTGAGAAGTCAAGTCCAGAAACAACTTGCAGATGTTCTGACGAAGGTTGTCAAGATGGAATACTTTATCCGTTTAAGGAATGAAATTGATGTTGTAGAATTTAGTTAGCTGAATATGGATTAAGAGATGGTGATAGAAGTTATTCATATGCGTAAGTATTTATTTTAGTTAGAAGCAGAAGTTTCTGAGGTTGCGTCTCAGAAGTATTTTTAGCTTATGGGGTCTTAGTTTGTTTTTATTAGCTTAACTATTAAACATACTTTTGTTACGGCCTACGTGCCAATTTAGTAATGTAGTTGTTAATAGAATTTATTTCTCAACAAATTTATTACAGCCGTCTTTTTTCCTCTCTTCTCTTTGTCCCTCTCTTTTCTCTCTCTCTTCTTCTATTTTTATTTTCATCTTTAATCTTGTGCACCAACAATTATGTTTGTTTGTCAAACAAATATTATAGTTTAAAGGTTTTAATATGGATGGTTCTATATTTTTCACAGCTTTATAGACCTGCCTAATCTTTCTGTTTCCATATACAGCACAGAACTTTGCAATAGATTACAAACTTTCCTCAAATTTTGTCCACCATCAGGACCTTCATCACCTGCAGCAGAACTTGCTATTGCTACATTGGATTTTCATAGAGATCTTTCAGGCTGGAATATTAAGTAAGTGCTATAACTGTGTTAGTACCTGATTAGGAACATGCCTTAATTATGTAGCAAAAAATTAACCTCGGAGCTATACACAAGTTTTTTACTTATTTTATTTCCGTCTTAGTCCTATCAAAGGTGGAGTAGAGTTCAGAAACTACCTGCAGGCTATTGTGAAGAAACTCGTTAAGAATGTTTGTAGCTTTATCGAAATCAAATTTATTGTTGTTTTTAATTTAATGCTTGATGCCCTTGGTAAAAAATCTGCGCCAAGGACTAGTGTTGTCAAATAATGGAGCTATAGTGTAGCCAAATTTGAACAAACAAGTAAAGTTTTATTAAACTAATCACGTATGTTACATGTCACTGATATGAATCTTTTATTTTGTTCCAGACAAAGTTACAGAATGCGACAAAATTAAAAGAGATTCTCCAAGATTCAAAGAAAACAGTGGTTGAATCTGACTTGAAAAGTAGAATGGAGCCACTAAAAGAGAAGTTAACTTGTACCATATGCCATCTTCATAGTGTATATGAAACTCATGTTTTTATTTCCATCTGTCGAGGTTATTGGGATCGAATGGGACAGGTAACTTCACTTCCTTCTGGATTTCTTTACCTGTGTAGAAGCATCTTTGTATTTAATGAATTTTATGGAAAATTTGCACATATGTAACAGGAAATTTTGAGTTTCTTGGAGAAGAGAAAAGTTCATGGTACAAAGGTTTAAAGGTCATGAACTTCTGTAAGTAGCAACCTCTCCTTAATTGCCAAAAGTCATTTTATCATGTGTACAATGGAATGAAAACTGACAAGTATGTGTGCAGATTCTGGATGATTCATTTGCCTCAAAGATGCAACAACTTCTAGGAAATGCAATACAAGAGAAAGACATGGAGGCACCTAGATGCATTTATGGAAGTTCGTTCGATGTTATGTTAAGATGCGAGTAATCACAAGAATTACAGTTTTTACTATTAGGCCAATTAATACACATGTAAATAATATGTTGCAGGTAACAGGATAAATTAGGGGGTTAAAACTGTGATGATAACAATCAATTGTATGGTCACCAATTTTGTAGCAGGAGCAAGCAACTCAATTGCTCCTAGGAACAGTGTTTATATGATTTTTACTTACTGAGAAATGAAAAATAATAGTGTTACTTGATTTTTGCATTCTATTAACAGTTCTGAAAATTATATTTTAACAACTGTAAATATATTTGTTGTAGAAGTTTGATTCTACATTTCATGTCATTTTTTTAAGAGAATGAGATACACTAGGAGGTTTATTTTGTACAAACTCTGAAGCAGAGGTAGATTTTGAACCAGTGCCTCAGCAAGCAAATACAATCATGCATGTGCCAATGCCTATTCTTTTCAAAAGATTTCTCATCCAAGTGACTAGAAAAATTAGGGAAAACTTTTATCCCTTTAATAATGTGAACCACAATGAAATTGTGGCCAAATATAAGCCATGATTATGCTGCATTCCTAATGTGGTTGGCTCCTAAGGAATTCCCATGGTCCTGATCCAGTTCCAATCCTGCATTAGTGTAGCTCATTGGTTGAATGAATTCATCCAAATGTTGCAAGTGTGTTGGAATTATAGAAGAGTAAGTAGAATTACCTCAAGAAGCCAGCAAATGCTCTTAGACTCATATAGATGGTCAAAGCAATCCAAATTCCAATGAATCCACCCGAAGATGACAAAATAAGTAGACAAATTATGCTAATAATTGCCACTATAACCTGAGAATGAAGAATTCCACTAACTGTATATAGTTAACTTCTTACTTGTTACTCAAGGAAACAAAACCTTGCAGGAAGAGTTTGGATAATGAAACCTATGAAATGCTAACACAAATAGGAACACCTGACACGATACTGATATATTGACACTAGTAAAAATTTGAGAAAATTGAACGGAATCACATTTGTTGATGTTGAATACTGACATGTGTCAAACACCAGACACGACTTTGACGTGAAGTATTAGTGCTACATGTATTGAAGCTACGTAATTTTCAATGGTTCTATAAGGTAAGTGTGTACTAAAACATGGAGGAAGAAGATACATACCATGGAGAAGGCTGAATATGCAAAATCAGATGCACCAAAGTTGACACCATCAAATACAAATGCCAAAGAGTTTAGAGGCTGAGTGAGTGCAACAAACTGAAAGAAAGAGTTAATATGAATGTAAATTCCTCTCTTTAGGAGGTTGAAAATATAGATTACCAATAAATCCTTTCAAATTTGAACACGAATAAATTACCGGTATCCCAATTCTAATGAGGTGGAGGACATTTGCGTCTTTTGTAAAAATTTTAGCTCCAAAGTGCAATCCTGTTCCAAGAATGAATGCAAGTGCGGCTCCTAGAACTAAACCCATCTGCGTTATAACTATTTATCACATTTACATTTCAATGTATTTAAAAGGATATTCGCGCAAGCAACGTTAATCCTCATACTAAAATACCTGCAATACTCGAGATGCAGTTGCTGTGGCCTTTTCATAGTCCTTGTTAGCAAATGCACCTGCAAGAATGGCCTAATCCAAGGATAGATAAATCAAGTGTAAGTGCTTGATGTTCTATCTATGATAACACAAGACAAGCAATTTTAGTGGAGGGAGTAATCGATCATATCTCACCTGTCCGGCAACAGCCAGACCGTCAGCAAGAAGAGACACTGCCAACCAAACCTGCAGACAGACTTGAAATGCAGCCATGGATGTTGATCCGTGGCGTGCAGCTAATGATGCAGCGAGTGTCACGCAGAATGTTACAGCAATGACTCTCATTAATAACAGAAAACCTGCGTGACAATAACACGCAATTTATCTCTTTAGTATGCTGTGAAATATATCTAGTAAACAATTTTAATGACGAAACCCTTTACCATTTTTTAGAAATCGGTCAAATTGAAGGTGCTTCATGCTCGGAGGTATAAGATCAACTTGTTTCATCAAACTCCACAAGAGTATAGCTGAAATTAGATACCTACATTGATAAGAAATGAATGAAAGAGTAAAGAGACAACGAACACGATTGTTCTGCATAAAGTATTCCTCAATTCCGTATTAAAAAAGAGTATAGTAAGAGGATTTGAATCATAACCAAGTAAAACATACTGAGATATAACATGTGCAATGGCTGCACCGGTGACACCCATACGGAAAACAAAGATGAATAGAGGATCTAATGCTATGTTGGTCGCGTCTCCTGCCACTAGATTACAAACAACATATAATAATTAGAATCATATTATGGCAAATAACAACTTCAGTTTGTCGAGGTATTCATACCAGTGGCATATAAAGGAGTTTTTGTGTCTTTAAATCCTCGAAAAACTCCTTGCATTGCTAATGAAAGAAGAACTGCAGGAGCACCAAGAGACCTCAATTTCAGGTATTGCTGTGCAGGATGTAGCATAGGAGAATCCTGCATAAATAATCCGTTTTAATTCGCAGTCATCAAATGGCAACACGAGGCCGAATCACTTCAAAATAACCACCTATCACTCTATAAGCAAGTGTCTTGATATTTATGTAAAAGTACTTACAGAAGTTACTCCCATGAAGCTCAATAAAGGTTTTGCTGCAGAAATAAGTAATATTGCCTGGATGATGCCAAGGATACCTCCAATAAACAACGCGGACGAAGCTGAAGGAATATGCCTTCTCTTATGTTCAACATTCTTAACTAAGTTAAAGCTTTCAGTATCCAAATCTGATTTATGAACATAGTCATATGTTACTAATCGCGAAGTGTGTATAATGTACTAAATTGAGAAACAAGTTAGGAAAACTAATCAGAAAAGTAGAAGACCAATACTTTTCTGCGGTAAGAACTCTTTGGTTTCAGCATCCAGAGGTGTTGCGGCTTCCAAGCATCCATTCTCCTCTACCTGCGAATTTGCTCCACTGAGGGTATCTTCCTCTGCCACAAAAGAGGTTGTGACACTAACAAGTGGGAATATTGCAATTCGCGATGCTTGATTGAAGAGAGCTATGGAAACTCCTACAGCAGCAAGCTCCACTGGACCTGTAAGGACCAATAATCTTCAGCACTGATTGACACGTCAACACAGGTAATAATTCGAGAAAATGAAGCTACTAAATGTAACCATACGTGTCTATACGGTGATAAAATACCTATTTGGCCAATGAATGCAGTGTCAACAAGTGAAGCAATAGGGTCAGCTGTCAAAGCCATTGCAGCAGGCAATGCAATTGACAGTATCTCCCGACCAAGACTGTCTGACTTAAATACTAATCTGAAATAACAAGAAACTCAATAGTTAAATCTATGTACATAAATAGAACATCATAAACAACCTCCGAAACGAAAAGAAAAATTGATGTAAAGTTCATCATAACAACAGTTCATCACTCTTCATAGAACTGAAACTTCTAAATCATTTGCAGATGAAAAAACCTGATTAAACATAAAAATGGTATACCTACCTAGCATCTTTGAAGAAAGTTAAAACTGGTATTCTCATCCAATCACTAGTTGAAGAAAACACACTCTCTTTCTCGTTCATCTCTCGAGTCCAAAATTCACTGTTTTCGGTGAAAAACAGAAGAGAATTACAAAAGAAAGTCCAATATCTAGCACTGCGTTAAAAATAAACTTTCATCATGATTTAGAGCCAAGAAAACCACATATAAGAATAAGAATCTTATACTCTAATAATGTATATCTATGAATAAGAATCAAACTTAACAACAGTGATGAAAAAAAAGTTAATAAAATGCTTTTTGAAACTAACTTGAAAGTTTGAAAAAATCCAAGGAGTTGTATCTAGCTTTGAAGGGTTGTGAAGAAAAGATAAAAATCATGAAAAAGGTATGAAGTAACAGAAGAAGAGTAGAGTGTAGAATGAGAATCAGAAACTTGTTAAAAAGGAAACAACAAAACAAAAGAAACTAAGATTGGAGTTTTTTGCGTATGACAAATGTTAAATGTGTCCACAAAAATGTGGGACCTACCTACCCAGTTTCCACTACAATCTTCACCAGTAGTACCTAAACAAATAATCATGTGAAAGTGTTTGGCATTTTCTTAGTAACAGTTTTATAGTATTATTGTTTCTGTTTCTGTTTCTGTTTTGAAAAGTTTTCCAAAGTGCTGTTGCATGAATGCACCAGTGGTTGACACGTGTCATAGGCATTCTTCTGAGGAAGGTCCATCACAAAAAATGAGAGAAAATTGAAAAATGATTTGAAGACTTTTGAGTATAGGTTGATTTGGTGGAGTCAGACGTTTCTTGACTGGTTGGTTTTGGTGGATGAGAATTTTCTTAACATCTTTTCAAGTATTAAAATGAAACAAAATTACATGAAAAAGAAAAAGAAAAATGATATACTAAAAAAACTTAGTCTATATAAATGTACATTAATTTATTTCTTTTTTTAAATACCTGAATTTATGGGTTTGACTTAAGGACAAATTTTAAAACTAGTCAAAGTAATTGAAATTTACACATACCAAGCTATAAATTCAAGAAAGTGCAATAAATTCAAGACCAAACAATGTAAATATTTATTGGAGAAAGTACCGAAATTAAGAATGTTTGATTTTGTAGTATTATTAAATTTGTTGACTATTGTTATTATTTTTACATAAAATATTATTATGGGTAGGTGCCTCCGTTATATTGGTTAAAAATTATTAACTACATCATAAAATTAATTAGGTTAAAATACACGTTTGATTTTTCTATTTTGGTGTTTTCACGATTTATGTCCCTCCATTTTATTTTTAAATACTTTTGGTTTCTCATCCCCACTTTGGCTCCAAAAAAGTCTATGTGTCATTTTATTATTAACAGGTGGCATGCAATTATTTTACAGGTCATATATTGAATAAAAAATTTCAAATTAAAGAATACTCCTTCTTCCTCAACGTTGTTCTTTCCTTCTTCTTTAGAAATTTCTCCTTTCGCTTTCGATCTTTCCTTCAATATTTCATCAAAAATTGATACTTGGAAGATTTACCAGATTTGTATCATTAGAAATTCCCTTTCCCCACTCCTTCTTCTCCCATTTCCTCACTCGTTCCTAATTTTTCGAAAGCCCTAATTTTCATTGTTTGTTGCATTTGATTTCACAAACATACATGTCTTCATTTATGTCTAAGGAGGATGAGAAGTTTCGTTCCAAGTATGTAGTGATTTTATCTAGTTATGTATTTGAGATGTTGAAGTTTAGTAAACGTTGATCTGAGATGTTGCAATGTTTTTTATACTTAATAGGCCAGTTGATATAACTGAAGTTAGGTTAAGGATTAATCAGGGGGGGCGGGGGTACTTTGTTCATTACCATTGCAAAGTATATGTAAATGGAAAGGTAGAAGAACTGGAATGAGAATTTGATGTGGATTTCATGTGTTACATGGACTTTATGAAGGTTGTCAAGGAGTTGGGTTATGTAAGAATCAAGGGCACGTGGTATCATCATCCGAAATTATCACTTGCGTGTGGGCTAAGACCTCTCAACATTGATGCATATGTTCTGAAATTCGGTGAAGATATGAAAGGATAAGATTTGGGTAATATCTATGTTGAACATGTCGTAGATGAACCAGATGTTCTAACAGAAGAAGAGTATAAAGAGTATGCAGAACCTGTACAAACCCCAATTGAGATCGAATCGGATGATGAAGCACATATGGATAACAAGGAAGAAGAGAATGCAGAAGAGAGGGAAGAAGTAACTATAGAAGAGAGGGAAAAAGGGAATGCAGAAGAGAGGGAAGAAGTAACTGTGGAAGAGAGGGAAGAAGAGAATGTAGAAGAGTGGGAAGAAGAAAATGTGGAAGAGAGGGAAGAAGTGGCTTTAGAAGAGAGGGAATAGGTAAATGAAGAAGATATGGAAGAGGTAAATGAGGAAGACAGTGAAGAAGTAATTGAGAATGAGAGGGAAGAAGTGAATATGGAAGACAGAGACCAAGTAATTGAGGATGAGAGGGAAGAAGTGGTAATAGAAGAGAGAGAAAAAGTAATTGAGGATGGGATAGAAGAAGTGAATATGGAACACAGAGACCAAGTAATTGAGGATGAGATGGAAGAAGTGAATATGGAAGATAGGGAAGAAGTTATTGAGGATGAGAGTGAGGAAGATGAAGATTATGTGCAAGAGGAAGATGAAGACTTGGGGGATAGTGAATTTGATGACTTAGTTGAAGATGATTGGGACTGGACACATGAGGTACCAAGCCACACATTTACGCAAGAAAATAACGATGCAACCCAAGTATATGCAAGCCAAGAACCAACCAAAGCAATTGATTTTGAAGAAGCACATAATGTAGACTCAAATGTCCTTGATACTCCCCCAGGAAGTGAAGATGATGGTGAAGAATTTAATTATCCCAAGTTTAAAATGCCGGATTGTGGTGATCAAGTAAGATTCGAGTCTGGGATGAGATTTGCCTCAAAGGGTCTTATTAGAGATGCAGTAAAGTCATTTGTAATGGAAAAGATTAAAAACTTACATATCAAGAAAAATTATAGCAAACGAGTTGTTGTAAGGTGTGACATGAATTGTCCATTTTACATGAGATTTAGTAAACGGGTAGGGAATGAATATTGGCAGTTGGTGAGCTTTACTGATGATCATACTTGTCACAGGACTGCTAAGAATAGGTAAGCTACAACAGAATGACTTGCGAAGAAGTTCATACCACTACTGAGACATACTCCTAAAATGAGGCCCAAGGGTTTGATTGAAGAGGCACTTGAAAAATGGGGTGTGAAATTGTCCTCAGCTCAAGCATATAGGGCCAAAACTAGAGCATTGGAACTACTACAAGGTGCTATGACTGAGCAATACATGTATTTTAGAAGTTATGGTGAGGAGCTAATAAGGTCTAATCCTAATTCTATAGTGATCATTAAATATGGTATGTCTAAACAAGGACCTGTTTTTGAGAGGATATATGTATGCCTAGAGGCGTGTAAAGCTGTATTCGCATACACTTGTAGGCCTTTGATTGGTCTTGATGCTTGTTTCTTGAAGGGTGAGTATGGTGGTCAGTTAATTGCAGTAGTGGGAAAAGATGAAAATTATCATATTTATCCGATTGCTTATGTTGTGGTGGAATCCGAGACAAGAGACTCGTGGAAATGGTTCCTTGATCTATTATTAGAGGATCTGAATAGTATTTTGCCAAGATCATATGGTTTCATTTCAGACCAACAGAAGGTGATTTCATATATTTTTTTCCTTTACATATTTACTTACATATTTAGTTACATATTATGGTATACAATACTATCATTATTATGTTTTGATAGGGCTTGGTACCGGTTATTGCTGATTTGGGACCGAATGTTGAACACAGGTTGCGCGTTCGACATTTGTATGGAAATTGGAAGAAGAAGTATCCTGGGGAAGTCGTGAAATAATTATTTTGGGAAGCGACTAGGGAAACTGTAGTTCCAGATTGGGAAAGAGCCATGTTAAAAATTAAAGTTAAACATGAACATTCTTGGAAAGACATGAAGGACATTCCACCATCCATGTGGACTAGGTCTACATATCGAACTGACAGTCACTGTGATTTGCAGGTTAATAATATGTGTGAGTCGTTCAACAACGGTATCTTGGAGTATAGGGACAAGCCCATCATAACTTTACTAGAAGGTTTAAAGCACTACATTACCACAAGGATAGTGAAGCAAAAGAATCTCATGAGTCGATTCAGAGGCTCAATTTGTCCCAAGGTGGAACAATCAATTGAAAGGTTAAAGAGGGAATCTGGGGGTTGGGCACCAAGTCATGACACTTTCGAGGTGAACTTGCAAAAATTTCATTGCACTTGCCGTAAATGGGCCTTGAGTGGCATTCCATGTGTGCATGTTGTTGCTTGTATTTTACACAATAAGGCTGACATATTCCCTTTTGTGTCTAAATATTATGGGTAATTTGTGCAACCGTTAAGTTACTGCATATTGTATGCATACTTTTAACTTACAGTTAAGTTACTGCATATTATGCAGGAAATCAAGCTTCATGGCTACTTACTCTTATATAATGCTGCCATCTAATGCCCCAGACTCTGGCCTGTAAGTAATGGAGAAATGATTAATCCACCGATTATGAGAAGGGCATCGGGCAGACCCAAAAAGAAAAGAAATAGGGCTAATGATGAATCAACTTCCAGCAATGTACTACCAAAACTTTTGACCACTGTCAAATATAAAAAATGTGGCACTTTAGGACATAACTCAAGGACTTGCAAAGGGAAAACAACGGCGGATCAAAAATTATCAAAAGGTAGTAACAAGGCAAGGAAGAAAGGGAAGACAAATGAATCACCAATTGTGTTGACATAATGCTCACAAGCTCCACAAACACAAGAATGAAAAACTATACCCTTTTTTTTGGTTGAATCCACATTTTGTGTAATGGATCACATGTAATAATTGTGAGTCCAAATTCTATTTATGTGTAATGGATTCAATTTATGTTTTGCTAGTTTGCACTTAGTTTATGTTTATGTGTAATGCTTTGCTAGTCTTTTGTTATGTGAACTTAATGTTAAAGCCATAACCAAACTGAATGTGTAATGGATTCAATTATATGTGTAATGTTCATGCCATATTCGGTTTATGTGTAATGGCTTCTATTATATGAACTGAATGTTAAAGCCATAACCAAACTGAATGTGTAATGGATTCTGGTATGTATACATAACCAAATTATGACAGTATATGTTATATGACAGTATATGTTATATATCCAAAATATATATTCAACATAACCAAATTATATTAACTAAATGACCAAATTATATGAACTGAAAATTATTCAACATAGACTGCATAACCAAATTATATTATATACTCAACATTCTCTGATTACCAAATTACATCATAGTTTGAACATTACATCAAAACCTCAATGATTACAACATCAAAATCATTACATAAAATAATTCAACAACATCCCTCCAAAATTATAATAATTAGTGACATCTTCCCTTCAAGTTTCTTGTAAGCAATATGACAATCAAAATCCAAGAAAAAACCAGGAACATAACCAAATTCTTGACCTTTCTTTGGAGTTCCTCACCAATTTTCTTAGCTACGTCGTCCTTATGCTTCAAATCATTAACTTTCGCCAATAGTGAGTTTATGACTTCCTGTGAACGGTCTGGAAATTGCTCATCATACCACTCAAAGAAGGAACATCATTTTCGTCCATGTATCTGAGCAAACATAAATTATGGTTTCAATGTATGAAATTAAGCAGAATTTAAGACCTAAAAATTAGGGTTTTCTTGATTACCTTGTATGATCCACATCCATAGAACCTACGCCCTGGATTTTGAGGTGTCCACGCAGTAGCCACTAGTGATTCCAAGCCACAGTAACAAACCATATTTCTCCTCCTAGAATGAGACGAAGAACTTGATACTTAAAAAGATTGGGAACCCATAAGCGAATGATTGGAGCTCACAAACAAAACAAAATCTGAAATTTGAACGAAATAGAAAGAGATTATGGATATTGGAGGAAAGAACAAAAGCGAAAGGAGAAATTTTTGAGGAAGAAGGAAAGAACAACGTTGAGGAAGAAGGAGTATTATTTAATCTGAAATTTTTTATTCAATATATGACCTGTAAAATAATTGCATGCCACCTGTTAATAACAAATGACACATAGACTTTTTGGAGACAAAGTGGGGATGGGGGACCAAAAGTGTTTAAAAATAAAATAGAGGGACCTAAATCGTGAAAACACAAAAATAGGGGGATCAAAAGTGTAATTTAGTCAATTAATTAATTATATTATGAGTATTAATTTTTTTAAGAAAAATAAACTATTAAAAATGTTATTTAAAAAAAATTAAAATTTTTTAACTATAAAAAATATTAAATGATCTTTAATCACACTTTATTTTCTTTTAAAAACATGATAATTAAATATATTTTATTATTGCATTGACTCAAATTAAATTATTCACTCATTTTCTCTTTCTTACATAATTTATAAACGTGAAAGTAAAAGAAATTTATAATTTAAATATTTTAATTTTATTTCAATATTATTATATGAAAATTTAATTTACTATAAACTAAATATTAAATACAATAAACTCACAACAAATTAAAAATAAAATATTACAAAAAATAAAATAATAAGTAAAAACCTAAATAAAAATTTATATTTAATTTAAAGAGTTAAATATGTTTTTGGTCCTTCTAAATATCTGAAATTCTGTTTTTAGTCCCTCTAAAATTTTTCTTCAAAGAATGGTCCTCCTGAAATTTTAACTTTTGGTCCCTTTTGCAATTTAGCGATTGTTTTTACAATTTAGAGACGATTTTAACGACCGTTTTTACAACTTCGCGATAATTTTAGCGACCGTTTTTTATTTAGCGACGGAATTAGAGTCCATTTTAGCTACGATTTTGTCATAAGTTAAAATTTAAATTTTTAGAAGGACCATTATTTAAAAGAAAATTTTAAAAATATTTAAAATAAAATTTAAAATATTTGAAGAAACTAAAATCATATTTAACCCTAATTTAAATATCAAATATAAGTAATATGGAGAAGCAACGAGAAATTGCACTAAGTACGAGTAAAAGTAATAATATGTCCTGGCAAAATGATATTTCTTATCATTAAAATATTTCAATTTTTTCCTTAAATAAAACTTTTATTAATCTATTTTTCTAAGAAATTTTAATAAATTAGTGATACAATTAATTTTATGATGCAATTAACCAATGCTATTAGCATTACCCATAAATAAATATTCTTCAACTCTATTTTCATTCTGAATAAACCTGATAGAATATAGAATATTTTAAAGTTCATCGATAGAAAAAAATTGAATCAATTAATTTATTATAAATCATACTTAACCATATCAAACTTGTTTGTGAAAGTCATTGAAAACGAAATGCATGTTATTTTAATTTTTGAACTTATTTACACTTAAAATAAAATTGTATCAGTCGAAATCGGTATAATACACGATTATTAGATATGCAAAATTCGCTTAGCAAATACTCTCTCCATTCTCTTTTTATAATAAAATTTTGAGTTTTTAGATTTATTAAATAAATAATATATTTGAATTATATATAAACTAAATATATTAATTATTGAATAAATCTAAAAAGTAAAATTTCTTAGGAACAGTATTTACTAAGTGAATATGGGTCATCCAAATATTTCTCAAATTTAATAGGGCTATCGTAATTTTCAAAATGTTAAACTCAGTCAAAACATAATAGGACTAAACAATTATTTCTTATGGGCTATGTTTCATACTCGTATCGCCAGTAATTGAACAAGACGAAGATTGGGGAACCAGGAGTTGAGAAATTTGTACACATAATGATAGAATCAACAAAAAAAATACCAATAAATAGACTATATGAGGGTGAATATGGAGTGTCGTGTATCCTAAAGTTAATGGAACATTCATGCACTACATGAATAACTAGTCGAATGAAGCACATTTTTGTAGATCACAACTTTATGGACAAAAGGTTAATTCCCTTATAAATACTAACATTTTTGGAGTAGTTAAGGAAACCCCATTCAACATTCTTTGAAGTAATTTCCCACATGAATAATCAGTCGAATTAAATACATCTTTGTAGGTCACAATTTTAGGCTAGTTACGTCAAAATTCACATTCAAACGTAGATTAACATTCTTTAGAGTAGTCATGGAATTCACAAATAAAAGACAAAATTTATTTTTTAAGATAATCATTTGAAGACAAGAGAATCTTTGTTGAGAACTATCAGCCGGTCATCGACTAACATTCATAATTCAACAATAAATTTGGAATGTATGGTGGAACGCCACAACCAATACCAATAAATAAAATTTTAATCATCATGACAAGATTGTGTTTGACGTATGAACTTTTGGTCTAGAAAGAGTTTCATAAATATGGTACAACATGACCATCATCCACGAGAAGTCCAAACCAACAACAAATAGATAAACCTTTATTAACACTAAAAATACAAAAAAGTTATGTGTTTTCCTAATGTTTTTGAAGTTTGCAAGTGTCATGATATGATATATCGGTATCATGCCCAATGGTTTCTATTAAGACCTAATCAAGATAAATCTAGCTACTCATAGTGATACAAGTTATTACCATGAGTTTAAATGAAGAATACATGAAGATCACTAAAGAAACATGTCTTCAATGGCTCAAAAACTCTAAAATTCCTTGTTGTAGAACTCTTTGGCGTCAAATTCTACTATGAAATTCATAATCCTTGCAAACGTATCATTTTTTTATATTTAAAAACCAAAAACACATCTGACACGCGTGCCATCACGACCACGATAGGCAGTATCACGATCGCGATACTTTTCCATCGTGGTCACTATGAGTGCATCACATTTGCGAGAAATCCCGGGGAAAATCGTGCTACTTTGCTTGCTTTTTCTTGTAATTTTTTCTAAGTCCATAATTTCTCTTCTTTAAGCTATTCTTCCCATTTCCTCGTCACTTTAACTCATATTTTACTTGAAATTTCACTAATTCTATAAAAAATACTCGTAAAT
This sequence comes from Vicia sativa, assembly GCA_021764765.1. Classification (NCBI taxonomy): domain Eukaryota; kingdom Viridiplantae; phylum Streptophyta; class Magnoliopsida; order Fabales; family Fabaceae; genus Vicia; species Vicia sativa. The sequence goes on along the minus strand of CM038792.1, from coordinate 136,912,610 downwards.
ATTACGCAGTGATAGAGTGTCATCACAACCCCAAACTTAATTTGTTTCTTGTCCTCAAGTAACTTACTTGTAAATTTAAAATTTCAACAGAAATAAAATGCTTACATTTACCGATGAATATCACCTATATACTTTTTATGAACATCACGCCCATTCTCTGCTTCAATCTAGATGATTGTAAAAAGTTCTTCCAACATTACACATACTCAATTTGCCTCTCTTCTAAAGTTTGTTTACTCGAATTGATAGGGTAATGACACAATCAACCTACAAAAGAATTTTACCATAAATTTGTAAAATTTCTGATAGAGTAACTCAAAGTTATATTTTATCACACACTTTCGAGGTCTTTCAAGGTTGTAATGGGGTTTATAACAATGTATGATACTTTTAGGAAAGTAGGCTTAAACCTTTAGATTTAGGTATCTAATTTTCTTTATGTTATCATGTTCTTTTCATCGTGTCTTTTAGATGGTCAATTGGTATTAGAGAATGCAATTTGTTGGTCTTTTCTTACATTTTTCACAATTTTTTTGAAGAAGTCATTTTAACTTCTTATTTTATTTATTTCTTTTTCTTTATGCCCTTCTCATCTTTAGATAACTTCAAATGTGTAGGAGCAAAAGTTCTTTTGTGACTAGCATTCTCCAATCCAAACTTTTTCACAATATTCTTTGCATATTTGCTTTGAAAAATAAAAATGGAGTATTTCATCTGCTTGACTTGCAGACCAAGAAAGTATGTTAGTTCACCTACCAAACTCATCTTAAACTCAGATTGCATAAGTTTAAAAAAATGTTGGCCCATCTCATCTGACATTCCTCCAAATACAATGTCATCCACATAGATCTGGGCTATCATAAATTTTCCACCCTTCCCTTTGACAAAGAGGGTCTTATCAATTCCACCCTTTCTATATCGATGGTTGATAAGAAACTCAGTCAATTTCTCATACCAATCTCTTGGAGCCTGCTTTAAACCACATAATACCTTATTTAGTTTGAACACATGATTCAGAAAAGAAGGATTAACAAATCCTTTTGGCTCTTCAACATATACTTCATCATTTAGATAGCCATTTAAGAAGGCACTTTGTAACACAGTGGGAGAACTGACTTGTTTATTTTGCATTTTATCGTAAATATGCGGATAGCAAGAGTCGCCACCGACTTTTCTTTTATCCGATAAATAAAAGGTGAAAAGAACAGGAAAGACCTTTGTTAGATTCTGAGTACGTGAGGTAATTATGAAAAGGGAAGGTATTAGAACCCTTTCCATCCGTAGTTATCTACGAGCTCTTAATTGCTTAGCTCACTTTTGAAAATTTGCTTTCTGTGTGTGTGTGATTTGAAAAGTATTTTGAAGAGTATTTGAAAAGTATTTCAGCTTGACTTCGTAATGATTCTTGTATCAGTCCTCAAGAATGTATACGAAGTGTTTGGAAATGTTTTTGAAATTTTTAACTTTGTAATGATTCTCGTATGAATGTATACAAAGTGTTTGTTTGAAAATAGTTTTGAAAAGAAGTGTGAGGTGTGAAAATGATTTGTTTTGATTGGAGCAAGCAATTTAGAGTCTTATTACCTACTCAGAATGGGTCGTTCTTGTTATTTTCCTTCTTCTTTAGGATAGTGCTATCCATATCATTAGTTGGTAGGTAACTCTATTTGTTGGATGTGAAGGGATGGACGTAGGGTCATCTATGGTCATTGAAGGCAACATTGTAAGGATACCTTAGCAATTCGAATGGACGATCATCACTTATTTGTAGGCAACAATCGAGGGACGAGATCATACATTCGTAGGCAACATTGGAGGGTCATCGAGGGACTATGATCTTTGTGATGATTTTTGAATCGAGGGACTTTTGCTAATGGTAACCTTACGTTCGAGGGACATGAACATTTTTATTTATAAGGCAACAAGAGAGATTACCCTAGAGGGTATGAGTGTGCAAATTGTGTTCAATTCAGATATGCTATCTTTGAATTTAGAGTTATCTAACGGTTGATTTTAATCTTGTCATACAATCCTATTAGTCATACATCTAAGTAGTGTATATAGACAGTTTATAAGAGGTGCGGAAAGTAAAAGTGCAGAAAATAAACTCTACGCTATTACAAGGCTTTGGGGCAGTTATATAATTGGAGGTGCGGAAAAGTAAAGTGCGAGAAATTAAATCTACGCTATTACAAAAATAACCTTGCGACCTATACTTTGATTTCTAGAATTTTAAATGCAAAACCAATAAATAAATAATGAGAAAAATATTTTAATAATTGTGAAAATATTCTAAATCCTACTTATTAAAGGAAAATATTTTTTTGGTATTTTTTGGAATTGATTTTGATTAAGAAAAATAATTAAAGTTTAATTTAAAGGTTAATTAAACAATTAATTAAAAATACAGGAAAAAATAAAAGTGTTTATGCCAAAAATTAAATAAAGATTTTATTAACCTAAATCTAAAATGAAAATATTTTTTGTGATTTTTATTGTATCTTAAAAAATATTTGAAAAGAAAATAAATTAAATAAATGAAATAAATAAGAAAATAGGTTAGTTTGTAAAATGGTAAAAATTAGGTGCAGTCCCTGGGTTTCGAACTCAGGAATCAGGGGTTACCAGCGCACCTCCCTTGCCACTTATGCTACATGTGCTAGCTGTTTGAATAATGGAGACAAAATATAATATACGAAATTAATTAATTTTGATTTTTTTTTAAAAGAAGAACAAAATGCGCGTGAAGGGGTTCATCGTCCCTGATTTGAAATTCTGGGACTTTTACCTACGGATGTTTCGTTGCTAAAACCTATAGTGACGGTCTCGTCCATCACTATAACACCTGCATATTTTAAAAGTCAAATACAAGCAATATAAATTAACTATGAAGACATGGATCGACTGAAAACTCCTTCTGAGCACGATGGTACCACTCGTTTGATCCAATTTTACCTAAATAAGAAAACCCCAAACCGGAGCTTCAACCCTAACCATGGTGGAATCGTGTACCTGCACTTAAACTTAAATCAAACAACCCAGATAGCTTGCAAACATCATCATGAACACAAATATACAGTCGAATTATGTTAAATATGCATGAATCTTTGAAATCGATTTTGAAAATAAATGAGCAAACTATGATTATGTTTGGTCGATTCTAGATGCTTCGATTGATGCTGATGGTCTGGAACGCTTCAGAGCAGGTCGAGGAAGTTGTTTGAATGCTTGGAATGGCTTTAATTGCCATGCAACCTTGACTGCTAATTGCTTGTATGGCACGATTTTTTCCTAAGTTTTTCTAGGGTTCATTAGCCTGCAAAAAGTTGTCTTCAGCATCTAGAATGCTTGTGTATATATAGTAGAAGGATTTAGGTCAACAATTGTGTAGAGAATATCTTCATTCATGAGAAAAATATTTGATTTCTAATTTGCATTAAAACTTGATTTTTCTCTTCAATCTTGAACCAGTCTCATGCCAATCAAAGATATTTCAAAATTGGCAGCTTTCCATGAGTATCATGGACCTCAAGCAATTTGAATTTACAGCCTTGCAGTTGTTTTATTTAATTTTTGTATTTTATTTTAATTAAATTTGAATTTTAATAATTTAATTCAAAAATAAATAAAATAAATAACAAAAGGGCGTGTGGATGGGCTTGGAGGCTCTTGGAAACATTAGAAACAAGTTTGAATCAAAGAAATATAGGCCCATTTGAAAAAATTTCAAGTTTGGTCAATATTTTCTTCATGCATTTCTTCAAAATTTCCATTTTTTTCCCAAGTCATAACATGCTCAATTTTTATCATTTGAGAGTGTTCTTGGACTTTTTAGAAATCTTAAGATGTCCTATAAATTATCATTTTGGTTTCATCTTCATTGAAGCTTCCATGCTCATGTACACCTCTTTGGAAAAAGATGACTTTTTGTTGACTTTTAGAAGGACCTATAATGTCTTGACCTATAACTCTCAAATGAAGTATTTTTGGGCAAAGCTTGTGATACACAAAGTTGTAGAGAATTGAATTCCCTTTAAAATGAGCTTTGGTGGAAAACTTTCTGATAAAATATGTGAAAGTTATGCCTGGTCAAAGTTCTGTTGACTTTTTATCAAAAAACCGTAATTTGGAAACTTTAACTTTTGACCATTCTTTGAATTTTATTGATGAATCATGATCAATCCTTGATCAAATTATGAATGTGACTTAAAAATATTTATGTTGATAAAAAATGATGAAGTTTGACTGTATGTCGACCACAATTGACTTTTTGTCAAATAAAATAGATTTTCAACCCTTTGAGGAATTGACTGAGCAAACTTGAGTTGTGAGGCTTGAAACTTGACATGGTGATACCTTGAGACATATGAGCAGGCATGATGCTCACTTGAGGCAAGAGAAACCATATTTTACTTGAGAGAATCAAAACCCTAGTTATGGATTGATTGCTTAGGAGAGGGTTCATCTAGTCAACCCTTGAGGAGCTCTTGAGTATGGAGATGTGTATTGACTTGAAAAATAGGAGGGAAAATTTTGGGGTATAACAGTTGCCCCTGTTCAATATTCTTGTACCTGAGGGGTTAGATTAGTATGCTTGCCTTTCGTGACCTGAAGGTAGAAGATGATTGAACACTCGAGTGCCCCTGAAATTTGCACTCTTTGGTGCATGGAAGGAGACCGTCAGCTGGGCTTATAGATGCCATTTATAGAAGCTGATGTTGGAGATTGAGTCGTACGTTAGACTCTATGGCAGTATTTGAATGAAGTTATTAGTACACAATGATTTTTAACCAGATATGCAGCATTCTGCAGGTGGAGAGATAACAATGTGTAGTCGGAGATAGGCTTAAAAGATGCCATATGGAGATATTGATGATAGGAGAGTCAGAATAAACCTTCGTCTTGGCTTTATCTGAGATGAGTATTCGTCAGGACGTAGATAGTTTCCCCGTCTTATTTCGGGTATTAATTTGTAGCCTGTTGTTCGTTGGTAAACCCGTCTGGTTTCGGGACTTCATACCATTTGATTGTGTAGATTAGTCGCCTCGTCTTGTTTCGGGAATTGATCTACAGCAAGGGTTATACACAAGGTAAGAATCTAAGAAATCTATATCTAGAAAAGCTCAAATCCCTAACACAAGGTAAAAAGAAGAAATGTGGCCGCTGTTGTAGGGAGATGATCTTGCTGAGGATATGATAATGTAGTGATCTTGTTGGGAAATCCGCCTCTGTGATGACTCTGTGGGGATTGTAGAGATTATTCCGTGAGAATATTTCTGTGAAACTGACTCTGCGGGGGATGCATTGGTGACTTGGGTTTTCATCTTAATTCATAAAGTCTGTAGTAATTGTCATTTCTGTTTGCTTTTCGTGTATTTGTGAACAGATTTTTATTGTCATATGCGTATAATCATTTATAGCAAACATTGGACTTATGCAAACAAAACAGATAAAAGTAAAAAAATTTGAAACTGGAAAAGGGGAATTATATTAATTTTGAAAAGTAGGCCTATAGACAAGCGGTTAATGTACAAAGAGAAAAATATCCTAGTAAGAGGAAATCATCGGAAACATTTGGAAAATAGTAAAATCTATGTGGAAATAATCTCATCGAGTTTAAACTCTACTATTGCTTATATATTTTCGACTATCTCATCTCCTTGCTGCCAGAAGAAGGTGATTGGCTTGATCTACGCCATTTGAACTTGAAGCTGATAGTAGTGTAGTTTGTAAGTAGATGGTCTTGACGAGACATAGTTGTACGCTTTAATCCCTAACTTTTGCCTAAACCCCCCTTTCGGGTTTTCAGTCTACCGGGATACCCTTTTTTGCCCAAGCCGCCTTTGTAGGTTTTCGACTTGCCGGGTGTACTTTTTTTATATGTGGTCCCTAATTTTTGCCCGAACCCTTTTGGTTCGCTAGGGCGCCCTTATTTTTACCTAGGCCATTCGACCTAGCAGGTCTCATTTATGCGTAGTATTATTTAACTATGTATGCGTTCACAGGGTGCGGGAGGCCTTCTTCTCCATCCATAGTACTCAGTATCATGGCTCCGTCGGAAAATATTGTCTTGACTACAAATGGTCCTTCATAGGTGGGAGTCCATTTGTCCCTAGGACCACCTTGTGGTAGGATGATGCGCTTGACTACTATATTGTCAAATTGGTACACTCGATGCTTGACTTTCTTGTTGAAAGCTTTGATCATTTGTTTTTGATATATCTGTCCATGGAAAATGGTTGCGAATCGTTTCTCATCAATCAAGTTTATCTGGTCAAGCCGAGTCTGGACCCATTCGTCTTCGTCTAACTTTACATCCTTCAATACTCTGAGTGAGGGTATCTGAACCTCGATAGGTAGAACTGCTTCCATATCGTACACGAGAGAGAATGAGGTTGCCCCTGTAGATGTTTGTACTGAAGTGCGATAACCATGGAGAGAAAATGGCAACATCTCATGCCAATCCTTATACTTCACTGTCATCTTTTGTATGATCTTCTTAAGATTCTTGTTGGCGGCTTCCATCGCGCCATTCATCTTTGGCCGATATGAAGAGGAGTTGTGATGCTTAATCTTGAACTGCATGCAGAGTTCGGCGATCATCTTCTGAGTATTTAGTATTTGAGACAATGTCAATGCTTTTATTTTTTTTAGACTTTTCACTGATGCCTAATTCAAAGGTCTGTAGGGATCCCATAAATTCAATAACTTTCATGTTGTTTATATCTTGGACTTCTTCAAATGGAAATAACCTTCATGTCAAACCTCTTTGAAAGAGATATGGGAATTTTTCTAACCAACTTAACTTCTGACATCTTCTCCCCAGGGCACACAAGGAATTTGCTATCTCAATAACATTTATGTGAAAGTCATGAATGCTCTCACCCTTCTTCTTTCTTAAGTTCTTAACCTTGGTGCTAAGAAGTTGAACTCTTGACATCTTCACCTTAAAGGTTCCTTCATGAGCAGTCTTCAAGATCTCCTAAGCGTCTTTAACAATAATACAACTACTTATCAGTCTAAAGATGTTCTTGTCCACTCCATTGAACAAGACATTCAATGCTTTGGAATTTCCCTGATCTAGTTTATCATATTCATCATCCTATTCTTCCATAGCCTTCAGCATATCAGTAATCTTCCCATCCTTATCTCTGATTATTGGAGTATCCAATCCTTTGACTATAGATTTACAAGCCTTGTTGTCCATGGATTTGATAAAGGCCACCATGCGAGCTTTTCAATAGTCATAGTTGGATCCATCAAGAATTGGTGGTCTGTTTAGAAACCCTCCTTCCTTGTCCATTATACCATAAAGTATCTTCCCTAAATCTTACCCAGATACAAAGCAACATGCTTTCTCTAATACCAATTAAAATTCTGGTATGCAGATATCAGATGTCCTAAGAGATGCCGAGACAATAATATCTGATTAAAACACAATGACAATAATATTAATTTAAGGTAAAGGAACACACAAAATTATTAACTCAGTTCAGTGTATAATAACACCTACGTCTACCAGTTTGTAGATCTTCAGCAAACTATCTCCAGCTTACAATCTACTCACCTAATCATTATTTGTGCTTAACTTCTACCTAATACTCACTAGGTATGAGACTATTCTTAAATGAATTTCAATCACAACAATGAAAAAAACTTTAAAATTTAGAATATTTCAGAAGTTACACTTCAAAGACACATTATCACTCAATGCTTAAAAGCTTAAGAATAATTGACAGAATTTACAAGTCAATAGAGACAATCCTACTCTTTTATATAATGATATTAGATATGCTCACAATTAACAAGAACACAAACCCCAAAATCTCACTAGAAGATACGATACGTTCCACACCTAATTTAGGTTTGTAACTTTCTTTATATAAGCAATGTCTGGCCTGGATTTGAGCTTCAAAAATGCTGCAGTGTAGCTGCTAAATATCTGTAGAATCTTTTGCATAATAATATAACTTCAATCATATGTTTCCTAAAATGTCTCAACATTTAGGAAAACAAATTAATCTTCTAAGTTCAAATATAATCTTTGATTCCTCAATCATTGATACCACATACGGTAACATAATATTCATAGAATATTCAAAATTTGTTATAATTAAATATAGGGTTAAATACACTTTACCCCCCTGTAATGTTAGCGAGTTTAGGGTTACCCCCCTGGTAAAGTTATTTTTTCAATACCCCCCTTATGTTATGTAGATTCCTTCATAGAACCCCCTAATATCCAGGTGGCATGGAATCTTGGTTTTTTATTTCAGACGTGGCTTTTTAATTTTTTTATTTTCACATGTGAATCTTCATTAGGTCTCCAGCATGGCATAAACTAGAAATTAGGGTTCCAAATCCATCCCTCTCTCTCTTCGTGAAATCCATCCCTATCCCAAATCCATCCCTCTCTCTCTTCGTGAAATCCATCCCTACCCCAAATCCATCCCTCTCTTCATCTTCGTCCGTGTCCCCTTCATCTGGGTTATGGGTGGCAGCAAGGCATCTTCCACGAGTGAAGTTGGAAACGGCTTACCAAGATGTGGATGCAATGAAACCATGAAGTTGTGGGTCTCCAAGTCAATTGAAAACCCCGGTCGCAAATTTTGGAAATGCAGGAATTATATGGTGAGCAATTTTGAAGCATTTTATTATTTTGAGTTTGATTTCGAAATTAATTGTTGGTGGTGTTTGTCTCAAATTGCAGAATGGGTGCGGTTTATTTTTGTGGGATGATTTGGTCAGTGAGTTTGCAGTGAAAGAAACCAATCCGTCCGGATGCCGCCAATGTGAAGTCAACAAGGCTTATTTGATTGAATTTGCTAAAGAGATTGTTGAGGAGATAGATTGCAGAGTCGGAAAGCTTAACAAGTTAGAAAAACTGAAGAAAAAGATTGCAATGGAAAAGAGGAAAAATTTATGGTTAATGTTTGTAATTGGTCTGTCATGGATGTTGATAGCAGCTATGGTTAAGTTAGTCTAATGAGTCTGTCATGTAATTGTTATGTCATTAGTGTTTTTCAGCAATGTAATGTTGAACTTGTAATGTGTTCATCAATGAAATGTAATCTGTTCATCAATCTTAAACTGTCAGTGCAGCATCATTATTTGATTAAACTTTCAGCATTCAATCTACCAATAATGACAGAAAAAAGTTATATCATAATGAAAGAGCAAAATTGCAAAATCATCAGAAAACTACAGAACAATTTTATAGTCAGTAATTCTAAAGAAAATATGACATAGTAAACATATAAATAAATTGAAATATATTAATGTAGTCTATCTCTTAAACTTTTTCAGTGCAGAATTCGAGGTGAATGTAATTAAATACTTTGGCTTTTTCTTTAGGTCCTGCAGAATTCATGGTTTTGTTGTAAGATTAGTGCACAGACTAGCCATGGCTCTCTGCAGAATTCATGGTTTATGAAAAACAAGAAAAAAATGTGACAGACTAGCCATTGTGTTTTATAGACAATACACACCAATAATGTTAAACTGATACATTAGAATTGATCATCACAGTAAGTGCATATGTTTGTTACAAAAGGATTACAAAATACATGTCTTCAAAGATCAGTTGGCATTACAAAAGAGTTTTCCAAAAGGATTACAAAATACATAGCAGAAACATAATAATCAGTCCCTCATTTTGAAGTGGGTATGTCTTCATTTTCTGGTAGGGTAATTGGTTTGTCACTAGATATTCCTTCACCTGTTATGGGTCTTTTAAACCAACTCAACTTGATCCTCTCACTTTGCCTTCTTTTGATGATAGGTTTTTTTTCAACCCTTTTTCTGGATTGTTTTGTGATTGAGGCAGCCACACTAGATCCTGTTTGACTCATAATAGTTGGAACAGGCATATCAGTTGGAGGCTGTGGATCAGTTGGAACAGGCACATTTGTTGGAACAGTCATATCAGTTGCAGTTGGGGCAGGCATATCAGATGCAGTTGGCATATCATTTGCAGTTGGCATATCAGTTGCAGTTGGGGCAGGCACATCCGTTACAGTAAGTGCATCACTTGGAGCAGCCATATCAGTTGGCACATGTCCTTTTTTAGGTTTTCTCTACAATGTAAGACACAATGTATGGTTGTCATCACAATGCATATCACAATGAAGAATGTAAGACAGAATGTAGAATTCCATACCCCACTTGAATATAAAGTCTTTGTTTAGATGCTCTTTCCTAAACCTAGCATACTTGGGCCTTTCTTCATCACAAGAATCATCTGGGTCAGAACTATTAAACTCATCACTATAGTATACATCATCTGAATCCATACTCTTATTGGGCTCCTCCATACTGTTATTGGGCTCCTCCATACTGTTATTGGGCTTCCAATAAAGCCCACAGAGACTTGCATCTTCCCTAATAGGCTTAGTAACATCTATTCCTTCAAAACCATCAAAGTAAGTGAGCTCTTTCATCTTCACCGTCATCTAACCCTCTACCTTCTCCTCATCTAACCCATCAATTCCATTATCGGGGTGGTCATCATCATTCACACATTTAGGTTCCCTATCGCAGGTCCATGTTCCCAGACTATGTTCAACATACAAATCTCCTTTCACATTCATTGCACTAAAGTATAGAGCAAAATCAACAAGATCATCATCTTTCCTAATCGAAAAAACCATCTTGAATTTCTAAAACTTTTGTCCATACCCTAACACAATCACCTTATACCCTAACCTACTCAACAACTTCTCAATGTTATCCATGTTCCAATTTGAAACATGTATCCCATTAATGTCGATCCGTACCCTCTCGTATATAATTTCTTCTTCAAAACCTCAGAAATTCACCCCATGGTGGAGTGTAACACTAAAGTGTTGTGAATCTGTCAATATATTATACCCACATGTCAAAGATTGTTGATTTCAAAATTTTACCCTACGACATTGATGAACTTCAAATTTTACTAACCTCGGACTTTGGACACTTCACGAGCTCGCTTCATCGAAATGGATCGCTTCTTCGATTCGAGGTTGTCTTCATCTTCGTCTTCACCGCGGTCGTCTTTCTCGCTTGCTTGCCCGCATTCTTCTTCTTCGTCTTCGTCTTCCCCGAAATTTCGTCTTCGTCTTCCCTGCTATGTTCAGAACCCTAATTTTCTAAGGGGGTATTTGAAATTAAAAAGTGTAAAATGACACATAATCACTTTAACAAAATTAAAAATATGCCAGGTGTAGGACCTCTTATTAGATTCCATGCCACCTGGATATTAGGGGGTTCTATGAAGGAATCTACATAACATAAGGGGGGGTTTACAAAAAATATTTTTACAGGGGGGTAATCCTAAACTCGCTAACATTACAGGGGGGAAAAGTGTATTTAACCCTTAAATATATCTAAGTGCATAGTTGTAACAGACAAGATGTCAGATCAACTGTATAGGACATTCTATTCAACATTATTTTCTGCAAATTAGAACATCATATTTAACATGTTGCTACCAAATTAATTTTACCAAAGTTAATGCAAATCATAAAAATAGAGAATTAACACAGAGTTAAACTATGTGTTCTAAGTTCGTTAATTCAAAAAGTTATAATTATATATTCCTAGTTAATTACTAAGTTGAATAATTGCCCTAAATCAAATCGGTAGACTTACTATTAATAATCCTTACTCATCAAATATCGATTTGCACGCTCATCAACAATAAAAAAACATTAAGCTCAAGAACAATTAAATAATAATAATAATAATAATAATAATAATGTAAAAGCATTCAATTAATCTCAAAGAGTCATATGGTCTAACAAAGTACAATTAGGTTCATCTCAAAAGACCTAATCTAAATTAACTTAGCTACTCATAGTGATAAGAACAATTACCATGAGTTGATAAGAAGTATACATTGAAAAGAAGTATACATTGAAATCAATAGAAAATATACTCTCCAACGCTCTCCAAACTTGTGCTCCAAAGCTATTGATCGTTATTTTTTATCTCAAATATTCATAATCCTTAAAATAGTAGCCAAATTATCCTTTTAAAGATTTGAAAATTGTGTCAGAAATTCGCTCCATAGCGCTTGTGTTGGTTCCTATCCTGATTCTGTTGTGACTTCATCGCGCCCACGATGACAATATCGTATTCGTGAGAATTCCAAAAGCAGAACTCACTATTTTCTTTTTTTTTCTTGAAATGTTCACCAAGTCCATATTTCTCTCTTTTGCAATTTTGTTCAATTCTTCAACATATTTGCTTGACTTTTGCTCACTATTCCGCCGATTCCATCAATATTACTCGTCAAACTTACGCAATGACAGAGTGACATCAAGAACTATTTACTGTCACATTCTATTATGGAATTTGGAACCCTTGCAAAAGTAACATCTTTTTATATTTAAACAGCAGCAAACATGTTTGACACTCGTACCACTCCGACCACGATAGGCAGTTTCATGATCGCGATACGTTTCCAACACGACCACTATAAGTGCATCACGATCGCGATAAATCCATGGACGAATCATCTTTACCAATGTAATACATTAGACTATGTACAATGAAGGTGTTGAATAAATTATTCAATAATTGAATGCTTGCAATGGAGTGTTGAAAATGATGTGGATTAATTGGTGTTGAAAAGATTCAACATGTTGAATGAGAGGGGGCACATATAATACTTTGCAAAATGTTATTGGTTGTTGTGATTATTTAGATTTTTAGTATGTTGTGAATGCTAGTGGAGTAGAGTGTTGAATTTTATCAAACAAAACTATTATAGTGAATAAAAATTAAATGAATATTGAATTATTAGATGGAAGAAGAAAAAAAATGATGTGGAAGATTAAAAGTGAAAAATTAGAGTGTTAGAAATAATAAAATCATTGTAATACGTAGTCTTAGTGATATGTGAAACTCATGCGGAAAAAATGTCTACATAGACCAATAGTAGCCATGCAGAAATCCTCCAATTCAAGTTGTTTCAACATGATTTTCAAAACCTCCCAACAATGCTTGGCTCCAACCCACTGTCGTTGATGTTCTTCTACCTCTTAGACATTAATAATTTGATATCAATCTTATAGTCCATACAATCAAGAGATACTTTAGTATACAACTTAAACATAGATGTATAATAAGCCTTATTTTGATTGGATGCACAAATTGATGCCTTTGTCTAGAGGTTATAGAAATTTATACTTTATCACCTAATCTGCAAAAGATGACAAGTCAATTATATTGTAAATTGGAATGATTTTTGCACAACACGATGAGAGAGACAAACATGAATGCAACAAACTAAATTTGTACACTTTATTGTTGACAAAAACAACCAACTTTAAAATCAATGATAGGTTTCTCAACCCAACGTGTGTTTGATCCAACATTAGATTTGATGGAATCTCGTTGGAATTTCACATATAGAAAAAAGTTTGGTTTTGAAGCTTCTAAATTTTCACATTAAACTTGCATTAAAATGTAATATTTGGTGTCCAAACACATCCAAACAAACACTCAATAAAATTACCTAGCAGGTTGAAAATATGTAAAATATGAAATCAAGGCAGAAGTTTGTGACTCTGGTAATAAACTATTTATTTTATTTTAAAATAATTACTGTTTAAGATTTTTACACATAAATTAAAAAATACAATAATTATATCATAAAATATTATATTTTTATAAAATTAACTCTATTAATATATTATATAAAATATAGAGAATAAAAAATAAATAACATAATTAAAAAATTATTAATCAATTTAAAATAAAATTTATTTTTTAAAATAACAATTATTTTGAAATAGATGAATTTTGAAACAGAGGAAGTAGAAGTTAGAAGAAGACTAAATAGAAACAGAATCAGAAATGTCTTTAACGAAAGATAAGCAACAAAACAAACTAACATTTGCATTTGTTTGCGTATGAAAAATAAAATGTATCCACAAAATTATGTTTACATGGGATCCATTTCCACTACAATATAATGTCTTGGGAAGGTTCTTGGCATTTTCTCAATACGTGACACTTTAATATAATGTCTTTCTTTCAACATAAAGAAATTTAGTTGAGACACTAATTTAAAAAACTTTATATAATTCAGAAACTCTTTTTTTGTTTTGTTTTGTTTTTAGTTTATAAGTTTATCAATCCCCACATTTTATTTTTTAAAACGCCAAAGGTTATAAATAATCTTTCTAATAATATATTTTATGTCAATAAATTATGAAATGATCCTTTTGATATGTATTTTTTTTTTATAGTTTTAAGCATATTAAAAGATTAAGTAAAAAAAAGCATATTAAAGCTAAATTGAGAAAATTCTTCTGTTTATTTGTTTATTTTATTTGTTGAAATTTCTATTATTAGATCTGGATTCAATTTTTTTTTTTTTGAGATTTTTTCTTTTACTTCTACTCCACTTAAACCTGATATCCTGTCAGTAGTTCTGATACAATAATATTTTTTTATGTTTTCAAAATATATTATAGATTTTTAAAATTTTTGAGAAGTTTTTAAATTTTTACTAAATTTGTAAATTCATGAGTTTATATTAAATTTTGGAGAATCTACGAGTATTTATCATATTTTTGGATAATTTTATGAGTTTTGATTAGTTTTTCAAAAATCTATGAGTTTTATCGGAATTTTTACAAAATTCAATGTAAAGTTATGCTTTTAGATATCAGATTTTCAAATTTTTGCGTTTTTCTCATAGTTATCAAACCTTTGAGTTTATTAGATTTTTCAAATATGTCTATGTTCTTATCAGATTTTAAAAAATCTATGATTTTTATTTTATTTTTCAAAAAATCTATTAATTTTTACCGAATTTTAAATAAAAAAAATTTGAACTTTACCAATTTTTTTGGATATGCTATTAGATTTTTCAAAAATCTATGAATTTTTATTAAATTTTTTAAAAAGTCTAATAATACTAATTTAATTTTTTTTATGTTGAATATGAATTACTGAATTTGTAAAATTTAGAAAATCTCAAATCATATCAAATTTATTAAAAATCTTGTACTGTTAACTTTGATTTTTTGTAAGTCTAATATAAACTACGAGATTTTTTATTTTTTTAAACTTAATTTACTCCTTTTTTGAGAGTGAGTTTTTTTTTAAAATGTTGCAATGTTAACTTTGGTTTTTAATAAGTCTAATATGAACTATGAGATTATTTATTTATTTTTTAACTTCATTCCTTTTTTGGGAGTGAGTTTTTTAACTAAATATTAATTTGAGATGAAATAAATATTAAAAAAAAGTATATTTGAATATTATAAAAGATTAAAGGGTGCTAAGTATGAGTGGGATGGTAGGACAAAATCTAATTTCCTTATCTTAGTTATGGGCCGGGCTGGAGTTGGTCTTGTTTGAGAATTTTACCTCTTCCCCTATTATTATATCTCACACCCCTCATTTTCTTTTATATTCTAAAAATACTCCTGAAATTATTTATTCAAAATTAATTTTTTTTTTAAAAAAAAATTCATTGTTACTAAATTTATAAAAAAAACTAAATTTTCGGTACTTTTTTAACTCATACTGAAAATTCTTTATATTTTACAAAATTTTCGATAACTATTTATCGGATATTTTTAAATTTCTAGTGCAATCTACAAAAAAATTTAAAAATCGGATATATTTTAAGAAAATTTTTATCCGTACCGGAAATATCCCAAATTCCTGGTATATTTTATTCAAGTATAAGTTTTATACGTTTAAAAAATAATAAAAATTAAATTTCAATATTACCGGAAATTTCAAATTTCCGATATATAAAAAAATACCGAAAATTTAAAATTCCTGTTTCTTTTTGTACTGAAGCCATATCGAAAATTTTAAATATCCGATATTTTTTCGGTATTAGATTTTTAAAATTTCCAATACGAAACATCTAACACGGTAAAAATGATAAATTTCACAGAATTTTCGATATTTTCTATAAAATTTCTATCTGATATTTTTGTAAGATATTTTAATAAAAACACCGTATTTAAGAGTTGCCAGGTATAACTCAGATTGAAGAAATTTCGCAACGGAATCATTTTTATTCCAACAAATACAATATTTAAGTCTCATAATAAATTCATTCCTTGAATAAATTAGGCATTAAAAGCTAATTCATAGCATAAGTCTCCACATTCCTATCCAATGTGGGACTATTTCCTCACTTACTCACACTTGCTATATATTCCAACACCCCCCTCAAGTGTGATTCCATAATGCTCCCCCACTTTTATCGTCGTTGACACCTTGCAACGATTGATACTAAGCCGGTCCCCTTTCTCGAACCAAAGCTCCTATTAAGTGGGTAAATAGTCCCACATTGGATAAGAATGTGGAGACTTGAGCATATATAAGTGAGAGAACTCACTCACTTATCACCTTAAGGTTTTAGGTGGACAAGTTGTATATATCTCGCAAGGGTGCTTGTTCCTCAACTTTATATCAATGCTCCTACTATTAACTCCTTCTAATATGGTATCAAAGCCTTTGGTTCGAGAAGGGGACCGGGTTAGTATCAAAACACCTAAATAGAGGTGTTCCATTGCAAGGTGTCAACGACGGTATAAGTGAGGGAGCATCGTGGACTCAGACTTAAGAGGTAGTGTTGGAATAATATAGCAAGTGTGAGTAAGTGGAGAAATAGTCCCACATTGGATAAGAATGTGGAGACTTAAGCATATATAACTGAGAGAACCCACTCACCTATCACCTTAAGGTTTTAGGTGGACAAGTGGTGTGTCTCTTCTATAAAGATGCTTATTCCTACACTATTTATCAATGCTCCTAGTAACTCCCTCTAACATCGTATCCAGATCCTGGTTCGACAAAGGGACCGAAAGAGAATTGTATCGAAATGGGCCCAAAAGTGGTGTTTTGTTGCAAGGTGTCAATGACGTTACAAGTGGGAGAGCATTGTGGACTCACACTTGAGGAGGAGTGTTGTAATATATAGAACGTGTGAGTAAGTGGGGAAATAGTCCCACATTGGGTAGGAATGTGGAGACTTAAGCATATATAAGTGGGAGAACCCATTCACCTATCACCTTAAGGTTTTAGGTGGACAAGTGGTGTGTCTCTCCTATAAAGATCCTTATTCCTATCACTTAAAGTGCCTTACGCACTAACAAATTGGTATCCAGAGCTTCCGATTGTTGTTCTTGATCGAGTTTTCAAGAATTTCACGTCAGAGATCGTGTTTCTAGGGCAAGTGAATCAACTACTGCGAAGATGACAAGTGATAAGGGCATTCCAAATTCTCTTCCAATGTTTGACGGCAAGAATTGGATCCGATGGAAAAAACAGATGTAATCCTTGTTTGACTTCCATGAAACCCTAGAGGTGGTTACCGATGGCGTTCCTGCGTTGGCTGCATATGCAACCGAAGCACAGAAAAAATCCCACAGCAAAGTCAAGAAGAAAGATTGCAAGTCTGTTTATTGGATTCAGACGGTTGTTGGTGCTGCTAATTTCGACAGAATCTCTCATGCTGAAACGGCGAAGGAGGCATGGGATATTCTGGTGAAGTATTATAAAGGAGGTGAGAAAGTTAAGGTTGTCAATTTACAAACCTTGCGTCGACAATATGAGTTGTTGTCGAAGGGAGAAGATGAAAAAGTTGCAGAATATGTGTCGAAGGTTCAGAAACTTGTCCATCTCATGAAGGATTGTGGTGAAACCATAACTGATAATATGATAGTTGAGAAGGTAATGAGAATATTGACCTCTCACTATGATCACGTTATCATAGCTATTCAAGAATCCAACAAACTTGAAAGCACTAAAGTGGAGGATTTGGTTGGTTCATTGGAGGCGCATGAGATGAGGATTATCGAAAGGAAATGAGTTCAAGACTCGATAAAGGCTATGCAAGATCAGTCATGTAAAAAGGATGGTGGCTCCAACAAATTCAAAGGTAAGTTCGACAAGTCTCAGGGCAAGAAGCCTTGGTCAAATTACCACAAGAATAAGGTCAAAGATAGAAATTTTGAATCCTCAAAAAGGGGAGGAGGAAACTATTGAAAGGACAAAGAAGATAAAAAGGGTGTATAGTGTTATAATTGTGAAACGTTGGGCCACGTAGCCAAAAATTGTTGGTACAGAAAAGACAATGGATCGACAAAAAGCAAGGGCGAAAGAGCGAACCTTGCACGACATAATTCATATGATTTTGAAGGTGGTATGGTGGTTATGGCTGCAGTTGCTGATAACCATGTTAAATCCAAGATCTGGTTCCTTGACTCAGGCTGCTTGAATCATATGAATGGTTGAAAGGAGTGGTTGACAGACTACGACGAGTCTAAGAAGAGCAAGGTGAAACTTGTGGATAATAGTTCGTTGCACACAAAAGGTAATGGCAACATAGTTTTTCAAATGAGTAATGGATGGAAAGCTATGATTAAAAATGTGCTCTATGTACTTGGAATAAAGTGCAACTTGCTAAGTGTTGGACAACTGGTCGAAAAATGTTTCTCAGTTGTTATGAAAGATGGAGCTTTGAAATTGTTCGACACCAAGAACAATTTGGTCTTAAAATATCCTTTATCGAAGAACAAGATGTTTAAGACTATGATCAGTTCGACTGAAGTTCAATGTTTGAAAAATGTTGCGGACCACAAAGATAGTTGGTTTTGGCATTTGAGGTTTGGACATTTGAACTTTCGATCACTCAATCAACTAATTACTTAAGATATGGTTATTGGGAATCCAAGTCTTGAGATGCCTGAAAAACTTTGTGAAGGTTGTTTAGTCGGAAAGCAATCCAGATTTTTTTTTTGTTTCAACTATGCCAATGAGATCATCCTGCATTCTCGAAGTGGTACATTCATATGTATGTGGTCCATTCGAAGAACATACCATTGGTGGAAATAGATATTTTTTCCGTTTATTGATGAGTTTAGTCAAAATTTGTGGATCTATGTGATCTAGAGAAAAGATGAAGTATTCAAAATCTTTAAGAGATTCAAGATACTTGTCGAAAACCAGAGTGAGAAAAGGATCAAAGTTCTGCGAATAGATGGAGGTGGCGAATACACTTTGAAGATGTTTGAGAAATTCTGTGTAGAACATGGTGTTGATCATGAGTTAACTGCTCCTTATACGCCTCAACATAATGGAATTGTTGAAAGAAGAAATAGAACTATATTAGATATGGCAAGGTGCATGCTAAAGTAGAAGAATTTGCCAAAGTCTTTATGGGGAGAAGTCGTTTCAACTGCAATTTATATTTTGAACAGGTGCCCTACCAAGATATTGAAGAACAAGGTTCCTGAAGAAGTATGGAGTGTCAAACGAACATCAGTAAGTCATTTGGAGGTGTTTGGCTCTATGTGTTATAAGCATATTCCTGATGCAAGAAGAAGGAAGCTTGATGACAAGAGTGAACCTATGATTCTGGTAGGATATCATAAAACTGGTGCATACAGACTTTTCAATCTAGTTAATGAGAAGATTATGTTGAGTAGAGACATTATAATTGATGAAAATTCTGTCTGGGATTGGGATTCTAGTAATTCAATTAACAAGCCACTGATGAGCTCTGATTTCGACGAAGAAATTGATGAGATCGAAGTCGAAGGAATTACTGAGAATCCAATCGAAGTCGAAGATGAAGCAAATGTTGATATTCCAGACAATGTTGAAGTCGAAGAGGGTGTGGCTAGCACAAGCCATATACCTTAATGAAATAGAGTTCCTCCAACAAGACTTCAATATTATGAAGTAACTGGTGATGATGAAGTAACACCAGATGGATAATTAGTTCATTTTTCTTTACTTGCAAGTGTTGAACCAATCAACTATAGTGAAGATTTGAAGAGTAACAAGTGGAAGTTAGCTATGGTCGAAGAGTTAGAGGCAATCGAAAGAAACAATACATGGGAGTTAGTCGAATTACCAGCATATACAAAAGCTATCAAGGTGAAGTGGGTGTTCAAGTTGAAGCACAATGTTGATGGTTTGATAGCAAGACATAAAGAAAAATTAGTAGCTTAATGGTTTCTTCAAAGAGAAGGACTTGACTACTCTGAAGTATTTGGTCCAGTAGTAAGATTGGAGATTGTTCGACTAGTAGTAGCATTGGCATGAAATCAAGGTTAGCCGACATTTCATTTAGATGTGAAATGATCATTTCTAAGTGTTCCTTTAGAAGAAGAGGTTTATGTCACACAACCTCCTTGGTTTGTGATTCACAAGGAAGCGAGTAAAGTATATAAGTTACATAAAGCGCTATATGGTCTAAAACAGACACCTGGCATGGAACAAGAAGATTGACTCATACTTAGTCGAATTGGGATTTGTCAAGTGCAAATCAGAGTATGGTGTCTATGTTCAGGTTGTAGCACAAGATATAATAATCACCTGCTTATATGTTGATGACTTGTTAGTAATTGGATATAGCTTGAAGAACTTGTCGAAGTTCAAAGAGCTGATGACGAAGGAATTTGAAATGTCGGATTTGGGAAAATTGTCTTATTTCTTAGGCATGGAATTTCAAATAACGAAGCAAGGTATGGTGCTACATCAAAGGAAATATGTCAAAGAGATACTCAAGAGATTTATAATGGATGATTCGAATCCTGCATCCTCACCTGTCGAACCAAATGTGAAGTTGGAGAAGAATAGAAAGGAAGAAAAAGTTGATGTAACTTTGTTCAAGCAAATTATGGGATCTCTAAGGTATTTATTCAGCAATCGACCCGATATAGGTTTCGCTGTCGGATTAGTAAGCAGATATATGAGTGAATCAAAAGTGTCACATATGAAGGCTGCAAGAAGAATTCTGAGATATCTTAAGGGTTCGATAAATTTTGGAATAGTATTTCGACGAAACTCTTAAGATAAAGAAGCAATAGTTAATTATTTTTCAGATGCTGATTGGTGTGGAGATAAGGAAGATAGAAGAAGCACAACTAGATATTTCTTTCAAGTATTTGGTTCCCCAATCTCACGGTGTTCGAAGAAGCAACCTGTGGTGGAATTGTCATCTTCCGAAGATGAATATATAGCAGGATCCTATGCTGCTTGTCAAGCAATTTGGATCAAATCAGTACTTGAAGAAATGGCTATCGAAGTGAAGAACCGCTAGTGTTGCAAATCGACAACAAGTTAGCTATAAATCTGGCGAAGAATCCAGTTCTGCATGGAAGAAGTAAACATATCGAAGCTAGGTTTCACTTCTTGAGGAAAAAGGTAAATCAAGGTGAATTTGAAGTTAGGCATTGCTCAAGTGAAGCACAGTTGGCCGACATCTTTATCAAAGGATTGAAGATTGAAAGATTCCTAAATTTGAAAAAGAAATTAGGAATAGTTTAGATTGACTATTTTTGAGGATGTTCGACAACTTGGATTATAGGGGTGTATTGAAATATTAAATTAGATTTGTTAAAAAATATTAGAATAGATTATATTTAATTAGATTTAATATTTAAATATAATCCAAATTGTGTAGACCCAAGCCTAATTAGGGTTGTATATAAATAGTCTTAGGTTGTATCATTAATTGTACAATTCAATAATATAAATCCTTATTTCCTTTATTATTCTCTCTTTCTCTCCTCACTAAAAGTGTCTCATGCACTAATAAATTGGTATCAAAGTCTGGTTCGAAAGGAGTGGTTGGACTACGACGAATCGAAGAAGAGCAAAGTAAAAATCTTTTACAACGGATATGATAGTAAAATGATAGTTCTATCACAACGGTTGGACATTTTGTTCCAAAAGTCTTTTACATGATATATATAAAATATAGAACCGTTGTGATAAAAAAATTTAATATTATATTTTATAATTTATTAATAATTTAAGTCTGATTTATTTAATTAATTAAATTTTTATAAAAATTTAGTTCAACTTTTTTTATTAAATAGGTGTTAGACTATATGACTATCTAACTGTTCTGACCTAGGACCCGTTTGTTTTGATTTTTTAAAAATAATTTTAATAGTATAAAAAAATTTTGGATAAAAGAAAATTTATAAATTTTTTTTCATAAAAACTTCAAATGAAAATTTAGGTTGAATGATTATTCTTAAAATATTATTTTATATATTTCATCTTTTTATTGAAAATATTTTTGGATATTAAAATTTTAAAAAATTACTTAATTTTGAAGCTATTTCAAATAGATTTTCATAAAAATCATTTTTAGAATTTTTTTTTTTTAAATTGTGATTTTGACTATATTTTAGCCTTCAATAATATATGTTTATGTTATACGATGTCAAAATTAATGTTACAATTTAAAAAAAGAGAATATAAAAAACTTATAATATTTTAAAAAACGATTTTATAGAATCTATTCCTAAAAATACAAAAATCATTTTTTTAAAGCTGAAAGAAACAAACTATCGTTAAACTATTCCTAAACTATTAACAACATATTTAACGTCTCCAATTTTTTATTTACTTCAAAATAGAATTTCTATGGTGTTTTAATACGTTGTTTCACTTTTGAAGCCAACTATTGCCACTACTTGCCCATTTCAAATCAACCAGTTGCTTTACATTCACTTCTTGATAATTATTTTGCAAATTATTGGTTTGTCTAATACAGTAATAAATTAAAATAATACTTTGTTCTCTTTCACGGTTTGAAATAAAAGTTGAAGTTATAATCACTGTCTTTAAGTTCAACCATTTAACTTAACTAGTCTTTTCCATATAATATGATGAAACCTACAAATTCACATTAATTAATCAAACTGAACTGATGAGTACAGAGTGGACTAATTAACTTTAATGATTAAATTAAGCCCTCCTAGTATACATGTTTTTCAATAAACAATCATGAAAATGTTTTTTAATGATAAATTATTAGTATTAGAAACCATAGAAAGTATGTACAATGACTATTTATGGGATGTTGTGTAGTTTGAATTGGTTTTAAGAAAAAAAATTATTCGATCTAAAAATAAAATTATTTACAATTCAATTTATTTTTGGATTAATAATTTAAAAAATATAAATTGATTCGTTTAATTTCAAACAATTTATTTTAAATTAGTTTTTAGATATTTAAGTTAAAATTTGTAATATTTTAATTAATATTAATATTATAATAAATGGTAAAAGAGTAGGTTGTTCAATATATGACGAGTTTTGAGTGTGAAAGTGATAATGTCTAATATCTATTATGAATGAAAGAAATATTAGATTTATAAGAGAGGTTATTCATATCCATATTATTATCTTAAAGTTTTGGCTGAATATGTGTTGTCAATATTTCTTGGATCTTTAACGTTTGACCCATAACACTTCTGAACCTCACTCCCCGAACTCCTAAGCAAGTGGTATCAGAGTATTGGCTGGTTTGGTGGGGGAGTGGAAGCTGATTTTAGTATGGATCAAGACTAGGAATGTGGGTGGCTCACACTTGTGGAGGGCATGGTTGGATTTGAAGTGTAAAAGTGCTAAAATCTCACATAGGTTAAGAATAGAGAAAATGTTGGGTTTGTAAGAGACGTGACACAACTCCCATTGACATTGCTTTAAGGTTTTTGTTCTGGATTGGACCAGCATCTGACCCACTACTACTAGGGTCCAATCTAGTGGGCATCAAGGACCCGCAGACCCATCTGCCCACAACGGCTAGGAATGTCCCCACGTGCGCGTTAGGGCCACGTGGCTAACTGTTACTTAACCGTCATCCTGACATCCGAGTATATGGGGTCAACCGTCCCTTATATCTCGGAGCTGCAACCAGGGAGGAGGCCACGTGCTGGACTCCTTGCTCACGCAAACCCTAACAGTCCCTTAGTGGGCTTCGCTAAGCTACTCACTAACTGGACATTGGTCCAGCATTGGAGGTTATAAATACTCTCTCATTCGAGAGGATCAAGTTTTCTATTCTATTCCCTTCACTCTTTACTTGCTCTCTCCTCTAGCCCTTTCTTATTTTGACATCAGAATATCTTGCAGGTGCCCCCGGTCTTTCTCCAACCACACCAGCAGTTTGAATCATCGACGATCTTCCTGATTAAATACGATCAAACACCAAACTCCATGGATCGAAATCCTGAGCCCACACAATCACCCCATTCCTCTTAGCACATCTAAGAGCCGTATTAAAATCCACACAATACACCATACAAAACTTCATAACGTTCACAAATTTGAACTAAAAGATCTCACATCACTCTTTTCTCTGCCACCGAACAATTAACGTAGACATTAACCACAAAAATTAATCATAATAGTAATTGAAAAGTGTACAAATGTTTCCATCTACAAAAATCAAACTGCAAGACAAATTATGACATCATATATATGTTTGACTTTTATTTGAGACCTAAGTACAAATTTATTTTTAATTTGTAAACTTGCTCTTTAGGTACATAAAATAAAAAGTACAAATATATTACAAAGGTTCTAATAAAATGACCAAGTATACCAACTAAGGTTCATATATAAATTCTGAAGCTTTTGAGTTTTGTCTAAGAAATAATGGGAACCCAATTAAGAGAGATTTAAAAGAGAGAAAAAAAAGGGAAAAGATATCAACTCAATTATTGGATCAGAATGAATCAAGAGAAGTAAAGGAGGAAACATCTTTCATCAACTCCTCAAAATCCCACTCTTCCAAAAAGTTCAATTGTTCTTGAAACAAGTTCTCCACTACCCCACTTTTATTATCATTATTGCTGTCAATAACATTGCAGTTACTAAGAATACTGTTCATGTCATCAAAAGTATAATCAATACTGATGTTCTCTTTCTTGCACACATCCTCTTGTACTCCACCATTTTCAATATAACAATCTTTAATATCAGCTTCATGACTTTGTGAAAAGCATGGCACTGTAAATGCAGT
This sequence comes from Vicia sativa, assembly GCA_021764765.1. Lineage (NCBI taxonomy): Eukaryota > Viridiplantae > Streptophyta > Magnoliopsida > Fabales > Fabaceae > Vicia > Vicia sativa. The sequence continues at coordinate 136,887,817 of CM038792.1, read as the reverse complement.
GTTTAAGTATCCACTATGCTGCAACATAGGCAATGTGTCGATATTCATAGTATTAAAAACCGTGTTTTCGAATATCGATGGCGAAGAAGACGATGAAGCAAACATAGGCACATTCATCATGTAGTTGTTGTAATTTGCATGTTGATGATATTGTGCTGAAAACCCTAGTACATTGATCTCTTTGTTAGACTCAGGTGAAGATGATTCATCACTTGCATTTGGTGATGTTGAGGTTGTTGTAGTAGTAGAAGACATGTTCTTATTCTTGAGTCTTTTCTTTATGGTTGAATTCCAAAAGTTTTTTATTTCATTGTCTGTTCTTCCAGGTAAACGTGCTGCTATTTGTGACCATCTTCAAAAGTAAAACATATTCAAATGTTAGCTAGGTGAATCAGCAATGCATGCATATGTAGAAGTAGAACAATGAAGTTGAAAAGAATATTAACAAACCTGTTTCCAAGAAGGGAATGCAAATGAATGATGAGATCTTCTTCTTGATTTGAAAAAGCACCTCTTTTAAGATCAGGTCTCAAGTAATTAATCCATCTCAATCTACAACTTTTTCCACACCTTTCCAAACCAGCATTTCTTGCTACATCACTCCAACAACCTTGTCCATTATTCCTCACCATATAGTTCATAAGTTTCTCATCTTCTTCCGGTGACCATAACCCTTTCCTAAGCTTCTTCTTGTTAACTTCGTTGTTCTTTTTAGTACTATGAATCTCTGGCTTTCTCATTGTATGAATTGGTTAATTAATATAATTTGATATGTACATGATCAAAGAGACATGGTTTTATATAGACATAGCTAGAAAGAAGCTTCATCTTAAGGAAATAAATTTAATGATGACCATGATGATGATTGTGATGGTTATGGTGTTTGCTTACAATATAGGAAAGAGTGAGAAAAAAGGGTTGGTAGTAAGAAACGGTTTGGAGAGAGACACAACATAACATAATAATATACTTCAAAAAAAATAATTGGTTGTCTTCTTGTCTTTGACTCCATGGCTTTAATTTGTTGTTTTTTTTCTTTTCTAATTTTACTTCACTAACAAGGTAATCATAACATACATGAATGTATTATAGGTCATATTATTAATGTGAGACACTAAAATATTATTTTATATTTATCTATCAAACGTATATAACAGTTTGTTTTAGAATCAAGCTAAGTTTTTTTTTGCTTAGATTTCACATAATCTTTCCTCGCACACGTGTAGTTGAAGATATAGATAGAACACAGATGAAAGATTAATGAATAAAAGTAAGTAAGGATGGTACACACTTTAATGAGCATTGCCTGTTTCTTAATTTAAATATTTTGAACATAAGATCCACATGCTTAAGTTTTCATCACCAAAGAAAAGGAAAAAGTAAAATAGACTCAAATATGTTCATTTTTATCAATAGTATTATATTGTGCCACAAAAGAACATAGTTGTGGAGCTTTTCAGTACATAGTACCACAAACAAGTATTGTGATTGTTGCAACTTGAATTTTAATGGGAACATGTCAAAAAATATTTGGTTAAACGGTGTTCTTACATCCTTATAAATATCATAAATTTATTTTTAATTCCTATACAAAAACATATTTAAATCCTTACAAAAAAATTGTACTTAAATTATTAAGTATAAATAATTGGGTATCAATACGTCAAAATAAATTTAAATTATTAATTTAATTTTAAATTAATAAATATCAAAAGTGATATAATATTGAATGTGATTCTTTAATTGTCTAAGAGTAATGATATCCAATTAAATTCAAAGATACGTAGTGTTCATAAAAAATTATATATATAAATTTAGTTTTAGTCTTTATGATTTTTTAAAATTTTGAAAAGTGTTTAATTATCTTTAAACTTTTAAAAAAAATTACTAATTTTTTCAAACGTGCTTAAAATATTATAAAATGTTTCTTTATCAAATTTTAAAAATTCTTAAAATGAGAAGAATTAAATATAAATTTTTAAATTTCAAAAAATAATGATAAAAATAATAAAAAATAAAAAATAAAATTTAGAAATCAATTTTTTTTGAGAAAATTTATACAACATTCTAAACATGTCTGCATAATAATCATTTAAAAATACACATCGATTTAACAACAAGAACTAAAATTATATGTGTATAATAATTTTATAAACAATCAATCATATTTTTTTATTAATTAAAAATTAAAAATATAATATTTTTTCTCCTTTGTAATCATAATATAATATTTTTTTAAAATAAATTAAATATTTTTTAGTTTTATTTATCTTTTGTAACAATAAAAATGTATGCTTGTATTCATACAAATTTAATTATAAAACAAAATTTTATAATTTTAAATGACCAAAAAAATATATTTAACCCAAACACATTTTTGACATTTAACTTTTGCATTACATTTTTTATCTCCCTCCATGTTTGGGATAGTTGGACACTATCTAAAGTGTTGGTTTTTTTCTTGGCAGTACGTACAATTAATCACAGCCATTAGATGAGCTAAGAATAGTGATTATCATGGTTGATTAATTATTAAGCCAAATTCAAGTGCTACTATTATCGGATAACAAATGAAGTTATATATTTAACCATTGGTTACTTAAGTTATGATGTAATGCTAATTTTCTTCTAGTACGGTTGTGGATTGACTAACTAGTTAAGAAAAAGAATTAATTTTATAACAATGAAATATAATGTAAATGTGATTCACATAATACATGTACATCACATGCAATTTAACTTATATAGACTTCTTGAAAAGAAAAAAAAACGTATATAGACTAGAATGACTTTTGTAAATAGTAATCAAAATTTATACATGAATTATGTTTGAAGTAAGAGAGTGAAGAACTTTACTTTATACTGTTTTATTTTGTCAAAAATAGGAAACTTTGTATGTTTTTCTCGTGCAAATAGTTTTTCGAGATATATTAATTAAAGGTGAATCATGTGAGAAAAAGAAAGAAAGAAAGAAATGGTGCAACAAATCATTGACTTCTCTAGCCATCTTTTTAATACAAAGTAAACAAATATTGACAAAAAACAGTTTTATTGTGGGGGAGATTACAAGCTACAATCGAGACAAACATGAATGAAAATACCAAAATATACATTGTTTTTATACTCTATTATCTCAAATCATAGAGTTAACCACTTTGAGTGATATTCTAAAGATTTCTCATTTCACATGTGCTTCTCTATCACCGTGAAAAATTATTTTTAACCTATGAAAATCACCTAGCTATTTTTTAAATTAAATTCATAAGAAATAATTTGGAAAGGCATTTTTGTATACGTAAAAAATACGTATGAAGATGCATATCCATAAATACCATTTATACAAAATTAATAGATGGTTCGAAGATACATCTCTAAATACTTTTGTTTCATAACCTCGCATATAGACTCTTCCCTCTTCATCCTTTATTTTTTAAATTTTTTTCAAAACAAAAGATTTGAGTTCTCATTCATTTAAGCTTTTCATCCAATCATTCAAACTTTTATCATTGGAGTTCTTTCTCCTCCTTTCCAGCATCTCATACATTCAAATTTCTATCTTCAATACTTCATCGACTTGACTGCGATTCACGAGTACAATTGAGGGGTTACTTGTTTGGTCTACTCGTATTCGAAATTGGACGAAGATTGTCTATGGACGAGACAAAGTAGATCACAGGAGTTGCACACTGCTAACGATAATATACTATTATTAATATTTTCTTAATTCATTTGTTACATTTGTTATTAATATTGTATCTAAACCATTTTCAAGAATGAATCATTTCCCACTTCCTTCGCATCACCAAGTGGGAAGTTATGATTGCCTATAATGAGAATTGATCGCGTGCTACCGCACACTACTACAAATAACACATCTAACATCGTACGTGAAATACATTTTACCTCGACAATAGAAGAGAGGTTAATAAGATCGTCATAAAAAGTAAAGACTTATCACCTTGGTGTTTAAAACAACGATGTATAATTTTATTATCGCATGGGTTCGAATCCCATCTTTTAGACTTTTACTATTTACAAAATCTAGCGCCTTTTTTTTATCTATGTTTATTAATAAAATTGAGGGGTTATTAGTTTTTTTAATAAAACTTGTTACATTGTATACACAGAATATTAATAAAATAATTTGTTTACAAACTATAGTATTTATCCAGAATATTACATTTTTTACACAGAAAAAAATTAATTGCCCATGAAGATCATATGTTGGATCTTCAATTTGTTGATATTTTGGGGAAAATCAAATGCATAGAAAACTCTTTTCTTCCAACAAAAAGAGTATTCTCTATGGCTTTTGCTTGCATTTGTTTATGATATAAATAAAAAAAGGGTTAGACAAAAAATGATTAGATAAATAAATAATTTTCTTCTCAAATAAATACTTAAGAACACAAACATTAAACCCAAATAATTTTCTTCTCTTGCAATCCATCATAGAGAACTATTCATGTTAAACACTCTTATAAACCTTAAACTCTTCATAAAGTTGGATATTCCCTATGGCTTTTGCTTGCATTTGTTTCTGATATGAATAAACAAAAAGTTACACAAAAAGGGTTAGATAAATAAATGATTTTATGCTCAAATAAATATTTAAGAGCACAAACCTTAAATCCAGATAATTTTCTGCTCTTGTCATCCATCATAGAGAACTCTTCATGGCAAAGAGTCATGCACATCTTAAAGTGGATAGTTTCAGAATGCTTTTATAATGAAAGTTATTTATGTTTCACGTGGATCACAAATGATAATATCTTGAGCGTCGATTGTCATCAAATGGACAACAAGGATTTGATTAAGGATTTGATAAATATCTCAATTTTAACGCTAAATGTTACCTCGATTTTTTGGAAAATCGACGGGTTACATTTAATTTACAAATAAAACTACAATTAAAATAAAGGTTCTAATTTAGCGCTTAATTTTAACGCTAAATGTTCCATCGATTTTTATGGAAAACCGACAGGTTAGAACATTTATATTACAAATAAAAATATAATTAAAATAGAGGTTAAAACACAGATGTGGCTTGCATGCATTGAAATATATCACTTAGCTAGAATATCAATGATCAACTATATTCAAGTCGTAACATCTCTTTTGAATTATCAAGAAGACTTTTAAACTATTTAAACGTCTAATTACCATCTCGTTGTGTCTTCAAACATTGTTTCAAAGTCTTTTCCTATTTTCAAAGTCTCGTTACCAACTCTCTATGTCTTGTTTCCTTGTTTCAAAGTCCTTTTTTCTGATCATAAATGGGTGAAAACTCGTTGTTCGTGATCAATGAAAAGTATGTTAATTTCAATGTTTTCGATCGTTTTGAACTAAGGCAAGTTCTTAACAGACAAATGTTAAATGATTACTTTCACATTCTTCATGGCCCCATATACACTAATCTCGTTAAAGTGTTCTAGATGAATGCCTTCATTGTGTCATATGGCCATGATGAAGTCATCCAGTCATATGTCAACAACTCTCGTTTCTTCATTACTCCATCACTAATTGCTATGACAACCAATTATAAATAGACAGGTAGTTGTGTTGAACACTATGAATTCAAAAATGTCTACTCAACCCCACTTCACTGAATTCATGGCAACCAAAATAAGATCTCCAGTCCTACTTCTCTACTATGAATTGCAAAATTTTGGTTTCAACTTCTAGTGACAAATCTCCGACCAAGAGAGAAAGGCCTGGAAATGCTTACTTGATATGACAAGAATCTCTTGTTATTCCTCACCTACAACATCATAGTTAATATTCCTCTGACCATTTTGAACTTCTTGAAGGAAAATATAAAGACTTCTCGGGAGGAAATGACTTTCCTCATACCTTATGGAAGAGGTCTTTTTGAACTTTTCTATAAGTTAGGGATAGTTAGGGTAATTGAAATTCTAGAACACACACAAATAATGTTAAGAGTGATGTCATAATGTACAGGCAATATCATAACAGATGTTATAACATCCGCTGATAGAACAACAAAAATAACAATGATGCCGAAATATAAGTTGTAGAAAACAAAAGAAAACAACGATATGTTAATCAAGTTCAGCGTAACTCACCTACTCTGGGGGCTACCAATCCAGAAAGGAAATCCATTATAAGTAGTAATAGTTCAAAGCTAAACTCCCCTATTTACAACTTGTCGCCCAATCCCTACCCAGTACAATTTCTACTTAGGCATTATCTAAAGTATGAGAAATCAACATTCCACTTCTAATCACCACAGTGATAAAAAGACATATCCCAATAACAGGGCTTTCTAAAGAAACCAAAATAGGAAGAACACCTTTCCTAACAAAAGATACTCATCTTTCTTAAAAGCTTTCACTGAGAGAAAAAACTTAGAGTTGCTTAAAAGCTTCATCCAAGAATAATACTCAACTCTTGCTTCATTGATTCAAGTGAGAACAATAACTTGACAAGAAAGTAACAATCACTCAAATAAAATCTATCAGAGATACATGAGTATATACACACAAACCACAGAGAACATAAGGATCTATCAAAATCCAAACCCTTATTTTAAAATAAAACTATGCTTAGAAAACTAGGTCTTGGACGACTCCTTATATAAGCTTCTACGACTGGGCTTTGAATGGCTTGGATTCTTCAATCATTTCCAATCTTCAGTTGAAAAAAATATACAAAATATTCTCCACAAAAATAGAAACAATCTTCATAAAAGGTTTCCTAAAAAATCTCAACCAATCCTTTTTAGTAACAAATCAAATCTGCACATGTTTCTAACAAAATTCTTGATTTCCATGCACCTATAATGAGTTTAGAATATTATGGATGCTCAATCTTCAAATTAAATCTTCAAGGATATCTAAAATGCAGCGCCTACTGCATCAGCCTCAAGATGTCACAACATCTTTTGTGACATGATGCAGAAAAACACATATCAGTAAAATTGTTATGACTCTTGATGAGAATGTTTCACCATTTTACTACCAACAACATAGAACCATGTTTAACCAAAATTTAACCAACCAAAAAACCATGGAACTATTAATCTCCCTTTGGAAAATTTTGGCTAAAACAACCTGAACCCAAAAACAATTGGAGAAAGGAATAAAACCATAACGCAAGCTACATGTTAATCATGTAAAATTTGTACAAACATACAGACATGTGTATAACTCTCCCTGTCACACATAATAGGTTCTTCTCCTCAAGAACAAAGCCCACACCAGAGCACTTGCAGTTGAACCAACAGAAGTTATGATTCAACACACACACACATCCTCCGCCTCAATGATTGCAAGAGCAACCATACACACAGTCACTCTCATAGAAGAAGTAACACAAAGTCCTATCACAATTGTTAGATCAATATGTCCAGACATGTGATGTAACATCAGGAAAAAAACACTTTAATCCCCCTTTTTAGCTAAAATGTTGACAAAAATAAACAAAATAAATGTACAAAATGGTGGAAACACAGAAAACATCCAAGCATATTGCACTCAGGCAATACCAAAAATTAGGCAATACAATGGATGAAAGAACACAATGGAAACACAAAACTTTATCAACTTTAGATGGTCTGTCAAAGGGCACATGCATTCTTTGATGTTGTAACTAGCTCCACCTTCTTCCAAAACACCATTGTTCCAACCAATAACCCCCTAGCATACATATCATTCCCTAGAACATAGAGGAAAGATAAGGTAGAAGTTGCATTCCTTATTTTCTATAGTTTCTATGACTTTTTAATAGTACAAGTTCCAATCCCATTTTCTTTGATAACAGTAAGTTGTTCCTTGTTGTCTGTATGCTTCAGCTTGTCATCATGTCCTTCATCAAGACTCCTAACCAGTTTCTTGCAACTTCCAAGATCCTTGTACCAGTCATGTTGAATAAGATATCTGAAAGAGTTCAGATATTCAGTATAAAATGTCATTAAATTTTTCTCGACATCATACCTCTTTAAGCCAAATTAAGAGAAACCTCCACCTGTTTCCTTCAAGGCAACACATTTATTTTCTATTTTCTGATTTGCTTTAGTGATGCGAACTTCATCAAGAAGACTTGTAATTAAATCTTTGTATTGTCTTATCTACCCCTCAATAGACAGAACTGTGCTGGATTGAGAATTCACTGGCTCACAATTTTTGAATTCACAAGTATCCTCTCATATTGCTTTATCAATATGGACATATGATATTCCAACATTATCTCTAACATGCTTCTTATCTTCAACAACTGAATCAATAATTCCAACATTGAAAGATTCCATAGTCATACCAATTTTGGAGTTATATACCCTATATGCTCTTCTGCTTGATGAGTAACCCAGAAATATCTCTTCATCCCCTATTGAGTTCATTCTGCCCACTTGATCTCTAACATCAAAGATCTGATATTTAATTCCAAAAAAGTGATAGTATTTTACCTTAGGTTTCCGTCCTTTGCATAGCTCATAAGGAGTAGAGAAAGTACCTTCTCTCAAGGTAACTTTGTTGTGAATATAACAAGCATTGTTCATATCTTTATCCCAAAACTTAAATGGAAATTGCTTAGCACTAAGCATCATTCTAGCTACTTCTTTTATTGCTCTAGTCTTTTTCTCAACTATTCCATCTCCCTGAGTTTTCCAAGAATAAAAGAACTCATAATTTATTCCTTCAGAATCACAAAAGTCGAAATATTTGGCATCCATAAACTCCTTATCATTGTCATTTCTGATTTTGACAGTCGTACTCATATTTTCTTACTTCATCCAAGAATGTGCTCCTGGTGAAAAACTCAAGAATTGGACTGCTGTGGAGATTTCAGAGATCTTTTCCTTTCCAAAGTAATTTTCCTGTTTTTAAAAGAACCTATGTCCCGCCCGAGGCATAGTGGTATCTTGTAAGGGCCCCCTATTTATTTTCAAACAATATTTTCAATTACTAAAAGTTATGTTTTGCATTCAATTAAGATTTATTTCTTTCGTACTTTTCTTTCAAAAAATATCACTATTTTCTATTCATATGCACTTTCCAATTTAGAATTCTGAAAAGAACCAAAACATGATAGAATATGCAGATCTACATGTAAACTCACTGATAATGTTACTACTACCAATTTACCAAGTTAAAGAGAAGGATGAGTAAGATTATGAACTTTCCAAAGAGTTGGCGAAATTATGAGAGTGTATAATATACAACCATACCTGGAACCTACAGAGATCATCAATCTTAGAACAAAGAAAAACCAGAAAGAGATCAAGATAGGTGCATCCTTGGAGGAAAGTGTGAAAGAAAGACTGATTAAGCTCTTGCACGAGTACATGGATATATTTGTATGGTCTTACCAAGACATGTCGAGTTTGGATTTATAGATTTTCGTACATAAACTATATCTCAAAGAGGGGTGCTCTCCTGTTAGACAAAAGCTTAGAGGAAATCGTTTATACCTGGCTAGTAAAATCTGAGAAGAAGTCCTCAAGTAATTTGATGCAGGGTTCTTAGCAGTGCTAGTGCCCAAGAAACGCGGTAAAGTACACATGTGTGTGGACTATTGGGATTTAAAAAAATAAAGTCCTTAAGATGATTTCTCGTTACCCCACATTAATGTTTTGGTGGACAACACAACTCAATCTTTGGTATTTTCATTCATGCATGGTTTTTTGGGATACAATCACATTAAGATGGCTCTAGAAGATATGGCAAAAAATAACCTTCATGACTCCTTTGAGGACCTTATACTACAAAGTAATGCCCTTCAGTCTAAATAATGTAGGGGAAACTTATCAATGAGAAATGGTTACATTATTTTATGACATGATCCACCAGGAAGTCGAGGTATATATGGATGATATGATTGCTAAATCAGAGATAGGGGAATTTCACATTGTTTACTTACAAAAGTTGTTTGAGCGTCTGAGAAAATTCAAATTGAGATTAAATCCAAACAAATTTACTTTTGGTGTTAGGTCAAGTAAACCATTGGGTTTCATTGTAAGTCAAACAGGCATTGAGGTAGATCCTCACAAAGTAAGGGCCATACAAGAAATGCCACAACGCTAAGAATAGAAAAAAGAGGTTTGTGGTTTCTCAGGATGATTGAAATACCTCTCAAGAATCATATCACACCTTACTTCCACTTGCTAGTCTATATTCAAATTACTAATCTAAGATCTATCAGTTGAATGGAATAAAGATTGTCAAAATCCTTTGACATAATAAAGCAATACTTATAATAACCACCAATTATGATGCGGCCAGTTTCTAGGTCACTAATTATGTACTTAATAGTTCTCGAAGGATTTATGGGATGTGTATTGGTCTAACACGATGAATAAGGTAGAAAATAGCATGCCATCTACTATCTAGGAAGAAATTTATTGACTGTGAAACCCGATACTCATTCCTTGATAAGACTTGTTGTGCTTTAGCTTAGGCCGCTAAATGGATAAGACAATATATATTAACTCACACCATGTGGTTAATATAAAGAATAGATCCTTTGAAATACGTGTTTGAAAAGCCAGCTCTCACAAGAAGAATTGCACGATGGCAGATGTTGTTATCTGAATATGACATCTAGTATGTGGAACAAAAGGCCATCAAAGGTAGTGTACTATCTGATCATCTAGCTTATCATCCAGTTGCACACAATATCAATCAATGAAGTTTGACTTCTTAGATGAAGACATCATGGTTATAAGAAACTACGATATACAAGGACCCGACGAACGACTTGAACCAGAGGCATGATGGACACTCATGTTCGATGGTGCTTCCAACTCACTAAGACATGGAATTGGGGCAGTACTGACATATGCGAAGAATTTTCGTAGAACTTATACTACAATGTTATGTTTTGTTGCACCAATAACATCGCTGAGTATGAAGATTGTATCTTGGGTTTGAAAGCTGCTATTGATTTGAGGATTAAATTGCTCAAAGTGTATGGAGATTCATTATTAGTCATACAATAAGTCAACGATGAATGAGATACCCGACATCCCAAATTAATCTTATACTGAGATCATTTGTTGGAGAGCTATGGAGTTCACAAAAATTACTTTCACTCACATTCCTCGAGAAGAAAATCAGATGGCGGATGCCTTGGCAACTTTGTCAGCCATGTTCAAAGTGACTTGGCCTAATCATGAACCATGTATAGAAATCAAACACTTCGAAGAACCAGCACACTGTCTCACAGTTCAGAAGAGACAAGTAACAAACCTTGCTTTCATTACCTCAAGAGGTATTTAGATAAACAAGAATATTTTGAAGGTGCCTCAATAATAGACAAACAAACTCTAGAAAGTAGGAAACTAAGTTCTTCTTAAATGTGGATGAATTGTATAAAAGAAACTACAATATATTTCGACTCAAGTGTGTGGATAGACAAGAAGCAGACACACTTATGAAAGAGGTCTATGAAGGAACCTTTGGGACCCTTGCAAATTGACATGCCATGGCCAAAAAAAATTTAGGAGTTGGTTACTATTGGTTAACAATAAAAACTTATTGTTACCATTATGTGAAGACATTCCACAAGTATCAAATCTACGTTGACAAGGTGTATATGCCACCAAATACTTTTAACGTCCTAAGTTCACCATGGTCGTTTTCAATGTGGGGAATTGACATGATATATATGATCGAACCAACGACTTTTAATGGACACTGATTTATACTAGTTTCCATTAATTATTTCACCAAGTCGGTAGAAGTCGCTTCTTAAACAAATATGATGAGACAATGAGTCCAACCTAAACAATAAAATGATGAAGTAATTATGCGAGGATCTCAAAATTGAGCATCATAATTCATCACCTTACCGACCTAAGATGAATGGGGCTGTTGAAGTTGCTATTAAAAATATCAAGAAGATCATCCATAAAATGGTGAAAACATACAAAGATTTACACGAGATGCTTCCCTTTGCACAACATGGCTATCGTACTTCAGTACATACTTCGACCGACATGACTCCTTTCTCCTTGGTTTACATTATAGAGACGATACTCCCTATCGTAGTAGAGATTCCATCACTCTGAGTTCTCATGGAAACTTAGCTTGAAAAATTAGAATAGGTCCAGATACAACTTGGTTAGCTTAACCTCATCAAAGAAAAGCGTCTAACGGCCTTATGTCATGGCCAACTATATCAGAAGCGGATAAAAAATCATTCGACAAAAAGGTTCATCCTCGAGTGTTCCAAGAAGGGGATCTAGTCCTCAAGAAAATTATGCTACCTCATTTAGATTCTAACGGTAAATGGACACCCAACTACGAAGTTCCACATGTGGTTAAAACAACATTCTTAGACGGAGCTCTTATCCTCACAACAATGGCCGGAGAAGAACTACCACATCCTCTGAATTCCGAGACAGTAAAAAAATACTATGTATAAAAAATCCCGCTAAGTCAAAGATTGAAAGGAAAACTTAGGAAAAAGGGGCATCCTTGTGGATTGAAACCCCTAAAGGGCAATCCAGGCAAAAATTAGGGACACATAAGCAAAATCATCATCTCGGTGGTTTGAAAACCCGAAAGGGAAATCTAGGCAAAAACTAGGAATTTTATTCAAAAAACTAATAGATAATCTGCAGATTCAAGGATTTCATTACATCTTCGACTACGAGGAGGAGGAATTGATCCAATCTTCTTTCTTCGAAGAAAAGTGATTGGAGTCATCAAGGACATATGATAAAATAGCATAATCAGATATCATTATTCATTGTCATTTTTTTGTTTATCTTTTGTAACACTACAACAAATAACGCATTTCATGACAGAGCTTTCAAGTCAACTAGAAAATCAATGAGGTATTAAGCCTAGGCGCACCATGTATTATATCTTTTTAATTGGAAATGTATCAACCTACCTTGGTTTCTAATAAATCTGAGGAGTAAAATTAATCTAGACGCGCTTCAAATCCTAACTTTTGTAGTTTATGTATTATTTTGATTAAACTTGTAAAATAAATTAACTAACCCTTCGATGTTACGATATAACTGAGGGGTCTACTAATCAGATTACACTATAAAAAGCAAACACGTTTTACCCTAATCCTTACTTATTTGTAGCCGCACCAAACTTGAAATTACATCATTCTTTCAAATGGTTTGCAAGACGGAAAAAACCTTCAGTGTTCTTATAGGACTAAACATTTTTTATCCCCTTGAAATCTATCTCACATAATGGTGTTGATGTTTTTATTGGTGTTGATATTCATTCAAAGGAGCAAAGATTTGTTTTTAAATTATTTATTTTAATTTTTTGTGTAAGCAGTGTAAGTAAAATAAATAAATTTCACCTTAGTGTTTTCATAAAACTGAGGTGATAGATAATATATCAACGAATATATTCATTCAAAGGAACAAATATTTGTTTTTAAAATATTTATTTTGATTTTTTTTGTAAACAATGTAAGTCCAAAAACTCATTTCACCTCAGCTTTTCCATAAAGTTGAGGTGATAGATAATATAATATACCTCGGTTATAAGTAAATCTGAGGGGTAAAGTAGTCAGCTTTTAATATAAATACCTTAGTTTATCAGATTTTGTCCAAATTCTAACTTATAAATAGCCGCATCAGATACATGAAACATTTACTACTGTTCATTGCCATGAAATTTTTTGAACTAGATACGCTTAAGAAAAGATCTCAAAGATGGATTGTAAGTGCAAATATTAAAATAACTTATCCGAAGATGGATAAGTTATGGGTTTTTTTTTATATTTCTAACATAAAGGTATGCAACAAAATTTGGATTTCACCAAAGATCTGTTGTTGAAAACACTTTCTTCTTTGATTTTGTCTACTTGCCAACAGATTTCAAGTACGCTACCAAATTACTTTTCAAGAACATTCATTATTTATACGTTAAAAATAATGATGATTGATGATTTTGTGTGGTTTACTATTAATTTGCAGAACTGGACTGAATAAAATCTATGTTTTTGTTAAATTCAGTAACTCGTGAGCAGTACTGGGAATTTGTTGTAATATATTATATTTCTGATATTCTTTGTAAACAATGTAATTAAAAAAAATTATTTGCACATCGGTTTTTCACAAAACATAGAGGATATTTTAGTGTTAAAGTTGATGATATTTGTCATTGCCCTTAATTAAATCCATGTCATCCATTTCACGACTATCAACGGTCTAAATACTTCCATTAGTGATCCGTGTGAAATCTAAGTTAACTTTGATTATAAAAACATTATGAATATCAAAATTTGATAATATAACGTCATATAAAATGCTTGAAACTATCCTCCACTTTAAGATATGCAAGAGTCTTTGTTATGAAGTGTTCTCTATGATGAATTGTAATAGCAGAAAATTATTTACATTTAAGGTTTGTGTACTTAAATATTTATTTATCCCTTTTTTCATCTAACCCTTTATTTATCTAACCCCTTTTTCATCTAACCTTTTTTCTATCTAACCCTTTATTTATCTAACTCTCTTTTCATCTAACCCTTTATTTATCTATTGTTTCCAGCATTTGATCTTTCCAGGATATCAAGGATTGGAAGATCCAACATATGGTTCTTCATGAAAAAATTTAATTTTGTATTGATGTTCTGTGTAAATAATGTAACCAGTTTAATATTTTGGATAAAAATTGTATTTTATAAATAAAATATTTTATTAACTTTTCGTGTAAACAAGATAACCAATTTAAATTAAAAAACAATACTACTAATTTACGCCTCGATTTTATTACAAAACCGAGACACATGATACACTATTATTGAAAACAATAAAAATGCAGACGTTGTGGATCGCACCCATGCGCTATTAAAATACCCCTCGGTTTTTTAAACAACAAGGTGTCAAGCCTTTAATTTTCATGACGACCTTATTTACATTGCTTCTGATACCTAGGTAAATGTATTTTCACGTCCGACATTACATGCGTTATTTGTAGTAGTGTAATTACCTCTTTTTAGGAATTCAATCTTGTACTTTGGCCTATTCAAAGGCATTTTCATCAATAAAAGTAATTTATTATACAATTTTTTCAAATATATTATTCTTTTTCCGACTTGTTTGCAAATTATGACGATTATTTCTTGTAAACACTACGTCGAAACTATTTTGGGGATTTCACAAAATAAAAAGCGTTGACAAAATATCAAAAATCACTCTGGTTAGAATAAATGTCAAAAGAAATTCACGATTATGCCTAAGATTCAATCATCAAAATTACATCAACATTATTCATAATAACATATCAAGATACAAATCAATTTGGGGATTCCACAACAAAGCCACGAAGAATGTTGGAAAGTCAGTGACTCTAAAAACCCAATGATCTAAAAGGAGCAAATTATCAACAAAAAAAACTTTCATAATATTTAGGGCATATACATACAAAGTATATACCAATAACATTGGGCATCATACATAAAATATGTCCATCATGCATTACATTTGAATCACAAAGACCCGATAATACTATGAGACATGTTGAGGCCTATTTACTAGCTAAGTCACCTGCGCGAATCAAAACTTCAAACCTTAGATTTTTACAGTGATAGTTACCTTAGTTGAGAATAGACACAGCATTTAGAGGTACTACAACCAGAAATTCATTAAGAAGTATATCTACGATTTATATGCACGACTTAGTTATTTAAGTTCGAATTATCAATTTCAAAATTCAATTTCAAAATTTCAAACCTGCCCTAATTAGCCCCTAGGTTGTGATAAATATGCATGTCTACAATACAACTCGCTATGTTAGTCCTAGAGCTTTAGCTAGTTTGTATTTAGACATTTGTTCAACTCTATTGGTTTAGTCCTGTTATACCCCAAAATTTTCTCTCCTATTTTTGAGGTCAAGATACATCTCCATACTCAAGAGTTCCTCAAGGGTTGACCAGATGAACCCTCTCCTAAGCAATCAACCCACAACTAGGATTTTGCTACTCTCAAGACAAAATCAAGTTCTAGTGTTCCAAGTGAGCATCATGCCTCCTCATACGTCTCAAAGTATCACCATGTCATGTTTCAAGCTTCATAGCTCAAGTTTGCTCAGTCAATTGCTCAAATGGTTGAAAATCAGTTGTAGTGGACAAAAAGTCAATTATGGTCATTATACAATCAAACCTCATCACTTTTGGTCAACATCAAGGTTTTGAAATCACATTCATCATTTGATCAAGGGTTGATCATGATTCATCAAGAAAATCAAAGAATGGATCAAAAGTCAAAAGTTTCTAAATTAGGGTTTCTTAAGGGAAAGTCAACATAACTTTGGCCAAGTACAACTTTCCCATACTTCATCAGAAATTTTTTCACCAAACCTAGTTTTGAAGGGAATTCAATTCTCTACAACTTTATCTCTCACAAGCATGGCCCAAAAATGCTTCATTTGAGAGTTATGGGTCAAGACATTATAGGTCCTTCTAAAAGTCAACAAAAAGTAATCTTTTTCCAAAGCGGTTACATGAACATGGAAGCTTCAATGAAGATGAAACAAAATGGAGCTCTTAGAGTACATCTTAAGTTTTCTAAAAAGTCAAAGATCACTCTCAAATGATAAAAATTGAGCAATTTATGGCTTGGGCAAAAATGGAAATTTTGAAGAAATGCATGAAGAAAATATTGACCAAACTTGAAAATTTTCCAAATGGGCCAATATTTCTTTGATTCAAACTTGTTTCTAATCTTGCCAAGAGCTTCTAAATCCCATTTGCACGCCATGTTTTCATTTATTTTTGGATTAATTCATTTTACTTTAATTTTAATTAAAATAAAATACAAAAATTAAACTGAAAAGTGCAATGCTGTAAATCTAAGCTTCTTTCCAAGCAACTCATAGAAAGCTGGCAATTTCGAAAATATTTGATTGGTATTAGATTAGAGTGATTGAAGATCAAAAATAGAAATATTTGGTGTTGATTTCCAATCAAATATTCTTGCATTCAAAGCTTGATTTTTCTTCAAAATTGTTAACCTAAATCCATCACTTATATATACACAAATATTAGAAGTTTTGATGATAGCAAATACTGTTGATGACAATTATGTTCTGACCCTAATAAATAAATATTTTGTATGAAACATTGTTGTCTCCTACTTTTGTTTAATGGAGTATGCAGACGAAGCTGACCTTGAAAAGAAAAGAAGTTTTTGATCTAAACCTACAGAAGTTCTGATAGTAGAAGAAGACTTTGATCTAAGCGAAGTTCTGATAAGTTAGAAGACTCTAATCTAAGCGAAGTTCTGATACGTAAGAAGATTTTGTTCTAATCGAAGTTCTGATACGTTAGAAAATTCACGCTCTAAGCGAAGTTCTGATGAACTTCTAAAAGCACCAAAGGCTGCATCAAACTCTGATTTAAACCTTGTTAGTTGATCTAAGAAATCTTAAAGTTCTGCTACATCATCTTCTGATCAAGTCATCAAGGATTCAAGCCAAACTTCTGAAAGCACCAGACTGCTCTACAAACTCTGGTATCCATGTTTTGGCTGCAATGCTCTGATGCGTTGTTATTCATTAAATAAAGATTTGATGCAACGTCTGATTTCCAACAGGATCTCGTTTTTATGGAAAGAACAATTAAGTCAAATTATCATCATTCCATATATATATTATATGTCTCCAACAGATAATTTTTTGACGCCTATATAAAGATCCATTCTTGAAGAAAACAATAGAGAACTACTGTGCGTACAACACAAAGAAAAATCTTAAATCATTCATATTCTCTAGTTCATAAGTACTTGATATTTTGTATAAAAATCACAGTTGTGATATAGCTTTTTAGAAGCATCATTAAACACACATCGTTGTAATTGACTGTTAAGTTGAAATTCCTTGAGAAACCAAGTAATGGTTGTTCTTGAGAAGACTAAGACAGTTGTCTTAGTGAATTGTAATCAAGTTCTGATTAGTGGATTAAGACCTCATTGAGAGAGGAAAATTACCTTGACGAGTGGACTGGAGTAGTTTGAGTTCAAACAAACCAGGATAAAAATAATCTTGTCAATTTAATTTAATTTCAAAATCCCAATTCAACCCCCCCTTTCTTGTGTTTTTCATCCTTCAATTGGCATCAGAGCGCCTGGTTTTGGGTGCTAAGACTTAATCGCGTCAGATAAAAGATCCAGCTTGAAAAACACTATGGCAGAACATGTTCAGAACAACTATGATCATTATGACGACAAAGACAGAATCAGGGGCAGACCCCCAATGTTTGATGGAGAAAACTTTGATTATTGGAAGGACAGAATTGAAAGTTTCTTTTTGGCCCGTGAAGATGACCTCTGGGACATGGTGACAGATGGCTATACTCATCCTATTGACGCAAGTGGTCAGAAGATTGAAAGGAAGAAAATGTCAGATCAGCAGAAGAAGGAATTCAAAAATCACCACAAGGCCAGAACCATCCTTCTAAGTGCTATCTTATACACAGAATATGAGAAGATCAAAAACAGAGACTCAGCTAAGAACATCTTTGATTCCTTAAGAATGACACATGAAGGCAACACACAGGTTAAAGAAGCAAAAGCCCTTGCTCTCATTCAGAAGTACGAAGCATTCAAAATGGAAGAAGATGAAATTGTTGAAGCAATGTTCTCAAGGTTTCAAATTTTGGTAGCTGGCTTAACGGTTTTGGATAAAGGATACTCTATTATTGATCATGTAAAGAAAGTAATCAGAAGTCTTCCTAAGAAATGGAGACCTATGGTAACAGCTCTCAAGCTTGCAAAAGATCTCAACAAAATCTCTCTAGAAGAACTCATCAGCTCATTAAGAAGTCACGAGATTGAATTAGAAGAAGATGAGCCCCATAAGAAAGGTAAGTCTATTGCTCTTAAATCTAACAAAAATTATGACTCTAAAGATTTTCAGGTAGAAGAAGAAAACTCTGGAGGATCATCATCAGAAGATGATGAGTTATCTCTGCTCTCTAGAAGAGTTTAATAACTCTGGAAGAATAGATAGGGGAAGTTCAAAAATTCCAGAAGATCTAGCAACTTCTCTGATCCATCCTCTGGACACAGAAAGTCAAGAAGCAAAGAAGTTGTCTGCTACGAATGTAAGGAACCTGGTCACTATAAAAGTGATTGTACTAAACTTCTGAAAGAGAAGCCAAAGAAGAGGTTTGACAAAGAAAAGAAGAAAAGTCTTATGGCAACATGGGATGACTCAGATTCTTCTGAAGCTTCGTCAGACTCAGAAGATGAAAGAGCTAATATAGCTTTAATGGCCAACATAGCCGACAGCTCAAATTCCTCTTACTCTGATTCTGATACTTAAGAGGTATTTCCAAATTTTTCTGTTAATTTTTCTAAAGCTGAATTAGCAGAAAACTTATCTGAAATACTTGAAAACTATCAGAAGCTTCAAATCAAATACAAGAATCTAAAATGGAATCTTGTATCTGATTCTGAAGATACTAAGAAACTTGAAACTGAAAATTTTGAGCTTAAGGAAATCATTTTAGAACTTAAAATTAAAAATACTATTTTTAAAGAAAATCTACAAAAGGCTCAAGAAAAAACGTTTTTAGAAGTTCTGGGTAATATTGATAATATTTTGAAAGAATATGATATTGGTTTTCAAGAATTTCTTGCTAAAAGCATAGGCAGAAGCAAAATAGCTTCAATGATCTATAAAGTAAGTAGAAACAGAAGGAAAGGTTTAGGATATGTGCCTTCTAAAGATGAGAAACCATATTATGAAGTAGATGATATGGTCATTAAATATACACCTCTGAAATCTCAATTCACTTATGGTCACCCACATGACATAAAATATACTAGTGAATCATATTATGCAAAATCTTATGATAAACCTAAGTTCAAACAGAACTTTAGAAAATCTAACCAAAAAGGACCCAAAAAGATATGGGTACCTAAGGACAAAATAGTATATGTTGCAGATGTCTTTGACAACAAAGTTGAAACACCAGTCTTGGTACCTGGACTCTGGATGCTCTCAACACATGACGGGAAGAAAGCATATGTTTCAAAGTCAGGAACTTAAAGTTGGAGGTTGCGTAGGTTTCAAAGGCAACCAGAAGGGTAAAATCATTGGCTCTGGAACTATTGGTAACGGTTATTTACCCTCTATTACAAATGTTCTGTTAGTATATGGATTAATGTATAATCTGTTATCCATAAGTCAATTAAGTGATAACAGTTATGATATTATCTTTAATCAAAAGTCTTGTAAAGCTGTTAGTCGGAAAGATGGAACAATCCTCTTTAATGGTAAAAGGAAAAACAACATTGATAAAATCAAACTTTCTGAACTTAAAAGTCAGAATGTTAAATGTCTTATGTTAGTGGAAAATGAGCAATGAGCCTGGCACAGATGATTGGGACATGTTAGTATGAGAAGAATATCTCAAATTAACAAACTCAATCTAGTCAGAGGACTTCCTAATTTGAAGTTCATCTCAGATGCTCTGTGTGAAGCATGTAAAAAAGGCAAATTTTCAAAACCTCCTTTTAAATCAAAAAATATTGTTTCTACCTCTAGGCCATTAGAACTTTTACATATTGATCTATTTGGACCAGTGAAAACTGCATCCATCAGTGGCAAGAAGTATGGGTTTGTGATCGTAGATGAATATAGCAGATGGACATGGGTAAAATTCTTAAGACACAAGGATGAGTCATATTCTGTGTTTGCTAACTTCTGTAATGTAGTCCAAAATGAAAAAGAGTTTAGAATAGTAAAAGTCAGAAGTGATCATGGTGGTGAATTTGAAAATAAAGACTTTGAAAATAAAGACTTTGAAAATAAAGACTTTGAAAAACTTTTTAATAAAAATGGTATTTCTCATGATTTTTCTTATCCTAGAACTCCACAATAAAATGGAGTTGTAGAACGTAAAAAGAAACCATGATCAATGAGACTAATATTGCTAAACATTTCTGGGCAGAATCAGTAAACATAACGTGTTATATCCAGAATAGAATCTCTATAAGACCTATTTTGGAAAAGACTCCTTATGAATTGTGGGAGAATAGAAATCCCAACATTTCTTATTTTCATCTTTTTGGATGTACTTGTTTTATTCTGAATACCAAAGATTATTTAAATAAATTTGATTCTAAGGCACAAAAGTGTTTAATGTTAGGATATTTAATAGGTATATAACACTAAAACACTTGTTGTAGAAGAATATATTAATATCAAATTTGATGACAAGCTTGACCCTCAAAAGTCAAAGCAAAAAGATTCTCTTGCAGATATAGAAGTTCAATTTACAGGATCAGAAGATAGTCCTGATAGAAGTTCTGAAGAAGCCCCCAAAGTAACTTCTGATGAACCCATCCAGAAAAATCCATCCAGAAGCAGCTTGGCTCATCTTGAAGAAATGATTCTGGGAAAGAAAGATGATCCAATTAGAACCAGATCTACATTCAGAAATTCTGAAGAATCTCTCATGGGTCTTGTGTCCTTGACCGAACCAACTTCTGTAGATTACGCTCTTCAAGATAATAATTGGATCATTTTAATGCAAGAAAAACTAAATCAATTCACCAGAAATGATGTATGGGATCTTGTGCCCAAACCAAAAGGTTTCAACATTATTGGAACCAAGTGGGTCTTCAAAAACAAGCTAAGTGAACAAGGAGAAGTATTTAGAAACAAAGATCAACTGGTAGCACAAGTTTATAGTTAGCAAGAAGGAATAGACTATACAGAATCCTTTGCTCTAGTCGCCAGGTTAGAATCCATCAGACTTTTAAGCTCATAGGTTGTTAATCACAATATCACACTTTATTAGATGGATGTAAAAAGTGAATTTCTAAATGGTTACATTGATGAAGAAGTATATGCCCATCAACACCCTGGCTTTGAAAACTCAAAACATCTTTAATTTGTTTATAAGCTCAAAAAATCTTTATATGGTTTTAAACAAGCTCCTAGAGCCTGGTATGAAAGACTAAGTAATTTTTTATTAGAAAAAGATTTTACCAAAGGGAAAGTGGGCACAACCTTATTTTGTAAGTCATTTAAAAATGATATTCTGAAATGTCAAATTTATGTTGATGACATCATTTTTGGTTCTACTAAATCCTCCCTTGGGAGAGAGTTTGCTAAGTCTATGCATGTAGAGTTTGAAATGAGTCTCATGGGCGAACTCAAATTCTTTATGGGAATTCAAATACATCAGACCTCAGAAGCAACTTACATATCATAGTAAGTATGTTAAAGAACTTCTGAAGAAATTTGACATGTCAGATAGAATACCTTCTAAAACCCCTATGCATCCCACGTGCATCTTGGAGAAGGAAGAGGTAAGTAAGAAAGTAGATCAGAAGATCTATAGAGGTATGATTGGCTATCTCTTATTCTTAACTACTTCAAGACCTGATATTTTATACATTATTTGTCTTTGTGCTAGATTCCAATAAGATCCTAGAGAAACTCGATTAACTGCTGTTAAGCGAGTTCTCAAGTATCTGAAAGGTACTACTAATCTTGGTCTATGTTACAGAAAATCTAGAGAATACAAACTTGTAGGATACTGTGATGCTGGCTTTGTTGGAGACAGAATAGAAAGGAAAAGCACTTCTGGAAGCTGCCAGTTTCTGGGAGAAAATCTGATATCTTGGTCCAACAAAAGACAATCCACTATTGCACTATCAACTACAGAAGTAGAATATATAGCAGCAACTGGATGCAGTACTCAGATGCTCTGGATGAAAATTCAACTTGAGGACTTTCAGATATTCGAGAGTAACATTCATATCCTCTGTGATAACACTTCTGCTATTTGTTTATCTAAAAATCATATTTTACATTCTAGAGCTAAGCACATATAAATTAAACATCATTTCATTAGGGACTATATTCAAAAGGGAATTGTTTCTTTAAAATTTATTGATACAGTCCATCAATGGGCTGATATATTTACAAAACCCCTTGCTGAAGATAGGTTCATTTTCATTCTGAAGCATCTTAGTATGGAATTATGCCCTGAATGAAAAGCTTAATCTTTTATGCTTAACTGTTAGAATAATATTCTCTGTGAAATTCTGATCAATTATCCTTCATAAGTGAGAAGGGTAAATGAATCAGAATCTATCAGAAGATCTGAGAGATGACTCAAATTAAGATAGAAGCATGCAATTCACAAGAACAACACCTGTCAATCTTAATCGTTAAAGTCACTCTCAGAAGATGAACACATGTTCAAACTCTGATAGGGTGAAAATGCTTGACTTGCTACATTGAGGAGCTAGTAACATTGGTAACTGTTCACCATATTTTCATGCCATATCTCTTGTCAGAAATCATAATATATCTTAATTCATTTACAATCCTCTCTCTCTCTCTCTCTCTCTCTTGAATTATTTTTTTTAAATTTATCTTCTACTGGTATCATTCAGAAAACTTTCTTTTTCAACCCTCAAGTGATTTCATGTTCAAACTTTCATCTTCTGCACATTTCCTTTTGTACTCTGTTTTGCCCCCATACAATTATCTTCTGTTCTGCACTATTATTTTTATATTAATTTCTTTTTGATTTATGACAAAAAGGGGGAGAACGTAAGATATTTTGAACATCACAATTACTGATAGACTAAGTCTATAACATTCGAATATCATCTTTGATTTCATTTCTGTCTAAATATTAAAACAGGAAATACAACTTCTGGAAATCAAGTTGGAACCTTCATCATACTCCGGACGAAACTTCAGGGAAGTACAATGTTCTCTAAATTTATATGAATATTAAATTCAGGGGGAGACCTCTATTTGTCAAAATATTTATGTTTTATCATCATCAAAAAGGGGGAGATTGTTATAACATAGTTTGGTTCTACACCAATCTTAGAAGTTTTGATGATAACAAATACTGTTAATGACAATTATGTTCTGACCCTAATAAATAAATATTTTGTATGAAACATTGTTGTCTCCTAATTTTGTTTAATGGAGTATGCAGACGAAGTTCTGACCTTGAAAAGAAAAGAAGTTTTTGATCTAAACCTACAGAAGTTCTTATAGCAGAAGAAGCATAATGAGTTGTGAAGTAATTGCTTGTATGTGTTGTATATGATTGGAATTTGTTTATAATAAATGTTGTTATCATATTTGGTGTTGATAATGCATGCTTTAAAGATGTGCATGCATACATATCATTGTTGTAGTAGTTAATTCCCATTGTGTGGAATTGGTGAAATTGCCATAACCGTGTCCAGGTTGGAATGGACGGTGAGGCGTATCCGTGTCCGGGTTGGAATGGAACGGAGGGTGATAACCGTGTCCGGGTTGGAATAGAACGGTGTAGTGAATTTAATTCACAATTGGTACCATATGCATAGAGTCAGTGTCTCATTGCATTAATTATATGTGTTGTAACATGATTGGAAGAATTCCAGTGTTATAACGTGATTGTTGTAAGTTATTATGGATTGTTGGTTTATGTATTTGTTCGATAATAAAATGATAAATCTGAATATGCTGAATAGGGTGGAATGATTTGCTTATGAAATTCTATTTATCTATGAGCTTATAACGTATAATAATTGTGATTTAGTCTCACCCTTACTGTTGGTCATTTTCATATTGAAGTTAGCAGCTTAGGCGCTTTGGTGAGGATAGCTCGTAGAGCTAGACTATTATATTTGTCGAGTCCGGTGTCATGCTCTGATTTTTAATACTGGGGAACGTTTATTTGTTTAGAGTTTTTATTAAACTCTTTTAATGTTTCAATTAGATAATAATTTTGTGGAACTAAGGCTGAGAACTTATTGTTGATGTTTTGACTTATCCAAAAGTAATGAATATTTTTTTGTTGTGTTAAGCATGTGTAGATTTTATTTTTAATGAATTGTAGCATCCTTTATAACATGTTACTCTGAAATAATTATTTTATATTCAGCGGGGGCTTTTAGAAGGATGTTACAGTATCTGTCCGCAAGAATGCATACAAAGTGTTTGAAAATATTTGTTTGTGAGGTGTGAAAAGTATTTGTTTTGAGCAAGCAATTAAGAGTAATCTACCCACTCAAAGGTCGTTCTTGTTATTTTCCTTCTCCTTTAGGATAATATTATTCGTACCATGAGTTGGTAGGTAGCCCTATCCATTGGATGTGAATGGACAGGCGTAGCGTCACCATATGGTCATTGAAGGCAACATTGTAAGGATACGTTAGCATTTCCATAGGGACTATCATCATTTTTCGCAAGCAACATCGAGGGACAAGATCATGTATTTGTAGGTAACTCGGAGGGTCATCGAGGGACTATGATCATTATATCGAAGGGACTATGATGATTTTATTTGTAGGCAACTTTGCTAATGGTATCCCTATGTTCGAGGGACATGACCATTGTTTCCGAAGGCAACAAGAGAGGACACCCTAAGGGTGTAAGTGTGCAATAGTGATTCAGTTCAGATATTTGTCTTGAGATTAGGGTTATTATATGATTGATTTTAGATCTTGCCATGTAATCCTATTAGCATACATCTAACAGTTAATATTTATATAGAAAAATAAAGTGCAAAATTTAAACCTAGGCTATTACATGGCCTCGAGGCAGTTACATAATAAGGATATGCAGAAAGTAAAGGTGGAAATTTAAACCTAAACTATTACATCCCATGAGCAATTACATAAAACAGAGAAAATGCAAGGAAAATAAAAGCTATGTTATTACAAAAATACCCCAACGACCTATACAGCGATTTCTAGTATTTAAATAAAATAATGATAGAAAATAATCATGAAAAATAAATAAATGCATGTTAGAATAACCTAAAGTCCTAAATATTAAAAGAAAAATATTTTTAGTATTTTTGGAATTGTTTTTAAATAAGAAAACAAAATTAAAAGTTAATTAAAGATTAATTATGAAAATAATTTTAAATTAAACAAAATAAAAATATTTTTAAAAAAACATTAAATAAACATTTTATTAACCTAAAACTAAAAAGAAAATATTTTTAGGATTTTTTTTAAATAAGTTAAAATAATTTTGAAAAGAAATTAAATAGAAAAAGAAAATTGAAAGGAATAAAGAAAATATGAAGGAAATTAGTGGTAAAAATAAGGAGTGGCCTCCCAGGGTGTTGAACTCGTGACCCTAAGGTCACTGGTCCAAAAGTTGGCCACTACGCCATATGTTTGTGATGTCAATATGTTGCCCTCAAAACAATATATGTGAAACCTGCAAAAAATCAGAAATTATAGGAAAAAAAATTGGCAAAAAGCAGGGATCGAACCCATGCCTTGAAGGTTGAAAGGACTAAGTGTGCGCGTTTAACCACTGGGGTGGTGATACATCCAATAATATAACCAACTCTAAAAATATATATATTTGAAATCGTTTTCTAAAAATCAAATTTCAAACCAAAACGTGCGTTGGGCCCAGATATTTTTAAATGAACGAATAATATGATGCCACGCCTGGGGTTAAAAGGTCAGAGGGCCGAAGGGACGCCGGAGCCCTAGCTCCGATCTCTTCTCCGGCAATTCGATTTGCAAACCAACAAATTAAAAAGAGTTAATCATCAAGAGGGACCCTGCCCCCTAAATCGAGGACTGCGAACCCAATCGTGTGGTCCGTTTAGTTTGAAACGTCCTAGAACGTGTGTGTTATACCCCAAAATTTGCCCTCCTATTTTTCAAGTCAATACACATCTCTATACTCAAGAGTTCCTCAAGGGTTGGCCAGATGAACCCACTCCTAAGCAATCAACCCATAACTAGGGTTTTGATTCTTTCAAGCCAAGGATGGTTTTTATTGCCTCAAGAGAGCGTCATTCCTCCTCATATGTCTCAAGGTGTAACCATGTCAAGTTTCAAGCCTCACAGGTCAAGTTTGCTCAGTCAATTGCTCAGATGTTTGAAAATCAGTTGTATTGGACAAAAAGTCAATTGTGGTCAACATACAGTCAAAATTCATCATTTTTGGTCAACATCAAGATTTTGAAGTCACATTAATCATTTGGTCAAGGGTTGATCATGATTCATCAAGAAAATTCAAAGAATGATCAAAAGTCAAAAGTTTTTAAATTACAGTTTCTTAAGGGAAAGTCAACAGAACTTTGACCAGGCATAAATTTCACATACTTCATCAGAAATTTTTCCAACAAATCTCATTTTGAAGGTAATTCAATTCTCTACAACTTTGTGTCTCACAAGCGTTGCCCAAAATGCTTCATTTGAGAGTTATAGGTCAAGACATTATAGGTCCTTCTAAAAGTCAACAAAAAGTCATCTTTTTCCAAAGAAGTGTACATGAGCATGGAAGTTTCGATAAAGATGAAACTAAAAGGAGAATTTAGAGGACATCTTAAGATTTCTAAAAAGTCCTAGAACATTCTCAAATGATAAAAATTGAGCAAGATATGGTTTGTGCAAGTTTGGAAATTTTGAAGAAGTGCATGAAGAAAATATTGATCAATTTTGAATTTCTTCCAAATGAGCCTAAGTTATTATGGTTTAAACTTGTTTCAAACATGGTCCATGACCTCTAAGTCCAATTACACGCCCTCCTACCATTTATTTCATTTATTTTTGAATTATTTCATTTAAATTCAATTTTAAATAAAATGAAATCCAAAAAAAGATTGGATAGGCATGTGGGCTTGTTGTTTGAATGCCTTGAGGTCCAAGAAACACCTTACAAGCTGAAAAATCGTACAAGAGCTGAATGCATGAAGATTGAGCAATTTCAGAAATATTACATATGATTTTTCAATCAAGTATTTTCCAATCAATGCAAGATATTTCCACACTTTTGTTGACCCAATTTCATTCCTCTATAAATAATCAATACCATCAGACCTTCAAGGACACGCTTGAGCAACCATAAATCTAGGGTTTTGTTTCAAAGATTTCCAAGAGAAAGATGCACCATTGAAACCCTAGTTGCATCTTTCCTCAAGAGCTTTCAAGTAGCAAATCATATTCCTGAGGTAACATAGAGTAAGTATGGATCAAAATCCATGGCCAAAGCACTCTGAATCGATCCATGCATGAACTCAATTTGCATACTTGTTGTGTTAATAGTATTTTTTTTATTCTATCATGTTTTAACTTAAATTAATCGTATTGATGTGTGACTGAGATGTCATAGAACAGGTTTGATCCATCGTTTGCAAGGTTTGATGCCTAAATCGTGACCTTCCATTTTTAGGGCTTTGAAATTGTGAAGCTTTATACCTAGGGTTACAGGAAGTTTCAAAACAAACTAACGCTACCATCGTGTTCACAAGGTCTAAAATAGGTGATCTGGGCTTTTTGTTTTCATTATTTGATCGATTTTGTAGGGTTTTAGGTTTTTGCCTCATCAGAGAAGGAGACCGGAGCTAGGGCTCCGATGAGGTCTCTGGAGATGACTTCTTGACCGCGTGTGTGGCTCCATATCCCATTCTGATTGGTCCATTCATAATACTAGAGCCCACTCTTGACTTGTGTGAAAATCTAAAATGGAATGCGTGCTTATTATATAATCCAATGGAGGTAATTCAATAATAGCAAAGCAACGTGGCTCAGATGGCAAGGCGTGTGTTTGATTTCCCAGAGGTCTGGGGATCGATTCCCAGTGACCGCACTTCTTTTTTCCATTTTTTCTAACCTTTTTCTTTTACTATTTTTCTTAATATTTTCTTAATTAATTAATTAATTAACTAATTAACCATTAATTAACCATTAGCCACTAATTAGGTTAAATAATTAGTTTAATAAGGATAAATTCTCAATTAACATTTTTTCTATTTTCTTAATTAATTTAATTTAGTGAATAGGTTAATTAAATTAAAAAACTAATAAAACTAGGGTTTCCGATTCACCTGATTTTCACATAGTAATTAGGTTAACTTCATTAGGACGTAATTAACCTCAAACTCATATTTTCACTGACTTTTTCCAACTTCTCCCGACTTTATTTCTTTATCCCGACTAATTCTTTTTCGCACATATTATTGTAACTGCTTCCTGGATGTATAATTTCTCGGGCGCGTTTCTTTTACCATTATTGTAACTGCTCACAGGATGTAATAGTAATTAGGACCTTTTATTTTTCCACACTTTTACTTTCTGCACCCCTATATTTTGTACATATTTAACTTCTAGTAACTAGGGTTTGTATGGCAAGACTAAAATCAATCATAGAATAACCTTAACTCCAAGATAAATATATGAAAACAACACACTCTCACACTTGCACCCCTAGGGTATCCTCTCTTGTTGCCTTACAAATATAATGGTCATGTCCCTCGAACATAGGGATACCATTAGCAAAAGTCTCTCGATTCACAAATCATCACAAAGATCATAGTCCCTCGATGTTGCCTATGAATATATGATCTCGTCCCTCGGTTGTTGCCTATGAATAAGTGATGATTGTCTATTCAAATTGCTAAGGTATCCTTACAATGTTGCCTTCAATGACCATACGATGACCCTACGCCCGTCCCTTCACATCCAACGGATAGAGTTACCTGCCAACTAAATGGTATGGATAGTGATATCCTAACGGAGAAGGAAAATAACAAGAACGACCTTTCTGAGTAGGTAATAAAACTCTAAATTGCTTGCTCCAATCAAATAAAAATACTTTCACACCTCACATTCTTTTCAAAATACTTTCGAACAAACACTTTGTATACATTCCAACGAGAATCATTACAAAGTTACATATTTTTCAAACAAAATATTTCCAAACACTTCGTATACATTCTTGAGGACTGATACAAGAATCATTACGAAGTCAAAGCGAAATACTTTTCAAATACTTTCTTAATCACACATACACAGAAAGAAAATTTTCAAAGTGGGCTAAGCAATTAAGATCCCGTAGATAACTACAGCTGGAAAGGGTGCTAATACCTTTCCTTTTCATAATTACCTCTCGTACTCATAATCTATAAAAGGTATTTCCTGTTCTTTTCACTTTTCCTTTATTAGATAAAAGAAAATTCGATGGTGACACTTGCTAACCGCAACATTTGCGATAAAATTCAAAAATAAACAAGTCAGTTATCCCACCGTGTTACAGTGTGATACGAAGCTTCACAAGCTTAGTTCCCTAACAATGGTGTTATATGATTCCTACATCGAAACTCATGAATGATGGTCCTAAACATTCACAAACATCAGTATGAACATGTACACATGCATCGAAATCGTTTAAATGGCATGAATTAAGAGTTTGAAATTCAAAATAGTTTACCAAACTGGTGCACTTGAGGAATGGAGTCTTGGCTTGCTTCGAGCTTGTGTGAGTGCTTGGATCGAATCCTGGGAACCACAGGAAGGTGAGTTTTGCTTGGAGTCGATTGAAAGTGGCTGGATAATGATGTTTGAGTTTGCCCTAAACCTTGACAATTTTGAGAATTTTCCTTTGGGTTTCAAGTGCAACAAATCGTGTCCTTTGCATATGGTCATGATCTTGTATATATATAGAGAGAGTGAATTAGGTCATAATTTGTGAGGAAAATTTATTGCCTTTAATAAGAAAATTTTTCATTTGTATTTTGCATCAAAAGTTTCTTTTTTTTGTTCAATCACATGCCAATCATCCTCATGCATTTTTTCAACTATTTTTGAGTTGTTTGGACCTCAAGGAACTCAGATCCAAGGCCTTGCACGCATCACACTTCATCTTGCTTTTTATTTTAATTTAATTTAACTTTAAATGAACAAAATCAAAAATCAATAGAACAAATGTTAAAATGGCGCATGGATGTTCTTAGAGCTTCTTGACAATGTTATAAACATGTTTCAAACATAAAAATATAGGCCCATTTGGCAATATTCCAAGATTGCTCAGTATTTGCTTCATGCACTTTCTCAAATTTTCAAACTTGCACCAAACATATTTTGCTCAATTCTTAACATTTAAGGATGATCTTGGACATTTTAGAAAGCTTAAGATGTCCTTTAAAATATCTCTTTGGTTTCATCTCTATTGAAGCTTCCATGTTCATGTACACTTCTTTGAGAAATAATGATTTTTTGTTGACTTTTGAAAGGACTTAAAATATCTTGGCCCATATCTCTCAAATGAAGCAGTTTTTGGGAAAAACTAGTAAGACACAAAGTTGTAGATAATGGAACTTCCTTCAAAATGAGCTTTGGTTGAGGAATTTTTGATGAAGTATGTGAACGTTATGCTTGGTCAAAGTTCTATTGACTTCCCCTTAAGAAATCCTAATTTAGTAACTTTGACTTTTGATCAGATCTTGAGTTTTGTTGAAGAATCGTGATCAATCCTTGATCAAATGATGTATATAACTTCAAAATCTTGATGTTGACCAAAAATGATGAAGTTTGACTGTATGTTGACCACAATTGACTTTTGTCCAATACAATTGATTTTCAAACCTTCTGAGCAATTAACTGAGCAAACTTGTGTTGTGAGACTTGAAACTTGACATGGACGTATTTAGAGAAATATGAGGAAGCATGAAGTCCACTTAAGGCCTTGGAAGTTCAATTTCCTTTGAGAAAAGCAAGACCCTAGTTGTGGGATGATTGCTTAGGAGGAGGTTTGTCTGACCAATATTTGAGCAATTGAGGACCATATGAATATGAGGATGTATCTTGAACCTCAAAAATGAGAGGGAAAATTTTGGGATACAACAAACAGCATTAACTAGGATTTACAGGACTGATGCAAATACTAGTAAAGAAGAAGTAGCTTGTCATGAACTGGAGAATCAGAAGAAAATTATAGCTCACTTGAAAGCAGAAAAGAAGAAGCACTTGACAACCATATCCAAATTGGAACATAAAGTAACTCTACTCAAATCTGAACTTGTTAACTTATCCATATCTATCAGAATGCTAAATAGAGGATCTGACATATTAGATAAAATACTTCAGGCTGGAAGAGTGACTAAAGACATGAGTGGTTTGGGCTTTAATGAAGTGACTAAAAATGAACCTCTCTCAAAACTGAATCATATTTAGACTAAACCATTAATATGGAAACACATGTCTCAACATCATGGATAAACGAATCCAAGGCACACCAATAAAATATACCAACACTGGAGATGTCACTACCGTGGATGGTTTGGTCATATAAAATCATTCTGCTATAAGCTGCATGGATATCCAAAGGTTGTGCCTCAATCCAAGATCCTCATAACAATTACCTCTCTCTGAGCCTCAGCTAAAGAAGACTGGTATTTTGACAGTGGCTTCTCAAGACACATGACTGGAGTTAAAACCTTATTGGTGGATATCAGATCCCACTCTACAAGTTTTGTGACCTTTGGAGATGGAGCCAAAGTAGAAATCAAAGGATTTGGAAAGTTGGATTGTCCAGGAATACCAAACCTTGAAAATGTGTTACTTGTTAAAGGATTAACGACAAACCTGATAAGCATTAGTAACCTCTGTGACCAAGGCTTTAAGGTAAGCTTCACCAAATTTGAATGTGTGGTTACTTATGAGAAGGGTGAAGCTATAATGAAAGGAGTCAGATCAAAAGATAATTGCTACCTATAGATACTTGGAGACTTAAGCTTCTCTTCAACATGATCTCTATCCAAGGAAGTCGAAGTTAAATTATGGCATCAAAAGTTGGGACATTTGCATCTGAAGGGAATGAAAAGAATCATCTCTATGGAAGCAGTGAGAGGAATTCCAAAGCTAAAAATTGAAAAAGGAAGAGTATGTGGAGAATGCCAAGTTGGAAAACAAACTAAAATGTCACATCAAAATGTTCAACATCTCACTACAACAAAAGTCCTGGAACTTCTTCACATGGATTTGATGGGACCGATATAGGTAGAAAGCCTCGGTGGAAAGAAATATGTTTGTTTGGTTGTGGATAACTATTCCAAATACACCTGGGTGAATTTTATAAGGGATAAAACTTAAGTCTTTGATGTCTTCAAAGACCTTTTCCAAAGACTCCAAAAAGAAAAAGATAGCTATGTGATTTGGATTAGAAATGACCATGGAAAAGAGTTTGAAAACAATAAATTTGTTGAGTTTTGTTCCTCTGAAGGATACAGTCATGAATTCTTCTCCCACATTACTCCTCAAAAAAATGTGATTGTGTAACGGAAGAATAGAACCCTCCAAGAATATGCCAAGGCAATGATTCATGCTAAGAAGTTACCCTGCCACTTTTGGGCTGGAGCCATGAACACTGCATGTTATATACACAACAGAGTAACTCTGAGAAAAGGCACCTCGAACACCATATATGAAATGTAGAAGGGAAGAAAACCTACTGTCAAATACTTCTATATCTTTGGAAGTAAATGCCATATCTTAGATGATCGTGAGAAAAGGAGGAAGATGGACCCCAAAAGTGATGAAGAAATATTTATAGGATATGCCATAAACAGTAGAGCCTATAGAGTTTTCAAATTCATAACTAATGTAATGATGGACTCCATAAATGTCATTGTTGATGATAGAGGATGGAATGAGGAAATTGATGTCTTAGGAAATATCGAAACATCTCTAGAAGACACTACAGCAGATACCACAAGTGATCATGAGGAATCTACCCCTAATAATGAAGAACATGTAGATGGTCAAGTCAACAAAGGACCCTTTATCAGAATTCAGAAAGATCATCCAAAGGAGATAATCATAGGAGATCCAAACAAAGGAGTCACCACCAGGTAAAGATAAGTCACTACTAACTCCTATTTTGTCTCAAAAATTGAGCCTATGAATGTCAACGAAGCACTGAAAGATGAATTTTGTATTAATGATATGCAAGAAGAACTAGAACAATTCAAGAGAAATGAAGTTTGGGATCTAGTTCCAAGACCAGAAGAAATCAATGTAATTTGTACAAAGTGGGTATACAAGAACAAGTATGACGAAGAAGGTGTGATCACCAGAAATAAAGCAAGACTGGTTGCTCAAGGATACACTCAAATTGAAGGAGTCGATTTTGATGAAACATCTTCCCCTGTACCTCGCCTTGAATCAACCAGACTACTGTTGGGAGTTTCTTGCATCCTAAAGTTCAAACTATTTCAAATGGATGTGAAAAGTGCCTTTCTAAATGGCTATTTAAATGAGGAAGTGTTTGTGGAACAACCAAAAGGATTTGTTGATCCAACCAGACCCGACCACGTGTACAAGTTGAGAAAAGCTCTATATGGATTGAAACAATCTCCAAGAGCTTGGTATGAAAGGCTGACTGAATTTCTGGTCGAGAATGGATACAAGAAAGGTGGCATAGATAAAACTCTATTTGTCAAAGACGAATGAGGATGTCTCATGATTGCTCAAATCTATGTTGATGACATTTTTTTTGGTGGAAAGTCTGATGAAATGGTCCAACATTTTGTCAAACAAATCCAGTCAGAGTTTGAAATGAGTCTTGTTGGGGAACTAACTTACTTTCTTGGTCTTCAAATTAAACAGGTGGAAGACTCAATATTCCTATCTCAAAGTAATTAATGCCAAGAATATTGTCAAGAAATTCGGAATGGAAAATGCAAGTCACAAAAGAACATTTGTCCCTACTCATCTAAAGTTATCTAAAGATGAAAAAGGTGTTAGTGTTGATCAAAGTCTCTACGGAGTATGATAGGTAGCCTATTGTATCTCACAGCTAGCAGGCTAGATATTGCCTTTGCTATTGGAGTCTGCCCCCGATATCAAGCTGAACCCAAAGTGAGTCATATCAATCAAGTAAAGAGAATACTAAAATATGTCAATTGGACATCTGATTATGGCATGTTATTCTCTCAAGGATCCAGTTGTGTTCTAAGTGGATATTATGATGTTGATTGGGCAGAAAATGCAGATGATAGAAAAAGTACATCAGGAGGATGCTTCTTTTTGGGCAACAATCTTATTTCATGGTTTAGAAAGAAAACAAAATTGTATCTCCCTATCAACTGCTGAAGCTGAATACATAGCTGCAGGAAGCAGTTGCTCTCATCTTGTATGGATGAAACAAATGCTGATAGAGTACAATGTCAAACAAGATGTCATGAGATTATACTATGACAATCTAAGTGGGAGTAAATGCTGATAGAGTACAATGTCAAACAAGATGGCATATTATGGCTAAAAGGGGAGAAATGTCCCAAGCCACCCGAAGTGTTGGTGATGTTGTGATATCAATGATAATGTTGATGTTGATGTTGGATGTCAAATATGTATAAAGGACATTTGTAAATGGCCAAAATTAGTATTAGCATGGTGGGTGAAGAAAATGAAAACTCAAAGGTTCGTTGTGCATTCCTTAATATTAGTTCCTATGGATTTAATTTCTCCGATTAATAAATTATTTGAGAAAGATTTATTATATTATTTTATTATTTAATATTATATTTGTGTTCTTGCTTCAACTATATCTAAGAGAGGATCTTAGGTAGAAGGGTCATTGGTTAATGATTAGGTGTGAGGTGTAAACGAGGTGTTTAACTCTAAATTAATACTGTTAATATTGGACTTCATCACTAGCTTGGTAACCTCCATACGTAAGTGTGTAGCACCAAACTAGGTAAACAATTCACTGTGTTATTTAGTTTCCTGCATTTAAAATTTTGTACTATTAATTGTTCATCCAACAGATAGTAGTATTGTGACATCACCTTCAACATCTCATATCTGATACCAGAATTTCATTATTTATTTTTAATTTTATTCATTTAAATTCAAATTAAATTCAAATAAAATGCAAGATGATGTATAAGGCGTGCGGGCTAGAGATCTGAGTTGCTTGAGGTCCAAACAACTCCAAAATATCTGGCAAAAACGTCAAGATTGATTGGCATGAAATTGGTGCATGATTGAGCCAAAAAAGAAAGTTTTCATACAAAATTCCAATCAAATATTTTCACATCAATGCAATATATTTTCTTCTCAATCTTAACCTAATTTGCTCCTCTATATAAACACAACAAATCCATAAGCTTCAGACAAGCATTGCTGCTCTGAAAAATTCAAAGTTTAGGTTAAATCGAAAACCCTATTTGTAACCTTCCTCAAGCAGAACCAAGCATCAAATCAAACTCCCGAGGTTCCCAGGAGTCGATCTCAATTATTTGCAGAACCAAATCGTACCCAGAAACTCTCCCTCTCAAGAACACCGTTTTGGTAAGGTTTCTCAAATTCGATTTTGATAATTCATGCATTGTTGACATGTTTGATGTGTTTGTTTGTGTTCAAGACATCCATTAGAATAGTTTTAACGTTTTACATATGAACTTTGATGCTTAAATTAATCGATACCATTGTTAGGGCATCCCAAACTGAAAGCTTCGAACCTCACAATATAGAGACTTTCAGGCGAAACAGCCACCACCATTGAACTCGTAGACCTTAGTTTAGGGGGGTAGGCTTAATCTTTAGCTTTGATTAGTATTATTTTGCGGGTTTGATATTCAATTGGCCAGAGAAGAAGGAGTTAACCACCGTGAGGGGTGGTCAGACTCACAGGTGCT
The DNA here is from genome assembly GCA_021764765.1 of Vicia sativa. NCBI lineage: Eukaryota > Viridiplantae > Streptophyta > Magnoliopsida > Fabales > Fabaceae > Vicia > Vicia sativa. Next base: position 136,851,454 of record CM038792.1, on the reverse strand, counting down.
GGCTTGGCATGTTCTGATTAGTCCATTTAAATCCAAGGGTCTCACCTGCGCGCGTTTTAGTTAAAAATTGATTTCTAGAATTAATTCTCAAATACATATTTATGAAAGTGTTTTAAACATTTGATGTATCACCACCCCAGTGGTTAAACGCACGCACTTAGTCCTTACCTCTCTCAGGGCGTGGGTTCGATCCCTGCCTTTTACTATTTTCTGATTTATGCAGGTACCATATACATACTTCCAAGGGCATGGTATTGACATCACAGACACATAGCCTGGTGGCAATATTTTGTACCTGTGACCTTGAGGTCACGAGTTCAACACTCTGTAGCCCCAACATAATTTTGTAACACTAGTTTCCTTCACATTTTTCTATTTCTTTTAAATTTCTTTTTTTTAATTTAATTTTCTTTTCAAAATTATTTTACTCTTTCAAAAAATCATAAAAAATATCTTATTTTTAGTTTTAGGTTAATAAAATATTTATTTAATTTTTTATCCAAAAAATATTATTTTTTAATTAATTTCATAATTAACTTTTAATTAATTAATTAATTAATTTCTTTTTCTTATTAAAATAAATAAAAAAATACAAAAAACATTTTTCTTTGATATTCAAGTTGTTAGAATATTTTTACATTTATTAGAATATTTTTCTCATCATTTATTTATTCCTTTTGCCTTTAAATTTTAGAAAACGATGTATAGATCGCATAGTTGTTTTTTGCAGTAGCGTAGATTTATTTTCTCGCATTTTTTTAAATTATTTAACCGCTCATGGGATGTATTTGTCTAGGTTTACTTTCCGCACTTTTACTTTCCGCATCTTCTTATTATGTATCTGCCTTGAAGTCATGTAATAGCTTAAGTTTAAATTCCGCACTTTATTTTTTGTATACATTCTGCTAGATGTATGTTAATAGGATTGAATAGCAAGATCTAAAAATAACTTAGCATAACCCTAAATTCAATAAAAATATCTGAATCAGCATACTCTTTGCACACTTTCACCCTTAGGGTATCCTCTCTTGTTGCCTTACACAATGGTCATGTCCCTCGAACATAGGGGTATCTTAGAAAAGACGCTCACGAATAACATCATCATTGTCCCTTTGATATAAACATCATAGTCCCTCTATGACCCTCGAAGTTTCCTACGAATATATGATCTTGTCCCTCGATTGTTGCCTACGAATAAATAATTATAGTCCCTACGAAGTTGCTAAGGTATCCTTACAATGTTTCCTTCAATGACCATGCGATGACCCTACGCATGTCCCTTCACATCCAATGGATGGGGCTACCTACCAACTAATGGTATGGATAGCACTATCCCAAAAGGATAATGGAAATAACAAAAACGACATATGAGTGGGTAATAACTCTTAATTGCTTGCTCATAAACAAAATACTTTTTACACCTCACATTTTCAAACAAATATTTTTACACACTTCATACGCATTTTTAAGGACTAATACAAGAATCATTTTACGAATTCAAATCAAAATATTTTCAAACAAATCACACACAAAATCAAGTTTTCAAAAGCGAGTTATGCAATTAAGAGCCCGAAGATAACTACAGATGAAAAGGGTGCTAACACCTTCCCTTTCATAACTTACCCCCGAACTCAGAATCGATAAAAGGTCTTTCCTATTATTTTCATCTTTCCTTATTGGATAAAATAAAAGTCGGTGTCAACTCTTGCTAACCACAACATTTGCGATAAAACGCAAAATAACTAAGTCAGTTCTCCCACCGTGTTACAGATACCATTATTGTCAGGAAGATTTTCAACAGCGAATTCAAGGAATTCATGAACTTCGTTCTCATAAACGAACCTAATTTCTCGTCTTTCATCCAACTACGATCCATAACAACTTATGAAATTTATACACGAATAATAATGTGAATGACACGCAAATATCTAAACCAAAAACTATAATTCTACACTTTTATATCCAGCAAAACACCTAACAAACTACATATATATCTACCAAGAATAATATACAACATTGAACACAAGAAAGGTATTTGGGGAAACAAACATAACAGCTAACAAATGGTATATATGAACCAAGAACAGTATACAACATTGAACGAAAAAGATTGAAAACTGAAGATGAAGAGTAAAGTACTTCAAAGATGAGGACAAGCATAAAAATGAAGATGTTGAAGATTTGCGATTGAAATGAATAAGAATGAATATGTTGAAGATTTACGATTGAAGATGAAGAGTATCGATGTCGTCTCTGGTTCGCTTGTTCGCATGGGAATATAACAAAAGAAAGGGGAATGAAGTTGTTTTTAATTTATCAATAAAATATTTGATCACAATTAAACACCAGAAGCGTAGTGTAAGTTTAAACAATCTAACAATGGTTGAGTCATACACCTTAATGACATCCCTTTTATTTTTTATTTAAAAATAAATAAAAAAGAAAAGGCACGCCTTAATGTTAAAGGAATAAATTATTTGACGGAGCGGAGGTTCGCACCCAAGAAAGCTTGATATTATAAACATGGTTATACTAATAACTATTATTATATCCTAACAATTTTTAATATAAAAAACAAAGTCAGCGCCTGGATTTAGAGATGCCACCACGGTGTTTATAAGAACCATGGTGAATTGGGTGTTGTTGCTTGCACATTTTGCAGTAGTGTTTGGTCGTAGTATCACGGTTTTGGAACATAAGTTTAAAGACAACACTCTATATTATTAGTTGGTCGACAACATATTTTAACCAACTATAAATTATATGAAGCCTAACGAGCTGGTAATTTAGGTTCAGAAAGCTCAAAGTGTGGTTGTACACTTGTGAGAACCTATGGTATCTCATGTGCTTGTGTTATATTTTAGAATGTGAAACTTGATAGTCCGATAAGACTAGATGAAGTGTGCACTCATTGGAAGAGGCTCAATTTTGATTATTATAGTGTTATGAAAGACGATAAATTAAATTTCTCCATCTTGACGGAATGGGAAGCGATACAAAAAATATTTTTGAAAGCCGGTGACAATAAGAAACTCCACATCAAAGACCAATTGAGAAAGATTTCATTTTTGGAGGCCACATACTTGAAACGCGCTCTCAATCGATAAACACAAAAGGAGCACCTAAGAAGATCAAATCTACATCAGGTGATAATTCAACAACGAGGAGTCCATCATATTTTGAAAATGTTGATAAAATTTTTCCTAATTCACCAACTCCAAAATCTCATAAAAGTGTTTTCAAAGGATCCAGCATTAGCAAACCACCTCATAAACTACCTCCACCAAAAATACCATTCATCACGGAGATACTGATTTTTATGTAGAATTACGTTGAACGGATCGTCGATGTCAGAGATGACGGTAAATTTGGTTTTCAGGTTGTGTCTACTTTTCTTGATAAAGGGGAAGAGTATCCCACACTTGACCTCCATACCCTTATTAAAGAGTTGAGGAAAGATAAATAATTATACACACGGGTGTTTGGGAATAAAGAGAAACTTGAAGAAATTTATCACACTTTTGTACCTTGCACTAGTGGACCTGTACCAGAGGATAAATGGATGTGCTTCCCTGAGATGGGTTATCTCATAGAAAGTGTGTATTGATCTTACAAGATAAGGTTTCTCAGTAACTTTTTTCCCACAGCACATTGTTCCACCACCAAATCCCAATGATTGTAACTTTTTTCCCACTGTACATTGTTCCACCACCCGCAGAATTTTGTTCAAGTGTATTTGAAACCGGGATGCCCTATACCACTTACATCACTGGAGAGGACAACTCATTATAAAATCCATTCTGAGAATTGGTCGGACCAATTTATTAAAAAGATGCAAGAGTACACCAAATTGAACAACATTGAAATAGAAAAAAGTAAGGAAAACTCAAAAGGGTTACCACTTGTAGATTTGGTCGACGATAATTATTTAGGTTCATTTATGTAGTTGGTTATCATTTTATTGTATATGAAATTTTGTTAATGTGTTATGTTGTCTAATATAAGCATTTTGTAGTTTGACCAAAATATTCAACATTCAATATGTGTTATGTTTCTGCTATATTTCTGTTTTTAATACCATGAAAGTTTCTGGAAGTACATCTATGGAATAAACAAATAAAGGGTGTTTCCGAAGTTACATCTCTGGAATTTTCTCTGTCACGAGATAGGGTTTATATAGTCTATATTAGAATCCCACTACTATAAATAAGCTCACTTGTCATATTATTTCAAAAAACAAAAAATCACAATGAAGATCAAATGGCATGTTTGAAATGTTCACCGAAAATACATCATCACGAGAATTTAAGATCACGGAGTACACCTCTCTTGAAGATCTATGATATATATTACATGACCTTCTCCCATATGGCGACAATCACAAAATTGTGAAGATCTAGTACCACATGTTATCCGTTGACAAAGGAAGCTTGAGTTCATCAACCATGAGCTGAAGATGGCCACTGATTTACATGTTATGTCTAATACTTTTTGCGTTTAGAATCAAAAAATTCGATCGAGCTGGATGCGAAGATTTAGAGATCGATCGAAGATATTATGAAAATGTTGCAACATCCACCTGGATATTGAAGTTTAATATTTGATCTATGTTAAAATTCCTTATGTATTTCTTATTTTATGATATCAGTGGTATTTTTATTTTGTGAAGTTGATATTTTTCATTTCTATTGTTCTGCATTCTGGAAATGCATAGTCAGCCAAATTCTAGAAATATATCTCTGAAAAAGTAAGTGATTTAGTACATCTTTGGTGCGTCCCAAAGATGTATCTCTGAAATCTTAGAGCATTTAAGTATTTGTTGTGTGATGCGCTATAAAGACATAGGGTGCGTTAAAAAATCCTCTATATTTTATCTTTTACCATTTTCTGAAGATACTTTTATCTTATAATTATTTAATATTTATATATGTGATCAAAATTTATTCACTTTTGTTTATAATACTCTGTATTTAAAATTATAAGTTATTTTAAAAAATAAATTTGTCTTAAACTATAAATTCTCTATAATTTTAATAATTTATATTACTACTATTTTGTCCCTCCTTACTCTTTACTATTTATCTCTTCTTTCACATGTAATTTTGTAACCTTCTCTCCCATGTAACTTTTCATACTATCTCATGAGTCATGACTTACCTTTAGTGCGATTATCCAATCATCTAATAATTAAGCTAATTTCCCTTCTCACCCTTACTACTTCTCTCAGGCCCTGCAAAAAATTCCCCAATTGTCCCATATTTTCGAAAATGTCAATCCAAATGCACCTTATACCAATTATTTGCAAAATAAACTTCGAATACGCGTAACCGAACTATTTTAAGGGTGTGTTCAGATACACATGTCTGAACACGCCTTTTTTCAATTGTTTGCAAAATGAACTTCAGATAGGCCTAACTGAATTATTTTTAGGGTGTGTTCAGAGACACAATTTTGAACATTGCCTGATTTCAAAAAAAAAGAAAAAATTCAGGATCTTGATAGAAAGAATGAAGAGTAAAACAAAAAAATACCAACATTAACATTTCATTAGTTAAAAACATTCATTACATAGATATTCATAAAAATAAAATCAATGTTACATGAAAATTTTATTAGGACGTTGCAACATAATGATTATGTTCTCGATGGATCTTTGAAGTTTTTCACCCACTTCAATTGGAACCTTTGACTCATAATGGAGAAAAATATTCCACGTAACATTTAAATATTCATCCGTCTTCAACTCAAGGTTGGTGAAATGGATGTTTACATCACTGTCGAACAAAGGTGACCAATACTCGAGTTTGACAACTCTGCAATTTGTTGTAAAGCGCAAAAGAGTATTCAGTTTGGATGTCAAATCGACGAGGGGTGTCTCCTTGGTGACCCTAAGTGGATGTGGCAGTGTTTCTCCATTGAAATACACAAATTTAAGGAATGGATATAAACTCATTATCTCTAGTATTAGTGTGTTGGTGCAACAAATAAGGGTTACAACATATCCTATTTATACAAGTATTGGGTAACTTTGAACCTTATAATTATTATCATATATCAAGTAACATTTTGGAATGGCATATCCTAATAAACCGTATGTTTATTTTAATAAGGGTTACTTCGAAGTCACATTTCTGAATTTACAAAAAGGGTGAGTTCAGATTAGGCTCTCCGAAAATACGCCTAAACAATAAGAAAAAAACTAGAAACTTTATAAACAATCACATGCTATATAAACCAAAACGAAACCATAAAATTAATATGTATTAAATCGTATAAAAATTAATACATACAAAATAGTGTATCTATTACAATCTAAAATGCATCAACAAATACAACACTGCATAAATCTACAGGTGGTTTTGACTTCAACGCTTCCTTATTTGATTCTCTTTCAAGTTCCATCAATTTGGTGAACTCTATCATCCTCTCTATAAATTGATTCGACTAAGTATCTGCCTCAGTTTTGGAATGAGTCATCCACTCGATCAATGTTTCCAGATTTGGAAACCTTGGTTTCAAAACCTAAACAAAATGTAGGCCCTTTGAAAGAAATCATATGCACATGATGTGTATAACACCGTTTTTAGGTTGACCACTTCATTATGGAAAAATTTCTCAGAAAACCCATGTCTTGTCTGATTGATATACACTCTATCATATGCACTTGTTGTAAGGTGGCCCATTTCAGAGAAACACGTCTATTTTGAAAATCGTGTTTTACCGCTACGATAAGGAACAAGTGCATTTTGAATTTAATCAAAATGTTTTTCGGACCCATATAACTTTGTGTAGATTTCCTTATGGCTCTTTAACTCTTTCAAAAGTGCAACACGGACAAGTGGGTGATCCTCCTCTGATTTACCTAGAAATCTAGATAAAGCCCGATGGCCACAATTACCATTTTCCCCAACATTCACAATCCGTTCAATGTTTTGTGCATAAAAAGAGGAATTTCTTCAATGAATTCAATCCTATGAATTAGAGATGGTGGAGGTGGTGGTGGATGTGGTTTGTTAATGTGAGCACCCTTCCCGACACTTTTTTTTTTAGATTTTGGTGTTGGAGAATTCGGGAAACATGAATAAACATGTTCATAGTATAATGGAGTTTGCTTTGTTCAATTGTCATCTTGGGTCGCTTTTACCTTTTTTGGGGCACCTTTGGTTTTAACTGGTTACGAATAAGGTTTCAAATTTGTGGTTTCCAGATATGCAATCTTCATCAACTGCTCTTTGATGTGAAACTTCATGGTGTCATTCTTTGCAAATCTATCTTAAATTATTTCCCACTCATTCTGGATGCTTATACCGACTTTCCCATCTTTCATCAAACCAGAGTCTTTTCCAGTGATTGTACACTTCATCCATACGTATTTGGAAATTAATCTTTACATTTTTTGCAATGACACAAGCACATGGAAGACCATAAGTCTTCTAAGTGTGCATCCACACTTTGTCAAATTCGTATCAGTCTGTTTGAATCACTTTGATTCATGAAAGATGAAATTCAATACCGACCGAGATACACATCCAACCAATTGTGAATATAGAATATTTTATTTGAATTTATGTTCTTGAATCATTATGCTTCGACCAAAAGTGGTTTATATTTCTGAATGTTGGTTTTTGAGCATCTAGTTCACCCCGTCCCAATCTCTAGAAAAATCACCCTTACTATGACCTAACCATTTCTTCAATGAAGAATGTGATGAGTCGACTCTACTATCTATTATAGTATTGAGGTGTCTACCCTCATCGACCCTTGCACATACAATCTTCTCCTTCACTTGGTCCATAATACTATTCTCTACGTATTTCAAAAAATATGGATATCAGACACACATAGTCCTAAATTGCATTACGAAGGCAACATACAATTCTTCTGTGGATGAATTTAATATACCAGTCCATGCATCCATAATATTTTCCACCACCACACATTATTTGACCATTTTTACATCATCACATCAGATTTGTTTGGTTCCTACAACGGTTTTAGCTGACTTCTCACCTTTTTGTAATGTGATATCGACAAAGTAATGCATATAATGTAGGAAACAATTTTGAAATTGAATTCATTAGTGCGGTGTCTTGATCCGTGACAATTAAATTCAACGTGTTTTCTTGATCCTTCAACAAAGTTTTGTTCACTTCCAAGGCCCATGTAGCGTTGACCTCTTTCTCGGATTCCAAAAATGCAAATCCCACTGAAAAGATCTTCTCCATTGAAAACCTATACTTGTTGGTCTTGTACGTTGCATCAATAATCAGAAAAGTGGGAAATATGTTGAAGAATTTGATATTTTCCAGATGAGTCCATAAAATATCATGAACAATTACTTTATCGTCCCATACTGTGTACCTAAAAACATGGTGGTTATCACCATATTTTTCTATGTTATTGATTATATACATGCTTGATATTTGAAACACTATATGGGTGTTTCCGTTTTAAATCTGCAAGAATGTTTTTCGATGTCACTCTGATTAAAGATATGTTATAAAGAATTTCTTTCTCCTCTAGTTTAAGGCGACATATGATGGGATGACCAGCTAGATTTATTTGCCATTAATGGTAATGTGTCCCATAAAGCACATTAAATTTCCACATTTCATCCACATTACCATACAAGTGCAGTTTAAACGGACAACCACACTTCCTCGTTCTGGTGTCATCGCGTTTCAACTTCTAAATCGAAGGAACATACGTACAACTTCTCTCGCATGTCACGGTTACAAATGCTTGTCTCCTATTAGAACCATTGTCAAGCCTTCCAATTACAATGTCAAATCTCAAATTACTGGCAACCACAGACCCATTGAAGCATATATTCTCGAGCAGTATACAATTGTTCATTTATGAAACGTTGACCAATGTTTATCTCTATTACTTTAACATCATGTTTCACTTTTCTGATTTAATATTCTGCTTAAGTTCAACTGGTTCAACATTATCCTTCAGTACATTCTCTTTTACATCATTACGTACAACTATTTTGCGAAACATATCTAGGTGAACCATATCTAATAAGAAGCAAAACAATAAAAAATTTAAAAATTAGTAACAAGCTAATTCGGAAGTACATATTTGATTAAATGTAGGTGAGTTGTGATTGACATATCCAAACAAACCTAACATTTTCAGCTCAAAGTAAAAATCAATGCAACAATGAGGGATGAAATGAGGAAACGTTACCTGAAATTGAAGCTTATGATACTCCCTTTAATGTGTTAGAATACAAAAAAAAATTGATTTTGAATCAAAAAGTTGATTAATAATAATATACTTTTTAAGGGTTTTTTGGTTATGGAAGTGTGTGAAATGTGAAGAAGATGGTCATTCAAAGTGATCATATACTCAAATTCTCGCATATTATTTTTGGAAGCACATATCCAAAAATTTCATTAAGTGGTAAAAGAAATTTTAAATTGTAACAAATGTGAATTCGAACATGCCTCCTAGAAATTATTTTATAGGTGAATTCGATTATGCATATCCAAATTATTTTTCACAAAAAAAAATATAAAAAATGCGTTGGAATAAACATATCTAAATTTACGCATAAATATTTTTTAATTTTAAAGGTGTACATCATATAACAAGGATAGAAGAGAAATTGTCATAATTAATGGAGAGTTGGATACTTCTACTTGCATTAGAATGTTGGGCCCTAGCCAGTGATTGGTTAGTTTTGTTTGTAACTGTGTGTAACATAAACGAACGTACCAAACGTCGGCGACTTAATGGCTCTTGTTCAGACAATAAACACATCAACCAAACTAGATGAATTATTATTATTATATAGGGATACCTTTTTATCATCATCGCATATAAAGGCTTTTCAATTCATTGAATGCACTTCCATTAGGTACCACATAACCAACTATATATATATATATTTAACCAAAATTTGAAAATTTGCGTAATAATAATGGCTGTTAAAATTCGACAATTTCAATAAAAAATATTTAAAATAGGATAAATCAAAATATATGCAAGAATGAATGATGGATATGTGTCTTATAGATATTGGGGACACTTACCCCACTATAACTTAATATTTCATGATTTGATATTTATTAGTGCTAGTTTAATCCCCAACAAAAATTAAAAGTGGTGATCCACTAGTTAGAAATAATATTAAAATTTGAAAATACTATGATTTTAAAAGTCTTCTCTTGCAGACACCTCTCTCAAGAGATAAATATTTAAATAACATAATAATTCATTTTGATTTAACAATCAACTTTATTTATGAAATATTTATTTAAAAAAATATTTAAAATATTATTTTTAAATTTATTTTATAAATTATAAGATTAATTTTGACATTCAATAATATAGATACACATGATTGAAAATTAAAATATAGTCAAAATCACAAAGTTTATAATTTTTTTTAAATACTTTCAAATTTAAATGATTTTTGAAGATTTTAATATAAAAAAATTGTAGAATGATGAAATCCTAAAATAAAATTTTATAAAAAGATTATTCAACTCATTTTTTTATTTAAAATATGTTTTTTTTAAAACATTGTAAATTTATTTTAAATAAAATGTATAATACTGTAAAAATCAATTTAAAAAACTAAAACAACTATTAGTTAAAACCAACAATTAATTCAAAACCAAAATATAAAAAGAGAGTAAAAGATATACACACCAATATTATTTACTTAGTTCAACTCAAATTTATTTGTGTTTAGAGGAGATATACGTTCTCTAATTCAATACTAATAAGTCTTAAAAGAAAATATAAAAACTAAATTTCGAAATTTTAAGATAACAAACCTTAATTTCTACTATTTTTCTTTCTTTCACCCTCCCTTTCTCTCAAAAATACAATAGAGAAAGTTTAGATCTCTTCTCTAATAATCCTAACAATCCAATGAATTTACAATGTGTTTCTCAATCCAAAAATCTCACTCAAAAACTCAATACAATAGCTTTAATCCCTTTCTTTGACTTTTTGTGTGTGTGTTATTGCCTTGCCCTAGTCAAGTTTATATAAAACCACAAGCATGATTTGAATCACTTTGATGTTCGATTCAAATCACTCCGGGTAGAATTCTACATAAACTATTTTATCATAGTTGTTGAAATCAGCATTAAAGGCCCAATAACATATATAATTTGATTGATCACTTGAAGAAGCTATGAAAATTTAAATGTATATTCTCTATATATCTCATAAAAAAAATCATCTAACATATGCTTGTATCTAAACTAAACTCAATCAAACCAAAACAATCCAAAGAGGAGTTTATATTCGACATGTGATAATTATAAGGTCTTACATGTGAATAATAAATCAATCCAAAGAGGAGTTTATATTCGACATGTTTTTATTATTAATGTTTGATCGTTACAACAAAAGTACTACTAGCAGTTAATATTAGTGTCCAAAGACTCAATATTGATGGTGCACCGGGTATCTTGAGATGAGTTATATCTTTATTTGAACAAATTGATAATTCAGTTTTTTTACGTGAGTATATTTAATTTTGTTCTTGTTTTTCAGCTACAATTGCTTCAATAACTGCTAATCTGAATTCGGTTCTGGTCCTTAATGGGATAAATTTCAAGGACTAGAAAGAGAACATAGAGATTGTTTGTGGCTGCATGGATCTTAATCTTGCATTAAGAAAGGAACAACATACTTCTCCTACGGAATCTACTACCTTTGATCAGAGGAAAGATTATGAGAAGTGGGATCGCTCCGATCGCATGTGTCTCATGATTATTAAGCGTGACATTCTTGAGGTCTTTAGGGGTACTATATCGGAAGATATAACTAATTCCAAAGATTTTCTTGCCGAGATTGAAAAATGCTTTAAGAAAAGCAATAAGGCGGAAACAAGTACTCTTCTTCAGAACTTGATTTTTCATGAAGTATCAAGGCAAACGAAATATAAGGGAATACATTATGGGCATGTTAAACATTGTTTCAAAACTTAAGGCACTAAAGCTTAAGTTGTCTGAAGATTTGCTCATTCATTTAGTATTACTTTCTCTTCCCTCACAGTATGGTCAGTTTAAAATATCTTATAACTGTCAGAAGGAGAAATGGTCTCTTAATGAGCTCATTTCATTTTGTGTGCAAGAAGAGGAAAGAATGAAACAAGATAATAATGAAAGTGCTCATTTTGTTAGCACCTCTAAAGACATGGGCAAAAGAGAAAAAAAAACTTATGAGCCCAAGAATGAAGCTGCAGATGTTCCAGCATAAAAGAAGTAAAAACAGGATGATAATTGTTTCTTTTGCAAAGCGTCTGGACATGTGAAGAACAAATGCCCTAAATATCACGCTTGACGTGCAAAGAAAGGTACATTTCTTAATTTGTTATGTTCTAAGGTCAATTTATCTTCAGTACCTAGAAACACTTGGTGGTTAGACTCATGTGCAACTACTAACATCAATGTTTAAATGCAGGATTGCCTGAACTACCGGAACCCAAATGATGTTGAAAGATACATATATGTTAGAGATGGCAAGCCGGTGGAGGCGGAAGTTGTAGGGCATTTTAGATTATTATTGTGGACTGGAGTTTTTTCTTATATTTGGATTTAAAAGACATTTTTTGTTCTGTCATTTCGACGAAATTTAATTTTATTTTTTTATTTTGACAAATCGGGTTATTTGTGTTCATTTAAGAATAATATGTTTAAGTTGTCTTTTAATTTATATATTGTTGGAATTGGTTCACGTATGAGTCATGATAATCTATATTTGCTTGACATAATAGCTTTCTATGACAAATTATTGAATACTTGTGGCAAGGTCTTATAAGCCAAATGAAAATAAATTGGACCCTCGAATAGTGAGAAGCTACTTTATTAGTAATTCTTAAAGATCTAGGGGCTATAAATTTTATGACCCCAAATCAAAATTTAATTTTTGAAACGAGAATAACCACATTCTTTGAGGATATTGAGTTTGGGGGGAAGAATATGGTTAGAGACTTTGTTTTAGTGGAAGAATCGGTAACAATTTCAAAATCGATTCATACAATTGCTTTTGATCAAGCAAGTATAGAACCTCCATAAGACATTGTTGGTTTTCCTCCCACTCAATATGATTTGGTAATTCATGAAGAACAAACTCAAAATCCTCAAGAATAAGTGTTACAAGAACCAATCCATTTGCAGAGATCCATTGGAGAAATGAGAAATGCTATTATGTACGATTACATAGTATTTCTTCAAGAACGTGAGGAATATAATGGTAAGTGGATTAAAGCAATGAAGTACAAGTATAAGTCCATACAAGACAATAAAGTTTGGGAACTTGTCCCATTACCAAAAGGTGTGAAACCCATTGGTTACAAATAAAATTTTAAGACTAAACGGGATTCTAACGGTAATGTGGAAAGGTATAAAACTCGTATTATGGTTTAGGGCTATACTCAAAAGGAAGGGATTGACTTTAAAGAGACTTTCTCTCTAGTTTTATCGAAAGACTCTTTTAAGACAATCATGGCTCTTGTTGCACATTAAGATCTGGAAATTCATCAAATGGATGTTAAGACGACATTCCTCAATGGATGTTAGGCAAATATTTGAGAAATCCAGGAATGGATCATTGGAAAGCAGCCAAAAGGTTATAAGGTATTTAAAGAGAACAAAAGATTATATACTCACATATAGGAGGTTAGACCAGTTAGAGATCACTGGATAATCTGACTCAAATTTTGTTGGATGCCAAATAAGCAAAAGATCCACTTCAAGCTATATATACATGTAGTCTGGTGGTGCAGTTTCTTGGTGCAGTGCTAAGAAAACTCGTACGCCTTCATCCACCATGGCAACATAGTTTATAGCATATTATGAGGTATCCAACCATGGGATTCGGCTGGGGAATATTGTCTATGGGTGTGAATTATGGAAAGAATTGAAAGACCACTTAAGTTATATTATGACAATAAATCAGTCATCCTGTAACAATGATAGGAGCTCGGCCAAGTCAAAACATATTGACATCAAACTCCTAGTTGTTAAATATAATACTTTTATTTTCCCCAATTTCTATACTTTTCTTTCTATTTATGCATAATATAAAATTGTTCATTTTTGAAATCATGATTCAGGTTTCACTATGTTGGAAAAGAGGGAAAATTAGCAGAACCATATAGTTAAATTCATTTTGTATGTGTTTAATCACTATACACTTGATAATTGGAACGGTTGATCGCGATCGGTCTTTCATTGAATGATATAACAATTCCAGTGATGGAGATATTTTGAAATTATGGATAAGAACGAATGGTATGATATTTGATAACTGATGTTTGCACGCCTGCTATTTCTAGCCGAGTGTATAGAATCTTAGCAGCTTGAGTTATATTTGAATTATGTTATGGTTTATTGCTAAGCATTTTATACGTATTAGAATTAGTTTGAAGAAACTGTATCAGGTGCAGAGATTCATTCTTTTCTCTTTCTGATTCTCTTTCTTATTGGAGTTTCTTGCTTTATGGATTTACTATCAAATTTAATTCTTTAGATGTTGAAGTTTGAAACACTAACTGTAGCATATGTTTCTCAATCAGAAACTTAATTAAGGTCAGTTTCTTATGATGTTAAGGATGATGAAACATGAAGTTAAATTGGGAAATTAGTTGTTAATGCTGCTTCTTTTTGAATCTTTGACTTATAAAAAAAGATTGTCGAATTTTATGAATGTTAGAAAATTTAACTAGTACTTCGTATGTGTCTTAACAAAGGCATGGTTTCTCCTAGCCTATTTACCTTTTTCGTCAACTAAGTTTCCCCGACTAAAGTTGTTATTCTTTTGGTTGGAGCAGATCTTGTGAGGAAAATAATGCGCGGAATTTCTTTAGCTTTAGGTGGATAACCCTATTAATTTGAGGGTGATATAGCTGGTGATCCATTTTGGTACTCTAATGGGGGAAATGGCCTAAACTATTTTCAGAACAGGTTTACTCATTGTTAACACGTTGTCGGGATAGCCAAAGGATATGCTGTTACATTTGCAGTAGGTTAGTTGTTGAAGGTCTTAAACCGTTTTGTGCTATCTATTCATCGTTCCTGCAATGGGGATATGATCGGGTAGTCCATGATGTTAATCTTCAAAAACTACCTGTCTGATTTTCTATGGATCGAGCTGGTTTAGTTGGTGCAGATAGGCCAACTCATTATGGAGTATTTGATATCACTTACATTTGCTATGGATCTAACCAGAGGAAATTTAGCTTCTCATAAAAAAAATTGTTTGGAGTTTCATATATTATTAATCTTGCAATTGGTCTACTTAATTGTCATAGTGTTAATCATAAAGCAGGTTCTGCAGAGTTGGAGACACGGGTTCAGGGTTGATGACTACTAAGCACGTTACTTTTTAACCTTGATTCAAAGTGTTTTAACAAAGGTAAATCCAGGTAATTCTAAATACATGTAACCTTATGTACTTTATAGACAATGGTATTGATTACATAACATGGTTTTTGCAGCTAAATATTACATAAAATGGTTTATTTTTCCATTACATTGAGTTAAAATTATGTGCAGTTTGTTCAAATCCCTGTGTTGAAAAAGCATCTCATGCTTTCACATTTGTCCCATCTACTGGAACAGCAAATGCGTTTTCTCAAGGTTAATTTATCTTATTTGTTGTATACTTTCTTCATTTTGAAAAAGAATACCAACTTTGTTTTGTTGTATACTTTGTGTACTGCGAGATTTCAGTAGATGTTAGCTGCTTTTTGAGTGAATATATAGGTTGGGGCTGTTAGCTATTGACCAGCCAAATGGCAGAAGGTCACAATTATTTCAGATGGAGAAGTAGCGGTGAAGTGTATGATTGAAATTCGAAGATCTTTTGCTAAATGAGGAAGTCAACTTGTACTGATGTTTCTGATGAATGTGTTTTTGGTGAATGGGAAAGTGAAGTTGTTAGTATAGTGGTATTGAAAGTATGTGTTTTTGGGTGATCTTTCATAAACTGATTGTGTGTCCCTTTGCAGTTTATGGACATGTAATGTAAAAATTTTCGGTATAGTTCTGAGATATATTATCCATTTTACTATATCATGTTTAATTGTTGTTTTTTGGTTTTCTTTTCATGGATGAACTTGTATATACATTGTCGTGGCTAGATTTTAGTGCCATAAAAGTACTAACAATATCATTCCGCTTATTTTACACTTTTCCATTTAGATATTAGTATAGATTAGATATCATGTTTGAGGTGGAAGCAAGAATTATGGAGATGAAATATATTGATGGTATCAATTGAGAATAGTTTTATTTGAAAAGGAGAACATATTTGAATATATTAGTCATATTTATAATTATTATATATATTGAATTTATCATGTTGGTGATTTTTTACATATTTATTTTTAAATATTTGTAGCTATTAGTGACTTTATAATAATAATTATATATCAGCAACAACTAAATTTTATCGAATTATCAATAAGATATGAAAGAATTTATCCGTGTGGACGCACGGGTCATCAACTAGTATATATGTATGTATATATGAAAATTCATCAACTAGGACATATCATATGAGAATAAATTATATAAAAATGTGAGAATGAATAACAACCATCAGATTTAAAGATGAAAGGTTGAGATCAAATTGTGATCTTTACTAAATCATGTGTCATTATTAGGAAAGAGAAATTAGTAAAGATCACAATTTAATCTCAACCTTTCATCTTTAAATTTGATGGTTGTTATTCATATTCACATTCTCATATATATATATATATATATATATATATATGATGTAATATGATATGATATGCACCTATAACATAATTAAATTAAATAATTATACACAGTAAAACAAATTATCACACATTAGCCACATATCACATACAAATACATAATTAAGATAAATCAAATTAAGCGATAAAAAAATAGGAATTAAGATAAATCAAATTAAACGATAAAAGAAAAGGAATTGGAATAATCGTATTAAATAAGATGATTTATTGTGCAACTTGTTGCACAAGTAAAATTTAGTATACAACCAAAAAGATTAGTAAAATTTATTACAATTTTGTCTGATTTTAAGACCAAAACATACGATAAATTTTTTATCAGTTTAAATTAAATCTTAATGTTTAGTTTTATTTTGTTAAATCAAATTGTTTTATTTTACATATAGAATAAAGCATGTATGTGAGACTGAATTGAGAATAATTTTCCAATATTTTTTATTTAGTTTAAAATCGAAAATATACTTCCAGTTTTAACCCAAATAATACGATGGGTTAAGATTCACAAAATTTTGTGTATTATACCTCTTAGACCTAAGTTTTCAATATCTTTGATTATCATCAGTATTAAAGGATAATGTGTAAACTTTCTATTAGTGAAAGGTACAACAAATTCTAATGGTTTGCCAGTGGTGACTCAAACCGGAAGTATATATCCGGTTTCAAACTAAATAATAAAATATTGAGAAATTATTCTCAATTCAGTCTCACATACACATTTGATTCTATTTGTAAAATAGAACTATTTAATTTAACAAAATAAAATCAAACATTTAGATTTAATTTAGACAGATAAAAAATTTACCGTATATTTTTGTCTAAAAATCGGGCAAAATTATGATCAATAATTATATTACAATCTTAAAAATTATACATGGTTTGAAACCGGAAATATTCTTCCGGTTTACACCCAACCTTTTTCAACGTGATTTTTATGATATGGAGTGCGAACTGGAAGTATATTTCCGATTTCCATAAACATTTTTAGAAATTCACGTGGTGCGTGAGAAGGTTATGGAATAGGTTAAGAAATCCACAAAATTTACAATAGTTTTTCTTCCAGCTTCACATAGCTCAGTAAGATGCAAATCCTCAAAGATCTAAAATCTTGAATCAATCCACCTTCTAAGAGCCAAAGCACTAAAATATCCATTTGTATCAATCTTCAAATTCCTACCAAAATTCCATTGTTCGATTCTTTAAACTTGAGGAAGAAGCTAGAAACACTCAGACCTCTTGGAGAAGAACTTCTTTTCTTTCTTCACTTAATGTCAAACCTCATAAATCCACAACATAATTCTTATATCTAAAAATAATCTTCACAAAAAA
The DNA here is from genome assembly GCA_021764765.1 of Vicia sativa. Taxonomy (NCBI): domain Eukaryota; kingdom Viridiplantae; phylum Streptophyta; class Magnoliopsida; order Fabales; family Fabaceae; genus Vicia; species Vicia sativa. The sequence goes on along the minus strand of CM038792.1, from coordinate 136,833,372 downwards.
ATTAGGACACCTAAAGAATCTCCTCACAACTAGAACTCACATGATGCCTTAAGAACTTCCTGCTCTATAAGAAAGCAAGAAGTGCAGGTTTTCTTAGAGAGCTTGAGAAAACAAGAGCTATTAAGGCGTGTGATTATAATCTATTATGGGATGATACGTCAAAAAACATCATGCCTTGGTCACATATCTTACTCTTAAAGTTCTGCTACAGGTTTTTGGGAAAAACACATTGATTGGATTGAGTATAACTTTCTTTGCTGGAATTTGCCTTTCTTTGTTCTCACCAGCATTCAACTTAGCAACAAATGACCAATGGCATACTTTAGAAAAAGGGGTTCCCCATTTGAATGTCTACACCGCCTTTGAAATGGATGAGAATGCAGTGCAAAAAGAAGAGAATTGTGACAATGATGTAGCAGTGGAGATAAAAGATGGGAAATTCTCATGGGATGATAACGATGAGAATGATGCGTTGAGAGTTGAAGAGTTGGAAATTAAGAAAGGGAATCATGCTGCTGTTGTAGGAACTGTTGGTTCAGGCAAGTCTTCATTATTGGCTTCTTTGTTGGGAGAAATGTTCAAGATCTCACGAAAGTTACATATGCTTGCTTTTAACTCTTCTATGTGTAATATTTTTCTTACAAGAATTCATATGATTGTGCTTTTCAAATTAATACAAAGAATCCTATTGATAAGTGAATGTTATTCTGTGAAAATTTACTTTTGTCATTATTACTTATAAAATCTTACATGTTAGAGTTTGTGGGACAACAGCGTATGTAGCACAAACATCATGGTTTCAGAATGCAACCGTCAAAGAAAACATATTGTTTGGTTTACCAATGAACATGGACAAGTACATGGAAGCTTTAAGAGTGTGTTGTCTGGAGAAGGATCTTGAAATGATGGAATATGGTAACAAGTGATTCTCTATCATTTTGCAGGAATGTATCATGGGATCTCTCAAAGATAAGACTGTTTTACTTGTAACTCACTAAGTTGATTTCTTGGATAATGTTGACTCTATAATGGTATGCATATGTTCACAAATCCCTAAAATATTTCTTACCAACAGTGAATGTACATTCATGATATAGTATTAAGACTTATAATTTGATACAATCTTTGAAGATAATGCGTGAAGGAAGAGTAGTGAAAAGTGAAAAGTATGATGAACTTCTCAACCCCAATCCACTCAACTCCAACATATTCTGTAATAAAGATGACGTCGAAAAATCACATGAAGAAGAGCATAATAATGAACTTTGATTTGTACTATTTTGTTAACTTTGTTATAATTTGGATAGTTTTATTTTTTAAAGTTGGATAGACAAATGAATATTAGTAGGGGTTGTTGAGGAACTTTTAGTAATGGGATTGTAAGAATTTGTTACAGTTATAATATTACCTTTTATAGTAAATTATTGTTATAAGAATTTGTCTTATTTAAATTAAAAATATTTTAAATTAATTTTTTTTATATTATGTTTATTTTAAAATATAATTTATAATGTTTTAAAAATAAAAAATATTTAATATGAGAAATGTGTTACCTGCGGATTTTTCTGTGGATTTACCTACGGTTATTTCTTGCGGATTTTCCTGCAGATTTTCTTGCAAAAATTATTACCCACGAAGGTATTAACTGGGAACCATAAACCGGAGAAAAATCCGCAAAAACGTGTTTCCTGCGGATTTTTTACTCAAATCCGCATAAAATTCCAAAAAAAAATCCAATTTTTCTAGTAGTGGCACTCTCTCTTAGTTTGACCAACACTTGATCTGAGGAAGAAGATCAAGTTTTTAAGAACAATTTCCCACAACTTTACAAAATCAAGAAATCAAACCTTATAAAAATATAATTTGAGAGAGAAGATTTGTGTGATTTATGAACAAAGATTTTTCAAAAGTCTACCTTTGAATTATGAAAGTTATGAATTAGGGAGAAAATAATTAATTTTTATGTGTTAGAGATAAGATATAAAATAGGTGTAAAAACAACACTTTAGTTCGAATTAATGGAAAAAATGATGAGTGACAACCATTTCCCTTAAAAGAATTTAACAATTTCTGTGTACACTTAAGGCACCAAAACTTTTTATTAATATGAAAGACATCCTTTTTATCGGCTCACCCAAAGGATAAAGTCATTTTATTTTATTTGCAGTAAACTTTGAGGAAGTAACAAGGGGTTTAAAATGTGGCTAAAAAAAAAGAAGTTTTCTAACACAAGGATCTTAGGCAATTTAAATGGTTTGAATAGTCAAAAAATTTAGTGTGTTAAATTTATATTTAGCTGCCGTAATTTTAAAAACAACGGAAAAAATTGCAGTAATAGTTGTTAACGATTCACCGGCGAGAAATTGTGTTTCTTTTATGTCTTTTAGTATTTGCTAACAACTTTGTTTTAAGTTTTTATTTATTAATTAATAATAATAATAATAATTTATTATTATGAATAATATTATAAATAATACATGACATTTAATGTCAAATATTTTTTTGTGTTTTTTTTTAATATTTTGTAAAATTAAGAATTGTGGTGTTTTGTTTTGCTTCACGCAACAAATCGGACTCGGATTGGAGTACGAATCGGTCATGCTGATTTATATGACAACATCTCTTAGTTGATTTATCTGTTAATTTTAGTATTTTATGTTCAAGTATTGATTACGGATTGTATTTTCATATAATAATTTAACTTTTTGAGTAAGTAATTAAAATGAAAAAGTCGCTAAAATGACAATTTTATAGAAATTACTTATGAAAAATGTTAAATAATTTTTGGTTGTATGTATGTTTGTTCATATGCGCATGTGATGGTAAACATGTGGTAATTATAAGGTCTTACATGTGAATAATAAATCAATCCAAAGAGGAGTTTATATTCGACATGTTTCTATTATCAATGTTTGATCGTTACAACAAGAGTACTACTAGCAGTTAATATTAGTGTCCAAAGACTCAATATTGATGGTGCACTGGGTATCTTGAGATGAGTTATATCTTTATTTGAACAAATTGATAATTCAGTTTTTTTATGTGAGTATATTTAAGATATTTAATTTTGTTCTTGTTTTTAAGCTACAATTGTTTCAATATCTGCTAATCTGAATTCGGTTCTGGTCCTTAATGGGACAAATTTCAAGGACTGGAAAGAGAACATAGAGATTGTTTGTGGCCGCATGGATCTTGATCTTGCATTAAGAAAGGAACAACATACTTCTCTTACGGAATCTACTACCTCTGATCAGAGAAAAAATTATGAGAAGTGGGATCGCTCCAATCGCATGTGTCTCATGATTATTAAGCGCGACATTCCTGAGGTCTTTAGGCGTACTATATCGGAAGATATAACTAATGCCAAATATTTTCTTGCCGGGATTGAAAAATGCTTTAAGAAAAGCAATAAGGATGAAACAAGTACTCTTCTTCAGAACTTGATTTTCATGAAGTATCAAGGCAAACGAAATATAAGGGAATACATTATGAGCATGTCAAACATTGTTTCAAAACTTAAGGCACTAAAGCTTGAGTTGTCTGAAGATTTGCTTATTCATTCAGTATTACTTTCTCTTCCCTCATAGTATGGTCAGTTTAAAATATCTTATAACTGTCAGAAGGAGAAATGATCTCTTAATGAGCTCATTTCATTTTGTGTGCAAGAAGAGGAAAGAATGAAACAAGATAATAATGAAAGTGCTCATTTTGTTAGCACCTCTAAAGACATGGGCAAAAGAAAAAAAACTTATGAGCCCAAGAATGAAGCTGCAGATGTTCCAGCATAAAAGAAGCAAAAATAGGATGATAATTGTTTCTTTTGTAAAGCTTATGGACATGTGAAGAAGAAATGCCCTAAATATCACGCTTGACGTGCAAAGAAAGGTATATTTCTTAATTTTTTATGTTCTAAGGTCAATTTATCTTCAGTACCTAGAAACACTTGGTGGTTAGACTCAGGTGCAACTACTAACATCAGTGTTTAAATGCAGGATTGCCTGAACTACCAGAACCCAAATGATGTTGAAAGATACATATATGTTAGAGATGGCAAGCCGGTAGAGGTGGAAGTTGTAGGGAATTTTAGATTATTATTGTGGACTGGAGTTTTTTTATATTTGGATTTAAAAGACATTTTTTGTTCCGTCATTTCGACGAAATTTAATTTTAGTTTTTTATTTTGTCAAATCGGGTTATTTGTGTTCATTTAAGAATAATATGTTTAAGTTGTCTTTTAATTTATATATTGTTGGAATTGGTTCACTTATGAGTCATGATAATCTATATTTGCTTGACATAATAGCTTCCTATGACAAATTATTGAATACTTGTGGCAAGGTCTTATAAGCCAAATGAAAATAAATTGGACTCTCGAACAGTGAGCATCTACTTTATTAGTAATTCTTAAAGATCTAGGGGCTATAAATTTAATGACCCCAAATCAAAATTTAATTTTTGAAACGAGAATAACCACATTCTTTGAAGATATTGAGTTTGGGGGGAAGAATATGGTTAGAGACTTTGTTTTAGTGGAAGAATCGGTAACAATTCCAGAGCCAATTCCAACAATATACAATAATTTGTCAGTAAACTTTGAGGAAGTAACAAGGGGTTTAAAATATTTTATAAATAAAATTCTATAAAAGCTTAGGCAGGTCTTCTTCTAATGTAAAAAAAAGTTAACTGTATGCAATATTTTAAATAAATAAATAAAATGATTTTGTCCAAATTTTCTTATTATTTATGTTGAATTTGCAGATAGTCACAAAAAGAGACATGAATATGATTAATATATTAACTTAAAAACACTAATCTTAAATAAACAGACCCATTATAAAAATGTTGAAATGACAAAGATTCCTATTTATTAAAATTACTTTTACTAGTTAATTATTTTCTTATATTCTTTGAAGCTAACAACTAACTACACTTACTTGACTACTAACTAATTATTTAATTCCATCATATATAAAGACCTAAAGAGTGGCTATATATATATATATATATATATATATATATATATATATATATATATATATATATATATATATATATATATATATATATATATATATATATATATATATATATATATATATATATATATATATATATATATATATATATATATATATATATATATATATATATATATATATATATATATATATATATATATATATATATATATATATATATATATATATATATATATATATACAGTTGCATTGTTCGATTGCACAAGTCTCTAATATTATAGTAACATGGAGTTCTCAGTAGAAGCTTTAGAGAAAGATCTAAACAACATGAGAAAATATTATGCAAGTGGAAAAACAAAAGAAACATCATGGAGAAAATCACAGCTAAATGGTTTGCGAAACTTTGTCATAGAAAATGAAGAAAAAATCTTGAAGGCCCTTAAGAAGGATTTAGGGAAGCATCATGTTGAAGCTTTCAAAGATGAGGTTTGTTTCGTATACTCTACTTATAGAAAATAGTAACACATTATATATAGAAACATAGCTATTTGTTTAAGCTTGTTTTGTTGATTAAATCATCCATATATATGTTCTTGCAGGTTGGAGTTTTGAAGAAATCTATAGATTTGGCTATAAAATCCCTCAAACAATGGATGGATGGCAAAGAGGCTAAACTTCCACAAATAGCACTGCTTTCAAGTGCAGAAATTGTTGCTGAGCCTCTTGGTCTAGTTCTCATTATCTCATCATGGAATTTTCCATTTGGTAAGTAAAAATACTTCATTTCTACGCACTTTCAAGTATCGTATAAATTTTTTTTACACATGCATCCGATGAAATCACATGTTTCTGGAACTTAATTTTAGCGCATACAAACTAAATCTAAAGATATGAACAAGTTGCGTATATTATTGGTTTTATGAAAAGGACTGTCCTTGGAGCCATTAATCGGAGCTGTAGCTGCTGGAAACACTGTGGTTCTAAAACCTTCAGAGCTGGCCCCAGTTTCTTCCTCTCTCCTAGCCACTGTTCTACCAAATTATTTGGACATTAATGGCATTAAGATCATTGAAGGGGGACCAGAGGTTGGAGAGCTACTCTTGCAACAAAAATGGAACAAGATTTTCTTCACAGGTCAACATTACTTAACTTTTTTAGACCAGATACATCAGTTATTCAATTAAAAAGTAAAATAGAGAGTAAATTTTACGTGAGACGGTATCTTTTTTAGGAAGTGCACGGGTGGGGAGGTTGGTTATGTCTGCAGCGGTGGAGAATTTGACTCCGGTAACTTTGGAGCTAGGTGGAAAATGTCCAGCACTGGTTGATTCACTATCAACTTCTTGGGACAGAGAGGTACATGTTCATTAATTTTATCACATGTAATGTTGAACAATAAGATATTTGTAAAATGATTATTGGTGTCGTTGAACGTCTGTTTTTGAACAATAAGGCCGCAGTGAAACGAATCTTGGGGGCAAAGTATGGATCTTGTGCAGGACAAGCATGCATAGCAATTGATTATGTTCTTGTAGAAAAGAGATTCAGTTCAACATTGGTACATAAGCAATAAATGGTTTTCTTTTTAAGTATATTTTATTATGATAGTACTTTGATTTTGATCATGAAGCGTGTCTTTTTTTGTGTTCTATAGGTGGAACTAATGAAGAAATTTATTAAGAAAATGTATGGAGATGATCCAAAAGGGTCTAACTCCATTGCAAGGATAGTTAACAAACATCATTTCAACAGAATCAAGGGTTTTTTCAATGATCCTAAGGTCAAAGAATCAGTAGTTTTTGGTGGTTCAATGAAAGATGATGATCAACTGTAATAAATACTCTCACGTTTCTTACTTTTGTTTTCATGATTATCTCTCTCATTTAACACTTTGTACTAAATTGTTATATAGATTTATTGAACCAACAATATTACTGGATCCACCACTTGAATCAGCAATTATGACGGAAGAAATATTTGGTCCCATTCTTCCCATAATTACTGTAAGATAAATGTACAACTCAAGTATTTTGTCATTTTGTTAGTTTCAATTATTAATTTCATGGTTTTTGCAGGTAGAGAAGATTGAAGATGGTATTGAGTTCATAAACTCAAAGCCTAAACCTCTGGCAATTTATGCTTTCACAAAAAACAAAACTATGCAGAAAAGATTGGTATCTGAAACATCATCCGGAAGTATTGTATTCAACGATGCAATTGTACAGGTATTCATACGATGATATGTTTCTTCTTATCGGTTATCAACTAACTTATTTAGTTTTTTTTTTACTTATCGGTTATCAACTAATTTATCTGTTGTCTGATCTGCTATCTTATTTACCAAATAGGGTCTGAGATAACCAATATGATTTATTTTTGTGCAGTACGTGGGGGATACCATACCATTTGGAGGAGTTGGTGAATCTGGATTTGGCAAGTATCATGGAAAGTTCTCATTTGATGAGTTCAGTCACTATAAGGCTTTGTTTAGGAGAAGTTACTACAGTGATTTCTGGTTCAGGTTTCCTCCATGGAATGTTGGCAAGTTCCAACTACTTGAAGAAGCTTACAATTTAAACTACATTGGAATAGTTCTTGCTGTACTCGGCTTGAAGAGATCAAAACGTTCATTATACGAGGCTTGTAGTAATTGATTTCCAATCATTTTCTGATTCCTTATTTGTATGACCATCATATAATAAGGTCCGCTGGTTCTAGTTATTATGTATGTTTATGTTTATGACTAGTGTGTATGTTTATGTTTCATTGATTATGTGTGTCATTTTTTGTATTGTTATATTAAGGCAGGATTTGGATTAAGGGCCTTTAATTGTACTTCTATCACTTTAATTTATATTTTGAAAAGACAATCACTTGACAAGAATTATTAAAATGTAGACCCACAAACATATAAAACACCAAATAAGTAAAAAACACAACTATAAAACACTTAATGGGTTATTGAGTTATGTACTCTTAAATCAATTAGTTAAGAACTAATTGAACCATTTAAATCAATACATATCAATTCATAATTGAGGATGAAGTTTCCCTTTCAAGCGATGTTTCCTCTTATATAACTCAGTTTACCTAATTGGTCAAATTCAAAAGATAATCAATGGGATCTATCAAATTAAACACTACTGTCTACTGATAAGCCAATTGTCATGTCTTTACACTGGCCAACCGCCACATGGGAGAAGTATTGGGATTGACTTGACACAGGAATTTAAACCTAGCCCAACTAAATAAATAGTTTCATTTGCTGTTGCGGAGTGTATTGAAATACAAAACCATGAAGTACAAATACAAGTAGAACCTAAGCTTGCTGCAAGGATGAGGTTTTGTGCCAGAGAGACCGCCCTAAAATGGCATTTCCGTGTACTGAGAGATATGCAGCATTTAACCTGGCAAAGTAATCAAGGATATGTCAGAAATACACAAGAAATTTATATGTTCAAGTTCGGTTGTTTATCTCCCGTGTTATATAAAGAAAGAGGAAACAATTACTTATCAACATCGGGCATTGCCAGAGGATCATACAACTCCTCCCTTTGTTCCATGCTAGGCACCGACATAGCTGATACGTCTTGGACACCTTCAACCTACAAGCATGAGTGGTCCAATAAAGTTATTGCCTTACATAAATATGAACCAATGCCATGTGAATTTAAAATTAGATAACTTACCTGTTGGGGATATTGTGCATAGCCAGCATATCCAGCATATGCATACATTGAAGGATCCTGAGCAGCCCCATATGCATATGCTTCATAACCTGGCTGTCCATACCCATAGTATGCACCCCATTGACTTTGATCCACCTGTTGTCCCCAGCCACCAGGTGCGTCCTACAACCATGAACCATGAACCATTTAGGGCCAAGTTTGTTAGAGCAAACATGAGCTACTTATTGAACTAAACAGAGATATCAAAACTCATTGATATATAACCTTGAGTATTTTAAACATCAACAACCATATCTATATTCATACGACTCCAACGACATCATCTTCTGTTTCATTCTTTAACTTATTAGCATGTGTACAGATATCCCACATTGGCCATTCACGTGTTACCATACATCACAATCTACGCACATCTCCCACACATGTCCTAACAGGCAAACTTCTACATCAAAGCATGGAAGGACATAAAAGGGCAACAAAAGTTATGCTAGAAGTATAACTCCACCTATGAATTCTTAAAAACCTAAAGAATTTTGGACCACATTCAATCTGCGACTCTGCATCGGAAGAGTTTATGAAATTCAAACGAATGATATGCACAAATACACAAGGTTATAGCATAAGTATTTTGTCAAGAAAGTAACCATCTATAAAGGAAACATACCTGTCTAGCTGTTAGGGGCCTACCCCAAGAAACTCGGATCACTTGTTGACCTATTATCTTTCCCTGCATCTTCTGAATGGCTTCTTCAGCAGATGCTCTACAGATATCCGATGTGAAAAAGGTTAAATGATTCATCGCATGATAGGCGTAAGGAAAAAGTATAAAGAGATCGTGAAAGAGCTCAGATTAAATGATTTTCATCGCATAAAAGGCTTAAGAAAAATTATAGAGATCGTGAAAGAGCTCAAAGTGTATGGTGAATGGGGGTCACGGGAAACTTATTTCTTTTGAAAGTCAACATATCAAAATCTTATCATTTCGTTTTAGATTCAATTTTAAAATATTTTTACAAAAAGATTTTAATGATTAGAAAGAGATTAGGGGGGAAAAGAAGACCTAGCCCCAAATTGAACAAAACCACATGCTTTGCCAGGATGTACTTTGACAGAAACAACCTCTCCAAATTGCAGAAAATGTTGCTTCAGCTCCTCGTCTGAGACATTCAGATCCAAATTACCAACATAAACCTGCATTGCAAAAGTATGTAAGAGCCCCATAGGGAATGAAAATTTCAAAAATGTTGGGGCTACAAGACTTACGGTAGTATTATTTGCATCATACTCTGGTGGAACTGTATTCACTGGAGCGGTGTATGCTGGAACTGGATATATTGCTGCAAAGGAGATCATAGATAAGTAGTTAGGATATGGAACAATGGTTGATTAGAGAGTCAATGTAGTCAATCACGGGATATTAAGTAGGATTGGTCGGCTTGTGAAAGATCGTAAAACTCGGATGGTAAGCACGGCACGCAAGATACTACTGAAGGGAAAAAGGGTAATTTCATACATATGTACACACACATACACAAAAACATGAAAATCATAATACAGGCCCAAAAAAAGACCCAGCACATCTTTTTTACGATCTTGCTTCAAAAAGCTTGATCTTGACCATGTCGGCGATGTAAACAATCTTTCACTGATCGTAGCACTCTCAGGCATTCGTAGCACATAAGATCTTACACTCCACCACTCGATCTTGACTACACTGATTAGAGTAGTTAAGAGTGCTTATAGAAGTTAGTTAGCTAATTAGTTGCCGTTGTTATAGGGTATTTGTATAAATAGAAGAATACAATGTAGAGTTGATTATTATTGAATATTGCAATCATTTGTGAATAGAGACATAACTCTATTTTGAAGGGGAAATCCTTGGAGGAGAGATTGCTCTCCTATTTCTTAGTAAAAGTGCCCCTTCTTTCGAATCCAATTATTGAATTCGTAACATAAGTATATCTTCTAAGTTGTACTAAGAGCCTATTTGGTTTCATACGCACCTTTGAAGAGTCAAAACGGAATTTAGGAAGCTGCAAAGATGTTTGGATTTTGTTTCAAAAATTGATTCACTTTGATTAAAATTGATTCCAAATGAAGCATCATTTCCTAGCTTCTGCATTTAACCGTGATCAATACTCCAGCAAAAACAATTTAATCTATCAATTTTACCCCTTTCAACATGTCATTTGCAGATCTGTATTTTTTATTAACTGTGTTTCAGGTTGCAACAGCTTCTTCTATCTAACGGTTAGGGATGAAGGAGAACCATGCTCTAACCTGTAAAAGCCCATTCATTTTCTTTTCATACACAACCAGCCGGTCAACTCAAGTCATAAGTCTGAATATTCATAGGAGTGTATGTTTGTTTAAGTATTTGGCACTGGTTCTAATTATTTTTGATAGCATGTAATAGTTCTAATAACGCTAAACAAGAGCATTATTTTTTAGACACATTAGCAATTTTAAAAGAAGAAAAGAGATATAATTTACAAAGGTTTCTAATACGATATTAATAAAATCTAATTGTAAACATACATATTTAAATCAATTTTAGTAAGTATACATCTAAAATCAATTTTGACACAAACTATCCAAACAACAACAATTGATAAGATTAGGTTCTAGTCGCATCATCATGAAATGTATATCTACACGAAATGGCAGTATTTGAAAAGAAGCTACCAAGGCTAAGGTTAGATACCAAAGGATACGTGAAATAAGAAAAGATGGAATGGAATAATTACCATACCAATGTTTACGGTAGAAAACGAGGAAAAGCTTTCTTTCCAGTTTGAGAAGGAGATTACTAAACAAGTTAGTTCCATCTTATACCCCAAATCAAGAGAAGAAAAACAGAGATAATGGACGGAATGAGATTGAACATACATTCTATTCTGTCGTATATTAAATAATCTCAACAACAAGAATTTGCACAATTCGATCAATCAGAACACAGCTAACTTTTTACCAAACAGGCCTATAAGTATTACATAACAGTGCAAGTCTTCATCCCAAAACCCATTCACAAGTACAAACTATATAGTGACACCAATCATGAACAATTTTCTTACACTCCTAATCAGTAAAGACAGAAAATTAAAACTATATATGAAATAGAATGGCGTTGAATGTTATGGTCAGAACTTTGAAGGACAAGCTGAAAAACATGTTACATTGAAAACTGGGGCCATTTGTATTGATTTGTTTGAACTTATTTTGTGACATAAACCCTTGAAAGACTGTTTGAGAGAGCTTAAGGAAACAACTTATGACATATCAATAAGCCGACTACAATTTATTTCCATAATTAATCCAAAATAGCTTACGAAAATAACTTATACTAGCTTATATGAAGACGGTTTGACTTCATTTTAATTTCTTTGTTATAAAAACAACTTGTACATAAACCCTTACAGGATAAGGGTTTATGCTATAAACCCTTAATTAAACTCATCACCCAAATACATCTAACTATATAGTAACACCAATCATGTACAATTTTCTTACACTCTAAATCAGCCAAGAAAGAAAATTCAAACTATACATGAAATAGAATGTTGTTGAATGATATACAAAACAACAACAACCAAGCCTTATCCCACTAACTACTAACTAGGGTCGGCTACATGGATCAACTTTTGCCATAATATTCTTTTCAAGACCATACTTCTATCCAAATCATTAATCTCGAGATCTTTCTCAATAAATTATATTATTGTCTTTCTAGGTCTTCCTCTTCCTTTTCCTCTAGTTGTTTGACATCTCTCCATATAATCTATAGGGTCTTCTCTCTACACGTCCAAATCATGTAAGTCTATTTTCCTCTAGTGGTTGAATGTTATATAGTCAAGGAAAAGCTAAAAAGCATATTGCATTTAGGGTCTTTTTGATGGTAATCAAGAAAAGCTAAATAACATATACATTACATAAACACTAACATCATAAGCTCTTAATCAAATTCTTTGTCCAAAACAAACCTAATCACAAAAGTGTAGGATTTTTTATACCTTTAGGAGCAGGTGCAGGAGCAACAGCAGCAGCAGCACCAACAGCAGCATAAGGATTCTGCGGATAAGCAGTAGTTTTCTTCGGCGTAGCAGCACTAATCCTCATCGGCCTAGTAGAACAATAAACCCCATTCATTTCAGACATAGCCCGATTCCTCTCACTCTCATCAGCAAATTTAACAAACCCATAACCCTTAGACCGCCCCGTATTCGGGTCAGTCACAACCTTGGCACCGCGAACCGAACTATAATGAGTCCGAAACGTCTCTTGCAAAAGATAATCAGTAACATCAGGAGCAAGATCCCCAACGAAAATCGAGTGATCGGGACCGGCATCAGGACGGCGTTCACCGATACCGAACGAAGCCCAGTTCAACCGGAACGTTTGTTCGGTTCCCGGCATTTGAGTTCCGTTGTAGCTTTGAAGAACTCGTTCCGCGGCGGCGTGGGAGACGAATTCGACGAAACCGTAACCTTCTGGTTGGCCGGTGATTTTGTTGCGGATGATTTTGATGGAAAGGACTTCGCCGGTGTGGGAGAAACAGTTAGTGAGGTAGTTTTCGTCGACCCAGTATTGTAAATCGCCGATCCATAGGGTTCGGACTTCTTCTATTGTGGTGGGTTGGTGATAGGTAGTTGCCATTGTTAGACGGGAATGGGTTGTAGAGTGGTGGTGCTTGATGAAGGTGGCGGTGAAGTTGGATTTTGGGAAGAAAACACGGTTCCGCCACCGCCGTTTCTAATACAAAAATATACAAACTTTATAAATAAATGATACAGTCGATAACAACCAAATCTCTTAATTTATTATTTCCATGTTTTCGTAGAAATAAGAAAATTGAGTGTTTTTGTCATTACCTTGAGTGATATGAATAATGTCAACTTTAGAGAAAAAAAATTAGGGTTGTAGAAATTAAAGAGTAAGGGTTGTAATTTCTTCAAGTGGCAAGATGAGAAAATTGTTGATGATAGGGATTTCAACATTTATAGGTGAAAGAAGAAATACAAATTAAAGAATGAGGTTTTCCATATTAGAGGATGGTTGAAAATGTCCATTGTGATTGGGATTTTGAGCTTAGGGTTGAATGTTGTTTTTGTAATAATGTATTTCAAATAAGTTTACGAGTGTATTGTATGTGTCATGAGGTTATAAGTGCAATCAACATTGTCATACGTTTATATATTTTGTGTGTCGTGATTTTAAAAATGTATTTTTCTTGATTTATTGGTTATGTTATGAAAAGCAACTTGTTTTGGAAATACTCTGCCATTATCATTTGGAAGGCATAACCAAATTTTGGAGTTTTAAGTTCGGCGGGCATAACTAAGTCTGAAACTAAGCACATGTCTATGGCAGCAGCACCAAAGACATCATTGCCTGCTATAGTTCTTCATCTCTTCTCCAACACTTAGCATTATTCTTTGACCTCTTCAATATCTCTTGCATTTTCATGACTTTCACTTTGAGGACCAGCAATATGGTACACAAAGGGAGGATCTTCATAAGCACATTTGGCAATAATATGCACCATAGGTTGAGATTTAGTGATTATTGGAGGTTGGAACACTTGTTGTGCAGATTGGTCCTCCCTTGGAGTATTTGCAAAGGATGGAGAATTATTTGGTGACAAACCAAATTTTGGTCAAGAAGTAACTGGCTTTTTGGAAGGTTGGGGGTCCACATCAACCCTAGTGATTTCATATATGACAGTCCTTTGAGGTGAGTTTCTTTAGCAATCAAGACTTGTAACATCTCCATAATCTTGCTCAAATTTCCTTTTAACTCATTAATATATCATTTAACTATTTCATTATGTTTCTCTTGATCTTCCATTATTCTTTTGATGTTGGCCCTAGTTCCATATTTGTTTCGAGGAATAAGCTTAACTATAGACAGACAACTCTGAAGATGGGGACAAATGAAATCTTTTTTTTTTTTTACAACTTGAATGCATGCATAAAGTTTTTATGTAAAGGAATGCAATGTCATTAATGCAAGGTCAACCAATGTCAGGTCAAAAATAATGTAATTCATTGTTTTATATCATGCAGGATTCAAAGGTATTGTGGCTTCTAACAACATGTGGGGAAGTTTTTAGGGTGACAAGATTTTTAGTATCATTTTACCAACATTCCCTTAAATGTAACCTTTAGGGTTTTAAAATATTCTCAAAGTCACTGACTTTATATGAGAACCTTGCCACCATAGCAAATAACTTGTTAGACAACAACTTCCCTACAAATGATCTACACTAAGTGAGGTCTTTGCCCCAACCCAACAAGACAATATGCAAAGCAGACGAACATTATGCAATGATCGACTCACAGGTTCTAGACATGTTTACTAAATGTCGCGGTATGAAAAATATCGGAGTGCATCGCACGCTCTAAATATAACAGAGTCGCAATCGAATTTTATTTTTCCAAAAGAAATGGTAAAATGTCGAGAAAACCCACGAAAGAAAGGATAAGATGGTCGTCGCAACCAAATTAGGCTTCAGGGGTCGGTTATACAAAGGGGAGGTATTTGAACCTCTCATATCTATTGTACTAAATGGGACCCACTTAGTTAGTCTTGTGATCGAATGTTAGTGTGATGTCTACTTGTGACCTTCTACTTATTATGCGAGAAAAAAAGAAGGAAATAAAAGAAAATGGTTTTTGGATTTTTTATTATTATGCTCATCAAGATTTCAAAATTGCATGTCTATGTGTTCTCACGGTGCTATGAGAAAATTAAATATACAACACCCTTTACAATTTAAGCGAGATTCTATTTTGTTAGTGGTTTGGTCGTCTATGGGGCATTTTTTATTTTTGGTCGTCTAGGTGGCACTTTTTATTTTTAAAAATGTATGTGCATTATTTTAGTTTTTTAATTTATTGTTTTTTAAAAATTTTATAATATAATGGAATGTGTTTCAAATATCAAGTCGGTTTATAATTATTTTTACAAACAACACATTGCTCAAAGAGGTTTGAGGTCCGAAATGCAACATTTATTGAAATGTTTAGACGATAACCACTACGTTTCCAGGCACAGAGTTTGTGAGGCCAACGTAAGTATTTGTGATATCTTTTGGACGCATCCAGAAAGTATCAATTTGTTCAACACATTTTCAATCGTTTTTATGATTGATTCGACATACAAACGTACAAGACCAACAAGTATAGGCTTCCGCTTCTAGAAATTGTTGATGACACCTCTATAGACACGAGATTTTCTGTTGGATTTGGTTTTTAAAAAGTGAGAAGGAAGATAATGTCACTTGGGCATTGGATATTTGCAAGACTTTGTTGAAATATCAAAAAAATATGCCAACTGTTATTGTTACCGACCGAGATAACGCCCTTATGAATGCAATTAGAAATGTGTTTCCTTCGTCAACCGCAATACTTTGTCTGTATCACATGACAAAAAAATGCGAGAGCACGGCTAATACCCGCGGTTGGCACCAAAGTGAAAAAGGGTGAAGACGGATAAGTGGTCAAAGAGGTGGAAACTTGGCCGGATAATTTTTTGGATAGAATGATGGAGTTCACCCATTTGATGGAGTTTGAGAGAAAATCAAATAGGTAGAAATCGAAGAAATATCTGGTTTTAGATTTAAGCGGAGACAACTTTTTCGGTGCATTTTAGAATGTAATCGGATCATTTTTTGAATGTATTGTCGAACATATTGTGAATTAGGCTTGGATTCTTAAAAAAAACAACTCAGGGCATAATCCGCAAGTGCATCTGCGAATTTACCTCCTATTTTTATATAAAAAAAACGTGGTGAATTCGTAAGTGCACATGCAAATTCCCCTTATTTGTGTAAAAATATGGAGAATTCACATGTGCAATAGTGAATTTTGTCCTGATAAGATTTCTTTGGTCCATATTACTCCAAATTGCCTATATATTGAGTCTACAAACCATTTTATTGTCCATCGCAAACCAAAATCAGAAATGACACAAACATATCCCCACCTTGCTTTTGTGTAGTTTAGTGGTGCATAAACGCCACTTCAATTCAGGTTCTCGTAGGACATGTCGTTCGACAATCTCATTATGATATTGTATTCTCTCTTGTATAAGGGTGGCAAAACGGGCCCGGACCATTGGGCATGCCCATTTTGCTTTCACTTTAGTGCGGGGCGGGTCAAGAATTTAGGCCCCCACCCTCTAATGTGACCTCCCCGCCCCATTTTCTTCGCGGGCTTTTGCGGACATGTGTTTTAACCTTAAATTAAGCATTTTTAGACCTAAAAGGTGTAGTGCTCGTGGGCTTTCCCCACCCCACACTTACTTTTTGCGGGGCGTGCCTATATTTTAGGCCCTCATCCTCAACTATGACCGCCCTGTCCTACCCCATTTTTTTACGGGCTTATGTGGGGCGGGCCTAAACGAGACGGGCATGCCCGTTTGCCACCCCTACTCCTACAGTATCCAAATAATCGAAAGTTGGTCAAACTTGAGTATCTTTCACCTTCACTTGACATTGAAGGAAAGGTCAAGTTTACCCCATTTCAGTTGAAGAACGATGAAGATTTAGAGGTTATGTGGGATACCTTTCAACAATACTCTTTTAATGGTCCGATTAAGATGGATGTGAGGATTCAAAGATTGGTAGGAGATGTTATCAAGATGTTGCAACGTCCTCAACTTTCCGTTTATAAAAATATTTAATTTTAATTTTCTGCATAAATAATTATGTAATTTCTTTGAATTTTGATGAATGAATGGTTATGAATTATGATGATTAATGTTGAATGTTCTGCCCAGAGAAAAATTTGCATATGTACTTTTAAAATCAGCTAACAGGTGACTTCGCAAGTGCACATACAACATAAATCTAAAAAAATACGTTGAAGGCGCATTTAAAAGTGCACTTACAAATTCTAGGAATATTTTGAGTTTTTCGCAACAGATTTTAGAAAAAGGTACCAAGTTTAGAAAAAAAACCCTTTTAAAATAAACTTACTCACAATGTAAATGAAATCTAGATAAATGAAACTATTGACTTATTTAGTAATAGGTTAAGGGAAAATTAATTGGCACATAAGATGATAAGAATATATAAGATGGTAAATTAAGGAGAAATTAGTTTATAAAAAAAATTATTGTTTTAAACCTTCAAAAGAAATAGACTTGATATCATATGCATATATTATACATTAATATGAAATAAAGGTCCATGTTGTTGAAAGTAATTCATGTGTGTCGAAACTATGTGTGTGTCGAAGGGCTAAAGGTGAATCAAAGTACATTGCTCGAAGGAAGTCGACCAAGTCGAAAAGCTTGTGTGTCGAAGCAGGCTGCACACAGATTTGTTTTGTTTTAAATTTAGATAGATTTGATTTAAATCTAGAATAGAATATATTTGATTTAGTTCCAAAATAGATATTTTGGGCTTTAGCTTAGGGAGCAAGCTAACATAAATCTATAAATAGAGAGAGTAACCCCTATTTTTGTAATCAAGAATTCATTCACAGTATTTTGCAGTTGCAAAGTGAATAAAAAGTTTCCACAGTTTGTGGACAGAGAGAAACTCTGTAGAAAATATTGTCTTGCTTCTTCTTATTATTATTTCTTTCTCGATATTTCTCATTGTCATTGTGTGGTGATATCAATCTTGTTCATCAAGATTGGTAGAAATTCATCATAGGTATTGGTGGATTTCCAACATCTGGTATCAAGAGCTCTGGTTAATCAATTCAAGGGAGGAAAAATCAAGAACGATCAAGAACGATCAAGAACGATCGTGGAAGAAGAATTCACGATGGCAGTGAACTATGGGAATGCGAATTATCCAAAAAGTCTTCCAATTCTGAAAGTAGATAACTATGAGAATTGGTGCAAGTAGATGAAGGTTTTATTTCGTTGTGAAGGTCTATGGGATCTTGTAAAGGATGAAGTAAAAGAGCTTGAAGATGACGCTACGGAAGAAGAAAAGAAAGAATATACAGAATCGGAGAAGAAGAATTATAAAGCTCTCTTTATAATTCATCAATGTCTGAGTCCGGACAACTTCGAAAAGGTTAGTGATTTAGAATCTGCAAAAGAAGCTTGGGAGATTCTTGAGAAATCTTTTGGAGGCGATGAAAAGGTGAAAGAGGTAAGGTTACAAACTCACAAGAGAACGTATGAATTGCTTCAAATAGAAGATAGTGAAAGTATATCTGATTTCTTCACTAGAGTTACAAACCTAGTGAATCAAATCAAGACATGTGGAGAAGCATTAACAACAAGAGCTGTTGTTTCAAAGATTTTGAGATCTTTGGCTCCTAAGTTCGACCAAGTTGTGGTGGCTATCGAATAGGGGAACGATTTGTCGAAATTGACAAATGAAGAGCTTCAAGGGAAACTTGAATCTCATAAATGAAAGATCTGCAGTTAAATTGAAGAGTGATGTGGCTCTGCAGGCTTAAGATAAGAAAGGAAAAGGAAAGTGGTTCGACAGAGGTAGAGGAGGCTACAACAATTCGATTGGCAGAGGAAACCAAAACGAAGGAAACATATCAAATCATAGAAGACCATACCAAAGCAACCAAAGAGGCGGTGTTGCAAATAGAGGAAGAGGTCGTGGTCGAAAACCTGACAAAAGTCTCATTCAATGTTACATTTGTCAAAAGTATGGTCATTATTCGAGTGATTGTCTAGATAAGCGAAAGGCAAAAGAAAGTGATACAAAGTTCGCAAAGTGTGATGAAGAAGAGATGACGTTGATGGTCACAACAAGAGATGAAGAAAAATTCAAGGATCAATGGTACTTAGATTTAGGATATTCATCACATATGTCTGGAAGAAAAGATTGGTTTGTCAATCTAAAGCCCTCAATGAAGAACATGGTGAAATTTTCAAATGATAATATTGTAGCAGCTGAAGGTATTGGAGATGTTATGTGTAACGCCCCAGACTGCCTTCGGGACTACCGACTGACCCCACAGACCAACACGAGTCTTTTCAGCATGCTTTGGCCTCACTCGCACGCTTTCCGGGAAACTTTCCAAAAGGTCACCCATCCCAATACTACTCCAAGCCAAGTACGCTTAACTGTGGAGTTCTTATGGTTAGGCTACCGAAAAGAAGATGCATCTTGTTGGTATAGATAGTACCAATTAATCCTTATAAGCCTCCGTCAACCATGCAATCCCATACCTACATAGTCTAAGGATCCCTCTCATTCCGATGTGGCGACCACCTTTCCTTTGGCCTCAGGTGTTCCATGAGGTGTAACCACCCCTTGCCTTCTTTTGGACTCAGGTGTTACATTATGATCATGAGAAAAGATGGAAAAAGGGAAGTAATTTCGAATATGTTGTATATTCCAGGCATGAAGAGAAACTTGCTTAGCATATGGAAGTTGGTCGAAAAGAATTACAAAGTGACTGTCGAAGACAAGATGATGAGAGTTGTCGATGCGAATGGAAAGTTGATCTTGAAGGCTCCTATATCCCAGAATAGAACCTTCAAGATCGAACTAAATGTGATGAAGCACAAGTGCCTTTCAACTGCAGCTAGCAGAGACGAATGGATATGGCACTATCGACTAGGCCATCTCAACTTTAGATACATAATAGATTTAAAGAGAAAGAATATGGTTTCAGGATTGCCAGAAATCGACATTCCAAACAAAGTGTGTGAAGAATGTGTGCAAGCGAAGCAACACAAGAATAACTTCAACAAGGATGCAGGAAGCAAGTCGAAGGTTGTTCTCGAAGTCATATACTCTGATGTGTGTGGACCAATCTAGGTGGATTCGTTTGGAGGTAATAAATAATTTGCCACATTAATATATGATTTCATTCGAAAACTATGGACTTACATGATCAAAAGGAAAAGTGAAGTAATTGAGGTATTTTCCAAGTTTAAGTCTATGGTCGAAAGACAAAGTGGTCGAAAGCTCATTGTTCTGAGAACTGATGGTGGTGGAGAGTATGTGTTGAAAGACTTCGACAGGTTATGTGAAAAAGAATGGATTGTCCATGAGGTGGTGCCAACCTACATTCCACAGCATAACGAGACCGCATAAAGGAATAATCGAACTATCATGAATATGGTTCGAAGTATGCTGAAAGACAAGAATTTACCTAAAGAATTTTGGGGTGAAGCAGTGTTTACTGCAACTTATATTTTGAACAGATCTCCAACGAAGAAGCTAGAGGGAATTACTCTAGAAGAATATTGGTCTAGTTTAAAATCTAGTTTGAGTCATCTGAAGGTATTTGGATCTATTGCACATAGACATGCGCCAGATTAATTGAGAAGAAAACTTGATGACAAGACGAGCCAAATGATTCTAGTAGGATATCATTCAACATGAGGTTACAAGTTGTTAGACCTAGTGAACAAGCAGATTGTGATTAGTAGGGACGTGATCATAGATGAGCTGAAAGAATGGGATTGGACTCAAAATGTCAAGAAAGATTCAATGATAATTTTACTTGAAGAACCAGAAACTCAAGTCAAAAGAGAAGTTCAACAAGAGGAACCAGCAATCATAGATCAACCAAATACAAGTACAAACAAACCTCAAAGAATAAGACATATGACTGCAAGATTGCAAGATTGTGTGGTTACATCAAATGATGTGGTTGATAACGAAGGAGATCTGGTACATTATGTTTTCTATGCAGATGTCGAACATGTCAATGCAGCCGAAGCATTAAAAGATTCGAAGTGGGTGAAAGCAACGAACGAAGAAGTGAAGTCTATCGAAGACAACAACACTTGGTCACTTATCGAATTGCCTCAAGGAAAGAAGGAAATTGATGTCAAGTGGGTATACAAAGTGAAGATGAATCCTAAAGGGGAAGTAACTCGACACAAAGCAAGTTTAATGGCGAAAGGATTTCTCCAGAAGGAATGAATTGACTTCAATGAAGTTTTTGCACTTGTGGCTAGGATCGAAACAATCAGGTTGGTTGTCAGCCTAGCAGAAATAAACTGTTGGCACATATGTCAGATGGATGTGAAGTGTGCATTCCTGAATGGAACGTTAGATGAAGAGGTTTATGTTAAATAACTAGTTGGGTTTGTGAAACATAACGAGGAGAGAAAGGTGTACAGGCTTCATAAAGCCATGTATGGATTGAAACAAGCTCCAAGAGCTTGGAACAAGAAGATTGATAGTTTTCTAAGGGAGAAGGAATTTGTGAAGTGCACAACTGAACATGGAGTATATGTAAGAAGAAGCAATAGTGAATTGCTTGTACTATGTCTCTATGTCGATGACTTGTTGATGACAGGAAGCTGCAAGAAGGCGATTGAAGACTTCAAAGGTGATCTCAACAAGGAATTCGAAATGTCTGATCTAGGTGACATTTCATATTTTCTTGACATTGAATTCTACGAGACTAGTAGAGGTTTGATGATGCATCAAAGAAGATATGCAGGAGAAATTCTCAAGAGATTTGAGATGGAAGAATGCAATTCGACTTCAACACCTGCAGAACCAAGACTGCAACTGTCGAAAGACTTTGAAGAGGATGATGTCGACCAAACCCAATATAGAAGACTTATTGGGTCCTTAAGATACCTTTGTCATATGAGGCCTGACTTAGCATAGAGTGTGGGTATGATGAGTAGATTCATGCAGAAGCCAAAGGTATCACACCTAACAGCAGCAAAGAGGATATTGAGGTATTTGAGCGGAACTTTTGACTATGGCATTTTATTTCCAATAGTTGATAAAGGAAAAAAAATGCAAGTTAGTGGGGTACACAATTCGAGCTGGTGTAGTGATGCTGAGGATCGAAAATCCACAACAGAATATGTATTTATGTTAGGTGGTGCGTCAGTTGCTTGGAGTTTGAGAAAGGAACTAGTTGTGGCATTATCATCATGCGAAGCAAAATACACAAATGCTTCTCTTTGTACATGTCAAGCAACTTGGATGTTGAACTTGGTTGAAGAAATCACAGGTAAAGATCATGGAGCAATTACCATGAAGATCGACAGCATGTCAGCTATCAACCTGGCAAAGAATCTAATAGCTCGTGGTCGAAGCAAGCACATCGAAATGAGGTTTCATTATCTTCGAGAGTAGGTAGCAGATGAAAAGATGAATTTGGAACACTGCAGAACTGAGAATCAGATTGCAGACATTATGACGAAGGGTGTGCAAGTCGAAGTATTTCAAAAACTAAGAGCAATGATGAATGTAGATAGTTTAGACACGACGAATTAGGTGATGTGTTGAAAGTAATTCATATGTGTCGAAACTATGTGTGTGTCGAAGGGTCAGAGGTGGATCGAAGCATGTTGCTTGAAGAAAGTCAACCCAGTCGAAGAGCTTATGTGTCGAAGCAGACTGCACACAGATTTGATTTGTTTTAGATTTAGATAGATTTGATTTAAATCTAGAATAAAATATATTGGATTTAGTTACAAATTGATATTTTGGGCTTTTATAGTTTTGAGCTTTAGCTTAGCAAGCTAACCTAAATTTATAAATAGAGGGAGTAATCCCTATTTTTGTAATCAAGAATTCATTCATAGTATTTTGCAGTTGCAAAGTGAATAGAAAGTTTCCACAATTTGTGGACAGAGAGAAACTCTGCAAAAAATATTGTCTTGCTTCTTCTTCTTATTTCTTTCTCGATATTTCTCATTGTTATTATGTGGTCATATCAATCTTGTTCATCAAGATTAATAAAAATTTATCATAGATATTAGTGGATTTCCAACATATGTCAAGAGATATTTAAGAATTGAGAGCTACTTATTATTTTCACATCACATGACTCATTTATTTGATTGTCATTATTACTATCCATTATCATTATCATTACCGACAACCATATCAAATTATACAATTTATTAAGATATTCGCTTAAAAAAAGAATTTAATTGAAAAGTAAAAAATTGTATACTATCATCATTTAATCACAATAATTAATTAATAAAAATATTTAATTTTAAAAAAATATTATAATGGAGAGATTGTGATATAATGATAGTATAAAAGAATTTACACCAAAGCTATTAATTAAACCAAAGATAAATTTAATAACAATTAGAAGAAACATTTTTATTGAAAAAGAAATAATAGTTATTTTAAAAGTAGTAGTCAACTAAAAATTGCAATAAAACAAAATAGCACATTATAGGTTCCCGAAATGGAAATGTCGATAAAAAATTTAAATAATTTTCCAATTCCAACTTCCTTCCATAACCCAACCCAGCGTGTCACAGCTATTGATTCCTTCATCACAATCACAAAACCTCCGTTATTTTTCTCCCCAAATCACAATTCCATAATTCTCTTTCGTCTTCTTCCTTCTAAAATGCCATGGCGTTCCCAGCAACAATGGTTATTCTTCCTGTAGGAATCCTTTTCATTCTTTCCGGCCTCATCATCAATATCATTCAGGTATAGTATAATTCAATCCACAATCTTTATTATTATATCATTTTTTTCGGTTCCTTAATTTATTCTCGTAGATTCAGATTCAACATTGCTATCATTTTGATTTTGCATTCATTTCTTTTTACATTTTCATTGTATAATTTTCGAATTTATCATGTACAAAACTATATAAAATTAAGGTCTACACGCAGTTATCGCGTAAAGTCTTTCGCGATTTCAATAGGTACAACTGTCGTATCGGTGATTGCAATTTAAAACTGTGAATAATGCTATACTATGATTTTAAATTGCGGTTTGTAGTCATTGCAGCGTGAATATATTTTTTATGAAGATAAAATATTATACTTTCTTACTTATTTCATATTTCACATGTCCTCTATTTCATCTCTAAATTTTCACATATATCTCATTAACAATTCATCATCACTTTTAATATCACTAATCCTTTAAAACATATCTTAAATCTATTATACAAGTAGAAAAGAAGGTATATAAAATATATTTCGCAAGCAGTACATAATCTGATGCGGTCTAATGCGGCCTGATACGACTGTTGCGGTGTTATGATGCGGTCATTGTCGTGTTATGATACGGATTTTTGTGTGATAATTGCGGCCTGATGCAGATGTGGACACTACCGCAACCGCAATATTGCGGCCGCATCACGTGATGCGGTCCGCAATATAAAACCATTGGTATTAGTATAGGCAACTTTCGATACCCTTTTGTCACGGTCATTTTTACTGTAACAGGCTGTTTTTTAAATGTTGTATACAATTACCTACAATTTTCTTGATCAACAATGCCTTGTTTACTGTGGATTTTGAATCGTAGCGGAGAAAAATAATACTTGCTCTATTTCTAAATGACTGTCGTGCACAAGAATTAAAAAATATAATAATATTTTTATAAGACATTGCATTTTTACTAAATTAATCTTATAAAATATGTTGGTAGTAGTATACAAACTACAAAGTAATAATTAAAAGATACATTGGAAAAATAACAAGCATTTGTACATTGGAAAGTGAGAATAACATTTTTTTGAATAAATTTTATTTGCTAAAAAGATGGTCATTTTGAAATGGAGGGAGTAATACCAATTGCTATAAGTTTATAGATTCTCAGTTTTTGATAATTAGTTAGTTGATTATAAGGTATTTTTACATAAAGAAAAATGCTAGTGTTTACAAAGACATACACAAGAAAAGAAAAGATGCTAATTAATCTGCATCAAAAAGCTGAATTGTTTTGTTTCACTCGTTGAAATCTGCATCCAGATGCTGAATTGTTGTTGTTTCGCCTGTTGAAATCTGCTTCGAAATGCTGAATTGTTGATGTTGTTATTCTTTGGTTTTGCAGGCGGTGCTCTTTGTGTTTGTTAGTCCGATTTCAAAATATTGCTACAGAAAAGTAAACAAAGTGCTTACAGAGTCACTATGGTTGGAGCTCATATGTCTCGTTGATTGGTGGGCCGGCGTCAAGGTGTTTGATTAATTGTCTTAATTAGTATAAATTTGTTGTTTATAATCCTCTTTCTTGCATGTAAATTTGTCGAATCTTTGGTTTTAGGTTGAGCTGTACGCGGATTCAGAAACATTTCAACTAATGGGTAAGGTGAATGTTAAGTTTTTATGACTATTTGTTGAAAATAAAGTAGTATAAAAGGATTTTTCATGAATTTGCAATGGTATATGTCAAAATTTCAGGTAAAGAAAATGCGCTTCTGATATGTAACCACAGGAGTGATATTGATTGGCTTATTGGATGGGTTTTGGCGCAGCGCGCGGGTTGTCTTGGTAGCACGGTTGCCGTTATGAAGAATGAAATTAAATACTTTCCTGTGTGTTTCTCTAAATCCCTCATTTTTCTTTGTAAAATTGGAATTGAATCAAGCGTTTTAGTTAATTTAAATAGTAACATTGAATCTATGCAGGTTATAGGTTGGTCAATGTGGTTTGCTGAATTTTTGTTTCTAGAAAGAAATTGGGTTAAAGATGAAGAAGCATTGAAGGTAACTAGAGTAAATCCAAATAAACCATTTTAATCATTTAGATATATGTGATCAGTATAATGTTTTTATTAGAATTTTGTATTCATGAATCTCTTGAATTTTGTTGGCAGTTGCGTTTTAAGCAACTTGAACACAAACCAGTGCCTTTCTGGGTGGCTCTTTTCGTTGAAGGAACTCGATTTACACACACAAAACTGTTAGCAGCTCAAGAGTTTGCTATTTCAAGAGGGATGGCAGTACCGAAAAATGTTTTGATCCCACGTACTAAGGTTATAACAACATTGATAATTAGGATTTGTTTGGTTAGAAGAAAGCGAGAATGTGTCACCTTGATTTTGTTTTGTTAGCTGATATCTTTCATTGTTGATGATCTCTTTCTCTAGGGTTTTGTGACGACTGTCCAAGAAACGCGAACGTACATTCCAGCCATTTATGATTGCACATTTACAGTTCCAAAGGGCGAGCCTTCACCTACACTGCTGAGAATTTTTAAAGGCATTCCTTCTTCGGTAAGGCAATTGAAAACCTCGCCTAACAATAAAAAAACAATGTTGTTTATGTATTCTTTCAAAATTAGATGTTTTATTAGATGTTGTTATAGTCAACAGTTTCACAATCTAAAAATATATTTATGCTGCTATGCTCTTTTGCAGGTGAAAGTTCAAATTCAGCGACACAGAATAGAGGAACTTCCAGAAACACCCGAAGGCATTGCGCAATGGTGCACTGATGCTTTTGTTGCCAAGGTATTACTACAAATAATGTAAAATATCAGTGCCTAAATCTTACAAAAAAATTATAGACTCTTACAATGTTTTAGTAGTAAATTGTTTTTAGTAATTGTTATTCTTTTTTACCTGATGGTAATTGTTTATGACTCTGGTTTACAATGTTACATAAACATTCAAAACTTTATGTCCTACGGTAAATCGTAATAGTTAGATTTGCAAACAAATAATGTGTGGTTTCTCAACTATGTCTCAGGATGCTTTACTCGAGAAATATAATACTACAGAAATATTCAGTGAGCTGGAACTTCATGAAACCCGTCGGCCTAAAAGATCATTATTTGTAAGTTTCGGCCTAAAGTGAACTACTCATGTTATTGAGTTCATCTATTATAAATTTTAAATTTTAATGATGAATATGATTCAATTGAATTCCTGCAGGTTGTGGCTTGTTGGTCAACTCTCCTTGGCTTTCTTCTTGTTAAATTCTTCCAATGGTCTTCACTACTCTCCACATGGAAAGGCATTGTATTTACAGTACTTTTCATGGTCGTTATCACTGTTGTTATGGAAGTTCTCATACATGCAACTCAAGCGGAGCGATCTAAGACTAGTTTACCCGCCAATTTACCCGTACAAGACCCCATCAAACAAAGGCTTCTTAATCCAGATGCTACCAAACCTTCTTCACCAATAATTTAATGTTAATTCAATGTCTCTGTCTCATTGTACATGTATATTTTTTTTCTGGTTCCAAAATGCAGGATGTGTAAATAAATATTTGTTATTTATAATCTTAGGTCCCAACCAAATTCTTGTCCTGTCTATTAGTTTTGGGTAACAATTATAACTTAGAAATTCAAAATTCTTTCAGTGATAATAACATTTTAATATACAATATACAACAACTTCTAAAATTAAAAGTGTACTTGGCCATTTAGTTCAGTCAAATAACTCATGAAAAATGATGTTTTTCAGAAAAGTATGTGCGAGCACAAATTTATATAACTTGAGAAGGTTGTTCCAGCTGAAGGGACCTCTGGTCCTAAGGGTTTGCTCCCCTTAGATCACGAGTTCGAATATGGATTATGTGGATTAGTTGATCTGACTACGCGGGACAAAAATTCTCCATGTGAATTACTCGATCTGACTGATTGGATACCACTTATAAAATAAAATAAAAAACAAATTAATACAGATGAAAGCATATCACTTGTCATCTTTTCATTTATATTCTGTATTATTGTCAAATAAACATATACTTCATGTTTTATTATGCTTTATCATGGGTGTTCATATGTATCTTAGTTATTTAGAATATCAAATAAACCCTAATTCAATGTAATATTTTAATAAATACAACAAATAATTATTTAAAAGAAGTGCAAAACTTAAATAGAACGCTTAAAATGAAAAAGAGGGGGTGTGAGTTTGTAGTGGAACTAGTCCATTTGTTATAAAAGCATTATTTAAGTTCTTATGAGTCAGTTTCTATTTGTTATTGAGAATTTCTCTTTATATCTACTATTGATAATTTTCTTCACTGAAAATTTAAAAATGTTCTTCGAATATGTACATGCGAATGCACCTCTCAGCATGTTTCTCATGTGCATAGCCGAAAAAATATTTTTTAATATGTTTGTAGGTTATTTCGGATATGCACATGCGAATGCACCTCTCAGCATGTTTCACATGTGCATATTCAAAGACATCATTTTTTTAGCATGTTTAAATACTAAAACGTTGGATGTAAAAATTTAGAGGTTGTTTCGGAAACGTACTTGCGAAACATACTGAGAAAAAGATTTCGGATGTGCACATGTGAAACTTCCTATGTTTGTGTCATTTTTGTTTAAAACTACATCATTACCCCTTCTTTTTAAACGGACAATTTTTTATGATTTTTTCAAAAATATAAAACGAACATAACAATGCGGACATAATGATTAGATTAGATGTTCAGACATATGGAAACATAATTTAGTACATAAATTATTTAGAAAGTGTGTACAGTCAAAATATTACGTCGGTAACAAAAAAACATAACATTGATTATTGCTACTCCGTATGCCTAATCCTAACCCTTTGTGACCTCTTATGCCTCCTATACTGCGCCACATTGGATGCCTCCCTAACCATTCTCTCAACAATGACAACCTCCTCAAGACCGCCCATCTCGATAATCCCATTATCCAATGCCTCCTACCCAAGAAGGCAAATCTGTTGACAGATCGGAAAACGATCAATGGCATGATCGTCCTCGGCCTGCTGGTTCTCCAAAAGCTCCTAATGAGCTGGCCTAGGTGGACGTCCAGGGCCATCTGGTGTCATGATATGGTGTGACACGTTAAAGAACCATGTAATAACACCACAAAGCACAGTCTCGGTGATACTTAACAAAAACCTTGTCATCCTCAATTTTGGTCCCTGGTGATGTAACCAGGTGCTCCTCATATAGCTCCTTCAGGTAGGAGAACTTTGCATGCGACCCATTAGTGGTTCTGATGTCCTAAGCAGCCCTATATGGATCAGCTCTCAGATACTCAATCATCCACTCAACCTCCTTAGCTTGTGGTATCTTGTGATGGTTAAGTAACCTACCTCTGATAGGTAGGTGGAGCAAACAAACAACACCATCAAATGTGATAGTCATCTCCCCAACAGGAAAGTGGAAAGACAATGTCTCTTTATGCCACATCTCAGCAAATTTCCCATGCATGCCATGGGTTCAGTATTGTAACATATACAACATAGTCCAGATCCAACCACAACCTCATGGAACCAATCCGCCGCAGGTATAAACAATTTAAATATTTTTCGTGAGTGATTAACGAATTTAATGGTCAATCGTTCCTAAAACAAGAAAAATAATAACCGTTACAATTATATTTGTGAGTAAACCTTACAAATGAAAAAGTACAACCAAAAATATATCTCCTCATCCTTAACATTCTGAGCGGCATGATCATGATAGTAGGTCAAGAGGGAGGTGTCATAAGACCCTCCTGAATAGCCCTGATCCACCTCCTCAAGTACTGCAACATGCTCGGGTTCCTCATCCTTGCGGACACCGCAAACTCTTCGGGAACCTCCGCCTCATCGGGTACCTGCTCATGCGCATGAGAGGTAGACGCCTGATGCAGACGACTCGTCGGTGAAAAAGAAGAATCTCCTGCCAATTGGTCCCTTTGTACCCGACCCCGTACTTAAGGCATGTTAACCTGCTGCTCAATTCTCTCTCGACGAGCAATGGCAATTTTTCTTGGTCTGCCTTGTCTCAATCGATTGCTCGGGTCCTAGTTGTCAATCATGTTCCTGGAAAATTAATTATAATTGTTAATATGAAAGTTTAAAAACAATAACTCATGCTAGAATTCGCATGTGCACATCTGAAAGTGGTTCAGGGGTATTTCGGATGTGCACATGTGAAACCACCTGCGAACAACCATTTTCAAAATGCAACAGCTTCTTGCCCTAAATCATCCAAATGCCTTTTTTGTCACTCAAACAATAACATTTAACTATTCTAACAGCAACTTATACAATGTCATTTTTACTAGCTAACCTAATAAATTATTACAACATTGCATTGTGAATCAAATGGAAATGGAGAAAACTTACACAAACTTGGAACATTGAAGATGATTTGGAATGACTTGAAAAAAGTTGAAATTGAGAGATTAACAAAACTGACTGAATTTGGATAGTAGAAATGTTAGGGTTTTGAGTAGAAATGTGAAGTTTTGATGTTTCAATAGAAATGGGTATGTGGGACTGTTTTGTTCGTGTTTTTCAAAACAACTCAATAACTTTGCATGTGCATATCTGATGTGTGATCGACCTAATGTGTCTAACGGTATCTTAACTGCAAGTGCACAGCCTATCGCGGTAGTAATAAAAGATTGTCGAATCCACAGGGACTTTGTAATCACTGTAGTGCGGGAAAGTAATGCTAGTTTAGCTAAGGCGGAAATTGTCACGTTTGGTTTTGGGAAGGTTAAGGAAGGTAAACTAGTTGATTTTAAATTAATAATGAAATGAAATAGTCGGTATGTAATAGAGTCGACCTAAAGGATCTAATCGGACTTAAGCATATAAGGATGGTCAACTTAGTTTATCTGTAGAATTAATCAGTTTAAAAACCCTCAACTCACACTTTCATGGTCTTATCTTGGATTACACGTCTAAAGCCCTATACCTGCTTTCGCTAGCCTATAAGTGTTTAGAACATACTTTTTGGAAACTTAATTAATTCTAATTTGTTTTAAAGCGCTTTCACTGTATTTAAATCAAATGCCTAACTTTAGCTATCCTGTGAAAATCTCACACTTTCGTGGTCTCGATCCTAACCTATTTACTTTTCTTACTTTCATAACAAAAAGGTTTTATTTTTAAGCATAAAAAGTTATAACCAGAGTTAAGTTGATTAAGGTTTTAGCCTAAGTTTGATCAGATGTCTATTGTCTCTAACTATTCTATACCGACACTAAAGGTTTAGCTAGCCATGGAAATCGAAATAAATGAACAGGAAACGGAACTAAATAAACACAAAGCAGACATTATAAATAATAAATGAAACTTAAATTAATTAAATGAAAGGTACTGTATTACAAATGCAAAATAAAGAACCTGAAAATAAAGCCAATACTTTAATCCTTCTTCCACAGATCGGAAACTTGGACTTGGTATCGGAAATACAAATGAATTCTGAAGCTTGAATAACAATCCTAAACTAGAATAATAATTTCCTGATGTTGGAAATTATTATTTGGGCAGTGAAATTAAACAAAGGAAATTAACAATTGCAGAGGAAAATATAAACTGAAATAATAACGGGTTCGATTTCGGCAGAGCTTCCGCACAAGTAAAATCTCAAATGCTCTGTACTTCTAATATTGAAGGTTGAGGTATTTATAGAAGAATGGAAACTGGCAGTTGGGATGAATTGGACTCGTAGATTCACTTGAATTTCTCCAAAAATATAGGGACGTGGTTGAACGTGGCTTTCATTGAGGTTGAGAGAAATCAGGAGTTTAAAAACTCTTCCTGTTAAGCTTCCCCACGTCCTGCACGTATTGGAAATTGCTATAATGCGCGTTACGTTCGTTACAGATGTGTTACGAGCAGCTTTTATGTTTTCCCGTGTTACGGTCGTGGCCAAGGTGTTACGGTCGTCACGCGCTTCATGAATGTCTTACGGTCGTGGCAAATGGTCGGCGATCCATAAAATCATGTTTTCTTTGACAGATTCATCTTTTCTTCTGTTCTTTGATGCTAGCTTTGCATGTTTCTTGTTTTCTTATGTTTTGAGCTAAGTTATGTAATACCTGCAAAAAGTCATGACAAACTCGAAATATTCGGGTCAAAATAATACAAAACGGGTTAATTTTATGGTAAATAAACGATACGATTTCGTGCTATCAATATCCGAAATGATGAATAATGGGTGAATTCGCAGATGCACAACAGAAATCACCATGTTATTGTAAAATACGGTGCGTTCGCATGTGCATCTCCGAAGTCTAAAAATATGTTAGATTTTTTGCCAGAAATTTAAAAGAAGTTCATTAGATGTTAAAAAAAATTCTATTTGTTATTACGATGCCTCTCATCAAAGATCATTAGTAATTTCTTATATGAACTAATCAAAAATGATTCTAAATTGTTTACAATATATTCTTTAGGACTCTACTAACCATATATATAAATTTACGCTCCTTTTTATAGACTCCTAACCTTGGACTAAACATTGGCTTTTCACTCTCGGTTAAACGAAATCTAGAAGGAAATTTCTTCATTCACCTAGTGGGTTTTTTGCCCACCCCTGGTGAAAAAACCAAAAATACCTTCAAGTTTCATAAGTGCACTTACGAATTCCTAAAATAAGGTGAACTCGTAAATGCACTTACGAAATAATCCAAGATTTTCTAAAAATAAGGTGAATTCGTA
This sequence comes from Vicia sativa, assembly GCA_021764765.1. Lineage (NCBI taxonomy): Eukaryota > Viridiplantae > Streptophyta > Magnoliopsida > Fabales > Fabaceae > Vicia > Vicia sativa. Next base: position 136,800,646 of record CM038792.1, on the reverse strand, counting down.
AGTGCACTTACGAATTCAACTTATTTTTTAACAATAAGGTGAATTCGCAAGTTCACTTACGAATTCAACTTATTTTAGGAATTCATAAGTGAACTTACGAAGTCTGCGTGTTGTTTTAGAAAACACACAGAATAACCCTCAATCCCATTCATTTCAAAATACCCCAATTTCAACATCTCTACTCCAAACCCTTAAAATTTCTGTCACTTCAAAGTCACTCAATTCAAGTTCAACTCATCATTTTAAGTCATTCCAACTCCTCCAAAATCAACTACAAGCTCCATTTTGTGTAAGTTTTCTTCACTTATTTCTATTCAAATTCTGAATTTTTATTAGATTATTAGGTTAGGTTGTAGAAATTTAATAGTATATGAAGTAATAGTAGGTAAATGTAGTAGGAAAAAGCGGATGATGATGGCTATCCCGGAGGGCCATATGACAGATCCCTCCTGATTTATTATCAGAACCATATTATCCGTTATGTCTGGGGTGGAGAGGTATTATAATTTTTATCGTTATATTTTGTATTATAATTTTTATTAAAAAATACAGTGCTTTTTTATTTATTTTCGTTTGATTCTCCTGTTTCAGGATAGGAATGCCTTGAAACATGTCAACCACTCCTGCAAAATCTTTGATCTATATGTTCCTAAGATTCAGTGCTTCCACAGTGCTATCATCGCATCTGGTCTTACCGGATTATTTAGTACTGGTTACGGTACCATTAGCACTGACATGCATGATGCTTTTGCTGAGAGATGGCATAAGGAGACGTCATCTTTCCACTTTCTAGTTTAGGAATTGGCGATCACCCTCGATGATGTTGCCTGCTTGTTCCAACTACCTATCAGAGGTAGGTTACTAAACCATACCAAGATAACCAAAATTGAGGCTGTTGAGTTAATGGTTGATTCTTTGGGAGTTGATCTGTGCCAGGATGCTAAGGAATGGAACTCCACAAACGAGGCGCACGTGAGGTTCTCCTACCTCAAGGAGTTATATGAGGATCACCTCCGTCAAACAACTCTTGCAAAAATAATTGCACAAGCAGCTATGGAGCCTGTGTAGGCGGATATTTTTGTTCAGTTTCACCGTGGATGTGTCATCTGGTGTTTTTTGATGCACCTGGTAGGCACGTCCGTCTTTGTGGACACGAGCGGCCACTACACCGATGTGGCCTACCTGAGATATTTTACGGACTTGTCTACGGTTTGTGACTGGAACTGGGGTGTTGCTGTTCTGACCAACCTCTATCAGAAGCTGAATAAAGCTTGCAGATGGAGGGATAGGGCGTTCACCGGCTCGTGCACACTCTTCACGGTACATTTTTATTTTAACGATGAATTTTAATTATTTTTAATTTATTTGTACTTACACATTATATTTTTGTTGATGCAGAGTTGGATTATATCATACTTTCACCGCATCCATGGTTACACCATAGATCCCGACTATCAAGACTTTATGCCAAGGACTGTTATGTTTATTCTCAACAGAGTCAACCATAATGTGCTTCCTTACTGGGTGTTCCTTGATCGCACCAACCATGACGACATCAACTGGATCCCTTTTGAGTACTACATGGAGGTTGTTGCATTTGATACCATCTCGTTATACTCTGGGTGGATAGCCAGTGGGGCTAACATGATGGCCAGGTATTTGCCTGAGTGGTGTATGCGCCAGTTTGACTTTGTGCAGAAGATACCCCGATCTCCTTTCCAGGCTGCTCCCGAAACCATGACACGGGGGGCTCTAGATGACATCTTCTGATTGGGAGAATCATCTCGTGCCAGGTGAGTATCGATTGATGCAGACATCTTGTATGTGGTCCTGTGTGGAGGGATGCGCGACATGGTTCTTTAGAGTGTCGCACCCTTACATGACACCGGAGGGTGAAGGACGTCCTCTGAGGCTAGCACATTAGGATCTCTTGGAGAACGAGCAGGCCGAAGATGATCATGTCATTGATCTACTGCCCATCTGTCAGTGTATCACTCAGATTGGACAAGAGGCGTTGGGTGGCGACATTGTGCATGAGAGCATACCCGATGTGGTTTCCGTGGTGGAGAGGATGGTCGCTGAGGCAGAGCGTGCAGTGCATTACCATAGGTAGAGGAGGGCGCGGGGGTCAGGATTAGGCATACACATTAGCCTTTATGTTTTATTATTTGATTTTGTTTGATCGCATTATTTTTTGGAACAATTTATGTAATTTGATATTTTTGACAATTTTTCTCCTTAATATTTATAACATATTAATATTTACATGGTTTGCGTATATACAATGCTCCTTAATTGAATTTCTGAAAACAGAAACATAATCCGAGTTATTGTGAAAAATCATAATAGTTTCAAATATTTTTTAACACATTCAAGAAAGGTTTTGTAAGTGCACTTACGAAACCTTTCTTGAATGTGTTAAACCATGTCTAAATGAATAAAACATACAAAAATAAGGTGAATTCGTAAGTGCACTTACGAATGATATTTTTTATTTTTCAGTGGTGTTGGAGAAACCCACTAAGTGGGTGAAGAAATTTCTATCTAGAATTCTTTCGGAGTTTTACCAACTGAATCAATATTGCTTCTTGAAGTGACATTTTGTTCTAAAATGTTTTGAAATAATGTGAATTCGGCCATTTTGGATACAGACCCATAGAAAATGTACAAGACTTCTCTTATCTATAATATAAGAAAGCTTATTGATCTTAAAATCTCTAATCTACCCCTGCTTCCAATTGCTTCTGCCACGTGGAACACTTCACAAGTCTTCCTTTATTCCTTTCTTGTTTCTTTCTCTTCCTAAGTATTTCATCAGATTTTTTGAAGACTTGTTTAACTTCAATTTTAACCAGATTTTCTGAAGACTTATATTCACTTCAAATTTCATCTAATTTTCTGAAGACTTATATTCACTTCAAATTTCACCAGATTTTCTGAAGACTTATATTCACTTCAAATTTCATCTGATTTTCTGAAGACTTATATTAACTTCAAATTTCATCAGATTTTCTAAAGACTTGTATTCACTTCAATTTTAACCAGATTTTCTGAAGACTTATATTCACTTCAAATTTCATTTAATTACTTTTTGGTTTGAGCCAACATAATAATATAACTACTTTTTTCAAACTACATTTATTCTAATATTTTATTATTTTATTTTTCTTATTTCAAATCAAATCTTTTCAATATCTTATCAACAAGTCTTATATCTACCACTTGCTCCCATCTTGGTTTTTCATCTTCCAATATTTCCAATATTACTCTCTGCTAAAAATAGTTTTTCATCATCTAATATTTTTTCTCTGCTAAAACTCTCCTTCCATCTTCAAAAATATATATATATATATATATATATATATATATATATATATTCTTTAACCGAAATCTCTCTCTTTCTCTATTTCTTCTTTATTCTTTCTCTTTCTCATCACCAGTTCTTCTCTTTTACCACCTAATGTCTTTTTTTTTTATGCTCTCTCTTTTATATCTTTAACTGTTTTTGTTAATCTATTATATTGTGTATTGTGCTGATCTATTTTAAGTTGTTCATCTTCATCTAAAAAAAAATAAAGAACAAAAATAGGTAAAAATATAGAACTCCAGTAGTTATTCTTATTTGTATAGAACTATCTTCACCATTTTATTTTATTTTTATATTTCATTTTTTCTTGCTTTGATCTCGACTAACAAAATTTTTCTCTAACAAAATATGCAGATATAGAAGGAAAGATAAGATGGATGTGTGTGGTGGTGAAAATGAGACTTGAAGTTGAAGATATACTCCATTTAAGTTGAATTGTTTGTTCTATTTTTAATATTTTGATTTTTCATGATTTTGACTTGACATGTTTGATCTTGTAAATAATGTTTTGATTTTTCATTCTATTATAATTTTTATGAAGGAAAATAATGTTTAGATTCAAATCTTTTCACTTATTTCAAAAAATAAAAGAAGAAAGATTCAAAAGATTTCAACTTTTTACAAAAATTATAAGAAAAAATATGATGGTTCTTTAGTTACATCTTTCATAGGAACAAAGATTCTCATTTTCATTCTTTCACTTTTATTATTTACTTTCATTTTCTTTTTAATGGATTAAAGGAAGCCAAAATCTTTGGTTTTTAGTTTTTTCTTTTTCTTAATCGAATGATTATTGGATTTTTTTTTTTCTTTTTTTCTTTTTTACTTCCTTAAAATATATATATATATATATATATATATATATATATATATATATATATATATATATATATATATATATATATATATATATATATATATATATATATATATATATATATATATATATATATATATATATATATATATATATATATATATATATATATATATATATATATATATATATATATATATATATATATATATATATATATATATATATATAGTGATAATGATTATTGTGTTGTAGAATTTGGCCACCAACACAACTTGATCCCATCTTCTAGTAATGATAAATATTTATCCTGTAAAATAAGAAACAATTATATAAACCTGAGGCGTGTAAGTACACTGTCCTTAAGGATTTATGCGCCTCATAAGCGTAAATCCCCCATGATTCAACAAGTTCTTCCCAGATTCTCAATTAGACTCTGAGGCATCAGAACAACAAGAAATCTTCTTTAAAATGTCTGAAAGATGTAATCAGGAGGAAAAATCAAAGAAGAAAAGAAGATGTAATGAGTTAGAGTAGAAATAGAATTTTCACGTTATATTGTTCTGTCTCACACCCTTCTTAAAGATTGATGAGTTGTTATATATAAGAGAAAGATAAAGAGAATAAAGGTTTTAACTAAGTCAAGTCAAAAGAAATTATTATTATTATTATTATTATTATTAATAATAATAATAATATTCTTTTAGATATTTTTTCATATTTGTCACTTAAAAAAATAAGACAAAATTTATATGAAACTTTTGAAATATATTCAAAATTAACAACAATCCCCCACATATTTCAAAAGTTCAAAAGAAGAATAAATTGTTTTTCCTGAATTAACATCATGGATGTGATGCCTCAAACTGATTTAACAAGCTATATGAACCAATCCTAGAATGATAGTACTTAAAACACAGTAAAATTGGTGTAGCAAGCTATATGAACCAAAGATAGTTGATGTGTGTTAGAGGTATACCACTCACATCACACCCCCATAATTCTTATTGTTGACGTTGTAGTGCGCTAATAGGTCATGCGCGTGCCTGGTTATTTTCATGAGTGCTCTAGAGATTTCGCCAAAATCTCATACAAGCAGCCCCACTCAACACTCATATAGGTGATTTCATCAGGTGTATGCTGCAAATCATACACCACCGATAAAGGATATGAAATTCATTAAAAACTATATAAACTTATCCTCTCAATAATGCAATGTCTAGAACTTTATCAATTACACCATAGAAAATGGACGCAAGCAAAAATTAATCATATAATTTTTGGTGCTAGCAGAACTAACAAGTGACTTGTTCTTACCCATATGAACCTTTTCATGGGATCTCCAATTACAAGATTTGGTTCCCATCACTTGTCAATTTCAATTGGCTTAAGTCCAATTCTCCTCGATGTGTTCACAAATTAGTTTCTTCCCAGGGGCTTCGTCAAATGATCAACTAGGATCACTTTAATCTTAGTTTATATAAATAGAGGATATTACCTCAATACTCAGTAGCTACTTTATACACAAATGAGGAAGTCACAAATTTTCTTCCTAAACACATTGACTAAGACATCTGTAAGTCAATGAATCTCAAACACTACTTAATTTTTAATATTAAACTTTGTCTCTATAATTAAATTTATACATGTCTGCTTATAAGACTTATAAGCGACATCGTTATTTCTCAATAAAAAATAAATATAAATCTATTTAAGATTTTATTATAAAGGTGTGCTTGAATGTTTTTCAAGTAACAACACCCCCACAATGAGGAATAGTTTCACATTTAATTTTATTCTTATTTGAATTATATATTAACATCAATGTATTATTGTAACACACTGGATCATCCACTATAAAAAATATCACATTTTTAATTATGACTCAAAATATCTCATGTCATAAAAATTCACCATAAAAATATTTTTCGCAATACTCAATAAATAATAAATAATTTTTCAATAATATGAAAAAAATTTAAGTGACAAATATGAAAAAATATCTTAAAGAATATTATTATTATTATTATTATTATTATTATTATTATTATTATTATTATTATTATTTTTATTATTTATAATTTCTTTTGACTTCACTTAGTCAAAATCTTTATTCTCTTTATCTTTCTCTTGTATATAACAACTCATCAATCTTTAAGAAGAGTGTGAGATAGAACAATATAACGTGAAAATTCTATTTCTACTCTAATTCAGTCCGTATTCTTTTCTTCTTTGATTTTTCCTCCTGATTACATCTTCCAGATATTTTAAAGAAGATTTCTTGTTGTTCTGATGTCTCAGAGTCTCATTGAAAATCTGGGAAGAATCTGTTGAATTCTTGGAGATTTGCGCTTATGAGACGCATAAATCCTTAAAGACAATGTACTTACATGCTTCAGGTTTATATAATTATTTCTTATTTTGCAGGATAAATATTAATCATTACTAGAAGTACTACATCTCATTATAAAAGTACTACAACTAATTTCTCTTCTACTAATTTTAATAACAATGTTGATTTATTTATTTTTTTTGCATAATTGTTGATGTTATGATCTGCATAATTTTTTTTGCTTTTGTCCTCTCTCTGTCTACGAGTTATATGCATTAATTTATTTTTTAATTGTTTTAATGATAGATGAGTTAAGTGAATTAATTTTGTGTAATTTATTTTATATTTTAAAGTTAATACACCACAAGGTTTTTTATGGGCTATTGGTTAAGTAACTATGTTCTATAGTGTTATATGATTCATTACTTGCATTGAGTTGTCTTATTGGACAAAACTTGTGTTCTATAGTGTTATATGATTCATTACTTGCATTGAGTTGTCTTATTGAACAAAACTTATATGATACACTGTCATTTATTTGTAGTTGTGTATTGCATGACATGCTTGAAAGATTATAAACATTTATTATTATAATAAATAAATATAAATGAAAATCTGTCATAAAAGTATACAAAAATTCAACTGGTTTTTTCACTAAAAAAACGCGTTCCTGCCTGCAACCCATGTTAACTAAGAAAATATCTTAATTTCTAATAAATTAATTGTTCTTGTATTTTGAAGATCATTTTTACTCTTTCTATATTTGAAATACTTTTAGTGGTGCCTTTTAGATCTGAGAAATAATAATATAATCTAAATAGTATGACCCACTTTTCTTTTTTAATTTGTTCTTGTTTATTGTTTTTTTACAAATCTAATACTTGACATTATTTTATTTTTACTGTATTTTAATAAGTTATGTGCATTATTGTTATGTTGTTGTTTTAATGTAATTTTAATTAAATTGTCTGTTTATTACAAAGTTCATAATTTTTTGAAATAACTATATATAAAATTATAAAAAATCTAAATGGGTTACAATAAATTAAATTAACCATAAATATTGTATTATTTATTTTGTATTAGTATTTTAATAATAATAATATATTTATATTTAATTAATTCGATTGAACTTCAGTCGAACTCCCGTCCAAAAAAAATATAAACAAAAATAAAATTAGTATGCGGAAAATATCTAAATGCTTTTACGGTACATTTTACAGGTACCAAACATTCACTTCTCTATACATTTAATTGATACCAAACATTTTTCTGGAAAAAAAACTATTATTAATCTAGATGTTTTTACAATTATTATTTTTTCACGAATGCCAGACATTTTTCTATTAAAAAAATTATTATTTTTTCACGGATACCAGACATTTTTCTATTAAAAAACATACATCTGAAACAAATGTGTATCCCATATCAAAACTCGTACAAACACACAAATTTGTTACTAGTTACATATATCAGGAATTGCATAAGTCCTCTCCATAAATCAGTGTCGTCAAATGTTCGGTAGTGCCGACACACTTGTCCATGTCAAAAAGCCAAATAAGTGCCAAAAATCAAACATCTGTCTTTATAATGCATTTTTTTGTTTATTTTGACACTATTTGAATATATATATATCACTCGTATGACACTCACGAAACATATATAATATGTATTTGACAATTTTCTATGTTTTTTACATTATCAGTGACAAAGTGTCGGAATTATTTCCTGATATCCGTGTCATAGACTACTACAGAGCTGAAGTTGATTTCTTTTGGGATAACATTAAGATAAGCCAAATATTTTATGCTATTCTTTTTCAACACAGTAGACTTAAATAGAATTAAGAAACGGCTCGGATAACATCCAATGCAGATATGAAGTAAAAAAGCACAGTCTAGTAGTTACAATGTCAGCAGACTAGAAACGGAAATTGGAAGGCAAATCTGAATTTTTGGCTGGGAAAAACCCTGACCACATTCAGAATTTAGGAGCACTCCAAACATTCAAGTACAAGTCTATCATGAACATAAATGTCTGAGTAAAGACTTCAATCTTTCCTTAGCTCCAAGAATTCACGGTGAATACCACTGGCATTTAGGATGACAATTTCAACTCTATCCCCCTGTAAAAACATACATCCAAAGTAAGTTTAGAGTTTGTCATAATGTCAAATGACAATTATGTAAAAGAGTACGAATTTTCTGCAGTCAAAATAACACTGCATTCACAGTCACGAGATTTCCACCGCAAGATTTTCATAGGACAGCTTGTATTTCAGCTTTGCAAAACAGGTCCTAAACACTAAGTCAGAATATGGATCTTTTGATAAAGATTGGACGACTCAAAACTGCAATAGTGTGAATGTGTTCTGGCAGACGATCCATTTTCACGTGTAAACAAACTTACAGTGTATATATCTCTCTCAGATGCAGATGCAAAAACAGTTTTGACCAGATCAACTGCTTCTGATTCAGACAGTGGAGTAACAGCATCCTGCAAAAAAAAATCATATTTTAATGTAGAGGGTGTTGTTACTCAAACACGCTTTAAACCATCAAATATTTCAACAAAAACACCAATTTAAGAACTTCACCTGAGCAGGCAAAAGGAGTGGGCTGGGGGACTTCAGTTGGTTATCAAGGAAAGGCATGATGAGAGTGGATCCAGAACCCTGAGAGCTATATCCCACCCTCTCGTAGGAACCAACAGCATCATATGTGAAGACACATCCCTTTCCTATTTTAGGTTGAAGTAGAAGTCTTGGTGAGCAATTACAAAATAGGATATGAACAAGAATAGAAAGCTGGAAATAGTGCACCTTCACTGTCAAGGCCGCCCAACACATTGAAAGAATAATAAGGAAAGAAGCGTTTGTAATAAAGTGTGTTTGAAAGCAACTGAGCCATTGCAGGGCAGCTCATTTGCTTGTTGTGTTGGTGCTGATATGTCTGCATTCAGAATCAATAGTTTCATTTCAACCATAAAATTCCATTTGTAGCCAAGGTAATATTAAAAACAAAAAGAGCCACAAAAAAACACAACAATTTACAAATCAGACAACACAATTTTAACTAAATTTCTAACTAACATCTGACAACATAAGTAATCAGGTTATATACACGTCGATAAAAAGGCTATAAGCTCTAATAATTGATGCAATGCAATTAGTATCATCAAATCAATAAAGAACAACATTCCAAAAAACTTTTCAATTATTCATACATCTAGTTATCAAATATCGATATCGGAAAATATCGGATCATCAAAAAACCGATATGAGAAATATCGGATCGTGTAACGGACAAATATCGGAAGCCACAAAGCGGTTAAATGAAAAATAAAAACTCAAAATGTTAAGAAACTAAAGTTGAAAATTTCAAATCCAATAACTAAAACAGTAAAGCTACAAACTGAAATTTAAAAGAAATTAAAACTCTAATAGTTAAATAGTTCAAACCAATAACTAGTAGTTCTTCTAAGTTTAACCAATTATAAAAGATTTAATTATTTCTCCTTTTCCCCTTCCACAATATAATCATTATCCTCCTTGTCACACATAGAGGCATATCCTTCAGCTTCTTCAATTGAATCATCTGAATCAATATCCTCAAATTCTGCTTCTGATTCATCAATGACAGGATCTTCCACTCCAATCACTTGTTGCCTAGATGAAGAACCAGCTGAGTTCTTTGTTTTAGATGAAGTGCCCACAGCATTAGGGTTGGGAGTTTCTTTTCTCTTTTTAGTTGTTTGCCTAGTATATCTTGTAGGCCCTCCAACTCCTAAAGCTCTATAAACAACTTAAGGGCATCCTCATCATTCTCATCCTTAAAGACTCTTTCTTTCCACCTCTTGACTTTACCTCCTCTTTAATGTTTCTACCTTTCCACTTCTTCACCTTATCCTCTTTAATGTTTCTACTTTTCCACCTCTTCACCTTACCCTCTTTAATATTTTTAAAAATTATTTATTATAAAAAAAATAATAAAAAAAGTATGGCTTCCGATATTCCATTCATAACCGGTATACCGGTATACTGGAAAATCGTTGATATCGCGAGCATCGCAAAATTGAAATGTTATACCGGATTTCGTAACGGATAGCTAAAATTCTGATACGCAATACCGGTATACTGGCGCTATACATCTCAATAAACATTGAGCGAATTCCAAAATTAGTTACGTCGCAAAGTAAAATGTCCAAAAAAAAAATACAGTACAGAGTGGGGAAAGTCCAGCAGATAGACTAAGCGAGTGTTTGGTGACCTGTTTGGAGGGATTTCTCGCGGCCCTATGCAAAGAAAAAGTGAAAAATTAAGAAGCTCCAATTAGGAGGATTGGACAAGCATGCGTCTTTTAGCCTCTTGGATGCGGAAACAAATAGAGTCTAACTTCTACATAGAAAAGATGGCAAAGAGTGTGGGCATTGTGTATACTGTAGAGTAGTACAGTTACACGGCTAATGGAAGTTAACCAATATAGTCCAGTAATTTTAGGTAAAGGGAGATCAAAGAATTTTTTTTCTCCAAAACATTGAAATAAGTATAGGGTGAATGGTCAATCTCAATCCTTAAAACTTAATACAATACAAGCACTATGTCATGATTTGGTGTCACTTAATCAATTTAACTAACTCTATATACCAAGTTAGTTATAGTTATAGACTTACTTAAAGGACGATTATACTATGGTATTTGGTTAACATGGGAGCCTATAAATAAACCATCAATGCAAATATTCAACACCAGTGTAGCATACCTAAGAATATTGACTTTATAGTTTCTTATAAGAATATATCAGAATAGGATAGGATATAAGCAAGTAAAATCAGAAGACGAATTAATGGAAGCAAGAAGAATGTTTAATAAGTCTAAAGCTAAAAAAGTCTATCAGAGGGCATGGATGATGTATTTTAAGGAGATTGAAAGCAAAGTGGAGCATGAAGCTTTTCTGGTATATTGGTTATCAAGGTTCGTGTTTCCTGCAGATGCTTAATATACTATTTTGAAAAGTGTTATTCCTATTGTAATACATTTAGCTCGTGGAAATAGAATAGCTCTTGCACCTGCTGTTTTAGCTAGTATGTATAGAGATCTGAGTTTACTTAATAGCGTCATTACAAAAAATGCGACAACTATGAAGAGTTTAAGAGTAACTATCTGGGATCCTTTTCAATTGGTTCAGATATGGGCTCTTGATAGGTTTTTAGCTCCTCAACCTCGTCCTTATACCATAGGGCATGGTTTACCTAAGGTGGCTAGATGGGGGTGGAGCTAAAGGAATGAAAAATAAAAACTTGAAAAAGGACTTGGATTGTGCAGGATTTGGAAATGGCTTTCAGTGGCAACCGTACGAGAATTCACCATCTTATAAGGTTTGTAATGAAAAAGATATGTGAAAATGTGATAATCCAGATTTAGCTGAAGAAATACTGTCATGTGGTTGGTGTCTGATGGCATGTAAGCTGGTTGGAATGGGATGAAGAGAGAAGTACACACCACACCGCGTTGCTATGCAGTTTGGTATGGATCAAGACATTCCCAATAATGTTGCTTTTTGTAAGAAGGATCCTTGGGTGAGTTATAGCAAGCCAGTGGCATTAGTGGATATCGATTTGCTCGTTGAGTTGAGCTCTAGCAAGCCTGGTGTTACTTCTAGATACTATGATTGGTGGAAGCAATTGAAACCAAACGAGGAAAGTGATAACAAGAGAGTAAAGTTTGAGAAACGTATTTAAAGGGATTATACTAAGGTCTTTTGTTACCATGGGAGCCTATAAATAAACCATCAATGCAAATATTCAATGTAGCATACCTAAGAATATTGAGTTTTTAGTTTCTTATCAGAACATCTGAAACCCAAACCAAATTAACCCTAGAGTAGACTGGGCTTATTCTTCTGCAGTTATAAACCAGTCATGTCACGAACAAAGAAGTTAGAAAGAATTTTGAACTGAGCAAAGCTCTCTTACAAACTTCTTAACCAGAAAAGATATCTCAGTAATCAACAAAGTGAAGTATGCAAACATAACAAAAACACAAGGAAAATAAACAAAGAACAAAGCTTCTCACATGCTAAGTCATCCTGAAAATGTTTACAATCTAAAAAGTATCATTTATTTGCTGTTATAGGGATTGAGACTCTCAGACTCACCAAATGTCTAGCAGACAAAACCTTCTGCAAAGCCTTCACATCAGCTTGAAAACCAGAAGAAGCCATCACACACTTCTCAGCTCTGTCACAAAACAAAACACAAACCCCAAAAACTTAATTTAAATTTAATATAACTAAACAAAAGGGAGACCTTTGTCAAACATTCAATATAAAATCACTCACACAAATTAGCACAAACATCCTTCTTCCCACACTAGTACTAGTAGTTCAGATTAGATGCATATGATATTGATCATACTAGTAGTTAAGATTACATCCATTTGTGACAACAATTTTTTTTAATATCATTTTATTGATTCTTAAAACTGTGTGTAAAGATATAACAATGGCCATAGCAACTATTCTAATATTTGACTATTCAATTTGTAATATAATTTTACAACCAAAACATCCTTACTTCTATTACCAGGTTTAACTAGCCATAGCAATAGATCAGAGACAATTTCTCCTTTTTCTGTACTTAAATCTAAATCTGATTTCTTGAAAAATTGTCCTTCTTTATCCCAATTTTTAATGGATATAAAGAATTAAACCCTAAGTTCCTAATTGAGTTTGAGTAACCCCTCCTCGCTCTCATTACTGCAGTATAATTATTTTTTTAAGAAAAATAAATTTTTTTCAACATCAAATTATATTTCAAAATATTTAAATTATCAAAATTAAATAATAATGCAAAATATTTAAATTATCAAAATTAAATAATAATGCGGGTTCAAATGGAGGCTAACGTCTCATGTTGATATATTTTTTGTCAAGAAAATGTATACTCTAACAAAGGGAATTCTCCCCTCAAACTCGAGAGACGGGTTGGGAGTTCCTTTCAACAAGAAAAATGCAGACTCTAACAAAGCGAATTCACCCTCAAACTCAACAGACAGGTTGGGTTGGGAGTCCCTTTCCACAACTAACATTACTTGGTGAATAAATAATGAAGAAGAAAAAAACAATTCAAATAATTTCAACCCAAAGAAAAATTTGCATCAATTCAAATTATTTCAACCCAAAGAAAACTTGGCATCAAATTAATTATTTTAGTTGCATTCTACACTCTTGTTAAATTAATTACCTCAGAAAATAAGTTGAGACAGTAAATTGAGTTGAGATAGTTCTCGCGCATATCTAGTTCAAAAAATGAACTAAATCCAATTTATCACGCTTATTCACTAAGCTAACTAAATTCAAGCTTATCAAGCTAAAGCCAATTTATCAAACTTATGAAGCCATTAAGTTGAAACAGGGAAGGATGTTTAAATTTTCAAAAATATAGTGTAGAACTAGAAACGGCGTACAGGTGAGAGATTTTGGAGTAATCACGAGTGAGGATGTTGTAACCAGACGACATCCTGGTATCTGCAGCAATGACACAGTAGTCTGATCCAGCAACAGCAACACAAGATCTACAAATAATGAAATCATCAAAAAGACAATAATTGTAAAAAAAAAAATCACATTAAACAGAGAAGAGGATAAAGAAAGTACCCTCCATTGTTGTCATATGGAGACCAATTAGCATGTTGTTTAGTCATGGTGAATTGAGCTGCAAAACACAACACCACAAAAATGTTAAACCTAACTCAAAAGCAATAATCAACAAATCAGAAGCAAATCGAGTAATTAGGTCAAAAGTGAGAAAATCAACACGAAACAATCGGAAGGAAGAGTGAGATGATTGCGAAATTCTCACCGTGGCGGAGTAAGGTTGTGATGCGGCGGTGGTCGGAACGCGGTGGTGTCGGTAGTTGGTGTGACTAGGGTTTGAGATCGGAGATTGGTTTCTATGTAGTTCCAAATTTCTACTATTCGTGTCTTTCTTTCCACGTTAGTTTCTTTTTTGTTTTACTCATCTATTTTTTTCTCTGTTCTTTTTAGATACATGGGCCTGAAATTAGGGCTTTTTATTGGGCTGTTATTTTGTCTATGATGAATCTTCAAAAAAAATTCCTGCCACCCCGTTTTTAAACCTGGCACCCCCATATTTGCATATTTCAAAAATATCTCTGATTCTATTTACTCAAAAAATTTACTTTTTTAAACAAAAAAAATACTATTGATAAAAGAAACCAAAACCGAAATTTTCGGTAAGTCTCTAAAAATTTTCGGTACCCTTTATAGGTGAATATCAAAAATTCTTTGTTGTTCACAAATTTTCAGTACCAATATACCGGATATTTACAAATTACCGGAAAGATTTACCGGAAATTACCAAAAAAAATTGGTATTTTTGCTTTCGTTATTTCAGGTATCGGCAATTCCAAAATTTTCGGTACTAACAATACTGGAAATTTCGTTAATATCTGGAATTTTTGGTATGGAAGAGGAAGTGTTGTATATTTGTGGTCCTGAACTGACACCTTCAACTTTTTCTACGGATTCATGTATTGATCTTACGCAGTACCTCACCACCGATACGGTAAATTATACTTTACTTTATACGCATTTTCATATTTTTTTTATAAATTGATCTAATTTAGCTAATTATACGTTTATGTGATTGCCAAATTTTTGAATCACGAGAGGAAGTTCTTGAATAGGCACGGTCAATTGGAAAAACTCATGGTATTGATGTTGTTACTATCTGAACCGACACTGCTAATGGTATGCGAGGGAGGAAGGATAAATTGATTATGGGTTGTGACAGAGGAGGTAATTACAAAAAGAAAAATAAAGTTGCAACTCCTTCCGATGACACTTATTCTATGAAGGTTAAATGTTCATTCAGGCTGAGATATGTTCTGAGTGGTGATGGTTGGAAGGTGATGGTAAGATGCGGGATGCACAATCATAAACTAGACAAGAAATTGGTAGGGCATGACATTTTAGGCCGTCTAAAAGAGGAAGAAAGAAACTTTGTGAATGACATGACGAAGTACAATATGGCTCTAGGGTGGAGTCTGCACATTGGAGACTGAAAAACATGTTGACTACAAGTCGCGGTGATTTATGTGCAAGCTGGAATGCTGTGAACACAATGTTGAAGTTGCAGTTAGGTTCTATGAGGGTGTCGTTTCAAAAAAGTATCGTCAATATTGATCACAAGTATAACACCCCATTCTATTATAAGTTACACGGTTTTGTTTCAAGATAGTGTATATAACTCATTGGAAAGGAACTTGAAAGAGTCAAATATGTTGGTGCAAGCAAAGAGATGTGTTGTTGTTACATTAAAACAACACATGGGTTACCACGTGCGTGTCAGCTTACAGGTTTTCAAATTTTAGGCACACATATACCTTTTGAAACAATTCATGTGTTTTGGACAAAATTGCAAATTCTAGAATATGAGGAGGTTCCTAAAGAGAAAAAATGGGATTTAGAAGAGGAGTGTGAAGAGTTGAAGAAATAGCTCAGTGCTCTGGATATTGTGGGACAAAGAGTGTTTGAAAAAAATTATGTGACCTAGTCTATCCATCAACAACTTCAATGTGTCCACCGTCGGTGAAATGTAAGTCATCAAATAGAGGAGTTAAGAAGAGTAAAAAGGGTATGGAAAGTGATGTGCATCGTGATCCAAGTCAATAGGAATATGCTGAAGCTTCGCAAGAGAGACAGACTACAAAGAGATCATGCACACAACCAAGTGGGAGTCAATCGTCAACCATACCGATTCATAGGCAACCTTGTACCAATTCTGCAGAAGGTGAGTACTTGCCACAATTTCCTACTTTCTTTCATCCATACATTGAAGATATTATTGATGTAGAACCAGATGGAAACTGTGGTTACCGTTGTATTGCAACTGTTTTGGGATGGGACACAGATGCATGTTTTGATGTTAGGAAACAGTTGGATACTCATATCCATCAACACGAAACATTATTTTCAAAGGTGTTCTACGACACTATGTCTTATGTGAGGAATTCATTAATCGTGAAACACTTGAGTCCTCGGGGTAGGGAGAAATGGACGTCGCTTCCAGATATGGGTTACCCTATTGCTTGTAGATATGGTATTGTTTTTGTTTCTTTATCCATAAGAATTAGCACATCATTTTTCTCGTTTCACATGCCTCCACCACTGTACACGAGTCATCATACAATCGTTGCAGACGGTTTTGTTAACGATAATCATTAGGTTCTGCTAAAATTGAAACCCGATTATCCATTGCCTCCCATCACAAAGCGTTGGAGGGATAATTGTTGTGATGTTGCAAAAGGTTGGGAATCAGCATATGCGGGTCGGATCAATCATTGGGCAGTATTGTATGGGAAGTGATTGTATTTTATTTATAATGAATTTATGTATAACATTAATTATATTTGTAATGCATCTATGTATGACATTAATTATATTTATGTATTTTATTTAAGTAAAAGTTTTAAGTAAAAGTGTCAAAAGGATGAAAAATTTTAAGTCCCAGTAATACCGGAAATTTGAAATTTCCGGTACTGTTTTTATACTGGAAATTTCAAATTTCCGATACGGTTATTAACTAAAACAGGTACCCTAAATTTAAAATTTTCGGTACTATTTTTGTATCGGAAATTTCAAATTTTCGGTACCATTGTAGACTAAAATACATACCGGAAATTTCAAATTACCGGTACAATTGTAAACTAAAATATATACCGTAAATTTGAAATTTCCAGTACAAAAACAGTACCGGAAATTTTAAATTTACGGTACCGGACATTTGAAATTTGTGGTATTCAAGGACGGTAAAATGATAACTTTTTCAAAATTTCCGGTATTTCTTCCAACATTTCCAGTATGCGCTGTAAATTGTGACTTTTCTGGTATTTTGCAGGGATATTTTGGTAAAATTGTCCTATTTGGGGGTGTCAGGTTTAATTGGGGGGTAGCAGGATAAAATCTCTGAATCTTCTTGCAATCCCCTAAGGCTATGTTTGGGAGTTTGGAGGGGAAGGGAGGGGAGGGTTTTGAAAAATAGGAAGATTTGGGTAAAAAAAATAGGAAGATTTTGTTTTGGAGGGTTTTGTTTTCTTCATAACATTCAAAACCCCCTGATTTGAAGGAATTCAAAATTTATATTGGACGAGTGTTCTTGAGGGTTCTGGAGGGCTTAGACAAACTATTCAAATATAACTTTTGTTGTTATAGTCTTTTAAAAAGTAAAACTACATTAATGATAAATATTATTTTATCATTCTAAACAAAATCTTTTTTAAAAAAAATGTTGAAATTTTTTCTATGTTCTTTTGAAAAATCATTTTTTAAAACCCTTCTTTCCTCTCCCTTCCAAACTCTCGAACATAGCCTAAGAGAATTTCTTATGACATCCTATAGAATAGAAAAACACCCTATAAAAAAAATTAAAAAACACTTTCTAAAAATGTATTTTCATGACATAATTTTTTTTTGAAAATTTACTTTAATAAAATATCAGAAATACAGTTTTGATATAAATCAAAAATATATTTCTGGTTTAATTAGTAGTAAGAACAAAGCTAACTAACAAGAACCTAACCATTAAAATAAAGACTTCTTAGTATTTCTCAAATGATACTAAACATTAAAATGATGGCTTCTTGGTTATTTGTTTATTATAAAGTAAAAGTAATGATACTAAACAAGTAACATAGTTTCATTAAAATAATTTTAATTTATGTTATAAACAAAATATAATGTTTAACATTGAATTGAGAGGTATTTTGTCATTCAAAACTATGTGCAGGAATCAAAAATATATTTCAAGTTTATACTGGAAGTGTATTTTCGGAAACAAATTAGTATGATATAGAGTGTATCTCAAAAACTAGTGAATTTAACGTGTTTAGTGTGCGTATCGAAAATAAATTTTCTATTTTTATGGATATTTTGGAAATTTCACTTTGTGCTTAAGAAACACTTAGGGTGCATTAAGAAATCCTCGTCCCCTAATTATAATTGTCACGCCTACAAAGCCTATATAATTTTATTATAATACCTTTGGACTATTTTATATTTTCTTTTACAAAAATAATTGGACAATTTTGAATTTAGTGAAAAGCAATCGAATTTTTCGAATTTTTCAGACTAACTAACGGACATTTCACGTTTGATGATAAGTATGGTTTTTAATGTATTTTTAGAATGTTTTTTTAGATATTTCATATATTTTTACGGCATATCCCAAAATGTATGGTAAAATGCATATTTTTCTGAAAAATTTGAAAATGTTCGGTAAATACTCATATGTTCAACGGGATATTTCAAAAGATCTGGTGGAAATGTATGTGTTCTTCCGGAGATTTTGAAGAGTGTGGAAAAAATGCATATATCTTATCGAATATTTCAAGATATGAGATAAATATGCATAGATTCATACGGACATTTATAAAATAAAATTTAAGTCGGATATTTAGAAATATTATGAAATTTCGTTTTATTAGTTACCGTATATTTTGAAATATTCTGTAGGTCCATAATGTCTGGATATTTTGAAAAGTTTGGCAAGTTATACAATATTTTTTTCCGCAGTGAAGACCAGAGGCACATATGTTTATAACAGAAATTGAAATTATTTTACTGCAACTATGTTACTCGGTAAGTATCATTACTTTTACTTTATAATAAACAAGTAACCAAGAAGCCATTATTTTAATGGTTAGTATCATTTGAGAAATACTAACCAAGAAGTCGTTATTTTAATAGTTAGGTTCTTGTTAGTTAGCTTTGTTCTTACTAAACCAGAAATACATTTTCGATTTATACTGGAAGTGTATTTCTGGTATTTTGTAAAAGTAATTTTTTTTTAAAAAAATGTGTCTTGGAAATATGTTTTTGAAAAATATTTTTAATTTTGTATTTCACCATTCTATTGGTATCAATCGAGTCTTCACAAAACTTGATCTTTCTCATCTTTATGTTATCTGTGTCAAGCAACAAATCATTCACCTTAGATATCAAGACAGTGAGACATGTGTTGTATGTCGAAACCCGAAACTCTATGAGAGTTTTCGCTTTACTGAATTACACTTTTGCCTTAGACAAAAACTGATGAAGAGGCATTTGTAATATGTTATTTTTAACAACGTCAAATGACCCATATTTATACAACTTTTGAATCATTCTCGACCATACAATATGGTCGATGCAATCACAGTTGTATAGAAGTGTCGGCAAAATCGTAGTCCTTCAATTGTGAACCCTTTTATAACTATTAGATTTTTCAATAACTAAATCTGGTAGTTTCCCTGATACATCACAAATGTTCCAAATATATTTAAATATCAAATATTATGTTTAAACTACCAGATATTTCGTCTGAATTTGTTAACTTCATTTGCCCAAAGGGTAACTTGGCCATTATTGAAATATGGGGGTCCAACGCACTTGTAGCCAACATTTTTTACAAAAAGCGTTGTCTAAGGGTTACCTTTAGACTGCACTTCTTAAAAGCGATGCTAAAGGCCCTCCTTAGAAAGTGCTTTCAAAAAGCGTTGTCTAAAGATATTAAGATAGTGTTGCTAGAGGTCCCACTTTAGACAACGGTTTAGGAAAGCGCTGCTAGAGCCCCCCATCTGGACAATGCTTTGAGAAAGCGCTGTTAGAGCCCCCTTAGACAGCGCTTCCTAAGGAAGCGCCGCCTAAGGCCTTTAATTTATAAAAAATAAAACATAATCACTAATTTCGTTTCATTCTTTTCTTCGAATCTCTTCTCCTACCTTCGTTCACTCTTCTTCTCCTTCTTCTTCTTCTTCTTCTTCTTCTTCTTCTACCATTGACGTCGCCACTCATAACCCACCGTCACCATCATCCCTCACAACGTCGCTGTCATACCTCAAATTTGCCCACCCTTTTTTCTATGGTCATAATTATTTTTAAAATTGGGTTTTATAAACTTTTTTGTTTATTTATCCTAAGAGTTTAGCATTAATTTATTTGCTTATTTAAAATATAAAAATTTATTTTAAATTATTTGTGTGTTTTTAATAATTGGTGTGACCTTCATCTGTTTTCTAAAGCTATTTTATTCCGAATAAATGAATTGACATAATTGGTAATGAGGTAAGGTTTAAGTATGAGGTCATGAGTTCAAGTCCCATTACATTACTTTTGGTATTTATTTTCTTTTGTGAGTTTTTTTTTTTTAACAAAAAGGATTAAAAAAAAGTCATTTTTTGATTATTTTATTATTGTTTTCATATTCCATTTTAGGTGTATTTTAAAATTATTTTTTTATTTTTTTAAATCATTGATTTTATGCACTTAATAGTCGAGATATAAAAAATAATTGAAATCTTTCAAAAACAAATTGTATTAATCACTAAATCAATCACAATATTGCACTGAGTCACAATTGAGTCTAGGTTCTAAATATTGTTGACCAAGATACAATTAGGTATTTATTTTATTTTATTTTCTCTCTTTCGCCCTTTAACCTAATTTTCCAAGTCTATAAATAACACTCTATTTTAATCGTTTTTGGGACACCAACAATTCTCTGATCTCTCTCACTTTCTTTCTACGCACTTTTTTCGTTTGGTTTGTTCCAGGGTTTTTGTCTCGGACAAAGGCCTTGTTGTTGTCTTTAACAGAAAACACTCAACAAACGACAACAATCCTCACAATTCACACACTGCGATTATCAACCTTTTGAAGGCTTGGAAAAACACTTAGAAGGGGGTTGAATAAGTGTATCTTACTTTTTGACTCTTTAACCCAAACAATAAATAAAATTACTTAAGTATTTTTATCCTGGTTCGTTTGACACTCAAACTACTCTAGTCCATCCACCAAGGTGATTTCGCCTCTCAACAAGGACTTAATCCACTATAATCAACGATTACAGTTGCACAACCCAACGGTGTGACTAACTACAAACCGCACAACCAACCGTTGTGACTAACTCCTCTAAGACTCAACTAGTCCTAGCCCTCTCAAGAATCTTGACCCAAATTGGTCTTCTCAAGGAACAACTATCAGAATGTTAACTTCTGACTGACTGTGTACAAAAGTGCTTCTAGAAAAGCTATTCTTTACTAAGTGAAGTTTATACAAAAATTAAGCTCTATGGAATAGTAAACTAGTTTACAAAAATATGACTTTTTATTTGGTAGCGTGAGTTTACTTAGAAATGGCTTTCTGTAGGTTGCTAGAAGATGTTGTTGAAAAAAAGTACTTTGTGAAAAATAATGTTGATCTTCAGATAGTGTGAGTTGTTGTGTAGTTCTTGTAAATGTTATTAATTCTCCTTTGAAATGAATTCCTTAAATAAAGCTTTCCAGAAATCTAACCGTTGCTAGAGCATGCCATGAATTAAGGAAAAGTGTAATAATTACTTCACTGTAGCCTTTCACGTGTTTCTAGTCAGCTTCCATCTTCACGTGATTTTGCTTTGTTGAATAACCTTGGGAAGTTGGACTTAATCAAGTATTTTTGTCTTCTTCTTCGCTCATGTTAACGTTACTGGCAGATTTTGTCCTTTAGAGGATAACATTCAAAATTAAAAGATCTTCTAGATATTTGCTCATCAAAACTTCTGTTGGTGCTTCCATCCGAAGTTTACTTCTATGAGAAGTTTGTTGTTCTTTCTTCCATCAGAAGTTGCGCTTTTCTTGCTTCTATCAGAAGTTCGCTGATCTTGCTTCTATCAGAAGCTTGCTGATCTTGCTTCTATCAGAAGTTGCGCTATGCTTGCTTCTGCGCTGTGCTTGCTTCTGTCAGAAGCTGCGTTATGCTTGCTTCTGCTTTTGTGCTTGCTTCTGTCAAAAGCTGCGGTATGCTTGCTCCTGCTTCTATGCTTGCTTCTGTTAGAAGTTGTGCTCTGCTAGCTTCTGTGTTGTGCTAGCTTCTGCTTCCGTGTTGTGTTGTGCTAGCTTCTGCTTCCGTGCTGCACTTGCTTCTGCTTCTGTGTTGTGCTTAACCAGAAGTTCTTGTAATACTTTATCTTCTGTAAGCCTAGTTATACATCTTCTATTCAGAACATATTATTGGTGCTTTTCATCAGAGGTTGCGCTTTGCACTAGAGTCAGAACACCTTCTGAAATAAAACATTGTACACATCAGAGTATCATATTCAATTATACAAAAATTTATTTCGCTTGTTCTTATTAAAACTTTTAATATATTTTTAGGAATAAATTTTGTTCTAACAAATATCATATTTATTCATACAAAATTTATTTCATTCATACAAAATTAATTATGCTTGTTATCATCAAAACATTTAATATATTATTAGAAACAAACTTTGTTCTAACACCTTATTTTCTTTTCAAACATCTACGCTTTTTAATAATTTTGGCCAATGATTTTTAAATGAGGCCTCCCATTTACTCTCAAGTTTATCTTCTTTTTTTTGTTATTTACACCATATGATGACTATTTGATGGTATTATTTTTCATCTAAACAATTTATATTGTTATTGTTATCTAACAATTTATATTGTTATTTTTAATAATTTTTTTATCATCTAACAATTTTATATTGTTATTGTTATTATTACTAATTATTTTTATCATCTAACAATTTATATTGTTATTGTTATCTTTTTTTCATCTAGCAATTTATATTGTTACCGTTACTATTTTCATTCACCCTCGTTTCAAGAATCTGCATAATTTTCCAAGTCAAACACAACAATCAAGCACTAAAATCCTAATATCAAAAAATACCGAAAAGAAAAAAGGACATTGCGAAGAACAAAAAAGAAAAGAAGGGAGGAAGCAACTTACGATGGTCACGACATTTCACGTTAGTAAATTTGATTTTTTTATTTCATATAAATTATTATAAATTTTGTGTATAATAATCAATTAAAAGATCTTTATGTAAATTATTATAATTTTTTTTTGTACAAGAGAATCATTTAAAATTTTTGTCATTAATTAAATATTTATTACACAACAATCAAATTGGAAATTTTTTAATATAAATTATTAATTAAATTTAATGTGTATCAATAATAAAATAACAAAAGACAAATAATTATTTAAATCAAAATATCTCACTAATCAATAAATCAAATATATTTGTTTGCCTAGCGCGAACTAATTTCAATGAAGATCAACTCTTCTTTAATCCACCAAATCAAACTTAAAATAGCTAACCAACGATCAAACATTTTTCTACTAACATAATAAAACCTCAAGAACATTTTCGAAAAAGGATTAACTAGCATTACTTTCAAACTTGACTGCGAACTGCGTTTACGATCACTCACTTTTCAAACCCAGACAAGGTTCAAAGATAAATTCGAAAGGAATTCTATGCAATCCTATAAAAAATATCAACCAAATACTATGAACTGCGAATTGGGACTCTGATACCTCATAAGATGATACGTAGGTATGCGGTTTAAAAATCAAGGTGAGTCCCCTAACTAATAATTAAAATATTTTCTCTGATTCTTTATATAAAAAATAAAATAAAATCAGGCACTGGATAGATAACCAAATTTAGTAAACACACCATACCCTAAAATTAGAGAATGTTCCCCTTGAGTACAAGTAAAGTGAGGGGTACCTAACACCTCCCCTTTGCTTATTGACTCCCGAACACTTAACTTAGTTACAACGACTACCTTATCCGTAGAATTAGGGATTTACCATTAGGTTCACCATCCTTAGGACAAATAAATAATGACAACGACTTCATTAATTTATCCAGGTATTGCAGCTGACGACTTCACTAGGGATTATCCCAAAAGAGAGTCTCGCATATCCTCTAGTTTTAAGTTTCTTGTGTTTGTTTGGTGTGTTTTAATTTTTTAATATTTTTTGTTTTATTGCTTTGTTTTATTTTTATTATTTATATCATCAACTTATTCATATTATGTACATTTGTTTCATTTGTGAGAATTTTGTATGTGGGGCTCTATACCCGAGCCTCAGAAAAACCTTAATAATAAGGGATTGTCTAATATGGGCTAAAGAGGGTTTTCACACCTCTATGAGTTTCATACCAACAATCCTGCTCAGAGCGGGTTAGTTCAAAACAGATGTCCTAAGATGACTAGACCTTCTTAAGGACGAATTTTTGGATTTGACCAATGACTCTGAAAATCTTATCCAAAATTTTGAAGTAGGGACTTTGTATGGCCTAAGAGACAAAAGTCTCACTAGGTTTATGCAAAGGCTCCACCTAAGGAAAACCCTTAGTTGTTCATTCCAAAATAACCTAAAGGTTAACTACCTTAGGGTTATAGTTTACCCTTTCTTTTAGGTCTAAGTTTTTGGTTGTTTCTATTTATAACATGTTTTGTTTCCATATTTATTTATTTGTTTATTGTTTATTTATTATATTACTATATTTCTTTTCTTATTGGTGGAATTTAATTCCAAAATAAAATTTTAAACCTTAGAAAGAAGGATTGTCAATGGCCAGGGAGTTTAACATCTCTACGAGTTTTTGCGACGACTTAGCCTATAGTAGGTCGAGTTTTGGGAAATATCTTTTAGAGAGCTAGACTATCTTGAAGGCGGACTTTGAATTTGACCCATGACTCTTTGTATAACCTAAAACAAAATCTCATGGTGAGACCTCGTATGACCCATAAGATGAAAACCTCGGTCACGTAGAGGCACCACTTAAGGGAGGCTCTTGTGCCTTTACCCTTTTGTGTTATCCATGATACCATAGGAAATCCATCCTTGAGAAGGTTAGAATACCCGTAGGAAAACTTATGAACCTACGTACTAATAAATTATTTACAAAACCCATATATAATTGCATACATAAATTTCATTTGCACTTAATTAATTCAAAATTGCATTCCTATTCACATGAAATTGTTAAAATATAACAGTAATAAAAATAAATCCCAAGTGTATAAAACTTTAAACAAATTCTTAGCATGTTCATACACATTCATCCAAACACGCACATTGCATTGCATTTTCATTAAAAAATTAGCATCCATAAAAACAAAACAAAAACCGTTTACACACATGCATTTTCATACATCCCATACATACATTTATACATTTGTATGCCATTTCCACTTTTTCCCACACTAACAAATTTCCGATACTCACATATGAACTCAAAAAGCTAAGGGGAAATCAAGAAGTACAAGTCCTATTGGAGACAACATTTCACCATGGCAACTAAATTCCTAGGCAACACCTCATATGCCACTACTAAGGGTATCTCTCCTACATCAAGCAATAATAACAACAACTGCCCTATCAACAAAATTGATATGCCAACGAAAAGAAAAGACAAAGGTCATCCCTTATTTTGACAAGGTCCAAGAATTGAGAAATATCTTATAAGATTAGTGAATCATTGATGAAGCCCATCCCTAGGATCGTGAGGCCTTTATCATTTCCAAATTGTAATTGCTTTTTGCTAAGTGTTATTGGTTGTAAACTTTGTACTCTTTGATTTTTAATTCTAATAAAATAATCATGCATATTTTTGAAATCAGTTCATTGGTTTCACTCTTTCACTATCATCAATTTCCATATACGAAAAAAATCAATACTTTTCCATTTCACTTTTAGACTTCCCATTCCCATCTTTCACCTTTAACAAACTTTGAGAGAGAATGATGTAAACTAAATAACTAAATTTTGCTAAATGTGTGCTTTCAATGGTAAAACAGAGCTGACGATGTAATGCATTGTTTCAATTCTTAAACAGTGGAGAAATAAGGAGTTAATCCGTAGTCAACCCCCTCGAGGCAGAAGTTAGAGTTGTTTTTATTTTCTAAAAACCTTTAATCTTAACCAGGGGCAGGGTAGATTTCAATTAATTTAATGATGCATTCTAATCTCAAGATAATCAAGTCAATCTAAGCAAAGGTTCCAACACATCATTTTCCTCACGTTCATCATCCAAGATCGAGGAGTCAATGAAGATAAAGTCCACGGCATCTTCTTCCTCAGTACATCATTCAAGATCGAGGAAAAAAACAAAGATGAAGCTTACAAAAGTCAACATGGAAGTCACAAATGTCCAAAATCAAAAAAGAAAAAAAGAAATTCAAAAGCCCGCTAAGTCAAAGAAAATAAAAAACTTCACTTAGGCAAAGGTTAGGGCCTCCTAATGGACCGCAAGTTCAAAAGAATCGACCATTGCAAAGAAACTAAACAATCTCCTTAAATCCAACTTGAATCTTTTTTCAATCTTCAACACATGCGCCACAAAGATAGCATAATATTCTCAGAATATTCTACATATGAAATACATTAACAGAATTCAACTTTTCTGTTGTTCACAAGCGCGATGTCGAATGACTTTTCACATAACATCTTTATTCAACATGTATTTGATGATAAAACCTCTTATTTTAACACTTCTGAGTTCTTCATCTTGGACTACACATAAAACATCCTAATATTCCCAGAATATTTAGAATCTTTAACACTTCAAATAAAATTGGAAACTCCAGCTAATATGTCGAATGATCAAAATAGGACATTATGTTCAACATTATTTTTCTACAAGTTAGAACATCTACATGTTGCTGCCTAATTTATTTCTAAAATTAAAATCAACCATAAAATAGAGAATTAACACACGAGAATTATCATCTCTTTCTTTCTTTTACGGTTACAAATCCACTTTTCAGATCAAATCGATGAGGGTGAAAATTAGGGGGAATTATATATTGTTTCCCACTAACGGTGTCACTATTCGGTTTGAGAATCATAAATGGATGATTTAACTCCATGAAGGAACCATAAATAATGAGATAATGATAATGATGGTCTTGAATGGTGGCTCCAATATCCTTTATAAAATGCAAAATAAACCTACATGATTAACACTCCAACACCCAAAAAAATTCAAGAAAAATATAATAAAATTGAAGATTAAAGATGGTATACCTTTCATATAACAACAAACATATCATCACACCCAAACCATACAACAACAATCATTTTATGCCACCTCTTCACAACAACCCCTTAATTCGTTTCCACAACATCAACCCATCCAACTCACAAATCGTCCGATCCACCAGAAGTCTCCAATCCCTCTACCAAACTACAACTACGCTCACTCTCACTCTCAACAACATACAATTATCCCATCGTCCTCTCAACCTAACTATAACTCTCCATCCTCACAATTCCAACAACCAACCTACAACTCATCATCATTTGAAAATGTATATCGTCCACTTTTTGAATCTAATGTTCCACTCTCAACAATATCGGTGCCTCAACACATCTCCAACTTTGATCTAACAGATGCTATACAGACTCAAAAATTGTTCAACCACCAAAATTCAAAAAGTGAATTATACAATGCATTTTTATTAAATAAATAAAATATTATTATCGTTGAATTTATTTATTAAATATTTAATTATACTATTACAAATAAATAATATTATTACAATTAAATAATATAATAAAAAAATTAAAAAAAATTATTATATTAAAATAACATTAATCAATAAATAATATATATAAAAACTAATTTAACTAAAAAAAATAAATTTTATATCGTAAAACCAGTACAAGAGGCTGAAGATAGGACCCATTTGTCCAAAGCATGGACAAACTGGTGCAAAACAGGAGGAAAACCATGGCATTTAGGGAAATTTGTTTCTTAAGGTGGCATATTGATGCATTATATTTCAAAGTGGGGCAATTAAGTAAAATAATTCTAAATTCTATAGAATACAATAATAAAAATATGAAAACATTCATCTCATAGAGCAGATCTATTTATATATACTAGTTATAGCAATAATCATCATCAGTAGTCAATTCTTCAATTGAAAAACATTTTCAAAACCATACTTCAGCTACTTTGTTTAGCATGTGTTACTTGTGTTTAGCATGTGTTTCTATTTCACGTGTTTATTCCCATCGAATATGTTTGAATTGACATTCACACGCAAACATAGACGTATTTCTAAATAGATATACCCCTCTCTCTCTCTCTAAAAAAATTTGTTATAATCTTGTAGAGTTTGGTGGCTCCCTCCAACCTCCTAGGTGGCTATCCTCTAACGCCTTTATGATGGCAATCAGCCTGTATTGAGATCATTTTTCCTACATCCATCTTCGTTCTAATAACTTCACTATAACTAGGCAACTCAGTGGGCAATCCCTTTTAGCCATTCTGCAAGTGTATGAAATGGGAGTAATAATTATTAACGTTGAAGTGAATTTTAACGACTTAAAGGCTTTAGTGTGTGAGGCAGCCGGATGGAAATGAAAAGGAAATGAGAAGAAATTTCAAAGTGGATTTTGTCTTTACCGTCGGCGGATCGATGCATTATATAACGTAAGTAATGACATTAACATGTATAAAAAATGTGGGAATAGAATTTTCTTAATCTATTGTCGGATAGATATTTAAAAAATGTCTCCAAATTTCTCTCTTCAAAAGGTCGAACATCTTTTTATATAAAGTCAAAATATGTCTATTTTGTCAAAAATTTGGATGGAGTTTCAACTTCATGATAAATGAAAGATTGATGAAAAAGATGATAATATCAACCTCGATTCGCAACATTGTGCCACCATCTTCTCACTGACAACGCAACCCTTATCTCCGACAATCTTCCATTTCAGAGCTTCTTTCACAGAAACCTTCTAATTTTTCTTCCAACTTTCATTTTTGATTCTTATCATATCATTTTGTTTGCTAATATGTGCTAGTGGGTGTAGTTTTTCTCTATCTTAAATTTGAATGTTTATGTAATTTGTAACTTCAATTCACAATATCTTTTTTTAACGAATACGAAACTCATATTGTTAAAAAAAAGAGTTCATCATATGCTCCACACTAAATTGTGTTATGTTTGCTATGACAATTATGTTTTTTTCTTTACTTGTATTATCATTTGTAAACTGGTTGAGACATTCTGATTGTTGTTTTGATAAATTGGTTTTACATCAAACCAAATTAGCTTTTTATATGGATATTGATTAGAGAAAAAGTGCAAGGCATAAGATAGGCCATTAGAATACAAATTCCATACATGAGATACCAAATACCAAAAGCAAAACAAAATAGGAGTTACAATTTGTTCACCCCTACACACCTCATATTCCCCAAACAGAAAATTTATTTATCCTAAGAGTTTAGCATTAATTTATTTGCTTATTTAAAATATAAAAATTTATTTTAAATTATTTGTGTGTTTTTAATAATTGGTGTGACCTTCATCTGTTTTCTAAAGCTATTTTATTCCGAATAAATGAATTGACATAATTGGTAATGAGGTAAGGTTTAAGTATGAGGTCATGAGTTCAAGTCCCATTACATTACTTTTGGTATTTATTTTCTTTTGTGAGTTTTTTTTTTTAACAAAAAGGATTAAAAAAAAGTCATTTTTTGATTATTTTATTATTGTTTTCATATTCCATTTTAGGTGTATTTTAAAATTATTTTTTTATTTTTTTAAATCATTGATTTTATGCACTTAATAGTCGAGATATAAAAAATAATTGAAATCTTTCAAAAACAAATTGTATTAATCACTAAATCAATCACAATATTGCACAGAGTCACAATTGAGTCTAGGTTCTAAATATTGTTGACCAAGATACAATTAGGTATTTATTTTATTTTATTTTCTCTCTTTCGCCCTTTAACCTAATTTTCCAAGTCTATAAATAACACTCTATTTTAATCGTTTTTGGGACACCAACAATTCTCTGATCTCTCTCACTTTCTTTCTACGCACTTTTTTCGTTTGGTTTGTTCCAGGGTTTTTGTCTCGGACAAAGGCCTTGTTGTTGTCTTTAACAGAAAACACTCAACAAACGACAACAATCCTCACAATTCACACACTGCGATTATCAACCTTTTGAAGGCTTGGAAAAACACTTAGAAGGGGGGGGGGGGTTGAATAAGTGTATCTTACTTTTTGACTCTTTAACCCAAACAATAAATAAAATTACTTAAGTATTTTTATCCTGGTTCGTTTGACACTCAAACTACTCTAGTCCATCCACCAAGGTGATTTCGCCTCTCTCAACAAGGACTTAATCCACTATAATCAACGATTACAGTTGCCTGAACCCGGTGTGACTAACTACAAACCGCACAACCAACCGTTGTGACTAACTCCTCTAAGACTCAACTAGTCCTAGCCCTCTCAAGAATCTTGACCCAAATTGGTCTTCTCAAGGAACAACTATCAGAATGTTAACCATTGTGTACAAAGTGCTTCTAGAAAAGCTATTCTTTACTAAGTGAAGTTTATACAAAAATTAAGCTCTATGGAATAGTAAACTAGTTTACAAAAATATGACTTTTTATTTGGTAGCGTGAGTTTACTTAGAAATGGCTTTCTATAGGTTGCTAGAAGATGTTGTTGAAAAAAAGTACTTTGTGAAAAATAATGTTGATCTTCAGATAGTGTGAGTTGTTGTGTAGTTCTTGTAAATGTTATTAATTCTCCTTTGAAATGAATTCCTTAAATAAAGCTTTCCAGAAATCTAACCGTTGCTAGAGCATGCCATGAATTAAGGAAAAGTGTAATAATTACTTCACTGTAGCCTTTCACGTGTTTCTAGTCAGCTTCCATCTTCACGTGATTTTGCTTTGTTGAATAACCTTGGGAAGTTGGACTTAATCAAGTATTTTTGTCTTCTTCTTCGCTCATGTTAACGTTACTGGCAGATTTTGTCCTTTAGAGGATAACATTCAAAATTAAAAGATCTTCTAGATATTTGCTCATCAAAACTTCTGTTGGTGCTTCCATCCGAAGTTTACTTCTATGAGAAGTTTGTTGTTCTTTCTTCCATCAGAAGTTGCGCTTTTCTTGCTTCTATCAGAAGTTCGCTGATCTTGCTTCTATCAGAAGCTTGCTGATCTTGCTTCTATCAGAAGTTGCGCTATGCTTGCTACTTGCTGTGCTTACGCCGAGGCGCGTTATGCTTATACCTTTTGTGCTTGCTTCTGTCAAAAGCTGCGGTATGCTTGCTCCTGCTTCTATGCTTGCTTCTATTAGAAGTTGTGCTCTGCTAGCTTCTGTGTTGTGCTAGCTTCTGCTTCCGTGTTGTGTTGTGCTAGCTCGCTTCCGTCTGCACTTGCTTCTGCTTCTGTGTTGTGCTTAACCAGAAGTTCTTGTAATACTTTATCTTCTGTAAGCCTAGTTATACATCTTCTATTCAGAACATATTATTGGTGCTTTTCATCAGAGGTTGCGCTTTGCACTAGAGTCAGAACACCTTCTGAAATAAAACATTGTACACATCAGAGTATCATATTCAATTATACAAAAATTTATTTCACTTGTTCTTATTAAAACTTTTAATATATTTTTAGGAATAAATTTTGTTCTAACAAATATCATATTTATTCATACAAAATTTATTTCATTCATACAAAATTAATTATGCTTGTTATCATCAAAACATTTAATATATTATTAGAAACAAACTTTGTTCTAACACCTTATTTTCTTTTCAAACATCTACGCTTTTTAATAATTTTGGCCAATGATTTTTAAATGAGGCCTCCCATTTACTCTCAAGTTTATCTTCTTTTTTTTGTTATTTACACCATATGATGACTATTTGATGGTATTATTTTTCATCTAAACAATTTATATTGTTATTGTTATCTAACAATTTATATTGTTATTTTAATAATTTTTTTATCATCTAACAATTTTATATTGTTATTGTTATTATTACTAATTATTTTTATCATCTAACAATTTATATTGTTATTGTTATCTTTTTTTCATCTAGCAATTTATATTGTTACCGTTACTATTTTCATTCACCCTCGTTTCAAGAATCTGCATAATTTTCCAAGTCAAACACAACAATCAAGCACTAAAATCCTAATATCAAAAAATACCGAAAAGAAAAAAGGACATTGCGAAGAACAAAAAAGAAAAGAAGGGAGGAAGCAACTTACGATGGTCACGACATTTCACGTTAGTAAATTTGATTTTTTTATTTCATATAAATTATTATAAATTTTGTGTATAATAATCAATTAAAAGATCTTTATGTAAATTATTATAATTTTTTTTTGTACAAGAGAATCATTTAAAATTTTTGTCATTAATTAAATATTTATTACACAACAATCAAATTGGAAATTTTTTAATATAAATTATTAATTAAATTTAATGTGTATCAATAATAAAATAACAAAAGACAAATAATTATTTAAATCAAAATATCTCACTAATCAATAAATCAAATATATTTGTTTGCCTAGCGCGAACTAATTTCAATGAAGATCAACTCTTCTTTAATCCACCAAATCAAACTTAAAATAGCTAACCAACGATCAAACATTTTTCTACTAACATAATAAAACCTCAAGAACATTTTCGAAAAAGGATTAACTAGCATTACTTTCAAACTTGACTGCGAACTGCGTTTACGATCACTCACTTTTCAAACCCAGACAAGGTTCAAAGATAAATTCGAAAGGAATTCTATGCAATCCTATAAAAAATATCAACCAAATACTATGAACTGCGAATTGGGACTCTGATACCTCATAAGATGATACGTAGGTATGCGGTTTAAAAATCAAGGTGAGTCCCCTAACTAATAATTAAAATATTTTCTCTGATTCTTTATATAAAAAATAAAATAAAATCAGGCACTGGATAGATAACCAAATTTAGTAAACACACCATACCCTAAAATTAGAGAATGTTCCCCTTGAGTACAAGTAAAGTGAGGGGTACCTAACACCTCCCCTTTGCTTATTGACTCCCGAACACTTAACTTAGTTACAACGACTACCTTATCCGTAGAATTAGGGATTTACCATTAGGTTCACCATCCTTAGGACAAATAAATAATGACAACGACTTCATTAATTTATCCAGGTATTGCAGCTGACGACTTCACTAGGGATTATCCCAAAAGAGAGTCTCGCATATCCTCTAGTTTTAAGTTTCTTGTGTTTGTTTGGTGTGTTTTAATTTTTTAATATTTTTTGTTTTATTGCTTTGTTTTATTTTTATTATTTATATCATCAACTTATTCATATTATGTACATTTGTTTCATTTGTGAGAATTTTGTATGTGGGGCTCTATACCCGAGCCTCAGAAAAACCTTAATAATAAGGGATTGTCTAATATGGGCTAAAGAGGGTTTTCACACCTCTATGAGTTTCATACCAACAATCCTGCTCAGAGCGGGTTAGTTCAAAACAGATGTCCTAAGATGACTAGACCTTCTTAAGGACGAATTTTTGGATTTGACCAATGACTCTGAAAATCTTATCCAAAATTTTGAAGTAGGGACTTTGTATGGCCTAAGAGACAAAAGTCTCACTAGGTTTATGCAAAGGCTCCACCTAAGGAAAACCCTTAGTTGTTCATTCCAAAATAACCTAAAGGTTAACTACCTTAGGGTTATAGTTTACCCTTTCTTTTAGGTCTAAGTTTTTGGGTTGTTTCTATTTATAACATGTTTTTGTTTCCATATTTATTTATTTGTTTATTGTTTATTTATTATATTACTATATTTCTTTTCTTATTGGTGGAATTTAATTCCAAAAATAAAATTTTAAACCTTAGAAAGAAGGATTGTCAACTGGCCAAGGGAGTTTAACATCTCTACGAGTTTTTGCGACGACTTCGCCTATAGTAGGTCGAGTTTTGGGAAATATCTTTTAGAGAGCTAGACTATCTTGAAGGCAGGACTTTTGAATTTGACCCATGACTCTTTGTATAACCTAAAACAAAATCTCATGGTGAGACCTCGTATGACCCATAAGATGAAAACCTCAGTCTACGTAGAGGCACCACTTAAGGGAGGCTCTTGTGCCTTTACCCTTTTGTGTTATCCATGATACCATAGGAAATCCATCCTTGAGAAGGTTAGAATACCCGTAGGAAAAACTTATGAACCTACGTACTAATAAATTATTTACAAAAACCCATATATAATTGCATACATAAATTTCATTTGCACTTAATTAATTCAAAAATTGCATTCCTATTCACATGAAATTGTTAAAAATATAACAGGTAATAAAAATAAATCCCAAGTGTATAAAAACTTTAAACAAATTCTTAGCATGTTCATACACATTCATCCAAACACGCACATTGCATTGCATTTTCATTAAAAAAATTAGCATCCATAAAAACAAAACAAAAACCGTTTGCGTACACATGCATTTTCATACATCCCATACATACATTTATACATTTGTATGCCATTTCCACTTTTTCCCCACACCCAACTAGCAAATTTCCTGATACTCACATATGAACTCAAAAAAAGCTAAGGGGGAAATCAAGAAGTACAAGTCCTATTGGAGAGACAACATTTCACCATGGCAACTAAATTCCTAGGCAACACCTCATATGCCACTACTAAGGGTATCTCTCCTACATCAAGCAATAATAACAACAACTGCCCTATCAACAAAATTGATATGCCAACGAAAAGAAAAGACAAAGGTCATCCCTTATTTTGACAAGGTCCAAGAATTGAGAAATATCTTATAAGATTAGTGAATCATTGATGAAGCCCATCCCTAGGATCAGTAGGCCTTTATCATTTCCAAATTGTAATTGCTTTGCTGCTAAGTGTTATTGGTTGTAAACTTTGTACTCTTTGATTTTTAATTCTAATAAAATAATCATGCATATTTTTGAAATCAGTTCATTGGTTTCACTCTTTCACTATCATCAATTTCCATATACGAAAAAAATCAATACTTTTCCATTTCACTTTTAGACTTCCCATTCCCATCTTTCACCTTTAACAAACTTTGAGAGAGAATGATGTAAACTAAATAACTAAATTTTGCTAAATGTGTGCTTTCAATGGTAAAACAGAGCTGACGATGTAATGCATTGTTTCAATTCTTAAACAGTGGAGAAATAAGGAGTTAATCCGTAGTCAACCCCCTCGAGGCAGAAGTTAGAGTTGTTTTTATTTTCTAAAAACCTTTAATCTTAACCAGGGGCAGGGTAGATTTCAATTAATTTAATGATGCATTCTAATCTCAAGATAATCAAGTCAATCTAAGCAAAGGTTCCAACACATCATTTTCCTCACGTTCATCATCCAAGATCGAGGAGTCAATGAAGATAAAGTCCACGGCATCTTCTTCCTCAGTACATCATTCAAGATCGAGGAAAAAAACAAAGATGAAGCTTACAAAAGTCAACATGGAAGTCACAAATGTCCAAAATCAAAAAAGAAAAAAGAAAAAAGAAATTCAAAAGCCCGCTAAGTCAAAGAAAATAAAAAACTTCACTTAGGCAAAGGTTAGGGCCTCCTAATGGACCGCAAGTTCAAAAGAATCGACCATTGCAAAGAAACTAAACAATCTCCTTAAATCCAACTTGAATCTTTTTTCAATCTTCAACCTGTGCGCCACAAAGATAGCATAATATTCTCAGAATATTCTACATATGAAATACATTAACAGAATTCAACTTTTCTGTTGTTCACAAGCGCGATGTCGAATGACTTTTCACATAACATCTTTATTCAACATGTATTTGATGATAAAACCTCTTATTTTAACACTTCTGAGTTCTTCATCTTGGACTACACATAAAACATCCTAATATTCCCAGAATATTTAGAATCTTTAACACTTCAAATAAAATTGGAAACTCCAGCTAATATGTCGAATGATCAAAATAGGACATTATGTTCAACATTATTTTTCTACAAGTTAGAACATCTACATGTTGCTGCCTAATTTATTTCTAAAATTAAAATCAACCATAAAATAGAGAATTAACACACGAGAATTATCATCTCTTTCTTTCTTTTACGGTTACAAATCCACTTTTCAGATCAAATCGATGAGGGTGAAAATTAGGGGGAATTATATATTGTTTCCCACTAACGGTGTCACTATTCGGTTTGAGAATCATAAATGGATGATTTAACTCCATGAAGGAACCATAAATAATGAGATAATGATAATGATGGTCTTGAATGGTGGCTCCAATATCCTTTATAAAAATGCAAAATAAACCTACATGATTAACACTCCAACACCCAAAAAAATTCAAGAAAAATATAATAAAATTGAAGATTAAAGATGGTATACCTTTCATATAACAACAAACATATCATCACACCCAAACCATACAACAACAATCATTTTATGCCACCTCTTCACAACAACCCCTTAATTCGTTTCCACAACATCAACCCATCCAACTCACAAATCGTCCGATCCACCAGAACTCTCCAATCCCTCTACCAAACTACAACTACGCTCACTCTCACTCTCAACAACATACAATTATCCCATCGTCCTCTCAACCTAACTATAACTCTCCATCCTCACAATTCCAACAACCAACCTACAACTCATCATCATTTGAAAATGTATATCGTCCACTTTTTGAATCTAATGTTCCACTCTCAACAATATCGGTGCCTCAACACATCTCCAACTTTGATCTAACAGATGCTATACAGACTCAAAAATTGTTCAACCACCAAAATTCAAAAAGTGAATTATACAATGCATTTTTATTAAATAAATAAAATATTATTATCGTTGAATTTATTTATTAAATATTTAATTATACTATTACAAATAAATAATATTATTACAATTAAATAATATAATAAAAAAATTAAAAAAAATTATTATATTAAAATAACATTAATCAATAAATAATATATATAAAAACTAATTTAACTAAAAAAAATAAATTTTATATCGTAAAACCAGTACAAGAGGCTGAAGATAGGACCCATTTGTCCAAAGCATGGACAAACTGGTGCAAAACAGGAGGAAAACCATGGCATTTAGGGAAATTTGTTTCTTAAGGTGGCATATTGATGCATTATATTTCAAAGTGGGGCAATTAAGTAAAATAATTCTAAATTCTATAGAATACAATAATAAAAATATGAAAACATTCATCTCATAGAGCAGATCTATTTATATATACTAGTTATAGCAATAATCATCATCAGTAGTCAATTCTTCAATTGAAAAACATTTTCAAAACCATACTTCAGCTACTTTGTTTAGCATGTGTTACTTGTGTTTAGCATGTGTTTCTATTTCACGTGTTTATTCCCATCGAATATGTTTGAATTGACATTCACACGCAAACATAGACGTATTTCTAAATAGATATACCCCTCTCTCTCTCTCTAAAAAAATTTGTTATAATCTTGTAGAGTTTGGTGGCTCCCTCCAACCTCCTAGGTGGCTATCCTCTAACGCCTTTATGATGGCAATCAGCCTGTATTGAGATCATTTTTCCTACATCCATCTTCGTTCTAATAACTTCACTATAACTAGGCAACTCAGTGGGCAATCCCTTTTAGCCATTCTGCAAGTGTATGAAATGGGAGTAATAATTATTAACGTTGAAGTGAATTTTAACGACTTAAAGGCTTTAGTGTGTGAGGCAGCCGGATGGAAATGAAAAGGAAATGAGAAGAAATTTCAAAGTGGATTTTGTCTTTACCGTCGGCGGATCGATGCATTATATAACGTAAGTAATGACATTAACATGTATAAAAAATGTGGGAATAGAATTTTCTTAATCTATTGTCGGATAGATATTTAAAAAATGTCTCCAAATTTCTCTCTGTTCAAAAGGTCAGAACATCTTTTTATATAAAGTCAAAATATGTCTATTTTGTCAAAAATTTGGATGGAGTTTCAACTTCATGATAAATGAAAGATTGATG
Organism: Vicia sativa; assembly: GCA_021764765.1. NCBI lineage: Eukaryota > Viridiplantae > Streptophyta > Magnoliopsida > Fabales > Fabaceae > Vicia > Vicia sativa. The sequence goes on along the minus strand of CM038792.1, from coordinate 136,762,474 downwards.
AAAAAGATGATAATATCAACCTCGATTCGCAACATTGTGCCACCATCTTCTCACTGACAACGCAACCCTTATCTCCGACAATCTTCCATTTCAGAGCTTCTTTCACAGAAACCTTCTAATTTTTCTTCCAACTTTCATTTTTGATTCTTATCATATCATTTTGTTTGCTAATATGTGCTAGTGGGTGTAGTTTTTCTCTATCTTAAATTTGAATGTTTATGTAATTTGTAACTTCAATTCACAATATCTTTTTTTAACGAATACGAAACTCATATTGTTAAAAAAAAGAGTTCATCATATGCTCCACACTAAATTGTGTTATGTTTGCTATGACAATTATGTTTTTTTCTTTACTTGTATTATCATTTGTAAACTGGTTGAGACATTCTGATTGTTGTTTTGATAAATTGGTTTTACATCAAACCAAATTAGCTTTTTATATGGATATTGATTAGAGAAAAAGTGCAAGGCATAAGATAGGCCATTAGAATACAAATTCCATACATGAGATACCAAATACCAAAAGCAAAACAAAATAGGAGTTACAATTTGTTCACCCCTACACACCTCATATTCCCCAAACAGAAAATTTATTTATCCTAAGAGTTTAGCATTAATTTATTTGCTTATTTAAAATATAAAAATTTATTTTAAATTATTTGTGTGTTTTTAATAATTGGTGTGACCTTCATCTGTTTTCTAAAGCTATTTTATTCCGAATAAATGAATTGACATAATTGGTAATGAGGTAAGGTTTAAGTATGAGGTCATGAGTTCAAGTCCCATTACATTACTTTTGGTATTTATTTTCTTTTGTGAGTTTTTTTTTTTAACAAAAAGGATTAAAAAAAAGTCATTTTTTGATTATTTTATTATTGTTTTCATATTCCATTTTAGGTGTATTTTAAAATTATTTTTTTATTTTTTTAAATCATTGATTTTATGCACTTAATAGTCGAGATATAAAAAATAATTGAAATCTTTCAAAAACAAATTGTATTAATCACTAAATCAATCACAATATTGCACAGAGTCACAATTGAGTCTAGGTTCTAAATATTGTTGACCAAGATACAATTAGGTATTTATTTTATTTTATTTTCTCTCTTTCGCCCTTTAACCTAATTTTCCAAGTCTATAAATAACACTCTATTTTAATCGTTTTTGGGACACCAACAATTCTCTGATCTCTCTCACTTTCTTTCTACGCACTTTTTTCGTTTGGTTTGTTCCAGGGTTTTTGTCTCGGACAAAGGCCTTGTTGTTGTCTTTAACAGAAAACACTCAACAAACGACAACAATCCTCACAATTCACACACTGCGATTATCAACCTTTTGAAGGCTTGGAAAAACACTTAGAAGGGGGGGGGGGGGTTGAATAAGTGTATCTTACTTTTTGACTCTTTAACCCAAACAATAAATAAAATTACTTAAGTATTTTTATCCTGGTTCGTTTGACACTCAAACTACTCTAGTCCATCCACCAAGGTGATTTCGCCTCTCTCAACAAGGACTTAATCCACTATAATCAACGATTACAGATTGCACAACCCAACCGGTGTGACTAACTACAAACCGCACAACCAACCGTTGTGACTAACTCCTCTAAGACTCAACTAGTCCTAGCCCTCTCAAGAATCTTGACCCAAATTGGTCTTCTCAAGGAACAACTATCAGAATGTTAACTTCTGACTGACTGTGTACAAAAGTGCTTCTAGAAAAGCTATTCTTTACTAAGTGAAGTTTATACAAAAATTAAGCTCTATGGAATAGTAAACTAGTTTACAAAAATATGACTTTTTATTTGGTAGCGTGAGTTTACTTAGAAATGGCTTTCTGTAGGTTGCTAGAAGATGTTGTTGAAAAAAAGTACTTTGTGAAAAATAATGTTGATCTTCAGATAGTGTGAGTTGTTGTGTAGTTCTTGTAAATGTTATTAATTCTCCTTTGAAATGAATTCCTTAAATAAAGCTTTCCAGAAATCTAACCGTTGCTAGAGCATGCCATGAATTAAGGAAAAGTGTAATAATTACTTCACTATAGCCTTTCACGTGTTTCTAGTCGACTTCCATCTTCACGTGATTTTGCTTTGTTGAATAACCTTGGGAAGTTGGACTTAATCAAGTATTTTGTCTTCTTCTTCGCTCATGTTAGCATTCTTGGCGATTTTGTCCTTTAGAGGATAACATTCAAAATTAAAAGATCTTCTAGATATTTGCTCATCAAAACTTCTATTGGTGCTTCCATCCGAAGTTTACTTCTATGAGAAGTTTGTTGTTCTTTCTTCCATCGGTTGCGCTTTTCTTGCTTCTATCGGAGTTCGCTGATCTTGCTTCTATCGAAGCTTGCGATCTTGCTTCTATCGAGTTGCTATGCTTATTGTGCTTGCTTCGCTGCGTTATCTTATACGCTTTTGTGCTTGCTACGTCAAAAGCTGCGGTATGCTTGCTCCGCTTCTATTGCTTACATTAGAAGTTGTGCTCTGCTAGCCGTGTTGTGCTAGCTTCGCTTCCGTGTTGTGTTGTGCTAGCTTCCTTCGTGCTGCGCTTACATACGTGTTGTGCTTAACGGAAGTTCTTGTAATACTTTATCTTGTAAGCCTAGTTATACATCTTCTATTCGAACATATTATTGGTGCTTTTCATCGGAGGTTGCGCTTTGCACTAGAGTCGAACACCTTCGAAATAAAACATTGTACACATCGTATCATATTCAATTATACAAAATTTATTTCACTTGTTCTTATTAAAACTTTTAATATATTTTTAGGAATAAATTTTGTTCTAACAAATATCATATTTATTCATACAAAATTTATTTCATTCATACAAAATTAATTATGCTTGTTATCATCAAAACATTTAATATATTATTAGAAACAAACTTTGTTCTAACACCTTATTTTCTTTTCAAACATCTACGCTTTTTAATAATTTTGGCCAATGATTTTTAAATGAGGCCTCTCATTTACTCTCAAGTTTATCTTCTTTTTTTTGTTATTTACACCATATGATGACTATTTGATGGTATTATTTTTCATCTAAACAATTTATATTGTTATTGTTATCTAACAATTTATATTGTTATTTTAATAATTTTTTTATCATCTAACAATTTTATATTGTTATTGTTATTATTACTAATTATTTTTATCATCTAACAATTTATATTGTTATTGTTATCTTTTTTTCATCTAGCAATTTATATTGTTACCGTTACTATTTTCATTCACCCTCGTTTCAAGAATCTGCATAATTTTCCAAGTCAAACACAACAATCAAGCACTAAAATCCTAATATCAAAAATACCGAAAGAAAAAGGACATTGAAGAACAAAAAGAAAAGAAGGGAGGAAGCAACTTACGATGGTCACGACATTTCACGTTAGTAAATTTGATTTTTTTATTTCATATAAATTATTATAAATTTTGTGTATAATAATCAATTAAAAGATCTTTATGTAAATTATTATAATTTTTTTTTGTACAAGAGAATCATTTAAAATTTTTGTCATTAATTAAATATTTATTACACAACAATCAAATTGGAAATTTTTTAATATAAATTATTAATTAAATTTAATGTGTATCAATAATAAAATAACAAAGACAAATAATTATTTAAATCAAAATATCTCACTAATCAATAAATCAAATATATTTGTTTGCCTAGCGAACTAATTTCAATGAAGATCAACTCTTCTTTAATCCACCAAATCAAACTTAAAATAGCTAACCAACGATCAAACATTTTTCTACTAACATAATAAAACCTCAAGAACATTTTCGAAAAAGGATTAACTAGCATTACTTTCAAACTTGATCATGACTGCGTTTCGATCACTCACTTTTCAAACCCAGACAAGGTTCAAAGATAAATTCGAAAGGAATTCTATGCAATCCTATAAAAAATATCAACCAAATACTATGAACTGCGAATTGGGACTCTGATACCTCATAAGATGATACGTAGGTATGCGGTTTAAAAATCAAGGTGAGTCCCCAACTAATAATTAAAATATTTTCTCGATTCTTTATATAAAAATAAAATAAAATCAGGCACTGGATAGATAACCAAATTTAGTAAACACACCATACCCTAAAATTAGAGAATGTTCCCCTTGAGTACAAGTAAAGTGAGGGGTACCTAACACCTCCCCTTTGCTTATTGACTCCCGAACACTTAACTTAGTTACAACGACTACCTTATCCGTAGAATTAGGGATTTACCATTAGGTTCACCATCCTTAGGACAAATAAATAATGACAACGACTTCATTAATTTATCCAGGTATTGCAGCTGACGACTTCACTAGGGATTATCCCAAAAGAGAGTCTCGCATATCCTCTAGTTTTAAGTTTCTTGTGTTTGTTTGGTGTGTTTTAATTTTTTAATATTTTTTGTTTTATTGCTTTGTTTTATTTTTATTATTTATATCATCAACTTATTCATATTATGTACATTTGTTTCATTTGTGAGAATTTTGTATGTGGGGCTCTATACCCGAGCCTCAGAAAAACCTTAATAATAAGGGATTGTCTAATATGGGCTAAAGAGGGTTTTCACACCTCTATGAGTTTCATACCAACAATCCTGCTCAGAGCGGGTTAGTTCAAAACAGATGTCCTAAGATGACTAGACCTTCTTAAGGACGAATTTTTGGATTTGACCAATGACTCTGAAAATCTTATCCAAAATTTTGAAGTAGGGACTTTGTATGGCCTAAGAGACAAAAGTCTCACTAGGTTTATGCAAAGGCTCCACCTAAGGAAAACCCTTAGTTGTTCATTCCAAAATAACCTAAAGGTTAACTACCTTAGGGTTATAGTTTACCCTTTCTTTTAGGTCTAAGTTTTTGGGTTGTTTCTATTTATAACATGTTTTTGTTTCCATATTTATTTATTTGTTTATTGTTTATTTATTATATTACTATATTTCTTTTCTTATTGGTGGAATTTAATTCCAAAAATAAAATTTTAAACCTTAGAAAGAAGGATTGTCAACTGGCCAAGGGAGTTTAACATCTCTACGAGTTTTTGCGACGACTTCGCCTATAGTAGGTCGAGTTTTGGGAAATATCTTTTAGAGAGCTAGACTATCTTGAAGGCAGGACTTTTGAATTTGACCCATGACTCTTTGTATAACCTAAAACAAAATCTCATGGTGAGACCTCGTATGACCCATAAGATGAAAACCTCAGTCTACGTAGAGGCACCACTTAAGGGAGGCTCTTGTGCCTTTACCCTTTTGTGTTATCCATGATACCATAGGAAATCCATCCTTGAGAAGGTTAGAATACCCGTAGGAAAAACTTATGAACCTACGTACTAATAAATTATTTACAAAAACCCATATATAATTGCATACATAAATTTCATTTGCACTTAATTAATTCAAAAATTGCATTCCTATTCACATGAAATTGTTAAAAATATATAATGTGTATAAAAACTAAAAAATAAATCCCAAGTGCATTGCATTTTCAAAAACTTTAAACAAATTCTTAGCATATATTCATACATTACATTGTACATTAACACCCAACTTTCGTACTGCATTTTCATTCAAATACTTGAAGCAAGTCCATTGAGAGACAACATTTCACCATGGCAACTAAATTCCATATGCCACTACTAAGGGTATCAACATCAAGCAATAATATGCCATCAACAAAATTGATATGCCAACGAAAAGAAAAGACAAAGGTCATCCCTTATTTTGACAAGGTCCAAGAATTGAGAAATATCTTATAAGATTAGTGAATCATTGATGAAGCCCATCCCTAGGATCAGTAGGCCTTTATCATTTCCAAATTGTAATTGCTTTGCTGCTAAGTGTTATTGGTTGTAAACTTTGTACTCTTTGATTTTTAATTCTAATAAAATAATCATGCATATTTTTGAAATCAGTTCATTGGTTTCACTCTTTCACTATCATCAATTTCCATATACGGAAAAAATCAATACTTTTCCATTTCACTTTTAGACTTCCCATTCCCATCTTTCACCTTTAACAAACTTTGAGAGAGAATGATGTAAACTAAATAACTAAATTTTGCTAAATGTGTGCTTTCAATGGTAAAACAGAGCTGACGATGTAATGCATTGTTTCAATTCTTAAACAGTGGAGAAATAAGGAGTTAATCCGTAGTCAACCCCCTCGAGGCAGAAGTTAGAGTTGTTTTTATTTTCTAAAAACCTTTAATCTTAACCAGGGGCAGGGTAGATTTCAATTAATTTAATGATGCATTCTAATCTCAAGATAATCAAGTCAATCTAAGCAAAGGTTCCAACACATCATTTTCCTCACGTTCATCATCCAAGATCGAGGAGTCAATGAAGATAAAGTCCACGGCATCTTCTTCCTCAGTACATCATTCAAGATCGAGGAAAAAAACAAAGATGAAGCTTACAAAAGTCAACATGGAAGTCACAAATGTCCAAAATCAAAAAAGAAAAAAGAAAAAAGAAATTCAAAAGCCCGCTAAGTCAAAGAAAATAAAAAACTTCACTTAGGCAAAGGTTAGGGCCTCCTAATGGACCGCAAGTTCAAAAGAATCGACCATTGCAAAGAAACTAAACAATCTCCTTAAATCCAACTTGAATCTTTTTTCAATCTTCAACCTGTGCGCCACAAAGATAGCATAATATTCTCAGAATATTCTACATATGAAATACATTAACAGAATTCAACTTTTCTGTTGTTCACAAGCGCGATGTCGAATGACTTTTCACATAACATCTTTATTCAACATGTATTTGATGATAAAACCTCTTATTTTAACACTTCTGAGTTCTTCATCTTGGACTACACATAAAACATCCTAATATTCCCAGAATATTTAGAATCTTTAACACTTCAAATAAAATTGGAAACTCCAGCTAATATGTCGAATGATCAAAATAGGACATTATGTTCAACATTATTTTTCTACAAGTTAGAACATCTACATGTTGCTGCCTAATTTATTTCTAAAATTAAAATCAACCATAAAATAGAGAATTAACACACGAAATTATCATCTCTTTCTTTCTTTACGGTTACAAATCCACTTTTCGGATCAAATCGATGAGGGTGAAAATTAGGGGAATTATATATTGTTTCCCACTAACTGTCACTATTCGGTTTGAGAATCATAAATGGATGATTTAACTCCATGAAGGAACCATAAATAATGAGATAATGATAATGATGGTCTTGAATGGTGGCTCCAATATCCTTTATAAAATGCAAAATAAACCTACATGATTAACACTCCAACACCCAAAAAAATTCAAGAAAAATATAATAAAATTGAAGATTAAAGATGGTATACCTTTCATATAACAACAAACATATCATCACACCCAAACCATACAACAACAATCATTTTATGCCACCTCTTCACAACAACCCCTTAATTCGTTTCCACAACATCAACCCATCCAACTCACAAATCGTCCGATCCACCAGAACTCTCCAATCCCTCTACCAAACTACAACTACGCTCACTCTCACTCTCAACAACATACAATTATCCCATCGTCCTCTCAACCTAACTATAACTCTCCATCCTCACAATTCCAACAACCAACCTACAACTCATCATCATTTGAAAATGTATATCGTCCACTTTTTGAATCTAATGTTCCACTCTCAACAATATCGGTGCCTCAACACATCTCCAACTTTGATCTAACAGATGCTATACAGACTCAAAAATTGTTCAACCACCAAAATTCAAAAAGTGAATTATACAATGCATTTTTATTAAATAAATAAAATATTATTATCGTTGAATTTATTTATTAAATATTTAATTATACTATTACAAATAAATAATATTATTACAATTAAATAATATAATAAAAAAATTAAAAAAAATTATTATATTAAAATAACATTAATCAATAAATAATATATATAAAAACTAATTTAACTAAAAAAAATAAATTTTATATCGTAAAACCAGTACAAGAGGCTGAAGATAGGACCCATTTGTCCAAAGCATGGACAAACTGGTGCAAAACAGGAGGAAAACCATGGCATTTAGGGAAATTTGTTTCTTAAGGTGGCATATTGATGCATTATATTTCAAAGTGGGGCAATTAAGTAAAATAATTCTAAATTCTATAGAATACAATAATAAAAATATGAAAACATTCATCTCATAGAGCAGATCTATTTATATATACTAGTTATAGCAATAATCATCATCAGTAGTCAATTCTTCAATTGAAAAACATTTTCAAAACCATACTTCAGCTACTTTGTTTAGCATGTGTTACTTGTGTTTAGCATGTGTTTCTATTTCACGTGTTTATTCCCATCGAATATGTTTGAATTGACATTCACACGCAAACATAGACGTATTTCTAAATAGATATACCCCTCTCTCTCTCTCTAAAAAAATTTGTTATAATCTTGTAGAGTTTGGTGGCTCCCTCCAACCTCCTAGGTGGCTATCCTCTAACGCCTTTATGATGGCAATCAGCCTGTATTGAGATCATTTTTCCTACATCCATCTTCGTTCTAATAACTTCACTATAACTAGGCAACTCAGTGGGCAATCCCTTTTAGCCATTCTGCAAGTGTATGAAATGGGAGTAATAATTATTAACGTTGAAGTGAATTTTAACGACTTAAAGGCTTTAGTGTGTGAGGCAGCCGGATGGAAATGAAAAGGAAATGAGAAGAAATTTCAAAGTGGATTTTGTCTTTACCGTCGGCGGATCGATGCATTATATAACGTAAGTAATGACATTAACATGTATAAAAAATGTGGGAATAGAATTTTCTTAATCTATTGTCGGATAGATATTTAAAAATGTCTCCAAATTTCTCTCTGCTCAAAAGGTCGAACATCTTTTTATATAAAGTCAAAATATGTCTATTTTGTCAAAATTTGGATGGAGTTTCAACTTCATGATAAATGAAAGATTGATGAAAAAGATGATAATATCAACCTCGATTCGCAACATTGTGCCACCATCTTCTCACTGACAACGCAACCCTTATCTCCGACAATCTTCCATTTCAGAGCTTCTTTCACAGAAACCTTCTAATTTTTCTTCCAACTTTCATTTTTGATTCTTATCATATCATTTTGTTTGCTAATATGTGCTAGTGGGTGTAGTTTTCTCTATCTTAAATTTGAATGTTTATGTAATTTGTAACTTCAATTCACAATATCTTTTTTTAACGAATACGAAACTCATATTGTTAAAAAAAAGAGTTCATCATATGCTCCACACTAAATTGTGTTATGTTTGCTATGACAATTATGTTTTTTTCTTTACTTGTATTATCATTTGTAAACTGGTTGAGACATTCTGATTGTTGTTTTGATAAATTGGTTTTACATCAAACCAAATTAGCTTTTTATATGGATATTGATTAGAGAAAAAGTGCAAGGCATAAGATAGGCCATTAGAATACAAATTCCATACATGAGATACCAAATACCAAAAGCAAAACAAAATAGGAGTTACAATTTGTTCACCCCTACACACCTCATATTCCCCAAACAGAAAAACATAACATTAGTCAAAGAAAAACTAGTACTGGGCACTAGAGGTTGACAGAAAAATAAACACCAACCAACCTCCTAACTAACTACCAGAATAATGAGATTTGCTTAATAGTTCACACACTCACTGCACCCAAACAGATGTATCGACAATTAGTAATTGTTCAAAACTGATCTACACACCCCATCAACATTGTAAGCAGTCAAATGGATTTAATATCCAATCAACAAGAAGGTAATTAAATCCAAGAGCTTTTACACTTTAACCAAATCCAAATCCAAGACATCATTTGAATAGTTTCTAGTTGATCTTCAGTGGTGGTGTCTTTGCTCTAAATATCTTATCATTTCGACCTTTCCAAACGGACCAAATGCAAGTAAACCAGATAGTTTTGAAACTCTTTTTCCCCTTCCGATATCCAATAGACCCCCAAACTGTCAAAAGCTTCCCAAAGTTGATTTATGTATTGAAGTAGATACTTTCAGCCACCGAAAGATTTCATTCCAAACCTCGCCTATTTTGGACAATCAAAGAAAATGTGAGAAACATTATCTTCTTTTCTGCATCCGAACGAACACGCAACTTACGAATCATCTGAAACACCGTTTTTGACCATATTATCTTTTGTAGGGACTTTATTTTGCCATATTCTCCAAACTAGTGTCGATACTTTAAGCGGGATCAGATTACTCCACGTGTCTGCAAAATTCCTCATACCATCTATTGTGCTTTCCATCGGAGGAATACGCTTCCTTTATCGAATAAGCTTCCTTTACCCCAATTCCAATTATCTTCAGAATCTTCAAGATTTTTTTTCCTTTTCATTCAAGGTTCTTTTCCATCTTATGTTCCAAGTTCTATTTTTTCCACCTTTAACCACTTCCTTAAATGAAGCATCTTTGTTCTCAATAAAATCAAACTGTTTCACAGACCTATTCTTCAAGATTAGTCCCTCTATCCAAGGATCAATTTAGAAATGTGATCCAGCTCCGCTTCCTAATTTCATGCACCAAATTTCAAAGAACCAATATAACACAGATTTTAGAAGGATGCCTCAGAAGGTACATTGAATCTATCCAAAATAAAGTATATCACTTCCATACGAACTCACTTTCAGATTCTTTATTAGTCCTAGGTTTTACTCGTTCACAAGTGATGTCTTTTTGGCAAGCATACACATATACCTACACATAGTATTATTATTATTATTTATTCTCATTAAGTTTCTTACTTTATCTAAGTTATCACATTATCAATCGAATTGCCATGGTTCCTACTCCAAGTAGAGATATGTTCTTAAAATCAACTAGGATTCATATATCGTATATCGCTTCTAGTTAGTCTCCAAGTTTTTTTGTTTTTCGTCAACTTCCTTAGAGAACAGAAGCACACCGCTCAATCATATAAGGCGATATGCCTTTAAGTACCAATTAGGGTTAAAATTTTCATTCAAAATTAGAGATAATACTTGAGGGGGCTATTGAACTAATAACCCTCAAAGAGCTTCATCTTGACACCTTTTGACATCATAAGACACTGTAAAATCCAACCACTCCAATTAACAAACCACAAAATCATATGCTTTTCAAATCCACTTTTAAACATCGGTGCTTCTCTTTTCCTTATATTTACATCATCTACAAACTCATTTGCTATGTGTATTCCATCTACCATCTGTCAATCTTCTAAGTATGTGAATTGCAAATCAGAGACAACTTGTTTAGCTGCCACCTTCAAGCTATTTGCCAATAGCTTTTGCTAAGACATTCTACATGCTGCCAATTAAAGACACCAGCCTAAAATCAACCAACTTCATAGTATTATATATTATTAGCTCTATGAATAAGCCTGAGAAAAAATTGAAAGCTTCATTTAAGAGACAAGACCTTTGAATTTGGATCCCCTTCTCTAAGCCATTTTGAGCGTGATTTTTGCCTAGAATGATGTGTTTTTGCCTTTATTTTTCTAGATAATTGATTAACTTTTTATCCTTTTCAATCCTTCCATCCCAATTTGCTAAATAACTTTAACTCTATTCTTTGAGATGATACTTGATCAAATTGAATTTGTTTTTCTTTATGCCCACAAATGTATGATATCATTCCAACTCACTCCAACATTTGAGTACACAAAACAGTGATCTCTAACATTAAGTCTACCGACATTTTCAGCAAATTAGATTTGGACAATAATATGAGGATCATTTATACAAACCATCACTATGAAAACAGTGATCTCTAACATTTGGTCTCCCAACATTTTCTAGCAAATTAGAATTCGACAATTAATACGAATCCTTTATCTAAACACCGTTGCAAACATTTAGTCATTTGACTAACCATCGTATGAAAATAAGGGACTATCAATATCAAGTTTTGAACAAAAGCTGCCTTCAACCCTTGTTCTTGTTCATCCTGCTCAACACCATCAGTCCAGCACCATGAAGGCAAAACCAGTAGCATTCATTCAGCAACAAATTTAACCAGAGACTTTACATACGCCTTGTTTCAATCACTATCTATATCTAAAACTTTTTCATTGGTGGTTCAGCACTTAAATATAATTTGCAAGAACCATACCTTTTTGCACTATGAATGTTTATATGATCCTTGATTCCGAGGCTGGACTTTTCATCTTGATGGCTACTGTTAGAGTTAGGAATGGGCACGTTGTAGATGAACGGTGACAAAAGCGGATAGGCAATCGATTCTTGTTTGTTTCCCCTGCCAGCTAGTTTCTTGCCAGATATTGCTGAATTACCGGGACAAATGCTAGATTTCTCAGATTTCCATCCCCACTATAGATCAAAATTTCAATTTATTGCCTTTAGCAAAATAATCAACGAATGTTATTAAATCAAACCAAGCCGTTTTGAGGACGTGCGAGGCGAACTACGGCACATGCCAGAAATTTGTCTCGGATAAATGTGACTGAATAGGGTCTCATAAAATGTTTGTGGCACTTAAATTCTAGTTGAATAAGGTCTCTCTATCAATTTTGTTGCAACTAATCTATAAAGGGCCTCTAAAAACTTGAGACGGCTCCGACTCAAAATATGTTGGATTTTACGAAACATACCATTCACAAAGTTGAATGTGTAAATTGTGCGATTGCATTATTTCCTAAATCTTGTTCACACACGGGACAAACCTGGTGTAGGCAAATAGAATCATAAATTTTAACAGTTGTTTACTTGCATAAAATATATGGAAATTTCAAAGATGCCATAAAAAATTTTGGAAACAGAAAGGCTATACCATATAATTTAGAGAAGAGCAATGATCCTCTTGGAAATCATAGGAGGGCAGAGGAAGTTGAATTTCAAAATCACAAAAAGGACATCTGAGACGAGATTGGTAATCATCAAACACATCAACGTAATGGATTACTGGATAATCACCATGCAATTAGCACACTTACAGTACTTTCCTATTCTAATTGGTTCCACAGTGCAACCAACATATGCCAAACACTACCATCACTTGTCCCTAACATGTCTCTTCAAGCAAACCAGTGCATTATATCAAGACATTGAGAAATTGACTATTTTGAATTTAAGCATATTATGTAGTTTTCTATCAAGTTGATCAATATATAGATAGTTGTATATAAAATAAAGCATGTAGTTGTATATAAAATAAAGTATGTTGTACACAAATAAAAGATGCATAAACATGAATTAAAAAAGTAACTGACATAAAACTCAAAATTTCAAAATTTCAATTCAAACTAACAAAGCATGGTACATAGTTGCACACAATTGCTGAGTTTTTTTTCTTCAAATCATCGAGATTGCAGATAGCAATGACTCCCTCTTTCCCTCCATCCCCTTATTGCAAGAAAAATAGGTAGTGTATTTTATCTGTCCATTATGTGTATGAATGTTCCAAAAATAACCTTATGTATATAAATAACCTTACGTATATGAATGTGTTTGGCGACGACTTTTCATGAAAAGAAAATTAATAACTAGTTAGAATCATAAGCATAATGTAATTCTAAGAAAATCACCTGCACAAGCATCAGAACAAAAGGCACATAGAGGCACATGTTCATCCTTAAAAATTCGAATTTGAGTCCCAGTTTCACTGTGTATAGTCTGAGCTATCGCCCTGCCTTTTTCGAGAACACAACCTATCTGATCAGCCGACACTAACGTAGAGGCACATGGTGACAGTTTAAAGACGTTGCATCGTCTTTGCCCATCTTTTCCACTTGATACAAATTCATGTGAAGAATTTATCAACTTTTGCTGCATTTAGAAAGATTCCTTCTAACGAGTGTCAGCACCATAGGTTCAGATGAAAACTTGTAAAAGTGATTATTTTGTGTAAAAAACTGTAATATGTGGGCTCTAGATTTTGTATACATGTTTTCACTCTGTTTAGACATTCCAATAATTTTTTTATCAATCAACAGAAGATATTTAGCATTAAACTAGATGACAGTTTTCCAAGTCCTTAAATCAGACAAACAAAACTTATATAAGTTAGCTAACATTCCAAGACTCACAAGTCAACAAAATGGAAACTCAAATCTACACTTTGTTCCCAAATCTAATCAATTGGGAGGTAGATGCAAAAGTCTGATTTATTAAAATATAAGGGATTGTTTAATGATTTAAGCAAGTATCTTAATTTTGACTATAATATTCTTAGGTCTCACCCCTGATTCCAGAACAATACTTTGAAGCCAAAAGTAATTATCCTCGAGACAGTTAATACTTAATAAGCAGGTCTGACGAATAATATTATAATTATAATTCCCTTTATAGGGATAACTTCTTCAATGCCATAATAGGGCAGTAGTCTCTAATAAGAAATAAATCTGATGATGGAAAAGAAGACCATTACAAATTTATAAGCCGAGACTTTTAAGAGCCTTGCATTCCTGTATAATTTCATCCTCATCGAGTAGTTCCTCCAAAGTGAAATTCTCTCTATGCAAAATGGTCTCCACCTGCAGGATAATTATACACCAAATAACAGTTAAATCAACCCTCCAAAGGTATCTAAATTCCAAATTTAAGTTAAATCAAAGAAACATTAGGGATTCCAGTCCCCCAAAGAAACATCAATCAATAAATATAACCCGAGTTGCGGAACATAGCAAAATGCCAAAACTTCCCTATGTGACAACAGCAGTGTTCTGCCAAAACTTTCGTTGTTCGGTTTTTAATGCCACCCCGCAGTTGTTATAATGCATTGCAGAACTAACAACTTTTTCGGGTCATAAATCTGTCTAAAATGATAAGAAAATCCTTGCAATATAATCAGATTTATCATCTTCAGCCTAAACAAAAGCAAAACAAAATAGGAGTTACAGCTTGTCCACTTCCATCAACAGTGTAAGAAGTCAAATGGATTTAATATCCAATTAACAAGAGGGTGATTAAAAATCCAAGAGCTTTACACTTTAACCAATTCTAAGACATCATTTGAATAGTTTCTAGTTGATCTTTGACAGTGGTGTCTTTGTTCTAAATATCTTACCATTCCGACCTTTTCAAATGGACCAAATGCAAGCAAACCAGATAGTTTTGAAACTCTTTTTCCCCTTCTGATATCCAATATACCCCCAAAACTGTCAAGATTTTCCCAAAATTGAATTAAGTATTGATGTAGATACTTTCAGCCACCGAAAGATTGCATTCCAAACCTCGCCTATTTTGGACAATCAAAGAAAACGTGAGAAACATTATCTTCTTTTCTGCATCCGTACGAACATTTAACTTGAGATTCATCCAGAACACCCCGTTTGACCAGATTTTCTTTTGTAGGGACTTTATTTTGCCATATTCACCAAACTAGTGTCAATACTTTAAGCGGGATCGAATTACTCCATGTGGCTGGAAAATTCCTCATGCCGTGTCTCGCGCTTTCCATCAAAGTCGAGGAATAAGCTTCCTTTACTGAATAAATCTATTTTACCCTAATTCCACTTATCTTCGGAATCTTCCTTCAGCACAATCTTCATAAGACGCAAAGCACCAATAAAAACTTCAAACTTCCACAGGCAGCACACAAGCAGAACCAAAGCCGAAAATGAACCTCACCAACTAGATGTTACCTAAATACTGCTGACAGAAGCTCCCAAAACGAACAAAATAAACACGTAATATGTAAAAGACATATTTTTCTGCTTTCCAATCCTCCACCCCATAAGAAATTTTTAGAGATTCCACATTAGAAATAATACTTGACGGGGCCTTGAAGAAAGATAAAAAATAAACACGTAATGTATAAAAGACATATTTTAGAATGATGCCTCGGAAGGTGCATCAAATGTATCGAAAATGAAGTATATCACTTCCATACGAACTGACTTTCAGATTCTTTATTAATCCTAGGTTTTACCCATTCACAAGTTATGTCTTTTTGGCAAGCATACACATATACCTACATATAGTATTATTATTATTATTATTAGGTTTCTTACTTTACCCAAGTTATCACATTATTAATCGAATTGCCATGGTTCATACTCCAAGTATAGATATGTTCTTATAACCAACTAGGATTTCGTATATCGCTTCTAGATAGTCTCCACATTTTTCATTTTTCGTCAACTTCCTTAGACAACACAAGCACACCGCTCAATCATATAAGGCGATATGCCTTGGGTTAAAAAATTTATTCAAGATTAGAAATAATACCTGAAGGGACTATTGAACTAATAAACCTCAAAGAGCTTCATCTTAACTTCTTTTGACATCATTAAGTAAAAGCCTTCAACGCTTATCAAAAATAAAAAAGGCGATAAAGGATCGTCTTGCTATAGACCTCTACCAACTTCAAATTCTTTTGTAAGGTTTCCATTGACCAACACTGCAATAGTTGAAGTTCGAAGACCCTGTGAAATCCAACCTCTCCATTTAACGCTGAATCCCATTTTTCCTGTCATAAATTCTAAATATTTCCAATCCACAAAATTATATGTTTTTTCGAAATATACTTTAAACATTAGTGCTTCTCTTTTCCTCATAGTTGCATCATCTACTGACTCATTTGCTATGAGTATCTCATCTACCTTCTGCGAATTGCAAATCAGAGATAACTTGTTTAACCACCACCTTCAAGCTATTTGCCAATACCTTTACTAAGCCATTCTACATGCTGCCAATTAAAGATATTAGCCTAAAATCAACCAACCTTACTTGATTCTTAATCTATGGAATAAATGCTAAAAAAACATTATTAGCTCCACACACAATTTTGCCATTCGGATGAGTCAGAGCGCTCTTCGGACTTTTGAAATCCGAATAAACATTTCTTATTTCCTCCTCTCTGAATTCAGCTACGAGAAATTAATTATCTTCACTATTTTGCTCTCTGAATAAGCCTCAAGAAAAAATTGAAAGCTTCATTTTAAGAGACAAACCTCTGAATTTTCATCTCCTTCTCTAAGCCATTTTGAGCGTGATTTTTGCCTTCAGAAAACGATATGTTTTTGCCTTTATTTTTTCTAATTCTTTAACTTTTTATCTTTATCAATCCTTGCATCACAATTTGCTAAATAACTTTTACTCCATTCTTTGAGATGATTCTTAATCAAGTTGAGTTTGTTTTCTTTATGCCAACAAATGTATGATATCCTTCCATTCCAACTCACTCCAACATTGAGTACAAAAAACAGTGATCTCTACCATTTGGTCTCCAGACATTTTCCAGCAAATTAGAATTCGAGAATAATACAAGTCCTTTATCATATGAAAATATTGCAAACATTTAGTTATTCGACAAACCATCATATGAAAATATGAGTCTATCAATACAACTCATTTTGACAATGTGAATCTTCGGCCAATTAACAGTAAATCTATCAGTCACCCATCGAGACCCATCTAGCAATCTGTTTTTATATATATAAGATCCATCAATTTACACCATAGAACTTTTTCCACCAGCAATTAATCCAAACCATGATCACAATGGATTAGTCTTAAAGCTCTCATTTTACTGTGAGCAGAGATTTAAATTTTTTAACAAATTAACATAGCCAAATATGTTTAAATAAACCAACCTGAATCATTCCTAGAACTAGATCCAACTTAGTCAGTGAATCCTAATAATAATTGAATGATTAAAATTATAACACCATTTTGCACAACCAATGAATTTAATTCCAATGAAGGAACAATAATAATATAATTCTACCGCAAATCAAGTGATTCATGTAGCAATGAACAATTCATTCTAGTACCGAAATAAAACCAAAAAATAAAATATATCGATAGGATTTAGGGCATCAGTTCTCCAAGGTGATATGAACATCAATGTAATTCAGATGCAAATTACCCATTTACACAGTTTCAGATTCATCATCTGCCCAATTCTGATAACAACTCAAAATCAAGAAACTTAAGAAATCAAACAAAAGAGAAATATGAAAGCGATCAGAACCTGTCGGGATTCATGAAATGCATCAAAGAATATCAGCGGATTGACAGATATATCGTCGGGACAGGGACATTTTCTAGCAAATAAGTTTTGGACAATAATACGAGACTCCATCACTCGGCGGGACAGGGACATTTTCCAGCAAATTGGATTTGGACAATAATAACAAGGTCATTTATACAAACCATCACAATGAAAACAGTGATCTCTAACATTTTTTTTTCGGGACATTTTCCAGCAAATTAGATTTGGCCAATAATAACAAGGTCATTTATACAAACCATCACAATGAAAACAGTGATCTCTAACTTTTTTTTTTCGGGACATTTTCCAGCAAATTAGATTTGGCCAATAATAATATGAGGGTCATTTGTACAAACCATCACTCAGGACATTTTCCAGCAGATTAGATTTGGACAATATAAGGGTCATTTATACAAACCTCACTCGGGACATTTTCCAGCAAATAAGATTTGGACAATAATACGAGGTTCCATCACTCGGCTGGACAGGGACATATCACTCGTCGGGACAGGGACATTTTCTAGCAAATAAGTTTTGGACAATAATACGAGACTCCATCACTCGGCGGGACAGGGACATTTTCCAGCAAATTGGATTTGGACAATAATACGAGGGTCATTTATACAAATCATCACTATGAAAACAGTGATCTCTAACATTTCTTCTTGGACATTTTCCAGCAAATTAGATTTGGACAATAATATGACGGTCATTTTTAGAAACCATCACTCGGGACTCGGGACATTTTCCAACAACTTAGATTTGGACAATAATATAAGGGTCATTTATACAAACCATCACTTGAACTCGGGACAATAATAGGAGGGTCATTTATACAAAGCATCACCATGAAAACAGTGATCTCTAAGATTTGGTCTCGGGACATTTTCCAGCAAATTAGAATTCGACAATAATACAACTCCTTTATCTAAACACCATTGCAAACATTTAGTCATTTGAAAAACCATCGTATGAAGATATGAGTCTATCAATACAATTAACAGTAAATGTATTAGTCTCCCATGGAGCACCATCTAGCACTCTGTTTTTATATAGATAAGCTCCACCAATTTACACCATAGAAGAATTTTTCCACCAGCAATTAATCCAAACCATAATCACCCTTGATTAGTCAGATCTTTAACTTTTTTAAGGAATTAATATAGCCCCTTAGAATAACCAAAAGTGTTAAAAAAATCAATCAACCTGAATCAATCCTAGAACTAGATCAAACTTTGTCTTGGAAGACAACACTTTTGAACAACCAATGAAGGGACAATAATAATATAATTCTATGCGAGTTGCTATTTTGACACTAGAAAACTGACACCGTATCCTACACTAGCCAAAATACATCATTCACATGCCTATGTTTGTATCAATAAAAAAGAAAAAATAATTATCAAACATTATGGAAAATAAAAATGTATATTTATACGGTGTAGGTGTCATTTGTAGTGTAAGAGTAGCATTTCTCTAATTCTATACCTAATCAAGTGATCCACGTAGCAATAACCAATTTACACAGTTTCAGATTCATCATATGCCCAATTATGATAACAACTCAAAATCAAGAAAACTGAAACAAGAGGGAAATATAAAAGCGATCAGAACCTGTCGGGATTCATGAATTACATCAAAGAATATCAGCGGATTGACAGACAATGAATTTCTATCATCACTTCACTTTTTCTGTAAAATCAATTTCAACCATTTATCAACTGAAACAAAACCAGATGAGGGTTTTATTAAACAAGGGAATACCAGTTGGATCGGGTTATCTTTCGTGGGCCCAACACCTCATATATCTACACGTTATTTTCAATATACATAAAAGATTTGATTGTGTTCAAAAAAATAAAATAAAAAGATTTGATTTCTATTCATCAACGGTACAAATAACCGTTGATTCCCATAAAATTAATAAATTTAAAAATTGATTGATTATAATATGTTAATAGTGTAAAAAACATGTACACGGTAAGGACATAGTACATAAATTAAATTAAGAGTTTCAATTATATCATTTCAACAAAATTTATTTTATTATTAATTTTACATTTAGTTATATCATTTCAAATTAGATTAAACTGCAATTGTTTATTCCTTATATTTACTTCTAATTCGTGTGAGTTCATTAACTAAAAAAATATATATATTATCTTTGATCGTACCTGATCAGAAGGTTTGTCACGACCCAACTGCAACGGCGGTTGAAAGAAGAAGGGGGTACCTGCAAGACACTCCGATGCCAAAGTAAGAATAGGCGAGAGAGCAAGCAAGTAAAGAAGAGAGAATGAATGTGTTACGACCCTCGAATGAGAGGTATTTATAGACCCCAACGCTGGGCCAAGATCCAGTTAGTGGGTGGTGGATCCGAGCCCACTAACGCATTGTCAGGGCTTGCGTGTGCAAGGAGTCCAGCACGTGGCCTCCTCCCTGGTTTACCGCTCCGTGATACGCGGGTGGCTTGACCCGGTATTTACGGAGGGCAGGTGACGGTTACGTTGCGGGAACGTAGGGCACTTTAACCAACTCTAAGACATCATTTGAATAGTTTCTAGTTGATCTTCGATGGTGGTGTCTTTGTTCTAAATATCTTATCATTCCGACCTTTCGAAACTAACCAAATGCAAGCAAATCAGATAGTTTTAAAACTCTTTTTCCCCTTCTGATATCCAATAAATACTACTTTCAACCACCAAAAGATTGCATTCCAAACCTCGCCTATTTTGAATTATCAGAGAAAATGTGAGAAACTTTATCTTCTTTTCAGCATCCGAACGAACATGCAACTTGAGATTCATCCAAAAACCCCATTTTGACAAGATTGCCTTTTATAGGGACTTGATTTTGCCATATTCTCCAAACTAGTGTCCATACTTTAAGCAAGATCAGATTACTCCACGCGACTGCAAAATTCCTCATGCTATCTCTTGTGCTTTCCATCAAAGTAGAGGAATAGACTTCCTTTACCTAATAAGCTATTTTACCCCAATTCCACTTATCTTCAGAATCTTCCTTCAGAATAATTCTTTGAGCTTTCTCGTTCAATTCTTCTTCAAGCCTTCTTTCCTTTTAAATCAAGGTTCTTTTCCACCTGATGTTCCAAATTCTATTTTCTCCACCTTTCACTTATTCCTTAAATGAAGCATCTTTGTTCTCAATAAAATCAAACAGTCTCGCAAACCTATTCATCAAGATTATTCCCTCTATCCAAGGATCGGTTTAGAAATGCGATCCAGTTCCGCTTTCTAATTTCATGCACAACATTTAAAAGAACCCATGTAATTTAAAGCCCCACACCCCAGTTTCTACCTTTTTCAAGTTCTATCAACAAGCCAAACTTGTTCTCTTAGTTTTATTCACTCTACCATTGATTTCTCCATATTTACTTTTTAAAACCTTAACCCACAAACTTTGTTTCTTTGTAAGTAATCTCATTTATACAAGGTCATTTATACAAACCATCACACAATGAAAACAGTGATCTCTAACATTTTTTTTTCGGGACATTTTCCAGCAAATTAGATTTGGCCAATAATGGACATTTTCCAGCAGATTAGATTTGGACAATATAAGGGTCATTTATACAAACCTCACTCGGGACATTTTCCAGCAAATAAGATTTGGACAATAATACGAGGTTCCATCACTCGGCTGGACAGGGACATATCACTCGTCGGGACATGGACATTTTCTAGCAAATAAGTTTTGGACAATAATACGAGACTCCATCACTCGGCGGGACAGGGACATTTTCCAGCAAATTGGATTTGGACAATAATACGAGGGTCATTTATACAAATCATCACTATGAAAACATTGATCTCTAACATTTCTTCTTGGACATTTTCCAGCAAATTAGATTTGGACAATAATATGACGGTCATTTTTAGAAACCATCACTCGGGACTCGGGACATTTTCCAACAACTTAGATTTGGACAATAATATAAGGGTCATTTATACAAACCATCACTCGGGACATTTTCCAACAAATTAGATTTGAACAATAATATAAGTGTCATTTATACAAACTATCACTATGAAAACAATGATCTCTAACATTTGGTCTCCCGACATTTTCTAGCAAATTAGAATTCGACAATTAACACGAGTCCTGTATCTAAACACCGTTGCAAACATTTAGTCATTTGACTAACCATCGTATGAAAATAAGAGACTATCAATATCAAGTTTTGAACAAAAGCTGCCTTCAACCCTTGTTCTTGTTCATCCTGCTCAACACCATCAGTCCAGCACCCGCAGAGGCAAAACCAGTAGCATTCATTCAGCAACAAGTTTAACCAGAGACTTTACATACACCTTGTTTCAATCACTATCTATATCTAAAACTTTTTCATTGGTGGTTCAGCACTTAAATATAATTTGCAAGAACCATACCTTTTTGCACTATGAATGTTTATATGATCCTTGATTCCGAGGCTGGACTTTTCATCTTGATGGCTACTGTTAGAGTTAGGAATGGGCACGTTGTAGATGAACGGTGACAAAAGCGGATAGGCAATCGATTCTTGTTTGTTTCCCCTGCCAGCTAGTTTCTTGCCAGATATTGCTGAATTACCGGGACAAACGCTAGATTTCTCAGATTTCCATCCCCACTATAGATCAAAATTTCAATTTATTGCCTTTAGCAAAATAATCAAGGAATGTTATTAAATCAAACCAAGCCGTTTGAGGACGTGCGAGGCAAACTACGGCACATGCCAGAAATTTGTCTCGGATAAATGTGACAGAATAGGGTCTCATAAAATGTTTGTGGCACTTAAATTCTAGTTGAATAAGGTCTCTATCAATTTTGTTGCAACTAATCTATAAAGGGCCTCTAAAAACTTGAGACGGCTCCGACTCAAAATATGTTGGATTTTACGAAACATACCATTCACAAAGTTGAATGTGTAAATTGTGTGATTGCATCATTTCCTAAATCTTGTTCACACGCGGCACAAACCTGGTGAAGGCAAATAGAATCATAAATTTTAACAGTTGTTGTTTACTTGCATAAAATGTATGGAAATTTCAAAGATGCCATAAAAATTTAGGAAACAGAAAGGCTATACCATACAATTTAGTGTAGAGCAATGATCCTCTTGGAAATCCGAGGAGGGCAGAGGAAGTTGAATATCAAAATCACAAAAAGGACATCTGAGACGAGATTGGTAATCATCAAACACGTCAGCGTAATCCACTATTCTAATTGGTTCCACGGTGAACCCAACATATGCCAAACACTACCGTTACTTGTCCCTAACATGTCTCTTAATGCAAACCAGTGCATTATATCAACACATTGAGAAATTGACTATTTTAAATTTAAGCATATTATGTAGTTTTCTGTCAAGTTGATCAATATATAGATAGTTGTATATAAAATAAAGCATGTTGTACACAAATAAAAGATGCATAAACATGAATTAAAAAAGTAACTGACATAAAACTCAAAATTTCAAAATCTCAATTCAAACTAACAAAGCATGGTACATAGTTGCACACAATTGCTGAACTTTTTTTTTCAAATCATCGAGATTGCAGATAGCAATGACTCCCTCTTTCCCTCCATCCCTTATTGTAAGAAAAATAGGTAGTGTATTTTATCTGTTCATTATGTGTATGAATGTTCCAAAAATAACCTTATGTATATAAATAACCTTACGTATATGAATGTGTTTGGAGATGACTTTTCGTGAAAAGAAAATTAATAATTGGTTAGAATCATAAGCATAATGTAATTCTAAGAAAATTCACCTGCACAAGCTCATCAGAACAAAAGGCATATAGAGGCACATGTTCATCCTTAAAAATTTGAATTTGAGTCCCAGTTTCACTGTGTATAGTCTGAGCTATCGGCCTGCCTTTTTCGAGAACACAACCTATCTGATCAGCCAACACTAACGTAGAGGCACATGGTGACAGTTTAAAGACGTTGCATCGTCTTTGCCCATCTTTTCCGCTTGATACAAATTCATGGGAAGAATTTATCAACTTTTGCTGCATTTAGAAAGATTCCTTCTAACGAGTGTCAGCACAACAGGGACAATTATAATATAATTCTATCCCTAATCAAGTGATCCACGTAGCAATAACCAATTTACACAGTTTCAGATTCATCATATGCCCAATTATGATAACAACTCAAAATCAAGAAAACTGAAACAAGAGGGAAATATAAAAGCGATCAGAACCTGTCGGGATTCATGAATTACATCAAAGAATATCAGCGGATTGACAGACAATGAATTTCTATCATCACTTCGCTTTTTCTGTAAAATCAATTTCAACCATTTATCAACTGAAACAAAACCAGATGAGGGTTTTATTAAACAAGGGAATACCAGTTGGATCGGGTTATCTTTCGTGGGCCCAACACCTCATATATCTACACGTTATTTTCAATATATATAAAAGATTTGATTGTGTTCAAAAAAATAAAATAAAAAGATTTGATTTCTATTCATCAACGGTACAAATAACCGTTGATTCCCATAAAATTAATAAATTTAAAAATTGATTGATTATAATATGTTAATAGTGTAAAAAACATGTACACGGTAAGGACATAGTACATAAATTAAATTAAGAGTTTCAATTATATCATTTCAACAAAATTTATTTTATTATTAATTTTACATTTAGTTATATCATTTCAAATTAGATTAAACTGCAATTGTTTATTCCTTATATTTACTTCTAATTCGTATGAGTTCATTAACTAAAAAAATATATATATTATCTTTGATCGTACCTGATCAGAAGGTTTGTCACGACCCAACTGCAACGGCGATTGAAGAAGAAGGGGGTACCTGCAAGACACTCCGATGCCAAAGTAAGAATAGGCGAGAGAGCAAGCAAGTAAAGAAGAGAGAATGAATGTGTTACCTGACCCTCTCGAATGAGAGGGTATTTATAGACCCTCAACGCTGGGCCAAGATCCAGTTAGTGGGTGGTGGATCCGAGCCCACTAACGCATTGTCAGGGCTTGCGTGTGCAAGGAGTCCAGCACGTGGCCTCCTCCCTGGTTTACCGCTCCGTGATACGCGGGTGGCTTGACCCGGTATTTACGGAGGGCAGGTGACGGTTACGTTGCGGGAACGTAGGGCACTTTAACCAACTCTAAGACATCATTTGAATAGTTTCTAGTTGATCTTCGATGGTGGTGTCTTTGTTCTAAATATCTTATCATTCCGACCTTTCGAAACTAACCAAATGCAAGCAAATCAGATAGTTTTAAAACTCTTTTTCCCCTTCTGATAACCAATAGATACTACCTTCAACCACCAAAAGATTGCATTCCAAACCTCGCCTATTTTGAACTATCAGAGAAAATGTGAGAAACTTTATCTTCTTTTCAGCATCCGAACGAACATGCAACTTGAGATTCATCCAAAACCCCCATTTTGACAAGATTGTCTTTTATAGGGACTTGATTTTGCCATATTCTCCAAACTAGTGTCCATACTTTAAGCAGGATCAGATTACTCCACGCGACTGCAAAATTCCTCATGCTATCTCTTGTGCTTTCCATCAAAGTAGAGGAATAGACTTCCTTTACCTAATAAGCTATTTTACCCCAATTCCACTTATCTTCAGAATCTTCCTTCAGAATAATTCTTTGAGCTTTCTCGTTCAATTCTTCTTCAAGCCTTCTTTCCTTTTAAATCAAGGTTCTTTTCCACCTGATGTTCCAAATTCTATTTTCTCCACCTTTCACTCATTCCTTAAATGAAGCATCTCTGTTCTCAATAAAATCAAACAGTCTCGCAAACCTATTCATCAAGATTATTCCCTCTATCCAAGGATCGGTTTAGAAATGCGATCCAGTTCCGCTTTCTAATTTCATGCACAACATTTAAAAGAACCAATGTAATTTAAAGCCCCACACCCCACTTTCTACCTTTTTTAAGTTCTATCAACAAGCCAAACTTGTTCTCTTAGTTTTATTCACTCTACCATTGATTTCTCCATATTTACTTTTTAAAACCTTAACCCACAAACTTTGTTTCTTTGTAAGTAATCTCATTTATACAAGGTCATTTATACAAACCATCACACAATGAAAACAGTGATCTCTAACATTTTTTTTTTCGGGACATTTTCCAGCAAATTAGATTTGGCCAATAATGGACATTTTCCAGCAGATTAGATTTGGACAATATAAGGGTCATTTATACAAACCTCACTCGGGACATTTTCCAGCAAATAAGATTTGGACAATAATACGAGGTTCCATCACTCGGCTGGACAGGGACATATCACTCGTCGGGACATGGACATTTTCTAGCAAATAAGTTTTGGACAATAATACGAGACTCCATCACTCGGCGGGACAGGGACATTTTCCAGCAAATTGGATTTGGACAATAATACGAGGGATACAAATCATCACTATGAAAACATTGATCTCTAACATTTCTTCTTGGACATTTTCCAGCAAATTAGATTTGGACAATAATATGACGGTCATTTTTAGAAACCATCACTCGGGACTCGGGACATTTTCCAACAACTTAGATTTGGACAATAATATAAGGGTCATTTATACAAACCATCACTCGGGACATTTTCCAACAAATTAGATTTGAACAATAATATAAGTGTCATTTATACAAACTATCACTATGAAAACAATGATCTCTAACTTTGGTCTCCCGACATTTTCTAGCAAATTAGAATTCGACAATTAATACGAGTCCTTTATCTAAACACCGTTGCAAACATTTAGTCATTTGACTAACCATCGTATGAAAATAAGAGACTATCAATATCAAGTTTTGAACAAAAGCTGCCTTCAACCCTTGTTCTTGTTCATCCTGCTCAACACCATCAGTCCAGCACCCGCAGAGGCAAAACCAGTAGCATTCATTCAGCAACAAATTTAACCAGAGACTTTACATACACCTTGTTTCAATCACTATCTATATCTAAAACTTTTTCATTGGTGGTTCAGCACTTAAATATAATTTGCAAGAACCATACCTTTTTGCACTATGAATGTTTATATGATCCTTGATTCCGAGGCTGGACTTTTCATCTTGATGGCTACTGTTAGAGTTAGGAATGGGCACGTTGTAGATGAACGGTGACAAAAGCGGATAGGCAATCGATTCTTGTTTGTTTCCCCTGCCAGCTAGTTTCTTGCCAGATATTGCTGAATTACCGGGACAAACGCTAGATTTCTCAGATTTCCATCCCCACTATAGATCAAAATTTCAATTTATTGCCTTTAGCAAAATAATCAAGGAACCACCAGAATAATGAGATTTATTTGATAGTTCACACACTCACTCCACCCAAACAGACTTATTCAGAACTGATCTCCATACTCCATCAACATTGTAAGAAGTCAAATGGATTTAATATCCAATTAACAAGAGGATAATTAAATTCAAGAGCTTTACACTTTAACCAATTCCAAGACATCATTCCGCCTTTCCAAACGGACCAAATGCAAGCAAACTAGATAGTTTTGAAACTCTTTTTCCCCTGCCGATATCCAATAGACCCACAAAACTGTTACTAAAAGTTTCCCAAAGTTGAATTATATATTGATGTAGATACTTTTAGCCACTGAAAGTTTGCAATCCAAATCTCACCTATGTTGGACAATCAAAGAAAATGAGAGAAACATTATCTTCCTTTTCGCATCACACGCATCCAAAAGGTAGGTCGAGTCTATTGAAAATGTCTCAATGTACATCGAGCCTATCGAAAATGAAGCATAACCCAAATTTATTAATCCTAGGTTTTATTCATTCACAAGTGATGTCTTTTTGAAAGCATACTTATACACACACATAGTATTATTATTATTAGGTTTCTTACTTTACCTAAGTTATCACATTATCAATCGAATTGCCACGGTTCAAACTCCATGTACAAATATGTTCTTATAATCAACTAATGTTCCGTATATCGCTTCTAGTGAGTCTCAAAGGCTTTCCGTCAACTTCCTTAGACAACACAAGTACATCGCTCAATCATATAAGACAACACAAGTACATCGTTCAATCATATAAGGCGATACGCATTCAAGTACCAAGTACCAACTAGGGTTAAAATTTTCATTCAAGATTAGAAATAATACCTGACAGGGCTACTGCACTAATAACCCTCAGAGAGCTTCATATGGACTCCTTTTGACATCAAGTAAAATCCTTCAACTCTTATCAAAAGTAAGAAAGGCGATAAAGGATTGTCTTAATAGAGTAAGAAAATATGAACTTACATATAAGTGATTATTAGGGATGCAGCAAGAACAGCAAGAGTATGTATTGGTCTTTCCCATGTGAATATTTCTTGTAACCAAGGGACCACATTTTTAAGTGGCTTTAACAGTTCCTGTAAAAATCAGCAAACAATTGTCAACTCAAGTCTCAGTTCCATACACAAACATGGCTGTATCAACTAAAATTCTTACCGTTAGAACTAGGACACTGTCGATGACTCCTTCCTCCTTTAATTCTTCAGTGGTAGCTTTCGCAACAAGAACTTTCTTTTCTTCCTCCCTAGATTGTTTAATAGCACATTCCAACGAGGGAGTTAGAACCAGAACATTGTCAGTGACTCCTTTCTTTTTTAATTCTTCTCCAGTGGTAGCTTTTGCGGGAACTTTCTTTTCGTCCTCCCTTGATTTTATAATACCAGACTCCAGCGAGGAGCTATCGTCTAAAACATCCATACTCTTGTCTGCTTGACTCGTCTCTTGTTCTATCGAATCGGAGACTACCGGGCCAGCAATGTTCATACTCCTAAGTATAGAACTTGCACTACATGGCTGTCCACTCTTAACCTTTCTGAGGACATCTGGAAGCTCTTCTAGCACGTAATCCTCCAACCTCTCCATTTAATGTTGAATCCCATTTTTCATATCACAAATTCCAAATATTTCCAACCCACGAAATCATATGCTTTTCAAAATACACTTTAAACATCGGTGCTTCTCTTTTTCTCATATTTGAATCATCTACTAACTCATTTGCTATGAGTATTCCATCTACCATCTGTCGACCTTCTAAGTATGTGAACTGCAAATCAGAGATAACTTGTTTAGCCGCCACATTCAAGCTATTTGCCAATAGCTTTTGCTAAGACATTCTACATGCTGCCAATTAAAGACACCAGCCTAAAATCAACCAACTTAACTAGATTATTAATCTTTGGATTAAAAGCTAAAAATATATATATATTATTAGATCTATGAATAAAGCCTGAGAAAAAATTGAAAGCTTCATTTTAAGAGACAAAACCTTTGAATTTGGATCCCCTTCTCTAAGCCATTTTGAGCGTGATTTTTGCCTTCAGAGAAATGTGTTTTTGCCTTTAATTTTCTAGATAGTTGATTAACTTTTTATCTTTTTCAATCCTTCCATCCCAGTTTGCTATATAACTTTAACTCCATTCTTTGAGATGATTCTCAATCAAGTTGTTTTTTTTTTCTTTATGCCCACAAATGTATGATATCCTTCAAACTTACTCTAACAGTTGAGTACACAAAACAGTGATCTCTAATATTATTATACTTGAAATGAAATATAGATAGATATAAAGATTTGTTTGTACTGTTACACGCGGGTTTTGGATTTAGTGAGGACGGTTGCACCGTGTGGTCTTGTTTTGTTCGCATCATGTCAATAAAGCACACGTGTGCCGCTTGTCCAACTATTATCACCTAAAATGAAAAATGGGTTTAGCTCCACTAAAGACTACTGCTACTACTTGCTAACTTTAGAAAAGTATCTATGGCCGTGTATCCTTTTGTCGTAGAATATTAAAGGGAAATTTAATCAATTACTACTCATTCGTTGTTTAATCTAATTTTAAAATTGATTACAGTTTGGAAATTGCTACATGTTGAATAAGTAGTCAATATCAATGCTATAATTCATGTGTGCATTATTGTAATAGAATAAATGAAAAAGAATAACGGGTACATACATGTAATAAAACTTAAAGATCTATGTTAAAAGAAATTAAAGAACTAATCTAATGGTTAAGCAATTTAAATGGCCGCTAAATCTATTTTATTTGTGAAGAAATATCCCATTATTTGAACCAGCGAACTAACCATTGTATAATCACAAATGTTATTTCAACATCTAAATTCAACAATACTTGTATGGCTAATGTAGCTCGCATACAAAAGTAATGACGTGCAAAACTAGATTAATAGATATTCTAGATGTCACAACTCACTAGATTAATAGATATTAGATGTCACAAGTCACAACTCATTAACCACAAATTCGATGGTATTTATCTACAAATTGTGAGTATTAATATCAATGTAGTTACAATTGTCCAGAATAAAAGTCAATATAATTAAAATACATGAAAATGAAATTATGGTCAATGAAATTATAATTCGATGGTATTTATCACTCTTAATATTGAGCCTGATTGACCACATGTTTGATTTATCATCGAATTAGATGTCAATTGAATTTCAAATAACATTTTTGTTATATGAATAGGAAAGACAAGCACACCACATACTTATTCCTTTCTTTAGGGTTTAGATTCTAGTGACCTCTGATCTTTAGTGGGGACTGGGTCTAAGTTCACTATTATGAACATTTTATCTGCAATATGGAATACTTTTTTGGTATAGAATACTTTATTTACAAGTTTAAAATACTTTTACCTGAATCTGTTCCGTTGAGTGAAACAAGAGTGGATAATGACACTCGTCATAGTAATAACATTGTAATGATTGCTAACAAGTTTCACTTGGCACTTGTTGGCTGTGCTACTGCTATATATATAAGCGATACCACAAAAGCCTCTATTCGCCCTCACATTTTACAGCTAAGGGCTCTTACATAAATAATCTTGTGAACAAAAAGAACTAAACATTTAATTCATCAACAATTTGCACTTTTTTCTCAGTTCAAAAAATTGTCAGTTTCTTTTCAAGAGGAAGAAAAGTGGACTTCAGGTATTGCTACATTTAATTCATCAACAATTTGCACTTTTTTCTCAGTTCAAAAAATTGTCAGTTTATTTTCAAGAGGAAGAAAAGTGGACTTCAGGTATGGCTACATGTTAGATGAAAAGAAAAAAAAACCACCAGGTTTCTCGGTAAGGAGAACCCTCAATAGTAGGAAATCTATTCTTTAAAATGATAACCAACAGTCGAATCTCATTTCCTGCAAGCCATTACCTCTTCTTTAAATTAGATTTG
Source organism: Vicia sativa (assembly GCA_021764765.1). Classification (NCBI taxonomy): domain Eukaryota; kingdom Viridiplantae; phylum Streptophyta; class Magnoliopsida; order Fabales; family Fabaceae; genus Vicia; species Vicia sativa. The sequence goes on along the minus strand of CM038792.1, from coordinate 136,731,343 downwards.
GTCATTTATACAAACCATCACTATAAAAACAGTGATCTAACATTTTTTTCTCGGAACATTTTCCAGCAAATTAGATAGGGTCATTTATACAAACCATCACGATGAAAACAGTGATATCTGACTCCTTTTTTTTCTCGGGACATTTTTCAGCAAATTAGATTTGGACAATAATAACAAGGTCATTTATACAAACCATCACAGTGAAAACATTGATCTCTAACCTTTTTTTTTCGGGACATTTTCCAGCAAATTAGATTTGGCCAATAATATGAGGGACATTTGTACAAACCATCACTCGGGACATTTTCCAGCAGATTAGATTTGGACAATATAAGGGTCATTTATACAAACCATCACTCGGGACTCGGGACAATAATATGAGGGTCATTTATACAAACCATCACTCGGGACTCGGACATTTTCCAGCAAATTAGATTTGACCAATCATATGAGGGTCATTTATACAAACCATCACTCAGGGACATTTTCCAGCAACTTAGATTTGGACAATAATATAAGGGTCATTTATACAAACCATCACTCAGGGACATTTTCCAGCAACTTAGATTTGGACAATAATATAAGGGTCGGGACATTTTCTAGCAAATTAGAAATTTGGACAATAATACGAGGGTCATTTATACAAAGCATCACTTGGGACTCGGGACATATTCCAACAACTTAGGTTTGGACAATAATAGAAGGGTCATTTATACGAACCATCATTCGGGACATTTTCCAACAAATTAGATTTGAACAATAATATAAGGGTCATTTATACAAACCATCACTTGGGACTCGGGACAATAATACGAGGGTCATTTATACAAAGCATCACTATGAAAACAGTGATCTCTAACATTTGGTCTCGGGACATTTTCTAGCAAATTAGAATTGGACAATAATACAAGTCATTTATCTAAACACCATTGAAAACATTTAGTCATTTGAAAAACCATCGTATAAAGATATGAGTCTATCAATACAATTAACAGTAAATGTATTAGTCTCCCATGGAGCACCATCTGGCACTCTGTTTTTAGATAGTGAGATCTTTAACTTTTTTAAGGAATTAATATAGCCCCATAGAATAACCAAAAGTGTTTAAAAAATCAATCAACCTGAATCAAACTTTGTCTGTGAGCCCAAGTGTTAGAAGACAACACTTTTGAACAACCAATGAAGGAACAATTATAATATAATTCTATCCCTAATCAAGTGATCCACGTAGCAATAACCAATTTACACAATTTCAGATTCATCATATGCCCAATTATGATAACAACTCAAAATCAAGAAAACTGAAACAAGAGGGAAATATAAAAGCGATCAGAACCTGTCGGGATTCATGAATTGGTGATATGAACATCAATGTAATTCAGATGCAAATTACCCATTTACACAGTTTCAGATTCATCATCTGCCCAATTCTCATAACAACTCAAAATCAAGAAAACTGAAACAAGAGGGGAATATAAAAGCGATCAGAACCTGTCGGATTCATGAATTGCATCAAAGAATATCAGCGGATTGACAGACAATGAATTTCTATCATCACTTCGCTTTTCTTTCCCATTTACACAGTTTCAGATTCATCATCTGCCCAATTCTCATAACAACCCAAAATCAAGAAAACTGAAACAAGAGGGGAATATAAAAGCGATCAGAACCTGTCGGGATTCATGAATTGCATCAAAGAATATCAGCGGATCGACAGACAATGAATTTCTATCATCACTTCGCTTTTTCTGTAAAATCAATTTCAACAACTGAAACAAAACCAAATCATGTATGTGAACTTGGGAATTTAGTTACGCATTAGGGTTTTATTAAACAAGGGAATGTCAGTTGGATCGGGTTATCTTTCGTGGGCCCAACACCTCATATATCTACACGTTATTTTTCAATATACAAAAAAGATTTGATTGTGTTCAAAAAAAGAAAATAAAAAGATTTGATTTCTATTCGTCAACGGTACAAATACGTTGATTCCCATAAAAATAATAAATTTAAAAATTAATTGATTATAATATGTTAATAGTGTAAAAAACATGTACATGGTAAGGAGATAGTACATAAATTAAATTAAGAGTTTCAATTATATTATTTCAACAAACTTTATTTTATTAGTAATTTTATATTTAATTATATCATTTCAAATTTGATTAAACTGCAATTGTTTATTCCTTATATTTATGAGTTCATTAACTAAAAATATATATATTATCTTTAATTTTTGTTAATATGATATTAGATGTGTATTATTATTTTAAATATCGATTTTATTGTGAAAATATAAGTCACAAATCATGTTTTTTAGATTTTATATTTTTTAGCCCCTAAACACGTAGATTCTTATTTAAATATGGTTTCCTTGATTCTTCGAAACAATATCCTTTTAAGGCAATATATTACAACCTCATGTCTGACATCATATAGAGCGCAGTCACAACAACACTTAGGACCATTAAACATTATGGTTGGAACACAGTACCCCACTTCAAACAGAATCTGTTTTATGCCCACAAACAGGATTCCATGAATCTAGTTCCTTTGATCAGAAGGATCTTCCAGAGACGAGCTCATTCATATGCATAAAGTGTCTGGTGGAGAAACCTTTACGAGTTCTTTTCAAAAACATGGAGCTCAACCTCTATACTCTCATAAGCCTTGGTCAGAAATAAACTGACACATGGAGTAAATAATTTGTTGATCGTGTCCTGATCAACTAGCACAAACCAAATGCCTCCTCTTCCAGATCAGGAGTTGGTTCCAAACAAGAATATTTAAAACACTTTTATTCAACACCCAACGCATTTGTTCTTCAACTGGCAGTTGCATACTTGTTGAAGTAATGTTCTAACATCCCATAGATAATCAGTTTCATCTTCTTGAAACACGTAATCCTTGACAGTATTCAAGGTCTTCAAACAATATGCAGATGTATATGAGGATCATTGATCAATTGATTCTCATCAACTTTATTAATAAATGTCTTTATGAGCGGACTTGAGGAAGATCTCAAGTATCTTTGACACTTTTAATATAGTTGGAAACATTTAACATATATTCTGTTGAGAGAAAAGTAACCCTACAATCCTTCCCATACTTTAAGGGTTATATCAAAATTCCAAGCATAAGCTTGGTAACTTGGGATTGAAAATAAATCAACCCTATGTACAATAGCTTCTCACCAAGCTATAGACCAGGCAGAATCAATACCATAACCAGAAAGGTGATTTACCACAAATAAGCTTAAGAGCTAACTTATCAATATCTTCACTCCTGCATGAAGGTTTTGACAATTTTGCTCTTTTACTAAATATAAGTTAAATAATGATCTTTATATCAATCAAAGGTCTTCACTCCCGCATAAAGCCTTTGATTTTAAACTTCTTATGTTTGAGCTTCATCTTCTTCTTTCATTAAGAAGGTACAAGATTTCTGGTCAGGTTTGTCTTTAGTACACACTAGTCTTCCATGGATAAGTCCATCCTCCACTTCAAGGGACCACCGATATACAATATGAACCAGCCTTGTTAAAACAATTCTTCAGTATAAACCTTTTACCTTATACATAACCAGAAAGTATCCTCCTTAGGATCTCATCCAGAAACAGATAGGATGCTTGCTCTGATACCTATTGAAATTCTGGTGCAGCATACTCAGAAGTCCTATAAGGATGTCGAGACATCTAATTTGACATTAAACAAACAGACAAGGTAAATTAACAGTGCAGGAAAAATTTAAAGAACACGGAGAATTGTTCACCTAGTTCGGTAATACACACCTACATCTGGAGGCTTCCAAGCCAGAGATGAAATCCATTATCAATAGTATTAATTCAGAGCTAAACTACCCCGTTTATAACTCCTCACTTAATCACTACCCAATACAATTTCTACCTAAGAACCCCTCAGATATGAGAACCCCTCTCACTCCCCCTCAATCACACGCGGTGATTATAACAATAATACAAACTTGAAGATACCCTTCAAATACACTGATCCGAAGACACATTTATGTCACAAACCATCTAAGACTTAAAGCAATATGCTTCTAACTTAGGACACACCTTGGAGTTTCTTCACAGATTCCTCCAAGAACAATAACTCAACTCTTTGCTTCACAGCTTCTGAGTGAGGACAACTTTCCTCTTGCCTATGGGCTTTGGGGTAAACATTCAGTGACCATCCCACAGACCGGGTGGTTCACACACGGCTAACCCTAATGATTACATCCTTACTAAACTTGACTAGCTACCTAAACTAGGTTACAAACTCCTTATTTATAACCTTCTCCCAAAGTGGACTTGGGCCTTTAAACAACAACATATAAGTTGTAACAAATTGTAGAAAACAAACTGTAGAAAATTTCTGCTACAAACAAGGTCTTCAATCTTTGGTTTCTTGATTTTTCTCCTTAGCTTCTGATTGAATCTTCTGGACCTTCACATATGCCTTCAAGAACACACCACATAGGATGCATAATATTCCCTGAATATTCTGCATAACTTAAAAGAGAACTATAACTAATTTAACAGTTCAATAGGCGTGATGTTAGATGTCTGATGTCACGACATCTTCTTTGACATGTTGTTCCAGTTGTTGATTTAATTCAACACAACATGTTCAAACATTCTAATAGGATTATAAGTTTATTTATTTAAGTTAAACATCCTATTGTACATTACATTGTTGCTGCTATTATTTGTTTTATTGAAATTAATGTCAATCCTTAAAATAAGGAACTTACAATCTCCCCCTTGAAAAATTTTGGCTAAAAAAAATAATTACAATTAAAAAATTACATCAAATCAACAACAACAATTACAATTAAAAATCAACAATTAAAATGTTCTTCAGCAGCTCCAGATCTTGAGAGCAGGCGAGCAAACTTCAGCAGCAGTGCTTCCATGGTCTGCACTTATGGCTTGTCAGTTGAAGACAATGTCTCAACATCCAATTTGACATCTTCTTGTGTTTTGGAATTCCTCTATTGAACCAACATGGTTAAAAGTAAGGAAAGTCCTTATGTACACGATAAAGAATATGTTTCCATTCCCTTTAAGATAGGAACCAATTCTTGTCACTTGGGGTGGTAAAAGAGGACCATGGGAGATAAACTACCACTTAAGGAGCATAAAAGGAGACTTAAGAGGTATCTTGAAACTCTCCCAGGTTACTCAAAACACAAGTCACAATTGTATTCATAACTCATATCACAGGCCACAAAAGAAACTCCAAGCAGGAACCTGATAAATATTTTGGTATGGTCTTCCTTTTGGATAATGTGACTTGGACATAATCTCTCCCTCTCATGTTTCAATTTCTGTGTGACACAATTTCTCTCCCCCTTTTTAGCTAAAATTTGGCAATGGAACCCCTCTCTAAACCAGATCTAGGCACAGTTTACCCATACTCTAGTGAAACTCATGGCGACGATGAATATCTTGAATGGTCACTTATGACTAATGGGAGGAAGTGAGTTATGTAAATAGCACAATAGTTACTTAAGAATTACCGATTCTTTTTGAATCTTTGTCAAAGTGACATTAATTGAGGCTGAAAAATTGATGCATGACTCTTTATGCACCGTTCATGCTATCTTTGAATACCTTTAATAGCTCTTGATTGTTTCTTTTGAGAAAATAGATTCCAATGCATGCATCGATCACTTCACTTATGATGTTCATGCAGAAACATGTCATGTATAATATCCTGACACTCAGTCAGACATCGTCTGCTTGTTTCATGTGACCAACTTTTCTTCTCCAACCAATCAGTGACTCTTTGTCATGTTGTTTTGACATTCTCCTTTCACAGACCTTCAACAATGGGAAACATTATACTACTGCAACATAATTCTACAGATATTCACATAATTCCTTTAGGTTTTGCATATTGATCTTCATGTGTACACCCTTCACTACTGATTGTTGATACTTAGTGAGATTTTTAGATCAGACCAGTAGTTATCCATTATCTGAGCATACTACTTCTTTAGCATCTCTTTATTTAACACAATAGACATATCAGTCACTGATAAATATGAAATTAGAATACTGAGATTCCCAAGAATATTAATGTTTCAACATCATGTGGGACATCCACAACACTATTGCAAAACATATTTGCCTTGATTTTGAGATCACAATTATTTCTCAGTTGCTCCTTCAAAACATCTAATAGAATTCCATAGGGGTGTTCAAAACCAAACCAACCCAATAGAAAACAGCAAAAAACCACATTTGGTTCGGATTAGTTTGGGTCATCTTTTAAAAAAACCGCATGGTTCGGTTCAGTTTGTGGTTTGAATTTTGCAAACCGAATCAAACCGCATTATCTTACAACCTAAATTTTACTTAATTTGCATCTAACCCAAACCTAAACCTATTACACATTAGTCTTATGATTACAAACAATTTTCTCATCCTTATAGATATGGTTTCAGTTTGAGTCTTCTTAAATCTCTCCAACCATTATCGTGTCATCTTCACCACTCACATCTTGTCTCTTCTTCTCTAATCTACATTCTCTTATATTCTTTCTTTTTCACCTTCTCATTTTTATGCAAATGTTCTCTCTTTCAATTCCATTTTTTTTGCGCATCTTTATCTCTAATCTCTTCTCTCTTATGTTCGTTCTTTTTCATCTTCACTAATCTCTCATCTCTTCTATAATTTTTTGTTGGGTTATTACCACTTTACTCCCTGTAAAAAAAATTCTTTCAAAAACTAACAATTTAGTCCCTAAAGTCAAAATCCGCAGGTAAATCTGAAAGAAAATTCGCAAAAACCCGCAGATTTTGACCTATATGGAAGGGGTAAAATGGTAATAACCCTTTTTTGTTTCATTATAATATTTTTGATATTGTTTTATGTTATTATTTTTTGTTTATTATTTCACTTTTGTATAATCTAATTTTTACATATTAAATGAGAAGTTGTTGTCCAAATATGATGAGCTTTGATGTTATTTGGTAGTGTATGAATGATCAAATACAAAGTTATGTTGTCATCTATATGTATATGTATGACTCAATAAAATATCTGTAAAAAACCGAACCAACTAAACCGAACCAATCCGCATTAGTTCGGTTTGGTTTGATTTTTTTTCTAAAAGCGAACTGAACCAAACCAAACTGCACGCTTTTTTCTTTCGCGGTTCGGGTGATTTTTTGCGTCAAAACCGCTCAAACCGCACCGCGAACACACCTAGAATCCCATCCTCAGAACACTCTCATCCATAACAGTGCAGATATCCCTTCACACTTGCTATTTGTGACAGAAAATAATTTCTCCCCCTTAGTTGCAGCTTGACCTTTTAGATGTTCACCTCTCAGCCTCCAAAAGTGGAGTTATCCAAACTATCACCATCTTTATGGGCAAAATTGTTGAGTCTTTTACTTCAAACACATTTGTTAAGGTCATCTCAATACTATAAGCACTCTTGATTTGGAATTTCCCACATGTTCCAAAATAAGAATCCTTAGTTTGCTTACTACACAAGGTTCAGATTGTCACACTCTGTTACTTGTAATAGAAGAAACCATATTTTCAACCATGCATATGGCCAGAGATACGTCTTCATAAGATAAGTCTAAATCTTATTTGCCTTTTCTCAACATCTGGTGTTTTCAACAACTTTGATGTTGCATTATCATAGGGAACCAATTTATCTCCCCATCATAGACTTAACCATTCTTGATTCTAAGTATCAAGAAGATACGCTCACTCACATCCATATTGATACATGGAATTCATATTGAAGACCTGTACACATCATTCGCATAAATATCCAGCTCCCATCAAGATATATGTTGATGTTTGTATACATATCTTCGTTAGACGTCCATCTCTCCATGCACTTGTGAAAATTAACAAACTCCCAATAAAATCCAGCTCATAATTTTGTATAAATGCATCAAACAATTACTCAGCTCCGGACAGAGTATTTGTAGTTAGCATTCAAGCAATACTCTAATAAGTACTAAGTCTCCCGCCAAAGTACTTATTAGTTAGTCAGATAGGATTACCTACTCATACTAGATAAACTGACAGTTTTCTTCTTCACACTTGTGATACTTGCTGAATCTTTGACAGAACATCCAATCATGTCATCCAAAATAATCCAGGTTGGGTTAGTGGATTAACCTTTAAACTTAACTCTGGAGAGTACACTGTTGTACCCCAAAATTCGCCTTCTTCATTTTTTTATATATAAATAATTGGCTTACTGTAACACCCCAAATCTACCCCTCGAATATTATTCAAATCAGAGTGCGGAAAAGAAAATCATGCAAGGAATGTCACAATTCCTTCGCAAAACAACATGCATTTAGTCACAACTATACAGATACATAACACTTAGATCATGAATGAACTTATAACAACACTTTTCAAGTACTTCAGTTACTCAATCTAAACCACAAAATCATAATTCTTCAATAATAACAACAATACATCTTTTATTCAACCTCAAAATATTTCACAATATTATCAATATTATTTAACTTCACTTAGCATAATTATTCAACTAAACAAACTTCAATAATCAACATGATCAAGTATTCACATTATTCATAAACTCCCACAATTTAAGCAACTACAAAAAATTAAGCAACGTTCATCCCCCCGAGTGTTACGTATCAGAGCAATGACACCAATTCGAACTAACAACAACTAACGAGTTCATAATGCTACTTCGAACTTCCACGGCTATCCTTGAGTACCTGCCCATTTCCCATGGTAGGGGAAATATCAGCAGAAGGAGTGATATATCCAACAATATAAACAAGTGTATGATAAATAATATGCTAGGACTAAATCATACAAAATTATCACATCGCAATTAACACATCACAACAACTTCCCAATTAACAACAACACAAACTACTTCACAGTTAACAACAACATAATCATCAACGCAACAACTTAAATCAACACAACATAATAACAACCACTTAATAACAACACCGACTTATAACAACAACAACTTTAGCGACAACAACTCATAGCAACAAAACTTATAACGACAACAACTTACAACAATAGCTTATAACAACAACAACCCACAACAATAGCAATTTATAACAACAACAGCTTATATCAACAACAACACAACGACAATCAATAGACAATGAAATAATGCCAACAACTTTAATACGCAACTCAATATGTGACTCAACTATGCAAATGCATGTGGTACCATTTGGAGCAGAACTCCCAACTTAAAATCATGTCAGGTTATCGAGGCATTCAATAAGGCATAAGCCTTCAACGTGGTGCCATCAAGGCCAAGGCATAAGCCTTCAACTTTCAACGTGGTGCCATCAAGGCCAACTTAATCATGCAATTTGTGCTATGTGACCTCAACTTCAACAACAAATACACAACAATGCAAAAACAACAACAACAACAACATACAACAACAACTTAAAATATGCATCAATGGCATCAACTTAGATCAACACTGGTCATTCGACCTACAACTCAAGCATGTCCATAAAACGGAATGGTTCAACTTAATCAACATTGGCCTTAGGCCCACAACTTCATCAACAAATCAACCACAAGTTATTAACAACAACAATTAAAGCAAACACTACGACAAATACTACAAAACTTAACTATTACGAATTTACGCTTAAAACGTCTTGTTTACCACTAACATTACTTATTTATTAAACGTCTTCTACTAAATTAATTAATTAGTCAACTACTTGATTTTCCATTAATAAAATGCCTGCTATATTTGACATACACGACACCATTCCAATTCTTCAACCAACCAATAGTAACTACACGCATATACGAGTTTCTCCAACAATTTCCAACTAATTCCAGTTAATTTCGGACAACTAATTTTTACCGCTTAATTTACTAATTCGGCTAATTCGGTATCCTTTTGTTCACTGCTATTACTACCGATTATTATATAGTTGCTATTAATTTATTATACTGTTATATTTAATTCCATGCATCCCATTTCATACTGTTATTAGAATTTTCCTGCACTACTACCTTAAGATTCTGCTAAAATAATGCTGTCATGAATCTACATCTGCAACTAGTCTCATCCTCCTATTAAACTGCCATTACCCATTAACTCAAATATTTAACTCCTCCATATTATACTATTATTTAATAGTAACTAATGAGGTATGTACATAGTTTTAGCTAATATTCAATTTACGGTTACTAATACAATTATGAATGTTATGCTACAGGAGATTTACTTCTTAAATGATTTCTTTTCTTGCTTGCCATAATAATTACACGGGAATTGAAACTAACACTATAGTAGAATAGTAGCATAAAAAAACATATGCCAAAAGTACGTGGCCCTCATCATAAAGGCGCCTGCCCTGGGTACCAGGGACGATCGTCCCCTTCCCCCAACTTAAGGAGGTGCCCGCCCCCCAAGTCCTTCTCTCCTTAGGGCGCCCGCCCCTCACCCAGGTGGGTCCCACCAACAAAGCCCATGGCCACCACGTGTGGCTATTCTCCTGTGTACCTGCAATTTATTATTCACCGACCGTGTATCTATATTTTTTTCCAGAATTTACTTCATCGATCAATCGCTTAAAACCCCAATTTCCATTCCCAAAAGTTGAACAATCTAATATCAACTTAATAGAAATTCTTCCCACAATAGCATACAGTTTATCGTTTTAGCAACACAATTCACACACAATTAAACTGAGACAATTACCTACGAATTTAACTCCCACATACCATTCATCATAAACCCGGTTATAAAGTTAGAACCCCACCCTTACCTTGGATTGACGGTCTCTCCATAATTTTCGGTCGAATTCCGATTTGGCTTTCCGGTCTATAATTCCTCTTTCGGCGGCAATTTCCTTCAAACCCTTGTTCCTATTTTCTTTCTCTCACGTACAACTTTTTCCCAAAAATATTCACTAAACCCTTATAATTCTCCTTTTATATCTCTTATAATTAAATCCAATTTATGATAATAATAATAATAATAATAATAATAATAATAATAATATATTGGATCTATTATTCACACCTCCACTAAATCCAATTTAATTAAATAATGATCCCATATAATAATATTATTTCTAGTATTATTTTCTACATTTTCTCATCCATGGATTTAATAACGCCAACTTGCATTTAATATTCTAATAGAAATTCTCCGATTAAACCAACTAATCAACTAATACCCATAATTCGACTCTTCTTCGAATAATTCCAATTAAATCAATAATATCATCCTTAATGTGATTCTTTCGGTTTATCCGACTAAAATCCGATTTAATAATTCAAATATGCCTCTTAAATAATATTACCGACAAATTCAATTACTCCGATTAATTTTCCAACTTCGACAATTCCAATAGATAATTTCTTATATAATTTAATTAAATAATTAATTAAATTGGGGGTGTTATGTAACACCCCAATTCTACCCCGCTTAATTATATAATAAAATCAGAGTTTCAAAATTCCATTTAATAAAATTGAGGCATCACATCTTCGCACTTCCAACAATTAGCATTATAATGCACCTCAAAAATCGGATATACCGAATCATACATAATTCATCATATAAACATAGGAATATTCACAACACAGCGGATATGTTTACAAAATATACATAACATCATGTTGTCATCAATACACACGGTTATCACATAATAAGATAGTATATACAAACTATCCTATCAAAACAATGACGTCGCCCAAATCCCGAGTGTTACTACGACCAGAGCAGAACGACACAAAATAAAGTGACTCGAGCTAATCCTCCTCATCCACGGGGATCACCTGCACGTTACCAATATATAGGTAACGTCGAAACAAGTAAAGGGGTGAGATAATTCCAAAACATATAATTAGAAACAATGATGGAATATATAGATAGTTGAAATTATAATTGATATAAGTTAAATAAAGTATATCAACATATATTTAAACTTACATACTTTAAATTAGCATTTGGTGTATAAATCAACACATCAACTTCGTCACATAATCATTGTCTTCACATCAACACAAAACACCATGTACCGTTGCAATTCAATTATCATTCATCAATTAAGAACTCAATGATAAACAACTCGAACATAAACATAACCGACTCCATAATAAACATAATGGACTCCATGAGACACGACTATGTTATGCATGTGGTACCCATCGCTTTGTCCGTAATTAGTGACACTTGGCATAAAGCCCAACGCTCGGCATAAAGCCTTCTTCGCTTATGAAATGTATGTGACTCAATACATAAAGACCACACAACAACATATCATCATCGCTCATCACAATTGACATAAAGTCTACTTCGCCATATTTATTCACATCACATAAACATGTCATCGCATCGCATAAACAACAAGTATTCGTAATTGTATACACCGTCGCAAACATCACCGTCAATTAATCCATCCATTCCAAAAAAAACGGAAAAATAGTAAAAACATCAATAATCATCGCGAAAACCATTCTTATTTACCGGCACAATTTATGAACATCAACTTCAAAATCGGATAGTTCATATACGTCTTAAAATGACTAAAACTCAATCCGGGTCATTTTACCGTATTTTAGCCTATTTCGGGTCGTTCCGTAAAAACTCGCAATTTCGAAAAACTAACTTCACCACTACGTTCTACACGTCAAAATTAGCTAGCACGTCAATTTTCGTTGAATTCGGAGCAATTTGCTCCGTCGCCGAATTTACCGAAATCGAAAAATCGGAACATCATCGGGTTCTAAATTTAATCGGCTATCTTATCCCCTAATTATATTTTATGGTTACCAAAAGCTACTAGGTGGAATTTAGGATTTATAAACAAACAGAATATATTTTCTATAAAATTATGCAGGTTTTTCCATTTTGTTGACAGTAAAAATAAAAACCATGTTCAATGTTAAAATGCAAAACGCACAAGGCTTGTTTCCACCAGCACAAATTCTCTTGCAATTGGAGACGGCGGTCTCGGCATGGGCCCCCCATAAATCCTTCCATGTTATTTTCCATTCCATATGCCTGCGTTTTGACTTTGGCTTGTATTATTTGCATTACATTTTCTATTATTATTTTTGTTTTGTTTCAAAGTTAGTTTACTGTTTATCTCTTTCAATTTTCCCTGCACTTTCATAAACCACTTTCTATTTCCATTTTTGCTTTTTTTTTTTATTTATTTATTTTATTTCCTATACTAATTCTATTTTCATTACTAATTCCATTTTCATTACTAATTCCATTTTCATTTTTGTTCTTCAACATCATACAAACAACAACACTTATATAATCTACACCAAACTCAAATCTTCTAAACCCTCTAACAATCACCCAACACAACTCTATACTATCTATCAATTTTTCCCAAATCAAACTAAAATCCATCAAGCCCTAAATATAAGAAATGGAAATCAAACCCCTTACCTAGCAAGCTTTGGGTATCCAAGATGATTCTTCAAGCCAAGCTTTGTTCTTCTTCTTGCTCTCTTCTTCTTCCTCAATCAAAACCCTAACTTTTTCTCCAACTTCTCAACTTTGGTGTTTTTGTGTTGTGTTTGGGAAAGTGGAGGAAATCATATATATGTAGTATGCCTTACTAGCCAAACTTAATTAAATTGCTCACATGCCCCTCAACTATTCTTAATACACTAAATATACCATCTAAATATATTATTAACTTAATTTGTTAATTTAATTCCGGGAAATTAAATATCGGTCCGAAAAATATTTTACCGAACCGAACAAAACATCGCTAAATATATTAATAAATATACCGATTAATATAATTATTTTCATTGTCAAAACAATCGTCAAACGATAATCCAAAAATAATAATATAATTTAATATTAAATAAAACGGGCGTTACATGTTACACTTACACTTAATCAATAGGTGCATCACATGCATATCATTTGTGCATTAACCATGACATCGGGATTTTCCGATTATGAGAGTATTGTTAGCTGGCAATTTCGAATAAAGAATAATTGGAATATCAAAACAATATTTCGAATAAGCTTATAAAAAGAGGTTAATATTAATGATGAATATTGGTGAGAAATATAGAACCATTGTTCTAAAGGAGTCTTCGATTTCCAGTGACAGATGATGGATTTCGATTTGAGATTTTAGTGTTTAAAATATAAAGAGTTCCTTTGGACGAATGTGCCAGCATTAGAAACGGTCCAAGCAGAAGATTTAGTTCGAATCGAAGAAAACTAGCAAAGACACTTCGTTGGCACATGATTCGAATTTCAAATAAAGAGCGTCATTCTTAGAAGACGCGTGGAAGTCAGTAAATGTAAGGAGCCTGCATGCTTCGAACGTGGCATGATTCTAGAGTAGGACCGTTAGGGTCAAGACACTATAAATATGTATTTTTATGTTAGATTTAGTGTGTTCATTTCATGTACTAAAAAATCTCAAACACTCAAATTACCGTAACTGAAGGGAAACGAGTTAGAAGACAAAATGTACGCACTGAACATCATGATTCTTTACAATTTCAATCCAAGTCATTTTTATATTTCTGTCACTTTTACAGTATTTCTGCTTTTAGAATCTTTCGATTTCCCTTTTATGTTCTTGTTTTACTTGCCTTTAAACACATTTATTTCCTCAGAAACTCCACTTTTATCTTGTCTTTTCATTTAAACACTTTGTATCTCCAGAAACTTTTATACTTTCAGAAACTCTTTATATTTGTATTAAATCTAAGTTTAATTCGAAGCCTTTTCCTTTACACATTCAGTCAACATATTTATATAAACAATCTTAGACAAATCTCTTAAGAATCTTACATTCTACAATATAAATTTATGAAGATAATGGGTTTGAACATGGAAATAAGTTATGACACATGTGTCCTAGGATCAATCTAGTCGATCCTGCAAGTAACTAACAATAATCAGTAAATTGGAAGACTAGCGGTTGTTTACTAGAAATCACTGTAAACAAGTATACACTGTTCTAAAGAAGAGGTTTGATTCTCAAAAGCTGAATATTTGAGGTTCCGATATTTCGAGTTCCGTCTTAATATACAAGATGTGTGCATCCAAAAGCTTCTGTTTATCTCTCGAGAATCGAGCTTTTGGAGTTCTGATTTCTTATTCAGAGTATATTGATTAAGAGTTTCAATAAGAGCAGGTTGTGGTCGAATATGTGAGTCCAAATTGATTCTATGGTCTTTTGAGTCTTAAAGTATCTGCATATGGCTTATCGATCCACGCGATTCATCAGAAAATTAAGTGCGGTTAGATAAAGAGAGATTTGGGTATGCGTACTGAAAAGTCAACAAAAGACAAAGTTTGACCGGTTGGAATTTCTGGTCAAAATTATTGTCAAAAGTCGACATTTGAGAAAATGTGACCGTTTGTTGAGGAAAGTCGGAAGAATCGGGTGAAAACAAGATTTCTTGCAGTTTAAGTAATCTTGGACTTAGAAATTTTTTCTAAGTTTTGAAGACTTTATGTTCCCGGAGCCATATTGTTGACTATCTATCTCACTCGTTTGTGGTCGGAAATTTGTGAATTGACAGTCGTTAGAAAGAGTGCATTTCGTACTCCGAATTTGTCCTTGTGAAGATTTCTCTAAAAATGCTCGGATTTCGAGTTATGAGGCTCCAAAGTTTAATATTCATAACTTTTGAAGTTCATACTTAGTGAAATTTTGAGTGTTTTTCAACATGTTTAAGTGCTCGACTTTGGAGGTATTTTATACGTGTTTCCAAGCATCGTTTTGCGTCGAGTTCAAATCAAAGTTATTAATTTCGCAGCAATCTACAACTTTGCTGAAGGAATCGAATTAATTCGGGACTCGGATCAAAAGTTATGAAGTTTGGAATAAAAAGGCTTAAATGCATTTTTGGTCCTTCTATATTAATTTTTTTAATATTTTAGTCCCTATATAAAAAAAAACTAACTATTAGGTGTTCCAATATCATATTTCATGTTTTTTTAGTGGTCCCCTTTGATAAAATAGTCTAACTTGCATAGGTCATATTTCATTTTTTTTTTTAGTTTTCTTTATAATAATTAAACGTTTTTAATTATTCTAGTTATTTTTATCTATAAATATTTATTTAGAAATTTATATATTATAAATTTTAATACTAAAATATATATTTTTGGGTCTATTAAAATATTTTTAATGACATGACAACAATTAAAAAATATCACCTCATAATTTCAATGTCACATATGCAAATTAGACTATTTTATCATAGAGACCTAAAAAAAACATGCAAGACCTATTAATTAATTTTATTTTATTAAAAACTAAAATATTTCAAAATTAATATAACGGGACTAAAAATGCATTTGAGCCTAAAATAAATAATATAACCGCCTTTTAACTAATCATCAATGTAAAGTTAAAAGTACAGATCTCTCAAGTCTCAACTCTCTATGTTCGGATCAAGTTGATAGTTTGAGATATGTTTGACTAGACTTGGATTAGACTAGAAGTCTAGAACCCAACAAGATTCCTTCTGAGTTGGCTTCTTTCGTCCTCATCCAAAAATAAATAATCACACACAAATCATAACAGTTAATTATTTTCTATTTCTGTCACTTATTTCCCATTTATTTCTAACACTAGATAAACAAACAGAAGAAAAGAAGAAGAAGAAAATGGGATCATTGAAGAAGATCGATGAAGTTGAACACGATTTGCAGGTTCCTATATTATACGTTAATGGAGTTCGTAGAGTTTTACCTAACGGATTAGCTCATTTCACTTTACTTGAGTATCTCAGAGGTATTCAATTTTACATCACTTCCTTATCCTTTTCGTTTTCTTCGATTCGATTCAAATCAACACGCTTAATCGATTCCGATTTCGATTGCTATATTCACGCTCTTCAACTTCAGTTCAGCAGCTTAATTTATTTTCAATTATTCGTTTTCGGTTGTTTGATTTGAGCTAGTTTATGAATCAATTGAGTTCAAAGAATATTTGATTTAGATTTTGGAAGAGTCAAAATCAATTTTAGAAAGATTCCGAGGTGTTTGGATATTCTAAAGTTGAATTGATTCTATTGAAGTAGTAGCTTATACCTAAATAACTTTACATCTAACTCACTTTTAACCATAATCAATTATACAAAATCAATTCACTTATAATCAATTATCTTCACCACAGAACCAAAGACATACATCCTATTTTAGAGGTGAAAAATTGATTCTAAAATAATATTAAGGTGTTTGGTTCTTTTATAGTAGAATCAATTATGGAAGCTACCGTTTGTAGCTTTTGAGTTTAAATATAATTTTTGCATTGAAATTTGTTGTTAAACTCACTTTTACTTTAATATATCCAAATATAAATCACTTTACATCCAACTTACTTTTAACCAGGATCAATTCTATAAAATCAATTCACTCAGAATCAATTCTCTCCACCGCAGAACCAAAATTAATAAAAATATATAGATAGCTCAATTTCATGTATTTATTTCATGAAATTAACTTTTAAGTAGTGTTTAGGGTTTTCATTGAATTGGTTTATATGAACTTACCTACTATATAAGCATTGGTTTATATGTCCATGCGTTTTTTTAGCTTATTTCTTTAAATTCTCGCCATCACTTATGGAAACATTTGACAAGGACTATTTATTCTCTGATTATAGAAATAATTTATTAATAAGCACTTTATGTGATAAAGACTTATTTTTTAGCTTAAGTTAAAGTCGTTTGGTTCATGCATTGGTTCTATGAGTTAATTGACAGATCTGGTCTTGAACTAGTTTTGAGCTGGCTTGGTTGATTGATTACCATTCCTACATTTCATGATTTAATTCAAATTTTGTTTACTCTCTTTGGTATAAAAGATATAGGTCTTACTGGGACTAAACTAGGCTGCGGTGAAGGTGGTTGTGGGGCTTGCACAGTTATGGTTTCTCATTATGATGCAAATTTGAGGAAAAGCTTGTAAGTTTTTATTTCTCACACTGTGCTTATGTTTAACAGTCCTAATACTTTTGAAACGGTTTATTCTTGTATTAAATCGAGCTTATGATTTTAGTTTGAAAATATTCTTTCAGACACTATGCTGTCAATGCTTGCTTAGCTCCTCTATATTCTGTTGAAGGGATGCATGTGATTACAGTGGAGGGACTTGGCAGCTGCAGGCATGGTTTGCATCCTATCCAGGTGATGCACTGCTATTGTTTAAAATATCTTTAATATGTTTAGTTCTCATGTTGTGATTATTTATTGGCTTTGGCTATTATCTTATTATTTTAAAATTTTATTTAGTCATCAAAGACTTTGAACATCTTTGTGTAATATCCTCTCCAGGAATCTCTGGCTCGTACTCACGGTTCCCAATGTGGATTTTGTACACCTGGTTTTGTTATGTCCATGTATGCGTTATTGCGGTCTAGTCAAACACCACCCACTGAAGAACAAATAGAAGAATGTCTTGCTGGAAATTTATGCCGGTGCACCGGTTACAGAGCAATAATTGAAGCATTCCGTGTCTTTGCCAAAACTAGTGATATCTTATATACTGGTGTTTCTTCATTGAGCCTTCAAGAAGGCCAGTCTGTTTGCCCATCAACCGGGAAATCCTGTTCGTGTAATTTAAACAGTGTAAATGATAAATTTGTAGACAGTGTTAATGATAAATGTGTAGACAGTGTTGATAGACATAAACCTACTTCCTATAATGAAGTAGATGGGACCAAATATACAGAAAAGGAACTTATTTTTCCTCCTGAACTGTTGTTAAAGAAACCAACCTTCTTAAATTTGACTGGATTTGGCGGGCTAATGTGGTATCGGCCTATAACACTTCAACACGTATTGGATTTAAAAGCCAAATATCCTAATGCAAAGTTGATAGTCGGTAATACTGAGGTAGGAATTGAGATGAGACTAAAGAGAATACAATATCAAGTTCTGGTTTCTGTAATGCATGTGCCAGAACTAAATGTTTTGAATGCTACGGATGATGGCATAGAAATAGGTGCTGCAGTGAGATTATCCATTCTGTTGAATTTTTTTAGGAAGGTCGTGACTGAGCGAGCTGCTCATGAAACTTCATCATGTAAAGCCTTTATTGAGCAACTGAAATGGTTTGCTGGATCACAGATAAGGAATGTTTCATCAATTGGTGGGAATATATGTACTGCCAGCCCGATATCAGACTTGAATCCTCTCTGGATGGCATCTAGAGCAAAGTTTCAAATTATTGACTCAAAAGGAAACATCAAAACAGTACTGGCAGAAAATTTCTTCCTGGGCTATCGCAAGGTGGATTTGGCGTATGATGAAATCTTGCTCTCAGTATTCTTGCCATGGAATAAGACCTTTGAGTTTGTGAAAGAATTTAAGCAGTCCCATAGAAGGGATGATGATATTGCAATTGTAAATGCTGGTATTCGTGTTCATCTTCAGGAACATAGTAATAACTGGGTTGTTGCCGATGCATCGATTGTTTATGGTGGGGTGGCACCATGTTCACTTTCTGCCATTAAAACTAAGGAATTTCTCATTGAAAAGATTTGGGACCAAGATCTGTTGAAAAATGCATTGAAAATTCTGCAGAAAGATATAGTAATTAAGGATGACGCTCCTGGTGGAATGGTAGAGTTCCGGAAATCTTTGACTCTTAGTTTCTTTTTTAAATTTTTTCTATGGGTGTCGCATCAAATGGATGGCATCAAAGAGTCTATACCGTTATCCCATATATCTGCAGTGCACTCGGTCCACCGCCCACCAGTTACAGGATCTCAGGACTATGAAATCATGAAACAAGGGACGTCTGTGGGTTCTCCTGAGGTTCATCTATCTTCAAGACTTCAGGTTCGTTGAGCTTATAATGGAAAGTCACATCGCAAATTTGTTTATATTGTGTGATCGAGCACCATTACCAATGCTATTATATAGAGTGACGATAATCACGTAAATACACACACAAACACCAAATCTCGTAATAACTATAGGCTGTCACAGATGTGTATAAAAAGAAAGATATAATGGATGTTTTGTCCTAAAGTAGTGCTATGTGTATATATCGAGCACTGAGAAAATTCTAATCATATCAATCAAGGTTTTTCTAGTTTTGTTACTTGCTGCTGTACATATTAATTGCTTGCATCCTTTTTTTTTTTTTACCTTCACTCTCTACCTCTCTCTGTGTCTCTCTCCCTCTCTCCCTATATGTCGTGTTTTCAATTGGTATTCTCTATCTTTCAGTTATGTTTGGCTTACATGGTCTCTTTATCAAATTGTCTTTTTCTTTTTAGTAGAATGCTTGGCTAAATGATTCTTACAACTTACATTCAGGTCACAGGAGAAGCTTTATATGCTGATGACATACTAATGCCTCCAAATGGCTTGCATGCTGTCTTAGTTTTGAGTAGAAAACCCCATGCCCGAATACTTTCAATTGATGATTCAGGGGCCAGGACTTCACCTGGATTTGTAGGCTTGTTTCTTGCGAAAGATGTACCGGGTGATAATATGATTGGAGCGGTTGTTGCCGATGAGGAGCTTTTTGCCGTGGAATATGTCACATGCGTGGGTCAGGTATCTAGCTTACTGAATATTCTGTCACTTCTGATCTGTTTATTATGATTATGAGCTTGAAGGGAATGGAATTCTCCTACTTCCTTTGTATGGCATTTGAAGATTGTGCCCATTCTTAACGAATGGTGCCATTCTATGAAATGAAGATTTGCGAAAGAAAAGAAAAATATAATATACAATGCATTCGATGTCAATATATATTGTGCTCATGCATAATTTGGGCTTGTCTTGCATGCTACAGCTAGTGAGGAAACTTGTATTATTTTGGTATACAACACTTTACACTATATCTTAGAATTTTAATTCAGCATAATACAAAGAACACTAGTATGGTACTACTTCTCCTTATTTAAGTGGCCCCAGCTAACGTCTCTTCATTTATTGACTTCAATTGTCGCACACTTCAGTTTTCTTTCTTTGTTCACTGCATGCCCTGCCTACAATTCTTTTCACACAATTATATTCCAACAAAACCTGGTTGCTGAAAAGAGTTGGAGCCTCTAGAATACTCTACACACTGATCTTATCGGCTAATTATACAACAAATTGTACTTTTAGATCTCATATTAGTATCGTGATGAATTTCCCAATTCATTGTGTCTACCTATTCTCAATCGTTCTGAATGTCCACTTGACCCCGTGCTAATGATTGTCTTTCATTTCTGGTATATACATGAACAAATCTTAAAGTTGGTCGATGACATATAATTGATTGGTTTTGAATTCTTGTGGAATATCTAGTCTTGCATTAGCCTTTTGCCATTATTAATTGATTGGTTTTACATCTATTTTCCAGGCAATAGGAGTTGTTGTGGCTGATACTCATGAAAATGCAAAGATAGCTGCAAGAAAAGTTCTCGTTGAATATGAAGAGCTTCCAGCTATCTTGTCAATACAGGATGCCATCAACACTAGAAGTTTTCATCCCAACACTGAAAAGCATATGAATAAAGGTGATGTTGATCACTGTTTTCAGTCAGGCAAGTGTGACAGAATAATTGAAGGGGAAGTTCAGATTGGAGGTCAGGAACACTTTTATCTGGAGCCACATGGCAGTTTGGTATGGACTTTAGATGGTGGAAACGAAGTTCATATGATATCATCCACTCAAGTAAGTTACACAATTTTGTGGCGAATGCCTAAAATTTATAACATGTATCTTTTGGAAACTGAAGTTTTCAGAAAGGTTGAAATGATGTTCAAGAAGTACAAAATATTAATGGGAAATATTATGGAACCACTTTGACAGCCTTGTCATAATTAATCTTTCTTAGCTACTGAATGTTTTTTCTTATGCTGAGCAACCCTAAATGTGGTACATAAAGGGAAATTTGCTGAGATGGGTATTGAATAAAAGTTTTTATATCAGCAGTTATCTAAAACTCTTTGAACAGGGAAATGGAAATTTCCTTTGGAAAAACCATCTTATGAGGTGGTGGTCACAAGGATATTTCAAACTGTATTTTATGATGACAATTTCACTGAAAAGGATTATCAAACTAGACAACTTGATAAACTCTGACTTTAAAAAAGTAACTGCATTGTGCTAATTTCATTGTGTTATTGCAGGCTCCTCAGAAGCACCAGAAATATGTTTCTCATGTTCTAGGTATTCCCATGTCAAAAGTAGTTTGCAAAACGAAGCGAATTGGTGGTGGATTTGGGGGAAAGGAGACAAGATCAGCTTTTATTGCCGCGGCAGCTTCGATTCCATCTTACCTGTTAAATCGACCAGTGAAAATCACACTAGATCGGGATGTAGATATGATGATAACTGGGCAACGCCATAGTTTCCTAGGGAAGTATAAGGTATTCCTTTAATTACATAGATAGATTCAATCATTTAATTCATATTTTTCCATCCTACATTAAGACTTATTGTAAAATTAGTTTGACAATACCTTGATATTTCTGAGTGACGCTTGATATCGTGACATATGATAGACTGTCTAAAACCCTACTTTTTTGAATTGTGATTCCCATTGGCCCTTGTTTTGCTTTCTTACAACAACCATGATTTGTCCCACTACTTTGTGTTGAGATGAATGGGTTACTTTAACACTCCGAAAACTGAAATATCAGTAAGCCATTTGAACTGCTGTCTTTTTAGTACATTTTCTTAATAATTTCTTAGGTCTTTATTATCCCATTTTAAATGGATTATCATCAATTTGATCCTTCATCATATGTCCAAATTACCTTAAGAGAGTTTCCATAGTTTTCTCCCGAAGAAATGCTACTCCAAATTTCTGTGTGTAACATTGCCATCAACATCCTCATCAGTTAGTTAGATATATCAAATATACCTAAACTATACAGGTTCTAGTATGATTATCTAATCAACCTTCACCTCCAAAACAATGATAACTTGCTTCATTCAGAACTTGAATTCCATGTACTAAGTCCTAATCCTACTAAGCAAAATTCCTTTTATTCCAAAGCCTCTCAATGTGGCTCAATTTAGATTATTTACTATCAACTTGTTAACAATGACTGTGACATCCGATAAAAAATAAAGCATCTTGGCATTATAAAGAACCCTCCATGGTAGGATTCCAGAAGAGTTGTGATAAGAATCTCACATCGGACAATATATGACATGAATATATGTTTATAAAAGGGGACAACCTCACCTTACAAGCTAGTTTTGTTGGGATGAATTATGCCAAACTCAAATTCTAAGATGGTATTAAGCCAAGTTTAGGATTTGTTTGGCCACTTACTATCAGGTTTTCGCTATCAGGTCGCCCACCATTTATGTCCGTGCACCAAGCCTAATAGCGCTGATTGTGAGGTAGTGTGTTAAGAATATCACATCGGACAATGTATGATTTGAATATATATTAATAAATGGGGGCTAACTTCACATTACAAGATGGTTTGTAGGAATGAGTTCGGCCAAACTCAATTTCTATGATGTTGAACCCATTGCAAGTCAGTTATAAATAGCCTTACCTCAGATTTTGTAAGAGTGTGATTCCTCAACTCAGTGTGTTGTTAAATATCCGGTATACCGGTATTACGTATCGGAATTTTGGCAATCTGATACGAAAGCCAGTATACCGATTCAATTTCGCGATGCTTGCGATATCGGCGATTTTCCGGTATACCAGTTATGAATGGAATATTGGAATCCATACTTTTTTTTAAAATTTTTATTTATTTATAATAAATCATTTAAAATCATTAAGAGGGTAAGGTGAAGAGGTGGAAAAGTAGAAATATTAAAGAAGATAAGGTGAAGAGGTGGAAAAGGAGAAACATTAAAGATCAAGGTAAGGTGAAGAGATGGAAAAGTAGAATTTAGAAACATTGAAAATAGAAATTGTGGGCTACAACTTGTGTATGTCAAATATAATCAAGCTTTACTTCGAAGATATAACTTTAGGGATGAAGTCGATCCAATTTCACTTGGTGGCATAGAAGACTCATGTAATGAGTGGCTGATTGGGATGATGGATGGTGATGAAGTTGATGCTGGGAGTGAAAGAGTCTTTGAGGATGAGAATGATGAGGTTGCCCTTAATTAGGAAGCTGTTTATAGAGCTGCTTCAGGAGTTGGAGAGCCTACAAGGTATACTACGCAAACAACTAAAAAGAGAAAAGAAACTCCTAACCCGAATGTTGTTGGCACTTCATCTAAAACAAAGAAGAAGTCGGTTGGTTTTTCATCTAGGAAGGGAAAGCAACAAGTGATTGAAGTGGAAGATCCTGTCATCGAAGAATCAGAAGCTGAATTTGAGGATATTGATTCAGATGATTCCGTTGAAGAAGCTGAAGGATATGCCTCACAGTCTGAAAAGGAGAGTGATAATTATGTTGGGGAAGGGGGAAATGAGAGTAGTTAAATCTTTTATCATTATTTAGACTTTCAAGAACTATTAGTTATTAGTTTGAACTATTTAACTATTTGAGTTTTAATTCCTTTTAAATTTTTGTTTGTAGCTTATCTGTTTTAGTTATTGGATTTGAAATTTAAGTTTTTAAGTTTTTGAGTTTTCATTTCTGTTTATACTGCTTTTTGGATTCCGATATTTGTCCGTTATGCGATCCGATATTTCTCATATCGGTTTTTCGGTGATCCGATATTTTCCGATATCGATATTTAACAACACTGCCTCAACTCGAACCTTTGGCCTCGTAGTTAAAGTGACAAGAAACTCCAACCTTTGGGAAAAATCTTCCCTTAATCCCACAAAAATAAAAAAATAAAAGTGAGGGTTTGACGCAGGGTAAATAATTAACCTTATTTTGTTTCTTTCTTACATCCAAATGTTCTTGCCCATTGTTGGAGGCCTTGAGTTGATTATCAACATTATTTTCTTAATTTTTGATGTGGTTGAGTAATTAATTAGAGACATTATTTGATTCAGGTTGGATTTACAAATGAAGGGAAGGTGCTTGCATTGGATCTTGAAATTTATAACAATGCTGGAAACTCACTGGATTTGTCACTTGCTATCCTTGAACGTGCTATGTTTCATTCGGATAATGTGTATGAAATACCAAATGTGAGGATAATGGGAAGGGCTTGCTTCACTAATTTCCCTAGCAACACTGCTTTTCGTGGATTTGGTGGCCCTCAAGGCATGCTTATTACTGAAAACTGGATTAATAGGATTGCTGTGGAACTCAATATGAGCCCAGAAGTGATAAGGGTAAGATATACAATTTTGGTTTATTGTCAATTTGTCATTTTTGAATAGCACTTGAAGTTTTATATCTTCTTCGTACATAATGTGGGATTTTCCTGTCAATCTTCCTAAACCAAGTTTCTTTTTAGGAAATTAATTTTCAAGGTGAGGGATCCATATTGCATTATGGTCAGATAGTTGAGCACTGCCCTCTATCCCAGCTATGGAGTGAATTGAAGTTATCTTGTGACTTTGTGAAGACACGTGAAGAAGTTGACCAATTCAATACTCACAACCGCTGGAGGAAGCGTGGCATTGCTATGATTCCTACTAAGTTTGGTATTTCCTTTACAACGAAGCTTATGAACCAGGTAAATTCAGAATTCTATCATGTTATTTAATTAAAAAATGTGATTTCAACTGAAATTCTAAGTAATTCAGGAATGTTTAGAAGGAACCGTGTCAACTTTGTTTTATATGTTGTTGTGGTAACAATTTTCTGGCATAAGATTGGGTAGCTGCTGCAAGGAATAGGTTCAGAGGTTATTTATCTGTTATAGATGTTTCCTAATTTGGTTTCAATATTTTTTCAACTCTTTAACTTTCCTGTCTTCAGTTTTACACTGTCGGTGATCAAGCTTTCTTGAAGAAGTGTTTCATTTGAACTCTGAGCATCGTGCCTTTTAAATAGGTTAAAACATTACCATATAGTGAAAAGTTATAGTTTATTATTCCTATAAGTACCAATATACTTTATTGCACCTCTCTTGATGCTAAGAAAGTAGATAGGGAGAAACTTCTTAAGAGTTGTGATCAAGAGTAGGAAAAATTGTAGTGGGAAGCAGAAAATTAAGATTCTGGGTTACATAACACTTCAAAATTGAAAATATAAAATATGACAGCTGAGTACACCATATATTACTAAGCTCCTCCCTAAATAAAAATCCCATGATGCTAGTAATGTGGCTAAATACAATATGATCTACTTTAAAATAACGTAGAATGAAAGCAAGAAATAACCTGTAAACCAAAAAATGGTAAGAGCGTGATAGGTTAAATGCCATACACGTCTATTATCCTTTGTTTCAAAAATTTGTTTTACATTACTTATTATTTTTGTTCTGCTTTTCGTTGAAGATTTTGTTTTTGTTTAGTATTCCTATTTTATTTATGAAATAATTCCATTTTTCGAATAGAGATAACATTATGCTTGCATGTTTTCTCAACAACTGTAGGCAGGGGCTTTGGTTAATGTCTATACAGATGGAACTGTCTTAGTTACCCATGGTGGTGTGGAAATGGGGCAAGGTTTACATACGAAAGTTGCTCAGATTGCAGCATCAGCTTTCAATATCCCCCTTAATTCTGTATTTATATCAGATACAAGTACTGATAAGGTACTAAAAGTTACTCTTTAAAAAGATATTTTGAACTTTTCATGTGAAAATTATGCATGCTTGCTTCTCTTCTCTTCATAAACATTCATAAATTTTGATAGGGCTTATTATATATAGGGCCCGTTTGAATTGGCTTATTGTTAGCTTACTTGAACTTATCTACTAAAACACTTGTAAGTGTGTTTGTTGAACTCATGAAAAATGCTTATGATTATCCCATAAGCTTACCATCTTTTCATAAACTCTGACCAATAGCATACCTATTGGTTTGTGCGGACCTTATACATCACAGATGCATAACACACTTAACTGACCCGCGTTCAATCACGTCTTCCCTTTTTCACTGCACTACCCCTTACTCCATAGTTGCTACTTTCTAGTGTATTCCAAGTTTCCAACAACCCACGCCAACCCTACTAATTTCCTTTTAAGTGTGGACACATTCGTCTCTTCACCCAAATGCATCATGTAGTCTCTTGAATTTTGTTAGCTCAGATTGGTTTTCACAAAGTCTCAATTAAGGAAGCAGTCCTCGTTCGTCCTATACTAACACACTGAAATAACTTATTAATTCAATTTTTATTTATACCATGCGATATTGGCATACAGTGCTTGGAAAGTAAAAGTGTCATACATTTATGATATATTTATACATGTAATTATTAGTCTCTGTTTAATCATTTCATTTTATATATTTAGTTTGATTTACAATTTTATTTAAAAATAATATGATATTATAGTATTTTATAAATTATTATATTTTTTATTATGGTTTGACTTTCCTTTTTTTAATTAAATTTAAAAATTATAGAATCTTATAATTGCTTATGTAATAATGATTCTAATTTTTTAAGTACTTTTCGATGTACACATCAAACCGCAACTAGCTTATTCAAATTAAGCAGTTATGACATCAGCTATCATGTTATAAACTATTGTGCTCTGAAGAATTAGACAAGTTATGTATCCAAACCGGGCCTTAATTTCAATTAAAAGATAGATACCCAAATTTCTTACGACACGGTCTTATCTTATTTATCCTCGTTTATGTTATATTGTTTTTGGAAATTAGTCTGCTAGATAATATCAAGTAAATATAACACAAATTTCTAAGATAAAATATAACACAAATTAGTGTCTTCTAGATAATATCAAGTAAAAAAATATAACATTAGCGTTATATTCATCGAGTCTCCAAAGTATTTTCAGAAAATAACTTAAGCTCCTAAACAAAGATGAAAAAAAGAGTAGGTCTTTTGCATCCTTGCTGATTATATTTCAGAATGTTAATATAATATGATTCAATGTTTTACTGTTTCATCACTTGGAAGGTAGTCAAACCACTAGAGTTAGAGGAAGACTTAGAAAAACTATTAGAGAAATTATTAAGAAAGATCTCGCGATAAATGGATTTGATAGAAGCATGGTTTTTGTCTTTTTGATAGAACATTATGACGTAATTTGATCCATCTGATGTAACCAACTACACTTAGTGGGAAAAGGCTTGGTTGTGGTCTTTGTTTGTTTGTTGTTGTTGTTGTTGTTCGTAACTTACCCTTTATTGGGTCTGGGGCTATTCTTTCTGATGCTAAATTGCTGTCATGTCTTCATGCTTGCTGTACAATTAGGTTCCTAATTCTTCTCCAACAGCAGCTTCTGCAAGTTCTGATATGTATGGAGCAGCGGTTTTAGATGCATGTGAGCAAATAATGGCACGCATGGAACCTATTGCTTCCCAACATAAATTCAACACTTTTGCTGAGGTATTCTTGTATTTTCTGTTTTTGCTTCTCAGTCTATGAAGAGATCCACTCAATAAATGAATATAACAGCACATTAGTTCATTCTATTACAGAAATGGCTTATGTATGTCAGTCTGTGTGTGTAGCTTTTGTAATTGTGTCTGCTGTTACATAGTGCATTGTGGTTGAATACTACTGATCTTTTTGTTATGCTTTTATTGTTTTCAGCTAGTTAATGCGTGCTATGCAGAGCGAATTGACCTTTCTGCCCATGGATTTTATATTACACCTGATATTGGCTTTGATTGGATCACGGGTAAAGGAAAACCTTTTAGGTATTTCACTTACGGGGCTGCATTTGCCGAGGTTGAAATTGACACGTTGACTGGAGATTTTCACACCAGGGTGGCAGACATAATTTTGGATCTCGGTTATTCTCTGAACCCAGCAATAGATGTTGGCCAGGTGCTTTTCTTTTATGATTGTTCATTATACATTTTATTGATTTCTAAATAAGCGAAGAACTTTATTGAAGATAAAGAGACAAGAGAGAACAGGAATTCCACTAAACTAAATGAAGAAGGTTGAAAGGAAATAACATGTCAGTTTACTTATATTTTAATAAAAAATGCATTTTTTCTAGCATCAATAGTTTTTATTGTTGTATTCATCTTTTTTTAATCAAATTGCTTGTGTTGACTTATTGTTGATTTAAAGAGAGAATTAATTATCATTATTGTATTACTACTATATATACCAGCCTTAGAGCTGAGCAATAAACATAACAGTTGTTTACCATTCCTTTCAATATGGTATCAAGAGCTCTGTGTTAGGGTTTACTGTAAAGCTTCCACACCAGTTGGCCTGCTCTGATACCATATTGAAAGGAATGGTAAACAACTGTTATGTTTATTGCTCAGCTCTAAGGCTGGTATATATAGTAGTAATACAATAATGATAATTAATTCTCTCTTTAATAGAGAATAAAGAGAAATAAAAGACAATAAATAGAAATAATAAAAAAAGGAAATAAGATATTTTCCAACAGCGAGATATTACTTGACCAGGATAACACAATGTTTGTTTGTATAAAGTTAGCTTTACTTTGTGAGAATTGTAAAAAAATACATAATCAAAAGCTGTTTTCCTGGAAGTCTTTGTTGCTGGATGTTTGGTTCTGGATTCTTGGTTGTATGAACTTTTTTTGGGTAAAGATGAAAGTTGGTTTCCTGGTTGTAGAACATTCAAAACTTTCAAAACTTCTTTTGAATTACAACTTCCTGTTGGGTCATTAATTCGTGGGGTCAACAATGTGGGACTTCCCCGCACTTTGTTTCTCTAAGTTTCAAACTCACACTTGTTATTCTCAACACTTCATACTTTAATTTTTCCTCCCTATTTTTGGAAATTTTGTTTGATATATCATTGCATAATATATTGCTGTTTATGCTCACAGATAGAAGGAGCTTTTATTCAAGGTTTGGGTTGGGTTGCTTTAGAGGAACTTAAATGGGGAGATGCGGCTCATAAATGGATCCCCTCTGGGTGGCTTAACACCTGTGGACCTGGAGCTTATAAAATTCCTTCTATAAACGACGTTCCCTTGAAATTTAATGTCTCACTTCTGAAGGTATATTCCTGAATCCTAAACATGTTTCAGTTCTTTCTTGGGGTGTATGGTAACTGTGGGTGATACTAACTGAAGTGAGAGTCCGTTGTGCTATGTTGCCCAATGGCACAATGGAGTCATAGGTTAATGGGAAACACGTTTTAGTTATTTGGCTATTCTGGTTGAGAAAATTGAAGATACCTGCATGTTCACTTATTTGTTGTGTGATCTTACTTGCAGGGTTATCCAAATGTAAAGGCAATCCATTCGTCTAAAGCAGTTGGCGAGCCTCCGTTTTTCCTAGCATCAGCTGTATTCTTTGCCATAAAGGATGCCATCCAAGCTGCAAGAGTTGAAATGGGGCGCACTGACTGGTTTCCTCTTGATAGTCCAGCAACTCCTGAGAGAATTCGGATGGCTTGTTTAGACGAATTTACATCATCTTTTGTTAATTCAGATTTCCATCCCAAACTTAGTGTCTGATACTCTATTTATTCATTTGTTAAGTTTCTTGGCATATCAACAAATGAAACCTCTGAAGAGAGCATCACATGTACGTACACTTGATAGAAAATAAGTTATATAGGGGATTGAGATTACTAATAATGGACTCAAGTCTAGAAAATGTCCAAAGTCTCACACCTTGGTAAGATGTAGCATCTGCTGCACTGCAGCAAAGCAATGACAACACCCACTTGCATCGGTATGTTATCTGTTTGCTTTCTAAATTTAAATTCCCTTTACTACTGGTCTTACCATTACAAATGCATTTTCATTTGTATACAACCTGTCGCTATTTGTGATTATGAAGCTTAAGATTTACTTAATTAGCTTACCATTATATATTTCAATTTAAACTTTAAGGCACACACACAAATAGTGTGTTCTAGTCGTGAAAGGAATCACTTGAAATGTTTGGATTAGATTGACTTTTTATGGGGAAAACTTTACTAAATAACAGGTTTCTTTGGAAGGAGTGGTATTAATTATATCATGCAAATATGTAAGGATTAACAGCAATTACAAATGATTTCAAATATAATATGAAGAATGTTCAGGACAAAACAGACTTTTGAATTAACAATGAAACATAATGACACAACAGGTCTACATTCATAACAATGCTATTCGATGTAGACCCGGATATAAATGAAATAACAACAACGTATGGAATAATTTTATTGAAACAAATTAAGTTGGTTCAGCTGCATTAATAGACTCTTGGAGGTGGTGGTGGTGGAGAGTTGTAGAGGTAGGGAAGGTGATAAGCTGGATGCTTGTGGACCTTAGGAGTGGTTGATTTACGGATATATGGGGGAACATGGGAAGAAGGTGGAGGTGGAGACTTGTACACATATGGAGGAGGTGGTGAAGGAGATGGTGGGGGAGGAGACTTGTAAATATATGGAGGTGGTGGTGACGGGGATGGTGGTGGTGGAGATTTGTAGATATATGGTGGAGGAGGTGAAGGAGATGGTGGTGGAGGAGACTTGTAAACATATGGAGGGGGAGGGGAAGGGGATGGAGGTGGTGGAGATTTGTAAACATATGGAGGTGGTGGTGAGGGGGAAGGCGGTGGTGGAGACTTGTACACATATGGAGGTGGTGGTGATGGAGAAGGTGGCGGTGGGGACTTGTAGACATATGGTGGTGGAGGTGATGGGGACGGAGGAGGTGGAGACTTATAGACATACGGAGGCGGTGGTGATGGAGAGGGGGGTGGAGGAGATTTGTAGAGATATGGTGGGGGAGGTGAGGGAGAAGGTGGTGGTGGTGACTTGTAAACATATGGTGGAGGAGGTGAGGGGGAAGGCGGTGGTGGAGATTTGTAGACATATGGAGGTGGTGGTGATGGAGAAGGTGGTGGAGGGGACTTGTAGACATATGGAGGTGGTGGTGATGGAGAAGGTGGTGGAGGGGATTTGTAGACATATGATGGACGAGGTGAAGGGGATGGAGGAGGTGGAGACTTATAGACATACGGAGGCGGTGGTGAAGGAGAGGGAGGTGGAGGAGATTTGTAGACATATGGTGGGGGAGGTGAGGGAGAAGGTGGTGGTGGTGACTTATAAATATATGGTGGAGGAGGTGAGGGGGAAGGCGGTGGTGGAGATTTGTAGACATATGGAGGTGGTGGTGATGGAGAAGGTGGTGGAGGGGACTTGTAGACATATGGTGGAGGAGGTGAAGGGGACGGAGGAGGTGGAGACTTATAGACATACGGTGGCGGTGGTGAAGGAGAGGGAGGTGGAGGAGATTTGTAGACATATGGTGGGGGAGGGGAAGGAGATGGTGGGGGTGGAGATTTGTAGACATATGGAGGTGGCGGTGATGGAGATGGTGGGGGTGGAGATTTGTAGACATATGGAGGTGGCGGTGATGGAGATGGTGGTGGTGGGGACTTATAAACATAAGGTGGAGGTGGTGAATGAGATGGCGGGGGTGGAGATTTGTAAGTATATGATGGAGTTAATTTGTGATAATTGTGTGAGTGTTCTGCATGCTGTGGGACTTTTTGTGAGGATGGATATTCTGCATGCTGTGGGACTTCTTGTGAGGATGGATATTCTGTAATCTTTGGATGTGGTGAAGAGTAGTACTTTGGCCGGGATGCATAATAAGGTTTATCAGCAGCAACATTAATATGAACACTGATTGCAATTAGGCAAAATGCCAATGCATAGGTGAGTGAAGTTCCCATCTTCTCTTTGAAATGGTTTGCTTTGAAATTTAAGTATGCATCATCCCTTTATATAGTGTTAGCTTCTTTTAATTGTGCCTATAACATCTCTTTGTTAATGCATCTTAAATTACATGTATGCTGCTCCACTACTCTTTTTTTTAAAACACATTTATATTTTAAGTTGAAGACTTAAAAGTATTGGTTGTCCATTAAGGGAGTTCATATTTCTCAGTCTCATAATATAGAACAGAAAATTAACAAAGTCAAGGAAGAGGGTAGGTAATAGCATGGCTGGATATTAGCATTTGGCACATAACTTAATCATAATAAATGAACACGATTAGATATTTCTAATAAGATATATTGTAAAAATATTTAATTTCGCCCACCGTGGGGCTCGAACCCACGACCACAAGGTTAAGAGCCTTGCGCTCTACCAACTGAGCTAGACGGGCTAATTGTAATTTAATTTTGCTTAAAGTATTTCAAAGAAATCAATTATACGGGCTAAAGATGAAGAGTGAAAAAGTTGAGAAAAATATTGCAAGAGGTTAAAGTTATTCCGCTTTTGTGCTAATCAATGTTTTTTTTATGAAAAGTGAAAAAGTTGAGAAAATATTGCAAGGGGTTAAGGTTAATCCAACTTCTGTGCTAATTGATTGGTTAGTTTGTGTTGATGAATAAATTTTAGGCAGTTTGATAGTTTTTCATGTGATCTTGATATATATAGCATAAGGAAATTACATGGCGCAGTTTAACGTGCGTGAAGGATGTGAGAATATTTTTGAGGGATCTTGGATGATATTATATCATTACTTAAAGGTTTGTGAATAATCTTCAAACTTTGATCTAACATCAGAAAATATAGTCTGCACATCAGTTTGGGTGTGAACTTAGACTATGCATGGAATATTTTGATGAAATCATTCTACTTACTTTAGGAGAAGCAGTGGGTCATCATTTGAATGTCCACATTAGAACAATGGATGTGTTTCATGGTAAATTTGCAAGAATATGAGTTGAGATGATTTGAGTTTCTATATCTTTGGGCAACTATACTTTTGGGACAATACGTCTAATATGTGAACTTCCACCTATTGTTCAAGAGTTGTAGAAAATATGGTCATGTCCCAAGAAATTTCACTCTGGCTATATCGAAAAATAAAGTTATGGCGCCGCAAGTGAAACAAATTTAACACCATGATACCGCTAAGTTAATCGTAATGGACGGTGACAATTAGCAAGAGAAAAATCAAGGAGATATTAAAAAGATGGGTAAAATATGGAAAAAAATATGGTTGACTTTGTTACCGAGACAACCTACACCCAAAATCCTGCCTTCGCTTGTGTTTTTTTTCTTCTTAATGTTCTATGATTGGTTTTCTAGACTTTAAAATTCTAGTGTAGAATGGGAGGGAATTTTATAGTCTCAATAGCCGCTACCATATGCATGATTTTCTAAAGTGTTTCAAGACTCATGGGTTGTTTTATGTGAAAATCATACAAAATTTCCAACATTTGAAGAGATTTTTGAAGAATGAATTGTGTGTGGTTATTGAAGTAATGGAGGTCGAAGGATATTGGGGTTTGTGGGTCTTAATTAATCATATTCCTTTTCTAATGTCTAGAGTTTAATGTGATACTATCTTTGTGATCTACGAATTTAACATTGTTCAACCATACTATATTATTGGAGGAGACAAATTTTATAAAGTTATTGCAAATAAGTTTTGCGGCATGATAGACAAATGTAACTTATTGGAATTAGGTTTTTTTAAAAGATATCATTTATTGTCCAAAAAAAAATCATTTGGTCATTCTTTGTATAGGTGGTCATTTACTATCTCTCAAAGATTTGATCGAGGGATCTTTGGTGCAGACTAACATATGTATTTTCCATATGGATTATCTTCTTCAATCTTAATCGATTAGAGGGCAATTTCACTTCATAATCGATTAATAAATGCTTCCTAGTTGATTAACTTTAGGGCAAAATAAATTTTAAGAACAATTTTAGAAACAAATGATGTTTATAAAAAAATTTAAAGTGTGTGTACATTACTTACTTTGAGAGTGACTCACACTTATTACAAATTAATGATTATGATAAAATAAGGGACACATAAGTCTTTAAAATTGAAGCTCCACATCAAACCTTCTTTAGAGTAAAGACAAGTCTTGAGTTACTTAAGTTAATTACTTGCAAGTTCTAGAACGTTTTCTACAATATTTCGAAGCCACTCCAGAAAAATAGTTCTTGTTTAAAAAATATGAAAGAGGATTTCGTTCCTACAATTTCAAATACTCCAACAAAAAAACCAACCCAAAAAACAATCTAATATCAACCACAAAAAAGGACAAGTCCGATCTAAAGCCAAAAGACGGTCAAAGATAATAACAAACATTAACATATTCTCAAACACATTTTTAACATGCACTCAACTATTGATAAAAATATACGCATTCCATTCAATCACTCAATCATGTGAGTTTCATTCTTTATTTAGTAGTACACATTCTCAATCTGTTGATATATAAAATCTAAGAAAATATCAGTAAACCATAGAGTAAATTGAGAAAAGAGTTTCCATCCAACATTTCTCCATCCTAAACTAGTTTATTTGTTGGTTTTTCATCATTATCTTATACTTCATAGGTTCTCTTCTTGAAAACTAAGCTCCACCAGAACCATATTTCTTTCCCAACATAATCACCTGAAGTTTATCATAACTTGCAAGCACACCAGCACCAGCAACTGCTCTAAGTATGTTTGCACCAGCACCTTTGAAGAGATTTTGGATTCACTTTATCGATCATGTTGATGTCAATAATGTTATAATAATATAAATAGCAAGAAGGAACTCTCAATTTCTACAGCATACAGGCTTGTGTTCAGCTTTGATACTACCAAGATTCGTCATGATTATTTAAAATGTTGAATGAATGTTTCTCAAATTGATTGATCATACAACAACAAGGAGATAACTCATCTTCTTTTTTGAAAGAATGGTTGAAACTCCATGCAGAAATTTCAGCTTGAAGTATTCTTTGAATGTTGAACAAACAATTTCTTGTAAGATAGATTCATGTTCCTCTATCAATCAATCTGTGAGATTTAAAAATTCCTTTGTTATTTGAAACATGTGTTATTTGAGATAAAAGTACTGAATATAGCTTTTGATTGAACTGAGAAAATGGAAAGGAAGTTCTATGGAAATTTGTTATGGTCTAGATTATTTTGACTTAGGACAAAGTTTGGCTGCTCTTAACTTTGAATTATTGAATTCATTTGGGATAAGTTGTTGTTCAATAGATATTTTTGAATAAAGTTGATGCTTATTAAATTATACTATTCTTTTCAATGACATGGTGCTATTGTTATAAGGAGAATGGTCAAGTATGAAGATGGTTTCACATTGGGATATTCATGCATTCACGCAACTAGTGAATTGGATTGGATAGTTCCATATTATAAAAAAAAAAAAAAACATTAGGTTTTGTTTACTATTATAATTAAAAGACAATAATTTTTAAATTGATTAATATTTGTAATACTAGTATATCAATGATTTGATTTAAACGTATTTCATATTTATATTTAAAAATATTATAATAAATTTTACTTTTTACAATAATTAAATCATCCATTGCTTCTATGTTGTTGCACAACTTCACAATCTACTTCTAACCAGGACTGATCCAATCATTTCGGAGACCCGGTTCTAATTTTTAAAATATAATTTTTCATATAAATAATAATATATTTGTTATATTTTAACATATTATTAAAAAACTGAATAATATATATTTTAAAAACTTATATATTTTCTATAAAAAATAATAGAATAGTTCAAATAAAATATTAAATTCATTAGTAAAAAATTATTAAAAAAAGTTAAATTACAAATTAAAGTGTTTGGACGAAATTTTTTTTGTAAAATTATATTACTTTCAATATCTTTTATAAATTAAAAAGAATAATTTTAACATCTATTTATTTAAACATTCATCATTAAATTTTTTAATATAATTAAAATCACATTATTTTTTTAAATAACATAAATTTAAAATAACTTTTCTTTCTAAAAATTTATTTAAAATAATATAAAATATAAGTGATATTTTAAAATCTAAAAAACTAAAACAGCATAATAAACTACTTAAAATAATATTTAAAATATTATAATAAACTAATCACATATAAATAGGAGTGATATTTTAAAATCTAAAAATCTAAAAATCTAAAACAGAATAATAAAATACTTAAAATAATATTTAAAATATTATGATAAACTATTCACATATAAATAGGATCAACTCCTTGAAGGCACCTTTGTTGTTAAACTAAAAAAATGAAAATAAATAGCAAAACATCAGTTAGCATGAATTATACAGACACCTTATCTATTGCTTAGCAATTAGCTTACATCATCAACCGCTGGGACATCTGACACTTTTATTTATTAGTTTGAATATAACATATTTAATAGATAGTGTAATAGCCCTTCTAATTCTCCAATAATTATTAAAGTAAATAGAATGCATAATAAGAGAAGTGTAACATAATTTACTTTTAATATATATTAAAACAATATATATATATATATATATATATATATATATATATATATATATATATATATATATATATATATATATATATACGAGTCATAATCATAACACATATGTGAATTTCATTCTTTATAAACAATTCATGCATTTTCACAGCGGATCATTTAATAATCACAAATACTATTAATGATTATATCTCATACTATAATCATTGGATGAAAAGTAATGAATTCATAATATAACAAAGTCATTAGAATTCATGCATCGACACCAAGGCCACATCAACATAGTATCTCAATCATACAAATCAAAATAGATGAGAATACATAATAAATCTCATCAAAGCAGAAATCTAGATAAATTCGTGTTACATGACCAGAGCAATGACTAGACTACCTAATAAAGGATAAACTAGCTAGACTCCTCAACTAGTCTCGTGCGAAGCACCGCTATCCTCAGAACCTGCATGTTACCCACATAGAGGCAACATCATAACAGAAGGGTGAGAATTCACATCATTATTCAAAAGTATATAAATGAAAATAATGAAGAAACAACATCTATTCACGAATTTCACACACTTCAAGTGATATTCCAAGATATCATGATCATACAAATATTACAAGTATAATATGTTCATATGTATAATGTAACGCCCTGTTTTAATTAATATTGTATTATATTAATATTTTCGAATTACCGATCAATATTTATTTTGCGACGAGAATATTTATATTAATCAATATATTTATTAATATATTTGGCGACGTCCCGTTCGGTTCGGTAAAATATTATTCGAACCGATATTTAATTTCCCGGAATTATTTTAATTAATTGAATTAATAATATTATTAGATATTATTTAAGTGTTAATTTATAAAAATAAGTTAGGGGTGTGGGGAGCAATTGAAGAGATTGGGTTTTACACCCTTGTTGCTAGTAAGGATACATATAAGCCATTTTCCTCATTCTTTCCATTTTACAACAAAAACCTAACATAGAAGCATGAAGAGAAAGAGAGGGTTTTGGGAAGAAGAAGAAGAAGAGGAGCAAGAGAGGAAGCCTTGGTTGGTTGTGGTAGAGGAATCATGAAGCTTTGCAAGAACAAGATGAGGTAAGGGGTTTGATTTCTCTATCTCATATTGTTAGGCTTTGATGTTTATGTTTTGGATTTGGGGGAAAGTGGATAAGTTAATTTATAGAGTTTTGGTTGATTGTTTGATTGAAATAGATTAGAAGAGTTGGATTAGGAGTATGGTTTGTGGGTATATTAGATGCTAGCTAGTAGAAATGAAAGTTTATATAATGGAAATGAAGAAAAAAATAAGAAAACTGGGAAAACTGTTAGAAAACACAGACTGTTTCAAAACGCAGGAAGAAGAAGAGGAAAACGAATGAAAAGTGAAGCATGGGGGAGGCGCCCACCTCCATGTGTGGGGCAGCCACCCCCTCCCCTGAGGCCCACGCCTCCATTGGTATATGAGGCCAGGGACGTTCGTCCCTTAGGATGAGTGTGCAGCGAAATTCTGTTTGCAAATTCTGTTCGTTGTATGTCTGTTTCCTGCATAACCGGTTTCTGTCTTCTGCAATATTTCCATTTTGGTTCTGTTTGTCCCAATTTCTACAATTTCACATAGTAATGATTTATATTAATAAAATATAATTAGGAGATAAGATAGCCGATTAAATTTGGGACCCGATTATGTTTCGATTTTCCGATTCTGGTAAATTCAGCGACGGAGCACGTTGCTCCGAATTCAACGAAAATTGACGTGTTAGTTAAGTTCGACGTGTAGAACGTAGTGGTGAGGTTAGTTTTTAGAAATTACGAGTTTTTACGAGATGAACCGAAATAGGCCAATTTACGGTTAAATTGAATTGTATTGAGGTTTAGTCGATTTAAGACACGTATGGACAATCCGATTTCGATGTTGACGATTATGATTAATGCCGGTTATTAAGAGTAACTTTCGCGACGATTATTGATGTTGTGATTATTTTTCCGTTTTTGGAATTGGGTGAATTAATTGATAATGGTGCGGAGTGAGTAAACATAATGTTTGCGACGGTGTATTTATCAATGAATACTTGTTTATATGCGATGTTATGATATACGTCTTTGTACATGATGATGTGATGATTATATTGATGTTGTTAATAAATGCTTCCGATTTGTGAACGCATGACTTTTGATAATGATGAATTATATGTGACGTTTTGCATAATGCAAATATGATGCGATGATATATTTATCTTGATTTGGATAAATTATGGCGATGTGGGCTTTATGCCAATTTTGATGAGCGATGATGATGTTTTTGTGTTGTGTTGTTTTATTGTCGAGTCACATACATTGCATTGGCGACGATGGGCTTTTATGCCAAGCGACGAGGCTTTTATGCCAAGCGACGAGGCTTTTATGCCAAGTGTTCCTATTTATGGACAAAGTGACGGGTACCACATGCATAACATAGTCGTGTCTCATGGAGTCGGTTATGTTTATGTTTGAGTTGTTTGGTGTTGGGTTTTAATTGATTGATGATGTTGAATTGCGATGACATATGATGCTTTGTTTGGTGATGACCTTTAGGATAGACATGAAATGAATATGATTTGATAATTTCATGATAACTATGCGGTGAATATAAACGATGAGTTTTGCGATGATTTAACTTGGATGAAATGCTTAATGCATATATGATGTGATGATGTTAGCGACGACGGGCTTTAGCCAATTTGTGATGATTTTATATAGGTTGCTTAAGTTATTAGTATCGTTTGATGTTGTTGTTTATAATTGCCGTATGGATTAGTGACGTATTAACTTGTGACGACTTCGTGGTGAGGAACGTTTATGTGTTGTTGTGACGATTTATGTCAAGAAGGTTATGGAGATAAAGTGTAGGATTATACACATTAGTATGGCGATTAAAGTAAGTAAGTTTTGATTATGTGTTGGAATTACACTTATTAATTTATACCCTTTATAATTCCGAAATTATATATATTTATCATCTTTTAATTATATGTTTTGGAGTATCTCACCCTTTACTTGTTTCGCCGTTACCTTTATATTGGTAACGTGCAGGTTATGAAGACGGAGTTTATAGCTGCTATTAGTCGAGTCGGTGTCGCTCTGATACGTAGCACTCAGGGGGAATTATTATGTTGTCTTGTTGTTGTTCTTTTGTTGTTTTCCTTTGTAAATAAGAATCATACTTTATGAAAATATGATTTATTAAGGAAGTTTAATAAAGAAGATGTTTTGATGTTTTTGAATCAATTTATGTTTTCCGACGATGCTATGTATCCGAGATCTATACTTTAAAGTAAATAGTTTAAAGTGAGTTATTTTTGAAGGTGTGATGCCTATTGGATTTGTGAAATTTTAAATTACTCTGATTTTTGCATATTAAACATTGGGTAATATTGGGGTGTTACATATAACGCCTAGCATAATTATCATTCCATCCAAACAATCCAATAATACACATAATTAAACATCACAATTTCATTCTACACATCGCATATTAAATAATGACTCATGTGACAACAATAAATATTAATAATATGAGTTTTAATAACGGTTGGAAAATCAAAGAGTTTTAATAATTATTCTGACCATTATAATTGTATATTAAATTCCCATTAATTCTATTCTAATTAAAATCAATTTTATTTGTACTATGTGTAATATAATATGAAACTACATTGTTAGATACAACTTTGTTGTCAGTTTAAGATGATTTTGATTTTGTATAAATTTTGAAATTGGTAATATTTCTTATGGAAAGATTTTGTGCAGTAATTGTGAAATATTCATTTTATTTTGTAACGTTTCTTTTGTAATGTTTGATTTGATTTTGTTTCTTTTGGAAAGATTTTGTAATCTTTCTTCTGTAATATATATAAATATAAATATATATAGTCTTTAAGTTTGTATTTTTTTCTATAGAATATTTAAACCTAAGAAATACGTTGGTGATAGATAAAATAAAAACATCTTTATAAAAAATGTCATAAACTTATTACTAAATTATTTTAAATTCAAAATAATTTATTTGTTCAAATATTCAAATATTATAAATAATTTAAATTGTAATGTTTAATATTTGGTAATATTATTCAATATCATACTTTATATTTGTCAAGTATTGAAGAGTCAGAAGTTGAAACTTCTGAAGAGTCAGAAAATGACATTGTAAATTCTGAAGATGAGTCAGAATTTGAGGTTTCAGAAGAAGAAGATTTAGAAGATGACTCGAAGCTGAACACAAGTCAGAATCCGAAAGTGATTCTGAGTTTGAAGAAGAATTAGAAGATGAGTTAGAATCTCAAGGAGATTCTGCTTCTGAAGATGAGTCAGAACACGAAGGTTTTGAAGATGAGTCAAGACTTGAAAGTTCTGAAGAAGAGTTAGAGTCAGAAAATGAAGAATCTTCTGGAGACTCTAAGGATGAGTCAGATAGTGAATCTGATTTTAATCCAGATTTTGATGATGATCCAAAATCTGGTGGCGATCATGTTTCTCGAAGGGAAAACTCTGAAGACGTAGGTTCTGGAGGACAAACTTCTGGAGATGATCATGCTTTTGGTGGTAATCATGACTCTAAAGGTTGATCTTCTGAAGGAGGAGCTTCTAAAGGCAGTCCACCCTCTTATGATGGTCATGATTCTGAAGGAGGAACTTTTGAAAGTGATGGTTATGGACAAGGTCCAGAAGTTAACAAAATGAAACTTCTGGTGGAAGTAACGGTTCTAGAATCAAAGAGTTTTAATAACTATTGTGCCCGTGAAAGTAAAGGTTCTAGAATCAAAGAGTTTTAATAATTATTGTGACCATTATAATTGTATATTAAATTTCTATTAATTTTATTCTAATTAAAATCAATTTTATCTGTACCGTGAGTATGTGTAATATAATACGAAACTACATTGTTAGATACAACTACAAGACCGGACTGATGTATATTGAATATTCTTTTGTTGTCAGTTTAAGATGATTTTGATTTTGTACAGATTTTGGAATTGGTAATATTTCTTATGAAAAGATTTTGTGTAGTAATTGTGAAATATTCATTTTATTTTATAATGTTTCTTTTGGAAAGATTTTGTAATCTTTCTTTTGTAATATATATATATATATATATATATATATATATATATATATATATATATATATAATTTTTAAGTTTGTCTTTTTCTATAGAATATATAAGGCTAAGAAATAGGTTGGTGATAGATAAAATAAAAACATCACAAATAAAAAATGTCATAAACTTATTACTAAATTATTTTAAATTCAAAATAATTTATTAGTTCACATATTCAAATATTATAAATAATTTAAATTATAATATTTAATATTTGGTAATAATATTCTATATCATATTTTATATTTTCCAAGCATTCAGATTAATTGGTTATAAAAGACTCGATTATAACTTTTCAGTTAAAAATCTAAAAATGATCTCTTTCCCTACGGATATCTACAATAATAAATGTTATATTATTTTTTACAATTGTAATTTTTTACTATCAATAATACATTTATATTAAAGCAAAAATGATTATATTATTAAAATTATTATTCTCTCTTATTTTCATATTTATAATATAATAAAAAATAAATAATCTTTTTATCCATAAAATTTTATAATATGATAAAAAAATATTTTTTTATAAACAGAATAACGTTATAATAATTTTTATATTATAAACGTGAATAAGTTACAAATATTTTTATAATAAAAAAAATTTAACTATTGATGCAATTGTTTTTAATAGAAATAAGTTAAAAATAATTTCATAAAACATTACACGGACA
The DNA here is from genome assembly GCA_021764765.1 of Vicia sativa. NCBI lineage: Eukaryota > Viridiplantae > Streptophyta > Magnoliopsida > Fabales > Fabaceae > Vicia > Vicia sativa. The sequence continues at coordinate 136,688,340 of CM038792.1, read as the reverse complement.
CTTATAAACAGAAAAAAATCTATATTGATATAATTATTTTATTAATGTAAATAAGTTATAATATTAAACAAAAGAACTAAAGTATCGGTAAATATCCTTCTTACATATATTTTTATAAATAGACAAACGGGTACTAGATATTTATAATTGGAAAAAAATTACAATAATTTCATAAACGATAATAAGTTACAATAATTTTTATAAAAGAGAATAAGTTACTAATATTTTTATAAACGAGAAAAATTGAAGTATTAAAACAATTGTTTTTAAAATGAATAAATTAAAAAAAATAAAATTGTCACACAGGTTTTAGGCACTTATAAAGAGTAAAAAGTATACAGTCTTCCGTGCTTATTGTGAAGCAATATTTATGCATATTGTGAAACAATATTTGTTTGGTATTTGGTAATACCCATCTTTTAATTATTTTTTTTATAGTTGTTTTATATAATTAAAGTTTACTCGATTTATAGTAAGTACATATCAATATTTAAAAGTTGATGCATATTATTATCCTATATTTGTAACTATGTCAATATTAGTTAATTGAAAAATGAATTCAAATTTTTCAAATGATGGTTTGGTAGACATGTAATGTGAATCCAGACAAGTATATGATTAATAAAAAATTATTTTATTTTATTTAATCAAAATTAAGTATTATTTTTTCATATCTATTTTAATATTTACGGGTAGATGTGAACGTATCTATGAGATACCAATTATAAACTGTTAATTTTAATTTTCATCTTTTAAAATTTTATTTTGCTACTATTTAATTTAATTGAAGTTAGAGAATCGGTGGTAGGTTTATTATAAATACGGATCAAAGCTTAAAAATTAAATACATATTATTAGTCTGTATTTATTACTATGTGAATATCAACCCATTAAAAAATAAAATTCATACTTTATAAATGATAATCTTATAGACGTGTAGTGTGAACCTAGACATGACCTATGCTATTGATATATATTTTTTAAAATTGAAAATCATATCATATCCGCAAACATTTCTTCTATATGATCTTTTACTGTATCAGATTTCTCTTGATTTAGTTGAATATGTGTTGACACAGATTCTGTTGAAATTTTGGGAAGAATTTCTCTAATCAAAGGTTGTTGTTGGAGCTACAATGTTCACAATTTAGTTCATGTTAAAAGACATATAAATAAGACCTAATGTAGATATTCATTTAAAATTGAAATTTGACGAGTAACAATCATACATTGTAGGTTTGTAAAAATTGTAAATATGATATATAAAAAGAAGGAGGTTTGGAAAAATTGAGTAATATCTAAAAAGTAATATTATTTGAATTGGAAAAATAATTTTATTCTTGAATTTTGTTAACTTATCTGGATTCACGGTAGACGTGGACGTATCTATAAAATACCAGTTCTAGACTGTTCATTCTAATGTCCATCTTTTAACTATTTCTTTTGTTGCTGTTATATATAATTGAAGTTATAAAAATGGTTGTACGATTTATTATAAAAAGATTTAGAGTTTAGGTTTCGTTATTCATTAGGATGAAATAAATATATTAATATATGTATATATATATTATAATAATTAAAATAAACATGGTAACATATGATTTTATTCTTGAGTTTTGTTAACTTATCTGAATTTACGGGTATATGTGAACGTATCTATGAGATACCAACTCTAGATTAATTTTTTTTGTTGAATTACATTAACTTATCTTTATCTTAGATATATATAAATGAACTTTACAAAATTCTAATTAGATACATGAAATATAAAATCTCAACGGCACCCGTGCAACAACACGGATTTCTTACTAGTATGACTATATATAGTACATAATGCACGAGGGAGACAACACGATATAGATATCAACTTTCTAACTAAGATTAGAAAATACTATCAAACTCTCTAATTTACCCTTGTCATAAAAGTATATTTGCACTACAATTTACCTATTCTTATAATTCACTAAATACAAATTCATCTACTCTACTATCTGCTACCTATCTACTATCAAATTAACAAATTAACCCCTACAAACTACCTATTCATTCGACATATGTTTCAATTTGATTGGACCAAATTAATTTATTATTTTTTCCTCTAACATATGATATGAAGATTTTCAATTAGAAACATCACTTTCTGTTCACGATTCAAACTATCATTCCCTCTTCTCTCTTCTCTCTTCTCTTTCCTCAAACCATAAAAATGATTGAACAAAAAAAACCTAGAACACACCTCCCAACCGTCACAAACCGTTCAAGCAAGAAGATGAATCAGCTTTATCCGCCAAAGCCGAAAAGCTTCGTTCTCTTCAATCTCAGTTCTCCGCAAATCACCCCGATAGCATGTATGTTGTTGATTCTCTCTTCAATTTCGCTTACTGAATTTTCGTTTTCCTTTTGTTTTGATTTTGATAAATCTGGTTGCAAATACACACAACCTCGTCGACAACCATCCATCTTCAACAAATCCTTCGCGGCTAGGAGAAAAATGGTATGTTTCTGATCTCGATTTCATCTATTGATGTCCCATGTTTCTGCATAACCACTTGTTTTGTAGTTCTTTTTGTTATGTGTGATATAGTCTTTGGTGGCAAATGAAGAATTTCTGCATATTCTACGTGTGCTGAACATCGATGTCGATGGGAAACAGAAGATAATGTTCTCACTCATCTCAAAATCATTTTCGGAAACCATTTTTGATGCGTCATTGTTAGTTTGGTTTTTACAGATCCGGAGACTTGGTTAGAGGTAAGAAAAATTGCTCAAATCTCACTGTGGAACATGAAAAATTGCTCAAATCTCACTGCAAGAAAAATTGCTCAAATCTCACTATAAGAAAAGTTGCTCAAATCTCATTGTCGCTTGTGTTTTGTCATTTGTTTGAATTTACGTATTTTCTGTGTTTAACTCTTTGTGAAGGTTTTCATCAGTGTCGATAGGGTACAAGAATGTAAGTGTTCTCCAAGGCGTGGCAACCAACTATGTGAAACCTCGTATACCTCTTGAAGTTATGTGGACATATAATGATTACATGGATGAATATAAGGATTTCACACTCGATCCTGTTAAGTTTCCGGTAGAGAAAATGAGTTTTTTTGATATCCTTCACAAATATGGTCAACAATACAGACTTATCTTGGATCCAGGTACCTAATTGTAACACCATAAACACAAGCCGTAGTAATGCTACATCATAACGGATTTTGTCGATTTTGTTATTGTTTTGAGGCAAATTTTGTACACATGTAATTTGTCATAACATGTTTTACTTTGTTTTGGATTTAGGTATCCTAAAGCTTGGAATATATTTCAACCGAATGTTTCAATAGTAAAGCCTCCTATAGGTTTATGTTTATGAATTTTGCTTTGTTGTTTAATATAGGTTCAATACGTTGAAGGTGTTGAAATGTCTGGAACCCTGAAAAATATAGTGGTTGTTTCTTATTGTTGATCGTCTACCGTAATTTTAAATTGTGGTGTTCAATATAACCGTTTTTTAAGTCTTTGCAATAGCATTCCAACCGCGATTGTGGCTGCATATGTGTGAATATTACCATGATTTAAGGGTTTAAAACCATGATTTACTATGTATAGATTGCAAACCATGACATTTGGTGCAACTTACTTTTTTAAAGTTGGCATAATTTTGGAACAAGACACACTTCTCAACCAAGCACACAACATTGGTGTCTCAGGAAGCCAACGTCTGGTGCGGGCGTGCGGCATATGTTCAAGGCCCGGACATAAAAACTCACATGGATGGAATATATGCTAGCATGGGAGTATGCCCACAACATGAGTAAGTAGAAATTTCTTTCAATGTTTATGTTTTTCCTGAAACCCGAGTTGTATCAATTGAAACAATTTCTAAATTAATTTCTCATGATATTATAGCTTGCTTTGGGAAATCTTGACAGCTAGAGAGCACCTACTTTTTTATGGCCGACTTAAAAATCTTAAAGGTCCAGTCTTGATTTAAGTAAGTTCATTCCGCACAAGATCTTGTGCGATAAATAGGTGTTTTAGGTTTAAGTATTTATCTTCCAGCCTTTTCATTCTTCAAGTTTAATTAAGATAAGAATTAAATATGAAAGCCCGTGTTTTGATTACAAATGTAGCTTATTCATGTTGTGGAATAAGAATTTTATATTTGAATTGAATCAACCAAATCCTTGTGCCATCTTCATATCTGGGAAAACGTATTAAACTATTATGTGTTTCTTATGATATGTTTTGTATCATGCCAAACAAGTAGTAGAACTCGGACAAAAAATTGCATTGAAAGAATATGTTCTTGAAGGTACTGCCTTTTTGCTAAAGCACACACATCAATTCTACATGTTTAGCATTTGTTGTTATGATACCATTCTAGATTTTTATGGCATTGGTGTTTGACCAATGTGTACTTTTCATATATTAGTCAACATACAACAGGATGTGCTTATTGTGAATTTCTTTATTTGTTTGGTAATAAAGTTTGCATTCCAAAGATAACTCTGTTCTTCTAAGTTTGATAGACTCTTAAAATGTTGTCAATTGCAAAACACAGAAATACGTGGTATGTTTACATTTCTGCTATGCTACAATACTAAAGTGTTGCAATCTGACAACACTTTGCACTAAATTGCATAATATAGAATAATGCGGGCTGCAAAAATTCTGTTGCGCCGTGCAATTTGACAACACTCGATTAATCAAAGTTTTTAAAAAGATTAGTTAATAATTGATATGATTATGTGAGGGAGTTTAGGTGAGGGAAAGAAAGAGTAACTAATTGAAACTTTTCCTAATGAAGCACCTTATCTTAGTCGGAGTATCGTTTATATGTGTCTTCCCATACATTTATCTGATAGGAATCCATGATAATTTATTGTTTGTTATGTAAAATTTCTATAACACAGTGGATTAGATTGTGGAGACTGGAGGTTAATCCATATTTATACTTAATATATACTTTTATTTACTTTTCTATTGTCACATTTTGATATTAACTGAACTAGCATTTGGGTTAATGTTTTCTACTAATATGAACTTTTATTGTTGCGTGGTTGTAGTTTCCACATCATGATCTAACAGTGGAAGCAGTTAAGCCCAGTATTTTTGTTTATAAGATTGATAATTACTAGTTTTTCTATGCTTTGAAAATATTGAACACATTTTACAGTTTTTCTATTTCTATAGAAAATGAGATACTGTGATGGATTGGTTGTTCTTATACTATTTTTGGTAGCTTATTAGTCGAACAATATTTATGTATCTTACTTAAAGATTTATATTTTCAGTAGGTGGAATTAGAAATTGTGGTATCTATCTATTTGACATATGTATATTAGATTTATATGCTATTTTTACCTAAATAGAAGAGGCAAAGCTATTACTAAAAAAAAATTTGAAAATATGACTATTCCACCAAAAAGGGTCCTTGTGTATTGATTATTAATTTTGTCATCAAGAGTTAGTTAAGAATGTTTAGTGTCTAAATGTTTTAGGTAGTAGCAAAATGGTATTCAGCATCATGTGTGAAAAGGTGCTAGGAAGAGTATTACATATGTAATCATCTATATTTTAGAAATCTGACCCAACTTTTGAAATGTTCTTATGAACTATGAAGTTATATTTTGAGATAGAATTTCTATACAATTTTAAACACCTCCTATACTTTAACATTACTTTGATTTTCACTCATCATATACATTATTATTCAATTTATTTTAATTTAAACAATCAGTTTTAAAAAAATATTTAACTTGTACTATAAATTTTTTATATTCACGAGATTTTAGCCTATATCTAATGATAACAATTTACCCTTAATTAAAAATTAATTATATGATAGCATAATTTGTTTTTTAATTTAAATAAAAAAATTTGATATTTTACGGGTCATTATTAATATAATATCTACTTTAATTTCATCAATCGTTAATTTAATTTGAAAGATAGAATGCTTTTTTTTTAAAGATTATTTAATACACTTAAATCTATATGATTATTTGTTCAATTTACAATTAAGTAAATTATTTCAAGATTTTCATTTTATTTATAATTTTACATTCGCATTTGTTCAATTTTTATATTTTTTTCTTCAACTCATATGTCCTTTTTTTATAGGGTTATTTAATACACTGAGTTTTAAATGATCATCTACGGTCAAATAATTATTATTCAATTGACTATATTTACCTATTACACATAAAATTAAGACATGAGTACGATAATAAAATATTTAATCTTACGGGTCATTTTCAACATAATGCCTATTTTTTTTTAATCAACAATAATTCTTTATTTTTGAAATTTCATTTTTTTTTTTCTTTCTATCTCATTGGTCTCCTTTTTTTCATTTCATTTCATATAATTATTTAATTGAATTATATTTTATGATAATTATTTATTTTACAATTAAATAGCGTTTCTAAATATATTTTATATCGTATCAAGTAAAATTCACTATTGCGGAAGCACGGATCTGTGAATAGTTGGCCAATAAAAACAAAGAGAAGTGACAAGTGGCTATCCTTTTCTTAATTGAATTCAAAACACACAATAATCATATGGACAATGGTTTTTCGCGGGTTAACATTTTTTAAAAATTCGATATCTCTCTATTCTATACAACCTCCTCTTCTCGTCTCTTTTTTCCTCCCCCAACCCTAGCCGCTGCAGCCGCTTTCTCCACCCAATATACGACCATCACCACCTTCGATTGAAAAACCAATTCCATATTCGTTCTCCTCGTCTCTCGACCTTGCTAATGAACCAAATATATTTTTGTTTTGGCGAACTTTGTCGTTGACCACCGGTCATTCTCCGACCGCCATTGATAGAGTACCTAATGTTTTCTTTTTGGAGCTTCAAAAAAAATCAACGATTCTTTCTCCCAGATCCGTGCGTCGATCGAAGTAACACAGATCGGGGATGAAATTCCCGTTAATAGTGTTATGGGCAGTCGAATCTTCAAAAAGGTATGTTGACGGATGCGTTTCTAATGCCAATGTTGCCATTGAGATGATGACCAATAAGTGTTCTCCTTGGTTTTTAATCGAATCCCTTTGTCTTTACCATTTTTGGGAGTAGAAGAACCATTGTCTCACTTTGTTTTTGCCTTCATTTTTACATAAAGTATTGATTTATTTTTATCAACAAATTAGTTTTAGGGATAATGATGAAACTAATCCATGGAAAAGTAATTCTAAGATCTTGAGCTTTTAGTTGTTCTTTTTATGAATATTTTTACAATGTCAGGTTCATACTTTTAAGTGTTACTAGATGTTGGGAAGTGATCGAATTTCATGTGTTTCTATAGTTTTTGTTCAATGTTGGACATTTTTATAACATTGTTTAGCTCAGACTCTATGCTATATCATATGAAGTGAGTTTCTTAACTATGTAGATAGGCTGATAACTGTCTAAATCATGCAGGTTTCATTGTTCCTGAACATCAATTGATTCAATTCAAAAGGTCTTTAGTTATTCCATTATTGATGGAAATGTCAGTAATTCAACACTGATTAGTGTCTCGTTGTGGGAACCTTTTGCAGAAGATAATTGTGAGAGCAAGCATATGATGGTGGTTTCTTGGCTTTCTAATGATGTTCAAGTTATGTCTCAGATACAACAAGTGAAAAGGAAGAAAAAGGTTGTTAAAAGATGGAAAGGAATGTACAGACACTTACAAAGGGCCTATGTCGATGTGAAAGACGGGACATCAAGGATTTTCTACTCCATCTGCAAGAAATTTGGTAGGTAGAATCAAAGAAATCCTTTAGGATATAAGGGAAGTCGTAATATGCAGATGAGTGTGCTCGAGGGACACAATAATAATTTGTTTTTCACCTGATAAGAGTTGGCCTCCAAAGTTAAAATTATGGCGGACGAGTCTATATATGTAAAAGGTTGGCCATCTCTGCGTGCTACTATGTTAACTGACATGGGAAAATAATGCTACAAAATCACTTTAATTGAAAACTTCTATGGCTTATTTCAAGTCTTATTCTTTTTTTTTCTTGATTGAATTTCTTGATGCTTATTTGTGCGCTATTTACTTTCTTGATAAAAATGCTTGCATTCTTTTGGGTATTTCCTGACAAATTCCATAATTGAAGTCGTAATGTCAACAACAACGGGATCAGTTCTTGAAGCTACACTAAACAGGGATCCTCATGAGGTCGAGTTCATTCAGGAAGACCAGGAGGTAGTTCAAGCCCTTGAGAGAGTCATATGGAAAAATTCTCAATGACTTTCGTTTATAGCTGTTTTTCATCTTATTGACATAAATTATGAATAACTTATATTTTTAATGTTAACACCTATTCTATAAGTGCATAATGAATGTCTTTTATAGCTGTTTGATAGTGACAGTTTAAGGGATATGAATTGCATGGATAAAAAACTTCATGAGGTCATATAGTTGCAGTAATTTATATCAATTTAGATGGCTTAATTTACATGTTTCTCCAAATTAATCTCTACCCTTCAATGTTTTATCAACTGTGATTGACAGTCCATAATTTCCCATTCTATGTGAACATGGTCACAATAATAAAAGTATGGTGGTTTGGCACGACATATTGGAAATAATAGTTTGTGCTCTCTTTATTTTGGTTTTAATCTATTTTAGAAATATGTTTGCTCACTTTGTGTCATGCCACTGTTAAATCTTGGCTAAGTTTGTCAAGACAGGGGCTATGTCTTGGTGTATCATGACATACAAATTTGGTGAATGATTTGTTAACTGAGTAGCAGAGGGGAAGTAGGGGTGTGTCGGAGTATGTGTGATCGAGGAGTCGGTTTTTCCCATCGTCTTTGAGTGTTCGATAGTGATAGATGGATGAAGTTCCTTTAAAATTGGTCTAGAGTATCTTCAGTTATTTTTGCTATCTAGTGGCAGCAGTCGGAACAAATCGAAAGTTTGTTTGGCAATTATAGTTTGGCGGTGGAGTCGGAGTTATTGTCAGGTTACATATCGGCTATGTCTTGCATATCGGTTTGGTTCAGTTTTGATATGTTTTTCGCCAGAGAGTTGCAAGTCGTTGCAGGTTGGGAGGTGTATGTGAAGCTACATGCACATTCATCAACTCTGTGTTGCTTGATTGTTTTGCTTTCTGTATTTCAATTTAGAATGCACCATCTAAATTTAAGTTCAAGATTATTACTTCTTTAGAAAATATTATTACATTTTTTCTTTCTAAATTGTTATTTAATGCAGGTTGTAAGCATCTTTATCAATATGGACGAGTCTGGTGCAAGAGAAAATGAGTCGCTATATAAATAGAATGAACTGCAAGAACTTAAAATTCATCTCAAAGATGGAGTATGTAGCTAGAAGTACCAGTCTTTTTTGTGAACTTGGAATTTATTGTACAATTATACTTGGATAGTAACAAAATATAAAGAGTATAGTGTTTCGGTTAGCATCACTATAAGGCCACTGTGTTTTTTATCTTTCTTTCAATGCATCCATCCTAAGAAAACTAATATAGTTACAATGGTGAAAAAACAATATAAATGAAACTATAAAAAACACACTAAGAAAGAGAGTTATAAGGGATGACATTTACTTTAAACTACAAAGGAATGAGTATTATAAGGCTCAGAGTTGAAAAGGAGATAGGAGTAGGAGACATATTGATTTTTTTTTATTTATAAAGGAAATGCAGTGGCGTTGGAGTGGTCAATTCAGAGTTTAAATTTGGAATAGCTTGAACTTGAAATTGAAAGGGGTGGAATGGTGGAATTTATTTTCAGTTAAATTTTTTTTACCACCTAAGTTTTTTTCTTTTTCTGAAACATTATTTACATAACTAATAACTAATTGGTTTGTGCTTTAAAAATATACGAGGACAAGAGAAGAGGTTAAAAAATATCATTTTTATGAGTCATTGAAAAATTCTTCGTCTTTTTAGAGTCTTATATCTTAATCAACAACTAAATCTAATTGATTAGGTTTTTTTATTTGACATTTTTTATTGGGTAAACATGTCTAGTTAAATATTTATAAACCAACTTTTATTGGTTCAAATATTGATATTTTAATATTTGATTTAATAAGCGTGTTTCATATAATTACTTAGTTTTATATTAATTTGTTTTGAATTTTGTTTAATTCTTAAATAAATTTTGTTTTAGAGAATTCTCCATGAAAATATTTAATAATAACGGAAATATGGTGTTATCGATCAAACTATTGAATATTATTGTGAATATAAAATTACTAATCAAATTATTAAATATTGACAGGAATATAAATTATTATCAACATATTGAATATTAAAGACAAATAAAATTACTAATCAAAATATTGAATATTAACAATTACATAAAATTATTGGAAAAATATTGAATATTAACAAAAATATTTAATTACTGATCAAAATATTGAATATTAACAGAAACATAAAATTACTATTCAAAATATTGAATAATAACATAAACGTGAATTTATTAATTGAAATAATAGAACAACTTGTCATGTGCTACTGCATTTATTATCCTCAGGAAAATTCTCCATCTCATATGCACAAATTGTTCTCTGTCATGTGCTATTGTAAGCCGCTCATCACTCACTATTGTTTTTTTTAAAGGCCAAACCAGTCTACACACAGTACATAAAGCACAAAATACATAAGAGTGGACTTTGTGCAATACCAAACACACCAATTTCACAACAATCTATTAACATAGGCAAAGAAATAAAGGACTATTTTTTTTATAGAAAAAAAAGGCCAAAGGAATATAGAATAAATAAGAGCACAAGGTGTGCAAAAACCAGTCTACAAACAGTACATAAAGCACAAAATACATAACATTGGATTTTGTGCAATACCAAACACACCAATTTCACAACAACCTATTAACATAGGTAAAGAAATAAAGGAATGACAAAATAATATTTGAAATTGACACCAAAACCATCTGGAAATATTGACACCGGGACCATATGGAGATATTCCAACCAAACACCAAACAAGTCTTTTGGAACGGCAAACAGGTAAGGAAGCGATGAAAATTCCAAAATCTCAGCTAGACCCCAGCCCTGCCAATTGCTGACACTACTCTTCCAAGAAGTTGCTGAAAAACGGTCAACAGACTCATCCAGAGGTGATAACACACCACAGATGAAATGGAAACGGCTGAGCGTAGCCCCGAACTGCTGAACATGAAACTGACCCTTCGACATGATCAAGAGGGTGCTGCAAACCGACTGAAGCAGTCCCACACATAAGAATCTGAAAAACCAACTGAGAAACAATCACAGGTGATAACACACCACAGATGAAATAGAAACGGGCTGAGCGTAGCGCTGAACTGCTGAACATGAAACTGACCCTTCGACATGATCAAGAGGGTGCTGCAAACCGACTGAAGAAGTCCCGCACAGAAGAATCTGAAAAACCAATTGAGAAACAATCACTCACTATTGTAAAAGTAAAATCCAGAAACTTGAAAGTTTTTTGGTTTTTTATGAGGGTCATATTTTGCAAACTATGATATACTTACTATTACTTGAATAAAATTAAAGTCTATCACACTAGTATCATGTATATTATGCTTTGTTGCCTCTCAAATTCGAAAATCATCAAAGTTAGTTTTATCTCCTTCAAACATTTGTTTCTTTTATACAAATACAAACAAATTTTCAAAGCATAGAAAAATAAAACTCCGACCTACCGGATTCGAACCAGTGACCTAAGGATATCTGTTAGACAACTACAGTCCTCCGCTCTACCAACTGAGCTAAGGTCGGTTATTGATTGTGTTCATTTATAACAAGAAATATAATAGTGTGAAACACGGGGTGCATGATTTGCACATGGTTTGTAGGTGACTGAGATTATGATTCTAATGTAGCAAAAATATTGATAAAAAGTGATATTTAGTTTTTGTTAATATCAATTTATTCGAAATTTACTTGAAATTCAAATATCACACACATATATATATATATATATATATATATATATATATATATATATATATATATATATATATATATATATATATATATATATATATATATATATATATATATATATATATAAAGAAATTGACATGAAATAAAATTAATAAATCTATCACCGAATAAACAATGTGATCGATATCGCGATGGTATTTTAGACATGAATAACATTATTGAGCAACATTTGATTGATGATTAATATTAAATATTTTTAGATTATTATTTTTGTAATTGTTTTTATAGTTATGGTAGTTGTTTTTGTGTTCCCTTGTTCCTTGGAATTCAAGTAGTTTGTTACTTGAGATATAAATAACCTCTCGTGTGTGTGTATAAGAGCCGAGCTCAACATATTTACTTTCAATATATTCTACAATTTGTATTATGGTATTATTAGAGTGTAAAATAGAAGATTCATCTTCTTCACCAACATTTTTCAATCATTGATTTTTCTCCACATATTAAACAATAAATGTTCTTGTTCATGAAGATTCATCTACATCAACAACCACAGCACAATAAATGTTCTTGTTCATGAAGATTCATCTACATCAACAACCACAGCACAATAAATGTTCTTGTTCATGAAGATTCATCTACATCAACAACCACAACATTGTTAACAACAACAATAATAACAATCAGGATGACAACAATTAGAATCACAATACTCGACAAAACAATAATCCAGCCCTTGATCAATCAATTCCTTATTAACTTTATCTAACTGAAAAACCATGTATAATTCTTGTTTCTCCTTCACTTTTAGAAAAAAATGATGAGTCTTGGAGTCGATCTATGAAACAAACACTCTTGAGCAAAAATAAGATCAAATTTACCAATGGAAAAATAATGACACCACTCGAAGACGACCCTCTATTTGACACATGAGAAATATTCAATAACATCATTCTTTCATGGCTCTCTGCATCTATATAATCTAACATTGCCCAAAGTATAAACTATGTTGATAATGCATCCCAACTCTGTACAAATCTCCCTACTATATTCTCCAAGAGTGATCACTTTCGCCTCTCAGATTTTCCTCAAAAAAATCATTCCATTGGATAAGATAAAAAAATTGTAACTTCCCATTTTAATGATTTTAAAACCTTTTGGAAAGATTTAGAGGCCCATAGGATTCTCCCTAATTGCACTTGTGGCGCAAATCTCACAATTAAAAAAGAAATGTGACATGTAATATGTCATTTGCTTCTTGAAATGTTTGAATGATAACTTCAACAATGTCAAATCCCAAATTCTCATTGTCGAGCCTCTAACTGATGTCACAAAAGTTTAATCTTCAATATTGCAACAAGAAATACAATTGAACACTCATATCACAATTGAATCTTCAAAGATACTTTTTTCCAACATTAACATCCAACAAGCCAATGGAAGATTCTAGCATAAACAAGGCAACGGTCGTGGCAAGCCCAACTTTCAAGGAAGAGGTCCATCAGACTCTTAAGATTTCAATGACTCCATGTTTGATCCTCGAATCTGAGCTCCGAAGAGATCTCTGGTGAAGAAATCAAATTTTTAAATTTGCACCGTTTAGATCCACCGAACAAGTGGTTGCATCGACTCAAAGCCACCCCAGAATGATGCCAACAGATGCTCTGGAACAAATCATGGGACATCCTAGTCGACCGGACACTGCCTCAGACGCTACCCTATCGACAAGGCTTTAAATTTTATGAACAAATTCAAAATTAGAAAGTTTCATGACCTCCAATTCGACTTTAGGGTCTCGTTGGATCCTGAAATTGACACCCAATAAAACCTGATATCAACCCTTTCGATCTCAGCCTAGCAAAGATACTAGTAACTTCCACCAATGTTGGGATAGGGAACATTGGCATCAAGCATGTTCCATACGTTCATAGTTAATGGTGATCGATTCGCACAAGATCGTACTTAATGTCGATCGTCGAATAAGTACAAAGGTACATCCTATGGATATCATAGGATTTCCACTAAATGTACACATGGCGTTCACCAACCAGATAACGAAGTATGGAGCCATTAGGGTTATTTTGCAGAGTGTCTTGGATCCTAGTGAATGGAAGACCCTTCGCAATCCACAACCGAATATTTTTAATCACATTTATTCAAGAACGAGGTGGAGGTCGCGGAATGCACCATCTCAATGTCTTCCACCCAAACAAAGCATCCAAAAGATTTCGAAGGAGTCCAACCCTAAGCAAACCGAGCGATTTTAATCTCGAAAAGAAGACCAAAAAATACACGGCAGAGGCCAGATAGATCCTGAGTAAAGGGGCCCATCCCTTCATACCCACCAACCATCGAGTCACCCGAATACCACATCCGAGGGACGTATGGCCAACTGCAATATTTAATTAATGTATTTGTAAAATAATTATATAACAGTGAAATTAAATATATGTGTATATTGCTATTATAATTTATTGTTGTGTTTTCTGCCTTGTCCCCTTTTTAGAGCACCAAAGTGCAAATGCATGTTGTAGCGAACCGGGGAACAACTAATACAGTTGAAGTTTGTCTTAAGAATTTGTGGGTGTTATCAAAGACGGTTTCGCATCTAAATAAATCATTCAAAACCCTCCAAAACTTTGCAGACAAGAGAATCAAGGTGTCGTGGCCAGTGGCGGAGCCAGGACCCTGGTCTAGGGGGTGCAAACATTTAAAATTTAATTAAAAAGTATAATAATATATATTCAAAAAACTTACATTATACAAAAAAAGTTACATATATTTTACAATTGTCTCTCATGTCCCATGTTTTGAAACCGTTGAATAATCAATTCATTATCAATTTTACAAAACACATCTTTCTCAATATAAGTCACGAGACAATTGTTCATCCATTCATCCCCTATTCTATTACGCAATCTAGTCTTCAAAATCTTCATAGCAGAAAAGGACCGTTCAACGGCTTTGGGCGACAGTAAAATCAATGCTAACTTCAAAAGCTTGTAGAGTAATGGATAAACAATATGTCTTTTGGTTTCAACCAACTTTTTTGAAAGATCGCTTATTCCTTTCAAAGATGAAAATTCAACACTCGGACGCATATCAATGATGTAAGTCTCAAGTTGATTATCAAGCATCACCAAACTAGTAAGACAAAATTCACTTGGATAAAAGTTTGCAAACTCAATTAACTTTGCCTTGTCAAAAGTAGAGAACAAGTTACTTGGACACAAACAAGACATACAAATGAGCAACCGACTATTCGTCTCATTAAAACGATTGTTAAGTTCTTGAAGTTGCATGTCCACAATTGTATAAAATAATTCAATGCGGTAATGATTCCTTATTGTG
Source organism: Vicia sativa (assembly GCA_021764765.1). Taxonomy (NCBI): domain Eukaryota; kingdom Viridiplantae; phylum Streptophyta; class Magnoliopsida; order Fabales; family Fabaceae; genus Vicia; species Vicia sativa. The sequence goes on along the minus strand of CM038792.1, from coordinate 136,673,072 downwards.
ATAGATTGAGCATTACCTCCACGCTTTGATTTTCCACGAAAAATATATCATCCATATTCGAATGTGAATATCATGCTCAATGCAAAACGAACATACCTCCTCCAATAAAGGTTCCCATCCATCATCTCTTAGAGTTTGCAATCGCTTTTTGTGATGTTAACCAATTTCATGGCGTTGACAATGTCTTGATCTTTCTTTTGCAATGCTTGTGACAACTCATTTGAAATACCTAAGACATTTTTCATCAAGTGTAAAGTGAGTGCAAAATCAAATTTATCCATTAAAAATAAAAGACCATTCGCTCGGCTCTTGCATCTTGAGATACATCTTCTTTCAACACTTCAAGAACGTAATAGAACTATACATCAATATTAAATTCACCAAAGTTGCATAGTGAGAATTCCAACGTATCGCAGTCGCTTGAGACTAGTTTCTTGATTCAAACCTTTTCCACTAGAAATTTCTCCATTTTCCAATGCATCACGAACCTTAATCATTTGTCTTTCATGTAGCATGTCATTTCTTTTACAAGACCCTCCAACAACATTAATTAAATTAGATATCAAACTAAAAGAGAGCAAACTTGAAGGTGAGCTTTAGCAAGAGAACTAATGTAAGTTGTAATTGATGAGCAAAACAATGTACATAAAATGCACTTGGACTTTCCTTAAAATTAAACTCTTAAGACCGAATCTCACCTTGCATGTTGCTAGCACCATCATAACCTTGTCCTCGAATTCTTGAAGTAGTAAGTCCATGTTTACACAAAAGATCATCTATGGACGTTTTGAGATATGGATGTTGTAGTTTTAACATGAGCAATACCCAAAACCGTTCTACAATACTTCCATATTTGTTAACATAACGCAAAATAATGACCATTTGCTCCTTATTAGATATATCCTGGATTCATCAACAAGAATAGAAAACAATTCATCTCCAAGATCATTAATAATTGCTTTAGTAGTTTCCAAAGCGCTTTAATAATATCTTTTGAATTGATGGAGAAGTCATTTTCATATTTTCAGAGCATTTTCTAATACAACTTGCCTCACTTTCTTTTTTGTCAAGATACCATCAAGCATTTCAAGGAAGTTTCCTTGATTAGAAGACTCAATGGACTCATCATGACCACGAAAAGCCAATCCTTGATTCAATAAATAGCGAAGACAATCAAGTGAAGTCACAACCGCCGATACATGTCACGAGTTTTTAGATTGTTTAGATATCACCACTTCAATATGTTGATTTTGATTCATCAAATCTTCACATTTTTCCAAGCAATGTTATGAGCACAATTAGGGCCTCCAACATGTGATGCGAGTTTAGCTTTTTATTCCAACTTGTGAATCCCTCTCATTACAAATGTATCTCCACCGATTGCTTTCCAAAATCGGGTCTAAAAAGGTAACAACATAAACAAAATGCGCATCTTTTTCTATACTTGACTCTAACCAATTTCGAATTCATTAAACCATGAGGAACAAAATCTTCTCATTAAATTTCCAATTCTTCTTTGGGGAAAATTGTGTTGAGTAGGTTGACATGGTCCTCTTAGTAAATATGTTCTGCGATTATCTCTTGATCATTCGGATGATATCGACATTTTAGGTCGCTTTCGGATCCGATGGTAACTCTTCCAAATTACACTCAATATGTTGATGTTGAGAACTAAAGTCTTGTTGAGAAATAGAGACTTGCTCTTCGATGGTAATTTCCGTTTAAAAAATTTCTCCATAACCTCCTACCAAAAATAAAACAACCAAAATAAAAGTGACTAATTAAATTGTAGCAAATCAACAAAAACTAATATATTGTAGTCAAAGAACTTCACATTAGTCACTTATAATGGACAAAAACAAATATTGTAATTTAAGAAACAAAACTAATGGTAGAGTCAAAGGAACAAAACACTCACAATAGACAAAACCAATAGTTTTGACAGTAGACAAAAGTAAATATTCTAGCATATTAGTACATTAACACTTTATAATATTAACACATTGACACTACACACTCACAATAGACAAAAGCCAATATTTTAAGGAAAGAAACAAAACCAATATCTTAATCAAATAACACACTCACAAACAATAATAAACTTTACAATTCATATTATAATAAAAACAAAATACATAAATACGATTCACATCCATATTGCAATTTCACATAGTCCCATTTGATATTCAATGGTTCAAATTCAACACTCATTAGTAATAGATACTAATAATTATGTTTAATAATTTCTCTTTAATCTCTAATGTTACAAATTTCAAAAAGGGGAAAACAAAATTCAAAAAACCCTAAAATGAAATTCTAAAATTGATTACCTTAATAACTTCTTGAATGGTGTTTAAGTCTTGAAATAAGAGTAGAACATGACAAAGTGAGTGTATTGGTGGTGGTGGTGGTGGGTGGAGAAATAGTGAAAGGAAGTTTTACAGAAGAACAAAAGTGAGAGGAGTAATGGGTATTTTGAGTGAAAGAGTAGAGATAGAAAAATATTTAGAGAGAAGAATAAATTAAAAAAATGAATTAAGTAAAATATATTTGAGTCACTTGGATTAGAGGTGCAAAAGATTTTTTTCAGGGGGTTCAAAATAAAATTTTAATAGGGGTACTAATGTAAATATTTAAAATCCAGGGGGTTCAATTGAACCCCCTCATTGTAGGTTGCCTCCGCCCCTGGTCGTGGCGCAAAAAATACTTGAGCGTTTGCACACTCAAAATATAACAGAGTCGCTACCGAACTTTATTTATTCCAAAAGGAAATGGAAAATATAGATAAAATCCATGAAAAAAAAAAGATAAGATGGTCATTGCAATCAAATTAGGGTTCGGGAGTCGTTTATACAAGGGGAGGGTATAATCACCCCTCACATATATTTACTCAACAATACCCATTTAGTTGGTCTTGTGATCGAATGAAGTTGTTTACGAAATTTGGCATTATCGTAATGATATGTGTTTTGGCAATAGTCCTAGTCGTAATGATATAGGACTTAAAATTATTGATTGTATTGTGTATATATGTTGGATGAAATCAAAGTATAGGAAGTATATTAGTAGTTTCGTGATGCCTTAGAATCTTTGTTATGTTCTTTGTAGGTTGGATCAGTTGATCGCGTTGATGTATTTTGTTTTTTGAAATTAATATACTAGTTATTTCTTTCAAAAACATGTTTGAGAGTATTTTCTAATCAAATTCATCACATGTCTTTTAGCCTTATTATTGGAGGCTCCCTGGATATTCTAGGAGAGCATGTTGACTTGTTTGAAACCTAACATAACTAATCAAGTTGATGGACGTAATAAAGAAAGTCTTGAATATGAGAAATTTTACGTAACTGGCTCTCATTCAATGGGAGTTTCGCAAAAAACTTTATCTTCTTGAGTAGCAGCCTTATCCATAGCGCATTGGTTATTTTCATCTTCCTGATTTGTTGTCGGTTCAAAATGCGGAATATTGTATTGCATAATGGTCTCCAAACCCAAATTTATTATATGAACGATTGAGGTGTATTTAGCAGTGCTATGCACACCCGTTTGTGTTTAGCATGCAGTAAAAGTTGGCCTTGTTTTGTGAATTTCCATTAATAGCAATATGTGGTTCTAAAATGGTCGAGTTGGCCTTGGCGCATGGGTTCCTTCTGCGTGTTAGTTGACGCACGTTTGGGGTGGGTCCACTTAGGGGTGGAAAAATGAGCAGTGGTCTGTTGTGACTGCCCTCACACCCGCCAAACAATTGTGGGTTGAGTTGGGATTTTGGACCCGCCGTCCATCAAAGCATGTCCCATCAAAGCTCGCTCTGCCAAAATCAATTACATACTAAAGCATGCTCCGCCTATTCATTCAATCCATCCCTCCTTAAGTCCATCATTCTTTAGTTAATTCTATTAATTCTAATTCTTGATGGTTTTATTTTATACATTTATTTGTGAATATGCGTAAATCCCATGAAAATATAGTTACCGGACTTTATTTATTCTTGATAGTTAATTCTATTAATTCTAATTCTTGAGTCGTTATCGAACTTTATTTATTCCAAAAGGAAATGGAAAATATAGATAAAACCCATGAAAAAAAAGGATAAGATGGTCATTGCAATCAAATTAGGGTTCGGGAGTCGTTTATACAAGGGGAGGATATAATCACCCCTCACATATATTTATTCAACAATACCCATTTAGTTGGTCTTGTGATCGAATGAAGTTGTTTAAGAATGACACTTACATCATTATACAATAAATAAAGTCCTGGAAATCAAATTCAAATCATAGTCATATACACCTTTGTGAAACGAGATGCAAATTATGGAGTCCACCGAGTCACTGCCAAATAATGGACAAACAATATTCATGTACTTTCTGACACAATATTTTCCCTATTTGCGAGCAGTTCACATTTGACCATAAAGAAACCATTGTCAATGACCATGATCTCAAAACCTCCAGTAAATTCCCACATCTTCTTCAACCTATTCTTCATCAAATGATACCTCACGTTCTTCCCAAGGAGCTTGATGACTAGCGCCTCCTTCCAAAGATTGCATAGTTCCTGAAAAAGTTTCTTATGCATCGTGACATTTGATACCAACCAATTTCCTTCAAGAGAAACCTTCATAAGTCTTTTTTCAATCAGGTACACTCTCTCCTTTACATCAGTGGCTCCTTAGAATTCAGTGAAAATATCTCATAACGATGATTCGTAAACATTGTGATTGAAGAGTAAAGATAAGAGATGATGCTTAAAATTTGTAGGCTTGAAAACAAATTACAAATAGTTTAGTTCTCTATTATTGATTGAGAAGATTATTAAGATTTAAGGAAATGAGAAAGTAAAGTTAAAGTGATAGTTGTAAGCAATTGAAGAGTAAAAATATTTAAAAATTTATGTTGAAAAGAATGGATAGTCTAAACATATCTTTGGATTAGCATTGGAAATTAAAAAATTTGAGTTGATAACTAAGTTTTATAGCTTCATCATTTCCACATCAAGATTACGTTGGGATGTGAAAACTGTTGTTTAAACATGAATTTCGTAAACATGATTTTGGATATAGAAAGAGGATACATCATAACTTCATAAGATGAGATAGTCTTATATAGGCACAAATAATATTAGACACACTCATATGAAACAAAAAAATAAGAAATTGAAAAAACATTAAAAATAGTATATATTTTTAAAATAATTAATTGATTTAGCTTAATATTTAGATTTGTGACCAAGGAAAAATTGCTCTCATAAGATACTTTATTTAACTTAAGAAAATCTTAAAAAAAGAGGAGAAATTATCTTGCTACCCGCAAATTAAATATGTCATTCTTCAAAATATTTATTCCAAAATTATTCTTATTGAAATTTCTGGTAAATTTTGCGAAATTTTCAAAAGAAATTTTGAAAATAAATAAATAATTTTCAATACCGAAAATTTCAATGTATTTGAAATTTCTGATACATACAAAAATTTCAAATACACTGAAATTTTCGGTATTGAAAAAAATATTTCAAAAAAATTTGCATTTTTTTGAATTGTTTTTTGGAAAAAAATGTAAAAAGTTTTGAAATACATTAAAAATTTTGGTATTTGACTGAATTTTTCAAAATTTCCAAAAAAAATAGAAATTTCTTTTTCCATAAAACTTGAATTTTATAAAGTTTAGTGACTTTCTCAAAATTTCCAAAAAAAATAGAAATTTCTTTTTTAATAAAACTTAAATTTTATAAAATTTAGTGATTTTTCATAAGGGTATAATTGTAAAATCATATCTTCTTTATGGTGGCATGTTAATTTCTAGACACATGGATGCTCTGTACTTGTTGATCCAATAGGCCCAAGAAGGAAAGAATAGCCCAAATTTGACCTACCTAGGGTTTCCCCATCCTCCAACTCTATATATATCTATGACTCCAAATTACTTATTCCCAAAGAATCTCTATTTCTCTCTGCGTACTGATTTTGTTTCAATTCAATCTTTTAAATCCAGCATGTTTAATGTAAAAGTGAATAAAGGCAATGATGTATCATGACTGGTGCGCTTTGTAGCGTATTGGGTCCATTTTGTTGCCGATAGTAATGTTTGAGCATCAATGCTTGCAATCACCGTTCTTTTTCCCATACGGTTCTTGCATTCGTATGCTCATACACTTTCCTATTAACAGTTTTTCTTTTCATTATCTACTTTCTAAAATATTTCTAAATTGCAAAACTTTTTATTATTTCTAGATGACTATCATTGACATTTGACAGTTAGATCATGTGTGCAAGTGATTTAGGCCAAATCAATAAAATTGAAAGAAAAAAAACTCATCTTTTCTGGTTTGTATAGAACTGAAATATCCAAATTAATCCGTTTCCTAAATTAAGAAACTTTAAGAAAAGTTTGTTTATTTTTTGATTTATTATCAAACATATCTGGTATGAACCGGTGTAGTGTCAGTTTCAGGCTTGGATTCTCTCCGGTAACATTATTGGAGGAGTTAACATCCCATCTCCAATTACATTTCCGGAATTGTAGTGAAATTATCGATTTTTAAAATAAAAAAATAATATATTGAATTTTTTAAAAAACTTTTTTCAGAAAATGATGAAATATACTAAAATTTTTGGTATTGTAGTGAAAATTTCAAAATTTACATTGTAAGAAATAACTTTTTTTTTTCACAAAAATGAAATTTCGGATATTTTTGAAAAATTTGATATTTTGTTTTTAAATTTCTCATATATCTGTAAATTTTAAAAATTTGGGTCCAGAATTTTCTTAAAATCTATGGTATATCCCATATTTTCAAGAGTATAATGATAAAAACATATACTTGACAGTGACATTTATAAATGTGGGGTGAAGTGAGATATTAATTTCTCTAAAAACATTGTTTAAAGATATTAAATAAAGAAAACATTAATTATAAAAATTGATTATTCCAATTTTCAAAATCAATTTAGATATAATTTTTCATAAGTACAAGAACAAGCAATTGATAAAAAAATTTAATAACGTCCATATTCTTCATCCAAAAAAAATGCTAAAATCTCAAAATCATCAATTTCTCAATTTTCTCCGATTCAATGGCATCTAAGAGGACAAAGACATTGTTGGAGTGTAAAAAAAGTGCCAACAAAAACCACAAGAAGTGAGTAAGTTTAATTCGTTTCCACTAAAATTGTTTTAATTCTTACCAGACTAAGGAAATAATATTTGTTATCAGAAAAGAAAATGATATAATGTAAATAGGGGATACACATAACATAATTAACATATTGCAAACTCTAGTCATGCAACTCGAAGTCGCAATTGATGAATAAATTAACTCTGTCATAACTGAGTATACATTATGTTTAGTAATATAACCAACCTCCCAATAATCTTTAACTCCAATCGCATTTTCAAACATGATCAAGATCAATGAGAATCAAAACTTATGGAAAAAAATCTTACTAACATATTATAAATTGTTTACCTACATTCTTCTAAAAATCACACAAATACTAATATGATTCAATGAAAATCTCATCAATTCTCCTAAAAATTTCACAAATTCCAGATTTAAATGTTCCAGCACTACAAAAGGTTAAAAAAAAAGAACGATTGAAGATGGCAGCAGTTCAAAGGAAAAATATCTAGTGAACTTTTCAATCATATATAGTTCAAAATCCAAGAACAAATAAATATAGCATTCATTTTCAAGGGCAAGAGTTTCTATATATAACTAACGCTAACTGTTCTAACAAATTATGAAGCATCATAAGTAAAAGGGTTTCATTTCATACATTATTTATTTCAGCAATGATGATCATTCCATACCGGGAGCTACTGCTGTCTAGCCAAGTTGATATGTTCTCTCCCTTGCAGCTTGCTGATACCGATGGTGGCAGCGTCTAAGGACATCTCGGACCTACTGAAATCCGCCTCCTGCTCTCTCTGCTTCAGTTTCAAGATTCTGCGGTCGTTTTCCAATTTCATCCGCTTGTTTTCCATCTTCATCTTCTCCATCTCCCTATCCTTCTTGCTGCAGTATCTTAACCACTTAAACCGTTGTTTCTGAAGTTCAAGAGCCTTGGCTTGGTACTCGGCATTTTGCTCTTGAAGCTGGAATAGTTGTGCCTTAATCCACTCTCTTTGCTCCCACGGTGACTTTGCAGGGTCTTGAAAAACCTTTGCCATTTCAACCTCAAGTTTCTTCATCCTAATAGATCCCGGCCAAGAGTGTCCATCCTCCTCACTTAATTTATCTCGATCACAAAAAAACTCCTCCGTCCTCCTCCCTCCATCCCGATGTGCATTAATATTAATCTCATCATCCATCTCATCGTCCTCACTTTCATTGTTATCGTCATCCTCCTCCTCAGAGGCATCCATCCCATGTTCCAACGAATAACCATGCAAGTTAAGATCATGGCTACTCGGTACCCTTTGTCCATTATGGTAAGCACACATTTCCTTATAAAACAAATGTTTCGAACTCAAAATCTTCCTAACATCATCCTTCACCTTACCAGACAAATTCGTCATCGAATCCATCAAAGCCGGATTCTCAACCACTTGACAACAAGCCCCCCTACCAAGTATCTCATTCAACCTCTTATACCTCTTATTCAAATCATTAAACTTATCCTCACACTGCTGCGGTGACACATGACAGCCCTTGCTTATCATTATCTTCGAAACAGTTTTCCACTTACCCTTCTTCTGTAAAACAGCCGACTTCCTCTTAACCCCATCTCCACCGCCAATTGTCCCATCGTCACCGACACAACTCACCACCGCTATAAGCAGCCCAACCACGTCATCCGTCCACTTCATTCTCTGCCACGGAGAAGACCCCTTCTTACCTTTCCCACCATCAAAAAAATTCTCGCAATTCCCATCTTCCGCCTCATCGTCTTCGCTCATGTCATTATCATTAACCGGATTCGAGTTCGAGCAACCAATTGTTTTCCCTTTACCAAAATTCAATCCAACATTCAAATTTTTCACATCAATTAATCCAATTTTGTTATCATTTTCCAAACCAGTCATCATATTCATATGGTGTTTACCAGTTACAGATTGATGATGCTTATGAAATGGAGATTTAATGTCCAAAATACCCCCACCACTCAAAAAACCACCACCTAAACCAGAACCATTCATAACTGTAACACACAATTCTGAAACCCTAAAAAACTGAAATAGTATAAGTGAAAATCTACGACTTAAATAAAATAAAAAAGCAGAAAAAGAATTACTGAAAAAGTGGTAGATCTGGTTTAAGATTTTACCTGTTGAAAAGTGATTATGATTAATCAATAGTAGCATAGAGAGAGAATGTGTTGGGCGTTTCCTTCATCTTCAAGTTCAAAGAAAAAGCTTTTTCATATAACATTGTTTGTTCAACGAATATGGAAGAAAAAAACTGTTTTAGAAATTTAAATAAAAAATGTTTCTTATAAATATAAGTCAAATATGTTTAAAACTTTTAAGTTTTTTTTTCAAAATTTAGATATTTTAAATTTATAAATATTTATTTCAATAACTTTTTAATATATCTGTTACTTTAAAAATGATGTTTTTGTTATTTATATTATGTGATATGAATATTCATTTTATTTTACTTTTGTGTGTATGCAAATATTAAACTTTCATGATAAATATATATATATATATATATATATATATATATATATATATATATATATATATATATATATATATATATATATATATATATATATATATATATATATATATATATATATATATATATATATATATATATAGGAGGATTTTTAAATAAGATATAAGAGAGTTTAAGATTAATCATTGAATTTGACAAATGGCTTTGACGAAGTCATGACAATAAATATTCATCAAGACTGTTTATAAAATCAAATGAATTCTCTTATATATATATATATATATAAAGAGTGATCAAATTACACTCGAAGGGTTACACCATGAGTTACACTCGCTAAAAAACGTCACTTCGTATTAATATTTTTTTAAATCAATCGTTGGATTGAAACATAACATAATATTAATCATATCTATAAAGTTTGAGATTAATCTATAGTGATTTATTATATCATTGAACTACGTCAAAGTTAACGTTATATGAGAGTCCATTTTGACGTTAATCTTTAGATTTGTTGATCATATAGTAAATCATTTATAGGTATGATCTATATGATCATATATTTCAATCCAACGGTTGATTTTAAAAAATATTAATTTAAAGTTACGTTTTTGAGCGAGTGTAACTCTTCGGGTGTAATTTGATCTCTCCTCATATATATATATATATATATATATATATATATATATATATATATATATATATATATATATATATATATATATATATATATATATATATATATATATATATATATATATATATATGAGGAGGGATCAAATTACACTCGAATAGTTACACCATGAGTTACACTCGCTCAAAAACGTTATTTCAGATTAATATTTTTTAAAATCAACCATTGGATTGAAACATACCATCATATAGATCATTCCTATAAAATTTTAGATTAATCTATAATGATTTACTATACGATCAAGATATCCAAAAATTAACGTCAAAATGAACTTTCATATAACGTTGATGTAGTTCATTGACATAGTAAATCATTATAGATTAGTTTCAAAATTTATAGGAATGATCTATATGATAGTATGTTTCAATCCAACGGTTGATTTTAAAAAATATTAATCCGAAGTGACGTTTTCTCTCTCTATATATAGAGGTGACAATAAGGATGAGATTGTTAATGGATGGATCAAAATAATTCATTATCATTTATTAAAACTTCCTTAAATATAACATATCCAATCGATTCATTTAAAAATAAAATTCATCTATTAACAACATTTTAACGGTAATGGATGGATATATCCATCCAAAAAAGAGTTTCACTTTTAAAAAAATCAAATCAGTTTTTTTTTTTTTAAAACAAAAAAAATTTAAAGTTTTTTTCAGTTTTTATAAAAAAACAAAACATTTTTTTCGAAAAAATAATTTTTTAATAGTTTTTCAAAAAAAAACATTTTTTTTAAAAAAATCCAGTTTTCTTTTTAAATTTTTTTTTTCAGTTTTACAAAAAAAAATTATTTAAAAAAAATTTCCACTTTTTTTTCATAAAAATAATTTTTTTAAGGTTTTTTTCTAAAAATAAATTCCAGTTTTTTTTTTAAAAGACATTTTTTTTTCAGTTTTTCAAAAAAATATATTCTTTAAAAAAAAAATTCCACTTTTTTTTCGAAATTTTTTTTTTAAACTTCCAGTTTTCTTTTTGAAAAAATATTGTTTTTTTTTTTTCAGTTTTTTTCGGAAAAATATAATTTTTTTCAGTTTTTTTAAAAAGAAACTTTTTTTTAAAATTTCCAGTTGTTTTTTGAAAAAATAATTCTTTTTCTGTTTTTAAAAGAAAAACGTTTTTTTTTTAAATTCCAATTTTTTTCAAAATTTACTTTTTCCGTTTTTAATAAAAAAAAAACATTTTTTTTTTAATTTATTTTTCAATTTTTCAAAAAGAAAACTTATTGTTTTTTAAAAAAAAATCAATTTTTTGTCGAAAAAATCTATTTTTTTTCAGTTTAAAAAAAATAAATTCATTTCTTAAAAAAAAAATTCTGTTTTTTTTACCAAAAATATAATATTTAAGTTTTTTTTAAAAATATTTCAGTGTTTTTTTTTAAAAAAATATCCAGTTATATTATTACGGAAAAACTTATTTTCTTTTTTCTATTTTTTTTTATTTAAAAAGAAATAGATTTAATTGATGTAAAGAATAATCCATTTGATCATTAAAATGTGGTGGATGGATTTGATCAATCCATATATAAATTGATGGATTGGATCAATCCATTAACTTATTTTTCATTTGGTGGATGGATTGGATGAATTTTGTTTTAATGGATTCAATTTGGTGGGAGAACTGTGCGAATTTTCTCCCTTATGTCCAATGGAAATCAGTCCTGCATTAAATTCCAGTTCAACTCCCCTCTTGCGTGAATAGATCTTTGACTTTGGCATGAATAACATAATTCGAAATCTCAATTCCCAACTGATCAATTACTAGCCCATTCTGAATCTAACAATCTGTCCACGTTGTTGTATTCACGCTATTCCCAACACTCCAAGTACCAAACTTCTGCATATCTATTGTAATTCGAACTAAATCCCTCCACAACTTAGATGCATTACCTCTGCAAATTACAATGTCCATGTTATCCACCTTATATATCCGTCGTAACACTTCACTCTACAAGTCAGTTTCATTATTATGAATATGTCAGACGAGCTTCATCACACATGCTACATTCATCTGCTCTCGTCGTCGCAGCCCCAAACCCCCTTTTGATTTTGTTCTGTTGATCATCTTCTACCGCACACATGTAAACTCTTCTTTTCCATTGTATCTCCCCAAATAAAACTCTGTTGAAGTTTATTAATTTCGGTTGTACACCCTTTCGGAAGAATACTGACATCATAGGATATATAAGTATTGCTTGGATAACATTTTTAGCAAAAGTCACCCTCCCTACAATAGACAAAGTTCTAGCTTTCCAAATGGCCAATTTCTTAGTGATACTTCCTAACAAATACTGGTAATCATGTTTCGTGAGGTCATTTCCTTTGAGCGGTATACTGAGGTACTTCCCCGTGTCATTCGACTCCCGAAATGTAAACATGTGCAACAACTTATTCTGATGTGATATGCATAATAAGATGAAACTTGAAGTGTAAATAGGTGTTATGATTATGATCAGGTGCATGTTAATATTTCTATTGTTTGTTTTCTATTGTGTGGAAAATGACATGTGACACTCTTTGTATGTATGCATGATATTTTACTCTGATATATGCTATATTTATTTGGGGTTTAGAAATGGGTGTTACACTCGTCCCCATAGCCGCAATTTGAAAAAAAAATCCATGTAACCGAGCCCAAATCGACGTGGGCACCAATGTTCATACTCGTAATCGTACCCTATGGGTACCTCAATACCTGTACTCGTGCCTGTTTACCCGCGTTTTAGTAAAATTTAATCAATTAATTATAAAATATCATATGATTTAAGTTATTTTAACCATATTAAAAAATCATGGATGTTATTGTTGAGTTAAGAAATAAATAAACGCTTTATTAAAATGTGTAACAATTTAATATCGATATATTTAAAAAAAATGGATAAATGTGAATTTTCATATATTAATATAAATGACAATTATATAAATATGTAGTGTGGATATGAGACGTGGTGAGTAGTAAGGTACATGTGCCTACACCAGGGGCGGAGCTAGAGGGGTATAGGGTATTCCTTAGAATATCCTAAATATAGAGAAGTTTGTCCTAATGGTATTAGCTTTGGAGTCTTATACAAGAGATTCTAAGATCAAAATTTGTATTAGGCACATTTTGCACATTTTATTTTTTATCATGACTTCAATTTTTTACTTTCAACTATTTTAATTCTTTTTCCTTACTGCATACTTTTCATTCTTTTTTCTTATTGCAATACTTTTACGTTTTATTACACTTACAATAGCTTGAGTTTAAAATTAGTCTGCCTCATAGAAATCTATTGTGATATTAAAGTCTTATAGTAAAAAAAACTATGATATTAACACTTAGAGTAACTGGTTGGGCTGAAGTATTGTCATTTTTATCTTGTTGATGGTGAAGTTATGTTGTCTGAGTTCCCTAACCAACCCCCTTATATGTCTTTGAACTTGAGCATTTGTTGGTTTTTTGCTTTTTGAATTATCCTTTTCTATAGGTCATGTGTAATCCAGTGAAATTGCAACCAATACATGTTATTGATAACTTTAACATGCAATTTTTATTAGATACCTTGACTGATAGAACCAACTGGTATATTATACTCAAAATGGGAAAGGTCCATTTTGATTACAACAATGGCAGCAGTTCAAGGATTTGTCTATCTCCCAAGGCCTTATTCCTCTCAAATTAAAAGATGTTGTCCTCTCTAATCCTCCTATCTATGGATAGGCAACATGCCTTATTTGGCCTAACTAACTTTCAACAAAACTATTAGCTATCCATTAACTAATTAACTAACTAACTAACCAACTATTTACCTAACAAGTAAAAACTTCTTAACTAGCAATAGTAGACCTATCATTGACTTCCCAGTTTGTTAAGCTAATTCTTGTCTATTATCAGCATCAAGATATGTGCCAAATTAAGCACTAACTCTTTCATTTTAAGAATGCATATAAAAGAAGATTGTTGGTCTTGATTTAGTGATGATAGAAATATTTTTGGTAGTTCATTAAATGTTATATGGATTCAGACAATTAAAAACTAAATATATATTAATTTCTTGGTAGAATAGTATTATTGTATCTTTATCAATAACATGCATCTTCTGTACAAAGAATTGTCAGATGAATATATAGACTAATGAAGATGTTGAATTCTTTGGTTTCATATAAAATTACACATCATTGTAATGCATGAGTTATGTGAATATACTAAAGGAGAGGGCTTTTCCGAGGGCTTTGACGATTAGACTAGAATATTTTTTATTTATTTTTGAGTTGTAATTGAAATACTAGTATATTTTTATTAAGTAATATTATCATATTTTTTGTCATTAATTTTTTGTACATTTTTTATATATTTTACTTTCACTATGAGAATGCCCTAGATTTTGATCTTGGCTCCACCCCTGGCCTACACTCAGGCACGCTTATTTTAATGGGTAGTTGTATGTGTGTAACACCCCAATTCTACCCCAGTAATTATTAAGAAAATCAGAGTTGCAAAATTCTTTTCAACAAACAATTGGAGTATTACAATTCAACTAAACAATAACAGGTTATCACAAATACATAACACTTAAGTCCGGATGAACTTAAATAACATGAATTTAACTTTATTAATATAAAATCAGCGGAACTACATTATTCAATTTGGAAGTTATAACAACTTTTCAACTTTAAAACCATTTTAAAACCAACAGTTACTTTTCATGTATCAACATGGTTATTCAACGACAAATCCAAAACAACTAAACATCTAGGGTTCATCCCCAAGTGTTACGTATCAGAGCGACTACCCAACTCGAACTAACAGCAACTAAATCTTCGACTGGGGTACCTACACGTTACCAATATAAAGGTAACGACCAACAAAATATAAAGGGTGAGATATCGACAAATATAAGCAAAAGTATGATAATTCATATATTAGGTAAAGAATCATACAATAATTACTACTTCAATCAACAAAATACGACATTCCACAAAACAACATAAAATCAACAACAACTTCAAAATACAACTCGAATGAGACTCGACTATGCAAATGCATGTGGATCCATTTGGAGTAAACTCCCAACTTATAATCATGCCAGGTTATTGAGGCATTCAACAAGGCATAAGCCTTCAACTTTCAAAGTGGTGCCAATCTAGGCCAACTTAATAACGCACATGCTATGTATGATACAACGACCACATCATCAACAATAACTTAAAACAACAACAACTTAATCATGCATTAACTGCATCAACTTAATCAACACGATCAACTTCAACAATAATTAACAGCATCAACAATAATGCAACTTATAATTAACACAATCAACTTCAACAACAATTAACAGCGTCAATAATAATGCAACTTATAATTAACACAATCAACTTCAACTTCAACAACAATTAACGACATCAACACAACGCAATTCATAATTAACACAATCAACTTTTAAATCAACGTGATTAACTATAATTTCAACATTGACCATTTTAAGCCTACAACTAAAATCGGTCCAATTTGGGACAACACAACTTAGTTCGACAGTACCTGCAATTACAACAATCGACGAGAAATTCAACAAAATTACACGACTTTATTTAACTACTCGTATACGCGAGCTGCCCTATAAATTTTCGTCCAATTCCGGATAATTAATTTTACCGTTTAATTTGACTAACAGTCTAATTCTGCACTGTTTTTGGCTTCCTGCAGCATTGCTACTTAATTAAATAAGTTCTACTAATTTAATTCTGCCACTACAATTTATTTCCCTGTATTAATGAATCATTTTACTATACTAATTCACACTGCCTGCTACCAATTATGTTGCTGCTAAATTAATCTTCTACTATTATTTTCTATTACGGCTAGAAATGTTATTCTGCTACCTTTAATATATATTCTACTATACTTATACATAGGGGTGTTCAAAACCAAACCAATCCAATAGAAAACCGCAAACCAAACCAAACCAAACTGAAACCGCAAAAAAACCGCATTTGGTTCGGATTAGTTTGGATCATTTTTTATCAAAACCGCATGGTTTGGTTCGGTTTGCGGTTTGTATTTTACAAACCGAATCAAACCGAACTAAACCGCATTATGTTACAACCTAAATTTTACTTAACTCGCATCTAACCCAAACCTAAATCTATTATACATTAACCTTATGATTACAGACAATTTTCTCATCTTTGCTTATGATTTCAGCCAATCTTCTTAAATATCTCCTAACATTATCACTTCATCTTCACCACTTACATCTTGTCTCTTCTTATCTAATCTCTACTCTCTTATATTGTTTCCTTTGCACGTTCTTATTTTTTATGCAATTTTTCTCTCTTTCAATTTCATTTTATCGCACATCTTTATCTCTAATCTCTCCTCTCTTATGTTCTTTCTTTTTCATCTTCACTAATTTCTCATCTCTTTTATTTTATTTTTTTGTTTTATTATAATATTTTTTATATTGTTTTATGCTATTATTTTATGTTTATTATTTCACTTTTGTCTAATCTAACTTTTACATATTAAATGAGAAGTTATTGTCCAAATATGATTAGTTTTTTTGGTTATAATTTAGTAGTGTATCATGTATGAATGACCAAATACAAAGTTATGTTGTCATATATATATATGTGAATGTATGACTCAACAAATTATTTGTAAAAAACCGAACCAACCGCGCCGAACCAAACCGTATTGGTTTGGTTTGGTTTTTTTCCTAAAAGTCAACCGAACCAAACCAAACCGCATGCCTTTTTCTCTTGCGGTTCGGATGATTTTTTGTGTCAAAACCGCCCAAACCGCACTGCGAACACCCCTACTTATACATAACCTGCTACTAGTTATACTGCATGATACATACCATACTTCTCTAACTATCCAAATTCATTGCTACTGGGTTTTATTTATGATGTCATCAGTATATGTATGCCATAACCCCCTAACCCACGTGAAAAGCAAGACAAGGGAGTGTGAGGCGCCCACCCCTTGGAGCCTGAGGCGGCCGCCTTTTGGCTGGTGGGGCCCACACTAAAATTCCCTTAAACTGTGGGGACGGTCGTCTCCAAATTCTCCCAAACTAAGTGGGGCGGTCGCCTCCTTCTACTCACCTTTTGTTTCTTCTTTTCATTCCTGCGTGTAGTTCCAGGGATTTTCCAGAAAAGTACCAACGATATAATGCACCTCAATTATCAACACAGTACCAACCAACATAAAAGCAATAATTCAACACAATGAGTTCAACATTAGAACATTCAGGCAATCATAAATCCATCGCAAAAGCATAATTAGCAGTGTAATTATATAACCCTACACCCCACATAAAAACTATCATACAATCGATTATATAAATCGAACCCCACCCTTTACCTTTGGATCGAAGGGAATTCGAAAAATTGACTGGAAAAACGCCAATCTCTGACGGCCAATGGACACTGCTATGAACCCTATTCCTCTTTTCCTCCTTTTTCCCTCTCTTCTACGTGACTTCTTCTTTTCTTCTTACTGCCACTTATTTCTTTTCCTTTATTTTCTATACCACTTGTTTTTATTTTTCCTTTTTATATGGTTACTACAAGTTACTAAATAATAATAATAATAATAATAATAGTGGATTACTATTATAAATTGGGTTTATTAATTAATACCCTTAAAATACTAATCCATCCTTCTAATTAATTAATCTTCTACATTTAATTTAACAATTCTAAAATAATAATTAAAGTCTAATAATATTCTTCTTCTGACTAATTTTCATCCGACCATTAATTTAACGATTCACTCACAATTTTGACTTAATCCAACTAATTTAATTAATAATTCTACTAATACTAATATTATTTCTAATATTAATTTCTAATAAACTATTATTATTTACCAATAATATTTTCTCCTGGTTAAACCGACTAATTATCTTATTATCAGCTTATCAACTCAAATAAAGTATTAATTCAAAATGTCTCTTATAATAATTGCGATAAATCCAATTATTCCGATAAATTCTCAAACTTCGTCTATACCCAATAATTAAATCTTTCAATAATTTAATTAACTAATTAATTAATTTCAGGGCGTTACAATGTGCATGTACCCGTATCCATTTTACAGATTTTTACCCTAATTGTTATGGGTATTTATTGTGGGTACCCATAGGGTATGAGCCAAATTGCCATCCAAAGGGATAAACATGGAAAATGGTTAAAAGGGTTCTCCAAATATATTGAAAATGTTATATCTTAATTGCAAAATTGTGGGGAGTCCTAGATGTTATGGTATATGTGACGCGTTAAATGCATAACAAATTGATCATCCAAATTGACAACAAAATAATGTACACCACACTGACAAGCAAAAAGCCAAATGCAACAGTTGGTCGAGGTTTGATCGGTAGAATCCAAACAGTAAAAAGATAATCCATGTCTTCAAAGAAGCTAATAATTACACTGATGCCCTAGCTAAAAAGCGAAGCAAATAACAAGAGAGGTTTATTCAGTATGATGTTGGTCCTCGAGAGATCCATATATTATACAAGTATGAGACATTGTAGGTACTAAGGTACCCGTACCCGCATCTGCATCCATATTTGTTTATTTTAATGAGTAATTACTCACACTCACACCCATTTTTTGGGAGTTTTATCCTAATCCATTATGAATATTTTTTATAGGTACCCATTGAATATGGGTACAATCGACATCCCTAGATACCATATGAGTATCAACCAAGTCAATGTATTTTTTGTATTATTTATTTCATATAAATCTTTTGTTATTTTTCTTGATATTTTTCTTTTATAAAAACTATTTTTCAAAGAAACAGAGAAAAAAAATCCAACCTACCAGATTCAAACGAGTGACCTAAGGATATTTGTTTGACAACTACAATCCTCCACTCTACCAACTAAGCTACGATAAACTATTGATTATCTTCATTTATAAATTGAAATATACGTATGTGAAACACATGCACATGATTTGCATGTGGTGGGTAAGTCATTGATAATATAATTAAAAAAAAATATACATATATTATTTGTTAATATAAATTTATTCAAAATTAGCATGAAATTCAAATATCATATATCTATAATATAAAGGAATTGACATGAAATAAAATCAATAAGTCCATTGTCAAATAAAAATGTTACTGATATCGTGTGGTTATTTTGTACATGAATAACATCGTTGAGCAACATGTGATAATATAGATTGATAATTAAAATGTGTATAATTGATCATTGATATGCATGTGATTATAATAGTTGCACTCTAACCTCAATATCTCTATATTACTTTTTACTTTATTTTAATTTATTTATTTAGAAACAAACAACCACGAAACCCTAATTACTTGAGATGGTAAATTTTCACTACTACAAGTAATACATACAACGACACCACTTTTACCACGGTCCTCTAGGGAACCATTGTGATATATATATATATATATATATATATATATATATATATATATATATATATATATATATAGAGAGAGAGAGAGAGAGAGAGAGAGAGAGAGAGAGAGAGAGAGAGTTTTTGTCGGCTATATATTCTTCTATTTTTTTAATTAAACATTGTCAACTTATTACCACTGTTCATGAAATCAACCGTAGTGATATTATATATGTGGTGGTCAGTTCTATTCTCAGCGCCTACTAATTATTTGTGGTTTCTTCAGTATTTAGATAAGTCTTTCATTTTATTAAAAAACAAAAGTAACATCACCACAATTCTTGAAGCTATCCGTTGTGATATATTTTCTATTTCTGTTAATTTTTAATTTCGTAAAATCTGGAGTTTTTTCCTTATAAAATTTCATTAATGTAAATCTTATATCACCATGGTTGTCAAAGAAAACCATTTTGGTATATTTTTCTTTTCTTTTTTAAAATTTTAATAGTATTAAAACCTGACACTTTTTATGAAATGTCATCATATATCACAACAATTTTTAATAAAAATCAAGGTGATGTGTATTATTCACTTTAAGGAAATAAAGCTATCTAACTCGTGTCTTCAGTTTTATTTTTTCATTTTCATGACGAAAAAGTACCATCTCAACCCCTGACGAATATATAACATTGCAACCCCAAACTTAACAACATCATTTCAATACTAACGAAACAAAAGCAATATCATCCCGAACGAAGCATTCGACTTTATAAGTACTTTTGTATCGTCGGGAAGGAGCCAACACCATTTTCATCATCGTCAGTGCTTTCATACCGTCGGGAAGAAGCTAGCACCATCAGAAAAGAGCCTCCGATTTATATGTCAATGAGGAACTCAAAGAAGAAACAAATTAGGTTTTAGGGCAACCAACTTTGGATTGAGCGTGGGGTTGACAATTATAAATTATTGTCTTCAATTGTCATTGCACACATGGATAATAAAAAAATGCCACATGTTTAGCCACATATGCGTCCTTTAAGTGGATTTAACAGTGGAGGTGTAAAATTGGGACGAAAAACTTTACAGGGATGATTTTTTGAATAAAAATTTTAGAGGGACTAAAACCAATTTTGGTATATTTATAGGGACCTGTAACATATTTAACTGTGTGGTAATCCGTAACCTTTTTTTTTTAAGTTGCATGTTTTTTCATGCATAAGTTTCTTTTATAAAATCAATAAAATACATACTAGATTCTTAGAACATCTTATCTGATTTTTCTATTCCTGTCGAATTATTAATTTGCACTACTGAATTTTCTGCAATATTTTTTAACAAGAATTTGATCAAAATAAGTAGGCTTGAATGCAGTTTTGACCCCCTAAATTTTTTAATTGTTTGATTTTGGCCCCCTAGATTTCAATTGTTTAATTTTGGTCTACCAAGTTTTCTAATTGCTTGATTTTGGCCCTCCAAGTTTCAATTGCTTGAATTTGGCCCCTCAAATTTTTTTTCTTTTTTTATTTGATAGTCTTCTAATGACATGTAGACTAAACCTCTCTTTTTTTTTTGTTATTTTTTTTATTTTATATTTTCTTCTCAATAATTTTATTTTTCTTCTCTTTTTAATAGTTAAGCTTTGAATGTAATATCTTGAAAATCTTAACTATTTCATTCAACATATGCTTAATGATAAATTGTTTTGACAAAAAAAAATATTTTTAGCTAACTAAAATGATAAATTCTTTGGTCAATAATTCCCTCACATTTAAGCACAAAATTTTGAAGTCTAACAATCTTATTGGTCATATAGAATTTTAATATTTTTATAAGCGATATTAATTAAGATTTTCAAGATATTCCATTCAAAGCTTAACTATTAAAAAGAGAAGAAAAATAGAAATGCAGAGAAGAGAAGAAAATTATAAAAAAAGTATAAAAAAAAAGAAGAGAAAAACTACCATAAAAAAAGTTTACTCTACATGTCACCAAGGGACTATCAAATACAAAATGAGACAAATTTGAGGAGTCCAAATCAAACAATAGACAAATTTTGTGGGCCAAAATCAAGCAATTGAAATTTGGAGGGCCAAAATCAAACAATTAAAACTTAGGAGGACAAAATCAAACAATTAAAACTCGGGGGTCAAAACTGCATTTAAGCCAAATAAATATTATGGAAAATTAGGATATCAAGTATGATTGAGTGAATTATTGAACAAAATTTCAAGAAATTCATGACGATTTAACTCGACATTCCTACATTTCTTATACCTGACACCCCTATTTTGTAAGCTTTTATCATTATATCTTTGTCTAAAGTTAATAAATTTCAAAAAATATGTGGTTTACTTGAAAATTTGGGGTATCGAAATTTTTAAAATTTTCATGAATTCATACCAGAAATTTTAAAAAAATTACCAGATATTTTGAAAAATCGGATATCTCACTCTCAATTTATATAGTGTCAAAGTTAAATTCTCTAAATTCATAAGTTGGACTGATATGTGCTATAATCAAAGCCCAGCCCAATAATAGGCTCAGATTTGTCTCAACACTGAAAAAGAAAAACCTCGTCGGAGAATCAGAGGCTTGAGCGGTTAACCAAGCAGGTTCAACCGCTGCAAAGGCAACAACCACCGCACATCACTCTCCACATTCAAATTCTGCATATTCAAAACGACATATAGATTCCACCACAATGCCTCGAAACGACGACATCCGTTTCGTTTCTTCCTCCATCAAAATCCCTCTTCCTCCCAAACCCCTAACCACTCCTTTCAAAACCGCGCACTCTCACTTCACCAACGCAACCAACTCATTCTCTCAACTCATTCACTCGTTCAGAACTCACTCCACCGAGTTAACTCGCTCCGTGCTCCGAAAGTCGCACTCTCTATGTTCGACGACTTTGTCACTCACCGACGAGAAGAAAGGCTTGTCGCTTTCTCCGGCGGAGGAGATTCAGTTGAAAACTCGGCAGAATGAGGAGAGAGTTTTAATCAGTGAAGTGTTGGTTCGAAACAAAGACGGCGAAGAACTCGAGAGGAAGGACCTGGAAGCAGAAGCGGCTCAGGCTCTTAAAGCCTGTCGACCTAATTCGGCTCTCACGGTTCGCGAGGTGCAGGATGATGTTCATCGGATTATCAATAGTGGATACTTTTGTTCGTGCGTTCCTGTTGCCGTTGATACGCGCGATGGTATTCGACTGGTGTTTCAGGTATAATTGAAGTTTTATGAGGATGTTTGAATTGAATTTCACAAGATTTGAATTGGAAATTAGTGTTATGGTGTTGCATGTTTAAATGTGCTTTGAATTAAATTTGTTAGTCATGATATTTGGATATAAACTGGATATTTTATATGAGTATTGAATATTGATTTCTTGTGGTATAAGGTAGAACCAAATCAAATTTGTTAAGTGACGTATTCGATTGGTATTTTAGGTATAATTGAAATTTAGATAACTGTTTTATGAGGATATTTGAATTAGAAATTAGTGTTATAGTGTTGAATGTTTAAATGTGCATTGAATTGAATTTGTTATTGATGATATTTGGATATGTTATGTGAGTACTGGTTTCTTGTGGTATAAGGTAGAACCAAATCAAGAGTTCCAAGGATTGGTATGTGAAGGAGCTAATGTTATTCCTGCCAAGTTTTTAGAGAATTCTTTTCGGAATGGACATGGTAACTTATTCCTCTTTTTCCATACCTGTGCAATTTTAATCATGCATATTTTATGTATATCATTTGTTGTTCGCAAACTTACATGTTAAGTGTTCCAGGGAAAGTTATCAATTTGCGGCGTTTGGATGAGGCTATATCTTCTATTAATAACTGGTATATGGAGCGTGGTCTTTTTGCCATGGTAAATTCCCCTTAATTTCTGTTCAAACTTCAAAATACAGTCATGTTTTGTGATAGGTGTGAATTTAGAATTCAGGTTAATATATTATGTTTCCAGTAGTCTTAGAACGGAAAGTATCAAAGCATCATCTAACTAGTTTTTGTTGGTAGTTGATCATTTTTTCTTTTCCCCCGGCTTTGATCTCTATGTTAGGTATCAGCTGTTGAGATTCTATCTGGGGGTATCCTGAGATTACAAGTTTCAGAAGCTGAGGTCAATAATATTTCCGTACGGTTTCTTGACAGGAAGACGTAAGAATCTTCTTTCAATTTTGATTCACACTCATAAATACTCTCATGCACACAAATATACCCATAGTGTTTTGTTATATATTTTTGTGGATAGATTTTCTTTACTAATTTGATTTTCTATGTAGGGGTGAGACTACTGTTGGGAAGACAAAACCTGAAACAATACTTCGGCAAATTACAACCAAGAAGGGGCAGGTAGTTTCTTGACAGAGCCCTGGATATTCCAACAATAATTGTTCATAGTCTGTTACTATGTAGCTTTTGGAAATTTAATGAAGAACTGGTATACATTTAATTTGTGTGCAAATCTGCAAATCAAGCCAAAACATGATAATTCCATATTTATCTATTTTAAGTTTTAAAACTGATTGTGACGTTATTTTTGTCAAATTTGGTTGTTGGCAACATGATGGCAATTGATATAGTTCTTCAAAAGAAAAGTATTGGATATTTCTTTATTCTCTCTTTTATGAAACACTCCTTGCTTTTGCATAGTCACTGAGGAGGATTTTTGGTATCATCTGCAATTGTATTTTCAGGTCTACAGCATGCATCAGGGAAAAAGAGATGTAGAAACTGTATTAACAATGGGGATCATGGAAGATGTTAGCATTATTCCCCAACCGGCAGGTAATTATACATACAGAAAATGGGCTTTAAATTAAGGTGAATAATTGTAACAAAAAAACACAGTCAGTTCTAAGTGTTAACTGCTAACTATACTTGCCAAGATGTAATGCAATTTCTTATCGAGGCCTATATAAGTTTACCTTCTTTGTTCAATGTTTTATCATTGTAACTCCTACCAAAAGTTGTTACTTTGGTACAGTTTGGATTACCTTATAGCTTATGGGATCATTTCAATATAAGTAACTATGTAATTCTTCACTTACTCAATTGTTTTTATAATCTTAAGGGTTTATAGATGAAGTTAACAGAGAGTTTATGAAAAGTTTAAATGTTGAAGCTTATTTCAACATCTACAAAAGCTACTGTTTCAAAATTCAGTGATAGTAAAGTTCTTTTATATACTTTTTTCATGAATGTTTTTGGAGAAGAATCATAAAGAAAAAAAAGCAGAGTTGTTCATGCTATTTTGTGAGAAACTTTATTCACTATTTGAATAATTATGTAGCTTGCTTTTGTAGAGTTTACTAGTGCAGAACAGGGCTTAAATTAGTTAGTCTTCCTCAAGTGAGCCAAATATTTTCTTATTAGCTCTGACCTTGTGTCATTGCTATCCTGTAAGGTGTTTTATATGATGCTTCACTAGTAACTTCACTTCAACCCATGCTTTCAAAAGGGATGTATATTATTCTCAAAGAATGGAGTGGACACAATACTTTCTACCTGTGTTTTTGTTTTCTTCTATTGGATCCATGGTACTCTCTCAAGTATATATTTTGTTGTGTTATAGATACAGGGAAGGTTGATTTAGTGATGAATGTGGTGGAACGTCCTAGTGGAGGATTTTCTGCTGGTGGCGGGATATCAAGTGGGTAAGTGATGCGAGTCTTGAGCATGCTTAAATAATGCTTAAATTTAGTAAATATGCAAATTACCTCAACCTCCTTTACTTATTAAAAATTCTCCTTCAGCAGTAAATTCGGAAGTTATTGAAAATCTCCTTACTTCATATGTTTAGGTGTAAACAAACCAGAGGGGAAATCAACACAGTTTTCTTTTTTCTTTGGTTACTGTATGGTCTAACTAGTCGTTTACATTTGCAGGATTACAAGTGGTCCACTCAGAGGACTTATTGGAAGGTAAGCTTATTTTCGTGTGGTGGGTGAAGTTAATGCTTTGTCTCTTAAGGCATTCTATATTCTCTTTCATCAAATAGCCAAAATTACTCGACTTCAATTAAAACTGTTTTAAGGACTATTTACCTCTGCTGCTGGCTCCATATACGGCTATTGCAATAAAATGTTTATTCATGACATTGTTAAATATTACACATGCCCCTTATAGCTGTAAGCACACTGCCTACTGTACACAATCTTACATCTGATAAAGCCGAGCCATATGAAGATTATATGATACTAACTTTATAATATCAGTTTATCAGTTCTTTACCTATTGTTTTATTTAATTCACTTAAAAATATAAGACTAGATAGTACACCAAAGTTGTAATTCTGTATTTGACTGGAAAAATAGTCATGGGACAAAACCTACTAAGGAGAGGAGACAGGGAAATTGATAAATGCACTCACTATATAAGACTAGACAGTACACCAAAGTTGTTATTCTGTATTTGACTGGAAAAATAGTCACGGGACAAAACAAACTAAGGAGACGAGACATAGGAAATTGATAAACGCACTCACTAGAGTAAGGGATAACTTTTCAAGTTCCACATTGGTTAGACATAGAGCCTGAAAAAGGTTTATAGGTCAAAGTTATTCCATTTTTTCTCTCCATCCTCACTTTCCACCCCTTCCCGATGAATTCCTCATCTCTTGTCAAATTTCTTGGCCACACTTAGGTTCCACAGGCAAGTACCACCACTGTCTAATTAGAAATCTGGTGACTGATAGCGGCATTCACAGCTCCTTCTCTTTCCGTCAAACTTTTTCTCATATTCTTGTTTGGGTCGTGCTGGTGGCAATAGCCACACAGCTGCTTGCAGACTATGAAGCACAAACACCAACACGGCATTGATATGTTGATATCGGTAATAATTTAAGAAAATGAATCAACTGAATGTAATCACATGTGTCGGTGTTGTGTCAGACACCGTACACACCTTCAAAAAGTGTCGGTGCTATTGAGCCTGTAGATGCTGCATGGACATCCTCATAAATGCCACAACAGCCCCTCCACACCAGCAGTGGATGAAAGAACATATCAGAACAGAATGGGATGAAAGAAGGAAGCATTGGTGTTTTAGAACTATCTAGTGTTATGAAAGGACCGACTCAATAAAGGAATATATCAACATATCATAATACATTTATATAGTGGGAACCAATGACTTTTTCCAGGGTATCGATCTTGAAGCAAATTTGTCCATGATAGTTTACAAAATCATATGATTTTAATTTTATTAATAAAGTATAAAAATTAATACGATAAATATTAAATGCAACTGAAAATGATCAATTGCTTGCATAAAACAATATGAGTAGTATGACAAACAATTTAATTTAATTATGAAATGAGCATTTTGAGAAACTTACGGATGTTAGATTTACATCTGTGTTTTATATAGTGCAAAACAATTATTAGATAGTATTTTGGGGGTTTTAGTAAACTCCAGATTATTTTGTCAATCATGTATGCTTCTAAAATGTATGCACAAGTTTCTTGTTCTATGTACTGATAATCAAACAACATAAGAAATACAAGAATTGTATTGTGGCTTAACTACTCGTTCTGTACAGTGTACAGGTCTGCATGTGTTTTGCTACAATGTGTAGTAAAAAACACTCTACAAATGATTTCCCCAGTTTATTCGTCATTCGTCAGTGAAACAAAAAAAACTGTTTTTGCTTTACTAAATTTTCATATTACATATTGCTTATGCTTAATGATCCAACTGCCTCTGGTGTACTCATGGATGATCCACTCAACAACATTTTGTTCCTGCTGCAGCTTTGCATATTCTCATAGGAATGTTTTTGGGAGAAACCAGAAACTCAATGTTTCCTTAGAGAGAGGCCAGGTCGACTTAATCGTTCGTGCAAACTACACTGACCCTTGGATCCAAGGAGATGATAAGCGAACATCTGGAACAATAATGATTCAGGTAATATCTAAAGGTTTATTTGTTAAACTTGCTTTTGATGATAAAAAGACAAGTATCGTGTTTGCTGATATTTAATCAACTTCAATTTAGAATTCAAGAACGCCCGGAACAATTGTTCACGGTAACCAGGATGGTAACAGTAACTTGACCATTGGCCGCATCACAGGTGGCATAGAGTTGGGTCGACCCATTAGGCCAAAGTGGAGTGGAACAGCAGGACTGATTTTCCAGGTGCTTCATTAAACTGCTTTGATGGATGTTATCATGTGTTAAGTTGTAACACTTTTATTTCTAATTTTAGTTTTTTCAATGTTACCTCTATCAATACCTCTTGGAATTATTGATTTTCCTAGTGTTGTTAAACCATGTAATCACTAGTGAGATTATTCCTTCCGTAAACTAAATAAAATACAATATCCAGGCCCCTTTTGCTTCTATGTTTATTAATGCTACTCATTCTTTTATAACTTTAATCAATTATCTCTATCACTTCAGCGCGCCGGAGTAAGTGACAACAATGGTGTTCCTATCATTAGAGATCGTTACAATAGTCCTCTTACTGCAAGGTTGTAATTTAAGGAAATGCTACATGTGACTTGTTTTGGATAGTATGCTTATGATGACTTTATGCTGTTCCTAACTTCTGTCAATTTTTCCTTGTAGTGGCAATGACCATGATGATACATTGCTTGCTAAAATTGAGACTGTTTACACTGGTTCTGGTGAACACGGGTCGTCTATGGTTAGTTATGAACTTAATGCAGTCCTACAATTTAAATGTAAATGTTTCTGATCATTACTTGCTTGGTTTTGCAGTTTGTCCTAAACATGGAACAGGGGCTTCCTGTTTTGCCTGATTGGTTATCCTTCACTAGGGTGAATGCACGGGCTAGGAAGGGTGTTGAGATTGGTCCTGCTCGTTTTAATTTAAGGTATACTACATGTATTCAACCCCCTTCTATTGGAAGGATGTAGTAACCAGTGCATTGTTGTTTACTTTACACTTTATATTAATGCAAAACCTAATCTTATGCTTTTCCGATGTAAATTGCTTCGCTGCCAGTTTCTCCGGGGGCCATGTGGTAGGCAATTTCTCTCCCTATGAAGCTTTTGCCATTGGTGGAACAAATAGTGTGAGAGGCTATGAAGAAGGTGGTGTGGGCACTGGTCGATCATATGTTGTTGGCTCCGGAGAAATTTCTTTCCCTATGGTACTTGAATTTTATTTAGTCTTTTCCGGTTTAATTAATTCAACTTTTCCTGTGTGCTTATGTGCTGATCTTAATTTTCAAGACATGCACCTGCTTCAACCTGGCTGTTTCTGAAATTTGTTGCTGAGGAGGCATGTTTTTAGAATATAGAGTAGAAGATGCCTTATTAGAAAATAGTTGTCATGAGTTTGAAAGTGTTGGAAAAAACTATAAATCTAGAAGGAAGATATTTTCAGGTCCAAAGAAAGGGTAAAAAGTAAAACAGACTAATGTTGAGTATGAAATCTAATGAAATTTGTAAAGAAACTCTTCCGGAAATTTGTGCGAAGTTGAATTTGACGTTTGTTGTTGAAGGTGTAAAATTGTAGCAATTGACAAAAAAACTGTATCATTTGATATAGAACTGATGCGGTACCAAAGTCAAAGTCAACTATGATCAATAAATATATTACACGAACTAACTGCTCAATTCTTCAACTCTAGTCAGCAATTCCCAATTCACCCAATTTTCACTTTAAAGAATTATGTGATGGTTAATATTCAAACTACTAAACATGTGTATTTGTCTGCAATTCCCTGTCCAAAGAATAAAATCCTTATTTGCAAAGCCCAAAACAAAATAAAATACATACACTGCCAACTTATAACAGTAGCCGCCGTTGGTTTATTATCGAAGAATAAAATACAGAAAGTTCATGTAGTCAATTTTATGTATATAATAGAATAACTAAATAGATAAAAAGACAACTTGGTTCTGTAAAGTTCCTAACATATATGGGGTCAAGGGAAGGGTTGGATCCATCTGTGATCTATTGAAAACCATGTTACCTTTCACTGGTAATAAACTGATTCCTTCTAGTCCAGTTAGATGACAAGAATTTCAACAGTTCCTGATCCTTTACTGTTTATATTTGCAGATTAGGCCAGTAGAAGGTGTCATATTTTCTGACTATGGAACTGATTTTGGATCAGGCTCGACTGTCTCTGGTAGGTCTTTATTTGATTATATTTTGGACTGCAATTCATTTAATTTATTTGAGCTCTTCTTTTGAAGATTAATATTCTGGTGGTCACTCAAATGTGCATGAGTACTATCATCGACATGAAGAGAGTAAACTTGTCGTATTTTATGATGTTTATGGTCGTGTAAGACAACTCCAAGCACTGAAGCACACTTCATATCTACACTTATAGATTAGAGTCCTTTGTGTTTCTCTGATGTTTGCCAGTATAGTTTGTCCTGATCCTTAATGAGCATAAATTATGAGGCTTTTGATTTTTTTTTCTTTTATTAGGTGACCCTGCTGGGGCAAGGAATAAGCCTGGAAGCGGATATGGGTACGGGTTGGGCATCCGTGTTGATTCACCTTTGGGTCCTTTGCGTCTCGAATATGCATTTAATGACAACCAAGAGAAGAGGTTTCACTTTGGGGTTGGCTATAGAAACTAAAAGTCTTCTCAAGGTTTCAGTTTGAATCTTGTTGTATGATTCATTATTTTTTTGGTCTGCTTACATGGGCTTTTCCTTATTCAGAAAGCTCTGTAAATATTTTTCTCAAATATGTTTTCAATTCAGCTAATGAAGTGGCTTATTCTAGTTTGCCTTTTGATTTGAGATAATTTACAGGATTTGCATGATTAGTGGAAAGTGGATCAGCATGTAGGTTTTTTACGTTATAGGATCGTATAAAGAGAAAGATGAAGCATTAAAAAGGGTTCTGACTTCTGAATAGCCTAACTAGCTATTCAACATTTGGACTACACCTGACTAGCTAGCTAGCAGGTGTAGGTGATCGTCAACACGTGTGTGCCGTTGCGATCGTATTCTTCATTCCTACTGTAGTGGTATTAATTGATACTAATTCTATATCTCTGTAACAAAAAACTAAACTACACATCAAGGAGTTATTTAAAATATATTTAATCCATTTTTTTGAAGCCTGTTTGTTACTGTGACAATCATAAGAAACTCAAAGGAAAATGCACAACTGTATAGGTCTTCATTGATTATCATTTTCAAGATAGAAATTAACAACAGAGAGGTCCATGAGTAGACCAGACTATACTGTAGGCGCCGCTAAATTAAAAGCATAAAAGCTAAAATTCTTTAAAGGCTTAATTATTTGCTATATTTAGCATTTGAAAATCATAACCAGTTTTTTTTGTCATAATTTCTCTTCTTTTTGTTTAACTTTTTGCTGGTAAAGTTGCATACTTAGATTTAGGGGGTGTACATAGGCGCCGCTAAATTAAAAGCATAAAAGCTAAAATTCTTTAAAGGCTTAATTATTTGCTATATTTAGCATTTGAAAATCATAACCAGTTTTTTTTGTCATAATTTCTCTTCTTTTTGTTTAACTTTTTGCTGGTAAAGTTGCATACTTAGATTTAGGGGGTGTACATAGGCGCCGCTAAATTAAAAGCATAAAAGCTAAAATTCTTTAAAGGCTTAATTATTTGCTATATTTAGCATTTGAAAATCATAACCAGTTTTTTTTGTCATAATTTCTCTTCTTTTTGTTTAACTTTTTGCTGGTAAAGTTGCATACTTAGATTTAGGGGGTGTACATGGACCGGTTTGGATTGGGTTTGGCCAAACTCAATATCCAATTTATATTGGACACTCTGGTTTGGATGAGGTAAAATAATCACCCGCTACATTAATGAGCCGGTTTGGATTGAGTTTGGCCAACCCAATATCCAATTCATATAGGACACTCCGATTGAGTTTGGATTTTTTGGGTTTAGGTACGATTTTATCTGAAACCCGATTTTTCTAATAGGTTTTTTAGTTTTGGGTTAAATATATAAATTCCCTGTAATGTTAGTGAATTCTCATTTTAAACCCTGGTAATGTTTTTTTTTAATCGCTCCCTTAAAATGTTAAAATTCTAAGTTTTTTGCCCTCTAGGCAAAAATATTACCCCTTTGTAAAATATTTTTTTTTGCATTACCCCCCCCCCCCCCTGTTTTCCCCTGTTTGTTGAAAGATAAAAAAATTATGCCTATGGTTATCGTCACCGATCGATTTAACACTCTTATGAATGCGGTTGCCACCGTGTTTCCGTCGTCAACCGCTTTACTATGTCGGTATCACATCACAAAAAATGTGAGAGCACGACTAAAACTCGCAATTGGAACCAAAGAGAAGAAAGGTGAAGACAAACAAGTTGTCAAATCCGGTGTTGTGGTAGAGAAGATAATGAGTGCATGGACTGGTATTCTTAATTCTGCTACTGAAAAGATGTATACCGAGAACGTGATCCAATTTAGGAAATTGTGTGTGGAATATCCCAATTTTTTGAAATACGTTGAATCCACCATTCTTGATCAAGTGAAAGAGAAAGTGGTATGTGCATGGACGGACCGTGTTAGACACTTGGAGAACACAACAACAAATAGAGTAGAATTCGCACACGCGGCTTTGAAGAAGTGGTTGGGTGATAGTAAGGGCGACCTATGTATAGATTGGAATGTTGTGAACCAAATGCTTCTAAACCAACATAATGAAATTAAAAAAATATTTGTTAGGAGCAAAAATGTATTGGAATACCGGTTCAAAGACAAGACTCTTTATGCAAAGTTGGTTCACAACATATCCCGACCGGGATTGAATTTATTTTTTATGAAGCAAAACGAGCGGAAACAACGGGACCCGGTAGTTTGAAATGTGGGTGTACAATACAGATGACTTACGGGCTTCCATGTGCTTGTATTATTTCAAAAAAAATCATACTCAATTCCCCTATACAAATGGATGAGATATGCACTCATTTGAAAAGGATTTGTTTCGATGATTACGAGCCGACAACAGAAGATAGTTCCAACATTACCATCACAACCGAGTTGGAAGTCATAATAGATCAATTTACAAAAGTGGACAATGTTACAAAGTTGCACATTAAAGAACAATTGAGAAAAGTCGCCATTCTGGAAACAACCGATTTGAAGCCTTTGTCGCAACCGGTGAAAACTAAAGGTGTGCCAAAAAATGTGAAAACTTCACAAGCTAACAGTACAACCAAACATACACTTTTTTATCACGAAGTCATCGATGAATTATTCCCGGATTCTCCAACCTCAAAATCCAAGACAAGTGCTAAAAAAGGAGCCCAGATTTCCAAACCACCTCAGACAAGTTTAATAAAGTTCACAACGCTCTTTCTCTAAGTGTTACCGTCCACGCACCGCCTGAAAAGTGGATGAGCTTCCCCGAAATAGGGCATCTTATCGCAAATGCTTATAATGTTGTGTGTATCGACTTGACAATATATGGTTTTTTGGAAACCTTTTTTCCTCTCTAAGCTCCATCGCCTATTGATCCATCCGGACGTGTCATGTGTGTTGGATATCTTAGGTCATGCCATTTTGTTCAAGTATATTTGAAACTAGATTGTCCTATTCCGGCCACATCCGTGGAATGGATGGAACATCACGAAAAAGAGGCAAAAACTTGGCCGAATCATTTTTTGGATAGAATGACGGAGTTCGCCCATTTGATGGATCTTGAGAGAGAATCAAATAGGGAGAAATTGAAGAAAGATCCGATTTTAGATTTAAGCAAAGGCAATTTTTTCGGTGCATTTTAGAATGTAACCGAATCATTGTAAAATCTAAATGTTTCAATACACACACACACACACACACACACACACATATATATATATATAACATTTTGAATGTCTAAAAAACCAACAAACAAAATTTTGTTTCAGCAGAAAATGAGTTTAAGTCTGTTCCTGTAGAATTCGCAAGTACACCTGGGAATTTTGCCTGAATTTATAAAAACAACATAAGGAACAATTTACAAGTGCACTACGAATTAACCTGATTTAGTGTAATTCGTAAGTACACTTGTAAAATGTTACCTGATAAGATTTCTTTGGTCCATATTACTCCAACTTGCCTATAAATTGAGTCTACAACCCATTCCGTTCTCCATTACAATCCAAAACCAGAAAATTAACTCAATTGCTTGGACAAGTATGAAAATAAGCTTGAAAAGAAAAATAAAAATAAGGAAAGCTACAAGGAAGAAGTTGTGAAGTCTAAAGCTCTCAAGGCTTCTAGCTCTAAATACTTAAAAGAGTAGCAAAGTAAGAATGATGACTCTAATGATGACGAGAGTTCAGATGATGAAGAGATGGGATTGTTTGTGAAGAAATACAACCGGTATATTCGGAAAAATGGATTCAAACATTCCGACAACAATCTCATGAAGTATAGAAGGCAATCGTGCTCCCTCAAAGAAGAAAACAATAAAAAGGACAAAGGAAATGTTATTTGCTATGAGCGTGGGAAACCAAATCACTACAAACTGGAGTGTCTATCTCTTTCCAAAAAGAAATCAAGAGGGCGAAGAAATAAGTCAAGACAAGCCTATGTTGCTTGGGAGAGCGATAATGATTGCTCAAGCGATAAAAGCTCAAGTGAGAGTGATGATGAGACTAACTATTGTTTCATGGCTAATCATAACAAAGGTAAGAAAAGGATGTAAGTATGAAATACTCTAACATTTCCACTTTGTATTATGTTGAATTAAGTAGGGAATTTAAAAATCTACAAATAGATTTTTTAAATGCTAACAAGAAATTGGTCTCTCAATTTTTTTTACAATGTTAGAGGCCAAGGTCAATAAGATCAATAATGAATTAGAAGCATTAAAAGAAATTATTGTGGATAGTCTAAATCATAAAATTGATGATGTGCCATCTTACAAATATGGTTGTAACACATGTCAAATTTGGCAACAAGAAGTGAGTACTCTTGCTACCAAATTAGATAGTCTACATCATCCTATTGAGAATATGTCTATTAGATCATTGAAAGTTGAAAACTCTCATAAAAATTACTCTTTGATTAAAAATGATTCTAATAGCACTATTAATTCTCCTCATAGAATGTTTTGTCACTATTGTTGAAAAATGGTCATGCTGTTGAAAAATGCAAATTTAGGACTTTTTTAGTTCCTAAAGGCAATTTTCAATGGTTGCCCAAAAGCAAAATTTATTTAACTCACTCTCAAGAATCCAAAGATAATTTGGTACCTACCACCTTTTCTTGATTATTGTAGGTTTAATATCTTGATGCTATGACGGGAAAGTGAATTCTTGACAGTGGTTGTTCAAGACATATGACGGGAGACATATCACTCTTCTCTGACTTTGTGGAGAAGAAGAAAGGATTTGTGTCCTATGGTGATCACAACAAAGGTGAAATACTTAGAAAAGGTGGTATAGGTAATTACTCAACTTCACTATCTCAAATATTATGTTAGTAGAAGACCTTAGACATTATCTTTTTAGTATTAGTTAATTATGTGATAATGGGTATAAAGTTTCCTTTGCCAAATATTGTTGCATAATTGAACATAGTGAAAATAAATATTGTATGTTTAAGGGTTTGAGGGTTAGTAATATTTATATGCTTGACTTAAATGAGATTTCCTTTAATAATGTTCAATGTATTGTCTCCTTGAGTGAAGACTCTTGGCTATGGCATAGACGCTTAGCTCATGTCAACTTTGATCTACCTAATAAAATAGTTGCAAGAGATTTAGTAATTGGTCTACCAAAAATAAAAATTTCAAAAGATCATCTATGTGATGCATGTGAAAAGGGTAAGCAAGCAAAAGCCTATTTTAAATCTAAGAAAGTTGTTTCAACTTCAAGGCCTCTTGAGCTCTTTCACATGGATCTATCTGGTCCTTCGCGGACTAAAAGCATAGGTGGGAATTATTACTCTTTGGTGATTGTAGACAATTACGCTAGATTTTGTTGGACTATTTTCTTATGTAGCAAATATGAAACTT
The DNA here is from genome assembly GCA_021764765.1 of Vicia sativa. Lineage (NCBI taxonomy): Eukaryota > Viridiplantae > Streptophyta > Magnoliopsida > Fabales > Fabaceae > Vicia > Vicia sativa. Next base: position 136,637,459 of record CM038792.1, on the reverse strand, counting down.
TCATTGCTTTCACACGTTTTGTCAAGATTGCTCAAAATAAAATGAATTCAAAAATAGTTGCAATTCGAAGTGAGCACAAAGGTGAATTTGAAAACCACCTCTTTGAAGAATATTGTGATGAATTTGGTATTTAACATAACTTTTCAGCTCCTAGGACTCCACAAAAAATGGTATTGTGAAGCAAAAAAATCGCATTTTATCGGAGTTGGTAAGAACAATTTTCAATGATTGTGGTCTACTAAAATAATTTTTGGTAAATGCTATTAGCATGACATGTTATGTCTTGGGTAGGATACTTATTCGTCTAATTCTTGACAAAACTCCATATAAACTTTTAAAAGGTAGAAAACCAAATTTATCTCATCTTCATGTCTTTGAATGCAAGTGTTTTATTTTAAATAACGGTAAAGATAATCTTGGAAAATTTGATGCAAAAGCCGATGAACACATTTTTCTATTTTACTCTCAATCTAGTAAATCATATAGAGTTTATAAAAATATATTACTTATTATTGAAGAGTCAGATCATGTTACTTTTGATGAAAATTCCCCAAACACTGATAAAAGATTTGATCAACCTAAAGCGGTGGATATTGAGAAGGATGAAGATAACACTCAAGAAAAGAAAGATGATGAAAGTCAAGAAGAAAAAGGTGGTCTTCCTTTGGAGTGGAGAACCTCTAGAGACCATCCACTTGACAACATTATAGGTGATATCACAAAGGGATAACAACTCGCTCTTAAATAAGTAGTATTTGTTGTCATCATGCTTATGTTTCACAAGTTGAATCTAAAAACACTAACGGTACCTTACTTGATGATCATTGGATTATTCCCATGCAAAAAGAATTAAATTAATTTAAAGGAAATGAAGTTTGGAATCTTGTCCCTCATCCTACAAATCATCAAATTATCGGCAATCAATGCATTTTTTAGGAACAAGCTTGACAAACATGGTATGATAACGAGGAATAAGGCCCGTCTTGTGGCTCAATGATATAACCAAGAGGAGGGAATTGAATATGAGGAGACTTATGCTTTCGTCGCCCGACTTGAGGCTATATGCCTTTTATTAGCTTATGCTTGTTACAAGAACTTCAAATTATTTCAAATGGATGTAATAAAGTGTGTTTCTTAACGAATACATAAATGAAGAGGTGTATGTTTCTCAACCTCCCGGTTTTGAAAATGATGAGTTTCCTAATCATGTTTTTAAGCTTAAATGTGCATTGTATGGTCTTAAACTAGCCCCTAGGACATGGTATGATAGACTAAGCAAGTTTTTTCTTGAACAAGGATACTCTATAGGTAAAGTTGACACTAAAATCTTTATTAAACGTCAAGGAAAACATATTTTATTAGTTCAAATTTATGTAGATGATATTATTTTTGGATCTACTAATATGCATCTTGACAAGGAGTTCTCTAAACTTATGCAGGGAGAGTTTGAGATGAGCCTAATGGGGGGGGGGGGGTGAACTACTTTCCCGGGCTACAAATCAAACAACTTGACGAAAGAACATTTGTATTCCAAACCAAGTATTGTCTTGAGTTGCTTAAAATGTTCGAGATGGATAGCTCTGAGGAAATTGACACTCCTATGGCAACAAACGATAATCTAGACAAGGATGAAAAAGTAAGGATGCTGAGGTAAAAAGGTACGAGATATGATTGGTTCTTTTCTCTATCTTACATCATCTCGTCTGGATATCATGTTTAGTGTTTGTATGTGTGCACATTATCAAGCGTTTCCCAAGGAATCTCATCTAAAAGCCGTAAAACGAATATTAAAATACCTAATCGGTACATAAAAATTCGAGCCTTGGTACTCCAAGAGAAACAATTATACTTTTGTTGGTTATTTCATTTTTGATTTTGCTGGTTGTAAATTGGATAGGAAAATTACTAGTGGAACTTGTCACTTGTTTGCAAAATCCTTGGTAAGTTGGCATAGTAAAAATCAAGTTTATGTTGCTTTGCCAACTGCCAAGGCAGAATACATGGCAGTTGGTAATTGTTGTGCTCAAATTTTATGGCTCAAACAACATCTATTGGACTTTGACATTAAACTATCACGTATTCCTATCATGTGCAAAACACTAGTACAATAAACCTAACCAAAAATCATGTTCTACATTCAAGGACTAAACACGCTTAGATACGTCGCCACTTTCTCCGTGATCATGTTGAAAAATGGGATGTTGCGTTTGAGCATGTTGATAGTAAAAATCAACTTGCCGACATTTTCACTAAACCACTCGCAACCGAATCCTTTGTCAACATACGTGGAGAATTGGGGATAATTGATATCTCTAATGTTTCATAGTTCTATTCAATTATTTGCACTTCAACTTACTCTAACTATGTGTTTGAGTATGTTTAATTTTTGTGAGTGCAATTTCAAATCCTTCAAGAGTGACGTAATATCGTTTCAATTTCTCATTGAAAGTGAGTTTTGCCTTAAATGCATATTATTTGTTCTATTCGACAAATAATTCATATACTCGCAAATGATAAAAATCATGAATGTTTATTTCCAAACATATATGATTGATAACCTATGTGTGTTCTTGATCTATATGCTTACAGTGACTTCATATATTAATTCCTTCACATTTGTTTAGATTTGTTCTTAAGATGCAAGCATGTGTTAGTGGTTATTTCCTTATTGTTATTTGCAATATATGGTTAATGTTGTTAAAAGTTACTTTGCATAATAGATATCTTCATTATGGTTTGAGTAATGAATTTTGTTTTTCTATGGTTGGCACATGTGTGTGCAACATCAAGAGTTCTATTATGAAGTGTTAAGTAATACTGATGCTGCAATTTTCTTTTATTGCTTTTGCATGCCATCACATTTTTTGTGTTGCATGTTGCCCTTTATTGAAAAGTTTGCATCATTACATGTGCATAATCACATTTGTTGTGTTTTATGTATATGTGATTGTTTCTCTTTTATGCAAAACTAGCCTTTGAATGGTATTTAATAATTAGTGTTTGGAACTATGGTACTTTTAATCGTTTGCTTTTTTTTTGTTGATGTTTTCAAAGGGGAAAAACATATATGATATTATGAAAGGAAGCACAAAGACAGGGGGAGCCTTTGATAATTACAAGAAATGCATCGTCGAAAGTTTTGGCATCATCAAAAAGGGAGAGTTTGTGAGACCAAATCCACTTCAAGATGTTATGCATGATGTCAAAACCAGTAAAAGGTGGAACGACTATGAAATAGATGGTATCCCTATGATATGTGGCTCTCCTATGCATTATAGGTCTTAGGAGTCATTAAAAAGCATATTGAAATTGACCCGAGTCTTCAAAATTAAGTTTATGCATGTTTTTCAATTGCATGTGTCGACACATTTGAATTACATGTGGAAACATATAACTCATCTGTAGCTTATGTAACTCACAGGTAGACACAACATCCTTACATGTCAACACATACTGAAAAATGGATAAATTCCTATTTTATGTGTCAACACATTCGTGTTTCATGTCGACACCCATAACTCATTTTTAAAGCCTGTAAGAGTCTATAAGTCATAGGTCGACACATCGTGTCTCTCGGGTTGACACACGCATTCTATTTTTAGCGTATGTGTTTACACACACGGATTTCAGGTCGACACATACAAGTTGACTTGGTCAAAATTTCACTTTCTTTTACTTCCGGATTTATCCTTTTTGCCCTAAATATTCCAAAACTATAAATTCCCATTCATGCATCATTTGAACCTTGATGATACCATAAAATTAACCTAAATTTTCTCTTATTCTTCAACCTTACAATCTTTGCACACACACCAATATTACATTGTGATGATGTTCCGTCGGGGTGTCATCTAGACGAAGAATTGTAGATTTCCAATTGGTTTGCGTTGAGATTTGTAGGAGTCTTCATACGGGAAAACCCATCTGATTTATCCTCCAAGATCATTGGTTGATTTGGGGGTTATTGTGCAAGATCGTTCGAAAGTTCATTCATGTGAAAAATCCCTTGGAGTGTTTGAAATATTTTTAAGGAAGTATCAATGATTGGGTGATGGAATCGATGATCTTGTGTTGATAGCGTGCACTCGGATTTACTTGAGTGAAAAGATCCCTTGGAGTGTTTGAAATCTTTGCAAGGAACCTTAGGGTGTTTGAAATCTTTTCAAGGAAGTAGCTTACGCGGCGAATAGGTTACAACTATCGTTTCATTTGATCTTGCTTAAGATTAAAGGTGGAAGAAGGAACATCAACATCAAATCGAAGTATTTTGTATTGTTGTTCTAATTCATCTATTTGTGTTAAAAAAATTTGCATTTAATAATTATTAAAATTCTTATTGGAATTGGACGCAGACGTAACCACACACGAGGACGACAGTAGGGAACTGCATAAACAAATTTCTTGTGCGTTTTTACTTTTATGCATTTACTCGCTTTCATTTCCATTAATCAATTTCTCAAATAGCATTAAGCTAATAGTTGAATTGTAAGAATTTTACTCTCAAATTGGTTTTTAAAATAGGTGTGGATATATCTTATAATCGTTGTGGTTATAAGTGGTTTTGTATATCAACATCAATCATGGAAAAATTATGAAAATTCACTTACACGCCAAGTGTTTGATAAAACGATTAAACTAGTTCTTTCACTATTTAGCCTTGGATATAGTTTTGCAAAGTGACATCGTTCAAGCATAAATAAGTTGGCTATTGGTTTGTGTTTGCTAAATCTATTTGTGTATCTTACACCTTATTGAATTTAATATCCGAGTTTGCAAATAATAATTTTTAGACGATCGATCCAAACTTACTTTCGCATATAAAAGAAGATTATATATATATATATATATATATATATGAAGAAGAAGAATATTCTTATTCCAAGAATATGTTGAATATGTTTAAAAGATTTACTCTAAATCTTAACCCTTGATTTTCATTAATCTAACGATTTTAATTATTTTTAAAATAAATAGATTGAATGATTAATTAAAATTATTAGATTAATGAATATCAAATGTATTGTATTTTATTTGCTTTTAAGACATATTTAAATGATATAATTAGTGCACTGCTTCTCCATTCATTTTCCAATTACTAATTGATTTTTAAAACAATATTTATCATAAACCATTTAATATATCATTAAGACAAAATTTAGATACAATTTTTTAAGTGTGATTTTTAATATTTTTTAATAAATATATATATATATATATATATATATATATATATATATATATATATATATATTATATAAAATTATATACATAAATAATTATATTTAAATTTTGTTGTTATCATGCCAGTTAAAAACCAATAACATTATGGCATTGCAATAATAAATTATTTTTTTTGTAAATTAATAAATAAAGTATTTAAAATAGACAAACATAAAATTAAATTATTAATTAAAAATAACATTTAATTATTACTAATAAATGAGAGTTAAATACAAATAAATAATTATCTGATAATTTATTAATTACTTTTATCAACAAAAATATTTTAATTATAATAAAATTTAAAATATTTAATTATTTGTAATATTTAAATAATTACAAATATTCTAGGATTACCAAAAACATTCTTAAAAAGCGTGATACTTTGGGACATTTCAGCATCACATGTATGGAACTTCAAGATAAAGGTAATTTTTGTATGAAAGAGATGTATCAAAAGCTTTCTACTGATAGACCACGAGCTCTGATAGATTTATGGCTAGCTTGTCATGGAAGATTAGCCACTAAAGCTAGATTGAAGAAGTTTGGTATGATTGAAAGTGTAGAATGTTGTTTTTGTCAAAAGGAAGAAACTCAGAACCACCTGTTGTTTGGGTGTGAGGAGATAAGTAGGATTTGGTCCAATGTCCTTGATTAAATGCAAATTAAGAGAAAATCCAAAGAATGGAATGAAGAGCTAGAGTGGATAATCTCAACCGCTCGGGGCAAAAGTAAGAAAACGAAGCTTTTAAAATTGGTTGTTGCTGAGACGATTTATGGGGTATGGAAATATCACAATGATATTTGTTACGGTAATAGTGTGGATAATAGAAAAGTAGTTGATATGATGTTGGAGAAAATAATTTATAGAGAATAAAAATTAAAAGACTACATTGTTAGCCTTCTGATACCTTAATCAGATATCTTTTTTTAAAATTATTTATCTTTTGAGTAGGTTGGATCCGAGCGATCGCCGTGTACATCATCTATTTTTTGAATCAATACAAATTCGTTTTATTCAAAAAAGAAATTTATTTGTAATAAATACATTGTCTTCCTTAGCACATAGAGAAATTTATAATACTATTTCGTATGTTAGTAGTTTACTCGTGTTTTATTTCAAACGAGCTTAATCATTATTTTATTTTCTAAGCTTCGAATTATAAAACTATATATTTTTGTCTAGATAATGTCTTACTAACCATTTAACTTATCATTATCACAAATTAAAAAACAAGAACAATATTGCATTGAATAACAATAGATTAATTTTTTCAAAAGACATAACAAATAAACATAAAATTCAATTATCAACTAAAAATAAATTGAATTATTATTAATAAATGACTGTTAAATAGATATAAATAAGTATCTATTAAAATATTAATAAATTTTATTAAAAAATAAATTTATTTTTTTATATTTTTTTATCAATAATAAAATAATTATTTTGTACGTATATTTATTTTTCTATAATATTTTTTGTATGTTTTTCATAAATAACTCCTTATGAAAGTTTTCACAAACATTTTTTTATGAACTCATGAAAATATATAAGTGCGTAAAAATAGATTGAGTTTACTTTTTAATGATATTTCACTAATCAATATTTTTTTTTATTATTCACAATTAAAATGTTTTTTTATATAAAATTTAAAATACAAAATACTATGTATTATTTTTATATATTTTTTTCTTTTTCTTTTGTATAAAGCAATATTATTATTTGTGAATAATTATACTATTATCTATGAACAACTCATAATAAAACATTATAACATAAATAACCGATTGATCGCGACTTTATCGTCTATTAATCAGCAGACTGCAAGTGCACAGTCCTATCGCGTAGTTTTAAAAGATATCGAACCCACAAAGACTATAAATCGATCTATTGTTATCCTAAGTTACGGTATACAGCTAAGGCGAATAATTCTTTAAGATTTTTGGTTAAGGAAAATATAATAAATAAACATATATCAGTATGTAATTCGTCTAACCTAAGGGGATCCGAATTTCCACTGACTTGTTACTCAAGTTGATAAAAATCCTATTTCAGCAAACAATATTCATCTAAAAATCCTATCTCAAACTGTCGCTCTGTTGAATCGGATCATGCAATTAAATCCTAACGTATGCTCTCGCTATCCCGCCGAATTTAAAAACACTTTTTGAAAATAAATAAAGTTTAATCTCTTTTAAAATGATCTTTAAAATTAATACCTAGTATCCACTATCTGGTTCTAAACCTCAAACTGTCGCTCTATTGGTTTCTAACCTTAGTCTAGTTTATTAACCTCAAACTTTCGCTCTGTTGGTTTCTAAACCTTTTAATAAATTAAATTAGATATCTAAGTCAGAAAGAATATTTTTAACAACGTAATATTATGCCAGTTTATTTTGGATTCCTTTGGATCGATTAATTTACATACCAATATCAGAACGATTTAGCCAGACATATTAATTAATTCAGACATGCATAAATAATATGGTTTAATATATTTAAACATTTCCGAAATCAAATAAATAATATCAGGCAAAAATAAATTAAATAAAATAAAATAATTAAATTAAACCTGAAATTAAGAATACTGGAAACAATCTTGTTCTTCGAAATAAGCGAGCACTCCACCACAAGTCGGTTGGATCTGCTCGGAGACTTCTTGAATTCGAAAGAAGAAAATAAACAAGGAATACAAAGCACTAGATCTAACGTAAGGTTAGATCAGTGAAAACTGGAATAAAATCTAAACAAAGAAAATTGAAAACGAAAATAAATTCAAAGTACAAACTGAAATAAAATTGCGAAATAAGAAATAGCGGTTGTTCGGTAAAAATGCCGACCCTGACTCTATGCCTTGAATGTTGTATTTATAGGTCACTTTGGTAAATTTCCATTCCATAAATTTCGTATGCACAATGTGATCGTGGAGAGAAAATATGACGCCTTGAGAGTAGGAGGCGGACGCCTCCACGTGGAGATAGGAGGTTGAGACGTGCGTCTCAAGAAGTTGGAACATAGTGGGCCCCACTTTGCTAAGGAGGCGGGCGCCTCCAAGGGAAGAGGGGGTGTGAGGCGACCGTCTCAGCCCACGTGGCAGGTGGCTGCTTTCTTGTCCTGTTGGGCCACGCGTGTTGGGCTTGCTTTGGGCCTGCTTGCTTCGTTCAATAATTGCTTTCTCCTTATATAACACCTCCCTTTCACTATATCACCCATTTGCTTCATTTCTTTGCTTTTTAATCCGATTTTTCCTCGATTTTACTTCTTTGCTCGATTTATCTTTATTTAATACAAATACTTGAAACATAGAAAATACCAACGTAATACAGAAATAAAGTAATATAATTAAATAAAAATAGTAACATTGTCTATGAAAATTACGTCAAATATGTTATATAAATTCGTGTTATCAAACTCCCCTATACTTAAACCTTTGCTTGTCCTCAAGCAAAAATTAAAAATGAAAAATCACTTGAGCATATGTCAAACACAATTATATAACACAATTCAATTTGTACTAGGTTGCAATTCACTTCTTTGTTGGATAACTCGAGTTTAGACTTTGACACCAAAATTACCGTAATAACACTAGATAACCCCATTTTTGCCGACCAAATTAAGTCATGAATTATAGCTCGACCTAATACTTTCGTTTTGTTTCACCCGTTTTCATTCTGGCGCAATCACATTAAGCCCTTTACCTTACGCGCACATAGTGGAGTAACCGGTTAGTGACTTTGATCTTTATAATCCAGCTAGGAGTCCTGGTAATTATATTTGGTACTCCTTTATCCACTTACAAATTGCGGGGGATCGGATCGTCATCCGCCCTACCAAGTTCAGCACCAGGGACCACTGAACCAATTCATAATGGATGTTTGCATTAATATTTTATAGTTTCTGCGACTGTTGAATTAAATGATCTGGTAAGGACCATCTAACTTAATAAGTGCATCTTCTAATAAAAATTTTCTTTAAAAATCTTGATCAATCACTTATATTCATCGACTCTCCACGTAGTTTGTCGTTTAAGGCGGTGCCGACTGCTTAATAAACTACTCGGGGATACTTTAAAACTAAAATTAAAGGTGTTGGTATAATAAGTACTTAAATCAATCTAACACGTTGGAGGTTTTAAAGTTTAGGACGATAACAATTTTGCTAAGTTGCGCTCGAATTCTTATTTATAAAAATAAGCAACCTTAATACTAGTTGAATATGTTAATATAACGTTTTAAAATTTGTTAAAATTTGTCGTTATGGCTCAAGAAAAAGGAAGAATTCGAATAAGCACGAAATTTAAACATAAAAGACTAAAATTACATAAACAAGTATTTTATTGAATGGAAATTTTGCAATACATAGAAAAAAGGAAACTAAAAGGGAAAAACTAAATAGAGCAAAGAAAATAATAACGAACAAAGAAATGTTCTGACTCCCCCAAACTTAAAATAAGCATTGTCCTCAATGCGATAAAACCAGGAGAAAACAGAAAGGAGAAAGGTGATCACTCGTTGCTTTGAGAATTTTGACCTCTTGTTCTTCTACCCCTAGTACGAGGTCTTCGACGTTCGTCAGAATCAGAATCATTAAGGTTAAGCGCATCCGCTATGCGAGCTTACAATGCGTTGCAACTCTCGTTGATCACGCTGTAACTCTTGTACGAGACGTAAAGTCTCAGCTTGGTTTTGTTGCATGGCGTGGAACAACTGATCTTGACGATTCATATGAGCCTGCATAGCCGCGAAATTTGCAGCTGGATTTTCTTGTTGTTGCGCGGCAGGTGCATCGAGAGCAAAACGCCAATTAGCGCGGACTCGGACGTCGATTTGATTCGGACAAGGTAACACAACACCAGGTATTTGACGACGATTAATCATTAATGTAAACCGACCATCTTATCGAGGAGATATGATGTGAGAATCACGACAATAGATGACATCAAGTAGATTGGCTGGCATCATATATTGTGACAAAGAAAATAGCTCGACGGAAAGGCCTAAAGCATATGCTAAAGATGTGATGATGCCCCCAAAAACGAATGGATTTGTACCTGTTGCGTTCACGCATGTGTGGATGTGGCTGAGCAAGAAGGGTGCGGCGTTGACAGCATGACCATTGAGGGCACAGAAAATGAGAAACAACTCATTTTGGTTGACCTTGTGATTATTGGTCCTACCAAAAATGGTGTTAGCAAGTATGCGGTGAAAGTACCTCAATGCGGGATTATGGATGTGGGAAGCATAAAGATCTCGCCAACTTTCCGTGGTTTGACCGGTAAGATCATTCCATAGAGCGAAACCGAGTTGATCCCAAGAAAAATCACCGTCATCGTCGAACGGTTTGTAATGAACATGCTCACCTCGAGTGAAAAGTAAAAGTTCGGCGACCCTTTCTTGATCAAGAGAATACTCTTGGTTGAACATGCGAAAGTTAGCAGTGCCGGTTGTGTATGGATCGTCGGTAGGTGTTGTGTATGAAAAAGAACTGAGGAATTCAAGCACGAGTGGTTCATAGGTTGGATATGGGTTTGTGCAAAGACTGAGTAAACCGGTGTTATTGAGCATGAATACGATGCTATCGATCATTCCTAAGGTTTCCAAACACTCTGAACCTACATATTTTGTAGGAACGACAGGACGGGTATAGAATTTAAGATATTTGACACGTTGTTGGCCGTCGTCGCCATCTCGGAAAATAATATTGGATAGGTCGGGTGGTGGTCGGTCTGGTTTAACTTGTCGCTGGTTGTTTCGTGGAGCCATAGGGAAGAATGGATTGAAGAAGAAAAATGGTAGAAATATGGGTTGATGAGAGGAAATATATGAGAGATGGTTAGAAGATGTTGTGAAATGAGAAGGAATGATAATGGGTATTTATAGTGAAGTGAGATTTAAGAGTGATAAATTATAATAAGTAGATGTTGGAAAATGAGAGGGAAAGTTTGAATGGGAATTGATGGTGGGAAATGAAAGGAATATTATTTTGAATGAAGAGTAAAGATATGGTTGAATAGGAGTTGAATTGTGGGAAATGGAAAAGTGAAACGGACAACCAAGTGACAAGGAGACCAGAGGAGACTATCACGCGCGTGAGGAAACACGAGGCAGGCACAGACGGATGAGACGGACGTCTCATCAAGATGAAACACAAGACAAGCAGCTGGAGGCGCCCGTCTCAAATGTTTAATTGGGCAGAGTGAAAACTGAGGCGCCCGTCTCCATGCATGTGGGGACCCGAGGCGACCGTCTCCCTATGCAGCTGCATGGCACGAAAAAATTGAAAGCTTGCAGGCATGCATGCATGAATAATAACAAGCATGGAATCTATGATAGCCTTGGAGAGTGGGTATGCATGTGACTTAGAAGGAATAGTTTCTCATGCTGCATATATTTTGTACATATAGATATATATATATATAATATAGTTAAATCAAAATTTTAATTAATATATATATATATATATATATATATATATATATATATATATATATATATATATATATATAATATATATATAGTGCCTTATAATTAATATAACAAATATTGGGAAATATTAATTTGGTATATTAATAGGAAAAATGCGATAATTGGAATATTCAATTATTATATAAATATTAATGTAGATTATTTAATTGAATATAATTATCGGTATTACGGAGAAGTAGTTCAAACGCATCAGATGAAAGGGTGCAATCGTTAACCGAATAAAATTAAAAATTTAACATAAAATTGAAAAATTGAAAATACGAAAAAAAGAAAAAAATTAAAAATTAGAAACTAGAATGAGTATTAGTTGATTTTCCATGGCCACTTATCAAGCCATCTCACATATCCCTCACCTTTTCTTTTCTTACGTTTGTAGGGCGGTTTATTCTTTCGAAATTTTGGTAGTGGTCCTGGATTTATCCTAAGTATAAGTTTTTCAATTTTTGGCTTAGTGATCTCATCCATCGCCTCATAAGTTAACCTCACCCTTTTAACATTAATTATATCCTTAATTTTATGGTCCTCTAATTTTCGCTTTCTAGGCAAGACTTCCAATAGTGGTAAATTAGTGTGGATATTTTTCAATACCTCAACGTACGTTTTAGATTGGGGGTCTACCGGAGTTTCCATAAAAATTTTCGGGAAGGAAATCAGTGGGATGTAGTGATTCGGGATTACAATAGATGCTTCTTTTTCTACCTCTTTTACAACCTCCTCTTCGAACATTGTTGATTCATTTTTCTCAATCTCCACTATTTTCTCGTCAGAACTTTCCTCGGCCACAATTTCACTATCTTCAAACTCATCATCACTCTCTAGATTTCCAAGTAGTTTTTCCATAATGGTTGTTTCAACATCCACATCTTCCTCGGGTAAAGGTCCTAGAAGGTTTTGTTTGAGTTGGGAGATTTGAGTCTCTAACGCCATACTGTGAGACGCGAGGGATTCAACCATAATAGCTAGTTGGCTAAGGGTTTCATTAGTTTGAAGACTTTGTTTTCTTACTTCCTCATTTTGGATAATTTGTGCTTCATTTTGGATAATTTGTGTCTCTATAAAGTGCTCAATCATAGACTCTAACCTAGGGTTAGCTATCATCTCATCTGAATCTTCCATTGACGTTTCGAAATTAAAATCTTGCGATTCTTCAGAGTCTTGAAAGTAAGTTAAAGTCTCCTTTTGTGTTTCCCCGAAGCGACTTATCATCCTACATGATTCATTAAGGTCTTCCATTAATATTTCGAGACCAGATTTATATGGTTTTGGTGATTCTTCAAAATATTGAGTTTGATAATTATAGGAAGAATTAGGTTGAGGAAAAGTTTGGTTGAAATTATAAGTTTCTCGTGGTTCTTCAAAATATGGGGATTGGTAGTTCTGAAGGTAGTTGGGGTAGGAGTAGGTTTGTGAAGCATTAAATTTTTCCATCAGTATTTCAAGGTCGGATCTATGGGATTCTTGTGGTTCCTCAAAATACTGATAATGGGCGTAGGAAAAATTTGGGTCATACATGGTAGTAAAAGGTAAAAAGTGCCTTAGTCTATACGGTGTAACACCAGAGTTACAATATCGACTTAAATAGTCCCCGACAACGGCGCCAAAAACTTGATCGCGACTTTATCGTCTATTAATCAGCAGACTGCAAGTGCATAGTCCTATCGCGTAGTTTTAAAAGATATCGAACCCACAGAGACTATAAATCGATCTATTGTTATCCTAAGTTACGGTATACACTAAGGCGAATAATTCTTTAAGATTTTTGTTAAGGAAAATATAATAAATAAACATATATCAATGTAATTGTCTAACCTAAGGGATCCGAATTTCCACCGACTTGTTACTCAAGTTGATAAAATCCTATTTCAAAGAAACAATATTCATCTAAAATCCTATCTCAAACTCGCTCTGTTGAATCGGATCATGCAATTAAATCCTAACGTATGCTCTCGCTATCCCGAATTTAAAAACACTTTTGAAAATAAATAAAGTTTAATCTCTTTTAAACATGCATAATCTTTAAAATTAATACCTAGTATCCACTATCCGGTTCTAAACCTCAAACTCCTGTTGGTTTCTAACCTTAGTCTAGTTTATTAACCTCAAACTTTCGCTCTGCTGGTTTCTAAACCTTTTAATAAATTAAATTAGATATCTAAGTCAGAAAGAATATTTTTAACAACGTAACATTATGCCAGTTTATTTTGGATTCCTTTGGATCGATTAATTTACATACCAATATCAGAACGATTTAGCCAGACATATTAATTAATTCAGACATGCATAAATAATATGGTTTAATATATTTAAACATTTCCGAAATCAAATAAATAATATCAGGCAACAATAAATTAAATAAAATAAAATAATTAAATTAAACCTGAAATTAAGAATACTGGAAACAATCTTGTTCTTCGAAATAAGCGAGCACTCCATCACAAGTCGGTTGGATCTGCTCGGAGACTTCTTGAATTCGAAAGAAGAAAATAAACAAGGAATACAAAGCACTAGATCTACCGTAAGGTTAGATCAGTGAAAACTGGAATAAAATCTAAACAAAGAAAACTGAAAACGAAAATAAATTCAAAGTACAAACTGAAATAAAATTGCGAAATAAGAAATAGCGGTTGTTCGGTAAAAATGTCGACCCTGACTCTATGCCTTGAATGTTGTATTTATAGGTCACTTTGGTAACTTCCCATTCCATAAATTTCGTATGCACAATGTGATCGTGGAGAGAAAATATGACGCCTTGAGAGTAGGAGGCGGACGCCTCCACGTGGAGATAGGAGGTTGAGACGTGCGTCTCAAGAAGTTGGAACATAGTGGGCCCCACTTTGCTAAGGAGGCGGGCGCCTCCAAGGGAAGAGGGGGTGTGAGGCGACCGTCTCAGCCCACGTGACAGGTGGCTGCTTTCTTGTCCTGTTGGGCCACGCGTGTTGGGCTTGCTTTGGGCCTGCTTGCTTCGTTCAATAATTGCTTTCTCCTTATATAACACCTCCCTTTCACTATATCACCCATTTGCTTCATTTCTTTGCTTTTTAATCCGATTTTTCCTCGATTTTACTTCTTTGCTCGATTTATCTTTATTTAATACAAATACCTGAAACATAGAAAATACCAACGTAATACATAAATTAAGTAATATAATTAAATAAAAATAGTAACATTGTCTATGAAAATTACGTCAAATATGTTATATAAATTCGTGTTATCACCGATTATATTTCTTCAAAAAATATTTTAATGGTCATTAAAAACTGTACTTTAAAAATAAAAATTAATTTATACATGTGGGTGATAATCTTGTTTGAGAAATGTTATTTTCTTTTTATTACTTTCTCAAAGCTCATTTTTTATAAATTAAATCAAGTATGATCTTATGGATTTATTTCAAAAATGAAGAATTCACACATATCTCAGGTGAATATTTGAGAGGGTGTTAAAATATTATTTCAATATTCAATGAATCCAAATAAATCTTTTAAGTGAACTAGTAAGTAACCCATGTTGTCGCACGGGTCCGGTTGAGATTTCATATAACATGGAACTAACTTTGTCATGTAATATAACATTCTTATATTTTTTAAGTATAGCAACGTATTTTCAATTATATAAGACAACAATTAAAAAAATAGTTAACAAATACATATTAAAATGACCAGTCAATAGTTGGTTGTCATACGTTCACATTTTACCCGTGAATCTCGATGAGTTAACAAATCCCAATTGAATCCAAATAATTAATTGTAAAAATGTATTAAATCAATTTTAGATATTAACATATTTTTCAAATATAAAATGTATGACAACTTCCCGTCGTGATTCACACTACATGTCTACAAAATTATCTTTTGTAAAATTTGAATTCATTCTCCAATCGGTTAACATTCTTATAATTATAAATATAAGTTAATAATATACATAAATTTTTAAGCATTAATATGTACTTATAATAAATCGTACATTTGATTCTCTAACTTCAATTATATAAAACAATAGCAATATAAATTTTTAAAATATGAACAGTAAAATGAACACTCTACAGCCTGTTATCTCATAGATACATTCATATCTACCCGTAAATCCAGATAAGTTAACAAACCCAGTTGAATCCAAATGAGTTAATTCTAAAAAAATATTACATCCTACAATGTATGACAACTTCTCGTTACATTTCAATTTTATTATCTTCTTATTAGACGATATTTATAAATTTTACATAGTTTATTAATTTTTGACTGTACCCCGTCAAAAATTAATAAACTATGTAAATATGTAACTTATTCTAACTATACAAAATATGTAGCTTATTCTCATTTATACATGTCTACTAAATCATTATTTCTAAAGTTTGAATTCATTTTTCAATCGGTTAACATTCTTATAGTTTTTAATATACGCTAATAATATACACAAACTTTTAAGTATTGATCTGTACTTATAATAAATCGTACATTCAATTCTCTAACTTCAACTATATAAAACAACAGTAAAACAAATTTAAAAGATTGACATTAAAATGAACACTCTACCGTTGATATCTCATAAATACGCGTGAATCCAGATGAGTTAACAAACCCAGTACAATTGATATCTCATAAATACGTTCATATTTACCCGTGAATCTAGATGAGTTAACAAACTCAGTACAGTTGATATCTCATAGATACATTCACATCTACCGTGAATCTTGATGAGTTACCAATATCAGTATAATTGACATCTCATAGATACGTTCACATCTACCCGTGAATCTAGATGAGTTAACAAACCAGTATGAATCCAAAAAATTATATCCTACAATGTATGACAACTTCTCGTTACATTTCAATTTTAAAACCTTCTTATTAGATCATATTTACAAATTTTACATACTTTTAAAACCTTCTCACCGATACTTTAGTCTTTATGTTTAAAATTATAACTCATTTCCATTAATAAAATAATTATATAAATATAGACTTTTTTTGTTTATAAGTGTCATTAACCCGTGTAACATTTTATAAAATTATTTTTAACTTATTCCTGTTAATAACAATTGCATCAATGGTTGAATTTTTTTATTATGAAAATATTTGTAACTTATTCCCGCTTATAAAAATTATTATAACTTTTTTTTGGTTTATAAATTTTTTTTTATCATATTATAAAATTTTATGGATAAAAATATAATTTATTTTTTATTATGTTATAAATATAGAAATAAAAGAGAATAATAATTTTAATAATATAATCATTTTTGTTTTAATATAAATGTATTATTAATAATTAAAAAAATTACAACTATAAATAATAATATAATATTTATTATTATAGATATCCGTAGGGAAAGAAATAAAAAATTAGATCTAAGAATATCGAAAAATCGCTTAAAATATTAATTAATAATTTAACATTTATTATTGTTGATATTAGTAGAAAAATAAAAAATTATCAAAAGAGAGAAAGAAAAGATATCTTCTTTATTTAAATAAATCATAATTTTTATTTTAATTGGTTCGTTTCTATCGTTGATTTTAATTGGAATAGAATTAATGAGAGTGACAATGTATAACCACTTATAATTATTTTTTATATATCATATTTACAATTTCTCCAAACCTACAATGTATAACAACTTCTCGTCAAGTTGTAGTCTTTTAACATTAGTTAAATTGTGAATATTGTAGGCTCTAACAACAACCTTGATTAGAGAAATTCTTCCCAAAATATATATTCAACTAAATCAAGAGAAACCGATATAGTAAAAGATCATATAGAAATGTTGGTGGATATGACATGACTTTCATTTTTAAAAAAATATATCAATAACATTCAAAATCATATAGTTTTTTCTTAAACTACTTTCTAAATACTATTTAAAATTATACCAATATTATATATTTTATTTCCATTATTTACATTAAATTGATTTTTAATGGATCAACTAATATTTTAAAAATAATTTAATTGAATTAATTGATCAATTAACTATTTAATAAAGTTACTATACATATAATCGAGTAAATGATTTGTTAAATAAATATTTCTTTAAAATACATGATTTTTATTAATATTTCATAAAAATATATGATTTTAAATATTTTTAGTAACAAAATATTATTTAAACTATAACAAAATGTAACTTATTCAATTTATAAAAAGGATTGTATGAATAAATTTATACCTTTTATTATTAATTTTTATGATTATCATTTTTCATTAAATGTTCATGACTACAATTTAACATTTTTTTTTATCATGATTACAATTTTAAAGTTAATTTAAAAAGATTATGATATGCTTTAGTTATTTCATAAGTTTTAAAAAATTACAAAATCTCAATTGATTTTGTTTTGTTTTATTAACCTTTTTATAAAAATCTAAATAATTTCAAAATATATTTTATTTTAAATAAGGATCTAAATAATAACAAAATAATTTTTATTCTTGTGTTTTTAGAATGTACAACCATTTTTATAACTACAATTATATATAACAACAACAAAAGAAACAATTAAAAGATGAATATTGTTTATAACTTCAATTATATATAACATCAACAAAAGAAATAGTTAAAAGATGAATATTAAAATGAACATTTTAAAGCTGATATCTCATAGATATGTTTACATCTATCCATAAATCTAGATGAATGAACAAAACTCAAGAATAAAATCATTTTTCCAATTCAAATACTATTACTTTTAGATATTAGTCAATTTTTTCAAACCTAAAATCCAAATAAAATAATATTACTTTTATATTTTAGTATTAGTTGGTTAATTTTTGTCAATTATAAAAAGTTCAATAAATTTACAACCTATTCTTCTATAGAAGAAGATTTTACAACAATGTTCTTCTACCACACTTAATCGAAAACTAATTGACAACCTTATTCTTCTATTAAAGAATATGTTGAAAAAATATTTTAAATTTATAAAGTATTAAAAATTTATCATTTAAAATACTGTACGATTCTTGTAATATTTAATACCAAATATTTATAAATTAAAAAAAAAAAATCCAACCTCTGAAATCCAGAATATTATATATTCTACTAAATGATCATCTATATCATTAAATGAAAATATTATGGGTATAAGATTATTTTCTATATATTTCGAGGTAATAAAATATAAAATATATTAATAATAATTTTAAAAACAATAAAACAACAAAAACATTCGAAAATATAATAAATAAATAAATAAAATCAAAATTATGCATCTTTCTACGGAACTGAACAAAAAATAGTATTATGAAATAAAAGGCATAAGAATCTAACTATTTTCATACATAAATTTATTTCTATAATTATCAAGATCAGAATTGCACAATGTTGAGTTTTAATTGCTGAAGAAATAAACAGCAAAATAATAGATAAAATTGTAATTTATCTCTCAAAGTCTGATTATGAATTGCCCAACACCTACTGCAGTTTCCTCTTTATCAATAGGAGTATAGAATAGATGTGCTATTATTCTAATAGCAGCAGTTCTGCAAAATTCCACAATTCCACAAAAGAATCATGTTATTTTACCAATTTCAAATTTTAATGAAAATTGGTCATAAAATGATCATATACAATTTCAATATACTACTAATATAATTCAGACTGAATATTTTAATCACAGTTCATAAGAACAAAATATTGTCAAAGCTGGCCATAAAACCTAACCAAAATAGTTTCAACTTTGTTCCAGACTTGCAACAATATTGCATCCAAACAGTCCATGAAAACAATTCAAAACAAAAACATAAAGCCATTAACATATGACTGTATTTTCACTTGTATAAACATAAGACCCCTATCACCAAAAATCATGCTTACCTGAAAAATCTATCACCAAAGAGTATCTGGATCAACATAAAAAATAAAACTTTAACATTCATTTCAATTTTGTAGCATTCAAAAGATGAAAGATCCAACTAAATTCGTAGAAATCCAATAATCAAAATTTAAAAAATCGTAAACCCAAAGTAAAGCCAAAACAAAGATTTAACAACATTTTAAACAAAAATCCAAACACAAAATTAGCAACCGAAATTACACAAAAATCAGCAAATTTGTTCAGATCGGTTCAGATGGTGGTGTCTACTTGAAGCTTGGAACATGAAGTATTTAAGGTTTGAAAAGGAGTGGAAGCATATATATTTATGTTTTGCGGGAAAGGAAAAGGAAAAGATAGAAAGTTGAGAAGTGGTGGTTTGGATGAGAAGTTGTATATTAAGAATCATATTAATATAGCTTACACGAAATCAATTGAATAAATCTTGGGAATATATATTTATGTTTTGCAGGAAAGGAAAAGGAAAAGATAGAAAGTTGAGAAGTGGTGGTTTGGATGAGAAGTTGTATATTAAGAATCATATTAATATAGCTTACGCGAAATCAATTGAATAAATCTTGGGAACTTGGATCGGAGGAGATTATAGGAAAATACAAAGTGGTATTGTTCTGGACTGGCCCACGCTCTAGGCCCAACAGATTCTAAGCCCAATTGCCCCTGGGAAAGCAGCTTGGAATGACCACGCGGGGGCCACGTGGCCAACGGTCCATGACTGCCACGTGCCCCCCGATGTTATCGGACCCTGCTGACTAGGTTTCCTTAACCGTCAAGTCTTCCAGGAACTTCGCAACAAACCCGGATCTACCGGGCGACAATCTAGGGAGGAGGCCACGTGGCCTCCTGCTCAAGTTCTAGCAATCCGCTAGTGGGCTTGGATTACACTAATCGGATCTTGGCCCACGGGGTTATAAATACCCTCTCACTTGAGAGGGTCAGGTATCTCATTCTTTACTCTTCTCTTACTTTCTTGCTCTCTCTCTGCCTCTACTTACTTTGGCATCGGAGTATCTTGCAGGTACCCCCCTCTCTTTCACTTTGGACCACCGTTGCAGATTGGGCCAAGACACCTTCCGCGTGCGATCGGTGGCGCCGTGCAGGGGATCTTGCTTCCCCGTCTCCTTTCATTCAGTTGACCAAAGGAAACCAAAAACTCAGTTTGTCATGGCCGATCATGCAACCAACGTGCAAAGTCCCCCTCGCGACGATGTGGCCGAGCAAAACGACACCGTTTTCCCGAGCGGAGATCCTCGCGATGGGCAAACTGCCTCTTCCACTAGATCCTATCGAGGAGAAGAGCGCAGAGCTGAATCGAATCGCCGTCGGACAATTGACCCCGCGGTCTTTCAAGAAGTGCTGCCACCTCCCGACGCCGATCCCACGGTCACAGCCCTCTTCGCGGCCATCAACAACACCAACCTCCTGCTCTTTACCCAGGGAGAACGCCTCTATATTCTCGAAGCTTCCCACCGATCACCACGAAGACGTCGACGACCAGACTCGTGGTCACCTTCACCTCGACGACATCGCTCTCGAACTCCCCGCGGAACAAGAGATGACTCAGAGTCCCGCTGCTCCCGAGGAAGGGGACCCGTGACCGAGCGACGAGACCAGGAACAACCCGCGGAACAACCTCAATTACCTCCCCGTCGTGAACGAGGAGCCAACGAGTCGAGAAGGACCAAAAACAGGCATGCCCGCACAAGAACTCAACACCGCTCTCGCTCTCCCCATCGGAGCGACGAGGACGACCCCCGCGGTCCCCTGTCCGCGAGCATCATGAACGCACCAATTCCTCGGGGAATGGAGAAACCGCCCCAGCTGGCCAACTATGATGGGGTAGACGATCCTATCGACCACATCGACGGTTTCGAAGCTATGCTCCAATACCTCAACGTTGGAGGACCGATCAAATGCAGGCTATTCCCCACCACTCTCAGGAAAACAGCAATGAACTGGTATAAAAGTTTACCCCCGGGGTCCATACACTCTTGGAGAGAGCTCAAGGCCCAGTTCACGAGCACATTCGCCTCCCAGTATCCAAGACCGAGGCCTCCCTCAAGGCCATCATTCAGAAAAGCGATGAGACCCTCCGAGAATACATTGATCGCTTCAACAGGGAAGCTATACAAGTTCCCTGTGACGAACAGATGAAGCGATACTTGTTGGAAAGAGGACTCCTCCCTGGTACGGATTTCAGGAAAGCCGTCGACATCGAACCCCCGGCCACCTTCGATGCTCTCCTCGACAAGGCTCGTGCCTATATCACATACGAGGAGAAGGAAGCCGCCAACCGTGCCAGAGACTCGAGGAGTCGAGGTTCGGGGAACGCCACCAGACACCAGGATAACCGACGACCGGCGAGTTGTCTGTCTCCGA
This sequence comes from Vicia sativa, assembly GCA_021764765.1. NCBI lineage: Eukaryota > Viridiplantae > Streptophyta > Magnoliopsida > Fabales > Fabaceae > Vicia > Vicia sativa. Next base: position 136,615,542 of record CM038792.1, on the reverse strand, counting down.
TGAAAACGGCGCGAGGATAGGCCCCGGGAATCCCGCGAGCAGCGAGGCCCAGCTGGACGTTTCACCGATTACACACCGCTGACCGCTTCCCGCGAGCGAATCCTAGCGGAGTGCTCGGCTACTGAGTTCAAGGATGGAGGGGGGGCCAAACCCACTCCGCGGCCGCGCCGAAACAAAATATTGCCAGTATCACCGAAGTCACGGCCACTTGACTGAAGATTGCGTCCACCTCAAGGACGCAATCGAGACACTAATCAAAGGCGGAAGACTCGGGCAGTACAAGAAACCTGAAAGCTCGAGGAGTACCCGAGATACCAAAGATACCGAGGATGAGGGCCGACCACAAGGGGACTCTGGCCCCTACCAGATAGCGTACTCGGTAACTAGGCCCGAAGATTTCCAGAGCCCTATATTCACCCACAACCCGTGGGAAGAGTTCCCCTTGGCCATGGTTATCTCCGGCGGTGGAGACGCCCAGCTATCCATTAACTCGGCCAAGAGAAAGTTCGATTAACTGATCGACAAGGCCCCAGTCAACGAGGTCTCGCTCGAACAGTTCCGCGGCAAATCTGAGCCGATCACTTTCTACTTGGAGGAGCTTCCCGGAGGAGCACCAAACGCCCACATTCCCCTCCTCATCAAGGCAAGAATGGCCAATTTCGAAGTCCACATAATTCTGGTCGACGAGGGCAGCTCGGTCGACGTCATGTACACTCACATGTTCCGAACGCTCCAGCTCAACGAGTCTCACCTGTCACCATACGTGGGGTCCGACCTTCAGGGGTTCAACGGCTCCACATCCCAACCTTGGGGGTACGTCGAGCTCCTTGTCACATTCGGCGAGGACGTTGCTTCGCGACAGGTCAAAGTTCGCTTCCTGGTGATCGACTGCCACTCTCTCTACAACGCCATCCTGGGCAGAACAACGCTGGCAGAACTCACAGCAGTTCCTTCGACCGTCCATCTGAAGCTCAAGTTCTACACCAAACGGGGACGCGTCGCTACCATCTGCGGCGACATCAAAGCTGCGAGGAGGTGCCACAACGCCGCGGCCAGAGGACAGACCTTGGTCGACCCAAAAGCAGCCGCCACCAGCAAGAAGGAAGGGCCGGACAACGCCCAGGTCGAGCTCCCCAAAACCGCAGAAGATCAGAGCCCCAACGTCAGCGCGGTCGACCTCGACACCAGATTCTCAAAAGACGAAGTCGACGGGCAAGCAGAGGACGCGGATCCACTCCGCCCAATTCCTGACGGCGAGTTCGAGCTCGTTCCCCTCGGAGAAGACCCCAGCAGATGCGTCAAGATCGGCGCCGACCTCCCCGACCTGGCAAAGAAGCAACTCAGAGCTTGCCTTCGGGAGAATGCAGATCTCTTCGCATGGAGCGCAGCGGAAATGCCCGGACTCGACCCTGAGGTCGCCTGCCATCAGCTCGCCATAGATCCAGCCGCTAGGGCCATAGTAATACGTAGGCGTAAGCAGTCTCACGAGAAGGCAGAGGCTGCCGAATAAGCTGTAAAAGACCTCCTAGAGGCAAATTTTATTTCCGAGGCCAAGTATTCAACTTGGTTGTCAAACGTTGTACTCGTTAAAAAATCTAATGGAAAATGGCGTATGTGCGTTGACTACACTGATCTTAATCGGGCATGTCCCAAAGATGCTTTTCCTTTGCCTAACATTGATAGACTGGTCGACAACTCGGCCGACTATAAATTGCTTTCTTTTTTGGATGCTTACTCAGATACACCGGATCCCCATGGACATGGCCGACAGGACCGGCCGCCATGACAGAGTCGGGAAACTATTACTACAACGTAATGCCCTTCGGACTGAAGAACGCCGGAGCAACCTACCAACGAATGATGAACAAGGTGTTTCAAAACGAGATCGGTGACATGCTCGAGGTGTACATGGACGATATGATCGTGAAGTCCCAAGCCAAGGACGATCACGCATCACGCCTGAAGAAAGTCTTCGACCAAGCCCGAAGCGCGAATCAACGCTCAAGAAGTGCACGTGCAGTCAAAGCCGGCAAGTTCCTCGGTTTCTATCTCACAGAACGAGGGATTGAAGCCAACCCCGACAAATGTCGGGCATTCTCCGAACTGCCCACACCCAGGTCCAAGAAGTTCATTCAAGTCTTGAACGGCATGCTAACCTCGCTATCCCTTCGTAGCAAGATCGGCACAACATGCACTCCCATTTTCAAACCATCGAGGAAGGGCCGACCGAATGGAACGAGGAATGCGAGCAAGCCCTCCCGCACCTCAAACGGGCACCTCTCAACCACCGCCTCTCGCGACCACGTAAACACTATACTTATACTTAGCCGCCGTAGTCGCTATAGCCGCCACCAATGACGGCAAAACCCAACTTCCAGCAAGCCCTCAAGGGCCAAAACCGTATCATCGAAATCGACCGCCATCGCGCCGCCCGATACTATTTCCTCGCCCACGCCGCCGCCGCAAACAGCCCGTAAAATAGCTCGCCCGTCCGGACATGCCCGGACGAATCCGAATGGTCCTCGAACTTTTCGATTCGACCAATATGAAGGACGAAAAGCCTTGAAAGCACAAGCGCGACTTCCTCGCCGAAATGACGCCCATGAGCGCGCAAAGATGGACCACCCGTCGACGGAGCCTCAAGTTCGACAGGAAGCAGCGCCGGTGTCCTCCTCGAAAACGAGGAAGGCATCGTGATCGAACATTCATTAGCTCTGCCCTTCCCAACATCCAACAATCAGGCCGAATATGAGGCACTGCTCGCGGGACCAAGACATTCAAATATTCACCGATTCCCAACTCGTCATCGCAAGTCCCTGAGAACTACCGCTAAAACGACGCCTCATCGAATACCTTCAGGTAAAGGAAAACTCAAGGGCTTCGACCGAGCAGAGATAAACACGCCCCCGAAACAAAACACCCATCTTGTCCAAGTCGAGCACAAAGAAGAAAGGACCGCTCCGTAATACAAAACACTCACCCAACCGAGCATAGAGAGGTCCGCGACGACACTCGACGTAAATGCGATCGGTGATGCAGACTGCTGGATGACCCCCGTGTTCAACTATCTCACGCGCGGGAATTATCCATCGACAAGCCGAGGCCACCAAACGCCGCGTGCTCACGCCCTCGGCCCGGTTGTCGGAGGCTTCTCCATCCCCCCTCCGTCGCCGAGGTGGCCGCATTCTTCACGAAATTCACGAAGGTATTAACGCACAACACCGGGAGGACGGTCTTGCCCAAAGCGTTGCACGCCGCTATTGTGAACCGACTTTGTAGGATTTTTATCCAAATGTGCGGATAGCAAGAGTCGCCACCGACTTTTATTTTTATCCAATTAAGGGAAGGTAAAAGTAATGTAAAAACCTTCGTTAGATTCTCGAGTTCGAGAATGGTTATGAAAAGGGAAGGTATTAGCACCCTTTTCATCCGCAGCTTATTCTACTCTTCTCTTAGATAACTTTAAAATTGCTTTCGTGTGTTTGACAAAATGTTTTGAAAAAGGCATTTCGCTTTGACTTCGTAATGACTCATGTAGGAGTGTATACAAAGTGTTCGGAAATGTTTTTGTTTTGAAAAGAATTTGAACTTCGAAAAAAAAAGTGTGTGGTGTGAAAAGCATTTGGTTTAGAGCAAGCAACTAAAAGACTTATTTACCCACTCAGAATTGGTCGCTTTGTTGAACTTCTACATTCCTTTAGAATAGCGCTAGCCATACCATTAGTTAGTAGGTAGCTCCATTCGTTGGATGTAAGCGGGACATTCGAAGGGACATCAGATGGTCATAGAAAGCAACTTGTAGGAAGTATCCTAGCACATTCAAGGACTATCATCATTTTCGTAGGCGACAATCGAGGGTCAAGATCATGTATTCGGAGGCGACATCGTGGGTCTTATGATCTTTGTATCGAAGGGATGATTTGATTTGGAAGGCAACGGTGCTAGAATACCTCTACGCTCGAGGACATGACCATTTTGAATCGAAGGCATCGAGAGAATTACCCTAAGGGGTGCGTGTGTGAGAGAAGTGTGTCAAATTCAGATATTTTTATCTTGAAGATTAGTGTGAGCTATGTCCAATTATTATCTTCCCATACACGCCTAATTACTAGCAATTGATAAAGGTGCGGAAAGTAAAATGCGGAATGTAAAGTGCGTAAAGATAAACCTACGCTATTACATGGCTTTGGGGCATAATACATGCGGAAAAGTAAAGCCCTAGATTAAACTATTACAACCCATGAGCAATTACATTATTGAAAAGTAAAATAAAAACGGAAGAATCGTCTGAATCGGATCAACCTGTGAAAGGATAAGAAAATCGGTAAATATGATGAAATTGAAATAAGAGAAAATGTTAGAAAAAATGCAATTTTAAATATGAGAAAATTAATATATGCTGGAAATAAGATAAATATATTAAAATAATTTTTTGGGATTTTTTGGAAAAGGTTTAATAATTAAAATGCAATTAATAATGATTTAAATGCTAAAATCAAAATAAAAATAAATATGCATGAAAAAAGGTATTTTTTAATTTTATAAATTAAATAAAGATTTTATAAAACTACTGTAAGAAGAAAAATATTTTTTGATGATTTTTTTAATGTATAAATAAAATATAGAAAAGAATTAAAATGTAATGGAAAATATTAAATATGAAAAATATAGAAAATATGCAAGTTTTGTAAAGGGAAAAAACCAAGTGGTCCTGCCAGGATTCGAACTGGAGACATGGACTTCAAACTCTGAAAACCCACGCGCTGACCGCTACGCCATATGTACATCTGTGTTTGAAATCTGGGCTGAGTGGATTACAACACGCGTCGTCCTCATATTGCTCCGTCTCCGCGCCAAGAACTTCATCGTTCTTATTTGAATTCTGGGCACTTTGCGTCGACCTCAGAGCGACGCTATGACTCTCAAATTCAAAATCCAAAGACAGCAATATAAATTCAATTCAAAGGCATGGTTCGATTAGATTCATCATTCTAAACATGATGGTAGTATTCGTTTGGCCAATTTATCCTATTTCGTAGACCCCAATTCGGTCCATGGAACCCTAGCCATGGCAAGTTTCGATTCCGGCCATGAAAATTCAATCAAACTATGCAGAAAGCTTGCAAACTTCCATCTAAACACAAAACAAACCACAAAACATGTTAAAAATGCATGAGAATTAAAATACGATTCTGAATTTTTTGAGAACAAACCAAACTCGGATTCCTTGATTCTGGATGGTTTTGAATGAAGTAAAGGTCTGGATCGATTCAGTGGATGGCAAGGAATGTATTTGGATGCTCAAAACCACTTGAAACAAGTCAATCAATGACCGTTGCTTGAAGGTCACGAATTTTTTGAGTTTGAAACTAGGGTTCTGGAGCAATTCTTTCGTCTTTTTTTGATTGATATGCATTGTGTATATATACTGGAAGGATTTGAGATTGAATTTGGAAAGATTTGATCAATAATCAATGATAATCAAATTTGATTTTTTCATGAAAATCAAATTTTCAAATTTGATCAATTTCAATCCAATCTTGCCTTTTTTGCTTCAATTCGATTTGGCTAGCATTTGTGAGTTAATTGACATCAAGGAAAGAATAAAAATCAATCTTTCAATTAATTTTGATTTTATACTTTATTTTTGAATTTAATTTGTATTTAAATGAATAAATTCCAAATTAAATAGAAAATAAATCAAAAATTCGTGGCATTGGCTTGGATATTCCTAATTGTATGAGGAACAAGTTAGGATGAAGAAAAATAGGCCCATTTGCAAAAGATTTGATTTTTGAAGTAACTCTCTTTGTTCTTTCAAAATTGCCCAACTTGTAGATGGTGTAACTTGCTCAATTTTCCACATTTTTGAGTGTTCTTGGACTTTTTGGAAAGCTCTAAGAGTCCTCTAACCAATGTCTTTGGTCTCATCTCAATTGGAGTTACCATGCTCAAAATATCTTCCAAACAAAAAGTTGACTTTTTGTTGACTTTGAAAATGACCTGTAATGTTTTGAGCTATACCTCTCAAATGAAGCATTTTTTGGACATTCTTGTGAGACATGAAGTTGTAGAGAATTGAATTTCCTTCAAAACAAGAGGTGGTGGAAAATTTTTTGAGAAAGTATGAGAAAGTTATGATCAGTCAAAGTTCAGTTGACTTTTCATCTAGAAACCCTAATTTAGAAAGTTTGATTTTTGGGCAAATCTTGAGTTTTCTTGATGAATCATGATCACCCCTTGATCAAATGATGAATGTAACTTCAAAATGAGGATGTTGACCAAAAATCAGAAGTTTTGACTGTATGTTGACCACAGCTTGACTTTTGTCCAATACACCGATTTTCAACCATCCGAACCATTGTGAGGAAACTTGACTTGTGAGGCTTGAAACTTGACATGGAGAATCTTTGAAGCATATGAGGAGGCATGAAGGCCATTGGAGATGTTGGAAATCCATCTTGACTTGGGAGATACCAAACCCTAGCTTGGGTTGATTGTCTAGGAGAGAGTTTGTCGATCAACTCTTGAGGAATCCTTGAGTATGGATGTATGAAATCTCTTGAGTAGATGGAGGGCAAATTTTGGGGTATGACAACTGCCCTGCTCAATCTTCTTTTGGAAGGGTTAGATTGACATGCTTGTCTTTCGTGACCTGGAGGTAGAAGATGATTGAACACCGAGTACACCTGAAAATTTGCACTCGCCGTTGGTGGATGATGCGGGAATGGGCTTACAGATGCCATTTGGAGAAGTTGGAGACTTCGCTGGGGGGAGTCGTACGCTAGACTCGAGGTTGTTAATAGGAGAGCTGACAGAGATGGGCTTAAGATGCCATCTAGAAAGGTCGATGCTGGAGGGTGAGTCGTACGTTAGACTCTGTAGATGTTCCTGGAATAGAGAGGAGATGGGCTTAAGATGCCATCCGAAGGAGTCGTACGTTAGACTTCGTGTTCACTTTAAATGAAGTTATTGGTCTGTATTGATTTTTAACCATATATGCAGCATTCTGATAGTGAAGAGATGTTGACAAATAGTCGGAGATGGGCTTAAGATGCCATCCAAGGCAACTGAGTCGTACGCTAGACTCTGAGTTCTTTGATAATCGAATAAATCTTCGCTGATTACTCGGGAGATTGTAGTTGGCCGATATGTGGATAGCTTCCCTGTGCATCGGTGTTGATCCATTGCCCGTTATCGGAGGATAACCAGAGGTCTTTTGGATAGTTTTCCGCCGGTTCGGGCTTAATCTCGACCACCGTCGGAGGCGGTCTTTCGATAGTTTTCCGTCGGCTCGGGGCTTAATCTCGACCTGTTCAAAGTCTTTCAAATAGTTTTCCGTCGGCTCGGGCTTAATCTGGACCTTTTGCGTCGAAAATGATACTGCTTTTGGAGAAAACAAGAGAAACTTTGATAGAATATTTGTTAGTCTTATGCAAAGTATGATGCATGACAGTGTATATGAATGACATGTGCATGAATTATGACTTTATGAGAAATGTATGAATGATGAATGTTGTGATATTTCAAAACATATCCATCTTGAAGAAGCGGATATTCTGCTTAAAGATTTCGACTCTGCCTGGGAATTGAGTAGGTGAGAACCACCTTTTGAAGGAGAAGAAAGATATCTTGGATTCCTCCGATGCACTATCTGACCAAGTCTTGGGCCTAGACGTTGTTGAGGAAGGTAGAGATTTGAGAAGCTCGTTGTTTGGAGATCTCATATATAGACCCCGAGGAGAGTCCGGGAGGCGATCTGTTGAGGACCTTGTATGTAGATCCCGCCGAAATTTAAGAGACGCCCACTGGGATTCCGAGTGTAGATCTCGTGGAGAGCATTTGATGGTTCTTGAGAGACCGGCTTGAAGAGTCTAGAGTCCGTTGTAATCTCCGGGGAATAAAGGTGTATGCTTCCTCCGATGCACTATCGACCAAGTTTTGAGTCCGATACCGCTAGGAGAAGGGGAGGATTGAGAAATATCCCTGGGATGAAGTGTTACTTGCTTGAGACTGATGTAACGTTGCTCGATTGAGTGGAATTGCTGCTCGTGGATTCCTTATACTCTGGGAAGGTGTGTTGTGGTGACACCTTTATGCTCTGTGGGGAACTATTCGTTGACTTTCGTCATCCCAATTCCGGAACGTAGTAAGTACTTTTGCATATTCACTTTTCGTGTGTTTGTGATCGATTCTTATTGTCAAATGCGATAGTCATTCAAAGCAAACGTTGGACTTATTTGCAAATAACAACAATGAAATTGTAAAGAGAAAGAATATTTTTTTGAAAGGTGGCGTATGGCCGAGTAGTTTGTACATAAGAAAGGTAAAAGCTATGCGAAACAATCTCGTTAAGTCCCAACTATGCTAGTACTCATATATTTCAACTATCTCATCTCCTTGCTTCGGTAGAAAGTGAGTAGATCTTCCCATTTGAATCTTGAATCTTTAGTAGTCCGGCGGATGATCCGAAGAGACATAGTCGTGACGCTTAAATCCCTAATTTTGCCTAGACCGCCTTTCGGGTTTCACCTACCGATACCTTTTTGCCCAAGCCGCTTTTCGTGTTTTCGACTTGCGGTGTACATGTTTTGTATATATCCTTAATTTTGCGAACCTTTTGGTTCGCCAGATGCCCTTATTTTTGCCTAGGTTCGTCGACCTAGCGGGTCTATTTCATGCGTAGTATTTTTGACTATGTCCGTGTTCACGTGGTGTGGGAAGTCTTCACCATCCATGGTGCTAAGTATCATAGCTCCGCCGAAAAATCGTCTTGACTACAAACGGTCCTCATAAGTGGGGCCCATTTGCCCTGAATCACCTTGTGGAAGAATGATGCGCTTGACTACTAGATCACCGACTTGGTAGACTCGGTGCTTGACCTTCTTGTTAAATGCTCGATCATTCGTTTCGATAAATCTCCATGGCGGATGGATGCGAGTCGTTCTCATCAATCAAATTAATCTGTCAAGGTGAGTCGGACCCAATCGTCTTCGCCTAACTCGCCTCCGAGGACTCGTTGAGGGTATCGAACCTCGATGGGTAAGACGGCTTCCATACCGTATACAAGAGAAGGGGTTGCCCTGTGGATGTTCGTCAGCGATAACCATGAAGAGCCAATGGTAACATCTCATGCCAATCTTTGTAAGTAATCGTCATCTTCAGATAATCTTCTTAATGTTCTTATTGGCGGCTTCCATCGCCATTCATCTTAGGCCGATATGGAGAAGAGTTGTGATGTTTGATCTTGAACCGTGCGAGTTCAATGATCATCTTGTTGTTGGATTGGAACCGTTATCGTGATAATCCTTTCGAGTGCCATACCGACATAAGATTATGCTTGATGAATCGAGCCACTACATTCTTGGTAACAGATGCATACGAGGTCTTCTACCCATTTGGTGAAATAGTCAATTGCACAAGGATGAAACGATGTCCATTGGAAGTGGGCTTAATCTCTCCAATCATGTCAATGCCCCACATTGCGAAAGCCACGGAGAAGTTAAAACATTCGAGAGGTACGGAGGTACGTGCACTTTGTCGGCATAACCGCATTTGTGACAAGATCGAGCATAGCGGTGACAATCGCTTCCATGGTGGACCAATAGTAACTTGTTCTCAAAATCTTCTTAGCCATAGTGTGTCCATGGAGTGGGTACCAAATTCGCTGTAACTCTTCCATGATACGCATCGCGTTCACCGGTCTATACAATGAGTAAGCACAAGTCGTGGTTGCGTTTGTATAAGATGTCGTTCTGAGAATTTGGATGCAAATCTTCTCATGAACTTCTTATCATTAATGATGCCCCCTGGATATTCCGAGTCTCAAGATACCTTTTCACGTCAAAGTACCAAGGTTTCTCTTCTGCGTCAAGCTCATAACAATACGCTGGTTCGTGAACTTCTCAATGATGATCCGGGAGCCTCGTTGTCCCATCTCGACCTTGAACATAGACGACATAGTAGCCAATGCGCCAAACCGATTCTCTTCTCGTGGAATGTGATCAAAAGTAATCTCTTCAAGTAAGGAATCAAACTCGTAACATGCTCGATATGGAATGAGATTCGGATGCTTCGTATCCCACTCGCCTTAATCGACTAATCACTAAATCGAGTCTCCATATACTTGTAAGAACTTGATTCTTAAGTCAATAGACTTTGATACCCATGATGCACGCCTCGGCCATGTTGTTAGTGTAATCGAAACATAATCATGGTGAAAGGAGTATGTCCGCTGCAGGGACGTAATGATGGCGCCAATGCCATTGCCAAGTGCGTTTGAGGCTCCATCAAAGACCATAGTCCATCGGGATCCTTGTTCGTGTCCTTCGTGCGGCCTGGTTCCTCATGATCGGTAACTAGTAAAACATCTTCGCGGAAATTCGAATCGCATAGACCGATAGTCATCTACGGCTGAGCCAAATGATCGGCTACACTTCCTTTGATCGCTTTAGAAAGTGTACTGGATGTCATATTCGGTCAAGATCATTTGCCATCTTGCTATTCTTCCGGAGAGAGCTGGTTTCTCAAAGATGTATTTTATCGGATCCATCTTAGAAATCAACAAGGTAGTGTGAGTCAACATATACTGTCTTAGTCGGCGAGCAGCCCAAGCCAAAGCATTGCAAGTTTTCTCGAGCTGTGAGTATCTTGTTTCACAGTCGGTAAACTTTTTGCTAAGGTAGTATATTGCATGCTCCTTTCGACCAGACTCGTCATGTTGCCCCAACACACACCCCATTGAGTTCTCTAACACTGTCAAGTACATGATAAGAGGTCTTCCTTCGGTGGGCGGCATCAGAATAGGAGGATTCTGTAGGTACTCCTTGATTTTGTCAAAAGCGATCTGGCAATCGTCGTTCCATTCCACTACTTGATCTTTCTTTAGTAACTTGAAGATTGGCTCACAAGTAGCAGTTAGGTGTGCAATGAATCTGGCAATGTAGTTCAATCGGCCCAAGAAACCTCTGACTTCCTTCTCGGTGCGGGGAGCTGGCATCTCTTGAATAGCTTTAACCTTAGCGGGATCAACCTCAATACCTCTTCCACTGACTACAAACCCTAGGAGTTTTCCGGATCTGACTCCAAAGGTGCACTTGTTGGGATTAAGTCTCAGTCTGTACTTCTTCAACCTATCAAACAATTTCTGCAAATGATCGAGGTGTTCTTCTTCAGTCTGTGATCGAGCTATCATATCGTCGACGTAGACCTCTATCTCGTGATGAATCATGTCATGAAATAATGTCACCATGGCACGATAAAGTGGCGCTGCGTTCTTCATCCGAACGGCATAACCTTGTAGAAAGTGCCCCACCGTAACAACAAAAGTAGTATTCTCCATGTCTTCAGGAGCCATTTTGATCTGATTGTAACCGGAGAAACCATCCATGAAGGAGAAAACCTTATGCTGAGCGGTATTGTCAACCAAAACATCAATATGAGGAAGTGGGAAATCGTCTTTCGGACTTGCTTTGTTTAGATCTCTGTAATCCACACACATTCGTACCTTACCATCCTTCTTAGGCACGGGTACCACATTTGCAACCCACTGGGGATAGGAAGTAACTGCTAGGAAACCAGCGTTGAACTGCTTCATGACTTCGGCTTTGATTTTCTCTGACATCTCAGGACGCATACGACGAACCTTCTGTTTCACTGGGAGAAAACCTTCTTTTGTCGGCAATCGGTGTACCACAATATCAATGTCTAAACCAGGCATGTCTTCGTATGACCAAGCAAAAACCTCAACATAGTCTCGTAGCATCTGAACCAACCTTTCTTTAACACTGTTCTCAAGACCCGCTCCTATCTTGATCTCTTTTCTGTCTTCGACAGTACCCAAATTCACAACCTCAACTTACTCTTCGTGTGGCTGTATAACTCGCTCTTCTTGTTGTAGCAGTCTGGCAAGTTCTCTTGGCACTTCACAATCTTCCTCACTTTCATCTTCGGCTTGGTAGATCGGATTATCGAAGTCATATTTAGCACTAGCATAGCTGTTATTAACGAGATTCGGAGTGGTTCTGCAGTGTATCACGTGGGTGTGTGTAAGAACACATAGCTTTTTGAAGGGGTGATAAAGTAAAAGAAAGAAAACAAACAATTGAATGCAAAAGTCCAACAAATTTATCGAATGAAAATACGCAAACGACAGATAAAAACCCTCGCAAACGAGCCATGATGCCCTGGGCAAGGCACTAGGCTTTCAAAGTTTATTGTTCAAAACATAAAGAAATACGAAAAGCAAAACGAAACAAGAGCAATTACTCCTGGCTAAAGGAGATTGGTATGACGTCTTGATCTTCCAATTGCTGAGCCCATGATCCGAGTTGGGAAGATCCACTTGCGATGTCGAAGCCGTTGTCGTTTCTATAGCATGGATTCCACGGCTGATGCGAAAGGAAGTTGGCGGCACGTTCGCGTATCATCTTGACCCTTGATGGTGAAGCCTAAACCGGTCTTGTCGGATTTGAAAGGAAGATCGGGAGCTGACCCAAGGAACTACCTTCTTCAAGAACTTGAGCATCTTTCAAAGAGGCCATCCTAGGCGGAACTTTAGCAACTTCAGGAGTGACAGGAGAGTCAACAGGCATGACTCTGGGTATTGTTTCAAAAGCTTGACAGGGAGTCTCGAAGAATTCACCCTCCATCTCAAGGTATCGGAATGACTGTAGATGACTGACCATATACTCTTCTTCACCACATACTGTAACAACCTTCCCTTTCACCGGGTACTTCAGTTTCTGATGCAAGGTAGAGGTACCTTGCCCATGTATCCAAGGGCGTCCAAGTAGGCAAGAATAAGCTGGACGGATGTCCATGACAAAGAAAGTAGAGTCAAAAGTCTAGGAACCGACTTTAACAGGCAGAGTGAGCTCTCCAAGTACTGTGCGCTTAGAACCATCAAAAGCTCTCACGATAATGTCACTGGGTCTCAGAACCAACCCTTCGACATCAAGTCGATCAAAAGCAGTCTTCGGTAAGATATTCAGAGCAGAACCGGTGTCAACCAAAACATGAGACAATGTAGTGCCCTTGCATTCAACAGAGATGTGCAAGGCTTTGTTATGTTTCTTTCCGGAAGGAGTCAAATCAGCATCAGAGAAGCCTAGGCCGTTGTTGGCAGCCAGGCTAGCAATACAAACTTCAAACTGGTCAGTGGTAGTGTCTTGAGGCACATGAGCATTCTTTAGAAACTTCACCAAGGCATTAGCATGAGCCTCGGAGCATAAGAGCAGAGCAAGCATGGAGATCTTGGACGGAGTCTGTCCCAACTGTTCCACAACATTGTAGTCACTCTTCTTGATAATTTTCAGAATTTCCTCCATTTCTTGTTTGGAGGTGTCTTCGGCAACTTCCTTTGGTACTTCTAGCTGAGCAGGATGAGTTACTGGTTCTTTCCCTCTAGCTGGGGATATTGATTGAGTAGCTGGAATGCGAGCTGGAGTCGCAGTGTCTTTTGGAGGAGAGATCTGGAGAGAATACCCTTCCGGTTCGTCACCTTACGGGATCCAGTGATGTTGTCAATGTCAGGAATAGAAGCTTCAGCAGTAAGATCTTCAATGGTCAGAGGATCTTGTTTGACACCGTGATAGTAAACATCAGCTCCATAATTCCAAGGGATAGCCTTGTCAGAGGAATATGGCACTGGTCTTGGAGAAGTGATAATGAGAGGTGCCACTCTAGGCACGGAATCAGCAGAGGAAATCCTTATAGTGTTAACATCAGCATAGTCTTCTGGGAAATCGTCACCCCATCCGGTCGCCTTAACATCTTCAATAGGAATCTTGTAACTCTCAGGAACAGTGTACTTCACCATGTAATCATACTTTCCACTTGGCTGTCCCAAGGTATCCCACACAGATGGTACGGTTTCGTTCGCATTGTCAATCTTCAACTTAGACATTTCTTCACACGCTTCGCATGGTTTCGTAAATAGTATCTCGGTTATCCATCATGCACCTGAACACGTCTTCTCAACCAAGCACAACCATCAGTGCAGCGAGCACCAACGACAACTCTCGGGCATCTGGATTGACACCGCTTGCAACAAATTCTTCTTAACCATCGGAGGAATGGTCAAGTCATCTATGTTGAAAACATAAGTATCGTCACCAACAACATTGGAACTCTTGTCATGGTTAGGCATAGGCGCGTTGATCACATTCGGAGTCTCAACAGGAGGGTCAAACTCAATCGCTTAGCTTGATCATATCCTGAATCTTGTTTTTGAGCCCAACAATTGTCGTTGTCGTGCCCGGGCTGTTGGAATGGTAAGCACACTTAGCATTAGGATTGTACTGAGAGGAAGTGTTGACATTCGAGGAGGATCCTCAAGGTCAGCTCTGCTTTCAACATGTGTTGCAAGGCTTGCGACAAAGGCATGTTGATCTTAAGAACTCTTCGTGGCGCGCTACGCGTTGTCTCACCGAGGTTGTCTTGATGTAGGATTGGAGATCACAACCGCCTGATTGAGCGGGTCGGTCTTGGCTCGCTTTTCCGACCATACACATTGGCTTCTTTCTTAGCACCAAAAGATCTCTTCGCATTTGAAGATGTCTCTACCGAATCTTCCCACTCTTGATACCACTTTGCGTTCTTCATCAATATCAACTCGGTGAATCCGGATGAAGAATTTCCAATCGATGATTGAAGAATGGGCCTGTCAGTGTTCCCATAAACATATCAACCAACTCCCTATTGGACAAGGGTGGTTAAACTCTGCCTGCTAGATCTCTCCACTTCTGAGCATACTCCTTGAACTTCTCGTCACGACCCATAGACATGCTTTGTAGTTGCATGCGAGTGGGTGTCAATTCAGCATTGTACTCATACTGTCTGTAGAAAGCATCAGCTAAGTCACTCCAAGTACGGATACGGTCATTCTCTAGCTGATAGTACCACTCCAACTGAGTTCCGGACAAGCTCTCTTGGAAATAGTGTATCCACAACTTTCTGTCATCAGTGTGGGGGTTGATCTTCTGGACATAGGACTTCAAATGCAACTTAGGGCAAGACATGCCATCATATTTGGAAAAAGTAGGAACTTTGAACTTGGGAGGAATCACAACACCAGGAACAAGACTCAGGTCATCAAAATTCAGCCCGGACATTTTCAGGTTTTCCACAGCATTCAGGCGATCTTCAAGTTGCTTGTACTTGTCATCTTCCTCAGAGTACTGGCCATAATCAGAATGATCCTCTCCTCCTTTCTTTGGCTCACGCTGTTCACCTTCATCACCCTTGGTATTCCCCTCGGCATGGACACTTCCTTCAGAGAGCTCAATATGGCTGACCACTTTAGGACCCCCTTTGAAACGTCTACCCATGTTGAGGAGACCAACAACCTTCTTCTTCTTGTTGATGAGCTTCTTCAGATCTTCTTGGCCTTGGACCAAGTTGGTGAACATCTCTTTGAACCGAGCATTCGAGCCCAGATCTTTGACAGTCTGTTCAAGAGCCATTTCTGCTAAAATAAATAGCGAGCAAATGAGAAAACCAATCTCCAATGTACCTGTGATGCAATGTTATGATATGATATGCAATGTTTATGTGAATGCAATGCAATGTTTTCAAGGACCTAAGAGATTTAAATTTGTTAAACAAGCAATGAACAAACATTTATTAGTACTTCTTTTTATTATTTTTTCTTTTTAAGTACAAGAGATAGTTCAAAACAATAAAAGAAAAGCATAAAAATCCTAAAGCTCTAAGTCTCCCATGGGCGCTTCCTCTTGGTGCCGATGTAAGCGTTGATGTTTCGCTCCTCGTGAAGTAGCTTGGTCAACTCTAGAACTTTCTTCTCACTTGCATAGCATTGAGCTTCAAAGGTATCCCTTTCTTCTTTTAGTTGGATCCAGGATCTCTTCAAGTCTTCAAAATCAGTAGGCATGTCAGGATGGAGAACAGTATAGGGTACGTCACCTATAGCAACAGGTTCCATAATTACTGGTAGAACAGGCGTGAATGGCATCATGAGGTTTTGAGCTCGAGCTCGCACCCATTTGAGGTAAGGTTCCCAAGGAATGGAGTTCGGGTGCCCCAAAGTCTTGGTATCAGTCTTCTTTACCATGCCCCAAGCATGTATAAACCTTCGTCGGTAATTCTGGAGATCGTGATTGTAGTCGAACACAACATCTTGGAGAAGCATATCATGTGGACCATCCTTTCGAGCAAAACCAAACTGACGTAGAGCTAGAGAAGGGTTGTAAGTAATACCTCCCCTTATACCGAGTAGTGGTACATTAGGGAATTCTCCACAACGCTCAATGAATGTGAAGTCCTTTTGAGAGAAAAGGTTCCAACGGATATCTGAATGAGAGAGTGACATCAATCTTTGAGACCATCTCAACCTTTGTTCATTCTTCAAAACTGATGGAGGAAGGTGCGAAATAAACCACCTTGAAAGCAACGGTACGCAACACATGAGAGTTCCTTGTCTTTTAGTAGTACGAGTGTGGAGAGAATGCAGGATGTCTCCAAGTAAAGTAGGCACAGGATTACGGGTAAGAAACAACTTGATAGCGTTGACATCTATGAATTGATCCGAATTAGGAAACATAACCAAACCATAAATTAGCAAGGCAACAATGTTCTCAAATGCATGGAAACTCATAACTTTGAGGAATTCTCGGGCTTTCTTAATTAGGAACTTAGCAAGTAAACCCTTAACTCCACTTCTAGTTTCCCAATTGGCTTCAATGTCTGAGCGCTTAAGATGTAAGGCGGATGCGATGTCTTCGAACTTAGGAACCTTTTCCAAACCGGTGAATGGCATTTGATCAAGAATAGGTATCCCAAGCAGCTTAGAGAATTCTTCCAAGGTATGAACCAACTGATAATCTGGAAATGTAAAGCAATGGTGTTTCGGGTCGAAGAACTGGAATAGGACATGCATCATATCTTCTTCAAAACCGGAGATAACCAAATCAAGTAGATAACCATGTCTTTTGATGAACTGAGCATGGTCGGGAATTTCTGAAACCAATTCTTTGAGTTGAGAAGGGATACCCATGAAGTTGATTCGGATAGTCTTTCTAGAAGCCATAATCCCTACAAAGAGCAAAGATAAATCCTAGGTCCTTGAAATAGTTAGAAATGATATGCAATGTGAATGATGTCATGATGTCATGTTTAGCACACACAAACAATTCACACAATGAGCCTAGGGTTAAGGCTTGCATGAGGTATAGGTGATTACCCCACCAAAAGTTTGAGTTGGTTCATCCTGTCCTATAATAGTAACCGGGTTCTAGGAATCTCATATCACGATCTTTCTCGAGGCGCTTATTTCAATACGACAAGTGGTCGATCGAAAATGTCCCAAGTCTCGATCTCAATGAGCGTAGCATCGAGTATCAACCAACCTCGGTCTACACCAAAGCCGCCATCTCACTACCTTCTAATGGCCAAGATGGGTCAATTAAGGTTCTAAAAGTTTAGTTAGCGCTTGATGACACCACGCAGAAGCCAAATACTTTCTTCAACTTGGGAATGAAGAGTATCGGGGCAACCAAAGTGTCACGCCAACGTAGCCATCATGTTGACCGCGTAGTTATACGTCTAACGGTCGCGATGATCTAATGCCACTTACCTAAAAGGAAACCCGGATCCGGGTGTAGGATCCCCCAACAATATAATACCCAAGCAACCCTTAAAGATAAAGCATACAAGTCAAACAGAAAGCGATAAAAGTTATCTAAAAATCCCTAAGGCAATTCTCTCTTTTAGGGTGTTTCCCCAGCAGAGTCGCCAGTTCTGTGATACGGTGAACTGACTTTGTAGGATTTTTGTATCCAAATGTGCGGATAGCAAGAGTCGCCACCGACTTTTATTTTTATCCAATTAAGGGAAGGTAAAAGTAACAGAAAAAGACCTTCGTTAGATTCTGAGTTCGGGAGAATGGTTATGAAAAGGGAAGGTATTAGCACCCCTTTTCATCCGCAGTTTATTCTACGGGCTCTTAGTTGCTCTTAGATAACTTTAAAAATTGCTTTCTGTGTGTTTGACAAAATGTTTTGAAAAAGGCATTTCGCTTTGACTTTGTAATGACTCATGTAGGAGTGTATACAAAGTGTTCGGAAATGTTTTTGTTTTGAAAAGAATTTGAACTTTGAAAAAAGTGTGTGGTGTGAAAAGCATTTGGTTTAGAGCAAGCAACTAAAAGACTTATTTACCCACTCAGAATTGGTCGTTTTGTTGTACTTCTACATTCCTTTAGAATAGCGTTAGCCATACCATTAGTTAGTAGGTAGCTCCATTCGTTGGATGTAAACGGGACATTCGAAGGGACATCGGATGGTCATAGAAAGCAACTTGTAGGAAGTATCCTAGCACATTCGAAGGGACTATCATCATTTTTCGTAGGCGACAATCGAGGGTCAAGATCATGTATTCGGAGGCGACATCGTGGGTCTTATGATCTTTGTATCGAAGGGACTATGATTATTTGTTTGGAAGGCAACGGTGCTAGAATACCTCTACGTTCGAGGGACATGACCATTTTGAATCGAAAGGCATCGAGAGAGAATTACCCTAAGGGGTGCGTGTGTGAGAGAAGTGTGTCAAATTCAGATATTTTTATCTTGAAGATTAGTGTGAGCTATGTCCAATTATTATCTTGCCATACACGCCTAATTACTAGCAATTGATAAAGGTGCGGAAAGTAAAATGCGGAATGTAAAGTGCAGAAAGATAAACCTACGCTATTACATGGCTTTGGGGCAGATACATAATTAGGAGTGCGGAAAGTAAAGCCCTAGATTAAACTATTACAACCCATGAGCAATTACATTATTGAAAAGTAAAATAAAAACGGAAGAATCGTCTGAATCGGATCAACCTGTGAAAGGATAAGAAAATCGGGAAATATGATGAAATTGAAATAAGAGAAAATGTTAGAAAAAATGCAATTTTAAATATGAGAAAATTAATATATGCTGGAAATAAGATAAATATATTAAAATAATTTTTTGGGATTTTTTGGAAAAGGTTTAATAATTAAAATGCAATTAATAATGATTTAAATGCTAAAATCAAAATAAAAATAAATATGCATGAAAAAAGGTATTTTTTAATTTTATAAATTAAATAAAGATTTTATAAAACTACTGTAAGAAGAAAAATATTTTTTGATGATTTTTTTAATGTATAAATAAAATATAGAAAAGAATTAAAATGTAATGGAAAATATTAAATATGAAAAATATAGAAAATATGCAAGTTTTGTAAAGGGAAAAAACCAAGTGGTCCTGCCAGGATTCGAACTGGAGACATGGACTTCAAACTCTGAAAACCCACGCGCTGACCGCTACGCCATATGTACATCTGTGTTTGAAATCTGGGCTGAGTGGATTACAACACGCGTCGTCCTCATATTGCTCCGTCTCCGCGCCAAGAACTTCATCGTTCTTATTTGAATTCTGGGCACTTTGCGTCGGCCTCAGAGCGACGCTATGACTCCTGCAAATTCCAAAATCCAGCACAGGCAATATAAATTCAATTCAAAGGCATGGTTCGATTAGATTCATCATTCTAAACATGATGGTAGTATTCGTTTTGGTCAATTTATCCTATTTCGTGTGACCCCAATTCGGTCCATGGAACCCTAGCCATGGCAAGTTTCGATTCCGGCCATGAAAATTCAATCAAACTATGCAGAAAGCTTGCAAACTTCCATCTAAACACAAAACAAACCACAAAACATGTTAAAAATGCATGAGAATTAAAATACGATTCTGAATTTTTTGAGAACAAACCAAACTCGGATTCCTTGATTCTGGATGGTTTTGAATGAAGTAAAGGTCTGGATCGATTCAGTGGATGGCAAGGAATGTATTTGGATGCTCAAAACCACTTGAAACAAGCTGAATCAATGACTGCCAGTTGCTTGAAGGTCACGAATTTTTTGAGTTTGAAACTAGGGTTCTGGAGCAATTCTTTCGTCTTTTTTTGATTGATATGCATTGTGTATATATACTGTAAGGATTTGAGATTGAATTTGGAAAGATTTGATCAATAATCAATGATAATCAAATTTGATTTTTTCATGAAAATCAAATTTTCAAATTTGATCAATTTCAATCCAATCTTGCCTTTTTTGCTTCAATTCTGATTTGGCTAGCATTTGTGAGTTAATTGGACATCAAGGAAAGAATAAAAATCAATCTTTCAATTAATTTTGATTTTATACTTTATTTTTGAATTTAATTTGTATTTAAATGAATAAATTCCAAATTAAATAGAAAAATAAATCAAAAATTCGTGGCATTGGGCTTGGATATTCCTAATTGTATGAGGAACAAGTTAGGATGAAGAAAAAATAGGCCCATTTGCAAAAGATTTGATTTTTTGAAGTAACTCTCTTTGTGCATTCTTTCAAAATTGCCCAACTTGTAGATGGTGTAACTTTCTCAATTTTCCACATTTTTGAGTGTTATTGGACTTTTTGGAAAGCTCTAAGAGTCCTCTAACCAATGTCTTTGGTCTCATCTCAATTGGAGTTACCATGCTCAAAATATCTTCAAAACAAAAAGTTGACTTTTTGTTGACTTTGAAAATGACATAATGTTTTGAGCTATACCTCTCAAATGAAGCATTTTTTGGACATTCTTGTGAGACATGAAGTTGTAGAGAATTGAATTTCCTTCAAAACAAGAGGTGGTGGAAAAATTTCTGAGAAAGTATGAGAAAGTTATGATCAGTCAAAGTTCAGTTGACTTTTCATCTAGAAACCCTAATTTAGAAAGTTTGATTTTTGGGCAAATCTTGAGTTTTCTTGATGAATCATGATCACCCCTTGATCAAATGATGAATGTAACTTCAAAATGAGGATGTTGACCAAAAATCAGAAGTTTTAACTGTATGTTGACCACAGTTGACTTGTTGTCCAATACACCCGATTTTCAACCATCTGAACCATTGTCTGAGGAAACTTGACTTGTGAGGCTTGAAACTTGACATGGAGAATCTTTGAAGCATATGAGGAGGCATGAAGGCCATTGGAGATGTTGGAAATCCATCTTGACTTGGGAGATACCAAACCCTAGCTTGGGTTGATTGTCTAGGAGAGAGTTTGTCTGATCAACTCTTGAGGAATCCTTGAGTATGGATGTATGAAATCTCTTGAGTAGATGGAGGGCAAATTTTGGGGTATGACAACTATTGGCCCACCATGCAAAAGGACGCCAAAGAACACGTAAAAAAATGCGACAAGTGCCAACGCCACGCCGACATGCACATCGCGCCACCCCACGAGCTCACGACGCCACCTCCCGTGGCCCTTGGTGAAATGGATATACTCGGTCCCTTCACACAAGGCTCTTACCAAAACAAGTACCTTATAGTGGCCATGGACTACTTCACGAAATGGATAGAGGCCGAGGCACTTGCCAAAATCACCTTCTTTAACATCCTTCATTTTTACAAACGAAACGTCCTTGCCGCCGGTATTCCACCCTCGTCACGGATAACGGACACAGTTCACCGATCGAACTTCCGCAGAGCACGCTCGGCACCAAGCACCACTTCACATCCCGAGCATCCCGGACCAACGCGAAGCGAGCAGCAATGCGAGGACTGGCGAGACTCGGGAAGCCAAGCGGTGGGTAGAAGAGCTTCACATGGGCATACCGAACAACTCCCATTCTACCACGGAGAATCCCGTTTCGCGTCACGAACAGGCGATCATTCCGTCGAAATCGAGAGCCCAAGCATCAATTTCCGAAGAGCGAATGATGAGGCACCGCGGAACTAGACTTAGTCGACGAGATTACGCGATTACTTTGAAACAACAGATCACGCTGCGCCACGAAGGTCATCATCGCGAGTTCAAGTCGGCACCTCCTCCGCAGAATCGAAAAGAATCTCGAGAGGAAAGCCGCCAATTGGGAAACCGTATCGTGTCCGGAAAAACGGGCACGAGAAAATCTAAACGAACAACTCCTCGACCTTGGAACGCTACAAAGCTCAAACTACGGAGCTAGAACGACCACGCTTGCCGCCCTCAAACCCTCCTCGATTTAGCTCACCGGTCGCAATGGTGCTCGTACGCGCCCAAGCCACTTGCACACGGGACCTATTCGACTATTAGTAGGGACCCCGATGCGGAACCCTCGATCGAGGTCCGCTTTCTTGCACCTTTGGCGGATGTCCGGCTCCGACGGTCCACGCCCAGTATGTGGTCTCTTAGCCCGACCATATTCTCGCCTGGAGCCTCAAGCCCCCAAACCTAGCACGCAAGCCAGGTAAGACAACGTTGTATAACAAGGTCGAGCATAACAAGGTCGAAACATAGCCATAAACAAACCATCGATTTTGCAACTAAAGCATTTGTAAATGGCCGACAACGGCCAAACAAAATAATCACGGGCACTAGACCCAAATTACAATTATCCAAAAGCACAAGCCGGTATAACATTAAAACAAGGGCACGCGGCGAAATAGCAACTCGCAGCCCAATCGGTTCAAACAAGTAAAATCATTCATCGGGAGCCACGACCCCCATCGACCACGCGTGAAAAGGTCCGATCCAAGTCACCACTCCACGTGGTTCACCACTGCACTGGATGCCCGCTCAAAGCAAGGTCGCGCCTCCACGGTGTCCTCTTCAACGATCCTCACCCGGCAATCAAACCGCCCGAGAAACGCTTGTTCTTCATCATCCTCGCAGGAGCCGTTCGCTCCCTCAACAACTTGACCTCGGCCAGCTGGTCCTTCTGCGACCAAGGGCTCGTACCTCTCCATCTCCCTCAACTCGGCCGCGATTCGCTATCCGACCGGAGCTTTGCAATTCGTTCCATTGCGCCATGTTGTCCACTCAGCGCGGCCCGCCACCGGCTTTGGAGGCTTCTCCACTCTCCATCTCGTGTCAACGAGGTCTCGAGCAGCATGACCGCGGACACGTCCAGCCCTCTCCCGCACCTTGGTCGAGCCCCAAGATCATCTTCCTCTCGCCGCCACCACCGGGTTTCCCTCAAAATTTGCCTCGAGCAAAAACACGAAGGCATCCCCGATTGATACCGAGGTCCCCGGCTCCCTGTCGGTTCGCTCTCGCCTCTTGAGCGGTTGGTCGGGGATGAAGGCGAGAAGGTGTTGACTGAGAATTCTCACGTGCCTGCCGTTGAAGGTCGACAACTCGATCCTTAGCAGTCACCCGAGGACCCTTGGGTCGCAGCTTGAGCATACGTTCCTCCATGGCCGCCATTTTATCTGCAAAACAAACGAAGAATAAAACGTTAGCACACGTCAATACGCGGGCAACTCCCCTTATGCATTTCCATATAAGTACCTAAGAGCCCCAACGCGTCCTCGTCGGACTCGCAGTCGAGGAGGGCCTTGGTATGGATATATCGCCGGGCTATCTCGATTTCCCCGCTGGAGTCGAGGAGCACGTTTCCCTCCCGGTCGACACATATGGCCGGCCTAAAGCTCTTCACAAAATTTTCCAACCTCTCATACGAGAGTTGGTCGTCTCTGTCCATCTTCTCGGGCTTCACGGAGTAGAAATCCGGCCCCCGCTCGTAATGCTTCTTATCCCATTCAAGGGGAAACTTCGCCCATATCCTCTCCACCTCCTTTCCATCCTCGTTGATCGCCGCAGTCCGCTCGAACAGAGTATTCTCAGCCTCTCTTGTGACGGGTTTTATCACATAGAATCGCTTCTTAAAATCCCGAACAGAGTCCAGGTACGACTTAAAGAGTTTGCCCGACTGCTTGAACGAGACCCAGGCGCATTTATCCCCGACCATCTGTCGCTGCAGATGAAAGATACGGAAGAAGAGGGGAAGAGTGGCCCCTATATCTAAGTAGCGGCACACGATCTCGAATGCCCGCATGAAGGCCAGGGCATTCAGATGGAGTTGTGAAGGGGCAAGATTCAGCCATGTGAAGACCCCGGTCTGGAAGCCAGTGAAGGGCAGGCGGAAGCCCGCCTCCCGGAAGGCAAACTCATACATAGGAAATCTCGTCGAGGAGTACGACGAACAGATCCTCCTTCCGGGCCCAGGGATTTGCACGACCCAGGAACCCTCGATTCCTTCGTCTAAATCTTCGATTTCGTTGAACGCATTGGATGAGTCGGTGGAGAAGTCTGATTGAAAGTTCCTTGGTTCAGGCGCGACCCAGGAGAGGTCCGGCGCCAGCCTTACTCGACGGGGTCCGCTCGTCCCCTCGTCGCCACCACATATCTGATCCCCGACACCTGAAAAGCAGCGAAAGAAAAGTGAATTCGAGGACATCAAATCCACCCCTCCACCACGACTCAAGTGACACGGCGAGGGGCCCGGACGTACGAGCAGCAACGAGCAGATACAACTCTCCCTCTCACAAGGACCTCACGCGGATTACTCCCCTCCAACATACTCATCAACCGACCATAAAAAATTCCCCGTAATGTGCAAAGGTCTCCCCGCGAGATTCGTGCTTTTTGGTCGTAGCATTCAAGTTTCTGCCCGTCTCATCCTAATTTCTGCCCGCAATAATCAACTCTCTCCCCACAATATGCAAGAATCTCCCCGCAGGATTCAACTCTCTCCCCGCAAAACGCAAGAAATTCCCCGCGACACTCAATCTCCTCCCCGCGATATTCATACAAGATAAACTCTAAATTCATCCTAAATTCATCCTAAAACACGAATTGAAAGGAGATTATCAAAGAATTAAGGGTGTTACCTGCTTTCGGAGTCGAGGACATGTTGAGAGTTTGAGATAGAAAGCTGTGGAAGACTCTGCGTTCAAGAGCTTTTTGGCTGGAAAATCAGGGAAGAATACACAAATGAAACCCTAAAAATCCTTTTATAACCAAAATCCAAGGCATACGAAGGTCACACCTTTAGGCGCCAAAGTCTCATCTCAAAATGACAAGTGGCATTAAACCGACACGACAGCCTCACTCCCGGCGTTCCCACGCGGATCTCCCCGAGTGTAGCAACCGAATATACTGCCGGGGGCTGCGGCCTCATGACTTTTGCTCGTTGCCTACCCGGACGAAGGCCATCGCTGAACGCCGCCGTCGAGGATCTTCCCAGTTCAAAGTCATTACTCTGCTAGAGCAAAGACTTGGGGGCTCCTGATCGGACCGCCCACGCTCTAGGCCCAACTGATTCTAAGCCCAATTGCCCCTGGAAAAGCAGCTTGGAATGACCACGCGGGGGCCACGTGGCCAACGGTCCATGACTGTCACGTGCCCCCCGATGTTATCGGACCATGCTGACTAGGTTTCCTTAACCGTCAAGTCTTCCAGGAACTTCGCAACAAACCCGGATCTACCGGGCGACAATCTAGGGAGGAGGCCACGTGCTGGCCTCCCTGCTCACGCAAGCCCTAGCAATCCGCTAGTGGGCTTGGATTTACCTAATCGGATCTTGGCCCACACTATAATACCTCTCACTTGAGAGGGTCAGGTATCTCATTCTTTACTCTTCTCTTACTTGCTTGCTCTCTCTCTGCCTCTACTTACTTTGGCATCGGAGTATCTTGCAGGTACCCCCTCTCTTTCACTTTGGACCACCGTTGCAGATTGAGCCAAGACACCTTCTGGTCAGGTACGATCAGGTATAATATGGGAAGTTGTGGTATTTGTTTTTTCAAAACAACCTTTTCAAAATTTAATGTACGTAACAACTATAATATGAGCGTTTTAATTTGAATTTCAAATTGAATTACCTTTGGTTTGGATGAGGGTTTTGGAAAGTGGTATGTAGGACATAATTAGGTGTGATTATAATGTGTAATTATAAATAAAATGACATAATTTTTGTTAGTTAGAAATAATAAAAAAATTAAAAAGTGGCAAATGAATGTGGTGCAAGTATTTTTGAAAGTTACATAATTACCCTTCAAAATAGACTAAATTGAAATTTACTAAAAAGGGTGTTATAGGATATTAATGATTCTTTGATTTCTATAAATTTATAATAGATTATAATAGTTTCCTCATCCGTTAATTCATTAACAGTATCAAAATTTGTGTTAGTTATCAAAAACAAAAATAGTGTAAAATAAAAAATAGTGTGAACTCATTGCCAAAACACGCTTCAACGTCGGTATAAAAAAAGGACAATGTCACTTTCCAGAGTAGATTCCTTTTTCTTTAATCAGGTTTTGTTTTTCTTTTCTAGAAAATTTTTGTATCAGGTTAACTTCCACGATGCACATTCAATCTTTCATTGCAACAGGAAATAAAATAACCAAAAGAGATAGGTATAAGAGATCACCCATGGTGGGGTATTGGTCTAGGATATATCATGGTGGGGTTTATTGGTTAATCTCCCATGGTGGGTTTATTGGTTGTAGAATATCTAGAGATGGTAAGGAGTAGGGTTTGGACAAATTATTATACTACCTGCTTATGTTTTTTGGAAAAAAAATCATATCCGAGCACTAACATTATAGAGCACCAACATTTGTATCTATATTTTATATTTTATGAATTTGGATCGATCTATATTTTATGGGTAATTATCATGATTTTTGGATATTAGGGAGATACGTGTAATATTTTGATTTTAAATTGGAGTTAATAACGTATATATAAATGTATCCTTGATTCAAAGAATGAGAGGAGAGAGGAGGAGAAGAATTTTTAATAATGTATACATAAATGTATCCTTGATTCAAAGAATAAGAGGAGAGAGGAGGAGAAGAATTTTTAATAATATGTATGTTTGATTCATAAGAGAAGGGAATAAATTTTAAAATTAAATTATTTTTTTATTTTTATAAATATTTTCATTTGTATTTAGTAAAAATAATTCTAAATAAAAATAATTTTCACAATAACACATAAAATAAACAACAATACACATTGGTTAAACTATAATTTTTCAATCTAAATCAAATTATTTGTTAATAACAATTCTCTGATCTTTATGGTAAGTCTAACCCAATAAAATAATTACTATAATTAAAAATAAAAAAACATAATATTATAATATCAAAAATATTGAACAAATAATATTAGACTTAAAAACTTTATTTATAACACATACATATTATTATTATTATTATTATTAATAATATTATAATAAAAACTTTATTACTATTTATAAATAATATGATAATAATATTACTATTATAAAAAACACTTTATTATTATATATTGAAATTACACCTGATATAACTTATAATAATAAAAACATATATTGTACATTTTTATTGAATCTTATGACAATACCTTCCCCTTAGCAACACTTGAGTCCTCCTGGGCGAAAATCATGAAACTTTTTCAACAAAACATAGTAGATCTCTGAGGTTGCTTTGTCTATAGGAAAGTCTTTCTACTATACCAAGACTTTTGTGGCTGCCATGCATCCCCTCTTAACCATATTCCTATTAAAGATTGCAAGAGGAATCTTATCAACTTGCGCCAATGGTGCAGGAAACATGAAAAACATTGTGTATCACTACAAATTAAGGAAGTTGCAATTTATATGTAATAGAACCAATGTGATCCTCAATGAGGAAACAACCATAGAATTTTGGTAGCAGCTCGTGGATGGTATGTTGTTTCTTGGAAACTTGTCCGTAAGGTTGGAGCTTGAGGTACACATAATCACCAATATTAAAAACTTTATCATTTTTGTGTTTATTGGGTTGTTGATTCATTCCATTTAGATCAGGCACTTCCGTAAAAACATCTTGATTCCAAGGTTCTAAGTCTATTGTGATAATTATCAATACTTTCGGTCACCTTTCACCATACACTAGTTAGTTCTTTGAGATCAATCTTAGACTATCCCATATAGAATTGTTTGTGGAATACTTTTCCAATTGGTTCTAGTTTAAGATAGAATTTGGAGGAAGAGTGGTAAATCACATGAAGGCATTCTTCGTTAATGATATAGGAAAATATTTTATTTTCAAATTTTCATTGTTGGCTAAATCACCAACCTCAGTTTGATACATGCATATATGTTTGAAGGCATATTCATTAGCATCACAAGCGGATTTGGTAAATTTAGGGACTTTCTAACCCTTGGACAATTCAGTCTGCCTCACGTATTCCGACAATGGTGACACGAAGTTTGGCTTGGGGTGGCCAAGGCCATTTTGGGCCAAAATTTGTTCGACGAGATTGATGATATTATTTTTCCACCCAAGATTATCTTGTTGGGCTTGTCTTGAGAACTTGATTAGCATCTTGGTCCCATTGAACCAGTATCACATCTGGGCCATTTGTCTCTAGGTTGTTCTCTACAACCCTAGCTTCTTAAGGGTTAACCCTCGGGGATTGTTAGATGCTGACGGATGAGTGCTAAATTGTTGTAAATTTGAGTGTGAATAATTACCACTCATCGATTTAATTCATTTGCTTTTCGTCAATAAACATCAACTTTAGTGTATATTTGAAATAATTAATGTTAAAGTGTATATATTGCATTATCATGTAAACATTATTGAGTTTGATTGTTTTTTATCTCATTTTTGTAGTGTTCTTGCTCGAAAAAATGTATTAGTGATGTTTAGGGATTTAGAGGCTCAAGTAAGATGACTTGAGCTCCAAGCTATATGTCTTGCTTACCTCTCAGTCGGAAGCCCTATTTATAGAGGTGCATGGACCTTAGTAATCAATGTTTGTAACAATCGTGGTCTTCTAAGTTATGTAACTGAGCTCCCTTTATGATATATAACGTCCGCCGCTGCCAATGATGACCAAAAGCATAACGTGCGCGTCGTCAGGAATAATTGGACGGTTACACCTTTGAGGGTCCAACCTCGTTAGAACGCATACTTAGTTATCGGGCTTGCCGTAACTACCGGGTCCGAGGTATGAGCTCGACAGCTGTCTCTTCACCTTCTGCTAAGCCTAATACGCCAATCCTTTCGATCTCATAGCCCGGAGTAGCGCAACCTTGTGACCTGGGGTATGTACCCGGCCAAGGAGACCCTGTTTCTTCGTAAATGGTTGCCTTTATGTCCTGATTTTCCACCATATCTCGGATAGTAGATTTTATGCACGAACATGTAGATATTCAAGAAATGATATTTAGTCATTGTAATATATAGCATTGAATCGGCTTTGTGATGCTTCTGGCCGTGCGTAACTCGGAGTTACGATTCTCAAGTTATGGCGAAAACAAGAAATGATTTTTCTCATTGATGTCGAGTGCGTTGAGCGGGCTTCTGCACGGGCTAAGTGGGCCTGTAATTTTGAGATTTTATATATTATTTTGTACATCATTTTTTAGGTTATGGTTTTGGGGACTTTTTCACCCAACTCCATCAAAACATTCCTTTGGATATAGAGGCTTAGAAAAAACATTAGAGTATGCATCTTGATGATCCGGAGTCGGATTTGCATCAATTGGTGTTGACAACCTCAGAGATTCTTGTTCATCTTCTTTCTTCTCTTTGTGCCCTCTATTTTTGGGGTTTGTTTGTAATTTTACCTTGATTGTATGTATATTTATTGATCATGGCATTGTATACAAACTATTTTACAAATCTATATCGATGTCTTATTTATTTACTTGCTTTATGTTTGGATTTGAGGCATTATAGACATATACTCTTCAGATCCGGATTTAGGATGAACATCTATTAGGTTTTAAGCTCTATAAATAGAATAAATCTAATATTCGTTGTGGGTATCAATTCTTAATGCTTGTATGTTGTTTAGTTGTGTGAGACATGACCGATGAGACAACATGATTGTTCTCTCAATTTTGCGTTATACATAACCTATTTTGTGGGTGATATTGACGAGTGTTTTAGGTTGCATAACATGACCAATAGCCTTAAGTATTTGATGGGTAGATGAAATATAATCTCGACGAGTTCTCTCCTCTCTATAGAATGTATTCTTTACTTGTTCATATGTTTTATTTTCCGCACTTTATAATTTAAAAATATTCAAACCAAGCTCAAAAAAATGGAGACTATTGAATGACATTTTTTCCTTCGCATTAATCCTTGTGGAGGCTATAAAACCAAAATATTTACTTTTTCTTGCCGCTTTAGTACAACAACACTTGCAATGATGATGCATAAAAAAGCCAGACATTCTACCCATTTGTCGAGCCACTTATTGATAGAATTGGGTCATGTTTTCTCTTAGTGGGTTACAAACAATGCATATATGTTGCGTAAGTGTGTTGACCATATCATGGTAACTCTCGTCCCTTTGTTGTCTCACGATATGAACAATATTATTTTTTAGGGGCGACATAAATGGAGGACGATATTCCATACCTCTTGGAAGTTGTCTCGCTCGATCAATGTTGCTCATAGTAGGCCCTATGGGCCAATATGGATTAAAGGGAAATGACATAGTCATCACATTTTTTTAGTACACCGATGCACTAAGGTCTATGTCTACCATCATAGAAGTTGACATGCCATAAGGCTCATATTTCTGAGGCAGCATGGAACTTATATAAGGAGGTCTTTTGTCTCCTAAATTTTATGGGGATGCCTCTACCACGTCTTGTGGTATAGTCGATGAGACTATTTGACTAATGACAATGGGCATTTCTTCAATAGAAGTTGGAATCCTTGAACTACCCACACCCATCGTTATTGGTTGATCTCCATGGTTTGGAGTATTATCTTGAGAATGGGATTGACTTTTACAAAACATTTCGAGAATTTTCTTACCACTTCAAAATGAGTGTCGTTTTAACAAATAAATTTTGTTTCAAAATGATTGTCTTTTTCACTTTTCAATGAAGTAATGATTACCGTTTTTTCAATTGTGTCATTTAGTTTTTACTATCTACACTACTTCTAATACTCCATCCATTTCAAAATGAGTGTCGGTTAAGGTTTTTGCACACAGGTTAATGAATGTAATAATGTTGTCACAAGACATTGCACTTTTACTAAATTAACCTTATAAATATATTGGAAGTAGTGTAAAATGTAATAATTAAAGGGAAAAATTGGAAAAATAGCAATCATTTTTACATTGAAAAGTGAGAATGACATTCATTTCGAAACAAATTTTTTATACCAAAACGACACTCATTTGAAACAGAGGAAGTGTATTAATAGAGTTAATTTTGTAAAATTCTAATATTTGACAACTTCATTAGGCTATGTACAATCGGGGTGTTGAATAATTTATTCAATAGTTGAATCTTTACAATGGTGTGTTGAATGAGATGTTGAATATGATGTTGATTAATTGGTATTCAAAAAATTCAACATGTTGAATGAGTGAGAGTGAGAGTCACATACAATATTTTGCAAAATCTTATTAGTTGTTGTGATTATTTGAATTTTTAGTGTGTTGTGAATGTTGGTGAGGTAGTGTGTTGAATTTTATTAAATAAAATCATTGTAATTAATAAAAATTGAATGAGTGTTGAATTATTAGGTGGAAGAAAGAGAATATGACGTGGATGATAAAAATTAAAAAGAAAAAGATGTTGAATCATAAAATCATTATACATAATCTTACATTCGTCAATTTGTGTGCAAAAGTCTTAAAGGACACTATTTTGAAACAAATGGAGTATAAAAGATCGCCCATGGTGGGGTTTATTAGTCGTAGGTTTATTGGTTGTTGGATATCCTTAATTTGTGTTCCTAAGTTCAAACTTAGTTTGTCATTATTGTAATACTATTGATTAACAAAGTTGATTAAGAATTCCGCGTGTGAACAGGTTTCCAAATATATCTTAAATTTCTTTCTATCAAAATTTAAACAGCAAAAGGAATCTTCCTTTTGAATGTTTACATGAGTGGAGGTCCTTTTAATTACGTCCCCATATCTTTTTTTTGGCGCCATCTTTAAGGAACGAATGGGGCCCTACTTCACACGTTCTTTTGTGTTTTTTCTTTTCTTTTTCAAGATAAGTATAACTTCAATTTATGTTGGTTCTATTAATTAATTCTAATATTACGAACCAAGTTATATTTAATTTTCATTAGGTCATAGTTTTTCTATATAAATAAGTTAGGGAAGGGGAATGGAGGGGTTCAAAAAATAATTTTAAAAGA
This sequence comes from Vicia sativa, assembly GCA_021764765.1. Lineage (NCBI taxonomy): Eukaryota > Viridiplantae > Streptophyta > Magnoliopsida > Fabales > Fabaceae > Vicia > Vicia sativa. Next base: position 136,583,601 of record CM038792.1, on the reverse strand, counting down.
AAATATAGAAAAAGTTTTAATATTTTTTTAAAATTTTTTTTATTTAGAATGATAAAATAATATTTATTGTTAATATATTTTTTTAAAAAGTATATTTGAATATTTTGTCTAAACACTCCAAAATCCTTTAAAATCTTCATCTAATATAAATTTTGAATTCCTTTAAATTAAGGAGTTTTTGGTGTTATGAAGAAAATCAAATCTTCCAAAACTCTCAAAACTAAAAATTTTATATTTTTTTCCACCTAATTCTTCCTATTATTCAAAGTCCTCTCCGCCCTTTCTCTAAGACTCACAAACATAGCATAAATGAACAATATTCAGTGGTCCCCAATCCCATGGCCAAAGCTTTACGTTTTCAGAATCGCATCGCATAAGCATCTCTATTTGGGGTTCATATGTAAAGAACCCATGATGTCTCTGATGCTGTATAAGAAACATGATCTCATATGCTCTTATGTATAATTCTTAGTATTCCTTCCTTTGAATCTGACCCAAAACTGAAAGTGAACACCACGAAAATTTTCAATAGTTAAATATTTATAAAATATTCATTTTGGTTCTTTAATTATATTTTTATACATATTATTCCTTTAATTTTTTTTCTTCATTTTTGTCTTTAATTTTTAAAACATTTTATTTTAGTTATTTTTTATCTAATTAGCGATAAATTTAATGATATATTTTAAATTTTTCCGTCGCTAATTACATAAAAAGACTAAAATAAAACATTTTGAAAATTAAAATAAAAATCAGTTAAAAGACCAATGTGAACTCAATAATATAATTAAAGGACCAAAATATTTGCCCTAGTTATTCAAAGAGCCATACCAAAACTAGTGGGTAGAAAAACTTACAATAGAAGCACACCAAAACTCCAGCTGGTGTAACATTTTACAATCTTCAATTAAACCTGAAAAAGAAATATTGATCAATCCAACTCATACAAACCATTGCAAAATAAAATAAAAAAAACATTAGGAGAAAAATTGCAACAACAAGTGTAACAAAAAGTAGGACATAGATTCTATATTTGTGGTGGAAAGAAAGATGACCATGAATTAATTTAATGTAAATTTTATTTTATGAAATAGATAGGTAGACATAGAGGTAGACACAACTGAGCTTTTACAACTTATATGTTACGGATCTAGATCCGAAAAAATTGGCCATATGAAAATAATCACAACATCATTCAACAAAACTCACCATCACTACAAAAATGGAAACAAATATGAAATTGGAGAGAAATTCATTAATGTGCAAGCAAGGATCACAAACTAATACCTCAATCCTTCTCAACTATTTTACATCACATATATATCCTTGACATTTTTCACCTTCTCCATTTCATCTTAGCTTAATCTTTATGTATATTAATTATCTTTTTCTTTTGGCTTCTTAATCTTAATCTTAATCTTAGCATTATTGCCAGTGATTGCAGTTCCCGGAAGATCTTTCCATATTCACATGGTTTACATTCTGTCGCGACATATGATGAACGCATCTGCTAACTACTGGTGGCGCCGTCGTATACTTCCGAACAGAACCTCCGCCGGTAAAAGATGATGAAGAAGATGTTGACGAGGCGGAGGATGAAGAAGAGACGGAAGCTGTTTTTGACAGAGCTGGTAACGGAGGTTTGGAAACCTTGTTGGAAGATCTCGGCGGCGAAATGAACGCTTTGATCTTCAACGGTAATTGCGGCGATGCGGTACGATCGTATTCTTCGATGAGGTTGACGAGATCCTCGTCGGAGGTTATGGAAACCAAAGCGTCGAGATCTTCGGCAGGTAACTGGCAGCGGAGGTGCGTGACGGATGAGCCGCAGAGTTCTTCCAGCTTCGGAAGCAGTTCTGTAACAAACGCAATTACGGTTATTATGATTTGTTAAAAGAAATAAATACAGAGAAAGAACTTACCGGAAAATTGAACAGAACGATCGACGGAGACTACGCGTGTATGACCGCCGAGGTAGCGGAGTTTGCCGTCGGGGTAGCGGGGGAGGATTTTGCCGCCGTAGCTACAGAGGAATTTGATGGTGGATTTGGGAGAATCTGGAGCGGGTTGGGAGAGTCCGAACATGATAGGTTCGGGTTACGGTTGGAACTGTGTAATGTGAAAAAGTTGTTTGGCTTGAAGGAGCTTAGGGTTTTGGTGTTGTGCCTTCAAGCCTAATTGTGCTGCCATTTGTCCCTTATTTATAGGGATTTTTTCACTTGGAGGATGCTGCCCGACATGACGTTACTTAACGTAGAATCTTCTTTGAACATGGTACGAGTAGAAAGAAACTACAAATGTTATTTTACTCAATATTTTTCAATACAATAAAAAGCTTGGTGAAGATATTTTTGTAGTTTTAAATTATTGTGGTGAGGAAAAAGTTATGACGGAAATTTTTAATTAATATTTTCTTTAAGAGAAATGTTAGCATTACATCCATTTCACAACCACACCATACGGATATGTATATTTTTTTTTCTTTAATAATAGTTTATTTGGGTTTGTTTGTATGTCATACTTCACAAATTATGATATTATACAATGAAAATGACACTTAAATAGAAATAAAAAAGAATCTTATAAAACGACATTTAAAAATGAACAAGAGAGTATTAATTTTTTCACATGTATTTTTTTTTTAATATTTTTAATCTATAACAACAGTTCCATGAATTCTAATCCATATCAGTTCTACTTTTCAATTTCATCAATTATAACAACAATTCCAATATCATCGATTCACTATTGAATTCACAGGTATGTTCTTCATTTTTGTATAATTCGATTCATGAAAAGACAACAACATGAACCCTAAAGCCCAAAATTCAATTTCAAATCCAAAAGGAAGAACACCAACATGAACCCTAAAGCCCCAAATTCAATTTCAATTTCAATTTTATAAATTTTCCAATCCATAAACGAAATTGATTCATCCACGGCTATATGTCTCTGAGTATGAAGAAAGAAGCAAGGAAGGGAATACAACGCTATATGTCTCTGTTTCAGTTTTTTCATCAGCCACGACTTCTCTTTGTTTTTGTCTTTTCTCCGCCTTCACATACTCAGTTGTATCATCATTTCCATAGCCTGAATTCTTGTACGGATATTTTGCAAATGGAACAAGGTTGTTGAAACTATTTCCATCATGTAATGTTGTTTCTTTGTTTGGTAGCTCATGAACTTTTTCCATAATGTAATGTTGTTTCTTTGTTGGAAAACTGGAGCAGCAAAATAATGGTGAGAAAGGTTTTAGTGTTACGAGAGAAAACATTTAAACTATAAAATTAAATAATTATGTAACAAATACAAACAAGTGTAAAGTGTTATAATGGTTTGATATGTTTAGTAGTAAGCAAGCGTACCTCTGTTTGAAACTTATCTAAAACAAAAAATAATTTTAGAAATTTTATGTGTATTTAAAAATCTCACATGCCACACATATGACCAACTGGATGGAAAGGACCATGTTAGATGCCACCCAAGCAAAAGTTAACGTTTTTTCAAAAATTTGGTTGATGAAAAATGTGCCTTAGAGATTGTTGATCTCTATGTGATTCATCTTTGTGTTAACATATTTATTCAACATACATTATCGCGACCTGAATATGTTGAAGGTCTCGTTGATGAGATACCCCTTGATGAGATATCCCTTAATGATATAGTAGTAGAGACTGAAGTTGTTCTTGAGGAGAGGATGAAGGAAACTGATGATGAACTTAGGCTGAATAATGTAAGGGAAAATGATGTTAATGCCAGGGAAACTGGTGATAATTGACAAACAGTTGGTGAGGTTGATGATGAAGTTAGGCTGAAAGGTGTAAGGGAAAATGAGGCAATGGAAACTAATGATGATCTTAGTTCTGATGATGAGAGCTTAAATTATGATAGTGCAATGGAAAAGTGGAAAGAACACCAAGAAGAGTTTAAAGGTAGTGATAATGAAAATGAGTGTGATAGTGATAATAGTAGTAAAGTTAAGAGAAAGAAGTATCCAATATTTAACATACAAAAGGACATGGCCGATTACAAATGGGAGGTGGGAACATATTTTAGTACTGAAGATGATCTCAATGAAGCATTTACCTCTTATGCAATGCAATCTGGAAGAAATTGAAGGATCATTAAAAATGATAAGATAAGGGTTAGGGTTAGGTGTAAAGAGGGATTTGAATGAGAATCTTATTGTGGTAAGTTGTCTACTAAGAATTCTTGGCAACTTATGTACTCAAATATGGCAGAAATTTAAGGATAATTAAAAACGATAAGATAAAAGTTAGGGTTAGGTGTAAAGAGAGATGTGAATGGGAATCTTATTATGGTAAGTTGTCTACTAAGGATTATTCGCAACTAAGAAGGTAATACACCCTCGCATACACTTTTATTTCTAATTAACAAAATGTATGACCATCTCTTTAATTCTCAATTTATAAGTATTTTCATTTGTAGATTTATGATGTTATAATTTTGATGACTTAGAGGTTATTGCCTGCAATGGAAGAACTGCTTCCTAGAATTGAACAAAGATTTTGTGTCATACATCTCTACAATAACTTCAGGAAGAGGTATCTTGGAAAAAAGTTAAAGGAAATCATATGGAAGACTGCCAAATCAACATACTACCAAGCTTAGGAAATAGAGATGAAAGTAATGAAGGAGATCAATATAGAAGCATATAAGCACATGATGAGCATCCCTCCAAGATTTTGGAATAGATCATACTTCAAGACACATAACAAGTGTGATGATTTTCTTAATAATATGTCCAAATCTTTTAATAGTTTCATTTTGGAGTCTAGGGCCAAGTCATTGATAACCATGGTTGAAGAGATAAGGACATACATGATGGAGATATGGGCTACAAATAGGTTAAGATTACAAAAATTGGAAGATGTAAATGTTTTACCAAACATTAGAAGGAAAATTGAGAAAACAAGTTCATACATAAAAAGGGAGGAATTTAGAGCAAGGTGAGATTAATGGCTCTGATAGAAAGATGAGAAGAATTGGATTCTCTGTCAATTGTAGTAGATGTAAGAAACTAGGTCACAACAAACTTACTTGCAAGGTGCCATCAAATACTCAAGAATCCCAACAAGTCCCTGCTCAGTCATCTTAACAAGTTCTCATTCAGTCATCTTAGTAAGTCCCTACTCAGTCATATTAGAAAGTCCCTACCCAGTCATTTCAACAACCATCCACTCAAACATCACAACAATCATCCAAGCATTCATCTCATGGAAGGGCCAAAAAGTTATCAGTTAGAAGGCCAACTGCAACTTTTATACCACCTGGTCCAAGAACTAGATTGACAGTTGCCAAAAATGTTATTGGTCGAACAACAAGAAGGAAAATACCTACCAAGAGATCCACACTAAACTAGAATATTTAGTTTAATTTGGTTTCAGTTATTAAGTTATGTTCTGTGTATGTTACTAAGTTATGTTGTGTCTTTTAAGTTATGTTCAATTTAGTTTCTGTTGTGTTTGTAATGTGGAACCTATAATGTAAGCTCTTTTGAACCTGTATGAACATGTGTTTTCGTATAATGTAATGTCTGAATATTAGTGGTTTACATCACATTATTAATGGAATATACTTAAGTGTTTTAACTATAAACAGGTGAATGAAAGAAAAAATATTTAATTGAAATCTAACATAATGAAATCACATTAACTCATAACAAACCGACAAAAACCGACTTAAACTGTATAATTCAACTGACTCAAACATTTGAAACTCATAAATTGTTACATTTCAATATGAAATAAACTAATTCAAACTGATACAATTGTTACAACATTATAAATACCATCACAACTAAAATAATACAAAACATTCTCTTCCAAAATTTTTCAGAATTCATCATCTTTTTCATTTGAATTTGTAGGTCGCTTATTTGTATCTTCAGTCCATCATTTTTTGCCCTTAAGGACTCCACCTACATTTTTTATGCATCAAGTTCATTCTAAAGCACCTCCAACATACTATTTTACTTCTACATAAATTGGTCTTTCTCATCCACCACATCATCATGCAACCATTCAAAAAATTCACATCCAACTTGTGAGGGACCCAGTGTAATTCAGGTTTTGACTATGTCAGAACAAACAAAAATGAAGAAGAAATTGAGGATCGTTTTTACCTTATAATAACAACAACCCCAAAATTGTTTCCCAAAGTTTGTAATGGTTGAAGCCCTATGAAGAACGACCATATCTTCACATCGACATATTGGTTTCCATGGAAAATTTGCATCCAACCGATCATCGTTCTTCACTTCCGATTCATGTGTACATTGTTCAGAGTGCATTGATGATGATTGCTTCAATTTCCTCAACCAATTTGAGCGATAAACCTTAAATCATTTTGGAAAATTCTGAAGATTTTGAAAGAGGGGATAAGATGAAGAAGAATATTATGAAACATTTTAAAGAGCTGGTTAATTTGCTTATAGAAATCAAAGTGAAACAAAAATTAGGAATCAACAAAACACAACTCATGGAGAGTGATGGGATATGTGATACTCGTCCAACACTAGTTGCTTCAACTTTATATCCATCCGCAACAGTAACATAATGTGGATATTTATGTGGTGAGAATTCAGATAAAAGTGAGGCATTACTGGTCACATGGTCATAAGCACCATAATCCATAACCCATCCAATAGGAGTATCATGAGAAATACAAACCATATAATTACCATCATGAGCAATAATTACCTTTAATTGCAAATATTCCTTATACTCGTCTGCAGAAAAAGTAGTTTCTACTTCACCCTTTGATTCAGTCATGATTTCAATATCAATAAATAAGGAACTCTTCAACAAGATACCTACAAACTAAAAGTGGTCTCACTAGATTAAGGGGACAAAACCGAGCAAGAAGCAAAAAACACCGTTGGAAACGGGATGTCATAGGGTGGTGCGCGTGAGCGGTGTTGAAATTGGCGCGTGACGGCGAAAAAAATTATGGTTTAAAACGTTGCTCTAGATACCATGTTAAATATGATTGGATCTCAATCCAAAAAGCTAGCTCAAAGGGTGAGGTTGTCCTCACATATATATACATTCGACAATTCAGAAACCTAAGCAATGTGGAACTTCAAACAAACAACAACAATACAAATACCAACTTCAACAAAGAACATCAACATATTCCATATCACCGACCATGTAGGCAAAACAAACATTCTTACAACGAATTTGACGGAAAGGATCACTGTGAACCTTTTTGATCAATTAAGGGACTAATTTGAAAATTTTTAAACATAAGGCCAAAATAGACCTTAAGGTAATCTTAAGGAAGAAAGAAAGATATTTTGCCTAAAATATTTATAAATCATCATAAAAATTATTTTAACTAATTATTTTTAATTTAAAAACATAAGAGTATAAGTGTATCAGGAATGTCAAATATTTTAAGGAGATTTTCGTTATCTATTGTGGTCTTCTTCACTTCGAAGATTTAATTTATGCAATTATATGTAGAGGATATTCTATTTAAATCCAAAAAAAAATAGATGGTTGCTTGCAATAAATCCTATAATATACAACCATCATGGATATGTAGTTTATTAAAATAGTTAGTTTTTTTACTTATACTATATATTTATGTATGTAGTAATTAATAAGTGGTTAATTTTTTATATTAAAAATTAACAAATGGTTAGTTACTTAAGTTGATTGCTTAACCAACAAACTATATAAATATTGTAAATTATATTTTGAGAATTGGTAAAATATATCACAATTGTTACAATTTTCATTAGTCATTCTATCACACAAGAAACTATGTTGCACTAAGAATTAGTATTGAGAGTCTGGTTTTGTGAAATGAAACATTAGAGAATTGTGAGGGGATCATTGAATTGGGAAATATTTAGTAAGATGTATGCATTTTTCAACAGTTCTTGCAATAATTATGAACATATATCATTTTTTTTAAACATCTTGATTCTTGAAAGAAGTAATTGGGAAAGATGGTGTCTCTTAATAATGTCATTATTGGAGCTCAAGATGTGCTCGAGATGGTGAAAAATACATATGAAGAACTGGGATCATAACCCACAAAATCTTTACCATCTTCTTCGAATATCATTTATGGAAGCAAAATCTTCACCATCCCCTTCGAATATCATTTCATGTTTTAGGTTTTTGTTTTAGATATGCATATTCTTTAGATTTTGTGTTCGAAGCATTAGTGTGCTATTTATATTTCCTTTATTTTTAGTTTTTTTGCAATTGTATTTTGGTTTTATTCAGATTTTGTAGCTTGTAACCATAGTATGTAGTGTGTATCATATAACCATAACATGTAATGTAATGTGTAGCATATAACTTTAGATTAATGTGTATGAGAAAAGAGTTCATGAATTACTTGAAACTAAAAGTTAAATTTTGAACTATGTGTAGTATATAACCTTAGATAAGTGGATTAAAAAAAGGAGAATGATTCTTTTATTGATCATATCTAAATCATCTAGCAGAGATAAAGTTTGACCATTTACAATCTGGTTCATCAACATCATCATTAGAATCGATGATGACTAGCCTTTTCATCCTTCTTCTTCGTCTTGATCTCCTCTTCCTGTAAGCTCTTCTGGGCCTCAAAGGTTTAATACCAGGGCACCTTTCAGCGACTTGGACCTCTACATCAACATTAGCTTATGTCTCTCAGCATCTTCATGGACTTCTTTTGTTCTCTTGGTAGTATCTTGGACCTCTACAACAACAAAATTACTCATTTTGATTCTTCGTCTTCTTTTTATTTCTTTGGATGAAGTTCTTTTTGTATTTTTTTTGCTTATCACCAACGGTATAGTCTGGTTCGGGGATCAGTTCTGGCATCAAGTGGGGTCAGCCCCCTCCCGATCACAGTTGCGGGGGATCGAACCGTGATCCTCTCTACCAAGTCCAACGCCAATCACCATTGGACCAACTAACGATTGATATTTTTATGTATTTTGGTTCAAAGAGAAATTTTGTTTTTGTATTGGTTTGATGATTCTTCCCCTTCCTTTTCTCTGATCTTGAAAGTCTAAAATCCAAAAGATTTCACGCACATCAAGTTTGCTCATTATTGCTTCTTTAATTCTTTACATTTTCTTCTCTTAGAAGTTGGAAATATCTCTGTCTTTTCAAATTTATTTTTCTTGAGTTGTTGAATGATTTGATGTAATGATGTGAACATTATAGGTTATTTGGTTCCTAATGAAATTATGTCATTGATGTAATACAAGTGTTTACATTCAATTCACAATTGGGTGTATTGTTGTTTTTGGTATGATACAATTGAGAATTATTCAGAAATAATATTTCAGAACGGTTATTTCCTACAACCGTAGTTATAAGTAGTTTGCTATCTAATTTAAAACAATGTTCATACACTCACACGCTACCTAATAACAGACACATGCCATTATATATATATATATATATATATATATATATATATATATATATATATATATATATATATATATATATATATATATATATATATATATATATTATATATTTTCTATAGTAGTTCTACTTAATTGATTTTCTACTTCCTCTTTATAAGTTTTAAAGGCATTACATGCATCTTTATGCTTTAAAAGGTATATACGTGTGTACCTAGAGAAGTCGTCGAAAAAGGTAATTAAATACTGGTTTCCCCCACTGGTTAGCATCACATTAAATTCACATGTCATAATACACAAGATCAAGCAAATTGGACTTTCTTTATGCACTTTTGAAATATTTCTAAATAATTTTTTATTGGATAAATATTTTTGGCTAAATTACCCCAGGGTCCTTTAAATTATTTAATTGTAACAGATTGGTCCTTTATGTTGTTTTCGCTACATGTGAGTCCTTTATATTAACTAACGCTTGCACCGTTGACCTTTTTCCCAAACTCTTTTCCAAAAAAGTTGAAGTGACATTAATGGTATGAATTTGTCACTTAATATAGTACAAAGACCATCATTGGATCATATAAGAATTTTTTAAAGAATTTTTTAGTGCATAAAAGTAATTTTAAACTAATTAAAATGCACGAAAAGAAAAAAAATTAAAAAAATAGTAAAATAGAAAATAAAATTCTCATAAAATTACACGAAGTGTAAAACGAGAAGAAATATTTTTAGGATTTTTTTCATAATTTTTGGACCAAAAATGAATTTAATATGAATTTTAGAAGTTAAAATAAAATTAATATAACAAAATAAAGCAACATAAAAGTCAACGATGCAAGCGTTAGTTAACGTAAAGGACCCACATGTAACGAAAACATCATACATGATCAATTTGTTACAATTAAATAACTCAATTAAATAACTTAAAGGACCTTGAGGATAATTTAGCCAATATTTTTTATTGGCTTAAAAAGTTTTTCAGACATATTTTTTTCGTTTTTGAACCAGAGGTGAATTCCACATAGCCACTTTGTTTGCTTGTTAAATACTTAGGGTGCGTTTGTTTCAAGGTTGTAAAAATTATTCAAAGGAATATGATCATGTGAGTGCAACATTCCTAAGTTTAATTCAAGTTTAAAAAAATTATTCCAAGAAATATTTTATTCCCAGGAATCTTATTTACACATAATTTTTCTCTATTTATTCTCATGATTAAATGGTGTGAATCCAACTTTCCCATGAGAATAAATTCAACTACCACTAACTTCCCATTTCTACTCACAAATTATTACTATTTTTTTTCATAATTTTTAAATTAAATAAATTTGTAAATATTCCTATGAATGTTTATTTTTATCCAAACATATAAGTTGGAATATTATTCCAAGAAATATGAATCCAAGGAATATGATTCCAAGGAATATAATTTGATAACTTGAAACAAACACACCTTACATTTCAATTATATATAATGAATGTTAAAGTCAAATATTATGAAAAAATAAACTATTTAATTAAACTATTTAGTATTATAAAAAAATAAATTATTTAACAAAATATTTAGTATTATGAAAAAACAAATTATTTAACAAAATATTTAGTAAATAGTTAAAATATTTAGTAAATTAATTATTTAATAAATTTAATAAAAAATAAATATCTCAACTAATGATATTTTAAATAGTTAACGTTTTAAATATATCAACTAGTTATTAAGTTTTACTAAATAAATTTATTTATTTATTTAAGTAAATAGTAATATTTTAGTAAATACTGAATTTATAAATGAATTATTAATTTATTTATTTATTACATTTCAATATTTATTAAATAAATATTTAAGTAAGTTTATTTTTAAATAATTGGGTAGTTCAAAAAACCTCTTAAAAGGCATCGGTGTTAGAACAAGATTTAGATTTGTGTTTAAAATTCTATGTTTTGATGATAACAATGCATATAGATATTTTATAGGAAAAACTTGAGTGGGGGTATTGTGTTGATTCGCTTCTTGAATCCAAATTGTGTATCTGGTCTTCATTTTGAATCGTTTTTGGCGCGGCTGATTTTGGTCTAACCATGAAAGATTTGATCTTTCCTTTACCTGTACATCTGTTTGGTCATTTCTAGATTATTTGGTAATCATGAGATTATTGAGTATTTTGAGGCGGATCCTACAATTAAGCATGTTTTGGCTTAGGTATCAAATCAATCAAGACTATATCATCTCGTTTACTTATGTCACATATGGAGAAATCTTTTATAGCCTTATATATATCTCAGATTTGGGTTATTTCTGGGGACAAGTAAATCAACTATTGACCGGGAGAGAGATCTTGTGCACAAGAACCTGGGTAACAATATTGGGGACAGTAAAATTGGAGGGATTGTAAGAATTGGATCATTTCGATTTGGTTTAACCAATGTGCCCAAAAAAGGATTCTGTCGTAAAGAAATTACTACTAGAAATTTTCCTAAAAATAACAGGCATATCTGCTGTCTGATATTTTTTTAGTTTAAATGTCCACCGGAAGCAGCTCGTTCTTCATCATCTCATGTTTCTATTCACCAGGAAATTATTATTATTGTGTGTTATTGTCTGCTATGTATTTCTTCCATGGAATAGTCAAATTTTGCTGTCAATGATGGGGAAGGGCGAGTTAACATTGATCCGTCCAACTTAACATCTGAAGAGATCCTTGATTTGTGGGGAAGAAATGATGAAATACAGTCATAGAAATTGGTGCAAGGTATATGCAAGAAGATGGATAGAGTCCGACAACATAACCTTGAAAGGAACTTCAATTATTTTTTAGCTCTCAAAAAACAATCGAATTCCCTTCTAGTGAAAGACGATCTTTTCTGGAAACAACGAGCCAAAGCTCATTGGTACAAGGATGGTGATCTTAATACTCGTTTTTTCCATATAATGGTGATCTTAATATTATTAAATCTCTAACGGGCAACGGTGACGTAGTCAGTTCTTATAATGGGATGTGTCAAGTGGCTCATGATTATTTTACTGATCTTTTCAAAAAATCCAAGTTCCCAAGACCGAGTCTTACAACCTATAAATATTTCCATTTCCGACGAAGATAATGCCATGTTGACTGACGAATTTTCCTTTGAAGAATTTAAAGCTACTATTTTTTCTATGCATTCGGATAAAAATGATGGGCCTGATGGTTATAACTCGGGTTTCTATCATCAATTTTGGGACTCGTATGGTATTGATATTTTTAATGCAAGTTGCGCTTGGCTTGAAATGAGTGTTTTCGCCGAAAGTCTCAATAAAACAAATATTACTCTTATTCTAAAAGGTGACAATAAATATGCCATGAAGGATTGACGACCAATTGCTCTCTGAAATGTTCTCTACAAAGTGATAGCGAAAGTTCTTGGAAAGTGCATTTCCGAGAATTAATCAGCTTTCATTCCTAGTAGATCCATCTTCGATAATGTTATGACTGCCATTGAAGTGGTCCACTATATGAATACTAAAAATAGAGGTAAAGTCGGTGATATTTCTCTCAAACTGGTTATTAGAAAAGCCTATGATAGGATAGACTGGGAGTACTTGAAAGACATTCTTAATACTATATGGGTTTTTGTCATAAATGGATTAAGTAGATTATGCTTTGTGTGGAAATCATGGAGTATTTTGTGATCTTGAATGGCAACAGTGTTGGTGTGATTGTTCCTGGTCGCGGGTTGAGGCAATGAGACCCTTTATCTCCGTATTTATTTATCTTATGTGTTGTCTCTTCTTTAGAGCAAACACTGAAGAAACAAATGTTATGAAATATATCCTTTTTACATATGAGGAAGCTTCTAGTCAAGCTATTAATTTTTCAGAAATCTGAGTTCTTTTGTGGCAGGAATGTTGATTTGAATACTAGAGAGTTATTGGCTACCTCTTTAGGGGTTCAACAAGTTTTGGGTACTGGTAAGTGAAGCAACTCGTTTTTCAAAAATCATTTAAATTTTCAAAAACAATAAAACCCACGACGTCGGGTAAGGCGGTCTACAAGACCAAAAATATGAATTCGGGAGTCGGTTACGCAAGGGGAAGGTATTAGCACCCCTTACGTCCATCGTACTCGATGGGACCCATTTAGTTAAAAGTGTGTTTGTGTGTGTGTGTATTTGCTAATTTCTAAATTATAAATAAGAAAGAAGAAAAGGGGTTTGTTTATGAGGCTTGTTGTCGTTGAACATGATCCAAACCCAACCTTGATTCCCTGATTCCTGCTAGAGTTCCCTAATGATGATCTTGAAATCGTTTTGCTTGAAAATACATGTTCCTACCGCTTGTTTATCATTTGATATCTAATTATGTTTCATTTGTTTCATGTCATGAACTTGATGATCCAACGGCGTGGAGAACAAAGAGGAAATACTCGTGGCTTAAGATAAAGCTCAATGGCATGTTGGAGGGAAAGTTCAAAATGAAGTCGAGGCCAATTCTAGGAGGACAACGAAAAGGAAGAATTTTTTTAACTTAGAACAAAAGATAGCATCCATTAGAAACTTTGTAGCATACCATTCCAAACTTGTAATTTAAGCTTGATGTTGTAATTTACATAATAATCACTTGTAACATAATCTTGAAAGTTAATTCATGGTCATTTAGACATTTCCTTGTAACCTATGTATAAAACAACTTCAAATAAATGGAAATGCCATAATTGTTTTATTTGAAAGTTTTGAAATCTCTTGCAAATGTACAAGATTATTTACACATGAGTTTATTTTCCACTTTTGAATTCATGTTCTTGGAACCTTGAAGGTTCAGATTATAAGGCTTGTGTTGTAACCTTGAACGAAACATGAACGACACTTTGAATGATTTCTTGATGCAAGATAAATCTTTTGGATGAAATTTAAAGAATGAATTTTGTCTTTAGTAAAAAACTTTCAAATAACTTCAATTCAAAACAAGAATCATAAAATGAATGCTATAAATGATGGACCTTTAAGAAACCCCAAAGTAAATGAATTCTTCACCTTCGCAATTGTTTATCCCTTAACTTAGACAAAAATCGAACCATTCCAAATAAATTTAAAATTTCGAATCTTGAGCGAATACAAGCTTACTTGTAAATTTGGCTTATGCAATTTGAATAAATCAAAATTGGAATAGCAATATTAGCTTAGCATGATGCATATCTGAATAAACTTGAAATACTCAAAATCCAAAGATTAAAAGGTCATGAAACCTCCAAACATGATTCCCTCTTTTGCGAGACGTACGCTTAACCATGCATTGATCTCAAATCAACTTCAAATGATCAAAAACCAACCTTTCTGTGTAATCTTCAAGGAGCCCTCCTTTTAAAATGAATATAAAACCACAACTCTTGGGATGTAGATTGGATGGACAAAGGAAGATAAGTATTTTAGGTCATCCGGGTACTAAGTGATCATTTCTTATTGCTTGAAACAGACTCATTAGAGGACACCTTGATCTCATAGCCATATAGACGATGATGTGTATGCATGTGAGTGTTATGATAAACGCGAAGTGTAAGCCAGATAAAGTCGAGATAGGAGGGTGAATTTTGGGGTGCAACAGTAAGTATCTTGGTGTTCCATCTATGGTTGGTAGAAAAACACAGCGTTTAAGTTTATTAAAGATAGAATTTGGAAACTCCTAGAGCAGTAGAAGTTTATCTCAAGCAGGAAGGGTAATTATGATGAAATCTGTTTTGCAGTTCATTCCGACTTATATCATACGCCTATTTTTACTTCCGGCTTTGTTAACTGATGAGATTGAGAATATGATGAATTCGTTTTGGTGGGGTAGTAAAAGAGATAGAACTAGAGGTATTCATTGGATGTCAGCATTTGTCAATGCCTAAAAGTGTTGGGGAAATGGGCTTTAAGAATATCAGTGTGTTCAATTATGCGATGCTAAGTAAACAAGCTTGGAGGATTATGACTAATCTTGATACTATTGTTTCCCGGATGTATAAAGCGAGGTATTTTCCAAATTCTGATTTTCTTCACTCTAATATTCGCCATAATCCTAGTTATGTGTGGCGTAGTATTTGGAGTTCTAAAATTATGGTGAGGGGAGGTCTCAAATGGAGTATAGCGTCAGGAGAGAACAATTCGGTCTAGAATCAGAATTGGCTATTTGACAACACTTTCTTAGAAAACAACATGGATGTTAGTAATCTGAGACTCTCGGATTTGTTGATCCCAAATGATAAAAATTGGAATCATGATTTAATTACGTCTTTTGTAGGAGCAGATGCTGCCTAGAATATTCAAAATACGCCAATTTTTATTTCGGTCCAAAATGATAAACTTTATTGGAGGTGTGAAACTAATAATAAATTCTCGGTCCGTAGTGCTTACAAATACTGCATCAATGAAGCCATTGATACTTCTCAACTTAGAGTTTGTGAGAATTGGAATCTTCTGTGGAACATTAAAACTTCCCCAAGA
The DNA here is from genome assembly GCA_021764765.1 of Vicia sativa. NCBI lineage: Eukaryota > Viridiplantae > Streptophyta > Magnoliopsida > Fabales > Fabaceae > Vicia > Vicia sativa. The sequence continues at coordinate 136,567,748 of CM038792.1, read as the reverse complement.
ATTAAGAATTTCCTGTGGCATCTGTGTAGAGATTGTGTGCCGACTAGACAGAGGCTTTTAGACAAAGGAATTAATTGTCCTTCCATCTGTGTTGCTTGTAATAATAGTAAGGAAAATTCTTATCATTTATTTTTTCAATGCCCCAAAAGCATTGAGTGTTGAAAAAAAATGGTTCTCTGGTCTCCGATGAAAGAGATTAGTAACAATGGGGACCCTTTGCTTCTACAGTTTTATTCTTTTTTGCAGGCTTTAAATCATGACCACCAGGTGCTTTTCTCGGTTATTCATTGGAGTATTTAGAAAGAGAGAAATAATCGTATCTGGAATTCTATGGAAGAATCTTCGGTTCTAATCTATAAGCGAGCAACTGATTATTTAGCTGGTTGGAAAGATGCTCAGCACCACCGTCCCATCACAGAAACCATTAATCTTCCAACAAATGTTTCTAAGTGGTGTAAAACATCGATGGGTCGCCTCAAGTGTAACATTGATGCTTCTTTTTCTCTTAATAAAGTAGGCATCGGTGCTTGTATCAGAGATGATGCAGGTCATTTTATTGCAGCCCGAACTGAATGGTTTTCACCTTGTATTGGTGTTGCTACCGGAGAAGCTTTAGGTCTTCTGACAGCTTTTAAATTGGGTAAATAATTTGGGTTACAATAATATGGATTTTGAGATTGATGCGAAGCGAGTTGTGGATAGTGTGAATTCCATGAAGCCAAATGACTCGGATTTCAGAGCTATCATCGACGATTGTAATAGGTTAATGACTATTTTCTTTAGGAACTCTCATGTTAAGTTTGTTAGAAGATAAGCTAATGAGGTTGCTCATGCTTTGGCACGGGTGGCTCCATCTTTAGTTAGTTTTTATGATTTTATTAATATTTCAACATGTTTTCAGAATATTATTTATAATGAAATGAATTAATTTTTTCCTGTCAATTTTTTTTTAAACAATCAATTCATTTATTTATTAAATAAGTTATTATAATAAACCAACTATTTAACTAACCAATTCATTCATTTACTCATTAAAATACTGAATAATTTATTTACTAATCATTAAATATTTTATTTATTAATTATTAAATAGTTTATTTACTAATCATTAAAATATTAAATAGTTTATTTACTAATAATTAAAATACTTATTATTAAAATAAATTATTTACTAAATGATATTATAAAATGATATTTAACTTCTAAATAATAATGTTAAACAATAAATATATTTTAACTAGGGATGTTCAAAACCAAACCAACCCAATAGAAAACCGCAAACTAAATCAAACTAAATCGAAACCGCAAAAAATTGCATTTGGTTCGAATTTGTTTGGGTCATCTTTTGACAAAACTGCATGGTTCGGTTCGGTTTGCAGTTCGATTCGGTTTGCAGTTTGTATTTTTCAAACCGAACCAAACCGAATTAAATCGCATTATATTACAACTTAAATTTTACTTAACTCACATCTCACCCAAAGCTAAATCTATTATACTTTAGCTTCATGATTACGAATAATATTCTCATTCTTACACTTATATTTCAGTTTCAATCTTCTCAAATCTCTCATAGCTTATTGTGCCATGTTTGCCACATACATCTTACATCTTCTTCTCTAATCTCTATTTTCTTATATTCTTTCTTTTCCACCTTCTCATTTTTATGCAAATGTTTTCTCTTTAATTTCGTTTTTATCGCACATCTTCTTCTATAATCTCTCATATGTTCTTTCTTTTTCATCTTCATTGATATCTCGTCTCTTCTCTTTTTTTTTGTTTCATTGTAATATTTTTGATATGGTTTATATATTATTTTATATTTATTATTTCACTTTTGTCTAATCTAATTTATACATATAAAATGGGAAGTTGTTGTCCAAATATGATGAGTTTTGTTGTTATTTGGTAGTGTATGGATGAGTAAATACGAAGCTATGTTATCATGTATATGTGTATGTATGACTCAATAAAATATTTATAAAAAACCAAACCGCATTAATTTGATTTGGTTTGGTTCGGTTTGTTTTCCTAAAAGCCAACCAAACCATACCAAACCGCACGTATTTTTCTCTTGCGGTTCGGATGATTTTTTTCGTCAAAACTGCCAAAACTGCATCGCGTTTAACTATTAAATTAGTAGTTTTACTATTTAATATTTTAACTTTTAATATTTTAACTATTAAAATTATAATAATCTATTTCGTTAAATAATTATTTTAATAAATATTTCAGCTATTTATTACGTGATTTATTAAATAGTTTAATTTTTTCGTATTACTAAATAGTATAACTAATGTACAATTTGTGTTGTAAAAATATATATATATATATATATATATATATATATATATATATATATATATATATATATATATATATATATATATATATATATATATATATATATATATATATATATATATATATCAATTAATAAACAAATAGTACAAGTGATTTAGTGGATAGATAACATCCTTGCAAACAAGAGGTTATTAGTACAAAATAATATTTAAAAAAACATGGCCGCCACATCAGCGTCATTTGTCACATAAGCGTTTTTGTAACAGAAGGAGGACAACAAGGACCAACGTCAACAAGAAATTGGCATGTAGAAAATTGGACAAAAAAAACAAAAAATACGCTAACTTACGAGGACGAAAATACTATTTAAGCCTTTTTTATTTAACACATATTTCACACTTTTTTGAAATCATTCATATTACAGGAGATCAATTCGGATTTAATTAGTCTATTCATAGTACTAATACCGATATGTGATAATCTAGAATGTCATAAAAGAAACAAATTCAAGTATATAAGTAGAATTAAAAATTTCATTATTAATATTGTAGTTAGTAAAAAGTTTGATCATTCTCTCAATGGAATAACATTTTTCTACAAATACGTGTATTATACTACCATCCTTGTACTTCGCGTTTGATTGTCATAATTTCGATCACCGTAGCGATTATGTCTTCATCGGCATGAATGTCATTAACCTCGTTTTTAGATTTGTTGAGTCTGTAGTCTCGAGCAAAGTGGTTTGTTTTTATGCACACACTCTTCGATTCAAATGTGGTTTTGAATTTTCTCAAACAAAAAGGATGGTCGCTGGAGCATCACCGACGAGGGATATATAAAGGAGACAAATGACATAAAATTTGAGACCACCACACTTATCCATGTGACATTTTATTCTCTTTAATATTTTAATTAAGTTAATAAATATAACTTTTTATAAAATTCAATGTAGGTATCACTTTTCACGGAGATTATTTTTCATATTGAAAATCTATATATTTAGTGTAATCCCAAATCGAAAAATTATATATTTAGTCATTTAGTCACTTACACAATATTTTTTATCATTTTAAAAGATACGGAGAAACATTATTGTTCATAAATTTTAATATTGAATTGTTTGACAAGAGAAGATCTTAAAGGCCACAAGATTTCACCCCCGACTTAAAGCCAAGTATTTGATGATCGACAAGGAGAGGATGGCAGAACATGGAATTTGTCATAAATACAAAATTCAACTGTAAATAATACCACATCACAAGAGTTTATATGGTGTAACTATATGGCCACGTCTTGCATTGCAATGATATTATATCCACAATACCCAATTCATACTTAGCAAGTTCGATAGAATTTGTGGGTTCCATGTACAGTTGGTTTCAAGAGATAATAACATTGACTGATCCGGCGGTGAGATTCTTCATGGGTCTCTTTCTAAGATGGCATAATGCTCTTAGATGCCTTTTTTCTTTTTTCTTTTTTTATCAAAACAAAACTATAGTATATCCATATCCTTTGTAATAATCATACTGAATGACACTTGTATTTTGATTACGTATTTGAAACCCCATAGCGGAAATAAAGAAAGAAATAAAATTCAAGAACTGAGATGACATAAATCTCTTTTAACTTAATTGATTTAAGTTCACATGCAATAGTGTTAAATATCTGATTTATACCAAAAATAAAATTGGGATAGGAGTTGGACCCCACCCTTGTCACTTAGTGTATACAAATAAAATTTGTTTATGTTATTATTGGTTGCACAATTTTTAAAATTAGTTATGTTTTTAATTTTAAAAAAATACTATTATAAATAGAGTTTGTCATTTTGTTAACAACAAAAAATATTAATATTACATAAATTTATAAATTTGCAGACATTTTAGTCTACTTTTATTTCTCTTTTTTATGCTGTTCTTTCTTTTTTGAGATATCGATTTCTTTTGTGATGCTGTTAAAAATGAATTATTTTTTGGATATATAGAAATTACATGATTTTCTAATAACCACAAAATTTATTGAAAATATAGATGTATGTTCTATTCTTTTTGTTGAGATTATGTATGTTCTATTTTTTATACAAGTACGTCTATGCTTTAAATGTGGCCTAATTTAACGACATATGAAATGAAAGGGAAACAAGGAAGTGGAGATGAACCTAAGATATGGATCTTAGTGCGGGAGAGGATGTATGAATTACCATTTGATGTTTTTTAAGTGAAGAATAGATTAGTGTGGTCCTCTAATCTATGATTGGCATCTTCAACTATAAAAATTTCTTAATTCACCGCATCTTCTTCTTAGTTAGCTAGTTTTTTGTAAAATTTCATCTCTGTATCTGGAATATCGGAAATAAATTTTTGGTTAGTACCCTATATCATACAAATCACGTTGAAAAGGGTTGGGTGTAAACCGGAAGTATACTTCTGGTTTTAAATTATATGTAATTTTAAAATTGAGCAGTGTATTTGAGATCAAATTTGAAATAAATTTAAAAACGGAAATATATTTTCGGCTTTCATCGAAATATTTCAAAATATGATGCGTATCAGAAGTATATTTTTGATTTCCATAGATATTTTAGAGTTCTCACGGGTACCCCACCCTTATTGAGTGAACTAAGAAATTCACTAAACATATTATAAATTTAATAAAAATGTTTTTATTAGGGAAATTGATTGTACCAAGCTAAGTTTTACACATTGTCGATTAGAGAGACATAGAGAGGGAGAGACAGATTTTTTAAGAGAGAGAGAGAGATTTTTGAAGCAGGTCAAAGTGTTATATTAAATAAGAGAGAGAATTAAACGAGTTAAAGTATACCTTATTGAAGTTTAACTCTTTTTTTTTTTAGCTCAAATCCAACTCATTTACTATTAGTATCACTAATTGTACTTATTTACTAACCTATTAGTATTAACTAAGTGGTTTTAGCCGATAACATAATTTTAATCAAATACTCCTATCTCCTAATCATTTTATATACGTAAATTATTATCTATAAGTTATTGGTAGATTATTTGATAAGTTAGTCAACTATCTAATTGTAATTTATACCTAATCAATTACTTATATTACTTATATATTTTTACTAATTATAGACCTTAATTGCCTAATTATTACATTATTCACGCCTAATTTTTTTCTTAATTAAACAACACGAGACTTTAAGTTATAGACATGTCTATTTTGTAACCTGGTTTAAGCAACAAGTATCCATTGTTGTTTGGTGAATCAATTATAAAAATCCTTCATTTAAAAAGATTATATTTAGGTCATATACGAAGTTGCAAAGAATGATTCACATACTTTGTGAATGAATATAAGTTTTATAACTCGACTAGATTATAACTATAAATTCTAAAAAACAAAGTTTTATTTAATTCCGGTTAGCTTGATCCATCTATTAGAGAGACGGAAGTTGATATAAAAATAAAATATTAGTGAATTTCTTTCATTTCATGATTTTCTTATTCGTCTGTGCGAAATTTTTAAATTGTCTCTGAAAATCAGAAATATACTTTCGATTAGCATCCTATATCATGCAAATCACGTTGAAAAGGATTGTATGTAAAACCGAAAATATATTTACGGCTTTAAACTGTATGTAATTTTTAAATAAAGCGTATGTGAAACCAAATTTGAAATAAATTTTTAATATTATATTATTTAGTATGGAACCGGAAATATATTTCCGATTTTCACCCAAATATTTCAAAATACGGAGCGTACCGGAAGTATATTTCCGGTTTCACTCAAATACTTTAGAAAATGGTACGTATTAGAAATATATTTCCGATTTTCTAAAAGGCATTTTAGGGTTTTCATGAGATGCGCCTCACCCTTATGAGGTGGGTTAAGAAATCCACAAACATTATTAAAGATGGAATGGACAATAAATACTAAGAGTTTGATTTGTTAATAGTAACACATAATATTAGAGAAATGTATTGTTTTTCTTGTCTTTCAACTCAACCATGAAAACATGGATGATGTCTTACAATTAAGATAAAACCAAGGGTCGCAATAAAATTGATGATCTGTATGAAGAAGCGGCTTACCGGATGATGAAATTATTATATGATAGGAAAGTCATCATGATGTTTTATCTCATCATGATGACGATGACGATGAGTCTTAAGAAAATATTAACACGAGTGAAGATGATGAGGATATAAAGATTGAATAAAAATATGTATGTAATTATATTGTATTATTATTTTAATTATAATTTTAATGTGACAATTTTATTAATGTTTAAAGTAGTTTATATAAGATAATGACTATACTTTAATATTATTTCGTTGATACTGTAAAATATGAAAACATGTTATCCATACCTAAGGATAAGGGTAAGAAACATCGGCATTAGACTATTATATGTTGTTATTGTATTATTATTTTAATTATAATTTTAATGTGACAATTTTATTAATGTTTAAAGTAGTTTATATAAGATAATGACTATACTTTAACATTACTTCGTTGATACTGTAAAATATGAAAACATGTTACCCATACCTAAGGATAAGGGTAAGAAACATCGGCATTAGACTATTATATGTTGTTATGTAAACATCTCTATATTTAGGATAGAAATAATTATAATTGATTAGTCATAAATGTATAGGAAATTATTCTAACAACTTAACCGTAAGTTATATAAGCATATAATAAGCTTAACTCTAATTACCTTCTCAACAAAACACTCATATGTTATGAAGAAGAAACCCGAAAAACTAAAAGGGAAATATCTCAGTAAACTATCATAGTTGATGTAATAGTCTAGCTTCATACAATAATATACAATATTTCTTACAGATTGCTCGCTATTTTAAAACTTAGTGAGTTTTTACCTTCTATGGGAATATAAATCGAATATTTGGGGATAAATATGTTTTTGGTCCCCGTAAATATTGCAATTATCAAGTTTAGTCCTGGTAAACATTTCCTTTAATGTTTCATCCCCCTAATATTTTTCATCCACAATAATAGTCCATAACATCAATTGTTGCTAATGGCGGATGACATGACAGGACATATGTAATTTCTTTTAGTTTTGGATTATTTTTTGTTGACCAGTTAATTTATCAATAAATATACGTGGATTGCTCTGCTTCCTTCCCAAATGTTGTTGCCCTAATTTATTGTTCGTCACTCACTCTACATCTATCAACTTCGTCCCTCTCCATTTGTAATCTTCGTCCCTCTACCTCTGTTCTTTCGTCCCTGAACCTGTAGTCTATGTCAATTTGAAAAAATCATGGAGAATTCGAAGGCAAGCTCAATATTTGGTGGGTCGGTTTCACCATCTTCCACGAAGACTCGAGGTGGTCGTCTTTGTGGATGTAATAGACCAATGGCGTCTTACCAGTGCAAGAAGGGATCAAACAAAGGGAGATTATTCTAGAGATGTCCGTTCTGGAATAGTGTCGGGACTTGTGATTTATTTATCTGGGCAGATGAGATGAGAGGTGTTGGAGTTGATCAAGTGCCAAAGTTGAAGTCTGACTATGAAGAAGTGGAATCAAGAGTCTATTTGAAAGAGTTGTACGAGGATATGAAGAAGAAGAACAAAATTCTAAAGAAGAAACTCAAGGAAGAAGAAAATTTAGGAAAAATGTTAAAGATTTGTTTTGTAGTTTCCATCCTGTTCAATGTTTATTTGGCATTGAAATGTATATTGATCAGAGGTTTATATACCTAATCACGTTGTGTTAAAAGTTATATTTTGTGTAGTGGTTATATTGTAATGTGTTGCTTCTGTAATGTGGTTCAATTGTTAATTTAAACAAGATGAGTATTGTGGTTCAAATGTGGTTCAATTGTTAAATATGAGTATTGTTAATTGTTACAAGTGGTGTTAAATTGATAGCACATAAAATTGGTCTACATAAAGCTCATGTAAATTGTTGACAAATTGAGTCCTTGTAAATTGAAAGAATATAAAACTGGTCTGCATAAAGCTCATGTAAATTCAGAGCACATAAGTTGATGACACATTGAGTCATTGTAAATTGAAAGCATATAAATCTAGTCTGCATAAAGCTCATGTATTGTTAGTTATAACAGTTAATGACACATTGAATCATTGTTAATTCGAAGGAGTCAATAAAGCTCATGTTACAGAATTTCCAAAAGAGTGCATAAAGCACTAGTTCACAATAGCATTACATAGGATTAAAAAGTGTGCATAATGCACAACTTCAAATCAATATTACACTGACAACAAAAGTGTGTATAAAGCACTAGTTCACAACAACATTACATAGGATTAAAAAGTGTCCATAATGCACAACTTCAAAACAAGATTACAGTGACAACAAAAGTGTGCGTAGAGCACTAGCAAGTGTACACATAATTTAAAACTGTTAGGTTACAACACAACTTCAAAACAGGGTTATAAGTTTGGCATAATTCACTTAGTCAAGTTCTTCTTGATGTTCTTCCAAGAGGTCTTTCCAACAGCATTGTCAACTTCAAAGTCTTCATCTTGGATCAGTAGTGGATCATCAGAACCCTTCCCCGGACCAACGACATTACGAGTTTTCAAAGTCATTAAGCGATCGCTTTTCGTTGTAGGTGTCCCACCATGTTTTGCTCTCTTTGTTTTTTGTATCATAGCCTTCACATGTAATGACATAATTAGTGCCCAACCTAATTGAATAATTACACTATATATATATGATCAAAACATGCATAGTAAGTAATTACAGGATCACTCATAGTTTTCTTTGGAGACTCATGTTGAATTGAAGACTTTGAAATTTTTGGAATTGGAGACTTTGGAATTTTTGGATTTGGAGACTTTGCTTTAGAAGACTTACTTATCTTTGGACATGGGCCAAAGAACATCCTGACTTTATTTCTCTTAGCAGTAGGTGGTGCAGTATGTTGGTTCAGTTCAGGATCTTGGTTTATAGCAGCAGTAGGTTGGTTCACTTCAGTATCTTGGTTCATAGCAGAAGTAGGTGGTGTAGTAGGTTGGTTCACTTTAGGATCTTGGTTCATATCGGCAGTAGGTGGTGGTGTTGGGTCAACACTTAGTGGTTGAATGTCAAGTATGTCCTTCTCATCTAACAATGCTTCCAATGCTTCAAGATCAATGCCACAATACATTCTACGTGCTTCTCTTGAGTTTGAAGATGCCTGAGTTGGAATTGCATTATGAATAGAATCCCGAGTTGGCATACTATCAGCTTGCACACCTTTAGCTTGCACACCTTCATCTTACACACTTTCAGCTTGCACACCTTCAGCATATGCATTGTCAAGTTGTACACTTTCTGGTTGTGTATTATCAGCCAGCACTCCATCTGTTTCTACATTTCCAACTTGCACTCCATCTGTTTCTGCTTATGTTGACTGTTGTTCTGCATTCTCAACTTGGACACCATCTGGTTGTGTTGGTACCGGTGCCAATTATCCTCCAGATTTGGTAGCCTTAGTTGCCTTTTTACTAGGGCCAACTTTGTTAACTAATCCTTTTGGCCTACCCTGTTTTCAACATGTTACAGTTTACAATAATTAGTACATAATAGTTTATAGTAGTGATTACTTAACCAAAATGACATTCATTACCCTTTTCTTTGGTCCTGAAGCCACAGTTGCAGATTGGCTCACTTGAGGGGTTCTTTGAACTGTTCTTGCTTCTTCACCAGGTACAACCACAAGTTGCTTACCATTCTTACATGTTCTAGCATTCTGGCCATACACATGACATAATTTGCACCTGTAACTTATGTTTTTTCTTTTCCATTTGGTCTGGGTTGACTCATCTACCTCCCTCCTCCTATGTTTTTTGGGCCTACCTAGACCCCTTTTGTATAGTGGTGGTAATATCTCTGGAGCATCAGTCATGGGCCATTTATTTTTCCCATTTATGGGTGTGACAACCTCATTATAACAAGTCAAATAAGTAGACCTATAATAACACTCACTAACATATTTGATGGAATCATCCACCTTTTGTGTATGGAAGCTACAACATGTCTACAAGGGATACCAACCAAATCCCAGAAGTTGCATGAACAAGTTTTTTCCCTAAATCTACAACAAAACTGTCTGTAAACTGGACATGTGTCACCTGAAACTTCAACTGTCCAACATATGTTGGTAACTAACTAGAACTCTTTTCTATCTCTTTATCTAACCTCCTAAGTGGTTTTGACATCATCTCAAATTTTTAATTTTCAACCTTTTCCCTAAGTGTTGCAAACCTACCCATTAGGTAGTTCCTAATTCATTCAAACATAGTTATAATGGGCTTGTCTCTTTGCATTAGTATAGTAGCATTAAATGAATCACTAAGGTTATTCATTAAAACATCACACTTATAATACAATAGAAAGGCATGCTTACATTTGGAATTGCATTTAACCACTCAAAAGCTTCTGGACTGGCCTCTTTAATCTCCATCATTTTTTCCTCATGTGCTTCAAAATATGTGGCCTTGGCAGCAGCCATCATGAGATCTCTGAATAGAGTCTGACCACCAAAATTCTTTTTAAAGTTTGCATACAAATGCCTTAAGAAGAACCTATGTTCATATGCAGGGTATTCTTCTTCAAATACTTGAACAAGTCCCTGACAAGAATAAGTGCATACAGTTAAATGCATACAATTAATATCATAGTGGCATACATTTTAAAATAAGTGCATACAATTTAGAATAAGTGCATAAATTTCAGAATAAGTTCATATCATTCAAAATAAGTGCATAAATTTCAGAATAAGTTCATATCATTCAGAATAAGTGCATACAGTTCAAAATAAGTGCATACATTTCAGAATAAGTTCATACATTTTAGTTCATCATAGTCTCATATAGTTCATAATACAATTAATTCATAGGTTCATCATAGTGGCATACAGTTCAGAATACAGTTAAGTGCATATTGACACGATAATTAGGCATTCATACAGTTAAGCATTCATAGTTGCACATACCTTCTGTTGTTATGACATAAAACACCACCTCTTGTCACCAATATCTTCAATAAGAAGCTTCATGAACCAGCTCCATGTTTCTTTTAACTCAGTCTCTACAACACCAAATGCAAGGGGCAGATACTGATCGTTTGAGTCCCTCCCAACTGCAATTATTAAGATCCCACCATATTTGCTCTTAAGATGACAACCATCTAAACCTATAAAGAGTCTACATGATTGTGTGACTTCTTATTTGGTCCCATCAAAGCACATGTAACATTTTTCAAATCTTGGTTGCATCTCTGGCCCAGGTGTGTGAATGTTTAGTTTAAATGCATTTCCTTTAGAGGCTCTCTTTAACTCAGCACCATATGACCATAGCATACTATATTTTTTGCTTGCATCACCCTCTACAACTTATCTTGTCAACTGTCTAGCTTTAAATGCTCTACTACCAGTTATCTCAGTGGAAAACCTAGTTCTAACATCTGCCACAACTTCAGACAACCTCATCTTAGAATTGTGCCTCAGTCTGTCCACTATCACCTTTGCAACCCAATCAACCTTGGCATTTTTATTAAAGAATTTCCTACCACATCTATGCTTAGGAAACAAGGTTTTGATTTTTAATGTTGTAGACCTAAGGACTCTACTGCACAAAACATTAGTCACATAGTTTCTTTTCTTTTCATACGACACTACACCTATTAGAATCATTCTTTGCAAATGTTACCTCCCTACCAATCAATACATTATGCTTTATAACAGCTTTCTTAAACTGCTTCAAAGAGGAAAACTCCATACCTAGCTTGAACTTGAAATCTTTAGTAATTGCATCCTCTTCATTGAACCTAATCACAGATGGCCTCTCATCACAACTATCATCAGCACCACTATCCTTATCCATGTCACTTGTGATAAATCCACTCCTGTGAGATTCAGTTTGTGGATGTTCATTCCTAGCCACACCTTGACTGTTGATGCCTTCTTCAAGTTCTCCATCTAAGTCTTGCATTCTCTCCCCTTCACTGTCATCGAAGTGAATATCATCAACAGAGTTTTCACTTGGTTCATAGTCCTCATCATTGTCCTCACTATCACTTTCATGGCCCTTTTGTTTCTCTATCAGCCTCTCCATATAAGACAACTCACTTGGAATGGGTTTGGACTCTGTGTAAATTTGCACTTCAGATTTCTTGTACACAACACACGTTGCCAATGCAGAAGCATCTCCATCATTGCAAAATGGTTGAAAATCTTTCTCAAACGTACCGTTTTCATGCTTCCACCACATTTTCATTTCAGCCTCATTAAAAGTATTGTCCATCGCTTTGATTAGGTCATGAGCCTCAAAAAATGATCAGTAGTCTGGGTCCTGACCATCAAACGCAAAAACATCCCCACCTTCGTACCTAATACTTGGCTCTTTTACAAAAGACCCCTTTGTAAAAAAAAAACAACTTTGAAAGTACCCATCCTGCAAAGAGGGTAACATAGACATTAACAAACAAAGTGGTCCACAGTTTGCAATAAAGAGAGGTTTGTCGGGAAAGTGGATAACATTAAAAAATCCAAATGCAATAAAGAATACTAACTCACCTCTTGGGGCCACGGATGCCGAAAACGTTGAAGAATGCAAGTTTATGCAATTTAGGAGTTCAATACTCCTTTGAAGGGATGGAGAAGATGATTGGGCCAGAGGTAGATGGACAAAGATGAAGGATGGAGAGGGACAAAGCTAATAGATGGAGAGGGATGAACAACAAATTAGGGCAACAATATTTGGGAACAACAAACGAAATTTAGGGTTTTTTTTAGGAATATGTTTTCAAAATTTGGGAAGGAATGAGGTGACTCCACGCATATTTGTCAACAAAGAATGTTCCAAAACTAAAAGAAATTACATGTGTCCTGCCATGTCATCCGCCATTAGCAGCAGTTGACGTTATGGACTATTATTGTGGATGGAAAATATTAGGGGCATGAAACATTAAAGGAAATGTTTACAAGGACTAAACTTGATAATGTCAATATTTAGAGGGACCAAAAACATATTTAACCCTAATATCTATATCTACAACTATTTTATTTTGTGCTACAAACACTTTATTTTGCATTTGTTATTTTCCTACTTAAACATCTTGAAGTCATAGACACATATTTTGAGAAGTTCAATAACTAACCTATGTTTGATTCTAAATTTATCTTGAAAAACATTTTATTAAAAAATATATAGTTTTAGAGGGTCACAATTCAAACCCTTATTTTTTACGACTATAATTCCACGATTATTAAACACATAACATTTGTTAGAGAAAACATTTAGGAAGAAACAAAGTAAAATGTTAACTTTATTGCAAAAGAATGATCATCAAAATAGACAATTATTATACCTTTTACCCCCTGCAATAGAAGCGAGATTTGGTTTATCCCCCTTTTAAAAAAAATTATCTTCGCCCCTTAAAAAAAAGAATTTGACACCCCCTATTCTATGTTTGACTGACTGGCGCTTGACGTGGAAAGCTTGGAAAAATGAACAATTAATTAAGTTGCAAAACCTAAGATTCAAACTTGAGTCATAATGGTTATAAGGCACTTGGTCTTCCACTAAGCCATTCATGTTTAATTGTTTATATTGCCAATGAGTTCTATATGTTTAGTTGTTCAGTTTGCAATTAATTAATTAATTGTACATTTTTTCCAGTAATAGTATATATATATATATATGTGTGTGTGTGTGTGTGTTGTGTGTGTGTGTGTTTTAATATTATTAATATATTATTTTTTTATAAATAATATTTTTTTAACTAAAATTTATTAAATAATTAGTATTGAAAATAAATAATTATTGAAAATGTGCTTAAAACTTTTCAAATAATATTTAATAATACATGGAATATGGGGTGTCTAAAAACAGAATCTTGTTTTTAAGGGGCGAAGACAAAAAAAAATTTTTAAAGGGGGTAAATCAAATCTCGCTATTATTGCAGGGGGTAAAAGGTATTTAACCCATTATTATTCAATAGTACAGACTATTTATTACTTTTAGAAAGGAAATATGCACACATAAAATTAACTCTCAATATACACGGATATGAAAAGTAATCATAGATGACGACTATGGACCAAAAGAAGAATATGGAACTCACAAACCAAAAAACATATGGATTACATATGATAAATCTAAGGTATTATTAAAATTAAAATTAAAATTTCAATTATTTTCATGTTATACACTAACCATGGAGAAAAATTAAAGAATATATGAATGTGACATTGCAAAGAAAGTGTGCAACACTTTATATATTCAGCGCGAAGGAGCATTTCATGTAAATATAACATAAATAAGCATATGAATCATAAATTTTAAATATTTGAAAGGGATGAAAATAAAAATAATGATGAAATGTATACAAGATTCAAAACAGTTGTAAACCAAATGTGCTCCTATGAGAAATTATGTTGAACTCATGATAAAATCAAGAAAATTTACAAATACATTATTAGCTCGTGAGACCAGTGGTTATAACTATCACGTAGGCTAAAGATCTAAATTTTCTTAGCTTGAAACAACTCATTGGATCTTTAAGGTCTAGTGAGGTAATATTTCACGGAGATAAATGACAGTGTCGCAAGCATACAACTTTTAAGTCTCTATTTTTCTTATTAAGAGAAAAAGTAGTTTTTGTAGAAACGAATAGAAAAAAATGGAAAATACCTACTTTTGTATGCATATTATCATGTCATAAACAAACTAACTAACTACTTTCAATGACGTAGTTTGTTTGTTTAGGATAGATGTATGTACAACTATTAAAATTGAAACTTACTCAGTTGAGTTTGAGACATTTTTGTAGCCTCAAGCTTAATTTATTGGAATTTCTAATTTAGATACTAATTCACACCTTTTTAGAATGTATATGATATCTAAGAATATCTCTACTTTCATAGGGATATCTGCATTTTAAAACATGAAACCAAAAAAATTATAATATTTATCATGATAGAATTCACATAGAACTTATATAAGGTCTATCATTAGACAATCATCATGGTCATAAATCCTTATGGATCTACTTAGACATATCTATAATGAAAGCATACTTCATATTCAATAAAAGAATAAACATAATGAGCAATATAGAGAAGCAAATAACAAACATGAATTGAAGTGAATTCTTAGGGAAAATTGCTCCAAAGAGACTTTTAATATCATCAAAAAGTTGAACTTACCGAGAAAATAAATTGTAGCAAAATACTAACTGTTATAATGAACATTATATAATTCTTGGTGTATCTAAATTAGAAATACAAGGCTTTATATAGGCCTAGGAGCATAAAGATATGCTTAAATTTGTGTAATGGGCCCTTACTGATAAAAAGAAGCAATTGGGAGTTGAAGAGCCAAAATAAAACAACTGAAATTCGAAGGAATCCAATGTTGTCGTTGGGTACACTATGGTTGTAGAAATCACTACAAGCAAGTTATAGTGCGCTCTATTTTCTTCTATGGGGGCATCAAAATGGGAAAGTGAGAAGTTTTTTGGCTTTGGTTTCTTATATGGGGCCCTTTTTAGAAAGGCGGGTGGGGACTTAGGGTGCTATAGTGTGTTTGCTGCGACTTATAAATTATCCCCTAACATCATATCCGAAGGTATGACATCATATGCAAAATCATTCGTAAAATCATCATACCAAGGTGTTTCATTTTGCATTAGTGCAAACAACATAGCCTTTGGAAAAGATTCATCCAGTTGTTACTCATTCCTTTTTATGTCGGTCATTCTTGAGAGGTGATTTTCCACCACATTTTTTGTCCCTTTATTATATCAAGTTTCCAAATCAAACTCCTAAAACAACAAAATCCAACAGATTAACCCGAGTTTAGTTCCTTATTTTCTAATAGGTACTCGATGGTTGCATGATGTGTATAAATTATAATTTTAGATCCCACTAAGAAAGATCAAATTTTATCAACTTCAAAATATACAATCAATACCTTCTTCTCTGTTGTTGCATAGTTGATGTGTGCTTCATCTAGGGTCCGACTTGCATAATATATCACATGCATTTTCTTTTCTTTCTTTTTTCCTAGAACACTGCCTAAATAATAGTCAATAGCATCATAAACAATCTCAAGTGGATACTCCAATTAGGAGGTTACATAATTGGTGCACATATTAGTGCTTATTTCAGTTTGTTCAAGGTCTCAAGGTAATACATGCCAAATATAAATATGAATCTTTACTGAACTGGCGATATAATCCAACATAGAAACAAAAGCTCCTAATTATCTCACAGAGGTGATAGATGTTAGTTTTTATATCACTTATATATTAGCTTTGTCCACCTTAATTCTAGTTTCAGGCAACAAATGTCCAAGAACTTGCCTTTCTTGACCATGAAGTGGCATTTTTTCCTATTTAGGACTTGATTGGCCTTCATGCATCTTTCAAGCACCTTTTCTAGATTATCCAGACAGCAATAAATATTTGATCCATTGACCAAACAATCGTCCATATAAACCTTCATAATATCTTCTAAAAAATCAGAGAAGATTGACATCATACAATGCTAAAACATTGCAGGCGCATTACATAACTCCTAGTGCATTCACTTGTAGGTGAATGTACCATAGGGGTAAGTAAAGGTAATTTTTTTCTTGTTCCCTAGTATGAATATGAATCTATAAAAATCAAGAATAATCACATATAAGTTAGATTTATTGTAAAATTTGTTTAACGAGTGCTTTTATAGGAAAATTTGATTATTTAACCCCTCGATTATTATCGAAACCGAAGGAATAAATCATTTAATTTACAAATAAAAACAAAAATTGAATTTTCTATGATTCGAAGCATGTCCTAAATTATTTTCCCCTTATTTATAATCAAACACCAAGGGAATGTGTGGTATTTATTTATAAAAAAACATGGTGCGTCTTGGCATTATACCTCAATTTTTTGTTGGGTAAGGTGAAAGCTTTGTCATGAAATGTAATATTATTTATAGTTGTGTGCATATTTTACACTTAGATTAGTAGTGGAAAAAGGTTCTTTCTTGGCCATTATTTGATGTTATTTGAAGTGATAACTCGAGCAATTTTGTCCAAGGAAGGCATTTCATTAGTTTCAAGTTCAACCAACTTGCTTTTTCCTAGATAGTCATTTATGAATTCTAGAGAGAAGTTCACATATCACTCTCAAAATACGCTTTCCTGGATTCCTTAGTTCCTTCCTCATTGCATTGAAGAGAGAGGGAGATTGACAATGAACTCCATAACCAACTTTTTATAGAATGGTCCAATATTTGACACAGTGTTCATTAAACTAGTTTCCTTGGGAATTTTTAAAACTCCATGACCTCCAAGAGCATCCTTACATATCTCTCTTTCAATTAAAACCCTTCTCTGACAAAAGAATTTTCACTTTTAACATTCCCTTCAAAATGAAAGGACACGCTGTCAAGAGGAGCATTAGGAACACTAACATGAATTTTCCTTCCACCAATATTTTTCCTGTTTGAGGACACGATGTCTAGGACATTTACTTTAGCATTATACTCAGAGTCACTAGAAACCATTTGTTTCCTCTTGAGGGTCTTCTTCTTAGCATAAGCATTTTCTACCTTACTCCTCTTTATTCCAAATTTCTTAGCAACTATCACAATTTCTTTTATAGGATGCTAGACTGGTAAAACCTTTTCTTTATTCTTTTCCTTGATATTTATGGCAAGAGTCTTTACGATAATAGGATCCTGGTAAGTTTTAGCTTATTCCTTAGCATCCTCTGTTTGTTTCTTAGACTTGATAACATTATCTCAAATGCTATTAATTATTTGACCAATATGAATATCATCATTCACTTAATTATGACTATCTTCTTTCCTTCTCTTGCCATGTCCTCCATATTCTTTTTCTTGTGATCCATTGACACTTACAACTTCATAAGAATCATGTTATTCCCAAATGAAATTATCCAATTTTAACTATCAACATGAGTATTTATAGGGGATTTCTCAGAGGAATTGACTACATGTGGTTCCCTTAGGGGTATAACATTTGGTCAAATATGTGACTTGGCTTGCATGTTAGATATAATAATAGGTTCCAAAATAGGAGTTGTTTTAGTTGTATCTCTATGGTCTCTACCAATAGATTTCTCACTCAAGTGGAATCATAGGATTTATTCTTAGATATAATTACCGAGCTATAAACTTTTTTCTTTTTTGAGTCAGTTTCCTTTGATTTGGTTATAGAAACATCCACCGGAATAATCATCCTGAGTGGCACAACATCTTGAATCACCTTTTTATCATCAACATTGTTGTTTGATACAGAAGAACTATATTTCTGTGAGGAGGGTTTTTCTTTTAGATTGACTATATACATTTTCACCCCGTGAATATTTGTGATAGGAGTAGGTTCATTAGACTTGGTGTTCTCCATTTTCTAACTTATTATCAATTTGGTTTGAATGGTAAGCAGGAAGAAATTATGCTTAAGGTAAATGAGAAAGGCTGGTGTTTTCATATGAGAGATAACAAAGGAGTTTTAAAAATACCATCTAATGAAATAATACCCCTTTTGTAGAGTGGTAATGATCATATGAGAGAGAAAATTTTATTTAACACGCCTCCTAACTAATAACTTCTCAATCTCACAAATGACACAAGTGCCCGTTGACGACTTAACTTCAATTTTATTTTGAGAGCATTCCTTATTATCTTGTATCAGACTAACTTGACACTCAAGCAAGTGGTTGACTACTTTAACAAGTTTCCCTTCTTTAGCAAAGACCAAATGTCAGACAGGATGTTCCATCATCATGTCATAAATTCTTCCTTTAGTGAATTTGTCATTCTCATTATTCTTTTTCTCCTCCTTGAATGTCTTGCCGAAGGTTGACTCAAATTTCCACATGTAGCAGCTATCTCTGGATCTTGAGCCCTTTATCAACTGTTCATGCTTCTTGCTACTGATAACACATTCTCCCTTACTAAAACTCATTGTGAACTCTGTGGTTGCGCAAAAAATACTTGAGCATAAGGAACAGTCGAAATACAACAGAATTGCCATCAAACTTTATTTATTCCAAAAGGAAAGTGAAAATATTGATAAAACCCTTACAAGAATAAAAAATGGTCGTCGCAACCAAATTAGGGTTCAAGAGACGGTTATGCGAGGGGAAAGTATTATCACCTCTCACATCAGTTTCACGATTTTGTGGATAATATTGGTGATTCCAACATAATTCACGTTATATCATGGTGTGTATGGCATAAAACTTGGCATAAACACTTGATATATTATTCTGACTCCAACTCTACTATCGATTTATCTCAGAGTTCGTTAATGTTTGACATCACTATGTCACGATTCTTCGCAACACTAAAAAGTTTCCCACTAAGTAATGATGAGTTTAAATATTTCATACTCTTAGAGACAAAGATGTTTGTGCTACTATTTAACAAAACATGAAGTTGGTAACGATGCAATATCTATTTTTTGCGAAACCTCCTATAAAAATCATCACTCACTTGTTAGTTGATGTTAATAAGAGTATAAGACTATATTTTTAAATAATTTTATGCTTTTTTCTCACTAACACCAAAGAAAATATAGTTTTCTTAATTGTAAAGTTTTTAATTTTTATAAAACTATTGGATGTTTTAAAACTCAAACTTTAATTTTATAAATTAAATATGTAGCTATGAGCTATGATTAAGTTGGAAAAGACTTCCATATCTCTCTCAGTGTTGTTAAGTAAAACTCAACTTTTTAATCATATAAATTTTGAGAATTTATTAGTTTCACAATAGTTTTATTTACGTTTTAACAATGATGTGGCATGTGTTAATTAGATATATAAATTTATGTAGTTATATATATTGAAAAAATTATTTTTAATTTTTATTTTTGAAAATGAATTTTCATAAATGAAAAAATTCAACGGATTTGTTATAAATAAAATATAAATCTTAACAATAACTTTAATTAAACATTTAAATTTAAATTTTTTTCTCTGTCATTTTTTAATTACAAGGAAGATGATTATTTCAAAACCCTAATTTATCGTTATTTGAAAACGGAACTATCCAAGAAGAAAATGCAGCAAAGAAGGCCTTCTGGAACCGATGGTTCTGATTACTCCTACCGTATGGTCGTTGATTCAAGTCAGTTCCATTCTCCAAAACCCCAACTAATCCTTTTTCTGTTGCTTGATTTTTTAACTATATCTCTTTCGGTTTATGTTGTCACTGTTGTTTGTTAATTTGATGATGTTTTTTTAACTAGGGTATCAACTTGTTGCAAAGGGGAAGACGCGTCTCGCTGCGCTATTTATCATTGAGGTACCATGGATTTTAATGCAATATGTCTTACTGTTTTCCCACTTATCAATGGAGTACTTTAGACATTTTTTTGGGTGTAAATGCGTAATGCACAAAACACAGATCCCTCTTCAGGCTTGAATGAATGAAAAATATATATTTGATCTTTAAAAATCTTAAATTAGTCCTTAAAAAAGACTAAGTGAATGTTTGATTCCACTTTTACAAGTCTTAG
Source organism: Vicia sativa (assembly GCA_021764765.1). Lineage (NCBI taxonomy): Eukaryota > Viridiplantae > Streptophyta > Magnoliopsida > Fabales > Fabaceae > Vicia > Vicia sativa. Next base: position 136,546,948 of record CM038792.1, on the reverse strand, counting down.
AATCAATTCTAAAGATGTAGAATTGATTTTGAGGTGTTTGGTTAGGTAAAAGTAGAATTGGTTCTGCCTTTAGAATTGATTCTACTTAAAGCTAGAATAATTTGTAGCTTCTGCCTCTAGAATTGATTTTGGGTGATTTTTACAAATGTATTTTTCAACTCACTTCTACATAAATGTATTCAAACATAAATTAATTTTACCAAACTCAATTCTCTTGGAATTAATTATGTCCACCGTCAATCCGAACACATCATAAGTGTGTGTTTGGTTCCACTTCTATCGGACTCGAAATCAATTCATCAATTCTAGAGTCGTAGAATTGATTCTGGGTAATTTTGAGGTGTTGGTTTTTCAAAAGTAGAATTGATTATGGGTGATTTTTAGGTGTTTGGTTTTTCTAAAGTAGAATTGATTCCGCCTCTAGAATTGATTATACTTGAAGTTAGAATCAGTTCATCAATTTCGAATGATGTTTACACTGAAATTTGTTGTGGAAGTCACTTTTACATAAATGTATCCAAACATAAATCAGTTCAGATAAATCTACCAAACTCAATTCTGTTAGAATCAATTTTGTCCACCGCCAATCCAAACACAAACGTGGTTTAGAGACACGTTTTTATTTAGAGAGACTTCTGACTAAAAATGTGGACATGATTGCAAAAAAATGGGTACTTTTTTGTTGTTGTAATTGGCTGTGTTTTTGTTCTTATGCTACAACAACTCTACGATATAGTACTAGCTAGGTTGTCAATAGCGCGCTATAGCGGTGTAGCGTAGCGGTAGAGGACCTCGCCGCGACGCTTTTGGTCTGCTAACCGCTATTTGCGATAGCGGAAATAGCGGCCGCTATTCGTGGAGTCGTAGCGGTGAAATAGCGGCGCAATAGCGGTTTCGTAATGCTATACTGACCGCTATTGTGAAGAATTGGTAAATCCTGTAATTTTGAATTTTTTTTAAGGGAAAATTTGTATTTTTTTCCTTTTATTTCACTAATATAAAAGCAAAAAGTGAGATATTAGGTCATTTGTGCTCTCTTTCTTCACTGAAATAAGCAGTCGCTCTCCTTAAAAGCTTCCATTTTTTTCTCAACGGTCATCTTCTCCCTCCTTAACCCTAAGCTTCCACTTTTTTCTCAACGATCATCTTCTCCCTTCTCTTCACATGCTTCCACTTTTTCCAACGGTCTTCCTCTCTTTTTCTTCACAGCAAGTTCACAGTAATGAACCAACAAGAAGAGGGTTTGACTTGGGAAATTGTTGGTAATGTCGCGGGGGCTAATGAACCAACAAGAGTTATTAGGCATCACTCTAGACTTGCTACATTAGTGTCTAATGGAGATGAAGAGATGGAAGAAGAAAAGTTTGAAATTGAATCAAGTGATGAGCAAGATGATCTTAATGTGGTGGAACTTACAAGTGAAGATGAGACGGATGTTATTTAGTCGTTTTGTTTAAGTTTAGAAGTTTATTTAGTCATTTTGAATACATTCAAAATTTGAGTTATTATGTTTGGTTTATGTATGTTGCAACTTTTGTTTTTAAGTCATTATGTATGTTGTTGGGACCTATTTTAGTATTTATGTTTTTATATTAAGTATTTACCTTGATTTTTAAAAGCTCACAATAGCGGTCATCCCGCTATGCCGCTATAGCATTTGAGAGGTCTGGCGCTACGCGCTGCTATCTGAGATTAACAACCTAGAGTACTAGTTGATTAACTTGAATACTTGATGATTAGTTATATTGCATGAAGAATGGTTATGAATTTAATGTGAATAGTTCAAAGTGGTTCAACTATTTTTGTGCTGCTCTTCAAGATTGTTAATCACATAGAGTATCATGTAGCACCGACCCCCTAAAATGCTACAGCGGTATATCAGGTATATCATATAATGGGATAGTTGTGATTGCAAAGACTAAAAATCAGTGTGTAAAGTAAACACAAATGGTAAAAATAGCAAAATATGCAAAATTAAAGAGACGTTGATCCTTAGTAATTAAAGAATCTAAAGTACAGGGCAATAAAACTTAAATAGAGAAGAAAATCATATCAGACCTATAGAAGAACATAAGGGTTGTCTGTGAGCAAGAACATGACACAATGAAAAAATAATAATTTTACTCTTTAAAGGGCCTGAATTGACATTTATGCCTTATAAAAAGACAAACATATGGCTCTTGGATCTTTTCTTTTTCATTGCAGTTCAAGGGGATAGTGTTTAAACTGGAGTTTATGCAATGAGAATGGTTTTGGAGAAATATTTGTGAGGTTACTGTTTTAATTCAATGCAAATATGTTGTTATTGAATGGTTTGTCTTCCTTTTATAATGTTATTTTTCTAGTATTTGAGAAATATTTGTTAAAAGTGTAACCTCACAAATATAGAAAAACAGCATTATAAAAAGAAGACAAACCATTCAATAACAACATGTTTGCATTGAATTAAAACTGTAATCTCACAAATATTTCTCCATAACCATCCTCATTGCATAGATTCCAATTTAAACACTATCCCCATTGAACTCTAATGAAAAAGAGAAGATCCATGAGTCATAGAATTTATTAAGACACTACTGAATATATTTACTCTGTCTATTGCCTTCTTTATTTTTGTCTGATATAGATTTTTAAATTGTGCCCTACAGGCTTTGTTTCAGTTAATAGGAGTGGTATTTGCAGTTTTACCCGGAAAAAAAGATGACAGGACAAATATAGTTGCCATTTCTTCTATTATTGCTAGTGTTGTTTTGTTGATCATTGGGGATTTAGGTTGTTAAACCTGAAGTTCTTTACTCTCATTTATTATTTTATTGAGTTTTATTTAAACTTTTTAAATGACCCATCTCTTGTAATTTTGTGAGAAAGGTAGAAGACGAAGCCGGTCGAGTTTGTTGAGATTATATGCCATTCTATCTTCCTTAGCAATGATAGTCTTCACTGCTTCTCTTGCTAACCAGTATTCCCTGTTGAAGGTAAATAAATGTCAATATTTCACGCAAGTTTTATAAGAAAAAGCTTTATAAATTTTTATGAGAAACTTGAATGAGAAAGCATCCGGAATGATTTTCCTGAATGATTTTTAGTCATGTGTAATGAGAGTTTTATGATTCTTTTTCTAAAGTGTTCCTTCCATTTCAAACAACCCGAATCCCACTAAGGCTCAGCTGATGAAGAATAAACCTGCCATCATAGAACAGGCGAATGCCTATATAGAGATCAGTGTAATGTTATAGTTGTATCACAGTTTTATCATGTTGTAAATAGTAAATGCTATAGCGGCACAGCGATTACTGATGGCCGCTACTGGAAGTCTATAATGACTCCGTTTTTTGTGGTGGCTGTAGTGTCGACTATAGTGGCCCAAATCACGGCTATTAGTGGTTGTGATGACTGCTAAATGCTTATAAAAAAACCTTGTTTTTATAGTCATTCTTTTGGATTTGGATTTTATTGCTCAATGTCTTTGACTTTCTGTTTCATAAGTGTTATGGTTGATAATTGTTTTTCTGCTTAGAAATTCCCATATGATGATTGTATGAAAACTCTTCTGTAGGTTATCCAGCATTATAGTAATCGAGAAACAAGCAGTTTTGATGTTGATTTTCTTGCTCTTCAAACTGGTAAAGATTTCTTTTCAAATTCTAAATATTTACTTGCTAATTTGTGTAATAACCGGCTTTGTGCCTTACAGGTTTGATGGTATATATACTCACTTTATCTCTGTTCAAGATCAGTGTCATCAAAGCAGTTGTTTTCCTTCTTTTTAACATGACGCCTCCCAAGAAAGCCGCCTAACCTCATTGATTTTCTTTCCATTGATCTGTATGATGTATCTTTTTGAGTGATGGAGGGAATCAACTTAAGCTTATGTAAACTTTTCCCTGCAAATTGCCTTAAAGACACTGGCTGTATTTAAGCAAATTTTTGTTTTTGTATTTGAGCTATCATCTAACATGAAAGTACATATATAATGTTGTTGTGAATAGGAAAAATAAAAGGCCTAAAGGCTAAAAATTCAACAAAACATCAATTAAAATAAAGGATCATCTAAGATAAATTCTTCCTCTAACTTAAATATGTAAATTGTCTAAAATTAATTTCATGACATTATCATCTAATTTTTCCTTTGGAAGGGGTTGCACAAAAGGTTCCTTCCCTTTTAGTTCTTTAGTACTTAAGTATCTTGTTGACTTATTACCCTTTGAATCATAACAAACCCCATTTGCATAGCAATAAGATCCCTTTACATCTTCACCACCTTGATAAACATTCATCTTTGCATTCACTTTCCCTTCACCATTCTTATAGATTTTGCATTCAGGATGTTTAAGCTTCAGCTTCTTCACATCTTTATATGAGATTACAATATACTTGTGACCAAGCAACAAACGATCTTCTGGTAGCAATAGTGACTGATGAGGATACTTGAAGACTTGTGGTAGAGCAACACACATCCCAGGATATTTTGCCATGAGTTTGGATGCTGGAAATGCATGTTTATACACTTCTTGTTTTCTACCTTTGAGGATTGTCCTAACAACAGAATCCTTAGGGGGTGCTTTGGTTCCTCTGATTATTTTTGGATTCTCGTCAGTGTGCTTCACTAGGCCTAAGAAATGAACGACACACTTCAGCATAGCCTCTGGTTAAAAGTTGGAAAGGAATGAGGTAGTTTGAGGAAAGTGGAATGTGTAGCGTTTAAGCACTGTATATAATGTAGATTATAGTTGTTTTCTTTTTGCTAACTGTTTATGTATGACTTGATATTTTCACCTCATAAGATGAAACCGAGGCTTCTCAGGAGTAAGGATTCAATATTTTTGTTTTTGTCTTCCTAGAATGAGAACAAAAGTTTTCCTTGATAAATTCAGAAGGCACCCACTCTTTCTTGAAGAGCATATATCCTCGCTCCAAATAGCTTTCTAACTTGAACATCAGTTTCATGTGTTTTAAAATAGATAAAGATCTTCTCACACGCCCAAAATCCGAATAGTCTAATAATGAATGAGTGGCTTACAAGCTTTTAAATAAATTTTGATATATTAAAAGTTAGAAGATTCTTTGGTTAAAATCAACTTATCACCATCCAACTTTGCATGATTATTGGCTCTTTCAATGTTAGAGGTTTACGGGTAGTATTAAAGAGGAAAGTGAGGGAGTTGGTCAAGAATTTTCATTTGGATATTTAAGCAATTCAATAGGTTAAGTTTAGGGAAGTAGATGACTTTTTGTGTAGTTCGTTGTGGGGGAATGTTGCCTGCGGTTGGAGTTTCTAATCGGTTGAGAGCTCCAACGGCGACATGCTCTCTATCTAGTGTAGTGCGAAAGGAAAGACAATTTTTTCGTATTTTGAGTCGGATTATCTTGATGTTTGTCTGGAGTGGGGTGTGAACACTCGGCCATGTTTTATTGTGAATGTTTATGCTAAGTGTTTTTTGGCAAGGAAAAGGGTGATGTAGAGTCTTTTGGTTTGGGTGCGTGAAAGGTTCTTAGGAGTTGCTTGGTGTATCCCAGAAGACTTCAGTGTAGTTCTTTGTTTTGCCGACTGAAAGGGTGTAGGTGTGGGGCTCAGTGATCGATTTTGGTGGAATCTCTTGAGCTTTGGAATTTCATTAAGGCAATGGGTTTGATGGAATTACCCATGTGGGTATAAGGTTTATCTGGTTTCATTTTAATAGGGTTTCTATGAGTAGGTTGGGTCAAGTTCTTTTGTCACTAGAGTGAGAGGAGGAGTGGGGTTAGGGTTGTTTGTGAGCTTTGACTTAGGATGTATCAAGTTATTGTCCAACTGTGGTTAATTATCCTCTCAGTTCGGGTCCTAAGCCCCTTCAATTTAATAATGTGAATTTCTTAACCCACCCCATAAGGGTGGGGCGCACCCATAAAAACCCCAAAATGTCCTTCACAAAATCGGAAGTTTATTTCCGGTTCGCACCACTTTCTGAAATTTTTGAGTGAAACCGGAAGTATATATTCGGTTCCTTACCAGAAATATAAATCTGGTTCTGGGCATGACAGTTAACAAAAAAAACTAACTATAAGCAATTACTTTCGTATTTACATTTATAATTTAAATTAAAGACATGCAATTTTTAAATCGAATTAAAACCCAAAAATGTTATCCAAAATACATATCATAATAATAGTATTTAAAAAACAGATCTGGTACAATACGAAATAAAAAAAAACTAAGTCAAAATACAATCAAAATAAACTACTGCGTATGACGGAGGCGGTCTGTCACCCTCGAGGCGTCCCTCCGCTGCCTCCTGTAGACCAGAGCACCCTGAGACTCCGCCATGATGGCCTCCAAAATGCCTCTGACATCGAATCCGTTAGGAAACAACCCCCAGTCGATGTCATCCCTAGAAAGCTCCATGATACGTCGACACCTTGGCAGCACGTCTTGGACATGATTCCTCCTCGCCTCCTCCTCCTCCAGGATCTCCAGATGAGCCAGCCTGGGTGGGTCCCCTGGAGCCTCCCGTATCAGCTTTGGATGGGAAATCCTGAAGAACCACAACATATAACCGTACACGTACTCTAGTCTTCTAAAGCCACGGTACTTCTGACCTCCTTAGGCACGAGATGATTCTCAAGATCATCAAAAATCTCATCCATCTCCCTCCTCTTCATTGTCGGAGGAGTAGATAAAGCATGATGCTGATGAATCGTCTGAGTATACCCGAACTGACGCATCACTTGCTCAAGCATATAAGCAGTAGTCTTCCGAGTACCGCAGGCCAACCAACCTGTAAATAGAGAAACCTCATCAAAAGCTATCGTCTCATGGTGGTCGGCGTAGGCACTGAAATGGATGTCCTCATGCACTATTTAGTCCAAGTAAACCCGATATAGCAGTGTCGTCTGGTTGCCTCTAAGCGGCTCTTATGCACATGCACGAGGCATCTGCTCAGTATAACCCTCAATAAATGACCATCCAGATATGCAAGGGAAGTGATGTAGGATTCATCCATGAAATATCAAAATTAAACCAGTTAGTTTGAAAATCAAAATAATTAAAAAAGGAAGCTAAGAGAAATATTTTATACCGTCATAAGAGACATGCTGCCAGTGATCTGCCTCGTCTTCCACCTAGTCGCCTCCGTCAACTTGGTATACAAGTAAACCTAGCAGGCAGCCCCCCAGTTCCACCCACTGGCCTGCTTTAAATCAGCAAAGAACCTGAGGTACATGATGTCAATGTAGGTGGCACTGGTGTTCACAAAGATCTGGGTCCCAACAAGATACATGAGGTATGCTCTCATGGCATGACCCCTGTGAAGGGTAACCTGCTCGGGATCACCATCAGCTGCCCGTGCACGCGCAACCTCCGCATCAAAAAGCCTTTTCAACCAACTATATCTCACATGTCAACCACGTGTCTTATGAACCTCCTCTAGGGCCTCTTCCATAGTAACTCCCGTCCTCTCAACCAACATCACAATCGTCTCGTCTTTCTCCAACTTCTCATGATCCATAAACCTCCCTCTGATCGGAAAGTGAAGTAGACAAGTGACGTCGTCTAGTGTAATCGTTATCTCTCTGTGTGGTAGATGAAACGAAGACGTCTCCTCGTGCCACCTCTCTACAAAAGCGTTGGTCATCCCCTAGTTGACCACACTATATCCACATAAGTTCAAGTCTCTCAACCCTGTAATGTGCAGTATATCGTCAAACCATGGCTCGAGAGGAGGAGTTAGCTTGTTGATCTTCCTCCCATGGCTGATGACCTTCAGTGTATCGCGATCCTGCACGAAAAAATTCACTGTTAGAATTCATAATATAACATAACTAATAAATGAAACAAAAATGTAAATTTCGTACCTCTCTATCCCAAAAGTTTCTAGCCACATGGGTGGGATAAAGCGCGAGCACATATAAGTTAGAAGGCCCCCCTCCAAAGACTTGAGGGAACTGTCGTGCCGCCTCTGCTGGCACTGGCGGTACCTCTCGTGTCATCGGTACCTCGGGTGGCACTGGTACGTCGGGTGGCACTGGTACGTCGGGTAGTGGGGGTGTAGGATCACGTCTCACCTCAGATGGTCCCTCCTGTGAAGAAGATGAGGATCCCCTTTCAAAAACCAGCGGTTGTGAGGATGATGAGGATGTGCGTCTGCAATAGGACAAATGAGGGAAGGGATGAACTGGAGACTCCCGTCTACTGCAGAAGGAAGAAGTAGAAGGTGTAAAATGGGAATAAACAACATGTGCCTCAGACGTAGCCTATCCGGATGTCGAAGGAACCTGTCTGGCCAACCACTTATCTCTCCGCACATAAGCATGTTGTGAAACCCGAGCCTGAAACGGGATGGTCTCTCAGACATATCTCTTGTATGAGTAAGAACGAAATGTTAGCAAATGGCTTACAGAGGGAAAAATGAAGAAAAAAATTAATGCAGAAAGAAATCAGAAATTAAGCTCCAATTCTATTACAAAGCAAAATTAAAAAAACTATTGCAGACACAAACTGGAAATTTACCTCCGGTTTTGTTCATGTCATGAAACCGGAAATAAACTTTTGGTTTCCTCTGCGAAATAGAGTTCGTGACTGCCCCACCCCAACATCCAAAATGTGTAAAAAAAATGGATTAATCGTCAAAATAATTATGCAAACACTTATACAATGACTCCTAATGATACATATTGCAAAAAAAAACCACATTTAAAATCCTATTTCACTAATTTCAATAGAAATTACATAAACTTAAAAAATGTGTTAAATCACTTACTTGATTGATTGAAGATGGTTCTTTCTTGCTTGATTCCGTTACTTGTTGTATTTAAGCAATGCCTAATGATTTGTGTTGATTATTTGAGAGGAAAATTGATTTTGGTGAGAAGGGTTGAGAGAGTTGATAGTTTGTTTTTGAGAAAGGAAGTTGTTACTAGGGGTGTACACGGGTTGGGTTGGATTGGGTTTGGCCTAACCCATTACCCAACCCGTTCAAATTTTGATGGGTTGGATTTGTCGTCCAACCCGCAATTTTATCACCAAAACCGACCCGAACCGACCTGCTCATTTATGGGATTGGGTCGGGTTCGCGGGTTGTGTTTAAAATGGAAAATATTTTTAATGATTTTTTCAATTGCGAAAATTATAACATAATTCAATACAATTACACTCTTGTCTAACATTAAAATTGGATGAAATGCATCATATAATATCTAATAAAATTCATCAACACGATATAAAACTTGATAATATTATAATATTCCATAAGACATTATTTTTTGAAAATATGTAAGTTGCAAATGAAGCAAAAGAAAATAAGAAACAACATTTAGTCTTAGAATTAGGTAACCTCATTTGTATAACAATATTAATGGTAGAGAATAAAACTTTTTCGGCAAAATTATGTTAGGAGTGAGATATTGATTTTATATTTTTGTTTAAAATAATATTAAAAATGGAATTATTAATGAGTAATGACACATCAATGGGTTGGGTCAACGGGTCCGCGGGTTGTGAAACTCAAACCCGATACCCAAACCAAAACTATTAGGGTTGTTGTGGGTTGGGTATACCCGTAAATGAATGGGTTCGGGTAATTTATGGGTTAGGTTGGTTTGGGTCAGCGGGTTCGTGGGTCCACCCGCACCCACGAACACCCATAGCTGTTACGGGGAAGGGAAGGGTCTGACGCCCTTTAAGTGCATCCATGAACCGAAAATTTACTTCCGATTCTATACCGTAAGTAAATTTCCGTTTTGCACCCAACCATGTTCAACCTGATTTGCATGGTATAGGGTGTGAATCGAAAGTTTATTTCCGGTTTCTAGGGGAAATAGTGGAATTTCACGTGGTGTCCAAGAAGACTATGGGGTGGGTTAAGAAATTCACCTTAATAATTTATGGTTAGGTATCACAAGTACAGAAAGAAAGTGCAGTTTTTATTCTCTCTAGAGGAATTTGTTGTGTTTAAAATACTGATCAATAGTTTCTATAACTTTAAGAATGATTTATCTAGTATTTGATTTGTTTGTGAATACAGAATGTAAGTTAACAAAAAGTAAAATGATCTTTGATGTCCAATAGTTGAAAAAACTTGACAAAGTTATATTTTATTGACCTATTCTCATGAGCAACCTTGATCACTAATATGCAATTCTAAGACTTCCGCTTTTGTACGAAGCAAAATGTTGGGTGATTAAGAACCAACGCGAGAATAAAATTGGTGTAGCAGAGATGAGGACATTGCGGTGGATGTGTGGTAAGACTCTACATGATAAAATTAGAAATGAAATTATAAAGAAGATGGTGGAAAATAGACTTAGGTGGTTTGGGCATGTAAAGAGAAGACCTATAGACTCTATAGTAAGGAGAGTAAACCAGATGGAGAGAAGACAAATAATTAAAGGAAGAACAAGACCCAAAAAGACTATAAGAGAAGTTATCAAGCAGGTTCTTAAAATTAATGATTTGGATAGAAGCATGATCCTTAATAAAAAATTATGGCGAAAGTTGATCCGTGTAGTCGACCCCAACTAGTGGGATAATGCGTAGTAGTTGTTGTTGTAGTGGTTTGGTCTACTATTCTACTAAGCGAGCTCTAAGACAAGGTTAGCGTGCGGACAAATTTACCCATTGAGAAATGTCAGCTCATCTGCAAGTGATATTCCCACCTTAATCTCGCTTAGCGCGCCTATAGCCCGCTTAGAAGGCTAACTCTTTATTTTCCTTGAAGTAACTTAACCTTAAAGATTTATGACACGCCATATCTTGCTTAGCGCACCTGTTAGCGAGGTTTGGTGCCTTACTGAGGTTTGCTTGATCTTTTGTTGCCTATTTTGGGCTTAATGGGGTATTTCCCTTGGCTAAGCGAGCCTTGATTCCTAAATAGATTGTTTTGTCTAATTTTAGTGCTTTCTTGGTCCTTTTTGTCTGTACTTGGTAAATAAACAGTTAAAAATTTCATACATGTGTTTTGTCCCATTTTTCTAATAAACTAGGGGGTTTTCATTGATTGCATATAAAATAAGGCAATAAAGCCTTATGTATTTTGTGTATTTTTGGCGCTTATCAACTCTCCACAATTTATCTTTTTGTTTTTCTTCAAATAAAATTCAATACAAATGGTTTTAAAAAGTTTCTATTATGCCCGGGTAGCTAAGACTCAATTTGTCTCTTATCCACTTCACTTGACCCAAGGTATAAAATAATTTCACACGAAAAGCAAGGTACATTTTATATCTACATTTTTCACTATACTCATCTCAAATTTTTAACTGACTTGGGTGTTGTAATGATAACCTTGCAAATCCACCCAACACCGTTATATTAGAGATCAACACCATCGATTCAAGATATCTAGTTCACAAACTGTATTCATTTCTTGTTTATAAATGGAACCGTGGTTTCATATGTGGAAAATGACTTGTGATTTCTATAATTTCCATGATTTCAAATTCAATCTCCAATTTATCAGCTCATAACCTACTCGGATCATAAAATCAAGAGCATTCATAATCTAATGTGGAGATTCCTCGCATTCAACCCAATCAGTTAGCATTTCAACAATGATTCACCAGATTTACAAATCTCTGGTTCCCTCATGGAACTCCGTGAAGTAAAAGAGGAAAGAATCCTTGATACAAATCTTGATCTACACTAAAATTACCAGAGAATCGAGGAAATTTCCTTTAAGATTATGTTGAAGATTCGAGATCCATATTCTAATCTATCGTCTATATCGCTCGTTGCTAACATGATACTTACTATGGCAAAGTCGAAGATATGATGAGTTCATAGTTAATAATGGCATATATTTGATATCGGAACACATTTTCTAGGAACCAAGGGATCTTTTACCAATGAATGGATATCTCCTAAAGCAAAATCCAATATATCGTTATGAAGCTTATATTGCAAATGAAACTAGATAATTGTGGAAAAGTGAAACAAGCTTCAATCACGAAATTGTTTGCGGTTGAGGATGTCAATTCTCCTTTTACTCGTCACATAGATCAGGAGAGCATTTGATTATAATGGAAATCTTCTAGTAAAATTCCTCTTCTGTATGACTTTGGAGTGTTGCATCAAGAAATATAGAGACGTACAAATATAAATATGTTCGAAGAACAATAATGTTAAACAAACTACAACCACTGGTCGCCAAGTAAGTGAAGTTCTTTATAAATTGGTCATTTGTATTGGTTGTATCTTCCAAAACAACAACACGAAGAAGTATTAAAAGTATTAAAGTTGATTTAACTTGCTTAAATTGTATAGAAATACAAAAAGGACACATGTTGGACACGATGTCTCAACATAAGGTACAACATTTGTTCATTTGGGCAACAAGTCAGACTGTTGCATTTTGGAGTATGTTATGTAGAAGATTTGTTAAAGAGTTTACTGTTATTGATTTAAAAATATAATTAAGTGATTTTTTTTACAAATAGATGAAGATTAATTTAGATTTAAATGGAGATTTAAATTTGAATTTAAATTGAAAAAAAAATGTATCTTGTTGGAGAGATTTAAGGAACAAATAATATCCATCAGATTCTGCATTAATTCTGAATAAAATCGAATCAAATATCCATGAAGAAAATCCCATAATCGTTATTCTATATAATGAGCTCTTTTCTAGCTTTGGAGACACAAATCATACATTAACGATCTATATAGTTTAGGGTTCAAAAGAGTCCTTGTTTTATGTACACCACTGTGCTTTAGTAACTTGAAATAGTAGGTTTTTCTAGTTGAGTTGTAAGCTTCAACATCACTCATAGTTGTGATTGAGGTTAACCACTAAGGTTTAGTGATTAAAAGTCAAAACACTTGGGTTAGTGTTTGAGAGAAAGTTATATGTGTTCTCATATTTAGAAGGAGGTCTAAATAGAAAGTCATTGGGTAGTATTAGGAAAGACATAGGATAATATATGGTTTATTGTTGCTTGTAAGATTGGTTGTACTAAGCTACTAATAGTGATTTTCCTTTCTTGGGTTGGAAGCCGACCTCTAGACGTAGGTGCATGTTACATTGAACTAGGTTACCAATTGCTTATATTATTTATTGCTTTTTTGCTCCATCATATTATACAAGTTATTATCATATTGGTGTAACTTATTGGACTAGATGTTCCAACATTGCATTCGATATTTCTTCCCTGAGAAATAAAATTTCAATTAGCATCTGAGCAGACACCCTTGCATGTTGGGTGAGATCCAGGGAAAATAAATTATGTTCGAATGGACAACTTTAAGGGTGGAAGATCAGTCAACAAACCACATGTTTTGAATGGTTCAAATTATGTATTGGAAAGATAAGATTATTGTCTTTCTCAAATCTTTGGGAAACAAAACATAGAAAGTTGTGATAAGAGGATGAAAACATCCAATGGTTACTTCTAAAGATGGTACAACTAGTCAGAAATCCGAGGCTCATTGGACCAAATCTGAAGATGATGAATCCCTTGAAAACTCCATGGCTCTTAATGTTATTCTTAATCATGTGGACAAGAATATCCTTTAGTTGATCGAGACATGTTCAGATAAGCATCAACCATGAACTATATGAACCAAACCCACATATTCAACATTTATACTCTCGTCTTTTCTTAAGGCATCAACATATTCTATCAATTCAACATTTCGCCTTTTCATAAGGTGTCAACATATTTTATCAATTCAACATTTATACTCTCGTTTTTTAATAAGGAAACATAGTTTATCAATTCAACATCTATGCTCATGAATATCAAAACTCAAGAATATGCATACATATTTACACGAAAAATTAACAATCAACGGAGCACAAAAATCATATCATATCACAACCCTTTAGAGAGGTTTTGCACAAACCTTCTCAAGCTTTAAAACCCTCATCAATGGAGAAAAAAAGAAAAAGGATAAAGGATCTTCTCTATCCTTAATGCCTAAACACATATATCATGAATAATCCCCCCTTCATACCTCGAATTCGCAAAAAAGTTGAAGCCACCACAATATAGTTCATCTCCGCCTTCAAAAGTTCTCTTAGGATTGTCTCTTTCTCTCCTGCCTTTTCTCTTAATATTCTACCGTACCAGCAATTTCTCCGTTCCTTTCTCTATTTAATTAAAAACTCTACTTTTATTTCTATTTTAATTAATTCTACGAACTCCCCTCAACTATCCAAAAATCAATAACTTACATAAAATAATTAAATAATTCAAAAATACTCCAAATCTCAATTAAAAGTAAAATAATCAAAAATCGGGGTGTTATATCTCGTGCTTCTATGGCGGCTTGAAGGTCATAGAGTCACTTCAATGGTGTAGTCGCTCTGGTGGGGATCGACTATGGCATCACGACAAGAGTGTCATGTGAATCCGCTCCTTATTATCTCTTGAAGGGGCATATTGTAAGTTTTCTTTAATTCTCAGGATTCTACCTACTAGAAATTGGGAATTTCGCTGATACACCAAGTTGTGCACGTTGCTCAACAGGTTAGTGGTTCCCTGCATGCCTACGTTAGCTGGCAGCAATTGGAGACTGGGAAGCGTCTCGTGTCTAGGTACCAGAGGTTGATTTGAATCCCTAACTCCTTGGCATCGGTCCCAAACACCAAATGTGATAGCTCCTTTGTTTAGTGATCTAGCAATTCTTGAAGGTGGTGCAAGCGAAACTAAGATTGTTGTTCCAAAATATGTTCTAAGTGGTTTAGAACATGTTATGCCTATGACTAATCCTAGTTAACCAATCTTTAAGGCCGTGCAAACCAATGTTACCTCTATGGCAAAATTTTCTTTTGTTATAACAAAATCTATTCTGTTATTACTTATTACAACTACACTCATTTTTTAGGGTCTAAAATAGTTCCCACTTATCTTTTATCAAAGTCTATCAAAAATCATCATGCCATGTATAGATAAACATTATTAAGTGTAAGAACAACAAGTACGATTCTAAAGAAAACAAATAAATAAATCCACACAAATAAATACACATTACTAAATCATGGAGAAAGATCATCCACAGTGGCAAGACTAGGTTTCCATCCCAAATCCCTATATAATCTTGCCATTGGAAATGGTGCCACAAAAGGTTTCTTCCCTCTTACTATTCCTTTTCTTTTTGAACATCTTGCTGACTTATCCTTCGAGACATAAAACTCCTTTGCAGTAAAACAAGATTCATCTGCATCTCCTCCACCTTTAAACATATTCACTTTCTCTTCACCTAGCCTATTTGTCTCCTTAGCCTCACCCTTCTCATTGACTCTGCATTCATTAGCAGGTAGTATATTTATTGCATTTGGCACACTGAGTTTGGTTTTATCTTGGTGAAGATGTTTACGCTTCACCTTGTTCTTTCTTCTTGGATTTTCATTACTGTGCTCTACTAGGCCTAAGGAATGAATAACACGCTTCAGCATAGTCTCCAATGTTTCATCCTCGTCTGTAGCAACGAAATAATAGCATGAGGAAATTGGAATGTACTTATAAGAACTATATATAATACAAGTGTGTATTGTAACTTCTTATAGCCAGTTGTATATGTGTCTTGAAATTTTCACCATACTATAAGATAATAATGAAAGTTTCTTCTTCGCTGAATTCTTTGGAATAAGAACAAAAGTTTTCCATTACAATAAACATCCAATCTTCCTCAAACTTAACGTCATGGCTTGATGTTGTGTCAACTTTCTGGTACATTCTTCTGTTTATTAATTTAAGGTTATTTTTCACACATGTAAATGAAGACAAAATGGACAGGACATTAGAGTGAAGTAGGCAGAAATGTACAGTAAAAAGTGTGAATTTCAGCTGTTGGATGCTAGAATAAGACAAAATATTCAAGAGTTCTTAAAACTCATTGTTTAGACTTCAGCTTGACAATGAAGAGTCATCAAACATGGGTAAAACCCCGTCTATATTGGTCACTCTACTAGAATGATAAATATTAGCATTTTGACTACGAATAACTGACCAAACATATAATTTCCGATAGTTACATGAGAAAGTTGACACAAGCACAAAAATTGTGAGGCCAGACAAACAATTACTTGAATGAATATTATTCCCCTTGTCAAAACCTTATTTTGTCAATAAAACAAACATATACATAAGTTTCGTGCTTTGTATCTGCCTGAGATGAGAGCTTGTGGTGTGATATACTCCCTGTGCATTTTGAACCAAAACTCATGCAGCTTCCATCTTTGCTGAACTTTTATCAAACTTTTCGTATAAAATACTGTGAATACATGGGTCAGCAATAAAAAATTGTTGTGACCCACTATACCGCCTTTAAAAGAAATTGAATATCTGCTATGGAAACAAAGATCACTCCATGGAATCAGCTTGTTTTCTAGTCAACCGAGCATATAAACCGTCTTTCAAGAGAAGCTCCCTGTGACTTCCATTCTGAGAGGCAGATGTTGGTCAAGAACATGTTTCAGATTAAGGCAAAAAGAGGATAATAGAAAAGTAAAATGAAAAAAAAGAAGTTGTTTTTCACTACACATTGAGTCCAAATAGTTCCATAAATGCTTGCAGAAAAGTTCGAGGAGTCAAATTTTAATTTAAAATAACACAGAAGTTAAGCATTGTGCATTGAAAAGAAATCAATATATCACCAACCTCAACAATTTGACCCCTATCCATAACCACAATCCTGTCGGCAGCTTGTATGGTAGAAAGCCTGTAAAAAGCAGGTCATACATTTCAAAACTAATACTGCAATATCCGTACCACTTAATCAGTATTGAACCAAAGTATCACCTGTGTGCAATGACTATGACACTTCTGCTTGATGCAGAATCACTTCTAACAGATCGAAGAACACCCTACATGTAATGGAAACTAAAGCATTGATATCTTTTATTATTTATTACCCTTAATATTTATTGTTTCTAGTTGCTATCTGACGTAGTTTTCATTTTCTATAATCTTTCATACCTTCACATTATGTTCACTTTCAGCATCCAAAGCACTAGTGGCTTCATCAAGGATCAATATTTTTGGGTCCCTAAGAATGGCCCTAGCTATAGCAATTCGCTGCTTTTGTCCGCCACTTAAGAGATCATCATCAACAAGTGTTTCATAACCATTAGGAAGTGCTGAGATAAAGTCGTGAGCATAGGCCTGCTTTGCAGCCCACTCAATATCCTCCTGCTTTACATCTCGGGTACATCCATATCTGATGTTCGAGCTAATATCCATCCGGAATAGCTTTGGTTCCTGTGCAAAGAAAATTTTGGTTATAACTTATAAGAAAGGAGCTATGTTGATTCAATGAATTTTTTCGTTTTTAGTTTCTTAAGTACCTGTCCCACGTATCCGATTCTCTCTCTCCACCACGTGACATCTAAGTCTTTATGAGGGACACCATCTATCAAAATCTGCAATAAAACATTGTGTTAATATTCTGCTTATCTTGGCTAGATTCATTTTAGTTAAAACTATCTTAGTTCAATCTCAGCTTTAAGGAGATAAACAAACTCTACCTGACCACTTGTAGGCTCATAGAGACGGAGCAAAAGATTCACCAACGTGCTTTTTCCGCTGCCGCTAAGACCGACCTATGCCAAATGAAACGAACCAGCAGATTAGCCTCTAAGCAATTATGCAGGGAAGGAATGAATTCAATGAGACTCAGAGCAATTTCTTACAATGGCAACCACCTCACAAGGATTGACAACAAAGTTTACATGTTGCACTACAGATACCTGTCACAATTGAATGTCACTAATTGAGCTTGTATAACAGACAATGATAGTACCAAATATACAAGCTGTCAAACACTAAAGAGTACCAAATATACAAGATGTCAACAGAGTCGTGTGGAGATGTTATCTCTACGAGGCTTACCGTTGGCCTCGAAGGATAGTGAAAAGATACATTTACAAACTCCAAATGCCCCGTTAAACTTGGCAACCTCATTCCTGTAGCAAAAATTACATCCAACCTTCAATATATTTTAAATACAACAAAGAACAAAACTGCTACGTGGTAGTTCATCTTCTCTATCATCTGAGCTTCTCTTTTCTATTCTTAGCTATATTATGATACTACTGGTAGACAATTAGAGTTATATATAGGTGGTAACTTGGTAAAGTCAAATGAAACATGAAAAGGATTAAATCAACAAGAAGCTTTTTACTAATGAAATTGCTGAATTGAAAGTGGCTTATAAAAATGCTTGCCTTCTGTTATAAATTGGCAGCTAGGCGAGAGATCCATTAAATTGAACACTTTCTCACTAGCTCCAACTGACTGCATCAAATTGGATATATTGTCGCCCACCCACCAGGTTGAATAAATTAACCATTCGCTGTATAGTATAAACTTAGTAAGTTTCTCGGCTGTAATATGACCCGCTAGAATAGACATTCCTCCAAATAGCACAGCAATAACCTATAACAATTAAATGTTTCAATAAAAGCAAAAATCAAGTACAAAGGTTTAATTGAACTTAGAATTCAATATGTCAGTTTATAGGTTTAAAACAAACAAATAAATAAACAGAAAACACCATGATCCATACCTGAGTTGAGTGATAAAGAGTGTTGAAGTTAAAATTCCAAAATCCATATGCAGCGCTTTGTCGCAAGCTTATGTCAGCTAATTTTTCTAGCCACAATTTGTACCTGCAGTTAGAGAAGGACAATACGCATGAATAGAACAAAAACAATGGGAACAAATGAATGGACAATAAATGTTACAGTTGCAATAGCATTATCACCTTCCCTGTTCTTCTTCTTCTGTTCCATAAACTCGAACAGTTCTAATAAGAGAGAATGTCTCTTGAGCTACCTACGATTTCAATGTTGGAGAAAATTGTGATCATGGTGACAATTTGTATAAAAAAAATTAGTGTAGAATAAGGCTTTGTATTCTACATTATTAGCAGAAGCAGTGACTTCTTGGATCAATCTTGCTGCCTTCTTCTGGTACCTATGCAGAAATATATAATCAAATTAACAGCATTGCTCATATGATTTGCACAAGTCAACTGTAAGCTATAAGAAATGCAATATCAAGCTTTTAAATGGCAAATTTGAAGAAAATCAACCATGAATTACCTTCCATAACGTAACATGACCGCTGCTAATATGGAGCATATCACCAACGTACATAAACCAAGTGGCCAAGACAAAAACAACAAGTAGATTAATGAACCTCCTCCCTAGGAAAACGGAAAAAAAAAAACAATTAAAGCCTCCATCATGCAGGATAACTTATATTAGCATTACATATTTGTAAATAAATAAACCTGAAGGACATTGCGCAATATCAAGTTAAGATCATTTCCAATAACCCTTGAAACTTGCTGACAATCTGCCCCGAGTCTACTTGTCAAATCTCCTACTGTTTCATTGTCAAAAAACGATATATCCTACAATAAGGGCACTACCAGAAGTGTTAAACCACACACCAAATAAAAAACTAAACGCAACAAGAGATCAGTTATTATTAAGTGAAGCAGAACCTGAAGAAGGAGGGAAGAGTATAATGTTTCTCTCATTCTCTTAACCTGCACATATAAAAAATTCGTACATCAGAGTTTAATAAAACCCTAAAAGTCAAATTCAATGGGGACAGAAGCCTGAAAATGACCATTACTCAAGTACAAAATAGTCTTGGTTTTATAATTGTAGTTCTTAATTTCTTTATGTTTTTTTAGTCCTTTTGACATTAACCATATCCACAAATATCAGCAGAGACACTCACCAGAATCATGTTTGCAATGCCAAAAAAGCAACCTCGAATCCCACTGAAGCACAGGAAAAACTCTTATCAACTTGTGTCAGAAAACCTTATAATTCACTTGAAGGATAAAAGAGCTTCAAACTAAACATTACAACTCACTTGAAGAATAAAAGAGTTTTAAACTAAACAGAGCTAAAAACATCTTTAGAATATACTTAACAAGTCAATAACCTGCTATATGATTGATCTTAACAATACAAATAGATACCATTAGAATCTCATAAAACATAAAGCATTATCTACAACCAGAGAAACAGACAAATGTGGTGTTTTAGCAAATTTAGACTTTCTGAATTTTCCGCAGCCATGCATCTCTCACCATCTCGTTAAAATTAGACCCAATAAAACTAGACACCTCGTGTTTCAACTGCATATTTTGAATCCAATCCACCAAGTCGAAACAACATGAGTCATCCAATTCCTAGTTGCCTCACAAGCTATGAAGTAGGAAATCCAAATTAGTGTTGGGACATACTGTGATATCCTTCTTTTTTATATTAACCATCGGGTTCCGAGAAGGGGTATCCCCTCTTTTAGTTTAACCAAAATGTATAATTTTCTTCCTTTATACCTGATCTAATCTACATGTACTAAACATAGAACTGTTGTCCAGCAAACACAGTCAAAAAGACAAAGAGAGTGACCTACTTTTTTTGGGTCCATAGACGAAGTGGTAATGACCACTACAATCTGACACGCACAGTGGTGAATGTCGGGGCTCGAACCCGGGTGATGGCGTCCAACCTAGCAATATAAGCCAGTTGAGCTAGGATTTGCGGACATAGTGATCTACTTTATTTTAATTTTTTTCGGTCAAGTAGCCTAGTGTCTGAAATTCACCGTTTAAAGGTGAACAAATGGGATGTCACATGTTCGAATTTGTGCCCCTACATCTGATGTCCATTTACAGATACCAATTGAGCTGACATAACGGGACTAATAACTAAAAAGAAGGAAATAGCAACCAGAGTGATCTACTTTAGGTAAAGCAAATAGTGTATCAAAAACTAAAAAAGGCCTAAAGCAAACAGCAACTAAGAAACTGAAAAAATAACAACCAGAAGAAGGAAGAATAAGATGATATGAGAGTGAAAGGTGTAAGGGAGATTTGACCATACAAGATTTTGACCTGCATATTCCGGAAATACCACACAAGAGAATCAACAAGCGCACATTCCTATGAAAAACTGAAACATCCCCACCCTGAGCTGAGAATATTGAAGCTGTCAAAAAATGAGGTATGGAAATCTCCGAAACCTGAACAAACAAACAAACAAACCCAAATAACAAAAGTTGACAAATTTCATCAAACATATTCAAAAGAAACTCATCCAAGAAAAAAAGGGAGGGTCACATACTGCTGCAATGATAAGAGCAGCGAAGGCAGCGAAAATGACCCATCTATCACGAGCAACAAGGTTCCACATTTTACCCAAAGCGTACCAGACCGTAACCGGTTGACCGAAAATCGAAGCATCCGCGTCATCGGAGAAGTTCCACCAGGTTCCTCCGGGGAAAATTGAAGGAATAAACTTAACCAATTCTCGTATTCTACCGAAAATTTCATCAGAAATACTGGAAGCTTCTGGACTGTTCTGGACGGAGACTTCGTTTACGGACGCTGAGTTTAACGGAGACGGTAGGAGAATGCGCTTGGAGTGGGATAAAGCGAGACGATTTGCTGCGAAATTGAAGCTGTTGTTGGAGGGGACTGTGATTAGAGGCTTGACGCGGTGGTGACGGTGGTGAGGGATTGATGGTGGAGGTAAGTAAGGATGTGTGCCGGTGAGTAGTTGAGGCATGGCGGTGGTAGAGATTGAGAAGAGTGGTTTGTGGTTCGTGTGAATTAGAAGCGTCAATGGAGTTGTGGCGGTTAAGCTTTCAATTCCAATGCTGAGATTTTTCTTTGTAGTTCTTGTACCACACACAATTGATCACATGTGCATGAATCATTGTTGTGGATGCGATTTGGGTTTGGATGTTTGGTTGATACTAGGGAGGGAAAAATATAGTAGATTCCCAAATTGCCCTTGTTTTTTGTACTCATGTATAGTTAAGGAAATCTTGATTTTAAATTACGTAGAATGTACTACAACTTGTTAAACAAAAAGCATAATGAGTGATATATATATATATATATATATATATATATATATATATATATATATATATATATATATATAAGAAATCCATTAGATCTGGATTACAGATTATGAAGAGTGATTTCCTTTTTTTTCGGTCGAAGGTATAAGAGTAGGAAGATTGGAATTTTCCTACAATTGAGAAAAGTAGTTATTGTTTATCTTTTAACTAAATATGCACGCGTCATGTACCTCGTCACTTGAATCAATGGAAAATGTGGTTTGGTTAGGGTGGTTAGGCCTAAGCCCAATCCAACGAGTAACTTTGGGCGCCCAAAGTGTCCATTTGGTTTAGTCAACTTATGACGCGTTGTTGGGCGCTCATCCGATAATCATGCAATTGCTTTTACTTGTGTCCTTTGAACTATTCCTCTTAATCCCTCAAGTACGAGATCTTGAAAAGAGTGAAGTAATTAATGAGTATACTATGGGCTTTAGCAAAGGGTTATGGGAAAGCTCTTCGACTAGGCATTTGGAATAATTCACCCAAATGGGATTGTGTCGAGTCCCTCAAGCGGGACTTGGGCGAGTCCTTCAAGTGAATCTTAATGTGAGTCCTTCAATAAGAACTTAGGTGAGTCTTTCGACAATGATAGTTAGATTATTTTCGACAGCTAAACCTTCTTGTCGAATTTGATCAGCCTCTTGTTGTCGATTAACTTATACCCTAAGGGGTTCGACAACAACATTTCTATGAGGCCCTGCAACTTGTCCTTGATGGACAATTTCATCTTCTATTGCCCTCATGTCTACTTGACCAGGAGGATTTAATCGAACAGGTGGTGCCTGTCGAACAGACGCTGGGGGAGCACCCAAAAAGTTACACAGATGTGTTAATTAGGCAATCACCTGTCGATTTATTTCAGCAGGCTGTCTATTAGTCTCAGCCGACTCTTGCACTATGGGGGTTAAATACATTACCCATTTGGTTAGTCAAAATATTAACTAACTCATGATTGTTATCATCCATTTGTTGCCTCAACACTGCCACCGAAGTATTAGTTAGAGGCGACACTAGTTGTTGCGCAGACATTCCTCTATTTCCCCTTTGCTGCAGATCATTGTAAAGGAGAATTCATATTTTGCACGTTATTTGACATCACTGCTGCACTTGAAGTTGACTGATATCCCGACATTAAGGAATACGACATTCCATAAGGGGGCTAGTAGTATCAAATCGAGGTATCGCTGTGTTTGGAATGACATTCGTAGCCACCACAGGCCCTGGACTCACTGGTGTGGTATGGGGAATAAGTACTGATACTGAAGTAGTTGACCCCGATACAATTGTGTTGTTTAGTGGGGGAAATGGAGAAACTTGAGTAATTACTGGGTCAGATGTACCCAAAGTTCGCGATGGAATTTTATCCACGTTCGAAGTAGTGTTTGACATCCTAGTTGTACGTCTCCTAGTGGGTGGTCTATTATACTTTTGAGTTAGGCTTCCACTTCTAAGTCTCATACACTTATGACATCTAACAATAAAAGCTTAGCACTTGTCCCACTAGGCGTTCCAATTTGTTTATTGTGGAAAATGGTAAACAACCGCTAGTCCTCCAAAAGTCCTAAAACTAAGGGTCACTTGCAAGATCGACCAGTTGATCTTAAGACATGTGTTAAGATTTGTGAAATTGTACTGACTCTGTCAAAATCCTTGCCTAAGAAAGGGTTTCCTAAGACTAAGGGAATAACTACAACGACTTTCCACACAATAGTTCAGGTTCGACCGACAGCTAACTCGTGATCGACGAACACAAAAACCTAAATAACTTGACAAATCTGAGTGTTCACTATATTTTGACCTATTATGGTCACTTGTGACCCACAGAAGGCTGTGAATTTAGGTCTGTTCTAAACGAAATAAGGGTCGAACGACTCTTTTGTCAACTCGAAACTTGTAACAAAGAGAGCATCAACATACACGAAAACACAGGAGTGATTGCTGAAAAGTAAATAGAATGCAAGTAAAAGTTTCAAAGAAAACAACTGAAATATAAAGGTTTTTCATTGAAATAAAGGTGGTGATTCACGTACATCAAATACTTTCGCAGCTCTTTCTTCCTGATGCTCGGAATTAGGCAGAGTTTTGGCAAGTACTTTGAGTATACAAGTGAACACACTAATTTTTACATTAAGATGACTTATTTATAATGTTTACAAAGTATCTGCCTAAAAATAATCTACGGATGATATTCAAAACTTGAATAAACCGCTTCACAGGATTTCACCACCTCTTTGGCGCCTAAACAACACATAGAGCTTTTGATAACTGCCCACGATCTTGAATTTTGAATCTTTTCCACTTCTGACTTCTAAGAATAAACCGCTCCCAACTTCGACGCTTTCCTTCATCGAGAGCAAAATAATGAAATTTCTCTAAGTCCAGAATCCCCCATAATCGACTGGGCTCAGCTTCGACTATTCCTTCGATGTTGACCATTTGATCGAATGAACCAATTTCTATGTTTTATCCCTTTGGTCAACATCCTTGTCTTAGCATTTTTCTTGGTCATAAATTTCAATCTTCTGAAGAACCCTTATCTTTAAGGATCGACTCTTAGCTCACAAAGACATTTGCATTTAATATGTACCTTTGAATACCTTAAGAAATTTCAGGGTAACACAGTGTCAGTGTCAAATTTAGTTCCTTTTGGAGTTGTTAATAAATTTCTTTATTTAGAGTTTACTTAAAGATTCGTGTATGGTTTGTAATTGGGATGCACGGGTTGTCCATGGAATCAATATATTATATGTTTGTACTTGTTTCCAAAATTGTTAGTAACGAGCTTGTCGGTTTCTGGTGATGAACTTGTAGCTCGTGCTAGTACGCTACAACAACCACAGTATTGGCTTTGTCCTTGATCTCAAGGTTTTGATCCTTCATGTTCCTTTTCCAGTCTCATTAGTCATTCTACACAACCTTAAAATTGCAAATTTCTTGCTAACTTTTTTTTAGGTCTATAAGAGTGGCATAATAAGACCTGTGATTTGTTAAGGCATGTTGTGTACAAATAAGAAGTGTGGCTTAAGAAGGAAAGTAGTCATTTCATCCAGGAAGTAGAATTGGTTTCGGGGCAAGTCTTGGATCTCTCTAATATATAGGGAATTTACATACTTTATGCATATTCTTTTTGTACATTCAATACAAATATATTTGTACATTTTAATCTAAACCAGTTCCCATCATGGCATCCCCATGAGGACTTATGTTCTTTCTTCGGTCCTTGTAACATTTTTCATGCTTGTTGATTTGATTATAGGTTGCTTATGTTAAATTAGAAATTGATAATTATTGATAAGCATTTGTGGATTTCACACAAAAAAAATCTTGCTCTTATGTCTAACAAATTGTTCAGCAAGGCCAGAAGTTATTGCATTTTCATTTTGTTAAAAATTTTGCAGATAGGTGAAGTTGGTTAAAATAATTGCTTACTTATTTTACATTTCAAGTTAGAGCCACATGTTATTTGGGCCATGGTATTACAATTTTTTTACGAGGTTTTTGATCTGGCTAAATATATTATGAATATATTTTACCATCTTTTTCAAATTATTCGTTGTCACAGGGAACTATAAAGCTAGATGAACTCGTGGAAGAAGAACCGAGGAGGGAGAAGACATCCAAAGTTTCAAAAGATTTTTTGGTTGTTATCTCATGGGTTCCTAATCCCCTGGCATTCAAAGAAATTGTACCAGAGACATGTCAAACATTAGAAGCAGAAGATAGTGAAATGATGGACTTGGATGAACCACATGCAAGTAACAACAATGAGAAGGTGGAGGCATGCAGAGTATCATCACCATGGCAGCAACAACAACAATGTATGATATCCAGTATGTTGCAACCTTTATTTGGTGAGTATGTCCAATAGTCAATTTCAAAATTACTCCCAATTGTTGTTTGGAGTGAGCATTCGCGCAACTGTAAGGTTGCTGCCTTGTGATTGAATTTTAAGGTCACAGATTCAACCGGCTTAAACCACTCGAACTGAGACAAAACCACAATCAAACCGCCAAAACCACAATCACACATTTTAGTGCCTACTATATTTTCTGGTTATGAAACCATTTATGACTAACATGTTTTCCACCTCTATTGTGTACATGTTGACCAGCAGTGATGTTTAATAAAAGGTATGTACTTCAATTTTTTTCACAAAACATTTGTCCCAACTATGTTATTTACAAACTAAAACCTTTTATATAAGGGCATTTGGTCTAGTGGTATGTTCTCGCTTTGGGTGCAAGAGGTCCCGAGTTCGATTCTCGGAATGCCCTTTTTTATTGTTTTAAAGTTGTGGAAGTTTGTCATTGTTAATTGTTTAACTCAATATGAATAAACTACAAACTTATTTGTTAAAGTCACCATTGTCTACTACTATTTTCACGCAAATAAGTATTTTATTATAATTGAAATATTATAAATTTCAACATATAAAATAGGGTTTAAAATATATTTAAAAAATATGTTAAATTGTATTAAAAAAGGGTGTAGTTAAACTTGATTTTTTTTTAAAAGGGTGTAATTACACCCGATTTTATTAAAAAGGGTGTAAATTAGCATATATTTACCCCTGATTTTTATTAAATTTTTTTATGAAAATAGTGTGTACATAAGAACAATAAGAACTTATTTACAGCCATTTTTTTATTACAATTACACCCATTAAATTTAATAAAAATCAGATGTAAATTATAAGCTATTTACCCCTAGTGAAAAATGGATGTAATTAAGGTAGACATTTCTCACCCAATGGATATACACCCGATTTTTATTAAATTTAATGGGTGTAATTGTAATAAAAACGGGTGTAAATTAATCTTTTTGTGCTAGTGCATACTCCACCATAAAGAGTGCAATCACTTGAAACTACACAACTCCAAGAATTTTCACATTGTCTTCATTGACTATCATGGTTCAAAAGTTATCATACTTTAACATGAAGAATATATTTCACTTGAACCTAAACCACTCCAAGATTTTCACATTATCGTCACCAATAATCATATACTATATCATGAAGAATATTTTTCACTTGAATCTAAACCAGTTCAAAATTGCACATGCCAAAAACTAGGTTGAAAACTTGTGGTGAAACATATTGTTGGCAGAAAACTCTAACCACTAACCAAAACCTCGTGTAATCCTGATTGTATCGACATATCTTTAACTTGAATTTTTCACAAGTAAAAAATAATTCCTCCATCAATTTACTCTAACCCAAACTACACAGTTGAACTTGTGACTAAAACTCAACAACTTTTTCATTACACCACCCTTGTTTTCTAATGAGAAATATTAGACAAAGATGCAACCATAAAAAGCTTTGATATTGGCTGTTGGGAAATTTTGGAAAAGAGAAAATAAAATACATAATCACAACTTAAGAACATAACATGGAAACTCCAAAACTGGAGAAAACTACGGTCGCTGTCAAATGAAAATTAGAGATAATACTGTGTAAAAATTATTATAACACATAATTTACCTTAAATCATCCCCAAGCCCCAAGTACACCCACCCCCAAGAAAATATTTAAATGCATCTCACAATACTCTAACACAAGGCTATAAGAGAACATAAAAAGTAAAATACAAGCTTAAAGTGCTTTTGACTGATGTATTTTGTAATAAAAAACTTGAATCTTTTATGTAGTTGTTGACTAATTTTTCCTTTACAAAGCTAAGCAACGTGGAACTTATTCGACATGTATATTTTCACCAAATTCCAACAATTTCCACCTTGATTGAAAATAATACATCATATTTCATTATCTTCATTGACAAGTATAGTTCACAAAGAACTATCATACTCCACCATAAAAAGTGTAGTCACTTGAAACTACACAACTCCAATAATTTTCACATTGTCTTCATTGACAATCATATTTAAAAAATATCATACTTTACCATGAAAAATATATTTCAGGAAAAGCTAAACCACTCCAAGATTTTCATATTGTCATCACCAATAATCATATACTCTATCATTAAGAATGTATTTCATTTGAATCTAAATCAGTTCAAGAATTTCACATGTTGAAAACATAATAGAGCGTAAAAAGTCAAATATAAGCTTAAAGTGCTTTTGACTTATGCATTTTGTAATGAAGAACTTAAATCATTTATATAACCTCAACTCCCTTTTTCCTTTGTAAAACTAAATGATATGGGACTAACAATTATATTTTCAACCAATACTAACAATTATTACAAGAAAACCATATCTTTAAAAGAAATTTAATAATTTGCGGAGGTGTCACCTAGCTTTAATCAACAAAGTTGTTATGATAACTAACTCAAGTGTGGCATTAAATCTATCAAACCTTACGAGTTTGCCTCGTACATCTTACATGATAAATCCTCTTCTTCAACTTTTGTAGTATGGTTACGGAGATTGGTGACATGTTCAACCTAGGCGTCATTTTCTTCCTCATGGGATATATTATTGACTTCAAATCTATAACTTTCACCTTCTGCACATATTTCTGGTGAGCATGAGCCATGATCATAGTTGCCTTCTTTAACCTTAGTGAATGTTGGAAAGCTTTAAGATCATCTAAATCTACACGAGGTCTCTTGAATGCATCCCAATATAGAATATTTGAAAAATTACCTTGGTCAATTAACACATGATTGATTTCTCAATCACCATACCTTACAAACCCTCATGCGATAGTGTATAGGGTATGTCGTATTGGCATATCCTCGTCTCCTCTATTTGGCTCTTTTCCTTTGGGGGTTGGGGATTCTAAAGGGATATCGAGCTTGAGGTGTGAAGTCGTCTAATGACATGGAATTTTCCTTAACACACTTCTTCAGGCGACCTTCTTGGATGAGTCGATCAATCTCTTTATTTAGCTAGTATTCCTAGTAACAATCTTCAACGTGGTGAACTTTAACCTTACAGTATTTACATCATCTACTAGGCTCACGTATCGTAATGTCAAACACATTGGATAACACGAGAGTAATATCATGGGTATGGAAGACTTTGCATCATAGTTGTTTACGATAAATTTTCAAGGGCGTGAAGTTCTCTATAGGCCTCTTGCTCTGTTTAAAGATCGACATGTCCCTAACATGCAAGATGTAATGGTATTTGTGACACCCCAAATAATTCAATTATTAAATAATTAGAATTTTAATTATTAATTTAATTAAAAAATTAATTATTAGTATTTTTGAATTATTGGATTTAATTAATTAATTAAATAAAAGGAAGTGTTGGGGTGTGAAGTTGAATTGGAGGGTGTGAGGAGTAAAACACCCTAATTATTCTAATTATTTTATTATTATTATTATTGGAATAATAAAAGGAATAATAAAAGGAAAAGAGGAAAAGAGAATATTGAGGTTTTCACTCTACGTACATTGGAGAAGAGAAGAGAAAGGGGAGAAAAAGCCAAAGCATCGAAATTCGAAGAATCATCGCAAGGTAAGGGGTGATTTTGTCTGATTAATATGCCTTATAGGTTTTGATAATCAATAGGATGTAATAATACGTTAGGAATCTTGAATTAGGATTTTCTAGGTTATGTCCTAATGATGTGATCCGACGTAAAACCCCCAATTGGAATACATGATGATTGTCACTATGTATATAGTTATGTGGTAGATTAATTAAGGAGTGTAATTCAGTTGTTAATTGGATGTGAAAATACATAACATTTACTGTTTATGTTATACTGTGGTTATTGGTGATGAATGGTATCAATTGGAACCGCATAACAGTGGAAAAATCAGGTATTTGGTGGAAAATACGCAGCATGAGTCGACACATAGACCTTTGCATCGATACAAGCTGCATTGGTTTAAGAAAATAGAAGCTGGAATAAAGCTTGCATAGATCCATAACCCTTTGCATCGACTCATGGGGCATTTTTGAGAGCTTTGCATTGACACAAGAGAGTTATGTGTCGACTCAAAATGGTTTTGTATCGACACAAGAGAAGCATGAATCGACACATACTAAAGAAAAATAGAAAAATAGGATTTTGCAGAGCGTATGAGTCGACTCATACGAAGCTTGTATTGACACAAGCTGGTTTTGTATTGACACATGAGGTTTTGTATAGACCCAAGCTGGCAGGAATTGGACATATACTTTTGAAAACTATTTTGGTCATATCTTTGCGGCGATCGTAACTCCGATTTAGTCGTAGTTGGTACCGTTGGAAAGATGGAAGCATGTACTTTCCTGTAAAAACATTCTTAACACCTAATAATTGAATCTTGTTGGATTAATATGACATTCCGTATGAGGAATTCGCTGTTATTCGTGATTGTTCGTCGTTAATGTTGTAGATACTTGATAGATGTTAATATCATGTGTTGTGATTGATGTTGTATATGCTGTTATCATGTACTGTTTGTTGGTGTTGGCTGGTATGAAATGATGTGTTGATATCATATTCCTTATTTGAATGTTGCATGCGTTATGTTGTGCATCCATATGTATTTTGGTGGTGGTTAATTCCCATTGTGTGGAATTGGACCTGTAAAGCCAATACCCGTACCCAGTGGTTTAGTGGTGGTGAGGCTAGATTCGTGTCCTAGTGGTGTATGGGCGAATCGTTGATTAACGCTGTTTCCGGGGTGTAAATGGAACAGGGTGTGAATTTAGTTCACGTTTGGTACCACATGCATTAAGTCCGCATTGCATATGAAGTTATAACATGATAGGATGGTTTCCAGTGTTATAATTTCATTGTTGTTGTTGGTGTGCATATTGATCTGTGTGAATTGTAATCGTGTACTGTAATCTGATTATGCTAATGAGGGTGAAATAATGTATTGCCTGTTTTATTGTTTTTAGAAACGTATAATACATTTTAATTGTTGATGAAATCTCACCCTTACTTTGATGATTTCAGATTGAAGTGTTAGCCGCTTAAGAGCTGGTGAGGATAGCTTTGAGCCGTGCTATTTAGATTGTCCGCGTGTCAGTGTCATGCTCTGGTAGTTGTAACACTGGGGAACGATTGTTTTGGAATTAGAGTTTTGAACTTTCTTTTCCTTTGGTTTATGCTGGAATAATTATGAATTAAATTTATTTCGGATTTTATGCTACTTTCCGCTGTGTATAACATATTATTGGATTTTAAATTATATTTTAATAAAGTCCTCAGTGAAGCATGACTACTGTTGATTTGATATTTTATGTTTTAACAAATTGTAATGCCCTTCTTAGTATCCTTAGCCTTTTTCTCAGTGTTTTTCTTCTCGCCCTTCTAGTAACATTCGACGCATGTCACAACCTCTATAATGAAAGCAACTGGTTTTTGGGTGAATGATTCATTAAAGTGACCACCAATCTTTTTTTTAAATCTACTATGAACATCTTCTAGTTTAGGTAGATGATCTTGATAATTATCTCAATGGTTAGTGCTACATTTTTGAAGAAAAGGCCGAGAATTTGATCCATTTTAAAATCAATTTTATAATTAAAATGTATTATTTTACAAAAAGTGTCAAAATGCTAAAGGGGTATAAAACCAACGTCATCCAAATTTATTAAAACAACATTTAACACTAGACCATTGATGACTCGTATACACAAGCAAGTTTATACTCCTTTCATCCCATATTATTTGTTACAATGAATAATTTCACATATATTAAAAAACAATAATAAATGAATGAGAGAGAATGGTGATTTTATCAAATTATCCTGATTAATTATTGATGTATTCAAATTAGCATTAATGTTAAGAAAAAAACAATAAAATAAAAGTATTTATTAGATAGTACAATTAAAAAATTAAATATAAAATTGCATTGATAATCTAAAATCACAAGTATTTTGGGACAATTTTTTTATTAAATATGACACTTATTTTAGGACGGAGAAAGTATTATATTATATATAAAAACTATAAATTCAGCTGTCCGTAAATAATTAAATAATTAAAATTTCACAACTAATATATTATTAAAGTATATATAAATATTATTTTAAAATTTTAATATTATTTATAAATGTAATAAAATATAATTTATTATTAGGATTAATTTTTAAAATAAAACAAGACCTTTAAATTTTCTAGAGAGGGCTATGAAGCCATCTCTATGACGTAAGTATTTATAGAGACAAAATATACTAATAGTATATAATTTTCACATTGTAGTGTAGCCATATTTAAATTAATAACTCATTCTTACAAATTTTCTTTTAAAAAATGCAATTAATTTCATATTATAGATATGAATTTAATAGAAATACATGACATGTAATTTTTACACTTTTAATGAATGATGACCTTATAAATTATATTTTATTTTATTTTAATTATTTATTAATGGGTGATTGTAATGCAAATCGTATAAAAACTTTTATACCGACAATGCACAACAATTAATTTCTATTAGATATTTTATATTTACAAAATATTCGACATTTAATATCTAATTTATCAAATAGTTTGGAATGGATTCTCCTATTTTGAATTTTTTTCATTTATCATTTAGAATATTAGGTGTATTGAAAGAAATTTTTTTAAAAAATTCAATTAAATAAAAAATACTATAATTTTATTTAAAGTTGTAAATTGAAAATAAATTAAATTTGGAGGTGAATATACATTCATAGGGAAGCAAATAGATTTTTCCAATATTACAACTATTTTAAGACAGGAAAAACAAAGAAGCCCAAATCCAATTCAATTTCATTCCAATATTATAATTTCCATTAATACCCGCAACTCGAAGTCTTGTAAACCCCAAACCCTAGGGACTAAAAAGTAAACCACTTGAAATCACATATAAATAACACAAAACCCTACTCCAATATTCTGTTTCAGACGGCGAAACCAGACGGCAAGAATGACAACCCGATTCAAGAAGAACCGTAAGAAGCGCGGGCACGTCAGCGCAGGTCACGGTCGTATCGGAAAGCACAGAAAGCATCCCGGAGGTCGTGGTAACGCCGGAGGTATGCATCACCACCGTATCCTCTTCGACAAGTACCATCCAGGTTACTTCGGGAAAGTCGGTATGCGGTACTTCCACAAGCTTAGGAACAAATTCTATGCTCCGATCGTGAATATTGATAAGCTCTGGTCGTTGGTTCCGGAGGATGTGAAGGAGAAGGCTGCGAAATCGAAGGGGACTGCTCCTGTTATTGATGTTACGCAGTATGGTTTTTTCAAAGTTCTTGGGAAGGGTGTTTTGCCGAGTAATCAGCCGATTGTTGTTAAGGCGAAGCTGATTTCGAAGATTGCGGAGAAGAAGATTAAGGAGGCTGGTGGTGCTGTTCTTCTTACTGCCTAGGTTTTTGTTTTGTTTTGCTTTTTGAAATTTCAGTAATTTGATTTAATACATTTCTACTTGATGTTATGTTGGTTAAGTTAGTTTTGATTTTGGTTTAATTTTGGATAATTATATGTTTCTGGTTATAATTATGTTGATTATCAACTTGATTTTGTTAACAAGTGTTTTTGTTTTGTTATACGGTTTATCAATTATGCAATATGATGAAATGGAGTAGTTAGATTCAAGAAATGTGCTATCTTATAACACTGATCATGGAAATAATATTGGGATATTTGTCTGCTGTTTTTTTCTTTCAGGACTGTCCAAAGTTTTTCATTTCATAGTTACAATGTTTTATATTGGACATTGCTTTTGAATGAGGCTCAATTTTGAATCTTTTTGGTTTTGTTATGAGGTCCTATTTGATTTGTGCATTTGTGGTTTTTGCTGCATTCTTACTCCGGAAAAGAGTAACTGCTGTTTTGTTGTGTTGGGCTGGTGGTATTTCTCTTGGCCAATAATTTTTCCAAAGCTCTAAATAGTAGAGGAGGAATTTGATAGTCTCACAATCTTTGTTCAAATAATTGTGTTAAAAGTGTTACTACGACCGTTGCTTACAATTAACAACACAAAATAATGAAATGATTGTTGCACATATATCAAAGAAAAATTAGTACTAGTAGTTTTTTGGGGTGCATCTTGAAAATGGAAAATATGTTTCACTCATTTATTTTGAAGTGTGTTGAGTTGACTCTTAAAGGATAACGTGGATAATCAAAGTAGACAAATAAAATGACAAAATTCTCTTGCAATGTATTGATGGATCATTTCTTTTAAGTCATTAATTGCAGAAACTACAACAAGGGAGTACTTAAGCTATAATGTTAGCACGGTTAGGGTTTTGAGAATAGGTGAATGAATAACCATCATTTGAGCATAAATGTTCTATTTGTAAAATCACTTATACACGCTAGCTTACCTAATACTCTCTATCATTTGAGCATAAATGTTCTATTTGTAAAATCACTTATACACACTAGCTTACGTAAAACTCTCTCCAAGTGATCTTTTTGTAAAATAAAATTTTCAACGCAATAGTATAGACCTTACATGTGTGATATGTCAAGTCATATGTCGCATGTAAGTGACTTCTCAAGAATGTGATGATCCCTTAGCCTAATTCTTGAAGTAGATATACATATCCATATACAATCTAGTGGGGGTGTGTAATGAAAACTATTTTCTCGATCTCGACAAATATGACTGTGCTCCATTAAGCAGTGTGATGAGTGACTCGCCTCTAAATATATCTCAGATCACTTGTTTTAGCTCGTCGAACCTTATTTAAGACATTTCGTACATCTTACGTGATTTTAAGTGAGTGGGCTACAATAATCATGATAATCCATTGCAACAATGAATTAATTAAGTAGAAAATGATTGTCCATATTATCAAGCACGTGATCAACAAGGAAAAAAGTGATTAAGGGGTTGTTGTTACTCAGTTGTGACTTTCATATGTTGAGGGTAAATTAATCACAACCATAGGATTATACATTATTCGGGTTCTCCATCCAACAACTCTTTTGAAGGCTTTTGACTTCCTCTCCATCAAGCAGTCAAGATCAATTCAATATTATTGGGTATGACCATTTTAATCCAAGTCTGACTTAAAAATCAAATCAATTTTGAGTTTTCTCTTATTAGAGTTTTTGTGAAACTCCCCAAATAAGGGTGACATAAGAGTTACTTCTCCATGAGCCCACTATTGGCGCCAGCTTCGCATAGTATGAGTTGTCCTTCATTATAAGACATCTGCACAATGCTAATAACCCTCCACCACTTATGCAAACTGAGTCATATCACGACTTCCTCAAGAATAGGTAGTCAACAACCTCCCGTAGTCAACAACCTCCCGTAGTCAACAGAGAGCGATTACTACCTCTTAGAGTTTTCTAAGTTTTAGGCCCAAGGGCCTATGTAAACACTTCTCCCCTAATGAAAGAAAGGGACAAATCATAACTTGCAATCATTAAGGAATTTAGAATACAATTTCACTTAGGGAATTCAAAATAAAAATAGACGTATGTTAGCATTACAAGTGAGACTTAGAGATTTATTCTCTTGCCCTATTATGTATGCTTTGATATTGTAGAAATACACCTTAAGATCACTCTAACCTTGTCTGGCACGACACAACACATAATAAACACATATTTACTTCTACAATATTAATGGATCATACCTTAACTCGTTCACTCTAGATATATTTCTATTCTCACCATACACTATTTTAGATGCGTCTTAAGTGAAAATTGAACTTGTGACTATCAAATATTATTTTCATATTTGCTCATGCTTAATCTCAAGATAGTTATTTGCAAAATCAACTTACGTATTAATTTCACTCAGTGTTGGTACAATACTCTTATTGTATCACTTGCTGCAATTTAAACATACATGTATACTTGCATGTGACACATAATCAAACGACAAGTTTTAGGCGCCGTTGTCGGGGAGTGCCGAGTTACATTTTTGATTTTGTATTCTTTACTATCTTTTTCTTTTTAAGCATTTTAGCTTTTAACATTTCCTATAATTTGGTGTCACAACAGGTGTTTAACTGTTGTATGCACTTGTTGTTACATACAGTTTACAGTGGAGATCTTGACCCTGAAAGAACTCTTAGAGTGCTAAGGAGATTACAACTTACTAGACATTTTCTTGGAAGTCTCCTTCCTCACATTGTGGTTGAGTTAGATGATTTGGAAGATATAATACACGAAGAAGAGGAAGAAGAAGAGCCAGAAGCTATCATGGTAAACACCAATGTTATTGGCATTGTCAATGACCGAGCTAGAAACATCATAGATTACACAATCTTTGATTCCAATGCTATAAGTACTAGTATCATACAACTATAAATTATTGCAACTCGATTTGAGTTCAAACCTATGATGTTTCAGATGTTGCAAACCATTGGCCAATACGTAGGTGCTCCAAATAAAGACTCTCACTTGCACTTAAGACAATTCTTGAATGTTGCTAATAATTTTATAATCCATAGTATGACCGAGGATGCCTTTAGGTGGAGGCTCTAGCCATATTATCTGAGGGATAAAGCCAAGAGTTGGTTAAATTCCTTGAAACCTAATTCCATTGCCACATGGAGCGATTTGACAAAGAAATTTTTGGCCAAGTATTTCCGTCCTTCCAAGAATGCTAAAGTGAGAATTGAAATAGCCTCATTTAGGCAAGGAGATGATGAGTCCTTATTTGATGCTTGGGAAAATTTAAAGAGATGCTTAGATAATGTATTCACCATATCATACCAATCTGTATTCAACTTGAGACCTTTTATAATGGATTGTTTCCTTATTCAAGGAATATGTTAGATGCCTCAAGTGGTGGAGCCTTTTTCTATAAATCTTATGAAGAAGGTTATAGGTTGATTAAGAGTATTAGAGACAACACTTATCAATGGCGTTTTACTAGGGATATTATTAACTCAACTTAAAAGAGACATGTTAGAGTTCATGAGGTCACCGATACAACAACCATGGCTGCTCAAGTGGCTCAGATCCACCAGATGATGAAGAATCTGATGACTTTTGAAGTGACAAAGCTTGAAACTGTCAAGGTGGTTACTAACGCGTATGAATTTGCCTGTGTAATATGAAGTTTCCCACTCATTTGATGAATGTTCAACAAATCCTATTTCAGTCAACTATATTGGCAATAACAATAATAGGTACAACAATTCTTATAGCAACACATACAACCCTGGATGGCGCAACCACCATAATTTCTCATAGAGTAATAATCAAAATCAACCAAAGACTCAAGATACTCAACCACCACAAGTTCCTCCTGGTTTTTTTACACCTGACTATGCTATGGAAAATCAAGAAAATAACCAGTTGGGAAACATTTTGAAATCCTTCATTTAAGAGAATAAGAACCAGTTTCAAGTACAAGAAGTAAGCATAAAAAATTTAGAGGAAGAGAGGTATTTCTTGAACAAAATTTGCAAAGTAATTTTTCAAAAGGATCAATTGTACAAAATTCTGAAGAAACACGTGAAAGCTATTACTTGGTAAATTTCTGACGTAAATTAGATCATTCAACATGTTGCATGCATAAAATCTTATTAGAGGAGAATCCCAAGAATAACATTGAAAGTCAAAGAAGATTGAACGCTATTATGAAAGAAGTGGTCAAGAAAGAGATAATCAAGTTGTTAGATACTATAATTCTCTATCCTATTTCTGATAGTAGGTGGGTAAGTCCAATTCAATATGTGCGAAGAAAGGAGGCATGGTATTCCAATTGTAGAGAGTCAACTGGGATGTAGTTTTCCGTTTGTTTGAGAAACTTGTTTCTTTTTGTTGTTGGTCCCCTTTTATATTGGGTTAGCAACTCTTGTGCTTTTTTAATACATTGATTATGAAAAAAAATCTAAACACAACTAAGATATATTTTTCAGACTGGAAGCTATATAGAAACTACTTTATTTCCCCAAAAATTTTAAAATTCTAAATGAAACCATTCCCCAGAGGAATCTTACTCCTAGTACACACTTGCATCCTTAAATTTCTTAATGTTTATGAATGTGGTGAAAGGAACACAAAGCTAAAGAGCGTTAAAAGCTTGATATGATTTGCTGCATAATGCATACAGAACATGATGAATATCATCATATTAAATATCGAGGTTGAGACATGAAAACCTTGTCATGATCACTAATTTTCTTCATGTCTGCTCTATGTTTTCGATGTTGGTTTCACTCACTTCTTGGCCCCCACCCCAATTCCTTATCCTATCTTTAGCAAGGGAGGCCTGCATTTATGAGAATACAATTAACTTGAATTTCAATTTGAGAGTAAAAATGAATATGGTGATTAATTAATCTCTTACCTCTGTGTTCCAATTAGTTTTGTAAACTATTACCAAAAGAACACATGTCTGCAATATAGTCCCTGACATCATTCCACACCAAATTCCCTGAAATTGAACAATATATACGATGGAATCACCTCATTTTCATAATCATTATAGTAATTTTTTAAGAGTGGCATTACCTTGACTCCCAAGTTAACCTTGTAACCCAATGTAAGACCTACTGGAATTCCAAATAGATAGTAGCATGCAATATTCACATAAGCCACAACAGCTTGCCATCCAGCCCCAATGGCCACCCCTATATAAAAATAAAAAAATTATATACAAAAGATAAATCATTCTCTAATTTTTTGGTAAATATTAAAAACATAAATTTTTGAATGAGGATAACGAAAAAATTGTGTTACCGGAGAGAACGGGTTGAACATTATTAATGACAACGCATAAGGCCAACAATGGTGTTAGATCCCTAACTAGATCCGCAACTTCTGTATCATTGGTAAAAAGGGCGGGGAACTTGTCCCGCGAGAGGATCAAAACAAGAGCCAACAAGAGTCCGATGAAGACCGACGTAATCACTGCAACCACCAGTGAAAATCTTGCTGTTCTTGGGTGAGTTGCTCCAAGTTCATTTGAGATTCTCACACTGCAAAGTTTAATTCATTGAATTTAAAACTGGTTTATAATTTTTGTTTTATTTATTAATAAGAATAATAGTTATTAATTTATGTGATGAATCTTATCTTACCTTATGGCAACGTTCATACCAAAAGACACCATGATGGTCCAGCCTAATATATTCATGCTGCAAAGCAAATTAATAAGAAAATGAATGTATTAATTTAATTCTAAATTTCTAATGTATACGATTTAGATTTTTAGTTGTATATTTTTTTACTTTTATTTTTAAAATAATAAAATTTAGTTTAAATTTGAAATGTCTTATCTCTATTCAATGATTATGAATACAAATTAAGTACCATATAGAAAAGGCGTCAACGGAGACTTCTGCATTTTTGAGATATCCCGCAAATAAAATGAGTGCCATAAAGTACCACGTTTCCAAACTGCATTTTATAGAATTATCATGTTATTAGATTCTCTATTTGTGCATCACATAAACCATATATTAAGTATAAACACAATTCCTCCACATCTTTAACATAAGAAGAAAAAGTACTTCCTCCAAATTAATCTTTAATATAAGAAAAAAAATCTCAAAGCTAAATCAATATAATTATTTTGTTCCAATTTAGATTTACTTTATGAAACATGATGTTGTTTATTATGTCTCAAATACATAAAAAGAAAAACATAATAAAATAACTTAGATTAGAAACTAAAAATATATTAACCACAAAATAGTCATTCCAGCACAAGGATTGCTAGAAGAACTACAAAAGTAAAGAACAACATAATCAAATGTTAAATCGACAAAAACAAAATCGGCAATTATAAGACGTCCTCTAAACATTATAAACGATTCAATCTTAAACTTTGATGATACTAATGAATGAATGGATATAAAATTTCATCCATCAGAAAGAGAGCAATTTAACATTTTCACAAATAGAAAACAACATTTGACTATAGCATTCTGAAAAAGTCGTTGATTCCGCACTCTACAAATGCTCATAATTAAATTTTAGTTGGTTTATTTATTTATTTGCATTAGAGTGAGACGCCTTTGAGTTTAAATTTTTTATCATTAAAAAGTAAAAAGTGAGATAAATTATAAGAAGACTTATGATATCCAAGTAGTTGGTCAAACTTATAGGGGTTGTATTAGTGATGAAGGTTTAGGTTTTGAGAATGTGTTGTTTGAAATTTTAGGTCCGAATTCCATTAAGTCTTAATAATTCATGTGTTAGATTGAGTTCATATATAATTTAGTTTTGATATTAAACAAGATTTCCATAAATAACTATAGAATTAGTCTCTTAGAGTAGTTGGTCACAAACCAAATACCTGAATTAAAAACATTAGTCGACCAAATTTAAGAATAATTGAAATAATCTTAAAACTATTTATTTATATATAATATTTAGGTACATTGTATATCCAAACTAGCAGTAAATGATTGATAGCTAACAAATTCCTAAGATATGTTAATGGATAGAAAATGAGCGAGATAAATTAACTATCAAGAATTGATTGATAGCTAACACATTCTTGAGAGATATAAATAAGGATGTCGATTTGCATCTGTTAACAAGGATTTTTGTGGAGATTATCTGTTTGGAGCATCGAAGTTGGAGATTTTTTCTCCACAAGGACAAAGATGAAGGAAAAAAATTCTCCCGATGACACTTTGGGCGGAGATTAGGAAAGTACTCAACCCTGTGCATTCTCCGACTTTGAGCATATTATTTAAATTTTAAAATTTTAAAATTATATAATCTTACATAAAAAAATATTATATTAGAAAATAAAGAGTCGTTAGTTGATCATTTTATTTTTATGTTTTATTGTATAATATATTGTTTCACTATCCAAATACCCAACCCAAAAAAGTGCACTCATTACATAGAATGTACACACCGTCTCCTCCTTTTGTTTTCTCTATTATTTGTGTCCCCTTTATTCATCATCATTGTTCTCAACATCATTACAATAACCACTCTCCTCTGTTTATTGTGCTTATGGTAATCACTCTTCAAATTCATTTTACTTCTATTAGTAACATATTTTCAATTAATAAATTAGTAGTTATGAATTTTTCACACTCGCACATAATCAACCACTTGCGGTGAACAACAACGATATTGTGGTAGTAAATTAGCGGAAGCATGTGTCAATATTTTTTCATCTTTTTACAAAAAAGTATTAATAGCAACAAGTGTTTTTTTATTGGTGCAAACTGTATTTAAAAAAAAATGCAAAATATGTGTTTATTAAAAATGAAATATTAGTGTCATAATTTTGATCGATAAGTATAGAATTTTTTTGATCTCCGTGGATCTCTGTGAGGATCTGTGGAGATGAGGATGAGGGAAAATATTCCTCTGTGGCGGAGATTAAGGAGGGGGATGAAGAATAAGCTTGAGGGTGGGGGGCAAAGCGGGGAAGCATCCTCCGAACATTCTCTGTTCCGTTGTCATCCCTAGATATAAATTGATAGAAAATGAATGCGAAAAAATAAAATTGTTAAGAAAGATAAAATATTCCATTTTATCTATGAAGCTTTATAGGTCGACTTATATATGGGTGTTCGCAGTGTAATTTGGACAATTTTTACGTAGAAAGTCATCCGAATCACAAGTGAACAAAGTGTGTGCTTCGATTTAGTTAGGTTAGCTTTTAGAAATAAATACAAAACAAACCAATAAGATTTGGGTTTATTCGGTTTTTTACAAAAAAATCAATGAGTCATACATACACATATAGATGACAACAAAACTTTTTATTTAGTTATTTATGCATTATTAGATACAATAAAATTCATCATATTTGGACAATAAATTTTTATTTAATATACAAAAGTAATATTAGGAAAAGTAGAATAAAAATAAAAATATAGTGGCATAAAACAAAATTAGAAACATTATAGTGAAACAAAAAAAATAGAGGAGATGAAAGATTAGAGAAGATGAAAAATAAAGAGCGGGAGAGATGAGAGATCAGAGAAGAAGAGGTGTATTAAAAACGTAATTGGAAGAGAGAACAATAGAATGTGAGTTAAGTAAAGTTTGAGTTGTAACATAATGTTGTTTAGTTCGGTTTATAAAATGCAAATCGCAAACCGGACAAAACTGTGTGATTCTGTTAAAAAATGATCCAAACAAATCCAAATCAAAAATATTTTTTTAC
Organism: Vicia sativa; assembly: GCA_021764765.1. Taxonomy (NCBI): domain Eukaryota; kingdom Viridiplantae; phylum Streptophyta; class Magnoliopsida; order Fabales; family Fabaceae; genus Vicia; species Vicia sativa. Next base: position 136,505,138 of record CM038792.1, on the reverse strand, counting down.
AATTTTGATTTGCTTTAGTTTGCAATTTTTATTGGATCAGTTCAGTTTTATAATATATATATAAGTATATATAAGCTGACTTATTTAATATGTATTGGTTTATAAAACTTCATAAATTTTTAATAACTTAATATTAGTCTATTTAATTAAAAAAATTAAGAATAATTAAGCCTAACATTTATATTAAATAGGTCTATTATAGTTTGACCTTAAATAAGTTAGATAATAGATTCATGTAGATCGGTTAGGGATGTCAATGGGGCGGGGCGGGGCCGGGGGGACACTTCCCCATCTTTTTCCCCGCCATCAAATTCATTCCCCGTCCCCGTCCCCAATCTCCGTCACGGGGGAATTTCTATCCCCATCCCCGTTCCCCGCGGATCCCCGTTCCCCGCGGGGATCCCCATAGATCCTACATTTATTCATTAATATTTTATTTTTTTAAAATGTTTATATTTTCTATAAAAATAAAAAGCACAAAGAATTCACATATTTATTATGTTATTAAAAAATACTAGTATTTGACATTTATTATTTTTTATTAAAAATACTAATGGAACACAAAATAATAATATTTTTTTTATAAATTTCTATAAAATGCTATAAAATTCAACAAAATGAACTATAATACTTTTTAAATATGTAAGAGCTGTGAATAATGGAAGCACACCAAATAGAGAAGATGGAATTGGAAGAGGAAGATGAATGGAGATTTGACTGGAGAAGAAAAAAAGGAGTCTAACGTGTGAGACTCTAAATGTCTGGCAGAAGAAAATGAAACGCATCAACTTTTTTAGGGTCTAATATTTTCATTTCTCTCTCTTAATAAATACATGAATATTTATTTATTTATTTTTATAAATAAACATAAAGGAAATGACTAAAAAACCTAATCTAAAATATATATATTAAATTAACTATATTAAAATAATAGGGGGGGGTGTATTCCGTCCCGTCCCAAATGCTCTCGGGAATTTTCTCCCATCCCGCCCCACGAGGGAAAATTCCCCATCTTTGGGGCCCCGAACGGGGCGTTCCCCGCGGGGATCCCCATTAACAGGTCCAAACTGACATCCCTAAGATCGGTCTTACTTATTTTCATCTCTATTTCGAAACAACCTTTTATTTTTGAAAAGATTCTCATTATCTCAAAAAAAAATATTTATGAAATATGATTCACTTACTTCAGTTTTTTTAAATCTAATATTTATAGTGTAACATATTTTTGGAAAAAGATTACACATAATTTTTAAAAATATTTTAAATAATATGATAGAAAGTTTTGTTAAGTTGTTTAATAATCCATAGTTAAGGATGGACAACGGAATGGATTGAACCAGTATCAACTCAAAAGTGACACCTATCTCAAATTACGGTTGAACAAATTAGACCCAGTTTTGTCTATTTTTAAAATCAATGTTAATAGGTTGGGTTAAACGGATCGTTGGTTATTTCGATAAATTTATTCTAGTTATTTTGTTTAGGGTGGAAATAGGTCAGGTCGGCCTAAAAGAACCTATAACCTAGTATATTTAAGGCTAGGTCAGACCTATTTAATAAAAATGCTAGACTTAGACTTTTTTTTTAAAATTTATTTAATTAAATAGGTCAAATTTAGACTATTAAAGAGACCTATGGAACTTTATAGGAGAAATCAAATTACACTTGAAGAGTTACACCATGAGTTACACTCGCTCAAAAACGTTACTTCAGTTTAATATTTTTTAAAATCAACCGTTGGATTGTAACATATCATCATATAGATCATACCTATAAAGTCTGAGATTAATATTTAGAATCAAGACAGACTTTTAAAAAGGTCAAGACAGATAAAAAAATTTATAATAGATCATAGAACTGACTTAAACTTTTTAAATTTATCACAGATCAGATTCAAACCTTCTAAAACCTAGTCTGTTTCTACCCCTAATCATACTTATTTATTTAAAGCCAAATTAAATGATTTAATCTCGACAAAAATTTAACTTATTCCTACATTGAATTGTAAAATTTCAATGTAAAAATATTTCAAACATTTAAATTGTGCAACATTTAAAATTGATATTATAATATTCATACACATTTTATTTTCTCTACTAATTAAAAAAAGAAAACCACTCTTAAATTCAATTGTATATTTTGTTATAGTTACAATTTAAATTATTTATTGAATGAATAAGTCAAAATCACTTTTTGATAATTAAAAGTCTATATACTCATTCAAATTTGATAGAAATGAAAGGAAATGTAATATTCAAAATATGATTAAGAAGTTATATAAAAGTAAAAGTTAAATATTCTAGAACACCAACACTTTGCAAAAATTAAAGTAATATTACATCATTCTGTTTTATAAGAGACAAGCCACTTTTTAAAATCTGTTAATAGACTAAATATATTGATATTTAATAAACCTAAAAAAAGTTTTCTCATTGATTATTTATAACTTGACAATATGTGATTGCATTAATATTCCATTTGATTATTTATATTTTAAATTTATAACTTATAATTTATAAATTTTTATGATAATAAAAAAATTATTTGATATTAATCCTTTTATCATGAGTTTATAGTTTATTGTACTATTTTATAATTTATTATTCAAATATTATTTTAAATAGCGTTTTAATTTATAATTTATAGCTTATCATTTTTCTTTATTATTACTCTTATAAATTTTAATTATTTTAAATATATATTTAATTATTTTAAATATATATTTAATTATTAATTAAAAATATTTTTTTATATCATTTTATATTTATCGGTTAATTAAACTATTAATTTTATTAAATATTTTAATTAAATCACTATAAAACCATCACCTAGCTTATCAATTATATTTCTTGTTGTAACACTTATTATAACACATTATTTACTTAAGCAAAATTAATTGCAAAGTCCAAGTCGCAAACATTTTGAGATATGTGATTGCACCAATTCAACCCTAACTCTTATCGCACACGAACTCTTATTATACTAATACAATATTTGTTTATTATTGTTTATTTAAGCAAATGAAATTGCATTTGTCATCCAGAGCTCTGATTGCTCTAAATCAATCCTAATTCTTATTATTATGACTTTTATTATAATATATTATTTATTCAAACAAGAAAGTTGGAAATTAGAAGAACGTGATTGATCGTTAATTGAATTGAATGAAGGAAAAAAGGGAGTGTAGTTTATGTTAGGGGCATATGGATTTTTATTTTATAATATTATATATTTTTATTATAAAAAAATTATTTCAATTGAAAATTAAATTTAAATCTCTTGAGACAGAACAAATTCGTCTATATAGTTCTATAAGATTTAATCATATGTGTATTTTAAGGATTAAAATTGTGTTCCCATAAATCTTACATTGAAAAAGCAATAAATTCATATTTATTTTAAATTTTTATTTTTTATTTTTATTTTTCATAATTTTAAAATTAAATAAATATTACAAACATTTTTAAAAATTTTAGTTTATAACCAAACACTTACATAAAAATATTATTCTTAAGAATAATAATTCCAAAAATAAAATTTATAATTTGAAACAAACCCACATTAAGAGAGTAAGCTTTACGGGTTACGGATAGAAGATATATCTGACTAGTAAAAAATAAAAATTAATTTAAGTAAGTAAACTGACCAGAGCATGACAGCAGAAGCCATAGAAAGGCGAAAGAATCCCCAAAGATTCCCAAACGCTTGAAAAGAAAACCCATTCCAAGCCACTCCACATTTCCCACTAAAAACATACCCCAACTCAGCCACCACAATAAACCACCAAGAACCATTAAGAACCACCGCCGCACCCACCAATCCCCACCCAAATTTCACCATCAACAACCAACTAAACACCGGGTGCAACACCATTGCCACCCCCGATATCCCCGCAATCACAATCACCTTACTCTGCGCTTGCAGGAATTTCGCCACCGGAAAATTCAGCGCGTAAGCAAATAACTGTGGTATCATCCATATAGCAAATGTTCCTGCAGCTTCGGATATTTGAGTTGTTTGTCCTATTAGTTTTAGAATTGTTCCTGCGAAGATGTATATGAAGCATAGTGGAAATGTCATGGAAAATAGTATCACCCATGATCTTTGCATATATATTCCTAACATGTCCACTTTTCCTGCTCCTACTGCTTGTCCACATAGCGTTTCCAGTGCACTTCCCATTCCAAGCTGATCAAATTCATATTAAAATAAAGGAAATGAACTTATTTTATATCATCTCCAAATAGTTTTACATTGCTAAAGAATTGAGATTAAAAGTATTTTGTACCAAATATTCTTACGTCTCAAAAGAAATAGTCTTACAAATTTTCATACTTAAAATAATACTCTCTCCGTTCAAAATTATAAGACGCTTTGTAGAAAAAATTTGTTCTAAATTATTAGTTATTTTATAATTTCAATGCAATATTAATGATATTTTTCTCAATATACTTTCTATTATTTATTTCTTTTTTTTCTTTCAATTCTCTTAATTTTTCTCTCTTCTATAATTAATGAAAGATAATAATGTAAAATCATGCATAATTTCTCTTTCCCATACAACAATGACTACTTTTTTTAATACGTATAAAATGTCCAAAATTTTTTATAATTTAGAACGGTGGAAGTAACAACCATTACATATTATCTAACATTGTTCTTATACATGGGTAAATGTTTTAGCTAATTTTACTTTAAGATTATTTTTTGAGATATTTAATTTTCTTGATTTAAATTATAAATTGTGAATTAATTATTAAAATATTTTTTATTATTATTAGTTAGTAAATAATTAGATTAATTTGAATATAATAAATAAAATAAATATTGTATTATATTATAAAAACAGATAATTAAAAAAAATTACAAAAATAACACTTATTATAAAAAGGATAAAATAACTTTATGTATTGTACTAGATCCTTATTATTTTCATATTTCAATTACTAATATAGAAACAAAACACTATCATGAATCATGATATTGTTATATGGATCTGAAAAAGTGTGCTAACCAAATTGAAAAAAATAATAGTACATTAGCTCAATAAATGAGGATTACTTTTATTGGTAGGATTCATTAATAACTAGGGCAGATTATTTCCCGCAATTGTCGTAGGTGATTTATTATTTTTGGTTTACTTGTTGTATTTTTATTTTCCTTTTCGTGATAAATATGAAAAATCTTGTGCTATATGATATCTTACCTTTTATACTCTGATGGCGTTTCATCTTTTATTTATGATATCATTTGCTATTAAAAAAGCGATTGTCTTGGGATTTATTTATAAAGGTCAAAGAAATAATTTTGAAATGAAGTATTATATTTAATAATTATTAACTCTAAAACTTTATTAACCCAATCATCAAATAAAAAAAATCTTATTAAACAGATTAATTTTATAAATGTTTACAAAGTGATAAAATAAATGAAATCAATTTTTCTCTATGTATAATTGTAAAAATTAATCCATCGACTTAACAAGAATTATGATAAAACTCTTAAAAAAATTTATGATTGTTGTGCGTTACTTTCAGGATCAAACTAATGATGTATGATCAAGCTAGAAAAATAGGATGAGATGATAATGAATATGTTCCAACTTAATTAAAAATCTTAGTTGGAACATGCTATTGAATATGCAAACGTGTTAAATTTTTTTTAAAAATTATTATTTATTATAGTCTTTATTCGAGAAGTTATTCTCTCATTAACTTCTCGCAGAGCACTGCATATTTAAAAAAAAAAAAAACATTATTTTTAACAATGATAGAATTCAAATCAAAACAAAGTAAGAATTAAAAAAAATTAAAACCACCAAATATTATTTTTGCATGACCAACCAATTACAGTGAAAATTATGAGTAGAATACTTTACCATCAAGCCGAAGGAAAAACCAGCGATGAGGGAGTTTTCCACCGACACGGCGGCGAGATCGGTGGTACTAAAATGGCCCGCAAATATTTGAGTAACGGCGCCAAGTGAGTATTTCGAAACAAACGAGAAGATGGCTGGTCCGGCGAGGTACCACAGCATCTTTGACTCCAAGACAAACTGCTTGAAAAAATCTCTTGGACTAGTGATTGGATCCATGTCAGGAGCTGCGGCGGTGAAAACCGCGGTGGTGGATGATGGTGGTGCCTTGGTTTCATGGTGTTTGTCTTTTGCTTTGGTTGTGAGAAGGGGCTGCGTGGAGTCACTCATATTGAATTTTGCACGAGAGTGATGATGATTCAGAGTTTTTTTCTTGTTGAAATGGAAATGGTTAGATTGAAAGTTTTTAAGTAGGAGAGGTTGCAAATGAAGTGAATTAAATATTTCTTCCTATCTTTTTTATTAAAAAAAAAAAATTATTTGATAAATTATTTTTTAAATTTATTAAATAATTAAAATTTTAATTCATATACATTGTATAAAACTATTTAGTAATGATATCTTTACACCAAAATTAACACCGATACCATATTTTCATACTATACTATCTACTTTTTAGTTTATTATTATTTTTTATGAACATTGAAATTTGTGCTGCAGTTAAAATGAAATTAAATAATACGAGTTAAGATTCTATCTATTTTTTTTGTTCTATTTTTTCTTTCTAATATTATAGTTTCAAAAATATATATAATGTATAAAAATTTAATATATCTATCAAATGTCATATTATTATATTTATATTATCAAAACTTTAATTTAGTAATACATAAAATAGAGAATGATTAAAATGAAAAGAATCTTGATTCAAAGAATACGGTGTATATATACACTATAATATTTTTGGTGTCATTTTGACACTCCTCAAAACTATTATACATATTTGACATTTTAAAAAATTAGATTAGTTGTGTCATGTTTCATCAAAATCTCATTTACAAATCGTATTTATAGGGAAGTTACAGTTTCTTGAATTCACGGCAAAAAGACATCTAAAAGCAAGGTGGTGGTGAAATTTTTTGGAAACAAACACACGTTTAAACCATGGAGATTGTTGGACCTAGCATTTAATGGTTTATCATAAGAGATTAAAGAAGGTAGTGTATTGTTAGTGTAAACTATTTTTACACCATTGTCTCGGGTTAAATAAGTTTTTTATTTTTATAATTATTACAGTTTTTATTTTTAGTATTTCTTTGCCCTTAGGCAACAATTTTTACAAAATTTTTTTTTGTCAAAGTCAACTAAAACCGTTATCAAAATCTATAAAAATTAAAAATGAAACTTCAATATTTATAGAGATTAAAAACTTATTTAATCTTTAAAATATAATAATATGTCATATCATATCAATTTTTTAAAATTTAAAATATTATTTAGTTGAATACACATCTCTAATTAGTTGGCAGGTACTTGATACATATTTTTTTTTTCCTCTTATCATAATTTCTATCAAAGTCAGGTATAAAAAAGAGACATGTTTATTAAAAAAATTGTTTGAGAAAAATACCACTTTCAATTTTAATATAATATGGGTTATCCTTGATGAGATCACTGCTTCAAGAGTTTGTTATTATGTATTGGCTTATTAGGCAAGAAGCAATTGGGGTACAGTTTCATATTTATTGCATGTGAGGATTAATTTATCTAGTATCTATATTTATACTCATGCCCAAAAACGGCAGTAATTATTAAAAATTCATCTATACAATTTTGATTATCAGAATTTGAACTTTCATGAAGATGTCTAACCTACCAATATTTGCGTTCATGCAGTGTAGACCAAAAGTAAATAATTTTAGTTTGAATGTTTTGATCTCTTCATTTTCTAAGGGTGCGTTTATTTCGGAAATTAAACAAATTATGCCAACTTATCCTACCAATTCGTTTAAAAAAGAAAAAGAAAAAGAAAAAGTTATTATAGGTAGAGATTAGATGGTTATAATAATTAGCAGAAGTCTGAATGATGTGATATGAAAGATAAATGTTTAGTTTAGAAGTGGTCTTTCATAAGAGATATTATTCATTTCAATTATAATTTTTATAATTTTCGCAAAGATCTTTTGCTCTTTCTTTCGAAATTGTAATTGGTTGATAATTTGTTTCTTTTGTCGCGTTGTCTTATTCTCGTACTTTGTCTAAATAGATTGGAGAACCCTTAGTGTCTCCCTTCAAGATATCTTACTTGCACAAAAAAAAACTATCATATAATAATCAATTATCTATGTCATTTTAATTTTTTTAAATTAAAAATATATTTTAATTGAATACCGTCGTGACAGTGTAAAATATTTTATATTATCAATATATATTTTATTTTCGTATAAGTAATCAAAATTATATATTGATCAGATTTTGTTTTTGACTAACCTTTTGCTTTCATAAAAATTAAAAATTTAGAGGTATATATATATATATATAAAAGTGTAAAAAAATCGATGCATATTCTATGAATATCTATACTATCTATATACAATTGCAAACAGCTTTACATTGAATTCATACTGACATCTTACCTTTGTAAATTTGAAGCAAATATTTAATACTAATGCTCATAACGTGACACTTTTCAGCAACATTACATCAATTTCACATCAATTATTTTATTTTATTTATGATTGCTCAAACGTTAAAACAATTCTATGATTGCAGGAACAAATTAAAGTAGATGAGGCCTACCTATCATTATTTGTTTCACTCGACCGAATACTGTATAATACAGTAGTTAAAAATAAATAAACTTCATAAAAAATAACATCACATGTTACTTTCTCATTCCACCTTTATATTTTTTTCTAAGATTTATCAGAAATTCTCAAAATATATTTTATTTCTGGAGATGTATTTTCGAACACATCAAAAATTATTTTTATTATAAAAAAGTTAGATGAACATTTTCAAAATTTTAAAAAGGTGTGTTTAAAAATGTGCTTTCGAACTATATCTGTTTTCGGAACCAAAACATCATGAATAAAAACATGATAGCATAATAAAAACATACCAACATCAACATTAACATTTCATTGAATAAAAGTATTTATTATATAGATAGTCAGGAAAATAAAATCAACATCACATAACCATTTTATCGGGATGTTGCAACATAACTTCAATTGGATCCTTTGATTCATAACCGAGAAAGATACTCCACATAACCTTTAGATCTTCATTCGTCTTCAGTTCAAGGTTGGTGAAATGGATCTTCTTTTTCGTTGTCAAATGAGGATGGTTGATACTCGAGCATGACAACTCTGCGATTTTTCAGAAAAATGCAGTAGAGTATTCAATTTGGATATCAAATCTACGAGGGATGTTTCTTCAATGGCCCTAAATGGAAGCAGTGGTTTTTCACCATTGAAATACACAATTGCAAAGTGGAGATATGAACTTATTCTCTTTGGCTTTAGTGTGTTGGTGTAAATTAGGATTGATACACGCCTTATTTATACAAGTATTAAGTCACTTTGGACCTCAAAATTATTTTCTGATATCAACTAAAGTTTCGGAATTGCATATTCGAATATACCTCACGTACAATTTACAAATAAAAAGTGACTTCGGAGTCACATATCCAAATATACCTCACGTTTTCATAACAATAAGGGTGACTTCAAAGTCACATTTCCGATAACTTAATGAACCAAATTTATACCAACAATTTTGTAAACAATCATATGCAACGTAAACCAAAAGCTAACCATAAAATTAATAGGTATTAAATCGTATCAAAATTAATGCATAACAAATTAGTACCACCCCTGCCCCGCCTCGAACCCGTCCTGTTTATTTTATATGTACATTATTATTTATTTTTGATAGTTTAGAATATTAAATATGTGGTCAATGTTTTGATAATTTGATTTGTATTTATTATTTAAAATATTGAAATGTATGTGTGGAATTTTTTGAGATTGTTTTATTTTATTATTTATAATGTAATTTGATTTTGATATATATATATATATATATATATATATATATATATATGGTTTTGTGTTGTCTATGGTATTGCAAGGCACAGAACTACTGCAGACACTCCACAACAAAATGGTTTGACTGAAAGGTTTAATTGAACCATCTTGGAGAGAGTTAGATGCATGTTGACTAGTGCTAGGTTAAAGAAGGTGTTTTGGACTGAGACTGTTTCGACAGCTACATATCTGATAAATAGATGTCCTTCGACTACGTTAGATATGAGGACACCTGAAGAAGTTTGGTCCGGGCATCCACCAAATCTCGACAAACTAAGAGTATTTGGCTGCATAGCCTATGCTCACATTAGGCAAGACAAGGTCGAACCTAGAGCTCTTAAATGCATGTTCATGAGATACCTTGAAGGAGTCAAAGCTTATAGGCTATGGTTCCTAGAGTCAGGTCACAGAAGGATTATCATCAGTCGATATGTTGTTTTCAATGAAGCTGAAATAACTTTCACGAAAACGGATGATGTTGGTCGAAGTGCAGAAGTATCTGACGAAGAGCTGGAATAGGTAGAGATTCCTGTTGAGGTGGAGCATGTTGATGATGAATTGCATATCCCAAATAAAGTCGAAGAAGCAGAGCATGCTGATGAAGTTGAGGAAACTACAGATGACTATCTATTGGCAATAGATATGAAACGAAGAGTCGTCAAGCCACCTCACAGATTTGGGTATGCAAATTTTATAGCTTATGCCTTAATCTCTGCAAGTGAGGTTCTAGGTGAAGAACCAAGAGACCATAAGGAAGTTATGAGGAGTCGAAATAAGACTGAATGGATGAATTCCATGGATGATGAGATGAAGTCTTTTCATGATAACAACACTTTGGAATTGATCAAGAAACCTGTTGGAGCCAGGTTAGTCAATTGTAAATGGATTTTCAAAGTTAAGGAAGGAATCGAAGGAGTGGCGTCGAAAAGATACAAGGCAAGGTTGGTTGCAAGGGGTTTCACTCAGAAAGAAGATGTAGACTTCAATGACGCGTTTTCTCTTGTTATGAAGCATAGGTCCATTCGAATGTTGCTTGCCATGGTGGCACAGTTCGATCTTGAACTGGAACAAGTGGATGTAAAGATTGCGTTCTTGTATGGTGATCTAGATGAAACAATCCTGATGAGGGAACCTGAAGGGTATGTCGAAAAAGGAAAGGAAGATTATGTGTGCAAGTTGAATAGATCTTTAGGGATAAAACAATCTCCTCGACTGTGGAATAGGAGATTCAACAAATTCATGGCACGCCTAAGTTTCGTTAGAAGTCAGTTCGACCACTGTGTTTACTTCAGATTTCGTCCTGGTAATACATTTGTTATTTTGTTGTTTTATGTTGATGATATTCTCATAGAAAGTAACAATTTCGAAGAGGTAATGAGTGTGAAGTCTAAACTCAATAAGGAGTTCGAAATGAAGGATCTAGGAGCAGCTTCCAAGATTCTTGGGATTGACATTCGAAGAGATAGAAAGTGGTTGAAATTATGCTTATCTCAAGAGGCATATTTACGGAAGATTCTCGAAAAGTTTGGTATGTCGAATTCGAAGCCTGTTGTGACTCCAACAAACCCTCAATTCAAGTTGAGTATTAATCAGTGTCCCAGTATTGAGGTTGAAAGAGCTTATATGAATATCATCCCATATGCTAATGTAGTAGGTTCTTTGATGTATGTTATGGTTTATACTAGACCCGATATAACATATCTAGTAAGTCTTGTAAGTAGGTACATGGCAAATCCTGGAAAGGCTCACCGGCAAGCATTGAAGTGGATTCTAAGGTACATAAATGGGTCTTTGAACAGAGTCTTAATTTATGATGGAGCCTTGGTTGAAGATAGTAAAGCAATAATCGAAGGATATATCGACTCTGATTATGCAGGTTGTATGGATTCCAGAAAATCTATTTCTGGATATGTTTTCACTTTGTTTGGTACATCAATTAGTTGGAAAGCAACACTTTAGAAGGTTGGTGCATTATCAACCACTGAAGCAAAATATATTGCTTTAACTGAAGTTGTGAAAGAAGCATTGTGGCTTGAAGGTTTTTCTAAGGAGCTGAAAATTCAAGGTGAAGTTATCACTGTTAAATGTGATAGTCAAAGTGCAATATACCTGTCGAAGAATTCAGCCTATCATGAGCGAACCAAGCACATTGATGTGAGGCTGCATTTCGTCAGAGGGGTAATTGAGCGTGGAGAAATCCAAGTGTTGAAGGTTTCGACAGATCATAATGTTGTTGATATGATCACTAAGACATTGTCTAGTTGCAATTTTTTCCACTATATGCAGTTGATAAAGTTGCATGAAGAAAACTAGTTCGTTATTTGATAATAGAGTTTGTTCCAAGGTGGAGATTTGTGAGATATTGGATCGAACTCTATTGGGTCGAAGGTAGTATCTTGGTTTGACGAAGTTTAACATGCAGTCGAAGATTGCTCACATGTTGTTGTCAAAGTGTTAGAAACTGTAGTCGAAGTATGTTCTAGCTTGTAGTGTCGAAGGATGCTATTAGCATCGAATTGGGCATGTTTGTTATGTCCAATTGGTTAAGTTAGCTTGTACCCTAAGTTAGCTTGTAATGAGTATTTGTGATAAAAACCATTAGTTTAGTATGTTAGGTTTATTATAAATAGCATACCAGTCTCTCATCATTGCATACTGGAAATCCTATTTTAGGGTGAAAGGGTTATTTGTTATTCTTGTATACTTGTAAACTCATTTCAAGAATAAGAAAAGAATAGCAGTTAATAATCAATCCTTGTGTTCATCGTATTCTTCATTCTTTTTTCCTACATTAATTATTTCTTGATTATTAAGCAACAAGTTTATATTTTATTCCAAGACATCTACCTCATAACAAATACATTAAATTTGAACTACTCAACCATGTGTTATCCTTCAAAATATCTAATTAATTTGATTTTGTTTCTACCACATTTCATCTCTCAAGGAAATCAATGTTTTAGTAACAAAAGAAAAGGCATAAAACATAGTGAGATTTTACTAACGAAAGCAAAGCATAAACAATAGTGGGATTTTACTAACGAAAGCAAAGGCATAAAGCAAATGAGATCAATTAGGCCAAAATCTCAAAACCTTAACGGTGAACAAAATAAAAAGAGCTAACCTGAGGATGGAAGGATCACTTTATTGGCGGATCAAGGGTCACTCTATTGGCGGAGACAAATACGGTGGTAAATTAGTGTTGCTCACAATGTCGCGGGCGGGCGAAGGTAGAATAAAAGTAGTAGTAGAGTTTTTCGGATCATCATTTCCAAATTTTGGCTGACTAACGATAAATAGTCTCGTTTAATATAAACTATTGGTACAAAAAAAAACAATTCTAATTTATTTTTTCACCATGTAGAAAGAGAAATGACTTGATTTTACAGAAAAAATAATTTTAATTTTTTTAAAACAATCATCTTAAAAAAGGTATAATTCATGTAACTCATGTTACCGAGTCTCATTGTTATTATATTAAATCTGAATCATTCATTTAATTTTTTAGTTATTTTTATGCGTGAGAAACTGTTTTAATAAAAATTATATTCATTTATTCAAATTGATAGAATGCATTGATTAATACAAAATCAAAATTATTACAAATTAAAAATAATGAATCTACGAACAAACTCACATCATCAACGATAAAATGTCTACAAATATGACAAAATTGAAATGCTCAAAATTTTCATATCTCCAAATTTGCAGTGTTGGTGACATCAAAGTCATTGATTGAATCTTCACTGAGTCAAAATTAATCTGGCAATTTGAATCGAACAAACACCGCACCAAGACAGAAAAATAAAATAACGCTGCAAGAAAACAACAACCAACACAACGTTGCACTAAGACGACAAAATCACAAAAATAAAATAAAAAAGTAAAATCAATTATTTGAACAGAAATTAAAGAAGATAAATTAAAAGGGTGATTTTAGATTAAAAATTGATCTAAAACTATCTCTCTTAATTAGATAAAGAAAAAGAGAAAACTACACTTGATGAATAAGAGGAGATACTAGAGAGAAAACTTTTTTTAAAATGTTTGAAGGACTTACTGTCTTTTAGATGGGAAAGGACATTGGCTCGACACATTTTGTATCTATCATCGTCGCGTCCGCTAAATTAAGGCGTTGGTACATCATATTGGGTGACGACTTTTCAGTACACGGTCTTGCGTAGTTGTCAGCCATACTGATTTTTCTTAGTTTAATGTTGTGCATATATTTACTTAGAGACTTCCTTCTTGATAAGGCTAATACACCTAAGCTTAAGTTTATTGTTTAAGGAATCTTGATTTGGTCCCCTTGTAAGGTTGTTTCCTTTTTCTTTGAATATATTTCTCCCTTCTATAAAAAAAATTCGTAGTCTTTAGAAGCATCAGTTATATTTTCTTTCATGTTTACCCGTTATCAGATCACAGTTTCCAAAATTTGATATTATGTGCATTATCTTTAAGATCGGAATGTTAATTGGCGTTATTAGGCAAGAAACAATTAGAGCAACGTTTCAGATCTATTGCATATGAGAATTATTTTATCTATTTATATTTATCTACAAGCGCAGATAATTTTAGATCAAATGTTTTGGCTTCTTTTTTTTTATAATGATGCTAGGATTAATTCATTTTAATAGAAAGTGGGTTATTTCTCAATCGAATATTATAAATATATTTTTACTCAACCATAGATTTTCACTTATTCTCCTCGGTGAATTTTTTCACCTGAAATTTCAATAGGAAACAATCAAAAAGTCACACTTACATAATTTAATAAAAGGATAAATAAATTTTTAGTCTCTATAAATATTGCAGTTTCATTTTTAATTTCTTTTGAGTTCTGACAACAGTTTTAGCTTATATATAATCAAAATTATTTATTTTTCAGATTTTGTTTTTGACTAACTTTTTCATTCATAAAAGTTATTAAAAAATTAAACAAATAATGCTAACATACCCGTATATTATCTATCGTTACATCAATTTCACATTAAGAAAATATAGGATTGGTCAAGTTGATATTTAGTGGTTCAGTTTTTTCAAAAGAATAACTCTCAAATAATTGATCACTCGTCTCTCTTTTTTCTTGCTCTTTCAAAACCATTTAAATTCTCTCATTTTATAAAAGAAATATCCTATCATAAATTTGATGGATAACCAAATTCTCAACTACATCTATAAAAACATAAATAAATTCAAAAGATATTTTTTCCAAATTAAATAGGGCCACAAAGTATATCGGATATACTTAAAATAAATATTTTAAGGTCTTAAAAGTTAATATTTCAGAAGAAAAAAAAATACGTCTTATTTTTTACTTTTTCTTTCACGAAATCTCATTACAAACCACAAAAGATTTTTTTTCTTCTTCTTTTAACAATAATAATTGGAGCCAAGATATTTTTAAAAACATTTCGGATCAAATTGCCTACGGAAGAAAAATTATTAAAACTAACTAGTATTTAAACTAGTGTCATGCACAGAAGTTAGATTGATAAATAATAAATATAATAATAAATTACACTCTTATAAAACATTAATATAGTTTATTTGTTATAACAATAATATATATCTTTCAAAAATCATGATAACTTAAAATTTAATATATTTATACATGGATAAAATACTTTAATATATGAATATATTTATTTAGAAAAAGGTATGTAAAAAATTTGTAAACCTGTTTAACCTATTCTCACCCTAAGAAATGATGATCATTTAATATTTAATTACTATTTTTGTTCAAAACAATATAATTATAATTAAAATATTTAATACTCTCTTTGTCCAGTGTCCTTGATACTGGTTAGCAGCATCCATAAAAGAAATATCCTATCATAAATTTGATGGTTTACCAAATTCTCAACTACATCTCATATAAAACATAAATAAATTCAAAAGATATTTTTTCCAAGTTAAATAGGGCCACAAAGTTAAAGTTGGATATACATAAAATAATTATTTTAAGGTCTTAAAAGTTAAAACATGTTCAACATTTTAATATTTCAGACAAAAAACATGCATGTTATTTTTTACTTTTCCTTTCACGAGACCTTATTACGAACCTCAAATATTTCTTTTTCTTCTTTTAACACTAGTAATTGGAGCCAAGATTTTTTTAAAAGCATTTAGGATCAAATTGCCTATGAAAGGAAAATTATTAGAACTAGTCCTTACTTTATTCTTTCATTCTCATAAATGTTACAACGAGGACTTTGAACCAACGTATCATATTAATTTACATTATTTATGATTATATACAAAGAATTAAAAAGCTACTGTTTATTTTCTATACAATTGTTTTGAATTGAAAGAAATTATCGTGCTTGAATGTATAATTCTTTGTGTTGAAGTAGGTTGTTTTTCGATATAAGATGTGCCGAAAAGTTTAATCTATTGAATTGTATGTAGTTGTTGAAGTGTTGTAAGCATGTTGTTACACACATATTTTAATTTAGATTATAAAAAAAGGTATTTTAGCTTTTGTGTTTTGGAGTTTGGCTTTAGGAAAAAACTAACATATAACTATCAATAGAGGAAGTAACTTTTATTATTAATAACAACTTGTATTCACAGAATTTGCAGTTGCAAATGAATAAAGATTTTTTACAGTTTGTGGGTTGAGATAAATTTTGCACAAATCCTAATATCTTTTCTTCTTTAATTTTATTTATTTTCATTGTCATTGTGTGGTAATAACAATCTTGTTCATCAAGACTGATAGAAACTCATCATAGATTTTGGTGGGTTTTCAACATCTGGTATCAGAGCTCCCTTTTAGTGATCAAGGGAAGAAGAAGAAGACAATCGTGATGGCAATGAATCATTCGAATGAGCCTTTTCCAACGAGTCTTCTGATTCTGAATACTCATAACTATGAAAATTGGTGCAAGCAAATGAATGTTGTTTTCTGTTATCAAGATCTTTGGGATCTTGTGAAAGAAAGAGTAACACCGCTTGCAAAAGACACAACTGATGAACAAAAGACTAAAACAAAGAATTGAAGAAGAAAGATTATAAAGCACTATTTATAATTCATCAATGTGTTGATCCAGACAATTTCAAAAAGGTTAGTGATGTAAAATCTGTAAATAATGTGCTAATATTTTATTTTTATTTTTTTAATTGAAAAATTAAATCTATAATTACAGTTAATTCCTTAATCATGGTGATATAGTCTAGCTTTCCTGAATTCGATCCTCGGCTCCCTCAAATAGTTTATCTCTTTTACTTTAATGCAAAAAATAATAGTTTATCACTACGACTATTTTTTACAATCGTTGTTACACATTGGTTATTCTTTGTATATATTAAACATCAAGTACTCATTCTTCCACTGATAAAAGAAACAAACCTTAACAACAATGCCACCGGAAAAAAGAAAACAACAATAACACTAATTGTTGTTGTCCAGTCTCGTTTCATTGTCTCATTTCAAGGGTGTAAAATCATGATCTGGAAATTTATGTGCTTGTGACAACCATATGGTTTCGTTCCTATGCAAGAGGGGTCAAAATAAATGAAGATTTTTTTGGAGATGTACAAATTGGTGGAGTGGTGAAACATTTAATTTGTTCATATGAGACAAAAATTGGAAGATGAAAGTGTTATGATGCCATAGTTGGAATCTATTGGGTATTTGAAGGTTATGTATACAGATTCAAAAAAGAAGAACAAGAATTTAAATAACAAACTAAAGTCAGAGAGATTTTCTGGAAATTTGAAGATGTTATGTTTTCTTATCTCTTTTTTGTTTAATATTTACTTTGTTATAAAATGTGATAGTTGAATTATGGTTTGAAATTTGAAAATGTTATGTTATCTTATATCCTTTATGTTTAATATTTTATGTACTTTGTTATGAAATGTAATAGTTGAAGATGTAGTGAACAAGAATATGTAACTAACGGACCGTTTCTTACGAGTAAATTCATCACAATAATTTTCAATTATAAAACTCGTGCGTTCGCACGGGTCCTGTTATGGATGACTGTATTTTCACCGTTTATGATTAGAATACAAAATATAAAATTAAAATAACAAACTAATAATTAGAATAGGATTTTTTTTTAAAAATGGAAATCAAATTTAATGGATACAGAAATATGTGATTAAAATAAAATACAAAATTAAATTAATAAAAGGAAGAGACAAATAAATCTTAAATCAAATAGAATTGTAATGAAAGGTTATCTATGTATTCCCACAGATACTGGTGTGATACGCACATTTTTGTTTTTAAAATGTGAGTAAGAAAAATAAAATTTCTCTACCAAAATAATTTAATATTTTTAATCGGTATAATACAATGATTTACATTTTAAATAGATAGAAACAAATCTAACTTGTTAATATAAACTTTCAATTATAACACCTTCATTGTATGCTACAACCATATCTCTAAAAAGTCTTGGGCGAAAATTAACTAAATGGACCAAAGTAGAGACTCAATTGTTCTCATTGTAGAATCATTAGTGCCTGTAACTATATGTCATTATTTTGCTCATTTTTGTTACCAGAGGAAGAACCATTCGCAAGCAATGTTTAGAATTAGAAGTTTTACTATCAAATAATTTTCAGACAAGACACAGTACACACACAAAAATTCGTGCGTCCACACGAGTTCTGATGTGAACCGCGCGGATATATCACTAATTTGTCACGAGAATTCAAACAAATTATAAAATATCAAAATATTATTGTAAAAACATAGAGAAAAAAATAGACCGCAAGAAAACTGTATACGTTTTAGAAAATTTCTATTGTTAAGAAAATTTATTAAACACATAATTTGTAAAAAATCAATTGTGAAAAATAGAAAAATAGAAAGAAAAAAAAATTAGCAATGATAGAGTTGTAATAGTAAAAGGATTTATAAAATTTAATAAATGAGACAAACAAATATCTAAAATTAAAATTAGTTGAAAATCAATAAAAAAAATAATCCTACACGATATTTGTGCGTTCACACAAATTTTGATCTGATTACCCGTGCATTCAACGGTATTGATGTGTTACCCGTGCATTCACAAAAATTTTGGCCAGATGTATCAGTATTTTTTAAAAATAAACAAATTATTAAAAATATTACCAGTATATTAATACATATAATTTTGGTTTTGTATATTTCACTTATTTTAAAAATATCATTAGTATCTTTAGTATATTATTACATATAATTGTACATAAATGTATAGATACCATAAGTAAGTGTTTAACTAAAAATATTTTTTTAAAACATTTTTTTAAAAAATTCCTAATTTGTATACGTTTTAGTCATATTACTATGATCTTGCTGTACTTTAGTTTTGCATTTGTTAGCTTAGCCTTA
This sequence comes from Vicia sativa, assembly GCA_021764765.1. Lineage (NCBI taxonomy): Eukaryota > Viridiplantae > Streptophyta > Magnoliopsida > Fabales > Fabaceae > Vicia > Vicia sativa. The sequence goes on along the minus strand of CM038792.1, from coordinate 136,485,901 downwards.
CTTAATCTCAAATTGTAGCATTTTTAACACTAAATATTCATTTATTCATTCACAATGGAGTACCGCTTAACTTTAACATCAGGTTTTGTAACTGTAATTTATAACATCAAGAAGTTTGTTGGGTGGGCTTCAACATCAGGTTTTGTAACTGTAATTTATACCATCAAGAAGTTTGTTGGGTGGGCTTCAACATTCAATGGTCTCAAAGTTGCAGAAGCAACACCAGTTTAAGCTTGAAGTGAATATAATTTATTTGAACACACGGGAATATAATTTATAAAATATATACAATCAATAAAGTTTTATAAAACAATCCACCACTACAACCGTGGTCGGCCTCTACAACAAAAATATTCAAGCTTCATCTATATCTCACGTCCTGCATAATTTTAGCTCGAGAAATAGAGTAAGAACATGCAGAAATAATGTTAAATAACAAACAACATGTTATTCCTGGATACAGATGATGTTCGAAAATCACTTATTTTTTGATATCGGCGATGACACTGTGATCCGCTTATCAAAGAGTGAATGCTCACTTTCTCCCTACTGCGGTGGTTCCCAGACTGTACCGATGTTCAGTAGCCCCAATGTCACAGTAGAGTGTATAATCTACAGATTCTCGATAAACATATGTGCAGATAGTCACCAAAAGAAAACAATTCAAAGGCAATTCAAAGGTAAGTACAATACATGCAGAAAATAGGTTATCTAAATAGGTATGCAAGCATTCCGCTTGTTGCTGTTACCTAATTGATGGCTCCAAACATATTTGACTAATCTATACTATCTCTCAAGAACAATGTCATTTCTTAAAAATTAGAGCGCAAATCACATTTAAATTTTAAAGCCTGCCCAGGTTTGTTAATAAATAAATGGGGATTGCGCTTGGTAATCAAGGATCTAAAATAACATCTAACACATTCAAATAACAATCAACTTATCAATAGTCCTCCAATCCAACAATATTGATACAAAAACATAAACTCAAACCAGAAACAAAAATTAAAAGCTTGAAACCTAACAGATAAGAGATAAAAGTATACTCATAAGACACTATCGTCGACTCGCATTCCATGAACGTTTGTCAAACAGTGATCACAAAACACCATCTTGTATTACACGTTGAACCAGCTCAATCGGAATCTATGGAATGGATAGAATGGAGTGAGGAAGATGATGATTGAGTATAAAGGGTTTTTAGGGTTTAATCAAAACCCTAAAAACACAGAACAACCTAATAAAACATGGAAAATAGGTGAATGTTATAACCGAATAATCTGAAAAAACAGATCAAATAGGTGAAACAAAAATCAAAACTGGATCTGATGCATTTCTTCTTCCACCAAAGTCCTCGGCACTTTCACTTTGTCTGACGTAACCCCAAACTTCATCAAATCAACAATAAGATTTTAAAGAAGACGAAGAGATGGGCGAGAGAAGAAAGAATAGGAAGAGGAAGAGAGAAGAAAGAGAGAAGAAGAAGAAGGTGGTTATGGAACTGTGTTCAGTCGAGAGAAAGGGAAAGAGAAAAAAGAGGACGAGAGAGAGAGAAAAGAGAGATAGTGAGCGTACATATAGAGAGTGAAGATTCTCTTAAATTTGAAATTTGAATTAAAGTAAGTAGACATTCATAGAAGAGAAAAGAGGAAAAAAAAAAGTTTAATTTTAACCAAGTGACATCATCAATTCATTTCAACCTAATGATTAAAGACAAAAATTAGTATGTAATTCAAATAGAATTTTATGATATCATTAGTTGGAAAAAGTTTTTTTTTTTTTTTAGATATAATATACTCTCATTTTGGTGAGGTGTTGCAAGATGAGCAAGGGTTAGCAAAGGGTTTTCCACACCCTTAAATTTTTTTATATGATAGATATTTTGTACTTTCAGCTGATATGTTAAGTTGAATGTTTAAGCTGAAAATTTATGTTAAGTGTTTAAGAGAGTTAAGCAGATTAAGACTTCATTACATTAGACTTTTATTACATAAGAGTTAAACATATCAAAAACCATAATCAAATCTAAATTCTCTCACTGAGATAAAGTTAGACCAATAATAGTCATCCTCCTCACCATCATCAGAACTGAAAAAATCAACATTTGTCTTCTCAACCTTCTTCTTCTTATTTTTCTTCTCCTCACTCTTAGAGCTCTCATTAGTCTAAAAACAACACCCTCTGCATCAACATCTTGAATATAAGGATGGTTTGGCACCACAACACCGACCTCTACAATAACATCTTGATTTTGAGGCGAGTTTGAAACCACAACACTCTTTACAGCAATATTTGGATTCTCATCATTGTTGGTGGCGCAGAATAACTCATTTTGATTCTTTTGAATGAAGTTATTTTTGTGTGTTCGGTTCTTCCGCTTTTATATTGTTCCATCTGATTCTTCATCTTCTTATCTTGGAACTTTAAAAATCAAAACTGTTAAGCATTATTTCTTTAATTCTACACGCTTTCTTTTCTCTTGGAACTTGGAAAGATTGCATATCTCGAGATGTTCAAATTTTATTATTTACTTAATGGAAATGTGGACCTGTAATATAAGTTTAGATATCATATAAAAATTGGGTTAGTGTTGATTCTAGTATGAAAATTTTATATTTATTCATATACTATATCACAACGGTTAGTATGAATAACTGTTGTTATAAGGCGCGTGCTTTCCATATTACTACAGCGGTCATTGGACTGTGATTGTATGTACTGCATATACTACCACACGCTACATAACAATGCATGGTCCCGCATGGTTATATATCTTTCTCAATCATTATTAAAGGCCTTTTCCGTAGTAGTGTGAAAATTATAGGAAAGACTTTTGGAGGTGTAGAAAAGGTAAAAAAAAGGTGAGGTTACAAATTCACAACAAAACGTATGAATTGCTTCAAATGGAAGATAGAGAGAGCATATCTAATTTCTTCACTAGGGTTACAAAACTAGTGAATCAAATCAAGTTTTGTGGAAAAACGTTAACAACAAAAGAATTTATTTTAAAGATCTTGAGATCTTTGGCTCTGAGGTTCGACCATGTGGTAGTTTCCATAGAAGAGTCAAAGAACATGTCAACTTTGTTGAAAGAAGAACTTCAATGGACGCTTGAATCTCATGAACAGAGAATTACTAATAGAGTTGCAGGCAAGTCGAAGAGTGATGTGGCTTTGTAAGCGCAATCAACAAGAGACAAGAAAGGTAGAGGAAAGTGGTTTGACAACAAAGGTAGAGGAAGCTACAACAATTCGACTAGTAGATAAGACCAACAGGACGGAATTGTGTCAAAACAGAAAAGACCTCATACCAAGGTAACTAAAGATATGGTGATGGAGGTAGAGGAAGAGGTGATGGTAGAAAGTTGATCAATCCTTACCCTACAAGTCAGGCTTGAGTTAGGCCCAATCATATTTATTAACAGCTTGTATCTTTTTTCACATACACACCATGTTCGAACACACATTTATAAAATCCTTTCTCCTTTAGAAACCAATTAATTATTTTGTTCCAAGATCTTAGGGCTTGATTAAGCCAATACAACGCCTTCTTAAATATATAGAACTTGGATTCCTGATTTTTCTCAACAAAATCGGATGGTTGTGCCACATACACCTCCTATTTCAAAAGGGCATTCAAAAACACAGTTTTGACATCCATTTGGTATATGGACAAATTGTTATTATTTTCAATACCAACAACAAGCCTAATGGTTTCAATTATAGCAACTGGTGCAAATAATTTTTCAAAGTATATGTCTTATCTTTACAAAAATCCCTTTGCAGCTAATCCAACGTTATGCTTGATTATTTCACCTTTGGGATTTTCCTTCACTTTGTACATCCATCTTACACTAATTAACTTATTTCTTTTAGGTATATCAACTAGTTACCATGTCTTATTTTTCTCAACTGACTTCAGCCCCTCCTTCGTAACACATTTTCACTTTGGACCACTCAAGGCCTCGTCCATTTTCACTGGTTTAGATTTATCCATGATCACAAAATGAACAACCCACAATCTTGTAGTCTCGCGGACATGCCTATTTTCCTTATTGATATTCTCATATTTCCTTCAATTTAGACTTCAATGGCTGCATTTTCCAACATTACAGGAACAACTCCAACACCATTTGAATTAAATTAAGCATGCTGCAAGTCCCTCAATTCATCAAAAATCACATCTATATTAATTACAATTTTTGTTGACTGTGTCATAAAGTTTGTAGCCACACGTAGAGTGATACCCAACAAGTATCATTTACTCTCCCTTGTCATCTAGCTTCTTTCTAAGTTTATATGGAACATGTCTATACACAACCAAAATAAATACCTTCAAGTGACTCATATTTTGCTTGAATTCAGGCCAAGATTCTTCGGGTGTAATATTTTAAAGCTTCTTTGTTGGACATTTATTCAACAAATATGTAGTTACTTCTCCCCATAATTATTTTGGCAAGTTCTTCCCTTTAAATATGTTTCTCAACATGTGCATAATAGTTCGATTCTTCCTCTCGGTGACTCCATTTAGTTGAGGCATATATGGTGGCACTACCTCATGTATAATTCCTTCTTGATCACGAAATTTCCCAAAATCATTTGAGACATATTCACTTTCATCATATATTTTTAGAGTTTTAGTTTTGTGATCACTTTGTCTCTCCATCATGAATTTGAACTTCTTATATACTTATATCACCTCATATTTTCTTTTAATCAAGTAAGTCCATAAATTTCTACTAAAATCATCAATGAAAGTGAAAAAGTACATATTTCTTATGATTGAGTCAACTTTCATCGTCCACAAACATCAAAATACACCACCTCAAGATGACAATTGGTTCTGAATCATGCATCTTTGCTAAAGCTGCCTCGGTGTTTCTTGTCATAAACACACTCTTCACGTACTTCAGTTGGCATATTGATCAATGAGAGCCATGTAACCATGTATTTTCTTGCATAACATTCATGTCCTTGAAATTAAAATGCATAAGCTTATAGTTCCATATCCATTCTCCCCTACTAGAATTCATTGCAAGACACTTATGCTCCATTACTTTCAATTCAACTTTGAAAGTTCTGTTTTGAGCCATATGGGACTTTATGATCGAAGTCTCATTTGCATCCATAAATTTTAGCACTTTGTTTTCCATGTGAATATTGTTTCAAGAAATTAGCCAATGCTTAAAATATTATACTTGATTCCTTAAATATACAACACATATTTAATTAAGGAACTCATTATTCTTCCACTTGATTGATACATTGCAAATGTTCTTTGCTGCAAGTGTGATATTATCCATAAATATCACTTTGTCTTGCAATGCTTGATTTATTTTAAAAAAATCAATCCTTACTTCCTGTCGTGTGCATTGAACACTCAAAGTCAAGGCATCATTGATCACCGTATTGGGTATCTTCTCGAGTAGTCACCCTTATGTTTTCTGGTGATTGTATCTGGTTTTCGCTGCATTTTTCTACGTTGTTTTCTGATTTAGCAATAACCATTAACATTGTGCCCTCACCACCTTCTTGCCTTAAAATTTTGCTTCAGTTTCTTATGGATAATTCTTGTTGGGATGACATTCGCTATCAAAATGTTTAACATGGATACCTTAAATTTCAAATTTAGTAGTTTGACATGTTCTGTACAAGTAAACACTACATCAAGATGTTAGAAGCTACCACCTTTGTTTTCATGACTAGTTTCGATATTAATTTCTTCTTCGTTAGTGTCAAGAAAAAACTAGTTCTCTTTCTTCTCGTTCGACATGATTGACTATTGTTACAATTCAATGATACTGATGCATACAGTTCTGAAAAAAAGAGTGATAAAATAATGGTAAGGTGAAAAATGAAGAAGAGATGTGTGAAAAGTTGAATGAGAGTGATGAGAAAAGTTGAATGAGTGATGAGAAATGTGAATGAAGGTTCATAGAGGTGGTGAGATGTAGAACAGTTACAGTTTTGAAATGGACTGTTGTGGTAAGGAAGAAGCTCTCACCTTATCAAAACTTGATAGTTGTGACTTTGTGATGATATTATCTATTTTAATTTTCAATTTAAACAAGAATTCAAATGGATTTGCTTTGAATTTTAACTACATACATTTTTTTAAAAATAAAATATCAGTATGGATAATATGTGGTGGTACTTGAACCCGAGGGCGTGCCTCTGCGGCACAAAGTTGTAATTAGTAAGTTAGCTCAAGTTTGTTGTCTTTGGGAGGTCGCGGCAGTAGGTATTCATTGCGTTGGAGTTGTCTGTTTTGGGGCACTATTTTGGCCCGGTGCGATGTCTGGTTTGGTGCATATGGTGTTTAGTTGATGTTAGAGCTCTTCTTAGTTTTTGACATTTGATATGATTACGGTTTATTCTATTTTGGGGTGGTTTTTGGAGCTGTATTTTATACTAGTTTTGGTTTTGAATTATGGTGGTATGTAAGAACTTTATTAATGCATATCTTATGCCTTTGTTTTGACTCTTTATAAAATTTATTTTCACCTCTTAAAAAAAGTTATTTTGATCTAATATATGCATTTAATAACATTAAATAATATATAGACAAAGACCGAGACAACATGGTAAACAAGAGAGGAGGATAATAATATGGAATGCCACCCTATAAACTAATAAAATAAATAATTTATTAATGGTCTAAAAAAGTGGTTACATTTAATTTTGTAGAGTACATGTTGAAGTTATAAAAATAAATAACATTGTACTAGTTAGTGGTAGTTTCATTCAACGTTGCTCCACACAAACATAATTGTAAAACTATCTTTCAACAAAAATTGATTTTACGTTGAAAATATGATTTATATATTTTGAGTCTAATTGTGGTTTTACTAATTGTGGTTTATACATTTCTTGCATGAATGAGTTATGACATGTCTTTAATGCTCAATTATTTGATCAAGAGATGCAATTTTGCACATAATCATAATTTATATAACTTAATTGAAATGTCTCATGTTTAAATGGAGCAAATAACTACTTTTGAGCTACAAATTTGTGTTAAATAGAGTAACTAAGTACTTTTGAGCTACAAATTTGTGAATCTGAGAGTCGGGAAAATTTGAAGTGTCTATGTTTAATAATATTTTACTTTTACTATCTATTTTAATTGTAGGATTCTTAAACTGTTTTATTTTATGAAACTGTTTTAGATTATCTTTATATCTTGGTAAATGATGAGAGAAAACATGATTCTGGTAGTCACTGTCTCACTGAATGGTTTTGCGGTAGAGGAAAATTTCTATAACAATTTTTGAACAATTTTTAATGACTAGACGTTCACATTTGATATTAAATTTTAGAGTCAAAATTAACAAATTAGTTATGAGTGCAGCTATTACATCATGACTCACATGTTGAACATTATATCGGCTACTATTGTTGGTTCATGGGTACAAGTAAGTAATATAATTGTTTTAACAAGTTGTATCAATTAATTAATACTATTTTTATGTAGATATAATAATTTAATGTTATGTCAAATTTGTTTATTCAAATATTTCAGGATTCAAATCCATTTCAAAAAGATGAAGTTAAAAATGTTCAAGTACGTTGTGCAAACATTATATTGGAACATATTGAAGTAAGTGTGAACAATGATATGAATTAGGTGTAATTTTGTGTTAGATGTTAGTTGTTGGCTGCTCGCACGATTATGTGATCTTTTTTGGCCATTTTTTAAAGTTTCTTGTTTTGATTGTATTTTGATAAGTACGTAGTTGTCGTTACACTTGTTTATACTTTTTTATAAGACCATTATTATCACTATTGAGTTTATATTTTAGTGCAACCGAATTTACTTGCTAGCACAATATGTGTACTTATTTTGATTACAATGATGTTTTAATTTGATTGACAATAGTTTTATTTTTATGGTTTTATTTTTGAAGTCTTGGTGAGATATATGAAACCAGATGATTCTATGATGTTGCATTATTATTATTATTATTAATTTTTTTAATGTTACATCTAGTCTTAAATATATATAAAAATATGTGGCATAAAAAATGCAAAAAAAAAAAAAAACTACTTGTTAGGTCAGTTATAAAAGGGTATAAGTACTTCTTATTGACTAGATTTATTAAGTCGGGTGGTGCGTACTCGACCTAACAACAATTTCTAAAGTCAGGTCCAAAACCGACTTAAGAAGTCAAAACTTCTTATGTCGTCAATTTTTAGGTCGGTCTCGAGAACCAACTTAATGAGTCATTTTTAACCGAATTAACAAGTGTTTTTCTATTAGTGCAATAGTCCACAAAAGAATTAAGCCTTTTAATGTTCAAGTTGAATTATTAAATATCTTTAAAGAAAAAGAAAGCTCAAGTGAACAAAGATAAAATGACATAAAGATAAATGCTCAAGTGAACAAAGATAAAATGACATAAAGATAAATGCTCAAGTGAACAAAGATAAAATGACATAAAGATAAATGCTCAAGTGAGCAAAAGGCAAATATCATGATATGTAAATGCTAAAGATAAAGTACAAAAAGTAAAAGCATAAAATATAGTGCATAAAGTAAAATTATTTATTAATGAATTAGAAGTTAGTAGTTAATAGTCAATGATTACAAGCATGATCTACAATGATTGAATGATGACCATGAACCAAGGTTAATGCAACTCATTAGAGGATTGATAAAATCAACGCCTCATAAGTGATTAATGATGATTGAAGATTGAACTTAGGCCAAGGTTGATGAAGAGTTGTTAGAGGATTGATAAAATCAAAGCCTCCTAACAACAAGCTTCAAAGGTTTTGAACTATGGTTCAATAATCAATCATACTTGGACAATTTTAAACCTAAAATTTGAGCCACTAATGATCACTTAAAAAGAAAGAATAAGAAGGGGATAATATGAATGAGGAAATGAGAATGTCACAAAGGAACCAAAATTAGGTCTAACTTCACCAGAATCAACCATCCATTTTAGTAAATTTGGACTTTTGACTTATGTCCACACATATGTCCACACATCACCAAGTCAAAACCAATAAAAAGAATAAATAAAATAAAGTGATATAACATATAAAACATCTTTTAAAAATGGTTAATTAATTTGAATTTACTAATGAAATATATAAAGTGTATCAAAACACCAAATAAAAATCCCAAAAAACTATCAAAAGTCAAACTAAGTCAAGAAGTATTGAAATTTTCTATAGAATTTTTAAAGATTATAAACTAATTTTAAAAAAAAATACAAAATCAAGTGAAATAAACCAAAAATCACAAAAAATAGCAAAATTAAAATTAAAAATCAAATGAGATCACCAACAGTTGTCAAACTATCACTGGATCCTTCCATAACTTTATTAGAATTTTTAAAGATTTAAAAACATTTTAAACAATTAAAAACAATTAATGAGAAAAATCATAAAAAATATCAAATCATAGAATAAAATTATAAATAAAAAATTAGAATCAGAAAGAGAATATTCAAAAATACTTTTGTGATTTTTTTCATAATTTTTAAGTTTGAAATGAATATTATATAATTTTTTGAAACTTAAAACAGTTAAAAACAAAAACAAGGAAATAAAATAAAAGACAAAATAATGTGGAGTGTTGGATGCATCCAACTAACGAAAAATAATCAGATCACACAATCAACATTATAATGCACCATAGAATTTAATGTAAATAATACACAGGATCATATTTAAATCCAACCAGTGAAAACAAGACAAATGGAGCGTTGTCATTGGTTGAATACTCCATGTCATTGTCTTCAACCTCCAACTCTCAAAAAACCCCAATGAAATTGTGGTTTCTCAAATGGTAAAATCAAGCACTCATAGTGGTATCATTGGATGCGTATTTTTAAGACGGTCTCAACCATATCCTCACGCTAAATTTATATAAACCACAACTCAGTCAATTTGAAAAAAACCAAAAGAAAACTGAAAGTGAATTTTGAAATTAAATGGTCAAACCTTAATGAAAATGAAAACCAGATGAAGCACGAGCTTCAGAGATGAAATGACTATAACTTAACAATTTATTTGGGAGAAAATGGTTGTGAATTCTACTTGAACAAAGTAAGAAATTTTTCTCTGAAACTGGACTTGGATAGTTCGATTCAGGCTTGCTCAAGAATTGATTCTTGTTGGAGAAGCTTCGGGGAAGTTCAATGATGCTTATGGAATAAATAATTTGGAATAGGAAGTGCTCTGAACAAGAAAGTTTAGGAAAAAATAAGGTATGAAGGAAGTTTGGCAGAGGTTTTTTGGCTCTCTAAAACTTAAAAAATGAATGAGGAATGATCCTTATTTATATCTAAACATGATGCAAGGCTCAAGCGTGCGAATTAGATGAGAAATCAATGAAATCGTGTGAACCTGCTAAGTGAAAAAAGAATGACTTCACATGGCTCAAAATGCAATAATTTGGATGATTTAAGGGTTGTTTCTCATTATGGCAAGTCTCTAAACATGATTAGGCACAAAATTGATCCTTAAAAAGGATTGTAATTGAGTTTAACTTGATTCATAATTTTGACTGAACATGAAACTTACAACTATACACCAAAGCATTCCCTAAATACTTATACAAAGTAACTAATGCATTTGCGCCCTAATTATATTGATCAGAATTTGACAAATCCCTAAACAATAATAGATATTTAGTCTTTAGAAGACTGAAGTTCATATCTGCAAAAATAGTACACCCTAAAAGCAACAACATATAGGTCTTATTCGCACAATCAAATCTATTAACTATATGATGTCTCTCAAATAAAACATATAATCATTATTGGGTGTAATACTCACCCTACACTTCATGGTTTGTACATTGTCATCCTATATGCTGACTCCAATAACTCCTCTCCAAGTTCAACAACTATTTCTTCATTTATATTTACAAGATGATTGTAGAAAACACCCATAATTAGAAGGTGGAGTAAATATGAATCATCATAAGTTAATAGCCATTTCACCAAATGACATGTGAAATTTCGATGACTCGAGATTCCACATTTTCTCGAATGCTGAAATAAGGTAGGCATCGACCATTTTAGACTGGTTCTTTGAATTGAGGTTAAACCATAATCATCTAAATTGCAGTGTACCAAATATGTGAGATATGTCGGAACGCATTCAGTTAATTTCTTTCTCCATTATACTATCTTTAACTCTTTCTTTAAGTCAGACTCCTGGAAATATTTTAAATTATAAAATAAACAAAGTAATTAAAAATTATAATCTATTATCAATTGAAAATCAATTACATAAACTCCCTAAATTATCCTTTTATCACAAATTCTTTACACTAATGATTCTCGCTGGAATGTATACAAAGTGTTTGAAAAGTTTTGAAAAGTGTGAGGTGTGAAAGTATTTTGATTGGAGAAAGCAACAGAGTCTTATTTACCCACTCAAAATGGTCATTTCTTGTTATTTTCCTTCTTCTTTAGAATAAGACTAACCATACCATTAGTTGACAGGTAACTTTATCCGTTTGGATGTAAAGGGACAATCGAATGGTCGTCGTATGGTCATTGAAGGCAACATGTAAGGATACTTTAGCAATTCGAATGGACGGTCATCACTTTTCATAGGCAACAATCGAAGGACGAGATCATATATTCGTAGGCAACATTGAGGGTCATCGAGGGACTATGATCTTTGTATCGAAGGGACTATGATGATGTTATTCGTAAGCGTCTTTGCTAATGGTACCCCTACGTTCGAGGGACATGATCATTGTATTCAAAAGGCAACAAGAGAGGATACCCTAAGGGTCAAGTGTACAAAGTGTGTTTAGTTTAGATATTTTAGTCTTGAATTAGGGTGATCTAAGGGTTGATTTTATCTTGTCATGCAAACCATAGTTACTAGTAGTCAGATATATATATATATATATAGGAAGTAAAAGTGTGGAATGTAAAGTCAGGAAAGTAAAGTCCTACGCTATTACATGGCTTTGGGGAAGATACATAATATATGTGCGGAAAGTAAAGGCAGAAAGTATATATCTACGCTGTTACAGAATAAACCTTGCGACCTATACATCGTTTTCTAGAATTGTAAATGCGAAATAGTAGACACATAATTAGAATAATAAGAAAAATGTTAGTGAAAACATTTTGGAAATTAGTAAAAATATATTTAGGGTTAGTAAACCTAATTACAAGAAAGAATATATTTTTTTGGAATTTTGTGGATTGATTTTAATTGAGAAAAATAATTAAAGTTTATTTTTTAGTTAATTAAACAATTAATTAAAATAAAAGGGAAAACAAATATTTTTTTGCATAAAAAATTAAATAAGTATTTTATTTACCTAATTCTGAAAATAAAACTACTTTTGTGATTTTTTATGTATTTAAAAAAAATTATTTGAAAGGAATTAAATAAATGAAAAGAAAATTGATAAAATAGGAAAAATAAGAAAAAACAAGGGTTAGTTGTGAAAAATAGCAAAAAACAATTACAATGGTCCTGTTGGGAATCAATCCCAAGTTTTACAAATAAATAGCATATTCCCTTCACCATTCGCGCTATCTGCCTTGGCTGTCATGGAATCAGAAACGAATTATTATATAATAAACACGCGTTTCGTTTTGGATTTCTCAAACAAGTCGAGAGTAAGACCCATATGTTTTTGGAATAGGCAAATCAGAATGCTATTTTTTGACACGCAAGCAAGAGAGAGAGGGCCACGCCTGAGTCAACGGGTCAAACGATCGAGCGACGCCGGAGTCAACACTCCGGTCGTCTTCTCCGATGAGAAAAATTTCGAATCTTGCAAAATCAACATTAAACGCAAAAATAGAGTATCTAGATTGACTAATTAAGACCTTGCGGTCTCAATGGTGGCATCAGTTTTTATTGAAAAGGCTTGTATCATTGAATACGAAGCTTTTCAAACTCCAAGCCCTAATCATGGTGAAGCGCGGTTCTTGCATCATAACTTCATAACGACAGTACTAAACGATCCCAAACATGATTATTAACACATGTATATGCATTGAATCGATTAATATTGTTCTTGCAGGAAAAACCTTATTAAAGATATTTTAGGGATTTGGAAGCTCAAGTGTCGTAACTCAAGTTCCAAGCTTATGATTGTCTTGCTTATCCATGAGCCCTATTTATATCATTCCTTCCATGAAGCTATTTCTTCCTTCCAGAATCGCCTGTTAACCATGGCTTGAAGGCAAGGAGCTAGCATTAACTTGTAATCATTCACTTAGTAACGCCTCATAAAGACTCTAGGAACTCTTCATCTTTATAACGTCTGCTCAATCCTTCATACTGAAGTAACTGCCGAACTACTCCTCGGATCCAGGACGACCTCATGACCTTCCCCGAGATCCATGTCGGGTAAGGACCTCATCCTTAAGTCCGAGACCTATCCCGGGTCCCTACAATCTCCTCTCCAGACATCCATCTCGGCTGAGGATTTTATGCATGATCATAAGCCCCCTTGGTCGCTCGGTTTTAAGCTCCTTAAATCTGTGTCGACCAAACAGTTTGAAACCTTAATCCCTTAGCGAGATGTACACACTTTCGAACCTTTAAAAGGTGTGGCACGTGACTCCAGCCCAACGGTCATCTGTATTTAGCATGATTGCCCTATAAATAGGGAAAACCTGATTTTACGCCTTCTTTCCCTCCTACTCATTATATTTCATTTATTTGTTCTCCACAAATTCCTCCTCTACATATTTTCAAACCCTACTGCAATCTTTGTCGTCAGTTACTTCAAAAACCTTCCTTCCAATCAGTCGATCATCAACTCAGGTATCCTCTTTTCTTTACATTACTTTTTGTTTCAATCCAAACATGGTCATCATTAGGGAATACGATGACTTTGGTCGCAAAATCCACTTAGGAAACGAGGAACGTAAAACCCTGTTTGAGGAATGCATGCGCGAGATGAGTGATGCTCAGAGAATCGACCTAAAGAGAGTCACGATAGGGTTTTGTTTTTTACTCGATAGTGATTGACCACGACTCTTCGTGTTCGGTGGAGCCGATAATGGAAACCAACCGATGATCAAAGGAGAAGTCAGAGCTTTAAGCCAAGTCTAATACGGGATGAAGAAATCGCGACCACGCCTCTATGGAATATCTCGTCTACAGGAGACGAAGATGATGTGATTTTGGAGTCTTGTGAGTCCGGGAAGAGTGTCTGTATGATCCGTCCTCAGGGAGTCGAGACGAAGTGGTTTTACTTTTATACTGGAGTGATCGAGGAGTTTGGCATTCAATTCCCGCTCTCCGACTTGCGATATCCTCCGTACCATTAACTCGGCTCCCTCAACTCCGTCCCAACATCCGGGGTTTCATCCGGCCTTGAGTAATTTGCCGAGCCCTATCCATAACCCCCACCATTGGTTTGTTCTTTTCTTTTTCAAATAAAAGCACGAAAACTGGTTGCCATCAGCGGCATCCCAAAAAGAAGTTTCCTCCAAGCCTACACCTCCAACTTTAAAGGCTACAAAGAGCGCTTCATTCGAGTAAGATGTGGGTCTCGGTGCCCTCATGTTATTTATGGTACTGATGGACATCATAAGTTCCCTTTGTACTGGACTTGCGACCCACTCCCTATCTCCGGCTTTGATTACGACAGCCTGAGTGATAACGAGATCCTTTCTTTAGAAATACTGGACTCCTTCAGGCCGATTCGGGTCAAGGATTTACTTGCCTTGTCTCCCGAGGAAGTCCCCGACTTCCTAGGTAAGAACTTATCAATTAGCCTTATTCTGCTACGCTTTATTTGTATACTTAATTTCCTTCTTTCGTTTTATTTCCCACAGACAAAATGACTGATATGTCCGTGAAAGAGCAGAGGAAGCTAATGGCCGAAGCTCGTGCTGCCCGAATGGGTGACGGTGGTCCCTCCGAGACCAAGTCCAACTTGGACGGGCTGGAAGTGCGCGTCCCGAAGAAAAAGAAGAACGTCACGATCCGTGACCCTGCTCCAGAGACAAACATCATCACTGCTTCCCCACTGAAGCGCCCCGCCGAGCCTGAACCAGCCCCCGAGTCTATACCAAAGAAGCTGAAGACCGTCATGGGAAACGAGACCAACTCGGCAGATTGGGCTATCTCCAATTTGCTAAAGGAGACTGGCGATAGCTCTGGTCGAGCTTCTACAGAGAATCGGTTATCTCAACGCCACCACCGACGTGAACAAGCTGACCCATCTGGGTTCGCAACAGATCACCAAGCAGCTGAGTTCGTACCTGATGAGGTGTGTCGTGCTCACCCGAAGTTTATTCGAGTCTGGTGATCACGTGGAGAAGAAGAAAACCGAGCTGGAGGCCGAGGTCAAAAGGTTAGCTGACAACGAGCAGTTCCTTCTTAATGCCAACAACGTATTCAAGGGTAAGCTTTCAGAAACTGCCGATGACATCTCAAATCTTGAAAAGAAGAATTCAGAAGCTAGCAGCCGAATAAAGACTTTGGAAGACGAGCTTGCCCAGATGTCAACCAAGTTCCAAGATTCTGAGAAGTCATGTTCCGAGTTAAAGGACGCACTGAAGAAATCCCAGATGGGTATGCTGGATGTCGGGGACTTAGCTTTTGACCGAGCCAAAGCTCAAGTCAGTTGCTTATACCCCGACATAGACATCTCGGAGGTTGACTTCTTCAAGGACATCGTAGATGAGAAACTGGTGGAGGTTGATGAAGATGATAGCGAGACCACCATTAGCGAAGACAACACTAAGGTGGATGCCAACTCTGCCAACCCCAACCCTTGATTTCTTTGTTTCTCCGTTTTTAGAATTTTCGTAGTTAGTCATCCCTTTTGGTGGATGCATTTTTTACTTTGAATATTCGCCCTGTCGGGCTATTATAATTGCTTTCCAAGTTTTTGCTATTAATTTCCATGATGTTTCCCTGAACGTTCATTTCGTGCATAGTTGCGAACTTTTATGTAGTATTTACGAGCCCCCCAAGCCATAGGATGCGGCGAGAAATCCTAATGGTTTAGAAAGGACCACATAACAATTGTTCACAACGCCAACATACACCTCCAGGTAACACCGGCTTACCGAGACTGGAGAGAGTGTTGAGGGAACGCCTGACGAAACTCGGTTAAGATGCTTCCTTTTATATGTTTTGAAGGTTGCTCCGAGGAGGAACAGAGCCTTTTGAGGTTCAGAGCCTCTATAGGATGGATTCGAGACGGATGCAGAGCCCAACCGAGGTTGACCAGAGGGTTCAGAGCCTCTTCCGAGGTTGACCAGAGGGTTCAGAGCCTCTTCCGAGGTTGGCAGGGGGTTCAGAGCCTCTTCCGAGGTTGACCAAGGGGTGTTCCCAATGGAACCAGAGCCTTTCCGTGACTGAGAGACGATCCTAGACCGAGCTCAGCAGTACGTCGCCATTTGCTTCCATAGATCAGATGCTGCAATACAATTTCATTATATAGATGCCTCATTAAAAACCCTGGCCCTTGCCTAGGGAAAAGAGTGCACCAATTATTCTTACATAAATATGTTTAACTAAAATAAAATTTAAGATTTGCAACGTTCCAGGTCCTCGGAAATTATGATCCGTCTAACGTCTCCAATTTGTAGGCTCCGTTTTGCAATTCTTCCGAGACCCTGAACGGTCCCTCCCAGTTGGGATCTAACTTACCCTTCTTGGTAGGATCGGTCACTTTCTTAAGTACCAAATCTCCGACCTTGAACCCACGTTGCATCACCCATAAGTTGAAACGTCTGGTCATTCTCTGTTTTGCTGCCATTTCCCTGACATAAGTCGTGTCCCTTATCTCGTCCAACAAGTCCGCCTCTTCATTCAAAGCCTGCTTATTGGCTTCTTCTTCAAAGTTTTCTCGACGCCAAGAGGGTAAAACTACCTCCACCGGTATCATGGCATCAGCTCCAAAAACCATCCTGAAATGAGTCTCTTGGGTTGTGGAATGGATTGTGGTATGGTATGACCACAAAACTTCGTGTAAACACTGTGCCCACAACCCTTTGGCCGAATCCAGCTTCTTCTTTATAGCATTTAATATAGCATTCTAAAAGTTTAGTTAGCGCTTGATGACACCACGCAGAAGCCAAATACTATCTTCAACTTGGGAATGAAGAGTATCGGGACAACCAAAGTGTCACGCTAACGTAGCCATCATGTTGACCGTTTAGTTATACGTCTAACGGTCGCGATGATCTAATGTTACTTACCTAAAAGGAAACCAGGATCCGGGTGTAGGATCCCCCAATAATATAATACCCAAGCAACCCTTAAAGATAAAGCATACAAGTCAAACAAAAAGCAATAAAAGTTATCTAGAAATCCCTAAGGCAATTCTCTCTTTTAAAGGATCTCCCAGTAGATGATTACGAACACGGTGAAGGAGGATTTTGTATCCAAATGTGCGGATAGCAAGAGTCGCCACCGACTTTTATTTTATCCAATTAAGGGAAGGTAAAAGTACGTAAAAGACCTTCGTTTAGATTCTGAGTTCGGGAGAATGGTTATGAAAAGGGAAGGTATTAGCACCCCTTTCCATCCGCAGTTTATTCTACGGGCTCTTAGTTGCTCTAGATTACTTTGTAAAATTGCTTTCTGTGTGTTTGACAAAAATGTTTTGAAAAAGGCATTTCGCTTTGACTTTGTAATGACTCATGTAGGAGTGTATACAAAGTGTTCGGAAATGTTTTGTTTTTGAAAAGAAATTGAACTTTGAAAAAGAGTGTGTGGTGTGAAAAGCATTTGGTAGAGCGAGCAACTAAAAGACTTATTTACCCACTCAGAATTGGTCATTTTTGTACTTCTACGTTCCTTTAGAATAGTGCTAGCCGTACCATTAGTTAGTAGGTAGCTCTATTCGTTGGATGTAGATGGGACATTCGAAGGGACATCGGATGGTCATAGAAGGCAACTTGTAGGGAGTATCCTAGCACATTCGAAGGGACTATCATCATTTTTCGTAGGCGACAATCGAGGGTCAAGATCATGTATTCGGAGGCGACATCGTGGGTCTTATGATCTTTGTATCGAAGGGACTATGATGATTTGTTTGAAGGCAACGGTGCTAGGATACCTCTACGTTCGAGGGACATGACCATTTGTATTCGTAAGGCAACGAGAGAGAATTACCCTAAGGGGTGCGTGTGTGAAGGGAAGTGTGTTGAATTCGAGTATTTTATCTTGCAAGTTAGTGGGCTATGTTCAATTTTAGTCTTGCCATACACGCCTAATTACTAGCAATTTATAGGGTGCGAAAAGTAAAATGCGGAATGTAAAATACGGAAAGGTAAATGTCCTACGCTATTACATGGCTTTGGGGCAGATACATAATTTAAACTTGCGGAAAATAAAAACCTAATTTAAACTATTACATCTCATATACAGTTACATTATTGGAAAAAAAATGAAAACGGAAGAATCGTCTGAATCGGATTATCCTGTGAAACGAACGAGAAATCGGAAAATATGATGAAATCAAAATAAGAAAAAATGTTAGAAAAAATGCAAATTTTTAATTGAAAAAAATATGACATGCTGGAAATAATGTAAACATGCTAAAATAATTTTTTGGGATTTTTTGAATGCAATTTAATAATTTAAAATGAATTTACAATGATTTAAATGCAAAATTACAAATAAAAATAAACATGCATGCAAAAATATATTTTTTAATTTATTAAATTCAATAAAGATTTTCAGAAAACAAATGCAAAAAGAAAATTAATTTTTGATGGATTTTTAATGCAGAAATAAAATATGAAAATAAATTAAAATAACATGCAAATATTAAATAATATAGAAAATAGAAAAATATTGAAAAGTTTGAAAGTTTGAAAAAAGAAGAAAAAAGAACCAGTCCTGGTGTGGTTCGAACCCACAACCTTTGAGAGTATCTTTCCAATCCAATGCCTTAACCACTGCGCCATGTGGCCTATGGTGTTGGAAAACTGAAAAACAAATGTATTTGAATGATGACGCGTCAGGGTTGAGTTGAAAATCAAAGTCAGCACGCGTGGACCCCATGTGGAAAGAGTGAGCGAATCAGAACGCACGATCGTGCCACCCATGCATCGCCGGAGTCAACCTTGGTCAGCGACGCCGGAGCCCTAGCTCCGGTCGTCTTCTCCGATGACCTGAAACTGAAAACAAGAAAAATACGCAGGATAAATGGGAAAGGGGGACCCTACCCCCCTAAATCGACCCTCCTGAATCCATTGGTGGCCTTAGTTTCTGCTAAAAATGCCTGTATCACACGGTTCGATCAAAACAGTTCGAAAAGCCCTAATAATGGCAAATCGTATTTCTAACGTGCAAGCACCAAAACGATGACCCAGATCAATCCAGTGGAACCTCATGAACACATTGCAAACGTTAGAATCAATTAAAACAGGCTGGTAATAAAAATGCAAATTCAAGAAAAAATCGATTATGTATGCATGTATATGGCTTGATTTAGCTTGCTTTGATCCATAACAATGATGTATTCTTACTCATACTTACCCCCTGAGCACGTTTGGATGGCTGGAAGAGGCTGAGAATGGCTGAAATTAAAAATTCGATTTTCAAGAATTCTTAAAAAAAATTGCAAGAGTTTGGGTGATTTTAAGGGTTAGGGCTTCGTGTTTGTGGCTGTGTACAATGCTTGATATTTATAGAGGCAATTGAGAGAGGAAAAGCAAGCAAAAAAGATTGGACATTGATTGTGCAATATTTTCCATTTAAAACAAATCAAATTTTCTTAAAAACTTGATTTTTCCTTTCCATATGCATGAATCACGAATTCGGCAAGAGTCTTGGGCTTTCTTGGACATTAAGGAAGATATAAAATCAGCCCTTTTGGATAAAATACTTAATTTTCATATTTTATATAATTTATTTTTGAATTAAATGTTATAAAATTCAAATATAAATCATAAAAATAGAAAATTACCATGGCCAAGCATTTATGGGTCAAGAATAATGCCATGAACAAGTTTGGATCAAAAGATTATAGGCCCATTTGGAAAATTTTGCATTTTGACCAAAATGTGCTTTTGTGCAATTGTCCAAAATTGCCCAACTTCTGAATAGTGTATCTTGCTCAATTTTCCACATTTTTGAGTGTTCTTGGACTTTTTGGAAATCTCTAAGAGTCTTCTAACCAACCTTTTTGGTCTCATCTCAATTGGAGTTACCATGCTCAATATATCTTCAAAACAAAAAGTTGACTTTTTGTTGACTTTGAAAATGACCTGTAATGTTTTGAGCTATACCTCTCAAATGAAGCATTTTTTGGACATTCTTGTGAGACATGAAGTTGTAGAGAATTGAATTTCCTTCAAAATGAGCTTTGGTGGGAAGATTTCTGAGAAAGTATGAGAAAGTTATGATCAGTCAAAGTTCAGTTGACTTTTCACCTAGAAACCCTAATTTAGAAAGTTTGACTTTTGAGCAAATCTTGGGTTTTCTTGATGAATCATGATCAACCCTTGATCAAATGATGAATATAACTTCAAAATAAGGATGTTGACCAAAAATTATGAAGTTTGACTGTATGTTGACCACAATTGACTTTTTGTCCAATACAACTGATTTTCAACCATCTGAGCAATTGTCTGAGGAAACTTGACTTTTGAGGCTTGAAACTTGACATGGAGAATCTTTGAAGCATATGAGGAGGCATGAAGACCATTGGAGATGTTGGAAGTTCATCTTTACTTGAGAGATACCAAACCCTAGTTTGGGTTGATTGTCTAGGAGAGAGTTTGTCTGATAAACTCTTGAGGAATCCTTGAGTAGGGATGTATGAAATCTCTTTGAGTAGATGGAGGGAAAATTTTGGGGTATGACAGCTGCCCCTGTTCAATCTTCTTGTACTGGAAGGTTAGATTGACATGCTTGTCTTTCGTGACCTGGAGGTAGAAGATGATTGAACACTCGAGTACACTTGAAAATTTGCACTGCGTTGGTGATGATGCGGAATGGGCTTACGATGCCATTTGGAGAAGCTGGGAATGAGTCGTACGTTAGACTCGAGATTATTGATAGGAGAATTGCTGGAAAGTGAGTGCACGCCTCAGACGCGTTCTGGAAAGGAGAGAAGATGGGCTTAAGATGCCATCCGGAGGGAGTCGACGTTAGACTTCGTGTTCACTTTTTGAATGAAGTTGTTGGTTTGCATTGATTTTTAACCATATATGCAACATTCGAAAGTGAAGCATGTTGATAAGTAGTCGGAGATGGGCTTAAGATGCCATCCAAAGCAATCGAGTCGCGCTAGACTCGTGAGTCGTTGATAATAAGGAATCGAATAAATCTTCGTCGATTACTCGGGGAAATAGTAGTTGGCAAGAATGTGGATAGCTTCCTGTGCATCGGTGTTGATCCATTGCTTATCGGAGGATAACGAGGCGGTCTTTCGGATAGTTTTCCGCCGATTCGGGCTTAATCTGGACCATCGTCGGAGGACAACCAAGGGGTCTTTCGATAGTTTTCCGTCGATTCGGGGCTTAATCTTGGACCTGTTTGCGTCGGTGATCATTACTGCCTTGGAAAAACAAGAGAACTTTGATAGAATATTTGTTAGTTTTATGCAAAGTATGATGCATGACGTATAAATGACATATGCATATATTGTGACTTTATGAATAATGTATGAATGATAGATGTTGTGGTATTTCAAAACATATCCATCTTGAAGAAGATGCGGATGTTTTGTTTGAAGATTCGACTTCGCTTGGGAATTGAGTAGGTGAGAACCCCGCTTTGGAAGAGAAGAAAGATATCTGGATTCCTCCGATGCACCATCGACCAAGTCTTGGGCCTAGATATTGTTGAGGAGAGGTAGAGGAAGCTCGTTGTTGGAGATCTCATAGACCCTGAAGAGAGTCGGGAGGCGATCGTTGGGGATCTTGTATGTAGACCTTGCCGAGGAAATTTAGGCGCCTACTAGGGATTCGGGTGCGATCTCACGGAGAGCATTTGATAGTTGCTGAGACCGGCTGGAAGAGCTGGAACCCGTCGTAATCTCGGTGGGGATGAAGATGTAATTTCCTCCGATGCACTATCGACCAAGTTTCAAGTCCGGATAACGCCAGGGAAAAGGGAAAGGTCGAAATACCCTGGGATAAACATCTTGACGGGGTGAGGTGTTACCGCTTGGAGACGATGTAACATTGTTTGGTCGAGTGGAATTGCTTCGTGGATTCCCTTTTGCTCGCTGGGAAGTCTTGTGGTGGCGACACCTGCTGCGGATCCCGCTCGTGGGGAAATGCGGTGACTTTCGTCATCTCGATTCCTAGAGCCTGTAGTAATTACTTTTGGTATGTCCACTTTTCATATGTTTGCGATCAGATTCTTATTGTCAAATGCATATAATCATTCAAAGCAAACGTTGGACTTATTGCAAACGACAATAGTGAAAAATGTAAAGAGAAAGAACTTGCATTTATTTGAAATGTATATGGCCAAGTAGTTTTGTACACAAGAAAGGTAAAAAGCTACGCATAAACAATCTCGTTAAGTTCCAACTATGCTAGTACTCATATATTTCAACCATCTCATCTCCTTGCTGTCAGTGGAAAGCGAGTGAATTGATCTTTGCCATTTGAATCTTGAATCGATAGTAGTCCGAAGGTGATCCGGAAGAGACATAGTCGACGCTTAAATCCCTAAATTTTGCCTAGACCGCTTTCGGTTTTCGACCAATGATACCTTTTTGCCCAAGCCGCCTTTTCGTGTTTTCGACTTGCCGGTGTACATGTTTTGTATATATCCTTAATTTTGCCCGAACCTTTTGGTTCGCCAGATGCCCTTATTTTTGCCTAGGTTCGTCGACCTAGCGGGTCTCTTTATGCGTAGTATTTTTGACTATGTCTGCGTTCATAGGGTGTGGAAGTCTTCACCGTCCATGGTGCTAAGTATCATAGCTCCACCGAAAAATCTGTTTGACTACAAATGGTCCCTCATGGGTGGGAGTCCATTTGCCCGGGATCACCTTGTGGAAGAATGATGCGCTGACTACTAGATCACCGACCGTAGACTCGGTGCTTGACCTTCTTGTTAAATGCTCGATCATTCGCTCGATAACTCCCATGGCGTATGGACGCGAGTTTCTCATCAATCAAATTAATCGGTCGAGGCGGGCGGACCCAATCGTCTTCGCCTAACTCGCCTCTGGAGGACTCGGTTGAGGGTATCGAACTCGATGGGTAAGACGGCTTCCATACCATATACGAGAGAAGGGGTTGCCCGTTGATGTCCGTCAGTGCGATAACCATGAAGAGAAAATGGTAACATCTCATGCCAATCTTTGTAAGTCACCGCATCTTCATATGATTTTCTTAATGTTCTTGTTGGCGGCTTCCGCGCCATTCATCTTAGGCCGATAAGGAGAAGAGTTGTGATGCTTGATCTTGAACTGCGTGCGAGTTCGGTGATCATCTTGTTGTTGAGATTGGAACCGTTATCGTGATAATCCTTTCGGAGTGCCATCCGATGATAAGATTATGTTTGATGAATCGAGCCACAACATTCTTGGTAACAGATGCATACGAGGTCGCTACCCACTTGGTGAAATAATCTATTGCCACAAGGATGAAACGATGTCCATTGGAAGTGTGGGCTTAATTTCTCCATGTCAATGCCCCACATTGCAAAAGGCCACGGAGAAGTTAGAACATTCGGAGGTACCAGTACGTGTACTTTGTCGGATAACCGCACTCGAGCATAGATCGAGTGACAATCGCCTTCCATGATGGACCAATAGTAACCTGCTCTCAAAATCTTCTTAGCCATGGTCCGTCCATCGGAGGGTACCAAATGCGCTTCGTGTAACTCTTCCATGATACGCATTCTTTTTCGGTCTACAGGAGTAAGCACAAGTCGTGGTTGCGCTTGTATAAGATGTCGTTGAGGAAGAATTTGGATGAAAATCTTCTCATGAACTTCTTATCATTAATGGATGCCCTCGCGGATATTCCCGAGTCTCAAGATACCTCTTCACGCCATAGTACTGTGGTTTCTCTTCGCCAAGCTCATAACAATATGCTGGTTCGTCAAACTTCTCAATGATGATCTGGGGAGCCTCGTTGTCCCATCTGACCTTGAACATAGATGACATAGTAGCCAATGCATCTGCCAACTGATTCTCTTCTCGTGGAATATGATCAAAAGTAATCTCTTCGAAGTAGGGGATCAATTTTAGGACATGCTCTCGATATGGGATGAGATTTGGATGTTTCGTATCCCACTCGCCTTTTATCTGACTGATCACTAAAGCTGAGTCTCCATACACTTGTAAGAACTTGATTCTTAAGTCAATAACAGCTTTAATACCCATAATGCACGCTCAGATTCGCCATGTTATTAGTGCAACTAAAACAAAGTCTCGGTGAAAGGCGATGTCCTGTAGGGATGTAATGATGGCGCCAATGTCATTGCCAAGTGCGTTTGAGGCTTCGTCAAAGACCATAGTCCATCGGGATCCTTGTTCAGGTCCTTCGTCTGGGCCTGGTTCTTCACAATCTGTAACTAGCAAAACATCTTCGTCTGAAATTGAGCGCATAGATCGATAGTCATCTACGGCTTGATGAGCCAAATGATCGGCTACTACACTTTCTTTGATCGCTTTAGAAGTGTATTGATGTCATATTCGGTCAAGATCATTTGCCATCTTGCTATTCTTCCGAGAGCTGGTTTCTCAAAGATGTACTTTATCGGATCCATCTTGGAAATCAATAAGGTAGTGTGAGTCAACATATCTGCCTTAGCCGAGAAGCAAAAGCGTTGCAAGTTTTCTCGAGCTGCGAGTATTTTGTTTCACCGGTAAACTTTTGCTAAGGTAGTATATTGCATGCTCTTTTCGACTGACTCGTCATGTTGCCCACACACCCCATTGAGTTCTCTAACATAAGTACATGATAAGAGGTCTTCCTTCAAGACATCAAGATAGGAGGATTCATAGATACTCCTTGATTTTGTCAAAAGCGATCGGCAATCGTCGTTCCATTCCACTACTTGATCTTTCTTAAGTAACTCAAGATTGGCTCACAAGTAGCGCTAGATGTGCAATGAATCTTGCAATGTAGTTCAATCGGCCCAAGAAACCTCGACTTCTTTCTGCGGGGCTGGCATCTCTTGAATAACTTTAACCTTGGCGGGATCAACTTCAATACCTTTTCCATCGACAACAAACCCTGGAGTTTTCCGGATCCGACTCCAAAGGTGCACTTGTTAGGATTAAGTCTCATCATACTTCTTCAATCATCAAATAGTTTCGCAAATGATCAAGATGTTCTTCTTCATCGTGATCGAGCTATCATGTCGCCGACGAGACCTCTATCTCGTGATGAATCATGTCATGAAACAATGTCACCATAGCCGATAAGTGGCGCTGCATTCTTCATCCGAACGGCATAACCTTGTAGCGAAAGTGCCCCACCGTAACGAAGTAGTCTTCTCCATGTCTTGTGAGCCATTTTGATCGATTGTAGGAGAAACCATCCATGAAGGAGAAAACCTTATCGCGTGTTGTCAACCAAGACATCAATATGAGGAAGTGGGAAATCATCTTTCGGACTTGGTTTGTTCGGATCTGTAATCCACACACATTCGTACTTTACCATCCTTCTTGGGCACATGCACCACATTAGCAACCCACTGTGGATAAGAAGTAACAGCTAAGAAACCCGCATTGAATCGCTTCATAACTTCGGCTTTGATCTTTTCTCGACATCTCGTGACATCGACGAACCTTCTTTCTTGGGAGAAAACCCTCTTTGTGCAATCGGTGTACCACAATATCAATGTCTAAACCGGCATGTCTTCGTATGACCAAGCAAAACCTCAATGTAGTCTCGTAGCATCCGAATCAACCTTTCTTTGACATTCTCAAGACCCGCTCTATCTTGATCTCTTTTCGTCTTCATCGGACCCAAATTCACAACCTCAACTGTTCTTCGGTGGTGGTATAACTCGCTCTTCTTGTAGCGGGCAAGTTCTCCGGCACTTCACAATCTTCCTCACTTTCGTCTTGGCTTGGTAGATCGGATTATCGAAGTCATATTTAGCACTAGCATAGTGTTATTAACGAGATTCGAGTGATTCTGCAGTGTATCACGTGGGTGTGTAAGAAACACAAAGCTTTTGAAGGGGTGATAAAGTAAAGAAAACAAACAATTGAATGCAAAAGTCCAACGAATTATTGAATGAAAATACGCAACGACGAGATAATAACCCTCGAACGAGCCATGATGCCCGGGCAAGGCACTAGGCTTTCAAAGTTTATTGTTCAAAACATAAAGAAATACGAAAAGCAAAACAAAACAAGAGTAATTACTCCTGACTAAAGGAGATTGGTATGACGTCTTCGGTCTTCCAATTCTGAGCCCATGATCCGAGTTGGAAGATCCACTTGCCGTGTCGAAGTCGTTGTCGCTGCCTTCTATAGCATGGATTCCACTCTGGCGATGCGGAAAGGAAGTTGGCCGAACGCGTTCGCGGCGATCATCTTGACCCTTGATGGTGAAGCCTAAACCGGTCTTGTCAAATTTGAAAGGAAGATTAGGAGTGACCCCAAATAGCACTACCTCCTTGTTCAAAGCTTGAGCATCTTTCAATGAGGCCATCCTAGGCGGAACTTGTGTAACCGGGGGACGGGAGTCAACAGCATGACTGGGTATTGTTTCAAAAGCTTGTGGAGTCTCAAGAATTCACCTTCCATCTCAAGATAACGGAACGATCGATGACTGACCATATATTCCTCTTCACCGCACACTGTAACAACCTTCCCTTTCACCGGGTACTTCAACTCGATGTAAGGTAGGTAACGGCCTGCCCCATGTATCCAAGGGCCAAGTAGGCAAGAGTAGGTGGACGGATGTCCATGACAAAGAAAGTGGAGTCAAAAGTCTGGGAACCGACTTTAACAGGCAGAGTGAGCTCTCCAAGCACTGTCCGCTTAGAACCATCAAAATCCCTCACAATAATGTCACTGGGTCTCAGAACCAACCCTTCGACATCAAGTCGATCAAAAAGCAGTCTTTGGTAGAATATTCAGAGCAGAATCGGTATCCACCAAAACATGAGATAGTGTAGTGCCCTTGCATTCAACAGAGATGTGCAAGGCCTTGTTATGTTTCTTTCCGGAAGGAGTCAAATCAGCATCAGAGAAGCCTAGGCCGTTGTTGGCAGCCAAGCTAGCAATACAAACTTCGAATTGGTCAGTAGTAGTGTCTTGCGGTACGTGAGCATTCTTCAGAAACTTCACCAAGGCGTTAGCATGAGCCTCGGAGCATAAGAGCAGAGCAAGCATGGAGATTTTGGACGGAGTCTGTCCCAACTGTTCCACAACATTGTAGTCACTCTTCTTGATAATCTTCAGAATTTCCTCCATTTCTTGTTTGGAGGTGTCTTTAGTAACTTCCTTTGGTACTTCTGGTTGAGCAGGATGAGTCACTGGTTCTTTCCCTCTAGCTTGGGGAATTGGTTGAATAGCTGGAATGCGAGCTGGAGTCGCGATGTCTTTTGGAGGAGAGATATCCGAGAGAATACTCTTCCGGTTCTGGTCACCTTACTGGATCCGGTGATGTTGTCGATGTCAGGAATGGTAGCTTCAATTGTAAGATCTTCAATAGTCAGAGGGTCCAGCTTGACGCCATGATAGTAAACCTCAGATCCATAATTCCAAGGGATAGCCTTGTCAGAGGAATATGGAACTGGTCTTGGAGAAGTGATAATGAGAGGTTCCACTCTAGGCATAGGATCAGCAGAGGAAATCCTTGTTGTGTTAACATCAGCATAGTCTTCTGGGAAATCGTCACCCCATCCGGTCGCCTTAACATCTTCAATAGGAATCTTATAACTATCAGGGACAGTGTACTTCACCATGTAATCAAACTTTCCACTTGGCTGCCCCAAGGTATCCCACACAGATGGTACTGTTTCATTCACATTGTCAATCTTCAACTTAGACATTTCTTCACACTTGCAGGTGGTTTCAGAAATAGTATCTCACGGTTATCCATCATGCACTGAACACGTCTTCTCAACCAAGCACAACCATCAGGCGCGGATGGGCACCAATGACAGTTCTCTAGGCATCCTAGGTTGACACCGGCTTGCAGCAAATTTTTCTTAACAGTCATCAGAGGGATGGTCAAGTCATCTATGTTGAAAACATAAGTATCGTCACCAACAGCATTAGAACTCTTGTCATGGTTAGGCATAGGCGCGTTGATCACATTCGGTCTCAACAGGAGGATCAAACTCAATCGCTTAGCTTCAATCATATCTTGAATCTTGTTCTTGAGCCCAAGAATCATCGATTATGTCCGTGGCTATTGGAATGGTAAGCACACTTAGCATTAGGATTGTATCTCGGGAGGAAGTGTTGACATTCGAGGAGGATCCTCAAGGTAATCACTGCGTTCAACATGTGTTGCAAGGCTTGCGACAAAGGCATGTTGATCTTCGAACCGCCTCGGGCGCGTGCTGCGTTGTCTCACCGAGGTTGGCTGATGTAGGATTGAGATCACAACCGCCCCACAGTTGAGCGGTCGGTCTTGGCTCGGCTTTTCTGACCATACACAGCATTGGCTTCTTTCTTACCACCAAAAGATCTCTTCGCAGCATTGGAAGATGACTCTACATGAATCTTCCCACTCTTGATACCACTTGATCGCTCTGTCAATATCATTCGGTGAACCCGGTCAAGAATTTCCAATCGATGATTGAAGAATGGGCTTGTTAGTGTCCCCATAAACATATAAACCAACTCCCTATTGGACAAGGGTGGTTGAACTCACTGCTAGATCTCTCCATTTCGAGCATACTCTTGAACTTCTCACGACCCATAGACATGCTTTGTAGTTGCATGCGAGTGGGTGTCAATTCACATTGTACTCATACTGTCAGAAAGCATCGCTAAGTCACCCAAGTACGGATACGGTCATTCTCTAGCCGATAGTACCATTCCAACGGGTTCGGACAAACTCTCTTGAAAATAGTGCATCCACAACTTTCTATCATCGGTGTGGGATTGATCTTCCGGACATAGGACTTCAAATGCACTTAGGGCAAGACATGCCATCATACTTAGCAAAAGTAGGAACTTTGAACTTGGGAGGAATCACAACACCGTGGACAAGACTTAGATCATCAAAATTCAGCCGGACATCTTCGTGTTTTCCACAAGATTCGACGGTCTTCAAGTTGCTTGTACTTGTCATCCTCATCGAGTATTGGCCATTATCATAGTCATTCTCAAGCTCAGCCGTGCCTTCACCATTACCCTTGTTACTTTGTTCATCCTCCTTCTTGACACTTCCTCGAGAGCTCAATCCGAACCACTCTAGGACCACCTTTGTAGCGTCGCCCATGTTGAGAAGACCAACAACCTTCTTCTTTGATGAGCTTCATCTTCTTGGCCTTGGACCAAGCCGGTGAACATCTCTGGCCCGAGCATTCTGGCTTGAGATCTTTGACGGTTTGTTCGAGAGCCATTTCTGCTAAAATAAATAGCGAGCAAATGAGAAAACCAATCTCCAATGTACCTGTGATGCAATGTTATGCTATGATATGCAATGTTTATGCGAATGCAATGCAATGTTTTCAAGGACCTTAGGGATTTAAATTTGTTAGACAAGCAATGAATAAACATTTATTAGTACTCTTTTTATTATTCTTTTTTCTTTTTTAAGTACAAGAGATAGTTCGAAACAATAAAAGAAAACATAAACATCCTAAAGCTCTAGGTCTCCCATGGGCGCTTCCTCTTGGTGCCGATGTAGGCATTGATGCTTCGCTCCTCATGAAGTATCTTTGTCAACTCTAGCACTTTCTTCTCGCTTGCATAGCACTGAGCTTCAAAAGGTATCCCTTTCTTCCTTAAGCTGAATCCAGGATCTCTTCAAGTCTTCAAAATCAGTAGGCATGTCAGGATGGAGAACAGTATAGGGTACGTCACCTATAGCAACAGGTTCCATAATTACTGGTAGAACAGGAGTGAATGGCATCATGAGGTTTTGAGCTCGAGCTCGCACCCATTTGAGGTAAGGTTCCCAAGGAATGGGATTTTGGTGCCCCAAAGTCTTGGTATCAGTCTTCTTTACCATGCCCCAAGCATGTATGAACCTTCGTTGGTAATTTTGGAGATCGTGGTTGTAATCGAACACAATATCTTGGAGAAGCATATCATGTGGACCATCTTTTCGAGCAAAGCCAAACTGACGTAGAGCTAAAGAAGGGTTGTAAGTGATACCTCCCCTTATACCAAGTAGCGGTACATTAGGGAATTCTCCACAACGCTCGATGAAGGTGAAGTCCTTTTGAGAGAAAAGATTCCAACGGATATCTGAATGAGAGAGTGACATCAATCTTTGTTCATTCTTCAAAACTGATGGAGGAAGGTGCGAAATAAACCACCTTGAAAGTAACGGTATACAACACATGAGATTTCCTTGTTTCTTAGTAGTACGAGTGTGGAGAGAATGTAGGATATCTCCAAGTAAGGTAGGCACAGGATTGCGGGTAAGAAACAATTTGATGGCATTGATATCTATGAATTGATCCGAATTAGGAAATAGAACCAAACCATAAATTAGCAAGGCCACAATGTTTTCAAATGCATGAAAACTCATAACTTTGAGGAGTTCTCGGGCTTTCTTAATTAGAAACTTAGCAAGTAAACCCTTAACTCCACTTCTAGTTTCCCAATTGGCTTCAATATCGAACGCTTAAGATGTAAGGATGCAATGTCTTCGTACTTAGGAACCTTTTCTAGACCGGTGAATGGCATTTGGTTAAGAATTATCCCAAGTAGCTTAGAGAACTCTTCCAAGGTAGGAACCAACCGATAATCCGGAATGTAAAGCAATGGTGTTTGGATCAAAGAACTGGAATAGGACGTGCATCATATCTTCTTCAAAACCGGAGATAACCAAATCAAGTAGATAACCATGTCTTTTGATGAATCGAGCATGGTCGAATTTCAAACCAATTCCTTGAGCTGAGAAGGTATACCCATAAAGTTGATTCGGATAGTCTTTCTAGAAGCCATAATTCCTACAAAGCAGAGCAAAGATAAATCCTAGGTCCTTGAAATAGTTAGAAATGATATGCAATGCGGATGATGTCATGATGTCATGTTTAGCACACAAACAATTCACACAATGAGCCTAGGGTTAAGGCTTGCATGAGGTATAGGTGATTACCCCACCAAAAGTTTGAGTTGGTTCATCCTGTCCTATAATAGTAACCGGTTCTAGGAATCTCATATCATAAATCTTTCTCGTGGCGTTTATTTCAATACGACGCCAAGTGGTCGATCGAAAATATCCCAAAAGTCTGATCTCAATGAGCGTAGCATCGAGTATCAACCAACCTTAGTCTGCACCAAAGTCGGCCATCTCACTACCTTCTAATGGCCAAGATGGGTCAATTAAGGTTCTAAAAGTTTAGTTAACGCTTGATGACACCACACAAAAGCCAAATACTATCTTCAACTTGGGAATGAAGAGTATCGGGACAACCAAAGTGTCACGCTAACGTAGCCATCATGTTGACCGTTTAGTTATACGTCTAACGGTCGCGATGATCTAATGCTACTTACCTAAAAGGAAACCCGGATCCGGGTGTAGGATCCCCCAACAATATAATACCCAACCAACCCTTAAAGATAAAGCATACAAGTTAACAAAAAGCAATAAAAGTTATCTAGAAATCCCTAAGGCAATTCTCTCTTTTAAAGGATCTCCCCAGCAGAGTCGCCAGTTCTGTAACACGGTGAACTGACTTTGTAGGATTTTTGTATCCAAATGTGCGGATAGCAAGAGTCGCCACCGACTTTTATTTTTATCCAATTAAGGGAAGGTAAAAGTACGAAAAAGACCTTCGTTTAGATTCGAGTTCGGAGAATGGTTATGAAAAGGGAAGGTATTAGCACCCCTTTCCATCCGCAGTTTATTCTACGGGCTCTTAGTTGCTCTAGATTACTTTTTAAAATTGCTTTCTGTGTGTTTGACAAAAATGTTTTGAAAAAGGCATTTCGCTTTGACTTTGTAATGACTCATGTAGGAGTGTATACAAAGTGTTCGGAAATGTTTTGTTTTTGAAAAGAAATTGAACTTTGAAAAAGAGTGTGTGGTGTGAAAAGCATTTGGTAGAGCGAGCAACTAAAAGACTTATTTACCCACTCAGAATTGGTCATTTTTGTACTTCTACGTTCCTTTAGAATAGTGCTAGCCGTACCATTAGTTAGTAGGTAGCTCTATTCGTTGGATGTAGATGGGACATTCGAAGGGACATCGGATGGTCATAGAAGGCAACTTGTAGGGAGTATCCTAGCACATTCGAAGGGACTATCATCATTTTTCGTAGGCGACAATCGAGGGTCAAGATCATGTATTCGGAGGCGACATCGTGGGTCTTATGATCTTTGTATCGAAGGGACTATGATGATTTGTTTAAAGGCAACGGTGCTAGGATACCTCTACGTTCGAGGGACATGACCATTTGTATTCGTAAGACAACGAGAGAGAATTACCCTAAGGGGTGCGTGTGTGAAGAGAAGTGTGTTGAATTCGAGTATTTTATCTTGCAAGTTAGTGGGCTATGTTCAATTTTAGTCTTGCCATACACGCCTAATTACTAGCAATTTATAGGGTGCGGAAAGTAAAATGCGGAATGTAAAATGCGGAAAGGTAAATTTCCTACGCTATTACATGGCTTTGGGGCAGATACATAATTTAAACTTGCGGAAAATAAAAACCTAATTTAAACTATTACATCCCATATACAGTTACATTATTGGAAAAAAACTGAAAACGAAAGAATCGTCTGAATCGGATTAACCTGTGAAACGAACGAGAAATCGAAAAATATGATGAAATCGTAATAAGAGAAAATGTTAGAAAAAATGCAAAATTTTAATTGGAAAAAATATGACATGCTGGAAATAAAGTAAACATGCTAAAATAATTTTTTGGGATTTTTTGAATGCAATTTAATAATTTAAAATGAATTTACAATGATTTAAATGCAAAATTACAAATAAAAATAAACATGCATGCAAAAATATATTTTTTAATTTATTAAATTAAATAAAGATTTTCAGAAAACAAATGCAAAAAGAAAATTAATTTTTGATGGATTTTTAATGCAGAAATAAAATATGAAAATAAATTAAAATAACATGCAAATATTAAATAATATAGAAAATAGAAAAATATTGAAAAGTTTGAAAGTTTGAAAAAAGAAGAAAAAAGAACCAGTCCTGGTGTGGTTCGAACCCACAACCTTTGAGAGTATCTTTCCAATCCAATGCCTTAACCACTGCGCCATGTGGCCTATGGTGTTGGAAAACTGAAAAACAAATGTATTTGAATGATGACGCGTCAGGGTTGAGTTGAAAATCAAAGTCAGCACGCGTGGACCCCATGTGGAAAGAGTGAGCGAATCAGAACGCACGATCGTGCCACCCATGCATCGCCGGAGTCAACCTTGGTCAGCGACGCCGGAGCCCTAGCTCCGGTCGTCTTCTCCGATGACCTGAAACTGAAAACAAGAAAAATACGCAGGATAAATGGGAAAGGGGGACCCTACCCCCCTAAATCGACCCTCCTGAATCCATTGGTGGCCTTAGTTTCTGCTAAAAATGCCTGTATCACACGGTTCGATCAAAACAGTTCGAAAAGCCCTAATAATGGCAAATCGTATTTCTAACGTGCAAGCACCAAAACGATGACCCAGATCAATCCAGTGGAACCTCATGAACACATTGCAAACGTTAGAATCAATTAAAACAGGCTGGTAATAAAAATGCAAATTCAAGAAAAAATCGATTATGTATGCATGTATATGGCTCGATTTAGCTTGCTTTGATCCATAACAATGATGTATTCTTACTCATACTTACCCCCTGAGCACGTTTGGATGGCTGGAAGAGGCTGAGAATGGCTGAAATTAAAAATTCGATTTTCAAGAATTCTTAAAAAAAATTGCAAGAGTTTGGGTGATTTTAAGGGTTAGGGCTTCGTGTTTGTGGCTGTGTACAATGCTTGATATTTATAGAGGCAATTGAGAGAGGAAAAGCAAGCAAAAAAGATTGGACATTGATTGTGCAATATTTTCCATTTAAAACAAATCAAATTTTCTTAAAAACTTGATTTTTCCTTTCCATATGCATGAATCACGAATTTGGCAAGAGTCTTGGGCTTTCTTGGACATTAAGGAAGATATAAAATCAGCCCTTTTGGATAAAATACTTAATTTTCATATTTTATATAATTTATTTTTGAATTAAATGTTATAAAATTCAAATATAAATCATAAAAATAGAAAATTACCATGGCCAAGCATTTATGGGTCAAGAATAATGCCATGAACAAGTTTGGATCAAAAGATTATAGGCCCATTTGGAAAATTTTGCATTTTGACCAAAATGTGCTTTTGTGCAATTGTCCAAAATTGCCCAACTTCTGAATAGTGTATCTTGCTCAATTTTCCACATTTTTGAGTGTTCTTGGACTTTTTGGAAATCTCTAAGAGTCTTCTAACCAACCTTTTTGGTCTCATCTCAATTGGAGTTACCATGCTCAATATATCTTCAAAACAAAAAGTTGACTTTTTGTTGACTTTGAAAATGACCTGTAATGTTTTGAGCTATACCTCTCAAATGAAGCATTTTTTGGACATTCTTGTGAGACATGAAGTTGTAGAGAATTGAATTTCCTTCAAAATGAGCTTTGGTGGGAAGATTTCTGAGAAAGTATGAGAAAGTTATGATCAGTCAAAGTTCAGTTGACTTTTCACCTAGAAACCCTAATTTAGAAAGTTTGACTTTTGAGCAAATCTTGAGTTTTCTTGATGAATCATGATCAACCCTTGATCAAATGATGAATATAACTTCAAAATAAGGATGTTGACCAAAAATTATGAAGTTTGACTGTATGTTGACCACAATTGACTTTTTGTCCAATACAACTGATTTTCAACCATCTGAGCAATTGTCTGAGGAAACTTGACTTTTGAGGCTTGAAACTTGACATGGAGAATCTTTGAAGCATATGAGGAGGCATGAAGACCATTGGAGATGTTGGAAGTTCATCTTTACTTGAGAGATACCAAACCCTAGTTTGGGTTGATTGTCTAGGAGAGAGTTTGTCTGATAAACTCTTGAGGAATCCTTGAGTAGGGATGTATGAAATCTCTTTGAGTAGATGGAGGGCAAATTTTGGGGTATGACACCGGGCTACATGACATATTTCAAAGGTATCGAATTGTCGACTTAGTGAAACAGCTTGTTGCAAATATTTTACCAAAGTAGGGTCCTTTGCCTGAAATGATCTGTCCACCTGCCCGGCCATCAACTGTGAATCGGTGCGAACCAGCAGGTGCGTTACTCTGATCTCCAAAGCTAGCCTTAGCCCAGCCAACAGAGCTTCGTATTCTGCCTGATTGTTACTTGTTGAAAATCCAAAACGTAAAGAATATTCAAGCACCATTTCCCCTGGGCCCTCCAGAACTACCCCTGCGCCACTGCCTTTGAGATTAGAGGAACCGTCAACAGACATAATCCACCTTTGAGTAGAAACCTCTCCCGGCGGGGAAACAAGTTCCACCATGAAGTCGGTTAGGGATTGGGATTTGATACTGGAACGAGGGCTGAAACTGATTTCGTATTCTGATAGTTCCACGGCCCAGGACACCATCCTTCCGGCCAAGTCCGGCTTCTTGAACACCTGCTTCAACGGAAAATTAGTCTTCACCTGGACGGGATGCCCAAGGAAGTAATGTCTGAGCTTTCGTGCAGTCGTCACAAGCGCCAGTGCTAACTTCTCAATCTTCTGGTATCTGAGTTCTGCCCCTTTTAACACCTTGCTTACAAAGTAAACCGGACGCTCCCCTTCTTCCGTGTCTTGGACCAGCACGAAGCTAATTGCCCCATCTGTTATTGCCAGGTAGAGTGTCAACTGAGAACCTTCTTTGGGTCTGATCAGCACCGGAGGTGCTGACAGTAATTGCTTTATCCCATTGAATGCTTCTTCACACGCTTCCGTCCATTCGAACTGAACTCTCTTCTTAATTGCCGAGAAGAAATGGATGGACTTGTCACCTGCACAAGACAAGAAACGAGACAACGCGGCCAAACGGCCGGTTAAATGTTGCACTTCTCGTACCGAGGTCGGACTTCGCATGTCAATGATCGCCTGACACTTATCTGTATTGGCCTCAATACCACGATTCGTGAGCATGAAACCCAGGAACTTGCCGGCTTGTACTCCGAACGTACACTTGTCCGGGTTCAGGCGCATATTGAACTTCCGCATTGCCGCGAAGGTCTCTCTAATGTCTGTCACATGATCTGCTCCTGATGTGGTTTTGATCACCATGTCGTCTACGTACACTTCAATATTCCGACCAATCTGAGGAGCAAACACCATATCCATCAGCCTCTGATAAGTCGTGTGACACCCCGATTTAATTCAGAAATTAAATAAATAGGAATTTAATTATTTAATTAATTAAGGACTTGAATTAAATGACATTTTAACACGCAGGAACCGGTTCCTGTATATGACGGAACCGGTTCCCCATTCAAAAATCAGGGGCGGGATAATTTTAACCTTCAGGAACCGGTTCCGTTCTGGGTAGGAACCGGGTTCCAGGTGCATTTTTCCAATTTTTCAAAACTTCAAAAATTCATAACTTCCAAACCGTAAGTCCGTTTTGAGCGCCGTTTTGGACGTTATTTTCTAAATTTAATGCTCTATTTTGTGAACTGAAAATATTTTCCAAAACCTGAAATTATTTTGAAAATGAGCCAAATTTTGAGATAGGTGACTTTGACCGACGATGTTGATGCGTATGTAGCAGACCCCGTGTTGATGGATGTATTGATCCGAGGAATGTAAAGCGTGTTATGTTGTTGTTATTGTATGCATGATGGTTGGAATATCATGTTTTGGGGTTGATTCAGTTTATGATGATTGATGTATTCATGATTGTATTGATATCATGTGTTTGTTGGTGTTGTATATGCGATGGTCATGATCTTAGTTGTCGTTGTTGTGATATATATCGTGATAGGCTTACCAATTGAAGGGTAAGTGTTTGGCATATTTATGCTTTGTGATGAATTGTTTCATGATAGGTGATTATATCATGTGGTGGTTGATGAGGGTTTATTATGTCCGATGTGGTCATAACTCGTGTTGATGTATGCATGATTGGTTGATATATCATGTGGATTGGTCGCATGTTATGCGATGTTAGATGTATGCATGATTAGTTGATATATCATGTTGATTGTTGAGATTCGTTATGTTCAATGAATGTATACATAGACGATTGATGTTGCATGCTAATGATGTGCGTGCATATGCATTGTTTGGTGAAGTTAATTCCCATTGTGCGGAATTTGACTTGATTGCCGATAACCGATACAGTGAGGATGGGTGGTTAGGCTGGATTCGTGTCCAGTGGTTATGGACGAATCGATGGTACCGTATCCGGTTGATGAATGGATCGGTGTTGGGTGACTTGGTCACGAGTCGGCACCGCATGCATTGAGTCCATTATATTTGTATGGAATAGTAACATGTTAGGATGTCTTCCGGTGTTACTATTCTCGATTGATGATTGTTGTGCATGATGATTATATGGTTGTAATTGTGTATTGAATCGGAGTTATGATGAAATGGGTGGATTAATATGCTTGAAATATATTGTTAATTGAGAAGCTTATAATATGCTTTAATTATGAGAAGTCTCACCCTTACTTTACCATTTCGATTAAAGTTA
Organism: Vicia sativa; assembly: GCA_021764765.1. Lineage (NCBI taxonomy): Eukaryota > Viridiplantae > Streptophyta > Magnoliopsida > Fabales > Fabaceae > Vicia > Vicia sativa. The sequence goes on along the minus strand of CM038792.1, from coordinate 136,448,168 downwards.
GCAGCTGAAGAGTCGGTGAGGATGGCTCTAGAGCTCATCGTTTAGTCCGCGTGTCAGTGTCATGCTCTGATTAGATTGTAACACTGGGGAACGTTAGATGAGGAATTAGACTTAGTCTATTATTTATTTGAAACTTAGTGGAATAATGTGGATTGAAATTATTCCTTTTGTCAAGATATTTTCCTGTGTAACATGGTCTTAAATTGATTGAAAATTTATTTGGACGTTGATCCTAGCATGCATACTGTTTGAATGAAGGTTTATTCTATTTATTAATTGTGACATCCCGTGATTACCGTGTTAAACTCTGATTAAAGATGATTTAAATGTTAATTTAATTTATATATTCGGGGTATTTAGATGGGGTGTTACAATAGTGGTATCAGAGCATAGTCGGTCGTTGTGACGGTCTTAATGTCATTACTCTTCGTACGACATGTGTGTGAAACACTGTCGGTACTTGCTTGTTTTTCCTAACTACTTGGTTGCAGGAGTGGTTTAGAAGCCAGTGGGGGAGAAGCTTTACTTCTCCGATATGTTTTGGTGTGAAGAGTTGGATCGATGTGTTATTGATTATATGAGTGCAAATGTTGGTTAGACTGCGTAGTTCCCGAATTCGGAGGGATTATGAATTCGAGAATTCAGTATGATGGTCAGATAAGGTTCTCTTAAGTGATAACAATTAAGTACTTGTGTTGTTCGCATCACTGAGAGTGGAGGACGATGGTATGGATAATGGTGTCCCCGTTAGGTGTGAGTTCTAATGTTCCTCTGGGAGTAATAGCAACTCGTCGTTAGAGCAAGATGTTGAATTAGCTTGAAATTATCATTCGGTTGAATGTTTGAAGTTAAACCAAGTAATTATGAATCGTTTGATGAGTCGATGCATATTCTTGGCCTAGAAGATATTTGGTAATTAAGAAGGATGACTCTTAGAAGATGAAGCTGGTGTGGTTGAAGGTTGCAACACTTCCAGTTGATTGTGGAACTGTCTGTGTGAGTTACCTCTTGGTGTTCTTGAAAAGATTAATTGTGTCAGTGTCAATGGTTGATATAAAGTATGCAATTGTGTGAATTGGCTATTGGAATTGTAACTTGACGCAATTAATCATGGTGAATGATGTGTGTTGCGGTATGTTGAAGTTAGGATCTCAAATTTTGTATTCGGTGATGTTTTGGGAATTTTTTTTACTCTCACAAGGTGGAAATCGATTACCTATCACAGGGAATTGATTTCCTGAAGCTGACAACATTGTTTTGAAAACTTGTAAGATTCATAATTTGAGTTTTGGATGTCTGATTTGAGTTCCGTTTGAAGCGTTGGAAAGATAATGTGATGAACTTTGTTTTAAAAATGGTCCCAGCACCGAAAGTAATTATTTATCATGTAATGATGTTTGAGGAGAATCAGAGTTGTTGTTGATGTAGTTCTTGGTACAAAACTTGTTTTATGACACCGTGCGAGATGTCAACTTTTGAGTTAAGGGAATTGAAGAAGCTATTGGAAGATGCGCAGTGAAATGGATTTGTAAAACTAAGTGTATTGTTTGGGGAGCTCTAATTTCCTTAGTCAAGGAGGAAGAGTAGCAATTGCGTGTGGATTTTGATAACGATTTAAGTGGTGATTAAGACTAAATATCTATTTCAAATTGTTGGTGATTTGATGGATCAATTGGTTGGAAAGTATGCCTTGAAAAGTTGAGTTTAGATTAACTTACCTTCGTGGTCGTTAAGGATGAAGATAGTTAGAAAGAAGCTTCTAAAACTCGGTATACGTATGTTGAATGTTGTGAGGTGAATTCCAACTTCGAAAGAGGAGTAGAATTTTGTTAAGTTTCATGGTGTAGATTACGGTATAAGGATATGAGTTTTCTTTATCATGTTATCTTAAGTGAGTAATGCGGTAGACCCATCCGAGGTGATGTAGTGTTGTAGTGGGAAAGTCCAAAATTTGTTGCGGTATTGGAAGATTTTATGGACATAACCAAGTGATGCGATTATTTGAGACGAGATCAAGAATGAGATATTCTTAATGAATGAGATGTTGGTATTAGTAAGAATGCGAAAGTATTAGAGATGCAACTTATGTCGATTGAGGATGAATAAGTGACGTTAGCTCTGAGGAAAAGATAAGTGATAATTAGAGGAAAAATAGATTCGATAGGAGATGCAATCATGTTTAAGATGTTAAAATGTTGACACGTGTTAAGAAAATGTTGGAAGTTTCTTTTACCGATCATATGATGAGATGTATTACCGAGATTGCATTTGAAATAAGATTCAGACTGAACATATATGGATCCTAGATGTTATGAGGACTTCAAGTGGGGACAAAATGAGTTATGGTGCATTTGGTATGTTAGCATCTTATGAGGGGGAAGATACTTAACATTTGTGTGATGCTAAGTGAGTGTGAAGAAGAGTATGTAAAATTGTTTGATCGATGGTATCTCATCGTCGATATCAAATGAGAAAATAAGTGTGGAATGAATTGTAAACCTTAAGGGAAGATTATTAGACCATAGGGCTCGGTGACTAGGCACAAGTTCTAAAGGAACGCTATTATAGTGTGGTACGGTGGTTTATACTCCATTGTGATTGCCGGCTACCTATCGACAAATTGAGGAACTGATCACCCTTAATCTCTTGTTGATAATAGACGGGATCGTGTTGGATTTAATAGACTCATCTTGCAAGCTTGATAGTGTGTGAAGCGGTTGATGTTCTATTGAGGGGATAGTAGACTTGGAAATTATCTAGCGGGTCGGGGACTCGAGTGTGTATGCAAGTTGAAGCCGCAGAGTGGAAGGTTTAGAATGTAAGAAGGTGAACAGTGATTTTGGTAGATGTTAAGGAGAAAGTCTAAAGATAAAATATGAAACTTGTAGAGCTAGTAGTTGATGAAAATCAAATGAAGATAATGACTTAAGGTAATTAATCAGAGTCGCGTAGCGAAAGCGTAACGTGATGCACTTTGTTATGCGAGTATGATTTCTTTTGGAAGTCACAAATTAAACATTAGAAGGTGTGGAGTTTATGAAAATATTAGAGATTTCAGAATAGAATTGTTAGGTGAAGGGTTCTATGTCTTATTGATGTTACATCCACTATAATAGATGTATTAATTTGCAAGCTCTATCGTTGGAACGTAACCTTGTGGTACTAGCATTGTGTATAAATGTTGTGGACATTGCGGTCATGTGGAGGTTCTTATAATTGTGTTGCGGTGTAGAGAAGTGATAAGTCATGTACCCTAGAGTGAGGGGGTAAGGAGTGAGCTGAGCTGATGTATTCTTAACCCGATAGCAATGGATCGTGTGGGATTCTAGTGGTTGAATAAGAAGGATATTTGTTAGTGATATTGGGAATGATGTCAAGCATGACGTGATAGTTGGAAGGAAGGATTTCAAGAACTGAAGAGGAGGTTGACTAGTGCTCCGATCTTCATTTTGCCGAATCCGACTAAGTCTTTTGTTGTGTACTGTGACGCATCATTAATGAGAATAGGTGGTGTGTTGATGCAAGATAAGCAGGTTGTGGCTTATGCTTCACGACAATTGAAAGTGCATGAAAGGAGTTATCCGACTCATGATTTAGAGTTGGCAGCTGTTGTATTTGTTTTGAAGTTGGGGAGACATTACTTATATGGTTCTCGATTTGAGGTATTAGTGATCATAAGAGCCTGAAATATCCCTTTGATTAGGAAGAGTTGAAATGGTTGCGAGTCAAAGAGATCGCATTGGTAAGGGTAGCTTAGGGAGGACCAGCAGATGGAATTGTTACATGGGAACTGGAGAGTCAGATGAAGGACTCATATCCCGAACTGTTCGTCTAAGTTGTGTTTTCGAGGACGAAAACTCTTTTAGTGGGGGAGAGTTGTGACACCCCGATTTAATTCAGAAATTAAATAAATAGGAATTTAATTATTTAATTAATTAAGGACTTGAATTAATTATATTTTTGGAATTTATGGGATTAATTGAAGAAAAGAAGAGATGGAGGTGTGAGGTGTAATTAGGGGTGTGAGGAGTAAATTACACTACACTTACTAATTACCATTTGTTTTATTTTATTGGAATAAATAAAGGATTATTAGAAGGAATATAAAAAGGAAAAGAAAAGAAAATAGGTTTTTTTGGAAGAAAAGCTATTATACGTAGAGTTGGAGAAGAGAAGAGAGGAAGGAAAACCTAGAAGCGTCAGAATCTCGAAGAACCCACAAGGTAAGGGGTGATTTCGACTGATTAATGCTTATTATAGGTTTTGATGTTGATTCTATAAATCATAGCATGTTAAGAAATTGTGTTTGTGAAATTCTAGGGTTCCATGAATGTGTCCCTAAGAGTGTCAGAGGGTGTCAGATTGTGTCAGAATGTGTATGGAATGTGATTAGAGTGTCAGTAGATGAAAATAGATGATGGAAATATGTTGTTTGATGAGATAGATGATGAAAAATGATGTGTTTTAGTGTTTCCCATGTTGGAGTTCGTATGGGTATGTTTGAGTTTGAATTGAAATGGATGAATGCTGTCAAAAGTGCAGAAAATGACATTTTAACACGCAGGAACCGGTTCCTGTATATGACGGAACCGGTTCCCCATTCAAAAATCAGGGGCGGGATAATTTTAACCTTCAGGAACCGGTTCCGTTCTGGGTAGGAACCGGGTTCCAGGTGCATTTTTCCAATTTTTCAAAACTTCAAAAATTCATAACTTCCAAACCGTAAGTCCGTTTTGAGCGCCGTTTTGGACGTTATTTTCTAAATTTAATGCTCTATTTTGTGAACTGAAAATATTTTCCAAAACCTGAAATTATTTTGAAAATGAGCCAAATTTTGAGATAGGTGACTTTTGACTGACGCATGTTGATGCGTATGTAGCAGAGACCCTGTGTTGATGGATGTATTGATACTGAGGGAATGTAAAGCGTGTTATGCTGTTGTTATTGTATGCATGATGGTTGGAATATCATGTTTTGGGGTTGATTCAGTTTATGATGATTGATGTATTCATGATTGTATTGATATCATGTGTTTGTTGGTGTTGTATATGCCTGATGGCTGTTGATCTTAGTTGTCGTTGTTGTGATATATACTGGTGATAGGCTTACCAATTGAAGGGTAAGTGTTTGGCATATTTATGCTTTGTGATGAATTGTTTCATGATAGGTGATTATATCATGTGGTGGTTGATGAGGGTTTATTATGTCTGATGTGGTCATAACCTGTGTTGATGTATGCATGATTGGTTGATATATCATGTGGATTGGTCTGCATGTTATGCTGATGTTAGATGTATGCATGATTAGTTGATATATCATGTTGATTGTTGAGATTCAGTTATGTTCAATGAATGTATACATAGACTGATTGATGTTGCATGCTAATGATGTGCGTGCATATGCATTGTTTGGTGAAGTTAATTCCCATTGTGCGAATTTGACTTGGATTGCCGATAACCGATGCCGAGTGAGGATGGGTGGTTAGGCTGGATTCGTGTCCAGAGTGGTTATGGACGAATCGATGGTACCGTATCCGGTTGATGAATGGATCGTGTTGGGTGACTTGGTCACGAGTCGGTACCGCATGCATTGAGTCGCATTATATTTGTATGGAATAGTAACATGTTAGGATGTCTTCCATGTTACTATTCTCGATTGATGATTGTTGTGCATGATGATTATATGGTTGTAATTGTGTATTGAATCTGGAGTTATGATGAAATGGGTGGATTAATATGCTTGAAATATATTGTTAATTGAGAAGCTTATAATATGCTTTAATTATGAGAAGTCTCACCCTTACTTTACCATTTCAGATTAAAGTTAGCAGCTGAAGAGTCGGTGAGGATGGCTCTAGAGCTCATCGTTTAGTCCGCGTGTCAGTGTCATGCTCTGATTAGATTGTAACACTGGGAAACGTTAGATGAGGAATTAGACTTAGTCTATTATTTATTTGAAACTTAGTGGGAATAATGTGGATTGAAATTATTCCGGTTTTGCTGAAGATATTTTCCGCTGTGTAAGACATGGTCTTAAATTGATTGAAAATTTATTTGGACGTTGATCCTCAGTGTAGCATGGCTACTGTTTGAATGAAGGTTTATTCTATTTATTAATTGTGACATCCCGTGATTACCGTGTTAAACTCTGATTAAAGATGATTTAAATGTTAATTTAATTAATATATTCGGGGTATTTAGATGGGGTGTTACAAGTCGCGCCGGCGTTCTTCAAACCGAACGGCATAACCCTGTAATAAAAATTCTTCCGCTCTGTCATGAAGGCAGTCTTGGATGCATCCGCCGGGTTCATCCGGATTTGGTTGTACCCCGAGTACGCATCCAAGAAACTCAGGAGGCGAAACCCAGAAGAACTGTCAATCAGCCGATCAATATGGGGTAGGGGATAAGGATCCTTTGGGCACGCTTTGTTCAGGTCAGTGAAGTCTACACACATTCTCCACTTACCATTTTTCTTCTTCACCATAACAACGTTAGATAGCCAGGTTGGGTATTGCACCTCTTTAACGAAACCGGCTTTTAACAACTTTCCCACTTCCTCTGAGACGGCTTGTCCTCTTTCTTCTCCCATCTTCCGCTTCCTCTGTGATACCGGTTTGACACCAGGATCAATTGACAAATGATGGCACATGATCTCTGGGTCTATACCCGGCATATCCGACGGCTTCCAGGCAAAAAGGTCTAGATTCTGCCTTAACACCTGGACTATCTCGGTCTCTTCCTCCTTTGTTAATTGAGTCCCCAGATGGGTGACTTGTGAGGGCAACGACCCGATTTGGATGTCTTTGATCTCCTCTTGTGGGATGAGCCCATCCTCGCCCGATCCCTCTCTCGGATCGATATCGACCATGCCGACTTCGTGTTTCGGAGAGGCCTCTGATGGTCCTGACTTCTTCCTGGCCTTCAAACTATCCTTATAGCACTTCCGGGCCAGACCTTGGTCTCCACGGACTACCCCGACGCGCCCGTTACCTAGGGGATACTTCATGGTTAAGAACAACGTTGATAATACCGCCTCAAGTGCATTAAACGAAGGACGTCCGATGATAATATTATAGGGTGACGACACATTAACCACCAAGTACCTAACCTGAACGGTTTTGACACTTTCTCCCTCTCCGAAAGTAGTTAGCGCGGGGAGATACCCCAGAACCTGCACCTGTTTGCCAGAGAATCCGACAAGAGTTCCGCTGAAAGGTAACAACTCATTTGGCTCGAAACCCATTCCCTTGAAAGTTTCCCAGTAGAGGACGTCCGCGGAACTTCCCGGATCGATCAACACACGCTTAACGCCCCAGTCCCGGATTTGTACCTCAATCACCATGGGATCATTTTCATGTGGTAGAACCTCTTTGGCGTCTTCACCCAAGAAGGTTATCACCCCGGGATCAAACCTCGATGTCCCGATGCGAAGTACCTGCCCGGAGCCACGAGCATACCTTTTTCTGGCTGAACTACTGGAGCCACCTCCTGCAAAGCCCCCTGAGATAGTGTTGAGAGTGTGTCGGGTTGATCCCGCCTCTTTCACTTCTTCCACAGCCTTACCCTTTTTCTTGGACCGGGAATCAGAAGCCGAGTCCCTCCTCGGGGATGAATCCCACTTGCTGGTCCGCCCAGGATCTTCCTTTACGTATGTTGACAGTTTTCCTCTTTGTATTAATTTTTCAATCTCTCTCCGCAACTGTATGCAGGACTCCGTGGTGTGCCCCTTCAGACGGTGAAACTCGCACCATGCTCCCAGATCACTCCCTAGAACCGTGTTAACAGTCCACTTACTGTTGTAAGGTGGAGTAAGCAGGCTTCAAATGATTGATGTCACGGAGGATGTCTTCCCTTCTGGTGTTGAGGGGTGTGAACGTCTCCCTGGAGCCTAAAGCCGATCGTGGGCGCGACGGCAGCCGCCTGTCCCGGGCTCGTTCACGGGTGGTGGCAGCATCCCATGGTCGGGTTCGTTCGTCACGTCCCGACCCACTGTCTTTAGAATCTCGAGCACGCTTCTCCATGTTGCTTTCTTCTCCCTTCACATAGCACTCTGCCCGAGTAATGATCTCGTCCATGCTCTTGGCGGGCTTTTGGGCTAAAGACTCATTGAATTGACCGGCTTTAAGGCCATGCTGGAACGCGGCCACAAATATCTCCTGATTGGGATGTGAGACCTTGATGGTCTCTTCGTTGAACCTAGCCATGAAATCCCGGAGCGATTCAGAAGGGCACTGCTTCACGTTGAACAGGGAGGTGTTGGCCACCTTGCGATGGCGATTAGCTGAGAACTGTTGAATGATCTTTCGGTTGAAGTCTTGATAGCTCACTATAGACAACCGGGGCAGTCCCATATACCAGCGCAAGGCCGATTCTCTAAAGGTACCGGCCATCAACTTGCACTTAAGGGAGTCGGTTGCTCCAATAAGCGCCATTGTGTTGTTAACCGCAATGATGTGTTCCTTGGGGTCCGTCTTGCCATCATACGATGCCAGTACGGGGGGTTTGAAATTATCTGGAACGACATCCTCCCAGATTGCCTGAGACAAGGGCTGCGGCTCCAGAGGCTCAACTTCCTACTCTTCTGCTTCGTCCAAGCTTTTCAGCTGAAGGGCTTGAACGTTGTCCTGAAGTGTTTCGTTATGCTGGCGCAGGTCGTCGATCATGGCCAGCAACTGGGTGAGATCCGGTGGATCTGTTGGTGAAGCTTGAGACATTGTCGTCTGTGTGTGTTTGTGTGTTTGTGCGGCCTGAGATTGATTTCACCGAGGCCCCTCGGTGGGCGCCAATGTTCTTGCAGGAAAAACCTTATTAAAGATATTTTAGGGATTTGGAAGCTCAAGTGTCGTAACTCAAGTTCCAAGCTTATGATTGTCTTGCTTATCCCGCTGGCGGGAGCCCTATTTATATCATTCCTTCCATGAAGCTATTTCTTCCTTCCGTAACTGCCCCAGCGCATTAACCATGGCTTGAAGGCAAGGAGCTAGCTGTTACAGCTTGTAATCATTCACTTAGTAACGTCTCATAAAGACTATAGGAACTCTTCATCTTTATAACGTCTGCTCAATCCTTCATACTGAAGTAACTGCCGAACTACTCCTCGGATCCAGGACGACCTCATGACCTTCCCCGAGATCCATGTCGGGTAAGGACCTCATCCTTAAGTCCGAGACCTATCCCGGATCCCTACAATCTCCTCTCCAGACATCCATCTCGGCTGAGGATTTTATGCATGATCAAATATATCATGAATTAAAAGTTTGAAATCGAAGAAGATAAGAAAACCGGTGAGGATTAGATGGAGAGTTTTGGCATGTTGTAGGCTTCACGAATGATTGGAACAGGCTCCTACAGGTCCCAAGAACACTATGCAATGCTTGGAATTGACTGAGGACGGCTGGAAATTGAAACTCGAGTTTGCAAGTTTGTATAAATTTTTTTGGACAAAACCCTAGTTTCTTGGCTTCCTCCATTCATCCCCTTGATGTCTGATCTTATTAAGTATATATAGGAGAATGAAATTAGGTCAAGCATCAAGAGAAAATATTTGGCATTCATGAAGAGATATTTGATTGAAAATCAACTGTAATATTTCCAAATTTGGCCATTTATTCATACAACCATCTCTTGCACGAATTTTCCAGCTAGCATAAGCCTCCTTGGTCCTCAAGATATTTAAAACATAAGCCCAAAACACATTGCTTGTAATTTTTGCATTTAATTTAATTTAAATTGAATTTTAAAGGTTTTAATTCAATAATAAATCAAATAAATGGAAAAGAGGCGTGTAAATAGACTTATGAGCAGTGTTTTAAAAACCGGACCGGAGATCAAACCGGTGAAGGTACTGGGTCACTGGTTTATTGGTTGAACCACTGGGTCACTGGTCGAACCGCATGACTAAACCGGATTAAACCGGATAACTCAGTTGATTAAACCGGCCTTTATAACAACACGATATAGGTATAAAACTTGTCGAACCAGATGACTCAATCTCTACAAAATATTAGAACTATTTTTTTTTTAAAATATCATTTCATAAATAAATTCACAATTTGATAATTTAAATTTAAATTTTAAATATTTTAAATATTTTAAAAATATCATATCATAAATAAATTTACAATTTGATAATTTAAATTTAAATTTTAAATATAAGTATCATATATAATAAAATAGTACAAAATTACAAAGTATAATTGCAACATAGTATAATTGAATAATTTATAACAAAATAATTTTATTATCTACTATTTATTTCAAGGAGTAAAGATTATTTTAATATTAAGATATCCTTCTTCAATATCAAAATTATCTACAAAATCAACCGCATCAACAACATTTTCTTTGTCAATAATATAATTAATTAATTTTATTTTTTATTTAAATATAATATTTTAATAAAATAATCCAAATAAATAAAAACTTTAAATTGCATATTTTTTAAAAAATTTAAAAATTTTGAGTAAAAAAATTAAAAAATACAGTTGAACCACCGGTTTTAGAAAACCGCCGGTTTTTCGGTTTCACTTCTTCTTGCTTCTACCGTTCAACGACATTCTCGATCCAACTATTGAACTGCAGGTTACGGCGGTTCTCGGTTCGACTGTCCGACCGGCGGTCCATCCTTTTAAAACACGCTAGAGTCATGGATAATCTTAGGAATAAGTTTGGATCACAAAAACTTAGACCCATTTAGAAAAAAATGATTTTGCTAAGTATTTCTCTTTATGCACTTCTTCAAAAATGCCAAACTTGCACAACTTGTATCTTGCTCAATTTTCAATTTTTTGAAGTGTTCTTGGACTTTTTAGAAAGCTCAAGATGCCCTCTAAATACTCCTTTTGGTTTCATATTCGTTGAAGTTTCCATGTTCATGTACACTTCTTTGCAAAAAGATGTCTTTTTGTTGACTTTTAGAAGGACTTATAATGTCTTGATCCATAACTCTCAAATGAAGCATTTTTGGCCAAAGCTTGTGAGACATGAAGTTGTAAATAATTGAATTCTCTTCAAAATGAGCTATGGTGGAATTTTTTTTGATAAAGTATGTGAAAGTTATGCCTGGTCAAAGTTCTATTGACTTTTGTCCAAAAAACCCTAATTTGAAAACTTTGACTTTTGATCAAATCTTGAGTTTTCTTGATGAATCATGATCAACCCTTGATCGAATGATGAATGTGACTTCAAAATCTTGATGTTGACCAAAAATAATGACGTTTGACTGTATGTTGACCACAATTGAATTTTTGTCCAATACAATTGATTTTCAACCATCTGAGCAATTGACTGAGCAAACTTGAGTTGTGAGACTTGAAACTTGACATGGTGATACCTTGAGACATATGAGGAGGTATGATGACCACTTGAGGCATTAGAACTTGATTTTTTCTTGAGAGAAGCAAAACCCTAGTTGTCGGTTGATTGCTTAGGAAAGAGTTTGTCTGGTCAACCCTTGAGGAATTCTTGAATATAGAGATGCGGAGTGTCTTGAGAAATAAAAGGACAAATTTTGGAGTATAACACACACCAACAAAGACAACCTTTATATAAACAAATTTCATCAAAAGGGATGACTTTTCAGTGAGCCTTAAATTAGCGCATTATATCATCCTAAAGTGTCATACCATATAACACAATTAAAATCTAATCCACCTTAATAGTTCCTTGCTTGTATTTCCACCACATAGCTTAAGCAGATCCTCTTAACGCATCACAATAAATACGATTTTCTACTCTCTTACCAACGCTTTAAAATATTCGTGAATCCAACATTATTAATATATTAAAAAAAACACATACACCAATAATAAATCAAAATAATAATTATAATAACAATAAATAACATTGTTATGTAATAATAGATTAAAAAAATAAATATAATAATAATAATAATAATAACATGTGTATAAGAGTGACATAAGACTACACGTAGAAGCATTCCCAAAATACTTATACAAAGTAATCAATGCATTTGCGCCCTAATTATATCGATGTCAAATGATAATTTGACAAATCCCTAAACAATAATAAATATTTTGTCTTTAGAAGACTGAAGTTCTTGTCTGCAAAAACAGTACACCCTATTAGTTATAATAAGCAACAACATATATGTCTTATTCACACAATCGAATCTATTAACTATATGATGTCTCTCAAATAAAGCATATAATCTCTATTACTTGTGATATTCACCCTACACTTCATGGTTTCTACATTGTCATCCTATATAGTGACTCCAATAACTCCTTTTCAAGTTCAACAACTCTTTCTTCATTTATACTCACAAGATAATTGTAGAAAACCCCCATAATTAGAAGGTGAAGAAAATATGAATTATCATTTAAGTTAATAGTCATTTACCAAATGACACGTGAAATATCGTTAACTAGAGATTCCACATTTTCTCAGATGCTGAAATAAGATTGGCATCAACCATTTTAGACTGGTTCTTTGAATTGAGGTTAAACCATAACCATCCAAACTGCAGTGTATCAAATATGTGAGATATGTCGGAACTCATTCAGTTAATTTCTTTCTCCATAATACTATCTTTAACTCTTTCTTTAAGTTAGACTCCTGAAAATATTTTAAATTATAAAATAAACAAAATAATTAAAAATTATAATCTATTATCAATTAAAAATCAATTACATGAACTCCCTAAATTATCCTTTTATCACAAATTCTTTGCACTAAGAAAATAACATTTAAATTTTACTTTTTTTTTCATTTCATCTCTTATTATCACATAACATGTGATATTTATTTTTTAATTTTCACCAATTAAATATTACATACACTCATTCTCTTCTTATTAAAATCTCAAATCTCTCTCACATTTTTTCCACACTTTCTCAATTTCAATTTAATTTTCTTTAATTATTTATCATCACTAAAATACTAATACCCTATTTTTTATTTTAATAAAATTAAAAAGTCACTAAAATACTAATACCCTATTTTTTATTTTAATAAAATTAAAAAGTTTATTTATTTCACACCTATATCAACACAATATATATTTTATTTTAATAACATGATCACAATTCCCATTCTCACACAAACGTGAAAGAAAGCAAAAACTTTGAAAAACAAGAAAAGAAAAAGAAAAAGAAAAGAAAAAGCAAACACTCCACTTTCATCGCTTTCGATCTTCACGGAAAAGCAAATTCCCTTTTCAATCCATTGTTGAAATCAGATATAACCAAACTCACCTTCTTACTCTCACACCTCTCCAACCCTTTACAATGGCCACATCTCAGAACAAAACAGCCCCTGACCCATCTCAGGATCCGACCCGAAACTCATCTTCCCTTGATTCATTCCCTCCCAAAACCACTCCTACCACCAAAGGTTTCACCTTTACCCTCTCTGTTTCTTCTCATGTTGTATTAAAGAATGAGAATTTTTCATGTTGAACTTCTACTCAATTTTGTAGTTTATGTATTTATTTGTAATACTTACAATTTTAATGTAGGTTTGATTGTCATTTTCACTTATTTTAGGCTACAAAACATAAATATATTATCTTTCTTGTTTAACTTATTCATGTATTTTGGTTACTTTCTTTTGACTGATTCAACAAAGAAGAATAGGAATATGTTGAGATATTTTTAACTAGTTAGACTATTGTTATTGCTTATCAGTATGAAGGACTAAGTAATAGACTTTGTTTTATTATAAAAGAAAAGATAAGTAATGAACATTTTTTTCTTCTATTTGGCAATGTTTAATTTATGTTGTTATCTCGTGTTTGCGGTGTCGTTCCTTCGAATTTTGATGTGGGATAGAGACATGTTTTTGTGGCTTCTTTGCGGTATTCTGCTCATGGTGTGATTGTGTGAAACCGTTGCTAACATGGGTTTGTAGAGAGGTTAAGAAGGTTAAGTTAAATTGTTAGTGTTAGGTGAAGGCAGATGTTTGGTTTGGTTTAGTTTAATGTCTCAAGCACACAACTACTTTGCTTCCAATCCTCTTTTTGTTAGCCTTTTATTGGTGGTAGTGTATTTTGTTTTGAAGTATTTTTTTTATGTTCTTCTATCGAATTATCTTGTTTTGATTACTTTCTGGCGTAGGTATCCCGGTTATGATGAGAGCTCAGACGTGTCATCCTCTAGATCCACTATCTGCCGCTGAAATATCAGTAGCTGTTTCATCTGTTAGGGCAGCCGGGGCAACTCCTGAGGTAGACTGCTCAATTGACTTTTTCAATCTAGATTAAGCTTATAATTATGATTGTGTAATGTAAATTATGCTTCACTTTTCCGGTAACCTCTTTGAATCATCGGTTTTGTATGATGGTATTATTCGAGTATCTTAATAGGTGAGGGATAGCATGCGCTTTGTCGAAGTGGTCTTGGTAGAACCGGCTAAGCAAGTTGTTGCATTAGCGGATGCATATTTCTTCCCTCCTTTTCAGCCATCGTTGCTCCCTAGGACTAAAGGTGGAGGACCTTTGATTCCTGCCAAACTTCCCAATCGGAAAGCACGGCTAGTTGTTTACAATAAAAGGTCAAACGAGACAAGCGTATGGATTGTTGAACTTCGAGAAGTTCATGCAGCAACTCGAGGTGGCCAACACAGAGGCAAAGTCATTTCTTCTGAAGTTGTGCCAAATGTTCAGCCACCAATGGTAAGTAGTTGCTGTTTTTGTTTTCTTACGTCTGTTAGTCTTTACATTGATGAGTTTCATATCAACTTAGGCACGTGTTATTTTCTCCACACTTGCAGGACGCCGTAGAGTATGCTGAATGTGAAGCTGTTGTGAAGGACTTCCCTCCATTTCGAGAAGCAATGAAAAGAAGAGGGATTGAGGATATGGATCTTGTAATGGTGGACGCCTGGTAGTCGCTCCTTTGAGATTTTTTGAACAAACTTTTAACTTTTATGAGAAGTATTTTATAAATAAGGTATTCTCTCTAATACGTAAGATGCTGAAACTTGCAGGTGTGTCGGATATCATAGTGAAGCTGATGCTCCGAACCGCAGGCTAGCTAAACCACTAATTTTTTGTAGATGTGAGAGTGATTGCCCTATGGAAAATGGCTATGCCCGTCCTGTTGAAGGAATCTATGTACTCGTTGACATGCAAAATATGGTTATTCTTGAGTTTGAAGACCGTAAACTAATCCCTCTCCCACCTATTGACCCGCTTAGGAACTATACTTCTGGTGAAACCCGGGGAGGAGTGGATAGAAGTGATGTGAAACCCTTACAGATTATTCAGCCCGAAGGTCCAAGCTTTCGTGTCAACGGCCATTTCATTCAATGGCAGAAGGTGGTTGTTTATATCTGTATTTATAAGTGTGAATATGCTGAGCCAAACTAGGCTTTGCATATATATGCATGATCTATTCAAAACATTCAAGGTCCAAGCCTAATCTATTACCCATCATAGGCTTGTTTTAGGTCTGACCTGACCTTTTTGAAAGTGCGGTATAACCTATTAGCCAACTTAAATATTTATTTCATATTAACATCTTGGAACGTGAAAAATGCATATCGTAAACTTGTAATAGTGGATGACTCTTACTTGCAGTGGAACTTTCGTATTGGTTTCACTCCAAGGGAAGGTTTGGTTATTTATTCAGTAGCCTATATTGACGGAAGTCAAGGGCGAAGGCCAGTGGCACACAGGTTGAGTTTTGTTGAGATGGTGGTCCCGTACGGAGATCCAAACGATCCTCACTATAGGAAGAATGCATTTGATGCTGGCGAAGACGGCCTTGGTAAAAATGCTCAGTCTCTCAAGAAGGTCAGGACATTTTATTTTCAATCCAAACTTTCATAACTTATTATTCTCCATTTCTCAATGTAGATGAAACTAAAGTTATTTTTACATGATATAATTATTACAGGGTTGTGATTGTTTAGGCTATATCAAGTACTTTGATGCTCACTTCACAAACTTTACCGGAGGCGTCGAAACAATAGAGAATTGTGTTTGCATGCATGAAGAGGATCATGGTATTTTGTGGAAGCATCAAGATTGGAGAACAGGTTTGGCTGAAGTTCGGAGGTCTAGAAGGTTGGCAGTGTCGTTTATATGCACCGTTGCAAACTATGAATATGGATTTTTCTGGTACTTTTATCAGGCAAGACATATTCTGGATTCACTTATATGTGTTTAAATTTTTTCCAACAATTTTCAATGTTCAAACTTAAGCATATTAATTGGTAATCTTCTTTTAGGACGGTAAAATAGAATCCGAGGTCAAGATCACAGGAATTCTAAGCTTAGGAGTGATGCAACCAGGTGAAACTCGAAAATATGGCACAACTATTGCACCTGGATTGTATGCCCCTGTCCACCAACACTTTTTTGTTGCTCGTATGAACATGGCTGTTGATTGCAAGCCCGGTGAAGCGTTTAATCAGGTCAGTGTGCAGTGTGCAATTATATTTTTCAGAAGGAATATTTTGATTGGCCCGTAGTTTAGTTGTCCAACCCTTTCTCTACTCAGGTTGTTGAGGTGGATGTTAAAGTTGAAGATCCAGGACAGAATAATGTTCACCACAATGCATTCTACGCTGAGGAAAAACTGCTTAAATCAGAATTGGAAGCAATGCGTGATTGCAACCCTTTATCCGCTCGACATTGGATTGTATGTTTGTTTTTTCCACCAGTTTACAAAAAATAAAAAATAAAAACTTGAAAAACTCTTTAATAGCTTGCAACGTCCACGGGTTCTGAAGTGGATTCTGTGTTTCAGGTTAGAAACACACGGACTGTAACCCGAACTGGGCAGTTAACAGGTTACAGGCTAGTACCTGGTTCAAATTGTTCACCTTTAGCTGGTCCGGAAGCCATGTTTCTACGGAGAGCAGCTTTCTTGAAACACAATCTTTGGGTGACTCCTTATGTTCACAATGAAATGCATCCTGGAGGAGAGTTCCCTAATCAAAATCCGCGTGTTGGGGAGGGTTTGGCTACTTGGGTTAAGGAAAATAGATCATTGGAAGAAGCTGATATAGTTCTTTGGTTAGTTTACTATATTCTGTTTCTGCGAGGGTCGAATGAAATTTTGCGTGTTCTCAAGTAGAGTTTAATAACTATGCATTGACGTAAACAATTTAACGTTGCAGGTATGTATTTGGAGTGACATTCATTCCACGATTAGAAGACTGGCCTGTTATGCCAGTTGAACGCATTGGTTTTACGCTTATGGTATTCAACTCAACTTTAGCAATTGCCCTTTGGTAACAAACTGATATTGATTTTATGTTGATAGAGTTGGAATTAATTTAGTCATGCTATTCATGATGCAGCCACATGGGTTTTTCAATTGCTCCCCAGCTATAGATGTTCCTCCAAGTGCAGGTGATTTGGATGATAAGGAAATTGGTAAGCCTATTCAGAATGAGCTGATTGCAAAGCTCTGAATGAACCAAAACTATACACATTTGGTGTTATGTTTATGTTTATCTAATCATTATTGAAATTTGGCTTTCGTCTAATTCAACCCTACGATACAAAACCAATTTGTAAGGTTAACAATGTCTTTCACTTATATATACATATTTTTAGGTCATATCTCATTGAATGTGTGACTCTCAAATCTCAAAGTTAAGCTAGTTGATGCCTGAGGTAATTGAAAAATGAAAATACTTAGTCTGTTTGGATTGTTTGGATTGACGGTAGATAAAATTGATTTTGATATAACTGAGTTTGGTAGAATTGATTTTAACATGATTGAAGTTATAATAATTGATTTATGTTTGGATACATTTATGTAAAAGTGAGTTGAATAACAAATTTTTGTGTAAAAATTACGTTTAAACTTAGAAGCTACAAATTCTAACTTTAAGTAGAATAAATTATATTTTAAAAGAACTAAACACCTAAAAGTTACTCCTGAATCAATTCTCCATCTCTAGAATTGTTTGATTCTTTCAAAAGCTAAATCAAACATGCTATTTGTATCACTCTTATAAATTTCACATATAATTTATGAATAAATAAATTAAATATTCACCAACACACAACGGTGTCACACTTCATAAAGATATAATTATCTTACTTTGTAAAATGAGTTTCCATAAAAAATTAAATTACACATTTTTATACCCTGGGATATTACACAACATCCAAACATATCTGATAACTCATCTGAGATGTTACACGACATCCAAACACATGATAACTCAGTCGAGCTGTTACACGACATCCAAACACATCTGATGACTTATCCAAGATGTTACACGACATCTAAACATTCTGAACAACATCGTAGTAGAATACAAATAAAACATGTAAACTCAATATATAAGCAAACACATAATTAGTCTCATAAAATCCTTTTCAACTTCAATCAACATAAATAAGAGTTATAAATTTTCTACTCTCAGCAACATAAAACATAAGTTCAACAAACGATCAACAAAGTAAATAACGCAAAAACTATTTTCATCTCGATGTTACATGCTCAGAGCAAGACCCTTCTAAAATAAACGACACTAAATGGAAGACACTTCAAGAGCTATCCTCCCACTTACTTCAACAACGCTACTCTTGAGAATCTGCATATTACCCACGTAGAGACAACATTCAAACAATATGGGTGAGAAATCACATCCAACAATAAAAGATATAAGATATAAGATGAATCACGAAATGTACATAGTCCTACATCACATCATAACTTGTTCTCACACTTGCATTCATCATAAATTATCACAAACAACATTTCAATGAATCATTAAACAACATATCATCTACAAACGTGCAATGCAACACAATGCAATATACTCGACAAATAGCTCATCATGCATCTAGTACCAAAATATAAACACTTAGGTTCATTTCACTCCATAATCTCCACCATATGATTGATTCCCTCTTGAAACCGGAGTGCACCAAATCGCTACCATCATCATAGGTAACACTTCACGGAATTTTTGGACAAAGGATTTAGCTACTCGCACTCGAACCATCGCCATAGAAAACGATATCACAACATAAGTTCCACAACATGGATGCATAATTCACAACATGCAATAACATAACACCACACATATGTTCGACCTCAGCTAGTTAAGCGTGTCATCAACAACATACTCATCTTCAATATCAACACCATAGCAACATCACCAACATCATCAACATAAACATATTACCAACATCAACATAACAATACCATCAACATCGACACCATAACAACATTATCATCACACGACAATATCACAACAATACAATGATTCATTAATCGAGCATATAAACCAACAACTTCATTAACACAATATGTGTGGAAATAATATTAAAATAATTCACCTATATTATTCAAGTTGTAGCTATGTTTGTTAACTTCCTAACACTTCAAACAGTTCATCATTTGGATATACGGTTTAAAATATTATGAGGTAAAACATCAAAGCATATCATAATTAAAAACAACATATGAATAATAAAATACAGTTATTGTACAGTAGGTACATGTATAATATTGAAACCTCTCACTGACTACTACCATGTTATAACTGTTATTATTGGCTTTCTAACGCTTCGAACGAGACGTTGTATAGACATACATATTATGATCAAAACATTTTTCACAATTTTTTTTACAAACAAGCACAAGAACCAATAAAGTTGCATAGCATGACCAATCGATTGACACCTGAGACTATTTCCAAAATATTAATTTTAAAACCCTTTTCACGAATTTCATCCACTTCAAACCCTCAAAAGCCCCATGTCAACATCACCAAGCCTCCACCATGAATCTCCAATGGAGAACATTCATTCATATAGGTTGAACAACAAAAATTATACAAATTAATCATGTAAATCATCCAATTGAAATAACAACAACATCAATCCTCATACTTAATCATCATTCAAGAACAACCATGACATTTCAATCAAATTATCAATGTAAGAACATACGACATAAAACTATTAGTCCCCATTGGTCTTCGGGTAACTGGTTGACCATGTGTTCTAATAGGAGATAATGTTGGACCACTTTCAGCGTTCGACGATATGGTCTTCGTACTCTTCGTAGAGGGTGATACTTTGATCACAATTGTCGGAACCATATTTTCCCATGTTATTAAATAATAATTATTCTATAAATTAATTATCATTCATTTGTAATTATTTTATTCCCCCTTTATAGGAAATTTAGTTTGTAACCGTTACATTAAGAACCACTATAGTGGCATCTCTCTACTATATAGAAACACAAAATAATAATAATGATTAAACCATTCATTAGGATTATGCAAACTTGATATGGTATAAAATTTGCTACTTCTGATTTATTGCTTTATGGTTTTGCAGATAGCGACTGGGCCACATGCCCAACCACTCGCGTTCAACCACAAGTTTTGCTGTATTTTTAGGAAAATCTCTCATATCCTGGAAATCCAAAAAGCAAACAAAAGTCTCCCGATCCAGTTCAGAAGCAGAATATTGAGCTCTCGTTGCCCTCACATGTGAAATTCAGTGGCTGCATTTCCCCTTCAAAGACCTTGACATCCAATACAACAAGCCAATATCCATCTATTGTGGCAACCGCTCTACCGTGTATCTTGCCCACAACCACACCTTCCATGAAAGATCAAAGCACATAGAAATCGAGTGTCACGTAATTCGCAAAAAATTGGAATTTGGACTAATTAAGCTCTTCCCAATTCCCTCCTATGCGCAACTCGCTGATGTCCTTACAAAACCATTGGTTGCTCCTGCTTTTTCTTCTTTCCTTAGCAAGCTGGGACTCTTCTCTATCCATAGTCCAACTTGTGGGGGAGTATTAAATAGCAATTATTCTATAAATTAATTATTATTCATTTGTAATTATTTTATTCTCCCTCTATAAGAAATTTAGTTTGTAACCATTACATTAAGAACCACTATATATAGTGACATCTCTCTACTGTATAGAAACACAAAATAATAATAATGATTAAACCATTCATTGGGATTATGCAAATCTGATACTTGTCGAAGGAGGTTTTTCTCCACGGTTACATGATGGATTTACTATCTTTCTAATGTATTTCCTTTTTGGTAGTGGTTCGTTATTTCTGGCTATCCTACCACTCCTCAACAAAAAAAAATTTCAAAAAGATTAAGTAAAAATATCTAAGCACAAGGTCCCATTAGGCGTGCCAATTTATCTACCATGAAATTTGGTAACCAAGCGCTAGTCTTTCAAATCTAATGTTTTGGTTACTCACATGATCAACTAGATTGATCATAAGACATATGTGCATAGAATTTCTTAAACTTTCTTGGTAATAGTTATTTCGATGGTGACTGTAACTTTAAAAGTAATGCATAAATGGTTGATAAAAGTGCAGGAATGTAAATAGATTTCGACGGAAAATATAAAGGAATGAAAATTATGTTAACATAAATAACTTGGTATTGAATAAAAATGAAATGATTCATACATACATTTCTTAGACAAATATTTTCTTAATAACACTTAGATACTTCGAGAATTTGTGAGTTTTAGTACAATTTGAATACTAAAATCCTAATGTTGAGACTCCTATTTATACTACTTCGACAATAACGGTAACGAACAACCTTTTCTCCAAAAAAATGACACGTTCTTGCTTGCATGTGCTTTGTCCTTCGCAGGATTCCGCGTGACATATTCCAAAGAACGGATAAGGCCAAAATTTAGTTATCACTCTTGTTTCAAAATATTCTTGCCGAACTCACTTAGAATCTTTTCCAAAAAACTCTAAATTCCATTATTGCACCATTTCGCCACTTCAAAGCTTCTTCGTCAGACTTCGATCGAAATGCTATCTTACTTTTTCGTCGAAGGAATCTTGTCTACTTCAAATATTTTCTAAAAAATCCTCTTGACATTTCTTACTCCTTTTGAACGTCAAATTTACAGCTAAGACCATGTACAATAGTTTTACTATTCAACACCCTTATTTTTCACTTTTTATACTACACACCATCTTCTATTTTTTTCCATCTAATAATTCAACACACATTCAACTTTTACTCACTACAATAGTTTTGTTTAATAAAATTCAACACCCTATCCCACCACCATTCACAACACACTAAAAATTTAAACATTCAAAACAACCAACAAAATTTTAATAAGTATTTTATGGGCCTCACTCTCTCCTCGTTCAACATGTTAATGTTTTCAACACCAATTAATCCACTTCACTTTCAACACCCTATTCAACACTCTCATTGCAAGCATTCAACAATTAAATTTTTTTCAATGGTTTTATTATTCAACATCCAACTTTTTCATTTTTATCTTCCACATCATCTTCTCTTTCTTTCACCTAATAATTCAACACTAATTCAATTTTTATTCACTACAATGATTTTTGTTTAATAAAATTCAACACCCTACTCCATCACCATTTACAACACACTAAAAATCTAAATAATTACAACAACCAATACAATTTTGCAAAGTATTATATGTGACCCCCACTTCCTATCATTCAACATATTGAATCTTTTCAACACCAATTAATACACATCACTTTTAACACCTCATTCAACACTCTATTACAAACCTTCAATTATTGAATAATTTATTCAACACTCCTATTGTACATAGCCTAACACCCACGTTCTTATTTTATTAAATAATTCTCATAATTTTATATCAGTACACTCATCTCTTATATTCTCTTTTTATTGATATTATTTTAATTATAAACAATCCAAATGCAATTGATGTTGTTTACTCTTATATTCTCTTTTTATTGATATTATTTTAATTATAAACAATCCAAATGCAATTGATGTTATTTTAATTATAAACAATCCAAATGCAAATTATTTAATCTAAATAATTTTTAAGCTAGCATATACATCCCACTAACAATCAAATAACATATGATCAATATAAAATCACAGAATATTTACACTAGATACTAAAGATATAAATTTTAAATTTGAGATGTTACATTATTAATAGGTTTCTCCAAATTGAGTTTATTAAAAAAAAAAGTTTACGCAATTTGATGCGATGTCCTTGTTATAGAAATGTGAAATAAAATTTAATTTTTGAATAATTTTTTATTTAAAGTTTATCAATCAGTTTCAATTCATATATTAAATTGATTAATTTAGTTTCGTGGTTCAGGTGATCAAATCACGGGTCAAATGTTATTTCCATCATGTATTTGAACAATTTTTTGGCAGTGTTAATAACATGTCTCTTAAAATGATTTTATTTCCAACACCTCTTTTATTCGATAAAATGTTCGATGGTCCTAACATATAATGTGAAGACTTGTTTTTATAACTTTTTTGTACTTATCTTTTTAAATAGAATCCTCAATTTATATTAAGAAATTAAGAGGATTTTAACCCTCACATTATCTGCACTTTAAAATTCAACTAGCGTATTACGTATTCATAAAATTTCAGTACCTTTCCATTTCCTAGCCCTTTCAATGGTGGCCTATAAACGGAAAATCACTGAGATAACTCCAAATTGTGAGTTGGATTGATTATGATGGCTCAAAAGGTAGTTGAATTAGGGGACATACGTGTAGTTTAAGTCATTTAGAAGCAAACTAAATTTGCCTAATTTAATCTGATGATCCTGAGGCCTGCACTGGTACTATTACTAGTATTTTTTAATAGGAACACGAAGTGGTTAGAAACTCTCACAAAACTAAGAAGTTTTGTAGAATTAAATGGACATAAACATTTCTATTACTATTAATTTTTTTTTTTTATAAATAAAATATTTTCTGCACGCAACTTCACATATAATTTTTAAACCGACGATGAAGACTTTTTTAAAGAGATTTAATATTTATAGATTAATTTTCCAAATTTACAATAACATTTTCTCTAAAAAGATTTTACGCTAATACATGCTTATGACAGATATATCAAATCCAAGATTTTTGATTATACTGAAAAAAAACCACCATTTCATTCATGTATTTTTGAATTAAACATTACACATGATCTTAAGTTTTTAGTGATCTTGTATAAGTTATTCTACGACACAATTAATAATTGTTTTATTTACCACAATTCAATCATAATAATATTGTATAAAATTCTACTTAATCTTGATTTAATTGTAATAAATGTAATCTTTTACCATAGTCAACATAGTGTTTAGCATGCTTCTAAAAAGAATAGTTTGTTTTAATTGAAATAAATTTGATCTTTTACCATAGTCAACATAGTGTTTAGCAGACTTCTAAAAAAAATAGTTTCTGACATGTAAATATGGTCGCGACAAAACAGTTTATATAAGTGAAAATATTAATATTATTATCATCATTTTTATATTTTTTTTTCTAATTAATTCATACCGTGACTTCATCACGATATTAATATCGATCAAAATAGCAAGAGTCTTTACGCAACAACTTAGATACGATTGTATATTTTTTTTATAACCATATTGTTTAGTACAAAATCCAAAAATATCGCTAACAATGACTCAAATTTTTTATTAAAATTTAAATTTAAATTTAAATTTTTATTGAATATATAAAAAAATTATGATAGTATATTTTGCTTCTCGTGTGTCCTCTCTAATCACTAATATAAATATGTTTAATTTTTTTAATATAGTTAATAATTGACGTTTTTAATTCATAAATAAACTAAATATATTAATTATCTAATATATTAAAAAAAAGTTCAAATTTCATCATACTTAAAAGGAGTATTGTTCTATCAACACCAATCTTTAGTAGTATGTTGTTAGTGTTGTGTTTCTTTCAATTTGTGTCATTTGTTTTTTGTATATATTTTTTGAAATTGAGATTGGATTAAGGTTGTCCTATAGTGTTTGATGTGATATCTCTACCATGCTTGGCTGCTTGGAACTGTTGTTTGTGTGCAGCAGAGTTAATAGTGGCTGCTGCCTACATCAATGTCCTCCCCTCCACACAAAAATAAAAACTTAAATATAAAGAAAAAAATAAAAGAGTTCAACAATTATTTTAGCCATTAATGTATATATATATTTATCATTTATAGCATAATTTTTAAAATAAATTATTATAATAATTTCAATTTAATAAATACTAAATAAAATAAAAAATAAATATAAAAAAAAAATTATGTTAACGAAGACATGTCAAATTTTTAAGTAAGGTTAATATGGATATTTTTGAGTTAAGATCCTCTCCATTTTCTTTCTCCATTTTTCCTCTCCATTACTATAATTTCAAAGACATGTGTAATGTATAAAAATTAAATGTATCCATCAAATATCACATTATTACAATTATATTATCAAAATTTTAGTAATATACAAAATGGAGAAGGATAGAAATGGAGAGGATTTTGATTCGATATTTTTGTACTAATGAGTTTTCTAAAGTTTTATATGGACAAAAAAATTTGTCAAGACTCAAGAGAGTTGCATATGATGGCAATGAGTGATCTGGCATGAGTGTACGCTGTCCTGCTCTCTGTCCCAATCTATCAATCTGAGTCATAATATTTGTCTATTTTGTTGCACTCGATCTTGCTTAGGTTGTCGACAAATGTCTTGATGTTTTTTCTTCTTACTAATTCTGTTTGTTACAATCTTATGGTAGTGTACTAGTGCTATTGAATTAAAACGTCCGAGGTTTTTTTTCTTTCAAATATTGTTTATTTATAAATATGATAAATATAAATAAATATTATTGATAAATATTAAATTCTAGAACAACACACTTATTTAATTAAATTAATCTTTATTAATTGTACTACTCCACCCGCTTTAAAATTAGTGGTTAACTTTCATCAATTATATATCAATCAAACTTCCACATAATTTTTTTTCAATCATTTGTTTGTAAGTTTTGTTTGCGAATATGAGCAGAGAATTAGAGAAAAATATTAAATTTTTAAATTTTTTTTAAAAAGTATTTTCATAAAAATAATAAATATTTTTAATTTTAAAATATTATAATAAAATTAAATTTAAAGAATAGAATATATTTTAATTTATAGTGTTAATGAACTTTTTTTAACAAACATATTTAATAAATTCAAAGAATAAAAAATACTAATAAGTGTTGAAGAATACTTATTAAAGAATAAAATATAATAATAATGTCAAGAATTATAAAATCAATTATTTTATAGTATAAAGTATTATTTAAATTTTTTTTAGTGATATTTAAAAGAGTTGCATAAAGACACTTGTTAGCATGTACTTGAAAATTGATCTAAAACACCTTTACGATTATCGAAAATATTTTTTCAATATTCTCCTATTATGAAAAAAATAATATAATAATTTTTTTTTTCATGAAAATGATATTTCTCATGTTTTCGAACTTCACAATAAAATGGAGTTATAGAATGGAAATATACTTTTCGACTGAGGCAATTAATACAATAAATTATGTTCAGAACATGACTTATATAAGACTTAATTCTGAATAAGATGTAAAAATAGAAAATTTAACATTTTTATATTTTCATATTTTTGCTTGTGATTGTTTTGTTATGAATACTAAGAAAAATCTTAACAAATTTGATTTTAAAGTAAAAAAATGTTTACTGTTAGGATATTTTGAACGCTCAAAAGAGTGTATAATACAAAAATACTGATTGTTGAAGAACCAATTCATGTTAGATTTGATGATAAACTTGATTAAGAAATGTCAAACCTAGGTAAAAAGTTTACAGATTTGAAAATCGCCTATTCAGACTCTAAAGGTGAAAAAAGTGTTGCTAAAGAACCCGAGACAAAGAATTATGATGATATTCAACTAGAAGTTGTTAAAGTTCAGACTCCTCGAAAGAAGCACATATAAATATTTTTACATTCTGAAGAATTGATTTTGAGTGACAAGATTGAACCAGTCTTCTTCCTGTGAGTCACAATGTCCCCCATCATGTGAAAGCTCTCTCTTCAACATACACTTGTATCACCGCTGACACTCTTCAAGGGAACATCTTCTATCCACCGTTTGCGGGAAATGTTTCGATACAACACCTTCTACCCACCGTATACGAGAAGTATTTCGATACAAGTGCTTGATACAAGTAACTCAGTCCCTATCTCGAAATCAAATACTCTGATATAATTGTTATGGACAATTTCGAAGAGGGAGCATACTTGAGACACACCTTTTGTAAAAGACACACCACATATCCACCTAAAACTTTAAGGTGATAGGTGCGTGAATTATCTAATTTATATAGTGTTCAATCTTTCTTTTTCTAATCAATATGAAATTTCGTCCCCACACTTGATTCTCAACACCAACATCAATCTATCTATGAAGTGCTTCTGATGAATATTAATGAGCAGATATATGAATGTTCAATAAATTAAAATATTTTATGGCTATAATATTGACCAAAAGGTATAAATATTAATGTCATTTAAAAAAAAATAAAACATAAATGTGATTGTTCTTTAGTCAAAGTAAAGTAAGTAATGTAGTTTGATCAATAAACATTTACACTAAAGTAAATCGTGTATTTTGACCTTAATTAATTACATTAAATTAAAATATATATACTATACCAAGATAATAAAATTTTATATTAAGTATGTAATGTAGTTTGATAAAGGAAATAGTAGGTTGTTGACATAAGTAGAATGTTCAAATCCAAATCAATTCAAATAAAAAATCGAAAACTGATTTAAAATATTGAAAATCGCAAAAAAATCAAAATTTATTAGATGTATTTGAATGTTATTTTATGAAAATCGAAGGGTTCAACTCAAATTTCGAATTAATTTTTCAAAATCAAACCGAACCATTTTATACTTATTTATTTTTTATTAATATGATATGTTACATGAGTTTATAATTAAATGATAATAATTTTTTAATAATATTATTATTTTGATATAATCTATTTCTTTTTATTATTTCAATCATAATCTATTGTTCTCATTTTGTAATATTAATTTTTAATATAAATTATTTGTTATATATTAAATCAAATCTACGATTTATTATTAGTTTTATAATATTAATAAAAATATAATATGTAATTTGAATATTTAAAAACCGATTTAAATTAAATCATATAAAATTAGATCGGATAAATTTTTTTAATACATCATCAAAAATCGAATCGAACTGTAAATAAATTAATATTTAAATTAGATAAATTTTTGTCCTTAATCCGATCCAAACCAAACCGTGAAATCCCTGTACATAAATGTGGATTAACAATTTGAATATTATACCGACCTAAATAAATGAATAATACTATTTATTGAAATTTTTTTGATAATAAACATTTAAAGAGGTTACTTAACGTAGATGACGTTTTCATTTTCAGACAAAGAAACATAAAAAAAGAAAAACATGGTCAGAGGAATAAAAACTCATATTCCATATCCAACTCGGATTCTACCTGACTCAACCCTCACTCAGTTGACTCGTCCCGTCACCAAAAACCCAAACCCCATCCCGTCGAACATGTCCTTACCGGAGGGAAAACGATTAGAGGAAGAATTATCATACCCAATTCTCATAGCCGAACGAGTTCGCTCAGCGATTGAAGAAACCGACTCGTTCAAACTCGAGTGCTCCGAAGTCTGGAAACAAGTCGAACGCCTCCTCCAAATGCTCCGAACGGTTGTCCGATTCGCCGCCACCTCGCCGCTCTACGAGCGTCCCGTCCGCCGAGTAACGGCTGACACCGCGAAGAATCTTGAACGCGCCTTGACTTTGGTCCGGAAGTGTAAGCGACGTAGCATCCTCCACCGTGTTGTTACCATCGTCGGTGTTGCTGATTTTCGGAAAGTTTTAACCTACCTCGACGCCTCTGTCGGAGATATGAAGTGGCTGTTGAGTATCCTCGACGGTGAAGGAGGAGTGAATTTGGCACTTCCTCCGATTGCGAGTAATGATCCTATTCTCGCTTGGGTATGGTCTTTTATTGCTTCCATTCAAATGGGTCAATTGAATGATAAAATCGAAGCGGCCAATGAACTTGCTTCATTAGCACAAGATAATGATAGGTATCAGAAGATTATTGTGGAGGAAGGTGGTGTTCAGCCCCTTTTGAAGCTTCTTAAAGAAGCTGTTTCGCCGGCGGCTCAAATTGCGGCCGCGACTTGTTTGTGTCATTTGGCTAATGATTTGGAGAGGGTTAGGGTTATTGTGAATGAAGCTGGTGTCCCTGCTGTTGTTCAGGTTCTGGCTGAGTCGCCGATTAAGGTTCAAACCTTAGCTTCTAATTTAGTTGCTAGGATGGCTAGACATGATGCTGTTGCTCAGGAGGATTTCGCGAGGGAGAATGCGATTAGGCCGCTTATTACGCTTTTATCGATTGATAGTGCTGTCGATGAGCATCCGGGTAATGGTAGGCAGAGTATTCATTCTATTTTTCAGATTAATAAGGAGTTAGGGAAGAAAACTGATTATAATTATCTGTCTGGTAATGGTAATGGTAGTAGACAGTTTGCGAATTCGTATTCCAATTCCTATTATTTTACTGAGGGGAGTAGCCGTGGAGGGAATTCTAGGAAGGATAGGGAAAATGTGGATCCTGTTGTGAAGCTTCAGCTTAAAGTTAGCTGTGCTGAGGCTTTATGGATGCTTGCAGCGGGGAGTGTGTCGAATAGTAGGAAGATAACGGAGACGAAAGGGATGCTTTGTTTGGCTAAGATTATTGAGAAGGAAGAGGGAGAGTTGCAGCAGAATTGTTTGATGACTATAATGGAGATAACGGCTGCGGCTGAGTCCAATGCAGACCTTCGACGTGCAGCGTTTAAGACCAACTCACCTCCTGCTAAAGCTGTTGTGGAACAGCTCTTACGGATAATTAAAGAGGTTGACAGTCCGTCAATGCAAATTCCAGCAATAAAGTCTATTGGTTCGTTGGCTAGAACGTTTCCTGCTAGAGAGACGCGAGTAATTGAACCCCTTGTAGCACAACTGAGTAATAGAGACATGAATGTAGCAGATGAAGCAGCCATTGCTCTTACCAAGTTTGCTTGTCCAGATAATTTCTTATACATTGAGCATTCTAAGAAAATAATCGAATTCGATGCAGTCCCAGCAGTCATGAAGCTGCTAAGGAATAACGATGTAAACCAGATGTATCATGGTTTAACTCTCCTTTGCTACCTTGCACTACATGCTGGGAGCAGTGAGTCCTTGGAACAAGCAAGGGTGTTGTTGGCTCTAGAGGGTGCAGATAAAACGATTCTTCCTCAGCATATAAGGGATTTGGTATCCAAAGCAATTGTACACCTCAATTTGTATCATGCTGGAATGAATTCTCAACCATTGTCATATATGCCTTGAGCACAAATTCATCTAGTTTGTGGACCCTTTGTTGTAACAGGTTCAAGGTTCATTGATTATACTATTGAATTGGTTGCATCTTGCCTAGTGGTTGGGAATTGAGGTTTTTTATTTATTTATTATTATGTAAAAAAGAAACAAAGCATAGTTCAAGATAATACTTTAGTTTTTCAGCTTGGGCTGGTTTTGATCCCTTTTTCCCTATGAAACTAGTTGATGGGGATGTGGTTGTGCAGAGATTATTTATAATGGATAATTTACTCTCTTAGTAATTCAAATTTGTTTCTGTGTACTTATTGTGTTCTTCAAATATTTCCGCTACATATTTATGGTAGGATAGAATTGTTTGAGGATTTATTCTGTTACAGAATGTGCAGGGAGACTTTGCCATTCGATGTATTTTTACCAGCTTACACATCAACTGTGTTCTTTTGTTAACTGTAATGTGCTTTGTTCATCAGTGTTGGGAATTGTATATTGACAGATAAAATTCACCCCTTGGTAGCTTGATGACCAATGTCGAAGAACATGATGACGATGACGATGATATGATGATTCTGGTATAAACTTCTTATACAAAAGCAGGAATTGGTCATCTCCCTTCATGTGTTTACTTGTATTGTGATATATCTCAATGTATTTTATGCAAATTGAACTTGGGGAAGGCCAGATATGAAGGAGATAGTTTGCAGCTGACCTGAACATTCTATTGGTTTGTTTTAACCGGATACTGGATTGGGACTCGTGCAAGTGTTGAAATAATTTTGTATTTTTAAATTATTTTATAAAATATAATATAAGTATGACCAATGATAGGTGAAATAAATTAAAATAATAGTTATTTTAAGTAAAAATAATAAAAATTTGAATATTTTGATGTGAAAAAATGTGAACAATTCTTTTAAGCGACCTATAACACCAAGTTGTTAGTAAGATCTATGCTAGAATTTGTTTATGTGTTGGTTGCAAGGCCCGTAAATAAAGGTCAATGGTTGAATTTTACGCAACACAAGTCTCATAAAGAAAGGTCCAAGATTGAATTTTTAACAACACGGCCCATAAATTTTAAGTAAAAAGGCACATTGAACAAGGAAATGATTGGGTAACTTAAGTGCATTTTGTGTCATTTATGTTTTAAAAAAACATGTGTGTTCGTGTGTGCATGTGTGTGCGTGTATGTGTTATAACACATATTTTGTGAGTTAATACATGCCTTTATGATTTGCTTATTATTAGTATTTTAATTGATTTAGTTTAATTTCTTGTATTTTATATTTAAATTAATGTTCAATGTGGAGCACAATAGGTGCTCTTTCTTTTTTGCATTTAATTGTGTCTTTGTCTGATCAAAGATTAATAGAGTCGAGCATGGGCAAGACAAATGTGGACTGGTGCAAGTTGCGCAAGCTGGTTATGCGAAAAGAATTATTAGAGGAGGAAAATTCAACAAGGGAAGTTGTTGTGTTTGAGGAAGGCGTAGAAGGAATTAACAATTGTAGGGAAAGTTGGGTAGTACAGAAAAAGAGAATAAAAACCATTCAAATTCAAAGATAATATTGGAGGAGCTAGAAGACAAAAGAAGGTACAACCGTACTATGGTCAGACAAACGCCTCATGCACCTGCTGTGGATCCTGCTACACTCCTCATTGTGTTTTACTTTTATCCCCTTTTGTACTACTCCATTGTTTGCTAAGCATTTGCTGTGATGTTTTAGCGCTAAATTATGTGGGCTTGATGTGATTCATAAGCTTAAATTCATGATCCAATGCAAGACATTAACCCTAACCTTTGGTCTATAAAAGGATAAGCTAGCTGGAGAGAGAGAGAGAGAGAGAGAGAGAGAGAGAGAGAGAGAGAGAGAGAGAGAGTTCAGTTGTTCTAAGAAAATAATTACAAAGAGTTTGTGTGCTTTGGAAGTGAAGTGTGAAGGAGTTCTCTTTCCTCATTCATTCTGGTGCTAACAGATGAGCATGATGGATATAGATATCAATTTCCAAGTTTGCTTAGATATAAGAAACTACAATCATTAAGGAAATCAAATTTATAAAAAGATGCATATTTGGGTTATAAGTGAGACTTAGAGATATGTTCCCTTGCCTTTGTATGCATGTTCAGAATGTTGTAAAAATACACCAAAAGATCATTTTGGCCTTGCCTGTAACGACTCCAACCAACATTAACACATAAACACCCAAAAGATATTAACGAATCTATGCTCAACTCAATCACTCTCTCTTAATACAATTTCATTCTAGCTCACACTACTTGTTAGTCTTGATATAAGTAACACTGAACTCGTTACAACCAATATTATTGCTTCTCCACTCATGCTTGATTTAAAAGAAAAGAGACCTTACAAAATCAAATCTAAGTAGCGATTAATCTATGTGGGTACGATACTCTTATACTTATTACTTACTAGTGTAGTTTGGTGTCACGATATGTGTTGTCAATATTGTATGCACAAATCTTTATGCCTAGTATACAATGGATATCTAATGAGTGCTAAATTGTTGTGAATTTGAGTGTGAATAATTAGCACTCATTTGCTTAATTCATTTTTTCGTCAATAAACCTCAACTTGTATGAAAATACGTATATATTGTGTATAATTATTTTCATGTACATATTGTATATTTTGATAGTTTTTCAATTATTTTGTAGGTATTCAAGCAACTATATTTAGTCATTGTGTTGTAAGTCGTTGAATAAGCTTTCCAACGCTTCCGACGGTACGTCAATCAGAGTTGCGGTTCAGAAGTTATGATGAAAACAAAATTTGTCAGCACATCAGACCATGCTAAGCGCGCTATGGGAACAACTCTATTTTAGTGGGTTTTCACACTTTTTGGGCCATTCCAACATCTTTCTTAGAACCTTTGAGGCGAACAGAGGCTCCCCTCAACGAAGAAATGAACGATGAATTCCCATGGAGGAGCTTGACCTAGTCAAAGAGATTCGAACAGGAGCTGCCTTAAGAGAAGTCTCGCTAAAGCAAAGGATAACTCTCCACTACGACACCAGAGTCATATGACATGAGTTTGGTGTCGGGAGCCTAGTATTGAAACAAAATCTCAAAGACTCGTGCAAGGGTAATCTCGCGGCAAACTAAGAAGGTCTCTATCGCGTCTATGAAAAGACGGGAACATGGGCCTACTACTTAGAAAATTTCCAAGGGGAACAACTTGCTCGATCATGGAATGTCGAAAAACTGAAATAATATTACAACTAAGGTCGTTACACTCGACACGTTCTGAGAAAGCTCTTAGGAAAATTTAGCCTCGACCATATGTGTGCGCTTTAGTACAAGCGCAACACCCTAACTTAGACAAAGAAACGAGTTTCTGCTCTATTGAAACGAGCAGATCCTCGATCCGACATGGGGGGTTCAACCGAGCCCCGACATTGCAGTACCACGAAGGCAGAACACTGAGCTCGTGATGGGACATTTACGCCACCGACCTCAGGCCCCGATCGAGACCTGAGTTCTGGTTCAAAGCCCGGTAAACAATCCTGACCATTTTACTAGTCATCCCTCACTAGAAAACTTCGATAGTAACGAACATACATCCCCTGAATTTCCCTAAACTAAAACATGGTGCCTGCGCTAACATACATACATGCACGATTAATAATAAAAGCTTAATAAAAAATGTTAAGTAAAGGAAACGACCACCAAGGTCCAAAGGATTTCAAAAAAGACGACCATATGGGTCGAAGCTACCTGGAATTACATAAAAAGGGTTGTGCCCCAAATCAAAATGCAAGTAAAACAACCACTGCAGACCAAAATTGTCAAGGAGTTACATAAAACGGGATGAGCCTGAACCAACAACATTACATCAAAACGGCATGCAGGCCCGAACAACAGAATTCAAACAAATCATTCACCAGACTGAGGTAACGTCTCACGAGCAACTTCCTCCTGGGGGTATCCTTGACTACCATATCCTCGAGAAACTCGGGCACGCCTATTTTAACATCAGCAACATAATGGTGGACTCCCATCCCGGTCATCGCCAACTCGACTTCGGGGTTCAGAAATCGAAGTTGCGCCACAACATTCTCGAAACTCCATTTAGAAGCGGCTAAGGCATCTTCATAAGCCAACTTAAAACGAGCAACGAATTTGGCCCAAGTCTTCAAACCGCTTGTCTCATCGGGCTCATCCTCTGTCGGGGTTATCTCTGCCTTTAAAGATGTGATCTGCTCGACATAAGTCTACTCCCTCAGCAAAAGAGCATCACGTTCCTCGACCACCTTCTTTAGTTTCTCTGCCATCCTCTTTCCAGCAATCTCCCCGTTAACATTATCCCTCTCAGAATCCACCAACTTGGCCCGAAGCTTCCTCAATTCGACCTCCTGGGACTGACCACCCTCAGTATAGGCAACGACCATCTCCAGTACTCGAATAAGTGCCCCAGCATCTTGAGCCAGCATGATCATATTAGTCGGGCGGTCCATCTCCTCAAGCGAAAGTGACTCCGCCCGAGGAAGGTTCAAGGTCGAACCCTCAAAATATGCCTTGTTGTGCCAGCATGAGGGAAAATTGTACTTCACTTTCTCCTTTTAACTAGT
Source organism: Vicia sativa (assembly GCA_021764765.1). Classification (NCBI taxonomy): domain Eukaryota; kingdom Viridiplantae; phylum Streptophyta; class Magnoliopsida; order Fabales; family Fabaceae; genus Vicia; species Vicia sativa. The sequence continues at coordinate 136,413,389 of CM038792.1, read as the reverse complement.
CATATTCACAGTGGCCTTGAGGCGCTACCTTTTAAACCTCGAGGAAACCTATTGAGGGGACAGAACCCCGACTGCTGAACCCGTAGAGGATGCACCTGATCCTAATGGGGGAGCCGTCCCCGCTTTAGTCAAGGAGGATTTTGCATTCTTCGCTTATGCAAGGGACGTCCTCATTATACGCTCTTGAATGGGGGTTCATCTTATCTTGATAAATAAAAAACAAAGATTAGAAAATAGACCGACAAGACGAGCATGCGAATCAAATAAAATAACAACTACCCAAATACACTTTGGGATCCCGCAAGTAAGGAGCTCCTTAGCATTTATCAATCCAGCCTCATAGACATCCTTCGTGACTTCATTCACAAGCGGCTTTCCCCATTGCCCATACGCTGGACACGAGGGAAGCCCCTGACAAAGGAGGACAGACTCTCATGCCTGATCAGATCCTTAGCACTAAGCTTCTCCTTCTTTAAGACATAATAATCGGGGCCCTGATCGTAATACCTCCTCGGCCAATGGAAGCGGAACTTAGGCACCATTCTAAACGTCTTCTCCCCATCCCTGTGCAACATTGGGGATCCATCCTTGACACACGCTGGAGCAGTACTGAAAATGCTAAAGAGTTCCCTCTCAGACACATGTTGGACGAGGATGTACTTATCATTGAAAAAGCGGATGGATTCTAGATAGGCCTTGAAAGCTTCCCGTTATTCTGCTTCAAGGGGACCCATCCCCACTGGGTCCCTGTTAGAGTTGTATATGCACCCATTTAAAGGTAGAAATAGTAGAAGAAGATGGTGAGAGTGGCCCCCACTTTCAGGTGCTTGCAGACGATCTCGAACATCCACGTGAAAGCAATCACATTAGGATGAAGTTGGGAAGGGGCGGGGTGTAAGTGCTTGAAAATACCCACCTGAAGATCCGTAAATGGGAGACGAAGGCCCATTTCCCTAAATAATATGGCGTACATAGGGATCTGTCTAGCATCATACCTCAAGAAGATCATATGCCCCTGAGCGGTGATATAAATGACACATTCCTCCTCGGCTTCTTCAACACCCTTGACGTCCTCGATCTCCATCTTCGGGTCCACTTCCATGAAAACATCATATGGGTTATTGATAAAATATGAAGCTCGCTCCCAGGGCCTAGACTGACCCAAACTCGAGGATCATCCGGGTCAAATTCCGCATCTTGCCCCTCTTCACCGACGGGGAACGCATGTTCTTCCTCGACAGCCGCAGGCTACTTTGACACTTCAGAAACCACTTCGACAGTCCCCGACATACTCCCCTCTGTTGAAGAATACACCGAGGAACTATGGTCGGAGCTATTGGGCTCATCTCGAAAATAATCTTCAACGTCAGCCATCGTACTTGAAAATTCGAGGACAAAGGTACGCTTGACACAATCGTCAAATTCACCCTTCTACTACTAATCAAGTGAAAGGGCACAAAGGAACGAGGACCTTGTCCCCAACCAGAGCCTTCACTCAACGACAAAGAATAACTCAGCTGAAAATTCTAAATTTTTCAGGCAACATCCCCCTGACAACGGGCAGATGCCTCCTAGAAAAAAGCGTCCATAAACGCATTCAAACAACAACTCGAGGAGCCCAGAAAAATGGCTCAACCTCGTCAGGGAATTCACACTAACCCTCTGTCACAACCATAGCCCTAAAAACTACTAGGAGAGCTCATGACGAAAGACAATACCAAAAGCCAACAGGACCCGCCAACCACCAACAAGCTCAATCGAAGTTCTCTGACCTGAATCCTAACAACATGCATTTCTAGAAAAACATAGAAATCCTAGCCTATAAACAGATATTTAACAGAAAAGGTCAGAGGACTCACCGATTGGAAGAAAATGAAACTTAAGAAGTCGAAGTTCTATGACGGAAAACGACGAAAACCTCCCTAAATTAGAAGGCTCTGGCGAAGCGGTATGAGTGAGTCGGCAGAAGTGATTGTGTCAGTAGGAGGCAGTAGCGAAAATGTAAATGGAAAGGTTTCACCCATTTTTATAGGACGCCCTTCAGCACGTGAGAGGGCACGTGCCTAGGGGTTTTCATCATTATGCCCTAGTCCCTATGTATGCCATTATTAATGTGCATGACTCGAGGTCCACGTGACAGAAACTCCAAATTCCACCGTTTCAAATTTTAACAATTAGTCCCTCTCCCCGCGAGACGAACACAACAAGCAATGATTCTTCTCGGGAGAATAGTCCCTGAATAAGTCTTCAGGCATAAGTCATTGCCTCTGCGCCCAAATGCAATGACTTGGGAGACTACTATTATGGACTGGCCCAATGGCTATTGGGTCTTATCCATGTTCACTCCTAACACGAACCAAGTGACATTGGCCAAATACACTTCATCCCGGTGTCAAGAAAAGGTGGTTGAATTCCCCCAGGGACTTTCACGTCATGACGACCCCAAAACAGACCTCTGCCACCGACAACAGCCTCGTCCCATTTGTTCGACACAAGTCGAGCAGACCACCAGGATTCGCCTCAAATGCATTTGCCTGTTAACCCCTTCTTGTCCAACACAATGACTAGTTACAAACACATCACCCATTTTGACCCAGTTCTGACAGTAATCTGTTTTTGCAGACTCGAATATCTAGGTCCAAAAATCAGAACCAATGGCTACGCACTGGGGGAAAACTATATAAATCCTCACATTTGTGAGGGCCAAATATCCATTATTCACTCTAAAAACCCTAATACTTTCTTGTACCTCTTTGTGCTCTTTCTTACTTTATCATCAGAGTGCCTTGCAGGTACACCCCCTCCTCTCCATCAGTTCTTGCTCGACGGACATCATCTCTTCGATTCATCTCAAATTCTGATCAATATTCCAGATCAAGTACGTTCGGAGATGTATCTTTCAAAATAAGCCTTTTTAATTTTTCGCCAAGAGTCTAGGAGAAAGTGGCAGGTACAAAGAGAAATTCCCTAAAAATAACCTGACTTGACCTATGTTAATTAGTTTAACTTATTTTCACTCTAATTGCTTACTCTAGTGGATAGTTTCTCCGGATAAAATACTAATTAATTTATTTTAATAATATAACCTTTTATTTTATTTTATTTTAACTATATAATTAACTTTTTCACATGTATGGATGATGCGGTTAAAAGTAATTATTAGTATTAGAGTGTTATAGGAGTTAGGGCATCTTCAATGGTATAACTCATTTTTGAATTCGTTATGAGATCCATTAAGCCACATTATCTTGAAACAATTCATCTAGATTTTACTCCAATAATGCAATCCATATTAAGTCCCACAACTTTATTTTATATATTAATATTTTATTCGTATTAAATTTTATTTTAATTCAAAATGTTAATGTATAAATAAATAAATCTAATTAAACTTAAATTTTTTGTACAATTATTAAAATAATTTACGTAAAAAATATTATAAGTGTTAAACAAAATTAACTTTTATTAAAGAAAACAATTATTTATAATATTATATATTAATAATAAAGTTAATATATAAATATTTGTAAACAAATAAATTATTATAGAAAAAATGAAAAATAAAATGAAAGAAAACAGTTTAATTATTAGTTTACTATTTCTTCGGTGTGAAGAACATTGCATTGCATTGCAACGAATTCCCATGCTGGACAACTCCACCGTATCCAATTTTGAGGCTACGTTCGCCAGCTTGAAAAAACTGTGAAAAAACTCCCATTGGAGTGACTCTTATAGAAGGTTAGGGAGTTACTCTTAGAAGGTGTGATCCCTAATACTTCTTTTCCACATATATAGAAGACTAATGTTATCAAGTGTTCAATAAGCTTGCATATCCCGTACACTGACCCAAAGCCACATTTCTAGCGAACAATAAACAAATTTTAACTTTGCAATGAAGTATTTAAGATACTAGAGTAGAAGTGCTGAAGGAGGCAAGGGAAGTGGGTGGAGAATGAGACTTTTGGAAGGCATAGCACCAAAGCCACCACACCCTTTGCCCCAAGCTACATCTCTGCTGAACAATAAAGAAATTAAGGATTTCATTATTCGTTATATAGGTACAAATATACATGCATAATAGATTTATTACAATCTTGTTCATGCATATCTTAAACAATATTATAAATGTGTAACCATCACCTCTAAAGAACACTATTCATCGCAGATGAATAAAATAGTTGCAGAACAGAAATCTAAAACTTATAGCATATTCACATCTCTACCTCAACCTTGAACCAAACTATACTTAGCGCTACACAGGGACAGACTGAGGGTTTATATTCTACTCTGCACACTTCTAAGGTGATCTGAAGAATAATTTGTCAACAGTTCAGCTTATAAAACATTCATCTAGCCTTTTTTTAAGGAAACATATCTAGACATACACTATGATTTGTTTTTGTTAAACAGAGCACAAATTATAAGTCAAGACATTAGATGCGGGAAGACCACTACAATCAGGACCAGTATACATAGTTGCTTGGTCAACTCCAGCTTTCCTTGTCCTTCTGTTTTAGGCAATCTTTCTCGACTTCACCCGTATGATGCATGGTAGCCAGAGTAATGTAACTTATTGCTCACAAATTATACAAGATTTAGCTCAATTTGATGGCAAAGCCCGCCAACTATTAGCTAGATGCATGGCATGATTTTGTGAAGCAGCAGAAAGGCGGTGAACAATCACATTCTTGACACGAGCGGCACCCTTTTCACCAGCACGGCTAGCAAGTTCCAAGTACACCAAAGCCTTTATCATGTCTCCATCCTGTACAGATATAATATAATACCTCATTTAGAAAGACATTATAATCTAACATTGAAGAGAGAATATTTAGAACTAGGGCTGTAAGAAAAAAAATGGAAAACCGACAAGAACTGTGAACTGAATCACGATTAAATGAACCAAACCATTTCTTTGGGTTCAAGAACCAAAACTGTGATTTACAAACAGTTAACTAACTGAAATTAAACCTAAACAGCCGGACCTCAACGGCAATAACCAAACTGTCCAAACACAACTTAATTTCAAGTTCATTTTCAAATCCAATCTCTTTGCAGAACGAGTCGTAAAATCTCATGAACCCTAAAATAGAGTCCACCATCTTCAGCTCAGTATATTCAGTTCACGATCTCATTTTAGTTTGCATCTGGTCATGTTTTATTAATTTACAGTAGAAGTCCTGTGAGGTAGGTTTGTGACTTCGTTCATTGTTCACTACTACCTCATTTCTTCTTTTTAGAACGGATATTTTTCTTAGTTTTTAGGTCTTCCTCGTTTCTTACTTTATGCAACTATTTGTGGTTTCAATTGGATGTTATGTGCGTGGATTTTGGAATAAAATCATAAAAAAAGGGTATGATATTTATGCACCAAATATAATTGTTAAGAAACCTGTGCAAATTTCCTCCTTTTTAGATCTATCCTTCTCTTTCACAATTAATCAACTGCAAAATCTTCTTTTTAACAATTATATCTAAATTGAGCTTTAGGGGAGGCAGATCTGAAGAATATGCAGAAAAATGTTTTAGAAATAGAAAATAGAAGAAACAATTAAAAGGAAAACAGTGGTGAATTCTTTTTTGGGAATGAAATGATAGATCTAACAAGAAAAAAATGGGGTAGGTTGTGATCTCATTCTTTAGTTAGTGACCTCATTTTTCTGTTCTGATATGATTTTGGCTTGGTTGGGTAGAATATACATGACTGGCTAACCAAACTGTTATGACAATTTAGTTTGGTTCAGGACAAATATTTAGCAGTTTGGTTCAACTCAGTTCAGTTTTCCCCCTGAACCAAATCATGAACAGGTCTAATTATTTAGTTGTTAATAGTCATAGCCAATTTACCATAATGGTTTGGTTCGCTTTTTCTGAACTGTTTGTGGCAGTTCAGTTCAATTTTCTCCCAAAACCAAACCATGAACAGGCCATATTGATTTTTTTTAGTTGTTAATAATCATTGCCAATTTACCATAACTTCTAGTTATTGCTGACAGCTATTCTAATAATATAAACTGATTTCAGATAAGATCGACGGAATAAATTCAACTAATAGAAAATATGAGGAAACTCGTAGAAAAACATGGAACGACAGATGTCGAAAATAAATAATACCTAAAACAAATAAATAATACAGTACAAGTTAAAATCACATTTTGCACAATTCAGTGTGTATGCCTATATCTATTGAAAACTAGCTTAACGGAGGTGAGGAACATAGACCTCAATGTAAACAAAAAACATGGAGTGGAACCAAAATGATGAGAAAAGTCATACATAAATGTATCAAATGACTGACCAAAAAAAGTAACTTACTAGTGACTGCAGTTTCTAGCTAACAAGCTTAACGAACAGGTGTGACAATTTATATATTTAAAAAAGGTGCCGTGATGGCCAGTTTTCATAAAGCAAGAAATGTTTATGGAGATATTTTGACTGCTTCACTGATTTTCCCACGCATACTAAAAGTAGAGGTATATCAAAAGGGGATAAATACTTACAGAATAAAGAGCAAGTCCATGCTCAAATTGAGCTTTACTGTGACCACGATCGGCTGCCCGCTTCATCCACTTTTTTGCTATTTGATGATTGCGCGCCATTCCTTCCCCTAATGAGTAGCATAAGGATGTATTGTACATAGCACGCACATACCCGCCTTCTGCAGCTTTCATATACCACTTAACCTATTCCAAGAGAAAACTCGTTAAAAGCAAAAATAGGAATATAATCTAATGATAATAAAAGAACCAAATATGTGAAGTACTGAAGTATTATACGTCAATTCTCAAACAGATTTCCCAATCCCTCCCTGATCATTTGTAAATAAAAATTGTAGTAGCGAAAATGAATAGAGATAGAGCACCAACAGCTTCTCTTATATTTCTTCTACTTCCACCATCTCGATGAAGACAAAGAGCAAGCTGGTATTGGGCACGAACATTCCCACCTTCTGAAGCCTTATATAACCACTTCAAAGCTTGCTCAGTGTTCGGAGGTTCAACTACATATCATAGGTATACCTTTGTCAGACATGAATTATCATCAAAATTTCCTTTACCATTCTAACCATACACTAAAACTGATCAAAACTCACAAATGACATGCATCCAGCAATATAAAAGTAACAGCATTTCCTATACATAATTTCACAATAGCACTCAGAAGTAACAGCTACTCTATTTTCAGTTTATAATATTAAAAGCTCAAATAAGAGCGAAATTAGCTACATACTATTTAGCACAGACACCTCTGGAAAAAAAAAGTGTCTCTGTCAAACACAACAGCTGCAGTGATAATTGTGATTAAGTTTAATTTATTCAAATTATTAATACCGTCGTGGTGTCAGTGCCAGGGTCGTGTTCAGAGTGTCTGTGCTTCACAGGCTACAATGAAAGTTTGTGGAATTGAAAACCTTGAAGATACGAAATCCCCAAATTACACTGAGCAGAAGGATTTCCAAGATGAGCAGCCATGAGATAAAAATCAAGAGCCTTAATCTTGTCTCCTCTCTCCCAATAAATAAGACCAGCATCCACCATAGCAAGAGCGGAGCCACGAGCAGCGGCTTTCGTGAACATCTCAAGCGCCTTCTCTATATTCCGACAAACTCCTCGCTTTCCGTGTTTGAACCGTTTCCCCCACATGAGCATCACCATCGCCTCTCTCAACGGCCGTAACGCGTCCGACCATGACCGACATACCAGCGACGCTGATTGGAGGTTCGGCTGGTCGAAGGAGGCTGCGATTTTGGTCAGAACGTCGTACGGGAGGGAGGAGAAATTGGTTTCTGAGGTGGGAGGCGGGGGACGGGAGCAGAGACGGACGGAACGGGAGGGATATGCGGTGGATGATGATTGGGGAGAGGTTAGGTTTGGGAGAGGGAGAGAGGTGAAGGGGGAGGAAGAGGAGTTGCACGGCCAGGTTTGGTGGTTCTTCATCGGCGGTGAGTGTGTGAAGGAACAGTTGAGAGTTTGGAGATGGATGGATGCTTTGTCTTTACTTCGATTCTCAAAGTTTATTCTTTTCCTTTCATTTTGCACACGGTTTCATTTCATTTCAGATATTAATAAAAATAGATATTATTAATAGATTTCAACTACTATAACTTCATTACTCGCTTTCAAACTATTCTTAATTAATGAACGTGTCATTTTTCTATACCACATAATGTTTTAAGTTTTAAGTTTTTCTTACTATCACCAAGTGGGTTAAGGCTAAGTTGGAATTGATGAAATGGAGCGAAGCAAAATTAAATGACATAGATTTATGTTTTATTGTTTATATTTTGAAGTAGAAGATGAGTAAAATCAAACATTGTCTGACTTTATTTTTTAATGCAAAGTCATCTTAATTCGACTAATACTAACATAATTCGTAATCTAATTCAAACATTAATAAACACAGACATCATATAATATGATAATGCATTACCATTATTAATCTAAGGCGTTATATGTCTAAGTAAGAATGGAACATGTTAGGACAACTGCGTAAAAAAACCACATATATTCTTTTACAATTTATGTTATTTTTGGATATGCATCTCTACAAATTAAAAAGGATCTAATTCAAAGCTACATCTCTGAAAAATTCGTTGTTTGCATCAATGACAGAGAACCAGTAATCACTCTTGCCATAACAACCCAAAATGCATCCAAATTATAGTGCATGTTTGTGACAGATACTATTTTTAAATTCTAATATTACCTAATGCATTAAAAATAAACTATTTTATCTAGTACATTATTCAAAAGTAAAAAAAAAAAGTTTAATAAGAAACTTACTCAAAAAAACATTGATGAGGATGAAAAATGTTAAATGTAGTATGTGGAATGAGTTAGGATTGAAAAGATGGAAGTTGATGTACTTTTGTTGTTTGAAATATTGCCTGGAACAATGACTGCTCACGAGCTATATTAATAAGGATGAAAAATTTTCACAAAATGAAGAAGCAGGAGATAGAGGCTCTGACGCGTGTTATATATACATTGAACTCGTTTAGAGATGCATCTCCAAAAATTTATCTTAATTTGAAAATAAGGGGTAATTCATTGATGCACCTGTGGGCAAACCCTAAAACATATTCAGAGATGCATCTCCAAATTCAATTTTGGCAAAGTGACAAGAGTTCAACAAATTGCACTTATTTTGTTTGAAAATGGTGTGTATGGATATATATATATATATATATATATCCAAAATTTGAGGACATTTTTTAATTTTAACTAAGGATTAGGAAAAATCTATAAGAGTAGGAATAAAAATTGCCTAAGTTTTGAACTAGTTGTGATATTTCAAACTAGTAATAAATCTTAGTCTACGCACGGGTTCTGATATTAGAGCTGTTAAAATAGGCTAGCCCAGGCCGGCCCAAAAAATCATAGGGTGCGGGTGTTTATTGTGAAAAATGGTAAACACCCGCTGGTCCTCCTAAAGTCCTAAAACTAAATGTTAAAATTATGAATTTTTTACTTTAATTTTTTATTAAAAAAATGTTCATTTAGTGCTGGGTAGTCCAAATTCCATCTAGGGTCGGGGTCGGGTAGTAATTTTGAAGTCCATATTATAATAGAATTTTTTACCAGACTCATGAGAATCGATCCTAAATGATCGAATGATCTATTTTGACAGCTCTATCTAATATGATGATATGCGTTATGTTATAAATATAGTTGTAAGAATAGAAGAAAAATGATGTAAATACAGAAGAAATATATTAGAAAAAAGTAATATTATAAAATTGATTCTTGACCATAAATTTGTAGACATAGAAATTAAAAATAGTAGTTGATACAAAAATATGAAGGAAATAATAAATGCAAATGCAAATATAGTATTAAAAATATTTTAAAAAATGTTATTGTTGAGAAGAATTAAAGATGAATATAATGTATGCTAAAGGTTGTTATAATATGTGCAAAATTGGTATAATATTGAAGAAAAAAAAATGTTATTGTTGGAAACAATTAGATATGAATATAATTTAAGATAAATGTTGTTATCAGCAAAATACAAAATAGACGGGCCTTGTGTTTAAAGTATTGAAACCGGCCCAGTATTAGATAGTCCATATTGTTGCAATGTAAAGTCACATGGATTGTATGGTTTTAATATGTCACCTATGGCTTATACATGATACTCCCTAATCTGTGACAACAAAAAATAACTTTTAATGGATTTTCTTTCTCTTCAAAAAATTCTTCTATATACCTTTTGAGAACAATTTTGAGATGTAAGAAATTTCATAGGCGATACTGAAAATTCTGCAATTGATATCGGAAATTTTGATGAGCAAGTAAATTTTTTACCATAAATTTTGGACTTTTTTGGTATACCATACTGGAAATTTTCAAAATTTTCGTAAATATCTATTGAATATTTCAAAATTTTCGGAATGTCCAATTTTTTTTAAACTTTTTGAAAATTCTCAAATTTCTGGTAGTTACCATTATTTGTTTCATCTAATTTGTTTCCGTCTTTTCTATTTCTGTAGTGAGGACATTGGGAAAAGACAGGACCATTAGAGGTAAGAGGACCGACATAGTTGTCGCCCAGGCTAGGGCTGAGCAGGTAGAGGCATCATAGTTACGGGTTATACGAGTTTCTCATATCGGTTCACACCGAAAACAGATGGTTGAGCAGGCGCAGGATCGATTTCGTGCATCCAAACGTCGAGTTGATACTTAGGCTATTGTTGATGAGGTACCTATTATTGTGGAGGTACCCGTTGATGTGGAAGTTCCTGTTGTTGTGGAGGTGCCCGCTCCTGAGACTATTGAGATGCTCCTAAGACTATTGAGATGCCTCATGCTGATGTTGAGGTGCCTCCTGCTGACCTTGAAGTGCATGCTAATGTTGAGGTACCCGTGGAGGAGGTGCCTATTCACAAGGAGACTCTTACTAATACATGTGCTACATCTAGTGCTTCTATAGAGGCATTTTTTCATACCAGTGGAGCCTTTCTAGGAGGAACGAAAGACAAGTCTATGCTTACAGACTATGTCGACCATGGTGCTTATATATATTCTGTTGAAGTTAATATTTTTATTTATTTATTATTGAAAATTCGTTGATTTTTAAAATTTTGTTTGTTACAAGACTGTATCACGCTGAAGGTGACAACCCACATGGTCAAGTTAAAGGACTGGCCATTAACTGAGATGATTGATTTCTCATTGATCATGCTAGATGCTCCCCTCTTGTCTGCTTTCTTTGAACAGTGGCACTCATAGGCATATTCCTTTCATCTTCCACCAACGTTTGGAAGCAAACAGTGTGGGCCCCACCAGCAAGGAGAGGCGACCGCCTCAGACCCAGGGGGTGGGCGCCTCATACTTTTCCCCCTTTTCCCTTATGGCCACATGAATGTTGTATGACATGGTTGTTCTAGGAAATTATTAAAAGGAACACTGTTGTAGTTAGTCATGACGGTTTACACTTCATAATGATTGTCAGAATTCTATTGAGAAATTGAGGACTTGATCACCCTTAATCCATTGTTGATAGTTGATGGAATCGTAGTAGAGGATATAGACTTACATTACTACCTTAATAGTGCATTAAGTAATGGATTTTATCTCGTGGAGATAGTTGCTTTCGAGTTGACGAGAGTTAGTAGAGGAATATCAATGAAGAAGTTGAGGAGTATTGAACAATGGAGCATAGATGGTTTATGTGCGAACTATCGTCGTAGAATGAGAAATTGAGAACGTTGAAGGAAGATGAGACTAAATTGATGATTATTAATTGTTTAGTTGACCGAGGTTTGATTGAGCAGTACTCACTAAGGTAGATAATCAGAGTTGCACAGCGGAAGCATGAGGTGCTAGGGTGTGGGGGTTCTCGTAAATTTTGCGAATTCCCTAAGGATGTTATTATAGTTGTGAGTTGATAGTTCGTTGTGCGTATATTTGTTGAGTTAAGCTGTTAAGTTGACATTATAGTGATTCTATTTCATTGTCATGATGTTGTTGTTGGTTACCGTAAGTAAGGAATAATACTCTATAGTATGATGAGGTTGATTAAGTTGGCTATGGTGATGTCACTATGAGAGTGATACGACGAGATGAATAGAGTTGTCGGTGTTTTGCGGATGAATAACTTTAGAGTATGAGAGTAAGAATTGTATATGTGTTTTGGTGGGAATATATCAATGAAATTAAGACGCGATGCCAATCGAGTACGAGCAAGTAAAGGTTGCTACTATGTTGTAAGACAATTATTTCAAGATGTTGATAAAATGGTTGGCAAGATAGTAACAATTATGTTGCAAGAGTAATTGGAAGATTGAAGCATAAGTATTGGATTTAAGCTGTGATTGAATTGTTGAATCGAAGAATTGGATGTGAATGCGGTAATGAGGATGGTTGTGTCGGATAGATTTTCGAGGACGAAAATATCCTAAGTGGGGGAGAGTTGTAACGCCCGGAAATTAATTAATTAGTTAATTAAATTATTGGGTATAGACGAAGTTTGAGAATTTACCGGAATAATTGGATTTATCGCAATTATTATAAGAAGCATTTTAAATTAATACGTTATTTGAGTTGATAAGCTGATAATCAAATAATTAGTCGGTTTAACCAAGAGAAAATATTATTGGTAAATAATAATAGTTTCATTAGAAATTAATATTAGAAATAATATTAGTATTAGTAGAATTATTAATTAAATTAGTTGAGTTAAGTCGAATTTGTGAGTGAATCGTTAAATTAATGGTCGGATGAAAATTAGTCAGAAGAAGCATATTATTAGACTTTAATTATTATTTTAGAATCATTAAAATTAAATGTAGAAGATTAGTTAATTAGAATGATGAATTAGTATTTTAAGGGTACTAACTAATAAACCCAATTCATAATAGTAATTCACTACTAATATTATTATTATTTGGTAACTTGTAACAACCATATAAAAAGGAGAAATAAAAACAAGTGATATAGAAAATAAAGGAAAAGAAATAAGTGGCAAAAGGAGGAAAAGAAGAAGTCACGTAGCAGGAGGGAAAAAGGAGAGAAAAGAGGAATAGGGTTCCTGGCAGTGTCCATTTGTTGTCGGAGATTGGCGTTTTCCCGATCAATTTTCCGAGTTTCCTTCAATCCAAACGTAAGGGGTGGGGTTCGGATTTTATAATCAATTGTAGGATAATTTTTATGTGGGGTTTAGGGCTGCCTAATTACGCTGCTAATCTCTTTTCGTCGATGAATTTTGTGTACTTGAATGAATTATATTGCTCTGTGTTTAAATCTGCTGGATATATGTGTTGCCTGCAATTATTGTTATGAGTAATTGTTGCAATCTGTGTTGAACTGATATTGTGGCTGGGAAAAAAAGAAGGTGAATTTTGGTATCGTGTGGACTAAGGGAGGCGACTGCCCCCTAGGTGAAGAAGAAGATTAGAGACGGCCGCCCTGCAAGGGGAATAGGAAGAGAAGAAGCACGTGTGGGCCCCACCAGCCATGGGAGGCGGGCGCCTCAGGCCCTGGGATGGGTGCCTCACACATATTCTTTCTCCAAGTTGGCATCATGTGGGATAGGGAGTCTTGGCTAGTGTAATTGATTAGGATAGTGATAAAACCAGTGGTTTGGCTTGACTAGTGAAGACATTAAGCAACATGTATATAGGACTTAAATTATGCATTATACATTATAGCAGAAACCCTCTAGCAGTAGTAGAAATTATACCAGAACACAGTATTTAGCAGCAGCATATTATCACAGACAATGTGAATTAAACAGTGGAAATGCCAATAAAAATGTAGATTTAATAATGATGTGACAGAATTAATTAGTAGAGTGAATAGGTGATCAGTGCATTTTAATGCACATTCTTCCATATTTGAATTTAATCATTTCTATGCTTTTCTTTATTTATTTTTATATTTTATAATGTTTTTCGAATTTAGTTTATTTTTGTTTTAATTTAATTTTTGTGCTTTATTTTCAGTATTTGCAGCTTTCACAAAAATATTTATAACTTGAGCTACAGGAATCAGATTGAGGCGTTTGACCATGCGTTGGAAAGCTAAGAGAAAGATCTAAAACTCTCTAGTAGTGGTCAGAAGATGATTCGGACTGTAGCAAGGTTGAAAAAGTCGTTGAAGTTGTAGCATTTTTTATATTTAAGTTTTGGGTCATTTGTTTTGGGCACTGGTTGTGTTTGACCCGTTATGACCTCCTTGTCCTTGCTATACCTAGCAGAATTTGGGAGGACCTTTCATTATTCAGGAAAAAAAATACTTTTTGTTTTTGACGATTATGATTAGGAACTAAACATCCAGAGTCGATCTAGTGTATTCAGGTTCCAACACTTGAGATTATTATAATGTTAATTTCAGTTTAATTCCTTTCAATAATATTTTGTGTTATTGTATGCTTAATTCAATTGCATAAAATATATTGATTCAATTTGGTTGATTGTATGATCCTAACTTAGACTCATCGCGTTTGCTTAATTCGTTGTTGTGTCTGATCAATCATGTTTGCTTAATCCATGAAAATTTATCCTGTTTGCTTAATTCGGACAATAGGATCGTACATCTCACAAACTTCACCGCGCTTGTCACTGGGTTTGTATCCAAATAGGAATAGACAATCTGCTTCGGGTATTAAAATTATAATAATCGATGATAGTAGGAACTGAATCGGTAGATTGACTTATTTTATAATCACTTATTTTAAGCGCTTATTTTCTGCTTTTTCTTAATCGATCACCAAACCAACCCCCTAATTAGATTTACCTTCGGTTAGTAATAATCAAGAATCCTTGTGAGACGATTCGAGTCATTGTCGCTATACTACGTTTTCAAAAATTACTCGTTTTGATTCGCGCGCTACAGCGGATCAAATTGGCGTCGTTGCCGGGGATTCTTGTTGTTATTAACTAATTTTAGAGTCTTAGGATTAGTGTTCTCGCATTTAGGCCCTAGTTTCCTCACGGTTTTGGCCAATTCGCGTTTAGAGTCGGAAAAAAAATAGGTTTTTAGAAAATTTGTGTCCGATTGTATAATATTTTTGCCTACTGGAAGCAGAAAAATTGTGTGATCAATTCTCCCTTACTCTAGAAGAGTAAGGGACATCCGACGTCAAATTGTCAAATTCATCTTTTTTCTATTTTTAATTAATTTATTACTGTTTTCATAGAGTCGAAAAAATCAAAAAAAATCTCAAAATTATTATTTTACGTAATTAGGTTAAATTTGGTGTTTTTATATTTTTATGAATTTATTTTAATCGTTTTTCTTCTTTCTATTTGATTATGCATGTTTGGGACATAGTTTGTATTTATGCGTTTGTTGATAAGATGACTGAACAAAGAAATTTGAGACAATTAGTTTCCCCTTATATGAACTATAATGGTTTATGTATTGACTATCCTACAGGTGATGCACCTTTTGAATTGAAATCTAGTTTAATACATTTGTTGCCTAGATTTAATGGTTTTGCAGGTGAGGATGCACATACGCATCTAAAAGAATTCCAGGTTGTGAGCTATGCACCTCCCAAGCCTTCACTCGAGGACATTGTTAAACAAATGGCTGCAAATAATCTCCAATATCAACAACAAATAGATTATACTTTAGGACTCTGCAAACACAGTTGGACAACTTGCCACTTTGGTGAATGTCATGCAACAAGCTCAAGGATCAAACCAACAACCCTTGGAAGAGTTCATTTTCAAATAGAGTTTATTTCGAAATTGTTGATGATACTTGTAGTGATTTATTTGCATGATTTTCCATCATTGTCTAGTTTTGACGATGTTTATTCTTGTGATGTTTGTACTGAGACTAAAATTTGCTCTGTTTGTGCTGAAATTGAGGCTGCCTTGCAAGTTGATATTCTTACTACAGATGAGATTGCAAATGAAGTTGTTCATGAAGATGAAACTCTCGACACCCCGGCTGCCCGGAACAAACCATCCATCGAACAACCACCTTCCCAAGAGCTGAAACAAATTCCTGAAAATCTTAAATATGCTTATTTAGAGATGAATGAAAAGCTACGGTTATAATTTCTTCTAACCTTAATTTTATCAAGAAAATAAGCTTTGCGTTTTGAAGAAGCATAAGAAGGAGATTGGGTGGACTTTAGCCGGCATTCCCAATATTAGCTCATCCATGATTTTGCACATGTTCTCAATTGAAGGGGAAGATGAAACAAAAGTAGTGAGGAAGCCCTTCAATATTTTGATCTCCGATGTTGTTGAAAAGAAGATCACGTGCCCATTCGACACTTTTACTTATCGAAGATTCTTCTTTGATCCTGGAATAAAAGGCGAAGGCAGTGATAAAATTCTCAAGTTCAATGGACATTACCCAAAACTACTCCATGAGAGCCCCACTTTGGAAGAAGAGAATGTAGAAGATCTCTCTTTGAGAAAGGATGCTTATGTGATTACTTATCCTCCTTGACTACTCGGTGTGTTATTTCCTTTCTCTCTCCTCCTATTTAGTAGTTATGTCTTTTCATTGAGGACAATGCTTGTTTTAAGTGTGGGGAGAGAATCCTTTGTTTTATTTGCTTTTGTTTCTGTTTTCTTATTTTGTTTTGTTTTAGTTATAAAATAAATTGCATCCGGTTTGAAAGTTCTGGGGTTAGAGATTAATCTGAGGTTAGTTGTGGAGACTTGGGAAAAGTTCATAAGATCGGTATCGTCTTAACACTGTAAGTCTCTTGCATATGGAAATTGATTTGAATTCTTATTATGCTTTAGCCTTGAATTCTCATTCTCTGACAGCTCTTGAGTAGTTTATTTCAAGATCGACCATCTCACACACTACGCAAGGAAGCTGATGAATATAAGTGAGTGTTCCCAGAGAAAAAAATTAAAAAAAGGAAGAAAAAGGAATGCGCCTTCTAAGTTTGGTGACCCTCACCCGGTCACTTAACCCAACGGTCGTAGAGCCTACAAAAAAGAGAGTTGATAATATGACTCGTTGTTAGTTAGTTCAGCGGTTTCTGGTGCTGAACTTGGTAGGGAGGATTACGGTCCGATCCCCCGCAACTACAACTGAGTAAGCAAAGGGTTATGCCACGTAAGTACCAGAACCCCGTGCAAAAAGGATCAGAGTCACTAACCGGTCGCTTTGCTATGAGTGTGTGGAGATAACGGGCTTAATGTGATTGCGCCTGAATGAAAATAGAGCAAAAAGGAGGATGAGTAAGTTAGACTTTAGCATAATAATTTAATTCGAATTGGTTTGTATATTCAGGAGACAAGATTAGTATTCCTACGATATCCTTAGTATGCAAGATTAGTACCTGTCATTGCAATATTAAATGAAGAAGAGTTTGTAGCCTAGAATGAGTAAATGTTGATGTTGTTGAGTTTCTTTTTGAGTTTTAATTTTATTTTGCTCGGAGTGCAAAAGTTCAAGTTTGGGAGAATTTGATCAGTGCATTTTAATGCACATTCTTCCATATTTGAATTTAATCATTTCTATGCTTTTCTTTATTTATTTTTATATTTTATAATGTTTTTCGAATTTAGTTTATTTTTGTTTTAATTTAATTTTCGTGCTTTATTTTCAGCATTTGCAGCTTTCACGGAAACATTTATAACTTGAGCTACAGGAATCGGATTGAGGCGTTTGACCATGCGTTGGAAAGCTAAGAGAAAGATCCACAACTCTCTAGTTGTGGTCAGAAGATGATTCGGACTGTAGCAAGGTTGAAAAAGTCGTTGAAGTTGCAGCATTTTTTATATTTAAGTTTTGGGTCATTTGTTTTGGGCCTGAGTTGTGTTTTTGACCCAGTTGGGTTATGACCCGAATCCTTGTCCTTGCTATACCTAGCAGCCGCTACAGTAATTTGGGAGGACCTTTCATTATTCAGAAAAAAAATACTTTTTGTTTTTGACGATTATGATGAGGAACTAAACATCCAGAGTCGATCTAGTGTATTCAGGTTCCAACACTTGAGATTATTATAATGTTAATTTATTGTATGCTTAATTCAATTGCATAAAATATATTGATTCAATTTGGTTGATTGTATGATCCTAACTTAGACTCATCGCGTTTGCTTAATTCGTTGTTGTGTCTGATCAATCATGTTTGCTTAATCCATGAAAATTTATCCTGTTTGCTTAATTCGGACAATAGGATCGTACATCTCACAAACTTCACCGCGCTTGTCACTGGGTTTGTATCCAAATAGGAATAGACAATCTGCTTCGGGTATTAAAATTATAATAATCGATGATAGTAGGAACTGAATCGGTAGATTGACTTATTTTATAATCACTTATTTTAAGCGCTTATTTTCTGCTTTTTCTTAATCGATCACCAAACCAACCCCCTAATTAGATTTACCTTCGGTTAGTAATAATCAAGAATCCTTGTGAGACGATTCAAGTCATTGTCGTTATACTACGTTTTCAAAAATTACTCGTTTTGATTCGCGCGCGACAGCGGATCAATAGGACTGATTATTAACGTTGCAGGAAATTAAAAATAGAGCAGAAAGTTAGACTGCCAATTGAATTAAGCGGAGAAATTAGTTTATCGGAATTGGACGAAACTTTACAGGATAATTCGGGTATACGGGTAGTTAATTAAAGCAGTGTCGTTTCGTTGAAACTCGTGTTAGTTGCTTGATTACAAGTGTTGTCGGAAAGTTGTTGTTTAAGTCCGAATTGGATGATCTAAGTGTCGTAGGCTTAAATGGCCAAAGTCGAAGAATGAAGTTGATTGAATTAAATTATGAATTGCGTTGTGTTGCTGTCGTTAATTGTTGTTGAAGTTGCAGTTGATTGTGTTAATTATGAATTGTGTTGTGTTGTTGTTGTTAAGTGTCCTTGCATCCAAACCAGCTTCAACACCCTTGAATCCTTCAGTAAAACTTTATGAAGATGCAAGTGAACCTCTAAAGGAAATTATTGAATACAGAAGAATGGTGGGCAGATTAATCTATTTGAACAATACAAGACCTAACATGACTCTTGCAACACAACAACTGAGTTAATTTCTCCATAAGCCTACACAAGTCCATTATCAGGCAGCATGCAGAGTTATCATGTATTTGAAAATGAATCCTGGATATGGCTTGTTCTTTCCTAGATCATCGAAGATATAAATTATGGGTTACACAGATGCAGATTGGGCAGGATGTGTAGACACTAGAAAGTCCAATTCAAGATGTTGCTTTTTGTTAGGGTCTTCCTTGATCTCATGTTAAGCTAAAAAGTAACATACTGTATCTCGAAGTTCATCAGAAGCTGAGTATTGCGCTTTGGGGTCTGCAACTTGTGAACTAATATGGTTGTTATATGTCTCGAGGGGTCTGCATGTTTCATGTTCTAAACCACCAGTCTTGTATTGTGACAATCAAAGTGCTATTCATATAGCACCCAATCCAGTGTTTCATGAACGAACGAAGCATCTGGAAATAGACTGCCATCTGGTTCGTGAAAAATTCCAACAAGGCTTACTAAGGTTGCTACCGATTTCATCACAAGAGCAATTGACACATTTTCTGACCAAGCCACTTCAACCAGCAAAGTTCAATGAATTTGTTTCCAAGATTAGCATGATCAACCTTTACCATGTTGTAGCTTGAGGGAGGTTGTTAGAATATGTTCACTTTGTAGCTTAACTAGCTAGCTTCTCTAGGAAACTTTTCTTAACTGTTTCAGTTATAAGTTAGTTAGGGTTTCCACTTTTGGTAGTTAGTTGGTTAAGAGTTATTGTGTGTATATATATATAGTTGTATTGTATCTGCCTTGAAAGCCAAGCAATAATAACAAGCTTCACAGTTTACTCTCTCTTTTTCTCAAAGCTTTTCTTCACTCCACCAATGGAGGTTTTCATCTTCTAACAATAAGAAAGGAAGTTGGGAGAGAAAATAGGTTGTAGGTATATGAGACTGGCTAATAATCTAGATATGGATTAAACTACAATTTTGTTATGAGTGCAAATCAATGTCAATCACCAACTCCTACCATGACAATCTAAATGATCCTATGGTAGGTTCTTCGTGTTAACTCAGGTTCTCAGTAGATTTTCTTGCTCAAAAGCTATTCGACCAAAATTCTGAATTAATAATCCCTTTGTTTTTGTGCAACAACCAACTAGTTAGTGTTATAATCTCATGTCCATTTCTTTACTTTGTCTCACTAGTTGCTTGTTGTCATCAAAGTTTAATAGACATGTAAAGTGAAAACATTCTCGAGTAGAAGCAGAAGGTAGAGTATGATATATCCAAGAAAGTTGTTATGATATCATTAAAAAATCTCAACTTTTAGCTTTGTTGGGAACTAACTTTGACTTTGAGGATTAGTTTTTCCTTGAAGGTTCAAACTATATGAAATGTTTACATATGGGCCAAAACAATTCTCACCTTATTGGGCTTTAAGGTCCAAATAATATTATTTTAAAAATTTGTATTAATAATTAATAATTAAATTAAAAAAAAATAATTAAAATAAATTAATTATAAAATATTATTAATAAATATATTAATTCAGAGTTACGCAAAAATGGAGGGAACCAAATAAATCTCTAGCTTTTAAAATGGGATAACCTTAACACTTTACTCCAAAGCTGAAAAATGGGTGGGTGAATTTAATATATTTACTAATGGCGATGGGGCTCCCATCGCAAATGAAACGGTTAAACGTGACGTGGGACAGCCCCTCACAAATTATTTTCCTTGAAAAACAGAGACTGCATGCGCAGTCTGCACACTGCATTGATTGATAAGTGTTGTCTCTTAAACGTGGGGTAGGGTAGCCCCTCGCAATTTACACATTTTCATTTTGTTTGGGAAAGCCCCTCGCCAAAAGCAACTACATCTAAACAATTGAATTCAACGTTGACGCTTATTTCTTTTTTTTACGGGCTACTCCTTGCAAAATATTATTTTAAAATTTGAAATTTCTCTATTTCGTATTTATGAGGGGTAATCCCACACAACTTAATTTTTTATTTATTTATAATATGTACGTTGTAAGGGACTTTACCCCAAACAACACTATTTTGTTTTTAAATTTAGGATTTAACCTCTGATTAAAGTCTATGACAAATTTGTGTTTTTTTTTGTAGTAGCTGTGGATGATTTTCAAAATAGTTTAAACAGTAAAAAAATTCATATCGTAAACGAAAGAAATTAGGTTAATATAAAAATAGAAGGTAAGCGAACAACAAATTGTGTCACTGCTTCTTTTTGGATCGCAAAATTCTTCTTGGGTCTTGAAGCTGTTAATCCAAAAGCTTATTTGGAGAGCTTATGATCATTGGGATTGTTGGACCTTTCTATCTAACTTTTCACAACCAATCGTGTCTCTGACTAAAGATGCAAAAGACGCATCATTAATCTCAAGACATTAAGGCTACACCACACCCTATAAATTGTTTTATTGGCTGGCTTTCTGTTGTGTTTAGGCAGGTAATAGAGCAAAGATGGAGCTTCCAGATTTATGACAGACTCTCAGGATATCTGTGTTATGCACCTGTTCCCATTTAAGGATGGTTCGTGGAAGGTTTAAATTACTACAAATTCATTTCGAGAATGTTCAGGCCATGAAACACAACTGTTGAGTTGTTGGTGACTCAATCAATTATGGAGTTATAATGAATGAAGAATGAACTCATGTGTGCTTGAAAAAGATTATTTGAAGGCAGTTTTTGAAATGGGGATGGGGAGTGTATCTCAGTAGCTTATGTAATATGTTTGATGCAAGAATTGTAGAAGCAAGTGCATAGATGATGGTTTTGGATATTCTCATTGGATTATGACGGATCTTTTGTGCTATACTGAGGTATGTAGAAGGCAAGAGTTTTCATGTAGTAATTATAAGTTGGAAAATGTGAGAGGAAGTAGGATGTCTAACATGTGTGGCCATTGTGAGACATTATGCAGGATAAGATGCTTTTATGCATTGCAGGTTGTATGATGTAACAAAGAGTTTTTCCCACTCTTTTAACTGTAACTTAGACTCATTAAGAAGGTCTCCAACTAATAATAAATTTGATTGGAGTGATGTATAACTGACTGTAATAGGATGGAAATGTAATTTGTTTGGTCTTTGTCACTCCTTATCTAGCTTTCGAGCATAGGATCAAGAGAGTTTGCTGCAACCCTTCATAGAAGGTCGATAGTGATCCTCTATGTGATAAGCTATACCAATCTTGTGGTAATGGGTTGGAGTAGCGCTTGTATTTCCTTTATTATATGGGATAAATATATTTTTAGTTATTATAAATATTTGTTCTTCAATTTTGTTTCTTCTAATTTTTTCTTCTTAATAATGGTTCTTTTAAAAATTTTGTCCACATTTTTTTATTCTCTTCCAATTTAACTACGATATAGCTAAGATTAAATTGTGAATTAGCGACGGATTTTTACTTAATGTCAGAATTAGTAGCAAAATCATAGCTAAATTATAAGAGAATAAAAAAAAATATGAAATAAAATTTTAAGAAAATATATTTTAGATGGATCAGAGTGCATATATTTATTGAAACTAAAAACGTGTTTAATTCTAAAAGAATTTGAGTAAAACATACATTTACCAATAAATATTTGAGAGGTTCTAAAGTATCTCTTTTTGTTAATTGAATCAAGCCCGCTGCAAATTTTTCTACAACAACATTAAATATTGTAATGACTAATTCTTAGAAATTTGTGTTGCTTTTTTAGGAGAGGATTTAACTTTAAGTGGATTCTTAGGGATGACAATGAGTACCTATGAGTATAGGTACTAGTCTCCTGCTATCCGCTCCGTTTAATAAATATGATATCTGTATTCGCCTCATATCCGTGCGGGTATTTGTTAGATGGATATCCATGAATTTTGAGATATCCGCGAGTATTTACGGATATCCATAAATACAATTATATAAATATTTTTAAATAATTAATTTTTTAATCCTTTTTAAAGACAAAAAAAATATTTTTAAAATTAATACATTAAATAATAACAAAAATAATTCACATTTATTTTATTTCTTCTATTATAAAAATAATAATAGTAATAATAATATCATATTTAACAAAATAATAAAAATAATAATAGTAATAATTATTATTATTATTATTCAAACAAATTAATATTTAAATATTTTTGTTAATTATTAGCGGATATGAATACCCGCGGGTATGAGTATTATCAAATCCATATTTATATTTGTAAATAAACGGATAATTAATCTATTTATTTTATCTTTGGATACCCATTAAGCCATCATACCCGTGTCTGTGACGGATTTTATATGCGGGTATCAATGGATACGGTTTTTTTCTTCATCCCTAGATGCTAGTGATCTCTAACAAGGCATCTGTTTAAATTTTCATCAATTGAAATTTTTACATTCAAATGAAATATAGTTTTGGTAATTTCCTCATTACTTTATGAGAGATGCACACATTGTCTTTCTCATCAATGGGATTTGTGATCCTTTGTTGTACATCTTATCATTATTCTATCAATTCATTACTTGTTTTTTTATCACATGGTTTACTGTTTGGCCTTGCGCTTCATTAGGCTCTCATCATTTCCTTTGCTTTTGTTTTCACCAACTGTTACCCAAAATTTATTAAGAGATCCAAGACTTAGCATATGTTTAGTTGCACGTATGGGTGGAAATAGGATAGGCTAGATTAGGTTTTATAAAACTTGAGTCTGACCTATGATAAATTTATAAGGCCTGGATCTGTCCTATAACCTATTGTAGGCTCATTTTTTTTGTATGATTTGGTCTTTTTAAAAGTTTGGTCTGGCCTGAAAGCCTATTTAAAAGCTTTTTTCTCTTTTAAGGTTTTCAATAAATCCATATTACTTAAGAAGTCTTATAGGTCGACCTATATATGCATATATAGGCCGACCTATTTAACAATTTTCTATTGTATATGCATATATATGTCAATCTATTTAGCCTTTTTTTTCCTAATATACATATATATATATATATATATATATATATATGCCAACCTATTTAATATTTTTTTAATATATATGTATTTATAGATCAAACTATTTAGATTATTTTATATATATATAAAAATATAGACCGGCCTATAAGACTTCATACACTTTTTTAATAGCTTAAGTCTGGCCTATTTAATTAAATAGACTTTTAAAAAAGTCTAGGCCTGACCTTTTTAGAAAATAAGCTTGGTCTGACCTCATATAGGCTAGGTCATAGGCTCTTGTAGGCCTGTCTGACCTATTCCTACCCTTAGTTGCACGGTTCATAACAAAAGAAGAACGTTGTCACATTTCTCAAGGTAAAAAAAAAACTTGAAAAAATAGAAGCTAAGAATTGTAGAGTTAGAAAAAAGTGCTATTTTTTTTAAAGTTTCACCGTGAAAACAAACACAGCATTAGTGTGTTTGTTTTCCCGGTAGTTGAAAAAAACACTTTTTTTAACTCTCCAATTCTTAACTTCTATTTTTCTTTACGTTCTTTTACTTTGGGAAATATAGCACCAAACTTATTTTGTCATCCACCGTGCAACCAAACACTTTCTTAATTTATGCCCTTCCTCAATTTGACTTCAGGTTTTTTTTTACATATTATCATGGCCACATGAAATCCTACGTCCAAATAATTCATTTGTCGATCCTTTGGCCACATACTCCATTTCAAAATCTGTGAATTTATGTGATTGCAGTTATGAAGTTAACAATTTCTTTGAAAGATTCATTCAAAATTTTGATGACGACAATGATGATTAAAGTTAGTTTTGATGATGGTGTCATAACCAAAGAGACATCTCAAACTTCATCAATAAAAATTAATCAACTGATTAAGATTACAAGGTTTTGTGTTTACAAAGTGCTTCTTAGAAAACTGATACACACAGTTTCAATACAACAAGATTTACAAAGAATGAAAGCTATAAAGCTTTCAAGACAACAACGACTTTCTTCTTTGTGTAGTTTCTCAACTTTTATTTCTCAGTACTCTTCACTTGATTTCTCTCTCTTTGTTTTGTACGTCTTTGTTGATTTTCATTCCTTCAAGGTCTCCTTTATATAGATGACAAATATATTTGTTGAAGGGTGAAGTTGGAATTTCTCAAATCATAGCTTGCATGAAGACGTTTGATGCCTAGTAGTAGAATGACGCTTGTAGAAGGAAGGATGAGACATATTGAAAAAGTTAGTATTGGCATGTTGTCCTTTTTTGCATAGTAGTGTAGAGAATATATCTTCCTTTAATGATAACTACTTGAGTCAAAGGCTTCTGAATATAAGTTGCTGAAGCTTGATCAGAGATGGTCTTCAAATCTTGAGAATGTTGAGACTTCAGAGTCTTAAACAATCAGATTCATTTTTGATAACATCCTTTCAAGAGTTAACTTGATGCTTTCAAATGCATATATGCTTATAAACATATTTTTTATTCATTCGTTCATAGTGTGTTTGATATCCAAAGTCTAGAGTTGCTCGTTTAGAGTCCATAACTTTCACTAGTCAGAATCTACAACTTGCTAGCTCAGAGTCCAAAACTATTTATCATATCTTTCACACTTAGAAAACCGCTAGAGTACAAACTAATTCACCATACATTGTGTACTTTTTTATCATCAAAACTCAAGGATTAGTTGTAGAATCAAACTTGTTCCAACAATCTCCCCCTTTGTGATGATGAAAAATTCATGTATTTTGATGAACAATATTTACTTTGATACGCACAATAATTTAAAACATCAAAGTTGGGTTTGTAAGCTCCCGCTGAGTTTAAACCTTAATAAAATTTTCAACCTCATCAAAGTGAGATTTGTAAGCTCCCCGTGAGAATATTATCAAAATTTTCATGACTTCTTCAAAGTGAGGTTCGCAAGCTCCCCTTGAGGAGGAACGCAAAAGGTGATGGAACATAAGAGAAGAGGGTGATTAAATGAATAATTAAGCAAAGTTAAGCTCTTGAGTCAAACAATTTGAATGTTTGTCTCAATTATTTCTAACTTTAAACTATAAATGGTCTCAAGGGTTTCAGTTAAACCTGCCTTTCAAACCTTTTTTTACTATCCCTTCCTAAATAAAGAGTGCAAAGAGAACTCTTCCAAAAGGAATGAAGAATATCTTGCCCTTGCGAGAGATCATAATTTTCTCCTTCATGTAGCTAAATATTGTAATCAAAAGTGAGCAATTTTTTATCTTCTTCCCTTGGAAGAAAGTTTACCACTAGTAGTTGATGTTAGATTTTGGCCCTGGACTGAGAGTAGTCTAACTGTTGAGATGGTCATAATTGTCATAGATGTTAAAATGAGAGACTCAAAAAAAGTAGATTTAAAATGATATTGTTCAATGGTGGAACCTTTCTCTTCACACCCAATTGCAGTGGCAGTTGGGGAAAGAGTGATAATGATGAGGAAGCCATATACATAGGAGTGGATAACCATACCATCTCGCCCAACATAAACATATACCCAAAACTCCTTGACGAGGTTTGGGTAGATGAGATTGTTTAGCATGTAAAAGTATCCTCTCCATTTTTGTCTAAGAACTGAAGGCGTGGAAAAACACTTAGAAAGGGGGAAATGTGAATAAGTTTTTCTTACTTTTTAAATCTTTTACCCAAACAACAAACTAAATACTCAAGGATTTTTATCCTGGTTCATTTGAAACTCAAACTACTCCAGTCCACTCGTCAAGGTGATTTCTCCTCTCTTAACGAGGACTTAATCCAGTATAATCAACGATTACAGAGTGCACTACCCAACTGATGTGACTAACTTCCTCTAAGACTCACTAGTCCTAGCCCTCTCAAGAATACTGACCCAACTGGTCTTCTCAAGGAACAATCTGCACAACCAACTGTTGTGACTAACACCTCTAAGACTCAACTAGTCCGAGCCCTCTCGAGATTACTGACCCAAACTGGTCTCTCAAGGAACAACTATCAGATAAATGAATTATGACTTATTGTGTACAATATTGCTTCTAGAAAAGCTATTCTTCACAAAGTGAAGTTTACACAAAAATGAAGCTCAAATGTATAGTAAACTAATTTACAAAAATGACTCTTTGTTTTTGCAACGTGAGTTTACTTGAGAAAATGAATGAATGTTTGTTGTGCGTTGAAGAATTGTTTTTGTTGTTGTTGTTGTTTTCCTTTTTGAATTGAAGACTTTATATAGAGATTTCTAGGAAAAAAATTCGTTGGAGGTAGCGTGTCTTGAAGAATGGAAAACATAATTAACTTGATAATCTCCACGTGATTTTGCTTAATCAATGAACATGGATTATTGAGCCACTCAAGTACCTTAGCCTTTTTAGATTAGTAGGATAACGTTGCTGTAGCAGGTTTTGTCTCTTAGAAGATGACGTATATTTAGATGATGATCTTCTGTAAGCCTTGTTAGAATATCTTCTTATCAGAATATTCTGTTGGTGCTTTCTATTAGAATTGTGCTTATCTGCTTCTATCATAAGTTGTGTTTAACTTGCTTCTTTTAGAAGTTGCTTCCTAGCTTGCATGACTAGAAGTTCTGTCTTCATTAGAACTTCTAATACTTTATGATCTTCTGTAAGCCTTGTTATACATCTTCTATTCAGAATATATTGTTGGTGCTTTTTATCAGAGGTTGTGCTTTGCTTGTTTCTCTTAGAAGTTGAATTTCATTCTTTACTTCAGAAGCTTTATAGGTAGCGTGTGTGTTCCAGAAGTTCTTCTCTCATTAGAACTTTTAAGGCTCGTTTCTATCAGTAGTTGCTTTGAGCGTGCTTGCTCAGAATTTCTGTCTCATTAGAACTTCTAACTTCATCTTCTGCTCAGCATAGTATATCTTCCATTTTTGCGCTAGAGTCAGAACATCTTCAGAAATGAAAACATGTACAAGTCAGAGTATTATATTCATTCATACAAAATTTATTATGCTTGTTATCATCAAAACTTTAATATATATTTAGATACAAACTTTATTCTAATAAGAACGTCCTTCATTAGATCAAAACCTTAGTTTTTCAGTTCTTTGAAGTTTACCAGCTTTTCATTGATCACAAAGAGAAGTTCTTCATCACCATGAAAAGTCTTTGAAACTATTTTTGGAAAGAGGTAGAACGAAAAGATTTGAAATACAAAAGAATGAAAGATATGAATTAAAAGATTTAGAGGGAACGAGTCTTTAAATAGGAAATAAAAGGAAGAGTGAAGAGACACTAAAACATATTTAAGGTAATACTAGGTTTAGAGAATGGATGAATGAATCCAGTACACACTTTTTGAAAACGTCCACAATAATTATCATTAACACGCAAATAGATTAATGACTTAGGAGAGTGAAAAGATTTCATATATTTTCAAGATATAAAGCTCCCAAAATGTCACTTCAAACTTTTTGATAGTTGCATGCATCACACCTGTCATACTTTAGAGTCTCAAAAACTTTTGTTTGACTTTTGATTTTCCTAAGAGTCCAAAAACCAGAGGTTGTTTTCACTGTCCAAAGAAGTTAATGTGTAATAGCTCCAGATTCCTAGAGGTAGAAATAATGTTTTTAGCTCTGAAAGATTTTTTTTTTTGAATAATTACCTTTCTAACATGCTTCACAAAGAGCATTTAAAGCAAACTTAAAATTTGGAAGGCCTCTGATTTGGTTTCATCCTTTTTAGCTTTGAGATTTTTCTCATGCTAACATGGCCTAACCTTCTATGCCAAGTCCATAGCTCTTCATTCACAAACATAAGACATTTAACATTTTGATTTTCTAAATTAGAAAGTTTAATTTTATAAATTTTGTTTTTCCTCTTAATTCTGAAAAATATAGAACCATCCTTCTGACTAATAATTTTACATGACTCTTGACTGAATATAATATCATCAACTAACAAATCATTAGAGATAAAGGGTAGATAATAGTTACCAATAGTTTCGGAGCCAATAAATTTTCCTTTCTGATCTCCACTGAAACCAACAAAACCTACATGATTAAGTTCCAGACTTTGGAACACATGCCTTCTTCCCTTCATGTGTCGTATGCAACATATATTATCTTATCTTTAGGTACCCATATATTTATGGGTCCTTTATTGTTAGTTTTTCCAAAGGTTTTATAAACCAAGGGTCTTTGAGCATAATCAATGTCATATGTGTGACCATGGACGAAGTAAGAGTATAAAGGTGTTAGTTTAATCACCAAATCATATATTGGTTTATGGACAAACATTTCACCTCTTAGTTTAATTAAACCCATGCATTTTCTCCCATTTCCACTAACTTCATAGATCTTGGTAGCCATCTTGCTTCTATCTATGTGTTTGACTTGAAATTTTTTAAAAAAGTTTCATACTTCTTTGAAGCATATTTAGAATTCGTAGGAGCATTGATGAGAATTTCTTTTTCTAAAAGATCACTCATTCTTTTAAGCAACGAAATGCTATCCAGTTTTCTTTCTTCCTGTCATCTAGTGAAGAGTAATGATAACAAAAGTTGCATTGCCTTGATTTGGTTAGCAATTTCTTGGAGCATTTGAAAGATTAGGAATACTATGTTGTTTCAAGGTACTGTTTAGTGTTGAGAATTGTTTGGATTCCATAAAGTTTAATACGTGGAGATGG
The DNA here is from genome assembly GCA_021764765.1 of Vicia sativa. Taxonomy (NCBI): domain Eukaryota; kingdom Viridiplantae; phylum Streptophyta; class Magnoliopsida; order Fabales; family Fabaceae; genus Vicia; species Vicia sativa. The sequence goes on along the minus strand of CM038792.1, from coordinate 136,383,881 downwards.
TTTCGGGTTCAATGTAATTCATCAGTTGGTAGTTCTTTGTTTGATTGGTACTCTTCTCCTTTGGATTTCTTTAGTAGGGGTTATTAACTTTGTGTGATGGGTTCGAGTACCCCTTGTACTCATTTTAATGGTATTTGTCGTTGCTTATTAAAAAAATCGTGAAATATTGTTCCCATAGTGACTTCAAGTTAATGTTTGACTTTCAACGACCAAAGAAAAATGGTGTGGTTAAAGGAAAGTTTTACAACAACCCTACAATGAGTCATTAAATTGCATGATTTTTTTTCTATTGACCACGAGGTGTGCTCTAGTATTGGTGTTTTTTTTTGGAGGAAGGAATCCTTTGGCAATGAGGCCAAATTTCACTTTTATTGAAAACAGGTATATTGACAGTGTCATTCTAGATAATTAGGCCTAGAGATCTTCGATGATAAGGGTCAAGTTACTGGTAAAAGTCATGAAAGTCAAATTTACTTACCTTTAGCTCTTTGTATTATCAAGGTATATTGCCAAGGTTATCACACACACAAAGGACAATAATAGTTATTAAATACATTCATAAAAAATTATTGGAGGTATAGTAAAATACAAATAAGACCATATGAAATCCAAAAGTTAGGGTGTTAAAAATCGAACAAACCAATAGAAAAGCGCAAACTAAACCAAAACCGCAAAACTCGCATTTGATTTGGATGTGTTTGTGCCATATTTTAACAAAACTGTACAGTTTAGTTGGGTTTGCAGTGTGTATTTTGAAAACCAAATCAAACTGCATTATGTTACAACCTAAATTTTACTTAACTCACATCTAACTCAAACATAAACATATTATACTTTCTCTTTATGATTAAAAACTATTTTCTATTTCTTACACTTAAGATTTCTGCTTCAGCCTTCTCAAATATCTCCTAACATTATCGCACCTTATTCGCCACATACATTTTGTATTTCCTTCTCTAATTTCGACTCTCTTATGTTCTTTCTTTTTCACCTTCTTATTTTTATGCAATTGTTCTCTCATTTAACTTTACTTTTTTCGCACATCTTCTTCTATAATTTCTTCTCTCTTATGTTTTTTCTTTTTCATCTTCACTAATCTTCCCTGTCATCTTTTTTTTATATATATATTTTTATTCTATTATTTTATGGTTATTATTCCACTTTTTCCTAATCTAAATTTTACCTATTAAATAGAAAATTATGGTTCAAATATGATAAGTTTTGTTATTTGATAGTGTTATGAATGATTAAATAAAAAGTTATGTTGTTATCTATATGTATATTTATTACTCAATTGAATATTTATAAAAAATCTAACCAACCAAACCAAATCAAATTACATATTTTTCTTCTTCTTATAATTCCGACGATGTTTAACATCAAAACCATTCAAATTGAACTGCAAACCTCTCTATTCAATAGTAGAAATAAAAGGTAAGAATTAACTATCGACATAGAACAATACAATACAAATATTTAATAGAAGGTTCAGTTTTCTGCAAAACCATTGACTCAAATTAAAAGCATGTTTTTTTGCCCCCAACATTTTTAAGCCTCCTAAAGTTTAAAGGAACATTTATTTTAACAATTTTTTTCGCAACAATATCTTTCATTGTATTATTGTAGGATGAAAAGAGAGAATAATTTTTGGTTGGTTGGTGGATTAAAACATTTGCCATAATTTGACATGACAAGTGGGCTCCAAGGCTCACCTCATATGTCTCATAAAATTCCAAATTCAAAGCCCAACCAATCATTTCTCTATATATACGAATATCATCTTCATAGTTTGGTCATGCATCATCTCTATAAAATTAATTTTCACCAATTGATTCACTGATTGATCTCTATTATTTAACTAACAATCTTAAGAAAATGAATTAATGTAAAATAGTAAGCAATTGACTCAAGAAAATATGAAGTTAAGAAAATATCAACTTGACCAAAACATCTTACTAAGTTTTGTTTTCTACATACTTCTAACTACTTGGAAACTCGTGCTCCCGTACGGGTGAATTATTTTAATATTAACGAAATAATTCTTTTAAATAAATATATATATATATATATATATATAAAATAAATAAAAGAAATTCATATTTATTGAAAAAGTATAATAAAAAATAATAAAATCAAAATATTATAATAAATAATATAATTAAATAAAATATAATAGTCAACTTGACAATGATGTATTTAGATACATGTGAGAATTTAAATTGAACTACATAATGAAAAAAATTGACATTTAAAAATAATGATAATAATTTGATAGTGACTCGTTAGATAAAATGTCACTTGAGTGAATGACTAAGTAGTATTATTCTATTTGATAAAATAAATGTTTAATTTTATTGAAGTTAAAAAATAGATTAATTAGTATTTTTAGTGATAATAAACAAATAGAATAGATAAAATATATTTTAAATACAAAAAAGATTAATATATTTTCCAGATGATGAACAATGGTGCATCATCTAATATACATAATCTTAAATGAATATTATTCACATGATAATTATATTATTCCATTTGAAAAGAAAAAGCATGAGTTTTTATAGGATTCATCTAATATTACAAATAAATATTTACAAATATCACTAATAACTATAAACATTTAAAAATATTTTTTGATTAAAATAAAAAAAGGCAAAATGGTGATAGTGACCCGTGAAAACAATAAATTTGAGGGATTCTAATTTTCTCATTCATCAAAATATTTGTTTAAATATAAGTCAAGATAATTTTTGTCAAATTATTTACATGGGTTTATTCTATTTGTTTCTAACATTTATTTTATATTTATTTTATATTATATTAATTTAAAGTGATAATGATTTTTTTGGTGAAAGTAATAATAATTCTTTAATATTTAAAATTATTTACATCTCTTATATTATTGTAATTGTAGTAAAAAAATAGGGTCACAATACATTAAAAAAATCAATCGAGAAGGATATAATTAAATAAATCTTTTATTTAATTTAATCATAATAGTTATTTAACTATAAATATATAATTAAATAATAGAGGATTTGAACTCTTAACATATAAAGTACATTAGGATCATGTAAATGTAATAAGTATAAAAAATAACATATATGTTACTTCTTTCAAAAGATCAAAGAAAGAATTAGAGATTATTTTTTTTAATTTTGAAAAGAAAAATAGAGAGAAAAAATATTACAAATAGGATGAAGTTTACAATTGATAAAAAATTTCATTTTTATTGATTAATAGAAAAGTAATAAAATTATTTTATTAATTACTATTTTATCTAATTTGTAGTATAATTTATTTTATAAACAAAGATATTTTAATCAATTTAATCGATATGATAATAAATATTTTATTATAGTTGATTCGAAGTAGACAAAATGGCTTACACTATTTAAGAATTGACATTATTTGAGAATCTACACTAAGAATAACTTCTACGATATTCATACATCGTAACTATAGTGAGGCAGATTTGATATCTATCGGAATATTGGCATTGTATGTGGGAATTTGAAATGGATACGTGCATATTAATTTAGACTTAGGACAATTTTTTTTAGTTTATCCAAAATAATTTCACATTAATTAAAAATCAAAATGAATAATAATTTACATACAACACAAATACACCTTCAACTCAACAAGATGTTTTCTAAATAATATGATCTCGTAAAAATTCTTATATGTAAAATAGATAATATTTCATACCACACAACGCAAATTTGAAAGACTTGAGATTAACTAGAAAAATTTTAGGAAATTTCTTCACTCACTTGGTCGGTATCTTTTTCATCTCTGATGAAAAACAAAAAAATACCTTAAAATTTTGTAACTGCACTTACGAATTTTTAAAATAAGGTGAATTCGTAAATACATTTATGAAATAATCCAGGATTTTCAAAAAATAAGGTGAATTTGTAAGGGCACTTATAAATTCACCTTATTTTTTAAAAATAAGGTGAATTCGCAAGTGCACTTACGAACTCACCTAATTTTTGGAATTCGTAAGTGCACTTACGAAGTCTGCATGTTGTTTTAGAAAACACACGGAATAACTCCCAATACTCATTCATTTCAAAACACCCCAATTTCAACCTCTTTACTCCAAACCCTTGCAATTTCTACCACTTCAAACTCACTCAATTCAAGTACGACTCATCATTTCAACTCATTCCAACTCCTCCAAAATCAACTCCAAGCTCAAATTTGTGTAAGTTTTCTTCACTTTTTTTAATTCAAAATGTAAATTTTTATAAGTTATTAGGTTAGGTTGAAGAAATTAAATAGTATATGAAGTAATAGTAGGTAAATGTAGTAGAAAAAAAATAGGAATTTGGGTGTTTTGGGACTGATTTTCTGGTTTTGGAGAAATTCTGGACGAAGGGGGTTTCGCAAGTGTATTTGCGAAGTGACCCAAGAGAGACTTCGCAAGTGCACTTGCGAATTTACCCAGGATGGGTGAATTCGCAAGTGCACTTGCGAATTATTCTCTGAGTTGTTTTTAAATTAGTAACCTAACAATTGTAATAGTTTATTTCAGGAAAATAACAGAGAACCAAAATCAGATGACGCGTTTGAGACATGGTAGGCAAAGCCAGACTGCATAGGCTCGTAGAGAGAGAGAGAGCAAAGGGCAATGGAAGAAATGACACAATTGGAGATAACATCGCCTTCCGAACCGTAACGGAGGAGTCGTCTATCTCTAGTGTACATGAGGAGGAGGTATCAAATGTAGAGGTATCGGAGGAGGAGGCCCAAGATGCCTAGGATGCCAAAAAAGTTGAGTTCCCGACGACGATGTTGAGGAACCTGTAGAGGTGGAGGTTGATGGATATCCAGGAGGGCCATATGACACATCCCTCCTGATTTATTGTCATGGTCACCATGTTGCCCGTCATGTCAAACACTCCCTCAAAATATTTGATCTCTATATTCCATAAACTCAGTGGTTCCACAGAGCTATTATCGCATTTGGTCTTACCGAATTATTCGTTACTGGTTAAGGTACCATTAGCACCGACATGCAAGGTGCTTTTGCTGAGAGATGGCATAAGGAGACATCATCTTTCCACTTTCCAGTTAGGGAGATGATGATCACGCTCGATGATGTTGCCTGTTTGCTCCAACTATATATCAGAGGTAGGTTACTTAACCATGTCAAGATAACCAGAGCTAAAGCGGTTGAGTTGATGGTTGAATATTTGGGAGTTGATCCGTACCAGGCTTCTCAGGACTGCGACTCCACAAACGAGTTGCACGTGAGGTACTCCTACCTAAATGAGTTATATGGGGAGCACCTCCGTCAAGTAACTCTTGTAAAAATAACTACATAGGCAGTTGGGGAGCCTGTGGATGAAGATACTTTTGTTCAGTTTCACCATGGTTGTGTCATCCGGTGTTCTCTGATGTACCTGGTAGGCACGTGCGTCATTGTGGACACGAGTGACCACTACACCGATGTGACCTACTTGAAATATTTTAGGGACCTGTCTACAGTTCGTGACTAGAACTAGGGTGTCGTTGTTCTGACCTACCTCTACCAGAAGTTGAATGAAGCTTCCATATGGAGGGCGAGGGCGCTCACCGGCTCCTGCACACTCCTCATTGTACGTTTTTCTTTTAACGATAAATTTTAATTAGTTTTAATTTATTTGTACTTACACATTATATTTTTGTTGATGCAGAGCTAGATTATATCATATTTTCACCGCATCCATGGTTACAACCTAGATCCCGACTATCAGGCCTTCATACCATGGGCTACCAAGTTTACTCTGAACAGAGGCAACCAAATTGTGCTTCCTTACCAGGTGTTCCTTGAGCGCACCAACCATGACGACATCAACTAGACGTTGTTTACGGACTACAGGGAGGTTGTTGCATTTGATACCATCTCGTTATACTCTGGGTTGCTAGCCTATGGGTCGAACATGATGGTCAGGTATCTGCCCGAGCGGTGTATGCGACAGTTTGGCTTTGTGCAGGTGATACCTAGATCTCTTTTTCAGGATGCTCCCGACACCATGACACGGAGGGATCTAGATGGCGTCTTCCAGGATTGGGGGAACCATCTCGTGTCAGAGGAGTATCAGATTCTGCAGGCATCCCAAATGTGGTACAGTGTAGAGGGGTACACGACATGGTTCTTTAGAGTGTCGCACACTTTCACGACACTTGATGATGAAGGACGTCCATCGAGGCCAGCACATGAGGAGCTCCTGGATTACGAGCAGGCCGATGATGACCATGTCATTGATCCAGTGCCCATCGTCAGTGTGACACCCCAAATAATTCAATTATTAAATAATTAAAATTGTGATTATTAATTTAATTAACATTTTAATTATTAATATTTTTGGATTATTTGATTTAATTAATTAATTAAATGAATGAAAGAGTTGGTGGTGTGAGGAGTAATTAGAGGGTGTGAGGAGTAAAGTGCTCTACTTATTCTAATTATTATTTTATTTTATTTTTTGGAATAATAAAAGGAATAATAAAAGGGAAAAGAAGGAAAAGAGAAGTTATTAGAGGTTTTGCATCATACGTGAATTTGAAGAAGAGAAGAGAAAGGAGGAAAAAGCCAAACGTCGGAAATTCGAAGAATCATCGCGAGGTAAAGGGTGATTTCATTCAATTATTATGCCTTATGAGTTTTAGAATTCAATTGAATGATTAGTATGTTAGGAAACTTGAAATTAGATAATTTATGTTTGTGGAATTAACCCCAAAATGCGTCGAATTGTATGAATTGGAACCGTAGTAATGTTATGGGATGTTTGGAATTAATGGATTCATGTTATGTGGCATAATACTGGTGTGTTTTGGATGATTTTGGGTGTTTTGATGCATTGGTTTGGAAGGAATTGAGTTGGAAATAAGCTGCTGTCAAAAATTGCATATTTTGGTTCTGCAGGCCGCAGGAACCGGTTTCCATGTGGGAGGAACCGGGTTCCTGGTACAAAAACCAGGAAGATGGAATTCTGGGTCTTTGGGAACTAGTTACTCCTGGGAAGGAACCGGGTTCCCAGTTCAAAATTTTCAAAGAAAAATCATATTTTTAGTGGGAACCGGTTCCCAGTATGGAGGAACTGAGTTCCCCATAGTAAAATTCAGAGGGCGTGTTTTTGAGAAATGTGGGAACTATGTTCTCCCTGGGAGGAACCGGTTACCACTGTGTTAAAATTCAAAAATGCTTAAAACTTTAAAAACTCATATTTTCTAAACCGTAACTCCGATTCGAGTGCAGTTTTCGGCAGTATTTCTTAAATTAAAAATACTACCTTATAAAATAAGGAAAATATTATTTTATGGAATCTATTTTAGAAAGAGTCGAATCCCCGATTTTTGTAAACTTTGGTAGTTTGGAAATGGTGAAGAATTGTTTTGTGATTTGTTCTGATTGAGTGGATGAGAACTTTTATCATGTGATATGTTGGTGTTGGCTATATGTGGAATAATGTTGTGTGATCATATTCTGTATTTGAATGTTGCATGCTTTTTGATGTACATGCATATGCATTCCGGTGATGGTTAATTCTCATTGTGTGGAATTGGACCTGCAGAGCCAATACCCGTACCCAGTGGCTAATGGTGGTGAGGCTAGATTCGTGTCCCAGTGGTGTATGGGCGAATCGTTGATTAGCTCTTTCCGGGTAAGCGCAGTGTGTGAATTTAGTTCACGTTTGGTACCACATGCATAGAGTCTGCATTGCATATGGAATTATAACATGTTAGGATGGTTTCCAGTGTTATAATTTCATTGATTGTTATATTTGCATAATGATCTGTGTGAAATACTTTTGTGGTTTGGAATCTAATTATGTTAATGATAGTGAACTAATGTATTTGAATTGTTCTGATGTATTTAGAAACCTATAATGCATTCTATATTGAAAAGAGATCTCACCCTTACTTTAATGATTTCAGATTAAAGTTAGCAGCTCAGGAGTCGGTGAGGATGGCTTATAGAGCCGTGTCTTATTATTATCCGCGTGTCAGTGTCATGCTCTGGTAGTTGTAACACTGGGGGGGAAACATTTTGATGAGAGTTTTGTTTTATATTCTATTGTTATTGATTTATGATGAGAATACTTATGAATTGAGGATATTCTGGTTTTGTGGTATTTTTTCGTTGTGTAGAACGTGATGTTAATTTGATTGATTTATTTTAATAATTCCTTCAGTGAAGCATGATTACTGTTTGCATTGAGGTTTTTATATTTTTCTGAATTGTAACATCCCTGTTTTCCATGTTACTCTGATTTAATTAATATATTCGCGGATTATTTAGAAGGGGTGTTACAGTCAGCGTATCCCCGCTAGCTTAGACGGGAGTCATTGGATGCAGGGATTGTGTGTGAGGGCGGTGACCATGCCGTTGCCGTGACGGAGAGGATTGTCGTCGAGGCAGAGCGTGCAGCGGATTACCGCAGACAGAGAGGAGGGCGCAAGGGAGTTAGGATTAGGCATACACAGTAGCCTTTTATTTTGTTATTTTTATTTGTAATAATTTGATCGCACTTACTTTCGGAACAACTTATGTAATTTAATATTTCTGACAAGTTTTCTTCTATCACCTAATAATATTTATATGGTTTGCGTATATAGAATGTTCCTTAATTGAATTTCTGAAAAAACAGAAATATAATCAAACTTAAAGTGAAAATCATTGTAGTTTTAAATATAGTTTAACACATTCAAGAAAGGTTTCGAAAGTACACTAACGAATTTACCTTTCTGGATGAATTCGTAAGTGTACTAACGAAACATTTTCTAAATGTGTTAAACTATGTCTAAATAAATAAAACGTAGAGAATAATGTAAATTCGTAAGTACATTTACGAAAAATATTTCTAATTTTTTAAAGGTGTGGAAGAAATTACTAAGTGTTTTTAAATGAAGCTAAGAAAATAAAATTTAATTTATAAAATTAAATAGAATATATCACATAATCATCTAACCAAAACTGTGGCATTTTGATAGCAATTAAATCAATAAAGACCTTGAAACTCTGCATGCCCCTAAAAATACGCCATCACTGACACTCACTGGAAGAGACACTGTTGTTGATAGGATTCATAATAAGTGTAAAAAGAATCTGTAAAATGATTGTGTTATTATACAGTCTTACTTTCTCACAATCATTTTAATTTTACCCATTTTTCTCATCCATCCATCCTTCGAGCATCGGCATGTACTAGTAATTTCTTACAACTTTTATGAATTTTATCTTCAAATGTCGGCTGTTTAAGAGCAGAACATTAGCCGTGTGCAGTTTATAGGCTGCAGCAAGCAATAACACATGCTATGTATAGAGAGTGTGTGCACAAAAAAAATAAATTATTCTCTCTCATTCTTTTTAAATATTTCTACTATTTATAAAAAATTATATTTTTAAGTATAATATTTACTGTAACTTTGTCAAAATTATTCTTAATTATTATAATAGAAAATTAATACTAATGTTACATAAATTATACAAAAGTTCAGAATATTATTAGAAAAAAATAATAATTATTTAAAAAGTAATCATAATCATTAATTATTTTGATATATATAAAAATTTAAAAAATAACAATTTAAAAAAAACTAAATAAATAATAAAAATATATATCAATAATATACGTACATCTTAAACATAACATTAATACTGATAATATTCTAAAATAATAAATAAATTAAACATAATTATAAATGTTAATAGTTGAGATCGATATTAACTTTTTGTTTTTTTGAGATATCGATTTTACATAGCTAAAAAAAATTATTGACTCAGCCCTAAATAGTGATTAAACTGATCCACAAGTCAATACTAAGTCACACTACTACAATTTTTTAATCTCCGTGTGGTTTCCAATAATGAGACTCAAATTAAGGATTAGTATAACTAATCTAATCCATTAATTATGCCCCCACTCCACTACAAGCCAAAGCAAACACTGTAGTATTTTTTATACTACTGTTTATAGTACAAATAAGTGTTGTTTAGACGTGATCAAATGCCATTTCTTCAAGGACAGGCTCTGATCCCTAGAATCATTATTGTTTAATTCACAAAACAACAGATGAATTCCCCCTGACCATTATTCAAAACATTTGTTTTGCCTTTTCTTGCATATTCTCAATCAAACTAAACTTTAGTGTAGTTTTGCTATGTCTAGTAGCACTATATATAATATAATAAACTATCTCTATCCTCACATGAATAATTTATTTAATCAAAAGAATTATAGTATATAAATAAGAGAGAAAAATATACTTCCTTTTATCCTATTTATAAAAAAATTGATTTTAAGATTTATTGAATAATTATGTATTTAATTTATATATTATCCATTTACATTAATTACTCAATATATTTAAAATTAAATATTTCTTATAAATAAAACCAGATGATATATATTTAATTTATATATTATTAGTATGATTTTTTTTTATAGCATCCATCAATTGCAATCTTTCAATCTTTAAAATATTTAAATTTGATGGTTGTGATGGAGAGATAATAAACTTATATTGTATAACAATTAAATTTAAACATATTATTTTAGATTTATATTTATGTGTCAAATTAGACTAATCTATGATATCATTTTTCAAAAGTTATTTTAATAAATACTTATTATACTTAGAGAATTTTTATTCCAGTGTGAAAAATACGTTATGCAATTTTAAAAATGTTTTTAGAAAATTGAAAATATATTTTTGATTTACACCCTCATCACTTATTTCATTTGTTTTGAGATACATCATTCAAAAAATAAAAAATAAAATAATCTAGTAATCCCCTGAGTCTCCAATCTAAGAGAAAAGTAGCTCCTGGCTTCATGTCTTGCTGATCGATTGACTTATTTTCTCAAGTTTTGTTTCTCTTTCAGTTGGTGATTGGGGATTGGCATAGTTCCCGTCTCCCCCATTTCTGGCCAAAGAAAAAGAAGGGGAATTCCTTCAAGGCAGCAGGAACGGATGGATAAAAAAACAGGATTGTTCGCCGAACACAAGACCTGGTTATACGGGATAAAAACGAGTATCAACGATTTTCAACAAAGAAAACATGTTCACCTCAAGTGACTCATTCCACTATGACAACAAATTTGCTTTTATTAAAAATTTAAAATATATTTCTAATTTGTATCGAAAATGTATTTTTCGATTTTTTATAAATATAATTAAAAATAATACGCACCAACTATATATATATATATATTTAATTTTTAGTGATATTTTTAAAATTTGATGTGGTATCTAACAAAACCACGGGTGAAATAAGAAATTCTCAAATATTATATGTTCACACTACTATAAATATAGAGTGAAAAATATTAACTTAGTCTTAATGTAAATAAAATTAATTAAACTTATGAATTAAAAAAGTTATTTACAAAATTGAAATAATTATTTATTACTAAACCTTTTTATAAATAATTTAATCATTAGGAAACGGATATGGAATAATAATTACGATGATGGTGCCTGAACAAGATAAGATAACTACGACTTTAATTTAATATAGCTAGTGTTAGAATGTGTCAATTATTGAGCTCTAAAGTTAGAAGTGCAAGAATTAGAACCATTCAACTAGCATAGGATTCTAACTTTCATCACGTGGTTTGTCGCTTTACAACATGTCTCTATGAGCAACTATGTCACAAATTTTTTTAAGAACTTTTCCACTCAGTTTTTTTAATAGAAAATTTAGTTGAATTGAACTCCAAAAATTCAATCTACTTATGATAGATTTCCAACGCAAATAAAAATAAATAATTATAAATTTACTAATAATTTTTTTATATTATAAGTGAAAATTGAGTCCATGATATTTTTTTAAAAAGTAATTATATTTTATGGGAATTTCTTTTTTGAAATAACTCTCACTTTCGTCATAGTTAGAATTTCTATAGAAAATTCTTCTTTTTTCTTGAAAAAATGTATAAAGAAAAATGGAGTATAGACTTAGACTTATAGATTGGTGAGGTTGCTATTGAAAAGAAAAGACTAGTGAGGTTGTTGGTGAACTAAATGTTGAGAGAAAAAAGGCTATTTATTATTGAGATGTGGGGTACCATATAGGAGACCCTAAAGTAGAAGATGACAATAGACTTTGAATTGAGCAAATTGTGGCCGTTGCTAAATGACCAAGTTGTCTTGCTTTCAACCAATCAAAGATAAGGAGCATCCATGCAAGCATGTACCTACTCCATGAGAAAAAGAAACTCATTCATTTTGAAAAAGAAACTTAGATCATAATTTTTGTTATCGAAGAAGAAATAACTATTAAAAACTCACATACATAATCATAAAAGTCTTATGATCATGAATAGTGAGACACATACTACTTGATCATGTACATTTGAATAAATCAACAATGGAGTACTATACTCAATTATCATATCAAAATGAAACATAATATAAATATGCACACTATTCAAGGTCAATTATTTTGATAGCAAATACTTCATGTAGACAAAATCAAAAGAAATTTTAACCCATCAACCAAAAACTAAAACAAGATCAAACATGCAAGATAAAGAAGCAACTATTTATTTCTTTATACTAAACTTTATACAAAAATAACATAACCTCTTAAGTACTACCCAAATTAACTCTAGCTAAGATCAACATAGAAACAACTAAAACATAGAAAATCACTAAAAAATATTACATAATAGAACCAAAAGCTTTGATTCTAGCTAGCTATTACTATTATTTTTTCGACAAATCAAAACTAAATCTCAATGAATCGTGGCAGCAATAACATCGTGCTACTTACAACATGTGGCTAGCTAACACTAACTATTATTTCACATTTCTATGATCAATTAGCTACAGCTCTTTCAACATGGCGTATGAACACAGTTTCTAACTCAGGTGGATTGAAAAACTCTCTTGTTTTACCGCGATAATTCCGTTTCAACGACGATTTTCGCTTCCTCGGAGCTGGTGGACATATCAAACACGTTGGAATTCTTGATCCTTCCCCTCTTGGTGTTGTTGAACACTCTTCCTCCATGACACTTTCCTCTTGTTCACTTATCTTCAAAGGAAGTGTATATATTGGCTTCAAATTCAAAGGTGTTCTTAAATTGATGAGCCATTTTTTATTTTTGTCTGAATTTTCTAACCCGGTTTCCACTTGTGATTTCTTTGGTAACCCCATATTTAAGAACCAAAAAAGTTATGTGTGTGAGGGAATAAATTAAAGAAGATGGTTTTTCTTTTTTCTTGAGGAATCAAGTAGTGGGAAAGTGAAAAAGAGTGAAGAGAAGATGAAGAATAAAGAGAGGAATTGGAAAAGGTTTTTTGCAGTTAGAAAGGATTAAAGATAAAGCTAGTTTGGGTAAGGTTCAATGGAAAAGAGCTTGTTTGAGAAGATTGTAGAAAAGTGAGGGACAGAGAGAAAGTAGGTTTATGGGTTAGGACTTATTTAATTTATATAGGGAATTTGGTGTGCGTGAAAAAATGATTGTAGTGTTTTTCTTGATATAGAAATAGAAATTACTTTCAAGAATAAAGACACATGCAGCTGCTACAATTGTAATGAAAAAGTGTGTTGGTGATAAAATGGTATAAAGTCCAATTGTACCTAGTAAAAATCATAGGGAATTTTTTTTCTCACTTAATGGTCTTCTAGATTTCTAGTGAAAAGTTAAAATATTCTCAGATTTCATAAGTGTATTTACGAAGTCATCTCGTAGCAGATTTCGCAAGTGCACTTGCGAATGAACTTATAATTTATCAAAAATAAGATGACTTTGCATGTGCATTTGCGAATTAATCTATAATTTTTTAATTCGCAAGTGCACTTACAAAGAATGAATTATTTTAGCAAAACAAATATAAAATACCATAAACCCTTTTCTATTCAAAGAAACATTTTTCTTACTTTCTACTCTAAACCCAAATAATTATACTACCCAAACTCATAAATTTGTGCTCATCTCTCCATTTCAAGTCATCCCAAATCATCTCCAAGTTCTCAAAATTGTGTAAGTTTTCTCCCATTTATTTTGAATCACAATACAATCTTGTAATAGTTTATTAGGTTAGGTTGTAGTAATTATATTGTGTATGTTAGTGTTAGAATAGGTAAACATAGTTGATTGGGTGACAAAAAATTGAGGTTTAGGTTGTTTAGGGCAATAAGGTGCTGAGATTTGAAAATGACAGTGCACATGGGATTTCGCAAGTGCCCTTGCAAAGTCACCTGGACTAGTTTCGCAAGTGCACTTGTGAATTCTTGTCTGAGTTGTTTTTTTTTTAAAACCTAACAATTATAATTATTTATTTCAGGAACATGACTGAGAGTCATGACCAAAGCACGTCGAGAGAGACGTAGAGCAGTAGGTTAACCGGCCTCGAGGCCGAGTTCGGGTACAAAAGGAGCAGTTGGATGTAGCTTCCCCTTCTGCACCAATGAGCCATATGCATCAGACGTCTTCCTCTCGTACGTATGACCAGGAGCTTCAACAAGAGTTTGCGGCGCTTGAGGGGGGTGAGGTACCTGAGAATGTTCTGGTTCCTGAGCGGGCGAAGCAGGGCTATCATGGAGGATCAGTTGACACCTCCCTCTTGATTTACTACCATGATCATACCGTCTGCCATGTTCGGGAAGAAGACTTTTTTTTTTTTTGCAATTTTTTATTTTATATTTTTTACTCAAAAATATGATTGTAACAATTATTACTTTTTTTGTTTCAGGAACGATTGCCTATTAAGCATGTGAATCACTCCCGAAAAAATTTGAGTTGTTCATGCCAAGGGCTCAATGGTTCCATGATACTGTGATTAAAATCAGTCTTTCCGGATTATGTTGTACATGTTACAACACTATAAGCCACGACATGCAGGAGGCTTTGCTGAGAGGTGGCACAAGGAGACCTCTTTTTTCCACTTCATGACATTGAAATATTAGAGAAGAGAAAATGTTTACGACAATATATTCCAAATTCCTTTTGGATTTATTTGTTTATGATGTAAAACAAAAAAAAAAGTAAGTTGAAATAAAATAAATATATGATTATTGAATAACACAAACCTTAAACCCAATTTATTTTTTGTTATTGTAATTCATCATTGAGAATTTTACCAAGTATTTTACGCTTCAAAGTTTTCATGTTATATGTTTCATTAACAATTATTGATATTCATAATGTTTTTATAATGAATGTCTGTTAGGTTTCACGCGGATCACTAATGAAAGTTTCTTGAGTGTGATGCTCATGAAATAAATGTTAAATATTTATTTAAGGACGATGATCAGTATCCTCAATAATTACGCTAAAATTATACTCTTAATATCTGACAAAAACTGAGATAAAATGTATTTACCCTCGATTTTAGTGCTAAATGGAGGTGAATAAGTTTTTTTACATTACATTATTTACACATAATATTTAATTACATTATTACAACAAATACAGTGTTATCAAAGTAGTTGTTATTCTTGGAGAACAACAAATCTTTGGATACATTTTATGCTCATTCTTTTAAAGTTCTATGAATTGCATGCATCTAACTTCTAAGGAGTTATCTATTCCAACTATGGAGTTATTTGTTCCAACCATTGGAAATATTTTTTCTACACTTGTAATCTATCATAGAGAACTTTTTAAGCTTCTTTAAATCCCAATATTTCATTATCTTGAGCAAATATTTTCATGGCAAATGCTTTCATATGTAGTGGTGGATGTAGATAGTTTGTTGTGGATTGATGTCTTGTCAATATCTTGAACTTTGTTTCTTTATGAATGTAAGGTATAGATTCGTTGTTGTAGGAGTGTAACATATTTCCTCAGTTTGATTGAAAAAATCAGGGGAAACATATTTTATTTTTTGAATAGAAATAAAATAAAACAATTAAATCCCTCGGTTTAAAAAAAAACTGAGGTAATAAGTATCGGAAAAAATGGTAAATAATAAAAAAAATTGAAGGTAACATGTCATGTTTCTATTTCAATTTTATACCATTTAATATTGTGTTTGTGCAACTTACAGTTTGTTTAAGAATAAATTTCTCAATATTGTCAGTCAAGGAAAGCAATGTTGTTTTCTTTGATTGACAACATGGGAAGGTTATTTCAAAAATCTAACTATAATAACATCAACATCATTATGTGAGATAAATTGTAAGAGAAGAACAAATATTTTGTTCAAGATTGAAGAATATTGAAGATTTTTCTATCTTACAATACATCCTTGTAGAATGATGCATACGAGTTTGGAATGACGACATATAAGTTACGTTTAGGATAAAATTTGTTTAAGCGTGGTTTTATAGTAATATTTGATTGTTTTATTCTTCGGTTTCCAAGGAAATTGAAAGGATAGATCATTTAGTCTATAGTTCTAATGAAATAAAAATATAAACTGCAATAGCTGAGATTCGTAGTGTGTACTGAATTATTTTTTCCTTGATGATATTCAAAACCAAAGGAATGTGTTGTTTTTATTTTATAAAAAAATACATGTCGCGCTTTGACATTATACTTTTTTTTTTGCTGAAGTGAAAGTTTTGTCATAAACTATATTATTTGTAGCCAGGGGTGGCGTCAACTCCCAGCGATTGCGGTTGGAAATTGATAGAGAACTGGTGTCGTGTCAGCCGTTTAACATCTTTCAAATCAAACATATGTAATTTATACCCATACGAATTGCATTTCAGAAACTTGTACACTATTTCTCTAATTTAATTTTGTACCTCTATTTCATATCATTATTTTCACACTTCTATTTAATATTCTTTACTAGCTTAAGTTATATAAAAGCTATGAATTGATTACATTATTATATCATATTGAATCCGGAAATACTCAGCGATCAAATTAAACTATAACCGATAGCGTGAGACTTTTATGGTTTAGAGTGTGTCACAATTATAACTTGAGTCGCGTCTGAGGATTGATAAGACAAACTCTAGAGTTTTTCAAGTGAAGTTCTTGTGTCTCGAGGTGTGATTTCATAGACTTTTATTATTTATTGATTATTATGTTGATTTTATGATGCTTTGATGAGTTTAGATTGAAGTTTGCATATTCTCATTTGTTGTAGTTTTTGTTTGTTTGACTTTTGTATCTAATGCTTTGAAGATATTTGATTTTTTTATACATAACACAATTCATTGGTATGGTATAAGTTTACCGGATCCTTGATTTAGATGCAAAGAGATTTGTGTTTTTACTAGTGATTCATAGTCTTATAACTCTTGAAAATAAGAACTTAGCTTAAAATAGTATTTGATTATGTTGAGATAGCATAAGAAAAATTATTTTTGTTGAGCTTTTTAAACTTGCGGGCAAATATCCGAACCGTCAGTCCCAAATTAATAATAGACATAATTTTTGTCTAAATTTTATAAATTTCGTGAATATAAGAAAAGAAAAGATTCATGACTTGCTCTCTAAAAACATGTGTTTGTTTACTTTCTAGAAACAATTTATGTTATTTATTTACTTTAATTTATGTTCATTTTATTATAACAAAAATATAAATTTTTTAAGGTGAGGTCTAAACTGTCCTTTTATATATATGGATAATTTATCCGAACCATATCAATAAAATTTTATTATATAAAATTATTTTTTTAATTACATATTAACTCAAAATTTTAAAATATTGAATCTTATATATTTTTTCAATTAAAAAAAATTAATATCCTATTTTTCATGTAATAGAATACTCATTATTCACACTTGACATATCAACATCTTATTATTAAAAAATTTATTTATATATTATTTTTTTGATTTCATTTTGATTCTTTAAAATTTTAAATTAATATATAATTTTAAAATTTTGCTTTATATGATAAATTTTGATTATTATATATCATAAAGAATAAATTACTTTTAAATTTATAGGAAATAGCCAAGAATTTATCATTTTTAAGGTTTATAAGTAAATATGTGAGGTGAATGTATTCTAAATATTAAATTCACTAAAGCTTCCTACGCTTTTTGGATTTCTTACCAAGTCGAGTTGAGTCATAAATGACTTGAACAATCAAGCTACTGTTGAGGTAATATTTGGTTATGTGAGTTGTAACTTAAACAGTCAAGTAATACAGCGTTGAGTATGACTTAGTTGAGTGATTTGTAATGTTAAGGGCTACAACTAATTACTGTGGTTCTCCATAGAAGTCCAGGTTCTATCAAGCGTCAAACATATTAAAACATGGGCATTTGTTCTTCGTTAGGTTGGCTTATATTTACTCGCGTCAGAGTCCACCAAGTTGCAAGTTTGTTAAAGTGTAGACATTTGTTCTTCATCGCTGTCCTATACATACATGTCCATATTTCATTATCACCGTCTAAAATGATTTTATTATTTAACACTACTTTTTTATCTTCTACATCATTTTTTTTACTTAATAATTCAATATCATTTAATTTTTATTCGGCATAATGATTTTGCTTAATAAAATTCATCATTTATTCCATTTATTTTATTTTATAATTATTTTTTATATTTTTAATTTTATGATTATATATTAATATCAATTATCGATTAAAATTAAATTAAAATAATTAAAAAATAATTATTTTATTTTATTTTTTCATTTTAATAACTTATTTAAATTTTTCTAATTTTTTATTTTTAATTAATTCTTTTCTTGCAAATAATACAGATGAGATAAAATAACAAAAAACTAAAAAAATGTAATACAATACACTAAACACACAACATAATTTAATTAGTATAATAGATTCAACTAAAACAATATATTTAATCATGAAACATTCTCAACTTTACTTTGCTCATATGTGTTTGTGTTTGAGTAGATCTGTTTGCAATTCGTGATTGATCATAATTTGTTCAGTGTTGAGCATATGTATCTCGTTTATCCTCAACAATCATATTATGCAATATGATACATGACCTCATGATGAGAACCAAATCGACTATGTTTCATAAACGGGCTGGTTCGTAAATAAACTTCTGATTCGCACCCTATATCATGCAAATCAGGTTGAGAAGGGTTGGGGGCAAACCAGAAATTTACTTATGGTTTGCAACCGGAAGTATATTTCTGGTTCTTGGATACACTTAAAGGGCTACAAAACCTTTCCTCTCCCCATAACAACAAAGTTTCCAGTTTCTTTCTGCATTGTTTTTTAAAAAAAAAATTCCTCTGTAAGTCATGTGCTAATGTTTCGTTCTTACTTCTACAGGAGATATGTCTGAGAGACCGTCACGTTTGAGGCATGGTCGGATTTCACAACATGCTTCTGTGCGGAGAGATAGGTGGTTGTCTAGATAGGTTCATTCGACATCCAGACAGGCTATGTCCGAGGCACATTCTGCTGATTCCAATTCTACACCTTGTACTTCTTCCTCCCGTAGCAGATAGGAGTCTCCAGTTCATCCTTCCCCGCCTCCGTCCTACCACGGACGCACACCCTCACCATCCTCACAATCATTGGTTTTTGAGACGGGATCCTCATCTACTTCACAGGCGAGGCCATCTGAGGTGAGACGTGAACTTACACCCCCCTCAGTGCCACCGAAGGCACCACATGTCCCTCAGGTCTTTGAAGGGGGACCTTTTGACTTATTTGCGCTCGCTCTTTATCTCACCCATGTGGCTAGATATTTATGGGATAGTGAGGTACAAAATTTGCATTTATGTTTCATTTATTAATTATGTTATATTATGAATAATATTATGTTCTAATAGTGAATTTTTTCTTGTAGGATCGCGATACATTGAAGGTCATCAGTCATGGGAGGAAGATCAGCAAGCTAACTCCCCCTCTCGAGCCACAATTTGATGATCTACTACGCATTACAGGGTTGAGATACTTGACCTTCTATGGATATAGCATGGTCAACTGGGGGATGACCAGCACTTTTGTAGAGAGGTGGCTCGAGGAGACGTCTTCGTTTTATCTACCACATAAATAGATGACAATTACACTGGACGACGTCGCTTGTCTGCTTCACCTTTCGATCAGAGGGTGGTTTCTGGATCACCAGAAGTTGGAGAAAAAGGAGGTGATTGATCTGTTGGTTGAGAAGCTGAGAGTTACCATGGAGGAGGCCCAAAAAGAGGTTGATAGGACACGTGGTTGCCACGTGAAATATAGTTGGTTGAAGAGGGTTTTTGATGCGGAGGTTGCGCATGGCGAGCAGATGATGGTGATCCCGAGCAAGCTACCCTTCACATGGGGTATGCCATGAGAGCATATCTCTTGTATCTTGTTGGGACCCACATCTTTGTGGACATTTGTGCCACCTACACTTAAATCATGTACCTCAGGTTCTTTGCTGATTAAGAGCAGGTCAGTAGGTGGAACTGAGGGGCTGCCTACTTGGTTTACTTGTATACCAAGTTGACGGAGGCGACTAGGTGGAAGGCGAGGCATATCACCAGCAACATGTCCCTTATGACAGTATAAAATATTTCTCTTAGCTTCCTTTTTAAATTATTTTGATTTTGAAACTAACTGGTTTAATTTAGATATTTCAGGGATGGATCCTACAACACTTTTCCCGCATCTCTAGATGGTCATTTATTGAGGGTTATATTGAGCAGATGCCTCGTGCATGTGCATACGAGCCGCTCAGAGGAAATTAGGCGACACTGTCGTATCGGGTTTACCTGGACCGGATAGTGCATGAGGAAATCCACTTTAGTGCCTACACCGACCACCGCGAGACGATAGCTTTTGATGAGGTTTCTCTATTTATAGGTTGGTTGGCTTGCGGTACTCGAAAGACTGCTGCTTATATGCTCGAGCGAGTGATGCGTCAGTTCAGGTATACTCAGAAGATTCCTCGGCATCCTACTTTATCTGATCCTCTGAGAGTGAATAGGATAGAGATGAATTAGATTTTTGATGATCTTGAGAATCATCTCGTACCTGAGGAGGCCAGGAATATCGTGGCTCCAGACAATTGGAGTTACGCGTACGGTTAAATTTTATGGTTCTTCAGGATTTCCCATCCATACCTGATATGAGAGGCTCCAGGGGACCCACCTAGGCCGGGCCATCAAGAGATCCTAAAGGAGAAGCAGACGATGAGAAATCATGCCCAGGACGTGCTGCCTAGGTGTCGCCGTATCATGGAGCTTGCTAGGCATGGCTTTGACAGAGGGTTGTTTCCTGACGAATAGGATGTCAGAGGAGTTTTGGAGGCCATCATGGCGGAGGCTCAGGGTGTTTTGGTCTACAGGAGGCGGTGGAGGGATGCCTCGATGATGACAGGTCGCCTCCGCCATAAGCAGTAGCTTATTTTGATTGTATTTTGACTTAGTTTTTTTTATTTCGTATTGTACTGGATCTGTATTTTGAATACTATTATTATGAAATGCATTTTGGATAACATTTTTGGGTTTTAATTCGGTATAAAAATTGCATGTCTTTAATTTAAATTATAAAATACTAAAATAATTGCTTATAGTTAGGTTTTTCTGTTAACTGTCATGCCCATAACCGAATTTATATTTTCGGTAAAGAACCGGAGATATACTTCTGGTTTTACTCAAAAATTTCAAAAAGTGATGCAAACCGAAAATAAATTTTCAATTTTATAAAGGGCATTTTCGAATTTTCATGGAGTGCGTCCATCTCTACGATGGATTAAAACATACATTTCTTTATCATATATCTCATACACATTTTATAGTCCACCAATCAAAGGTAACAACAATCAAAACTTTGAAACATGAGCATTATTGTTTTTTTTACTTGGTCATGAATTGTATTGTTTAGCTCATAGTGAGCGCTAGTGATTTGTTTGTTGTATTTAATCAGTTTGTTATATCATTACATAAATTTCATTTCAATAATATATTTAAATACTTGATTAGCCTGGTTTATCAATCGTTTTGTGTTTTAAATAAGAATTCTTTATGTAATATACCCTCCACACATATTTATAGAAACAAATTTTTTAAATTCATTTAATTATTAATGTGTCTGAGTAATATATTATTTATGGATTATTTATCTTTAAATAATATTCTTTATACCATGAGTACATAAGAATTTATTTTACGTACATAATACTTTTTCAGGTCACTATTATAAGAAGAAAAAAATTGACCTTAAATTTTGGTTAATATTATAAAAAAAATATTAATTTTTAGATTAATTAATGCCTGTAATATTATTATACCTTTAAATGACATTTAATGTTAGTAGATAATTCATTAAATCACTAAGAATAAAATAGTAAATTTTATTTTGATTGGACATGAAACCAAAAAAATTAATTACACTCAACTAGGGATGGCAAAAAAACCCGTACCTGTGAAAACCGCAGATAAAACCCGTCACGAGTATGGATATGATGACTTAATGGATATCCACGGATAAAATAAACGGATATTTAATTATCCGATTATTTAGGAGACGGATATGGATTTGATGATACCCGTACTCGTGGATATCCGTATCCGTTAATAATTAAAAAAATACTTAAATGTTAATTTGTTTGATCAAAATTATTATTGTTAGTTTCTTAAATATGATATTATTATTAATATTATTATTATTATTTGGATAAAAGAAGAAATAAAATGAAAGTGATTTATTTTTATAAATATTTATTGTGTGTTAACTTTGAAAATATTTTTTTTGATTTTAAAAGAGATTAAAAAATATTTATTTAAATATATATATTTTTAAAATATATTTAAATAATAGTACCATGGATATCCGTTAGTATCCGCGGATATCTCAAAATTAACGGATATCTATCTAATGGATACCCGCACGGATATGGATAGCGTACGGATATCATATTTGCTAAACGGGACGGGTGGCGGGAGACTAGTACCCGTTCTCATGGATACCCATTATCATCCCTACACTCAACTAACTTTCTTGATTCATATAAAATATTTATTTTGACTTGTTATTATGACCGGAGAAATAATATTCTTTACGAAAAGAATTTTAAAAGACCCCGACTGAAGTACTTATTAATTTACTTATTATACAGTGGTGAATGAGAGACAAAAGAAGCAAGCAGTAGATGGGTGCCCGTGACAGTAGCCGACCATTATAGACTATACAGCAGCATGACATAATAACGAAACCAAATGCTTTATGGCGCCAAATACTACTCTCTCACTCTAAAATTAAATGTCTCACTCGGAATATTTTTGATGTTTAAAAGAGGAAATAAAAATACAACAAAGCTTACCTTCTGTAGGGTTGAAAGAAACTTTTTTTTTAATATATACTTTTAAATGTTCTATATTCCATATTAATAACTTTATATACTTGATTCAGATAGCTTTACAACTTGCAAATGGAAGGTCTTTTTACATCTAACTTTATCTCGATATAAATGTGAATGATAAAATACCTCACTATTTTGAAATAAGAAAATCAAAGAATCAAAGAAATTTCAAAAGAAACAAAAACTAAATTCCAATATCATATCTTTTCAACTTCTGGTGACAATTATTGGTCATTTGTTGATGTGAACACACAATAATATATCTTTTTATTTGAACTATTCATAACACGTGGGAATTATCTTGGAAAAAAATATGCGCAATCCAAATTCAAAATATATTTAACAATTCCCTACATCGCAAGTCAAATTTTAATTTCTGCATTTTTCATAATTGCATGTGTTCCTCGATTCATTGATTTGAATTTTTTTTCTTCAAATTATCAAATCAAGAGTTATCAAAATCAAACATGAAATCCTTCGCATTCGACTTGATCAAGTAACATATCAAATTTGATTTTCTAAAATTTCATATTCTTGACTTCCATACTTTTCAACGATGGATGAACCAAGAGTTATTCATTTGCCCTATTACGTGAAGCAACAATCGCTCAAGCGCGATCAATCAACCTCATCTACCTCTTCCTTGAGGAATTGCAGATCAAGTAGTAGACACTCCACTACATCCATATTTACTTCAACATTCTCAAATTGCAGGACTTACTATGGTGTCTCTTATAAGACCTCTGGTATCACCACCAGTTGCATAACCAAAAACATTGTATGACTTCCAACAATTGCGAGCCAGACTCAAAATACAAGGCACAAATGAATTTCTGAATAGTATGTACAAAATCATTTGACATTTTTTATGAAGTCAAACGAGCCTCTGATTTAGGCTCCGACACATCTAAGTGTGGTTGCATAATTGTGAATACATATGGTCTCCCGTGTGCTTGTGTTATATCTAAGAAGGTGAAGAGTGACAGTCTGATAAGAATGGATGAGATATGTGGTCATTGGAAGAGGTTGAGTTGTGAAGACGATAGTACAACGAAAGAAGGAAAGTCAAGTATCATAATCTTGACAAAATGGAAAGCGATACAAGAAATATTTAAGAAAGATGATGACAACACAAAACTCCACTTCAAAGAGCAATTGAGGAAAATCGCATTTTCAGAGACCATCGATTTGAAACCACCGTCTCAACCAGTTAAAACAAAGGAGCACCAAAAAAGGTTAAACCTACACCGAGTGAAAATTCTATTATGAGAAGTCCATCATATTTTAAACACGTTGAAAAACTTTTTCCCAATTCACTGACGCCGTAATCTCATAAAACAGTCATCAAAGGTGCTCGTGTAAGCAAACCTCCAACCCCACCGCCTCCAGCAAAAATACCATTCATTGAGGAGATGTTGGTTTTTATGCACAATCACATTGATCGGATCGTAAATGTTGGTGGTGACGGTAATTGTGGTTTTCGGGTTATTTATGCTTTACTCGGTAAAGGGGAAGATGATCACACACTTGTGCGCCAAACTCTTATCCAAGAGTTGAGGAGCCCTAGAGATTTGTACACACGGATTTATAGGAGTGCGAATAAGTATGCAAAAATCTATGACGCTCTTGTACCATCCATGGAAGCATTTGCACCAGAGAACAAATGGATGTATTTCCCCAAGATGAGTCATCTCATTGCAAGTGCGTACGAGAGGGTGTATTAATCTTACGAGATACAGTTTCTCGAAAACTTTTTTCCATTGCGCACTGCTCCATCATCTAATCCCACTAATCGTATCATTTGTGTTGGGTGAGTTTCAAATCTCCGACATTTTGTTCAAGTGTATTAAAAATCGGGATGCCCTTTACCGACTACATCACTGGGGTGAGCGATTCATTTTACAAATCAATCTGAGACTTGGCCGGACCAGTTTATTGAAAGGATGCAAGAGTGGACCAAGTTGAACAACATTGAAATTGCAAAAAAAACAAGGAAAAGTCAAGGGGTGTACCACCTGTGGATTTGCCGAGAGACAATTACTTCGAATCTTTTGAGTAATTAAATATGACTTTGATGTATATGTATTTTTTATTTATGAATTATGATGTGGAATATTCCCATTTTGGTAGCTATGTAAGCAATTAGAATATTTTTATTATAACTGATCTATTTGTTTTATCTTTGTTCCTGGTTTTTTTAATATCAGCAACTTTGCCGGATATGCACTTCCAGTTTTTACTTTAAGGTGAAACCGGACATGTATATCCGTTTTCATTTTGTCATGAGATAGGGTGTGTGTGAATATCGTTTTGCATGTTGGAAAGATTCACTTCGTTACTGGAGATCTACCATCAAGGGAATTCAAGACCAACAAGTACGAATCGCTTGAAGATCTTCACTACACAATAAAAGGTCTTTTACTATTCGACAACAATCGGAAAATTTTGAAGATTGAGTATCGTTATCCATACATTAACAAAGACGAAACTTGAGTTCATCAACAAAGAGATAAACACAAGCATTGATTTACAGGCTATGTGGGAAACCTTTTCCGGTTACGACGGAAAATTTATGATCGAGCTTGATGTGATGATTACAAGAACGGTCGATGAAATTTTAAACTTGTTGCAATCCCCACCTAGATGTTGAAGTGTAATGTTTCTCATATGTTTAAATCTCATATATATTATATTGCTTACTTTATGTAACTTTATGTTTTATTTAGGTATCTTGATATAATATGTAAGTGTTGTATTTCTGCATTCTGTAATGAATAATACCGAAAATACACACGGTTCCAAACCAAAAATGTATTTGCAGTTTTGATTAATTTTAGTTATATATTAATGCGTCCTAGAAAAGCATCTCCAATTTTTTAGAACATTTATGAAATTTTGCGCTGATGGTTAAGAAATAGTTAGGGTGTATTAAGAAATGTTCTAAACTAAATGTTGAAGAAAAACATACACATTGCAACAAAATAAAAAGAAAATTCGTGCAATTTGTCATCTTTTTAACCATCACATTAAGCACCTTTAAATAAAGCATATGTGACCATTTATATCGTCACATAAATTTTAAAAGTTTTATTCAAAAAATCATGTAATGTGTGGCAGATTTTTTTTTTTGTCAAGAATGCATTAAATCTCTTTATTTGTAGAGGTTTAAAATCTCTTTATTTGTAGAGGTTTAAACCCTCCCAAATTTAGAGTAAAATTATTTGTGAGTTTAAATCCTCGTAAGTTCAAGTTTAATTTCTCGATTTTCTTTTAATAATTAATTTTAAAAAAATTAAAAAAAATTAATAGTTCAAAAAATTTAAAGAAATTACCATTTTTCGGCCAGATTAACATAATGTCGCTATTCCCATTGACGGTTTCTCTTAATTTTGAGGGCAAGTCGCCACTCTCATGGGCGATTTCTCTTAATTTGAGGGCAAGTCGCCACCCTATTGGCGACTTGTGTTGAAATAAAAAAAAAATTCAACACAAGTCGCCAATAGGAGTGGCGACTTGCCCTCAAAATTAAGAGAAGTCGCCAACGGGAGTGACGACTTGCCCTCTGAATAAGGGTAGTCGCCAATTGAAGTGGCGACGGTGTTAATTTGGCCAAAAAAAATGGTCATTTCTATAATTTTTTTGAAATATTGGTTATTTTAAAATTAAAAAATTAAAAAAATTAGTTATTCAAAAAAAAAATCTAATTTCCCACCAAATTATGTTATTTTGTGAGAATATTTTGGTTACAAACAAATTTCCATAGGTCCAACAAAGCAATGCATATCATATCCTCTTTACGTAAAAACGTCGGCTTAAAACGCCTCTTTCTTACAAACCTCATGCTAAGAGGGTTGATTGACCAACATTTTATATTTTTATGTATTGTGCTTGAGGTTGGAAACTGCCATAAAATTATAAACTTGACTTGGAATAGATGAGCCTATGGCCTTGATTCGAATCTATAGCTCAGTATCTAACTCGCATACATTTACAACCCGAAACATATGAGCCTATGTCCCGAATCTAAATCTATAGCTCACCGCATGTACATTTACAAACCCTAATGTGCTCATAATTGCAAAGAGAAATGAGGGTTTATGTTTTTTTCGATAGAAACCAGATAACATGTGCACGTAACTACATAGACTAATCTTTCAAGTCGATAAAGACCACAATGGATAACAAAACTCTCTCTCAAGAAAATGTAATACTACTGTATGTGAAAGACTGAGTTCAAACCCACTGTTTCTTTCAACTTTTCTTTATACATACTTTTTAAATGTTGGCAAAATACCAAAAGTGTCAAAGTGGTCCTTTAATTATTCAAAAAGGTCCACGTTAGTCCTTTCCGTCCATTTTTTTCAAACGGCGTCAACTTTTGCTTGGATGGCATCTGACGTGGCACATGTTTGTAGGCGTGGCACTTTAAGGTCATTAATACTTTGAAAAAGCATTCCAAAGTATTTGATTTAGCCAAGATTCAAACCCAGACTTTCAAGCTTGCAAGTAATACCTTATTACCACTACACTATTTTACAATTGATGTTTATTATTTCAAATCAGTTTTACTAATTGCTTATTCTCAAATGGCTTATTCTCATAATCACTATCTTCTTCACTACAACACCAATTCCATTCTACCTCCATGCGAATTTGCAGCTCAAAACAGTCCCGCAGCCTCGTTAAGAATGGTACCTAAGAAAAATCAATGATCGCTTCCATGATCATCATGACCCTCCCAAGGATGCCTCCAGCCCTAAGGTAAAACAGAATAAATCAATAAAAGAAAACTGAAATAACAACACTATACACAAAATTTTGCAATAAAAATGTTGAGAATGTTACCAGTACTACAGGAGCATCTTGTTTTGCCCTATACATGACCCAAAACCTAACAAAAACAATAAATTTAAATTAAAAGATGAATATGTATGAATATCGAGAAATTGAGTAACGAAATTGGAAAATTAGGATAAGGGATGGAATAGAAGATGAAGATACCACATGACAGCGCACAAGCCTTTGTCGGTGACGGTGTGCCAGCGCTTAGGTTAATGAATGGTAATGCCTTTGTAGGTTATATTGTCGTGGTCGTGTCCTCCTCCCATCTCTGCCAATGTTCGATTTCAATCTAACTCAAAATGTTGTTGCTGGTTCTGATGTACACACATCAGATCTCACCCCGGTGTTGTAGTGAAGAAAATAGTGTTTGTTAGAGCATTCAACGTCGGATTCAGAACGAGGCTGCGGACTGTTTGAGCTGCAGATTCGCATGGAGGAAGAATGGAATTGGTGTTGTAGTGAAGAAGATTGTGATTATGGGAATAAGCCATTTGAGAATAAGTAATTAGTAAAACTGATTTGAAATAATAAACATCAATTGTAAAGTGGTGTAGTGGTAATAAGGTATTACTTGCAAGCTTGAAAGCCTGAGTTTGAATTTTGGCTAAATCAAAAATTTTGAAATGCAAAAGTTAACGCCGTTTGAAAAAAATGGACGGAAAAGACTAGCGTGGACCTTTTTGAATAATTAAAGGACCACTTTGACACTTTTTAGAGATAAGAGACCAAAATGTACCTCGATGTATAGTTAAGGGATCAAAAGGGATATTTTGCCTTAAATGTTCTATATTCCATGTTAATAACTTTATATACTTCATCCCCATAGCTTTACAACTTTGAAAGGGATTTTAACCCAAAAGCTAGCTCAAAAAATGAGATTGCTCTCACATATTTATACAATAAACGGTCCGAAAATCTAAGCAATTTGAAACTTCAAACAAACTCCAACAACGCAAATATCAACTTCAACCCAAAATAGCAAAAGGACAAAGCTTGGTACATTACTATATTTGTTCATGAGAACACAAGATATTAACACAAGACAGTGGTTATTTTATTTTATTTTTTGACAAAGGACAACAGAGACAATTATTATATTCAAGATGATTGTTTGCCATGGTGGCACAACATACATATAATAATAAAAGGAGCAACAGAGATTAAATATACATGAAGATTCTCATTGAAAGATAGAAGAAAAACTAAGGTTTGAGAAAGGAGTGTATGTTGATGGAAAGGAAGGATTTAAGACGATGAAACCATTACAACCTTGAATAACCTCTATGGTCATCATATTGCTCCATGAAATCATCATTGAACTTTTTGAAACTATCCATAATTGCAGGCATTTCTTCCTCAGCTGGTAATATAGTTGTCCTCAAATGGAACACCCTATACAAAGTTTACCACAAAAGTATAAGAAACTCGAAAAAGAAAACAACTTATGAACATGTAATACATTGTTTCCATAAGCTCTGCTACCTCAAGTTACTTGAGTAGATAAATTCAAATAAGTCAATCTAAACAGAGTCTTAGTAATTACAGAGAAAAAGGAAGAAAATAAAGGGATGAGTGTTTTACCCTTCTTTCTGTCCGAATCCGGAACCAGGAACAGTGGATATGCCAGTGGCTTCCAAAAGCCTGAGACAGTAGTAAACATCTGCAGCTTTTCCAGCCTGTTGAGCAATCTCCAAGGCTTTTGGTGGCAATCGAATTTGAGGGAATGAATACATGGCCCCTGAACAAAACTCAACGGATCAATACGGTACAAAATAATCCAAAAATATTGTTGTAACATTAGAGGAACACAACGAATTTGTTCGGAACACGGAAATATATGTATACATACCTTCTGTGAAATTACAAACAACGTTCCTGCAACTGTTGAATCCATCAGTCATTATCCTTGCTCTTCTTCTTAGTGATTCAAGTATTCCTTTGCTGCATATTGTCGAAAATTGTCAATTTATTGTCATCTAAAAAGCCTTCTTATGACGACTTCAGATCCAATATTTGGAAAGGTATGAGAGAAATGACGATTTCTAACTATGACACTGACACGTGTGATTACATTTCATCATTTTTATTTTCTTAAATTATTACATGGTAAACACGCATCAGTGTTAGTATCGTGTCTGACGTTCGTATCACAGGGTCAGTACTTCATAGATTTCGAATGTTAGAACACAGCCCTAGAGAGTGGAAGTTAACTGGATGGAAACTTTGAATTTGACATTTAGCAAATTAGTTTTTAGGATGATTACCTCTCCCTAGCAAATTGGTCATAAGAAATATCTCCAGGTTTGGGTGGATTGATCATTAGTCCCATCTGTAGAACAAAGGTAAAAATGGAGGAAACGGTGAGGAAAAAGAGAACAAAAGTTGCTAAAATTATATTTTGAACAATAGTCAAAATTAAAATATCTAGCAGAAAAACATTCAGTGCTAACTCACAAATATTTGTGCAGGAACATTTGGACTAAGTGATATTGATGCAACTTTATAGAGCTCATCAACTGTCTGCAAAACAAAATGAGAATCAAAGAAAAACATCAGCAGCTCCAGTGGCATCTTTAAAACCATTCATGTGCTTGCATACCACAACTTAAGCTATTTGGATAGTTAGTTCGTGAATAATCAATATTTCCAAATGTTACAAGAAATATCAGCTTGATACTCGGAAAAAGAAAAAATCAGTAACACGGCTTATGAAGAGACAAACCTCAGGAGGAATGTTGGTCATTTCAAAATATCCACCTCGCTGTCCGCATTCACCAAAAAACCCTTTTGACACCGAGTGAAATGAAACAAGCTGGACTTCCTTGCTTAAAGGTGGCCCCATATCCATCAAAACCTATTTGTGTTAAGAAAAATACATATTTCGAGTTAACAACTGAGGCAAAACATCAAGATTAACACGTAATACATCAAAATATAAGCCTATAAAGAAGCATGGAAAAATATACCTTTTTGGCACTAACAAAGGGCCGTTCATCCTGATATATATTCGTCTGGTAAACCTCGTCTCCAAGCAAGACTAAGTTTTCTTCATAACAAAATTGCAAAACCTCTCGTAAATTGTCTTCACTAAGGCATTGACCGGTAGGGTTTCCAGGATTTATGATCACCATTGCTTTAACCTGGTCAAATTTCAATTTATAAGAAATTTAGTCACTTCCTTCAAAAGCATTCATTAGTTTTTGTAAATTCTATCTAAAAATAGACAGAGCTTAACATTTGTAAAGAAAAATCACATACGTTTAATCCTTTAAAGCGAGCCTCTGAAACTGATTTTCGAAGTTCATTAGTATCAAGACCCCAATTTGCTGTCTCTTCGAGGTAGTATGGAACAAGAGTGCCACCAAGAAGAGCAATTGTTGCAGAGTAGAGCGGGTATTGTGGGACTGGAACCATAATCTAGAAATAAAAAGTGATGAAAAATCATTTGAAAAAGGGAATTGTGATTACAGAAAACTAAGTATCATAAGAAGAAAAAAAAGACTATATTACCCCATCTCCTTCGCCTCTGATGATGGTATTTAATGTCTGCATCACAGCCTTGCTCGCACCATCAGTAAGGTATATGAGCTCCGGATCACTACAAATAGAGGAAGACGTAATTAATCAGTTTTCCTAACAAAATAGAAACAAAAGGCACGTTTTCTATGTTTTTCTAGTTTTCATTTTCACTTCAAAATAAGTAGGTAAAAATGGTGAGTATGGAACATATATATACCTAGGATAACCATCACGCCTCTGTATGAACTCTGCCACTTCCTTCCTCACTCCAGGAGTGCCTCGAGAATCACTATAAGCACCTACAATGTAGCATTAGATGTTTCACGTTACTAGAGATTCCGATATCATAAAATTTACTGTTTCAAAAAAAATCTAAAATTTGAACTGAAAATAACAAAACCTTGACTGGCGAGCAACTGATATCAATGATCGAATTGATTTTTAACTGATAAAACAGATGTGAATGACAGATACTGTTTTTGGCAATATGATATTAGTACCTAAACCACCCGATGTCAATGAGAGATACTGTTTGGCTCTTGCAATTGCATCAGCGGGGAATAGCAGTCCAACGTTAGGATCATCAAGCAAGAACGGAGCCTGGCACAAAGCAACAACCTGAAACCAAAAAAAAAAAAAAATTGCTAAAGGTTAGCTGTTACGAACCACGTTAAAGTAATCAACAAATAGAGTACTTCAACACTCCAACAATTTAACTAGATGAGGACCTATGGAGTATGTTTAGCAAACAATTTATAAAAAAAAATTACAAGGGGCATTTAGTAAAAGTAGAAATACGGTAGCGAAGTTGAACCTGGCGAGGGAAGGTCAGTGGTTTCTGTCCCAAAGCATGTGGATTTCCAACATTGGTGAATATAATCTGCCAATATTTGAAAACAAGCCTTCAAATTGCAACTCAAGCAGGTAAAAATCTGTGTAAAACATAGAAAATAAATTCCATTATACCCTTTTGCCCTCCTTCTGAAGCTCGGTAGCTCGAAGGTATATTTCACCTCTGACAGCATACTGAGCCTTCTTCACATTCTCATTAATCGACTCATAGTCTAAGGGTTTTGGTGGCATTGTCAAGCAGAAGACTTCTTGCAGATATCACTGGAGAAAAAAAAACATAAAACTAACTCATTCTACATGTTAAATGTTTTGAGTTAACAACAAATTGATGCCACTGCAATCTTACTGACTTTTCAATAACAGAATTCAAGCTAACTAGTGAAGTAAAGACTGACACATGTTTTAAATTGTGGCCAAGGACGTAGCTGTAGTTGCAGTTACGCTGCAAACTTTTAAATTTTCATTGCAGAGACCTCTAAAACCGTTATATTGCAGTTGCAGACTGTTAAGAGTCACATGTCGGACAATATATGAACTGATCATGAGCTTATAAGTGAGGGCAATACTCATCCTACAAGGCAGTTTTGTAGAGATGAGTTAGGCTCAACTACATTTCTTAACATGATATCAGTGTCTAGAGTCTGGTTTAAGATTCGGTGCATCACCTGCCATGGTGTTTCTGCTATTGTACTACCCACCATTTATTTCTACGCTACAGATGTTATGTTTAGTCTTGGGCATGAGGGGTGTTAAAAGTCTAGCAACAGACTATATATATATATATATATATATATTTATTTTTTTTTGTGCTTATAATATATATCATATTTCACAAGAGGGAATAAGAGCAACATCAACAAACTCGCATGAAAATAGAGATAACATAATCAAATCCAATCCAAAATCCTGAAGAAAACCCATCACACCAAACCAAAACTTAATCTACAAAACAAAAAATGGAAAACAAGGATCCTCAAAATAACACAAACCCAATTGAAACATAAGGCAAAAGATTCGATCTATATCTTTATTTCGCAAGTGGGCCGTTTAGTTATGCTGTGTTGATCAATCGTAGTTGAGAAACATTACCTGCAGAATCGGTTTCAAGCGTTTGGGACAGTGTTGTTATGACAACCTTAGATTGATAGAAGAAGCACTCGGTGAGAAAAAAATAAGTATAGTTCACACAATGTTATACATATGTCAGTATGCGACAACAAAACTATGAGTCCTATTTTTGTCTGTAGCAACAAAAAAAAAAGTTTATTTATGTGGCAGTGGCTTTTGATGAATACAATGGCATAATCAGAGCCACTGAAAAAAGGGTTCAAATGGATTATTGAATTTTTGGTAGAGATAATGCTTGTGCATGATTTTGTGGACTAAATTTAGGCTTAAAGGGTGTTGTCAGTGTAGATAACAAGGCTCTGGCCTTGAGAGTATGTGTGAATGTGTTTTTGACAAAATGGAGATGTGTCATTTTCCTTTGGTGGAGTGGTTCATGTTTGTTTGTTTGGTTGTATATTTTAGATATGGCTTTTGGGGAATTTTATTTTAGTCTTGTTTTCTTTATTCTAGTATGATTTTTGGTAAAAGGTGGAATTTTGATACGATACATGTTGTAGTTTGTATAATTTTTGTTTAGTCGAACTAGCGAGTATATGTGTTAGTCGAATTGACTTTGTGTGTTAGTCGAACTAGTTATTTTATGTGCTAGTCAAACTAGCCAGGATGTCGAATTGACTTTGTGTGTTAGTCGAACTAGTTATTTTATGTGCTAGTCAAACTAGCCAGGATGTTGAATTGCTCTATTATCGGTTGGAGTGTGTCGAATTCTTTGGACTTTTGTATGTTTTGGGTCTTAGCTTAGTCTACATTCTTGGGCCTGCAAAATGTGTCTATATAACGAGCATTTCTTTGTAGACATACAATAATCTTCATACAGTTTTAGATAATCATTCTCCCTCTCAATTTCATTACTCTTCTTCTTATTATTATTCTTCACAAAACTATCTTTCTTGAAAACCCTTTGTTCCAATAAATTGGTATCAAGGAGGTCGGTTGCGATTCAGCAAGAATCTAATGGCAAACGGAACAACAACGTCGACACAAATTCCAGCGAATCTGCCAGTTTTCAAAGGAGAAAGCTATCAACGGTGGGTTGCACAGATGAAGGTCATTTTCAGATTTCAAGATGTTGTTGAAATCTTGAATGATGGTGTATCAAAGTTGGAAGCAAATGTGACTGATGCCCAGAAAGTTACGCACAAAGATCAGAGGAAGAAAGATTGTAAAGCGTTGTTCTTGATTCAACAGTGTGTGGACTCTGATGTATTCAAAAAGATAATTGAAGAAGAATCAGCGAAAGATGCATGGGACAAGTTGAAGAACTTGTATGGCGGAGACGAGAAATTGAAAAAGGTGAAGTTGTAGATGCTGAGAAAGCAATATGAAATGATGCACATGAAAGATGATGAATCAATCTCTGCATACTTCTCAAGGATTGTGGCACTGACGAACCAAATGAAAGCGTGTGGAGAAACGATAACTGATTTGCAGAAAATAGAAAAGATACTAAGATCTCTAACTGTAGATTTTGACTATATTGTAGTGACAATTGAAAAGGCCAAGACTCTATCTAAGATGAAGTTATAAGAACTTCAAGTTTCATTAGAGGCTCATGAGATGAGATTGAAGCAGAGAAACTCAGAAAGAGAAAAGGTGGCTAAAAAAGCATTACAATCAAGATTCAGCAAGAAAGCTGAGAAGCCGAAGCAGCGAAAGCATCTTGCAGGTGATGAGAAGTCAAGCAAGAATTATAATTCAAGCAAGAAAGGTGTGGGCAACAAATACTCTGGGAGGAAAGTCGACACGAAAGAGGTGCAATGTTACAATTGTCAAGGTTTTGGTCACTATGCTCGACACTGTCGAAGAAAGAAAGCAGCAAGAGCGAAAGAAAGTGATGAAGACCAATATGCACGTGCAGGAGACAGTGACTCAGATGATGTGTTGATGATGGTAAACTCTCAGTCGAACACTGAGAAAACCAACATGTGGTATCTGGATTAAAGATGTAGCAACCATATGACTGGCAACAAAAATTGGTTCACCAAGTTAGATGAGTCAGTGAAAAGGGTGATAAAGTGCTAATGAAAGACACAAATGTTGAATTTTAACTTTTGGTCCCTCATGCAATTTAGCGACAATTTTAGCAACGGTTTTTACAACTTAGCGAAGATTTTAGCGACGGTTTTAGCGATGGTTTTTTTATCTAATGACGAAAATAGAGACCATTTTAGCTACGATTTTGTCATGAGGGACCAAAAGTTAAAATTCAAATTTTTAGGAGGACCATTCTTTGAAGGAAAATTTTAGAGGGACTTAAAATGAAATTTGAGATATTTAGAGGGACCAAAAACATACTTAAATCCTTCATTATATTAAAGATGTAAAAGCATACCAATACCATGAGATATCACATCATACAATGAGCATGATAGAGATGAAATATGATGATAAATGTAGCAAAGCAACGAAAGTACACTAAACGTAATAAAAGATGCAACCTTTTATAAAATTGATCAAGAAGAGCAATAAAAGAACATTAAACATAGAAAAAGATGCAACATAATAAATAAAATAGCATATTAGATGATACTCAATATAAAAAATAACAAAGATGCAACAGTTGAGAAAGTCAAGAAATGCAATTAAGCAGTTAATGCAAGTCATAGGTTTGATAAGAAAGAGTCAGATAAGGATAAGGACAAAGATTTTAGTTGGGGAGAGTTGTTTAGTGTCCATTTTTGGGTATTTTCCATATCATTTATTGACACTTTTAAGCTCTTTTATATGCTTTTAATTAGGATAATCACTTATTTTAAGTCATTTTGCTTAAATATAAATTATCTTGGTAGATTTAATGTGTTTGTTAGTTTTTCAGTATTTTAGGTTCAGATGATGCGGTTTGATGCGATCCCAGAGTGAAGAAACAAAGAAAGCTCAGCGTCAACATTTTTGGGAATGTCTCCAGACGAGTTGGTTGGCCAGGAAGCGAAGCGTCTCCCGACGACATAGGGGCAATGGGCCTGGCGAGAAGGCTGAAATTTAGGTTTGAGACTGTAATGCATCGCCTGACGATCCTTGATATTTCTCGGATGGTTGCGTGCACTGTTTGCTGTCACGTGACCATATTTGTGGGTGTAGCCTGGCGGAGCTTTATGAGCGCCCGACGACAGTAGGTGGACATGCTATACTTATATGCTACTTTTTAGATATTTTGAGCCATCATCTTCCATTCTACACAATCTTGTAACCGATAAACATTATCTTGTGAGAGAGAAAGCCATTTTTTCTCATTTCTACTCAAAATCAAAGCTTTCCAATATCAATCTTTGAAAGTTTAAGTTTGATGTTTATAGAGCTTTGTTGTTTACTTGTTCATCAAGCTACCATGACAATGAGTAGGGATGGCAAAAAAACCCGTACCCGCGGATAAAACCCGTCACGGATATGGATATGATGGCTTAATGGATATCTACGGGTAAAATAAACAGATATTTGATTACCTGATTATTTACGGATAATTTATTTGATCAAAATTATTATTGTTAGTTTCTTAAATATGATATTATTATTACTATTATTATTTGGATAAAAGAAGAAATAAAATGAAAGTGATTTATTTGTATTAATATTTATTATGTGTTAACTTTGAAAATTTCTTTTTTGACTTTAAAAGAGATTAAAAAATAGTTATTTAAATATACATATTTTTAAAATATATTTAAATAATAGTATCCATGGATACCCATTAATACCTGCGGATATCTCAAAATGAACGGATACCCATATATCGGGTACCCGCACGGATATGGGGAGGACACGGATATCATATTTATTAAATGGGGCGGATAGCGGGAGACTAGTATCCGTGCTCGTGGATACCCATTGTCATCCCTACCAACGCGTAGCTAAATCTCTCTTTTGTATCAAAGTTAGTGGTAGATAATTCATTCTTGTAAGTATTTAGCTTGATATTTTGTATGTGAATAACTTGATCCAGAATATATGGTGAAAACTATTTCATTTATGGTTTATTTGTGATTTGATCATTATTGAAAAATATGTTCAACTTTTGACCTAGGTTTTCATCTTTCAACAAACAATTTCTAGACTTAGTTTTGTGAGTTGATATTCACTTATATTAACAAATTGATAGTTAGGTAGAGAGATCGTCTAAGGATCAATTTGATAAAACTCATAATTTGTTTTAGAGATGAAACTTATTGAGAGGGTGTGTGATTATATTTATTGTTAACAAGTTCACATGCTTTATTGAGATTATACATCCAAAATAGATTATCAAGCATTAATCTTGACACATTGTTATCAAACTTTTAAAAACCAAACCTCTCTTTTATCCAAAACTTTACATCTTTGCATGAAATCGAATATTTTTGTTACCAAAACAAAAACCCTTTTATGAATCTAACACTTAAAATCTCTCTAACTATAGAATGAAGGTGATATAACACCTATATATGTGGAAAACGATAATATAAATACTTGTCCTATAAAAGTGTTTCAACAAAATGGCGTTGTCGTCGGGGATTGGCGTTTAATATTGCAAGCATTGCAATAGTTCTAGTTTTTAAGTTAATTTATTATATTAAGGGTTAAGTATAT
Organism: Vicia sativa; assembly: GCA_021764765.1. Taxonomy (NCBI): domain Eukaryota; kingdom Viridiplantae; phylum Streptophyta; class Magnoliopsida; order Fabales; family Fabaceae; genus Vicia; species Vicia sativa. Next base: position 136,345,790 of record CM038792.1, on the reverse strand, counting down.
CTTTGACCCCTCTAAATATCTCAAACTTCATTTTAAGTCCCTCTAAATATTTTCTTCAAAGAATAGTCCTCCTAAAAATTTGAATTTTAACGTTTGGTCTCTCATGACAAAATCGTAGCTAAAATGGTCTCTAATGTCGTGGCTAAATAGAAAACCGTTGCTAAAATTGTCACTAAGTTGTAAAAATCTCCGCTAAAACCGTTGCTAAGTTGTAAGAACTGTCGCTAAAATCGTTGCTAAGTTGTAAAAAACGTCGCTAAATTGCAGGAGGGACCAAAAATTTAAATTTAAATTTTTAGGAGGACCTTTCTTTGAAGGAAAATTTTATAGGGACTAAAAATGAAGTTTGAGATATTTAGAGGGATCAAAAACTTATTTAACCCTTATATTAATATCTCTTTATTATTGATCAAATGTTGTAAGTAGTCAGATGATCATAAAGATCGTTGATGGTGTCACACCCCAAAATTTGTCCTCTTCATTTCACTTCATATGGCTTATGTTTCATCATAAAAAATCATATCGCATTGCTTCCATGAACTGTGATGGGATCAAAGTATTCTTATCTTTCTGGTTTTCTTCAAGCTGTGGAATTTGGTTGTGTTAACAATTGGTCCAAGATGGCTCTCATATCCTCTAACTCTCTTTGTTTATTCGATTACCAAGGCTTCTCATGTCTCGAGACATATTAAGTGATTCCCTGTTTCATCAGAAGAGTCACAATTGCAAGTGTTTCTAAGTGAATCTCGTTTTCTCTCACCCAATGGCTCTTGTGCACGGGTTTTGAGTCGTAGAAGTGTTCGACGTCTTTCTTGACGTGGTATTACCAAGATGAGTTTTATCTCAGTACATGCTTACTCATCAACCAAGGTTTATGTGAATTTTCAATAGAAAGGATGTTATCTGGTTCCTAAGATCAGGTGATTATTCGGTTACTTGTTAGTTTAATTCTTGAGTTCGAGTGGTGAAATTATGATGCAAGATCCAAGTGAAGATATCTTTTGGGCTTATTATTAGAATTCTTTTTCTTTGGGTTAGATGATCATGACTAGATCAGTTTTTTTTTTTAAAAGGGAATTTGATGGGTTTTAGATTTTCTAAGTGAAGAGAGATTTCAAGATTGTTATTGAATGGACCAAGGAATATTTTATTACATTGTGTATGAATTTCTTTAGAGTTTATTGCATGAGTTTCATAGTCATTACTCTAAAATCAAAACTTTCTCATATTATAGACAAGATTGGTCTAGGTGCTACAATTACAAACACTTTATTTATAGAGATTCCAAGACTTTTCGTGCTTCATTGATCAAGGATGGCTTCATGTTATAATTCAAGTGTTTCCTCTCATCATTCAAAGTTATTCTAAACTTGTTTGCAATTTATCAAATTCTACAAGTTTCACGAAGTTTTCTACAAGACATTCAAGTGTAACTTCATTCAAGCTTTACATAATTTCTTACAAGGCTTACAAATCAAGTTTCATTGTTAAAAGTTTGTTTCATTACAAAGCTTAAAACAATAGAATTTGAAAACTTAAGATCTAAATCAATACAAGATATTCCTAAAGGCTAAATGTTTTCAAGCTTTCGAGTTGGCCTATTCCAATATTTCTTCCTCTTCAATATTTCTTCAAAAAAACTCCTATTTGTTGTTGTCCCATTATTGCCATGGATTTATCTTCTTGCCTTGCCTTGTTCACCATTACATGAAACACAAAAACACATGGTTAGCAAATAATCAAGAACTTAAACAAGCATTTCAAAAAAGTTTCTATTCAAACTCATCATTAGGGTTTGTGTTAAGGAATCAGGTTAAAGGGTTTTCTTAAATCATGTTCAAGCGACAAAGCCTCATACAAAAACAGAATGCAATATCGGCCATAACCTCCAATTATAAATCACAAAAAGAAGCCTTTTGGTTCACAAAAGGAGGTGTGAAGAGGAAAACTCAGAATAACATCACAGTTCCACAGCAACAAGTACAATGTTCAAGTTCCAGCCCAAGTCAAATCAACAAAGTTAGAATAGCAAGTTTCAGCCCCAACTTCAACATATCAGAATAATGTCAGGCCCAAATACACAGATTCATAAAGCCTTTTCCCAAAAATCATTAAGCCCAGCAACAAGAAAAGCAAACAGGATCTCTAAAGACTAAGTCCATAATCAGAAAACCCTAGTTCTGACATTATAAAGAGACTCAAGGCACAGATTTTAAAGGAGGCAGACTGTTCACGAGTAAACCCTAGCCTCAACAGCCAAAAACAAAAACCAAATCGTATCAAACAGCAGCAACATCAAACCAAACAGAATGGTCTCAGAAAAAACTCAGAAAAAACTCAGATAACCCTAAAACGGCCAAAAACAATAAACTGTAAATCTCATCACCTTCATCCTTAAAAATTAGAGCCATCATTCACAAAAAAATCATTCACAGATCATAACTCGCAGCAAGAACAACAGAAACCCTAACATAATCATCATTTTCCCAAACACAAAAACCCTTCAGAAATCGTAAAGTTCCGATTACAGTGAAAAAGAGAAGAGGAAAATCAAATCGCGGTTTCAGAAATCGCAACAGAGACAAACAAAACCGAGAATCAGACAGGTCTCACCGGAGGGGTTGCGGCCGCCGGTCGCCTTCCGCCGCCGTCAAGCTCCTAACCACGTCTCAGAAGTCTCGTTTTCAGAATCACATAAGCATCATCAACGTCACTATCGATCATCATCATCGAAGGGTTAGGGTTTTACAACCCCTTTTAAGATCTACTCCAAATTACTAAACATCTGCAAAAAATAACCACAAATCAATAATCTAGAGAAAGAGACGAATAAGATGATGTAAGAATATCAGAGATCAGAGACACTATGCCGTGAGCCGCCGTCGATGCCGCCGTAAGGCGATTTCCGACGCGGCTGGTCTTCCCTTTTCGGCGAGGTCTCTCTTAGAGAGAAGTGAGAGCGTTAGGTTTAGAGAAAGAGTGGAGTCTTTTTTTTCTGGCTTAATTAAATTTATTTTTCTTAATTTACTTTAATTAAACTATTGTTTAAGAATAATGGGGTGTTTGATCTGGGTGGTGACAAGTGTCACCCCCAACTTTACCTTCTGGTGGATTCCACGCGGAATGTCTATGTTATTACTGTGTACCCTTGCAATTTCCACCCTTGGTCATCATCAGGATTATCATTTCCTCATCATCCAACGGTCAGTAGCAAATCTGGAGCTTCTCTTACTATCTTTGCTGGATTTATTTTTACACCCCCAAGATTGCTTCAAATTACAGGCCCATTTCTAACCTTTAACTTATTTATTTATTTTGTATATAAATTGTGATAATTTGTATTAAATAATTATTAGGCATTGATAATTTTTATTTGATAATTTCCGATTAAACTATTAGTCGATTTTATCAAATAAAAAAGATCTATTCTAACAATTATTTAAATTTTTATTTGTGTTGTTTGATAATTATTTATTTGCTTTTATATGCTTATATGATCTATTCACCATTGTACAATTTACACCAATTAAAAAAAAACAACTCCGATTTTCTTTTGATTGGCTCATAAGTCAATTTCCTAAAGGGTCTCATAGTTGGGGATGGGCATGACCATCCTCACAAGGTTAGTTAAAGCCCTTGATGCTTTAATTAACCATAACCCGAATAAATTTTGGTTCATATACCAATTGCCCATGCACAAGGGTCTCGTAGTTGGGGATGAGCGCACCTATCCTCACTAGGTTAATTAAGTCCATATACTTGGTTAATCATAACCCGAATCATTCCTTCTCTTTCGGTCCGTTACCAAACCCCATCTAAAACACTTTCATAATTAAAATTTTAAACCTCGATCCAATGTCGAGTGTCTTTTCAAAAATTCTTTTTTTCACAATAAAACCAAGTTCTTAAGTCGTTGGACGATAGGCCAATTGTTTAAGAATTTGTGCCAAATAAACCCCTAAGTCGTTGGACGTTAGACCAATTTCTTAAAGACTCTTGGTCTTTAAATCGTTGGACGTTAGGCCAATTGTTTAAAGACTCATTAATAATGTGAACTTTGGTTCACCTCACTTTTTCATAAGAAAACCTTTTTGGGTGATAGGCGACTCGTCTAAGCATTAGCTCCTCGGATTTCTAGTATTTGAATCGTAAGACGTTAGTCCTATTGTTCGGTACTTTTTCACCCACTTAAAAAACAATTCAACTCACTTAACTCTTTTTTCGCTCATATGCGACTATCAAAACTCTTTTCTTACAAAGAGTGTGCAATAGTCATTTCAAACACGAACGATGACTTAAGATTTTCAAACAAACTAAACAAGTCCAAGTTCAAGCATTTGAAATGTCTAATGCACGATTTTTCTTATAAAATCAATACAACCAACTGAAAACATTTTTTAGAGGAACTACGGAGTTTTGACTTTTCCATTGCACGGGGGAATATGTAGGCATAAGGTTCTGAAACCGCGGCAAACTCAAAATAATAATAAATAAACCCCATTGCTTTTATTTCTCGATCTTAACTCATGAATTAGCAATTTAACACACACACAAACACTTAGAACTAAGCGGGTCCTATCGAGTACGATGGATGTAAGGGGTGCTAATACCTTCCCCTTGCATAACCGACTCCCAAATTCACTTCTTTTGGTCACGTAGACCGCCTTATCCAAATTTCGTGGGTTTTATCTATATTTTCCCGTTCTTTCTAGAACAGATAAAATTAGGTGGCAACTTCATTGTTTTTAAAACAACCGATGAAAAAACCAGTCATCACAGATGGGTACTCAATAAATCATGTCGAGGGACATGAGTGACCTCGATGGAATTTTCCATTATTTGTAACAGGATAAATGTCTAAGGGTCCAATATTGAACCAGACAAAGGTGACACAATCTATGTTTTGTGTTCAATATAGATATGGGGGCAAAAGGCTAATTATACACACAAGCATTATAACATAAAGGTTTTGTCAGGACGCATGGCATTTTCCTGACTCGAATAACAGTGATGTGTTGCTAGATACTGCTCACTATTTATTATATTAAATATATGATTTAATATAATTTCCAACGCAATACAAACCTACACGGTCACATACATTAGGATAAATTATGGATAGATATAATAAATAAGTGAAATAAGGAACATCACAAGGTACATTGTACTTAAGAGAATCATGGAATACCGTAAGGTACAACATGCTTAAGTGAATTGTATAACATTATAAGGTACAATTCACTTAAATGGAATACAAAATAAGTAAGGTATTGTTCGCTTAAGTGAGATACAATACATCATAAGATATGGTGCACTTAAGTTGGTTTTTATAGATTGTAACCCACATAAGTGGTTATCTATATAGAACCCTTTTGCATAAGTTTACACACTTGATGAAATTCAATTTTGAACCATAGATCTATTATCTCTTTATGTCAAGGTCTTCACTCATAGTAGCTAGCACTGCGATTAAAGGCACTTTGTTCGCATGGACTGAGTAAAAGTGTTGTTCTTCTTTCATTGTTTGTTATCGTTCAATCAATTTTGCATCAAAGGTTTTAATTTCCATAAGAGGTAATCATTTCTATCACTAATCATGCTCATTTTTAAGGATCAACTTAAGGGAAATTTTTGTTTTCCACTATGTATTGTATCGTGATTTCCCTTTAAAATAACCTTGAAGACCATGTTTACGGGTGAGGAAAATGTAAGAATGATCGAGGTAAGATTGTAAGAACAAGATTTGGTTATGCATGTGGACTTTAATTTTGATGATAATAATACATTGTTTCTTAGAGAGCAATTTTGTACCCTAATGGTTTTGTCTAGTGTGTAGCTTTTGCTAACAGCTTCTGATAATGATTAAAGGGTGTGTGACATCATTAGTTTTTGAATCAAAAACACTCTGACTCTTGAGAGATTCTAGTACGTGTTACTAAGATCTAGTCATGTTCTGTAATGTATATAGACAATGATTATGATGAAGTTTAGTCTAAAGCTTATGTGTTGTGACTCTGATTGAATTGATTCTAAAGACTTCTCAAGCTATGAAGAGTTTGTGTTTCCAAGTTCCTAGATTATGAAGACAAGGTTCTGGAAAGAACAAGTTTTGAAGACATGGGATTTGAAGATTCTCTTTGATGTTTTTGGTCCTTCTAAGAATGCTTCATTAAAACATATTCTAAACCTATGAAGAATTAGAAGATACAATCAAAAGATATTACGTGAGTGAATAGTACATGGTACAAGATCAAATGTTTCCAGTATTATGATTTTGTGGCGCAAGGATTGTACTATGGTATGATGTTGTCTACCAATCTCACTAAGCATTATACAAGAAAACAATTGGAATTCAGTATTCTTGTTCTACCCTCGAACAAATTTCTTTTTTCCTATAAAATAAAGACTTGGAAGAATTAAAAAAAACATCTTTCACGTTAAACAGTTTGCTAAAATGCTGCTTAAATTTTTACTCCAATAATCATAAATAAAATTTTGTAAAGCAAGGATATTTTATTCATTAACTTGCAAGCAAGGAACTTTTGTTCATTCAACTTGCTATTAACACTTTTGTATCATTTATTTGTATTTCAACTTGTGTAATCTGCTTTTTAAGAAGCATAATTGTAAACACACTTTGTATTTCAACCTTGGAGTTGATTGTTTCTTGAGAGACTAGGTTATAGTTATAAATTCTCAAAAATACATTGACGGTTAGCCTTTGTGGTTTGAAAATATTGACGAGTAGTCTTTGTTTGTGTGTGTAACTAGTTCAGTTATAATGGATTAAGTCCTTGTTGATATAGGAAAATCACCTTGGTGGGTGGACTAGGTTAACTTTGTTAACAGTGAACCAAGATACAAACAATTGTGTTCATTTATTTTTATTCTTGTTTCATCCTTGTTTATTTGGGAAGTTCAAAATTTTTAAATCCGAAAACCCAATTCAAATCCCCTTTCTTGTGTTTCCCATACCTTCAAATATATCTTATTATAAATGCACATTCTTTATATAACATGATAATTAGGCAATGTGCTTTTAACTAGTTGTAAGCGATCCTGTCCATAATGTACTTATGTATGAAGTACTCGTTGTTCAATTAGAAAGTTGGGGTTATTCGGGGGGCCATGAGATCACTATGAGGGGTTATATAGATAGTTTGAAGTTGAAAAAGGCGACTATGACAATGGTTTACACCCCAAAACTAGATAAACAAGAAGTGAACATTATATTCTCAATGATGAAAGTTTGGTCGACCGGTTCCAGAGAAGCGTGAAGGCGGGAGACGAAAGAGGCCATTGATTTCTCTAGGCGTTATGCCATATTTTGTATAATTTAAGCTTATCCTTTGGATTGGTTAAGGCGAGGTGTCATCTCTACCGATTATATGATTTATGTTAAGAAATTATTTATTTTGGGGGAACTCTTTTCCCCTACATTTTGTAATAAGGCACACAAGTTATTAATGAGACGCCCCACGTTATTATAAGAATTTTGGTAGACTGTTGTTATTGTTTTCTTAGGAATTGAGAACTATCAATAGATTCCTTGGCTAAGAAAGTTTTCCTTCTAGGTCACCTATAGCTTTAGTGTGCTTCTCCAGGAGGACTTGCTCCATCAGTAGGCATACAAACATGTGATTCTCTAACCTGTAAGACAACTTATAAGAAACCTTATAGCCTTATTGGCGCCTGAAAAGTCTTCATGAAAGGGGAGGTTAATGCGAGTGAAGTTTATTGAGTCAAACATGGTGTCAATCCACGACGAGGATTGTTAGGGCAATGGTCGTTGAGGGCATTACCTTTGACAAAACTCTTGTTTCCTTTCGTGACAAGACCACTTTTATGACTCTTTGGATTGTCTGTCCATTGTTCTTGACGCTCACCCTTCTTACTGGGTAGGCGAGCTTTTTGCCCAGCTAGTGGGGTGGACATCATTTTTTTCTACAAAAGAAAAAAGAAAGTTATAAGTAACCAGGTGAGTAAATAATCCTAACAGACTAAAAAGGTCACAGTGCTATCAAACTTACACATATATGATCTCAAACAGACTCCTAACCTTAAATTCATTCAAGAGCTGAACCATCATTTTCTTTCAGTAATGGTAACATAGTCAAAGTTAAAACCAATGATATCCAATGAGTTCTTTGTCCAAGTCAGAGGGAAGCGGGGGAAGCCATTCACCCTAGTTGTCACAAAAGGAGGCCTCATCTCGTCCATTCACTCACATGTCTTTCTAATTTTTATAATTGTTGAAGTGGAAACCACTTTTGGAACCAATCATAGTACCGTTACGACTAACTTTTAGTTTCCCAAATATAATCTCAAATGCGCTAACAAATCCCCAACCGTTGGGTGAAATTTGGGAAAGAGCAATGTTGACTGCCGCCAAAACATTTGCTTCGAACAAGGTAAAGAGAATTAAAACCCTTAAATCTTGAATAATAGGGAGGTGCAAATAGAAATAAAGACAAAGCGAGTCGTGTAAGGTGACCATTTCAACCCATTCTTATTCAGCACACGCCTCCAAAATAACATATTCCTTGTCGCCAATGCTGAAAAAGCTAATTTATCGCCTAAAGGAGGCAAGCATCTTCTCACTTGAGTACAAGGTCCCGAAATCTTCAATGCTCATATATTTAACATATGTAGACCTCACCAGTGGTTGGGAGTTTTCTAGAAAAAATAGGAAGAAATAAAATTTGTATTACTCGCAGAATTACTAGTTCTCTTGTAACTCCCAAATACACCTACTTCTAAGAGCCTATAATAAATGAAACCATACGCCATTTCAACATTTCTCGTGCAACATAAATACATTTCATACCATTCTCGAATCTTAAAAGGCTTTATCACCCTACTGGTTTTATCTAAATCCCTAATGATTGCCATTGAAGGAGAAAAGAAGAAAGAAAAAGTAAATACTTGTACCTGCAAATAAGGGATTGCGGGTTGGACCTAGTGAAGCTGAAAAGCAAATTCATTTTGATCTTGATGGACTTTGATGGAGTCTAGACAAAAATCTTGAAGGAGAAGGTATCTGAAAAAGGTGAATAGTGACAATTGGACACCTTTTATAAAGATTTGAAAGCTAGATTAAAAATAATGAATAACCTAGGATTATTATTTCTTAGAATCATATTCTCGTCCTTGTATTTTGTTAGAAGTAAAAAAATTCGGAAATATTTACGTAATTTATTTAATTACAAATTATAAAAAATAAAAAATAAATATAAATGTTAGTATTAGTGGAAAGTTGTAGTTAGTTGTATTTTATTTCTATGAGAATGTTAGATTTCCACCCTATTAGATATGAGAATATATTAGTAGTGAGATATTGATTTTATATTTTTGTTTAAAATAATAATAAAAAAGGAATTATTAATGATTAATGACACATCAGTGGGTTGGATCAACGAGTCCGTGAGTTGCGATACCCGAACCAAAACTGTACGGATTAGTTTGGGTATACCCGTAAATGAATGGGTTAGGGTAATTTACGGGTTGGTTTGATTTAGGTCAGTGGGTTCGTGGATTCATCCGCACCCATAAACACTCCTAATTGGAAGAGTACGTTAATATTAACCATACAATTTTTTCTGGTACAAAATGATCATACAATATAAATGAATTTCAATATAAATACAAATAGAATGAAACATAAAATATGACGGGTGAAATGCATTAACAATTTTAAGATTACAAAAGAAAATACTAATAAAATGAGACATAAAATAAAGATTACAAAAGAAAATACTAATAAAATGAGACATAAAATATGACGGATGAAATGTATTAAAAATTTAAGATTACGAAAGATAATGTATTATAACATAAAAATTTACAAGATTATAAAATATAGTATTGTGATCTAGAATAAATACATAAATAACTTATGAATTAAATAGTATCAAAATTGTATGATAATATGAAATATTCTTAATTATTTTACTATCACAAAATTAAAACTAATATATATTTATTAAATCAAACATGAAAATTATATTTATTCAAAATTTTAATATATTATATTTTCTCCCAATATGAAAATTATGCAATGGAAAAAATGAAGATATTTATCAAACAATTAAATAATAATTGAACATGTTTACTATTGATTGAAATATTTTTTATATACAGAAAGATTATAGGCATCAATTTATTATATCTTTTTTAAATAATTAAATTTTTTAGTTAAACAATTTTTTCCTCTATCATTTCATTTTTATTACATTTTAAATCAAATAAGTAGAATGTTATGAAATCAGGAAATTAAAATTATTTATCAAAAAATTAAATAATAACAAAAACAAGTTTGTTATTGATTCAATTATTTTTATAAATAATGTCAAAAAATTAAATAATAAGGAAAACAAGTTTATTATTGATTCAATTATTTTTTTAAATAATGTCAAAATAAAATTAATTTTTATAAAGAAAAAATAATGTTATTGATTCAAATAATTTTGATATCAAAGTTCGTGGGAACCCGTGTGAATGCACAAGTAATATATCAGTATCTGTACAAACGCACGGGTAATATACAAGAATTCGTACGAATAAACTGATAATCATACCAAAATTCGTGCGAACACACAAATTATTACATTTTTTTTACAAATAAAGAAAATAAAAATAAAATAATGTATTAATCTAAACACATACAAAAATGTGTTGTTTTTTAAATTATTTATGTATCTATTTTTTTTATTTTTTTTAATTTAAGATATAAATTTTGTAAAAATATATATATGAAAATTCTGGATGTAAAATAATTTTGTTTTTTATTTTAAATATATCACATTTTTTAAATAATAAACTATTTTGGTAAAATAATTCTATTTTTCTTATTTATATTTTAAAAACAAAAATATACACTTTATTTATATTCTTGCATTTCATTTTTATTAAATACGTGTGAAAGATTTTTAACTTAAATTAATAAATACTTTGTGTTTATTATATTTCTCAACTCTGTCATGACTTTCTATTTGAAATAATATTTAATATTTAATAAATAAATATTTTAATATTATTTTTTTCTCAACATAAAATTAATATTTTTTCCTGCACATACAATTGTGTGATAAATTTTGTTATTGAATTATATTTTTTTTTAATAATTATTTTTTTAAAATTAAATAAACTAATATTTAGGGTTTCAATATTTTTGTCATTATATAATATGATAAAAATTTTTTAGACATTTTATTATAAATTAAATATTTATTTTAAAATATACTTTCAAATCATTGATGTATATGTGCGAATGCACGGTTACCCGACTAGTTTCTATGAGAATGTTAGATTTCTACCCTATTATATATGAGAATATATATAAAAAATCACGTGTAAAATATTTCTAAGAATAAAAAGTACTCGAGAATAATTTTTTTTTAAAAAGCATGAGATTATTACATTTTCATATCACATTCTCGAAAATATATTTTATATTCTTAAAACAAACACATCTTAAAGGTATATTGAGAAAATAGATGATGCAAGTAAAAAAATATTTTTACACTATTAACTAATAAGAGACATGCACCAATTAAAATATAATTTTATTTTTAAAATACATACAATTATAAGAGTTTTAATTAATTATATGTGTAATTTACATTATCTGTGCAATAACTAAAAATACCATAAGCAAAATAATTTACATAAATAGTAAATAAAAAAGAAAATAAAGAAAAATAAAAAAGCAATACCTAAAAATTTGAAATTTTTTATATACATAGTACAATATTAATATGAAAAATCAGTATAGTAACGAAATCTAAATGATGCTGGTAGTTATATATGTTTCATTCCTCTCACATTCTATTCCATTAAACTTCTATCTATCAAACAATGAAAAATGATTTCAACCTACTTTTGATTCATTCAGCATTCTATTTCTTTCCTTCTATTTTATTTTCTTTCAATTTCTTTTGTTATACAAACAATACATACGGGTAACTAACAGCAATTCCTAACTACTTAAAAAACAATTTGGCGCCATTCTTTCTTGATGAGATTCAAAAATGTACATGAGCATCGATTCACAGAACATAGACGTCGAAGACGACGGCGATTCACGGTGGCGTTGTTCTCACGGCCACCGTTCTTCTCTCAACCTCCAAACACAGCACGGCGGCACCATCTGCCTCGTCTGTTTCTCTAACCTCATCTCCAACCCTCTCTCTCCAACTGTCCATGTCTCTTACGCTCTCTCCCAGCTCTCTCGTTCCCTCTCCATACCTCAATTCCTTCACTCCGTCGTCACTTTTCATTCGCATTTCTTCGTTTCCCCTCTCGTCTCCGCTCTCTCCTCTTTCGACGACGAGGCTATTGCGGAACAAGTTGTTAATCTCATCCTCAATATTGCTGTTTCATCTGATCCTTCCGTTTGCCGTGAGTTTGTTGCTAGGGTTTCAGATCGCGTTTCTTCTGGTGCTTTAGGTTGGAGTCCACGTCAGTTGCACACGGTAATTTCGTTTTCTGTTTCCAATCTTAACTTCTCTGTTGATTGCAATTGTTAAGTTCTAAATTCTATTCAGTGAATATTAGTTCAAATAATTTGAGGATCTATTCGGCACTTGCATTAATTAGCAGTTATCTCGGTAGCACCGATAACTCTGAAAAAAAGCGTGTGCGAATCAGTGTCAGACACCGACACTACATCAATACTTGTAAATACATTCAATTTATTTAAACTTTTATAATTAGTACTGATGTCGACGTGTCGGTATCAACAAGTGTGTCTGAGTCCGTGCTTCATAGGCAATTACTCGTCAAGTGTGTTCAGAATTGATGTACTATAAATAATATGTTACTATAAAGTGAATCAAAAGTTTTATGAACTGTTTTTGTTGTTCTGATGCTACTGTGTGTAAAGCTTCACTGCTTAGGTGTTCTTCTGAATTGTGAGAAGGAGGATGATCTCCACGTACACATCAAAGACATATATAGTCTCATTTCCGTTCTTGTTACAGGTCTTCAATTGCCAAGGTGAAAACATGTGTTGAATATTGTCAGCTTGATGTGTTTTTGTCACTTTTAGCTAGATTTGTTTTACATTTTGTAAGTGTTTTACTTCTCGGTGCAGTGAGGAGATTCGTGGAGAAGTACTTTTTGTGCTTTACAAACTATCTGCTCTTGATAGTATATCAGAAGCGGCTGATGGAAGTGATATGTTGATCCCCTTTTGTCCAAAGCTTTTGTACCTGCTGACAGATGTTCTATTGAAGACCCAAAATGATGATGTTCGGCTGAATTGTATTGGTATGTTATCGATTTTTAAATTCAATGTTTGTGTTCGTCAAAGAGAATGCTTGTAATTTCTTTTTTTGGATGTCCTTTTGTTTTTCCCTTTTGTTAAGCCTATTTTGGACATGAAGCGACAACAGGAAATTTTTTATTTTGTTTCCCATTTAGATGCAAACAAAGTTGATATTGATATTAACAGGCCCATGTTCCAAGTCATGCATCACTTTTGATGACTATGTTATATCTTGAATGTCGGCGGAAATGTTAATTTCCTTATAGTATGCATCGTTAAGCATTAAAGTTGCTCGCTCAATGCACATGTGATTAACATTAATCTTTCCAAGGCGAGTTAGAAGTCAGCGTAGCCACAGTTTACCAAATAGGTTTAGTTAAGATAAGATAGTTTGCTATACAAGTTCCATTTTTGTCTTATTATGAGTTATGATTAACAGTACTTTATTGCTCATCAGCACTTTTGACAATGTTGGCTCGAAGACAGTTTCTCAGGGAAGAATCTGTATATGATATTGATAACATGTCTTTAGCTGGCGAAGTTAGTTCTAAAGAATCTGAAGATAGAGCCAAGGGAGCGTCTCTGGTTAATCTGTTTGCCGAAGCAATCAAAGGCCCATTACTTTCATCAGAGAGTCAAGTCCAAATCGGCACTCTAGATCTGCTCTTTCATTATTTGTCTTCAGTTGGGAATTTAGGCGATCAGATTCAAGTCTTAGTGGAAGAAAATATTGCAGACTATTTATTTGAAATATTGAGACTATCAGGTGAGAACTTTATGCTGAAATTGCTAAACGCAGGCATTCCTTGCCTTGATGAAAGAGATGTTTCTGTAGCTATGAGGGAAACTTCATAAACTTTATAGCCTCATTATCTGAATAAAGTTTACCCTATTCTGATTTAGCTTGGCTTATTTTTCCTCATTAAAAGTCTGTGAATGCATAACCTAATTTTAACCTTACTGTTATAACTAGACAACTTACTAATTAGTTTCTGAATGAACAGAGAATAAGGATCCGGAAGTCAAGATGTGCCTTCAGGTACTAAATCTTTTATCAAATTCAGAGGAAGCTTTTAGACCAAGGCTGGTTGTTGGATTTTCAACTCTGGTTCCAGTACTGCGCTATGTGACTGAAGTACCTTTTCATCCGGTTCAATGTGAGACACTAAAGCTCATTTATGAATGCATTTCTGAGTGTCCTGGAGCTGTATCAACTTCTCAGCTGGAGGAGCTTGTCCTTGTTTTGATCAAAATGCTTATAAAGCATTCTGATGGGGAGATAGGCATGGTTCCTGCAACGTTTATAATGGCTTGCTCAGTATTTGTGGCTATTATGAGATCTCCAACTTGTAATGGAGCTTTAGATCTCTCAAAATCAATTTTGGAAGCAGTCAAACATGCAATTTTAGCTTGTCTCTATGTCTCTGAGAGGAATATCAACCAAATTTTGCAATGCTTGTACCTACTTAATGAGGCATATGCCTACAGTCATGATGCAAACTCCACTCACCCTAGCAAACTAGAACTTAGAAGCGGTGTTCTAGATATATGCAGAACACATTTACTGCCTTGGCTTGCAACAGGCATCAATGAAATGGAAGAAGAAATTATCCTGGGCTTGCTGGAAATTTTTCATTCGATACTGCTTCTGCATTGTAATATTAATTCTAGGGAATTTGCAGAGACTTTAATGTCATTCTGCTGGTTCAGTTTTTCATATGGATGCTTGGGGTTATATACAGGAGATAGGATGAAACAGAGAATATATTTATTACTCGGTTCACTGATAGGTTCTTTACTGGGAAATGATACTGGACAACCTATTGAAGATGCTGCTTTACATCTGCCTTCTGACCCTGTTGATTTACTCTTTATGCTGGGGCAAAGGAGTACAGACAATTTAGATTTTTCTCCTTGTCAATCTGCTGCTTTGCTAATTATGTACACCAGTTCACTATATGACGAAAGGTAGTGAAGTATAAAATCCATTTGAGTCTTGTTATCCTCATTAACAATTCACAGACATTTCTTTTGTCTAACAATTTTCTGATTTTCATTGCTAGACTTGCAGATGATAAGTTGGTTTTAGCTTCTCTTGAGCAATATGTTCTGCTTAATAGCAGTGATTTTCATGATTGGACAACTGATAATTTGATGGTGACTAGATTGGTGAATCTCTACAGTTTGTTGAGGGGTCTTGGCAATATGAACTACCAAATTCACTATAGTCGAGAAGCTGAAGAGATTATATTCCAGCTCATAAACAATGGCAAATGGGATTTACTTTCTGCAAGAATTCACACAGTATCATTGAAGTGGTTGTTTCAACAAGAGAATATAACCACATCACTGTGTCATCAGATTTTGAATTTCTGCAGAAACTATAATTCAGAAGGGGATGCTGTGATTATTGGAAACAGTAACCAAACTGTAAATGTACAAACACTTGCAGAGTTAGTATCCATTGAAGATAACTATGGAGCTAGAATTTTTGTGTGCTTATTGGCACAACTCGCTGGGGAAGATGGCCAGGAACATGACATAATTTCTGTTCTGAATCTAATGGCAACAATGATTCATATATGTCCAGCTGCTTCTAACCAACTATCTTTGCATGGAATAGGGACATCAATCAGGACTCAGTGCTTCTCGACCACAACTTTCATGCCCATCTTGATTTTAGTTTTTAGCACTTTGAGTTCAGTGCATCCTAAAACACTATCAGCTGATCAGAGTTGGGTTGCAGTAACCATGAAGGTGAGTAACTGAATTTCAATTATGCATGTTACATCCCATTTTCATATACTAAAATGTTAATTTGTTTTACAAAGTTGTTAAGATTATAGAACTTAGTGACTACTGTCATTAGATTCTTCCATATGGGACTCACTTTTCTTTGAGTGTCTTATTTGCATCTATATTTTTTATTTGGCTAAAGTACAGTGCAAGTTTGTTCTTTCCAATTTACTCCTGCTTTAGAATTAGTTCTCGGACTTACTGGTTGTGCCAATTTACCGAGATATTTGTCAGACTAAATGTGGTTTGTAACCAGACCATCTCTCTTTGACTTCGATTTTATTAAGTTTTGTTGATATGGATGTCATTTTCCCAATTTGTAATTTTGCAATCTAATAGAAACTGGCACTGAACAGAAACAATATGGATAAATGGAATACATTATTGATATTAATTCTGATGAACAATTCAAAACCAGAATATTACCCTTACACACCTTACAATAGCTATAAAATATAGTGCAGAATATTAGGACACACACCAAGATTCCAGTGCTTGGTTCTCTCCCTTCCAAGTGTCCAACACTCACAACTTCAGAATAATCAGAACACGGTTTCCCTTCTTATCCTGCCTAAATTTTGTAACTGCTACTACTAATAATAATTGTTAGTCTAATAATACTAATAGTTGCTCCTAGACTCTAATTACTACATATAACATTTATAATGGCTGCTACTATGCCTTAATATGCTTTATTTGTACCCCTTCTTATAAGAGGTCTAACACAATCCTGAAGGATGTTTATCATCCACATCTTAGGCAAGGCAAAGTCGTAGTGTCTATATGGCAATGATTATCTTTAGTTCTAATAACATGTACCACTTCTGCAGATGATAGAGTACTCCATTCTCCCAATAAAGGACGATGTCTTAAGTCAAGAGAGTCTCTTTGTGATTGGCATTCTCTCCTTGATCTTACATCTTTCCACCAATAAAGTACTTGAAGAGACTTCGAAGCCCATTCTTTTTAATACTTGTATAATATCTGTCGTCAATACTATAGTCTGTGCAGCTTCTTCAAAAGGACCTGCTTTGGTTGACCATGACGAGGGAACAAGCACTGGAGAAACTTTAATATTTGTTCTTTTGCTTCATTACTTTGCTGTTAAAAGGTAAGCCCACTTGCCTCAGTAGTAGTAAAATAAAATAGCACTTATCCTCTTCTTGCAGGGGAAATTTCTGCTTGAAGGGAGTAATAGTTACTACAAACTAGATAGATTAAAATAATGATTTGAAATATAATGAAATTGGTATTGGAATTACTTTAACCCTGATAAAGATTCTCAAATTGTGCGGGTGTCTCATAATTTGTTTTAGAAAAAAATAGTTAGAGATATTGAAAGATAGGAAACATAATAGAAGGCTGAAATATTTTGAGATGAGAAAATATGTTTATATTCAATGGAGTAACTCAATGCATACTTCTTATATCATTAATGAAAGATATGGATTATGGGAAAACAATTTAAAAACACACTCACTTCTTTCAATACAGAATATATCAATATTTTAATATAATTTGTTATTCAAAGTTATTTACTTATGCTTTTATAAGAGAACATGAGATTTTTTAAAGAATAACTAGTTAGTTAACTTACTGTCTAAGAAAACAAATGGGCAGGGAAAGCAGCATCCTTCCAAATTAGAGATGATTTACTAAGGGCCTTACCCTAACCATTGTCAGGGTAATGTAAAGTTAGTTCTTAATGTGAGTGTTAAATTTGCTGAATAAATATTAATTCTTAATTAGAACCATGTGAAAAAGAGAAGTTGGTAAACTAAAATTTTCACCATCCTCAAATTCTGTTAATAATTTACTTTAGCAATGACATCAATTCATTAATGATCAATTATGATGAACATGGATTTAAACTTATAACTCTTGACCCTTAAACATGGAGTTGAACTTACAACTCACACTTCCATTTTTTATATATTACTATAAATTGAGAATTTGTCAGACTTGTTTGTCTCGAAGGTATTATTTTGAGTTCTTAACTAACATGTTTACAGTAAATGCTTGTTACATTTTACTTTCTTTGTGATTTACTCTAGATGTAAAGAAATCTATCAATGTTGCAACAGAAATATTAATGATTTCTAACATGTTGTCAATGCTAAATTCTCTGTTCTAGCTTGCACGCTATCCTACCTGGGTTTGTGGATTGGCAAAACTTCCTCGTTTCAATGAATTCATCTGAACCACTAGCCTTCATAGGCATTCGTTGTCATGACTTGTGCAGACTTCTGCATTTTGGTTCTCCTGTGGTCAAGATTATTGCTTCTTATTGCCTGTTAGAATTGTTCAACAGAATATCTGATCAAATAAACAGTAAACGTGAAGAGTTGAAGTGTACATTTGGGTATTTAATGTCCATAAGGAATATATTGGAAGGGCTGGTATTTTATAACGACCCGACAGTGGCTACAAATTGTGCACTCTGCCTGTCAATTCTTCTGCAGTGGGAAAATCTGGGAAAGGAAACGGAACAGTTAGGAAGGAGCAGTTGGTTTAGATTGATTATAGAGGAGATGACAGTGTCTTTGGCAGCTCCTTCAGTAGCATCACAATCATTCACAAACAGTCAAACGCCAGCAGTCCTTATAGCCGTCGCACTGCTGAAACTGCACAAAATCCCCCAGTGGATGAGATCTGTTCTTAATAATTCATGCATATCTGGCATACTGGAAAACCTTGCTACTACTGATTTGAGCTCGGAAATTTTGGTTTTATTTCGACAACTTTTGAAGTCGGACTTCTTAAGTACCGAGCAAATTGCTACCATAAATCAAATACTGCAGGTAACTTCTTTTCAGCTTTTTTATTTTTGTAAATTATATAGAAACACTCTTCCACATGTTTGAAATCTAAAAAAATTCTCCCACATGTATCAAATCTATTAGGTATTTTCTTCTCACAAAAATCTATAAGGTCTATTGATACTGATAATTGGTGATTTAGCAAAAGAAATACATGTAGGTGCACGGGCACATTTAGATAATATAGATTACATAGTTGTGCCATTTATGTTATTCACAGGAATGCAGAAGACATATGTACTCTAATAACAATGCTCAAGACGGTCTCCCAAGTGAATCCATAAAGAAGGCCCTCACCATGCCATATGATCTTGGAGATATTTGCCGGCATCTCATTGATTTGATGACATCTGAGGCATATTCAGATACGGATTTTTGGGGATTTCATATGGGTAGTAAGAAGCTGTTGGAAGAAATAGAGTTGTTTTTTAGCACCTTGACTGTAGATGATGATAGTTGTAGATAACATTAGTGATGATGAACTATGGTAGAGCTTGGTCGGTTTTATTGAATTTCTAGTTGCAAAATAGAGAAATGGCTAACTCTTAAAAAACCAAAACTGATAAGCAAAGCAACCTGTCTAAAGTTCAACATGTAGTTGTGATTTTGTTTGCACTTTGTGCTCCTATATATGTGTAAGCTAGAAATACATATTTCATAACAAAACCAAGAAAAATATTTGATTATCATCTACTATTACAAGGTGAGCTACTAACTCTAGTGCTGTGCCACTTGAATGAACGGTAACAGATGCATAACAAAATAAAACAAAACTCACGAAACATGAAATCTAGTTAAATAAACTATTATCAAACAAAAATGCATTAAGTTCATATTAAATGAACTTATTTATTACAACTTCTAATAAATCTCTAATGTACCACACTCGGTAGCATATATAGTTCTAGTTGTAAAGTTCTTAACAAGACATATCTCGAGCATTAGTTCCACACGAACGAAGAGTACCCGAGTATGATATAAAGCGAGGATGAAGTCCACAGTTGTGCTGACCTATTTCTTCTACTATCTTAAATTTTTCATCATCCAAATCACAACTATAAACATTTTCT
This sequence comes from Vicia sativa, assembly GCA_021764765.1. Lineage (NCBI taxonomy): Eukaryota > Viridiplantae > Streptophyta > Magnoliopsida > Fabales > Fabaceae > Vicia > Vicia sativa. The sequence continues at coordinate 136,325,838 of CM038792.1, read as the reverse complement.
TCTGTTGCAAAAACTAAAAGATGACCGTTCATCACCATAAACCCGGTAACATGAGGATATTTCTCCTTTAATCCCAATGCTTTCACTCTCTTTTTCAAAACCTTTTGCCAAATACCTGATTCATAATCTCTTAAACACCACACAGTAAAAACAAATTTCTTCAATTTCACCAAGCAAATGGATTGATTTGAGCTTGATACTTTGCCCCATTTGAATATGCCCATGATACAGTCTTGACAACCTTTTATAGCTTCCTTTGGCAACTTAAGCATTTCTGAATTTCCATTCTCTAAACTATAAGACATTATATATGGCTTATAAAAAGAACTTGATTTTGCAATGTAAGGAGTGCTATCTGAGATAAAATGAAGCGCTCCACAATGAAACACCGGCATGTCAAATTTCATAGTCCTTCCACCGGGGTAAAAATTATGTTCCATTGTTTTCCACGCACCTTCTTTGCCATGATAAACATTGCATGTATAACATGTTGGCCACCAATCCAATGGGATTTCAAAAAGAAACACCGAGTAATCATCTGCGGATCCGCGAGAACAATCTAACATGAGATTTATACTACAAAAATTACCACTCTTTTGAATTGACTCCGGGGTAGGAATGAAAAGGCAAGACTTTGTAATTGGGTTGCATATAAACAACTCAATTGGGTCATCACTAATGGTGTGACAAAGAAGCAAACCATTACTAGAAGCTAATACACAAGCTGAATTTGATAAGAATGTAAGAGCATTATAGGGGACACCCGAAGATGGTTGCTCCTTAGATAAAGAAAGTAATTCAACTCTTTTTTCATACCTTTGCCTAACTTGATCAGGTTGAATAAAAAAACACGAATCATCGGCCCCCGACAAATTACGAGCCTGTTTTGCTCTAAAAAGAGTTTCTTTTGGAAAGTTTGAGCATGAGATGCAAGTTGATTTGAACTTACATATACTTTTTGCAGGTAACCAAGAAAATATCTCAAAAAGCATGTCTTGAGGTATTTCCATAATGCAGGAACGAGAAGAGAAATAACACAATTACAAACGGCTGAGAAATAAAAAAAAACAATACTAACAAAGGACAACGAAATAGAAGATGATGATGGAGGGATGCTAGGTTTAAAGAAACTAACAAGCTCTTTTACTATTGTTTTAAAGAGTAAAAACTTGGAATGCAAGTATCATTAAAACAGCATTTAGTTTGTTATGATTTTTTTAAATAAAAATAAGATTTAGGTTAAATATAAACTTGATTATATATCGAAAAGATAACAATATATTCTTTTTTAAATTTAGTTTTAAAAATATGTGATAATATACAGTAATGGACTAATAGTATTTTTTAATAAAAATAAAATTATAAAACAAATTATAACAAATATTCACAAAGTCAATAAACATTTAAGTTTGCCTTGAAATATTATATTTAATATTTAAGTATAATTCAAGTTGTGTAAGTCTAAGTTTAATTAGAGTTGCATATAAATAGTCATAATTTATATCATTATTCGTAACAATTCAAGTGAATAATATAATACTTATTTTCTTATTTTTTTTATTTACTATTTTCTCTTTTTTCTCTCATTACAAGTGTCTCACGCACCAACAAATTGATATTCAGAATTTCTGGTTATTGTTCTTGATCATGTTTTCAAGAATTTCACGTCAAAGATCATGTTTCTAGGACAAGTGAATCAACCGCTGCGAAGATGGCTGACAATAAGGGGATTCTAAATTCTCTTCCAATGCTTGACGATAAAAATTGAATCACGTGGAAAAAAAGATGCAATCCTTGTTTGGCTTCCAAGATATCCTAGAAGTGGTTATCAATGGTATTTGCGCCTTGTCTGCAACAGGAGCATAGAAAACTGTCTACAACGAAGTCTAGAAGAAAGATTGTAAAGCTGCTTATTGCATTCAGACGGCTGTCGAAGTTGCTAACTTCGACATAATCTCTCATGCTGAAACGAAGAAAGAGACATGAGATATTCTTTGACATAATCTCTCATGCTGAAACGACGAATGAGACATGTGATATTCTGATCAAGTATTATGAAGGAGGTGAGAAAGTCAACGTCGTCAAGTTGTAAATCTTGCATCGACAATATTAATTAATGTCGATGGGAGAAGACAAAAAAGTTGCAGAATATTTCTCGCAGGTCCAAAAACCCATCCATCTCATGAAGGGTTGTGGTGAAACCCTAACTGATAACATGATAGTTGAGAAGCTAATGCGTACGTTGACCTCTCACTTTTATCACGTTATCGTAGCTATTCAAGAATCCAATCAGCTTAAAACCCTAAAATTGGAAGATTTGGTTGGTTCATTGGAAGCACATGAGATTAGGATTGTCGAAAGAAAATGAGTTCAAGACTCGATTCAAGCTCTGCAAGTCCAGTCAAGGAAAAGGAATGGTGATTCCAACAAGTTCAATGGCAAAGTCAACAAGATTCGGGGGAAAAAGTCTTGGCCTAATCCCCATAAACATAAGGTCGAAGATATAGCTTATAAATCCTCGAAAAAAGGAGGAGGAAACTATCGAAAGAATAAAATGAGAAGAAAGGTATACAACGTTATAACTGTGAAAAGTGGGGTCACTTCACCAAGAATTGTTGGTACAAGAAAGACAAAGGATCGACAAGCAAGAACGAAGGAATGAACCTTGCACTACAAGATTCAAATGATTCTGAAGGTGGTATGGGGGTTATAGTTGCAATTGCAGATAACCATTTCAAATTTAAGATCTGATTTCTCGACTTAGGTTGCTCGAATCACATGACTGCTCAAAAGGTGTGGTTGGAAGATTTCGACGAGTCAAAGAAAAGCAAGGTAAAACTTGCTGATAATAATTCATTACAAGCAGAAAGTATTGACAACATAGTCTTTCAAATGAGTAATGAAGGGAAAGCTATCATAAAATATGTGCTCTACGTACAGGAAATGAAATGCAACCTGCTAAGTGTTGGACAACTAGTCGAAAAAGGTTTCTCAATTGTCATGAAAGATGGAGTTTTAAAATTGTTTGGCACCCGGAATAATTTTGTCTTGAAATCTCCTTTGTCGAAGAACAAGACATTTAAGACTATGATCAGTTCAGCTGAAGTACAATGTCTAAAAACTGTTGTCGACCACAAAGATAGTTGGATGTGGCATTTGAGGTTTGGACATTTGAATTTTCGATCACTAAATACCTGATTACTTAAGATATGGTTACTGGTATTCCAAGTCTTGAGATGACTGCCAAACTTTGTGAAAGCTGTTTAGTCGGAAAGCTATCCATAAATTATTTCGTTTCGACCATGTCAATGAGATCATCCTGCATACTCGAAGTGGTACAGTAAGATGTACGTGGTCCATTCGAAGAACATACCATTGTTGGAAACATATATTTTGTTTCGTTTGTCGATGAGTACAATCCAAAGTTATGGATCTATCTGATCAAAATAAAGGACGAAGTATTCAAAATCTTTAAGAGATTGAAGATACTTGTTGAAAACCAGAGTGAGAAGAAGATCAAAGTTCTGCAAACAGATGAAGGTGACGAATACATATCCAAGATGTTTGAAGATTTCTATGCAGAATATGGTGTCGACCTTGAGGTAATTGCTCCTTATACGCCTAAACATAATGGAATTGTAGAAATAAAAAAATAACCATATTGGATATGGCGAGTGCATGCTAAAGTAGAATTTGCCAAAAATCCTTATCGGGAGAAGATGTTTTGATTGTAGTTTATATCCTGAACAGGTGCCCTACCAAGATATTGAGGAACAAGGTTCCTGAAGAATTGTGGAGTGGAAAAGGAACATCAGCGACTCATTTAAAGGTGTTTGGCTCTATGTGTTACAAGTATGTTCCTGATGCGAGAAGAAGAAAGTTTGATGACAAGAGTGATCCTATGATCCCGGTAGGATATCATATAGACTATTCAATCCAATTAATGAGAAGATTGTGTTGAGTCGAGATATTGTGATGGATGAAAATTCTGCATGGGGTTAGAATTCTAATGATGCAATTAACAAGTCATTGGTGAGCTATGAATTCGACGAACGAACTGATAAAGTCGAAATCGAAGAAATTGCTAATATTTTAGTCAAAGTCGAAGCAGATGCTGACATTCCAAACAATGTCGAAGTCAAAAAGGGTGTGGCTGACACGAGCCAGAGACCACCTCAAAGAACTAGAGTTCTTGTGGTAAGACTTCAGGATTATGAAGTGACTGGTGATGATGAAGTAGTACCAGAGGGAGAATTAGTTCATTTTGTTTCTTGAGGAAAAATGTAAATCAAGGTGAATTTGAAGTTAGAAATTACTCTAGTGAAACACACTTTGTCGGCATTTTCACTAAATGTATGAAATAAATAAATAGAAAAGAGTATTATATAATTATTATATTTTTATTAAAAAATAGCAGTGTTTTAAAAACCGGACCGGACCGGTCGAACCGGAAACCGGTCAGGTAACCGGTCTGGTTCAATAGTTGGATCGAGGATGTCATTGAACCGAAAAGAACCGGTGAAAACCAGAAAAACTGGCGGTTTTTTAAAACCGGTGGTTCAACTGCATTTTTTAATTTTTTTACTCAAAACTTATAAATTTTTTAAAAAATATACAATTTAAATTTTTTATTCATTTTAATTATTTTATTAAAATATTATATTTAAATAAAAAATAAAATTAATTAATTATATTATTTACAGAGAAAATGTTGTTGAAGCGGTTGATTTTGTAGATAATTTTGATATTGAAGAAGAATATCTTAATATTCTTGAAACTAAATAGTAGATAATAAAATTATTTTGTTATAAATTATTCAATTATACTATGTTGTAATTATACTTTGTAATTTTGTACTATTTTATTATATATGATACCTATATTTAAATTTTAAATTTAAATTATCAAATTGTAAATTTATTTATGATATGATATTTTTAAAATATTTAAAATTTAAATTTAAATTATCAAATTGTGAATTTATTTTTGATATGATATTTAAAAAAAATTTAGTTCTAATTATATTTTGTAGAGATTGAGTCATCCGGTTCGACATGTTTTATACTTATATAATTTTGTTATAAAGGTAGGTCTATTCAACTGAGTTCTCCAGTTTAGTCATGCGGTTCGACCAGTGACTTAGTAGTTCGACCAATAAACCAGTGACCTAGTGGTTCGACCAATAAACCAGTGACCCAATACTTTCACCAGTTTAATCTCCGATTCGATTTTTAAAACATTAAAAAATAATAAGAATCACACCTAATAAAATAAAGAATTGTATATAAATTTTGTACATTAAAAAAAAAAAACAATATGAGTTAATAAATGTAACATTTTTATAAAATCACTCTTATTATATTGTTATAATCTAAAAGGTGTGTAGGTAATATTTATTAGATATAAAGTTGGTAAAAGTTAATTAAAATTATATTAAAGATAAAAAATATAGTTAAAAAAACATTTATTTTAAAATAGAAGATATAGTTGTAATGATTAAATTTTAATTAAAATTTAACTTTTATTTTAATCATATATAATAAATAATTGAGATGTACTAATTATATTGACATTATATTAAAGACAATGCACTAAAAATATAAAATAATTTTATAATATTACTTAGTACAGATTCGTCATTAAACTATCTCAGATAATTAATTTAAAATTATTAGTGTGATTTGACATAATCCAACATGGTGATTAGTTGAAAAGTTTAGACTCTTTATATATACTTTCTCTATTATATTAAAAAACTGATCTTTATTGATATGTTTAAATTATTTAATCTTAATATTCATAATAAATACATACCTGAAAATCCGATGATTTAACCGCAACGGAATTTAATGATTTGATTTCATCCGCCTAAGAATCCTGAACTTTGTAACCGTCTAACCACTGATAATGGCAGCCACGCCACCTGTCCCGTCTTTTCCGGAAACAACCAAATCTCTCAACCGACTCCCACGTCTTCTCTCTTCCAATTTCCGTTACAGTTTCAGCGCAAACTGCAGCTTCGAGAATCCCCGCAATTCCACAATTGAGCATTTCTCAATCATGAACAGAGATTCGATTCACAACAGCACTACCAATTCTTCATTCTCTTCTTCGTTGGTCTCTGCTTCTTCTTCTTCAGGCTCTCAACTCAATTCGAAGCACTCGAAGAAGGTTGTTCTCTTTTATTCCGCTGAAACCAAATCGCTTGCTTACAATATTGCCTCTGAATCTGATGCCATTGAACTCCGATCCATCTCTTGGGGGTTCGTAATCCTTCATTTTCTTACTCTTTTTCACTTGCATTCTTTTCTTACTCTTACGACTTATTTGAGTTTATAACATACGTTGTGTGGCACTGTTTGGGAGAATTAATCAAAACAACTTATAACATTTTTCATAAATTTTTTTGAACTTATTTTTGTAGAATCTTTAAGATAGCTAATGAAAACAACTTATAACATATATAAAAACAATTTAAATTTATTTAATCTTTTGTTTTAAATATAGCTTATGCGAGCTAATTCATAAGTGCTTATTTTGATAAGCACTTGTGCTATAAGTTGCAAATAAGTTGTTTATCCAAACATATTTTGTTATGAGAGTAATATAGAATTGGAACTGTTGAGATACTGCATTTAAGATACTACATTATGAATAATAACCTTATACTTGAGCTGAGATCAAGGTTTTAAATAACACTCACGTCGCGTAAAGGCTTTCGCAATTCGGTCGGTACAAGTGTTGCGATACGAATTGCGGTCGTTGCAGTGTGAATTAAGTTCAATTTCTTTTTCATCATTAAAACTAAATGAATAATGGTATCAGTATCGACACTTTCTTATACCGTTTTGTCGTACTCGCGCCTGTGTTCGCGGTAACAGACCATTTTTTAAAACCTTACCTGAGATTTTGAGATTTAGATTTATTGAAATGCTGTTGCTATGGTACATTGATTATGTATTTTAGCTTGTTGGTGTTTTTGAGTTTAGTTTGTTTAATGGTTTCACTGAAATGCTTTATGAAATTGAAAACTTCAGCAAGTTTCCTGACGGCTTCCCCAACATTTTCATTCCCAATGCTCAAGGCATTCGCGGACAGCATGTGGCTTTTCTGGCTTCATTCAGTTCTCCAGCTGTGATTTTTGAGCAGATTCCTGTTATTTATGCCTTGCCGAAACTGTTTGTTGCCTCATTTACACTTGTGCTTCCATTTTTTCCGACCGGAACTTCTGAAAGAATGGAGGATGAAGGGGATATCGCCACCGCTTTTACTTTGGCCAGGCTTTTGTCAAACATACCGATTTCTAGAGGAGGACCAACAAGTTTGGTCACATTTGACATTCATGCTTTGCAGGTGTGCTATTGGTAGAGTTGATTTCTACAGTTGTTCTAGGTGTGTGTTTGGGTGAATGTTTGTCATTTGTGATTTTGAATGAAATAATGATTTAGAACTTGGTGTAAATTTTTATTCCTAACACAAAACTACATCTTATCGTTGCTAATGAGACAGAGTTTCAGAGTCAAAATCAATTTTTATTCAACAAAACAATGTTTGAATTTGAATTTTTTCCTTCCCGAAACCAATGCTGATAGTTTCCCGTGAAACCATACATAGACTTTGTTGCTCCATATGTCATTCTTTATATCATGAAATTCCTGCCCTTACTTATTGATGATTTGTTTTAATTCAGGAGAGATTCTACTTCGGTGATAACATTTTACCTTGCTTTGAGAGTGGGATACCGTTGCTTAAAAGAAGGCTCCAAGATCTGCCTGATTCTGACAATGTTAGGCTTTCACTTATACTTAATTCTTCCCTTTGCGGCTGTGCTGTTTATTTTTCTTTTTCAAATACTGTTCTGATTTTCCCTTGCCTACTTGTTGTTACGTAAAATACTTTGATCTTATAATTTCGCTCCAATCAACTAAACAAATATCCCTTTGTTTAAATATTGCATCTAGTATTTTCCCTGTTAGTCGGAACTCAATACCCTTGATTAATCTTTTATAGTTTCAACTTAGACTGTAACAACAAGCTTATATTTTTTAGATATCGATTGAAAAATTGAATGAGGTTGATTACTTTCACATTATCTCATATCAATGTAAATTCTGATTTCTTGTTTCAGATATCGGTTGCTTTTCCTGATGATGGGGCCTGGAAACGGTTTCATAAGCAATTGCAGCATTTTCCAACGGTATTTCATAGTTTTAATCTAACAATGTTTCCCAAATTTTGTTGAAGTCATGAATATAACACTGGTACTAGTCTAGAAGCTACCAGTGTGAAATTGTACTAACTTGTAGTGACTGTTCTGTCTGATAGTACTTACACGATGCATATGTAGGTAGTTTGTGCAAAGGTTCGCGAAGGAGATAAACGAATAGTTCGAATTAAAGAGGGAGATCCTAAGGGTCGGCATATTGTGATTGTTGATGATTTGGTTCAGTCAGGTGGAACCCTGATAGAATGCCAGGTATGAAACATCACTGTAAACCAATTTCTACATTAGTCGAAAATTGGGAATCTCACACTTATAATAGAAATTTGAAATCCTGTTTTTTCTCGGTAACCTGTAAATTTGTCATTTTCCAGAAAGTTTTGGCAGCTCATGGAGCAGCAAAGATAAGTGCTTATGTGACTCATGGCATTTTTCCAAATAAATCATGGGAACGTTTTGGGCATGATAATGGGGGTAATGCTTGCTCCCCTTTGTTCATTAATCTATTTTTATTTGGAAACATGTTAACCCAATTTCTTACATTATTTTTGATATTCCGTGCTTAGGGAACCCAGAAAGTGCATTCACCTACTTCTGGATCACAGACTCATGCCCCTTAACAGTGAAGGAGGTGATGCATAAGGCACCATTTGAGGTTCTTAGCCTAGCAAGCTCTATATCAGCCAGTCTTCAAATCTGATAGGAATGTAATATTATAATTTCATCAAAATAAAATGGACACAAGAAGAGACATGGTTAAGGTTATTAGTAGAAATAATAGTGAGAGTTTTAGTTGGTATCTTTTAATTCGCGGCTTATAGGCATCTAGAACTTCCAATTGAATAAAAGCCGGTTTATTTGGTTTATTCTTGTTGCTGTTTCCCCTCTCAAAAATAAAACAGTTTGATTAAAATGATTTATAATATTTTTTTCTATATTACTTGCTGTAAATACTTGAAAAACAAACTCCAAAGAAAAATTAAACAAGAAAAAGAAATCATGTATCATTAATATATCACACTATCATAAGTCATAACAAAAAAATAAGAAGAAAAAAAATTAAATCAAACATCATGACAGTTTTCACATACATAGGTTAATGAACAACACACATTTAGTTGTTAGTGGCCCTACAAGTTGTCCTCACTTCACCATCATTTCCAGTAAGAACATTTAAAGCACCCATCTTATCCATAGCATCGGCAAATCTCTTTTGCCACAAACCATTCTCAGCTGCCATCCTCGCAACAATAGGAATTGTTCTAGGATCATTAAGCAAATTAGAATCTGTAACCAAGACCGTCTTGTTCTTTGCCACCATATTCTTGTAAAACAAGTTATCAAGCTTTGTTGGTGTCTCATCGAAATTCACAGTTGGGTTTCTAAATAGCGGTGTCCCAGCATTCTTACAGATACCTTGAAACTCCTTAACAACTGGACCTGTTAGCGTAGGGTCGGGCTTCCTCGTGTTTTCGTAATTAAAAATCCTTTCCATAAAAACATCACAATGAGCCGAACCAATTGAATGTGCACCGAGTAAGATAACCATTTCTTCAACTGTGAAACCTTTCTTTATGAAGAGTGAAACCATTTTTTCCATTGACCAATTAGGCTGTGGGAGATTGTTGTCTTCCACGATGGATGCGAGAGAAACGAGCGAATCTCTGCGGCCGCCAAGAGGTGCTCTACGAGGTAAACCAGCAAGGTGCATTCCTTCATTGATTGAGAATGCTAATGTGTCTGAGCATGACACTATTCCTGGACATTGTTCTTCTAGCTTTTCTTTTATGTCATCAACTATGTCAGCTCCTTTGAGAAGTTGACCATTAAACATTGAAGTTTTCTCTACTTTGTCTCCTGTTGGTGAGTAGTCTAGCAAGATCGATGCATCACATCCCTGTTTTTTTCATCATAACCAAGCATGATTTAGAACATAGATCATATAGTATGGTTTAACATTTGTTCTCTCATAGTAATGAATATACAAAACATAATGATGGTTGGAGTATGGAAAAGCAAAGCTTACAACGACGAAACAGTCATGAAATTGAAGACGAAGGAGTTGAGCAACTGCCTCTGGATTAATCTTAACACTTTCCGCAAGAGCGTCAGCAACGATTTTCTCAGCATTGGGACAAGTTTGGGTATAGAATCCTAGCTTAAGTTTAGCTCTACCATCAGTCGCAGCATTTGCAATTAGCTTTTCAGCTTTAAAAACCATATCGTCTGCCTTTCCATCGCCAAACCTTGCCTTTCCCTTTTCTGAACCAAATATTGGTAGTGGTTGGACATGTTCTGGATTATCATTTTGTGCTTCATCATTATTTCCAAGACCAAAGTCAAAAAGTGGTAAAGCTATAGAAGGAACAATAACCAAGTTAAACAAGAGAAGTGTCACAAGTATGATCCGTGCCATTTTCATTTTAAATATTGAAATGGATGTTCAAGGTTTACACCGAAGAAGAACAAAGGTAAGGGAACCTTTATATAATCAAATGTGTTTGTTATTATTATCTATAGACAGGTTTCTAATAGTTTGATTGAGGTGGTAGCCATAGCCAGCTCTAATAGTTTATAGATGTTGGTTATATATAGTGAGTCCTAAATTTTATTGGTTGTTTTCTTATCCCTTGGAATAGGAAACCAAGTTTAGCAACTCATGCAGCTTTTTAAACCTGTGTTTTTTTAGATATCTTAACCAAAATATAGTTAAAAAATATATATACACGCTATTGTAATGATGGATCTAAATATTTGTTGCAGTGGAGGCAATAAATAGTTATGATATTTTTGTAAAAGAAAAATATTTGATTAAAGGCTCAAATTAATCTTGAGAGTATTATAATTAATTTTTCCAAGCTCCCATGAAATTAACTATACATATTAATGTAAATTTATTTATTCATTTATTATAAATTTATATTTTAACATTCCAATATTTTTATGGTCAATTTAATATAGATTTTTAAAAATTATTTAAGATTTATCACTTTCAATGAAAAAAATAAGTCTTATGATAAAATATTAAAAATATTATTAAAATTAATATAAAAATAATAAATTCATGTTTAAACGAGTTCATTCAATAAAAACATAATAAATATAAATTTTCACTCACATATATAATTAATAAGAACCACACCTAAAAAATTGTATCTAAATTTTGTCTTTCATAACAAACCATTCATTATTTTTATTAGGGTTTTCTACTTTATTATAGAAATCTCTATGCCCTATCTCATAACTATTAGTCTCTTAATATCTTAAATATCCTCTTAATAATCTTTTTGCAATTCTCATTACTCCACTTTCAACATTTAAAGTTTATATATATATATATATATTTTACTTCAATATCAGAGAAATCAATTAATTTTATTTATAGGTGCATTCATTCATAATTAGTATTTAAAATTAGAATTTTATTTGTTTTAATTTCTTTTCAACAATTTTTTAAGGATTAAGGACAAAAGTCCAAAAGAAAGAGATTATACAATTATACAAACTAGTATTTTGCACACTTAGTACTTTCATTTTAGCAAGATAATCCGCACAATTGTTGACTTTTCGATAAAATATAAATAATTCGAGACTCTAAATTACTACCTCCGTTTTTTATTGTAAGTCGTTTTTGACTTTTCATACGTATTAAGAAAAATAATTATTGTTGTATGAAAATGAGAAATTATGAAGGTTTTTACAAAATTATCCTTCATTAATGACATGTAGAAGATAAATTTACATAATTAAATGGAGAGAGACTAATAAATATTTAAGGATATAATAGGAAAAATATCATTAATTGTTCATTAGAATTGTGAAGTGACTTATATTGTGGTACAATTTTTTTTCTAAAACGACTAATAATAAAAAACGGAGGGAGTAGTATTTATCAAGAATCTCTTAATATGTTTTGCATTTGCATGGGAGTGAAATTTTATATTTATTTTTGTATTTTAATAAAAAAAAACATTTTAATGTTAACATGATGGCAATTGCATTGGTGGAGAATCTTCTTTATCATCTTTGAAATTACTTTTTGTCCTCAGTAAATTAAAAAACCACTACATTTTTTAAGATAATATTTCGGAGATGAATATTCGAATTCTATGTGGAGTAAATTCGAAAATAAATCTCTGAATTCTTGTATGTATGGTTTTTGCAGAATCAATTTACTAAGATTGTAGTTTTTTAAATACAAAAATTAATTTTAATTCGATTAACATTGCAATTATTTGTTTCAAAGGTTAATAAAAACAAATATCACATAATCGAGTAATGTGTTAGTTAATCATAAAGACTATCATAGTGCAAAAATTATTCTCCAAGTCGATGAAAAGTATACAAAATATAATCAAATGCATACTCTATAGAGTATGTCTAATCCTAACACCCTGGTGTTGCACCCTAAAATTTTCCCTCTTCATTTTACTTTTGTTTATATGGTTTATGTTTCATCATACTCATACATGCACCATGATGGGATCAAGTGTTAGAACATAGTTTGGTTCTAATCATATCTTAGAGTTTTAATGATAAAAAGTGAAATAAATTTGGTATAATAGATATGATACTCTGATGTATACTGTTTTCATTTCAGATAAGAGTTCTGACTTAAGAATTCAAGAATATAGAAATATCAAATTATGCTGAGCAAACAAGTATTAGAAGTTCTAATGAAGAATAGAACTTCTAGTCACGCACGCTGAAAGCAACTTCTGAAGGAAGCATGCTAAACGCAACCTCTGATAGAAGCACCAAAGAATATTCTGATTAGAAGATGTTTTGAACAAGGCTTACAAAAGATCATGAAGTATCAATACGTCATCTTCTAAGACAGAGTCTGCTACAGTGACGTTACCCTACTAAGCTAAGACGACTGAAGTACTTGAGTGGTTCAACTCTCTAGGCACTTGAAGAAAAAAAAGCACGTGAAATTAAACATGCTTAATTACGCTTTCCAGTAACCAAGACACGCAAATGTTGCAACTGAAAAATTCTAGAAGCTCTATATATAGTGCAACATTCAAAGAAGCAATTTAACAATTCATTCAGAGAGAACTTATGCTGGCAAAATTAAAATCATTATTCTGTTAAGTTTATTTCTAAGTTCTTGAGCTAAAATACCTTGTGTAAAAATCACTTTTGTGATAAAGCTTTTTAGAAGAAATTATATACATTTTGTCTAGAAGTTCTTGAGTAATTGTTCCTTGAGAGACCAGTTGGGTCAGATTTCTCAGGAGGGCTAGGGCTAGTTGAGTTTTAAAGGTGTTAGTCACTTACAGTTGGCTTGTGCATTGTTGTTAGTTACAACAGTTGGTTGTGCAGCTGTAATCTTTTGATTATAGTGGATTAATTCCTCGTTGAGATAGGCGAAATTACCTTGACGGGTGAATTGGAGTAGTTTGAGTTTCAAACGAACTAAGATAAAAATCCTTGTGTGTTTAGTGTGTTGTTAAGTAAAAGAAAAAATTAAAAGGGAAAAACTTATTCAACCCCCCTCCCCCATTCTAAGTGTTTTCTAAGCCTTCAATTGGCATCAGAGCTCTTGGTTTTGGGTGCAAACACTTAACAGTGTCAGATAAAGATCCAGAACACCCAGTAGACAAGGACGAAAATAAGATAGAAAGAAAAGAAAAGAACAAAACACAGAAAGTGGATTTTAAGAATCATCACAAATCAAGAAATATTCTGCTGAATGCCATTTCAAAAATGGAGTATGAAAAGATTACCAATAGAGACTCCACACATGATATTTTTGAGTCACTCAAAATGTCACATGAAGGAAATGCTCAAGTCAAAGAAACTAAAGCTCTGGCGCTTATCCATAAATATAAAGCATTCAAAATGGAGGAAAATGAATCCATTGAGGCAATGTTCTCAAGGCTTCAAACCTTAACTGCTGGTCTGAGAGTGCTAGATAAAGGATATACCAAGGTTGATCATGTAAAGAAAATCATCAGAAGCTTACCCAAAAGATGGGCACCAATGGTGAGAACCTTCAAAGTTTCAAAAGATCTGAACGCTATATCCTTAGAAGAACTTATCATCGCGCTGAGGAGTCATGAAATAGAGCTTGATGAATTTGAGCCCCAGAAGAAAGGTAAGTCAGTTACTTTGAAATCTACTAAAAAATTTGATGTAAATGCTTTTCAGGCTGAGGAAGAAAGCTCTGAAGATTCAGAGTCAGAAGAAGATGAGTTATCTATGCTTTCCAGAAGGATAAACCAAATGTGGAAGCACAAGCAAAAGAAGTTCAGAAACCACAGAAGATATGAAGATAGAGAATATTCTGGACACAAGAAGTTCAGTAAAAGAAACATCACGTGCTATTAATGCGAAGAACCTGGCCATTTCAGAAGTGAATGTCCCAAGCTGCAGAGAGAAAATCCCAAGAAAAGGTTTGAAAAGAAGAAAGGAATGATGGCCACATGGGACGACTCAGAATCTTCTAAAGCTGAATCTGACTCAGAAGATGAGCATGCCAACCTAGCTTTCATGTTCACAACAGAAGATGACTCAGGCTCTGAATCAGAACCTTATGAGGTATTTTCTGAATTTATTCGTGCTGAACAGGTAGATAGTCTATCATAACTTCTAGAAAACAATAGTCAACTCAAGATCAAATACAAGAAACTTAAAAAGAGTCTTGTATCTGAAATTGAGCAGCTTAAAGCAGAAAATGCTGAACTGAAAGAAAATAACATAAAACTCAAAGATGATTTTCAAAAAGTTCAAACAATCTCTAGTTCAGATACTGCTTCAAGTTCAAAAGATATTCTTAAAGAATAGGACTATAGCTTTCAGAAATTCCTTACTAAAAGCATAGATAGAAGCAAAATGGCTTCAATGATCTATGGAGTTAGTAGGAACAACAGAAAGGGTATTGGGATATGAAACTCCCAGAGGGAAAGAAATGTATCAACCCAAATCTGTTGATAAAATGACTATCACATACAAACCACTGTACAAACAGTTCAGTTATGGTCACACACATGATATAAAATACACATCTCATTCTGAAATATTTCATGTTAAACCAAGGTTCAAACAGAACCTCAGAAACTCTAACCAGAAAGGACTCAGAAAGATATGGGTACCTAAGGAAAAAATAATTTATGTTGTAGATGTCCTTAACAGTGAGATTGAAACACCAATCATGGTACTTGGACTCTGGCTGCTCACGACATATGACGGGAAGAAATTCTATGTTCCAAAGCCTAGAACTTAAATCTGGAGGTGAAGTAAAATTTGGAGGTAACCATAAGGGAAGAATCATTGGTTCTAGAACCATTGGAAATGGTAACCTTCCCTCTATCTCTAATATTCTGTTAGTAGAAGGATTAATGCATAACTTATTGTCCATAAGTCAATTAAGTGACAATGGTTATGACACTATATTTAATCAAAAGTCATATAGAGTTGTAAGTCAAAAGGATGGGTCAATCCTCTTTTCTAGCAAGAGAAAGAACAACATATACAAAATTAATCTTTTTGATTTAAAATCACAAAATGTAAAATGTCTTCTGTCAGTAAATGATGAACAATGGGTCTGGCACAGAAGATTGGGACATGTTAGCATGAGAAAAATTTCTCAAATTAACAAACTCAATCTGGTCAAAGGACTTCCAAATTTGAAGTTCAACTCAGAAGTTCTGTGTGAAACTTGTAAGAAGGGAAAATTTTCAAAACCCTTTTTCAAATCTAAAAATGTTATTTCTTCCTCTAGGCCATTAGAACTTCTGCATATTGATCTATTTGGACCAGTGAAAACTGTATCCATTAGAGGCAATAAGTATGGATTGGTCATTGTAGATGACTACAGCAGATGGACATGGGTAAAGTTCTTAAAACACAAGGATGAGTCAAATTCTGTGTTCTTTGACTTCTGTTATCCATTAGCCAATAAGCTTCATCCCCTGGAAGGAAAGCAATGGATTCTAAAGATGTTAAAGCAACAATGCTACACATTCTGAAGACCACTAAAGAAGAGAGAAAATAAAGAAGATTTCATCAAGATGTTATTCAACTTCTGATCACATACATCTTGATTTAAATAGAAGAAGTAATGAGTTGTTACTCGTAGCTTGCTCAAAGTAGAAGAAGACTACAAGATGTTATTCTACTTTCAATCAAATACATATTAGTAGATCTCAGAAGAATTAAGGAGTTGTTGCTCGGATCTTGCTAAACAAGAAGATAAAGAAGAATACTACAAGATGCTACCCAAACTTCTGATCATATACATCTTTGTAGAACATTTAATGAACACTAGAGTTGTTGCTCCTAGAGTGTTTCTGTCCATATCTCTTCATGTAAATTATTTTAACACTTGAGTTTTTGCTCGAAGAAGTGTTAAACAATATGTGCTTAAAACACTTGTGTAATCTGCTTAGAAGAAACACCCATGTAAACACAAGATCACCATCAACTGTTGTTGATTGATTCCTTGAGAGACTTGGTGAAGTCGAGTCTCAAGAAGATGATGGTTGCGATTATTATGGGAAATCCTGATAGGAGATCTTGTGGGATCAGATTCTGTTGGGTCAATCATAGTCATATCTCAAAGGGGACTGAGTGAACGTTAGTCTTATGAGATCACTGATGGATATCATTGTGAGGAAAACCTGATAGGAGATTCTGAGGAATCAAATTCTATTGGGTTAATGAACGTTATATCTGGTTGGATCACTGAACATGTCATTATGCGTTAGTCACCGGCGGTTGCCCGTGCAAGTGTAATTAGTTTGGTTATAGTGGATTAAGTCCTTGGATAAGGAGAAATCATCCTTGCGGTGATGGAAATGAGTAGCCTAGTTTATGGCGATACTGGATAAAATACTTGTGTCATTTTATCTTCATTGTCTTTCTTGCAACTATCATTTGAGCGCTTAGATTTTCTAAGGGGAATGTTTTCTATGAACACAATTCAAACCCCCTTTTTAAAATAAAAATAAAGAGTTTTGGGATAGAAATTAGAGGGCGCGTAATGGAATTTTCCACAAAATTACCAAAATTACATGACTGAACCAAGCATTATTAAACCTAAAGGGTTTAGGCTCCCAATCGCACCCTCTAGAAAATGAAGAAGAAGATGAATGGATGATGAAGATGAATGGACAATGAATAAGTTGGTGAAGATGATGATGGTCATATGTTACTAATAAAAATGTTGATGAACATATTTTGTTTCGAAATTTCATGTTTCAGAATTTTCTTCAACATGGACGCTTGTTTCAAGAGGTCTCGCTTTAGTGTGGACGCCTCAAGTGAGCTTGCGTGTTGAGGAAAAGTTGCAGACTATTTGTTTCGAGTGAGATTGAGTGTTGAGAAAAAGTGATAGACGATTTGTTTCGAGGGAGCATGGTAGTAATGATATTTGATTACATAAGTTTCGTTTAGAGGGTGATGAGTTATGTTTGGTTTGATTTGATTTCATAATAGAATAAGGATTTTGTGGAATTTACAATGTAAGTTAGTTTTTCTATCGGTCAATTGGTCTCATCGAAGGGATAACTAATATTTTTTCTATTAGTTTAACGTGCCAACCGAGGGGATAGATAAAATGAATTATTCAATACATTTCGTATTAACTAAAGGAGTACATAAAGTCCATTTTTTAAATAAAATTAAAGAGTTTTAGGAGAGAAATTAGAAGGTGCGTGATAGTTTTTTTCTCCATCGGTTCAGTTGTCAATCATGAGAAAAGATAAAATGAATTGTTCAAAATTTTGAAAATATAACTGCATTTTTTTCACCTCGATTAAATTTTTAATCTATATAAAATCTCTAAGAAAATATAATTTTATTGTAGTCACTCTCTCTAATCTCTATTTTAAGAAGATAATTTTTTTTTTGATTTATTATATAACAAATGTATTTTATCTATTATATACTTAAAAAATTTAAAAATAATTTTTTAATGATAAAAACTAGAGGAAATATTAACTTACTTAGAGTATTAGTTTCGATCACCTTAAAAGCTCATATGACTAACAATTAGATTCTTATAATATTTATTGTTTTGAATAAGTTACTAAATCTTCGAATCAAGATGCATTGACATAAAGAGATATAATTTAAGATAACCCTCAAGATTACCACAAATTTTTCTTTATAGCATCACATTCAAGCTATATTCTTGACATGTGTCTGCACAACACTAACACTTGAGTTTATATATATATATATATATATATATATATATATATATATATATATATATATATATATATATATATATATATATATATATATATATATATATATATATATATATATATATATATATATATATATATATATCATTTTCACTTATTATTAATATTTACATGTAAGAATTATAATTATATTGGTATTTATCATCTCTACGTTTTTGTCTGTCTTTCATAGTTTATTTCAGCTCACTATAGTTTATTGACATTTACAGTTCTGTTGAAGAAAAATGATACAGTATAGTTGACCAGTGATGGCAGCGCAATGTTCTAGCTTTTTTATTTGATGGATTTTGTTTATAGTTTTTGTTTTCAACTAGATTTCATTTGGCCATTATTGCCGTCCAAGATCCCACAAAAGATGCCCCATCCTTTGATTACAAGTAGTATAGTCACAAAAAATGAATTTTATATAATAATCAACATCATCACAAGGTAAATATCATACTCAATATATTTTTATCATATATAATAAAATTATATAGATAAAATAGATATATAAGATAAATAAACCACTACACCTTTTTAAATGATAAAATCAACCATTTTAAAAATTATATCTATTAATCTAAAAGACAAAATATTGTTATATATGAAATCTTTGGACTTTCGATAAAAGATTTATATTCTTTAGTGTTAAAAAGTAAAAAAAAATCAAAGATAAATAGTATGATATAGATTGTCGGAATATGATTTCTAGTATTTGGCCACTTTATTTGAACTTTTTTAAGAACTTTCTATTTATTATATAGAAAAATCTTTTACCACTTACTTGAGCGGCTTTAAAAACTTCTTATTTGTTACATGATAAATTCTTTGATACTCAAACTCATCAATAATGAAAAAAATTAAATCAAATCCACACGTACATATTTTATGTGGTCAGTCAAAAAATTTATAAATATATATTTTAGTAGTAAAAATATATTAAATATGACATTCCTAATAGAGTCATAAAATAATAATGTGTTTACCATATTTCACAACTATTAGAAAGTCTAAAAGAAAAAGGGTCACTATAGTTACATAAATAATAAGTAGTCTAAGCGACTTTGTGATGTTTTTGTTTCTTGAAGAAGCTACATCCATATATGAAGACAAATTCACTTTTTTCTTCACTATGGAATTAGAACATTCATACACATGATCAAAACTATGGCTTGTTCTCCAATTCAACTTCTTTCACTTCTTCTCCCTCTTCTATTATCTTCATACATAACAGGTGTTTTCACCTTTGAAGTTTCAATAAAAAACACTTACATAGAACCTTTTAAATGTTCTACAAAGATCAGAACATGCAATGCATCACTCTACCATATAAACTACAATCACAACATAGAACAACTAGCCGATTTTTACTCCGTTGATCCTTCCCAAATCAAACCGATAATCCGTAGCACAAAACAAGATTACCTTATAAATGTGCCTTGTTCTTGCCAAGACACCATTGACCTTTACGGTTATTTCTATGACACAAACTACAAAGTGAGTCCTAATGAGAGTTTTATGAATATTAACAACCTTGTTTATAGTGGTCAAACTTGGCATGTCAATGAAGATTTGGTTGCAAATGAGAATGTAACAATACATATTCCTTGTGGATGTTCAGAACTTGAGTCACAAATTGTTGTTACATATACTGTTCAGCAAGGTGATACACCAACATCAATTTCTCTTTTGTTAAATGCTAATATTGATGGCATGGTGAAAATGAATGAAATTTTGGGTCCTAACCCAACATTCATTGATATTGGTTGGGTTTTATATGTTCCTAAGGAATTAAAAGGGTCACCAATTTCCAATGGAAAAGGTAAGTTTTCTACAATAACCTCTTCAAGTTCATTAACACAGACAACAGATGGAGATACAGACAAATACCTCAATATTAAGCACTCTAATTATTTTTGTTGTTTTGGTTTTTGGTTATTTGCAGAAAAGAAACACAAATGGGTGATAATTATTGGTATCTTAGTGAGTGTGACATTACTTTCAATTATTACCTTGGTGGTTTTCATTCTCAGAAGAAATAAAGGCTATGGAAGTAGCAAAAGTGATCCAAAAACTTTCTCTAAAAGATCACTTGCCAATAGAACTATTTCTCTAAGGAATCAAGAATTTCATAAAGAGTATATGGAAGGTAACTTAAGGACTATTTGGTTTGAGAGAACATTTTTTTATTTTCGTTGTGTTTTCAATATTTTGTGTACAAATATTGGCACAGATGCAACACAATTTGATTCAGAAAGGCCAGTGATTTATGATTTTGAGGAGATTGAAGATGCTACAAATAATTTTGATGAAACTAGAAGGATTGGAGTTGGTGGATATGGCACTGTCTATTTTGGAATGCTAGAAGATAAAGTAAGAAAATCTTGCATAGATTCTTTAATGATGATTAATGTTTAATAATACAATCATATTTCTTAATGTGGTAACTAGAAGTTGGACATTAATATAGCTATTTTAACTTTCAGGAAGTTGCTGTGAAGAAAATGAAGTCTACCAAATCCAAAGAGTTCTATGCAGAACTCAAAGCCTTATGCAAGATTCATCATATTAACATTGTATGTAACATTGATCTTTGACATAGTCTTAATATAGGAATTTGACACGCATTCACGTGGTCAACAGATCTACTATCATTGAATCGAGATCGGGACATTCAAATATCAACTTCGTATTTTAGATTTTACAAATAATCATAACTGCATTGGAATTTAGACTGTTAGATCTCAATTGAACTGACCGTGTGAATGTGTGAGATTGATTATGACATATCCTCCAAATCCATGTTGGATTATATTATAAATGTAATTAATCACATTGTTTTAGGTGGAGTTGTTGGGATATGCAAGTGGAGATGATCACCTTTATTTGGTGTATGAGTATGTTCCTAATGGATCTCTAAGTGAACACCTTCATGATCCACTATTAAAAGGTACTATATTGATTACTAACATAATATAATCTTTGTATCGTTAAGCTAAATCAGTTGATATTTATGCAGAGACATCTGATTAAGATGTCGGGGATTCAAACCCGCGACATTTCATTTATTCACCTTTAAGAGATGAAATTTCAGTTACTAAGCTACTCAATAAAAATAAAAAATCTCTTGAAAAATTCTAAAACTATGGCTATTGAAATAGGTCACCAGCCTCTTTCTTGGTGTGCAAGAGTTCAAATTGCACTTGATTCAGCAAAAGGTATTGAATACATACACGATTACACCAAGGCGCGATATGTGCACCGTGATATAAAGACTTGTAATATTCTTCTCGATGCCAAGCTCAGGGCAAAGGTACGTTTTATACATTACATGTCTATGTCTGTGTCATGTGTCAGTCTTTCATACAATCAAAACAAATCATTTATTTGTCTATGATTTGAAAAACAGGTAGCCGATTTCGGACTTGCAAAGCTTGTGGAACGAACCAACGATGAAGAATTTTTAGCAACAAGACTTGTTGGAACACCAGGCTACCTTCCACCTGAGTAGGTTTCGTGCTATTATTGATATGATAAAACTTAAGCTGAGAAAATAACTCTTTGGTTGCATTTTTTTCTCTCCTTTTAGATCGGTGAAGGAGCTTCAAGTGACGATAAAAACCGATGTATTTGCATTTGGCGTGGTTCTGAGTGAGTTGATAACCGGAAAACGCGCATTGTTTCGTGACAACCAAGAAGCTAATAATATGAAATCACTTATTGCAGTTGTAAGTACTTACTGTAATAGAATTCATTAACAATAGAAAGAAAGAAAGAAAAAAACAGTTGATAAATATTTGTTGGAATGAATTTCAGGTAAAGAAAATATTTCAAGATGATGAGCCTGTGCGTGCTTTAGAAGAAGCTGTAGATGGAAATCTTCTACGTAGTTATCCTATTGAAGATGTGTACAAGGTGTTACATTCATTCACATATTCATACAAAAATTTGATTATGAAAAGTGTGAGATTAATGTGAATATTATTATTAATTAATTGTTGAGATGGTTGATGATGTTACAGATGGGAGAATTATCACATTGGTGTTTGAGTGAGAATCCAGTGGACAGACCAGAAATGAAAGAGATTGTTGTGGTGTTGGCAAAGATTGTAATGTCTTCAATAGAATGGGAAGCGTCACTAGGTGGGGATAGTCAAGTTTTCAGTGGTGTATTTGATGGAAGATGATGAGGGTGTACATAGAGGTTTTGCTAGAATATTAATGATTTCTTGTGCTGAAATTTTGTAAATGCCAATTAAAAGGATTTCTTTTTCTCTCAATTTTTATTATGGCTATCGCAGCCGCTAACAACATTATATATTACTAAAACATATAGAAATATATGTATTTGAGGGGACTTAATTAAATATTGGTCTTTTACATCTTGCTTACATATGGCAGAATAACAAGCCACTCGAGATTATATAGACATCATTGGCAAAATAAATTTAATAATTCCGGGGTGCGGACGGGTTTCAAAATCCCCGATGACACTTTAGAGTTAGAGCAGGGATCGAGAAAGTAGGTTTTTTCTTATGGATTCTCCGACTCCGATCATATTATTTAATTTTTATATTTTATATATTATATAATCTATAATTATATAATTTTACAAAAAAGTAATGTATTAGAAAATAAATAGTCATTATTGGATCATTTTATTTTTATGTTTTATTGTGTAATATATTGTTTTACTATCCAAGTGTCCAACCCAATAAAAATGCACTCAATATATAGAATGTACACACCGTCTCCTCATTGTCTTTTCTCTATTATCTTCGTCTTCTCCATTCATCATCTCCTTTGTTGTCATCATCATTACAACAACCACTTTCATTTGTCCATTGTGCTAATGACAACCACTTTCATTTGTCCATTGTGCTAATGATAATCACTCTTCAAATTCAATTTACTATCATTAGTAACATATTTTTCATTCAATTAATAAATTAGTAGTTATGGATTTTCCACACTCCCACCTAACCAATCACTTGCAGTGGACGACAGCGATATTGTGATAGTAAATTAGGAGAAGCGTGGTAGCAAGTTATCTTTTTTTATAAAAAAAGTGTTAGCAAAAATAAGATTTTTTTTGTTATTGATGTAAGCTATATTTTTTTTTAAAAGATGCAAAAATATGCAAAAAAATTTTAAAAGGAAAAAATAACGAAATATTAGTTAATGGTTACATTTGAACTTGATCATGATACTTTTAGTCAATTGCATGAGTCAGTGGAATAAGAACCATTTGTGTTTTTGATTTAGTTATGTGCAAAAAAATCTCAATGTATTTTGAAAACTTTGAAAAATTGAGATTTAATGTGTATGATTCGAATCAAACAAATCAAGCACATTTCCTGATTCAAACCAAAATAAATAGAGGCAAACCAAAACTTGTTTAAACACTTTGATTCGAATCAAAATTTACCCATAATTCAAATCAAATATTTTATGGTCACCTCTGCTTGATTTGATTTGAATCAGACTTTACACATAATTCGAATCAATTTTTTTTTTAATATTTTCCATTTGGCCCTGTTGCGGTTGATTCAAATCAAGGGGGTCTTTGATTCGAAACTGAGGATATGTGCTTAATTAATCTCGTGAGGATATGTGCTCCTACCCCTAACTATGAAACCCTTGTGCATGAATGGTTGGTATATGGACCAAATTATTAGGGTTATGGTTAATCAAAACAAACTAGGGCTTTGATCAACCTCATGAGAATGGTCATGCCCATCCCCAACTATGAGACCCTTTTTGGCTTACGAGCCAAGATGAGAAATGGAATTGTTTGTGTCAAGTGTGTGAAGTGTACAAATGTGAATAAAACGTGCAAGCATGCAAGAGGCGAGTAGATAATTAACACACAATACATGTCTAAATCATTAAATAATTGTTAGAATATATCTTTTTTATTTGGTAAGAATTAATTAATAATTTAATAAATAATTACCAAATAAAAATTATAGTAAACTAATAATTATCTAATACAAAACAATTTTTTTTTTTTTGCATTTCTCATAACATGCCAAAATAAATTAATAAGCAAGATAGAAATAAATAAATAACACAAATTAAAAAGAGAAGGAATTAGAGATATTGGGCATGCATTAGCAGAATCTGGGGGTGTAATAAGAAGTCCAGCAAGAAACTTTAGGCCCAAATAAAGGGCAGCCCAGTAGCTCCTGAATAATCTAGCGCGGGTAGCTTCTGGGAACATGCCATGGATGTGCACTCTGGTGCATTGAATGACATAGTAGCCACTAGATCAGATGAGGACCGTTGGATGATAAGATTATGATTGGATTTGATGATTATCAGAGATGGAGAGGTGAGGTGCACCACAAGATTAGTCGGGATATGGCATCGGATCACAAATAATATAATTAAAAGGTGGTGACATGTATCACCACAAAATTAGTGATAAACCTAATTAATTAAAACAAAACACAAAAAATGGTGAAACACAAACATAATCAGATCGTTCTCTCTCTCTCTCTATACGCCGGTGTGCTCTCGCCTCTCTCTTCAAACTTCTCGCCGGAGAAGGGTAAGTAGCCACGTCGGAAGTCACCCTTGCAGCGGTGACGGCGGCGACGAATGGCCAATCTACTCCGATTCTAATTTTTTTTACATATTATTGTTCCTTTCTATCTTCTAAGTCTAAATCTCATACTTATTTTTGCAGAAAACCTAAGATTTGGCCTAGATCTAAAAGGGAAAAGTGAAACCCTAACCCTTCATCTTTTGAAATCGGTGACGGTGATGATGCTATGGACAAAAAAATAAAGCATAAGAAAGGGAAAAAGAGGCAGAAACAAAGTTGCTGGGCTCGGAATCTGCAATCAACCTTTTGGTGAGATCTTTCTAATTTTCGCCTTCTTTTCTTCTTCTCTTTCAATTTTCTTTGTTTTTGAAGTGATTGTTGTGGTAGGAAAATGATGAGTTAGATTAAGGGTTTTTGATGTTTTTGTGGTTGTTTTAGGGTTTGTGATGAACAATATTCGTCCCCTTTGATATATGTGCCTTGAATGCTTTTATAGTGTGATATTTAGGTCTTTACCTCTTTAGAAACTTGTTGGATTTTCTTATTTTTGTGTGAATAGGCCTTACGAATTTGTGTTGTTGGACTTCCTGATTTCTGGAAACAGGCCTGTGTGAATTTGCTTTTGGGCTTTACAATCAGTAACTTGTTTTTGTTTTTGTTTTATTGTTTGCAATGATGTTAGGCCTGAGCTTTAACTGTGGTAAATTGCTTCTTAACCTCTTCTGACTCTTGTATTTAGCTTGCTGTAACTATGATGTCATTCTTCTGAGTTTACTGCAGTAAATTATCTTGAACTTCCATTGTGAACCAAATATTTGCCTGTGTGATTTGCAATGAGGTTATAGGCCAATGATTAATGAAAATTTGGTTTGGAAAGAGGCCTATTGTTGCTTATTTGCGAGCTTGTATAACTATGATGACATTTCTGAGTTTTTAAGCTTTTCACACCTTCCTTTTTGTGAACCGAATGACTTCGTGATTTGCAATTAGGCCTTGAAATTCTGATTATGAGACTTTAGAATTGCTTAAACATGATTGAAACAACCCTTACTCCTGATTCTTGCCAATAGTCCCTAATGATGAACTTGAAAGAAAGAGTTCTCTTTGGTAGATTCTTATTTATGTCTCTTTGCTTTACTCTAACCATTTCCTTTCCCTTGTTTCATGGCATGAATAATGGTGAGGACAACAAGGTCGAAAGATGAAGAGTTTGGAGCAAGAGGATTTGCAAGAATGTGGACCATGAAGTGAGAAGCTTGAAGATGGATCATAATCAAGATAATTTCCTTGTAGTTAGACAACTTTGTAGAGTTAGGAAACTTGAATTGTAGAGGTTGGTTGCAAATGTTAAAAGAAAATATGCCCACATTGAAGGGGAAATATGATCAGAAACTAAAAATACGTCGCATGTTTTTCCATCATAAAAAAGATGGATTATGTGAGTGCAATATTTTCTATTAGATGTTTTAAATGATATCAAAGTTAGGAAATGTGTAGTATTTGTATATTGGACGGTATCTCTCTATGTCTATGATGTATTCTTATTCTATGACACAAGAATCGAGTCAAAAGCTTTTGGGCATGTTAAGAACTTCAAAAATATGCATTTTATGAAAATCATGTTTGAAGTCAACTCACTCGTATTAAGAGTTGAATTCTTCTGAAAGAAATGTGAAAAGGAAGTCTCGAGTTCAATGAAGTCGAATTCATGGATCTTGGAACTGACTCCCACTAAAATTAATTTCAAAAATCTTTTCTCTGGCTCGAAGGAGCCGGCTCCCCCGCACTTGGGGTCAACTCATTACACAAAGGAGCCGACTCCAAAGTGTATGGGTTGACTCTTGCTGAAGCCAATCTTTCACATTTAGGTCCAAAGGGAGTCGACCCCCAAGCTGTATGGGTCGATTCCCTTACTCTAGGAGTCAAATCCCTTTTTTTATTGGTCGACTCCCTCTGATTCGTGTGTCAAATATTATAATTTAGCAGCCCAATTTTTTTTCCTATTTTGGAGAATTGCCTAAACAAATCCTTGTGTCTATCTTTTTCTCTATTACCCTCTAATTTACGTTTTATTACAAATTCTAAAACTTTGATTGTGCAATTGATACATTAAGATAATCTCTTAGGTTAATACCATAAATTGTTTTGTTGATTTGATTACAATCATTATGATTGTAATTGGTTTCTAACATCAACAAAATCATACAAAAATCTGGTTTGTATCGATTGCACTCTAAGTGTTCGACAAATTGTCTTAGATAAATTTTGTCAATTATTTCTTTGGAAAATGATTGTTATAGTGTGGTTTATTCAAAGTTGGATTGTTGAAACTTGGTCTTCTCAAGCTTATTCTATGGTAATGGATTATATTATCAATGTTTTCTCTCAAGTCTGGAAGGCGCGAAATTTGTGCAGATTTGACGGGAAGAAAACTCTGTGGAATTAATGCATCAACAACATTTCTTCTCAGGCCAAGCTAATCGGCAACAACATTGCTAAAACTTTCAATGCCTCTATTTCTAACTTTTTGTTGCTCAAGCAGTTTGATGTAACGATTCACCCTACTAAGCCTTTGTCCACATCTGAGGTGCTTTGGTATCCTCCGCCGTTGAGATAGATTAAGTGTTATGTTGATGGGGTGGTTATTGGATCTTCTTTGGTTTGGTTTTGTGGCGGTATTTTTAGGGATGACAAAACTGGCCACATCGACAGCTTCTGTGATTTTATTGGAGAGGGAAAATGGATATTGCTGAATTTACTGCAGTCATGGTTACTATAAAAAAGCTAGAGATTTCAATTGGAAGAAGCTTTGGATTGAGTCGAATTGTTTACTTGTCGTTAAAGCTTTCTCCAATTTAGATCTTGTGCCTAGGTGTATCAAGTCTCGTTGGCTTTCTTATCGGGCATACACACTTTCAATTAATTTTATGATTACTCACATATTTAGAGAGGCCAATTTTTGTGCAGATATTCTAGCTAATTTTGTTCTTAAACATAAGACTTTTGTTTGTCTTTCTTTTGTTCATAAGAATATTCTTAGAGATTATTTATTGCACAAAAATGACACTCTTAGAATTAAGATACTTTCTAAGGGATTTTGGTCTTGATCCACCTTGTCTCCTTGTTTATCTTTTTTGGATTTTATAATTTTTTTTTTCCAAAAAAGATAAAAGTTGATTTGCTGCAAATATATTGGTTGTTTTTTTCATCATACGTAAACTCGTTCTATTAATTTAAAACATATATGATCTGGCAGTTCAGATAAACGATTGTCGATCAGAGTTTATTTTTGCACTCCATAACTGAAACTTTTTAAAACAAAATTTTTAAATTAAATTTTTTAGTTACTATCTATTCAATCCTCTTTCTGAACCATGATCAGATATTACAAATAAAAGTATAGTAGTAAATGAAACTCATTTTATAATTGAAATCAACAAACCATCTAATTTGAGAGAGAGGGAGGGAAGATTGAATTTTATTATTTATTATAATTTAAAGATAACAAATTTAAGTGTTTTCAAATAATTAATTGAGTTGCAATTCATTATGTAATGCAAATAAAAAGAAAGTTGAATTCTTTTTTGGGGAAAGTTGAAATTCACAATAATAATAATAATAATTGTTTTTGACTTTGATAACAATTTTTTAAAATCTGAAAAATGCTCCTATAACTCGTTTTCTGGTGGTGTTAACGACGTCGTTAGAGTCACCATTCTCCGTCGTCTTCTTCTTTCATCACCACCGTGACGCTGATTCAAATCGGATCCGATCCATCGTCTGAACGCAGCATCAATGTCAGGTGCAGCGTCTGCTCTTTTCCTCCTCGACATCAAAGGCCGCATCCTCGTCTGGCGTGACTACCGCGGCGACGTCTCCGCCATCGAAGCTGAACGCTTCTTCACCAAATTCATCGACAAGCAGGTTTCACTTCACTTCCGATTCTCATTTTCACTCATTCGTTCTCTTAGATCTAAATTCAAATGAATGTTTCGGTTTTCTTTTTTGTTAGGCTGATGAACAGTGTCAAGATCCGGTTGTTTATGATAACGGTGTTACGTATATGTTTATACAACATAGCAATGTTTATCTTGTGATTGCGACGAGACAAAACTGTAATGCTGCTAGTCTTCTTTTCTTCCTGCATCGATTAGTTGATGTAAGCACTTTTCTGATTCGATCCTTCATGGAATTAGTTTTTCGAAGGAATGCGCAATCAGTAATATCGGTGTCTGTGGCAGGTGTTTAAGCATTATTTCGAAGAATTAGAAGAAGAATCGCTAAGGGATAACTTTGTTGTCGTGGTAAGAATGTTGCTCGAAGTGATTTTGTATGAGTGAGTATCTGTTGAGTTTTGTGGTTTGGTTTTGATATTTGGATTTGTTGTGTTGTTGTTGGCAGTATGAGCTACTTGATGAAGTTATGGACTTTGGTTATCCTCAATATACTGAGGCGAAGATTCTTAGTGAGTTTATTAAGACGGATGCTTATAGAATGGAGGTTACTCAGAGACCTCCGATGGCCGTGACTAATGCAGTGTCTTGGCGAAGTGAAGGGATTAGTTACAAGAAAAACGAGGTGGTTATTAGAGAAGTGAACAATTGTATGTTTTTGAATTGAGGTATGATGGTTTTGGCCACTCAATTGTGCTTTTCTATTTTTGTATTCAGGTTTTCTTGGATGTGGTGGAGAGTGTTAATATACTTGTCAATAGCAACGGGCAATTAATTAGATCTGAGGTTGTCGGGGCGTTGAAGATGAGAACATTTTTGAGGTTTGCTTCTTGTTTTGCTTGAGATCTACTGTATTTTTAGGTATTGTTTTGAGATCTTTTAGGTTTTGGTATTGATTGCAACATCTAAATGCTAATATTTCATTTTCGATGAAGTATTGTTGGCAGTTTTCTAGTTTGTATTTTTTACTTTTTAATGTTTCTATTCTCGTGTCTACATATGCGGAAACTATAAGGCATGTATGTATATGTGGTTATTGGTGGGGACTGAAGTGATATACATTAGGGATTACAAAGAGTGTTGGGGAAGCACTTATAGTGGAGAAGATGGTGGAAAATAGACTTGGGTGATTTTGGCATGTAGAGAGAAGACCTGTAGATTTTGTGGCAAGGAGAGTAGATTAGATGGAGAGAAGTCAAACAACTAGAGAAAGAGGAAGACCTAGAAAGACTATAAGAGAAGCTATTAAGAAAGATCTCGAGATTAATGATTTGGATAGATGCATGGTCCTAGATAGAACATTATGGAAAAAGTTGATCCATGTAGCCGATCCCACTTAGTGGGATAAGGCTTGGTTGTTGTATAATTTCTAGTGGAAATTTGAGGAATGCAAATGAAATTAGCAATTTGGACTTTATGTTTTTTCTGTTTGTATTGATTGCCCATGGTTGTTGCTTTATTCATCTGGTACATTAGAAGCTTTATTTCGGAGCTCATACTGAACAATAGACATATATGTTAAATTTTTACCCATTAGATATTTTGCAGACAGGTCCAACCACTGGATACATGTAGTACATTTACAGTTGAGAGCATTAATTGTGAAGTATCTATTAATTAACCAACATCCATGTTGGAGTATCTATCTTAAAATTGACATGTTGTGTTCTTGGCTTATTATAATGCAGTGGTATGCCTGAGTGTAAACTTGGTTTAAACGATCGAGTGTTGTTAGAGGCACAAGGTAGAACAACCAAGGGAAAGGCAATAGACTTGGAAGACATCAAGTTTCATCAGTATGTATGATTGACTTTATTATCTTTACAAATTGATCACTTAGAATTAAATATTTGATATACATTTTTCAAGCATTTTTCCTCTTCTTGAAAATGAAGGTGTGTTCGGTTGGCTCGATTTGAAAATGATCGAACAATTTCTTTCATACCTCCTGATGGGTCATTTGATTTGATGACATACAGACTCAGTACACAGGTTAATCTTCTGTTGATATAAAATAAGTTTCTATTTTGAGAGGTGGTGCACACACCGAACACACTCAAAGAGATCATTTTGAAGTCTCTGTTATCGTACCATCTCTTTTCAGGTTAAGCCTTTACTTTGGGTGGAAGCAACTGTTGAAAAACATTCAAAGAGTCGGATTGAGATTATGGTAAAAGCTAGGAGTCAGTTTAAGGAACGTAGGTACTGAGACTTCTTTTCTCATATATATCATTTTGCTTTGTGTTTTCCTTGACAGAAGATGGGGGATCTCTTCCCTATAATTCATTCTGTGTGGTTTATGCCCCAGATTTTAGACTGCCTTAAATATCCTTGTTTCACCAACTAATAGGATTTATTTTATAGCACTGCCACGAATGTTGAAATTGAGTTACCCGTGCCTGTTGATGCAACCAATCCTAACATTCGAACGTCAATGGGATCTGCATCATATGCACCTGAAAAAGATGCGTTGATATGGAAAATCAGATCCTTCCCTGGAGGCAAGGTAACGTGGAAGTGGCATTGAATCCTTTGAATAATATCCATCTTGATACCTAAATTTGATTTGATGTGATTTATTGGATTTGGATCTTCTCTCTTTCATACTTTCAGGAGTATATGTTAAGAGCAGAGTTTCGTCTTCCCAGTATAACAGATGAGGAAGCAACTCCTGAGAGAAAAGCTCCTATACGTGTGAAATTTGAGATACCATATTTTACTGTTTCTGGAATACAGGTATGCTACATAAACATGTTTTTCTTTTGAGTACTGTTAGGCTATTTTTTCAGTATATTTGATACAATGTTTGCTTCATTCAATGACCGTGTCTGATCAAAATTAGGTGAATATTTCCTTCATTGTAGTAATATATCATTGACTCCTTCCTGTTGTCTATCTCACCATTTTCCTATTGGTGTATCTGATAGGGACTTGGGGGTATTATTGGGTACCCAAGTCTCTCATCAAATAATATGGGATGCTTGGTGGAGTAAATAGCTGGCTTGTTTCTTCTCCCTTAATAACTTGCTTTAAAGTGAGGGTTTCTCATGTGCTTAGAAACTTATCAATTGGTATCAGTGTGTGGCTGTCAGTGGCTCGGAAAGGTCGAGTAAATCGTTGTGGAGTGCCAGCTGCCGCGACATTGGCTCTTAGGCGAGGTTTTAAGGTAGGCACTTGGCTATTATGGGGTGCCCAAGTCCTGCATCGAGTAGTATGGGATGCTCGGTGGAGTATTTAAGTTGCTTGGTTCTTCCCCTTTATAGCTACCTTTCGAGGGAGGGTTCCCTGAGTGCTTAGATATACTGTTCGAACTTGTCTCTGCCCACATTTTGATTATTTCAACGGATTGAGGGTGTAGTGAACTAAACAAATCTGTTTTAGTTCATTTGTTTTCACTATTCCATTGTTATGCAGAAGTTTTCAAGAAATGTTTATCAATCTTTTTAGCAAAGAATTGAATCAATTGATGGTAAAAAAAAAAGAACTTCACATCAGTAACGGTTCAAAAACTAATCCGCATTTACACATGATTTTGCATCAATAAAACGTCAGCAACAATATGATATATTGATGAAATTAAGTTTTACCACATATTTGATAGTATTGTTCATTTAGTACAAGCCTTGATTGATTTGATGGTAATCAAAATGTAATGTTTTTGTCTTTTAGGTTAGATATTTGAAGATTATTGAGAAGAGTGGGTATCAAGCTCTTCCATGGGTGCGATACATAACAATGGCAGGAGAGTATGAACTAAGGCTTATTTAAGGTCCTCTATCTGTTTTTGGTGATTGTATCA
This sequence comes from Vicia sativa, assembly GCA_021764765.1. Taxonomy (NCBI): domain Eukaryota; kingdom Viridiplantae; phylum Streptophyta; class Magnoliopsida; order Fabales; family Fabaceae; genus Vicia; species Vicia sativa. The sequence goes on along the minus strand of CM038792.1, from coordinate 136,293,113 downwards.
CATCCTATATGATCAGCGACTTCAAACATTTGGATGAGGTCTCGAACGGACCTTTTAAGAACAAATTTATTTGGCCAAATATCTATCTCTTCAAGATAATCAATTTGGCAACAGATTGTAAGTTGCTCACTGTCTATAAAGTTCAGACCAGGAATTTGCAGACAAGCCTGTACCTCGTGTGCAAATCCTCCTTTCGCCCAAATACGTTTCTGTGTAGAAAATGTATGTTTTTGAACCTCAATTTTCTTTTCATCTTTTTCATTGTCTTTATATTGTAATACGATTTGATTTACATTTGAAAGAGAATCTTTAGCTTTTGTATTACTGTGTTTTCTACCTTCAGAAATTTACATTGTACAATAGACAGTAATATGATGTTGCCTTCAAATGTATAAGTTTCATTTAATATATTTAGATATTCATACTCAAATACTACGAATATTTTAAATAAATATAATTCATAACTTCAATTTTATTGAATTTGTAATCAACAAACAGTACCAATCAAGGCACTGTTGAAGTTCCCTTGTCTTACATCAGTCCGATCTTATTCAATTTTAACATTTGATAGCCTCTTTACCAATTCATTGAAATCATCGTCAATGCCAAGCATGCTAAGCCTAACAAACTTTGAATCAGCACCAAATCTCTCCCCTTCTCTTGAAGAAATATTCAATTTTCTTAGATAGTTATGGCCATTTTCTTCGCCCTCCTCACATTCCAGCCAAGCAAAACCTGTAGGAATCAAACAAGAAAATATGTATATTCAAATCAAACCTTAAGTTACAGAAAGCTAACTAAAGAGACTAATCGAAAAAAGCTTCAAGAAATGGGGAATAAATTACTAGGGTATGTTTCAGATATCTCATTGGTGAAGTTACAGTAGGCCTTTGGATACTTCGGTAATGTGAAAACCATGCTTTGCTCAACAGCTTCGCTAAATTTCTCCCACCTTTCCTTCATTAAACGTTTGCTATATTCAAAGAAGAGTTCAGATTCATTGGAATTGAAATTTTTGTAACTATCACAAATCACTCCAATGATCTTGGCAGCTCGTGTTTGCGATTCTTTCGACACCCCCATTGAACTCGACTGCACAAATGTTGCCATCTTTTTAGCAACTTCAATGTCCTTCACAATAGCCCATCTTAACAAAAACAAATATCAAACTTTAGCATATAATAACAAAAACATAAATGCCTAGGAATTTACTGCATTTGGTTGACGAACTCACCCGATGCGAGAACCCGCATGACCGGTGCATTTGGAGAATGTGAAGAGCATAACATCATCATCAGCCGCGTGAGTAATCGGAGTAAATTGTGGCCAATAATACGCCAAATCATGAATCAACTTCCCTTCAGCAACAGAATTCACCACTGGTTCACGAAGAGTCCCGTCAGGGTTGTTCGGAGAGGTCACCATCTCAATGTAAGGTTCATTTTTATCATACACAGCAGCATCACCACCCCATTGAAACATCCTCGAATGCAATATATTAATCGCACTCTTATATTCCTATAATAAAAATCAAATACAATGTTAATTAACCTTATATCAGCCACGACTTGGATATCACCCGATCAAAGAAACGCTACCGAGTAATAAGGAGCAGCAGCAACAACATTGACAGGGTGATCAGGAACATCTAAAGGAGACAGAGCAAACAAAGAAGCTTGAAAGAGCTGAGAAGAACCATTTCCAACCACTATGTATCTATCTTTGGTCACAGCATTTCCAACCAAATGGTGAATTCTCTCAATGGCATCCTTGAGTTCTGGCAACATGTACCAACACATGTTACTCAGATCACTATAGTAACTCATCAACTCCCATCCTTTAATCACCAACGTACACTCGTCATTCATCTGCTTCCAGTATGATCCAAATGCCAATGGATCACCCCTGTTAATTGCACAATCTTATGTAAAATCATCACATATCATATAAGAAATCTAAAAATTAGAGTGAATTCATATGTAGTATAAAATACTAATGAGATTATAACGATAAATTTGAAACACATAAAAGCACATGAGAAAAAAATCATATAGATGATTACTTCTGAGCATCGATGATGGAAGAAGGGAAGAGATTATTAGTGAGAGGAGAAGAAGGAGAAGAAGCCTTATCTACCACCATGCTTGATTGTGTTCTTTGACAATGGAAGCTTCACTCTTGGTGTTTTCTCTCACCACAATGTTCTTGAGTTATATAATGTAATATATAATGTAACTGCTCAACTGTGATGATGTAAGCTACCTATGAGAGATAAGGATCATCATCATGCATTGGAAATTGTTTAATAACTAAGGTCATGTCTTATTTAAACTGTTGTCTATCTACTTTGTTTTTAAGTGCCATGTCAGTCCAAGTTAAATGAAAAACTTATAAGAAAATGGATGAAATAATGTTATAATGTAAATAATAGAAAATGTATGAATAATTAGAACAATATATGCCGGCTGCATATGGATTCCTTGATGAATAGCCAAACACATATTAATTGCGAAACTTGTATTTAAAACAAGTTGGGACGTGAGAAATGTGACTACAATGCAAATACAAATACAACCAGACACTTATAAGGTATAATAGTGCTTTCCCCCAAAAAAAGTACTTGAGAAAAAAAAAATAGATTTTCTCCTTTGTTAGTAAAATATTAGAATATATCCGAAATTTGCCTCTTCCTCTCTATACAACTTAGAAAAAGAAAAGAAAAAAGAAAGTAGAAAATTATCTTAAAAAATAAAGTTCTAGTAACATCAGTTTACAAAAGAGTGATGATTATAATAGAAGGTTTCTTAAAGGATCAATACATCACATTATTACCAGTCTTATGATTTGTTAGAAAATAAAGTTTCACTAGCATCAGTTCAACACGAAGGATCTTAGAGTAACTCCAATGGGAGTTCTTTCTTCCAGCTTGACAAACGTAGCATAGAGTTTGAAAGCCAATGGAGTTGGCCACTCTGGAAATCCATTGCACTGCACTGCTCTGTTGTTTTGCAATACTTTACAATTAAATAATATATTATGTTTGTTAGATGGTTTATTTGTTCAATTATTGTGGGCCTAATATGAGATTGTTCAAAGTTGCACCATTGGAGACAAAAATTCAATGAGTTGTTTTAAGATGACTTGTGCAGTGGGACCCATAAAAACTATTAGATGGAGATCACCATTAGAGATGTTCTTAGAGTAATCAATATTATCCGCAAAATCAAGAACTAAAGTACTATCAGCATTTCAAATCAATCCACCAAAATTCGAGACGTCAGGATTACCGAGGCTACTGCCATCAACATTCTAAATTATATTACTACATTTGTGTGTATTCCACATAACCTTTCTTGTTGGATGAGACATGTTATGCTTGTATAACATTTAGCTAACAAATTAACATAATTTATTGTGACGAATTTCAAACTATAAGAAGACATTACTTCATTCGCAAGACACAATTTGTTTCTAGCACGCTACACCATCAACAAGTATCCAGAAAGATAGAGCCACCATCGATGTCATGTCAAATCCAATCATATAAATTATTCTCTTGGTAGAATAAGGGGGTCCAAGAAGTTAATAAATTTTCAAAAGCGATTACCAAATTCCCAATCTCCCAGATAGTGTAGATTCGTCTCAGCGTTCTGATTGCATCTAAGACAATGATTCGTTTGGAGCATACCACAATGACACAAAATCGATCTCGTAGAAAATGACTTATCTAAAGTAGTCCAAAAGAAGCATTTCACCTTCTTAAGAGCGAAAATATGCCACACCACTTCCAAGAGTTATCGTCTGTTGTATTTTGAACAAATTTAAATCCTTATAGCCAATTATAACAATACCAAGCATTATATATACCATCTAAATTGCTTTTTCATGTTAACCGATCAGACACCAGAGAATTCAAATAAATGGAAAAACAATTTCAAGCAGTAAAAAACAATCAGAGGAATATTAGTATATAATAAATTGAAGTTTTAATTTTCACCTAAGTAAACATCTGGCCATGGATATCCATATACAGAACCCGTTTTCGCTAATTTCCCGTCCAGACCAATTAGAAAACTAGAAAGATGAGTTTTCTCCTCGTTCCAAATTTAAAGTCATATTTAAGAGCAGAAAGGGCTTTTATAGTTTCATTCCAAGTTGTTGTGAATCAAATGCCTTAGACCAAAATATAAACTTGTTGCTTAATGATCAAGAAACAATTAGGGTAGGAAAAAGAATGAAAAACACGATGAACACAAGGATTGGTTATTAACTGCTATTCTTTCCTTACTCTTGAAATAAGATTACAAGTATACAAGAATAACAAATAACCCTCTCACCCTAAAATAGGATTTGCAGTATGCAATGATGGGACTAGTATGCTATTTATAATAAACCTAACATACTAAACTAATGGGCTTTTATCACAAATACCCATTACAAGCTAACTTAGGGTACAAGCTAACTTAACCAATTGAACATAACAAACAGGCCCAATTCGATGCTATCAATTCTATCATTCTTCGACACTACAAGCTAGAACATACTTCGACTACGGCTTGTAACACTTCGACAACATCATGTGAGCAAACTTCGACTGCATACTAAACTTTGTCGGACCGTTGAACCAAGATACTCTCTTCGATCCAATAGATTTCGATCCAATATCTCACACAAGTAATTGATCCCGATTTCTTTTTCATATAAAAGAACTTTTCCTCACTGATTCACTTATGCTTCAAAACATGGACCCATATAGAATCACATTTCTGTTGGAAACCCCATACAAGCTTACTTAACATAGAAGTATTAGTCTCTCTTACTTTCCCGATCCCAAGGCCACCTAGCTTTTTTAGCTTAGTGATTTTATTCTAGCTAACGAGATGCACACCAGAGTTAGAATTACCTTTCCACAAAAAATTCCTAGTCATTCTATCAATAAACTCACAAGGTGGCTAAGGTAGCCAAGCCACCTTGCATAATATAATTTGGGACGAAGTTTAAGACAAACCTTACCAGAGTTAAACAAACAACTTTGTTTAACAATTTATGTTGTCAAGATGATAACCTACAACTGATTTTCTCCTCTAAGAAGTCAAAATCCTTGTGTTGAAGACACCTATGAAACCCAAGTATTTCTCTATAATAAGAGCTCACTTGTTAATTCACTGAAAACAATTAAATCTATTTTACTCCTCTTAGTGGAAGTGGAGAACAAAACTTTTGACTTAGCAACATTCATTTTTAGGCCATAAAACATGGCAAAACAATTCAAAATATCATAAATGATCCTTGCCTAGGAGTTAGAAACTTTCGCAAGAAGAAGAACATCATTAGAAAAAAACAAATGCGATAAAGGAGGTCCATTATGAGATCGCCTAATAGGCTTTTAATGACATTCATTGAATGCCTACTAGTTTTCTACGACAAGGTTCCATGCATATAATAAAGATATAAGGTGAAGGGGGTCACTTGACGTAAACCTCTAGTCGAAATAAAATTTGGTAGCTGTCTTCCATTTCAAAGAATAATATAAAGGAGGTAGTTACACAGTGCATGATAGCTTTATAGTAATGAGAGAAAATTCGTTTCGCTTCACATAAAATTTTAAAACATTCCAATTAACATGATCATAGGCCTCTTCAAAATTTATTTAGAATATCATGTTAATTTTTATTTTATTTTTAGATTTACACCTAAAATAAATTATTTCTTAGAGGTATATGACATTATTATTTATCCTTTTATTCTATAAAAACTATTTTAAATGAGTCAAACTATCTGATTTGATTTAAATAAGGTCTATTAACTTTACTCTTCATAATAAATTTGTAAATAGTGTTGTATAAACTAATAAATTTGAATTAAAAATATTTAATGAATACTCATATAAATATTTCCATATTACAAATAAATGATCATTAATATACAACAATGTTAAATATTTGACATGTATTTAATATAAGAATTTTTTTATGGTCCAACTATTTATATGAGTTTTAATCTCTCTTTTGCTGATGAGAATTACATGACCGACAAACATATATATATATATATATATATATATATATATATATATATATATATATATATATATATATATATATATATATATATAGTAAGAGGTTAGTCAGGTTGAACCAGACTCCTCTATACTCTCTAATTTTATAATTTTTTTAATACATAATATGTCATTTTATAACTTGGATGGACTAGGCCTTGCTAATGCAGGCCCTATCTAATCCACGAAAGATTAACTTATGTAAAAACGTTGCTAACATTTTCTTTTATAGGGAATGACATGGTCTCATATTTTGAATGTATCGGTATCGGACTCGTAGAAAACTACATTCACATGATCATAGTTTTGCTTTCAAAAGAAACAAACACTTACTACGGTATTTCTAACATTTCTATTGACACGTAAAAATAAGATTAGAAATTTGTAACTAAATAAAATAAGTTAAATAGTCACCCATACAAGTATAATTTTTGTTTTTATGTTTTTATATCATTTTAATAATAATAATAATAATAATAATAATAATAATAATAATAATAGTATTGGCCCCTATAAAAAATTATAAAAAGTCATACGAATGAACATTTTTATTCTAGTTTAATATAATCACAATTTTTTCACTACACAAATATTAAAATTTAATTTCTTTTAATGTTGTAAATTATAATTATTACATTATAATATTATTTACTATTATATTTGATCATATATTTTATTAAAAATTAAAATTAAAATTAAAATTTGTATTATCAGTCTGACTTCGATCTAACCCCGATTAAACCTTTAAACCTTAAACCCATGTCTATTCCGGTTTAATAATCGGTCCGATTTTAATTACCTTGATATACACAAATCATAAAACCTTAAACCCATATATATACACACAAATCATAAAAAAAGAAAACTATTATTATATCAAAGTAAAAAATAATTATAAAATAATTGTTTTATATCGTACTTTTTATAATTAGTGAGTGTGCCTAAATCTAAAAGAGTTGTGTATGTAAGTCTTACATTTGAAGAGTGTCCGTTGAAGTCTTACTCCATGTTGATAATAAATTCATTAACACCAATTGATATATTCATTAACAAATTCAATAGATATTTGTTAACACATTAAATAGATATTCATTAACACATTCAATACATGTTCATTAATATTACATTCAATATATGTACATTAATATTACATTCAATAATTGTTTAGTTATTCTAAATCTTCATGCTCTTTATCCATATCATTCTCATCATCTGATGTAATATTGTCCTTGGATTCAAACTCTTCATCATTCTCTTCATCCACATTATTATCAACCAATAATAAAGACGCATCAACTTGATGTCCCTCAACAGTTGTATCAGACAAACTTGTAATGTCTTCAGCTGCAACCACATCATTAATTTGTTCAACATCATCAACTTGGTAGGCAACATCTTCCACTAGATCGCCAGTTTCAATATGACCTAACAATTTTGTTTTTATTACAACACATCATCCTCTTTTACGTATTACAAATGAAGGATAAGGAACATAATAAACTTGCCTAACAATATGTGATATTATGAAAATGGTCATACTCTTTGTATCTCCGGTTCATTTGAATCTCAACAATACCATATGACTTGTCTATTTTTGTGCCTCTAGTTGGATCATACCATTCACAATAAAACAAGACAACTTTATTTTCCGAATCCAAGTAATTGTATACCAACTCGTAGATATGTTTAACAAAACCATAGAAGTCGTCTTCACCGCCATCTGTAACTCCTTTTACAAATACACCACTGTTTATGGTTTTTTCCCCTTCGGTCCATGCCTCAGTGTGAAATTTATATTCGTTCACAAAGCATGTGTGCCAATCATTTGCGCTTTGGATAGGGCCTTCTGCCAAGTTTTTCAAATGGAGTATTTCTGGAGTTGGTTCAAGAATGCAAGACAATCTCTCCTTGAACCATGAGGAAAATTGAGCATGAATGACATCGGATGTTGACTGTACACCAGTACTATGAAAATAGGCATTGTTAAATTCCCTACAAAACACACACCATAAGTTTAATAAGTTTGGTATACACACATTGTCAATAGAGTTAAAAAAGGTTGGGTAAACTTACTCAAGATATGGTTTAACTTCAACACAATTAATCAAGACATGGACATGTGCAGATTGCATTTCTTTTTGGGTCAACCAATACACACCCTTCTTTCCAGAAGTTCGACCTGGAAGCCCGAAGACTGATAAGGTGAATTGACTTCTCTGGTTGACATTTACAGGATTCCGTATGATTCTAGGAGTTAACATCAAGTGATTGAAATAGTGACTGTAAAAATGTGATGTTTCCCGATGCAAGTAATGTGCACATATAGATCCTTCTACTCTAGCTTTATTTTTCACTGATCGTTTTGAATCACCCATGAACCTTTCAAATGGATATATCCACCTATATTGAACAGGTCCACCAAGATAAGCTTCATATGCAAGATGCACAGGTAAATGTTGCATGGAGTCAAAGAAACCAGGCGGAAATACTTGTTCCAACTTACAAAGAATGAGTGCAATATTTTGGTCCAACTTAATGATGTCTTCCACTCTTAAAGCTGACGCACAAATATCTCTGAAAAGTGACTAATTTCAGTTAGTGGATCAAGAACATGTTTGAGTAGTGATCCAAATGCAACTGGTAGCAATTGTTCCATAAAAATGTGGCAATCATGACTTTTCATACCATGCAACTTTCTAGTGTTAGGGTCAGCACACCTTGCTAAATTCGATGAATACCCATCGGGCATTCTCAAATCTTTGAACCATCGACAAACCGCTTTAGCTTCTTGGGAAGTTAGACTGAAACAAGCCTTGGGTTTTAATAACTTTCCATTTGGTTGAGGCTTCAACTCCAACTCTTTTCGGTTACACCAAAATTCCATGTCTTGTTTAGCCTTCTCATTATCTTTTGTTTTGCCTGTCACATCCATCACTGTGTTAAATACATTATAAAAAAATTCTTCTCAATATGCATAATGTGACACCCCGATTTAATTCAAAAATTAAATAAATAGGAATTTAATTATTTAATTAATTAAAGGCTTGATTATTTATATTTTCGGAATTAATGAGATTAATTTAAGAAAAGAAGAGATGGAGGTGTGAGGTGTAATTAGGGGTGTGAGGAGTAAATTACTCTACTCTTACTAATTACCATTTGTTTTATTTTATTGGGAATAAATAAAGGAACATTAAAAGGAGTATATAAAGGAAAAGAAATAAAAATAGGTCTTTTTGGAGAAAAGTCATTATACGTAGAATTGGAGAAGAGAAGAGAAGAGAGGAAAAGTCGACGCCGAGAGTAATCGAAGATCATCGCGAGGTAAGGGGTGATTTCGTTCGGTTAATATGCTTTATGGGTTTTGGGAATCAAAGGGATAATTGGGTATGTTAGGAAGTTTGAATGTTGATGATTATAAGTTATGGAAATAAACCCTATTTTGTGTCGGTGTTTGGAATTAGGATCATTTGTATGTCAAATAATTGATAGGAATGAATAAACCATGTTGTGTGATGTTATAATGGTGTGAAATGGTCATGAAATAGTGTTCCTAATGTCCCAATTCGTACTTGAAAGTTTGGAAATGATAATGGATGCAAAATGCTGTCAAAAGTTGCAGAAAATGATGTTATAGGACGTGGGAACCGGTTCCCTGTGGGGAGGAACCGAGTTCCCAGTGTTAAATTGGCCAAAATTGGGATTTTTACACTCAGGAACCGGTTCCTGTATAGGTAGGAACCGGGTTCCCATACAAAAACCAGGGAGCGAGTATTTTTCCAAAAATTTCCAAAACTTCAAAACTTCATATTTTCTAAACCGTAACTCCGATTCGAGTGCCGTTTTCGGCGTTATTTCTTAAATTTAAAATACTACCTTTTGAAAAGAGAAAAATATTCTTTTACTAAAATTATTTTAAATATAGTCGAGTTCCCGATTTTTGAAAAGAGTGATTAAATAAGGATAATGGGAAATTAATATGAATGGCCTGAGTTATCGGACGAGTACTAATGCTTACAATGTTGTGTTGATTATTCACTATGATTGAATGCGATACATTGGTGATTGGCAATAAGTGAATTATGTTGAGATCATAATCTGTGAATTGGTTTAGATTGTTTGACAAGTTGAATGGAGATTGACGTTCATGTGATGTTTTCTTTCCCTTGTGGTTTATTCATGATTGTATTGGTATCATGTGTTATTGTTATTATATACTGGTGATAGTCTTACTGATTGAAGAGTAAGCGTTTGGCATGTTTATGCTTTGTGATAATTTAATTCATGATTATGTTATTATCATGTGATCGATTGGTATTGGCGTTTATGTGGAATTATGTTGTTATCATATTCCGTTGAATTGATGTTGCATGCTTTTATGATGCATGCATGAGCATTTGTTAAATTGGTTCATTCCCATACATTTTTCCAGAGGCGTGTTTTTGGAAAATTTAAGGAACCGGTTCTGCTGGTAGGAACCGGTTATTATTTTTGAAAATGTCAAACTTTGAAAATTCATAACTTTGAAACCGTAAGTCCGTTTTGAGCGCCGTTTTGGACGTTATTTCTTAAATTTAATGCTCTATTTTATAAAATGAAAAGATTTCCAAAAACTTGAAAATATTTTGAAAATGTGTCGATTCCGATATAGATGACTTTTGAGGTATATGTAGCGAGAACCTTGGTGATGTATGTTTTGGGTATTGTGTGGATGTGAAGCATGTTTATCTGCTTAATTGTATGCATGATTGGTTGAAATATCATGTTGATTGATTTGATTCAGTTATGTTAAATTGATGTAATACATAGACTGATTTGATGTTGCATGCTAGTGATGTGCGTGCATATGCATTGTTTGGTGAAGTTAATTCCTATTGTGCGGAATTTGACTTGGATTGTCGATAACCGATACCCGAGTGAGGATGGGTGGTTAGGCTGGATTCGTGTCCGGGTGTTTATGGACGAATTGATGGTTACTGTATCCGGTTGATGATGGATCAGTATTGGGTGACTTAGTCACGTTTTGGTACCACATGCATAGAGTCTGCATTGCATATGGGATTGTAACATGCTAGGATGGATTCCAGTGCTGCAATTTCCATTGTTTGTTTTATCCATGTTCATTGTGTGAACTGCCTTGTGAATTGATTATGATTTGTGTTTGGTTAATGGATTAACGTATCCGATTATTCTGTTGCATTTTAAAAACGTATAATGCATGTTATATTGAATTGAAATCTCACCCTTACTTTAACCATTTCAGATCCGAAGTGATTAGCTGCTTGGAATTGGTGAGGATAGCTCTAGAGTCGAGTCAGTTAGTTAGTTCGCGTGTCAGTGTCGTGCTCTGGTAGATGTAACACTGGGGAAACGGTTGTTTGAATCTTTTAATGGATATTTTTAATGGTTTTGAATCATGTTTTGATGTTATGTCCTGGAATAATTATGGATGTTGTATTCGGGATCCGTTATGTTTCATTTCCGCTGTTAAACATAACCTTAAGTATGTTTCATTTAATGATTTTTCTTCAGTGAAAGCATGACAACTGTTCTGAAATATATTAAAAATTGTGATGCCTCTTGATATGTGTTATATACTCTGATTATTATTTATAAAATCGCGGGTAATTAGAAGGGGTGTTACAATCGTGGTATCAGAGCATAGTCGGTCGTTGTGACCAGTGTCTTAATGTCATTATTCCTTTGTACGCGACAAGTGTGCAACATTATTGCCTCTCGATCGATTATTGCAGGAGTAGTGTGAAACTAAGTGGGAGAGATGCTCCGGATATGTTTCAATTGTAAGTCATTGGTACAGGTTGAGAAGCAGTGCAAGTGTGGTTAGAGTTGTTAGAATCGTTTGGACCATGAGTTATAGTTGGAAGTGCAAAAAGCGATTACGAAACGAAAGTGTTGGTAATGATGGTTTATACTCCAGTATGATTATCGGATGTCTATTGTCAAATTGAGGACTTGATCACCCTTAATCTCTTGTTGATAGTAGACGGAATCGTATTGGGTGGTATATAATTATCTTGCTATCTAATTGGGACATAAAGTGATGAATATGGATGAAGTTTGGTAGAAGCTTGTGAACCATATGAGTCGACGAACTCTGGATAATGAATTGAGATGGATGGTTAGAGTTGCGTAGATATTAATGATGGTGCTGTGGTATTTATGTTGTATTCTTCGACGGAAGTGAAAGGAAAAACATCTAAGAGCGATGAATTACCGGTAGTGAAGAATTGTTTTGAGATTGTTCCGAGTAAGTGGATTGCCAGTGGTGAATGAATTTCCAGAGGTGTTTCCGGAAGATGTTAGTGAGCTACCACCTGGGAGAGAAGTGGAGTTGCTATAGATTTAATTCCTGGAACTAGTCCGGTGTCGATGGCGCCTTATCGCATGTCGGCATCTGAGTTGTCTGAGTTGAAGAAACAGTTGGAAGAGTTACTAGAGAAGAAGTTTATCCGTCTTAGTGTTTCGCCGTGGGGTGCGCCGGTGTTGTTAGCTAAGAAGGAGGAAGGTACGATGAGATTGTGTGTTGACTACAGGCAGTTGAATAAAGTTACAATCAAGAATCGGTATCCTTTACCGATGATTGATGATTTGATGGATCAACTAGTTGGAGCTTGTGTATTCAGTAAGATTGATCTGAGATCTGGATATCATCAGATTCGTGTGAAGTCGGAGGATATTCAAACATTAGAACGAGATATGGGCATTATGAATATTCATTATGCCGCTTGGAGTTACTAATGCACCGGTGTTTTCATGGAGTATATGAACAGATTTTCATCCGTATCCGGACAAGTTCGTAGTGGTGTTCATTGATGATATTCGATTCGAAGGTGATGAGGAAACATCTCGAGTTGTGTTGAAATTGTTGAAAGAGAAGAAGCTTTATGCGAAGTTGTCCAAGTGTGAATTCGTTAGATGAGGTGAGTTTTCGGGCCATGTAATTTCCAAGAATGGAATTGCCGTGGATCCTACAAAGGTAGAAGCGGTGTCTCGAAGAAGCCGAGGAATGCTTCTGAGATCCGTAGTTTTCTGGGTCTTGCAGGTTATTACAGGAAGTTTATAGAAGGATTTTCCAAACTAGCGTTACCGTTGACTAAGTTGACCAGGAAGGGTCAGATATTTGTTTGGGATGTTGAATGTGAGAAAGGATTTCAAGAGCTGAAGAGGAGGTTGACAAGTGCTCCGATCTTGATTTTGCCAAATCCGACTAAGTCTTTTGTTGTGTATTGTGATGCATCACTGATGGAATTAGGTGGTGTGTTGATGCAAGATAATCAGGTTGTGGCTTATGCTTCAAGACAATTGAAAGTGCATGAAAGGAATTATCCAACCCAAGATTTGGAGTTGGCAGTTGTTGTGTTTGTTTTGAAGTTATGGAGACATTATTTATATGGTTCTCGGTTTGAGGTATTCAGTGATCACAAAAGTCTGAAGTATCTTTTTGATCAGAAAGAGTTGAACATGAGGCAGAGGAGATGGTTAGAATTTCTAAAGGATTATGATTTCGGTTTGAATTACCATCCTGGTAAGGCAAACGTTGTTGCGGATGCTTTGAGTAGGAAGTCCTTGCATATGTCGATGTTGATGGTCCATGAATTAGATTTGGTTGAGCAGTTCCGAGATTTAAGTCTGGTTTGTGAAACTACTCCGAATAGTGTGAAATTGGGTATGTTGAAGCTGACCAGTGGAATTCTGGAAGAGATTAGAAATGGACAGAAGTCTGATATTGGGTTAGTTGATAAGTTGACATTGATCAACCAAGGTCAAGGAGGCGAGTTCAGAATTGATGAGAATGGAGTTATGAGATTTGGTGATCGGGTGTGTGTTCCGGATGTTGCCGAGATTAGAAAGAATATTTTGGAAGAAGGACATCGTAGCGGGTTGAGTATTCATCCCGGTGCTACTAAAATGTACCATGATTTGAAAAAGTTGTTTTGGTGGCCGGGAATGAAAAAGGAAATTGCTGAGTTTGTGTATGCGTGTTTGGTTTGTCAGAAGTCGAAAATCGAGCATCAGAAACCGTCAGGATTGATGGAGCCGTTGTTTGTTCCAGAATGGAAGTGGGATGGAATCTCTATGGATTTTGTGTCTGGTTTGCCAAGGACAGCGAAGAATTGTGATTCTATCTGGGTTATTGTGGATCGGTTGACGAAATCTGCTCACTTTATTCCGATAAGAATGGATTATCCGATGGAGAGGTTAGCAGAATTGTATGTTGAAAAGATTGTGAGTCTACATGGTATTCCTTCTAGTATTGTGTCGGATCGAGATCCGAGGTTTACATCTAAGTTATGGACGGGATTGCAAGAAGCTTTGGGTACTAAGTTGCGTTTAAGTTCCGCTTATCATCCGCAGACAGATGGTCAGACGGAAAGAACGATTCAATCATTGGAAGATTTGCTGAGAGCTTGTGTATTAGAGAAGGGTGGAGCTTGGGATAGTTATCTGTCGTTGATTGAGTTTACCTACAACAATAGCTTTCACTCGAGCATTGGTAAGGCTCCGTTTGAAGCATTGTATGGTAGGAGGTGTCGGACACCGTTATGTTGGTATGAATCTGGAGAAAGTGCGGTGATTGGACCGGAGATTGTTCAACAAACTTCAGAAAAGATCAAGATGATTCAGGAGAAGATGAAGGCTTCTCAGAGTCGTCAGAAAAGTTATCATGATAAGAGAAGGAAAGCCAGATGAAGGACTCGTATTCCGAACTTTTCGTCTAAGGTATGTTTTCGAGGACGAAAACTCTTTTAGTGGGGGAGAGTTGTGACACCCCGATTTAATTCAAAAATTAAATAAATAGGAATTTAATTATTTAATTAATTAAAGGCTTGATTATTTATATTTTCGGAATTAATGGGATTAATTTAAGAAAAGAAGAGATGGAGGTGTGAGGTGTAATTAGGGGTGTGAGGAGTAAATTACTCTACTCTTACTAATTACCATTTGTTTTATTTTATTGGGAATAAATAAAGGAACATTAAAAGGAGTATATAAAGGAAAAGAAATAAAAATAGGTCTTTTTGGAGAAAAGTCATTATACGTAGAATTGGAGAAGAGAAGAGAGGAAAAGCCGACGCCGAGAGTAATCAAGATCATCGCGAGGTAAGGGTGATTCGTTCGTTAATATGCTTTATGGGTTTGAGAATCAAAGGGATAATTGGGTATGTTAGGAAGTTTGAATGTTGATGATTATAAGTTATGGAAATAAACCCTATTTTGTGTCGGTGTTTGGAATTAGGATCATTTGTATGTCAAATAATTGATAGGAATGAATAAACCATGTTGTGTGATGTTATAATGGTGTGAAATGGTCATGAAATAGTGTTCCTAATGTCCCAATTCGTACTTGAAAGTTTGGAAATGATAATGGATGCAAAATGCTGTCAAAAGTTGCAGAAAATGATGTTATAGGACGTGGGAACCGGTTCCCTGTGGGGAGGAACCGAGTTCCCAGTGTTAAATTGGCCAAAATTGGGATTTTTACACTCAGGAACCGGTTCCTGTATAGGTAGGAACCGGGTTCCCATACAAAAACCAGGGAGCGAGTATTTTTCCAAAAATTTCCAAAACTTCAAAACTTCATATTTTCTAAACCGTAACTCCGATTCGAGTGCCGTTTTCGGCGTTATTTCTTAAATTTAAAATACTACCTTTTGAAAAGAGAAAAATATTCTTTTACTAAAATTATTTTAAATATAGTCGAGTTCCCGATTTTTGAAAAGAGTGATTAAATAAGGATAATGGGAAATTAATATGAATGGCCTGAGTTATCGGACGAGTACTAATGCTTACAATGTTGTGTTGATTATTCACTATGATTGAATGCGATACATTGGTGATTGGCAATAAGTGAATTATGTTGAGATCATAATCTGTGAATTGGTTTAGATTGTTTGACAAGTTGAATGGAGATTGACGTTCATGTGATGTTTTCTTTCCCTTGTGGTTTATTCATGATTGTATTGGTATCATGTGTTATTGTTATTATATACTGGTGATAGTCTTACTGATTGAAGAGTAAGCGTTTGGCATGTTTATGCTTTGTGATAATTTAATTCATGATTATGTTATTATCATGTGATCGATTGGTATTGGCGTTTATGTGGAATTATGTTGTTATCATATTCCGTTGAATTGATGTTGCATGCTTTTATGATGCATGCATGAGCATTTGTTAAATTGGTTCATTCCCATACATTTTTCCAGAGGCGTGTTTTTGGAAAATTTAAGGAACCGGTTCCTGCCTGGGTAGGAACCGGGTTCTGCATTATTTTTTTGAAAAATGTCAAACTTTGAAAATTCATAACTTTGAAACCGTAAGTCCGTTTTGAGCGCCGTTTTGGACGTTATTTCTTAAATTTAATGCTCTATTTTATAAAATGAAAAGATTTCCAAAAACTTGAAAATATTTTGAAAATGTGTCGATTCCGATATAGATGACTTTTGACTGACGCATGTTGAGGTATATGTAGCAGAGAACCTTGGTGATGTATGTTTTGGGTATTGTGTGGATGTGAAGCATGTTTATGCTGCTGTTAATTGTATGCATGATTGGTTGAAATATCATGTTGATTGATTTGATTCAGTTATGTTAAATTGATGTAATACATAGACTGATTTGATGTTGCATGCTAGTGATGTGCGTGCATATGCATTGTTTGGTGAAGTTAATTCCTATTGTGCGGAATTTGACTTGGATTGTCGATAACCGATACCCGAGTGAGGATGGGTGGTTAGGCTGGATTCGTGTCCGGGTGTTTATGGACGAATTGATGGTTACTGTATCCGGTTGATGATGGATCAGTATTGGGTGACTTAGTCATGTTTTGGTACCACATGCATAGAGTCTGCATTGCATATGGGATTGTAACATGCTAGGATGGATTCCAGTGTTGCAATTTCCATTGTTTGTTTTATCCATGTTCATTGTGTGAACTGCCTTGTGAATTGATTATGATTTGTGTTTGGTTAATGGATTAACGTATCCGATTATTCTGTTGCATTTTAAAAACGTATAATGCATGTTATATTGAATTGAAATCTCACCCTTACTTTAACCATTTCAGATCCGAAGTGATTAGCTGCTTGGAATTGGTGAGGATAGCTCTAGAGTCGAGTCAGTTAGTTAGTTCGCGTGTCAGTGTCGTGCTCTGGTAAATGTAACACTGGGGAAACGGTTGTTTGAATCCTTTAATGGATATTTTTAATGGTTTTGAATCATGTTTTGATGTTATGTCCTGGAATAATTATGGATGTTGTATTCGGGATCCGTTATGTTTCATTTCCGCTGTTAAACATAACCTTAAGTATGTTTCATTTAATGATTTTTCTTCAGTGAAAGCATGACAACTGTTCTGAAATATATTAAAAATTGTGATGCCTCTTGATATGTGTTATATACTCTGATTATTATTTATAAAATCGCGGGTAATTAGAAGGGGTGTTACACATAACATCAAGATTATAGTGTAACAAATTATCTTTCCAATACGGCAGGTCCCAAAATATACTTCTTTTTGTCCAATTGTACGTGACTTTGTATCCTTCAATTCGACATGCTTTGCCAGTATCTGTAAATTTTGGTAGTTCACAGACTTGGTTCCATATAGTACCTGGTGACAATCGAGGCGGAGGCAAATCTGTCACTCGTTTATCTTTTTTAAAATTTGTCTTGTTTCTTCTATAGGGATGATTTGTTGGTAGGAATCTGCGGTGACAGTCAAACCATGAGTTTCCCCCCTTTATCCAACGTAAATGCTTTGGTGTATTCCATGCAATGCGGACAATCCATTTTTCCATGGGTACCCCAACCAGACAATATGCCATATGCTGGAAAGTCATTAATGGTCCACATCAAGGCAGCTCGCAACGTAAAGTTCTGTTTATGGGATATATCATAAGTCCATTCTCCAATCCACAACCTCTTCAAATCATCAATTAAAGGTTGTAAGTACACATCAATTCCGGCTTTTGGACTGTGCGGGCCTGGTATGATTCACGTCAAAAACATGTATGGTTTTGTCATGCACATATCAAGAGGGAGGTTGTAAGGGGTTACAATAACTGGCCAACAAGAATACACACTTCTCAACGCTTGCACGTATGGGGAAAAACCATCAGAGCATAATCCAAGCCTGATATTTCTAGCTTCTGCAGCAAAATCCGGATGTGTCCGATCAAAGTGCTTCCATGCCTCACCATCAGATGGATGTCGCATAGTGTTTGAACTTGTTTGGTTTGTATGATGCCATGTCATTTGACTTGCATTGTGCATTGAAGCAAACATTCTTTTTAACCTTGATATTATCGAAAGATAAAACATGGATTTTACTGCTACACGCTTTTGCTTGGTGTTAACGGCTCTACTGCGACCTTGATTACTCGGACTATTACAAAAGTTACACTCCTCTAACGATCCATCTTGAGTACCAAAATCATTGTCATAAAACAACATGCAACCGTTAATGCAACAATCAATCTTTCTTACTTTTAAATCCAACTTCGACACCCACTTCTTTGCATCATAATAACTTGTAGGCAAATTGTCTTTCGTTGCAGTGGAATCCAATATCATTTTTGCGAAATGTTCCAGACACGGATCAGAAAGATTCCAATTTGACTTGGCGGCCAATAATCTCTCACACATTGATAGCTTTGAGTCTGACGATCCCTCAAACAACGGCACATTCATCTCATTCAACAATTGATAAAATCTCCGTGCTTCCTCATTCGGCAACTCTTCCCCGTCAAAATCTTCAAGTTCATCATATGTCACGTTCACACCAAAAGCATCTTCAACCATCTCAACGATCAAATTAAAGTTCTCCTCATATTCCATAGGCGGTCGACTACTTGAAGCATGCGCATTGCTAGTCTCTGGTACGTTACTCGGTAATTCTTCACCATTATACGTCCAAACCCAATAATTTCCAATGAAACCCCTTCTATGCAAATGACCTGTTACTTCCTCTGGGTCACTAATTATTGGTCTACATTCACATTTAAGACAGGGACACTTAACTCCTCCTTCGCTTCGACAACATTTCTGAGCAAACGCCCACGTGATAAACCCATCAACTCCTACTATAAAATTGGGTTTAAGTCCACGTCTTCCTGAAAATATTATATCGTACATCCAACTACGATAATACCGATAATATTCCATATTGCACATTTATACAATCATTTTCTTTTCAATTAGAAATATTAATCAACTTAATAATATTCTTAAACGTATACTATTTAATATTTACAATTCTTAAAAATATTTTTTTTAACAAAAAAACATGTACCATATAAATATATATTATATATTAAAAAATACTATTAAATATATATAACTAGTATAGTTCATGAACATAATTAAATATATATAACTATTATATATATTAAAAAATACTATTAAATATATATTTAAATATATATAACTAGTATAGTTCATTAAGATAATTAAATTTATATAACTTTTTATTTAATATATAATATATTCTATTTAAAATGTTAATTTATAATATTTTAATTATAATTTTATATTTAAAATATTAATATTAGTTTTATTAATAAATTCTACTTTTAAAAACAATAATATAAACTATGTATTTTATTTTATTATAAATATGTTTTCATATTAAAACATATTATATTAAAATATGTATATTACATATTATAATATAAACTATGTATAAACTATATATATATTACATATTAAAACATATTATATTATAATTTTTTAATAAAACTATTTTATAAAATATATACAAAATAATGTTTTTCTTAATTATAGTTTGGTTATATTTCTATTTTTCAAAAATATAATTTAGTTTTTATTATATAGATAATATAATTCTATTTTTAAAAAATTTAATATAAACATTTAAAATTTATTTTCAATACCATAAAAATATTATGTTTTTAATAATCTATTTTCATAATATAAAAAATGTTTTGTTTTTAATATACATAAAATATTTTGTTTTTATTTATAAATATATAAATTTTCATTTTAAATTAATTTTATTATATTTTGTATTATGTTTTTAAAATTCTGTTTTATTAATATTTATTATATTGTTTTTCATTAAGATAAAACACATATAATATATAATAGTTTTTAAAATAACAATATATAATACTTTTTCTATAAATTTATAAAAACAACAACATATAATATATTCTATTAATATTAATATTAATATATAACAGTTTTAATAATATTAATATATAACAATTTTAATAATAGTTTTAATATATCAATTTTTTTCTAATAGTTTTAAAAATATTAATAAAATTTATAAATAATATTTGTGTTTTTATTTATTTTTAATTTTTTACAAAATAAATATTTAATATTTAATATATAATTTCGTTATATAATAATTAATTTATATAATAACCTAATTAAAAAATAACCTAATAAACCTATTAAAAATATATCACATTATAAATAAACTTATACTAAAATTCTGGAAAAACAAACTTACCTCTTCTTCAATCTACTCCTCTTCTTCTCCTTCACCTTCTTCTTTCTTCAAAATCTGGAGAGAAAAAATTCAACATTAAAAACATAATAGAGTATGAATATAAAACGAAATTATAAAGAAAAACATATGTAAGTTACCTTTGATCTAAGAATAGATGAAATTTGTGTAAAAATTTGGAATTAAAAGGTATAAAAAAATGATTTGGGATTGAAACTTTGGGGATTTCGGGAGAGAAGGGTTTGTAAAGATGGAGAATAGAGAAGGGGTATATTAATTCTATTGATAAATGGAAGTGGGGAAGAAGGAAAAATGCGTAATTAAATATACTTATCAGCGACGTGAGATTCACATCGCAACATGCCAACGGTCACATTAATTAATATCTCTGTCTGCAATGTTGCCACCATGTCACGTCAGTGGAACTTTGAATTTTCCCTCTAAAAGTTGCGACGTGTTTATAACGTCACAACTAAATTTTTAAAAATTTGAATCTTCCCCCAACGTGAATGTTACAGCTTTTTCTATTTTAAGTTATAAACTTCATATAACGATGTGTATCCCACGTCACAACTTTTTTCACATATCCCAACTTCTGTTTCCTGACTATTTTATGTTTATAACGTTATTTAAAATCACGTTGCGACGGGGTTGTCACGTCGCAACGAACAATAATTACCCACATGACTTCTACGTTCCTACTTTATGTCGCTGGAGATAATATTTCTTGTAGTGTATGGACCAAATACAGTGATAGTCAAATATATCTAAAAAGTAAAAGTTGTTTATAATGGTGTCCGGAGGGTGTATAAATTATGGAGTTTTATGATTACTTTGTGGTTAAGTCAATGAAGTGTATAGAATGAAAGGATTGTTAATTTGATATCTAAGTTGATGTATGATAGAACATCAATTTTTAAAGGAAAAACTATTGTCTATGGAATGTATTGCACGAAGGTCTCATTGATTTTGATTTGGATGTTTGGAAATTTGTTCAAAATATACCTTTGAAGCCTATTATAAATGGAGACAATCAAGTTGTTGAATGGCACAATATGAATGGAATGATTTGAAAATTTTAAATTTTGTCTTTGGGAGTTGACGAGTATTTTCATGTTTTTTATGGCAAATTTATTGGATGTTGATAATAATTCAAACACATTCTAGAAGTTTTAGTGATCGTTTTTGTGCAAAATAAATTATTTGAAAAGTACTTTTGAAAAATTGTTAAATTTTGTGTTTTAAAGGAGAAATCGGTTTCCCGATTTGAGAAAACTGATTTCTGTTATTTTACAGTTGAAGAAACCGATTCTTCTGTTTTGAAAAATTAATTTTTGCCGCGATTTTTGTGTTTTTAAATTGTTTGTGGGACTGTGTTGATTCCAAAGCTATATTTTTGTATCTCTATATAAACCCTCTTGTAATGATGTTTCAATGAGTTTAATGCCAATTTTAATTTTGTCATAAATTACTCTCTTTAATTCACCAAGTTACTTTTGTATGTTCCAACAAAATTTGCCCAAACAATGTCGAGTGCATTGGAATGCCTTCAGACAACCGATATAAATGCTCCAAAATAAACTCTCACTCAAGAGTCTGAATTGTTTCACATGAGTGACACTGAAACTATCATGGACATGCAAAAACGTTTCACATGTCCCGCGTATAAAATAGATGGTTGGATAAAACTATTTCTAATAAGGATTTAACAAACAAATTTTTCAGATGTTTGACCTAAAATTTGAAACTCCATAAAGAACCCAAAAATATGAAACTAATAAAAAGATAAAAATATTATAACTCGCAAAACCTCGTCATCCAAAATCAAAATTGAAGAGCATTGCATTAAGAATGAAGGTGATGCCTCATGTGATAAAGAAACTGGTCTCATCTTAAAACGACACAAGAGCCATCTTATGATATGAAAAATAATGACAAATATCTTATATATTTCAAAATGTCACTCAAGATATAAAGAAGAATCCATCTTTGTCTCACACATCCTCTACTGCGTATCATCTATCTTAATACCAAAAATGGTGCGTACAGTATAGATTTATTTTGAAATTTGAACTAGATATGTCACAACATAACAAAGTCTTAAAGTGACCAACATCATTCTATTTTAGCATTTGCCAACCTTGTAACCAATTCAATGAACTCGTCATCTGTGCCAATCATGCTTAACCTCACATACTCCGGACCGACACCAAACAGTTTCCCTCCTCTTGTAAGAATCTTCAGTTTTTCTAAATAACTCTCACCATCTTCTATGCCCTCCGCAGACTTCAACCAAGCAAAAGCTGTATAATGAAATTTTTCAAAATAAAATAGTGAATAACAAGTGAAAATCTATAAAACAAGATGTTTAATGTGTTCTATACCGATGCAACACATGATATATTCATTTTCTCACATAGTTAATTTTCAGTGTCAACATGTTAACTTTCAGAATCAACGTGTCTGTTTCTGTGTTAGTATCATGTCAGAAGTGGAGGAGATACATTACCAGGGTATTGCTCGGTTATTTCCTTAGTGAAGTGACAATAGGCAGTTGGATACTTGGGCAAGGTAAAAACCTTGCTTTGCTCAATAGCAGCCTTAAGTTTCTCCCACCTATCTTTCATCACCTTTTTGCTATAATCGAAAAAAAGAGGATCCGATGGAGTGGACTTGGAATTTTGGTACCCATCACAAATCACTTCAACAATCTTAGCAGCTCGAATTTGGGATTCTTTCGACACACCAATGGAGTCTAGGTGCAAGAATTGTACCATCTTCTTTGCAATTTCAATGTCCTTCACAAGAGCCCACCTAGCAAAACAAACTAATTAGCAATTTAACATATGTGAAAAGAAATTACAAAGGTTCACAACAAAATTACAACTGCGACAATCGATCTCATAGACTCACCCAATACGAGAACCGGCGTGACCGGTGCATTTGGAGAATGTGAAGATCATAATATCTTGGTTAAACTCATGATTAATGGGAGTGTATTGTGGCCAATAATAGGCCAAGTCATAGATAACCTTCCCTTCAGCGTCAGATTTCACCACAGGTGTTCTGAGAATTCCATCAGGGTTGTTGGGAGTGGTCACCACCTCTATGTAAGGTTCATCTTTGTCATACACATAAGCATCACCACTCCATTGAAATAGCTTTGATTGAAGGATATCTGTGGCGCCTTCGTATTCCTAGAAATTGAACATGAACACATTCTTTAGTTAGACATTTCATCGAACACTTAATAGTCATAATTTATTTTCTAGGGTTAGCTAGATCAAGCCATTTGTGAAGTAATTTTAAAATTTTCATAAAATTCATAGAAACTAATAATCCATAATTTTTCTATTTTCTTAAATTTAAGTCATACTAATTCAACCCTAAAGTTCGAATCTTAGCCCTCCCAACTGCGAGTGTGTGTGAATTTTTGGTCGTTATTATTTATTTAAAAACCCAAAATAAAAATTTGAAAAAATAATTTGTCGGAACTAATTTCCATTTTACAACGAGTAAAAATATTTAACCTCAAAAATATAAAAATGACAATGTTGTGTGGTTGAGAGCATGCATGGATGTGGACATGAAATAGACAGACCCATGTTACCTATTTAAATATAGAATCTACAACATTATGAGTTTACGTGATGTAATGTTTCAAAATTGGTATAGTGTTTGCAAAAGACATGTCACTTTTGTGGTTTTCTAAAATGATAAACAAAAGAGTATTAAAGAATGTCACTTTTATGAAAATGGAGACTGTCCCTTTTTTTATATGAGAATAAAACCTTAAGAATTATAAAAAATAATAAAATTATTTTATTCTTAAAAACTATTATAACCATTTGAGAATGTAATTGAAACAAACACCCTCTGAATAAATTATTGGTTAAATTAATTCAATATTTTTCTC
The DNA here is from genome assembly GCA_021764765.1 of Vicia sativa. Classification (NCBI taxonomy): domain Eukaryota; kingdom Viridiplantae; phylum Streptophyta; class Magnoliopsida; order Fabales; family Fabaceae; genus Vicia; species Vicia sativa. Next base: position 136,268,641 of record CM038792.1, on the reverse strand, counting down.
CTTCTTTTCCTATTTTTGTTCATGGGTTTATTCTTTAGTCAAAAGCAACTTAAAAAAAAAACAATAATAATAATAATAATAAAAAATAAAAATAATAATAATAATAATAATAATAATAATAATAATAATAATAATAATAATAATAATAATAAAAATTAAAAAGATTAAAACTTTCTCCATAGATAATTTTGTATTAACTTACTTGACCAAATAATTAATTATAATTGTTAAAATTTATCGATTCAAATCTAACTATTAAATTTAAAATTCTTATTAAATGTATTTATTCTACAAACTTCTATAAAATTAAAAAATTATTTAATAATTCATCGAATAAGAGAAAGAATATATATAACAAACTTTTAAAACTTTAAAATTAAGTATTTAAAAAATCAGTGTAAATTAAACATTGTTAAACAGCTACTAAGATAATAGAGTAAAAGAAAAATTAATTACCGAATAATGAGGAGCCGCAGCAACAACATTGATGGGAATATCAGAGGGTTTTTCAGTTGAGAGTGCATACAAAAGAGCTAAGTAAACCTGAGAAGAACCATTCCCTAACACTATGTACTTATCTTCTGTGTTAGCATTCCCAACCACTTTGTGTAGCCTTAATATTGCATTCCTCATTTGTGGTAACATGTACCAACACAAGTTTGCATCACCAAAGTAACTCATAACTTCATCTCCTTTGATCTCCACTTTAGCTTCTTCCCTCAATTTCTCCCAAAATGTATTGAATCCCACTGGATCACCCCTGTTAAAAAGACATTGATATCATCCATCAGACACGGTAATATCGATAATAATTTAAATAAAATAAATAAATATATTTCAAAGATGTTAATATTACATAGAAAAATAATATAGTACCTATCAACATTGACAAGGGAATTGTATGAGAGATTTGAGAGAGGAATTTTTGTGCCATTGGATTGTTCCAAAGGAGAAGAACCATTAGTAGCAACCACCATACTTGAGAATATATATGTTCTTTGTTTTCTTAATGATGTTGGTTTTTGATTTTAGTTCTTGTGTTTGCATACTTATATATAAGAGAGAGTGTATTATTTTATGTGAAAAAGATGAGTTAATTATGACCGTTGGATCAAAATCTAATTTTTACTATTTGTCTTAATTTTTTTTCTCCTTTTTTGTAGTTTTAAAGTTTTTTGTTCTTATCAAATATGACTTGGCTAAGTTTTCTAATAATTAAAAAAATGTAAAAAAATTACACATTTGAAATGCTGATATCCAGATACAATGGATATATAGGACTACTCAAAAGAAAAAAGGAATACTTTAATGGATGTTAAAAAATATTAAATTTATTGCGTATGATTATTTTTCAAAAATTCATTGTATAGAGTACAATTTTAAAATTATTAGGAAACTCCCCTTTAAGTAATTTTACTTCTTTATGTTATTTAGGTAAATAAATTTTATTTAGAAGTTTTTTTTGCATATTTTACGTATAAAAATTATATCAGTCAATATATTGAATATTTTTTAACAACAATATATTGAATATTTAATATTATTTAATAAATTAAGCATCTCCTTATTCATTTATAGATATTTTATAAATTAAAATATTAATGGATCAGGTCGGACCCTTCCCTTTTTATAATAGATAAAATTTATTTATACTAATATGTATACTCTTGGTATGAAATAAAATTTTGTATGTTAAAATATATATTTTATAACTATTTACTATTTACTATTTCTCATATATATTTGTATTACTTAAATATTTAATATATTATTTATTTTTATAAAAAATATAATCTATTAATTATAAATAAAAAAAATGTTAAATAGATACTTATACCTTATCTTTCACTCCATATGATTGATACTTATATTGAATGGTTTGAACTTTGAATTGTTTGCATTGGTAACTAAAGTGGATTTACAGTTTTCACTTTGCAAGTATGCATGCATATCAGGTTGAAAAATGGAAAGCCAACAAATCAATCATTACATTAAATTAGCCTTAATCAGGACATGAAAGAAAATTTAGTAGGCTTCTGTTCTACTATTATTATTACTATTACTATTATTAATATTAATATTATTATTATTATTATTATTATTATTATTATTATTATTATTATTATTATTATTATTATTATTATTATTATTATTATTATTATTATTATTATTATTATTATTATTATTATTATTATTATTATTATTATTATTATTATTATTATTATTATTATTATTATTATTATTATTATTATTATTATTATTATTATTATTATTATTATTATTATTATTATTATTATTATTATTATTATTATTATTATAGACTTGATTATAAATATTTCTTTTCACCTTTAAATTTCTTTCAACCACAAAATAAATACCATTAATCAGTTTGATTGCTAAGGAATAAATCCATAGTTATTACTATTAGACATTTAATTGATTACTCCCTCACATATGAATGGCCTCAGAGCGTGTCTTTAATAACGTGGACATATTTAAAATACTTTCATCAGAAAGTGATCAAATATTGAAAGTTAAATACATTTATGATTTCATCATAGGAAAATAAAATTTAGAATATTAGAGAGATAATAATTAAGAATCACAATAATAAAAAATAATAAAATAAAAAACGATGATATTGGAAAATTTAAAATAAAAAAAAAAATTCATAGAACAATCTAATGTTAACAAGCCAATTTGTTTCGGCTTTAAATTTTATTTTATTTTTATATTTTTAAAAATAAATTTTATGAAATATTTTAAAATAATATAAACTTTTTTATGTTTATTTTTTCTAAATTGTGAGACTAGTTTTGACATCCTATAATATAAATATACATTATTGAAGGTCATAACATAGTCAAAATTATAAATTGTTTAAAAAATTGTATTGTAAAAATTATTTTATGAAAAGCTATTTGAAATAGCTTCAAAATTAAGTGATTTTTTGAAATGTTGATGTCAAAAATTTTTTCACTAAGATCATGAATCATCTAAAATAAAATTTTAAGAATAACTATTCAAATAAAATTTACATTTGAAGCTTTTATGAAAATTTTCGATGTAATTTTTTTTACACAATAATATTACACTATAAAAATCATTTAAAAAAAATTAAAACAAACGGGCCCTAAAAAAGTGAGTTTTAAAACATTTTATAAAGCATTTATCTGCAACATGAATTATATGAATAGGCATGGAAAATAAACTCGTTCTCGTCGGGGCCCGGACATCCCCGTCCAGAAATTAACGGGAGAAACTCAGTTTAATCGACGACGAGTGCGGGTGCGGAAAAAATCCGCATTTTATTTACAGACCGATGCAAGAGCGGGACAGGTGATAATAGTATATGCCCTACACCCGCCAACTAAATTTATTTTATTTTATTTATATTTAATAATTTTATTACCCATTTACACGTTATATGTTATCATGCTTATTAGAATTATTATTTATTTTAAAAAAAATACAAGTTAAATAGAAATATCAAACATAAAAAATGATTTTAAAATGATCAATTATATAATTTAATTATTAATTTTTTTATTAAAAAATAATATAAATTTTAAAAAATATTTATTTAGTAGATGCGGGAAAATCCATTTTTTATTGGGGATGAGAACAGAAAATAAATATAACCCCGATCGAATTTAACATAAATATGAGTCTGAATTTAAATAGTGGGTGCGGATCTGAATATACTTAAACTCGCGCTGTCTCATCCTTTTCCATCCGTATATCTGAACGTTCTCATCCGTATATCTGAGCATATCTGAGCGTGTTATAAGTTATGAGTGTGACATATTTAAAACTGACACATGAAAAATATTATGAGAAGTAATATGTGTTAAACAAAACATATATTGATAGTAGATGATAAAAAAATGTAGTGAAAAAACATATATTGATAGTAGATAATAAAAAAATATTAAGTAAGAGTTAATGACTCATACAGAAAACCAAATATTAAAATTCTTTTTTCCACTATTTCAACCCATATTTTCACGTATTAGAATAAGAATCGTCCAAATCAAAACCATAAAGCAATGACTCATCTCCATTTTTTCTTAATAGTGAGAATTCCATGTTCCTACAATTGAATATTTTCCCTCTCTGTATAAGAAAAACCTTAAATTAACTGAAGCTCCATCAGCTGTGTAGTATCAGTAAAGTAACCCCTATCAGCGCATCGTTCTGTCAAGTAAGAGTTAATGTTTCAATAAGTAGAATAAATAAAAGAGAAAAAAACAATTCAACTCATGGTATCTATAATTGGTTGTAATTTTCATGTCAACAGCTTGGCCTCATTAATTTCCTCTATACTTTAAAAGCAGAACATTTTCTAATAGCAATCATTCAATAAATCATTATATAATGTGTCAACAAAAATGATTCCAGTACCAGAATATCATCCAGGAAGCTGTTGATAGTCTATGGAACAAACAAATATACGAAAAGGGCATTATACACTATATAACTCAACATTATAACGATTTTTACACTTACCTAAAGCCTACTTCAATCAAGAAATGTCTGCCAATTCGGCATGTTTAGATCGAGTTACATCAAACTAATTCAACGTAAGAGTTACTCCAAATTTTGAACCCAGAAGGACCATCACTCTCTGGATTTCGAACAATCAAAAGCTTTGACCCAGAAAGTGACAGAACCATGTAGGAAACTCTATACAACTTAACCGGAAAGGGAGCATACTGTAAAGTAATGGAACCCTCACTCCTGTGTTTTACAGTATGCTCCCTTTCCGGTTAAGGTGTATAGAGTTTCCAAAAGATCTTAACAATTGTTTTATCCATAATGTTTTATCCATAATGATACTAAAGCCCTATATTCTGACTCATCTGAAGATCTTGAAACAGTGGATTGCTTTTTAGATCTGCAACCAATGAATCTATAATGAATATACAAAACCGGTTGTGGATTTTCTGGTTGAGTTCCAACTGCCCCCAATCAACATCTGAGTATGCTGAGACATGTAGAAATGGACTTGGAAAGAAAAATGATGTATTGACCTGGAGTTCATTTAAGTAGTGCAATATATGATTTATGCCATGTATATATGAAATCAAGACCAAGTTGTGGGGTGTAGCCTTTTGCAACAAGGTGTGATTTATGTCTATCCAAGGTACCATCAGCTTTATATTTAGTTTTGTAAATCCACCTACAACATATTGTCTTTTCACCGGGAGGTAAAAGTTGAACGGTTCAAGTATTGTTTTCCTCAAGGGCTGCCATTTCTTCACTCATGGCTTTAAACCATTCAGACACTTTAGATGCTTCATGGTAGAATTTGGGCTCATAAACTTAAACTTTCATGACAAAGTGCTTATATTAATATGATAGAAAGCAATCTCAACTCATCAAATCATATTTTTCCGTCTTAGCGCGGCGTCAAAACCCTTTTCATAAACGAAAGACACTTCGTTCATTCCAAACGATGCAAACAAAGCTTTGTTGGAATGATGACCTTGTTCACTACACCTATAACAATTGACATGAGCGGGTGCTCCTCCCCCCATTTGTCCTCTTCCCGTCATAAACTTTATGTTTCCCTTTATCAGTTTGGGTATCATAAGGATCCTGATATTGTTTTCCTCTTTTTTCGTTTAGACTCTTGTAGTGAGTCGAATGAGTTCTTCTATCTTCTTCATAGATTCTAAAAATGTTCATCAACTCTAGAAACACACGGATCTCTTGATACCCAATATAGCCTGGTTGATTTTCGGACGCAACGCATTCTCAAACTTGATGCACTTCGAGAACTCAGCAGACTCTTCACTGTAGTGGGGATAATACTTTGTCAGTTTCACAAACCTCGAAGCATACTCAGTTATAGTCTGATTCCATTGCTTCAACTCTAGAAACTCCTTCTCTTTCTTTCCGCGTACATGCTTCATAAAGTACACCCTAAAAAACTCCTTGTTGAACACAACCCAAGTAATGACTTCACCCACTACTGTTAGTCTCTGACGGGCAGCTTCTTCTGTCAGTTGATATGTGCTAAACCGCACCTTATGTGCCTCTGAGAAATCTATAACCCGAAAGACCTTTCAATCTCTTTGATCCAAGTTTGCGCTCCATCTGGATCGTACAGACCCTTGAAAATCAGCAGCAATCGCAGCGTCGTTCCTTCCAGTTTTTTCTGATGTCAATAACACTCACAATGGTTAGAAACTATCTCGACATTATTCCACTATCATACACTACAGACTCAATAACCTTGCCGGACAGACCGATATGCTCTGATACCGCTAATGTAGCACTCTTCTAAACTCTAAAGAGTAATCACAAAATAATTTAATAATTAAATTAGAGTAAAGCACCAAAAAGGGTGTCACATTTGCTTCAAACAAACTTCATAGTAAAATACATCAGGCTTTGTAACACATGTTTCTACAATAAATTACATTAAGTACTTCATGATTAACAACTGTAGTTTTTCAATTTACTCGCATAACAAATTCATAATTCAAACATTCTTTATTAAATACTTCTAAAATAACTTCATCAAATCAAAACAACTCGAATACCACCAAGGTAGTTCATATCTCATAATAAAAAAGCAACATGGTTATTCAAACAAACTATCTCATCCCCGATGTTATATATATCAGAGAAAGACCCCTTTATTCTACAAGAAATAAAGAACACATTTTGCGGACAACCTCTAAGCCTCGGCGGACTATTCTTGATTACCTGCAAGTTACCCACGTATAGAGGAAACATTTCCAAGTACCAAGGGTGAGTAAATCATAATCTTTATAAAAAACATAAGGAGAAAATATAGTAGTTAAAATATAACACCAAGGAAAAACACCGCATCATCAAAGCCTCGTCTCATGCTCACACCTTCATAGCAATCACAATGCTCATCAAACACATGGTAATAGCATCAAATAGCAACTATCACAAATACACATTCACAAAACATCGCTCAGTGAAATCACCATGTAATGTCACAAATAATGCAATGCACTTCATTAGACTCATGCATATGGTACCAAAACTTCAACGGTGACTCTGTCATCGTCATCTTGAAAGATCTCCACCAATAGGATCGATTCCCTCTTTGAACCAGAGCACATCACAATTACACTAAATCCATATTATGGGATTGATGCCATAATTGGACTAATGTTCTATCATAATCACTGGATCAATTGTCCTAACAACATCAATGGATCGAAGTCATAAAATATGTCATGAATTCATGATGCGCAACAACATAATAAGCATGATCATAGCTAGTCAAAACGCGTCATCCTCCATGAATTCATCACATGTCATCACATACATTTTATATATATATATATATATATATATATATATATATATATACACACACACACACAACATCATCATAACAATCATCATATTCACGACATAGTATCATCATAATACCAATAACTTGTCACACAACATATGTGATTATAATCCATCACAGAGAAATCTAATTTCATCATAGCATATGCTCTAGAAATATACATCATATTACTCATTTTATTTCACCAGACTATATAGCATATTGTTAGCTTCCTAACGCTTTGAATGAAGTGTCAATCAGAGTCCTGAAACTCAAGTTATGACACTTTAAAAATGCTACTAATGTCCACCGCCTGATGATCGTCCAACGACATGGGAGTGACAACACAACTTTTCCTTTCTAGTCTCCATTACCTGGTGTGGCCTCTTGCTCGTCTGATGATGCCCCTCTCGCCTCTACGTTGCCAGACAACGCTCCAGTGACAAATCACCCCCCATACAAAATCCAAGGGCTATGTTTTCACCCCATTCCCATCGCTTCTTACTCTTGAGGCGCTGCTGGAGAGAGGCTCCACTTTCCGGCGACACTCATCCACTACTCGGTGCTGCAGTGCAGACAGGACTTCCCTGGTGTAATTTTTTCATTGCACAGTCTTAATTTCTACATGATTTCTTCACAATACATGTCTCAATTCATCATGTATTCACTTAGTTTCACTATATAGCAACAACACAAATTAACATACTTCATCTGCATCAATTCTTTGTCATAAAACATCACAATTTCATCAATTTCTCATCACACATCATATTAATATCATCATTTAAAACCTAACACAAAACCTACAGTTATCTAAACCTTAGATCAATTATAATAACAACGATAAACCCTCTTACGTTATATTGTAGCTAGCAATTGATTCTCTTTCTCGTGTTCCGTCAAATTCTACGGGAATCTCCTCTTGGTTCTCTATGCCCTAGCTTCTTTTCACGTTCTCTTCAAAATTCTACGATCGTACACAATGAGTTCCTCCACCTCAACTTTTCTTTTTGTCAAACTTACCCCTTGGACCACTAATAGGTTTTTCCACCTTTGTCCTCACTTAACCTCTCAGAATTGATTATTTTGCCCTTATAGTCTCTAACTCAATATTACTCGATTTTATGAAATAAAATCATTCTAAAAAACAACACATTTTCTCGTGTTTGCATTAATACGTTAATTTTACTTTTATTTTTTTTAATTGTATAAAAATTTAACAATCAGTGCGTTCGAACGAATTTTAATATGCTTAACTGTGTGATCATACGGTATTAATGTTTTACCCGTGCGTTCGAACGAATACTGTAGTGGTACGCATGCTTTTATTTTCAAATTATAATAAAAATATAAATAATATAAATATAAATAAATAAAATAAAATTATTTTACCAAAAATAAATTATTATTTAAAAAAAAGAAGATATTTTTAAAAGAAAAACAAAATTGTTTTACAAAATATATTTGACATAAACAACTTTCATATATTATGTTAAAAAATATCTTATCTTAAATAAGATAGGCTAAATTGCATTTTTGGTCTTCTTGTTTTAATATTTTCACGATTTTAGTCCACTTATTTTATTTTTAAACACTTTTGGTCTCCATTCCCATTTTGCCTACAAAATAATAACTATGTTTCACTTTTAAAATAAATGTTTTTCCTTTCTTGTAATTGTATAACACACAACTGATATTTTATTATATGTCACGTATTTTAAAAAGTGACACATAAGCGTTTTTTTTAGCCAAAATAGGGATGGGGACCAAAAATGTTTAAAAATAAAATAGATGGACGAAAATCGTGAAAACACTAAAATAGGGGGACCAAAACTGTAATTTAGCCAATAAGATAAAAAATAATTTCAAAATAAATATATTAAATACATAACTTATTAAAAAATAACATATTTTTTTTCTTATTTGGATTATTACATTATTTTCAATTTTATTTTTTTATGGTTACCTGTGCGTTCGCACGAATTTTGGTGTGGTTACATGTTCGTTCACATGGTTACTGGTGTCGTATTTATTATTTTAAAATTCCCATAATTAGTAAAAAAAATAAAAATAAAAAGTTATATAATAATTTTATTTTTGTGATCATAAAATAATTATGATTTGTTTATTAACATATAATTTTAATTTAATTTAATTCATACATTACTTATATTCTTTAGTATGGTTTTTATTAATAAATATTTGTCTCATTTATTTCTTTATTAATTTTAATTTTATTTAATTCATATATTACTTATATTCTTTTCATATCTTCTTTATTTATAAATATTTGTCTCATTTATTTCTTTATTAGTAACATAAATAATTTAAAATGAATATATTTTTCTCGTGTTACGTTTAAATATCCTTTTTTGAATAAATATTATTTTTTGGTCAAAAAACTAGAAATAAAAAAATAAAATACTTAAATAATAATTACTATAAAAAATAAAAAATATATTTTATTAATTATGTACTTAGTATATATATATATATATATATATATATATATATATATATATATATATATATATATATATATATATATATATATATATATATATATATATATATATATATATATATATATATATATATATATATATATATATATATATATATATATATATATATATATATATATATATATATATATATATATTAAATTTAGTAATTGATAACGACAAATTAAATTACCCAACTCATACACAACATAAGCATTGACTATATCAAATGTGAATTTTTTTTTATTTTAAAATCACTCAATCATTAAAATTAATTATCAATAATCTTTATAATATTTTTAAACTCTTCATAAACATCATAGAACACAATAAAAATAATACTCTCAATTAAATTTAGAACAATTGCACTATGTCATTTTTTAAGTAGTGTGAAATAATAAATTTATTTATTTGTTGAATTTGTTAGTGGTAAATATTTAAGTAACTATTTTGAGATGTTATTTATACTATTTATTAGTGATAAATGTTTAATTTTTTTAGATGTTATTTATGCTATTTATTTGTGATAAATATTTAAATAACTTTTTTAACATGTTATTTATGCTATTTGTTCCATCAATCTCCTAGTGCATCAACTATTATATTTAAGTAATATTATTTTGAGGTGTTAAAAAATATTAATTAACTTTTTTTAATTATACTTTTATATTATTTATTCCATCAATCTTTATTGCATCAACTATTAAATTTTTTTCATTAAAACTTATTATAAGTAAATATTATTTTAATTGTATAATTAATAATAACAATAATAATAATATTTTAAATACTTATCTATAGTTGTCCATTCAAATTTGTGTCTGGAACATGTCTTTTCTTACTTAAATATTTCAATCAATATTTATGATTTATTTTTAAATAATTAATCACATCTTTAACCTTAAATAAAAACTGATTATAAATAAAAATAAAATCTAATTAACAAAATAAAATATTGACATTTTAACCTAATTTTTAAACTTCAGTACTATTTACTATACACATTTTGATATATATTTACCATTACATTTTCATAAATTTGCATTTTATATTTGCAAAAAAATATTTTATATTTAATTCAATAAAGATAACAAATAAAAAAAACTATTATACCAATTTTAACTAAAAAATTGTTATAAAAACCAAAAAAAATAGGTAAAGCATTAGAAAAATTTGTAAAACTAAACATTTATATGATCTTTGGATTTAAAAAAATGAAAAAATATTTTACTGTTCATTATAAATATTAGTATCAGATTATAAAAAAGAATTCATAAAAAATCAATAAAAAACTGTTATTATCACATGAAACAAATCTAATATTTTCGGTATCTTTAAAAATTAATGGCATTAATTTTAAGTACTCAATCCCATTAAAAGTTATTTATTAAATTATTTTATAATCAATTATTTGACATTTTTGAGATATTGTAAATTTTAACTTTTAAACAACATTTAAGTTGTAGATTAATTTGTTTAAATATTTTAGTTGATATTACTTTAAATTAAATTAAAATAATATTTTACAATAAACCAAGTATAAAAATAATAATATTATAAATAATAAATTAGAACTAAATGTGAAAATAAAATAAAATAAAACTTAATTGTCAAGATAGTATTTTATATAAAATTACACTCACTAATATAAAATTGTTGACGAACATTATAATTTTAAACCAAAAATAATATATAAAATATTTATAAATTTTAACTACCGGTTAAAAACAAAATAAAATATTTTCTTTATAAAAGAAATTCAACTTTACATGATCACATGATTATTAACAGCCAATTAAAAAAATTTAAACATTCTCAATTGCAATGGAAACAAAACATTCAGCAGTGGCACATGTCCATGTGTATTTTTTTTTTCTGTTTTGCTTTGGCCTGGAGTGGTTGTTGGCCTGTCTTGCTGTTTTGGCTCTCTGGTGTATCTTTGTTTCATATTCTTTTGTTTGTTGTTATTTTGATATGTCACAAGCATTATTTGATTTCATTTAATTTATTTTTTGCTTAAAAAAATATTTGATTTGATTTAATATAATTTATTTTTTGCTTAAAAAATAAAGAACATAAGGATAACTGTGTCTTTACTTTATCAAAAGTTTTGATTTTATTTTACTTATTATTATCACAGTTACTATTTTTGGGCTTCTTAAGCTGTACCTTGTAGGACCAAATATTATATTTGTGTTTTTAAAAAAACTGGAATAGGAAAAAACCAAAAAACTTTCATGATATTTCACAGCTGATACAATTGTATACACTATTATGAGTTGATTGTAAACACCTAAAGCCTCTGATATCTCTTCAATCCTATAAGTTACAGAAATTGGTGGTACAAAATGAGCGCAAACTTTTATATAGAACTTACATTTACAAAGGTGAGGATGGTCATCTAATTGAAATGAATGGCCTATAATCTTGACTTTTTTTTTATTCCACAGGGAACAAGAGTGTGCTAGTGATGGATTTCATTAGGCAATGTTGGAAGCTTCTTTCTAAATACATGCTTCCTGCAGCGTTCGAAAATACTGTCATAGATCAAATCAAACTGCACTCCCGCTCTCTCTCGATTAATAATGAATAATACGTGATCACCCTCCACATATTTGTAGTACCTGTTCCATCAAATTTCGTAATTTGGTCAGTTCATGAAACAATTTCTCAGAACAAAGAACAGGAAGGTAGTTTAACTAACCAGATGCCAGGTTGCATTGGTTGGCAATCTGAATCCTTTTCCACAAAACGGTTGGGGTGTTCTATCGGGAATCGAGGATGAGTCATCGATATTGTGTTTAGTGCTCCGTCATTGTCTTGCCAGTCCTCGTCCCTGCACACAGAATTACACAACAATTGATTTATCAAGCTTTATTCATTTTGATACTTGAGTATATTGCCACAGGAAGTTGAAAACAAAACCTATTGCATCTAAGAAAGAACCCTACCTGTATCCTTTATAAGGGGGGGAAACATCTGAAGGATGAGTCCACTGGCTCATTTGTAATACTCTTATGAAAAGTAAAGGGTGAACCCCGAGTATGCTTGAAGGAGCCGTTATGCCCATGATCTTCCTTGTCTGCTTGGTCGCGTAGCTAAAGTAGTATGTGTTTGGGAATGTTTGCAGACGGTAGTTGATTTTTATAGACCCTTGAATGGAAAGATCAGGAAGGATCCAATCCTCTGATGAAAATGGACCCGAATTCCCCAATAGGCAATCAACAAGACCCCATACACCAATCTTTCTCCATGACATGTTGAAATGATCAAACCCAAAATTGTAGTAGTTTTTCAACCAGGCAATGTCTAACCAATCATAGAGTATCACCCCGATTCGGCAAAGCTGTAGCAGGCAAATAGGTTTCAGAGTTTTCCCATCTTCCGGTCTGAAACAATAATAGATACTAGCTTAGCACCTACGGATAATAATTTGAAAAAAAATGCATAACTGAATGTAGTCAGACACGCTTTCAATCTGAAGTGTCGGTTTTACATAACTTATAACTAATTGTTTGCAAAATGAAGATAATAAAATTCAGCTGAAGAAAGAAAACGCATAATCTGCTGAAACAAAAATATAGCCAGATAGGTAGCATTCTTAATGTACAATCCCAATTACTGATATTTTACCATTCCATTTTTTCCCATCGGAACTCTTACATGCTGTCTTAAACGTCCATTTTCAAGCCAACGGTGTTATAATAAGAAAGCTATTTAAAGTCAATATCTCTAAATAAAGCAGAAACTAAAGTTAGGTAGAACTCACTGAATGCCATCAAAGTATGTCCTTGTGGTCCCATTAAATGCCCCGGATAAGGATGTGATGCTTATCACCCAGTTTTCTGAAGTGTCTTCATATCCCTTGAATGCCTGAAGACAATATGAATATCAAATTATCAAGAAAAAAAAACATAATTAAACCATAATTTCTTGAGTATTTGCCAATAGAAATCTTAATGAAATGGATTTTGTTAAACTACAAATTAGTGTAAATTTTTCAAACTAATGCCGAAGTTGTTTTGTATCCATTATAGTCAAACCAACATTTGAAAGCATACAACAATTCTAATTCAAAATAACCATCGGTACACATTTTTTTACCAAAATCAGAACTACGTTACACACAATCCAACTATGCATGAAAACATAACGTTAAGGCCAAGACCAACCTTATCAGCAAGCATTTGTTGCAAAACACGAACAACCTGTGCTCCAGCAGAATGTCCCACAAAATGAAGAGGGTGATCCTCATCCCACTCAGAATAATGCCCTTCATGTACCAAAATAACCAAACAAAACACTTTTAATAAATAAAAAACATTAAAAAAACACAAAGGTAAAGTAAAAAAAAAAAAAATTGCTACAAACAACAAACATAAGATTAAGATTTCCATCTCCAATGTCCAAAAAGTCCAAACCTTGTTCATAGATTCTTCCAAACTGTGAGTGTCCACACTCCTTGCTATGTTCTTCACCATAATCAACTTGTCCTCCTTTTAAATAATAAAACAATTCCCTTGCCCTGAGAAATCAAACAAAAACACATAACCCTTTTAAGAATTTTCACAAACACAAAACATGCAAACAAAACCATTAACATAAAACCTCCCAAACCTTAACCCTTTAAACCCTCACCTATCATAGATACTTGTCAAAGACCCTAAATCAGGAACAAGAACCCGTTCATCTTTCTTCTCTGCTCCAGCAAAGTATGACAAACCACCCAACCTCTGATAAATAAAAAATAAATAAAAAAACATTTAAAAAAACAACATTAACAAAAAAAAAATGCAAATTTTGAGACAAAATTACATAAACAGAATATTACCCCTTTCCCAAATCCAAAAATTCCATGAACCAGAACAATAGGAGGAAGATCATCCCCAAATTTGGATTGATTTTCATTATCTCCAACCTCAACAACATTCATATTAGGCTTCTGAAAATATTCATTCAGAACCTGAGACAGATCCCCAGCAACAGCTGAGCTAAATATGTAAAACCCATAAAGCAAATGAACCAAAGAACTCACAAACAGCTCCATCAAATGAAGATAACTGAACCATAATCTCAACATTTTTTCCAACAAGAGCCTTCTTTTTAGCTCTAGAAAAATCCACCAAAAGAAGGCTCTTGTAAGCAGATTAAAGGTTTAATATATTTATTTTTCAGTTTTCAACAAACAAACCCTTGTTGAAGGTGAAAGAAAGAAGCCTATGATTTCACATGAGACAGAAAATTTTGCTGGAAAAGTTAAGAATGAATGGGAGAAATTGAAAAGGCATGGAAAATAGTGCTGTTGATGTTGTTGGGGAATTATATATGTGGTTTTGGGGTTTTTTTAATTCTTTGAAATGGTGGAGGTATGGTGAGTTTCCCACATTTTCTACGTTTTCTTTCTACCTCATAAATCATATTGGTGATTCACAAAGTCGTTGCCATCTGTTTACTCTTTATTTGTCATTGCAATTATCAACCATTTGATTTTATTATATAATTAAAATAATAAATACTCCTCCATTTCCATGCTAGTATTCCATAGTTACACGCATTTATTAATTATTAAAAAAAACATGAATAGTACACGCCAAATTTTCATATGAGAAAAAAATGTTTTACGTTGACAATTAACTACTATAATGAGTTTCATTAAATTAGACTTTAATTTTAAAAAAATTTATATAAACAAAAAATAATATATTTTTTTTAGATAATAGTGTAAAAAAATTTAATTGTAATTTTTAATTAAAGTATTTAGATCTTCACTTCAACACTCTCACTCTCTTTTTAATTAAATTTTTATTTTATTATGATAGTATATTATTTGTGTTTTTAACGAGTAAAAATAATTTCGCATTAAAGTCATATGTAATTTATATATAACATTCATATTTATCGATTAAATGAGATATTTTTTAAATGATAAAGTTGTAAAGATTTTCACGTTTAAAATGGATATGATATTATAGTCAAAGTGGTGCAGATTTAAAGTCGACTGAAACTTTGAATCTATTACATGTCGATAATTTTAAGTTACATATGTGACAATAATAGATCAATTGATAAAGAGGTTTACATTAAGGTGAAACCACCAACCCCCTTCCCTTTCACCTTATTTTTTTGTTATATGCATGGAATTCTTGTCGTGGACAATCATTAAGGCAGTCGATGAAGGTCATTGAAAACTTGTCATGTTATCTTATAATAGACCCCTTCTATCGCGTTTTTTTTGTTAATGATGTTCTTCTTTTTGCAAAGGTTTCTAACTCCGAGGTCGAGATCATTTTTTATTTTTGCTCTAAAAGTAAATGTTGCTAAATCAAAGGTGTTCTTATCCGACTAAAATGGATTTAATTATCTCCAACACATGTATCAAGTGAACTCTTATCTTAGAGAAGTACTTGGGTTTCCCTATGTTACATGGTCATCTTCAACGCAAGGACTTGGGTTCAGATTTTTTACGCATAATATTGGTTATTCCAACATCCTTCTTGTTGAGTTGATAATGTTATATCATGGATTGCAAATGACCTAAGAACTTGGCATTAAAGACCAATGTGTTATTCTAATTCAAACTCTACTGTCAAGCTTATCTCAGAGTCTGTTAATGTTTGGCATCACTATGTTGTGATTCGTCATAATATTAAAGAGTTTTTCTCTAGGAAATGGTGAGTTCAACTATTTCATACTCTTAGGGAGGGGAATGTCTGTACTGATTATCTAGAAAAACATGGGCCAATAAATTATGTGGTGTATTGAAGCTTTTCCAAGCCTCCTATTAGAACCATCACTCTCTTGCTAGCTGATGCTAGTGGGACTTTATTTTCTAGATAATTTTTTTCTCTTTTTTTCTTTTCCTTTTACCACTTGTATCGGAAAAAATTGTGACCTTACCTATGTGATGTACATGAAAATCCTCAATGTGACATCTAAATAAGTTATCCTCTTTTTCAGCCCTTATATATTGTATTTACAATTGTACTCTGTTGTATTCAAGTATTTTTCACTCCTTCGGTACTGATGCAACTTTGGTGAAGAAATGGAAAATAGAGAATGAGAGAGTATAAAGTGAGGTAGAGTAGTTTCAATTTCAAAAAATAGTGTGAAATGGAATCAGGAGAATCCCTCTAATTAAAGAAAATAATTGTCTCAAAAAAGAAATGATCCAAGGGTATTTTTAACGCCTTAATCGATTAATCATAGTTGGTAATCAATTAGACATCCCTAATATGGAAAAAAATTGAATATGTCGTCATTCATTGATTAAAGGCTTCTATAATAAATTGGAAGAATTATAAATATGTTAATCGACTAACCATAATCGGGTAATCAATTAACCAGTGTAAAAGTCCTCCTAATTGATTTAACAAGTCAATAATCAATTAAGGATGTGTATCAAAATATATTTAGGTGTTTTATCAAATGAGAGATGCTTGAAAGCACATTTGTGTGTGTTCTAGATGCCTTAGTATCTCGATAATTACTCTTACACCTATAAATTAAACTTATCACTCAGACATGGGCTAAGTACATGGCTAGACGATCTTTCACACTACCTCTCTTTCACAACTTTTAGAGATTTAAGTTTCCTTGATTGATTCAACATTGATTAGGAACTTCAACTTAAATTTGACTCTTATGACTGATAAGGCTTGATATAGCTTATTTGATCACATTCAATCATCAAAGGTTGTTGGACAATGTTCACTAAAAACCTTCATTGAACGTCATTTGACTTTAGGTGTTGTTATCATTGAGGTGGCTTGACATTTTATATCACAAAAAACATCTTGGTCTTTGAATCGTCTTGATGGATAAAGACTTGACAAAATGTCGTTTAACATAAGGTGTTGCAATCATCAAAACCATCACGATCATATGACGGTTGCAGACAGTTGTATGTATAAGCACGTAGAACGATATATGTTACATCATTGTGGATATTTAATGTATTGTTATTTGTTTGACTCCTAGTGCAGACTTCCTATTTAAAATTTGTTATACAATGTTTGATGACCTTACCCATAAAACATGTTCTGGCGAGCTATTTAGTATGACTCAGGGTCTATTTCACCTTTCCAATGTTGATTTAATAACTCTCTGAAGATCCAGGGTTCTCTGGAGAAAATAGGATGAGGTTTGTTGATGATAAGTGATATTATATATTTGACATAAGTCAAAAGGTAACAAGTCACCAACAAAGAATAACTCATCTTGGAACCGTCATGAGTTAAACAAAAAACTCTATAGTATTATTGCACCCTTTATAGTATCATATAACCCTTTGGATACCACCATAAGTGGCATCTTAATTTCCTAAATATCTCCTATATTAGGAAATCTTGGTCAGGTCAATATTATCTACTAACGTGGGATGGCTTGCTGAAACAAATATATAAAAGTAAAAAAATTACGAGAACATTGAAATATGATAAAATAATGAAGTTTCAACAAAAAATTCCATTAAAACAATGGAGCCTAAGGAAAGGTGTGATTATTTGGATCATTCGAAAAGACAATAAAAATAGTGCAATTGGAGAAAGGGAGGGAGAGAGAGAGGGGGGGAAAGAGGGATGGATAGGTAGACGGAGAGGGAGAGGGAGATAGATAGAAGGAAAGAGAGAGAGAGAGAGAGAGAGAGAGAAATGCAACATATTAATCTGCCCACATGGCAAGAATGGTCTCTCCATCTGGTCATTTCAAAAAGTAACGTTGACTATTAGCCAAGAATAGGAACCTCGTCCACAAAAGAGGAACATCCTCATTAACCTTCTTATCCACCCTTCCACTAAGTTCTAATTTAGGATAGACCTAAATAAACCAAGCTTGACCAAGTTGAGATTAGGGTTGATGAAGTATATTTATTACTTCACCTCCTCAAATACCTTATTAGAATAAAAAATAGAAAATATATAAGACTCCTCTAAATCATCTTGTAGTATTTTTATATTAAAGACATGAGTATCACCTCTTTTATACTTTGCATTTATTCCTCTATATAAGAAAACGTGTTACCTTTCTTTTTATGGGCATCATATATTATTTTTTCCTCCTCCAACATCTTTTTCTTATCTTCTCTTCTCTCCTCACATCCTTCTTAGTGAACCGTCATGTCACTTACTTAACCACTTTATTTTCACAAGCCTTGTACTTGTGGGATGATGAATCATCATATCAATTACTTAATCACTTTGCTCTATCCTACTTAGTGCTTTAGTGAACCTGAATCATCATATCACTTACATAATTATTTCGCCTACACATTTCAATTCATTTCTTTTATAGCACTATGAACTATTATAGAGTACTTAAATCGTTTTTTTTTGCAATAACAGAGTATTAAAAAACGCAAATAACCATGTTTTGAAAAAATTTATGCAAATAACCAAGTTTCAGGACACATTAACACTTAGGCGCCATCTGAGATGGCTCCTGCATTGAAAAAATGCATGTAGGCGCCATCCTAGTTGGCGCCTCCTCTTGGACAAGCCATCCCAGATGGCGCCTCCCTTATGTAGGTTACATGTAGGAGCCATTTCAGATGGCTCCTACGTGTATTTGTGTTTTTTTATAAATACACCACCCATGTCTCATTTATTCTTCACATTTTTTTCAATTTCTCATCTCATATTCTCTCTTATTTTTCTGTCATGACATCACCATACATCCATACCAGAGATGGATACGTTGTTTTCTCGGTCTCCAAACCTCCAATGAAAATGAAATTTTGGCACATATTTACCATGGCCAAACTGAAGAAAGAGTTGATGCGATGGTTAGAGGGAGAAATAGAAGTTGGTGAAGAAATTAGAAGGATCCAGAGGAAGAGAATAACCATGAACTTCACAATTGGACGACCTCGAATTTGGTTGGAGGAAGTCAAAATATACGTCGACGTTATTGCGATGATGTATGGTTGCGATGAAATTGTTTTGACGGTTGTAGTGTCTTAAATAATTTTCTGTGTTGTTGATGCTACATTTTCATGTTGTTTTTGTTGTTGTTTTAAGTTTCATGTTGTTTTTGTTGTTGTTTTAATTGTGTAGTATTTTATTTTGTTGTATGCGTATTGATGTTTGTAAGAAATACTGTTAATAAAAAGAAGAAGTTTTGTTATAATATTAAAAAGCGCAGATAAATTCCATACAAATTTCAGGATGTCGAGCTTGTAGCACGTTGAGGACAATTTTTTCGATTGTGTCCGACTTGACGACATAAACCATACTTTCTTTCTAGTTTTTCAAGGTCGGCCATTTCAGTTATTATACGTTTGCTTTTGGGATGACCCTTTTATTTCTCCGCATTTGACTATTATGCCAAACTACTTCCCCTTCGTACGCAGACCAATAATCTGTTTTTGCTACCGGTTCAAATTGTTGTATACGTTGAGCAAGGTCTCAGACTTGTAAATGGGAGAAAGAATTAGTATTGCATCTTGATGAACATGTGCACACACCGCAATGACATGAGAACAGGGCATTCGAAAATCCTGAAACTTTCCACTGTTGCACCAACAAGATGGTAGTTTAACCTTGTACTCTTGTCTAGCCAAACCCTCGTTGTGGTCGATTATCTCTTTGACAATGAAGTTATGGTTATGTAGGTCTAATCTTGTAATAGGATGAGTGCTAGCTTTGGAACTTTCGGCCTTAATAAATTTCATGCAGCTTTTACTCCACAGTTGTCCCGATTGTACCACTGCGTTCCAATTTTCACCTCTCTCGTAAACAATGAGGTCATCCTAAAATATGATGTACTCACCAAATCAGTTATTAGGAGTGCTCTTATGCCTTTGAAGACATCGTTCATTGATTCAACTAGATTTATTGTCATGTGGCCCCAACGCACTCCATTGTCGTATAACCGTGTCCACCTTTCCACTTGCAGATTATCAACCCACGCACCTGCATCTGGATTTGCCATTCCGATCTGGCTGCGATAATATTTAAAACGTGGTTGTGTTAGTGCGTATGCTGCATTCATAACTATTTTCCGAAGACTCTTATCTTTGATCTTACGCATGAAATTTTGAACGATATGTCTTGCACAATAAACATGTGTAGACAGTGGTTCGTGTCAATCGTTAGCGGGATTGTTGTACGCACTATCAATTGAGGCGTGTCTGTCAGAAATCAAACAAAGATCACATTGTGGAGCTACATGTGTTCGAAGATTCTTTAGGAAGAAACTCCAAGCTTCTTTAGTTTTTGCCTCGACAAGAGCATAGGCGATTGGGAATACATTATTGTTGCCATCTTGTGCGACGACCATCAGTAGGGTGCCCTTGTATTTCTCGTACAACCGTGTTCCGTTTATCTGTATAATAGGTTTGCAGTGTGCAAACCTAGTGATGCAAGGTCGAAAAGACCAGAAAAGTCTACTAAATATTCCATGCCCGCTGACACAGGTACTGTTTGCGGAAAACGCTGACATCGTTTCCATAACATAAATTGTTCCAGGAGCGTACGTTTGCAGTGCATTCATGTAGTGAGGTAACTCTTTGTATGAACCCTCCCAGTTACCGTAGATTTCTTCAATAGCCTAATTTTTTTCTAACCAGGCCTTTTATACGAGGGGGTATAGTTGTATATTGTAGTGATGTGGGACATTATTGTTTTCACCTTCAATGACTCGCAGCTGACAAGAGGTAAGATTTCTTGACAAATGAGATCATAACTCAATTTGCGGTGATCCTGTGATTGTGTGAAATTAACACAAGTGTGTTCCGTCATAGAACCTATCACCCAGGAATCACTCATTAACCTGTACGATGCAGTTAGATTGAACCTACACTCAGGGTGGGTATAGATGATTCTATATTTGTTTGAATTTGTTTGATCCACATGAAAGTCATAGTTGTTTATCATGTGGAGCTTTTTTATTGCTCGCACACAATCTTCTTTTGAACGAAATTTGTCTTTGAATTTTAAATTTGCATCTGACTGCACATTAGGGTTGTAGAATATATCAGATGATGGGTCATTTGTGCCAATATTGAGGGTGGTCATGTACGGAGGTGGTGTGTAGATCTCATGTGGAGGCAGTTGGCGTTCTTCATCGGCCCCTGAATCTTTGTTTACCATGTTGTTGAACTGCATCTCGTCATCTTCCCCTCTTCGTCAACAACATCCACCTCAGCTTGTTCCTCCTCCGTAGGATCAACCCTCTTTGTATCCTAGAACATAACGTACAACTCAATCGAGTCGTACCCAGAATATTCATGATTACAAAACATGTTGTGCATGTCTTCATCGTCTTCAACAGCTATCTTGTAAAATGTTATTTGGTCCTCACCAGTAAAAATAGGGTGTTGGTAGAAAATATGCCACTCACATCATTATATTGCTCCCGATCCATTAATCATTCCATACCTTGTACCTGCCGGTTTTGGGGATGTTATTAAAATCTTCAACTGTACAATAGATTCAAAGTTTATTCTTGCATTGTGCGAAAGGTAGAGACCCGAGACACACACCTTTCATCTTCCCATATGTGAATGTACGGTCACACTTGAGGACGTTTACATGTTGATGAGTCTTCCGATTAATGGTAAGGCGGTTAATGGCCAGGTCCAACAAGCCAACGCTCTATGCGAGGAGATGTTGGGTAGAGATATAGTGAAAGGTCCTAGTGCAAGAGGCCAAGATATTTTTTATACATACTTATTGCGCATTATGATTCCCTTGGTTTGAACGAAAATTCCACCGAGGAAGAAAAAATAATAAAGATAAGAAATTATATTATGTTATTGTTTGGGATTCTATTATTCCTCGAGAGTACACGAAATAGCGTAAATTTTATGTACTTGAGTTTGCTTGGAGACCTTGATAAGGTAGGAAAATATAGTTGGGGTTCCGCTGTTCTATCCCAACTATACAGTTCCTTGTGTTAGAACTATAAGAAAGACACATCAACTTTTAATGGATGCGTTTTCTTGCTTCAAGCATGGGGTTGGTGGAGAATGCAATCACGTAATCCCGTCAACGACCTACCGTTCAATTTTCCATACGCAACAAAGTAAGTACATTGCTTAATTATTAAAACATTTAGGTCTTTCATACATATATAGTCTTAAAATATTAAATATTCATTCATTTAGGTATAGTGTAACGGGTATGAATTACTGAAAGAATTCGAGACATAATGTTGTCCTTTATCGTAATCTAATAGACCACCTTGGCGCAACTGATGTACATAATTTTTATTAACTATAACTAATTTTAACGTATATTATTTTAAAATATATCATTAATCTGCATATTTTTTATCAACAGTTTACATGGAGACCATACCTGGGTTTGGAGCATATACCCAATGAAGATGATGCAGAAGTTTGGACTGCGAAGACTGCTATTATATGGTTTAACATTGTTGAAATGCACCACAACGACCGTGTGAAGATGCAGTTCGGTATGTTCCAAGATATACCGCACGATCCGATATGTTTGGATTCTTGGCATCTCAAAAGGGTCGATGCTCAATAGGGATATGATAATTGGAGAAATTTTGCCAGGGAGTTTTGTAGGATATGGAAAAACCGAGCGAACCATATCTTACAATTTCCTATTTACGAGGATGACGAAATTATGCAACACTCTCGTTAATACATTGCTTGGTACCGATTCGTAACGAATCCAGAAATGCATGTCTCTCACCCCCGCTATTTGGTCGACCCACGCACTCAGTGGAGCCAACCCTCAGCTCCACAACAACAACCGCGACAGCACCACCACCAACAACAGTGACAACACTACCAACAACAACCACACCAACAATACCAACAACCACCCCAACAACACTACCAACAATAGTTCCAACATCCATCAACCTCCCGCCAACCAACCCGACGATACAGGACCACCAACACTCAATCTCAACCCCAACCTCAACCTGATTACCAATCCACCCAAATGTTTGACACACAATTTTAATACTCCCATATGTCAAACACCCAACCCCCTATATGGGCCCATCAACATCTCACCTCAGCCCAGACACTAGCTTCCCCGAGGAATATTCCTCAACCAACCCAACATACCACCAACCATCATCGTACCAAACCCCCCACCATTCATATGGGTACCAGTCTCCAAACACCCAATTTCCTTTTTATCTCACCCATTCATAATCCACTTATACAGATGACGAGTGATATCATCCCCACATGAAACCTAACCCCCCAACACAACGACCAAACTTTGAGAACATAGGAACACGTCTATACGAAAGCGGTATAACAAGCAATGCAGATCTTGAGGCATACATGGATCCTGATCGCATGCACTACAAGCGGTCATCGACCCAACCTCAGGGGCCATCGACCCAATAACAACCGGTTCAAGAACCTCGCATCACACGAGTTAGGAGAGGACGCGAATGTGGAACTCGTGGTCGTCTACACGTCCCGAGTCGCCGAAAATACATCTATGTAATTGTTATTCGTTATATTTGTAATGAAAATTTATATTTGAAGTTTTGTTTCACAACATTGTCCTGTACTTTAATTTAAATCGATTTTTTTTACTTAACACATAGGCGCCATCTCAGATGACTTTTTTCATGTGATTAACACATAGACGCCATTTAAGATGACTTTTAAGAAAATTTCTAACAATTAAGCGCCATTTGGAATGGCTACTACTTGTTAAAAAACAATGCAGAAGCCATCTGAGATGACTCTTGCTTGTATGTTAAACCTGAAATATAGTTATTTGGATAATTAATTTCAATACATAATTATTTAAATATTTTTTTTTAAACATGATTTTTGAAGAAAAAAAAAACCTACTTAAATCATCATATGCAAGGTGAAGTCGACCCCGAGTCTTATGGTCTAGCTCACCACTACATGTTTTGTGGGCAAAGCCGTCCACAAAGGTTGACTTAACTTTTAATCATATAACAAAATTTAATTTGATGCAGTTGAGACTCAGATAAAAGAACCGGATAATAAATAGCTATTATGATGTAATGTCTATAACGATCAAGACTATGAAGTTGAATTAAAGAATACACAATAATACAACATAGGAAGGTCAAGAAAGAAAAACACTTAATCAGATATCAATCGCATTGAGCACTGCTTGTACATCACATGTATGATCACAAATATTGTTTTCGTGCAAATACAAATATTAATCTATATATTTCATTTATGCAATTTTTTGTAATGATTAAAATGTCATATTTTAAAATGCTTTATCTTGAGAAGAAGAGAGTAGTATATTTATATTTCATTTTTTGTGCAATATTTATATTCTATTTATTTTATAATAACTCGACATTCCACATTAATTAAAAAGATATAATTAATAAAAGAGAAAAATCTCAATTTTATTGGATTATTTTATTAACTATTAGTGTATTTTTTATTGTCATCAATTAAAATATTGACAAAATAATTTAAAATTTAATGATTAATCATGATGTAAGATGAATACAGTATTATTTAGATTGCACAATTAATGAAAATTAATTAAAATTACATACAAAATAAAATTAATTGGGGGAGGTTCTTTTGTAGGGATTTTCAATGAAGGGTGATTTCTTTAGCTATTAAAGTTGGAGGATTGGATTTGTACTCAAAAGAGGTTGCCTCATACGCATTTGTGGCTTCTAGGACTCAATCTTGAGTGTCTAAAGATCATATATTGGTAGACACTATGATATATGGTATGAATCTTTTTGACAGAGTTTTGGGTGGTCTTGAAATTGTGATTCCAAATTTTGACCTTAGCATATTTACTAGCAGAGACATTTTCCCTTCTAAAACATGTCATATTTTGGAGAGTGTCCTTTTTCGTAAAAGTGTTCAAGACATGGATGTAAAGTTTGACATAACCACAAGACATAAAGCAATTTTTGGTTGTTTGCAGGGGCGGAGCCAAGTTCAAAATCCAGTGTATTTCCATAATGAAAGTAAAATGTATGAAAAAATTAATAATTAAAAATATGATAATATTACTTAATAAAAATGTACTAGTATTTCAATTATAACTCAAAAATAGAAAACATTATGTGAGTACCACTGAACTGCTTTCCCCTTTCCTTTAGCAGGAAAATTTCTCTTATATGCATCCACAAACAACTTAATATCAATTTCTCCTATCCTTTTCACATAAATTATGACTTGAGATGTGTTCTCTTGATAGTCAATCCACTTTGAGCATGGATTTCAGATTACATGAACAAAACAAACAATATGAAATCATAATTTATATGGTGAAAAATAAACATACAGCTATTAACTTTTTGCAGACATCTTGCAACTCGTCGTTAGTTTTGGGCGCTCTTGAATAAAAAATGTTCGTACTTTGTAGAACATCTTTCACCCCTTCCCATTGCTTTTCCTTTTTACGCATATCCATTTTGACCGTTTCCAATTGTTTCTTCTCGTCCATATCGACGTGACTTTGTTAGGGATGTCTTATTTGATATTTTCGGTTTGCTGATGTATCTATGAAAAAAGGACCTGTGAATTTTTTGATTGTCCCACAAAAGAGGAGATCGACCCTTAGGCCAACAAATATTATGATGTACGAATAAGTATGAGGAAAACATAATTGCGTAAACTTGACTGGGTTTTTTAACAATGGGGCTGAAGATTTACCGTGGAACAAACAACTCTCAAAATGGCTTCAAATAAAGTAGTCAAGTATGAAAAAACGTGTTGCGAAAATCAACATATTTTCATATAATTTGTCTTTGACATTTTTTATTATCTTGCACCAAGATCTTTTACAAATAGAGTAAAAACACATGCATAACAATGTTGTGTCCTAAGATAACTAATATAATTTTTAAAATATTAATTTTGTCATCAAAAAAGAAATAGTTATTGATAGAGGGAGTTAATAGTAGGAGCATTGATATAAAATTGAAGAACAATCACCATTTGTGAGAGACACATCATTTGTCCACCTAAAACCTTAAAGTAATATGTGAGTGAGTTCTCTCACTTATATATGCTTAAGTCTTCACATTCCTACCCAATGTGAGATTATTTATTCACTTACTCATTCTTGTTATACATTCCAACACTCCCCCTCAAGTGTGAGCCCACAATGCTCTCCACTTTTACCGATGTTGACACCTTGCAACGGTCAATACTAAGTCAGTCCCTTTTTTGAATCAAAGACTCTGGATACCACCGTTAGAGAGAGTTAATAGTAGGAGCATTGATATAAAGTTGAGGAACAAACACCCTTTCTGAGAGACACACCACTTATCCACCTAAAACCTTAAGGTAAAAGGTGAGTGAATTCTCCCACTTATATATACTTAAGTCTCCACATTCCTACCCAATATGAGATTATTTCCCCACTTACTCACACACTTCTATATATTCTAACAGTTATACAATTTATTATCTATTTATCTACTATTTCTTATAACATTTATATATAATGAGCATGGTTCATTTTAAATAAAAAATAATCAAGGTGGTTTGTAATAAAGATGACTTTTATTAGAATATTTTTTTGATAATCAATTTTTTCTTCATTTTAGAATATCTTCTGTGTTATATAGTAAAGTATAATTATATATGAGGAATGATCAAATTACACCTGAAGAGTTACACCATGAGTTACACTCGCTCAAAAACGTCACTTTGGATTAATATTTTTTAAAATAAATCGTTGGATTGAAACATATCATCATATAGATCATACCTATAAAGTTTGAGATTAATCTATAATGATTTCTATGTCGTTGAGCTACGTAAAAATTATATATATATATATATATATATATATATATATATATATATATATATATATATATATATATATATATATATATATATATATATATATATATATATATATATATATATATATATATATATCAAGTTGGATTGTGACACTTGGCATTGAGGTGGCCATAAATCCAATTATAGTCAATGTGGAACCCATTAAATGAACAAACTCTATTTTAACAATTCATAAAGTTATTGCAAATGAAAGAAAAGAATATTATTCTAGGCGTTTCCACGAGCAAGTGTGCTGGAAAAGAGCTGGAAGGTTCCTAACTGCATTTAATTCAGCTTATCCATTACTTGATTTGTAACGTTTTTTTTTGGAAGTTCTATAGGTTGTCCAAACGCGCTTAACTAATTCCACGTTCAAATTGTGTGGGAGAAAACAGCGAGTTTTTAAAGGAATCAATTAATGGCTTATTTTAGTTGACGTAAGTAGTGATGATGATCTTAAATCAAAATATGTTGCATGACTATTATAGTCAAAAACTAAAATATTTATTGTTTTTTCTTTTTCCTTTTTTGGAAAGCTTGATATTGAATTTACATTATATGTGATTAAAATATGTTCTGGATTGGACGAATATATGCACATCTATTAAGGTTCAGTCTAATGGACATTAAGGATCCGAAAGTCCATATGTCCATAACCGTTAGAAAAGTCCCCATAAGCGCGTTAGGGCCATGGTCAACGGTTACTTAAACCATCACCACATCCTCCGACAATAATGGGTCAACTGCCTCTTGTATCTCGGAGCGGCAACCAAGGAGAAGACCATGTTCTGGACTTTTTGCTCACGCAAGCCCTGACAGTTCCTTAGTGGGCTTTGCTGAAGCAGCCCACTAATTTGGACCTTGACCCAACGCTGAGAGTTATAAATACCCTCACATTCGAGAGGGTCAAGTATTCATTGATTCTTTCGCTCACTTTCTACTTGCTCTCTCCTATCGCCTCTCCTCACTTTGGCATCGGAGTATCTTGCAGGTACCCCCCATCTTTCTCCAACCGCAGCAACAACTTGGGCCATCGACGATCCTCCTAGTCAGGAACGATCAGTGGCGCCGTCTATGGGAATCCTTGTTTCCCCGTATCTTTTCTTCAAATAACCAAAACAAACCTCTTTGTCGTCATGGCCGACCAAGCAGATAACGCTAATCAAAACACTCTCTTCGCCGACCTGGCCAACGCCAACAACAACAACAACGTCCCGAAAGCTGATCCCAAGGACGATCAAACAACCTCTTCCTCTACAGGCTCCCATAGGGCTGACTCACACCGCCAACCAGTTCCCAAGCCAGCCTTGTTTCAAGAAATCCAGGCCCTGGCAAACGCTGATCCCACCACCGCCGCGCTCTTTGCGGCCATCAATCAGACAAACCTCATATTGTTCACCCAGGGGCGTCTCGACATCTTTGGAATCCTCTGGATTCGTGGGGAACAGAAGGCGGACTCTGGCCCCTCCCGAGAAGACATCTCTCTCGGGCTCCCCCGTGGAGGACCAGGAGGGGGGACACTCCTAGCCCGACCCATCGATCGAAGGGCCGAGGACCTATCCCCAAGAGAAATCCTACTGAATAGCCCGCCAAGAAGCGAGCCCATTCCCTCCCGCAGAGCCGGAAGGGCCGGGCGGACATCCTCGAACAGAGGAACCCTCCAAAAATTATCGCCGCCACTGTCGCTCCCATCCCGCTCCCCCGAGCGAAGCGACAAAGAGTACCCCCGCAGTCCCTTACCCGCTAGGATTATGGAGGTCCCCATCCCCAGGGGCATGGAGAAACCTCCCCAACTCACCAGCTATGATGGAGTGGACGACCCCATCGACCACATCGACGGATTTGAAGCAATGCTTCACTACCTCAACATCGGAGGAGCGATCAAGTGCAGGTTGTTCCTCGCCCCGAGAAGGCGCCATGGATTGGTATAAAGGTGCCCCGGTTACATCCTTATTGAGAGGATTTGAAAGTCCAATTTACGGCACATTCCACATCTTCGCGGGCACCCCGGTGAAGCCTCCCTCGAGGCCATAATCCAGAAGAGCGACGAGACTCTTCGTAAATACATTGATCGCTTCAACATGGAGACAATTCAAGTCCCCTATGACGATCACATGAAGAGATACTTGCTGGAGAGAGGGCTCCTCCCAGGCACAAACTTCAGGAAAACGGTCGACATCGAACTCCCCGCAACCTTTGATGCACTCCTCGACAAAGCCCGTGCATACATCATATACGAGGAGAAGGAGGCAGCCAATCGAGCCAGGGAATTAAGGAACCGCGGATCAACCAGTTCCGCCCGAAAGGTCGACCTTAGACAGCAAGAAGTTGGATCCTCCCGACGCTCCGACGATAAGCAGAGGGAGGAGAAGCCTCGGGAGGCCCGGGAGCATCGCGGCCCTGCCGAGCGCTTTATAGAGTACACCCCGCTGACGACTTCCCGTGAGCGGATCTTGGCCGAATGTTCGACCGTCGAATTCAAAGACGGCGGGGTCAAACTCCCAAAGCCTACACCCCCAAACCGGGGGCGGACAAGACGAAATACTAGTAGTACCACTGGACCCATGGTCACCTTACCGAGGATTGCGTCCATCTCAAAGACGCAATTGAAACGTTGACCAAGGGAGGAAGACTCGGGCAATACAAGAGATCCGAGACGTCTCGAGAGACTAGGGAAGTCAAAGAGGTTGACGATGAGACCATGCCACAGGGATGCAAGCCCTTTCCATATCTCCTACTCAGTAACCAGACCCGAGGACTTCAAATTCCCGGAAACCATGGACGATGACCTTCCCCTATTCTCCCACAGCAGGTGGGAGGGGTTCCCCGCGGCCATTGTCATATCCGGCGGGGGATAACCAATTATCCATCAACTCTTCTAAAAGGAAGTTCGACGAGCTAATCGAAAAGGCCCCGTCAACAAGGTCTCCCTCGAGCAGTTCCATGGAAGGTTCGAGCCAATCACCTTCTATCTCGAGGAGCTTCCTGGTGGCGTGCCAAACTCCCACATTCCCCTCCTCATCAAGGCAAAAATGGCAAATTTTGAGGTGCATCGGATCCTGGCCAACGAGGGAAGCTTTGTGGACGTGATGTATACTCACCTCTTCCGCACCCTCCAACTCGACGAATCCCACCTGTCACCATATGTGGGATCCGACCTGCAGGGATTCAGCAGTTCAACCTACCGACCGCAGGGATACGTCGAGCTCTTTGTCACCTTCGGCGAGGACGTTGCATCTTGACAGATCAAGGTGCGCTTCTTGGTGGTAGACTACCACTCTCTATACAACGTGATTCTTAGAATGACTACTCTGGCCGAACTCACCGTTGTTCCCTTGACCGTCCACCTCAAAATGAAATTCTACACCAAAAGGGACATGTGGCCACTATCTGCGGAGACATCAAAGCGGCCAGAAGGTGCCACAACGCCGCCGCTATGTAACAGACTCTGGTGGACCCGAGAGCCCAACAGGTCAACAGATCAACAGACGGGACGACCAGGATAACCCCCGCGTCGAGCCTCCCTAAATCGAAGAGCCTCAAGGTCCCAAGGTAGACTCATTCGACCTCGATACCCGATTTGTGAAGGAAGAGTTCGAAGGTCAGAATAGAGACCAAGATCCCCTTCGTCCAATCCCAAACGGCAAGTTCGAACTCGTTCTCTTTGGCGAGGACCCCAACAAGTGTGTGAAGATCAGAGCAGGGCCCTCAACCTGGAGAAGAAGCAACTCAAAGCTTTCCTCAGAGACAACGCAAATCTATTTTCCTGGAGCGCCGCGGAGATGCCCGAACTCGACCCTGAGGTCGCCTGTCACTAACTAGCCATAGATCTGACCGCTAAGGCTATAGTACAACGTAGGCATAGGCAGTCTCTCGAAAAAGCGGAGGCTGCTGAAAAAGTTGTAAAGGACCTCCTAGAGGCAAATTTTATTTCGGAGGCCAAGTATTCAACTTGGCTCTCCAATGTTGTACTTGTCAAAAGATCTAATGGAAAATGAAGGATGTGCGTTTATTATATTGATCTCAATCGGGCATGTCCCAAAGATGCTTTTCCTTTACCTAATATTGATATGCTGGTCGACAACTTGACCGACTATAAATTGTTATCTTTTATGGATGCGTATTCAGGTTACAACCAAATACCAATGGCGATGGCCGACAAATGTTGCACGACTTTCATGACATCCTCTGGCAACTATTACTACAACGTAATGCCTTTCGGGCTGAAGAACACGGGCGCCACATACCAGAGGATGATGAATAAATTCTTTTCCGATGAAATCGGGGACATGCTCGAAGTTTACATGGAAAAGGCGTTCGACTAGGCTCGACAATGTCGCATGAGGTTCAACCCAGAGAAGTGCACCTTCGGTGTCAAGGATGACAAATTCCTAGGATTCTACCTCACCGAGCGCGGAATTGAGGCAAACCCCTATAAATGTCGGGCGTTCTCCGAGTTGCCCACGCCTAGCTCCAAGAAATCCATCCAAATCTTGAACGACATGCTCACGTCGCTTTCCCGTTTCGTCGCCAAATTCTCCTAGCACGCACTTCCATTTTTCAAACTATTGCAGAAGGGTCCAACCTTTGAGTGGAACGAAGAGTGTGAACAAGCTCTCCTCCACCTCAAAACGACGAGAGATCCAGATATTTATGGACTCCTAACTCATTGTGTCGCAAGTCCTCAGAGAGTACCAGACCAAAAACGATAATCTCATTGAGTATCTAAACCTCGTAAAGGAAAAAATGAAGAGCTTCGACCGAGCAGAAATCAAACACGTTCCTCGAGAGCAAAACACCCGAGCTGAAATCCTGTCAAAGCTTGCGAGCACCAAAAAGAAGGGCAGAAACAAATCCGTGATCCAAGAATCCCTTTCCCAATCAAGAATTGAGAGGCCCCCTCCAAGGCTCGACGTACACACCATCGAGGACACAGACTGTTGGATGACCCCAATATTCAACTACTTGACCAAGGGAGAACCACCCGCGAACAAGAAGGAAGCTGCCTCTACCAAACGTCTGGCATGTTCCTACGTCGTCCTCGAGCAATGCTTGTATCGACGAGAGTTATCCATCCCCCTTCTAAAATGCATAGAGGAGTCTAAAGTATCTGGTGTATTGCACGAGATCCACGAGGGTATCAACACCCAACACTTGGGCGGACGATCTCTCGCCCGAAAAGCATTGCGGAAAGGATACTATTGGCCCACTATGCAACAAGACGCTAAGGAACATGTAAAAAAATGCGACAAGTGCCAGCGCCATGCGGACATGCATGTAACTCCACCCCACAAGCTCACCACCCTCACGTCCCCGTTGCCTTTCAGTTGGTGGGGAATGGACATCCTCAGACCCTTCACGCAAGGCTCCTACCAAAATAAATACCCTATAGTGGCTGTCGACTACTTCACAAAATGGATAGAGGTCGAAGCTCTTGCCAAGATCACATCCTTTAACATCCTTCGTTTCTACAAACGAAACATTCTAGCCCGCTTCGACATCCCGCAAGCACTCGTAACAAACAACGGGACACAGTTCACCGACCAGAATTTTTGAAGTTCCGTCGCACGGATGGACATAAAGCAACACTTCACCTTAGTCAAGCATCCTCAGACCAATGTCCAAGCCGAAGCAACCAACAGGGTCCTCTTACGAGGACTCAAACGGCGTCTGGGTGAAGCCAAAAAGAGATGGGTTGAGGAATTGCACAGTATGTTATGGACCTATCGTACAACCCCTCATTCGAATAACATACGGAACGAAAGCGGTCATCCCTGTGGAAATCAGGGAACCATCACGACGCACCAAATTCCTTTTGGACTAGGAGACGAATGACGAAGCACTACGCGAGGAGCTGGACTTGGTCGACGAGATCCGAGCAGGAGCAACCCTCTGAGAGGCCCGACTAAAACAACAAATTACTTTGCGCCACGACACTAAAGTCATCAGCAAGAGTTTAAAGTATGCAGCCTCGTCCTACAACAGAAACAAAGGGAATCTCGTGAGGGGAAGTTGGCCACCAATTGGGATGGCCCCTACCGCGTCCGTGGCAAAACGGGCACGAGGGCGTATTATTTAGAAAATCTAGCTGGAGTACAACTCCCTCGACCTTAGAACACTACGAATTTAAAGCAATATTATAGCTAAATCCTGCGATCCCCCTCGGGAACTTAGGCGTCGATGAATCTCCCCGCCAACAGGGACTCGCTCGACCAAGGGTCGCAGAAGGGTACTAATGTGCGCCCGAGAAGCAACGCGCAGAGGGTTCCACCTCGACCTCGAAGCACGAACGGACCTTCTGCGCGACACATACGCTTGAACAAGCCCTGTGGATGACGAAGTGCCAACGGTAGGACGTCCGACTCACGATGGACAATTCACACCCCGAAGCTAGAGTCCCAAACACGATTATGGCCTCTCCCTTCGGCATACACGCTGAGAACAATAACAAGGTTGAGCAAATAAAATAACAAATCAAGCATATGAAGTAACAATAGATGTCGAGCATATGAAACAAACAACAAATATTAATAAAGTCGACCAACGCAGCCGACACAATATTACAAAATAGGCTCACAAGCCCAAAACCAAAGGTGCAGGGACTTAGCCCAATATATTCCAAATCAGATAAAATAGCGCGTAGGCTAGAAAAAACAAGGACGCGCAGGTCCAACAAGCGTTACAAAGACAACCTTCTAGACGTCGGGGGGGGGGTCTTGATCTTCCCGTCAACCACTCGGTGGAAAGGACTAATCCCAATGGTCACTAGATCGACCCCTTCGTTGACCACCTGCATTTGGAGGACGGTTGGTCAAACCCAAAGCTAAGCGCCTCCACAGTGTCGTACTCAAGAACCCGAATCCTACCAACCAGATCCCTCCTTGAAGAGAGAGCGTGCTCGTCGGCAGATTCCCCCTCGATTGGGGCCACCAGCTCCTCGAGCTCTCCCACACGGGAAATCAGTTACTTGTTCTCGACTGTCAAGGGGTCCACCTGCAACCTCAGCTCATTCATCTCCTTGGCCAGTTGAACATGCATATCATGCTGCTCCCGAAGCTTCAAAACTTCATTGTAGTATTCATTGTTTTGGGTCTTTAACTCATATATCTTGGCACGAGCCTGGTCAAGAGTAGCTTTAGAGGATGTGACATCATCATTCAACATCAACACTATCTCGAGCACCCTTATAACGACTATAACATTGTTGTTGAGGTCTTGTTTTCCAGTCCTCTTGTCTGCCAAGAGGATGGCCTCCATTTCAGCCTCCCGCACCCCCAGGGAGTTCTCATTGTCAAACATGTTCTTATTCCCATAGTAAGGGGGCAGCACGAAATTCTCCCTGGACTCCAATGACGTCCCTGGAACTCCTCGATCAGTGCGCTCTCCACACATCCTCTTCAAAGGATAATCAGGAGATGACCCTGACTCTACCCGAGGGGAAGGAGTGAATCCTTCCGCCCAGCTCTCCGTCCTTGCTAGACTCTGCAACTCGGCAACACGATCTTTGGCCGGGCAGCTTTCTGCCTTAATTTCATCATATATTCCTCGAAAGACGGCATGCGAGCTGCAAACAAAAAGAGTAAAAGTTAGAAACCAGAAGCAAGATCAGAATAACGGCGGGCACCAAGGGTCCGAGAGGAAGTTACCTAGATGGGCCAATGCCCCATTGTTGGATTGAAGATCTAGAAGGGCCTTAGTGTTTATAAAACGACGAGCCACCTAGATCTCCCCGCGTGCATCCAAGAGGACATTACCCTCCCGATACACGCAGATGGCGGAGGTAAAGATTTTAATGTATGTCTCCAACTTTCTTGTACGAGAACTGATTTTGCGCATCTAATCGCTCGTGCTTCATAGAGTAAAAGTCAGCTCACTGGTCATAGTGTTTTTTCTCCCACTCCAATGGAAATTGCGCTTTCAACCTTTCGACCTCCTTTCCATGCTCGTCAACTTCCACGAACCTAATGAAGAGTGTGTCCTCGGCATCCCTCGTAAGAGGCTTCACCACGTAGAAACTCCCCTTAAAATCTCGGACATATTCCAGGTAAGGCTGGAACAGCTTTCTTGACTGTTTAAAAGACACCCAGGCCTGAAGTTGGCCGACAGCCTACCGCTGGAGGTGAAAAATTCGGAAGAAGAGGGGCAGGGTTGCCCCGATGCCAAGGTACCGGCACACCAGCTCAAAGACCCTCATGAAATCCAGAGCATTTGGATGAAGTTGCGAGGGGGAGAAATATAGCCATGTAAAAGACCCTAGCCTGGAAACTCGTGAACGCCAGACGCATCCCCGCCTCTCGAAAGGCAAATTCCTACATGGGAAACCGCGTCGAGGCATAAGAAGAGCAGATCCTCCTATACTCACCAAGGATTTGGACAGCCCGTGAAGGATCCGCTCCCTCCTCCAAATCCTTGACTACGTTAAAAGCCGAGCTAGGGTCAGTGGCAAATTCTGACTTGTAACCCTTGGGTTCGGGCGCAATCCATGAGAAGTCTGAGGCAGGCCGAATACGTGGTTGACTACTTGAGCCTTCGCCGCCCGTACCCTCGACTGGTTGGGCCATAGTACCTGAAAAGCAACGAAAGGAAAGTGAATTCGACATCATCAAATCCACCCTTCCACCGCAAGTCAAGTGAAAGGGCGAGATGCTCGGCGTGACAAACGCCACAAGGGAATGCCCGCAACTCAAACCCTATAGCCCACGAAGTCGATCAATCTGCCTGAGGAAATATCCAACTCAGGGATCACCTTCACCGTCGGGTCAAGTGGTACCCACAACGTTCGCGGTCTCCCTTGGAAATTTAAGCGTTTTCCCCGGGAAAATCAAGTTGCAGCCCGCGACATTCATATATCTCATCGAGGTGTTCATATAAATGCCCGCGATATTCATATGTGTCTTCGGGGGATTCATGGACGTCCCCGCGAAACTCACATATTTCCTCAGAATATTCACAACCGCACCCGCGACATTCACGAATCTCCCTGGCATATTCATCCCAAAGACGAATCCCCCGGCACATTCATCCCCAAAACCCCAAATTTATGAAAAAAACACGAAGAATTTGAGGAAGGATTACCTGTACGATCGGGACTTTGAGACATCTTTGAAAGCGCTTTGAAGATCCTTGGCGCTTCGTACAGAGAATTCCGAGATTCAAATTGAAGGAGCGGGTAAGGAATGGGCCAAATGGGACCCCCAAACTTCCTTTTATAATCAAAATATTCCTAGGCATACGAAGAGTCACACCCCTATGAGACTTTCACACTTCCCCATATTGGATGAACAATCTGAATGGCGACACGTGGCGCCTGTCGCTCCTAGGCTGACAGACACTAGCCCACGTGACATGACGTTTCACCTACAACCGATTCTTAGATGACAAACCCATCGCAGGACGCCCGAAGGCAAAAGGTTCACGACCTACGTCGAATTGCTCGACACTTTAACTCGACTAGATGGCCGACAAAGACGAACTCCCAACACCTAGAGAACCCGCCGGTAGTATCCCCGATGAAGGAGCAGAACTGGCCTAAAGTCGCTCTCTTGAAGAACAATAACTTGTGGGGTTCCTATTCTGGACTGGATCAACATCTGACCCACATCTATTAAGGCTCAGTCCAATGGACATTGAGGACTCGAAGGCCCATATGCCCATAATCGCTAGGGACATCCCCATAAGCGTGTTAGGGCCACGTGGCCAACGGTTACTTAAACCATCACCACGCCCTTCGAGAATAACGGGTCAATTTCCCCTTGTATCTCGGAGCGGCAACCAGGGAGAAGACCATGTTTCAGACTTCTTGCTCACACAAGCCCTGGCAGTCCCTTAGTGGACTTCGCTGAAGTAACCCACTAACTGGACCTTGGCCCAACGCCAAGGGTTATAAATACCCTCACATTCGATAGGGTCAGGTATTCATTGATTCTTTCACTCACTCTCTACTTGCTCTCTCCTATCGTCTTTTCTCACTTTGACATCGAAGTATCTTGCAGGTACCCCCATCTTTCTCCAACTGTAGCAGCAGCTTGGGCCATCGACGATCCTCCTGGTTAAATACGATCAAAATATATCAAAAATATATTTAAAAACTTATCTTACCAGAAATTAAAATATCAAACATATTTGACATATAATAATTTCACTCAATCTTTTTTGAAAAAACTTTAAAATATAGGCCTCGTATTTAAATTAAATATTTAATATATAATATTAAAATATCGACATAAGAATCTCACGACTACATTAAAAACAAGAGCGGTTTTAAGCTCCGGTTAGGTTGTGTACAAGTTTAAGTGTTGACTCAATTTTTTTTACAATAAGATATTTTTTACGATTATGTTTTCATAATTTTAAATTAATTTTTTATACAATTTCAAGTCAGTTTTAATTTTGCGGCTTCCATATTAATTCTAAATAGAAGCTAAGTGGATGAATGTTTACTTGTTAAAAGTACAACTTTAGTCTTGTCGGTAAGATATTCGATAAAATGCTTTAATCAATTTTTTTGTATTTTTTCTTTAATTCTTTCACTTCATAATATTTAATAAATATTGTTGTTGTTGCAGATTGTGGTTTATGAATCAGTATCGAATTGTTATTGTTACCACCATTTTATAATTTGCACACTAAGTATTCGATAAATTACCTCAATCCAATTACTTTTCTTTTTCACTTATATTTCTTAGGAACTATGTTGCTTAATTATTGTTAACTATGGTGCTGAATTGCCTGATCTCTCCACTTTGACTATTCTCTTTAGTTAATTAAAACCTAACTTCATTTGATTTATGAAAAATCTATTATAGACTATTTCTATAATTTGGATTTCAATTACGATGCACTCTCTTAATTTCAACATTTTTCCATAATCAACCTTGGAGATCCATTTATTAAAAGAAATTATGATGTTTACTCCCGACAGTATGAAGTTGGTGTTTTGGATTGGTTTGTCGGACTACGGAAATTGAAGAAAAATTGAGTATTAGAGTTATATAATAAATTGTGGCACAAAAGGCAATCTTCATGACATTCTAGTTGGGTTAGTTTCTTCTAAATTTATGTGCTTCAACATTTTGCTTGTTTGTAAAGATTAAAGAACATGAAATATGGTTTAAATAAATTTTACAAGAGAGAAGTGTTACCAGATGAGATTTTGTATGCTTCACGGGAGTCACATTATTTAATTTTTAAAGATATCTGTATGTATCAAATAGAAGGTGTGAAGATTGAAACTCTTATTTCATACGAGATTGTTTGTGATAATTTCAAAGTCAAACTTCTTTATCATCTGGATAAACCAATAATTATAAATGTGAATATAGCTTTCTCTCTCGTAGTCATATAGCTCCCCTTATCTTTCTTTTATTAATTTTGTCTCATAAAACTGAAACATTGCACATATAAATGTGAAAGGAGTTGTGGATGATCCTAATCCAGTTAATACATAAACCTAAAGGAATTGAATTTTCACAGGTTCTACAACCACGTTGATGGACATTGTTTAGTCTCATGAAGCCTTTTGCGAAACAAGTAAGTGTTAATGTTACCATAAATAGATTATATAATATATGATATATAATAACGAAACTTTTATTATTATCTCCACATGTTCTAATAGAAATTTCGTGGTCTTCGCTAAGACTTAATAATTTTTTGACCACCACTGCTTAATAATAAAATAAAAATAAAACAAAAATATACCAAAAGAAAGTAAGGATGAACTAAAGCCAATAAATGACCATGAAAGAATTATAAAATCGTTTAAATTTAAAAATATAGAATAATCATCTAATCTAAAACTATATATGTCTACTCTATTATGTAACGTCCTACCTGTTAGAATATGTGTATAATTCATGTTGGATAGTGATCGAAATGGATAGTAATCGAATAAGATAGTGATCGAAATAGCTTGTTTGTTTCGATATGTTATCCTTAGTATGTAGAGTCAAATACTTTGGGCTTTAGTTTAGTTTACACTATTGGGCCCAGGAAATGTGTCTATATAAGGAGCATTTCCTTGTAAGCAAAATAATTCAATTTTTCCACAATATACAATTTCATTCCTTCAGTATCACGTTACTTCTCTCTTTTCCTCTAAACTCTTCTTCTTCATCACAAATACATTTCTCTCATCTTCTGTTCCAACAAATTGGTATCACAGAGCTCGGTTGCGATTCAAGGAGAATCAAATGGCAAACGGAACAACAACGTCGACACAGATTCCAACAAACCTACCAGTTTTCAAAGGAGAAAACTACCAGCGATGGGTTGCACAAATGAAGGTCATTTTCAGATTTCAAGATGTTGTTGAAGTCTTGAATGATGGTGTATCGAATTTGGAAGCTAATGCGGAAGCCGGAAATGCGCACAAAGATCGAAGAAGAAAAGGCGTAAAGCATTGTTCTTGATTCATCGATTGTGTAGGCGATGTTTTGAAAGATAATCGAAGAAGAATCGGCAAAAGAAGCATGGGACAAGTTAAAGAACTTGTATGGCGGGGAAAAAAGAAGGTGAAGTTGCAGACGCTAAGAAAGCAATAAATGATGCATATGAAGGATGATGAATCGATTTACGCATATTTCTCAAATTGTGACATTGACAAACCAAATGAAAGCATGTGGTTAAACAATCACGACACTGAGAAAAATAGAAAAGGTATTGAGATCTTTAAGAGATTTTGACTATATTGTTGTGACAATTGAAGAAGCAAAGACTCTTTACGAAATGAAGTTAGAAGAACTTCAAGCTTCATTAGAGGCTCGTGAGATGAGATTGAAGCAAAGAAACTCGAGAAAGAGAGAAGGTGGCGAACAAGCATTGCAATCAAGATTCAAAGAAGTGAAAAATCGAAGTTCAAAGCATCTTGCGGATGATGAGAAGTCAAGCAAGAATCTTGATTCGAGAAAGGTGTGAGCAACAAGTATTCAGGAAGAAAGTTGACAAGAAAGATAAGCAATGCTACAATTGTCAAGGTTTTGGTCACTTCGCCGAGGCGCCGAAGGAGGAAAGTAGAAAGGCGAAAGAAAGTGATGAAGCTCAATATGCACGTGCAGGGAGATAGTGATTCGAGATGATGTCGATGATGGTTAATTCTCAATCGAATTACGAAAAACCAACATGTGGTATACGGATTCGAGGATGTAGCAATCACATGGCAACAAAAATTGGTTCACCAAACTAGATGAGTCGATAAAAGGGTGATAAAGTTTTGATGGAAGACACATCGATTCTGGCGGCAAAGGAGATATTTCGATTTCGAAAGGATGGTGGAAAAGCTACTATCATATTATTGTACCTTCTATGACAAGTAACTTGATAAGTGTAGGTCGATTACTTGCAAAAGGATTCAAGATGAAACTTGAAAGGAATGAGATGAAAGTCTATAGCTGATGGGAGGTTGATCATGAAAGCACCATTGGCGGAAAACAAGACGCGTTCAAAGTAGAACTCAACACATCGGATCACAAATGTCTTGCATGGATGAAGAAGAAACAAGAATGGCTATGGCACCACGGTATGGACATCTAAACTTGAAGTTTATGCATGCTCAATCGAAGAAGATGGTGGTTGGTTTGCCTTATGTAAAGGAACCAAAGCAAGTATGTGAGGAATCTTTGTAAAGCTAAGCGAGCAAGGAAGGCATTCAACATGACTTGCCCATGAAATCCAAACGCAAGTTGGAGCTAGTTCACTCTGATGTGTGTGGACCATTTGAAGTAAAATCAAATGGAGGCAACAAGTATTTCCTTACGTTTATTGATGAATTCACCAGACATATATGGATTTACATCATTGAAAAGAAAAGTGAAGTATTCACACAATTCAAGAAGTTCAAATTGCACGCTGAAAGGAAAAGTGGCTGCAAATTGAAGAAGTTGAGAACTGACGGTGGTGGTGAATACACCTCTGCTGAATTTGCAAAATTTTGTATTGGGGAAGGTATAGAGCATGAGGTTATTGCACCCTATACACCTCAACACAATGGCATAGCTGAGAGGAAAAACAGAAGTATACTGAACATGACAAGAAGTATGTTGAAAGCTAAAGACATGCCTAAAAGATTTTGGGTCAGGCGACCGACGATACATACGAGCAGTGTCCAACAAAGAAGATAGTTGGAAAAACACCTCATGAGGCTTGGACTGGATCGAAGCCAAGTGTGAGTCACTTCAGAGTTTTTGGATCAATGTGTTTCAGGCAAGTACCTGAACAATTGAGAAGAAAGCTGGATGATCGAAGTGAAGCTGTGGTTCTTATAGGTTATCATTCGTAGTGCGTGCAAGGTGTTCACAATCGAAGATAAACTAATAATCGATGAGATGTTCGAATCGACGAAAGCAAAGGTTGGGATTGGGTCGAAGTTCAACACGGAATCGACACTATTATAAGCGTGTTAGAAGAAGATCAAGATGAGTCCTCGAATAGTCGAGTGAACAAGACAACACTTTAACTAGTCGAAATGAAGAACCACACGAGCAAAGTGAAAGAAGGTCGAAAGAACAAAGCTGAATCAACTAGGCTAGCTGGGTATGAAAGATTCTCGGATCAAGTGATTGATGATGATGGTGATCTAGTTGAAGAAGCCATGATGATGGCTAAGCGAGAACCAATCGATTTGAATGAAGCAATGGGTAATTGTTGGTGCGAAGCCATGAAAGAAGAACTTCGAGCCATTGAAAGAACAAGACTTGGGAGCTTGTCGAAAGAGCGAATAAGCCAATTGATGTAAAGTGGATATACAAAGTGAAACGAAGGCCAATGGAGAAATTGCTAAGTACAAAGCAAGGCGGTGGCTAGAGGCTTTTACAAAAGCCGAGAATGAACCGACGAAGTATATGCACCGGTTGCTAGGTTGGAAACAATTCGAATAGTTGTTTCAACAGTAGCATACAGGGGATGGAAGATGCATCAGCTGGATGTAAAGTCAGCATTCCTAAATGGACCATTAGAAGAAGAAGTCTATGTTACTCAACCACCAGGATTCGACGTCAAAGGACAGGAGTCGAAGGTATATAAATTACA
The DNA here is from genome assembly GCA_021764765.1 of Vicia sativa. NCBI lineage: Eukaryota > Viridiplantae > Streptophyta > Magnoliopsida > Fabales > Fabaceae > Vicia > Vicia sativa. Next base: position 136,226,034 of record CM038792.1, on the reverse strand, counting down.
GAAGGCTCTCTATGGTTTGAAGCAAGCTCCTCGTGCTTGGAATAAAAGAATAGATAGTTTCCTGATCGAAGCAGGGTTCACAAAGTGTGTCTCTGAACATGGAGTATATGTAAAAGATGTTGACGATGTCAGTCGAATCATTTTATGCCTCTATGTAGATGACTTACTGATTACTGGAGATGAAGAAGCTGAGATAGCAAAAGTCAAGTCAAAGCTAATGCAAGAATTCGAAATGTCAGATCTAGGTAATCTCTCATATTTTCGGAATGGAATTCAAAAATCGAAGAAGGAGTATTCTGCATCAAACCAAGTATAAGACATTCGAAAGATTCAACATGAGCATTGTAAAGAAACATTACTCCATTAGAGGCAGGAGCAAAGTGAAGAAAGAATCGAATGATAAGTTTGTAAATTCAACATTGTACAAACAGATCATTGGATCCTGAGATATCTTTGCAATACAAGGCACGATATTTGCCAAAGTGTGGGTTTTTGAGCGGTTATGGAGAAACCCGAGTGTCATCTCATGCGATAAAGAGTCTGAGATACATAAAGGAGCAGTCGACCATGGGGTCTTTGTTACCAAAGAAATCAAAAACACAAGTGTTGAAGTTCATGGATATATTGATTCAGACTTCAGTGGAGATCAAGATGAAAAGAAAAGCACTGCAGGCTACATCTTCATGATCGAAGGTGCTCCAATCTCCTGGAGCTCGAAGAAACAAAGCATTGTGGCTTTGTCATCATGTGAAGAATATGTAGTGCATTATACGCATGTCAGCGGCATGGATCGAAATGTTACTTGAAGAACTCAAGATAATGGAGCCAAAGAATATAAAGTTATTTGTTGACAACAAATCAACAATTAACTTGGCGAATCATCCAGTGTGTCATGGTCGAAGCAAACACATTGAAAGAAGGTATCATTTTCTGAGAGATCAAGTGAACAAAGGGAATATCGAAATAAAGTACTGCAAGACTGAAATTCAACTGGCTGACATATTCACTAAACCTCTGAAGAAAGTCAGATTCGAAGAGTTGAAAGGGAGCATCGGGATGAGAAGTCTCGAGAACATGAATTAAGGGGGTGTGTTAGAATATGTGTATAATTCATGTTGGATAGTGATCGAAATGGATAGTAATCGAATAAGATAGTGATCGAAATAGCTTGTTTGTTTTGATATGTTATCCTTAGTATGTAGAGTCAAATACTTTGGGCTTTAGTTTAGTTTACACTATTGGGCCCAGGAAATGTGTCTATATAAGGAGCATTTCCTTGTAAGCAAAATAATTCAATTTTTCCACAATATACAATTTCATTCCTTCAGTATCGCGTTACTTCTCTCTTTTCCTCTAAACTCTTCTTCTTCATCACAAATACATTTCTCTCATCTTCTGTTCCAACACTACCTAATAAATTATGGAAGAAAAATGAGGTCCAAACCAAACAAACCTACATTAGTAGCTCCATGGGAAATTAGCCTAAAAATTGTATTGAAGTAAAATTTAATCATTCCTTTAAAAATAATTATAAACTTCTATTGTGTGATTTTAAATGTATACATTACGTGTTATTTTTATTTATAGACTGTGGACAATTTCATTACCAAAAGAAATACAAGTGACAAAAAAAGAAGAAGTTGAATCATACATTAAAGATGAGTTTGCATGCAAGCGTGGCTTGCACGGTTTTATCATGGTAGTTAGGTTGATCATTGGATTTGCTTTAGAGCATCAACAAAGGCATGCGATGATTGAATAGCAAATTACTTACGTGTTATTTTTATGTATCTATATATGTACAAAATAATAAACAACATTAACTTTTTTGGGAAGAAACAAAATAAAATAGGTGCAAATTGAAGCAGTGGGTATAGGCAGTGTATCTGTCTCAACAACTTCTTTTAATAATTTGGACGAATATTTTGTTGAGTTTTTTTTGTCATCTAACAATCTCATACTCTCATTTATCATTCATTTTATAATACTATAGAGTTAAATAAAAGAAGAGTATTCTCTTGTTCAGAACTTAGAACTTTTTAATGATTTGACTCATTTTGATGGATAAACAAAAGTGTTTAGCATCTTAATCATCGATTACTTTGTTGGATTAACTATTAGTAGTTGTAAGATTTGTTTGTTATTTTAATCACTAACATTGTTTTGCACGCGTTGATTTAAATTCAATGTTTTCTGACCAACGAAGATTTAATTTCTTCAAGGAACACGGCACCCATATATTGACCTTAAAATAAAGTCATGTATTTTACCAGCAAAAAGAAAATCGATGTCATGTACTATGATACAAAAGTCCAACGCGTAGAGTGGCTTTTTGAATAAATAAATGAAAGAATATACTAATGAATGAATAAGCTATATCCAATATATAGTAAAATGATTGAATTTAAGGGTATGTTTGGCTATGAAGAGAAGGTGAAGAGAAAAAGAAAAGAAAAGAGTGAGATAAGATAGAAGTAGTAGGGGTGGACAACAGATCAGAGTCGGGTCCATTCGGTTTTCTCCGGTTCGGTTAATAGAAAATTTTACCCTATATCTGTATATTTATTTCGGTACCCTTATAATTTTTCTAATATTCTAATTTTATCCTTTTACTTTTTTTATTTTTCTATGGAATTTTTTATTATTTTCACTATTTTCTGAAAGCGTACGGAAAAGACAAGGGGAACTAGAAATTTAAGAACCGGATAATCCAAGATGGAGAAATCCGGTACGTATTTTTCCACGAACCGGAAAACATGGCAAAGTTAAATTCGAATTGCATTTTTTTCCGGAAAACCAAGCCACAAGTTATCCGGTTCACAATATTAACCAACCAGATAACCTTAAGCTGAGTGTTCCGGTTTGTAGTATATTGCCAACCGGATAACATGTTGTGTAGTTATCCGATTCGTTTTTTTTTAGTTTTTTTTTATATTTTTTTAATTTTGTTAAACAGGTGTTATTCCTCAGATATGCGATAAAAATCAGACATGCGTAGATACCACTGATCTATTTACATCTGCAGAACGTTTTGCCACAAGAAAAGAGACGATAAGATGAGTTAGGGAGATTGGAATCAGGAATAAAGTGACCGTTATAATAACACGTTCAGATACCAAAACAGGCAAGAGAGGAAGAAGTGATAAAGTAATATTTGGTTGTGATAAAGGTGGAATATACAAAGAAGGAGAAAGTGAAACACAGAGTGCTAGTAAGAAATGTGGTTGTCCGTTCAAAATTAGATCCACACCGTCAAAAGATGGTTCCGGATGGAAGATTGATGTAAAATGTGGAGTTCACAATCATGGGTTACCTGATACATTTGAAGGGCATCCGTTTGTAAGTCGACTTAATGCAGAACAACAACATATTGTTGATTTGACAAAACGTCATGTTCCACCAAGACACATACTTTTGTCATTGCAGGAGCGAGATCCAGAAAATGTCACTCGGATCACGCAAATATATAAGCACAAGAGTAAAATACATAAAGATATAAGGGGGCCTAGAACAGAAATGCAACAATTGTTTAGTGGTAGAGGAATCATTATGTACCGAGCGAAAAAGATGATTCAGAAGTTGTGAGGGATATTTTCTGGGCTCATCCAGAATCAGTGAAGTTGTTGAATATGTTTCTTATTGTGTTGATTATGGATAACACATACAAGACAAATAAGTATAGACAACCTCTGTTTGAAATAGTTGGTGTGACATCCACTGAGTTGACATTTGCTGTTGCATTTGCATATATGGAATCAGAGCAGACTGAAAATTTTTGTTGGGTTTTGGATAAGTTGAAACAGTTATTTACTAAGGACGGGTTTTGGCCACAAGTGGTATTGACTGATAGAGATCTTACCTTGATGAAAGCAATTGAAACAGTATTTCCTAAAACAACCAATTTGCTTTGTCGATTTCACATCAACAAAAATGTGAAAGCGAAGTGTAAGGAATATGTTGTGGATGACATGCGGGAGTCGATAGAGAAAATGTGGTATGAACTTGTAAGGGCTAGTGATGAGGTAAAGTATCAACAACTGTTGCAACAATTTGAGCATGCATGTGTTGACTTTACAACATTTATTGATTATGTGAAAGATACATGGTTGTCTCCGCATAGACATAGATTCGTCGAAGCATGGATTAATCAAGTGTTGCATTTGGGAAACACCATGACCAATAGGTATGCATATGTTAATATATCTTGATTTTACTCAATGTTTTTTTATATTAATTTTATTGTCGACTTACTTGTTTTTTAATTTATTTAAAGGGTTGAATCTGCACATTGGAAATTGAAGCAAATGTTGGAGAATAGTTTAGGTGATATGTGCAAATGTTGGGAGGCTATGAATGACAATCTTAAGATACAATTGGGAAACATTAGAGCTTCATTTCAGAAGAGTTTTTATGAAGTCGAACATGCACACACTAGCCCATTTTATGGAAATTTGCGTGGATCGATTCAGAGTCGCTTTGAGGCATATTCTTTGAAGAGTGGGTGAGGGTTGATATTGTTGGTACAGACAGCCAAAAGTGCGGGTGTACTCATAGAAAAGTGTATGGATTACCTTGTGCTTGTGAGTTAGGGAGATATACATTGAGTGGTGATCCAATACCAATCGAGGCTATTCACATTCATTGGAGAAAGCTAAGTATGGAAGGCAAATAAGAGGTGGATGCAGATGATGGATCAGAGGTGGACATGACCAATGCAATTGAGGAAATTTGGAAAAAGTACAGGGCAGCAGATGTTGTCGGGAAAAGAGCATTAAAGAGTAGGGTGTGTGAAATTGCTTATGTCACTACATCAAAAATGTTGCCACGGCCTGAAAAAATAAAAACCAAGGGAGGAGTGAAGAAGAATGGGAAGAGACCTACGGGATATGATGTTTATCGTGATCTTTCATATCACGAGTATGTTGATCGAGCGCACTCGAGCTCCCAAAAGTCTTCAAAGAGGGTATGTTCACAGTTATCCCAAACCTCTGAGAAGAAGCCATGTAGTAAATACATTACACAACTTCCAGCACATATCAGACCATTTATTGATGACATTGTTGATGTGATGAAGGATGGAAATTGTAGGTTTAGAGTCATTGCATTGTTTCATGGTTATGGATCGGATGAATGGTCAATTGTTCGTCGTGATTTGGATAATGAACTTAAAGGTCCTAGAAGCAAGTTGTATGAAAAGTTATTTGGAGCTCGTTTTTCGATTGTGAGAGATTCGTTGATGATATCAAAGTTAGGTCCTCAACCACTAGAGAAATGGATGACATTACCTGAAATGACTTATGTAATAGCTAATCGGTATAATGTCATTGTTGTCTCTTTGGGTTTTCCTTCTTTAACATGAAACATGAAACATCATCTAAAGTAATGGTCATCTCACCAAATGACATGTGAAATGACGATGTTTCAGGATGCCATCGCTCTACAAATGCCGATACTAGATGTTGGTCAATCCTCGACAAACTAGTTCTTTGAAGAGATGATAGACCAGAATTCAACAACCAGTGCTCTATAATAGGAGGAAGCATGTGTGGAACCCAACCAATCAATTTGTTGCCATGTGCAGCAACCTTTAACTCTTTTTTAGGATGTCTCTCCTGAAAATAATTTATACCAAACATGTTATAAAATATATAAATTTTAAGAAATAAAAATTATTCAAAATAAAATGATAAATATTAACTTACCTCGCCAAATCAAAGATGACGAGCAACGTGACCATCATATCTGATTAAAAGAGAAGTATCGGTGGGTCCTCCTGGAAAAGGTGGATGCACCTGATCCCCTGCAGGCGGCTGATGTCCCTCTGCATCGTCTGCTTCACGGCGACGTTGTCGTTCCTCTATTCTTCTACGCACATTATTGTCACCCGCTCCTCGTCTGCGAACCACTGGAAAAAAAAGAAGTAAAAAAACGGGGCATTTTCTGAAATACGCAGCAAAAAACCGGATAACCCAAGCAGTGGTTATCCGAGGTAAACGGAAGCAAACCGAATAATCCTGGGACGTGACTTCCGGAGTGTTAAACCCTAAACCAGATAACCCATTCACGTGACTTCCGGTGTGTTTTAAAATTTTCAAAAACACACCGGATAACTTCTTAACATGTTATCCGGTTTGTATAATTTCATCTATGCATAAACCGGAAAACTTACTCTTGTGTCCTCTAGAGTGTAAAATAAAGAACCGGATGTAGGCTTCTTGGGTTCTCCGGTTTGTCAAAAAATTCTCTTTCTCTCGTTTTACAGAAGTTAAAATGGTAAAAGTGAAAAAAAAATTAGGTGATTAGTATTTATACAAGGGCAATTTCGTCCAAATATCAAAATTGTAGGGGTATGAGAATAAATGTAGGGGTATGGAGTAAAATTTTCCGGTTAACAACATCCGTTTTTTTCAATTAACATTATCAAGTAATTCGCTTTTGTAAGCCCAGAATGAAATGAATAATTTTTTTTAAATATTTTTTTCAGGTTAATTTTACTCAAATATTGACTCAGTTTATAATTCTAGCCCAACTATCATATCAAAATAATTAAATTATCATATTACATTTTTTCATTAAAATTATTTTTATTAAAACCCAAATCTTCATAAAAATAATTATTTCTATTATAATCTTAACCTTAATTTTTTTTATGATTTCATTACAAAACTTAAATTTTTACTTAAATTATTTTAATTAAACCATTAAAAAAGCATATTTGTTTTAAATATATTATTATTAGAACTTAAATGGTCCTTAAAATTTGATAAAAAGTCCATAGTTCCTCATTCTTGAAATATATCTTTAGAGATTCATCTAATACCTGCAACCAAAAATTTAAAAATGTTAAATTAATAATGAACAAATTCAAAAGTTAAAACATAACTCTGAATAGTAAAAAAAAAAAAAGAGTATTATCATTGGATAAAATCCTATTAATGATAAATTGATAGAGTAAATGACTAAAATTACTGATAAAACTCAAAAGTTAAACATGATGATAACAAATACTCAATAATTTAAAACTCATGGACTTGATAAAATTTCTATTAATGCTAAATTAATATTGAATAAATGATAATATTTTATTTGACTATCTCATTAAAGTCATCCTACATTAAAACATGAAAAAGAAAATGATAAACACATTTTTATTGGATTAACATAAAACCAATGATGTTGATTTTGCTACGTATTATCATCAATCAACTCGAAATGCAAATGAAGAAATAATTACAGTAGAAATAACCTGAAATCATATTTTTCAGTTTCAGTTTTGTAGACATGCTTCTCTAAAATTTATGAGAAAGCCATTATATTTTTCTACAGAAAAATGGTAGGTTAAATACTACAAGGACCATACGAATTAACAAACATGAGAATGAAAACCATAACTTGTTTTACAGCTTAAGACCCTGCTGGTGGAAACACAGGATGAAAACCATAATCACATTAAAAGTATTTATTTGTATAAAAGCTAGTTTGTTGATGACTTGTTTTACTTGGTTAATGATAAAGTGTTACAATACCTATAATTTCATGAAACTTTAGGATCTTTCAAGCTGCAACAAGATTATGCAAATAAGAAAAAAAATTGGGAAAATAATCAAAATCTTAACAAATATTACCTTAAAAGATGAACCACACATCACTTTGTTCCAAATAAAAGCCTAACTAAAATCAAAACAAATTTGACTTAATCTTAAAGTTCACAAAACTCAAATGCTAACTCTAAATCTACATCACTTATAGAGAAAAAAACATAAATAAGAAATCAGAGTCTTAAAAACATAAACAAGATTACCTTGTTGCTATTAAATCAACCATTTGAACATGCCCAAAGAATCAAACTTCAAATCTCAAACAAACTTAAAAAATATTCTCTCTTGCATCTTGGCCATAACAGTCACACCTATATTCAAGTCAAGTTAAGTTAGAATCAACAAACATCTAAAAAACTTAAATTAAATCAAATACAAATATGAATTAAAATAAAACAAACCTATTTCTGTCTAGAAGCAGTATCAAATAGGTCCAAAACCCTCTTGAAACTCCTACACAGCTTCGTAAAATTTAAAGGATGAAAAATCACATCAACATAATAAGAATAATAAGATCTTCGTTTAAGAAGAGGTTTACTTACGAGAACTAGTGGTTAATCATAGAAAAAAAACAGAGGTCTTACTTTGTTACAATACTCGGATCCTGTTTCACAAACACAATAAATCCATTAACCACAAACCATAGATAAACGTCTTTAAGAAACAACAACCACTGACCTTTTATCATGTAAGAAGATAGCATAATGCTGAAGAGATTGATGAATGATTAAGATGCATGGTGATGTGAAAGACGAAGATGCGAACGATAGTGATGAACATAGATGGTGGTGGTGATGTGAAAGACGAAGAGAGGGAGAACCACACAAACAAGGAAGATGGTGGTGGTGAGGTTTGAGGTGAGGAGAGAAAACAGGTGAACGGATCATCAACAAAGAGAGTGAGAGAAAAATGGAGGCTATTGAGAGTAATTCATATTCAGAACGTCTGAGGGACAGTCAGAAGTTCTGATGTTCAGAAGGCTTCTGATATTTTGTCCAGAAGGAATTGAACTTCTGAAGGATAATTTAGTATTTGTTTTTATTAAAAATAACTTAAGTGTGAAGTATTTAGAGATAACTTAAGTGTAAAGTTATCATACTTAGGCACAACTTAGCTGTGAGGCTATCTCCTTTATAGAACCTACGTGGCATCCTTCCATTTGGTAGTTTTATGTATAAATAGGTGTTCTTATGCTTCAATAAAATTAATCCAATTCCTTTTACCAAGCAGTTGCAAGTTGCAGCCATCTTTATCATTTATTATTTCTCTCTTTTCTTCCACTTTCATCACCTTGCACCAATAATTGGTATCTAGAGTCTTGGTTGTTCTTAAAATTCCTGGGAAACACGAGTGATTGTGAACTGTGTGCTTGAACAAGATCATATTGATTTTGTGGATTTTGGGAAACACTGAGTGAGAACTAAAAATTTGTAAGAAATTTTTTTGTAAGGTTTAAGATGAGTGGAAGCAATAGTTTGAACACTAAACTTCCAGTTTTTAATGCTAAAAATTGGAACATATGGATGATACAGATGCGAGTTCTGTTTGGTGCTCAAGATGTTCTTGAGCTGGTAATAGATGGTTATTCTTGATGTGAGATGCTATCAAGAACGTAAACGAAGAAAGAGGTATGAGGAAGAAGGATCAGAAAGCTTTATTCTATATCCATCAGTGTGTGGATGAAAACGTGTTTGAGAAGATTGTTGATTCGATGACGTCGAAGGAGGCATGTGATATACTGGTAAGATGTTACGGTGGTGACGCATCAGTAAAGAAGGTAAAGCTTCAGTCCCTGTGAAAGCAATATGAGAATCTCAACATGAAGAACAGTGAAAAAGTTTCTGAGTACATTTCCAGAGTGATTCTAATCACTAAAGAAATGAAAGCTTGTGGAGAAACACTTTCTGAACAAGTAATCATAGAGAAAGTTCTGAGGTCGCTTACTCCTCAGTTTGATTATATTGTTGTTTCTGTTTAACATTCTAAAAATCTGGAAACCATGAGAATAGAATAGTTGCAAAGCAGTCTATAAGCACAAGAGTTGCGTCTGACTGAGAGAACTTCTGAGAGGGAAGTTGAGCAAGCTCTGAAGGCTTCTTTTTTCAAGAAGGACCAGAAGCTAAAAAAACATGGTAGTCGCAGGTCGAAGCCTTCATTCGATGAGAAACATCAGAAGGGAAAAGAGAAGTATGACAAGAGAATGGTTCAATGTTACTGTTGTAAGCAGTTTGGCTACTTTGCTAGAGATTGTTGGTCAAACAGAGAAGAAGCAAAAATAGCCAGAGGAGATTCAGATGATGAACCTGTGCTATTGGTGGCTTATGAATCTGACGAGGAACCTGTGAGGTTGTAATTTTATGAATCTGAAGGGGATGAAGATGACTATGAATATTCTTATTCAGAAGGAGTGTTTCTTTATGAGTCAGAGTCAGAAGTTGAAACTTCTGAAGAAGAGTCAGAAGTTGAAACTTCTGAAGAAGAGTTAGAAGTTGAAACTTCTGAAGATGAGTCAAAACTTGAAGATGACTCTGAATATTCTAATTCTGAAGGAGTGTTTCTTTATGAGTCAGAGTTAGAAAATAACATAGAAGATTCTGAAGATCATTCAGAATCTGAGATTTGTGAAGAAGAGTCAGAAGTTTCAACTTCTGAAGAAGAGTCAGAAGTTGAAACTTCTAAAGAAGAATCAGAAGATGAGTTAGAATCTCAAGGAGATTCTGCTTCTAAAGATGAGTCAGAACATGAAGGTTTTGAAGATGAGTCAGGACTTGAAAGTTCTGAAGAAGAGTTAGAGTCAGAAGATGAAGAGTCTTCTGGAGACCCTAAGGATGAGTCAGATGGTGAATCTGATTCAGATTTTGATGATGATTAAGAATTTGGTGGTGATCATGCTTTTGAAAGGGAAAACTCTAAAGACGTAGGTTCTGGAGGAATTTTTTTGGAGGTGATCAAATTTTTGGTGGTAATCATGACTCTAAAGGTGGACCTTCTAAATGAGGAGCTTCTAAAGGTAGTCCAACCTTTGGTGGGGGTCATGATTCTAAAGGAGGAACTTTTGAAGGTGATGGTTATGGACAAGGTACAGAAGTTAACAAAGGTGGAACTTCTGGTGGAAGTAAAACTTCTGAAGAAAGTCTAGAAGGTGATATGGTTCCAGAATCGGAAGGAGATTCTGAATAAATAAGTATTGGAGAAGTTCTCAAGCAGAAAGTGTGGCTGAAGGCCATGAAAGAAGAACTTGAGGCTTCATAAGGAAACAAGACTTGAAAGTTAACTGAGCTTCCAAGGGAGAAGAAAACCATCAGTGCCAGATTGGTTTTCAAGGAGAAATATGCATATCTGAATGAAGTATTGGAAGTTTCACAATGTAGCGACCAGAAGAAACTTGTAGAAGTTCTGATGAAAGATATCAAGACTGAACACCTTATCCGTTTGAGGGATGAAATTGGTGTTGTAGATTTTGGCTAGCTGAATATGAATTACGGGATGATGTTGAGAGTAATTCATATTCAGAATGTCTGAGGGACAGTCAGAGGTTCTGATGTTCAGAAGTAGAAGCTTATGATATTTTGTCCATAAGAAATTGAACTTCTGGAGGATAATTTAGTATTTGTTTTTCTTAAAGATAACATAAGTGTGAAGTATTTAGAGATAATTTAAGTGTAAAATTATCATACTTAGGGACAACTTAGCTGTGAGGCTATCTCCTTTATAGGGCCTACGTGACATCCTTCCACTTGATAGTTTTGTGTATAAATAAGTGTTCCTATGCTTCAATAAAATTAATCCAATTCCTTTTACCAATCAGTTGCAAGTTGCAGCCATCTTTATCATTTATTATTTCTCTCTTCTTTCTCCACTTTCATCACCTTGCACCAATAGAGGCTACTGTGCGAAAATTTTACCCTATACCCCTACGGTTATTCCGATACCCCTACAAATTTAAAAATATTCCAACTTTACCCTTTTACTATTTTTACTTTTCTATTAATTTTTTTACTATTTTCACTATTCATCTGAACGCATGTGAAAAAGATAAGTGGTACCATAATTTTAAGAACCGGATAACCCAAGATGGAGAATTCCGGTATGTATTTTTTCATAAACCGGATGACCTTTTAAAGATAAATCTTGTTCGTGTTATTTTTCCGGAAAACCAGGCCACAAGTTATCCGGTTAACAACATTAACCAACCAGATATCCTTTGCCGGTGAGTTCCGGTTTGTAATAAAAAGCCAACCGGATAACATGTGGTATAGTTATCCGGTGCGGTTTTTACTATTTTTTAAATTTTGTTAAACAAGTGTTATTACTCAAATATGCGATAAAAATCAGACATGCGTGGATACCACTGTTATGTTTACATCTGCACAACATTTTGCTACAAGAGAAGAGGCGATAAGGTGGATTAGGGAGATTGGAATCAGGAATAAAGTGACAGTTATAATAACACGTTCAGATACCAAAACAGGCAAGAGAGGAAGAAGTGATAAAGTAATATTTGGTTGTGATAAAGGTGGAAAATACAAAGAAGGAGAAAGTGAAACACAAAGTGCTAGTAAGAAATGTGGTTCTCTGTTTAAAATTAGATCCACATCGTCAAAAGATGGTTTCAGATGGAAGATTGATGTAAAATATGGAGTTCACAATCATGAGTTATCTGATACATTTGAAGGTCATCCTTTTGTAAGTTGACTTAATGCAGAAGAACAACAACATATTATTGATTTGACAAGACGTCATGTTCCACCAAGACACATACTTTTGTCATTGCAGGAGCGAGATCCAGAAAATGTCACTCGGATCACGCAAATATATAAGCACAAGAGTAAAATACAGAAAGATATAAGGGGGCCTAGAATAGAAATGCAACATTTGTTTAAGCTGGTAGAGGAATCAGAATATGTATACTGGAGCAGGAAAAAAGATGATTAAGAAGTTGTGAGGGATATTTTCTAGGCTCATCTAGAATTAGTGAAGTTGTTGAATATGTTTCATGTTATGTTGATTATGGATAGCACATACAAGCCAAATAGGTATAAACACCCTCTGTTTGAAATGGTTGGTGTGACATCCACTGAGTTGACATTTGCTGTTGCGTTTGCATATATGGAATCAGAGCAGACTGAAATTTTTTGTTGGGTTTTGGATAAGTTGAAATAGTTGTTTACTAAGGACGGGTTTTGGCCACAAGTGGTTTGACTGATAGAGATCTTGCCTTGATGAAAGCAATTGAAACAATATTTCTAAAAACAACCAATTTGCTTTGTCGATTTTACATCAACAAAAATGTGAAAGCAAAGTGTAAGGAATATGTTTTGGATGACATGCAGGAGTCGATAGAGAAAATATGGTATGAACTTGTAAGGGCTAGTGATGAGGTGGAGTATCAACAAAGTTTGCAACAACTTGAGCATGCAAATGTTGACTTTACAACATTTATTGATTATGTGAAAGATACATGGTTGTCTCTGGATAGACATAGATTCGTCGAAGCATGGATCAATCAAGTGTTGCATTTGGGAAACACCATAACTAATAGGTATGCTTATGTTAATATAAATTGATTTTACTCAAAGTTTTTTTATATTAATATGATGTTTACTTACTTGTATTTTGATTTATTTAAAGGGTTGAATCCGCACATTGAAAATTAAAGCAAATGTTGGAGAATAGTTTAGGTGATATGTGCAAATGTTGGGAGGCCATGAATGGCAATCTTAAGATACAATTGGGCAACATTAGAGCTTCATTTAAGAAGAGTTTTTATGAATTCGAACAGGCACTCACTAGCCTATTTTATGGAAATTTATGTGGATTTGTAGCTAGAGCTGTTTTGAGGCATATTGCTGAAGAGTGAGTGGGGTTGATATTGTTGGTACAAACACCCAAAAGTGTGGGTGTACTCATAGAAAGTGTATGAGTTACCTCATGCTTGTGAGTTAGGGACATATACACTAAGTGATGATCCAATACCAATTGAGGCTATTCATATTCATTGGAGAAAGTTAAGTATGGAAGGCAAACAAGATGTGGATGCAGATGATGGATCAGAGGTGGACATGACCAATCCAATTGAGGAAATTTGGAAAAAGCACAGGGCAACAAATGTTGTCGGGAAAAGAGCATTAAAGAGTAGGGTGTGCGAAATTGCTTATCCCACTACATCAAAAATGTTGTCATTGTCTGAAAAAATAAAAACCAAGGGAGGAGTGAAGAAGAATGGGAAGAGACCTGCGAGATATGATGTTTATTGTGATCCTTCATATCATAAGTATGTTGATCGAGCACACTCGAGCTCTCAAAAGTCTTCAAAGAGGGTATGTTCACAATTATCCCAAACCTCTGAGAAGAAACCATGTAGTAAATTCATTACACAATTTCCATCACATATAATACCATTTATTGATGACATTGTTGATGTGATGAAGGATGGAAATTGTGGGTTTAGATTCATTGCATTGTTTCATAATTATGGATCGGATGGATGGTCAATTGTTCATCATGATTTGGATAATGAACTTAAAGGTTCTAGAAGCAAGCTGTATGAAAAGTTAGTTGGAGCTCATTTTTCCGATAGTTGGAGATTCGTTGATGATATCAAAGTCAGGTCCTCAACCACCAGAGAAATGGATGACATTACCTGAAATAGATTATGTAATAGCTAATCGATATAATGTCATTGTGTCTCTTTGAGTTTTCCTTCTTTAACGTTCTTTCCTATGACGACTTCACATTCACCTAATGTGTCCATTTACTGCATTGGATTTGTAGACGAAAATCATTGGGTACAAGTAATTATTTTTTAAGTTACATATATACTTGTTTTACTTATTTATTTTATTACGCATATACTTATTTACTTATTTGTTCAATTACTTATAACTAGGTAAACATGAACGAAGGCTTTCCATTACCACCGGTTACATTGGCTTGGAAACGATTCCGCACAAAAGAGGCGACTTCTTGGATGATAGGATTTGGCGGATGACTACAAGATTGGCAGCGTCTTACATCTGTAGTAGCGCCACATATTATTAAACTATAATTGTTATGTCTTTGTTTTGTTTAGTATTCATTTGACTATGACTTTCATGCTAGATTTTGGATTCAGATGTCTTTGTTTTGTTTTGTATTTATTTGACATATGACTTTCATGCTAGATTTTGGTTTCAGTTGACATATACCTTTCATGCTATATTTTAATTTTTATATTTTGGATTGCGGAAAGCAAAAATATTAAAAGAGTGCACAAAACAATACATTAGTCTGACATAAATACATAAGTCATGGGATAATACATAAGTCACAAAATACAATATAAGTCTAAAAAAACAAATAAACAACGTAAATCATGGAGATGGATAAGGTATCGGTCCTCCCTGAGGTAGTGGTATGCCCAGAGCTACACGTAATGAAATCTCAATGAAGTCATCGTCCTCCACATTTGCACCGTGACACTGCAAGTAGCGATGAAGCTCACCTGATATGTATGCTAACCTCTCGTCTTTTGGTCCCTCAGTATAAACAAACACTGAGATCTGTCTCACATTATTTTGTGGCGGTGCTACCAAACGAGGATGTGACACCATATAATACCAACCTAGATACTCATCAACTATATTATATGGTCAGACAGCAAAAACTGCATCACGAATAACATCCAAAACCCCTTGAACATAACTTAACCAGTCTACATCCACATCAAGAGACTCAACAGCAGGAGGATGGTGGGGTATGTACTATTTGTATCCAAACTGACACAAACATCTGTCGGGTAGATATAGCATAATTGTATCATACAATTTAAGACCACCCTTGTATAGATATTGTTCTTGCAGGAAAAACCTTGTTAAAGATATTTTAGGGATTTGGAAGCTCAAGTGTCGTAACCCAAGTTCCAAGCTTATGATTGTCTTGCTTATCCATCAAGGAGCCCTATTTATATCGATCCTTCCATGAAGCTATTTCTTCCTTCCAGAATCGCCAAAGACATTAACCATGGCTTTAAGGCAAGGAGCTAGCTATTACAGCTTGTAATCATTCACTAGTAACGTCTCATAAAGACTCTAGGAACTCTTTATCTTTCATAACGTCTGCTCAATCCTTCATACTGGAATAGCTGCCGGACTACTCCTCGGAACTAGGCCGACTCCATCTCCTTCTCCGAGACCCACGTCGGATAAAGATCTCTTCCCTAAGGCCGAGACCTATCCCGAATCTTCACAGTCTTCCCTCTCAGACATTCATCTCGGCTAAGGATTTTATGCATGATCAGATATATATCATCAAATAGACGTATATGTCGGTGATCCTCAAAAGGACGCCAAATGACATCACCCTGTGTCAATGCATATAAATGCACCCTGTGCTCATCGACCTTGGTAGTGGATTGCCTGTAACACCACTTCATCGCTCTCGGAAGTGGACTCCCTACACCATAAATCCCAAATAGACCTCTCTTCCTAATAAAGGGAAAATACTCGTGGATCCAGCACTATTATACACCATGAATAATATAAATAAAATTTATAAATAACTAAAGATAAAAAAACAAAAAAAAAACATTTTGTACCTGTAATAGAGAGGCATATCCACCCAATTGTTTGCAAGAATAGAAAGAAGCATCACCTAGATAGCGGTAAAGATTAACCAGTGCCGCAACTCCCCAACAGTATCTACCACATCCATCCAAATCTCTAAATAGTGATAAATACTTTGCCTCCACCAAAGTAAAGGTCTTATCTGTCAGAATGGTGCAACCCAATAACAACAACATGTACGCTCTGGCAGCACAATCAAACCTGTTATCAGCCCGCTGACGCTCAAAAATAATCTTTGTTAGTGTTTTAAGTTGGCATTACTTTTTGGTAAAACTAGACTATAGCAATGTCTTGATAAAAGTTATGACATTCAGAGATTGAAGATAAATCCTACTTGACAAGGATGTTTAAGTTCATTTCATTTGAAGCAATTGTTGAATGGAAATTCTGCAGAGTTTGATTGATGTCATACCGTATGTCATGACATCCTCGTGTGACTCTGCTCGCGAATCTGTTATTTTCCTCGAATTTTCGTAGTTTGTTGAGTGCTTTATTATGTTTTTCTCGTTATTAGATTGCATGCTCACGTGGCTGTTAGGTTAATCTTAGTTAAACCTAAATTGGTTGTTGAGAAGACCAAGTTTTAGGATTAATTAAGTGAACCCTAGCTATCTTTATGGAAGCCCAAAACGAAGTTTCGTGGATCGCTTCTATAATAAGAATAAACCCTTACTTTGTTGCCCGGAATGTATTGAAGATTTAGCAGTTGTATTTTGTGTAATTCTAGTTACTTTGTGAGCCAAGCAATTATCAATTGATAAGTGCCTTGGACTAGATTTGTTTGTGGTAGTTTACCACCAAAGCTTTGAAGCACGAGTGTTTTGTCTCTTGATTAAAGCTTTGAAGCACGAGTGTTTTGTCTCTTGATTAAAGCTTTGAAGCAAAATCAAGATAGTTTATTGAAGAGTGTCTTCACAATTCAATTAATCAATAGGTTGATATCAACTGCGTGATCGAGGGGAGTGAGTAGAACTCGTGTCTAAGTAGGACTTAGATTGAAGTTGCATTGGGTAGTTTTAAGTGAAGGAGATAAACCGGGTTGGTTTATTCAATTAATTCTACTAATAGTGAATTTCCTCCTGGCTTGGTAGCCCCCAGATGTAGGTGTAGTTATGCACTGAACTGGGTAAACAATTTATTATGTTCTTTACTGCTTTCTAGATTTACTATGTGAATTGTTAACAGTGTCGAATCGTGTCATAACATTCTCTCGACATCACGTATCTCTGCTGGAATTTCAATTGGCATCGAGCAGCACCCCGTCTCATATTTCCGGTGAGATCTAGGATAATAGTTTCCGCGTTATGGATAAGGAAGGAGGATTTGAGGTAGACCACCCATCTTGGATGGATCTAATTATGATTATCGGAAACCTCGCATGGTTGCTTTTTGAGGTCACGGATATTAAAGCTTGAGAGTCACCGACAAAGGATGGAAACTCCCAGCAAGCTTGAGAAAGATGGAACTACTGTCTTGAAACCTGAGGAAGAATGGAACAAAGAAGAAGAGGAGCTAGCACTGGGGAACTCTAAAGCTTTGAATGCCTTATTCAATGGAATTGACAGAAATATCTTCAAACTAGTTCATCAATGTGAGTTAGCCAAGGATGTTTGGGACACTCTCAAGACTACTCATGAGGGGACATCCAAGGTGAAGATGTCAAGACTTCAGATGCTCACTACCAAATTTGAGAATTTGAAGATGAAAGAAGATGAGACTATTCATGAGTTTCACATGAATATCTTGGAGATTGCCAACACCTCAGGAGCACTTGGTGAAAAGATGTCAGAAGAAAACCTGGTGAGAAAGATTCTCAGATCATTGCCTAAAAGGTTTGCAATGAAAGTGACTGCTATAGAGGAAGCTCAGGACATCAGCACCTTGAAGGTGGAAGAACTTGTTGGATCTCTTCATACTTTTGAGATGGGAATCAGTGAAACTGTTGACAGGAAAAACAAGAGCATAACACTTGTATCCAATACTGAAGAGGGATGCAAGGAGGATGATAAAGAGAAGATATCTGAAGCTATAGCTATGCTTGGAAGGCAGTTCAACAGACTCATCAAGAGAATTGATCCAAAGTCAAGGTCCAATGTCAAGGACATTACATCTGACATTAGCAAATCTTATGACACCAGTAGAAGATCCAAGTCAAGAAAAGAAAGTCAGCGCAGAAATCCAAAGGTCATGGTGAAGGATATGGGCATATTAGAGCTGAATGTCCCACCTTTCTAAAGAAACAAAAGAAGGGAATGACTGTCACTTGGTTTGATGGTGACTCAGGAAGTGAATCTGAGAAAGAAGCAGCCAAACTTGTCACTGCTCTCTCTGGAGTGTGCAATTCTGATATGGATTCTAGTGATGAGGAAGTGACATTTGAAGAGCTTGCTGAGACCTACAAGAAGTTGTGTGTAAAGAGTGGTGAAGTATGTCGACAAAATGAGAAACAGTAAAAGTCGATTGTGAATCGAAGTCGAGAATGTGAAGTCGAGGTGAGAAGAAGAAAACATAGCCACTATAAATCACCTCAACAATGACATTATAATGTTGAACTCCAAACTTGATCAAATGTCTAAGTCTGTCAAAATGTTGACATCTGGTACTGATGAGTTGGAAGAAATTCTGCAACTTGGACATAATGCAGGAAATAAGCATGGCCTGGGATATGAAGCTGCAAAGAAACCTGTTGGTGACAAGAAGAAGAACAGACCTGGCAAGTCAATGTCAAAGAAGATGTCACACCACAAGACAGGAAATAGGTCTGGATCAGGATATGTGGAGGCAAAGAAATTTGTTGATAACAAAAAGAAGAACAGACCTAATAAACCAATGTCAAAGCAGATGTCATAACATTGGGTTCAACATCAAGATCAAAGAAACATGAACAAAAAGTTTCAAAGATGGAGATGTCATTATTGTGGAAGGTTTGGTCACATAAAGCCTTTTTGCTTTAGACTACATGGATATCCTAATCAAGTTCCTTGTGTGAAGCCTAAGACCAACAAGGTATCATACACTCAACAGTGGAGGAAGAGGTCTACCGATAGCTCACACTTCTTTAGAGTGTCCGCAAGGAAGATTGGTACTTTGACAATGGGTGTTCTAAGCATATATCGAATCGAATCTTCCGAATGATGTTAAACCTCATTCTACCCGCTTTGTTACTTTTGGAGATGGAGCTAAAGGAGAAATCAAAGGTGTTGGAAACTCGATCGCTCGAGTTCCAAACCTAAATGGAGTGTCATTGTAAAAGGTTTAACGCTAATCTCATAAGCATAAGTCGCTATGTGATATGGGATTCAAAGTCAACTTCACTAAGTCCGATGTCTTGTAATCAATGATAAACAAGAAGTGGTTATGAGAGGAGTCGATCAAAGGACAACTTCTACATGTGGGAATCTGAGAACACCAACCTGTCTTCTGTGTGCTCTATAGACAAAGATGAAGGGGAGGTAAAATTGTGGCACCAAAAACTTGGTCATTTACATCTCAGTGAAATGAAAAAGATCATTTCCATG
Source organism: Vicia sativa (assembly GCA_021764765.1). Lineage (NCBI taxonomy): Eukaryota > Viridiplantae > Streptophyta > Magnoliopsida > Fabales > Fabaceae > Vicia > Vicia sativa. The sequence goes on along the minus strand of CM038792.1, from coordinate 136,206,315 downwards.
GAGGCAGTCAGAAGGATACCTAAACCTCATATTGATGAAGGGAGAGTCCGTGGTGAATGTAAGGGTGGAAAGCAAACCAGAATGTCACACCCAATGTCTAGACATCTGACCACTTGTAAAGTGCTGAAGCAAGCTCTCAGGGCCTGGTATGAAAGGTGGACCAAGCTCCTCGACCCTTGATAAAATTCAAGAATGAAGAAGGAAAGATAATGGTGGCTCAAATTTATGTTAATGACATAGTATTTGAAGGAATGTCAAACACAATGGTGATACATTTTGCCAACCAAATGCAAGTTGAATTTGGAATGAGCCTCATGGGAGAGTTAGCTCATTTTCTTGGACTGCAAGTCACACAGATGGAAGACTCAACATTCCTTTCACAGAGCAAGTATGCAAGGAATAGTGTCAAGAAGTCTGGAATAAAGAATGCCAGTCATAAAAGGACTCCTGCTCCTACACATTTGAAGTTGTCCAAGGACACAAGTGGAGAAAATGTTGATCAAAGCTTGTATAAAAACACTTCTGAAGGATGTTTCTTCTTGGGAAATAATCTTGTTTCTTGGTTCAGCAAGAAGCAAAATTGTGTATCCTTGTCCAAAGTCGAACATATAGCACCGGTAGCAGCTGCTTCGATGGTCCGATGAGGCATATGCTGACTGAGTACAATGTCACACAGGATGTCATGACATTGTACTGTGACAACCTGAATGCTTTTAATATTTCAAAGAATCCTATACAACACAGTAGGACTAAGCACATTGACATTAGACATCACTTCATCAGAGACCTTGTGAAAAAGAAAGTGATTAAATTGGAGCATATAGCCACTGAACTTCAACTGGCTGACATTTTTACTAAAGCTCTTGAGGACAGTCAGTTTGAGATTTTAAGGGGCAAGTTTGGTATTTGTCAATATGAGAAATTGTAGCAATTAACATTGCTTACAACAAGGAGTGGAAGGAACCTTTTAACTCAATTAATTATAAGAGGGTCATTTAATTATTTTCATCTTATTTTTAAAAGGTCCAAGAATAGGAAGAGACTCCTTCATATAATAGTTACTTCATTTGAAAGTATCATATTTTCTTCATCCAAAAGAAACTCTCAAACCCTCTGCCATTCTCGCTCTCATTTCCTCAAAACATTTCAGCAAAATATGTCTTCATCATCTTCATCTTCTCAAGAATCTGGTTCTTCATCTCCTACCATGGCTGAAGTTAGGGCAAATGCTGAAGCCATGCATGTTGAAGCTCTGAGGGTTACTCCACTGCGTGCAATGGCTACTAACCCAGAAAAGGTCAAGAAATTGCGTACAAGGAATGCACGAAGGTCACAAGCATCACCTTCTGGTAAGACCTCTAAACCATCTTCATCTGTACCCTCAGAAATAGCAAATAGAGAGGGGTCTAGGTCTGTGCATGAAGCCATTGCTAGGATAGTAACTAGGATCCTAAATGAAAACCAATCTGTACCTGGGGTTTCTGTCCCTCTAAACCAAAAGTCTGCTAGCCCTAGTTTAGCAGTTGATCCAGATGTTACTGAGAATGTCAAGACATCTGATGATCATGTTAAGAGAACCCCTGTGGATCCTGATACTGAAACTCCTGTTGATTCTCCTGTCAAGAATGTTGTTAATCCCTCTGTACCAGTCCCTGAAGTGAGTGTAGATGATGCATGTAATAAGTCCCCTGTTGTTGATGAAAATGAGACTTCTGATGGTATTCTTGAAAAGTCTCCAGAAAAGTGTGTTTCTGATAAAACTCCTGCTGATTATATTTCTGATAGTATCTTAGAAGAGACTCCAGAAAAACCAAGTGGTGATAATCTTGAAAAGTCTCCAGTTCAAGAGTCTGACAATTTAGTTGATCCCCCTGTCATTGATTTAGATGAAGAGTTTTCAGACAATGACCTCATTGCCAATGTTAATCCTAGCATTGCAAAGAGGATGATGAGAAGGAAGGGAAAACAGGCTACCTCACAGAGTCCTGTTAAAGAAAAGGTTGCTGAAGATGTGCATAAAGCTGAGAAGAACTCCAAGGCTGGACCCTCTACAAAGAAGTGTAGAGTAAAAACTGTTGGTGATGGCTCTAGACCCAAGAGGACACCAATTGTTAAAAAGAGAAAGGTAGCTGAACCTTCAGAGTCAGATCAAGACTCTGAGTTTGATGTTGAAATGAATGTTACAGACATTCATCTAAGGAAGAAGCCAGCTCTTGGGAAACTGCCCAAGGTGCCTGAAGTGGCTATTGACAACATCTCATTCCATCATCCTGAGAATGCTGGAAGATGGAAGTATGTGTGTTTAAAGAGGATTGCTCTGGAAAGAGAGTTGAATAAGAGTGCACTTGAGTGCAAGGAAGTTGTTGATTTAATTAAGGAGGCTGGATTAATGAAGACAGTTGTGGGTTTCTCAAACTATTATGATGTTTTGGTAAAAGAGTTTATAGTAAATTTGTCCAATGGTTGTGGTGATGGGAGGTCTGCAGACTACAATGCAGTCTATGTGAGAGGGAGAAAAGTAAAGTTCTCTCCAAGTGTGGTCAACAAATTTCTGGGGAGATCAGATGATGCTCAGCCAGAACTTGAAGAAACTGACAATCAAATTTGTCAAACTATAACTGCTAAGCAAGTGAAAGTCTGGCCTTTGAAGGGAAAACTCACAGCAAGCAAGCTGAGTGTTAAATTTGCTATTCTTCACAAAATAGGTGCTGCTAACTGGGTTCCCACCAATCACAAGTCAACTATCTCCATTGGACTGGGCAGATTTATATATGCAGTGGGCACTCAAGCCAAATTTGACTATGGTACCTACATATTTGAGCAGACCCTCAAGCATGCTGAAAGCTATGCAAATAAGGACCTATAGCCTTTCCCTCCCTACTGTGTGGAATTATCATTGATCAATTTCCTGATATCCTAGTTGAAAGAGATGCAGTATGCAAAAGAGCCTCTGCTCTTGGATTTCACTACAAGCTGTTCCAAGGAAGACATGTCCCAGACATTATCATGACATCTGGTGAGACATCAAATGTCAAGGCAACTTCTCAGAAGGAAAATGTCTTAGCTGTGCTGAAAGCCACCTGCAAGGAGCTTGAAGCCAGGAAACAAAGCCTTGAAGAACTAATCTCTCAACTGGAAAAGGAGCAGGACACAAAGGTTGAGGATGAAGGGTTAGATGGTGATGCTGATCATGATGTTCAGATGGTGGAGTCAAGAGCTCAAGCTTCTTTCACATGTTTCTTCAGGAGAAGAGAGCACTTGATCTGATAGACTGCTGCTTTGGTGCTCCTGCTTTTGCTGTTTCCTTGATGTAAACTTTGTTTTGTTATTTCTCCTCTGTTTTGGATGATTGTATTAAATTTGACAGAGTTGTAAACTTAAATTGTGATGATACTTTTCTTAATATATGATTGAATGATTGGGGTATTTGTACTGGTTTCTTTGACCCCTTTGTGGCTAAAAAGGGGGAGAAGTATATGTGTGACAATTGGGGAAACTGTATGGAGACTTATATGTGGGTAATATGTGGGCAATTGGGAAGTTGTATGAAAAATCATGGGTAGAATTTATCTTCTCTAAGTTCTGGTTTCTTTAAGCTTAGGATAGCTTAGAACTAGTTTGTTTTTCTTCTGCTGCATAGGTACTCTGATGACTTAAGTTGTTTTAGCCAAAAATGTGCCAAAGGGGGAGTTTGTTAGTGTTTTAAGTTGGCATTACTTTTTGGTAAAACTAGACTATAGCAATGTCTTGATAAAAGTCATGACATTCAGAGATTGAAGATAAATCCTACTTGACAAGGATGTTTAAGTTCAGCTCAAATTTGGAAGCAATTGTTGTGATGGAAATTCTGCAGAAGTTTGATTGATGTCATACCAGATGTCATGACATCCCGTGACATTCTGCTCGCAATCATATTTTCTCGAATTTTCGTGAAGTTTGTTGAAAGCTTTATTATGTTTTTCTGTTATTAGATTGCATGCTCACGTGGCTGTTAGGTTAATCTTAGTTAAACCTAAATTGGTTGTTGAGAAGACCAAGTTTTTAGGATTAATTAAGTGAACCCTAGCTATCTTTATGGAAGTCCAAAACTGAAGTTTCAGGACTGCTTCTATAATAAGAATAGAACCCTTACTTTGTCAGCGCCCGGAATGTATTGAAGATTTAGCAGTTGTATTTTGTGTAATTTAGTTACTTTGTGAGCCAAGCAATTATCAATTGATAAGTGCCTTGGACTAGGATTTGTTTGTAAGGGTAGTTTACCACTCAAAGCTTTGAAGCACGAGTGTTTTGTCTCTTGATTAAAGCTTTGAAGCACGAGTGTTTTGTCTCTTGATTAAAGCTTTGAAGCAAAATCAAGATAGTTTATTGAAGAGTGTCTTCACAATTCAATTAATCAATAGGTTGATATCACGCTGTGATTGAGGGGAGTGAGTAGAACTCGTGTCTAAGTAGGACTTAGATTGTTGCATTGGGTAGGTTTTAAGTGAAGGAGATAAACCGGTTGGTTTATTCACGAATTAATTCTACTAATAGTGAATTTCCTCCCGGCTTGGTAGCCCCTGTATGTGTAGTTATGCACCGAATCGGGTAAACAATTTATTGTGTTCTTTATCGCTTCAGATTTATCGTGTGAATTGTTAACAGAGTGTCAGATACTGTGTCATAACATTCTCTATGACATCACGTATCTGCTGCCAAGAATTTCAATCTTTAACCAATCCAATTTGTAGTAAGGACCTCAACAAAATTGGACCTCCTCAGCAATCTCCTCCAACAAAACTCCCATAAGATCAATAGATAATCTAATAACATCATTATCAGTGAACCCTTCTGCAGGGTCAACCAAGTCACCCCTAATCGGCACGTGGAGAAGACATGAAACATCGTCTAAAGTAATGGTCATCTCACCAAATGGCATGTGAAATGACGATGTTTCAGGATGACATCGCTCTACAAATGCCGATACTAGATGTTGGTCAATCCTCGGCAAACTAGTTTTTTGAAGAGAGGATAAACCAGAATTCAGCAACTAGTTCCCTATAATAGAAGGGAGCATGTGTGGAACCCAACCGAGCAATTTGCTGCCATGTGCAACAACCTTTAACTCTTTTTTAGGATGTCTCTCTTGAAAATAATTTATACTAAACATGTTATAAAATATATAAATTTTAACAAATAAAAATTATTAAAAATAAAATGATAACGATTAACTTACCTCACCAAACCAGAGATGACGAGCAACATGACCATCATATCTGACCAAAAGAGAAGTATCGGTGGGTCCTCCTAGAAAAGGTGGATGCATCTGATCCCCTACAGGCGACTGATGTCCCTATGCATCATCCGCTTCACGGCGACATTGTCATTCCTCAATTCTTCTGCGCATATTATTTTCACCCACCGCACCTCCTCGTCTGCGAACCACTGAAGAAAAAAAGTCAAAAAACGGATAACCCAAGGGGGCTTTTTCTGAAATACGTAGCAATAAACTGGATAACCCAAGCAGTGGTTATCCAGGGTGTTTCAAAGCAAACTGCATAACCCCATAACGTTAGTTTCGAGGTGTTTCCAAAGCAAACCGGATAACCCCATAACGTTAGTTCCGAGGTGTTTCAAAATTTTCAAACGCAAACCGGATAACCCCATAACGTGTAATCCGGGGTGTATAATTTCGTTTATGGCAAACCAGAATACTTACTCTTGTGTCCTCCGGGGTGTAAAATAAAGAACCGGATGTGGGCTTGTTGGGTTCTTCGGTTTGTCAAAAAACCTCTCTTTCTCTCGTTTTACAGAAGTGAAAATGGTAAAAGTAAAAAAAATTACGTGATTAGTATTTATACAAGGGTAATTTCGTCCAAATGTCAAAATTGTAGGGGTTGAGGAATAAATGTAGGGGTATAGGATAAAATTTTCCTACTGTGTTTATGTTAGGGTTTTAGAATGCAATGGGCCATGTTTTTACAAGATATGTTTATGGGCTCGGTCGGGTTCGGTTTCCAACGGGCCCAAAAATAATAACCGTAACCGACCAAAATAAACCGCTTAAACCCTAACAAGTCACCCGTCCATCCGCTCAACCGAACCGAACTGATCCATTGACTAAAAAAATCTTCAAAATGATTCTCCTCAATCAATCACAAATCTTCTTATATAAGATTCAGATCCATGCAACAATGGAAAAATAATGAGATAAAATATGTAATAAGTATTTTGAAAGTGTTCAAGAAAGATTCAAAACTCTTTTGAAAAATGAAAGAACTACTGGTTTGTGAGTTTTTATACCATTAACGAAAGCGTATGTTTTCTAACATCGTGAAAGTTTTGAGAGTGGAAAATAGTTTTTAGGTGCTTGAGATGAATATAAATGAGGTCTTAAGAAGTAGCGACAATTCGTGGTCATGGAACTCATTAATTGCCAACTTCTTAGGGAATCACGGTCATGACCATATCCACATGTGGTTATGGACTGCATACACGTCACCATTCCCACTTTCCCATAAGGGCAGACCATTTAGTGAGCGGGAATGATGCCTATGCAATATACCCTTAGGAGCGAGCCTAACAAATGATGGTCTTATGCCACATATGCACGTCTTTTACAAATATATCAGTATACAATCCCTCGAACACTACGCATTGTAAAGGAAAAATGATTAAGCTCATCTTTTACGTAGTTTTGAATCTTTCATCCTTCCTAGAAAATCCCATAATTAAAGGTGGGTTTATCGGTTATGGGAGAGTTTTAAGTTATGGACAAGCTCCTCAGTTAAGTGCAAGTGATAACAAGCGATTTTTATAATTTTTAGTGTCGTTTTAAGTTACTTTTACTTTAATAAGCTGTCTTTTAAGGTACAAATTAATTGGCACCGATTACGAAATAAAGAAGGGAAAAACAAAGAAAAATCAAGTTTTTGGACTGCTGACGGAGTCCATGACGACCATCATGCTCTAGGAGGAGCTGACAATCACAACTCCTTAGACAAAGGAAGAAATAAGCGCTTGAAGACCATGACGAGCAGGACAAGGTGAGGGCCGTCACGAAACCAAGAATTAGAGATTCAGTGCCACAACGTAATGACGGTCAGGCCGTCATGCACCATGACACTCATTATTACACCCAATTTCCCCACTTTCCACCATTTTCTCAACTGATCCCTCCACAATCCATGGTTGTTCTGCACAAAGTTTTGGTAGAGCGACTTCGCCATTAAAGTGTTGAATCAATTATCCAAGATTGTCGAACATTTATCCAACAATAAAGTAGCTAATCTTCTGCTTATTCCTAAATGTCAAAGAATTACATATTCGAGTAAATTAATTTCACAATATCAACCAATGACGATTATGAATCCTGCTAAGTCAGATTGAAAATTTTAAATTACTTATATGATATAGTAAAGTGATATATTTCTGTTAAATGACAATATAATTTTTTTTACACTATCAATATATCTCCATTAAACTCAACTTCTATATATTTACAGGATGCTTATGTGAAATATGCAGAAAAATAACATCAATATTTTTCAAATTATATAGTATTATTTCAATATCTAAAAAATTGATGGAAACAATAAATAATACTAATTTCATTTAAAATGTGGGGGTGAAAATATAGGAGTGGGATTATTAAGTAAATCATTGTTAGAGCATGTGTTTTCCAAACTAGTTGGGCCAGAACCGAATAGCCCATGCACTTTTGAACAAACCTTGTTATCTCTCGGCCACCTCCAAGTTCAATCCTCACAAACCCTAATTTTGTGTCGCCCTATAAATCGAAACCTACTGCTCCTATCTTTTAAAATCAATCTGTTTTCATTAAATTCTCATTTCTCTAAATTTCAATCAAATTGCGTTTTCTGCTTCTTCTAGATTTATCACTTTCAAAACTATTTTGTTGGTTTGTTTTTTTTTTTTTTTTGCATTGAGTTTTTAGTTTTTAATTTGTGCTGTGACGATACATATTGTGGACTAGAGTTTCTGATTTGGGAATCTTCACCCAGAATTTGATTACAAAACCCTTGGCTGTCTGAGCACAAATTTTTATCTTAAAAAATTGTTCGTTATTGTTTGATTGATTGTTACTAGTTTAGATTCTGCTACTTGTTTTTAATTCTGTGGCTTATGATGATAAATAAATTAATCTTAGCGGATTTCAGTGAGATTTCAATCAATGATCTCATTGTTACACACACTGAGGCCACCTCTGGTTGATTGAAAGTTATAACTTATGGTTTTGCATTTTAATGGTATATATTTATCATTGTTTTGATAATTTTATGGATTTAATTACTATACGTGCGTCTAAAACTTTTTATATTCTTAGCATATTTTATTTGGTTTATTCATGCCTATAATATAATCCGTTTTCGAAGAACATGTGTGTAAGATTTGAGATATATATATATATATATATATATATATATATATATATATATATATATATATATATATATATATATATATATATATATATAAAGTGATATTTTTGTTTTGTTTGATTTTCATGTTTTTTTGTATTTATTTTTTATTTAGATATTTTAGTTTAATTTGTTAAATATATGTGTTTATTCAGTGTTATACAAATTAAAATTTTATTTACAATTATTATCAAATAAAACTTTCAATAATTTCATAAAATTTCTGTCTATTTTGTAGAATTTTATAAGACTTATGTATAATATATTGTTTTATAAGAATAATTTAAAGTGACTTATATTTGAAAATTGTGGAAGAACTACTTTAAGCTTAAAACCAACATTTATTTCAAGTGTTATTTTTATTGATATAATTTTAGAAAAATAAAATTCAATATTTTTACATAAATGATTGTAAATGATTGGTCTAACTATAACTTATAGGGTCTTATGACAAAATTCAATATTTTTCATAAATGATTGATTTGTTAGGATAATTTATTTAAAATGATAATTTAAAACAAATTATTGATGATGTGTTGCTATGATATTTGATAATGTGTAAAAGTTTGATAATGTGTAAAAGCTTGATAATGTGTAAATATTTGATAATTTAAAACAAATTATTGATGATGTGTTGCTAGGATATTTGATGCATTGTATTTAATATATTATATAGATAGATATAGATACATCAACGGTGTAAAAGTTTGATTTTTTCTTTAAATCACGTATAAGATATTTGTATTTTTTTTAAGGATTTTGATGTGCTACCTGTGTAAAATTACATAATTTTTAAAGGGTTGTATTTTTTTAACATAATTTTTTAAGTTAATTTTTTTAATCTACATTCATAATGAAAATTACAAATTAATTCAAATCAAAATTATAAACTTGAATAAACAACCTAATTACAATTTAAAGCACAAGTGTTTATAAAAATAAGCACTTATGAATAAGTTAAGTCATTGTTTTTAGCAAAAAATAAAATAAATTTAAATGGCTTTTATATGTATTATAAGTCTCTATAAGCCTTCATCAAGATTTATAAAAAATAAAATAAAATAAACACTTTGACGATCTTGACAAATTAATCTATGCATGTGTAGTTTAATTATGCACTACAATTCATTCAAGACAATTCGACTTTCATACATACATTCACAACAATATATTCCAAGTCCAAATTTCCTTCACAAAAACATAACATAGATGCAAATTAGTACCACTTACAAACTAACAAGTTACAAACTATAGTTCTAACTACTTAGAAACTAACCCCAACTTCTATTGAGCTAACACTAACAATCCCGCCTTTTAAAAAAATATAAAAACAATATCTTCAATAAGTTGAAAAATTATAAATAAAAAAAGATTAGAAAATTGATTTACCCTGCTTTAACTGATGATGGATCTCATCAAAGTCCTCCTTAGAAAATAAGGAGATTCATTTTCCTTTCAACTGGTCTTACAAACTAACAAGTTACAAACTATAGTTCTAACTACTTAGAAACTAACCCCAACTTCTAGTGAGCTAACACTAACAATCCCGCCTTTTAAAAAAATATAAAAACAATATCTTCAATAAGTTGAAAATTTATAAATAAAAAAAGATTAGAAAATTGATTTACCCTGCTTTAACTGATGATGGATCTCATCAAAGTCCTCCTTAGAAAATAAGGAGATTCATTTTCCTTTCAACTGGTCTTACAAACTAACAAGTTACAAACTATAGTTCTAACTACTTAGAAACTAACCCCAACTTCTAGTGAGCTAACACTAACAATCCTGCCTTTTAAAAAAAATATAAAAACAATATCTTCGATAAGTTGGAAAATTATAAATAAAAAAAGGTTAGAAAATTGATTTACCCTGCTCTAATTGATGGATCTCGTCAAAGTTCTCCTTAGAAAATAAGGAGATTGATTTTCCTTTCAACCGGTCTTGCATGAAAACAAGCGCTTCCACCATTTGTGATGTTAGACAAGTGCAATAATCACTACCTTCTATCAGTGTTGAAAGTTGACTTTGAAGCTACAACAAAGGTGGTAATGGCCAACACTTAGCTACGCTTGCCAAAATAGGCGAGTTAATTTGGATTTCCACCATCCCAAGATGTCAAACTCAACTCCTTTATTGTATGGTACCCGTTCTTCTTGTAAATATGATTGAATTTTGGTCTTAAGATCATACTTATGCCTAGTTTCTTGACAGTAGTGATAGAAAATATTATCATCATCATCATCACCATTCAGTGGTGTGTCTAGTTGGCTAGATTGAGAGTCATCAATACTTTGATATTGAGCATAAAGTTCTGAAAGAGAAGACTTCAATTTTTTCTTTAGATAATCCACCTTACCAGTGTCGACATATAATTGATTAATATAAAACTCCACAATAGATAATTTCACCCTTGGATAAAGAACAAAAACAATCAACATTAAGATGTTTATTGTGTCAGGATTTCCCCAATATTTGTTGAATTTACGTTTCATCTTTTGCGCTATAATTTTGATGTGCTCAATGTCACTCTCTAAATGCTTATTAACCCATTTTTCAATGGAGAATACCTCTTACATATATGAAGCACTGGTGACATATAATGATCTAGAAAAATGATTATAGATCTGTAAAACATCTTAAGCAAGGGAAGCACTAATGCAACATTTGCCCAATCCTCTTTCTTAACACCCCTATTCGTTTTATCCATTTCTTTGCAAAATGTCTTATCTCGTGCATAGAGCAAGTCAAAAGCTTTTTGATACTGTAAGGCAACCTTCAACATTGAATAAGTTGAATTCTATCTAGTTTCAACATCAAGGATAACAACACCTTTGTATATAAGTTTTTTCTGCGCTTCATATTCCATAAATCTGACTAGTCTGCTAGGAGAAGATTTGGCATATTTAACCGCATGACAAATTTTTTTATGCATCTTTTATCCTCTTTTAATCCAGATTTGACAATTAAGTTCAAGATATGCGCACAACAACGCATGTGAACATATCCCATTCAAAATAAGATTACTTCAATACCCCATCCTTATGCTGAGATACTTAATCATAGTGGTGTTTGCCGAAGCATTGTCAACCGTTATGGTCAATATTTAACTCAAGCCCCAACTACGTAAGTAATCATCAATATATTTTCCAATCATGTGATCCCAGTGCCCCGTAATTTGACAAAAGTTGATGATTTTCTTATGCATCTTCCAGTCACTATCCATAAAATGCACGGTCAAACTCATGTAACTTAAGTTTTGAGTTGAAATCCAAGTGTTAGTAGTCAAACAAACTCTTCCATAATTTGACAGGAATTTTTTCAATTTCTCCTTTTCTTCAAGGTAGAGTGTCAATATCACGCCTCAATATAGACCATGATGGGATATAAAACTGAGGCTCCAAAGTAATTAATAACTTTCTAAACACTCAATTCTCCCCAAAACGAAATGGAAGCTCACAACACAAATGTTTTCACAAGTAGGGCTAGACATTTTTCTTGATTAAATTTAGAATAACTTGGCGAACAAACTACTTTCCCTTATGAATTGGTTTTTCTCCTTTTGTTTGGTTGGGTAGATTGAGTTTTATCATGATCATAAGTAGTGCATCTACCTAGATGAGTCCGCATATCACTTGTTTTGTTACCATACTTAATTAAAACTCCACAATAATGACATTTAGGCTTTTTCTCATCACCTCCCACCACGCTAAAGTGGTTTCACATATCAGACCGTAATTGACACTTTTTTCTTTGGGATGTGGCGGCAATATAACTTCATCATGAGTGCTAGCTGAAGTTGTAAGACTTATATGCTCTATATTCTCTACCGTCTATTTAATAAAAAACAATAGAAAAATTAGAACTAAAACCATAAAGTAACATATTACCTTATTATCTAACATAATACCTCCAAAATGTTTAATATAAGTAAAGCAAAGCTTGAGTTTACACCAAGGCCATGATAAAGCTTGCCTTAACGCTAACTACAAAAACAAGAGTGATGAAACCCCAGAAGCAAATACCAAACACTGTAAGCAGAAGATCATAGTCATGCATCTACACAATAGTTTAATACATAATTTGTTATAATGTCATAATATATACAACAGTCAAATCCAGAAAACATTGGCTTGACTACTCGAAGATAAAAAAAAAGTTTCACTAGTTTGTGTGTTGGACCAGACTGTAACATCATATTTCCTTACAATTAGACCATTTATGCTTATACACAGATTGGTAGAATTTGGTTGCTCTCCATGCAGTTGCAATGACCATGAATAAATGAAAGAAAAAGTTCTAACCTCAAACAATTGTGATCGTGTGACTGCATGCACCTCAAACAAGAGAGACATTCATAACCAGGTTGTAGTTAAAAAACATTAACATGTTATTAGGTACTCCATTCCAAGAAAATATAGAAATATTAATAAACTGATAGATTATTTAGCATAAGGCATGAAGAAGGTGGCAGGAAATTATTATATTTGTGATTTTCAGAATATTTCACTAATTAATTCATAACAGCTTAGAAAACGCAAAACTGCCTAAAAACGTACATTTCTTTTATTTTACCAAAGTCCTCAATAAGACTGAAAATATGAATCTCCAATTGTTTAAGGGGATATTAAGTCACAACTAAGATATCTTTATATCTAGCCACTGTAATGAATATATAGTTATTTATGTCATGTCAGAGCATTTGCCTTAGCTCATAAATTTTACAATATTCATATAATGGCAGTGTAGGTTAAGACTTTATATTTTAGTGATAACAAATGCAAGGTTTAGCAATGCAGAAATGCCCATTTCATATTTCTGCATCCATAAATAAATCACAATCATATTCACATAACAACTATATAACTAAAATAATTCATCACAATTGAATAGACCAAACCAAAATTCATAGCTCCAAACAAAAAAACCAAGTTCGGGTGTTGAAAAAGACCTTAAAAATCACATTAACCAAACAAAAATATGATAAAAAATACACCACTAACCTAATAAAAGAGAATCTAAGCAGACATTAAGTTATCATCTAACATCATTGGTGCTTTAGATGTAAATTACGGATTTATTTGGTGATAAACATAAGATTAAGGAGAGATTCGTCATTTAATGTGCCATAAACACTTGCATTATCTATACTAAGCCTAACAACACTGTAACTTTAAGTACCTACTAATGTTGGATCAATCTTGCACACACTCACAACAGGTAATTTCTTTTTGCCAGAGTAAAATTCTGTCTAGATCTTTTAAGTGAAACCAGACTTATAGGTTCTAAGCTAGCAACAATTAGTCCATGGGATGCATTCACAAAACTCTAACCTCTATTTAAGATGCCTTAACCATTTTTTCAGGAAGTGTCCCCTTCAGGCCTTAATTCTTCCATAAAGCTTAGTGCATGTTATGTGATGTTTGTAGGGTATTTCCTCTATTACACGGTGAGAAACATTTTGGTAAAAAAAATATTTCAATGCAAGTATAATTTTGGGGAATCAATTCATCCTAAATCCTAACAAAACTTTATATACAATTTTTATAAACAATTTAAACTAACAACAGAATCATGTTCCCTACAACTATCATGATGCATGCAAAGTTTTGCAATATTCAATTTATTATACACAACCTTGATCAGTCATGGCTTGAACTATAGTAAGAAAGACAAAGATAACTACTCCATGTACCAAATCCCTGACAGTTAAATTAAGTGATTATTAAAACTTGAATAAGAAAAGCTACTAACTAGAAATACCAAAAAAAAGCTACTAAATATTTCAGTTGTAACTAGAATAAGTTGCTATGCATGTTTGAAACAATATTGTAGCCACACATTTTGATTTTCCATTAATTGATAAATAAGCCAATCATATTACACCATGAGAAGGAGATGCACGAACCAATAAGGGTCCTTCATAAAAACTCTCATGACCAATCACTAATTTCACTCATTTTCTCTCTTAACCAATCAGCTCCCATTAATATTTCTCACCATGAAATCACCTTTGTTTTTTTCATAACAAACTACAAAGTTTGTTAGTACAAACATTAGCAGTACCACCCTCACAAAAATGTGGGGAACAAAACCAATACCACTATGTTCCTACTCTCTTAAACCTCCTTTCATCCAACTTCACTCTTAACCTTACACTCATTCATGGATCCAAAGAAATCGTGATATTCTTCAATCAAACTACACCCTTGAACTACCACCTTGCTCTGTTCGATCTACCCCTGTAAATCTCGACCTCACTACCTTGCACCCTTGAACTCTAGTAATGATAAAGTGACTTTTATACCAATTATATATATATATATATATATATATATATATATATATATATATATATATATATTGTTACTAATATAAATGATTATATGAGACCTTCTACTTAGAGACAAATTTGATATCATTTATATCATTCTAGCTTTAACAGGAAGTGTTACAACTTTGAAATATGGGAAACAATGTTAGCCCAACTTAGGAATAATATATCAGGGCCATTCAATCCCTAAAACATACCAAAATCTATGAGCATATCCATTAAGTTAAGTTACTGCCTTCATAGATTAATCACTTGAAAGAAACATTTTAACAAACAATTAATGTGCATTCAAGATAAAGCCATACATTTAGTAAATGGAAAAGTATTTGAATAAAAACATGTTACTAGATTCTATTGGGTCAAAAAAGACATAGAAATTGACGACAATAGAAGACGTTGAGAAAAGGTGAAGTTTTAGAGAAGATGAATAACCTGATGTAACGATTGAAAGCTCTGCTATGCATGTATCCACATTCACAAGATAATTTAGGGTTCTTCAACGATTTGCTTTTCACAAGAGAATTTATGGTTCTTCAGTTCTTCTTCAACAATTTGGGTTTCACGACACTGATTTAGTTTTCATGACAATTTGGTTCAGTTTTCATATTTTCATGTTTTAAACTTAATAGTTCAATTTTGGTTAGTTTTGGTTCCTGTTTGGATAATTTTAATTTGGTTCGGTTCAAAACCGGTAGTAAAATAACAATTCGGTTCACTAACCAAATATAATAGTTTGGTTATTTTAACTTTAATTCACTTCAGTTTAATAGTTCGGTTCGGTTCATGGATTTTTTTAACAATCCTAGACCTTATCATCACTTCATTTTTAGTGAAGTGATGAAAATATTAGTTCGGATTTTTTTAAATATTTTAATTTTCATTGTATTAAATAGAACGTCGCCAAGACTTGCAGGAATCAATGGTATATTACTATGAAATCGTTCTATTTTACACTATAATGAATATAATTCTCACACATGTAAGAATATATTTCATGGTTAACTCTTCTTTCTCGCTCTTCTTCTTACTCACTTTAATCTCTATTATGAACATGCATAATTCATATTGTATCATATGCTTAAGGTACTGCTTTTTTCTGCTGCATCTTTATTATCATTGTTATCATCTTCACCTCGACGTTGAGTGGAAATTTATTTATAGAAGCATTGATTTTTGTTTAAGTAGTTGCAGACAAATCAAGCTTCAAAGAAGCTTTCAATGCAGAAATAATTTCTTGGAGTACAAATACATGGTCAAAACTCTCAAACAGTTTTTAGTGTTGTTGGCTTCTCAAGTTCACCAAACCGTTTTGCACCAAAACTATTGATCTAGCTTTAAGAAACCAAATTCATTCAATGAAATTAACAGGTAGAAGGGGTGATACTCTCTCATAAGCTCCATAGAGTGGTGGTTAACCCTCAGATTCCACCAATGTTCAATAGTGAACAAGATCATATCACAAACTTATATATACGAAGATTATGAGACTTGTATCATGCAAGATCAAACACTGTTTAGATGGGTACTCTCTACCATTTATGAATTGGTTTTCCAAGAGTCCTTGCTTGCAAACATTCGCATGAGGTATGGGACAAAGTACACAAACATTTCACTCCACAAATGAAGAAAAGAGTGCATAAACTTTTCTTGGAGTTTAAAACCAACAAAAAGGAAACCAGATCCATCTCAGAATATGTGCTTACGTGTTCGTATTGTTGTTGATTCTTTCATGAAAAATGGTGATCCTATTACTTGAACATGATAAGTGGATGCTATAGTACAAGGTTTATCGGAAGAGTATTATCCTTTCATCATGATGGCATATAACAAAATTGAACCATTAGACATATATAATGTTGAATCATTACCATCTATGCAAAGGCTCAGTTGGATAAGTTCCAATAAGAATTAGCATAGCAAAACATAAACCTTGTAAACATTGCCAAGTTATTGTGTCTTTGATAAATGATAATATGACGCATTTTCATATTAAGAACATCACAAAGTACCTTATCTCTGCAATGTTTTTTTTATGGAGATAGGAACATTGTAAACTAGCGTTACTTGAACTCGGGAGCCCTTGTTTACCATACATAGGGTGTATGCTTATCATGGAGTTCTATGGACAATTTCAAATGATTTATCTGTTTGTGCGACACTAGATTCTTTGTGTTTCCATTATCCACGACTAGATTACACACTTTGTTCTTGATACAACAACGTGCTTTTAGCAAATTTTTGCGTCGTCCTTCATTTTGGATCCGAGCAATATTCTTTGTAACAAAATTTACTCGCTCATCATATTATTTCTCTGTAAACTCAAGCTTGACATATTCATCGTTCTCTATTGTAGGATTTTCCCCATCTCCCTCCAGTTCTTCTGAAATAGCAGCGACTCTCCTTGTTGGACAAACATTTAATTTGTGACATCTTCCACTATAACGATAATATGTGTCTATAGTGAGTTTAACATATGTATCATTCTGCCTTTGGATTGGTGTTTTACCCCAGTGTCCACCATTAGAGCTGCTAGCTCCCTTATTCACATGGTTAAAATTCCTAGTTGTTGCACTCTTTTCCTTGTCACCCTCCGATTCAAAATTATTCTTGGGTGATTACCTTCTAAAAGATGAGTAATTTTGAGAGAGTTTCTCCATCAATTTTGCCTCCAAAGCTATACTAGATGCCTCAACCACGATCCATACAGTCTCCAAATCCATCTTCTCATATAAAGACCCCTTTAAGTCATTGATGTATAGAGCTAACTTCATACTCTCTGATTCTCCTAATTCAATCACTTTATTAAGTAATATGTAATAAGTTAACATTAATTTTTCTTCTAGATTGATTAATTATGAAGTGCATTAAACACCTTATGTGTCTAATACATCAATCTTCTTCCAATAGGTTAATACATTCTAAAATAAGGTTTTCCCATATTATTTTTGCTTGCATAATTGGATTTTTAAATCAAAACCTATAATTTTCTATTCGACCACTAATTCTAGACAAATTACACCATATTCAAACCAACAAAATGAACCTATGATGATACATTGAAAGTTATCTTTGGCTATGAATCATAACGTCAGTTATATGTATTTTAGATTACATCGTTAGAACGTATAACATACTCCCTCTGTCCCAAATTATAAGAGAAAGTTACTTTTTATATTCATTGTATACTTAATGTATTTGGTCTATATATAGACCAGATACATTAATTACTCAATGAATCTAAAAAGTAACTTTGTCTTATAATTTGGGACAAAGGGAGTACTATTTCTGGAGATAGAGAAACATAACAAACAACATGAAAGGGTGATTCGTGAAGATCAGAAGCTGGATACACATTAGTCGTCGGGAAATAATGATTGATGCACTTTCATCTTCATTCTTTCTGTATCAAGCTATCATGAGTAACTAAATCCTTTTTTGTTGGTATTGGATGTAGTTCATCGTAACATTATGTATGTTTATTGATCATGGCATATATATATATATATATATATATATATATATATATATATATATATTGATGTTATCTTTGATTTACTGTTTAACTTCATGGAATTGAGTTGATATTGAGAAATACGGTTCGAATCTTGATCTAAGATAATCATCTGTTACACTTTAAATACTAGACATAGATTTAGGTTTAACATTCACCGTAAGTATCAATTCTTAATGTTGTCGTATTGTTTAATAGACTAAGAGATCGTCAATTAAACAATAAGGTCAAAACATCATTAAAAGTTTAGACATAAACTCTGTCTGTAAGTGATACATGATGATATTGATGAATATTTAGATTGTGTATAACTGCTTGATAAATAACACATTTAATCGGTGAATGAAATTTAATACTAGCAAGCTCTCATATCTCTTAAACTTTATCTTTCAATTATAGATTTACATTTTGTTACAAATAATACTTACCCCACTTAAACTGATTTCATCAAGAAGTGCATACATCTCTAGTTGATGAACGATATAATGTGTCTGACACTTTATTTAAACAACTGTTTGCTTTAAATAACAATTACTTGTAAATATTTCCATAAAGAGCTCAAATCAAATGTGTAGAACACAAGATGGAAGAAATACCAATAAAGGTACATAGTATATTTTCTATTTATCTTTAAAGATTTACATAAGAGTCCATGCAGTAATGGTATAATCAATGGATGACATCTTAGTCAACATTTAAAAAAAATCCATAAGAATAAATAACCCCAAGCACCTTGAATGCCCCTCCAAAAGGAGAACCAATATCATCCAAACCCAAAATTTCCCAAAAGAACAAAGAATCACTTTCTTTTATGCTTCATTCCCTTAGGGACATTTCACATTTCTTCCAGGTCCACCATAATAAAAGTAATTCCCCCAAACATTATTAATTCCTCCTTGTATATCATAGCAATTTGGATGATCCGCTAAAACCCTAAGATTTGACAAGGGTATCAAATTGTTATCCCAATCCACAACTTGCAAATTCCTAAAATACGATGCTTTTCCAAAACCTTCTCTAGCAAAATGTCCACTCCCCATTTGAGTTGAAGTGTGTGACCCTTGATTCGAATTCACAACTTCTCCACCAAATTGTACCATACTCGCATGATCTCTTAAATGCGTAAACAAAAACGATGGCCAATACCCGACTAAAATCCCTGATCCGAACTCGAGCCACCAGTTTCCATGCTTTGGATCCTAAAAGAAAATATCATAACCAAAACAAAACCCTCAATGACACTTCTTTTGTTGCTTTTTTTTTTGGTCATGCAACAAAGCAAAACAATTCATTTAAAGAGAGACATAATTATGAATAGCAACATGCTAGCTTGGTTGGTAAGTGAAATAGGTCAAAAAGAGAAGTAAGAAAAAGTGTGAAGAGTATTTACATAATATATTATGATTTTTTTATATATTATATAATAGTAAAATGATGATCAAAAGGGTGAAGAGTTCAGAATTAGAAGCTCTTTTGTTGGGAAAAAGAAAGAGAATCTTAAAAAGAAAGGAAGCATAATAAGAAAAACCACAGTTCATTATTCGAACTCACTAGCATGCGTGTAATGTCCCAAAGTATATATAAATTAAAGTGAGTAAAGTGGTGCATGTTAATTACGACTGAACATTGCACAACACTTTTATTTTTGTCTTTTTTCTAAATTTAAATTTTTATAAAATTTTTGCAATGAAAAACATAAAAATAACTTACCCTATGCTTCTTCTAAGGTTCTATTTAACAAAATTCAATGGTTTTTGTTACTTCCAAAATAGTGGAGGCCCCACCATTAAGCATTTTTAAATCATTTTGTTTATTTATTATATTTGTTTTGAGTTTCTTTGAAGCTTTTGACCATGGAATTTGAAGACTTTAGTGAATATAGTAAAGTATTCAAATCAAGGGTATGAATCAATACTTTAATGAAATATTTTATTCTCTTTTAGGTGGGACCTTTAATGTGATCCATCAATATTGGTAGTTGTATTTCAACTAACTTGTATATACTCAAGATTTTTTAATTATTTTTTAAAATACTAAAAAATTAGTCCTTTATAAAATAAATTATTATGAACACTTAATTCTTTTTATGAGACTTGTGTGACAAAGTTTAGCTTTTCAAATCAAACACTAAACACTAAAACTATCCACTAAAAAGAAATTAAAAAATAATAGCAAAATTAAGTCTTAAAGTATAATTTTTTAATATATAGTTTTTTATGTAAATATTTTTATAGAACAAGAAATTAAAATTACCTTCCAAATTAGCAAACTAATATCAAATTGTCCTCCTGTATACGCCGAAGTCGGAGATATTGCAGCCCCAATTGCAATTTTATTGTTAGTTTGAACAAAACCCGAACAAAGTAAATTGTAGCATCCGGTTGCTTGATATGCATCACTCTGCAAATAATATCAATATTATTTTCATCATTAAAAGACTTTTTAGTAGCAATCTTATCTTACACTTCAACCAAAGGTTCATAATAATAGACTATTAGTATAAAATAATTTCTCTTCTTTTTCTTTATAAAGTTTACTTACCGTCCAATAAGTAAAGAATCTAGGGTAACTGTCCCCATAGAGCTCAGGGCTGACCTGAAAAAATAATTTAAATTAATTTATTTGGCTAAGAAACAAAAATTTATTTCATGAAAAAAAATTTGTATGGTAGATAGTTGAGCATTGTAACTATCTTTAAATGGTAACCAAATATATAAAAGAGATCATTGAAACATGCCTGCCAACCAGCTTCAATGGTGTTTAAATCATCTCCAAATGAACCAGAAATTACCCACATTTGGGATAAACTGAATTCATATTGATTTGCAACTCGTGGGGCCCACACATTTATGCTTGCTTTTGCTCCATAATATTGGTTTCCAGTCACATACCCAACTGCATGCTATACATCAATAACAACTTATTGTTAGAACAATACTTCTAAGTCATCCAACCCCGACCCTTATAGGTCTTTAAGTTTTTGAAAGTTATATGTAAATTAGTCAGTGAATTATCTATGATCTTCTCTCTTACACGTTTTTAAAGATGTCTCTCAGTCGAATATAATTATATGTATCAGAAACTGATGAAATGTAATGTAAAGATTTTTAAGAAAATTAAATGTTAATTTTATGATAGTATTAATTTCAAGTTGGACTTTTTGGCTAAATTTTTCTTAGACAAGACAATGTGATAGTTGAAGCATACACAAGAATGGAAGGTTCATTAACTTTGAAATAAGTGAAACATTAACTAGGAGAAGAATCATGAAATTCTGTAATCACTAAAAATAGGAAAAAGGTTCAAGTTACTCCATCCATGAAAATCCAACTACCCAAAATTTATTGTTCATGCTTTCATAATTACTTGTTTTCATACCGAACAAGTCCAAAAAATTATTTAAAAAAATTGAAAAAAAAAAAACAAGAGCTTCAAAATATACCTCATGTCCATTGCTGTTTGTGTCTCTTCTAACACCTTTTCTTAATTTTCTTCCAAATGTGTTTATAGAATTAGCTCTTAACATGTCTTGTTCTGTTGTTCTTCGAATCGGAATTGTTCCTTCCGGACACGATTCTCCGGATGATCTCCATAACTGAAAATTTTCACTCATCTCATCCATTTTGTTACCAGCTTTAGGCCTTTCTGGTGGATCCTGCAAACATGCAAGAAATAATAATGTCAATATTTTTTTAAATAAAAATAAAAATTTCATTCATACCTCAATTTCAAACAATAAAATTTTAATTTTGTCAGGAAATTCTAGCTCAGTTGACAGAAATCATTATTGATAAATTGAACTTTATCACCAGAGTTAAAACTCTGATACTGATATTATTGATATGACTGATATAGTGATTGATATTTTATTTTTGACTAAATTTAAAATTTACCAATGGTTTTTGTCCTTTTAATAAAGGATGATCAAAAGCCGGTTGAATATGAGAGATAACGCATTCTATGATATCACCGTCAGGACTCTGAAAAAATTGTGCGAAAACATTATGGTCCAAGAACAGAGCAAAAACAGAGGAAGTAAAGAATAAAACTTTGACATACCTGAATTGTTTTAATGGAAGGTTTATTGATTTGTTGAAGATGATTTTGTATGGAGTTCAATTTATGCAACTCTTCATTTGGTTTGAAAGTGTTATTAACAACAGGATTGTTGTCAAATTTTGAGGAACAAAAAACCGGACAAAGTAAAGAAAACACAACAAGAAAATGTACAAGGTTGTAAATGATTGGAGAATTCCAACAAAAGCTAAAATCCATGCTTGAGAATTTTCCCTTCTTTGTTTCTATTGAAGAATCCGTTTGAATTTGTTCACATTGGTCTTGTCTTCTTCTTCTTCTACTTCTTTGATCCACAAAAACAAAATTGTGTGTTTCTAGATTTTGATTGTTCCAAAGGAAACACATCTTCCACCAAAGGTAAACTATAGAATAATAACAATATACATAAATGAGTATTCTAAGAGAGGTTAATTAGTTTTTCAATGTTTTGGAAGGATGGTATATAAAAAATGGGTTTTGTTTCTGACAACTTGAGGGTTCAGGCGTTGGCTGGCAGATGAATTGAAGGTTTGGCCATGTGGGTTGGAGCCCTTATAAATGCTTAGATTAGTGATGAAGTCGTGCCACATTTAAAAAATTTCTAGGAGTGTGTACAAGGGGACATGAATTATGGTTTATAAATAATTAGTACTGAATTTCAAAGGTATCTTTATGGCCAATGTTATTTGAGGACCATTATGTCAAATAAAGTATTTAGAGGCTATTTTTGTAAATCTCAAGTAAAGATAGGTCCAATGTAAGAATCTCAGTTAAGAGTTGATTATATTTAATTTTTTAAATTAGGTATCTTCTACGGATCATTGTAAAAGATTAATTTCATGAATTGAAATGGATCTCTAAATAAAAAATTTTTTTAAGAGAATTTAGAACTGCTTCACTATAAGAATTTGTTCGAAACCATAATCTCTAATAAAGTTTGTAAGAAACCGTTTTATCATCTTGTTCAATTACTCTTACGTAATTGATTAGTGGTCTTGAAAATATAATTACTTATAATTATAAAAAAGTTTACATTTGAAATTTAGGGTTCGAATACGAGATTTTTCACTTTTCTACATTTAAAATTTTGATACTTGGTCAATGAATAAATTACTTTCAAGTGAAGCAAATCAAATCTATATTAAACAAAGTTCATCCAATAATATAAATATAATATATTTCAAAGAATTTAGTATCAAAATGATAAAGAATAATTTGATAGACAAAATAGTAAATGACTATGTTTATAAAAAAATTAAGATATAAATGACTTTTGCCATAATTTTGTCTTAGAAATTCTTATAGAAGGTGTTATCATGAGAAAGCAATCGTTTGTTTGTTTGTTGTATAGTTTAATGATGTCCTCTTTGTAAATGTTAATCATGAATAATTTCTTTTAATACAATTTAATTTATTGTTGTTTTAACTAAATAGAAAAAAATGGGTAATGTTACTATCAATTATGAAAAGGATTGCATTTAGCATGAGTTTGAGGAAATAGAAGTAAGAAAGAGATAGAAAACAAGACATGTTTCCAGTCTAGAATACAAAGACAGAAACTTTATCTTTTGTGTTATTACTTATTAGTTTATTGGGACAAAATGGGACTGATGATTTCTGTTATTCTTTATTTTGTGTCTGAGTGAGGACAAATTAGAATTACAATTCATTCTGGGTTTCCAAGGTTACTACTATATCTTTGCTTTTCCTTGAGGCTCTCTTCCCAAGATGTTCTGTTCTGAGTCAGCAACAGCAGCACTATGTAACACTCCACTACTGTTAGGTATTTTGGGCAACAATAAAGCTATTCCACTTAGATTTCTAAGACATTATGTATACGATTTCCTATTGTGTTGAGATAATCTTGGGAGGATTTGGATAAGTTAATTATGTTTAGAAAAGTTAATTGACATGATCTTGTGAAAAAACAAGGGCAATAACTTGCAAAATTAAATTGTTTATTGAAAATAATAGTTTTATCAACAAGGGCCATTAATTCTTCTGAGTCAACAATTGGTACATTTATTTCTACTAAATGCAATTGTAACACATTCTTGTGAAAAAACAAGGGCACTACTAACTTGCAATTGGTACATGTATTTCTACTACATGGAAAAAAAATTAACTCAGAAGAATGTTCATATTTAAAGTCAGACCCTTTTAAATAGTAGTATTAGATTATGTAAAAAGAATTTATTAAAATATACTCTAAAATAATACTTCATCCCTTCCTTTTTAAGTGTCGTTTTAAAAGAATTTTTTTGTTCTATTTAAGTGTCGTTTTATAGTTTAATGTCATAATTTATCTATTATACCCTTATTTTCTCAATAAATAAGAGAGAATATATGAGTGGATTTATTAAGAAAGAGAAATAAATGAGGGTATAATAGAAAAAATAACTCTAACACTCCACTATCTTGGTTGGAGAGTTTTATGTTAAAATGATACTTAAAAAGGAACGGAGGGAGTGATAATTAGCACATCTAAAAGACAAGTATTATGAGATAGTCATTTTCGAGGGTTCCTCCTTATAAATGGTTTGACAATTGTCTTGCTTTGAGTATGCTTATTGTCATACTCAATATGTTTTTGTTTTTTCAATAATTTTATTGCGCTGAGGTGTGTAAGGGACTATTATCTCATTCTCAATTTCGTTTTTTTCATAGAATTATGTTAATTTAGTTGAGATATATACACACCTTCATAATGTTCTCAATCTCTTAACAACATATTTACCTTTCTTTTTCAACTAACAATTTGAATATTTTTAAATTTTTAAACACTTAAATTTTCTTTTCCATCAAGTAGATCCACATATACCCAATGAATTCATCTATCAAGTAGATCCACATGTACTCGATAAATTCATCTATAAAGATTAGGAAATAATTGTTATCCTCCATTGACTTTATTTCAAATGATCCACATATATCTAAGGGGCAATCTCCAAATTCTGCTTTGACTTCATAGACAAGTCATGTTTAAATGAGATCATTGTCTTTGTTGGCTATACACCATTCTCCATACAACTATTATGGAATTTTGATTTGAGACCGTCCATACACCATCTTATCATATGCATAAAGCTAGGATTCATGATATTTAGATGGTCATATCTCTGGTCTTAAAGTCAGTTAATTTGGTTCTCACTTGTAGTTGATGCAAGACATTAATGGTCAAGCATGTTGATTATGATTTTGAATTTTTTTATTGTTTGACATAGGTGCCTTAAAGATTAGTTTCGAACTTGCAGCAAACACCTTCAGCTCATTATCTTATAACTTCATGGTTAAGTTATTGTTAAACATTTGACCCAAACTTATCACGTTACTATTGAACATGTGAATCTATACACAAGAGGGGAATGAGGGTGAATTGCGGATGTTTGAAAATATTTGGTTGAAAACTAAATCATTTTAAAAATTAGAGTTTGAAAATATGTTGTAAAACAAACAATTAAATAAGTATAAAAAATACAAAGGCAAAAAAATAAAGAGATAATGGATAAAGATAAACACCGGAGAATTATATATGTTCGGTCCTAAATGACCTACTCATGTCCCCAAGAATTATTCTTGAAAAGTATCCATTAAACTTGAGAGCTTTTTGGAGGATATTTTCACGAACCTCCTTATACAAAAAAAATAAAGTTTTAAGGCTAACTTCCAACCAAATAATGAGTAAGGTTTATAGTGATTATCCTCCAAACCAAACAAAAATTTTGCACGGGCTGATCTCGAACTAAGATGGAGTTTTTAGTTGGATATCCTCCATACCAAAATGGAGTTTTGAGTTGGCTATTCTCTGAATCAAATAGGAGTTTTACACAGGATAACCATGAACCGAGTTGAGCTCTTACACGAGATAATCTCGAACCAATTGAGCTTTTACCAAGATGAACTCAGGAACCAAATGAGATTTTACACAAGCTTATCTCAAACTGATATAGCTTTTAACCAGACTGAGCTAAAGAACCGTTGTGAATATTTTGATGGAAAATCTTTGCGAACCAAAATAGAGCTTCTCTTTTTGGCGAAACTCAAGAACCAATAAAAAACTTCTTAAGACAATCTCCCAAAACAAACAAACGATTTTACTAGTTTAGCTCGCAACAAAAAATTCTCTTATAGAGGAATTATTTACTCAAGAGATAATACACTATAGGTAAATCATGATACCTAGAATAATGATCTCCACTTAGACTTAATAATACTCTCGAAGCACTATGGATAAATATATGTGAGAAAACTAAGATATTTAGTAAAAATGATGAGATAAGAAAAAGTGAGACCAAAGCTCGTTTTTTGAATGATAAAAAGTGATAGAAAAGATATCTATTTATAGTCCAACTAATGACTTAAATTTTGAAACAATCCACTGGCGAAATAACTCACCTAATCAATTAGGCCAATCAATTATTGGCCTCCTATAATTGATTGTTCAAACAACAAATAGAAGGTTTTGATATTTAGTTGTTACCAATCATTAAGAGACTATTACAATATATTTTAGACTTAACCCAGTGAAAATAATCGATTAGGTTATTATGTATAATCAGTTATATAGTTGGAAAAGTCTTCAAATCAATCAGATATTCCATTAATCTATTGGTCAGACCTTAAAAACAATTTCAGGTGGTTTAAATAAAATATGAGAAACATCTTAAAGGTTTTTAGTGTGTGTATAATTTTTCCTAATATTTAAAAAAAAACACCTTTGTGCCTTTACAAGACACTGTTCACTCAGACAAACATGGCCAAACGAGCTTTCGCACTTCCTCTCTTTTATAACTCTAAATCTTTAAGTCTTGGTGTAACTCCCCAGACTACTTTCAGAATTACCGACTAGCCCCACAAACCAACACGAGTCTTTTCAACATATTTTTTCCTCACTCACACGCTTTCAAGGAAACTTCCCAGAAGATCACCCATCTAAATATTTCTCGAAGTCAAGTACGCTTAACTATGAAGTTCTTATTTGTTAAGCTACCGAAAAAATGCATCTTGTTAGTAATGGTTGTACCAATCAATTGTCATAAGCTTTCCTTCAAACATGCAGTCCCTTTCCTGTACAACCTCATAATCCCTTTCATCCCAATGTAAATTCAACGACCACTCACCTCCCTCTTCGACCTCAGGTGTTACAATCATTTTCCTTCCTTTTCGGCTTCAGGTGTTACATGCCCACCAACTTCTGCTTGGTTCTTCCCCGAACCACATCATACTTGAAGATGTCTGGCTCTTATACCATTTTTAATGCCCCAGACTTATTTCAGGATTATCGACTGAGCTCACAAAACAACACGTGTCTTTTCAATATGATTTGTCCTCACTCACACGCTTTCCAAGAAATTCCCCAAAAGGTCACCCATCCAAAAATTACTCCAAGTCAAGCATGTTGCTGAAGCGGTAAAGCGACAAGCAAAAATTAATTTTTTAATAGGGTGATATATATGTTATATCGTATCGTGTCTACATGGATTAGTGCTACTGAAATATCGTTCGACAAATTCTCGCGTTTATGAGTTAGGGGTTGAATTAGTTTGATTTGTAAGCTGCGTGAATTAAAGGTTATAAACATAAAAAGAATTTCATTATTCGAAATAGATAGAAATCTCGGGATTGAATTTCACATGCCCATCAAATACTTAAACTTACTACCCAATTGCAACCAACCTAGACTACTCCTTAATATCATCACGTATCACTCACATATAGGTCATTTCTAACATAAAGCGAGATATCAATTGTATTGCCCGCATCGGCGATCTCTAAACGCGACACAAAATAACATAGAAGCATTAAGAATTAATAACAAAAGTGTTCATTAAGCCTAAATCTATCTCTATAGAACCTAACATATATTTATCGTAAGTTCGGATTCGAACCATATATGTCTATAGAAACTCAAACCCAAACATTAAACAAGTTCACAAGGATAAACATCAATAAACATTTGCAAAAGAGAATTTATACAATGCCATGAGCAATAAATATACATACAAAACAAAGTATACTTACAAACAAAACTTCAACAAATATAAGTTTGTAAAGAGAAGAAAAGGAGAAGAAATCAAATTTCACGCAGTGTCAAACACGATTCATCAAGCTCCCGGCCCCAAATCATTTATTAACAAGCCACAAATGTTATTTTCTAATCTCTACTATAGAAATAATGAAGTGATGGAGTTTGAGAATTAATACCCCAAAAACCATAACCTAGAAATGAACTAAAATATGTTTTTATAAAACTAATCTCAGCAGACCGCGCTTAGTGGCTGCACGATATTTTCACACTAAACTGCCTTATTTCCTGCTAAGCAGACTCCAAAATTATGGTTTTGTCAAACCTGTTGCAACGCGCTAGAGAATGTGCTTAGAAGACTCACGCTTAAAGGGTAGACTGCGCTAAGCGAGCTTCCCAGGGCAAAGCTTCCCAAAACCAAACTTTTATTCTGAAAACTCGCACTTAAAGTTGTGCCTTCGACACTTAATTACTTGATGCTCTAAATATGTGACAAATACCTACCAAATAGACCAAAACTATCAAATGTTACATTATTTACATAAAAACACAATTATTCATAAACTAAACACATTTATAAACAAATCGAGCATTATTCAAATGCTATTCACAAATAGTATCGATAAGTGCAACAAAACGTATACACAAAATTAGCTATAATTTTCACTTATCACACGCTTAATTATGGAGTTCTTATTTGTTAATCTAATAAAAATAAGATGCATCTTGTTGGTATAGATAGTCTCAATTAATCCTTATAAGTCTTCCTTCAACCATGCAACCCATTTCTTGCACAATCTCAGGATCCCTCTCATTCCGATGTGAATTTGAAGACCACTCTCCTTCCTCTTTGGCCTCAGGTGTTACATCCACTCTCCACCCTCTTCAGTTTTGGGTGTTACACTTGGTATCATTATCTATGAGTTTAACATCATACAGGATCTTTGAATCTTCTTAATGAGGCTTGAGATATCTTCATGTTAATTAGCATCATTTGAGAGTTAATAGGTTAAACCACAGGTGAAACTTGAAACAAAAGTCTTCACTTTAGTTTAGTTTGATAAATTGTTGACTTCAAAGATATGTCTTGATCTTTGAATATCATATTCAAAAGGATAGTATAACCAACCACTTTGAGCATCTTCCACCGCTTGAGCTATCTTCAACAGATAAGGACTTCACTATATAAAGCTATCATTAACTCATGAACCTACAAGGATGCTTGCCATTTCTCAAGCTTCATATCATTCATCACTTTTGATTCTTCAATTTCCACAATAATATAATCAAATTTGGTAGTTAAGGCCCTCAATATTTTCTTAACTTTTTGCAGTTCAATGATCTTTTCACCACAAGATTTCATTTGACCGACCATCAACACCAACCTTGAAAAAAGTACTGCAACTGGCCCACCATTTCTGTGTGTTTTCATATGGTTTACATCACATCCATACAACTTTTTGAGTGTTTACTACGTGTTCCTTATCGTTTCTACCTCAATTATCTTCTCAAATATTTTTGAATCTACACATTGATGGATCAAGAACAAATCTTTTCCATGTTTCTTATCCAATTCACCTTCTGCACTTTTGTTGCATTGACTTCCAATGATATGAACTCATCCTTCAATATTTCAAGGACATCTTGAAATCTAAATATGTCTATCATTTGTGACACTAATGTCACAGTGTTCATTTTTGAACATCAATAAATTTGGAAGGAATTGATTAGATGTTGTGCTTTCATTTTCTATTTATGAAAACTTGGGTCGAACTAGTGCTCTCGATACCAATTTGATGGTATAACTTGACACACAAAGCAATAAACATAAAGTGGAATACATGAATTTATTACAAATTAGAATGAAATTAGAGTAAAAATAATATTTATTTGAATAATATCAATGTGTTACGAAAAATAGAGAACATGTGTATATAGTTAGAATCAACTAACTAATCGATTTATCAAACTATCAAATTGTGACACTTTGTTTGTATTGCAGGTCACTAACTTGCAACACAATTAAATTACAAGTTGAATTACATTCCGAGTTTATCTGTCAAGTTTATTGCAAATTTAGTTGACTAAACTCGACTTCATTAATAAATATTTTTATATTTAAAAATAAAAATTAGGTCAATACAAAAATAAAAGGCAAACAGACAATAAATTGAACCGCTTTCCATAAGATTTACAATTCCACTTGAGTCAACCAAAGTTAATTGTACATAAATTTGTAGAAGTATACTACAACTTTACGCGTTAATTTGTAATTCTAACAACCTTTATAATTGTGTTAGTGTATTTGTGTACGCACTCATGTCATGCTCATGCTCCATGCACCCTCCATGCGTATCATAGTTTGTCTAATGTTTATTTTTGGAGCTCAATCTTGTTGTTTTCTTTGTACTTGAAAGCAAAATATTTTATTAAATCACATGAACTATTGCCACCCGTTACATCAATATATGCTATAATACCTTTAAGACAAGGCCACATGATCAATATATCAAATTCTTTTATGAGTAAAACTTAACTTACTTAGGTATCTTTATTTTTACATGTATTTTTTTCTTATGACATATAGTATATCTTCAATCAAAATAATAATTAGTTTCTAGCAATACATTGTGAACATGAATAAAGTTTCAAACTGTGAGAAGGCTTAATAATGAGAGCACCAAAGCTAAAGTTGGCTTTGTTTCACTGTGTTTCTCTTTTTTGTGTTCAGGTAATGATGCCTACCATTTTGCCAGCAGTCCCTTTATTTCTAGCTCTGAATTTTTAAATATGTAATTATTTTTCACTTCTCATATTATATATAGCATTAAAAATATAAAGCATATAGAGAATAGAATCTGGTCCCCTTTGAGTCACTCTCATTACAGCTAATTGGCCAGCATATATAAAATTACATAATCTGAGTGAAACAAGAAACTCATGTTTCTTACATTTAGAAACATCCAGCAATGTACTTTATGTATAAGTTAGTTGCATGACTAGGAACAAGCTATAGTTGGATTGCATGCTATTGCAAACAAACACAAAAGGCCGAAGAATATGTTTTCTTGTTTCATTAACATTTGTTTTTGAATGAACTGAAAACAAATAAACCTCTAACTAACTCTAGGTGAATTTTCAGACAATGGGTTAATTTTAAGGTGACTATTAAGAAGCATGAAGTTTTGTGTACCTAGATAAAATGTCGGAACTTAAAATGGTAGATGTTGAATATCAGGCTCTCTTCTTATAAGAAGAAATACTTAAATATGTTAGGTCTTATGTGTCTAGTATAATATTAAATGGAGATGATTATTAAAAATTGAAACTCTTCTCAATTTAAATTTTTATACGGAAATATTATAAACCCTTTCATGACATCCGACTACTTAAATCACATTCCACCCTTAAGAATATAGTTGTTGTAGTGAAGACAACTCAAACTAATTTTCTATATTTATATTAATACTCTATTTATTATTTTCTTCTTTTTATTCGATACGAGACTTGATGAATATCCCGTTTGACCTAATAGTTGACACTATGCGTGTACTATTTTGAGACTCTCTTATAATCTCATTCGATCATAAATTCATGATGGAGTTATTGCCTTCGTCTCGAAGACCCGTAGTTATACCCTTATTTTGAGGGATTTTCCACATTAAATAATTGATATTGTTTATTTGCTTTCAATTGTTATATTTTCTACCATATTTTTATTGTCCCTCCTGAAAGATTCTTGCAAGTTAAAATTTTTATATTTATTGCTCGTTTGTTTAATATTGTGTTTGTCTAAATTATCATCAGAATGACATCAAAGTTCTTGATTATAGGTTGTTTTGACTTGCTTGAATGTTGGAGGAAAATATCACATAAAGATTATGGGTTTGAATGGTACAAACCATCATATGTGAAATGGCAAGATTAATGATTCGTTATTTGTGAAAAATGCATCTTCTTATTTTTGGTTCAAAGAAGAAAGATTTTAAGTTTAACGAAGAATATAAATTTGAACATCAATAAATATGTGGTTTCTTTCAAAAATATATGGAACATCAACGAGAAAGATGTAAAAACTTTATGGAATAAGATAAAGTCCTTGTATGCCTCTAAATTACAGAATAATAAAATTTTCTCGCCGAATAGCTTCACATATTTGAAGTATAAGGATGTGAATTCTATTTTAATCACTTGAGTGATTTTTAAGAGCTCCTTAATCATATATCATGTATAAGTGTTAAATTTGATGATGAGCTATGATGAATATTTTTGTTGTTATCTTTACTAGAGTATTGAGAGACATTTTAAACCTCTTTAATAAGTCCAACTCTAAAAGGTGATGTTTCTTTATAAACGACTAAAGATGTTATTATTAAAGAGGAGATTAGACGGAAGTTACTTGGTTTTTCATTTCAATCTAAAATACTTGTCACTGAAAATAGGGAAAAATCCGGAAAAAAAACTGAATGGTGGTAGAGATAATAGTTTGAGCAAGCTGAAGGGTACTTGAATGTAGAGTTTCATTATTGTCATTAAACAAATACACGTACATAAGAATAATTTCATTTAAAAAAATGAGAAAAAGGCAAGAAGGGTACTAAAAAAACTAAGAGGTCGCAATGATAATAATGATGACCATGTTAATACTACTACTAGTTATGATCTTATTATTATTCGTGACCATGAATCATTTAATCTTGTATTCGATGAAAGTATGTTGATAATTGAAGGCGGTGTTATACTACATGTTTCATTAAGGAGTTAAACATGCTTTAAATGTTCACATTAATTTGATATTTATGCATAAACTAGATGATGGTGGTTTTCATAATCACTTAACTTCTGAAAAGTGGAAACTTAGAAAAGGTAATTTGGTTGTGGCTAAAGGGGAGAAAAGTTATAGATTGTATTAGACAAAAGTCTTGGTTGCTAAATAAAGTGTGATTGCGGATATGGAAGCATATTTGTGGAGTCAAAGGCTTAGACATGTTAGTGAGAAATGAATGAAATTTCCCCCCGAAATAAGGTGATTCCAATATTCTATTAAATAAATTTGTAGAAATATTCTCATTACATGGTTGGTAAATAGACTAGAGTATCTTTCAAAAGTCATCCTCTCTCAAGGAAGTCAAATTTGCTTTAATTGGTGGATTTTGATCATTGTGATCATTTAAAGGTAAATTCTTTTAGAGGTGATCATTATTTTGTTACTTATATTAATGATTGTTTCGGAAAACTATAGGTTTATGATTTGAATATAAAATACCACATGTTGGAAAATTTCATATAATTTTATGTTTTGGTTAAGAGGTGGGTAAAAAGTTGAAATGTGTTTGTGCTGATAACCATCTTGAATATCGGGGACCCTTTGATGTCTACTGCAAGCAAAAGGTATTGCACATAAAAAAAACTTAAAAACTCCTTATTTGAAGGAGAGATGGTGAATCCAACATTATTTGAGAGAGTGAGGTGTATGCTCTCTAAAGAAAAGTTGCTTAATCTTACTCCTATATTGGGTTTTAATAGTAATGTTCCATACAAGATTTGGTTTGTAAAGGATGTCAACTATGATCATTGAAGAGTTTTTTATTTTGAGGCTTTTGCGCATATTCTAAAGGATAAAAGATCCAAACTATTGGAGACCAAACTATTGAAGTCATTGACAAGGTGGATAAAATTACTACACCTAAGAAATATGCCATATTTTCTGATACTGACCCAATATGTTTACTTGATCCTAATCCATATACTATGGATGAGAGTGGTGAATCACGTGATTATTTTAGCAATCAACGGTTTAAAAATGAGTTAAATATTAAACCAATCTCAACATAAGGGGTTGAATAGGTTAGAAAACATGCTACAAGGAATAATTATAATGACTGTGTCATTTTGACTAATAAAAGGGAACTAAAATGTTTTCAAGAGGCCATGGAAAGTGAAGAAAATCAAATTGGTTAGATGCAATGCAAGATGATATGAAATCTTTGCATGATAATCACATTTATGATTTAGTGAATTTGCCAAATGAAAATAAGGCTTTGGGAAACATGTGGAACTATAGAGTAAAACCTGAAAGCAACTCTAAATCTCAGAGGTATAAAGCCATATTGGCGGTGAAAGGTCTTTGTCAGAGAAATGATGTTGATTTAATGAGATTTGCTCACATGTGGTAAAATGTCATCCATTAGAATTATGTTGAGTTGGCATCTGCTCTTGACTTAAAGGTAGAGCAAATGTATGTGAAAATAATTTTCCTTTATGGTGATTGAGATCAAGAAATTTATCTTAAATAGCCTGATTGTTTTCTTATTGAAGGCTAATAAAACTATGTGTGTAGAATTAAAAACATTGTATATAATATGAAGCAAACTCCAAGGCAATGGTACACAAGAAGCTTGATCCTGCTGTGTCTAACCTAGGATGCATGAAGATTACTTATGATCATTGTATCTTTGTTAAAAAAATTATGTTGATTTCATTATATTGTTACTATATGGTGATGATATTGTGTATTATTAGAAAATATATTTTATAGATTTATAGGTTAAAGAAGACTTGGGTGGGTCTTTTTCCATGAAAGACATGAGAACAATGAGACAGATTCTGGTATATGAATCCTACATGACAAAAAGGAGAAGAAAATTTATATTTCTCTAGATCATTATATTCAAATACTTATGCGGTTACTCATTTTAAATTGAGTTATAGACAAAGTCCTTCAAGTGTAGATGAGAAAATAGACATGGAACGGGTTCCTTGTGCGTCTTTTGTGGATAGTTTGAGCTATGAAATAATGTGTACAAGATCATATATTGCTCAGGTTGTTGGTACAATCAATAATCTTTTTTGTCAAATCTAAGTAGAGAGCACTAGAATATAGTAAAATAAATTGAGGTATCTTTATGGTACTACTTGTACGTGACTTTGTTTTACATGTGTTAAACCTATTTTGGTGGGGTATTATGACTCAGATATGAATGAACCATTTCTAGAAAGTCTTATTTAGTTACATGATTAAATTTGTAGGGGGTTAGGGGTTGTGACTTGGCAATCTAGGCTGAAAAATTGTGTAGCATTGTCTACTACAAAGGTAAAGTTCATGGTCATTACCGAAACATGCAAAAAATTGACATGGTTGAAGAAGTTATTGCATAAGCCTCGTTTTGTTCAAGACAAACATATGTTATTTTTTTATAGCCAAAAAGTTATTCATCTTAGTAAGAATTAGACTTTTCATAGTAAAGCCAAAAAAAATTGAATAGGGTATCATCGAATATGTGATGTATTGAATGCTAAGTTATTGGAATTAGTTAAAGTCCACACTGATGAAAATTATTTTGATATGATAAATAAAGTACAATCAAAATGGAAGTTTGAAACTTGTTGTGATATTACTTGTTTGTGTTGAGAATATAGCAAGTGTGAATGTGGGGAAAATAGTCTCATGTTGGATAGGAATGAGGTGACTTGAGCATTTACAAATAGGAGAACTCACTCACCTATCACCTTATATTTTTAGGTGGACAAGTGATGTGTCTATCATAAAGGCGTGTTGATAAAATGGAAAGTCCCGTAAATTGTAAAATTATCCTTGCTCGACCCTCCCCTGATTGTTGTGCTAATGAATGATATCAAAACCTGGTTCGAGAAAGGGACCGACTTACTTGTATCAAAAGTATATTCACATGGTCATGGGTAAGTGTCCTACATGTGAGTAGAGAGTCCCGTTGAAGAGTGTCAAACGTCGGTACAAGTGTATGTAGAAGAGAGAGCTTCCACTTAAGGGAGAGCATTATGGACTCACACTTGGGGGAGAGGGGGAGTGTTGAGAATATAACAAGTGTGAATGTGGAGAAAATAGTTCCATATTGGATATGAATGTGGTGAGTTAAGCATTTATAAGTGGGAGAAACCACTCACCTATCACCTTAAGATTTTAGGTGGGCAAGTGGCGTGTCTAGCATAAAAGTGTGTTACTCAAACGAAAAGTCCCGCAAAGTGTAAAATGCTCCTCGCTCGACCCTCACCTGATTTTTGTGCTAACAGTTTGGGTATTACCTCCACATACTTGTGAGAGGAATATATGTTAGGTATTAGGCTCCCTTCCTATATAGTAAAAGATCCAATTATGTTAACTCATGTGTGTCTCACATATATTAAGTGGATATGATCAATCGAGAATTAGAAATAGAGAGAAAAGAAAGGAGAAAAATCAGCCACGAATGATAAAATGAGTGAGAAAACTCATTTCTATTTTTCTCAAATTAGCTTCAAATAAATAAAAATTGTGATTTTGTTAACTGTTGTACTGGGATAAATTTTGGACAGTTCGTGAGACATATTACTACACTTTAAAAATTCAAATCGTCGTACAAGATTTGTGGAGAGATATTGCATTCACATTGTATTAGATTTTTTTAAGGGAATTTTGTCTTCTCATTAATAATTATATGTTTTTGTACTTTGCTATTTTGGATGATTATTGACACTATTGCCTACACGCTGCTTTGGGACTTTTTGGTAACATTATTTGATCATAATAGAGTGTTTTTGTTTGAACGACTCGTGATTTTCACCTTTATTTTGAGGGATTTTTCAAAGTTAAAAATTTAATATTGTTTATTTAGAGCCTCCACCTCCGGAAGTTTTGGATTTTCTGAGGTTTTGTGTGCATCCCTATTTTGTGTTCTATTATTATGTTTGTGTTGTCATGGTTACTGTTGTGTCTCGTTTTGTTTTTTCTATTGTGTTTTTTATTCTTAGATTTAGGTTGTAGTATGTTTGTACTCAAGGTGTTTGTGGTTTTTCCTCAAAGAATCCCGGATGAAGGAGTTTCACTTTTGAGGGAGAATTCGTTTAGAACTGGTACAAATCAACCCCATCCTTCCGATCAACAGTCGATTCCGCCATAAATCGTGAATTTGTTCAATCTTGAAAGCTCGTATAATCGATTTGCGCGTGTGTAAACTCGGAATTTCGATTACCTTAATTTTAAGCTAAAAGAGAAAATGTTTATTTCAGAAGGGAATATGAAAGCACTATCATAATGAAGACTTTGATGGATTGAATTTTGTCATTTAAAGTATTTGACAAAGAACTCGTGGATGAGTCCATTTGAATTTAATAGTATTCAAAATATTGCTTCGAAAACATTTTGATTGTCACGCAAACATTTAAGGCTTCAAAAACAAAGGTTTTGAATTTGAAAGTTTGATCTTATCCAGAATGACGCGTGGAATCCTGAAATGAAGCGAAGAACGTGCAGTAGCGAACGTGGCATTATTTCGTTATTTGATCTTAAGGATCAAAGTAGTATATATTAGGATCTTTATGTTAGGATTCAGGGTGAACATCTTTTGTACAAATTACTCAAATTATACTCAAAGTACCAGTATTTGAGAACAATGTTTTTCTGAAAAATGTACGTATGCTGCACCAGTTTATATTTATTGTTGTTTAAATTCAATAGAAGTGTTTTATATTTATTTTAAGTTTATGTCAAGAAACTTTTTACGTTCAATTTACTTTCTGAAAATATTTATATTGTTACCTTCGAAACATTAGTTTCATCAAAGGATTTGAACATACAAAAGATAAAGAAATAAAGAAATTCAAAACTAAATACATGTCCTTAAGATCAATCTGGTCGATAATGCAAGTAACCAAACTATTGAAAGTAATTCCTTGTGTCAAAAATATTTGATTTGTTTTAGGAGTGTGGAAACAGTTTGTTACACACAGATTTGTTTTAGATTTAGATAGATTTGATTTGGATCTAAAATAGAATAGATTTGATTTAGCTCCAAAATAGATATTTTGGGCTTTTATAGTTTTGGGCATTAGCTAACCTAAATCTATAAATAGAGGGAGTAACCCCTATTTTTGTAATCAAGTCATTCACAGTATTTTGCAGTTGCAAAGTAAATAATAAAGTTTTTCACAGTTTGTGGGAAGAGAGTTACTCTACAGAAAGTAATTCTTTCTTTTCTTCTTTAATTTTTTTTCATTGTCATTGTTATTGTGTGGTGATAACAATCTTGTTCATCAAGATTGATAGAAATTCATCATAGGTTTTGGTGGATTTCCAACACAAACTCCTTTTTTTTGATTTGGAAGACCAACGATTGTTTACCAAATTTCATGATAAACAACGTGATAAAGCTAAATAAATAATTGATAACTAGATAGATTTAAAAATTGTGGTTCCACTGCTCACTTGACTTGTGCAATTTTGTTTTTACTTAGTTGCTTGGATCAGGGTTTTGGATTGATACCTTCCTTTTGATTTTCAATATTTCAAAGGTATTTGATATTCATATCTTATTTGATTTTATTTTTAGTGTTGTTGGTAAATTGTGATTGGACAATATCCTAACATAGTATCTTTGTCATTGTCATTGTTTATACTCTCCTTCTTTAAACAAAAGTATAAGTGATGTCATATATTTATTGCTGCTCCTAAAGATTTTTCTAAATTAATGTATATTTGTTTGTTATTGTTTTATGCTAATTCTCATCAATAGGCTACTTGACAATTTACCTAAATATGACAATCGAAGTAAATTTCATAAAGAAAAGGAAAAAATATTATTGAAAAATATGAAATTAATGGCGGAAATTTAAAGAGGAAAAAGGTGAAAACCTTCTCTAATTCTGATTAAAAACTTAGTTTCTTTTGTGTGTAATATTATTGTATACTTTAAATTTAGAAAATATTTTTATTAAATTGTAAGTGATGATGCCATCTTATCTAAGGGGAGTGGATTCTATAAAATGTGAGAATTTCTTCGGCGCAATCCTGTCCTTTAAAGCAGGTTGATAAAATATATAAATATTAGATGCCTTGTTTTTTTAATAATTGTGATTAAAACTAGATGGAAAGAAAACCCAGTGAAAATACAATTAATTGAGAGGTTTCAATAGATATTGGTCTTGAATATAAATACTATGTAATTCAATTATAAATATATTTTAGAAAAACTAACATGTGTCCTTGAGGCAATATATTAAAGAGTTATTTGTAAAAATATTATCTTAAAACACGTGTAATCAATATTTTAAAATTTTAAATATAATTTTATTATATTTAATTACGTACATTTAAAATTTTATATTTATAATTTTCTCAATATATATCATTAGAGCACATGTTACATGGACCCAATATACTTATACACTTTATCAACATTGACACTTGCCACCTAATTTATTACTATATGACAATTTCAGCCTTAAAGGGGTCACTTGTCACTCACTGTAACTATGATTTTCATGAATTAAGATTGTGAATTATTTAATCATTATTTTGATAGATGGGATGTAGAAATGAAAGGATAGAGAGAGGTGCAAAGAAAAATTTAATTTGCCATTAATTTAAGAAAGCTATAGTATAACAATCATGGTGTAGACTAGCCAAGGATTTTGGTTGCTAATAATTGTTAGTTGTGTTTGTGTGTGTCAAAGAGAAATTTATGATTACTACAAAGCAACGAGAAGTCTCATGTCAGCACTTGTAAGGATTCAGAATTTTTATGTTAGGAGTGAATTTTTATGCTGTATCATTGGAAATAAGATTCGTTCAATAAATCGCTTTTTTAAACTACAAAACTAGATTAATTGATTTACTAGGAAAATCGGAATAAATTCACTAAATTAAAAAAAAAAATAGCAATTGAATTTAAGTTACCTTGTTAATAAGAAAACTATTAGAGCTTTCACTTGCATAGATAGAGATTCTCAATGAGTGATTGGTTAACACTTTGTAGAGATGTGTGGTTTTTTTTTAATTATTTATTGTTCCTCTGAATTAAGATGCATACTCAGAATTCTTAGTCTACAAATAAAAATATCTTACTATTAGCACTTTTTCTTTATTGGTGAGAATATGTTTACTTTGTATCATGGATGAAAAAAATTGACATTCCATAAGGTGACTATAAGAAAATTCTTGTTCTTTCTTATCCTTCACTGATGTGAAGTTTCAGTTATGCGTTAACATCAAGAATTTTTGTATTCTTTTTTGTTCGTTCCGTTACACAAGTGGCGTTTTCAATTAAGATTGATAACAACTCCTATAAGTTGGAAGAAACCCGATTTATAAAGTTGTACCAGTTCATTTTACATTAAAATAAAATTAAAATTATTATACAAATATTTTATATAGTTATATAATGTTATAACTAAATTAATAATTTAAAATTTTAATTTGACATCTCTAGTATTAAGTCATTAATAAATTGAAAATTATGTATAATGTTATTAATAAATTGAAAATTATGTATAATGTTATTTAAGCAGAACACAAATAATTTGAAGAAAAATGCATATGATTTTGAGATGCTCTCTCTTTCTATAATTATGAGGTAGAAACTACAAAATCATTTATTTTTGTAATGTGTATATATATTTTATTTTTGTGATAATAGATTGTGTGATTGTTTGTCATCAACATTAATAGAACTAATTATGAAAAATTATTCAAATTAATTGGTAAAAATTGAAACTCTCAAATTTAAAATCTGATCATAATTTTCGTCATAATAATTTTGAAAAATTTGACACAAAAAATGATGCTAGATTTCAAAAATAGTAACATTGACTTTGATAGAGATATTATTCATGTTAACAATTGCTCTATATGACATATATTTATTTCAAGAGACATGTGTATTCTTCAATTTATAAGTTTAGAGTTATTAAATGTTTTGACATCAAATTTGAATTAAGTACCAGAATCCTCTCGCACCTAAAATCATACAAATTAATTGATAATTATGTAGTCATAATTAAATTAAGTGCATTACATGTGGAGTTTTAAGAGGAATTCTAGAATATCGAGTTGCGGTTGCATATTCAAGAATAATTTAGGAACATTCTTGGAGCTTTATCAGCTATGATTAGAGTTTACACCTTCTTTCAAGTTGAATTGCATGAAACCATGTTTGTTATCGAATATGCTAATCGGAAGAATTGAAAAAAATTTGTGACTTAAAAATATCTCAAAATTATTCACGTTTTTTAATGTGAATATTGTCCCTTGACATGCATGTGTAGATAAATTAATTAATGCAAATTTTGTGTTGATTATCACACTTGGTACAATTCACTTCTTATTTGTCCTTTTGAATGTTTTTTGAGAGATAGTTTGTGTTAGAAATTGATTCTAAATTAAAAGGATCAATGCTAGAATTGTGAATATGACCACTTTCCTAATAATATTTCAAACACTCTTTAAAATGTCTTAGAGACTACACGCAAGAATACTCAAGATAATGCATCTTATTTCAAGTTCGCTCAACACATATGAAAATTCGAATGCAGGGAAGAAGAAAATATGGAATAAAACAATAAAGATGAGAGTTATGTTGGACTTGAGACTTAACACACAAGAAGAGAGGTGAATTGTGTGGTTTGATAAAACGTGGTTTTAAATTTTTTTATCAAATTAACTTTAAATCATAATTTTGAAATCATTTTCAAATAATAAGCATCAGAAAATAAATAGCATAAAGTTAAAGACAAGGGAAGAAGGAGGACACAGAGAATTATAGAGGTTCAGTCAAAACTAAAGGACCTACTCCTCTCCCCAAGACTTGGTCTTGAGAGTTTCTAATAATACTTGAGCACTTTTAGTAGGAAAGACTCACGAACGCCCTTATACAAGAAAATGGTGATTGATCTTCAACCAA
Source organism: Vicia sativa (assembly GCA_021764765.1). Classification (NCBI taxonomy): domain Eukaryota; kingdom Viridiplantae; phylum Streptophyta; class Magnoliopsida; order Fabales; family Fabaceae; genus Vicia; species Vicia sativa. Next base: position 136,164,281 of record CM038792.1, on the reverse strand, counting down.
ATATTACAAGACGTTGGTTATGGGTGTTTGCGCTTTTTCTCCAATAAATTGTTTAGAGTGGAGTGGTCATTCTTCCTTCCTAACTGAAGATTGAAGTGACACGGACCTTGTACTGGTTAGTCTTCAAGTTTCAAATATCTTAGCTCAATTTTGGTTTAACGTGATAACCAAATAACCTTTGAGATTTTAACCGTGTTGGTCTCAAACACAAGAAGATTTTTAATATCAGATAATCTTCAACCAATCTTGGTTTTACCGTCTTACCAAGAACCAATGGAAGATTATCAAAACTATATAATCTTCAACCTAAATAAGAATTATCCACACAATACCCAACCAAATCTTTTATCGGGTTTAGCTTCGAACTACATATTTTATCTCTAAATAGATTGTATTCAATCAAAGTGTATAATCCACATTTCTGTGGTGAATTTTACAATCTACCCTCCCCAAATTACATTGATATCCTCACCCACAAAGTACTTTTCTCACAAAAGGATTTGACTATAACATCTAATAAGAAAAAGTTAAATAAAACTTTAGATAGAGAGAGAGAGAGGTGTCAAAACACGATTCTAGATGATTTGAAATGAGAAATGAGGTCTATATTTATAGACAAGAGGGATGCCCAAAAAAATACTCATTTAATTATTTTGACCGTTGGCTAATTGATTAACACTTTGGTCTATTAGATCACAAAGCATAGTTGTTGGTGGTCATTCAAAAATGAAAGAAGATATTGCTAGTCATTGCACATCATTGAGGCTTTGTCTAAATAACTCGAGACGTAATATTTAACTGATCTAATCGATTAGAAAAAGAGCCTAATTGATTAGATTGATTAAATATTTCTCTTTAGCTATTTCCACTTCTCCTAACTCATATGTCACATTTTTAAGATTTTTTTGAAAATATTTTCTCTTGGTTAATGCATTTGAAAAATGTTTTTGTGTGTGTTTATAGCCACTTACTTTTATGAAAATCCCTTCTCTTTTACAAAAGGTCACTCACTTACTAACTTAGGATATTAACTCCTTCTACAAGCCTTTTGTCAGATACTATATTCTATGTTGACACTGCTTGAGATACCTTGAGGCTTTAGATAAAGCACTTTATTTTCCATCTTAAGTTCATCAAAACCATATACCTTGAGTTTGTATCCTTAACCGTTTACGTGCTATGCTTGAGTTATCATTACTTATCTTTATGGTTGACTTTATGATTGTCCTTATAGACGTCGTTACAATTTTCATTGTAGTTGTCATCATCAAAAGACTGTGCATTGGTTAAAGATATATTACCTGCAAAACAAGGTTCAACAAGTTAAAATTACATGTATTTTTCTAAATCCAAAATAGTCTATTTATAGATTAAATGGTGCAGTTTCACAAGGTTGAGACCCTTAATAAAACACACTATTTCACCAAATATTGCAACTTTACTCACCAAGTGTTGCAACTTTTTACTAAGTATACAACTATTTGAATTCAAAAAAATAACGAATTGTAGTAATGACCATTGTCACTAGATCGCTAAATTCCACCTACAAGCTAATACTAGAGCCTCTACGCCCACGCCCCTGGTCTCAGTCTCAAAGTCGGAACCGATGTCGTTGATGGAGTCATCAGCGAGAGGAAATGTGAAGGTAACAAGTGATATAAGAACTTAGGACCACCACATTCAAATTAGCCTACAAAAGGACATTTAATCCATCAAGAACCCAACTTATCCCTTTTAGGAACCATGTGCTTATAATAAGCTACACACTCACACTATAAAATAATCGGTATTTATTTCTAAACATTTACATACCTCATATAGAAAAATATTGTTTTTTTTTCAAATGAATTATATTCATTATATGATAAGCAGATAACAAAGCTTTGTACCATAAACTAAATGATAAATAAAAATGTTTTAACATGTCATTTATCATTTTTTGATATGTCATATTCTTTCTTTCGGATAAACTATTTCGTTATTCTGTACGAGGTACAAAATATTCATGTATAATATCTTATTCTTTACAATACACATCAAATCCAGTAGAAAAATATTGACTCCCCCTATCAATTATAAGGACTTTAGTAATTCTATTTAATTATTTTATTCTTCCGCTTTAAATATTTTTAATGCATTAAAGGCATCATCTTTAGACGTTAAAAGATATACATGTGTGAATCTAGAACAATTATCAATAAAAGTAATGAAATACTTATTTCTCCCACATATTAATATGCCATTAAATCGACATAAGTCTAAATTCAAAATATCTAGCAAGTTGGTATACCTTTCTACACTATTGAAATATTTCTTAATCATTTTCAATTCAACACATATTTTATATTTTTGAAATTATTAACATCACATGAAATTGAATTTGATTTAATTAATATTTTCATAGTGCTAATAAAATTATGAGCTAATGTACTATGCCATAAAGAAAAAAGATTCAATCATACAAGCATAAATAGAAAATTTATTAATAATATTGTCATTACTACAAAGCTTTATCATTTCCTTAGCGGATTAAGCCTTTTCCACAAATACATCGTTATTAGTTAATATTAACTTTCCCGATTCATGCAAGGATTTAATATTCGATTTTTTCAAAATATTCCCGTAACAAGGTTCCTATCCATGTTGGGATCATGAAGTACATTTATAAGAGTAACTTTCTTCCCAAAAGTGAAGTTGAATTCTACGATTCCCACTCCAAGGACCCTCAAACGTCATTCATTTTCCATTCGAACATCTTTTCCATTAGTGACTTCAAAATAGGTTTTTAATGTCGTTTTGTCATAGAAAAAATTGATAGTACCATACCACCATCTTTGTACCTTTCCTTTGATCGGCATAATTTTGCTAGCAATTGCAATTATGTTATCTTCGGCTTGAACAAAATTTGTCTCATTTTGGAACTTATTGTGCTTGCAATATCGAGTATAATAATTGTGTCTTCCACATTCATAATAACCTCCTTTGAGGCCATATGACTCACCAGAGTTCTTGAACTTATTTTAATCCTTCTTAGGACTAAGATAGTTCTTCTTCTTATCTTGTTTCTTCTTGCCTTTTGCGCTTACCACATTGGTCTTAGAATATCTAACAACCTCATATTTGTCTCTATATTTTGATAACTTCTCGATTTAAAAATGTTTTTTTTGGATTTTCTCTACGAAATTCCCCGGAACTGTGAAGCAACTTCTTCCTATAGCTTTTCCAAGAACTTGACAATTTCACAATAATTTCACCGACTTGGAAAGCTTCAGAAAAATCGATCTTCACAGTCCTCAATTTGTTTACATGAACTTGTAGCTTGTGAACTTGTGCAAATATAAGCTTTGAATCCAACATTCTGAAATTGAAACACTTAGAAATTGAAAACATTTTAATACCTTACTCCTCAACACCGGATTTTAACTCGAGCGCCTTCTAAATTTTTGTTGTCAATTGGTTTTCCTTATATAAATCATAGAGATAATGAGTTAAAAATGTGTCCATGCCATATAAGTTTATCCTTCTTTCATTTCTTGTGTTCTGCCTTAAGCTCCTCAGAATCATTGCCGTGAAATTTTGTAATCAATGCCAATTTAGGATCTATGACATATAAGATCTTCAAAGCAGTCATGAGGAAGATCATCTTATCTTGCCAATGAGTGAAGTTTGTATTATTGAAACAGTCCAACTTCACAAGGTCTTGGTTCATCATTTTGATACTTCAAATGGAAGCCTCAATTACCATTATTTGAATTACTATTAGATTGTTAGAAATTGATTATAAATTAAATGGATCAGTATAGAACAATACATATGAGGAATGCTCAAGATAATCCAGTCTATTTTGTTTGCAAAAGATAGATGAAAACTCGAATGTAGGGAAGAAAGAAATATGAAATTTAGAAATGAAGAGAAGAGTTCAAATTACATGTCTTTTTCTAAATCTGAAACAATATATTTATAGACTAAATGGTATAGTTTCACAAGGTTGCGACCATTGACAAAACACATCTTTTCACCCAGTATTTCAACTTTTTCCATTGCAACTCGTTATTAAGTATTACAACTATTCGAATTAAAAAAACTAGAGTAACGACCATTGTCACATGTGGCGACTTGCCACCACTAGCAGGATCGCCAAGTGCCACCTACAAGTCGTCACCATCGCTCCTACATCCATGCCTCAAGTTTCAATCTAGGAGGTGAAGTCGGTGTCGCTAGTGGTTTCACATGGCAAATGAGAGTGTAAAGATGACAAGTGACATAAGAACTTTAAACAAATTGTCTCATCCATGGGATGACACTCTCCTCTCTCTCTCTCTCTCTCTCTCTCTCTCTCTCTCTCCCTCCCTCTTTAATGAGTTAATAAGTGCAACTTTATATAATGAGTATGAAAGTGAGTTAAACTTTAAATATGAGAATATTTCCTACATATATAATGCACACTCACTCACTTGCAATGTATATATTATTATTGAAACACAATTTTTTAATTAATCTATTCATTAATTAATAATTACAACAATTTGAATTGGTCGAACTATTGTTTTTGCAAGTTGTTTCATGAGTTGCACTATGCCAAAAATGAGTTTTGGCAGCACTACATAGACAACGCTTTTATCAAAAAGCGCTGCTATAGCTTATAAAAAAATTCGCTTAAAAAAAGCGCTTCTAAAGGGTACCTTAAGAAAGCGCTTTTTAAAAGCGCTGCTAAAGGCCTTACAAAGGCCCCACCTTAGAAAGTGCTTTTTTAAAAAGCGCTGCTAAAGGTTAACCTTAGAAAGCGCTTTTTAAAAGCGCTGCTAAAGCTAACCTTTCGAAAGCGCTTTTAAAAGCGATGCCATAGGCATATGAAATGAAAGCGCGTTCTAAGGAAAAAGCGTTGCTATAGGCATATGAAATGAAAACGCTTTCTAAGGAAAAAGCGCTGCTAAAGATGACCTTTAGAAGGCGCTTTTTAAAAGCGCTTTCGTAGCTAGTTTTATAATTAAAATTCATAAACCCTAAACTAACAAAACACGATTTCATTTTCTCAGTTTCCACGCGACCTATCTCTGTTTCTTAGTTTTCCATCAAGCTCGCCGCCATTGATCGTCTTCCGCCCTCAGTCTGCCTCATCAATTTTCCATCAAGCTCGCCGCCGTTACTCTGCGCTTTTTACAAGTTTTCGTCAATCTTATTTCTGTTTCTTCTAGATCCAGATTTTGATCTGGTTTTTTAGAAATTCATCACTTAATTGTTAAGATTTCTTCTTTGATTACTTCTCTGAATGCGAATGCATTAGGATAGGAACTTGTTATTTTTGTTTTGTTGAATTTTGACATGTTGTATTAAACAATGAAGCAAATTAAGAGAAACTTTGTGTTGCATTTGAGACTTTGAGTAAGTTAATTGATTTCATTGACTGAAAAATGGTTTGCATAGTTTTATTGATTAGGGTATTGAATCAAATGTGAATACTTTTTGATTTTCCTTGTTTACGAGGTCTGGTGAATTAGTAACAAAATTAGGGTTTAATTCTTACTATTGGAAAGGATGCTAGAATCTATGTTATTAGCTATTGAGTATGTTAGTTTGTAAAAGTTGTAACTAAGTTTGTGGTTTTTTGCTTACATTGATCTTTTTTGTTATATAGGCTCTATACTTCTGTGTTCCATTTCGAGAACAATTTCTATAGTATTTTCGCAGGTAACTAATCTACAATTTGAAAAATTCTTGATGTTTCTTGCATGAGACCTATTCATATTTGATAATTGATTGACTAAATTTTTATATATCGTTATAGATAATAGAATTTAATATATAACATAGTGTTCTCAATTCACCAAATTAATAACTTATTAACCACACTATGACCAAATGATTTTTATCCCAATTATCATGTTAAAAAAACTACAAGAATGCTCAAAAGCTTATAAAGTAGCCCTTGCGACCATCCAAAAGTAGCCCTTGCGACCTTGATGTTTTTGCTTTGATTCTTATAAATAGTGCTTATGATGTTGTTTTGGTTCATTGAAGTGAAATAGGGTTATGGCTTATTAGATTTAGTGACACTAATTGCTATTAGTTTATGTTTAATTTTAAGTGTGTATGCTTAGTGAAATCTTTAGAGATAGGAAAGAACCATGTTGATATTTGTGTCCAAATTATGTCAAGTAGCCATCCTAAAGTATGAGCTAAGTGTGAAAATTGTAAGCCTCTCTTGCCAAAAGTATGAATGTCGTTTATTGCTAGGATCACTAACTCAAAATATATAGGAAAAACATGTTTTTAATATTTACTGGCTTCTGTTCTTCATGTAACTATAGACTTGTTTGAATGATGATGTCATGTGTTGCTACGTTTTTTTCTCTGCATGTTTTGATTATCATATTGAAACTTGTCTTGATTATTTGATTTAAATAAGGAGAATAGTTTATTGTTTATCTTGAAAATGTAGAATAGTGAGGGAACATTTTAACTGGAGTATATCAAATTCGATTTTCCATGTTTTGAATGTGAAGTGAATAATAACTTGAGTTTCTTTGGTTTTAATTTCATTTGTGAATTGAATTTCTTGAATGATCAATTACTTGGTTCTTGAATTGTTCAAGTTCATCATATAAGTTTCATTTTGATTGTATACCTTGTGATTATTAACTTGTTTATGGTTTGAGCAAGCTTAGTTCGAGATAATTTCATTGAGCATGATTGAATTTAGGTAGTTGTTGCCCAGATTTTGGTTTAGGGGTTTAGAACTTACTTTGAATTCGATTTTCCATGTTTCAAATGTGAATTGAATAATAACTTGAGTTTATCTGGTTTTAGTTTCATTTGTGAATTGAATTTCTTGAATGATCGATTACTTGGTTCTTGAATTGTTCATGTGCATCATATAAGTTTCATTTTGATTGTATACCTTGTGATTACTAACTTGTTTATGGGTTGATCAAGCTTAGTTAGAGATAATTTCATTGAGCGTGATTGGATTTGGGTAGTTGCTTCCCAGATTTTGGTTTAGGGGTTTAGAACTTACTTTGAATTCGATTTTCCATGTTTCGAATGTGAATTGAATAATAACTTGAGTTTCTTTGGTTTTAGTTTCATTTGTGAATTGAATTTCTTGAATGATCGATTAATTGGTTCTTGAATTGTTCATGTGCATCATATAAGTTTCTTGAATTGTTTTATATGTTATGACTTATCCTTGATGTTGTTTTATATGTACAACGCTCATTCTCTATGTTTCCTTGAGTTTGACCTTCTCGTTTCAAATTCTCGACATTGCTATTCAATAAATCCGAGGTAAATTTCTTCCTCAAATTACTAGTACTGTGATGAATTTGTTTGAAATTGCGTGAATATGTTGTGTTTTCTCGCTCCGGATCCATTTTGTGTATACTTTGCATTTTGACAGAAACGCATTATACCGTTTTGTGTCCTAATTAGTTATTTCTGTTTTGCTTAATTAGTAAAACCATGGATAAGACATGGATGTATTCCAATCGATTTTCGAAAGAGTACGAGAATGAGGTATCAGAATTCGTTAAGTTTGCTGTTACACATGCCAAAGACCACAGTCGAATGACATGTCTTTGCTTGGGTTGCTGTTATGGGAGTCGGGTTGATGCGGTTCATTTGGCATCACATTTAATATGGTATGGAATTGATAGACAATTGTTAGGGAAACAGAGTCAGTAAGAGACCATTTAGTCGAGAGATTCATGGTCACCGACAGTATAGAAAGCTTGTATATTTGGGCGTATAATACTATTTCTACATGGTTAGATTTTCATTCTAAGTTTATTCTAATATTTGTTTCTTTTGCGTAGAAAATTTCCATATAAACTTTTGTTTTAATTTATATACATCACTAGTTGTTTGTTGCTATGGATCCTATAAAAGAAGTGGTCTATTATCTAAATTCGGTGGGTGGTGATTGGACTAATTATCCAGAAATGAAGTTAATGATTGATACGTAAGTGAGATTGTTATAAATATTCATGTATATTTATATATTTAATTATTTCTGTGAGATTGTTCTAAATATATGTTTTTATTTTGTTAGATCAATACAAGTATTCTGAAGTCAAAGAGAAGCTCGAGTACAACGGTCTAAATCCAACAACATTACATGGATCAAAGTGCATGTACATTAATTTTCACAATTTTGATTATAATAGTGATGCTACTTGACAAAACAAGACAATTATACATTCTTATTTGTTTTTCTATGTAGTGTGCTCAACATCGAAACGATATAGATTGCGGATACTTCGTTTTGAAGTTTATCAAAGAAATCATTCAAATGAATCGAATAGACATTCCAATCATGGTATAGATTTATAACTTAGGATTTGTTATATTATTTATCGGATATTTCATATAATTTATTACTTTTAACTAAATCATGCATATTATGTTTTGTTATGTAGTACTTCGATGAATACAAGTGTGCATATTACACGAAACTTCAGTTGGAAGAAATCAAAGAGGAATTGTGTCAATATTTTATTTAGCAAAGAATCATATAAGGTATGAATACATTATTGTGTGAAAAGTGTTCTGAATACATTATTGACTGTGTTATTATGTTCATACGTTGCAGGACCAAGACCGTCCGCTCGTCAGAATTTGGCAATTTTGAACTGATTTTATTAATTAGGGCTGATTTAGTTGTTGTTAGGGCTGATTTTTTTAGGTTTGATTTTGATAGGGTTGATTTAGTTATTATTAGGGATGACTTTGTTATTGTTAAGACTGATTTGGTCCTGTTAGAAATATTTGAATTGAATTATACTAGTGTACATATATTTTGGATTACAATGGTATATAATGTAATGGTATTATAATGCCTTTTTTTGACATATATTTTGGTATTATAATGGCATATATTTTGGATTACAATGAATTGCAATTGTATATTACAGGTTTATGGGATTACAATTGAATATTCCAGGTTTATAGGTTATTATTGACCATGTTATTATTCCAGGTTTAAACCTAAATATAGATCCAAAAATGTTGCCTATAGACACTTTAGGAAAAGCGCTGCCTAAGATATACATTAGACAGCGCTTTTAAAAGTGTTGCCTTATGTATACTTTAGAAAGCGCTTTTCCAGAAAAAGCGCATTCTAAAGTGTACATTAGACAGTGCTTTCAAAAGCGCTGCCTTATGTATACCTTAGGCGGCGTTTTTTCCCAGAAAAAACGCTTTTAAAGTAGGCCTTTAGCAGTGCTTTTCCTTGAAAACGTTGCCTAAAGATGCCTACAGAAAGCATAAAAGGCATTCTAAAGTAGGCATAAGAAAGCACTTTTCAAAAAAAAAAGCGCTGCTAAAGGCCTACTTTAGAAAGCGCTTTATAGGAAAAAGCGATGCCTTAGGCCTACTTTAGACAGCGCTTTTGCCTAAACAAAAAGCGTTGCTAAAACCTATACCAGCGCCACCTACGACAACGCTTTTAAAGGCCAAAAAAAGTGTCTTCGTAGGTCTTTTATGGCGTAGTGTTTGTTAGGGAAAATATCGAGGAGGGAACATTTTACACTTAAGACATACACCACATACCCACCTAAAATCTTAAGGTGATAGGTGTGTGGGTTCTCTCACTTATATAATATTTAATCTTCCCTTTTCTAATTAATCCTTTTTATAATCAATGTGAGACTTCTTCCTCACCCTTGATTCTCAATACTTCCACTCAAATGTGAGTCACAATACTCCCTATCATGTGGAAGCTCTCTCTTCCACATACACGTGTACCACTGTTGACACTCTTCAACAGAAGACCTTCTACCCACCATCTACGGCCACCTGCGAAAAGTATTTCGATACAAGTAAGTCGGTCCCTATCTCGAAATCAAAGACTCATGATACCATTATTAGGGGAATTTCGAGAAGAGAATATTTTACACTTGGGACACACTTTTTTTGTGAAAGACACACCACATATCCACCTAAAACCTTAAGGAGATAGGTGTGTGGGTTCTCTCATTTATATAGTGTTTAATCTTCCCTTTTTTAATCAATGTGAGACTTATTCCTCACACTTAATTCTCATAGATTTTATTTCTTTTTTATTTTAATAATTTTATTAAAAAATAAATTAAATATCATATTTTTTAAATTTATATCAAACTTTAAAAAAAATTATATTGATTTATACAAAATTACACAACCAAATCATGATAACATAAATAAAAACTCAAAAAATAATAAGTTTAATAGTTTTTTAAAATTGTTAAACTAACTTAATTTAATTTATGAATAAATAAAATGATGTAAAATTCTATTCGATTTCAGATAATTTACTATATACTAACTTAGATAATTTACTATATACTAACTCAGATAAAATTTAACTTAATTTTTTATTTTATTTAGATTCAGTATTATAGTTTAATTATTCATATATAAAAATTTAAATCAGATAATTTAACAGGTTAAAACTTAATTTTACCGATTTTGTTTTCAATGAATCATCATGCAGTTAATACCATATATTCATGAATGTTCTGCAATATTATTATAATTATGGGACCCAAGTATTTAATGATGATGTCTCCCAGTTGAAAAGAAGATGTGAATTAAGTTGAGGCATATGAAAAAAGAGAAATTTAGGAGCCACTTTGTGTGTGGGAGCCAAAGTTTCTCTTTTTTTGACATTATATTATTAGTAACTGGTAGTTTGCATTGACTCTAGATTGAATGAATTTCACATCACTCTTTATTTGTACCTTGTAAATTAAGGTCGCCCGCGGAATCTTTTTAGTTTTTAAAGCAATAATCGTATTTGTATTTTTTTTTTGTTGAGGCAATTATTGTTGCATGTACAAGTACTATAATACTAGACACAAGTAAAACCTAATATGCTTTACCAAAATTTGTGTTAAAATTGGGTGGTGATAGTAAATGGTGACTAACTATGTATGACAAACAAAAATCCAAAATGGTGATAGAAGTGAAAAAGTGAAAACATAAAAGAGTTTTTGAGAGAAGTATTTGTCGCCTATGACCCGACTCATGAGACAACTTGTCTAAAAGAAAGGACTCTATTGGCTTGACAAGTAGCTATTAAGGTCATGACTGGTTCATTCCAAAAAGTTCAGTCAGAATTTCAGGTCAGCTATTTGACCATATTTTGCAAACAATAATAATGATTAATTATGAATCATTCCGTTAATTCTTGTGAGTTTGCTAGCCAACAACTTCAAGTGAACTTTTCATTACTCAATTTTTAAATAGCTTGAAAAGGGAGTGTTACATTTATATCTATAACTAGATTAGAATCCGGTGTCCATTATTTTATTTTTTATTTAAATTTTAATTATAGACAATATATTTTATATTAATAAATATGATTAATTAATTTATATTTATAATATTTTATTTTAAGTTATAAATTCATGATAATCAAATAAAGTAAATATAAATGTGTTGAATTTTTGAAAAATTAATTACTTCCATTTCTTATACACAAAATTTCAAATATATTAAATTTATCTATGTGAATTTATGTAATGATATTGAGATGATTTATTAGAAATTTTTTAAAGGTATAAAAAAATTATACAAAATTTAATAGCTTAAAATATATTTTATTGAGATTATTTAAGAGAATACGCATGTTAAAATATATGAGATGATATTATATAAAAGTTTATAAATTATAGTTAATAAAAAAAGTTTATGGTATGAAACTAAATAAAAAAAAATAGACAATATAGTTTTAAATTGTATAATCATAATGAAGAAATGTAACAGACTTTAAATTTTCTTTTAATTTGCAATATATTTTTGAAAATAAAAAAAGATATGATATATATTATATATATTTTGGAAGAAATTTATATTTTAAATGAAATATATATATAAATTTTTTATAAATTAAAGTCTATTGTGATCATATTAACTATATATGATAATATTATAATAAAAAATTTGGTTTTATATTTATTACTACAGATAAGTATTTGTAATTAGATATAATTCATGTTTTTTTATATATTTAATTTATTAGTAATGTTGATATTTTTAAAATTAAGATATTTACTATTGATATTATTAAATTTTATAATAGTTATATATTTAAGTATTTTTCAAAATAATTAAAAAGATATTTTTCCATCTTTCAATAATTTTATCTCATACATAAATGAATTAATTGTCCAACTAATGTGTTTTTCAAAATGTGAAATAAATTTACTATTATAATTATTAAAGATGATGTATGTAATTGACAAGTTATAAGTGGATTATTTTATGTTTTTTCTTAGATAAATTCTTATAATTAGAAATAGTCTTTACCTTTTTTTATTTTAAAATATCGGTTAATTAGTAATGTTTATAGTTTATAACTTAAAATATTTATTTAATTTTCTTTTATATATTAAATTTATTAATAATGTTGATAGTGTCAAAATTAAGACATATATTATTAATATTTATAACAATTTTATAATTTATTTTTTTATAAAATAATTCAAAAATTATTTTTTCACCTTTTAATTAATTTTATCACATACTAAAATAAATTAGTTGTTGAATGATGGTATTTTCAATTCTAACATAAATGTTTTGATAAAATTATTAAGAATTATGGAAATAATTGAGGTGTAAGTAAAGTATTTTATGTTTTTAAATAAATAAATTTTATAATTAGTCATAGTCTATATTTTTTTCTTCGTAAATATTCATCTAATTAGTAATGTTTATACTTTATACTACATAACTTTAAAAAAAATGTCGTTATAAATTTTTGCAAGAAAGTTAAATATTTTTTATCATAATTTTCGTTAGCCATCATATGTTTTTATTTGATTTTTGAATTGTGTCATCAGTTTATATTTGTGCTAATCCTTTTATTTAACAAAATTTTATTATTATTATTATTATTATTATTATTATTATTATTATTATTATTATTATTATTATTAAGGTATTAAAAAAATGCAATAGATTATAGACAAATATGAGAATCTTGAGTGATATAATTATAATATAATAAAAATTACTAAAATTAAATTAAAAATTTAAGGAGAAAAAATTATATTTAATTATGATTAATTCTTATGAGAATAGATATTAATAAAATTGTTGTAACATTTTTTTAGAATAAAAGTTGAAGTGATACGAGCAATTGTGAAATTTTGTTGCTAGATTAAATTTTAAGAGTGACACATAGAATTTTAATTGACGTGACAATTTATAATTATATGGCATATGATATGTCGTTACATAGTTTGTGGCTTTAGATTTAATATATTACTAAATAAAGACCCGCGCGAATGTGAGATGAATTTTTTGAAGTAGTATTATCAATTTAAAATTTGGATTTGTTTACTATAAAATAATTGAAATTGATTCATAGATAGACTCTAGACATCTAGGCATGTCAACGGGACAGAGAATGGTCGGAGGATGCTTTCCCGCTTCCTGCCCCGCCCCCAAATTTATTCCCTATCCTCATCCTCAATCTCCGCCACGGGGGAATATTTTCCTCCATCCTCATCCCCACAGATCCCCGCGGAGATCCACGATGATTGAATCCTAAGAAACTATCTATGACACATATTACTAGTATTTTGTTATTTTTACTTTTTTTAAAACACATATTTTGCATATTTCATTTTTAAAAAAATAAAAATACATCTTGCATCAATAACAAAAAAGAAAAAGAAAAGAAAAAGCACATGTTGTTGCTAATATTTTTCTGTAAAAAAAACTTATTAATATAACGTGTTGCTACCATGCTTCCGCCAATTTACAACCACAATGCGGTTGTCATCCAGCGTAATTGGTTGATTATGTGTGGATGTGGAAAATCCATAACTACTAATTTATTAATTGAATGAAAAACATATACTAATGAAAGTAAAGTGAACTTGAAGAGTAATTACCATAAGTGCAATGAACAAAGAAGAGTGTTTATTGTGATGATGATGTGATTAAAAGAGATGATGAATAGAGGCGACAAAGATAATTGAGAAAAGAAAATGAAGAGGCAATGTGTACATACTACGTATTGGGTGAACTTTTCTAGAATCGAGTACTTAGATAGTGAAATAATATTATACAGTAAAACATAAAAATAAAATGATCCACTAAACTGACTCATCATTTTCTAATACATTAATATTTTTATGTAAAATTATATAAGATATAAAAAATTAAAAGTTAAATAATAAGTTCAGATTCGGGGAGTCCACAAGGCGGATGGTACTTTCCCATTCCCCGCCCCAAAGTATCATCGGGGGAACTTTTGCCTCCATCCCCATCAATTCAGAGGAAAAAATCTCCAACTTCGATGCTCCGAACAGATAATCCCCACAAAGATCTTCATTAACAAATGTAAATTGACATCCCTATAGACATCGGAGCTAAGATGAATTTTTTGAAATAGTATTATAAATGTAGATTTTGAATTTGTTTATTATAAAGCATATTCATAGATAGACTCTTTCAAGTGGACAATGATTTAGGTATATTCAAATAGTTTGTAAGTCAATTTTCATATATGATAATTATTTTTTTTGAATGATTTGAAAGAAAATAAAATTTTAATTTAGTGCTTAGATTCACAAATATTTGTCTTTGTGAGAACTTGAACTTGTGATTTCAGATAGAGAATAAATATTTCATTTTTGTTTTTGTAAGGAGTTAAACTCGTCACATCTAATAGAGAATAATTATTGCATTTGACCTTTTGAAAATTAGTTTGGAGATGTGCCACTGTAATATCTCATTTAATTATTTATGACTTAAAGAAATAAGATTAAGAGTAGTAGAAGTAACCAAATTGGTTAGAATTGAAGTAAAGGGCATGATGGTCATTGTTACATAGTTGAAGGGCCTTTTTGGTATTAACCACTCCTCATTGTTCCTAAAATAAATTCAGAAATTAGAAGAGAGAAAAAAGAAGGAAAGGAACCGTGAAAAGGAAAGGAAGAAGAAGGAAGAGCTCCAAGTCCAAACCCTCATCTCCTCTTGCATGTAACTCAAGATCAACCACCATCACCCTCTTTTCTTCTGATTTTCGCAGTCATTGTCATCTCTATCACAAGGTGAGTCTCTTAGATAGAGACTTGGGGAATGGGGTTTTTAAAAAATACTTTGGGCTTTTTGGGATTTGGGAGAAATTATGATTGCATGTATGATTTTGATGTCAATTACTGCCCTATATTCTCGTTTCCGATGTTCTGATATTGTGGGTGGTTGTTTGGAAATGAGCAATTAGGGTTTGGGTCCCCAAAACATAATTGGTTATGTTCTGATTTTTCTGCAGAACATAAATCGCGCTCAGCGGTCGGGGCCGCGCGTATCACGTCCTACTGTAAGTTAAAAAATCCAATTCGCAGGATCCCGCCAAGCGGCCGACCCGCCAAAGGCGTAACCGCATTATTTTCCCCAAAGTGCAGAATGGTTCCAAGCTTTGGAACTATTTGCCTATATTATTCCTTGTTAATGTCATGCGTAGTTGAGTGATAAATAGGTGGAAAAGTACAACCAAAAAGGATTTGTTCGGTTCGATAGTATTTAGTAAATGCTAAAGTTTTCCATGATATGGATATGTGTTTTATCCCAACTATGTACGATATAATGATTCGTGTATGAATTGTGGTTCAATGTGTTAATTTGACATCCATAATGGTTGTAAACCTTGATTTCCCGTCCTTCTGGTTGAACGTTCGGATATATTGATTGTGTGACTTTGGTGTGATGGTTCTTGCCTAACAAGTTACGTGCGTGTGCACTCTTTCCCGTCGTGGAGCGAATGATGGACTTGGTTGGCTTGGAGTGATTGTGATTATGCTTGAATCGGAGTAGGACCATACTATTGGGTCGTAAAGCCTGTTTTTACCTATCGGCTATTGTATGCCTTGATTCTAATACACATGAGCTTCCAAAGGCGATATGCATGTGGGGTCTGGAGGCGTTTTCCACTTGAGACTCATCAATATACTTGGTATTGGTAAGTGTGTGACGCCAAGTAGGCAATGTCACTAGGCTTTCGCCCGGTAGGTGGTACGTTCGAGATGGCGTGTTTGCACTTGTGTGGTTGAGGCCCATCTTACTGGCGTTTGACAGAGGCGGGGTCGTGACGCCACATAGGCAGGGTCATGGCTGAACTTGTCGTAGATGTACTCCATTTAGGAAAAATTTGTTGTCTAACAGTTTTCCTGTGCAAGTCTCGAGACGAATAGGTACACGCGACTCACCGAGGGTGTTGTTTTGGTAGCCCAGATAGATAGGTATAACTCCTGGATTTCTCACATATGGATGTGGGTATGCATATTGTGTTTTGATGCTTTTGTGTTATCACTACATTGGGTACTCATGAGACTTCTAGTGGTGGTGTTATCCCTTGTATGTACTTGTAGTGAGCCGTGAGGCGAGCCCCAGATTCTAGGTGAATCCGTTTTTGATGCATGCACCTTGTAGAACCGAGCAAACCCCTATGATAGGGAGGCTCACTGAGATTTAGTAATCTCACCCCATTCCAATTATTATTTTTTCAGGTTCTTCGAGACAGGACAAAGGCAAGGGTAAGATGGCGTAGTCTTGCAGTGGTGTTTCGTTGGCGATATTCTACCTCTTTGTATCTTTCCTTTATGTACTCTTCTGGATGATGTATTAGTACTATTTGAGACTTGTACCCTTTTTGGCCATAATAGTTTTGGCGTTGTTGTAATTGTATTAATACTTATCATTTCTGCTGCCTATGTATGACTATTTTATGTACCATTTAATGCCAAATACCTTTATCCTATGCAGTGTATGTATGGGGTGTTACAGTTGGTATCAGAGCAGGTCGATTCTCGACTTTGCCATGAAACATCATAACTCAGCACGATTTTGTCTCATATGCGTAGTTGTCTGCATGATTCCTTATGTTCTATGTGTGGCATTGAGCCTGATCAACTTGATTCTATGTGTAGGACAAACAGGAAGATGGCTGATAGACGTAGAAGACCCGAAAGACCCAAAACTAGGCCCATTGAACCAGATATTCCTACTGCTGCTGGTGATGCAAATGTGCCTGATGCAAATGTGCCCTAGATGCAGTAAATGCAACAACAGAATCAAATGATGATGCAAATGATACAAGCCATGCAAGGGCAACAACAACAACAACCATCTACTCCTTCTCATATTCCTCAAGCTCCTGTAGGACCTGATTTTTGTGCCTTTTTCAGGATGAACCCTCCAGAATTCACGGGTGGCTTAGAACATGTTGTAACTCATGATTGGCTCTATGGCATGGAGCGAGTGTTCCAAGCTATTCAGTGCACAGAGGAAGATAAGGTGATGTTTACTACCCAAAATTTGAAGGGTCCGACTAGAAGATGGTGGGATACTGCATCTACCTACTTTACCTCCCAGACCATTCCAAAAGATTGGCAACACTTCAAGACCGATTTTCTGGAAAATATTTCCCCAACAACATTTATGCTTAGAAAGAGCATGAATTCTAACTCTTTAAGCAAGGCAACCTATCTATTTCTGAATATGCTGAGAAATTTAAAGACATGGCTGCCTAGTCCCGTCAAGTTGTCTATGCACCTGATGAAATGTGGAAGATTGACCAGTTCTTATTTGGCTTAAATGCTTACATTGCTCATAGTGTGTCCCAAAGAGAATTTACCATTTATGGAGAATGCTTGAGGCAATGTTATGTAGCTGAGAATAGTTTGAAAAGGGTTAAGGAAGAGAGGGAGAAAAATAGACCATTGAGGAAGGAGCAAGAAAGATCTAGGCAACAGTTAAGGCCCCGCAACTCTCCTCCGGTGGGGAAGCAATCCTTTGGTGGTCGTGCAACTCAACCTCCCTGGTGCAATAAGTGCAACAGTAAGCACCATGGTGACTGCAAGCTTAATTCGGTGCAGTATTTCAAGTGTGGACGAACGAGACATTTCCAGAGTCGCTGCCCTATGCAAGATACTCCTCTGAAGACTACATGTCGTGTTTATACCTTTGATGCTCGAAAGGCTCAAGGAAACACAAATCTTGTTGCTGGTACGTGTTATGTTAACAGCCAACCTTTATTTGTTCTTGTAGATTATGGAGCGACACATTTCTTTATTTTTAATTCTTGTGTACGTCGGCTCGGTTTCGAGGCTACTACTCTTTCTAACCCTATGATGATTTCGTCTTCTACGAATGATGTAGTAGAATCTTTGAAAGTCTATAAAAATTGTTTTGTCACCTTAAATGACCGAAACTTATTGATTGATCTTATTTTCCAACCTCTCAAGAAGATCAATGTGGTATTGGGTATGGACTGGTTATCAGCTAACTTAGTGTACATTGGTTGTAAAGAGAAGACTATTTTTATTCCAGCTGAGGAAACTACTCCTGTAGATGCTATTTGGAATCTGATTGAAGGTACAATTAACTTGATAAATTGCCTTTATATTCAGGAGAAGTCTTTTCTTTTGGCTCTTACTGCGGATCTCGAAAGTAAGAAGAGTGTATCAGATATTCCTATTGTGTGCGAATTTCCTGATGTGTTTCCTGAGGATGTCACTTCTCTTCCTCCAGAGAGGGAAGTTAAATTCTCTATTGACCTTGTTCCTGGAATAACCCTAGTTTCTATCACTCCGTACCGAATGTCTCATGCAGAGTTGAGAGAATTAAAGAGTTAGTTGGAAGAGTTATTGGCCAAGCACTTTGTTCGACCTAGTGTTTCTCCATGGGGTGCTCCTGTCTTATTGGTCAAGAAGAAGGATGGTAGCATGCGATTGTGTAGTGATTATTGTCAGTTGAATAAAGTAACCATAAAGAACAAGTATCCTTTGCCATGGATTAACGACCTCCTGGATCATTTGAATGGAGCCTGTGTGTTCTCGAAGATTGACCTCAGGTCAGGGTATCATCAAATTCCGGTCAAGAGTTCGGATGTGTCGAAGACTGCGTTTAGGACACGATATGGCCATTATGAATTTTTGGTTATGCCGTTTGGGGTGACCAATGCTCCTGTTGTCTTTATGGAATATATGAACCGTGTGTTCCAACCATATCTAGATCGTTTCATAGTAATATTTATAGATGACATTTTTATCTATTCTCGGACAGTGGAAGAACATGCGGAGCATTTGAGGAATGTATTGTCGGTTCTTCGTGAGAAACAATTGTTTGCAAAACTTAGTAAGTGTGAGTTTTGGATGTCTGAAGTGAAATTCCTTGGACATGTTATTTCCAATGGTAGTGTGGTCGTGGATCCATCTAAGGTGGAATCTGTGATAAATTAGGAGCGACCCAAGAATACGACTGAAGTCCGAAGTGTCCTTGGTTTGGTGGGTTACTATCGGAGGTTCATAATGGGATTTTCCAAATTGGTGTTACCTATGACAAGGCTTACAAGAAAAGAAGTTTCCTTTGATTGGGATTCAAATTGTGAGTGGAGTTTTTAGAAATTGAAAAAGAGATTAACTACCGCTCCAGTATTAATAATTCCAGATCCAGAGAAGTTCTGTAACACCCCATTTCTACCCAACGTTTATTATAAAATCAGAGTGCGGAAATTTTAAACTAAAAACATGGGATGCCACATTTCAACATTAACAACACAAACAGATAAGATACATAACACTTTTTAATTCGAAGGATCTCATAACAACTTGCAATGACTTTCAACAAAATACTTTTTATTACTACGCAACGGAATTCATAGTTATACAACTTCACATATTTTACTAATAACAACTAGAAACATCTTGTTCGACTTTCAACATACTTAACATCCTTTTATTCCACAACATCACTTAGGATTCAACAAATTATACTAATAATAACTAGAGTCAACAATATAAACAACATAGACTAAACGTCCCCCCGAGTGTTACGTATCAGAGCAAAGACACCGACTTGGACCAACATCAACTAATTCTTCCATTCTGACACCGCACGTTACCAATATAAAGGTAACGGCCAACAAAATAGAAAGGGTGAGATATCGAATAATATAAGCGAAAGTACGATAATTCATATGCTTAGGTAAAGGAACATACAATAATTACTACTTAAATCAATAACATATGATATCTACCAAACAACATAAAGTCAACAACATATAATATCCACCAAACAACATAAAATCAACAACATATAACAATAACAACTTATAACAACAACTTATAATATTAACATCTTATAATAACAATAATTCACAACAATAACAACTTATAATAACAACAACTTATAACAACAACTTATAATAATAACATCTTATAACAACAACGATTCACAACTTATAGCAACAACAACTTATAATAATAACAACATCTTATAGATACAACACAACGACAATCAACAAATAATAACAACAACTTTAACACGCGACTCAATATGCGACACAACTATGCAAATGCATGTGGATCCATCGGAGTAAAACTCCCAACTTAAAAATCATGCCAGGTTATCGAGGCATTTAACAAGGCATAAGCCTTCAACTTTCAACTTGTGCCAATCTAGGCCAACGTGGGTGAGCATAGCTCCAACATAAAAATTGCCAATCCAGGCCAACTTAATAATGCAATGTATGCCATGAGACCTCAACTTAAACAACAAATACTCAACCATGCAACAACAACAACATCATACAACAACAACTTAAAATATGCATCAATGGCATCAACTTAGATCAACACTGGTCATTTCGACCTACAACTCAAACATGTCCATACATTGGGACGATTCAACTTAATCAGCATTGGTCACAAGAATGACAACTTCAAAACAACTTAACAACGTTGGTCATAAGACCTTCAACTTAATCAACGCATCATCAACAACAATTTATAACAACAGCAACTTAATCATGCATTAACTGCATCAACTTAATCAACACGATCAACTTGGACTTCAACAACAATTAACAACTTTTACAACCACACTACTTATAATAAGCATAATCAACTTCAACAATAATTAACAACTTCAACAACCATGCAACTTATAATTTAACGCAATCAACTTCAACAACAATTAACTACAGCAACACAATGCAATTCATAATTTAATCCAATCCACTCCATTCTTCGACTTTGGCCATTTGAGCCTACGACACTTAGACCATCTAATTTGGACATAAACGACATCATCCCGACAGTGTCGGCAATTCAGCAACTAACACGAGTTAAGACGAAATAACACTGTTTTAATTAACTACCCGTATACCCGAACTATCCCATAAAATTTCGTCCAATTCCGACAAACTAAATTCTCCGCTTAATTCGTCTGACAGTGTTATTCTCTGCACTATTTTCAGTTTTCTGCAACCTTACTAATTAGTTCTATTTATCCTACTAATTAATTATGACAGTGTTAATATTAATTCTGCATTTCCAGGGATCATTCTCCTAATTAATCATTCCTGCCCATTATCACTTGTTACTACAAATTTTGGTTCTGGTATAATTTTCTGCTACTGCTAATTTAATTCTGGTATAATTTTTCTGCTAAATCCACTTTCACCCAAAGGCAATGTTTCACTTCTGCTAAACTATCAGTTATTATAATTTTCTCTCTTAATTACATGTGACCTGCAAGCTACAAACAGCAAAACATCATGGTTGAGGGCCCCATCCCCTATGCTGAGACGAATGCCCACTCCCCAAAAGCAAAGGAGACGGACGCCTCCTCCTACAGGACGGTCGCCTCTCCCTGTTCAACCCCCTGGAGGCGGACGCCTCCCTTCCCTTGCACCAGCAGGGACGGTCGTCTCCTCATGGTCTTCATCAATCCAAAAATTCCCTTCTTTTTCCACAGCCACGCGTAATGTTTCGATCGAGACAGCACAACATTATATGCATTACCAACAACACAATTACCTCATAATTCAACACAAAATATTATAATTCAATTCAACATATAAAATTATCAATTAATTACGATTAGCGTAATATCGTAGCTAAACTCTACATACGAACCATCCTACAATCGATTATAAACCCGAATCCCACCCTTACCTGTGGATTGACGGAACTCTGAAATTGATCGAATAACGGAACTCTCGACGGCAACGATCCTCTTAGCATCTTTGTTTCCAACTTCTTCCTTTCTCTCTTTTGCTAGCTATGGTTTGGCTAGGTCTTCTTTTTGTTTTGCAAGCAATATTTTTCTCCTTATTTCACTAGGTTAATTCAATATATAGTAGCTCCAAATAAATTTGATTTATTAAATAATATTCTCCAAAAATACTAATTCTCTCTTATAATTAATATAATACATTTAACTCATTAATTCCAAATAATAGAATAATTCTAGTATTATTTTTATTCTAACTATTAGCCTTATATTTCTCCTTTTATATCTATTTTTATTTAAACCTAATTCCTTCTCTTATAATTAGATCCAACTAATAATATTATTATAATAATAATAAAATAGTAATAATAATAATATTTCTATTATTTCTACTTAACTTAATTTTCACACCTCTTTCTATACTTCTAACACCAAATAAATAACTCTATTAATTCCACACTTATTTCTAATATTATTTTCAATAATATTCTACCACAAAATTAATTCATCACTAATTATTCTAGTTAATTAATCTCTACTCATAATAAGAATTCTCCGACTAAACTGATTATTTCACTTAAATAAACTAGTCCAATAAATAAATACTATTATTCTTAATATTAATCCTCCAATTACACCAACCAAATGATCCGGCTTAAACTTAATAATCCAAATATGTCTCTTAAATAATGCCGATAAATCCAATTACTTCGATTAATTCTCAAACTTCGTCTAATTCCAATAATTAAATCTTTTAATAATTTAATTAACTAATTAATTAAATTCGGGGCGTTACAACTCTCCCCCACTTAGAATATTTTCGTTTGAGTTTTGAAGAGGAGAATGCCTTTGAGTTTTGAAGAACGTGATCATGTGTACTTGAAAGTGACTCTGAGGCTTAGATTGAAAGGACCGTTTAAAGTTCGGAAGCTCAGTCCGAGGTATGTGGGACCATATCAGATCATGAGACAGGTAGGTGAGGTTTCATATCAATTAGCATTGCCTCCGTCACTATTCGGACTGCATGACATTTTCCATGTATCTTAACTTCGGAAGTTCATTCCGGATTCGTTCCATCATATCCTTCCAGATGATATTGAAATAGAACCTGATCTTTCTTTCCAACCACAACCTGTTCGTGTTTTGGAATATGCCAGCAAGTCCTTGAGGAACAAGGAAATACCCCTTGTGAAGGTGTTATGGGAGGAATCTCGCCCGGAAGAAGCTACTTGGGAGCTTTAAGCGGAGATGCGAGAATCGTATCCTCACCTATTCAGGTAAGTTTTCGAATTTGAGGAAAAATTCTTATTTAAGGGGGGGGGGGAATGTAATATCTCATTTAATTATTTATGACTTAAAGAAATAAGATTAAGAGTAGTATAAGTAACCAAATTGGTTAGAATTGAACTAAAGGGCATGATGTTTATTGTTACATAGTTGAAGGGCCTTTTTGGTATTAACCACTCCTCATTGTTCCTAAAATAATATCAGAAATTAGAAGAAAGAAAGAAGAAGGAAAGGAACCGTGAAAAGGAAAGGAAGAAGAAGGAAGAGCTCCAAGTCCAAACCCTCATCTCCTCTTGTATACAACTCAAGATCAGCCACCATCGCCCTCTTTGCTTCTGATTTTCGCAGCCATTGTCATCTCTATCACAAGGTGAGTCTCTTAGATAGAGATTTAGGGAAATGAGGTTTTTGAAAAATACTTTGGGGTTTGAGGGAAATTATGATTTGCATGTATGATTTTGATGTCAATTACTGCCCTATATTCTCATTTCCGGTGTTCTGATATTGTGGGTGGTTGTTTAGAAGTGAGCAATTGGGGTTTGGGTCCCCGCATGTAACCGGTTGCATTCTAATTTTTCTCACGCGCACCATCGGGTCCACGCGTAGCGCCCTATTGTAAGTTGAAAAATTCAATTCGTAGGATCCCGCTCAGCAGCGTGACCCCACTTAATGCGCCCTCCTGGGCAGAACCAGATTATTTTCCCCAAAGTGTAGAATGATTCCAAGCTTTGGAACTATTTGCCTATATTATTCCTTGTCAATGCCATGCGTAGTTGAGTGATAAAGAGGTGGCAAAGTACAACCAAAAAGATTTGTTCGGTTCAATAGTATTTAGTAAATGCTAAAGTTTTCCATGATATGAATGTGTGTTCTATCCCAACTATGTACGATATAATGATTCATGTATGAATTATGGTTCAATGTGTTAATTTGACATCCATGATGGTTGTTAACCTTGATTTCCCGTCGTTCTGGTTGAACGTTCAGATGTATTGATTGTGTGACTTTGGTGTGATGGTTCTTGCCCAACAAGTTATGTGCGTGTGCACTCTTTCCCGTTGTGGAGCGGATGGTGGACTTGGTTGGCTTAAACTGATTGTGATTATGCTTGAATTGGAGTAGAACCATACTATCGGGTCGTAAAGCCTATTTTTACCTATCGGCTATTGTATGCCTTGATTGTCGGTTATTTATATGCCTTGATTCTTTTACACCTGATTTGCCAAAGATGATGTGCATGTGGGTTCTGGAGGCGTTTCCTACTTGAGACTCATCAGTATTCTTGGTATTGGTAAGTGGGTGACGCCACGTAGGCTATGTCACCAGATTACTTACCATCTAGTGACGCCAAGTAGGCAATGTCACTAGGCTTTCGCCCGATGGGCGTGTACGTTTGAGATGACGTGTTTGCACTTGTGTGGTTAGGGCCCATCTTACTGGAATTTGACGGAGGCGGGGTCGTGATTCCACATAGGCAGGGTCATGGCTGAACTTGTTGCGGATGTACTCCATTTAGGACAGATCCGTTGTCTAGCAACTTGCCTGTGCAAGTCTCTTGACGAATAGGTACACACAACTCACCGAGGGTGTTGTTTTGGTAGCCCGGATAAATAGGTATAACTCCTGGATTCCTCACATATAGAGGTGGGTCTGCATATTGTGTTTTGATGCTTTTGTGTTATCACTATATTGGGTAGTCATGGGACTTCCAGTGGTGGTGTTATCCCTTGTATGTACTTGTATCGAGCCGTGAGGCGAGCCCCGGATTCTAGGTGAATCCGTTTTTGATGCATGCAACTTGTAGAACCGAGTGAACCCCTAAGATAGGGAGGCTCACTGAGATTTAGTAATCTCACCCCATTAAAATCATTATTTTTCAGGTTCTTCGAGACAAGACAAAGGTAAGGGTAAGATGGCTTAGTCTTGCAGTGTTGTTTCGTTGGCGATATTCTACCTCTTTTGTTTCTTTCGTTTATGTACTCTTCTGGATGATGTATTAGTAATATTTGAGACTTGTACCCTTTTTGGCCATAACAGTTTCGACATTGTTGTAATTGTATTAATACTTATCATTTCCGCTGCTTATGTATGACTGTTTTATGTACCATTTAATGCCAAATACGTATATCCTAGGCAATCTATGTATGGGGTGTTACAGCCACATAGGGTAATGGATATGACACAAATTAATTAGAAAAATTAGTATGTGTCATGATATAGCATAGGTTTGGTTTGATTGCATAAATTGAAGAAGCATGGTGAAAAGTCACGGTAGCATAGAAGCTACAAAGTGTAGCTTATGTTTTTCACGGTAAATTGATACCAATCGTGCGGTGGCGATGAACTAAAGTTGTTCCAAACACACGCATAATCCGCTGCTTAGATTTAATATATTATATAGATATAGATATAGATTTCATTAGAGTGTCCACAAACTTTCCAAATTGTTTCTCTTATTTGGCATACTAGATTCTTTAAAGAAAGAGATATGATGGTCTTTATTGCATAAATCTTCTTGTTTAGCTAGTATGTGTATGATGCGCAAAATATTGTAGTAAGGATTTCTAAAGTAAAATTTTAAATTTTATTATATAGAACTATAATAAAAAATATTGTAGTGAGAATTTATATAATTTTTTTAATGATGTATGGATAATTGATACATTGACCGTCATATGTATTATATGATATGCAATACTTTTATATTTTAGTTGTTAAATTTAGAAATTGTTAAAGTAAAACTTTAAATTTTATTGAATTGAACTATAGAATAATTGATACACCGACCGGTATATAACTATTTTAGTTTCATAAAAAAATAATTGTAAGACAAATATAACTAATATTCTTGAAAATATGAGTACATTTTTGTCTTTTTCGGGATTCGAACTCATGATCTTTCATAAAAATAAGCATGTGTTATTTTGGTTTTGAAAAGAGAAGACGAGTTTTGAAGGGTGCCACATATGAATTTTGATGATGTGACAAATATTGAGTATGTGACATATGACGTATCGTGAAATTATGCCTAACTTCAGTTTTAATAATAAGTTCAGAGTCGGGGAATTCATGGGGCGGATGGTACTCTCCCATTCCCCGCCCTAAAGTATCATCGGGAGAACTTTTACCTCCATCCCTATCCACGCAGAGGAAAAAATCTCCAACTTCGGTGCTCCGAACATATAATTCCCGCTATGATCCCCCTTAACAGATGTAAATTGACATCCCTGTAGACATCGGAGCTAAGATGAATTTTTTTGAAATAGTATTATAAATGTAGAATTTGAATTTTTTTATTATAAAGTATATTCATAGATAAACTCTATCAAGTGGACAATGATTTAGGTATATTCAAATAGTTTGTAACTCAATTTTCATATATTATAATAGTTTTTTTTGAATGATATGAAATAAAATAAAATTTTAATTTAGTGTTTAGATTCACAAATATTTGTCTTTGTGAGAAGTTGAACTTGTGATTTCCGATAGAGAATAAATATTTCATTTTTGTTTTGTTTTTGTAAGGAGTTCTCATGACATCTAATAGAGAATAATTATTACATTTGACCTTTTGCAAATAAGTTTGGAGATGTGCCACATAGGGCAATGGATGTGACACAAACGAATTAGAAAAATTAGTATGTGTCATCATACATCATATGTTTGGTTTGATTGCATAAATTGAAGAAGCGTGGTGAAAAGTCACGGTAGCATAGAAGCTACAAAGTGCAGCTTATGTTTTTCACGGTAAATTGATATCCAAACGTGTGGTGGCGGTGAACTAAAGTTGTTCCAAACACACGCATAATCTGCTACTTAGATTTAATATATTATATAAATATAGATATAGATTTCATTAGAATATCCACAAACTTTTCAAATTATTTCTCTTATTTGTCATTCTAGATTCTTTGAAGAAAGAGTTATGGTGGTATTTATTGCACAAATCTTCTTATTTAGCTATTATTTGATGCGCAAAATATTGTAGTGAAGATTTCTAAAGTAAAATTTTAAATTTTATTATATATAACTATAGTAAAAAATATTATACTGAGAATTTATATAATCTATCATATAAGAAAACTCAACATTTTTTCACCCAACAACAGATCTATTGCGAATTGAAATTACTTCATTTTTTTTGTGAGGTGATTAATCGAATAGCACCAATAGTTTCCTTAGACATTGTGAGTTGAAATTCATGAACTATGATAATACTTTTTTATGATACCATAATTCATACTTAGAAAAGTTCAGTGTCTATGTGAAGGGATAAGAGGTTAGTGTCTATGTGAAGGACATAAGTTCGGCTTCTTTTTTTTTTTCTAGAGTTGTTTTATGTTTAGTGTATGGTGTTATATACAGAAGTTTTCCTAATTACTTGAGGTTGCAAAAGTTTAATTCTTTGATAGGTAAATTTACTTATGAGACCAATCTTAGTGTTTGGTGTCATGATAACACATAAATGTATCGTATATTTAGCTTGATTTACTTAAGTTATTTCCTTTTTTTTCTTCTTAATTTAATTGCTTTGAATTGTTATTACGCTGGTATTTGTTTATTTTGCAGATATTTAATTAAATGAAGAATTTGTGAGAAAAGAAGATAAAGGGGTGTAAAAAAAGAACAAAAAGAACCAAAAATAAGAAGACAAATGAAATTCAGCTCAAGAGTACGTGGCCCAATTTCCTGACGCGATCGTCCTCAAGCCTAGAGTGCCTGAGGCGACCGTCCCCATCCCTGCATTTTAAGGAGGCGCCTGCCTCCAAGCTAAGGGTGACCCTACTCAATTGAGACGCACATCTGAAAGACTTTTTCTTCTTTCCTCTTTTGCCACGTCATCCACTAAGGAGACCGTCTCCATAATTTTCCTTTGTTTTCGCCCACGACAAATGCAACCCCACTCTCTCCATGATTTTCCCAACTTCTCCAACCATGATATCCACTATCTCCATTTCTTCTCTCATGATAACTTCCACAATTTCTCATTATATAAAGGAGTGAGCATTCATTTTAGAGGGATCCAAGTTTGTGCGCGGAAGCGCTGTTCATAGTTTTAGGCAAAAATCATATTTGTAAAAGTGGTAGTTTCTCACATCAGGGAACTACCACACCATTAGTTTTAGGCCTACGATCTATGTACTCTTGGATCACAATCTTGCCATCATAATAGAAGTTTATTTCAAGTTCTTCATTTCTCGCATTTCCAGGTTCTTTATTGTATTGCTATTATTATTATTATTATTATTATTATTACGATTATTATTATTATTATTGTTGTTATTGTTATTATTATCATTTATTGCTGTTAATTTAATTATCATGTTGCTCTTAATTTCAATCTTCATGTTTAGTTTGTTTAAGCTAAATTCTATGTTTGGCTAAATCGTTTAGATATTGGTATGCAAACTAATCAAACTGAATGGATCCGAAATAAACTGGCCTAATATTAATTTTGTTAAAAATACCTTTTCTGGTTTTAGTATCTAATTGAATTTATTAGAAGGTTAGGAAATCAACAGAGCGAAAGTTTGAGATTAAATAAACTAGGCTAAGGTTAGAAACCAACAGAGCGAGAGTTTGAGGTTTAAAACCGAATAGTGGATATTAGGCATTTATTTAAAGAAAGCGGAAGCGTTTTAAAATGAATTAAATCTTATTTATTTTTAAAAAGTGTTTTTAAGTTCTGCGGGATAGCGAGAGCATACGTTAGGACTTAAGCGCATAATCTGATTCAATAGAGCGAGAGTTTGAGATAGGATTTTTAAATAAATATTGTTTGCTGAAAAAGATTTTTATCACTTAAGAACCAGGCCAGTAGAACTTCGGATTTCCCAAGTTTGACGAATTACATACCGATATCCGTTTAATTAATATTTTTATCTAGATTTAAGTAACTTCTCTTTAATCATCATCCCAAAAGAATTATTGGCCTTAGCTATATATAGTAACTTAGGGTAACAGTAGATCAATTTATAGTCCCTGTGGATTCGATATCTTTTAAAACTACGCGATAGGACTGTGCACTTGCAGTCTCCCGATTTATAGACGATAAAGTCGCGATCAAGTTTTTGGCGCCGTTGCCGGAGACTATTTAGGTCGATATTGTAACTCTGGTGTTACACCGTATAGACTAAGGCACTTTTACTGTGTTTACTATGTATCACCCAAATTTTTTCTACACCCATTATCAGTATTTTGAGGAAGCACAAGAATCCCATAAGTCCGACCTCGAAATACTGATGGAAGATTTCAATGCTTCACAAACTCACTCTTACCCAAATTACCTCCACAACTACCAATTCCAATATTTTGAGGAGCCACAAGAAACTTATAATTCCAACCAAACTTATCCTCAACCCAATTTCCTCTACAATTGCCACGCCCAATATTTGGAGGAATCACCAGAACCATATAAATCCGACCTCGAAATATTAATGGAAAATTTTAATGAAACATCCAGGATGATAGAACGCTTTGGGGAAACACAAAAGGAGACTCTAACTCACTTTCAAGAATCAGAAGAATCGCAAGATCTCAACTTTGAAACATCAATGGAGGATTCCGATGAGATGCTAACTAACTCTAGGTTAGAGTCTATGATTGAGCACCTTGTGGAGACACAAATTGTCCAGAATGAAGAGTTAAGAGAACAAAGTCTTCAAAACAATGAAACCCTTAGGCAACTGACCATTGTGGTTGAGTCCCTCACGACTCACAACATGGCCCTAGAGACTCAAATCTCCAAGCTTGAACAAAACCTTCTAGGACCCTTCCCCAAGGAGGATGTGGATGTTGAAACAACCATTAGCGAAAAACAATTTGAAAATCCTGAGAGTGATAATGAGGTTGAGGAGAGTGATATTGTGGCCGAGGAGAGTTCTGACGAGAAAAGAGTAGAGGTTGAGAAAAATCCACCAACACCATTCGAAAGGGAGGTTGTAAAAGAGGTAGAGAAGGAAGCACATATTGTCATTTCAAATCACTACACCCCACTGATTCCTTTCCCGAAAAGTTTTATGGAAGCTCAGGTAGACTCCCAATCTAAACCGTATGTCTAGGTATTGAAAAATATTCACACCAATGCACCACTGTTTGAAGTCTTGCCTAAAAAGAGAAAATTAGAGGACCATGAAATTAGGGATATAATTACTGTTAAGAGGGTAAGGTTAACCTTTGAGGTGGTGGATGAAACCACTAAGCCCAAACTTGAAAAGTTGATACTTAGGATAGATCTAGAACCACCACCACGAGTTCAAAAGAATGAACCACCCCACAGAAGAACGAAAATAAAAGGTGAGGGATATGTGAGATGGCTTGATAAATGGCCATGAAAAACGAATATCGCTAAAAGTTCAACTGAGGAGTGAATATTTAGTTTCCACTTCCCTTTTTCATCTTTTATCAATACATTGAGGACAATGTACGATTTAAGTATGGGGGAGGAAGTATTTCCGTTTTCCTAGTAATTTTATATTTTCTTTGTAATTTCCCTTCTAGTTATTTCCCTTCAATAAAATTTTTGTCTTCATCAAATTATTTATGCAACATTTGTGTTGTTTTTTCGATTCCCCTATTTTAGTGAGCCCCAACAAATTTTTTACGGTTTTATGCATAACTTGACTCACTCGACAAGTACGTAAGTTGCCAATTTTTAAACTAGTTAGAAACTTTAGCAAGATTAGACGAAATCACTACCGTCTTGACACTCTACAACCCCAGAGTATAATAAACTAGTTAAAATACCTATTATTCTGAAACCCTGAGTTTTAGTATTGAAGTAACCCTAGGTAGTTTATTTAGCAGTCAACACCGTCTTAAACACAAACTACGCAGAAAGTCGATGAATATAAGTGGATGATCTCGGTTAATTATTTAGAAAAATGTTACATGCTGTAAGGAAATAGGTAATGCACCAATTAAATTGGGTGATCCTCACCCGATCGTTTAATCCAACAGATGCAAACCTTACTAAGTAACATAAGAGTCCATTATTAGGTGGTTTAGAAGCATCTGGTACTGAACTTGGTAGGGAAAAGTATGGTTTGATCCCCCGCATCTTGCAATTGGATAGAAAAGGTTGCCACATTATTGTGTCAGAAACCATTGTGCTAAAAAGATCATAACCACTAACCGGCTGTTCTGCTATGTGCGTGTAAGGATAAAGGGCTTATTGTGATTGCGCTTGAATGAAATGGGTAAAACAAGACGACTACTTGGGTCGAGCTATGATAGCATATGCAACTGGTTTATGTAGGATGGGATTATATAGTGTCATTATCGCAGTGCTGGAGCATAAATCAAGCTTTTGATTCTTTGACATAAACACGATGCAACCGCGTACAAGTTGATTTAAGTCATGTATGTGCATCTGACCGATGTTTAGAAAACATCGTACTGAGCACTTGCTTGAGGACAAGCAAAGTTTAAGTATAGGGGAGTTTGATAACACATAAATGTATCGTATATTTAGCTTGATTTACTTAAGTTATTTCCTTTTTTTTCTTCTTAATTTAATTGCTTTGAATTGTTATTACGTTGGTATTTGTTTATTTTGCAGATATTTAATTAAATGAAGAATTTGTAAGAAAATAAGAAAAAAGGGTGTAAAAAAAGAACAAAAAGAACCAAAAATAAGAAGACAAATGAAATTCAGCCCAAGAGTACGTGGCCCAATTTCCTGAGGTGATCGTCCTCAAGCCTAGAGTGCCTGAGGCGACCGTCCCCGTCCCTTCATTTTAAGGAGGAGTCCGCCTCCAAGCTAAGGGTGGCCCTACTCAATTGAGACGCACGTCTGAAAGACTTTTTCTTCTTTCCTCTTTTGCCACGTCATCCACTAAGGAGACCGTCTCCACAATTTTCCTTTATTTTCGCCCACGACAAATGCAACCCCACTCTCTCCATGATTTTCCCAACTTCTCCAACCATGATTTCCACTATCTCCATTTCTTCTCTCATGATAATTTCCACAATTTCTCATTATATAAAGGAGTGAGCATTCATTTTAGAGGGATCCAAGTTTGTGCGCGGAAGCGCTGTTCATAGTTTTAGGCAAAAATCATATTTGTAAAAGTGGTAGTTTCTCACATCGGGGAACTACCACACCATTAGTTTTAGGCCTACAATCTATGTACTCTTGGATCACAATCTTGCCATCATAATAGAAGTTTATTTCAAGTTCTTCATTTCTCGCATTTCCAGGTTCTTTATTGTATTGCTATTATTATTATTATTACCATTATTATTATTATTATTATTATTATTATTATTATTATTATTATTATTGTTATTATTATCATTTATTGCTGTTACTGTTAATTTAATTATCATGTTGCTCTTAATTTCAATCTTCATGTTTAGTTTGTTTATGCTAAATTCTATGTTTGGCTAAATCGTTTAGATATTGGTATGCAAACTAATCAAACTGAATGGATCCGAAATAAACTGGCCTAATATTAATTTTGTTAAAAATACCTTTTCTAGTTTTAGTATCTAATTGAATTTATTAGAAGGTTAGGAAATCAACAGAGCGAGAGTTTGAGATTAAATAAACTAGGCTAAGGTTAGAAACCAACAGAGCGAGAGTTTAAGGTTTAAAACCGAATAGTGGATATTAGGCATTTATTTTAAAGACAGCGGAAGCGTTTTAAAATGAATTAAATCTTATTTATTTTCAAAAAGTGTTTTTAAGTTCTGCGGGATAGCGAGATCATACGTTAGGACTTAAGCGCATAATCTGATTCAATAGAGCGAGAGTTTGAGATAGGATTTTTAAATAAATATTGTTTGCTGAAAAGGATTTTTATCACTTAAGAACCAGGCCAGTAGAACTTCGGATTTCCCAAGTTTGACGAATTACATACCGATTTTTATCTAGATTTAAGTAACTTCTCTTTAATCATCATCCCAAAAGAATTATTGGCCTTAACTATATATAGTAACTTAGGGTAACAGTAGATCGATTTATAGTCCCTGTGGATTTGATATCTTTTAAAACTACACGAAAGGACTGTGCACTTGCAGTCTCCCGATTTATAGACGATAAAGTCGCGATCATGTCATGTACAAAAGTTTTTCTAATTATTTGAGGATTGTAATATTAGAATTAGTTGACAGATAAATTTCCTTATTAGACCTGTTATGTAATAGTAGAGCCATAGAGGATTTTGATAATTTAAAAAGTCTATAATGTAAGATATCATTATCATATAATATTAGAAATTGAAAAAATATGGATGTGAGGAGTTTATTTTACGATGTAACAACTCCATGGAAAAATAATATTGGATGAGCTAAGCTATGCAATTATAACTGCATATTGCAGTTTATTCATGTAATGCTTCTCCATTTTGGTCCTCTATTCTGTCACAAAATGCTCCAATGCAGCCACCCGTTTTTCTATGGCAAGGAGTGCGACAGTGTTGGACCTATTGTTACAATCTTTTTTTGAACAAGAAAGAATTACTGGAATAATGGTGTAAAAACATATTCAAACGAATTTAGAGAGATTGAAAGTTGATCTATGTCCAACAACTCTCACTCATTAACTCCAATTGCAGTGTTTTCCTACTTAGTAAAAATTGGAGCAATGGTTTTACTTATAAATATATGCATATATGTTTTTAGTTCTTAAAAATTTGTTATCTAATTTTAATGAGTATGTGTCTATAATTATATTATTGATAGGTATCAATTTCAAAAAATAGGAGTAAAAATATATTTAAGTTTCTACATCTCTGTATTTTTTATATCATCACACTCACAAACTTTTGGATCATAAAAACATATTTACACACTCGTGGCTGAAATGTGACTTAAATAATATTAATATGTATGATTACAAAATCAAAAACTCTAACTTAAAGAGCTCTATTTATATAAATTATTAGTCATTCATATAGTAACAAAAATGAAATAGCACTGTTTTTGTTAAAAATTGGTGCATGCCTATTCTTCAACTTCTAAACATGGATTTCAAAATTTTAGCAGCCAGTGACATGCTTTTATTCATTCAAAGATACACTTATGTGTGTGATGTTATGATGTTAACATGTTAATGGGTGTTTTAATATCTAAAACTTCGTATGTGTCATTAGATATAAATATTGCTGGTGATTGTACTGTGCATGAGACTTGACAGAGTACAATCTCATATTTTCAATTAAAGTGTTTATTAAATAAACAATTTTTCTGTCATATTCATGTGTACACTATAGAAAAGTTTCATTGATTCGGTTGAATTTCAGCATTGAGAAAAATATACATGTTAATTGTGTAATTTTATTACCATTTTTTAATATTTCAGAATAATGATCTTTATGATTTGATGTATTTATGGGAAAAATGTGTTACTTATAAATTAATTAAATATATTTTTAAAAAAGTAGTATGTGAAAATATTATTTTATTAATAATTAAATACTATCATTTACGGGAAACAATAATATTTTGTTAAATTAATTAAATATATTTATATTTATCATGTCAATTAATTGTTTTGTTATGTTTGCTTCACAAAAAAGAGTGAGTAGATGAGTTCTGGTGGAGAGAATGACTTAGGTGAGAGAGGCGGAGAGAATGGTTGAGAATAATGTGAAATGGTCGTGGGAAGATGGAAAGCCATGCACACGTATTTTATGGTTATTTTGTCGCTGTTGATGAAGTGATGAGATATGAAATCAGTAAGGATCAGTTTTTGGCAAATTTGTTGGTGATTCTAGATTCCCATGATATGTAATACTAATAATGATAATCCAATAATTTGAATTTCGAAATTTTAAATTAATTTTTTAAAAAATAGATGAAATTTCAATGGAAATGTGACTCGAAATTAATTACCATAAATTCTTTATTATAGACTTATTATTATTCTAAAGAGTGTATCTGAAACAAAATCATTATCATTCAATTATAACTACTATTATTACTAATTTAATTAGAGTACATGAGTTTATATATTTTTCAAATAATTTTTTATTTATTTTTATTTTTGTTCAAGCAAAAAAACGAATTAACATAACATGCCCATCTATTTATCTGTTTTCATTTCATTTTTTTTTATATTTTTGAAAATAAATATGATAATAATACATAAAAATATATTTAATTAATTCATTAGAAAATTGAATTATTATTTAAAATATCTTATTATTTAGTGAAATTGTTATTATTCAATTGCAAATTAAATAATTTATCATAATTATTATTTATTTCTTAATTTTATTTTAATATCAAAATTCATTTTTAGTTGTTTATAAGTCAATTTGGATCGGTGAAATAAATATTTTTAAGTTATCATTTTTATTAAATTGTTATAAATAATCATTTGTTAAATTATATGTAAAACTTTATATTAAATTGTTATTTGTAATTATTTGTTAAATTATAAGTAAAAATATATTAAATGTCAAATTATTATTTAATAATATAATTGATTTCTTGATATTCTTAGATCTAATTTTTGATTTACCTACTTATATTACACTAATAAATGTTAAATTATTAGACGTCTTTTTAAAGTTTATGTGATATGTTTATACCCTGTTTTTTTAAATTATAAATTTAATTATATATTAAATTGTCATTTGTAATTATTTATTAAATTATAAGTAAAAAATGAATATTTAATAATTAATGTTAGAACTGAAATTTGACGAGTAGTTGTCCTATATTGTAGGTTTGTAAAAATTATAAATATGATATAATAAGGATTAAAGAAATATTTAAAAAAATCACGTATTTTTAATAAATATTAAACTAAAGGACTAAAGTATCAGTAAAAACCATGAATACTCTTCTTACTATAAATTATAACTTTTTTATTACAGAGTTAAATATTTAATTTATCATTATAAAAACATAAGAATAAAAATTATTTTGTAATTGGTTAGTTCCTTATTTGAAATAAAATGTATTTTGAAATTATTTAAATATTTAAAGAAAGGTTAATAAAACAATATAAAATCAATCGGGATTTAGTAATTATTTTAGACTTATGAAATAACTAAAACTTAGCAGAATTTTTTCAAATGAACTTTATAATTGTAATCATGATAAAAAAATGTTAAATGGTATTCATGAAAATTTAATGGTAAATGATAATTGTAAAAAATTAATGAAAAAAGGTAAAAACTTATGAGACACATATTTATCACTATAGAATAAATAAATTTATGATGATACCACAAATATTTATTTTTACAATTATTTTTAGAAACATAAATAACATACAAATATTTTTATAAACGATAATAATTCAACTATTTATTCAATTGTTTTAAATATGAATAAGTTAAAAATATTTTTATAAATAGTCACACAGGTTCAAATAATTTATAAACTAGAAAAAACCTACGTGTTGATGTAATTATTTGTAGAAACAAAAGTAAGTTACAATCACTTTTATAAACAAGAATAAGTTACAAATATTTGTATAAACAAAAAAAAATTCAACTATTGATGCAATTATTTTTAACATGAATAAGTTAAAATATTTTTATAAATTGTCATGGTTTCAAGATATTTATAAATGGGAAAAAGTCTAGATATTGATATAATTACATTTATAAATGAAAGTAAGTTACAATAATTTTTAGAAACAAGAATAAATTAGAAATATTTTTATAAATGAAAAAAACTCATGATAATATATTATAACGGGTTCAAATAATTTATAAACTAGAAAAAACCTACGTGTTGATATAATTATTTGTAGAAACAAAAGTAAGTTACAATCACTTTTATAAACAAGAATAAGTTACAAATATTTGTATAAACAAAAAAAAATTCAACTATTGATGCAATTGTTTTAACATGAATAAGTTAAAATATTTTTATAAATTGTCACGGTTTCAAGACATTTATAAACGGGAAAAAGTCTAGATATTGATATAATTACATTTATAAATGAAAGTAAGTTACAATAATATTTAGAAACAAGAATAAATTAGAAATATTTTTATAAATGAAAAAAACTCATGATAATATATTATAAGTATATGAATGTTAACCAATTGAATACATGAAACGAATTCACGGATATATGTGAACGTATCTATGAAATTTAAGGTTTAAACTATTCATTTTAATGTACATCTTTTAAATCTTTGTTTTATTACTGTTTTATATAATTTAAATTAGAGAATTGATTGTACGGTTTATTATAAGTACCGATCAATGTTTAAAAGTCGGTGCATATTATTAACCTATATTTTGTAATTATATAAATATTAACTAATTGAAGTATGAATTCAAACTTTATAAATGAGTGTTTAGTATATGTTTAATGACTTTTGTTTTTACTCTTTTTAAATAAATTTTTAATAATATAGTTTATGATTTGTTTAAATAAAGAAGAAAAATATCTCATAATTATTTTAATCTTTAAATATGTTTAAAAAAGAAAAATTTATTGTTAGATACAATTATTTTTATAAAGGAGAATAAGTTACGAATGTTATTTTCAATTAAAAAAAAATGGATAACGTGTAATTTGTATGTCAAAACGGGTGATTTATTATAATTACAAATGAATGTTTAAAGTTGGTGCATTATTAGCCTATATTTGTAACGATGTGAATGTCAATCAATTAAAAAATGAATTCATATTATATTGTATATTTTATTGAAATATACTTTGTATGTTTACCAAATTTTATGTACCATATACTCTTGCTTCATACATTCTACATATTTTTTTAATTCAAACTAAATTTCTATACCTCTGTTGGGCACCAGAGTAGCAAGATAAATATCACACAACTTAAAATAAGAGATTAAGTAGAAATTGACAAACAATATTTACGTGGAAACCCTCAACAAATAAGGGAAAAATCACGAGCATCGGTAGAAAAGATTTTCACTAATTGGAAATAACTACAACACTTCTCTCTAAATACAAGGAGAAAATAAATTACACTCTCTTTTATAATAGGATAACACTCACTTAAAGAACCTTACAAGAGAATACAATATTTTCTTTTCTCTCTTATTTTTCTTCTTAGTTATTATGTTGTAACGCTATTTTTGTGAGAAATGCACCTCTATTTATAGGTGATTATCTTTACAAAACCATAGAAGATTCACAAAACCATGGGTGCAAAACCATGAGTGTTCACATGCATTCTTTGACACAATGATATCTTTGAACCACATGATTACTTTGACC
This sequence comes from Vicia sativa, assembly GCA_021764765.1. Lineage (NCBI taxonomy): Eukaryota > Viridiplantae > Streptophyta > Magnoliopsida > Fabales > Fabaceae > Vicia > Vicia sativa. Next base: position 136,125,823 of record CM038792.1, on the reverse strand, counting down.
CACATGATTTCCTTGACCATATGATTTCTTGGACTTACATGATTTCTTTGACTCACATGATTTCTTTATCACATGATTTCTTTGTCACATGATTTCTTTGATCAACAATTGTGACTTTATTCAATAACACTTTCTTCTTTTACTACCTCTCTGACAAAATGATATTGAACTCCTATGAGTTTTGTCCTAGAATGAAAAGATGGATTCCTTCCAATGTGCAAGGCACTGTGACTGTCACAGTACACAATAATCTTTTGTTGCTCGTACCCGAGTTCTTCCAATAACCTTTGAATCCAAATTGCTTCCTTACATGCTTGGGTAGTGGCCATGTATTTAGCTTCTGTAGTAGACAAAGCTACAAAAGTCTGCAATTTGGATAACTAGCTTACCGTTTCTTTTATCAAGATAGCCTGCAAAATCTGAATCAACATAGCCTCTGATAGTGAATTCTGATCCCCCAAAACATAATACTGCATCTGAGGTTCCCATAATGCATCTAAGGATTATTTTAACAACATTCCAATGTTCATTACCTGGATCTGCCATAAACTGACTGACCATTCTAATTGCTTGCGTAATATCTGGACTCGATCTTTGTTGGATCCTACCACCAACATGTCATCCACATACAATAGCAAAATGATAAAATTATTATTATCATCAAACCTTTTGTAATATGTACAATGGTCTGAACTTAATCTGTTGTATCCAAGGCTCATGATGAAGGAATCAAATCTCTTGTACCAACACCTTGGCGCTTGCTTTAAACCGTACAGATATTTGGTCAACCTACAAACCAAGTTTTCTTTTCCTTGTTCTTCAAAGCCTTCGGGTTGAAGCATATATATTTTCTCTTCAAGTTCTCCATGAAGAAATGCAATTTTTACATCAAGCTTATCAAGATGTAGATCAAATTCAACACACATTGCCAAGACCACTCTGATTGTGGCGAGTCTTACCACTGGAGAAAATATTTCATTAAAATCTATACCTTCTTTTTGAGCATATCCTTTGACCACCAATCTTGCACGATATCGTTCCACCTGATCGTTGCCATCTCGCTTAATTTTGAACACCCATTTGTTGCCGATGGCTTTTCGATCTTTAGGAAGTTCAATAAGTTCTCATGTGTTATTTCTATGTAACACTTCAATTTCCTCATGCATTGCTGCCATCCACAGAGAAGCATCTGAACCATTTAATGCCTCATGAAAGGCTGATGGTTCTCCATCTTCTGATAAAAGACAATATGCATCATGACTCGCCATCACATATTCTGAGTGCCAGAATGGTTTTCTTATATGATGTGTTGTTCTTCTGGGATATTCATTATTGACCTTATTTGGTTCTTGTTCTCTGGGCTTCGGCTCTGCTTCATAAGAATCATTTTCTCTTTATTTTTCCTCCATCTTCACTGTAGTAGTCTCATTTATAGTATTGTCATCTTTGTGCTCCTTTTGTAGTTTATTTTCTACAAAGATTACATCTCTGCTAACAATAATCTTGCGGGCAGCGAGATCCCAAAGACGATACCCCTACACATTGTCAGCATAACCCAAGAATATGCATTTCCTGGATTTTGGATCCAACTTTATCTTTCTTGGGAGTTGTACATGACATACGCAGGAGATCCACATACATGCAAAGAAGAATAATCACCTGGTTTTTCCTTCCACGTCTCCATTGGTGTCTTTAAATCAATTGCAGTTGATGGCGATTGATTTATCACGTAACAGGCAGTTTTGACAGCTTCTGCCCAAAAAGACTTTGCCAATTCTATTGTTTTCAGCATAGCTCTCGTCCTCTGCAGGAGAGTTCTATTCATCCGCTCTACTACTTCATTCTGCTGAGGTGTATGAGCAACAGTAAATTGTCGTTTAATACCTTCTTGCTTGCATAATGTCAGGAAATCACCATATGTATAATTTCCTCCATTATCTGTCCTCAAGCACTTAATTCTTTTCCCAGTTTCAAGTTCCACTTGTGCTTTGAACTCCTTGAATACTTAATACACATATGACTTCTTCTTGATTGGGTACACCCATAGTCTCCTGGAGTAATCATCAATGAATGATACAAAATATTTTTCTCCTCCAATGGACATTTCCGATGACTCCCACACATCATAATGAATCAAGTCTAGTATGTATTTGCTTCCAGCAGTTGATTTAGCAAACTTTAGTCTATGTTGATTTCTTATCACACAATGCTCGCAGAAAGGTGAATTTACCGAATTAAGCTCGAGTATGAGATTACGTTCTGCAAGAACTTTCAAGCCTTGTTCTGACATATGGCTTAATATGCAATGTAATATCATTTTTGTTTCCTCCTGACTTCCAGCTATAACTAACGCATCTGCCATTTCCAACGTATCTCCCAAAATCATGTATAAATTTGCAGCAACCTTCTATGCTTTCATCACTACTAGCGAACCTTTCACCACTTTCAAGATTCCACCTTGAACATGGATCTTGCATCCAAGGTCATCTAGTTTCCCAATAGACAACAAATTCTTTGTCAATCCTTTCACATGTCGTACCCATTGAAGTCTGCAGACAATACCATCATACATTTTTATTTTAACAGTACCAACTCCACAAATTTCTAAAGCATCGTCATTCCCCATCAATACATGTCCTTCCAAGATAGGTATATAAGTGAAAAACTAGTCTCGTAGTGGAGTCATGTGCCATGTTGCCCATGAATCTACTATCCAGCCATCAGTGAGTTGATTTTCGCCTTTGGTACTTATTACGGCTTCGCTGTAAAGGATTTCTCCATTATCAGTGGTACTAGCAATACATCCTTGAGATATACTTGCTTTAGAAGATTTCTCACCAATTTTCTTGTTGAACCAACATTATTTCTTTAAGTGTCCTCTCCTGCTACAATTGTAGCATTTGAGGTTTATCCTTTTTCGAGATTTTGATCTACCATGGTTTTGAATCCCATTGGGACCACGTTCCGTTGATCTAGCTCTCGTCATTGTCAAAGCTTCTATTTGTTTTGAGCTTTCACGCCGATCTTCCTTATTTTTTTTGCTCGGATTCTTCTTCAAGAACAGCTCCAGCGACATTATTAAAGGATAGACGGTAAATAATATTATTGTTTGTAATATTGATGACGAGTTGATCATACGAATCTGGTAAACTCTGAAGAAGAAGTTTCGCTCGTTCATTTTCCACTATTGTGAAATCTGATGTAGATAGTTGAGCAAGTAATGTGTTCAAATTGTTGATGTGATCCGGCACCGAAGTGGATTCACTCATTCGAAGAGTGTAGAGTCTCATTTTTAAGAAAATTCTGTTGCGAAGTGACTTGACCTCGTAGAGTTGAATTAGAGTATCCCAAATCTCCTTTGCAGATTTCTTTTCTGCAATACTGGACAAAACTAAATCTGCCATTGCTAAGTGCAAATTGGCAACAACGTTGTCATCCATCTCTTTATACCTTTCATCAGTTATATCTGCAGGTCTACTTTCAATTGCTGGTAAGAAATTATCCTTCCTCAGGATCGCCTTCATCTTCAATTTCCATAGGGAAAAATTACTCCCACTGAATTTCTCAATCTCAAATTTTGCTACCATTTTTTTTACTGAACAAGTTTACACAATTTCACCGTGAATAGAACAGTATACCTGAGTAGTATTTCATTTTTTTTACCACACACTAGAATAAATCTAGTATACGTTAACAATCACTACAAAAGTATACAACCACCCATGTGAATAATAACTATATGCCGCAGGGGAAATAGGGACCAACACCAACGACTTTGATTGTAACATCCCTATCTTTACTTACGAGAATGAGTGTGTATAATTATAATTGGATTTAGTTGAAATTAGGAAAGATTTAGTTAGAGAAGAACCGAATGACAAGTTAGTAAAAATGGCATGGTTGGAGGGCAAGTTGGTCATTTACCATTTAAATGAGGACCTTAAGGGATTGTTTGGTTGTTCCATTATTTTCAAAACAAAAATCATATTTTTGGTTGTATAGAGAAAGAAGAAAAGGAACGTGAAAAAGGAAGAAGAAAGGAGGAAAATTGTCAAAGCTCAAGTCTTCAAACCTTGCATGCACTCAAGTCATCCACCATTCCCATTCTTCTGCTATGATTCCTGCTGTTTCTTCATCCTCTAACCAAGGTGAGTTCCATTAGTTAGAACCTTGGGTAGGATTATGGGAACAATGTATGATTTAGGGATAAGGGATTAGATTGTGATAATTCTTTTGCATGTCGATTAATTGCTGTAAAAATGTGTTCTATTGATGCAACTATATGACTTGGAATGTGATTACATGATATGATTCGAATTTGGGATACTATGGGATGTTTAGAGTTGTTCCAAATTGGTTTAGAATGGAATTAGAACCTAAAAAACGCAGAAAAACTGTTTCTGGGTTCAGGAAATCGATTACCCATATAGGTTAATCAATTTCCTATGCAAAAATGGTGAAAATCACTTATGGAGTGGTGGAAATCAATTTAGGTTAATCGATTTTCTGAAGCGTTGACAACAAATTTTGCAAAACTTCATAAATTTGTAACTTTTGCCTTGGGTATCGGAATGACGCGCGGTTTGTATCGTTAGAAAGCTAACGAAGAGTACTTTCTAAAAAAATTGGTTCCAAAACCAGTATGTTAAATCTAAAAGTGATGGAACCCCATCTTAGTGAGTTTTCTGGATACAATACACCTTTAAATTCCCCTATATAGCAATTTCGTTTCGTTTAGGGAACCAGATGCCTCCCTAGTCTGTTATGACTTACGAGACGTGTTGAGACACATTTAATGCCATGTTATGATCAATATACTACTTGTGCGTGTGTGTGTGTGTGTGTATATATATATATATATATATATATATATATATATATATATATATATATAGAAATGCATTATGTGGAAATGTTATGTTGTGATCATTTATGTTTTCCGTTCGTTTGGGTTTAACGATTCGAAAGTGTTTTCCTTGGTGGCTTGTTATGATTGTGCTTGTGTGCGCTTGAGAAAAGTACTGACAGGGAAAACCTGGACATGGTATCCAGTATAGGAAAATCCTGTGTACTTTAAGAAAGAGTACTGACAGGACAAACCTGGACATGCTATCCAGTATAGGAAAATTTTGTGTACTCTGTGTGTGTTATATATGCTTGATTCGATGTAGACCTAGGCTATTAGGTGGTAAAGCGCTTATGACAGTATTACTATTGCGATGCGTGAGCGGGCAATACATGGGCGTTTTCACAGTAGATAAACATAGGTGTTATTGGTAAGTCATACACACCTGAGCTACCATTGCGATGCGCGAGCGGGTCTCCATAGGTGTTTCCGCAGCAAATAAACATCAACGTGTTTGGTATGGTGAGGTTGTGATGCCAGATAGGCTACATCACTAGGCTTTCGCCCGATGGGCTTGTGTAGTCATTACGACATTTGGCACCATGGTAGTGTTTCCTCACACGTGCGTATAGATGATTGATGGGGTTGTGATGCCACTTAGGCAAGGTCACAACAGATAAACTCATCGTGGATTTAATGATTTGTTTCGTCTAGAGCTGTGTCGGTGCAAGTCTTTTGACGCGTTTCGTCTAGCGGTGTGTCGGTGCAAGTCTTTTGACGCGTAGGCACAAGAGGTAACCCATCGAGGGTGTGAAATGCGTAGCCTAGATAGAAAGGTTGAACAGACTTCTGGATTCCTCGTACACGGGTACAGGTCTGCATATTTGTTTATGGCCTTGAGTCAGTTGTGTTTTCTTGTTGCCTCATTGGATAATTATGGGACTTCCAATGGTGGTGTACCCTTGTTGTGTACTTGCACCCAGCCGTGAGATAAAACCCGGATTCTCGATGAATCCGTTTTGATGCATGCACCTTGTAGAACCGAGTGAACCCGTAAGAGAGGAGAACTCACTGAGATTTAGTAATCTCACCGCAATCCTCTTATTATTTTTCAGGAACAGGTTATAAATAAAAGAATTGCTAGATGGTCGGTATGTAAACTGCTGGCAAGCAGATGGCACGAAGACCTCATCAGATTTTATCTTTTCCGTTGTGCAATGCTGAAGACAAACTGATTGTATACATTATTATATTAGATTTGTGTTGTATACAATTTTAATTTCTTGTCTTTTCCAGCTTTTGTATGTTTCTATGTACCATTTATAGCATCACTACATATTATTCTAGACATATATGTACGGGGTGTTACATTGATACCACTGTTGGGTACCAGAGTAGCAAGATAATATCACACAACTTAAAATAAGAGATTAAGTAGAAATTGGCACATAATATTTACGTGGAAACCCTCAACAAATAAGGGAAAAACCACGGGCACCGGTAGAAAATATTTTCACTTAATGGAAAAAATTACAACACTTCTCTCTAAATACAAGGAGAGAATAAATTACACTCTCTCTTATAATAGGAGAACACTCACTAAAAGAACCTTACAAGAGAATACAATATTTTCTTTTCTCTCTTATTTTTCTTCTTAGTTACTATGTTGTAATGCTATTTTTGTGGTATGTTACAAATGAGAATTGCAACTCTATTTATAGGTGATTATCTTTACAAAACCATGGAAGATTCACAAAACCATGAGTATTCACATGCATTCTTTGACACAATGATATCTTTGAACCACATGATTACTTTGACCCACATGATTTCTTTAACCATATGATTTCCTTGACCATATAACTTCTTGGACTCACATGATTTCTTTGACTCACATGATTTCTTGTCACATGATTTCTTTGATCAACAAATTATAACTTTATTCAATCACAATCCTTGACCATAATCTTTGAGCACTTGACCATAGTATTTGACATTAAACATATATTTTTTATAATATTGAATTTTGCATAACATAAATATTGAACAAAATAACCAAGCACCAACGGATACCCATGCGGACGCACGGGTATCTCACTAATTGTTTAATGATGTATGAATAATTGATACATTGACCATCATATATATGATATGCAATACTTTTATATTTTACCTGTTAAATTTATAAATTGTTAAACTAAAATTTTAAATTTTATTATATAGAACTATAGAATAATTGATACACCGACTGATATATAACTATTTTAATTTCATAAAAAAAAAATTGTAAGACAAATATAACTAGTATTCTTGAAAATGTGAGTACATTTTTGTCTTTTTCAAGATTCGAACTCATGATCTTTTATAAAAATAAACATGTGTTTTTTTGGTTTTGAAAAAAAAAAGAGTTTTGAAGGGTTATATGAATTTAGATGATGTGACAAATATTGAGTATGTGATGTATGATGTGTTGTGATATTGAATATGTGACGTATGACGTGTCCTGAAATTATGCGTAGCTTCGGTTTTAATATATTACTAGATAGTGACCTGTGCAATGCAGGGAGTTGAAATGAATTTTTTAAATAGTATTATAACAGGTAGATTTTAATTTTATACATTATAAAAATTATAATTGGAATGATAAAATAAAGGAGAGAAAAAGATAAAATAAAAGTTTAAATGAAAAGAAATATGTTCGAATCGTAGATATGCAAATAAGACGTCACAATTTAATTTTAAAACATGAAATAAGTGTAAAGAATTCCAATAATTTTTTTAAAAAATATTTTCTCTTTTTTTATGAACAACTCTAAGAACATTTATTCTTTATTATTTCATGGATAAAAAATTTATACATCCCAACTACCCACATTATTATTGATGAAGGTCAACTTTAAAATCTTAGATACAACTCTCTATTTTATATTGAATTTGTAGTTTATAAATGAAGTGAGTATGACTGTTGAATGAGTCTCCATCGGTTAGATGATAGTTTTTGTATTTAATCATGGGTAAATGCTATTTTTTTAATATACCATTCATTTAAGACAATTACCATTAATTTAGTTCAATTGAATTACTTTATTATTTTAATTATTTAAAATTTAACAATATATTATTAGATAATTTTATGTAATTAATTATAAATGATTGTTGTAAATGAGTTCTTATAATTTTTTATTGAGTTATTTAAACATAGATTAATTTTGTTTTTTTAAGGAATTGAATATGCTCTCATAGTTTTTTATTGAATTATTTAAAAATTGATTAATTTAAAGAAATTAAAATGGATCAATTTTAATATATTATGATAGTTTTTTTTAAATTATTTTAAAGAAAATAAAATTTCAATTTTAGTGTTTAAATTGACAAATATTTTTGTTTTTGTGAGGAGTTGGTTTTGTTACTTTCAATAGAAAATAAATATTGTAATTTTATCTTTGAAAGAAGTTGAACTCGTGACCTTTAAGAATAACTATTGCATTTAATCTTTTGAAAATAAATTTAGAGATGTGCCACATAGGACAATGGTATAATGTGACACAAATGAATTTATAAAGTTAACATGTGTCGTGATATAATGTGAAGCTTCAGATTTAATAAATTATGTAGATACATTATTTTAAATTATTAATATATTATTGGATAATTTTACGTAATTAATTATAAATGATTGCTGAAAATTAGTTTTTATAATTTTTTGAGTTATTTAAAAATAGATTTTCTTTTTTAGGAATTGAATATGCTCTCATAATTTTTTATTGAACTATTTGAAAATTTATTAATTTCAAGAAATCAAAATGGATCAATTTAAATATATTATGATAGCTTTTTAAAATTATTTTAAAGAAAATAAATTTTAATTTTAGTGTTAAGATTGAAAAATATTTTTGTTTTTGTAACGAGTTGATTTTGTTACTTTCAATAGAAAATAAATATTGTATATTTTGTCTTTAGAAGAAGTTGAATTCGTAACTTTTAAAAATAACTATTATATTTAATTTTTTGAAAATGAATTTAGAGATGTAATACATAAGACAATAATATGATGTGGCACAAATAAGTTTATAAAGTTAAAATATGTCGTGATATAATGTGAAACTTCATATTTAATATATTATATATAGATAGATATAGATATAAGGTAGATGTGACTAATATGTGGATGTGATAGAGAAATACTTTCAATCGTACTGAAACTTATAAATGATTTAGTAATTAAATTAACAAAATTTGTTATTTAGTCATTTATTTTAGACTCTAACTCTAGTAAGTTTATTTTCCAAAATTAATACTTTATGATAGTTAAAGTTACGGTTATGTTGGATTTTACTTCTTCATATTATATTTTGTGATGGCTTTTTTGTTGCGTATGCTCTAACAAATTAAATGATTTTGTTGAGTTTCAAACTCAAATGTGTAGGGTATAGAGCAATAACAACTAAAATAATTAACCACAAGAAACACAATAATATGATAATTTAACAATAGTGAAAAAAATTCATAATAAGAAACAAGAAGATAAAAGAAAAAAACACCTGTAAACTTATTTATCCATTTCAATCAACAGATCTATATTTAAAGAAATGAGCTCTCTATTTCATTATGTTATTCAAAATTGTTAAAGTATACAGGAGTTAGAAGAAAATAGACACTCAAGAAAATTTCTAAAAACAAACTCTATTTTATACTTAAATATTTTACAATTTTTCAAACTTTCTTTATATATGAACCATACAAATCAAAATATTAAGAAATGTTTCTCGACCCTTTTAGATAACTCAAATGGTTTCCTAAATTTCAATAACACAATCAAATAAATTTTTGCTATTGCTTCTCTAAGATTTTCCTATAATTATCATCTCATCTAGTTGTATTTCATACTACATTTGAAGATTCCAAAGATAAGAATGATATCGATATTTATAAGGGTTGAATTTCAACATATTCTTAACCGACCTAAAACACAAGTGATTAACGAAAGAAATCAGTGGACCGAAACAATCAAATCTGATACATATAAATAAACTAAATTGAATTTGAACTTCCCGTCCGACCCAACATGCTCCAACGTTATCCACTTTACAGAACACCACCCTCTATCACATGGACCACCATTTGTTTCTGCATAGACCGCCACTCATTGTTGCCATTATTACAAATAACACATCTAATGTCATATGCGAAACGCGTTTTTCCTCGGCACCTGAAGCGAGGTAAATAAGGTCTTCATAAAAAAGTATGGACTTCTCACCTTTGTGTTTTGAACACCGAGGAGTATTTTAATAGTGCATGAGTTCGATCCCCAACGATTGCATTGTTATTATTTACAAAAACTAGCGTGTTTTTTTATCTCGGTTTTCAAATAAAATCGAGGGGTGATCATATTTTTAATTAAAATCGTTACGTTATTTACCCAGAATATTTCATTTTTTTACACAGGATCTAGATTTCAGATCTTCAAATCATATAATTTTAGGGTAAATCTAGATCTCAGATCTTCAAATCATATAATTTTATGGTAGATCGAATGCTAGGTGCAAGGAGATCTTCAATCGTTACATTGAAGACCTAGATTTTAGATCTTCAAATCATATATTGAAAGGGTAGATCAAATGTTGTGTTCAAGGAGATCTTCGATCGCTTTTGCACCCATTTGTTTCTGATATGAACAAAAAAAGGGTTAGACACAAAAAAGGGTTAGACAAATAAATAATCTTTTGCTCAAATAAATATCTAAGAGCACAAACCTTAAACCTAAATAATTTTCTGCTCTTGCAATCCATCAAGGAGAACTCCTCATGGAAAACACTCTCGCAAACCTAACACTCTTCATGACGTTACAATGCTTGAGAGGCACAAGTCTTGATATTCAGTATGCTTTTATAGTGGAGGTTTTTTATGTATCACGCGGATCACTAATGGTAATGTCTTGAGCATTGCTAGTCATGAATTGGACGATGATGATTTGATTAAGGATTTGTTAAATGTACTAATTTTAACGCTAAAGTTGACGTCGATTTTTTTAGGAAAACCAGTGTGCTATAACATTTTAACTTCAAAATAAAAAATATAATTAAATAGAGGTTCAAATTTTAACACTCTATTTTAATGCTAGAGCTTACCTCGATTTTGTAAGAAAACTAACAAATTATTACATTACTTTACAATTAAAAAGTACAATTAACAGGAAATTTAGAACAACATGTGGCGCTCATGCATTGGAAACGTCTCTTTTAGGTTACCACTAGAATAAAAATGACCATCTTATTTTAAATTCGTAACATCTCTTTTAGATTATCAAAAAGGCTTTTGAGCTATTTAAACGTCTAATTACTAACTCATTGATTCAAAGTCTTTTCCTATTTTCAACTTCTCATTATAAAATATTTGTTTCCTTGTTACGAACTTATCAAAAATGGATGCAAATTTGTGGTTTGTTATCAAAGAAAAGTATGTTAATTTCAATGATTTTGAAGGTTTAGAAAAAACGTTGAGGGGAGTTGTTACCAAACAAAATTTTAGTGGTTACTTTAAAATTCTACATGGTCCCATTTACACTAACATTGTTAAAGAGTTCTGGATGAATGCGTCTGTTGTGCAGGTGGTGATAAAGAAATTATTCAGTCCTATGTCAATGGAGATCATTTTTTCGTTACTCCATCACTAATTTCTTTGACAATCAACTGTGAATAGTTTGGTAGTTGTGTTGAACATTATGAATTCAACCGTGTCTATGCAAACCTCCTTCATCGACTTTATGACAAAGATACTGATCTCTCTATTCCTACTTTTCTACGCCCTATTGCAAAATTTTGGTTTCAATTTCTATTGTTAAATATTCGTCCAAGAGAGAAAGACATGGAAACAACTTACTTGGTATGACAAGCATCTCTTGTTATTTCTCATCTACAATATGAGAGTTAATATTCCTCTTACCATTTTCAACTTCTTGAAGAAAATGATAGAGACTTATCTTAAGGAAAATTCTTTCCTCATACCTTATGAAAGAGTTCTTTATGAACTTTCATTAAGTTAGGGATGGTTAGGGTGATGTTGTAGCTGAGTGGACTGAGAAGTTTGAATTTGTTGAATAGTTTTATTTGTTTGTGTTGTTGTAGTTGATTTGGTGATGTTGTAGTTCCTATCAATGAAATATTTAAATTTTACTATTATTGCCTATTTTTGTTTTTGTGTTAAGTCGTTGAAAATAGTTAAAAATACAACAAATAGGATTCAAAGCGAGGTTCCTTATAGCTATATTACCTCGGTTCTAAAACAAAAACGAGATAACATATTTATAATTATTTTATGTGTTAAAGAAGGTGCTAACTTATAGTTGTGTTACATCAGTTTTTTATAACAATGATGTAACATGTTTATTATCTTATTAATAAAATCAAACTTTGCACTTCCAGTACATATTCTCTCATTTTTTAGCGTGTTGGACATGAAAGCTCCGTCATAAAAATAACTATTTGTTGTAGTGTGCATCAATTGTCACCCATTGCTTTGATCAGTCGCAAACATCCAGGCCATCGTTATGCTTCCCCCATCAGCGACAACTGTTATCGTTGGCCACCACCAGCTCCTTCGTTGGTTATCGTTGCTACTAGCCACCACCCTGCAACTACGGCATTTTGCATCGACATTCATGTTACTTTTATGATTTTTGATTTCTTCACTCCAAATTTTAGTATATTTTTCTATTATTTGAACCACTTATATTTTAGGAGAAAACTTAAATACAATACGTTAGATAAAATTCTTACTATTTTTCAATGAAAATATGATAAACATCCTTAAATATAATTAAAACAAATAAAATATGATAATATTTCATATATTTAAGAGAAAATTATATATTTATCACATTTTAATTAAAAAATAGTAACAATCACACCTAAATAGTTGTATCTAAATTTTATCCTATATTTTACATCTTGAGAAAATACGCTAAAATTTAGATGTTGATCCAACATGCATCATATTCTAATTATTATTCCCAAATAAAAATATTATTACAAAAAATAAGATATTTCAATTTTTAAATTTTTTAAAAATGTGTCAAAGAAAGGGAAAAAAAACTAATTTAACATACTTATATGAGTTTATTCAATATAAATTACTAATTTAAAAAATAAAAAGTAAAATAGTCAATTCAATAAAATAATTAAATTTAAAGAAATACTTATTTGCAGTTCTTGTTACTATTTGTGGTAAGGGTGTTGGTTTGCAAAGCACATTCAATCTAATTAATGATAAATTTATTTGCATTTCCATTTTAAATAATTGATTTACAACTATTCAATTCTGTAATTAATTTAAATTGATTTTTAGATATTCAAATTTATAAATTATATATTTTTATAATTACAAATCACCAATTTGTAGGTCCTTATCACTCCTCTTAAAAAATTGGCTCTATCATATAATGCCATAGCTAAATTTGATCTCTTTATATGCTTGTATATAAAAGTCCTATTCACTAAGAAATATGTCCTTACTTATACGGTGCTTAGGTTAGCTTGTGGGGCTTCAAATCAAAGTCTAAAAGAACTTACACATTTATTCTTCAACATAATTATATCTAATTGCACTAAAAGTTTAAAATGCCTTAAGATATACACTGATATAGATTAGGAAGTGTAATATTCTACAACAAGTTGCATTGATTTCAATGAAAGATTTACTTTATCCTTGACTTAGCCGTCAAGATTAATACAATAATTTGCTTCTTAGCCTTTGACTTCCTCTATAATCTAAGCTATATCGAGCAAATAACAAACCTATATATCAACTTAAAGAATATATTTTATACACAAATTATGGTTATAATCACAATTTAAAACCAATCATAGAAGTAACTGTCAATTCTTATACATGTTCTCTTATCCCTTTCACAGCAATTATATTATTCCATGCATGCTAGAATATTATCAAATTAAGACATCTAACTTTATATATTTAATTTAAAGGTGTGATATTGGCAAAGAGGTTATAAAAAGAAGAGACTATAATCATGAGAAGGAAGATGCTAGAATTTAAATGATGAACATCTCTCTAAAATAAGGCTAGTCAATCTATTCCCTACATGTTTGTGTATAGTATAATATTTAAACGCCAAAAGGTTAGTTAAAAGAGGCATATATAGAAATATATTAAGATTTTGGAAGCGTGGAATAGTGATGCTAAGCAATGATTTTGTCTAACGAGATTAAGTGTCATGACCAACTTTCCATGTTCAAAATGAAAACACAAGTGAATCCTAAAAGGGTTAAAAAAACATGGCAATTGAAAATGTTGTGAACCATATCCTGGTACAAACAAAGCAATTTTTGCAAAACATGATTTGGGAGAGTGGATAAATGAGAGTTAGGAAAGAATGTTTCTTTGTCCTTATAAAACATTGTGGTGTATGTATACTCCATGCTAGCATCATCTCTTGGGTCATTGCACTATAATTACTGTTTACATCATCATTTATATCATGATGGTGTTTATCGAACCATTTACATAGTTTATAGGTAAGTCCTTTAAATTGTTAGGTACGGAGACAAATAATTATGCTTAATAATGTGTTTTTATATTCCTTTAGTTTCAAAATAACAGTTGTTTTAGTAAATAAAATTTGTTTTGACATTCTCATTTTTCAATATAACAATGATTATAATTTTCCAATCATGTAATTATTATTATGTCCATTGTTTTTAATAAATTAATAAGATTAATTTAGTAAAATGATAATAATTTATGACAATATTATTACATTTATTAAACTGTATACAAAAATCTTAAACAGATGTCATTTTAAAACGGAATAAGTAATCCACACAAGTGTATTTGGGTGGGCTCATTTTTAAATTGAAAGGGTTCTAAGGGTCTAATATTTGAGGATTTAACCTAACACCTCCCAAATTAAATATGACACCCCTCATTTTTAATTATTTCAGAATTAACCTTGTTGAGATACAAATAAATTTTTGACGAAATTTCAAATCTACTAGGTTGTACCGAAAATTTGAATTAACTAAAATTTTCGGTAGTTCATTTATTCAATTTTTTTAACGGTCGATATTTTTTCGACACTTTTGGAAGGTTCTGATTGCACCGACATCTTTGTGTGGTCTAGAATGCATCACTATTTATATAAATAGGGGAACATTTTATAGAGAAAGACATCTTTAAAAAATGTCTCTTCCTCGGTTTCTGATTAAGGCATAAATGTATTATATGTAATCGCCAAAAATATTATGCAATACATAAGAAGTCTGTGTATCACAAAATATACATGTAATACAACCAAAATAAAACAGATCTACACAGGCCCTCCACCGGCTACGTCAGCTAACCTAGCTAGCTAAACCTGTAGAAATCTCACCATCAGAGTTTACCAAACCCATGAGATTATCTAAATAAAATACAATAAACTGTAGGTGGATGTTCTGATCAACTATAAGTGGTAGAGGTAGTGGTGGTGGCTCGATAGAAACCCTAGCACGTGAAGGCCCCTGAAACATTAGATGTTGCAGTCGGTGGTATGACTCGAGGGTGTGATACATTGTGATACCATCTTTGCCCGCAATAGAACCATCCTTTTTCCCCTAGTCCTCACTAAAATAATGAATAAAAAGAGGAAAAACAATTAGGAAAATATGAATTAGCGAAAATTTTAAAATTCCTAATATTTTTCAAAAACAAAAATTAGCGGAAATTTTCAGTACATGCTACAAAGCTTCGGAAATTTCAAATTTTTTGGTACAAACGGTAAATACTATACCCGAAATTCAAAATTTCTGATTAGAATATACCCGATATTTTAAAATTTTTGGTATAAAATACTAGAAAGTACATAAATCCACTGTAAATTCTTTACTATTTCACGAAATTTCTGATATCGCCTTGAAATTTCCGGTATCGTCTTGTGAATTTAAAAATTAAAGTGTGGTGCTGAAAATTTGGAAATTTTTAAAATTTTTGAATTTGGATAATTTAGTCTTTTTATATTCTTTAGGGGAGTGCCATGTATAATAGGGGGTGACATGTTAAGTCCTTCATCTAAATCCCATCTCCACCACTTCTTTTGCTACTAAGATACTCCTCCATGAATAACTGGGCGTGTATCCCAATTTGGCTTTGTTAATGGATGTTATGGGGTGTAATACGGTGAACTGACTTTGTAGGTTTTTGTATCGCAAATGTGCGGATAGCAAGAGTCGCCACCGACTTTTCTTTTATCCAATTAAGGGAAGGTGAAAAGAACAGGAAAAGACCTTCGTTAGATTCTGAGTAAGGGAGAAGGTTATGAAAAGGGAAGGTATTAGCACCCCTTTCCATCCGTAGTTATCTACGGGCTCTTAGTTGCTCTATAGATCATTTTAAAAAAAGTGTGCTTTCTGTGTGTTTGACAAAAATGTTTTGAAAAGGCATTTCGCTTTGACTTTGTAATGATTCATGTAGGAATATATACAAAGTGTTCGGAAATGTTTCGTTTTGAAAAAAAGTTTGAACTTTGACAAAAAGTGTGTGGTGTGAAAGTATTTTGATAGAGCAAGCAGCTAAAAGTCTTATTACCTATTCAGAATTGGTCGTTTTCGTGTTGTTTTACGTTCCTTTAGAATAGTGCTATCCATACCACTGGTTGGTAGGTAACTCTATTCGTTGGATGTAAGCGGGACATTTGAAGGGACATCGGATGGTCAAAGAAGGCAACTTGTAGGAGTATCCTAGCACATTCGAAGGGACTATCATCATTTTTCGTAGGCGACAATCGAGGGTCAAGATCATGTATTCGTAGGCGACATCGTGGTTCTATGATCTTTGTATCAAAGGGACTATGATGATTTGTTTTGAAGGCAACGGTGCTAGAATACCTCTACGTTCGAGGGACTTGACCATTTGAATTCGTAAAGGCAACGAGAGAGAATTACCCTAAGGGGTGCATGTGTGAAAAGAGTGTGTTGATTCAGATATTTTTATCTTGCAAATTAGAGTGAGCTATGTCTGATTTTGTCTTGCCATACACGCCTAATTACTAACAGTTTATAAGGTGCAGAAATTAAATTGCGGAAAGTAAAATGCGGAAAGATAAATCCTACGCTATTACATGGCTTTGGGGCAGATACATAATTGAAAAGTGCGGAAAATAAAAGTCCTAATTAAACTATTACATCCCATAGGCAGTTACATAATATGAAAAGAAAACGATAAAAAATTGTCCGAAATGGAATAACCTGTGAAAAGATACAAAATCGGAAAACGGACGAAAATTGCATCAGAGGAAAATGTTAGTAAAAATAATAATTTTTGAATGAGAAAAATATTTCATGCTGGAAATAACATTAATATGCTAAAATAATTTTTTTGGGATTTTTTGGAGTTAATTTGATAATTTAAATGCAATTAAAAGTGATTTAAATGATAAAATAGCAATTAAATTAAATATGCATGCAAAAATAATAATTTCAATTTTAAAAATTAAATAAACATTTTCTGACATTTATGCAAAAAATAAATATTTTTGGTGTTTTTTAAATGCATGATAAAAATTATGAAAGATAAATTAAATTGTATGAAAATATTAAAAGAAAATAGAAAAATAGAAAAATATTGCAAACTTGTGAAAAAACCAAATGCCATGGCTGGGATTCGAACTCAGGTCCCCTGGGTGAAAAGCGCGCAGCCTTGCCAACTGAGCCAGCGTGTACACGTGTTATGGAAACGGAGCGAGTGTCATCCCCTGATTGCCCAGAATCACGCGCCAAGCTTCATCTTCTTCGTTTTGAATTTTCGAAAAGATAGCGTCGGCCTCAGTGCGATGCTATAGTCCCTGCAAATCTCAAAATCAAACACAGACAATATAAATGACATTCAAAGGCATGGTTCGATTGGAAACATCGTCCTGAACACGATGGTGGTGGTCTTTTGGTCCAATTTTTCCGTTTTAAGGAAACCCTAATCCAAAACCGAAAACCCTAGCAATGGTAATTCGTGTTTTAGGCCATGGAAATTCAATCAAACTGCCCAGAAAGCTTCCAAGCTTCGTTCTAAACACAAAAACAACAACAAAACATGTTAATAATGCATGAGAATTGAAAATCGATTTTGGAAAAGGAAGAACAAACCGAAATCGGGATTGCTTGATTCTTGATGGTTTTGAATGATGTAAAGGTCTGGAATCACTCAAGGGATATCAAGGAATGTGATTGAATGCTCAAAACCTATTGAAAACGACTGGAACTAGGATTACCACTTGCTTGCAATGCACGGTTTTTTTGAGTTTGAATAGGGTTTCTCCAAGCAATTTTTCTCTTTTTTCTTGTTGTGTAGGCATTGTATATTTATAGTGGATGGAAATTGAGCTGATTTGAGGAACAAATAATGGTTAATCAATGCAAAGATTATTTGATTTTGTACAAAATCAAATCTTATCTTTTTTGATCAATTTCAATCAAATTCTTGCCAAATCAATGATAATTTCGAAATTTTCCAGCTTTCTTGGGTTGCTTGGATCTCAAGGATGAGAGAAAAATCAGTTTTGCAATTAATTTTGATTTTATACCTTATTTTTGAATTTAATTTGTATTTAAATGAATAAAATCCAAATTAAATAGAAAAATAAAGTAAAAATTCGTGGCATTGGGCTTAGATGTTCCAAATTATACAAGGAACAAGTTTAAATGAAGAAAAACTAGGCCCATTTGCAAGATTTTGATTTTTTACAAGTATCTCTCTTTGTGCACTTCTTCAAAATTGCCCAACTTGCACAAGGTGTATTTTGCTCAATTTTCCACATTTTTGAGAGTTCTTGGACTTTTTAGAAAGCTCTAAGAGTCCTCTAAACAACATCTTTGGTTTCATCTCAATTGGAGTTACCATGCTCAATATATCTTCAAAACAAAATGTTGACTTTTTGTTGACTTTGAAAAGGACCTGTAATGTTTTGATCCATACCTTCCAAATGAAGCATTTTTTGAACATTCTTGTGAGACATGAAGTTGTAGAGAATAGAATTTCCTTCAAAACAAGAGGTGGTGGAAAACTTTCTGAGAAAGTATGAAGAAGTTATGCTCAGTCAAAGTTTGGTTGACTTTTCACTAAGAAACCCTAATTTAGAAAGTTTGACTTTTGAGCAAATCTTGAGTTTTCTGGATGAATCATGATCAACCCTTGATCAAATGATGAATGTAACTTCAAAATGAGGATGTTGACCAAAAATCATGAAGTTTGACTGTATGTTGACCACAGTTGACTTTTTGACCAATACAACTGATTTTCAACCATCTGAGCATTTGTCTGAGGAAACTTGACTTGTAAGGCCTGAAACTTGGCATGGAGAATCTCTGAAGAATATGAGGAGGCATGAAGACCATTGGAGATGTTGGAAGTCCATCTTGATCTGAGAAATACCAAACCCTAGTTTGGGTTGATTATCTAAGAGAGGGTTTGTCTGATCAACCCTTGAGGAATCCTTGAGCATGAATGTATGGAATGTCTTGAGGAGTGGGAGGGCAAATTTTAGGGGTATGACAGCTGCCCCTGTTCAATCTTCTTGTACTGGAAGGTTTAGATTGGCATGCTTGCCTTTCGTGACCTGGAGGTAGAAGATGATTGAATACTCGAATACACCTAAAAATTTGCACTCGCTGTTGGCTGATGATGCGGGAATGGGCTTACAGATGCCATTTGGAGAAGTTGAAGATTTCGCTGGGGAATGAGTCGTACGCTAGACTCGAGATGTCTTCTGAGTAGGAGAATCTTCGGAGATGGGCTTAGGATGCCATCTGGAAAGATCGATGCTGGGGAGTGAGCCGTACGCTAGGCTCTGTAGACGTTTGTGGAGATAAAAGGAGCATGGAGATGGGCTTAAGATGCCATCCGGAGGGATTCGTACGTTAGAATTCGTGCTCAACCTTGAATGAAGTTATTGGTTTGTATTGGTTTTTTTTTATCCAAATATGCAGCATTCTGAAGGTGGAGAATTGTTGACAAGTAGTCGGAGATGGGCTTAAGATGCCATCCAAGGAAACTGAGTCGTACGCCAGACTCTGTAGTTGCTGTCGGTAATAAGAGAGAGTCAGAATAAATCTTCGTCTGATTACTCTGAGGGGATAGTAGTTGGCCAAGTGTGGATATCTTCCCTGTTGTGCTTCGGGCATTGATCCACTGCCTGTTATCGGAGGATAACTTGTGATCGTTCGGATAGGGTTTCCCGTCTGGCTTCGGGTATTAATCCTGGATCCGTTGTCGGAGGACAACGAGGGTGGTCGTCGATAGTTTTCCCGTCGGATTCGGTCTTAATCTAGACCGGTTGTCGGAGGACAACTAGGCGGTCTTTCGATAGTTTTCCGTCGGATTCGGGTCTTAATCTCGGACCAGTTGTCGAGGACAACTAGGCGGTCTTCGATAGTTTTCCGTCGGATTCGGTCTTAATCTGGACCGCTTCGTGGTGATTTTCACCTGTTTTGGAGAAAACAAGAGAAACTTTGATAGAATACTGTTAGTCTTACGCAAAGTATGATGCATGATGATGTGTACGAATGACATATGCATATATTATGACTTTATGAGAGATGTATGAATGATAGATGTTGTGGTATTTCAAAACATATCCATCTTGAAGAGGATGCATATGTTCTGCTTGAGGATTTCTGACTTCTGTTTGGGGACGGAACGGATGGAGACCCTGAGAAGAAAGAAAACTTTGATTCCTCCGATGCACTATCTGACCAAGTCTTGGGCCTAGATATTGTTGAGGATGGTAGAGATCGAGAAACACGTTGTTGAGGATCTCATACATAGACTCTGCTGGGGAGAGTCTGGGAGGTAATCTGTCGGGGATCTTGCGTGTAGATCTTGCTGAAGAGTACTTGATAGTTGCTGGGAGACCGGGTTAGAAGAATCTGGAGCCCGTTGGAATCTCTGGCTAGGGAATAGAAAGATGTAAGTTTCCTCCGATGCACTATCTGACCAAGTTCCGAGTCTGGATACTGCTGCTGGAGAAAAGGGGAATTGTTGAGTGATATCTTGTTGGGGATAAACACCTCAGCCAGGGATGAAATGTTATTGCTTGGGGATCAATGTAACACCATTTTAGTTGAGTGGAATCACTGCTCGTGGATTCACCTTTGCTCCGCTGGGGAAGGTTTGTGGTGGGTGACACCTCTGTGGGGATCATGTTCTGTGGGGGAATGTATTGGTGACTTTCGTCGTCATCCCAATTCCTGGAGCCTGTAGCAATTACTTTGTTATGTTTACCTTTCGCATGCTTGTGACTAGGTTTTTATTGTCAAATGCATATAGTCATTCAAAGCAAACGTTGGACTTTATGCAAACAACAACAGTGAAGAGAAAGGAAACTTGTATTTTATTTGAAAGGCGGCGTATGGCCAAGTAGTTTGTACACAAGAAAAGTAAAAATTTATGCGGAAACAATCTTGTTAAGTTCCAACTATGCTAGTACTCATATATTTCAACTATCTCATCTCCTTGCTGTCAGTAGAAAGCAACTAGGATTGATTTTCGCCATTTGAATCTTGAATGCTGATAGCAGTAGTCTGAAAGCAGGTGATCTGGACGAGACATAGTCGTACGCTTAAATCCCTAACTTTTGCCTAGACCGCCCTTTCGGGTTTTCAGTCTACCGGGATACCCTTTTTTTGCCCAATCCGCCTTTGCAGGTTTTCGACTTGTCGGGTGTACATGTTTTTGTATATATCCTTAACTTTTGCCTGAACCTTTTTGGTTCTCCAGGATGCCCTTATTTTTGCCTAGGCCAGTCGACCTAGCGGGTCTCTTCTATGCGTAGTATTTTTTGACTATGTCAGCGTTCACAGGGTGTGGGGAGTCTACACCATCCATGGTGCTAAGTACCATAGCTCCGCCTGAAAATACTGTCTTGACTACAAATGGTCCCTCATAGGTGGGAGTCCATTTTCCCCTGGGATCACTTTGTGGAAGAATGATGCGCTTGACTACTAGATCACCGACTTGGTAAACTCGGTGCTTGACCTTCTTGTTGAATGCTCCGATCATTCGTTTCTGATAGATCTATCCATGGCAGATGGATGCGAGTCGTTTCTCATCGATCAAGTTGATCTGGTCAAGGCGAGTTTGGATCCAATCGTCTTCACCTAACTATGCGTTCTGGAGGACTCTGGTTGAGGGTATCTGAACCTCAATTGGTAGGACTGCTTCCATACCGTACACAAGAGAGAAAGGGGTTGCCCCTGTTGATGTTCGTACTGTAGTGCGATAACCATGAAGAGCAAATGGTAACATCTCATGCCAATCTTTGTAAGTCACTGTCATTTTCTGTATAATTTTCTTAATATTCTTGTTGGCGGCTTCCACTGCGCCATTCATCTTAGGCCGATATGGAGAAGAGTTGTGATGCTTGATGCTTGATCTTGAACTGCGTGCAGAGTTCAGTGATCACCTTGTTGTTGAGATTAGAGCCGTTATCTGTGATAATCCTTTCGGGAGTGCCATACCGACAGATAAGATTATGCTTGATGAATCGAGCCACGACATTCTTGGTAACAGATGCGAACGAGGCTGCCTCTACCCATTTGGTGAAATAGTCAATTGCCACAAGGATGAAACGATGTCCGTTGGAAGTTGTAGGCTTGATTTCTCCAATCATGTCAATGCCCCACATTGCAAATGGCCAAGGAGCTGTTAGAACATTAAGAGGTATTGGAGGTATGTGCACTTTGTCCGCATAAATCTGGCATTTGTGACAAGATCGAGCATAGCGGTGACAATCAGCTTCCATGGTAGACCAATAGTAACCTGTTCTCAAGATCTTCTTAGCCATCGTATGACCACTAGAATGCGTACCAAACGCGCCTTCGTGTAACTCTTCCATGATGCGTTCCGCTGTTTTTCGGTCTACACAGCGGAGTAAGCACAAGTCGTGATTGCGCTTGTATAAGATGTCGTTGCTGAGGAAGAATTTGGATGCAAATCTTCTCAAGAACTTCTTATCATTGACAGATGCCCCTGCGGGATATTCCTGAGTCTCAAGATACCTCTTCACGTCGTAGTACCAAGGTTTCTCTTCTGTATCAAGTTCACAGCAGTATGCCGGTCCGTCAAACCTTTCAATGATGATCTGGGGAGCCTCGTTGTCCCATCTAACTTTGAACATAGATGACATAGTGGCTAATGCGTCTGCCAACTGATTCTCTTCTCGTGGAATATGATCAAAAGTAATCTCTTCGAAGTAGGGGATCAAACTTAGAACAGGCTCTCGGTAGGGAATGAGATTCGGATGCTTCGTATCCCATTCGCCCTTAATCTGACTGATCACTAAAGCCGAGTCTCCATATACTTGCAAGAACTTGATTCTTAAGTCAATAGCAGCTTTAATACCCATGATGCACGCTTCGTATTCGGCCATGTTGTTAGTGCAACTGAAACATAATCTGGCGGTGAAAGGCGTATGTCCGCCTGTAGGGGATGTAATGATGGCGCCAATGCCATTGCCAAGTGCGTTTGAGGCTCCATCAAAAACCATAGTCCATCGGGATCCTTGTTCAGGTCCTTCGTCTGGGCCTGGTTCTTCACAATCAGTAACTAGTAAAACATCTTCGTCGGGAAACTCGAATTGCATAGACTGGTAGTCATCTACGGCTTGATGAGCCAAATGATCGGCTACTACACTTCCTTTGATCTCTTTCTGAGAAGTCTACTGGATGTCATATTCGGTCAAGATCATTTGCCATCTTGCTATTCTTCCGGAGAGAGCTGGTTTCTCATATATGTATTTTATCGGATCCATTTTGGAAATCAACAAGGTAGTGTGAGTCAACATATACTGTCTTAGTCGGCGAGCAGCCCAAGCCAAAGCATTGCAAGTTTTCTCGAGCTGTGAGTATCTTGTTTCACAGTCGGTAAACTTTTTGCTAAGGTAATATATTGCATGCTCTTTTCGACCAGACTCGTCCTGTTGCCCCAACACACACCCCATCGAGTTCTCTAACACTATCAAGTACATGATAAGAGGTCTTCCTTCGGCAGACGGCATCAGGATAGGAGGATTTTGTAGGTACTCCTTGATTTTGTCAAAAGCGATCTGGCAATCGTCGTTCCATTCTACCACTTGATCTTTCTTTAATAACTTGAAGATTGGCTCACAAGTAGCGGTTAGATGTGCAATGAATTTGGCAATGTAATTCAATCGGCCCAAGAAACCTCTGACTTCCTTCTCTGTGCGGGGAGCTGGCATCTCTTGAATAGCTCTAACCTTGGCGGGGTCAACTTCAATACCTTTACCACTGACAACAAACCCTAGGAGTTTTCCGGATCTGACTCCAAAGGTGCACTTGTTAGGATTAAGTCTCAGTCTGTACTTCTTCAATCTATCAAACAGTTTCTGTAGATGATCAAGATATTCCTCCTCAGTCTGTGATCGAGCTATCATGTCGTCGACGTAGACCTCTATCTCGTGATGAATCATGTCATGAAATAATGTCACCATAGCACGCTGATAAGTGGCGCCCTGCGTTCTTCAGTCCGAACGGCATAACCTTGTAACAGAAAGTGCCCCATTGTGTAACAAAAGTAGTCTTCTCCATGTCTTCAGGAGCCATTTTGATCTGATTGTAACCGGAGAAACCATCCATGAAGGAGAAAACTTTATGCTGGGCAGTATTGTCAACCAGAACATCAATATGAGGAAGTGGGAAATCGTCTTTCGGACTCGCTTTGTTCAGATCTCTGTAATCCACACACATCCGTACCTTGCCATCCTTTTTGGGCACACGCACTACATTAGCCACCCACTGCAGATAAGAAGTAACGGCTAAGAAACCTGCATTGAACTGCTTCATAACTTCGGCTTTGATTTTCTCAGACATCTCAGGACGCATGGGACGAACCTTCTGCTTTATTGGGATAAAACCTTCTTTTGTCGGTAGCCGGTGCACCACAATATCAATGTCCAAACCTGGCATGTCTTCGTATGACCAAGAAAAAATCTCAATATAGTCTCGTAGCATCTGTACCAACCTTTCTTTAACACTGTTCTCAAGACCCGCTCCTATCTTGATCTCTTTTCTGTCTTCGTCAGTACCTAGATTCACAACCTCAACTTGCTCTTCGTGTGGCTGTATAACTCGTTCTTCTTCTTGTCAGATCGACAAGTTCTCCGGCACTTCACAATCTTGCTCACCTTCGCCTTGGTAGATCGGATTATCGAAGTCATATTTAGCAATAGCATAGCTGTTATCAACGAGATTCGGAGTGATTCTGCAGTGTATCACGTGGGTGTGTGTAAGAAACACATAGCTTTTTGAAGGGGTGACAAAGTAAAAGAAAAAACATAATTGAATGCAAAAGTCCAACGAATTTATTGAATGAAAATATGCAAATGACAGATAATAACCCTCACAAACGAGCCATGATGCCTCGGGCAAGGCACTAGGCTTTAGAGTTTATTGCTCAAAACATAGAAAATACGAAAAGCGAAACAAATAACAAAGGCAATTACTCCTGTCTAAAGGAGATAGGTATGACGTCTTCAGTCTTCCAATTGCTAAGTCCGTTGTCGGGAGTTGGGAAGATCCATTTGCTGATGTCGAAGTCGTTGTCATCGCCTTCTATAGCATGGATTCCACTCTGGCTGATGCGGAAAGGAAGTTGGCCGGCACGTTCGCGGCGTATCATCTTCTGACCCTTGATAGTGAAGCCAAAACCAGTCTTGTCAAACTTGAAAGGAAGATCAGGGAGCTGACCCCAAATAGCACTACCACCTTCTTCAACTGCAGCTTGAGCATCTTTTAGCGAGGCCATCCTAGGCGGGATTTGTGTAACTTCAGGAGTAGCAGGAGAGTCAACAGGCATGACTCTGGGGATTGTTTCGAAATCTTGACAGGGAGTCTCGAAGAATTCACCTTCCATCTCAAGATAACGGAAAGACTGTAGATGACTGACCATATATTCTTCTTCACCACATACTATAACAATTTTCCCTTTCACCGGTACTTCACGATGTAAGGTAGGTAATACCGCCCCATGTATCCAAGGGCGTCCAAGTAGGCAAGAGTAAGCTGGACGGATGTCCATGACAAAGAATGTGGAATTAAAAATCTGGGAACCGACTTTAACAGGCAGAGTGAGCTCTCCGAGTACTGTTCGCTTAGAACCATTAAAAGCTCTCACAATTATGTCACTGGGCTTTAGAACCAAACCTTCAACATCGAGTCGATCAAAAGCAGTCTTTGGTAGGATGTTCAGAGCAGAACCGGTATCCACCAAAACATGAGAGAATGTAATACCCTTGCATTCAACAGAGATGTGCAAGGCTTTGTTGTGTTTCCTTCCGGCAGGAGTCAAATCAGCATCAGAGAAGCCTAGGCCGTTGTTGGCAGCCAGGCTAGCAATACAAACTTCAAATTGATCAGTGGTAGTGTCTTGCGGTACGTGAGCATTCTTCAGAAACTTCACTAAGGCGTTAGCATGGGCCTCAGAGCACAAGAGCAGAGCAAGCATGGAGATCTTGGACGGAGTCTGTCCCAACTGTTCCACAACATTGTAGTCACTCTTCTTGATAATCTTCAGAATTTCCTCCATTTCTCGTTTGGAGGTGTCTTCAAGAACTTCCTTTGGTACTGTCGAGCAGGATGAGTCACGGTTCTTTCCTCTAGCTTGGGAATGGATTGGGGTGGAATGCAGTGAGTCGCAGTGTCTTTTGGAGGAGAGATTTCTGGAGAGAATACTCTTCCGGTTCTGGTCACCTTACTTGAGCCGGTGATGTTGTCAATGTCGGGAATAGTAACTTCAACTGTAAGGTCCTCAATGGTCAGAGGGTCTTGCTTGACACCATGATAGTAAACATCAGATCCATAATTCCAAGGGATAGCCTTGTCAGAGGAATATGGAACTGGTCTTGGAGAAGTAATGATGAGAGGTGCCACTCTAGGCACAGGATCAGCAGAGGAAATCCTTATTGTGTTAACATCAACGCAGTCTTCTGGGAAATCGTCACCCCATCCGGTCACCTTGACATCTTCAATAGGAATCTTGTAGCTCTCGGGAACAGTGTACTTCACCTTGTAATCAAATTTTCCACTTGGTTGCCCCAAGGTATCCCACACATCTGGTACAGTTTCATTCACATCTTCGATCTTCAGTTTCTTAGACATGTCTTCACACAGATTCTCCACAGGTGGTTTCAGGAACAGTATTTCGCGGTTATCCATCATGCATTAAACACGTCTTCTCAACCAAGCACAACCGTCAGGCGCAGATTGGCACCAACGACAATTTTCTGGACATCCTGGATTGATACCGGCTTGCAGCAAATTCCTCTTAACAGTCATCAGAGGAATGGTCAAGTCATCTATGTTGAAAACATAAGTATTCTCATCAACAGCATTAGAGCTTTTGTCATGGTTAGGCATGGGCGCGTTGATCACATTCGGAGTCTCAACAGGAGGGTCAAACTCAATCTGCTTAGCTTCAATCATATCTTGAATCTTGTTCTTCAGAGCCCAACAGCTGTCAGTGTCGTGCCCTGGGCTGTTGGAGTGATAAGCACACTTAGCATTAGGATTGTATCTTGGAGAGGAAGTGTTGACACTCTGAGGAGGATCCTTCAAAGTAATCAACTCTGCTTTCAACATGTGTTGCAAGGCTTGCGACAACGGCATGTTGATCTTCGTAAACTGTCTTACAATGTGTTGTACCCAAACATTTATCCTCTTCATTTCAACCTTATTTGGCATATATTTCATCATCATGATCATGCATACATATCATTGGTTATGTGGTTACGGTATCAAGGTATTTCTTCCAAGCCTCGTTAGGTTACAACAGACGTTTATTTTGTTGATTAATGCGCTCAAAGCGTTCTCCAGGCCATTAATCAATGAATAGCCCAATAATCACCATGAAAAGTTCACATGTGTTCTAATGTGCCTTGAGTTGCGGAGGCAGCCAAGTGTTTCAATCAGTTCGGAATAATTTGAACTAGAAATCAATATTTCACGATTGGAGTTCAAAATTTATAAATTCTGGTCATAAGAGTGGTTCATAACGGTTCTTTATGTGTTGGGACCGTCTCAGTATTTTCTTCAAGTCATATGTTGGAGTTGAAGTCCAATTCTCAAAGGAAAGTCTCTGATTTGCAAACTTTCTAAAGTATGGATACAATAGAATTGTTGGTTCGCTTGTTCATTAGGCATTCAAAATTTTGCAACTTTCAACCTGTTCGATATGTTTAAGTGTCTCTTTTGGCATTAATATTGTCTTGACTTCCTTTATAATTCTCATGTTTGGGCGAAGAGCTAATTTTGTACAAAAGGCCCCCGAAACGCAAGATCTTTGAGAAATATTCAGTATTATTCAATATTGAACCGTTATTTCTCGGACATTCAAAAATTCATAACTCTTGACTGGATTAATATTTTTGAATGGTTCTTTAACCAAAAAATCGGCCTTGATGCCGTCATCAATTCTCGTGTTGAAGTCAGAAGCTAATTCTTAGAGGATGATCTTCGAAAGGTCAAATTACTGAGGAATTTTACAACAAAATGGATTTATGTCCCACTGGTTCGCATGTGTTCAAAAAAGCATAACTCCCTCAATTTTTACCGTATCAGAACGATTCTCGTGGCTGAGCGTCAAGAATTTTGTTAACTTCCAGTTCAATTTAGGGTCTCATTTCAGATTTTACTCGGATGATTTCGGCTTAGGGCTCGTAGCGCAAGTCGCACAAAAAAAAATATGCATTAGTTAAATTGGCTATGCGTCTACGCATCTTCGAAAATTCATAACTTTCTAGTCGTTTATCCGATTGAGTCTATTCTTTTGGCCAAACATCATAAATTTCGCAATATTTGATTTTGCTATTGAGCCCGAGTTCGAATTTTCACACGGATATCAAAGTCCTTGTGACCCGAACATTTCAGACATTGGGATACTCAATTAATAGAACTCTCTCTCAAATTTCCTCAAGAACACCAACAATATTCATAGCAAGCTCATCACAAAAATCGCAAAATTCAAGAACTCAACTCCTCTTTTCCGATAAACTCCTCTGATCAACCACACTGGTGACAGTATTGAATTTAATTTTTATGATAATTTCTTAATTGAAATTTCATGTGTTGAATTGAATAATTCTTGGATAATTGCTTAATTGAACTCTTATGATAATTGCTTAATTGAACTTTCATGTGTTGAATTGAATAATTCTTGGATAATTGATGTTAATTAAGTGTGGAATAGGATAAATATCCTTCGAATTAATGTTGATTATGTGGTTTCATTGAAAGCTTACGCATCGAATTACACTTCAAGTAGTATTTCTTGAGAATTAATTGTAGAATGGCGTTTCTGATTGAATTTTTGTGTAAATAGTGCTAAATTCATGAGTTATCATAATTCTTGAGTTGAATTGAATTATAATTCAATTTTTCGACATTAAATTTTCGATTCAAGAATTGTGTTAACACTTGAATTGTAACATCCCTATTCTCATATTCCATGAATGTGTATAATTATACTAAAATCTATTAAGAGGAAGTTAGTGGTTAGTTAGAAAGGAGTGGAGTTAGTTAGAAATGAACCAAATGGCACAATTGGGATTATGACTTAGTTGAAGGGCATTTTAGGCAATGGGAAACGTTGTATGTCATTATAAGGAATTGTTTGATATACACAATCACAAATCATATTTTTATAATGAAAGGAAAGAGAGATATCAAGAAGAAGCCATATTCATCATCTCAAAACTCCATTTTCATAGCCATGGGACAACCTGCACTAAAAAGGTAATATCTTCTATCTCGTAACTCCGATTTTGTTGATTCCGGACTTTTCAGAAAGCTTACAAAATTCTCTACAATTTGAATATATTTTTTGTGTTCTTCATGTTTTTGAGGAAGGAGATAATCACGTTTGAAGATGGAGGTCTGATGCTGATGATGTAGTATGAACTCCATGGAGCAGCCTTCACTTAGCAAGCCATAACTTTTTACTCGTGGCTCTGATTCAGGTAATTCTTCAATTTATGGAATCTACACGAAATTCCCTTTAATTTGGTATATTGGTTCGTGCTTATAACTTATGTATTGAAGGAAAAAAAAAGTTTGAAGTTGAGGTGTTCATGCTGAAAATTGAGGAAAACGGTGTTACGTATTTAGCATTGTTGGAGGTGAAGTTTAGGCCCTGGTGGAAGCTCAATTGCTGAATGGATGATATCTTAATCTCCACTAAGACAAGGTGAGTCTCATAGATAGAGACTTGGGGAAAAATTGGGTTTTCAAAAGAATTTGGGGTTTTGGGGATTTTGAGTGTAATTGATGATGATTACATGTTTATGATGTTGAATGTTGTGTTATGATTCTGTTTTCGTAATTATCTCATCACGGGTAATGTATTAGAATCAAGGGCTTAGCGCGCCCTGTAGCTTTCTGGAAAATTAATTAAATTTCAGGTCACGCTTAGTGCGATGACTGGGCTTAGCGCACCCTGTTGACCAGAATTAAACCATTCTTCTCCGAGTGCATAATGGTTCTAATTTCAAGAACTATTTGTTGTGATGACTTTAATTGATTATGTGCATATTTATGAAATTAATGTACGACTAAGTACGCTTTAAATGATCGTGAGGATCAATTATGTGTGATAAATGCCATGTGTGGAAATGCATTATTTTTGGAAAAAATGTGATTTTGTGTTCCAATCGTTTCGGGGAAAACGATTCGGATGTGTTGTCTACGGGCTTGATATGCATATGAATGCTTGTTCCGTTTTGTGTGATTTTGGTGGATGTATGCTAGAATCAAAGTAGACCTTATACCAGGATGTAAATCACATATGACCACGACTAATGATGTGTGATCATTAGTTCGTGCCTTGCTGTGTGGTCTGGGATACCTTGTTGTATGATTTGGGTATGTCGTACACGTCTGAGCTACCAAAGGCGATGTACTTATGTGGGCCGGTGAAAGAGCGCAATTCCACCTTGGACTCATCTGTATTGCTTTGTATGGTGGGGAGGAAATTTTCATGTAGGCAATCCTTGGGTATAACTCACCTCTAGTGGTGCCACGTAGGCTACACCACTAGGCTGTCACCCGGTGGACCATGCATAGAGAAGGCATTTTGGTGCTTGTGTAATTCATTGGCGTATAGATGATCGATATGGTTGTGACATCATATAGGCAATGTCACTTCGTGTACTCGTCGCATATGGAATTCCATATAGGAATGATCTGTTTCTTCGTGTGATGGATTGGTACAAGTCTCTTGACATTAGGCCTTGGGGTTACTCATCGAGGACGTGGAAGTGTAATCGTGGTAAAGGTATTAACATACTTCTTGATTCCTCGTACACGGGTACGGGATGCATACTTGTTTGTGTTTGTTACCACCTCACTGGTTAGTCAAGGAACTTCCAGTGGTGGCGTATTCCTTGTGATGTGCTTGTACGTAGCCGTGAGGCATAACTCCGGATTCTAGGTGAATCCGTTCTTGATGCATGTACCCTATAAAACCGAGCGAACCCCAAAGGTAGGGAGGCTCATTGAGATTTAGTAATCTCACCCCAATCCTCATTATTTTTCAGGAACAGGTTATAAGTAGTAGGATTGTTAGACGGTTGATTTCGAAGACTGCAGCCGAGCAGATGGCAGGAAGAACTTCATAGATGTTATCTTTTCGTTGTGCGATGTTGAAGACAAGCTTATTGAATGCATTCGAATTTTGGAGTTGTATTGTATTTAGTTTAAATTTTTTATCTTTCTCATCCTTTATATGTTTCTTGTACCATATTTAACATTACCGCATATTATTCTAGACATATATGTAATGGGTGTTATAGTTGGTATCAGAGTAGGTCGATTCTTTTCCCTGCCATGAGACATAACTAGAAATTCTTTTCTCCCTCAAAGGTGTGTGTTGCTAACCTGATTTCTATTGTCGTAGTATTCAGTCGTTGGGACTGGACATCTCACTGACTGCACATGCGATGGATATGATCACGATGGAACCACCATGAGAATACGTAAGATTCGAAGCGACTCGGGCTGAAGTAGTAGAAACCTGTTGAACTAGGAGAGTATTGGGATTATTGAGTATTAATGGAGCGTTTGGTGCAGAGTAATTGACGACCTTGTCGTGGTAAAGATCTGAAACAACGGGAGTTTCTGAGATTCGATTGGGCAAAGTGAGACCTTATCTGGATCCCGGTAGCAGTGGAGTGAATTTCGCGAGGAACTTGAGTAGGACTATACTAAGGAATTTTGAGATGGAATAGAGTATGAGACCATTGGAAATTCACTGCTCAATCCTAATGCCAGTGGCGGGAATGATTTGAAAATATGTTGAACGAAAGACTTTTGGGAGTTTTGGCGAAGGAATCGAAACCTTATGGTCACCTTTATGCGGATTGTACTTGAATGAGCAAGGTGTTTCACCCCGAATCGTTTTGGTATGTCGTAAGATGTGCGTGGATTACTCGGTAAAGGATTGATTAGAAGAGTAGGTGTGAAAATATCTAATTGGGAGAATATTGGACACCCGGTTAGGGGAAGGGCTACTATATCTTTGTTCTTGCTAATCTATGAATTAGTCCTAGAACTACGCTAGACGACAGCTGAAGCAAGTGAAAGCGGGGTATATTGTTGCCTAAAGCTCTTGCTAGTTACGACTCGAGTGATGTCGTAGAATTGCGCTTGGTGTTGGGGAGTTAAATGAATGGAAACTAGTGTCTTTTTAAAGCATCCACGTGATGATCAAAGTCGTATCGACTGTTTGAACTTTGGTATTCCTATGCAAAGAGCTATTCATAGAATTTCTTATGCATGCACAATGCAAGTGAGTACGCACATGGCTTAGCAATTCAGATCGAATTCTTATCCATTCTGATCTAGCTTGTTATCTTCGAGTGGGTGAACCCTGATCGTGTGGAACTCTTAGGTTTTGCATCCTAAGGAGTGTGATAGATATGATCTATAAGAACGATGACCTTAGTGGAGACATGTTCAGACATTGTCGACCATGACTATAGGATACGCGTGGAGATTGTTATACGGTACTGGGCAGGTTACGTGAGTACACGGCCTCGGAGTTGGACCACCATGTTAGTACTACCAAACAGGTATAACGCCACAGTATCGTTATCATGCACGAATTCTGGAAGATGGGCGATAGTGTTGACCTAGAGTTTAAGGTAAGTTTGTGATTGTTATTCGGAGACGTAGACCCGAGTTCTCATGAGGTAGGTATAGCAAGGACCTATGTGTTATGCTGGTAGTCGTGAACTATCAGGCGATAGTGGGGTGGATTGAGTTATGTTACTACGCTTATGGGGATTCTGAGTGGTCGTAACCACGTGGTCGATAATTTATGATACCTTATAGATATTTCCTGTTTCGTGAAGTGGTAAGCGATGAGTATGCATGAATTCCAGAGGTGGAGCTGACATGAGATTACTATATCTTGACCAACATATTGTGTGGGTAGCCTTACCATTGGTGATCAGTGTTGGAATAAATGAAGTGTATTTTGGTTTAGCCGATATGAAATGTATCTAAGGGAATATCTATAGACTCTCAGGAGTAAAGCAATGTCAGTCTCGGTAAGCAAAGAAACATTGGATTTAGAGTGCCAATAAACCCCAAAGGGAGATGTTCGAAGCACGAAGTATGGTTTCCTGTATTGTGGTAGAATTCAAGACATTAGAAACACTGGAATTGGGAGCACAACCGAGGTAGTAGTCTATTAATAGTTTAAAAAATTATGAATCATGACGACGAGACGATCCTAACAACTTCGAGTGGGAATTAAGATTTTCGTCGGGTATGACAAGAATCATGTGGCTGTGTAGGTATGGGATTACATGGTTAAAGGAGATCGTATGAGGATTAGTATCGGTGATAGAGTAAGTCAGTGGTCCCAAAGGAAATATAAAGGGTTAGGAATAGTATTAGTCGATTGCTTGGGCGTAATGTATTTGTGAGAGGATTATTGCATCGACTAAGTTTGAGGAGTTATCAATGGTGTTGTCACGCTAACAATGTGTAGTTGTATGGTTAGGGAGGAACTATGGAAAAGTTGGAAGTGTTATCGTAATAGTTGTACGACGCAGAATTCGGTGGTTTGACATGAACTTGTATTCAGTAAGTGTTCGATGTTAAACATTCCGGAACTGAAGTGTGTAACTAAGTTGTACTCATAGACCTAACCAAGACTAATGAGGTCAATAGTGACCTTGTTTTGGAATTACTCAACCTCGAGGAGCAACCTTTGTTAAGTGGGTTTAAGACTCTAGCGAGTATCGTGATTTGTAAATTCCGAGGAAGAGTTGTTGTTATTTAAGGAATTGAGCGAAGCGTAGTAGAGTAATGGAATCAAGTGTGTTATGGAGGAAGTATGACTCAGTAAGTCTTGAGAAATTTGTATGACTGATTGAGATCAGAGTAGCGCAACGGATGAACGGAGAACCTGATAAGCTTGTGATAAATGTTGAGTGGAATAACCATCCCAAGGAGAAACCATAAGAAATTTTTGGTTCATCCTAGTCTCTCAAGGATCCGCCATAATCCCGAGTGGTATTGTTGATGGATCGACATAGAGCAGACTATGTGGTTCGTATGTGATAAGATATTCTGGAGACATTGGTTGTACGAGTGAATATTGAGAATTAAGTGTGGAAAAGGTTTTTACTTGAAGTGGGATTTTTGTTATTCTGTCTTATGCGTTTATGAGCGTCCACAAAATTTGGATGACGGTTGCGGGTCAACTGTTAGAATTGGATTTTGGCGGCAGACGTTGTGTGGAGTTGTTGAACACGAAGATTATAGTTATGGGATTGTACATCCTTGTGGTTTCCGGAAGATATGTTTCTTCTAAAGCTGAAGTAGGAATGGAAGTAAAAGGCTTTGTAGTGCGAGGATAATGAGTTGAAGCAAGCCGATTTGAGCATTGGAGAACTAGAGATCAAGATCAAAGAATTGACGAGCGGTTATGTGACCTTGTTTGGATGTGTGTGGAAGTGAATTTGAATGATGTGACCTTGACGAGCGGTTCAGTGTCATAAGTTAAGCAAGTATAAGCTTGGAAAACATTGAGGATGAGGATTGTCTGACTAGAATAGACCGCCATGGAATATGGAGTTATCCAACCGATGTGAGTTGGTCTCGGATGGAAACAGAAGATGAAACTTCTGAAGATAAAACTTCTTAAGAAGAATCAGAAGATGAAACTTCTGAAGAAGGATCAGAAGATGAAACTTCTGAAGTAGAATCAGAAGATGAAACTTCTGAAGAAGAATCAGAAAGTGAAACTTCTGAAGAAGAAACAGAAGATGAAACTTCTGAAGAAGAAACAGAAGATGAAACTTCGAAGAAGAAAGAAGATGAAACTTCAAGAAGAAACAGAAGATGAAACTTCTGAAGAAGAATCAGAAGATGAAACTTCTGAAGAAGAATCAGAAGATGAAACTTCTGAAGAAGAATCAGAAGATGAAATTTCTGAAGAAGAATCATAAGATGAAACTTCTGAAGAAGAATTAGAAGATGAAACTTCTGAAGAAGAATCATAAGATGAAACTTCTAAAGAAGAATTAGAAGATGAAACTTCTGAAGAAGAAACAGAAGATGAAACTTCTAAAGAAGAATCAGAAGATGAAACTTCTGAAGAAGAATCAGAAGATGAAACTTCCTCGAACCTATTTGTCATGAACATATAAATCAATAAACAATCCTTAAAATTTATGCTAAGCCATTTATTGAATGCATTGAGCATTTTTGCTTCATATATGCTATTTAGCTAGAGAACTTTGAAATATTTACCTGTTGGTTAAGAAGAGATATAGGTATACGCATTCAAAGTTTCAATTATGTTGCAGGTAGGTTTCAATATTCAGTTAACAAGTTGAGCTTCTTTACCCAGTGAATCAAATTATATACAATAAAATTCTTAATAAGACCGTTTAAAAAGGAAGTTAAGGGTATAGCAACAACCACTATATTTCCTCCATCAAGCAGCAATTTAGCCTCAATCCCAACTATAGATAGAACTAATGAGTGCACTGGATTTTTTTTGTATCAGGTTTAATTCCAACATTGGCGTAGAAATATGCTTACCATGTAAATCGATCTTGACAAAGGCTTGCTAACTGTACAGTATGCATCAATCACTCCTGCATATTGTTCAATAGCAAAATATTTCCTTGTTTAACAAATTGAAGCAAATAAAACAAAAAATTGTTAGTATCTTCAAAAACACATTCAACTTCACTACCTTAGCCACCCCAATCCAAAACATTAAGAGTTTCTAAACTTATTATACTGTTCAGATTCAATGAGAGAGATACAAAGTCTACTGCTCCGTCTAACCATCCCTCCTCCACAACTTCTTTCGCTGGAACACTACAAAAACCAAAGAACACAATAAAAAATATTTTATGAATCAAATCTGTTATGAATACAAGAAGAAGACATAAAAAAAGAACAATAGAAGAGGGAAAAACATACCTTTGCAAAGGGGGTGACGACTGATTTAGAGTTTGAGGAGATGAATGAAGAGAGAAAGGGAGAGAGATTGTGAATCTGATGAAGTAGAGAGGATGGAAAACAAAAGTATATGTTGGTGGTTTGTAGAGGACAACAATGACACAACGTTTTTTGTATTACATGGAGGGTAATAGAATATTTAAAATCATACCAATAGGAAATCACCAGATGTTGTGTTTGGAGTGAACAATTGGTACAAAAGGAGTTGAATTTGTTAAAGACAAATATATCCTTTTTGTAGTGTAAATAATTTATAGAAGGGTATTTTAGGGAAAGTAGTCAATTGAATATTGATAATTTGATAGTTGATATGCGAGGAAAGGTTTTTAGCATGGACCCTAGCTAAAACTTTCTTTCCTTTCTTATTTTGCCGTTGATTTAAACACGTGAAAATGTTTCTTTCCATTATCTTTCCTTCCTTTCAATAAATTTTCTTTTGAAACAAACATGAAACATAGTGTTAAAGTGTTCTAGTCGGGAACGATAATCTTGTCATCACGGCCTATGGATCGCACCATAGAAATACTCAAATGGAAATGATCTTGTAATTAAGTATTTTATACAAATCAATGGATCGCACCATAGAAATATTCAAATGGAAATGATCTTGTAATTAAGTATTTTATACAAATCAATGGATCGCACCATAGAAATACTCAAATGGAAATGATCTTGTAATTAAGTATTTTATACAAATCAATGGATCGCACCATAGAAATATTCAAATGGAAATGATCTTGTAATTAAGTATTTTATACAAATCATATCATTCTAATAACAATAATCTTGTGAAGAAATAAAACAAATCGAATCACTTACTTGAAAGTGATCCGAGAAAATAAATGTTATATTAGAACACTAATCCTCAAACCATATCATTCAGCTAAAAGTGCAATGTTACAAATTACAAACTAAATTAGTCTGATGGAAGTCATTCAATAAAAGTACACACACTGGAATTGTATAATTCAAGGGATTTATTATGTATTTCACTTCTTCACCACATCAATATAATTAAAATTAAAGAGAAAATTTCGATGGCTTTAGTATATTAGAAAAATTGATAAAATTAGTAAAACATGAAAGATTGTAGGAAAATTCACAGATCGGAAAACAAATATTTGAAACAGCTCAATTAAAATAAAAACTAAAACATAGTTAGAAAAATCACAATATAAACAGATTGGACATAAATTATTATAACATAAAAAAATAAAAGTTTGAATGAAATCAACACAAACCTTTCTATTAAAGAATATGAAGTACAAATATGAAATTATCTGAATCAAAGCAAACCGTGTTTTATAATGAAATAATTTTGTGTTGGAAAAGGTAAAAAACTTATGAACATGGATTTAGTTGTTTATAACGCGCACAAAAATAATATTATGTTTATAACATAATTTATTCAAAATTTACTATAAATAGATATTTATATATAAATAGATAAATATGTATAAATATTAATATAATTAAAGATTACTATAATATATATATATATATATATATATATATATATATATATATATATATATATATATATATATATATATATATATATAGGTTGGTGTAAATTAGCATCTCCTATAGATATTTTTTAAAATACACATATTTTATTTTTGGAAAGAGTGTACTATTAAATTATGACTAAAAATACATTAAATACATCCAAAGGTGTATGTTGCTAAAACACATCTTCATAAAAATGAGTGAGTGTGTTATAGCATTCTCATATATATATTGATCATGCATAAATTCCTTAGCCGAGATACAAGGCCGGAAGGAGGATTACGAACAGCCGGGATAGGCCTCGGAATCATAGGCGAGATCTGTGGCCGATGTGGTTCCCGGGTTTGGTGTAGGAGGTCGGCATAATCCCGAGATATGGCTCGAACAGGCGTCCGGGGTAGGAGCTCGGATAGTTAGACGTTACGGGTTGAAGGAGTAAAGGGTGCGTTGAGCCATTATTGAAGCGTTACAGAGGATGTCATCATTACCTGAAACGGTTGATTCCTTCATCTCCAAGCTACAGTTAATGTGCAAGAACGGTTGAGGAAGGTGAGAGGGGACTCACAGAGTCATTCAGATAAATAGGGCTCCCGCCAGCGGGATAAGCAAGACAATGATACGCTTGGAACTTGAGTTACACACTCGAGCTTTAAATATATAATATATATATATATATATATATATATATATATATATATATATATATATATATATATATATATATATATATATATATATATATATATATATATATATATATATATATATATATATATATATATATATATATATATATATATATATATATATATATATACCCAAAGAGTTACACTCACTCAAAAACGTCACTTCAAATAATAGAAAAATAAATTATTAATTAAATTTTAAAAATATTTTTAATTTCAACCATTAAATATAAATCTAATGGTTGTTATTACATTTTACATTCTCATATAGTTTTCTCATATATATATATATATATATATATATATATATATATATATATATATATATATATATATATATATATATATATATATATATATATATATATATATATATATGTGTGTGATCAACTTACTTCACAACTTTTGCCTTTCAATTAGATTTAATCTAATGATTATAAATTGCAATAAGCATGTATATATATATATATATATATATATATATATATATATATATATATATATATATATATATATATATATATATATATATATATATATATATATATATATATATATATATATATATATATATATATATATATATATATATATATATATATATATATAGTAATTTTATTAATTTTTGTTATATTATTTTTAATAATCATTAATAAATATGTAACATTAAATATTTAATTAAAAAATAGTAAAGTTTCCTTAAACTCCAAAAAAATTTATATTCTTTATTTGAAAATAATTTTTAATATTTATAAATAATAAAAATAATATTTTTAATAAATTTTTAAGTTTTATTAATAACAAATTTTATTTTAAAATATAATACTTTTTTTAATTGTAAGCAAATTTTATTATTTTTTATTTATATAAAATAAAAAATATTTTGAATAGACGAAGAATTTTTTCAAAAAATAAAATTCGCTTATTTCTTATTTAATTAAAAAATATAAAAATTTGCTTAAAGTTCAGAAAAAATATTTTATTCTTTAAAATTAAAGTTTAATATGTTTAACGATAAGAGGTTTTGGCGCGATATTTCGGTTAGACATATCTGAAGTTTATTGTGCAACAAATTGGTATAGGATGTGTTCGTAGTGAAATTTCCAAAAGCATGAAAGTATTTTAAGAATATCGTACAACCTGAGAGAAGTAGTAGGGTGGAAAGATAAATTGCATAAAATTTTGCTTGAGGAAAAAGTGTTATCTACAATAAGCCCGTTTTTGTTTTTTTATTCTAAGACCCATTTTCTCTAATTTTGATTTGTTAGAATTAGAGAATTTCTTTTTTAGCGCACTACGCGAAATTCTAAAAATGTTCATGAAAAATGGAAATGCATTTTCGGTTCACACCATGTTAGACATGAATTACGTTGAAGGAATTGGATACTAACCAAAAATATAACTATATTTTAGAACCGTAAATATATTTCTGGTTTTTAGACTGACTAAAAGGCGCGTTTTCTCTTTCCCTCCCATTACAATGTCACTTTCCAAAACCAAAAACAAAAACCCACCAAAACTCTCGCAATTAATCAAGTAAATTGTTTTTTTTTTTAAATTTATGTAAAATTCACTCAAATGTGTGATTTAGGTTAGAAATCGGACTTTGTAATTTGTTATCAATATTAGAAATCATTAGATAAGTGTTGGCAATGTCATTTTCATCATCTGCCATATCCAATAGTATTTAATGATGTATTTGTATTTTGATTCTATTTTTTATTATGTATTTAGATTACAATTTTGGGTTATCCTTTTATGAACCACGAAGATTTTTTGTGATGTGTACTATTATATATATATATATATATATATATATATATATATATATATATATATATATATATATATATATATATATATGTGTGTGTGTGTGTGTTTGTTCCAATTGTCTTGGTTGTATGAATTGTACATGCTTTATATTTAATGTGATACGACGAGAAAAAATTGATATTATTTGCTTAAATTTTTTCTGCTACTGACACCATTAAAATTGGAACTATATTACCGATTTACAATTGCAACTATATTTTCGATTTTCAATCAAGTTTAACAAAAAAAAATGAAAAATATGCACCGAAAATATACTTCAGATTTTAGAGGGTCATTTTAGAAGTTGCTTAAGATCATTCTTTTCACCTTTGGATGGAATAAAAAATTTCCTAGAATCATTAGTTTGGTATACTCTTCTATATTTTCTGTTATCTTCAACCTATTCATATATAAGTTTTTTTATGCCATCACAATTATAACATATGCATAATCATCAACGCAATTGGTAAATTAATGTGTTGCGTTTCATCCGATCTTTATTTTCAACATAAAATAAAATTCACTACTATAAATACTTTGATTTTATGTGGATTTGAGCTAAAAATCGGTAGGAAACACATTTTCTGCGATTTTTCTTGGCGTTTCAAATCCTCAGTTAAAATCTTCATGAAAAATAGAAAATTCGCTGGTAAATCTATAGAAAATTAAATTCGTAGATAAATTTGCTTGAATTAAAATTCACAGGAATCAACGTCCATAGATAATTTCGCAGATAATTTATATCGAAATTTAAAAGAAAAACTATAATTCTCCATGGAATACTATTTTTTTTGACAAAATTTCCATGGAATAATTTAATGTGAATATTGCATTTACAAGAATATGGCTCCCTATGCAATTTGTAACTTATAATTACTAACTAATTCCCTTTGGGAAGGCTAAGATAGCCATAGTGGAACTGGACCTCTTCAGCCCAAATGTAAGAAGATTGATGTGTGTACATCCAATATAAATTGAAAAGTAGACATTTCACTTCAAACTCAAATTAATTACTTACAGTAAGTTTGTCAAACACTTATTCAAATATACAAGTCAATTCAGTTATCAAGTTGACACACACAAATAAATTTTTAAGGTGCAAACCATATATCGGTTGTGGTTTTTGTTCAAGTTTAAATGTGCCTAAAAAACATGGTCGTTAACTCAAATGCATAAACAACAGGAATAATGCATAAACTCATCATGTACCAAACATGAAATCATCCAACCTATTTACTAAATGTGCCTAAAAAATATGGTCATTAACTCAAATGCACCAGACGTCTATCTAGACAAGAACCAATTTAGCATCATCCTTCACTTCATCTGTTTTAATATCATGCTTTAATTTATGTAGTTTAACATCATCCGTCACTACATCTGATTTTACATCGTTATTTACAACAGCTTTGGAAAACATATCCATGTGCTCCATATCTAATAAGATCTAAATCACAAAAATACTTAAAAAACAATAAAAGGAAACTTCAGATATACACATCTGAAATTATGATAGGTGAATTTGGATATGTATATCCCGACAAAGCGCACCTTTTTCAGCTAAAAAATAAGATTAATGCAAATAATGAGGGATGAAATGAGTAAAATTGACCTTAAATTGCAACTTCTTTTGATCTCTTTAATGTGATAAAATCCAATAATGTTTGTTTATAATTGAAAAGTTGGTTGAAAATGAAATCTTTTTTATGGGATTTTGATTATGAAAAAAAATTGAAGTGTGGGAGAGATGATTATGTAAAGTGGTCATATATTCAATTTTTTGCTGGAGACTTTTGGAGAAACATCTCTGAAAATATCACTAAGAGATTAAATAATAAATCAGCTAAACGAAACGGTTAAAGAAATGACTTTCGATGATGTATTTGTGAATGAACCTCTGAAAATTTTATACATACATATTCGAACTAAATTTTCTTATACGTTTGAAGATATATCTTTAAATAAACTCAAAAATATTTTAGAATTTTCTTTTATATATATATATATATATATATATATATATATATATATATATATATATATATATATATATATATATACTTTTATTCTCAAATTCGTTTTTGTGTTTACTTATCTCTTAATTTTATCTATATTTTTAGAAAAATGATATTCTTATATCATTCCTTATAACTACATCGTATTTTACTGTTCATACGATGAACAGAGAAATATAATAATAATAATAATAATAATAATAATAATAATAATAATAATATTTTTTATATAAAAGTAACATTTACTCTTTACTTTTGTTTTAAGATTGAGAGAATTCAAAAACAAAATTATATGATTAATCAATTTCATAACTTTATTAACCAATTTTTTACATTTCATTAATCAATTTCATAATTAAAAGTTTATTAACCAACTTCATAACTTCATTAACCAACTTTTTACATTTTATTAACCAAATTTATTTTACTATTAAAAATTATTTTTAAAATCAAAATGTTTATTAACTAATATTTTATATTTCACTAATCAACTTTGTTCACTATTAAAAAAAATTGGTTCATATACTATTTACAAATACTATTCACCATTTAATAGTATTTTATTAAAAATACTGTTTACATATAAATTACAAAATAGCTGATACACATAATGATCTTAGGCAAACTCACTACTAATTCAAACTTACTAACCCAACAAATAACACTAATATTAGTTGATGATAATTTTTTTCTAAAGAACATGATAAAGTAAACCCAAACTCCTAGTCAATATACCCAAGTATTTGTGTACACACTTAACACCCAATCCAATGATAAGAAAACATACTAAAATTTACACCATCATCACCTTCACAAAGTAAAAAAGCATTTGAAGATGGGAAGCTAACAAGAAAAAACCAAAACTAATTAAACATAACATCTACAACAACTTATAACACACACTATCACGTGACTTTGCTATCCTCTTGATTAATCCACCACCACTTCTCAAACAATAATCAATACTTAAAGGTACCAATTCACCTTGTGATTTTCCGTAAGAGTTCCAACACATAGCTTGTTCATGACCTCTATACTTAAATGAAGGGCTTAACTGAATATCTGTTAAATCAACATCTGTGCATGGTATGC
Source organism: Vicia sativa (assembly GCA_021764765.1). Classification (NCBI taxonomy): domain Eukaryota; kingdom Viridiplantae; phylum Streptophyta; class Magnoliopsida; order Fabales; family Fabaceae; genus Vicia; species Vicia sativa. The sequence goes on along the minus strand of CM038792.1, from coordinate 136,082,331 downwards.
TATTGCTGCAAGCTAGGTGAACAGGTTGCATTGCATAAGTACCACTTATTTGATCAAATTTAACACCAGAAATCATCACTGTTCCTGTTTGGTTCTTGCATATTTGTTTGTCACAATAGTATTGGTCTATCATTATTGGATACATAACTTCATGGACTTTGATCCTTGAAAATGTTACATTTTTAACCATGCCATTTCCTCCCTATTCAAAAATTAAATTTACTCAAATTAATGTCCATGAAATCAATATATACAGCCATGAAAATTAGTTTTTTTTTTTTTTTTACTTAAACTAGTTCAGTATAGTTTTGTAGAGACATTAGAATGCATGGATTGCAAAACAATCTATCATGCCAAAAATATATGATTTGCCCGCAATTATTTATGGGACAGACCAAAATTTTAAACTTGCATCCTCTAATGTGCTCGACTCATTCCACCTCATTTTTATAAGGATTTTGCGGGCTCAGATGTAAACATAAATTTTTTCTTTTTTAAACTTTAGAGATGTGATGCCCGCGGACTCTTTCCGCCTTGCCCTCATTTTTATGCGGGATGGACTACGCTTTTAGGTCCGCATTTTCCGCCCTATATTTTATGAGTTTTTACAGGACATATTATGATTTTAGACTCACACCCTCAACTATGTCCGTCTCTTTCCACTTTATTTTTTTACAAGCTTTTATGGAACGTACTTAAAGAGTAGACATGTCGGTATGCCCATCCATAAATGTAACACCATTAAAATCTCATTTATTCCTCTTATAATAAGAGATGGAATTTCAACAATTTAAGCTAATAATTCAAAGAAAAAAGAGTAATTGCTAATGAGGTTAATACCTGCCATGTTTTGATCCTTGCTCCATATAGAGTATTTTTCATTGCAATATCCTCAACAATGATGTCAGAGACGCATGCCAAACTCTTGTCTTTTCCTAATCCTCCTAAACTATTTTATTCACAAAATCAATTTTGTATAATCATTAGTGGCTATATAGCTAATAACACAATGAAAAATATACAACTTTTACTAGTAAGGTTCTTTATTTTATTTTTCTTACCTTATGCCATGACCAGGGCCACATTTTATGTGGTGGACATGAACATTAGAGCAACCGGTTTGTATGGACACACAGTCATCACCTGATAATAACATACAATAAAAACAAGTGTTAATATAATAAGCTTCTCATGAAAAAAATAACATTAATATAGTTAAAGTTAGTTTAACTTTATTATAAACTGCACGTCTCAAAAGTTAGTTGCTGTGACAGTTTACCGTTTAGACTTTTTCAGCCAATCATTCTTTGTCAAATTTAAGCTCAACAATTCTAAGTGGACAATGCACCATTAAAAATTTACTAGATTCTACTTTTTTAGGTAAAAATGGAATCTACAATAATCTATGAAGCACTAGGTCACACATCAGATATACGATATTGATACTAACACACGTACACGTTGACACCAGTAAAAATTTGAGAAAATCAATCCGACGTGTTTTGTGTCTTTGTTGATGATAAATAGACAGGTATTATATAATAAGTAAGTTTAATGCATGCGTTACCGGTTCCGATATTAGAATGTTGAATTTCTACATCATGTGTGTTTTGCAGGTGAATTCCATCAGTATTTGGGCTACTTTGAGGGGAAGATATTGTAATGTTATCAACTTTGATTCCATTTGAGCTATCAAATTTTAGATGGCATAGAGGACTATTTATGATTTTGATATCTCTAACACATATAAGGTTGCTAGAGTAGAATCTTATAGCCTGCATATACAATTGTTAAACAAGAATAATGAGAAAAATTTAGGCTTTAAATAAAAACAAAATTATGTTATAGTTTGTGATTGAAAAATGAAAAAATCTTACAGTTGGCTTCATACTTGGAATTTGCTTAGAATGTATATTAGAAAGTTCTGAGTTGTTCCACCAGTTAAAGCCTTGACCATCAATAGTTCCATAGCCTTTGATAGTGAAGATTTGCACCCATTTGAAATTTATCCATTGAAACAAACTAGGTTTTGGCCATGAAGATACTTTAGGAGGTGCCAATATTGTTCCATCTATCTGTTATAATTCAGTTTGCATTAAATTATATACATTCTAAATGTCACATATAAATTTTACATAAAGACCTTAACTAATCTTAATTCAAGCGGTTCAAGACGGTTGAACCATGACTCAGAGGTCTTACTTGTTTGATCTTTGGTCCAATTAATATATAAAACATTATTGTAAACTACTATTATGAGACTAATTTAAACACAATAAAAAAAAGGTGAGTGAAAATGAACCTGAAGAGTAAGATTAGGCATACAAGGGCCTTGTAGAGTAATGGCCTTAATGAGGAACTTGAATTTTTCAGGAACTTTTATTGTGGCACCAGAAACTTTACATGCAGATTTCCATGCAGCTAAAAATGCCTGGTTAATTAACATTATAAACCTTTGAAACTCATTTTCATGAAAAAAATTTATAGTAGTTAGCTGAAAATTATTTTAAACTTAATGCTTTTTGATTACCTCTGAATCATCAGAAACTCCATTGCCCTTTGCACCAAAAGACATAATATCATAAGTGTTTACTTGTGTTGGATGAGGATGTGAGTCTTTGTGATGTTTGTGAAGTTTTCTCTTCATGTTAGTCTTTCTTGCATTCACAGAGAAGGTGACAAAAATAAACATTAACAATGACAGGAAAAAGATTAGAGAAAAATTTATGTTTCTCTTCATTTTTTTATACACTTTTTGAAAGAGTACTACTAGCAAAGAAAATTGTAGGAATTTCAGGTGGTTTTGATGTTGTATGGAAGTTATAAATAGCTTATATATATATATATATATATATATATATATAGTGGAATATGGTGGAAATCTAGTTGTAAATCTCTAATTTTTTAAGGTCTTGCTTTTAATTAAAAAAGTGGTAATTCACTAATGCATGTAGTTAGGTACATTTAGAGGACGTGGAGATTCCCATAAGTTTGAGATGGGCGGTTAATTAAGCAAAGGTTGTTATTATTATTTTAATGATTAATTATGTTAGTTTTTGAAAGTTTTTAAAAAAGTGTTAATTCACTAATGATTAATTAAAAATAATGTCTCACTAGAATTAGAATCATGGTGTGTCTCAAGGCTCAAAGACTTATATTGACAACAAAAATTAAATATATGATCTTATCAAAAGTGTTGATCAAGTCCATCTTTTATTGATGATGACAACTTTATTTTGCGAAGGCGACATCTGATGTGGTGATCAAATTTTGGTGTTTGAAGATAAAAGAAAAATAAAGTTATCAAAAGCATAATTCTAGAGGACAATACCTCGTGTAAGTAAAGCGGCATTCGATGGAGACAATGAAGATTTTTGATCAAGCAGTGTGTCTGAGGATGGTGGTTAGCTTAAAGAGTCATCTCAAGCTCCATCAAAAGAATATTTAAGATTCTTAAGATGCTAAAGTCAAATATAATGTAGCAAAGAACCATAAGTTTTAGAGTTATGAAAGAAATGAAGTGTGAAAGCTCATTGAGTCTCTGTAGAGTGATCTGTGTCTGTAAAGGTGTTGTACCCCAAAATTTACCCTCCTCTTTCCCGTTTCTTTTCTGGCTTATAATTCCATTGCATAATAATACATGCCATACCATGCATAGCATCCATCATAAGGAATATCAGATTCCAGGTATTCCGAATGGCACCAAAAAGAGTTCATTTCTCAATGAAGTGGATTTTGGGTTTCGGTGCATTTTGGGCACTCCAGAAGGCGTATCTCTCATCTCCTTGGGTATTTTCTGTTGATTTTCGACTGGAACTTTCCTTTCATTATTATCCACGACTTTCGTTTGGAAGTCGAGAACGGATTTTGTGAGGAAGGCTCTCAAAGGAGTCATTTTCCCGCATATTAATGATTTTGTGTGCTGAACCGTGCGTTTTGGCTCACCGAAAAGGTTTTATTTTCTAGCTGGAAGCTCGGAATTGAGCGGGATCAATTTCTAAAATTCCGTATCAAGGTCCTCTACAACTTCTATTTGCAACTCGAGAGCTAATTCCCCACCGATCGGTACCAGAATTTTATTCTCTAAGTTTGATTTTTGAGCTGAACTGAGCAATTTTCATCTGATACGCGAAGTTCGAAAAATCATATCTCACTCGATTTTCATCGAAACGGGACGGGACTGGTGCCAAAAGTTCACAAATCTTGTTAGCTTCGAATGTCCCAGAGATACGCATGTGCAAATTCCGATCAGAAGATCCTCGTCTGAGGCATTTTTCCCACAGAGCGCAAACAAAATTCTGCATGTGTCAGTGGCCCAAAATTGATGCTGAAACTTCAAAAATTTCTATTTCCTTGACGATTCATCGGATCAAGTCGGGATTTTGATTCACGCAAGTAAAATCGCGTTCCGGACATTTTTCGTTTACATTCCGACTTCAAATTCCGCACGGATTAGGCTGTTTTGGATTGTGTACGAAAATCATTTTGATAATCGCGATTAGGACTTAATTGTGGATCCAAGACACTCCAAAGCCCATTTTTTTTCATATTATAAATATATTTTACCACTCACAAAATTGGTAGAGAGAATCATTTATTAAATTTGACCCAAGAGCTCTCACTTTTCTCTCTCATTTCTCTCTCAACTCAAAGTTGCACAACCACCTCAAACCACCAACAACCACCACCGGAATTCCAAAACCACCGCGCCGGAAAACTTTTTTTATTTTTTCTTCTTCTCTCCTTCTCCGGTACAGCCCCATACTCTTCGATTCCCTTTCAATTCTCAAGGATCAAATCAAGATTTTCATCAATCAAGAACATTGAAGAGTGTTTATGGTGTCGAAGTGAAGATTTGAAGTTTTCCTCTTCATTAATTCTCCAAGGATTCAAGATTCTCCACACTTATTATCATCAATTCAACTTTGACTTGGTATTTTCTTAGAGAATTACAAGATTTTCCTCATCAATTTCAACTCAAAGCTTCAAGTACAAGTAAGTGCTTATTTACTTAAGTGCTTATTTCAATCGATTTTTCAATTGTTGAATTTCTTGAAATTGAATATTGAGATTGCTTGCAAATTCCGTGTGGATTCCGATTATAGCATTTGTTTTATCGAATTCATTGATATTGATCCGTTTTTGGAGCCTTAAAGGTGTCGGTGTCAAACTTTCTACACACCACACACACCTACACTTGTGTTGTGACTTTGCATTGTATTTAGGTACTTGATGTGAACATTTTACATCACTAATTATATGATCATGCATAAAGTAATATGTAAATTCTTTGACATACATTAAATCATTAATTTGAGGCTTATTTTGTGCATCAAAATTATGTTGAAATGTAAGAACTAACACATAGTTTTTAGGTACACTTGCACTACATCTATACATTGCACACAACTCACACACATACTTGAATTCATACATTGTGATATAATTTTCATCTTTGCATATCCATACATTTGCATGTAGGATAGTTGAATTAATTTGATATGGTGTTGTTCAACTTTGATGACATAAAAATATGTTGAAATTTCACTTTTCACAACACTTTGACACTTTGAACATCTAATTTCTCTCAACATTCTTACATGTTTGCATAGCATTTAGGTAGTGTTTGCATTGAGTATGTATCACTTGCACATGAAATCATGTACACTTGCATTTTTATTCATCTAAATACCACTAAAACACATTGGAAACAAGTTTATTTGAGTTTGGTGGAAAATAACATGACACTTTGAAAATTGGTAAAGTTGGACATAATATTTGTTTTGGCTCTAACTTTTGATCCGTAATGAGTTTTTTCGACTTTTCTTAATGTAAATCATGTTTCTCGAGCCATCTGAAGCTCTCCACGCGAACGGTTTCTTGATTTGGACATGTTTCGGTCAAATCTGGGAGCTGCTGACTTTTGTGCGAAAATTGTATTTTTGAACGAGATTTGATCGAACCGTCCGCATTGTTGAGACCGTGCGCGTGTGCATAGCTTCCGATATTTTTGATAAATCATTTTGATTGTTTTATTTAGCTTATGCCTTGTGTTTTGGTTCACTTTTCATATTTACCTCTCATGCTTTGTTTTCTTTGTAAATAATGCATTTTTAGTCATTTTAGTGTAAATTTTTGATTTCTAACTACTCTAGGTCTCTAACTATGTTTAACGTTGCATTTGAGAAATGTTGTGATAGATTTAGCTCGATTTGATATTGCTCATGGGTTATTTTATATCATGTGTGCGTTGCTGCCCGGTTTTCCATTCTTATGTTGCCATACACATTTACATTCCATTTCTTCACCTTTGGATCATATTTTGACATGTGATGTGAATATGCAATTATATTGTTGCCTCCTTGTTATTTTTGACATGTTTGTTGACTTGTGCAAGGTACATTGAGGATGTTTTGGTTAGGTACCTAATCTTGGTACACTAACACGCCACTTTTACCGTGGTTCTGTTTGTGTTTATACGCGTTTTGCTTTGTGTTTTCTCATATTTCCGAGAAACACATATTCTGCTATTTTGTCTGGATATGTACCTTTGTGCAGGTGTTTCGATTGTCATGAGGACTTGTTTGCTACACGCACATGTTGCAAGATATCACCTTGTGGATTATATTGGTCGAGCTGTTTCTTATTATTGCTTTGTTGATGGAAGTTGACTTGAAGTTTTCCGGAGTATTTCTATAGCTTGCGTGCTCTTCGGATTTTAATATCCGTCGGGTATTTATTCTATTTCATTTATCGCATTTCATTTACCGCTTTTCTAGAGAGCATGAGAAGTAGGATTTTACTGCTTTCCTTGCCATGAGAAGTAGGAATAGAGATGCATGAAGGGGCTTCCGTAGTTGGAGCATGTTCAGGAACCCCTCTGGTTTATTTAAAGACCCGTTTAGGGCAATTCTGGTTGCTAATTGTGTTTGGTTTGTTTTAAATCCTCCATCTGCATAGGGAGGTAATTCTCGCAGTGTTTACATTTGTGCTTGCATAGGTCGAGTGGTTAGGACGCCGACGTGGTACCACTAAGCAAAGTCCCGCTTTTATATTTCATGTCATCGAGTCATTGATATATGGGCAAGCGGTAGGGTCAAGAACGAACCCCCGCGCTTCTAGTCCGTGTCACCAAGACACACGAATCGTGTTGCTTTCTATCGAGTCAATAAAAGTGGCAAGAGTTCCCTATTCGACTCTCCACGCTTTCGGGGTTCGCATTCCTGAACTCGCATCATTTGCTCTTCAAAGGATGTGTCGGCTCTGGTTGACTCACGGTATGCTCATTCTTGTCGAGGCTATGGGACTTCCTCCTTTTCCGCTTGTGTGTCATTTGTTTGTTTGCATTGCATTGTTTGCGTGCTTTTGCCAAAGCACTTGCTTGCTTCATCCCCTTGCATCCCTTGGTTCCACAACCAAGACGGATATAGGATAGCTTTCCCGTAGGGCTGCTCGGTTAGGATAGATTCTCGAGCCTAGACATTAGGATTTACATCCTTTGCATGTTGACATAGGTAGAGATTCCCTTACATCCTCAACCATAAGTCCGATCTTTGCATGACAACATTAGGGCTAGTACTAGTTAGTCTCCTTTTTGTTTTTGCTAGTTTTCTTTTGCATACTTGCATGTAATAAAACTAAAAATTGTTTTCTTTTCCTTTTGCAAATTAAAACACTTAATAATGGTTTAAACTCCTTTCTCAAGGTAAAAACAACCAACCAATGCAAACCTTTTTGCCTACGGGTTTCCTTTTTGTTTTTTTTAAATTATTTTCATAATTAAAAAACACATAACCCATCAAAACTTGTGAGTCGAACTACAGCGCTCTGACTTTCCCATTGCACGCGGGAATACGTAGGCATCTTGTCACGGGGCTCGACCGAGCGAACTTTGTAAATATTTCCTTCTTTTCCCCGTGTTTTCTTTATTTTCCCTTTCTTTCACATGCATTCTCTTTTAGCATACATTATAGCAATTAAGTAGCATAGATATAACACACCCTTTTAGGCAGAAAGTAGAAGTGGATACCGTAGAGTACTACGGGCGTGTAGGGTGCTAATACTTTCCCTTCGCGTAATAGATTCCCTTACCCTATCTCTCGGTCGCAAGACCGTGCCTTATCCCTTTTAGGTTTTCGCGATGCGTTCACCTTTCTCCTTTTGCGAGATAAAAAACGTTCGATGGCGACTTCATTGATATAGTTATCGGATGATGTTCAGCCGGTTGTTTCAAAAGGTATAACACTATCTCTCGAATTTACTAAGGAAAACCCTATCTCTTTTTATTACAACCATTAGAAAATGTTTTTTGTGCATACTAGTTGGCTAGAAGGTTAACAAGTGTAAGTTCCTGAATTTTGTGAATGGGCAAAGTTTTAATAAAATAAATAATAGCAGCAACAATGTTTTTGTACAGTAGGATTCTTAACTGATAATCCTATCTAGAATGCCTTAACATGCTGTGTTGAAAAGTTTCAACATTTGGAACAATGTGTCATATGAGATGTCGAGACATCAGACATCAGGACATCACGCTACAAAAATTGTTACGTTTGTTAAAATTTGGTTATAATTAGAGCAGAATATTCTGGGAATAGTATGCATCTTATGTGGCGTGACTTTGAAGGCATATGTGAAGGTCCAAGAGCTAAGGAGAAAGATCAGCAATGACCTTGATTGTAGCAGAAGTTATCTGCTTGTTTATCTCTGCAGAATGTTTGTTACTGCAGAAGTTTATTACAGCTTATGCTATTATTTTGAAGGCCAAAATCCAGTTGGGTAATAGGTTATAAATAAGCAGTTGTAACCTAGTTTTAGTAAGCTATCCGGTTTTAGAAAGATGTTGTCTTTAGGCTTAGCCATGTAAGTGAACCACCCGGATTGTGGGATAGTCACTGATTTGTGCATCGAAGCCTGTAGGCAAGAGATTTATTTTACTCACTCAGAAGCTGTGAAGCAATGAGTGTATTTGTGTCATGGGAAGAAGTTGTGAAGCAATTCCAAATTTGGTTTGTGTCACATGTGTGACAGTTTTGTATTGTATTTGAAGTGTGGTACCTTCAAACTGTTTTAGTTGTGTTTGGAGTGAGGTATCTCCAAAATGATTGTATTAGGAGCCAAGCAGTTAATGCAGTTGCTGGTGTGATAGTGACTGATAGACATCACTGAGGTGATTGGAAGTGAGCGGAGGTTCTCATATCTAAGTGTGGTATCTTAGGTAGAAGGGTCATTGGATAGTCTGATTAAGTGAGGAATGTAAACATGGAGGTTTACTCCAAATTAATATTGTTGATAGTGAACTTCATTCCTGGCTTGGTATGCTCCCAGATGTAGGTTGGTTAGAACCGAACTGGGTTAACAATTCCTGGTGTTCTTTTGTTTCCTACATTGTTAATTGTATACTCTACATTGTCTGTTTTATAACGTCAGATCAAATGTCACGACATCTTGAGTCTGCCTATAACCAGAATTTCAACAAATTTTAATGAGAAAATTTATAATGTATAATTGATTATTCATTAGGGATAATTGATTATCTCTTTTTGTAACTAATCAAATATTATGACTTATATTCGATTTGTAACGACTCTATTGAAAATCTTTTGTACTTGTCAAAAAGTACATGATGCTTCGTATCCCTATGCGGGTAGGAGGAGGATTTTAGGCCTTAGTAAATTATGGTGGTGTAAGGATTTCCTCACTGGAGTGAGTAACCCTGTTGGGTGGTGTTTTTGGTTATGGAAATAGCAAGCTCATGTGAGTAAAGAAGCTCTGTGTATATGCATTGTTATGAGTATGTTAACCCACCCCCATTAATCCCCTTCATTGGGGGAAATTATTGACTACCTAATTTTTAGGGAGTCATGGAATGACTCCTCACACGTTATTAGGGATTATATACACACTTATCCACGTCTCTGCCTAGGGAAAGCCATAGTGCTACGTAAAGGTAGCGCCTCATGGGGCGGATGTCCAACGAAGGACATTTTTCGCCCCTTCTTTGGGTCTTTAGAAATATATCACTACATAATTCCTCAAGCGTGATGACTTGTAAATCGAGAAGCGTTTTTTTATAAGTCTCCCTGTGGTCGAACTTTGTTGTTAGGGGTGTGTCTCTCAGTTGAAAGTTACTCCTTTAGATGGAGACGGGTCACTCAATTGAGGGTGAGTTCCTTAGTTGAAGGAGACTCCTTTAGTGGGAGGCGATTACCTCGGATGGGGGTGAGTCCCTCAGTTGAAGGCATCACCTTTAGTGGGAGACAAATTCCTCAACTAGGGAAAGACAGTCAATGGAATTTAATGCAACTCATGATGATTTTTCTAGGGAAAGCCAACATATCCCATTTTTCTTATACGTATCCTCAATGCTTGGAAACCTTTCAACTCCTTCCTAAGGTGTAAACAATGTCATTCTCCTTTTTCTATTTCATTTCATCTAAAGCTAATGGCAAAGAAGAAAACCAAATATGTTAACGTTTGATATATTGTGTCCTTATACTCAAATTTTGACATGATCAAGAGGTTTTTTCAGGATATTGGATTTTCTAATACACGACATAAAGAGGACGTGGTCTTGGAACCCTGTTCAGAAGTGGATAGAGCTAATATTACCACTACGGGCGGGTCATGCGCTCCTTATTTTTACTTTTACCTACCTGTTATCCACGAGTTAGGAGTTATTTTCCTTTTTACATCTTTTGAGGCATAGTTTCTGGCTACTATTATTATCGTTATTTCCCATATCACACCCAACGCATGAAGCATTCTTAGGGATTTCCAAATAATTTGTTGTAACCTGGGCGCCCCACCCCCAGTGTCTAGGTATTCCTTTTCTTCTTTAACATAGAGATTCTCCCCAATAATGTTTGGTTAACTTTGCACACTCTTCTAGGTAGATGTTTGTTAAAATCTTATATGAACCCTTATGAGAATTTAAAAGATAGATTCATGCGTGTCAGAAAGAGACACAACGCCTACATGGTGACCAAAAGGGTGATAGGAGCCCCTCGCTTTCTGTTATCATAAGCACCAAATTTTGACCTGATTCCATCCTCTGAACTATTTAACTTGATCCATTATTTACCGTTTTATATATGTATTAATAGTGGCCATTTTTGTAGAGGATATGATTGGGGTTTCTCTTGGAAAGCAAACAAAAAGCTTGATTCGAATGTAAGCCACACAACAATCAGAGGTCATGCTCCCGCCCTTCCCACGAGCTTTAATTGTGGTTAGCAGGAAGCGATAAGGCAATACATCTCGTGCTGGTGATGCTCAGCCCCGCCTCCCCCCCCCCAAGAATCATAGGTGGAATGCGGGTTATTCAAGACCACTGAGAAACCATCAGATAAATAATATGAGAAAAAGATAGGTGATGGACATGTCCCTTCGACTAGAGCTATTGGTCCCTCATTGTGAAATAATGTTTCCTTTAAAGCAATGGAGTTCTCTGAGTTCCACCTCTTCCTTTTAGAGAATTTCCATGGTGACTACCAATCATTTTCTGGCAAGTTTGTTGCCTACTTAACAAACCTTCTGGACATGTCACTTGGTCAAGAGAACCCATCGTGAAAAATATTTTTGAAAGATCTGAGAGTTGCAGTCTAGGATGAACTTCATCAAAAGAAGCGTTCAAGAACATTGGAAAATAGTTGAGGCTATGACAAAAGAATGGGATGATTAGGGGACCCATGCTAGAGAAGTGGCTACTAAGGCCCAAACTCGTGTTGAGGAAGATAAACGTCTATATAAGTCACTCAAGAAAGCTATTAACTCTATAAAAAGTCTGGAAGAGAAGGCCTCATCGCTCAAGGATGATGTTGTTGCCGCTTATGTCCAGCATTATGAAAGGGGGAGATAACAGATGGCCTTCTTCTACTCGAACCTAGACTTTATTAGATGGACCTATTCCAAGTGGTTCGAGATGTTTGACTAGAGGATGTTGAGTAACTCCCCATATTTTGACCTCTTTTTTGTAGTATCCCACTTTCTGGTTCATCGAAGTTTCAAACATAAATAAAATCAATTATTTGCCACTTTTGTAATAATAGGGAAAATATGGTGAAATCATAGTGAGAGAAACTTAGAGAGATAGAGGTAGAAATTCTTAGGATTCAATTATTCTACGTATTAGATGACCTTTGGGCAGGGCCGACCCAACACTTATGAAGGCCTGAGGCAGATTTTAAAATGAGGCCTTTTTAAGTTAATAATATTTTTATTTAAAATTTATTTTACGAGCTTTTTGAGATGCAAAATCATTTGTTAAATTATTGTAATCGATTTCATTTAAATTTTTTTTTCCAATTGATAAGAAAGTCAATCCATTTAATCTTTGTTGAGACATGGTTGATCTTAAATATGATTTTATTAACATTAATTTTGAAAAACTTCTCTCAGCAGATGCAACCGTTATAGGAATGGCAAACATTATTCTATAAGCAATACATGCATTTGGAAAAGAATCAAGTCTCTTTATATAATTAAGTATATCAATTGGTGTATCATTTTCTATTTTTATTATTTCTTTTAAAATTTGTAATTCCATAAATAAATCTAATCTATCAATATCAGTTTTGTCATTATGTTTTAATGATCGTTCAAGGTTAAAATAATTCTCTTTTAAATTTTCAACTTCAATGGATTTTAGCATCTTAATACTAAATAGAAAACCAAAAATATCACTACATATTTTAAATTGTTCAAATCTACTTTGAAATAAAGTGAATGTTTGATCTATTATATATAAGAAGTAGTCGGTTTTAAATGATTCTTTAGGAGATTTTATAAACTCATTGTTAGTCATCTCATCAAATTGTTTCTTTCTACGAATAATACTTTTTCACGAAATTTTGGTTCTATATCCATTTCAAAAGAAATTTCTTTTGCAAAAATTATAGCATTTTCAAATCTATTTTCCCTATATTTTTCAAAAAATAAAATAATATATCATACCAAATAATCATTCCTAATAAAAATTTAAAATTTTCAAGCTCATAATTTGCTAAACATTCAGCTTCGCTTTTTTACTTTAGGTTCTTCTGTAATTTCACATAATTTCAATAAAGCATCTCTTATTTGTAAAGTTTGAAATCTCAAAGCTTTCACACTTTCAAGACGACTTTCCCAACGTATTTGTGACAATGATTTAAGTGTTAGGTTAGAGATATGATCTTGTAAAATTTTCCATCTTTTAGTAGAAGAAGAAAATAATGTATATATACGTTGCAACACTCCAAAAAAAGATGTAGCTTTAGGACAACAAGTAGTCATATCACAAAATAGTAAATTTAAACTATGACAACCACGTGGAGTATAAAATGATCTAGGATTAATGCCTAAACTTCTTTTTAGCACTCCTTGATATTTTCCTATATTAAACCAATTATCATAATCTTGTCCTCTTAAGTTTTTAATATCAAGTCCTATAATATTTATCTCATTTATAATTGCATCAAAAAGACCTTTTTTAGTTGTATTATTTACTACTAAAAATTCTATAAAATGTTAAAAAATTTGTATTGGAGTAGAAGAAATATCAATCCATCGTAAGACAAATGGCTTATATCAAGAGTGCAATCAAGTATAATTGAAAAATACTTTGCATTTTTAATTTTTTGAATAATTTTTGTTTTAATTTCATTTGCTATCAAACTTATTAATTAATTCATTTTGTATCATATGCCCAAGGTAATGATTGTGAATTTATTTATCTTTAATTCGACGAATGTGTTCTTGCATTATAGGATCAAATTCAACAATCATTTCAATAAGCCTTAAGAAATTTCTATTATTTTTTTGATAAATCTTTTCATTTGTTCCACGAAAGGCTAAGTTATTTTTTCCAAGAGTTTTAACAACAGTTATTATTCTAAATAAAACATTTCTCCAATGTTCTTTATCTCTATTTATTTGTTCTTGAACATGTACGTCAATTGTTTTACTCTTTAACAATCTTGTTTCTAGATCAACCCATAAACTCATATTAAAAATGCCTTAATTACTCATCTCATGCTCCTCAACTTAGAACTCACATTTTTCCAATCTTTAACGCCACAACTTGCTAATTTGCTTGTACTTGAAAGAGTATTAAATAATTTACAACAAAAACAAAATACTTTATTCAAATCTTAAGAATATATTAGTCATCCTCTTTCACGTGTTTCTCCGTTTGATAACTTTTTAATATAAAATGAGGAAGAAAAATATCTTAAAGATTCATCCTTAGGAAAATCTATATCGGTAACTTTAAGGGGACCTTCTCTACTAAAAACTCTCTCAAATTGGTACTAATATTTGTCCAATGACTTGGATCACATATATTTTTAGGAGAATTTATCTTGTCACCCCACAAATTATACCTGCCACCCCCCAATGGTATGATTTTACCATTTTACCCTTGTGAAAAATCACAATTTTTTTTTAAATAATTGAGTTTTACTGGAAATTTCCAGTAAAAGTTTTCAAAATTTTCGATCAAATACCGAAAATTTTGAATCCCATACCGAAAATTTTAGTATATTTCAAAATTTTCAAAAAAAAAACTTAAAAACCGGAAATTTGGGGGTGGTACCGAAAATTTCAAAAACAAATACCAAAAATTTCCGATAAATACATTTTTTTAAATCTACCAAAAATTTCGTGGGGCACCAGAAATTTCATTGGGGTACCGGAAATTCCAACAAGGGTAATTTTGGAATAAATTTTTTTGGGGGGTGGCAGGTATATTTTAAGGGGTGGCAAGATAAATTCTCATATTTTTAGCGGTGTGTATACTATTAAGTTCTTCATTATTTGTATTTTCATCATTTTCTAAGTTGTTAACTTCATCTACATTGTTAAGTTCTTCTACTAAATCTACATTTTAATGTAATGTTAACTTCTACATTATTGTTAACTTGTTCATTCAAAGAATAATCGTCTATATTTTCAAATTTATTTATTTTTGTTTGTTTTGATAAATTTATCTAAAGCTCCCTTTTATGATTCAACTAAAGATTCTATTCTTTTTTTTCTTCAATTTTAAACTTCTTGATTCAAATTTCCGAATTGACATTCTTCTATTTTAAAATAAAATAATAAATACTTTGCAGTACACAGTAATATAAACAACTAAAACTCAACAATAATAAAACTAAAACAAACTAAATTATTAAAAATAAAAATTAAACAATAAAATATAAAATAAATAAAACGGAATATTTGCAATTCTTCTTAGTTCTTCAATCTTGTCTTTAATGTTCTATATATTTGATACTTTTTCTTTTCAATGTTTGGTTGAAACAGAGAGGTAACTAACACTAGTAGATAGAAGTAGAGAAAGAGAAAAACTCAGACACGTGAATGAAGCAATATTCTTATTGTATCTATTACTAGTATTTAATAGTATGAAATAATTTTGAGTGGGAGAATATGATATTAATGATTATTGATTAAAATTATTACATTAAAAACTTAAAGTGCAATCACTGAAATTCTGCTAACGGTACAATAGCTAGAAAAATTATTAACATCAACAGTATTTTTATTGAACCAATACAACATATTAGTAGATAAAAAAAAATTTGAGGCCCTAGACATAGGCTTCACTTGCCTAGCATATGAATTGGGCCTTCTTTTGGGACTATGTGAGTGATTGAGAAACAAGTCTAAATATTTAAGATGATGAATGTGATTCATATATTGAGATAGACATATATTTATAAATATTTGGGTGAAAAATATGAAATGTGTTCTTGTGAATTTAGAATATTATTTTCTTGTAACTATTATTTTATAATCTCTTATAATAATTCTGAAAATATAATATGGATAAGAGAATTGCTTTCTTCTTTGAGTAAATTGATTTGATGGAACTGGATAAATAAATTTTGTGTTATCTATTATTTTATTCTTTCTTTTGTGAGTTTACTTATATTGTTTGACAAATTAAATTTTTTAAAATCATTATTTTATTTATCATTATTTTGTATATAAAAAAGTTAAACATATTAACAATGTTTTATAATATAAAAATATAAAGTTGAAAGTCTAGTTTTATTAAAAGTAGTAAAATCTACGTAACTTAACTAAATTAGTTATAACAATCTAAAATAAACTAAATCATAAATCAACAAACATCTAACTTCTTATTGAATAGTGCAAGATTAATGGAACAAACATATAGTTAGAATTTGTTTTGTATATTCTATTTTGGTGGGCAATGATGAAAAAAGTCGTTTATAAGATAGCATAATTTAAAGATATAATTTTTTAGTCCGTAACCTCGTTTTCCACCGCATGCATAATCTAACCGTAATTATAAGCTTAATAAGTAAAGGATAAGGTCTAACGATTTTAATAAAATGGATAGGGTCGTAGTAACATTGAGAAAAAAGAAGCAAAATACATATATATAAAATATATCATCAGTGGATAATCAACTCACTGGCCAGCTAATAAAACCTTTAAATAATCTTCTCTAAATACCAGCTTTGTAATGAACTAGCAGAAAAGGTGAACTTTTTATTTATTTAGAGAGATGATTGTTATTAGCCCCTATATAACTAACTATCTATGTTGCAGACAAATAAGAGTGTGCCACCGAAACATCCACCATAAAAGTATTAATTCATCAATAGCAATATGGTAGAAAATAATAAATTGCATTTTCTTCCCTCGAAAAATATGCATATTATGTTACTCTCCTCTTTTATATTAAAATTTACACTGCTCCTAAAATATACTAGTATTACGATTTTTTTTTTGGGTGATATTTAAGGTGAATCATCTAGGTTTATAACGGATCATTATTAAAAATTATTAGATTAATTAATTCTATTGTATCTTATTATATATCAATCATATTGAATTTTTCTCATATGCCGTACAAGCACATAGATAACGTTTTTTTTATTTTATGCGGCGTTTTAAAACGCTACCTAAGCCTGAGTTGCTATAGGTTTAGGCAGCGCTTTGTTTCAAGAAAAAGTGTTGCATAATGTGGCCTTTAGTCAGCGCTTTTTTCTATAAGCGTTGTCTTCTGTCTATTTTAGGCAGTGTTTTTTTTAGTCAAAAGCGTTGTCTATTATTTACTTTAGGCAGCGTTTATTAGTCAAAAGCGCTGCCTGTTGTTTACTTTAGGCAGCGATTTTGAAAAAAAAGTGCTGCCTAAATGTCACTTTAGACAGCGTTTTCTTAGTCAAAAGTGTTGTCTAGTGTTTACTTTAAGCAGCGCATTTTTTAGTCAAAAGCGCTTCCTATTGTTTACTTTAGACAGTGCTTTTGAAAAAAAACGTTGCCTTAGGCTTTATAAAAATTCTCTTATTTTCTATTTTAGGCAGCGCTTTTGTGTATAAGCGTTGTCTAAAATCAACGATTTTCTATTTATATATTTGACTTATTTTATCATAAACCTGTAATTCCATTAAAATATTATATACCATTGTTTTCTTTTAATTTATTTCAACAAACAAGCCTTTATAAACATAGACATTATAATCAAAAATATATACACCATTATAAACAAACAAACCAAAATATATACACCATTAATCAAAAATATATACACCATTATATTATAGTTCAATATACACATAAACCATTTGTTACAACAGTTCAATACACATAATCATTTGTTACAACATAAGCAAAATCAACCCTAACATATAACCTAATTTTTCTTAACACTTTTCAACTTCGAATACCTTATATGATTATTTGCTCAATAAAATATTCACACAATTCCTCCTTGATTTCTTCCAACTGATTTTTCGTGTAATGAACACACTTGTATTCATCAAAGTACTACATAACAAAAACATAATATGCATGATTTAGTTAAAAGTAATAAATTATAAGAAAAATATGATAAATAATAAAATAAATCATAAGTTATAAATCCATACAGTGATTGAAATCTCTATTCGATTCAACTGAAGAATTTCTGTCATAAACCTCAAAACGAAGTATCCGCAATCTATATCATTTCGCTGTTGAGCACACTACATAGAAAAACAAATAAGAATATATAGTTGTCTTGTTTTATCAAGTAGCATAACTATTATAAGCAAAATTGTGGAAATTAATATACCTGCACTTTGATTCATGTAATGTTGCTTGATTTAGACTGTGGTACTCGAGCTTCTCTTTGACATCAGAATACTTGTATTTCTCTAACAAAATAAAAACATATATTTAGAACAATCTCACAGAAATAATTAAATATATAAATACACACGAATATTTAGAACAATCTCACTTACGTATCAATCATTAACTTCATATCCGGATAATTTGTCCAATAATCATTTACCGAATTCAGATAATAGACTACTTCTTTTATAGGATGCATAGCAACCAACAACCAGTGGCGTCTATAAATTAAAATAAAAGTTTAGATGGAAATTTTCTACGCAAAAAATACAAAGATTAAAATGAACTTAAAATGAAAATCCAACCTTGTAGGAATAATATTATACGTCCGAAGATACAAGTTTCCTGTACGGCTGGCCATGAATCTCTCGACTAAGTGCTCTCTTACTAAATCTGGATCGTTAACAATTGTCTGTCTGTTAACACGGGAGGAAGACACAAAATGGAATCTATTTGACAATTGATTCATGCGCATCAATTTGTCATACAAGAACCTTAAATAAATACATAATAAATATTAGATTATTTTCATTGAAATGTGTAAATAAACTGTTCAGCTAATTAAATAATAGATTGATCGCATTACCGGATGTATGAGTGTACAACACCGATGCCTAATTCTGTATGCTGCAAAATCTGTTCCATGTCCTCTTTCGCAATTGTTTCGGTGCAAGAAAAACCAAAGATACCTTAATCCCTATCCATTTGACGAATAGCACCATTCATCAAATTTGATGTTCCAACTAGTATTTCAAGACACATCCGAAATCGAGGTACTAATTTTCTTGGCACGGTTTTTGGAAGATCCCTTTTCTTGTTGGGTACACTACTAATTTTCTGGCTCACTTGTTATGACTCTTGAGCAGGTACCTAAAAATCATATAACTTAGGTAAATTATAAAATCATGCATATTTTGAATTCGAATCATAGTATTAACACTTTCAATGTACCTCTTTTTGTGATGCAACAGACTCGTTGTGCCACAAAATCCCTTTATCCTTAGATGCGGATTTTGTAGGAGTCTAACATTGCCATGTAAAAAAAATGTAAGTAATGATTCAGAATTTACATTTGAATACTAAAAGTTTCATAATGGTCATGCAACAAATGATCCTATTGCATCTCGCAACAATGTTGTCTCTAAGACAAGGTCAAGTATCGATAGCAACACATACATATCTAACACAACATCAACCGATACTTTCATATGTCCATTAGGGAGTGGTCTATGGTGAAGTAAATCTCCCAAAGTGTTATGCATTTTTCCCTTGCCAACTATGCGATAAGTCGGTGACGACAAATATAGCTGACAAGATGAAATGCCCTAGACCAATAATAAATATGACATTGTTAATGTGTGTGTGTGTGTGTATAGACACACACACACACACACACACACACATATATATATATATATATAAAATAAATTACACAAATTTAATTTCATAATTATATATATATTACCTCAGGTAATTTCATTTGAAAATCACAATTGATACTATTTTTTTCACTAGTATCCTTGACCCCTAAACCTTGCCCTTCTGTCTAGCGTCTTTCTTTATCCTTTTCCAGCTCATCAATTTTAGCCTTTAACTTTTCCAACTCCTCCATCACTTATTTGTTCCTATGAACTTTCCCCTTTTTATTGATACCTAAAGATGTTAGAGTAACCCCAAATCCCTTACCCATCACATGACCGGAGTACTCAGGAATGTTTAACACTCGACTAAGTAAGCTCCTGGAATCATGGTCTTCGCCTAGAGTTAAAGATTGAGATAGAATTACACATTCCTGATAAACTTGTTGCACATCTTCCTTAACAACTTCATCCTTGCCAACACGAGCAGCCCGCCACAAAACATGTTCTGGAAGAGATGTTTCTTGACTTTTTTCCTCATCCAACTACACGTCAAGAGAAATAAAGTAGTATTAAGATCAAGAATATAACACATTGGATATTCTCCATCAACATAATTTCCATCAGCATCCTTAAGGTACTTTCTTGTTAAAAAAGTTCGAAACCCCCTATGTCTTTTCCGGCCAGTTGAAGACAATAAGTCTCTCGATTATCCTAAATGTTAAAAGACCACTACAAAAAAACATACATTGAATGCGTTAGAAATTTAAAGACATATTCGTCAACAAAAACAAAAAACATCACTTATGGTACCTTTATCTCACTCCAAATTTTTTCCTTAGCGGGTTTCACCGTTTTATCACTCCATCGATCAAGAGTGATTGGAACCTCTCTCCGTGCAAGGGAAGCAATATAACTTGTCAACTTTGAACCGTTTGGCTCAATTAGTTGGTTTTCTTGATTTTAATGTATGTCATACTTGACTCCTCTATCTCTGTCACGAATGATTGACTTCATGATGGTTATTCCTCGTCTAATATCCTTCTCCTCATCTTTAATTGTTTCATTTCCATCATTATCTTAAACTGTGTCATTTAGAAAACACAATATAAAAATATAAACACATTTAGAAAATTCAAATAGTATTGAATGAATAAACACAATATAATAACATAAACACAAGTACCATCATCATTATTAGAAGCTTCATGTGGTGGGTTGTCCTCGTTACTAGCCATGTGACATGTAATAAAGTGACCGTTAGAAAATTAATGTATAGTATTGAATGAATAATCACAATATAAAATTATAAACACAATATCAGTACATAAACACAATATTAAAACATACACACAATTACCTTTTCACTAACGTCTCTTTCTTTTCTTGGTTTGAGTATGAATTACTTGCCTCTTAACAACGCGGAATAATGGGTTGATCCAAATTCCCTCATTATGATCCTTCCTAATATATGATTCATCTTCTATAATATTCTCATCTTGATCATTTCTTCTATATGACTCATTCTCAACATCAATATCACTTTGATCTACACTTTTATCGTCAATCACTTTGTTAGATAAAAGCATTATAGACCATTTTGTATTTTTCGGATAAGTGACATAGAAAACCCGTTTAGCTTGACAGGCTAGAATAAATGGCTCATCTTTGTACCCCACCCTATTATGATCCACTTGTAAAAATCCTGATTTATCCATTCGTATGCCACCATTATGTACCCAATTGCAACCAAAGATAGGAATCTAAAACTTCTCATAATCAAACATCCAAATGTGCTAGATAACCCCAAAATATGACAAATTTGCATATTCAGGGTTTAAGTCTTTCATAGTGGAAATATGCATTGCTTCAGCTACCAGGGTGACACCACTATTTTGCATAGTACTTTTATCATCATGTTCTTTGGTATAAAATGTGTATCCGTTAATTGCATATGCACTATAAGAAAAAACAAGCGAACTCGGAACATATGCTAAACATCTCAACCTTTCTGTAACTGAAGCGGAATCTAAATCAATACTTGAATAAATACGATCCTTGAACCATTGTATAAAACTATGATTATTCTCTAGTACTATCCAACTTTCATTTCTATTCGGATTTAAACACCGGAGTTCATGCTTGTGCATTTCAACATACAGCTCAACCTCATTGTCATTGTGCATAACATATAAATGTACTTGATCCTGTTCAGCCCTTAACACTGTGAAAATTTTATTTCCAATTAACTTTTTTCCTTCCCTTCTTTCGAAAATATGAGATTTGGGTAGTCCAACAGATTGAACATTGGACAAATATTCAGTACACAACTCAACTGCTTCTTCAACAATGTATCTCTCAACAATACAACCATCTAGCCTACTTCGATTTTTCACGTACCCTTTTAATATTTTTCATATAACGCTCAACAGGATACATCCTTCTCATATAACCTGGTCCACACAGTTATGTCTCTTTCACAAGATGAACAATAATATATACCATTATATCAAAAAATGAGGGAGGGAAATACATTTCAGGCTCACACAAATTAATAACTATTTCTTTTTGCAATACTGGTAAGATCTCAGGATCGATCACCTTACTACAAATTGACTTGAAGAAAAAACACAATTTAGATATGGCGCTTCTTACTTTATCTGGCAAAATAGAACGTATACCTATTGGTAGAAAATGCTCCATTATAACATGGCAATCATGTGTCTTTAAACTCTTTAACTTCAGGTATTTCATAGACACAAGTCTTCTAATGTCTGAGGAGTAACCTTCTGGAACTTTAACTTCACTCGGAAACTTACACAATATTTTTTCTCCTTTCTAGATAGAGTATAAGAAATATGTGGTAAATATGTTCGTTTTCCTTTCTTCACAGGTTCTAATTCAGTTTTTATTCTCATCTCTACCATGTCCTCCCTTGCTTTAAGGTCATCCTTATACTTTCCTTTTATATTGAGTAACGTTCCAATAACACTTTCAAATACATTCTTTTCAATATGCATATCATCAAGAAAATGTCTTACGTACAAAGATTTCCAATATGGCAATTAAAAAAAATCGACCTCTTCTTCCACCCACCTGTGACAACTTTATGTGCAAACGGCTTGCCAAACTGAATTCTCACATCTTTCACCTTTTCAAAAACTTGATCACCTGTCAATCCAGGTGGAGCTCTACATTGTTAGGTATCTCCACTGAACGATTTTCTCCATCCACGGTATTGATGTTTAGAATTTAAGAATCTACGATGACCGAGAAAGACATTCTTTTGACAAAATCTCAATCATGTCGTATCAGTTCCATCTTCACAGACAGGACATGCTTTTTAACCTTTAATGCTATACCCGAATAGATTTTCGTATGCTAGAAAATCGTTAATTGTACCAAACAACATCGCCCTCAAATTGAAACTTTCTTTCCTATATCCATCATAAACCTCCACATCGTTCTCCCATAAAATCTTCAAATCTTGGATTAAAGGTTTCAAGTATATGTCTATGTCATTCCCTGATTGTTTAGGCCCAGAAATTAACATAGATCACATCATGTACTTGCGCTTCATACATAGCCATTAAGGTAGGTTATAAATCATAAGAATCACAGGCCATGTGGAATGTGAGATACTTTGAAGACCATGTGGGTTCATTCCATCAGTAGATAACGCCAAGTGAAGGTTTCTTGTTTCTCCTCCAAAATGAGGATAATCATTATCAATTTTCTTCCACTATGGTGCATCTGCCGGATGTCGAAACTTTCCATCGATAATTCTTTCATCTGTATGCCAAGTCAAGTGTCTTGCATCGGTTTCACTACGAAACATGCGTCTAAATCTCGCAATAATAGGAAAATACCATAAGACTTTTGCTGGAGATAATTCTTTTCTTATATCGAGATAAACCGCACTTAGGGCACTCATTCAATGATACATATTCCTTTCGAAACAAAATGCAATCATTTATACAACCATGTATCTTATCATAGCTCATGCCAATAGAGCACAACATTTTTTTGGCCTCGTAGGTTCGATTAGAAAGAACATTATCCTCAGGAAGCATATCTCTCAAAATGGCTAATAACTCTATGAAACCTTTATCTGACCATCCATTGCGCACCTTTAAGTTGTCCAACTTTAATACCGCAGACAGTCTTGTGAATTTGGTGCAATCTTTATACAGCGGTTTCTCTACATCGCTTACCAACCTCTCAAACATTTTGGGACAATCCTGAAGATCTTCTTCAAGTGCTTCTACAATCTCTTTGACTCGATCACAATCGTATGTATCCTTGACATTGTCGTATGAAGCATAGGTCGCATTATTTTTCACCCCCGGTTCAACATTCTCGCTGCTTTTCTCACCATAAAATATCCAACACGTATAAATTCAATCAATTCAACGCCTCAGTAAATGCGATTTCAATCCATCTGCATCAACCCGACCCACATAACAATAACCCAAGCAAGGACATTTCATTCTAATGGGGTCTTCAGCGTGTTCAACAGCAAACTTACCGAACTCTATTACCCCATTCTCGTACTTTTTTGACAATCGATCGGCAGACATCCATTTTTTATCCATGGTTTTACTACTTAGTAAGCTAAACAAAAACACTAATTAGAGCACAATACAGTATAATGTGTTTTTGTCAAAACGTAAAGTATACACGGAATAGATTAGGAGCAAACAAACACAAATACAATAGTACACATTCATCATGGATAATATTGTCTCATAAAAGAGAATTTCACTCACACCAGAACCAGTAATTTGAGGAAGAAATTTGCGTTCAGGAGTTGAGGGAAACGCAGGAAATGAGTGTTGTACGTCGAACTCGGCCGGAAAACGTTGCAAGTACGAATTCACACTGCAACATCAAAAGTCGAGTTACGAATAAGTCTTAACCTCTAAAATCTAACTCTATTTAAATCCACTCTATTCATTTCAGTATATACATTATTTTCTACCGAAACATGAACAACAGCACGATCAACAACAAGATTCGTCATCAAAATTCATACAACATTAACCTCTCTTTCAACTTGATTTAATCACCAATACGCAACATCAACACTCGAATTGTTAATCGAATTAAATTCAAAACATGAAACTCAATGATGTATCAATAATTCTTATTCCAAACATAAAAAAAAAATCAACCAACATTAATCTACTAGCAAGCTCTTTAAATTAGACTTAAGCAAGCATATAACTTATATAAAAGAAACGCAAGCAAGTTCTATGTTTTTCAACCTTTTCAAACACATACTAACAAACCACAAATCCTACATTCAAATTATCAGGGAAAATTGTACCCAAACTAATAAAACAAATTGACTAAAACTCAAAATTATCAAGTACATGCTCTTGAATTATCAAGTTCAACTATCACAAGTAACTAATACTTAATTCATAAGGTTCCATATCCTAATTCTCACAAATACAACTTCTATAATGTATGTTTTCTATTTTCATTTTTGGCATAGTGTACACCTATTCAAAGTCGTCTTCCTTCTCAACTTCTTCTTCCTCAACATCAACATGCTATCTTCAATTCATCCCTCTATTATAATCATTAATACTTTATATTAATTACTATTTCAAACCACTTTTTCTCACCATGCCTGCAAAACTAGTAGAACTAAGTATTATTTGATTTCTCATCTTTTTTTAAATCATTTTCATTTAATTTTCTTACCAAAGGCTTTGTGTTATTATCATTTTTGTTTAAGTTATGTGGCCTGCATTAGTTTCTTATAAGATACTCCATAAGAGACTTGGAAGCAAAATTTTTGTAGCAGATTATCAAAGTTATACAGATCCTTTATTAGGTATCACAAGTGATGATCAGTCATCTATAAACACCAATTTCATTCTTAATGATTGTCGCGATACCGAAAAATACAAGAAGAAAAAACATCATCATGCTATGGTTTTTAATTCTCATCTATTTGATATTTCATATATGTTTGATTGAATTTTGATGATTTTTTATGGACAATATTAATAAACCAAGGAAACAATTAACAATGTTTCAAACAACATTAAACTCGAAACAAAATATCCAAACAAATGGTAACATCATTCTCATGTTATTCAACTTAGCGTAACAACGACAAATTTGCAACATGAATTAATCATACATGGCAACTCATCCCTCGCACAACAATAACAAAAGCTCAATCATTTCAACACTTAAACAATGATTTAATCAAAATAGAAACATCTCGATTTCATGACTCAATCCACCAAAATGTACCAGCAATTGACTACATAAACAGAGTGAGATACAATGAATCTTTACCTTGTTGAAGAAACCGGTGAAGTGTTGTTGTGTTGAGTTATCAGAGAGATATCGTAGTTGTTGTCCGGTGGTGCTGAAAGTTGTTTTATTGAGAGAGAGTTTGATGTGGCGGACCGTGTCGGAGTCGACTGTTATTCCGGTTGCATGATGGACAAAGGGAAGGCGTTAAGTGTTGTTGTCTTGCTCATAAAACAGGCACTGACGAGGGAGTTATATGCGTGGGAGGTGTCACGGAGGATGGTGGAGGCGGAGATCAGAGAGTGGCTCAAAGGGATAAAGGTTGTAGTTTGCAAGACGAAGGGTATGTTGTTGTCCGATGCTAGCGGAGAGAAAGATGGAGAGTTAGCAGCTACGTACCAGATTGAGAGAGGAAGGCGGAGGTGATGTTGCGGTTTGTTGAAAGGTTGAAGACGGAGGCAGCCTGGATGGTTGTGACGAAACTGATGAAAATTGCGAATAAGATTGAGGAGAAGGGTGATGGTCGAAGATAGGTTCTGAGAATTAGAAAGAATGATAATGAAAATAGGGTTATGTTTTAATTTTAAAAATTTAAAGGCCTTAGGCAGCGCTTTTTCAAAAAGCGTTGTCTAAAGGGGGCCTCTAGCAGCGCTTTCTGAAAGCGTTGTCTAAGGAGGGCCTCTAGCAGGGCTTTCTGAATAACCCTTAGGCAGCGCTTTTTCAAAGCGCATTCTAAAGTATGCCTTAGGCAGCTCTTTTTAAAAGCGTTGTCTAAAGGTAACCTTTAGGCAGCGCTTTTGCTGAAATTTCTTCAAATTTTTCCGTGTTTTTTTTAGCTTTAGACAACACATTCTGGAAAAAAAAATGTTGCTTAAAGTGTGTTGTCTAATCTATTTTTTGCGTAGTGTCTCTTTAAACTTATTTTTAGAAATTAAAAAACAGTGAAGAACTTATTTTATTTTTTATGTGTCATCTATCATTTTTCAATATATTAATTCTCTCAAACTTGTAATCATATTTCAGTTTTTCAAAGGATCTTCCATTCTTTAACTCTCTTGAATCCATAATCATCTTTTTTGTTAAAAATATATATTTTTCTAATATAAATAATATTAAACTTTTAGGTGATAATTTTAAAGTTAGATAAAATTATTTGTTTTAAATTCTTTAATTTTTTTCAGTTCTAAACTAATTTGAATTCATGATTCTAAATTCAAGGTTAATAGCATGGTATTTTCAACTGCCCTCATATTAATTGATTTGTTCTTCCTTTTGCTTTGGTAATATTTTTATTTAACACAGTTTCAATAAATTAATTGTGACTGCAAAATTGATTAAGATTTGTTTAAAATTTGATGCCTTGTTTACATTTTTTTTATAGTTAGGGTCAAAGCATTGAAAAATACACTTGTTATTTAGATTTTTGTTGTTGCAAGAACCTTGAGACATTGAAGAAATCGGAGAGAGATGCCGCCAGAGAGATAAAAAGATGATATATGTGTAATCCTATGCAGTAATGCCTATTAAAATCACATATCATTTCCTAATCCATTGGTCTTAAATTGATGTTTATAATGGTCTACTGATCAGAGATTTACTTACACCCTCACCCTAGAATTCACTTTTTTTTTATATTTAAATATATACACTCTCCTCCTCTCTTATGCAAAATACATGATATTATTTTATCCTAAGAGATGCTCATATTATTAAGGTATATTTAGTGCTAAGTCTTTTAATTTAATTTAATATTTTGTTTTAATCATTTAACTAAAAAAACGTAATAAGTTGTTTTCAATTCTTTTTCTTTTCGGACGTAAGCCCTCTTGTATACCAAGAAAAAAATGATAAGTTAGGCTCTTTTTAGTAAAATTATCTGGTAGTTGGTGACTTGTAGTTGGTAGCTGGTAGTTGATAGGTAGTAACTGATAGCTGATAAGTTAGTTCGAGTGTTTGATAGTTGGTAGCTGTTATACTAGCTGAAAAGTATATTCTTAATTAAAAAATTGATAGTTTCAATATGTTTTTGTTAAAATAATAAGAGTATAAATGGAAGAAAAAGTCACAAGCTAAAAGCTACAAGCTCAAAAGCTACTTCAAATAGCTTTTGAGAAAAAAGTTAAAAGCTAGTAAAAAAACTACAAGCGAAAAGCTAAATGACACTTATCAAGCTGAAAAACCAAAAGCTAAAAGCTCATTTTTAGTGTTATCAAACAGACCCTTAGTCCCTTAACTTCACTTCGGTTATCTCATTTAGTCCATTCGTCAATTTCTAACAAAAAAAAAGATTAAATTATAGTGACGTGATGTAACAAGGCATAAAATTCAAATGTGACTAAATATTTGTACTATAAAGTAGAAGTTTCCACTTAAGTAGGTTACATAAAGAATGTCACAATAAGATTGCATAAAGTGAATACTCTACTTTATAATACAAATTTAAGTTACATTTGAACCTTGAGACTTATTGTACATCCACAACACTAGAATTCAACTTTTTTTTTTTTTTTCTTCCAGAAATTGATGAATGAGACCAAATAAGTTAATATAAATGAAATTAAGAAACTAACTTGTGACATTTTTTTTAGTTAAAGAACTAAAGGAACATTGAATTAAGTTAATAGACTAAAACATATATTAAGCATATTATTATCTTCTCATCTTATGTTTTTCTTTTTTGGCTAATAGTCTATAGTGGCCAAAATTTCATTAAGATGAGTAGTCCTTCTCATTTGTTAACCATTTCTCTAGGCACTATATAAAAAATTGCCTCATACAAAAATTTATATTTAGCTCATCTAAGTAAAGAAAATTTAAATTTTTGTGAGAAAGATCCTTAAAATGTGATAAATTTTCTTACAAAAGCTCTTGAAAAAAATAAAGTTCTAGATCATAAAAATGATTTGTTTGAATTAGCTACGGATTAGAAGCAGAGTAGCTACAACTTTTTATTGGGTTTCTGAATTATGTTTATGTTAACGACAGATTAAATTTATATAAAATTTAATTTATATAAATAATTTAAAATGGGACAAAATGCCATGTGACATCCATGTTAGCATATTTGGTACGTTGGTATTGTCTCAGTGCCACGTCAGTTATGTTAACAAACATTTAACAAGAGGATATCTCTTTGAAGAAATTTTTTAAAAGGAATAAGATTGAAAATAGTTATATTTACGATGACCAATAACATTTAACCGTATTCAATATGACCAATTGTATATTCAGTTCAATAATAAAATTAATTAAAAAATTAGTTTGCGCGTTTAAATGATGGTGAGTAGAAAATGAAGTTCTATTTTTTATTTTTTTCTTTTACAGATAATAGTTTATTTTTAGTTATTTGATTATTTTATTATTTGGAAATAAATAAATGTTATCTATTTAATCATAATATCAACTTAATATTTATTTTCTAATTAAATATATTTTAATTTTAATATGCTTAAGCTTTATCTTACAATCTGAAAGATTTGAAATAATGTAAAATATTTAAGAATCGTTAATTAAAATTTTAAAATTCAGATCATATAGGTCGGTCAAATCAATAATTTGAGAGGTCGTCGGGCTAATCTGATTGTTGGATTGGGTAAAGTACTAAACTAATGAGACTCCTTTAAAATCGGCCGAAACCTATAAAAATTGTTAAATTGGCGATTTTGAAAAATCAACGGATTCAATACTTGATTTTTTTTTTCTTTTCCTCAGACAAAACCACATTATTTTGATTTAAAAAATCAAAAGAAATTA
This sequence comes from Vicia sativa, assembly GCA_021764765.1. Lineage (NCBI taxonomy): Eukaryota > Viridiplantae > Streptophyta > Magnoliopsida > Fabales > Fabaceae > Vicia > Vicia sativa. The sequence goes on along the minus strand of CM038792.1, from coordinate 136,052,812 downwards.
AAACTAAAATATATAAGTAAAATAACCTTTTGAAATTTCGTTTGAGTTGAGTTAGGAACATTGAAACTCAGATTGAGAAACAGAAACATAGCTTTTTTTGTCATCTTCTTTGTTTCTGTATGTTATATGTTGTCGTCTTCCTTCTAATCTCGATTAGTGCATTCTCTTTTAGAGTAGGGGTGTTTGTGGTTCATGAACAGAATTGGACCATATTAATGGTTCAATCCAGTTATTAAAAACCATTTTAAACAAAAGTACTTAATCTGTCAAACCAGTTACAATTCAGTGTATAACTAATTCAAACCAATTTATAGTAAAAAATCAATTTAATATAATTTAACTAGTTTCAAACTAGTTTTATTGAAAAAATTAATTATTTTTAATTGATTTTGGAAAATTTATTTATTTTTTTCAATATTTTTTTTCAAATTTTTTTATTTTCAAAAAAAAAATTTCTTTAAAAATATATATTTTTATAAAATATTTTTGTCCCAGGTTTTTTTGCATTTCGGGAAAAAAATTTCTAAAACTTTTTTATTTGAAAAAAAATTCTTTTAAATTTAAAAAAAAATATTATAGTAAAAAAATTCGAAAAACATTTCTTTTGGAAATTTTTTTAAAAAAAAAAAAAATCAAAAGTTCAGTTTGTTTTTCTAAAATTTCCTTTTTTTTATTTCTAAAAAAAAATCCGAATTTTTTTTATTTTTCGGTAAAATAATTTCAGTTTTATTTCTGAAATTTCCTTTTTTTTATTTCTCAAAAAGTTTTTTATATTTTTCGATTTTTTTTTTATTTTTCAAAAAAATAATTTTTATCAGTTTTTTTTTTCGAAAATGTTTTCCAATTTTTTTTTTATTTCTCGAAAAAAAATACACAGTTTTTTATATTTTTCGGAAAAATAATTTCAGTTTTTTTATTTTAAAAAAAGTAAATTTTTCAGTTTTTTTTCGGAAATTTTTTTTCAGTTTTTTTTTATTTTTCTGATACTTCCTTTTTTTATTTTTTAAAAAAAAATTCAACTTTTTATATATTTTGGAAAAATAATTTCAGTATTTTTATTTTTCAATAAAAACAATTTTCAGTTTTTTTTGTCGAAATCAATTTTTTTAAATATTTTTTTCCTTTTTTTAAAAATAATTTTTTTTGAATTTTAGAAAAAAAAATTATTTAATTTTTTTATAAAATACTAATTTTTATAATAAAGTCAATTCATAATAAAAACTGATTTTAACTAGTTTAAAACTACATTGAAATTGTTTTGAATAAATAGTTCAGTTTAATAACCATTTAAATGGTTCAATTTTTTTATGATTCAATTCAATTCAATGCAGAAATACAATTCAATTAATTATATTTTGAACACCCCTACTTTAGACTACTCTTCATCCTTTTCTTTTCCTCTTCCTCTATACAACATTGCTTTTGCATATGTCCATTCTTAGCATACTGAAGGGGTGGTATACTGGGGTGGCATACTGTTACTCTATTTTTTGTCCAATAACGGTTGCGTATTACTATTGATGGGTGGGTTATTTTTAATCTTTGATTGCATGGTTAGATTGGTTACTTTATTTTTTTTCCTTAGTTAGGTGATGTTGGTGATTTGCGTTGGATTGTATAGCTAGTCATTGTTGATTTTCGTTTTATGTAAAGGAAGTGTTTTAGCTCTCATTTGATTTTTGTAATTTATCTTCTATTTGTGCACTTATTGTGTCTCATATGAGCTTTTAATATATTACATTGTCTTATATGTGTTTCTACTTTTTAAATTAGTTAAATTACATCTTCTGAAACACCATTATCACAAACATTAACACAAGAAGCTTCTTCAACTTAAAGTTTAGTTCAAAATAATGTTAATTGAATGGAGAGGAAAGGATGGAATCTCAGGGACTTGTAATGTTAAAGACGATGGTCAACAAGGATGAAATCTTATGAGCAAACTACCAAGCAAGGGGAGCAAATGTTCTTGAACAAACACTTTTATGGTCTTGTGTCTCCGATTTGACAAGGCCTTTTAGGTATAATGCTTATTAATGCATACTAAACAATTTGAATATTATTGCTCATTGCTCCCATGTTGACTGGTTTTGAATTTTGAGAGTGATGTATCGATGCAGTCGAAGCCCTAGGAATAGAAAGCGCTAAACCTAGAATATGAAACAGGTTTTCAATCGCAAAATCTGTCAAATAAACTCTAGAGTCCACCAAAAATAAATAAAACTTAAAATTTTATTATACGAAAGATAATCCCTATGGTTGTGCCAAAGGTCTTTAAATACATAAAATGTAAAAAAAAAATCGAATGGGCCTTATGGGCCTTTAATCCAAAACAGAATTAAATAAAACAAATAAAAAAGAAATTGCTTACATTGAACGGGTCACTTTGAACGGTCCATATTTGTGTGGCTGCAACTTGTTGTAAGTACCAATTGTAAACCTCTTTTTGCACAAAAACACCATCACATCGTCTCTCACATTGGAAACTTTGACACTCTTGCATTTGTTAGAAACTTCTTTATTCTTCTGCTCAATAGCCTCTAACTTAGCCTTGATAGCCTCTTTAGCAACTACCATTTCCTCAGCCATATTCTTAGTAGCCGCACTAACTCCATGCGCCTTAGGAAACTTAACCAAATTAAGCACATGCTTAGGAACAGAAGTATAGACAAGGGAAAATGGTGATTTCCCTGTAGCTGAATGCACAACACTGTTGTAAGCAAATTCGACCTGAGGCAAAACTAAATCCCATTGTTTCAGCTTGTCGCCACAAACACTTCAAATCATATTTCCCAATGTCAAGTTGGTTACTTCAGTTTGTCCATTTGTTTGAGGATGATTTGTAGAACTCCCATTCAGAGTGGTTTTAAACAATCTCCAAATAGTAATCCAAAAATGACTGAGAAATTTGGTGTCCATGTGTAAATTAATTGACTTAGGAACCCCGTGAAGAATCACAATCTCCCTGAAAACTAGTTTGGCTATGTTGGACGCATCAATAATCTTCTTGGAAGCAATGAAGTGGGTCATCTTGGATAATTTGTCTACTACACCAGACACATAATTTACACCTCTCTGAGTACGAGGCAAGCCCAACACAAAATACATGGCTAAATCTTGCCAAATATGATTAGGATAAGGTAAAGGCATATAAATATCAGTATTTTGAGACTGGCCCTTAGAAACCTTACAAATATAACACCTCCTGACTATAGTACCAGCGTCCCTCCTCAACTATGGCTAATAATATCTCTCATCCATACTAGCAATGGTCTTGTCTCTACCTAGATGACCACTAAGACCACCACCATGCAGGTCTCAAATTAACTTCTCTCTTAAAGAGGAGCGGTGAATGCACATTCGACCCCCTTTAAAAAGATAGTCATCTCGAATATGAAAATTTGCACAAGGATGTTTTCCACTACACTCGGCTCATAACTCCTTGAATTCAACATCACTTTCATACAACTCTTTTGGGCTTTCAAAACCTATTATCTTATGCGCTAAGGTAATTAGCAAGGAAGTCTTCCTACTCAATGCATCTACTACCTTGTTAAGAGTCTCAGACTTATATTGAATAATAGAAGGAAATTTTTGTAGAAAACGCACCCACCAAGCATGCATCTTATTTATCACCTTATGGCTATAAAGAAACTTCAAAGACACATGGTTAGTGAATAGAATGAACTCACTTTGAACCAAATAATGTTCCCACTAGCGTAGAGCTCTAAAGACTGCAAAAAATTCTTGATCATAAGTACTCCATTTCATGCGAGCATCGCTTAAGTTTTCGTTGAACAAGGCTACTGGTTTCTTCTCTTGAGACAACACAGCTTATAATTCCACTCCACTAGAATCACATTCAACTTAGAATACCTTGTCAAAATCAGGAAGTGCTAATACTGGTGTGGTACATAGCTTCTACTTAATTAGTGCAAAACTTTGCTCTTGCTCAAACCTCTAATTGAACTTTCCTTTCTTCAAGCATTTAGTAATAGGTGCAGTGATAGTACTAAAATCTTTGATAAACCGCCAATAAAAGGTGGGCAGACCATGAAAGCTACGAACCTCTATCACAGATTTACGTGCGGGCCACTCCCTTATAGAAATCACCTTATCTTCGTCAACCTGAATCCCTTCTTTACTAAAAATAAAGCAGAGAAAAAGTAACGTGTTGGTGTTGAATGTACATTTTTTAAGATTAATGTACAACTAGTTCTCTAGTAAGACTTGCAACACTTGCCTCACATGTTGCAAATGTTCTTTCCTTATCTTACTGTAAATCAGAATATCATCAAAATAAACCACCACAAAAGAATCAGTAAACTGACGTAAAATCAGATTCATCAACCGCATGAAGGTGCTAAGGGTATTTTACAAACCAAAAGGCATCACCAACCACTCATACAATCCATATTTTCTCTTGAATTTTTTTCTCCATGCATCTCCAGGCTTGATTCTGGTCTGATGATAGCCACTATGCAAATCTATCTTCGAGAACACCTTAGAACCTGCCAACTCGTCAAGCATGTCTTTCAAACGTGAAATTGGGAATCGATACTTGATAGTTATCTTATTAATGGCTCGGCTGTTGACACACATTCACCATTGATTTCCTTTCTTAGGGACTAAAAGGACTGGTATTGCACATGGACTCACGCTCTAACGAATAAATACCTTCTTCAACAAATCTTCCATCTTCTCCCTAAAAATCTCATTCTCCTCGGGGCTCATACGATTATGAGGAAGGTTTGGTAAGATAGACCCCGGGATTTGGTCAATTTGATGTTGAATATCTCGCATAGGAGGAAAATCATTTGGTACTTCCTCTATAATCAACTCCTTGAAATCCTCAAGGATCTCTAGCATTTTTTCTAGAATCGTTGTTTCATTCTTTTCAGTATTCATTAATCCTTTGATCACCACTAGATAGAAGCATTCATTTTCTTTTACAACCTCATTAATCTTCTTTTCACTCTGCATCATGACCAAGAAACTAGACTTATTTCCTCCTGGATTCTTATCAAAGTGCAAAATAGGAGCCATAACAATTTTATGTGTGTCCCATCTAAACATCATCACGTTATCCTATCCTCGATAAGTGATATCATTATCAAAATGCTAAGGTCTACCAAATAAAATATGACAAAGATCCATATCAAGAACATCGCAGAGTATCTATTCTCTGTAATGTTTTCAGATGGAGATATGAACTCTGCAGGCTAATGTTACTCAAACTTGTGAGTCCTTAATTGCCCAACCGAGGGTGTATGGATTCTCATGGGGTTCTCTGGATAACTTCAAATAACCTACCAATTTATGCAACACCAGATTCTTCGTGATGCCATTATCCACAATTAGATTACACACTTTTTCTTTATATAACAATGTGTTTTGAACAAATTATTGTGTTGCCCTTCATCTTTGGAGGCTAGTAATATTCTCTGTAACACAAAGTTCACCCTCTAATAAGATTCTTCCTCTATAAAATCAACATCGACATATTTTTCTCTTAACTGCATGACCTTCTCTTTCTTTATCATCCTCTCTCTCTCTCTCTCTCTCTCTCTCTCTCTCTCTTTTCTTCTCTTTCTTTATAATCCCCCCTCTCTCTCTCCCTCTCTCTCTTCCACAACAGCAACGACTCTCCTAGTTAGACAAACATTCGATTTGTGTCCTCTTTTGTTACAATGATAACATGTGTCTATAGTGGGTCTAGCATATGGATTATTCTGCCATTGATTTGGCGTTTTACCCTGCTGCACACCGCTAGAGCTTCTAGCCCCTTTATTCCCAAGGTTGGAATTCTGGGGTGTTGCACTTTTTCTTTATTATTTGTTGATTCAGGTTTATTCTAGGGTAAACTGGATGCCTTAGCTACGGTCCATGCAGTCTTTAAACTCATCTTCTCCTACAATGATCCCTTTAGGCCACTTATGTATTAAGTCACTTTCTGGCTCTCTGATTCTTCCAATTCATTACGCTCAGAAAATCGGAGGAACTCAGTTGTGTATTCAATCACGGTTCTCTTTCCCTAAACACACTTGATGTATATCTTATAAAGAATGTGTTCATAATACTCCATTAAACACCGCTCCAAAATCAATTATTTTATTCTTCGCCAAGTTCTCACTGGCCCCTTGCTTTGCCCCTTCCGTATCCATATCCACTACTAAACGGGTATTTAAGTATCCATTTATTTTATCCGTGGATTTCTATTAAGTTATATGCCCTGTATTCGTGACGGAATTTACCCGCGGATATCCGCGGGTACATATATTTTTGTCATCCCTAATTATATTAAAGGTATTTAAATACATAAAACATAGAAACCCTAATGGGTATTATGGGCCTTTAATCCAAAACATAACTAAATAAAATAGAAATTACTTAAATATTAAAATGCTTTCTAACGCGATATATCTTCTTTGATATACACTGTCAACTTTCCTACATCATGTATTATTATTTTTTGTACATGATATGAAATCAGTGCTCGAAAATAGCATTAGTTGTTGCATTAGTAAGGGATATGTCGTTCAAATCAGCATGATAGTAAGAGATATTGAGAAAAGTGTGAGGAAGAAGTCCCACATTGGTTAGAAAATGAAAGATTGAACACTATATAAGTGGGAGAACTCACAAACCTATCACCTTAAGGTTTTTGAAGAACATGTGGTGTTCTCTCACAAAGGTGTGTCCCAAATAAAATTCTCCCTCCTCAGAATTCGCCCTAATACAAGTATATGTGGAAGAGAATCAAGTGTGAGGAAGTACAGTGACTGTTGGATTTTTTCATTAATATTTATAAATTCATGTAATGTTTTTATTTATTTAAAAATAACAGTATGACTTGACATTTATCATAGTTATAATTGATTTACAGTGTAAAATTATTTTATATTGTCTGTGCATACCCTTGTCTCTTTATAATTATAATGCTAATAGTGATTTGCTACTTATTGACATGTGTAATTAAAGTAAAGTTTTTTTTTGAAAAATTATAGATAGAATAATTCATAGATGTTGGAGGAAATCAAAGTTACGTGAGCATGTTACTCCATATTTGATATAGGTTGTGGTGTCGGTTTAGTTTTCTGTGGTTTGTAGTTGGACCCTCGGAGTCGCTTTATATTAGATTGTTTTTTAATATATATAATATCTTATTTTTCAAAAAAAAAAAAAGTTTTTTCTCTGATTCGGTAAACATTTGATGCATAGCTAGGGTAAACTCAATACTATTATCAAATTAGTGGCATGTCATTATTAGCTAGTCAAGAATTTACTTTGTTGAAAATTTTCAAATTAAGCGGCTATAATCATCTATATTTGTTCCTTTCACAAGTAAAGCAGTGATTTTCTTGTAAGTCTACGGTTTCAAGTTTATGTCATTTATGCATCTTGCAGAAACTCATCAAAAAAAATCATTTTTAGAAATGGTATGATCTCGTGTATAAACCATCTCTTAAAAACCCAAAAAAAATAAAATATAATAAGAAAGAAATAGTAAAAAATATAGGTCTAAAATCATGGTCCACCCTCAAAAAATAAAATTTTTTAAATTTAAAAATTACAAAATTTTAACTTTGCCTCCTCCAAGAATAAAAAAAAAATTTAACTTTGCCTCCTCCAAGAATAAAAAAGCCCTACATGTCAAGCAAATTTTATCATCAAAGACGTTGCAACTTATTTTATGCATATTTTGATGAGACACCAACATTAAAACAAAGTTCTCTCCAATAAAGTAAAATATTGAAGATAAAGTAATATTTAAGCAACTTTTTCTTCTTAAAATTAAATTTAGTTTTAAATACACTAGATTTATGAAGATAGACATTCTGTTTGAAAACCATAATCTCAACAATGATAATTTACTGTCTAAGTTCCTAACAAAATACTTCAATAAATCATAACTATTTTGAACTTTTTAGTTCAAAATCTTTTTCAAAAAGAACAACTACAGAGCAAATTTTGGGAGTCTGATTTTCTTATTACACTACAAACATACTTGACAAGTAAACCTAATTTAACTTGACATCATCTTCTTAATTTTTTGAGTTTTTTTATGTTTCTCATCGCTTTATAATAAATAAAATTGACAGCAATAATATATATATATATATTATCTAATAATTTTAATAAATTTTTTTATAAAAAATATTATTTAAAAATGATTTATTATAAATTTAAATGTACTTTGTTATTTCCCTCTAACCCAATGAGTTTTATTTATGTAACTGAATAGGATTTTGAAAATACAAAATCTTAATCATTTCATAAAATATATTTTCATTTAATTTTTCAAAGTTCAATTTGACCCCAACAATAACAAAACATCTAATAATATTTATTTAAAATAAATAGAAAACAGCTTACAAATTTAAAATAATAGCAAAATTACCTTTAAAAATAAAAGAATTAACAACTAATTACGCAAACTAAACATGTATATTAAATTTTTTTAAAAATATGTTTTTGATTTGATGACACCAAAACGGTTTTAAAAATATAACATTTTTATAAATTTTCAAAATAAATTATTATTGCATCTTCTAACAAAAAATAATATTTACTCATTTTTAACGAGAATAATCCACTTGGTAACATATCATTATCACTTAGATACAAATTAATTACAAAATATTTATTTATTGTTTTATTCATAAAATACAATTAATTTAATTTTAGTAGTATTCTACATTATTTTATTTATATTATTATTAGCAATAAATTAAAAAGTAATTGTAACTTATGAAATAAAAAAAAAAATATTTCTTACTAATTTTAACAAATAGAGTTAAATAATCCGTAGGTTGCTATATTATCATTAAAATCTCATTTGAGCTTGAAAACTAAAATTACAAAAAAAAAAGAAAAATCAAATTTAAAATGAATAAAAAAGAGATTTTACAAAGATCTTTAAAATCATCCAAAAAAAAACTTTCATTTAGTGATATAAATAAACCTTGAAAATGCAAAGTAATAAGCAAATTATAGCAACCGAATATTTCAGCCACAAACAAATGTACACGGGTTATTATGCATGGCCCAACTACTTTGGCAAAGCACGTATTCAAGACAACAATTCAGTTGGCACACCCACCTATATATTTCCATTCCCACATTTTAAATGAAATAACTATTATTTCCTTTTTAATATTTAAGTAATAAAATTTTAAAAACAAATCATCATTTTCTCGCACTCCTCTGCATATTTAACTTAAATATTAGGTAAAAAAAAGTGATGTTAAATTTTTGCATATTCAAAGATACATAAAGTTTTATTAGAAAAATGAAGAATGGTTTTGAATATGTGTTTTACTTTGTGTTTTTAGGTAAATATAAGTGATCGTACCTGATCAGGAGGTGTCTTGACTCAATCTGCAACGGTGGTCCAAAGTGAAAGAGAAGGGGGGGTACCTGCAAGATACTCCGATGCCAAAGTAAGTATAGGCAGAGAGAACAAGCAAGTGAGAAGTGAGTAAAGAATGAGATACCTGACCCTCTCAAGTGAGAGGGTATTTATAGCCCCCAGCGCTGGGCCAAGATCCGGTTAGTGGGCAGAAGTCCAAGCCCACTAGCGGATTGCTAGGGCTTGCGTGAGCAGGGAGGCCAGCACGTGGCCTCCTCCCTAGATTGTCGCCCAGGAAATCCGGGTTTGTTGCGAAGTTCCTGGGAGGCGTGACTGTTAGCGAGACCCGGTCAACAGGATCCGATAATATCGGGGGGCACGTGGCGGTCAAGGACCGTTGGCCACGTGGCCCCTGCGTGGACATCCCAAACTGTTTTCCAAAGGGCAATTAGGCCCAGAATCTGTTGGGCCTATAGCATGGGCCAGTCCAGAACAATAAGGGTAAAATGGTATCCACTTTAATTAAAGGTATTAAAGGTTAAAGAGGCATACTGATCAATTTATTCATATTTGTTAATCTATTCAAAATGTGACGATTTTATCGTGGAATAAAATAATTTGTTCTCAAGGAGACTTGTATTTGAGTATTAAATTATTGTGTTGTGATTAGAGGTGTTGATCATACCTTTATATTTACTGTGTAGTTTTCTCGCCTTTTGATTGGGGTAAGCTTGTGTCTAGCATGGTCTGTTGCGGTTCACTTGATATTGAGGATGACGATTGTCTGATATGTACAACGATAAGGTTGTTACTACTGTATCGAGGGAGGATATGTCTTTCGTTTAGAATCTATTTGATACGGAGAAGATGAAGGTCATTTGTGAGATCACCTATAACATGTACCGGGCAGCTTCCTTATTTTTTTTGTCCCTGGTGGCATAAGAGATGTTCCTATTGGAAATCCCTCCAAGGAAAGAGATATTTAAAAGGTGAAGTGTGAAGCTATGGAGCAGAGGTGCTTCTCTCTTCAGAAGAAATTTATTATACTGCGAGAGAAGGCCAAACTTGTTGACTCTTTACAATAGGAGATGAAGAACTACGACTTCCCTTCTACTCTAGTTGCATGGGTAACTGAGCTAGAGGTTTCTCTTAAGATGGGGGATAAGCATTATTTGTATGCCTCTGATTATGTTACTAATATGACCCTCCATGCGGAGGAGTACAGGATGAATCTTCAACAAGAGGCCGAGGCACATGTTAAGGTCCTAAAAACTCTTGAAAACATGGTTGTTGGTATGAAGGTGACGTACCATGATTTCCTTCAACGGATTACGGAAATCATGCATAGGGTCTGTGATCAGGTAGTGGAATAGGAGAAAAGGTTTTGACCAGCTGTTTTGATTCCTCCTACTTCTCTCGAGGGGACTTCAGATGGTGATCATGACACTTCTTATCTCAGAACTTTAGTTTGATCTCCTCTTTTATTTGTATTATTTTCTTGTTTCCTATAATATTCTCAAGCTTGGTGCATTGGGTGTAATGATGATTAAGATGTATAAAAGTATTTTTACCTCTATGATTTGGGCATTGTTTATCTTTGAATCAAGTATTTAGCTCCACTTTGTTTACTATTATGGTACACTTTTGGGTTATTTGTGAGTTGTTAAAGCGACATAGTGTGCTTTTCATTCCAGCAATGCAAAGTTTGCTTCCCACAAGAGCATTGTCGATGTTCATCGGTGTGCAGCGAATATGCACCACAAAAATTCCAAACTTCTTTTTACTTTGAGGGGTGAGAACCCTGATGGCTTTCCTTTATGAAGAAAATAGGTGTCTCAATATGTTGAAGTACTTGAGGTACTCTTCAAACTTATCGAGCAATGGTCTTTTGTAAGTTTTAGAGTGCGTCTAAGAGGAGGTGAATTAGGTACTTTAAAATTCTGGATTTTGACACGAGTTGTTCTTATTTTTTTAGTTATGTGCAAGAGTTAGAAAGCAATAAAGTTCAGAATAAATAAAGAGCACAAGAATGTATCCTAGTTCCTTTCACAATCTAAAGGCACGTCTAGTCCCCTTTCAACACGAAAGAGATTTTATTATTTGTTAGATCTCTAGACAAGACACATTTAGTGTTTCTATACAAGACCATAACCAATAACCAAAGCAACAACACCTTAAACCAATCAAGGTAAAATGAGAATAATTCTCTCCAGTTTAACTCTCTTGCTTCCAACAATCCTAGACAACAAATTCAGGAATCTTGTTGAACTTTCGCTAGTTATAGTCGATTTGAACTATTCCTAATTTCATTCTCAAATTCACGAATCTGTTAATCTTCAATCCTTTGGTGAAAATTTCGGCCCACTAAGCTTCACTTGAGAAATGTCTAACTTCAAGTTCACCTCAATTTACCTTTTCCTGCAAGAAGTGAAATCTAGATTCGATATGGTTACTTCTTCCATGCAAAACTGGATTTTTTGCAAGATTTATGGCTGACTTGTTTTTGATTTGCAACACAAGAGTTTTTTTCACTTCAACCTCCATTTCTACAAGTACTGGTCTAATCCAAATTGCTTGACATGCATCATAAGATATTTCTATATATTCCGCTTCACACGATAATAATGCCACCACAAATTGCTTTTTATAATGCATCATGCGATCTTTCTATATATTCCGCTCCACACCAATCATCACCTAAAAAACAAGTAACTGTAGATTCTTTACTTTTAGAATCTTGTCGAAATAGTATTCCACATTTATTGATCCTTTTAAGTATCTCATAATTCTTCTTGCAGCCTTCATTTGTGACACTCTTGGTTCAGTCATGTATCTATTCACTAATCTGACTATGAAACCTAGATCAGGTCGACTATTGCATACATACCTCATACAATTACTTGAACAAAGTTACATCGACTTTGTCTTCCTCTCAATTCTTCTCCAACTTCACATTTTGTTCAACAGGTGAGGATGCATGATTCAAAGTATCCATTATGAATATCTTGATTATCTCTTTGATAGACTTCCTTTGATGTAGAACCATACCTTGATTTGAAATTTAAAATTCCATGCCTAGGAAATAAGATAACTTTCCAAGATCCAACATTTCAAATTCTTTCATCATCATCTCTTCGAACTTTGACAAATTCTCTCAGCTATTTCCAATTACCAGCAAGTCATTGATATATAAGCAGATGATTGTTATGTCTTGTGCTACAACCTAAACATAGACACCATACTCATACTTTCATTTTACAAATCCCAATTCGACTAAGTATGAGTCAATCTTCTTGTTCCATGTCCTGGGTGCATGTTTGAGGCCATAAAGCGCTTTGTGCAACTTATATACTTTACTTTCTTCCTTCTGAATCACAAACTCTGGAGGTTGTATGACATAAATATCTTCATCTAAAGGACCATTCAAAAATTCCGATTTCACATCTAAATGAAATGTGGACCATTCTTGGTTGCATGTCAATGCTACTACTAGTCAAACATTCTCCAATCTTGCTAGTGGAGAAAATACTTCAGATTAGTCGAGTTCTGATCTTTGAAGAAAACCTCAGGCTACTAATCTTGCTTTATGTCTTATTATCGATCCATCAACATTGTGTTTCAACTTGAACACCCACTTTACTTCAATAGCTTTTGTATGTGCTGGAAATTTGAATAACTCACATGTATTGTGTGACACCCCAAATAATTCAATTATTAAATAATTAGAATTTTAATTATTAATTTAATTAGAAGTTTAATTATTGGTATTTTTGAATTATCGGAATTAATTAATGAATTAAAAAGAAGTGAAGTGTTGGTGGTGTGAAGTGTAATATGGGGGTGTGAGGAGTAAAAGACTCTACTCATACTAATTATTCTATTATTATTATGTTAGAATAATAAAAAGGAATAAAATAAAGAAAAAGAGGAAAAAGAGAAGTATTGAAGGTTTTCATCATACGTACAATTGAGAAGAGGAGAAAGAAAGAGGAAAATCTAAAGCGTCAGAGACCGAAGAATTATCACGAGGTAAGGGGTGATTTAATCCAATTATGATGCCTTATGGGTTTTGGGATTCGATTGAATAGTTGAGTATGTTAGGAAACTTGAATTAGAAAATCTAGGTTTGTAGGATTATCCCTAAATGTGTCAAATTGTGTGAAATTGAACCGTTAGTAATGTTGTGGAATTATTGGGGATGATGGAATTATGCTATATGTCATTATGTTGATGTGTGTTGGTTAAATTTTGGTGTTCTTACTGCTCTGATCTGTATGAGAATTGAAAAGGAAATGGTTGGAAGCATGCTACTGTCAAACTGCTGTTTTTGGTTCTGCAGGTCGCAGGAACCGGGTTCCTGGTATAAAAAGCAGAGAGGAGTAATTTTGGAATAGTGGGAACCGGTTACTCCTGGGGAGGAACCGGGTTCCCAGTTGAAAATTTTCAAAGGAAATGCATTTTTTTTGTCGGAACCGGTTTTCAGTTTGGAGGAACCGAGTTCTCCATAGTAAATCTAGAGAGCGTGTTATTTCAAACTTGTGGGAACCGGGTTCTCCCTAGGAGGAACTGGTTACCACTGTGTTAATTTCAAAAATGATTAAAACTTCAAAAACTTATATTTTCTAAACCGTAACTCCGATTCGAGTGCCGTTTTGGGCAGCGTTCTCTAAATTAAAAATACTATTTTATAAAATGAAGAAAATACTATTTTATGGAATTTATTTTAAAAAGAGTTGATTCTTCCGATTATGTAAACTAAGGTAATTTTAGAAATGACGATGAATTGTTTAGAATTGTTCTGACTGATTGGAATAAGGATTAATACTTACGTGTTGTTCCTGTTGTTTATTCATGATTGTGCTGTTATTATGTGATGTTTATTCGTGTTGGCTATGTATGGAATGATGTTGTGATATCATATTCTGTTATTTGAATGTTGCATGCTTTTGATGTGCATGCATATGCATTCTGGTGGGGTTAATTCCCATTGTGTGGAATTGGACTTGCAGAGCCAATACCCATATGTTGCACCCCAAAATTCGCCCTCTTCATTTTGTTAATAAATAATTGGCTAACACTTGATCAATAGGTGCATTGCATACATATCATTCATGCATTAACCATGGGTTCCTGATTTTCCAATTGTATGAATCTGTGCAATTCTGAAGAAGAGGTTTGGTTTCCAAAAGCCGAATATCGGAAGTATCGTCGTTTCCAGCGTCATCTCAATACGCAAGATATGGGTGTTCAGAAGCTTCTGATTATCCATCGAGAATTGGAGTTTTGGAGTTTTGATCGCCTATCAGGTGGATATTGATTACAGTTTCGAGCTACAGTGTGTGGTGATCGAATATTTGAGCCCAAATTGATTCTACGGTCTTCTGTAAGTGGTGAAGTGTCAGTATACGGCTTATCGATCCGCGCGATTCATCAGAATATCAAGAACGGACGGATAAAATGATATTTGAGTGCATGTATCAAAAAGTCAACAAAAGTCAAAGTTTGACCGGGCGGAATTTCGGGTCAAAATTATTGTCAAGAGTCGACATTTGAGAAAATGCGATCATTTGTTGAGAAAAATCGGAAGAATCGGGTGAAAATGAGGTTTCTTGCATTTTAAGTAATCTTGGACTTAGAAAAATTTTCTAAGTTTTAAGCACTTTGTGTTTACGGAGCCATGTTGCCGCATCCGTATCTTGCCAGTCTGTGGTCAGAAATTTGTGAATTGATAGTCGTTGGAAAGAGCGCATTTCATACTCTGACTTTGTCCTTGTGAAGATTTTTCTAGAAATGCCCGGATTTCGAGTTATAAAGCTCCGAAGTTTGAAGTTCATAACTTTTGAAGTTTTACACTTAGTAAAATTTTGAGTGTTTTTAACATGCTCAAGCGCTCGACTTCGGAGACATTTTACACGTGTTTCGAGGCGTCGATTCGAGTTGATTTCAAAATCAAAGTTGTTCACTGAGCGACAATCTACAACTTTGCTGAAGAAATCAAATCCATTCGGGAAATGGATCAAAAATTAAGGAGCTCAGAAGTTACGGTTTATCATTTCTCAAAATTCAACACTTAGAAATATTTTGAAGTTTTTGTTTCTATGCTCAAGCTGACAGTTTCAGGGTCGATTTTATCATAGTTCGTGGCTCCGAATTAAAAAGCGTTCAACTACAAAGTTGTTCATCTCACGGCGGTTCAAAACTTTGTTGAAGGAGTCGAATTCATTCGGGACTCAGATCGGAAGTTATAAAGCTCGGAAAATAAGAACTCATTATGTTTGTAAGATTCAAACAGTTTTTGTGCACATGTTCAGGGCTGTTTTCGTCATTGATTCGGTCGCCGCACGAAGAAACTCTGAACACGAAAGTTGGAGTTTGCCGTGCCATTTACGAGTTCCGTTTAGAAACTTTTTCATTTCGGACGTCGGAGCTGGAAGATACGGAGCGCCGTAGTTTGTAGTTTGAAATTGCTAAAACGCAAGACAGCATACACATTTCTTGCCAAGCTATGGACGCATTTCATCGAACAGTTTTTGTGCACGTGTTCGGGGCTCTTTTCTCGTTGATTCGATCGCCGCACGGAAAAACTCCGAACACGAAAGTTGGAGTTTTCCGTATACTCTACATGTTCCGTTTAGAAACCTTTTCGTTTCGGACGTCGGAGCGGAAAATACGGAGCGCCGTAATTGATGATTCGAAGTTGGTAAATTGCTACATGTCATGTATAAAACTTGCCCAGCCAGGACAGGCATTTCATCGAACAGTCACGGTGAAAACTTCAAACATTTTTATTCGATGATTAAGGCTTCATTCGGATTTTTGTCGAACTACAAAGTTGTTCTATCACGCGTGTTCTTTCCGACGGTGTCGAGCTTGCGTCATTTGATCGAGTATCAAGAGAGTTACGGGCTGTAAAGTAGCACGTTTGTTTTGAAAAAATGGTCGGCCACATTGAGGAAATTCCACGATGACGAAATCAGTGGTAATGCCGCAACTTCGAGGCTATTTTCGGGCATGCTACGTGTCTCGATTTGAAAAGTTTTGAACACGAAAATTATTCACGGAAGTTTGTTCTCCGACTTTGATTTTTGGATTTTTCTCAGAAGAGTTTTATATCTCGACTTATCAAGTGCACGAAGTGAGGTGTATGATTTTTCGAAATTCGATCCGGTATTTTTAAAAATTAAAGCCAGCGTCTATTATTACATTTTTGTGACCAAAACAGTATCATCACACTCCATTCACTGACCATTTTCATTTTCTTTTTGAAGCAACTCGATTTTCAAAAATCTTTTAATTCTCGAAAACAGTGAAATCGCCACCTAATTTTATTTGTTCTAAAAAAGAACGGGAAAGTATAGATAAAACCCCAAACAAGCGGATAAGGCGGTCTACGTGACCAAAAAGTGGGATCGGGAGTCGATTATGTAAGGGGAAGGTATTAGCACCCCTTACATCCATCGTACTCGATGAGACCCATTTAATTCTACGCGTTTGTGTGTGTGTGTTTATTGCTAAGTTATGAATAAAAAGGAGAAAAGGATCTGTTTATTATTATTTTGAGTTTGGCACGGTTTCAAAACCGTGTGCCTACATATTCCCTTGTGCAATGGGAAAGTCAAAACTCTGTAGTTCCTCTAAAAAAGGTTTTAAGTTTGTTGTATTGATTTTATAAGAAAAATCGTGCATTTAGACGTTTCAAATGCTTTGAACTAGGACTTGTTTTGTTTGTTTGAAAAGCTTAAGTCTTCGCTCGTATTTGAAACAACTATTGCACACCCTTTGTCGGAAAAGAGTTTTTATGATCGCATATGAGCGATAAAAGAATTTGAGTGAGTTGAGTTAATTTTTAAGTGGATGAAAAAGTACCGAACAATGAGGCTAACGTCTCACGATTCAAATACTAGAAACCCGAGGAACTAATGCTCGCACGAGTCGTCTATCACCCAAGAAGTTTTCTTGAGAAAAAGTGAAGTGAAACGAATTTCACGTTATTAAGAAGTCTTTAAGCAACTGGTCTAGCGTCCAACGACTTAAAGACTAAAAGTTTATTTGGGGACAAGTTTTTTAGCAATTGGTCTAGCGTCCAACGACTAAAAAAACTTGTACTTTATTATGAAAAAGGTTTTGAAAATGCACTCGACGTTGGATCGAGGTTTGAAATTTTAATTGCGAAAGTGTTTTTTTGAGATACGTGCTGAGATGAAATAGAAACGGGTTATGGTTAATTAAATATGTGGACTAAGGCGCGATAATGGAAATGAGCGATTAATTGTATACAAGCATGAAATAAAGCGAGTAAATAAATTAAAAGCCCATACAAGGTGGCTTGCACAAATAACAAGACAATTTATATTGTGTATGTGCATGCACGAAATAAATTTAATCGACTAATTAAACGAAACTTAATCAAATAATTAGTTTAATAAAATTAATTAGGTGGACTAATTAATTTTAAATAACCTAATCAGATAATTAAATAATGTTTAACCAATCAATCAAAGTTTCATTGTAAGCCCAAGAGCAAGCGTGGTGTGTGCACAAACGTGTGGCCGTTGTGACGCTTCAGAGCTTTGTCAACTCAGGGTAGTGAAAAATGGCTCGCACGAGTATTAGTTTGAAAATATTTTTGGTTTGTGCTTTGTGAATGAATAATTAAATGATAAAACGATAAAGTATTTACTAACTATTAAATCATGTGGGGAATGGGGGTACAAATTTACAAACGGGGATAATATAGGAAAAAAGAAAAAAATGCTAAAAAATTTCCTAATAATAAAAAAATGTCTAACTAACACTACTATTATTATTTTTTTGTGTTTTTGTTTTGGGCTATACTAAATACTTTATTGGTTAAGAAAAACAAAGAAACATGTTAATATTTTACTAAATCATATTAATAATAATAATAATGATATTAATTATAATCATATATGTTAGTAATAAAATAAATAATGGTGATAGTGATAATATTAGTAATAATATAATATAAAAGTAATAATAATGATATTAGTAATAATATACATATAATAGTAATAATAATAATAATAGTGATAATAATAATATAATAGTAATAATAGTATAATAGTAGTATTAATAATATTTACTAATTAATAATATTAATAATAACCTATATCACTAAACAAAATTAGGATTAAAAAACAAGAAAGAAGAAAAGGAACATTCACGACTCTCTCTCCCAGTACCCCAAACCCACTTCTTCTTCCAAAAAACGAAAATCAGACCCTCATCTCTTTCATTCGCTGACGGAAACCCAGGAAACCGATGGCTCTCTCTTGATTACTTCGACTGAAACCCCCACTCGACGGTTTTGAACGAAAACCCTTACGCTCCTCTCTCAATCGCTGTCTGTGGGAAACCCTAACCCCCGATTTTGGGTTACAAAAATCTACCTCTTGCAGTTTTCTTTTGGTTTAATGCATGTTTTTGATGTTAAATGTCGTGGTTTCGCAGATACACACCTGGTTTTGGCCGAAATTGGAAAAGAAATTGGGACTTGAACGCTGTATTCGGGTGAGATCGCTCTAATCCTTTCTCTCTTCTCTCTCTATCAGAATCATGTCTGAAAACCGGTTTTCTGAAGGGTTGTGTTAGGAAAGTGATGAATGGTTAGGGTCTGTTTGCCTTTTGTTGTTTTTGCGATGCTACGCTTTTTGTGTCTTTTGGAACTGGTTTGCTTTGGCTTAGTAATAAGACAGGATGCTTCTTGGTTTTGGTTGGGTTTTGGAATTTGGTTTTGATTTTAAACGACACTCTTGGTATATTTTTGAACTGGTTTCTGGATTTTTTGTTAAGAACAGATGCCCTGCCTCTTGGTCTTTTTATTCTCCATATAAGAACAGATACTGCTGGCTTTTGAATATCTCTCCCTTCCTCTCTTCTCTGCTGCTGTCTTCTATCATCCTTTGCTTCTGTTTTGAACTTATGATGTCATTACTGATGGCTTATTTTCTGGTTTAACCCTCTGAACCTCTGAACAGATTCTGCTCTTTTTGGCCATTATACTTTTCTCTACTGGTTTTAAAATGAACAGATACTGCATTGATTTTTAGATACCATGCCTTTCTTTGATTAATTAGAACAGATGCCTTGGTATTCCTTTGAACTCCTCTGTTGCAGCCTGTGTTGCTTGTTATTAAACTCAAGTTTCCTCTTTCTGCATAAGTCCTGCTCTATTATTTGAAACTGAACTTTGGCATCTTGTCATTTTTGTGTATGTTGTCTGCTGCTGTTGTTTGGGTAAAATAAGTTACTTAATGCTGATAACCATGTGTTTGTGGGGTAAAATGGCTTCTGGTTGTTTGTTATGCTTGACTTTTGACCCTGTTGCCTGTTGGATCTTAGTATACTGTGGGATTAGATTAAACTGTTGGGCTGTTTGTTATGCTTGCAATATGTTGACCTTCCCTTTTTCACATTGGGCTGAACCGGACTGTTTTTTGGGACTCTTTTGACACTGTTGGGCTAACCTCTTTTTTTGGAAAAATGATGCTTCAATGATTTCCATTTTACACCTCCTTTGTGAACCAACAACGAAAGTTGTTGTGATTTGCAATGGAGGTAACGGTAACGGCCGATGAAAGAACTTCGGTTCCGAGGCTTTTGAAACAAATAACCTTACGAACCTGATTCCTTAACACAACCCTCGTGATGAGTCAAAAAACATAATTCTTTTGGTTTTTTCGTACGAAATTTGCTCTTTTTTGTAACTGCTAATTGATGTTCTTTTTGTTGTTTCAGGTGACGAACGGGTAACACGACATGAAGGTGAGGAGGAATGTCCGGATGAAGAGAAAGTTCGGACGAATTCAGAATCTTATAGCATTAGGATAAAATTAGGAATTTTTGTACTTGTAAAATAAATTAGAAAACTTGTAATACTGAACGAAATTTCCGAATTCAAATTAATTCCAATTCTTCTTGCAAAATTTATTCTCTTTGTAAAGTTTAAATATTTTTGTAGTATCAACTTGATATATAAAAAAAATATTCAAACTCGAACCACAATTCCGGTTTCTTATTCTTCCTTTTTTTTAAAAATTAAAATCCAAGAAAATAAATGATCATTATATTTCTTGAATTAATAATTCCAAAAGAGAACGAATAAATTCTTCCGGGCAAATAATTCCCAAACAGGCCTTTCTGAACTAAATAGCCCAAAACTTCTTGAATGACAGTTTAATGAACAAATCGTTTAATGAATGAATCCTTCCTTTGAAACCAATGAATGGACAGATAAAATAAAGGGGAAATTTTGGGGTGCGACAGTTGCCCCTATTCAATCATCTTAGACCTGGTAAGTGAGAAAAAAACGACAGTTTTCGAACGTTCAAGGTAAAAGAGGATTGAATATTAAAAGAACCCCAAAAATTTACCCTACGCGGGAAACCAATGCCACAAAAGGAAAGAAGATAAGATATCTTGACTACGGAGTCAAGGAAGAGACGCTTGAGGAGAATAAACTTGTTAAACATCAACAAAATGTCTTAACAATAACAGTACCAAATGAGAAATATCAGAGGATCTTAATAATACTGGGGATAACCGAACACCATAAATGAGCAGTAAACATTAAGTTTTTAACGAAAAATGCTTTGAGAAGAAAACCGAACTTCTCAAGCGACAAAGAAAAACAAGAAAATGCTATGAGAAGAAAACCGAACTTCTCAAGCGGCAGGAAATAAAATAATGCTTTGAGAAGAAAACCAAACTTCTCAAGCGACAAGAAATAAAATAATGCTTTGAGAAGAAAACCAAACTTCTCAAGCGACAAGAAATAAAATAATGCTATGAGAAGAAAACTGAACTTCTCAAGCAACAAGAAATAAGATAATGCTATGAGAAGAGAACCGAACTTCTCCAGCGACAAGAAATAAAAATAGTGCTACGAGAAGAAAACCGAACTTCTCGAGCGACAAGAAATAAAGACAGTGCTACGAGAAGAAAACCAAACTTCTCAAGCGACTAGAAATAAAAATTAAGAATTTGATGTGATTGAGAACTTATCAAAGAGTTACCGTTAATTAAGGAATACCCGCAGACCTTAACGAAAATAAAATTGAGAAATTGACATGATTGAGAACTTAACAAAGAGTTCCCGATAATTAAGAAATACCCGCAGACCTTAACGAAAATAAAATTGAGAAATTGACATGATTGAGAACTTAACAAAGAGTTCCCGTTAATTAAGGAATACCCGCAGACCTTAACGAAGATATATGGCTAGAACAATATCAGAATTGTTGGTGCACGAAAGTGCGAGGAGCCATGTCATGCTGAATGTCCTTGACCGTGTAACTTCCGAGTTACTAGCAGAACAAATTCAGTAGCGCACCCGAGAGTACAATTCTCTGGGGATAAACAAAACAATATCCAGCACACCGGTGTGATATAGATGCTTATTAAGTCGGTAAATCTTGTTTCCGACGTTTCTGCTGATGAGATCTCACTGAACATGTAAGGACATGTTGAACAACTTCCGAGTCGACAAGATCTTCAATTTGTATGCAGATAGCTTTACCGATAATAGAAGAATCATATTCAGCACCTACGATTGAAAAACTTCTAGGGTAATGAGCTTCAATTTGCTGGCATTGTATAGACAGATGCGTTGTAGCAAGTGGATATGTGGATCAACGTTTGAGTTGGAGAAATATCCTGAGATTGAATAAACGTCCCACCCGGTGGATATTTATTTGTTGAGTATTTGAAAACTTACTGGGGAAATAAACACACCAGAAGTTCAATGTAATTTTCGAGCATTTCGAGGAGTATATTGCGAAAGCCGCCAAGAAGATTTCCGAGAAGATTCTTGTCCGAAAGAAATCTTTGAAAATACCAAGAATAATGTTGTAGTAATCCTTTCTGAAGGATATTCACTTGGGAGTAAATTAAGCTTCGCTGGGGAAACTCTATAAGAAACCGTGTGGAAAATTCATTGGGGATTCCCGGTTGATAATTTTTCTAACATTAGAGTCCATCTGAAAGAGACAATTGTTTTGCTGGGGAAGAAATCTCGATTGGAGAAACCATCAGTTGTTAAGATCCAAACAAGTATATCACTTGTGAGGTAGAAAAGAGGATAATTTTGTCGTCTGAGAACTAATCCTTCAATTCGATCCTTACGAGGATATCTACAGTTCCATCTGAAAAACCTGCAAAATAAATAGCCGAAGCTAATGCATGAGTATGATATGCATGATATGATTTTTTTATAATGCAAATAGTATATGATTTCCTGATACTGTTGAAAGAAGGAAGACATCACTGGGGAATCCAATTTGGCAATCCTGTTGTCACAAGAAATCTTTGGGGATGATCGATCACTCCTCTGGGGAAGAGACTTCACTGGGGAATTGACACTACTGTCGATTATCTATCACCCAAGCGTTCACCTGGCACTGGGGAGAAAAGAATAAATATGTCATCTGAGAACCTTGGCTTCCATATCCACCATTGTTCTGAACAGATTCCAAATTCTGGCAAGGGTTCATGCATAACTGTACCGTGATATGACATGAATGTATGAATGAATGAATGCATGAGTATACTGGTTGATGCATTGGTTTATCAACTGAATTCCCGACACCGCTGAAAATCAGATGAACGACAATGGCCATAATCCAAGTTACGAATGCTAATGCAAAGAGTTTCTCACAGGGAAAATATCTTCTGATTACTCACAAACATCAAGACGGATATGGAGGTATTTCCAAATCAGAGGAAAGGCGTAATACTTAAAACGTCAGTCACCCACACCATTCCGTAAATCAAAGCAATTTTAAGTTTCATTGTTTCACCATTTGAATGATTTTAATTTTATCTAAAACAGCAGCGACATTAAGTTAATCGTGCAGAAAAGATAAAAAATAGGACAAAAGACGAAGTTCAACTCAACAAATCTTTTATTTATTTAAAATATGAGAAGAATAACTCATAAGTAGGAATTGTGTACATGAAGATGCACATTCCTTTAGGAGGAACATACAGACAAGAGTAAGTCTAAACACATTTTTCTTAAAACAACAACGAAATTGAAACTGAACTTCATTGAACCAAAACATGATATTCCCCCTCCTGACTGCTATTCTTCATCACTCCGCTTCTGAAGATGGTGATTGAACTAATCCTTTCCATCTGAGCTTTTGTTGTGGCATGGAGACGCACACCGCAGAATTATGTCAGGATACATTCCCTAACTTTTGCGTGAACCATCTTCGGAAGATCTTGGTTCACCGGGATATTTACCCTTTTTTGCTTAAGCTGCCCTTTCGGGTTTTTAGCCTACCGGGATTAATTAATTTTTTTTTTTTTAGACATAATACTTCTTGACCGCGTCTGAGTTGATAGCGTGTGCCAAGTCTTCTCCATCAATGTTGGTGAGAACAAGAGCTCCTCCCGAGAAAACTTTCTTTACCACGTATGGTCCTTCATAGTTTGGCACCCACTTTCCACGGGGGTCTCTGTGTGGAGAGATTATCCTCTTTAACACCAATTGGCCCACTTTGAACTCGCGGGGACGTACCTTCTTGTCGAAATCCCTCTTAATCCTTTTCTGGTAGAGTTGGCCATGACAAATGGTTGTCAACCTCTTTTCTTCGATCAGATTGAGTTGGTCATATCTATTCTGGACCCATTCCGCCTCTTCCAACTCTGTTTCCATCAGGACTCTGAGAGAAGGAATCTCCACTTCTATAGGAAGTACTGCCTCCATGCCATAAACGAGGGAGTAAGGTGTTGCTCCTGTCGAAGTGCGGATAGACGTTCTGTATCCGTGCAAAGCGAAAGGCAACATCTTGTGCCAATCCTTATACGTCTTCACCATCTTCTGAAGGATCTTCTTGATATTCTTATTAGCTGCCTCAACAACACCATTCATCTTTGGTCTGTAGGGAGATGAATTGTGATGATCGATCTTGAATGTGTCACATAACTCCTTCATCATCTTGTTTTTCAGATTTGTTCCATTGTTAGTAATAATCTTGCTAGGGTACCAAAGCGACATATTATATTATTCTTGATAAACCGGGTAACCACTTGTCGTGTCACGTTTGCATATGAAGCGGCCTCAACCCACTTGGTGAAATAGTCTATGGCGACTAGTATGAAGCGATGTCCATTGGAAGCTTTCGGCTCAATTATTCCGATCATATCAATTCCCCACATAGAGAATGGCCATGGAGTGGTCAAAACATTCAGAGGTGAGGGTGGCACATGCATCTTATCAGCGTGAATCTGACACTTATGACATCTCATCGCATAAACAACATAGTCTATTTCCATGGTCATCCAATAGTAACCAGCCCTGAGGATCTTCTTTGCCATGGTGTGTCCATTTGCGTGAACACCAAAAGAACCTTCATGAATTTCTTTGATGAGCTGATCTGCTTCGTGTCTATCCACGCATCTGAGCAAGACCAAATCAAAATTCCGCTTGTACAACACCCCACTACTCAAGAAAAAGTTGGCAGATAACTTCCTCAAAGTCTTTTTATCAGTGATAGATGACCCTTATGGGTACTCGCCCGTTTCTATGTATTGCTTGATGTCATAAAACCAGGGTTTACCGTCAGTTTCTTCATCAACCATCATACAATATCCAGGTTCGTCTAGACGCTCGATAGTGATGGAAGGTGCTTCATTAGCCCACTTGACCTTGAAAATTGAAGACAAAGTGGCTAAAGCATCAACTAACTGGTTTTCCTCTCTAGGAATATGATGGAAAGTAATCTCATCAAAGTACGGTATCAGCTTCAAGACATGATCTCTGTACGGAATTAACTTTTCATTACGGGTTTCCCACTCTCCTTTGACCTGGAAAACGACGAGTGCTCAATCTCCATAAACTTCAAGAATTTTGATCCTTAAGTCAATGGCTGCTTCAATCCCGAAGATGCAAGTTTCATATTCTGCCATGTTGTTGGTACAATCGAAACAGATTCTGGCGGTGAAGGGAATATGAAAACCTGTCGGAGAAGTTATAATTGCCCCTATTCCATGCCCCATTGCGTTGGATGCTCCAACAAACATAAGTGTCCATCGGGATCCTGGCTCGGGTCCTTCCTCTGGTCCAGGAATGTTGCATTCTCTGATAAACATGACATCTTCATCTGGGAAATCAAACCTCATCGGTTGATAGTCCTCCATAGGCTGGTGGGCGAGATATTCTGATACCACACTTCCCTTGATAGCTTTCTGAATTACATATTGAATATCATACTCAGATAGTAACATCTTCCAACGTGCAATCCTTCCAACCAAAGTTGGCTTTTCGAAGATATATTTGATAGGGTCCATCTTAGATATCAACATTGTAGTGTGACACACCATATATTGTCTCAAACGACGGGCGGCCCATGCTAAAGCGCAACAAGTTTTTTCTAGCAGAGAGTACCGACTTTCACATTCTGTGAACTTCTTACTCAGATAATAGATTGCGTGCTCTTTTCTTCCCGTTTCGTCATGTTGTCCTAGAACACAACCCATAGATCCTTCGAGTATGGTGAGGTACATTATGAGAGGCCTTCCGGGCACAGGCGGTATCAAGATAGGTGGATCTTGTAAATACTCCTTGATCTTATCAAATGCTCGCTGACAATTATCATTCCATATGATGGCTTGATCTTTCTTCAACAACTTGAACAAAGGTTCACAAGTAGCTGTCAAATGTGATATGAACCGGGAAATGTAATTTAAGCGTCCCAAGAAACCACGACTTTCCTTCTCTGTTCTTGGTGCTGCCATTTCTTGAATAGTTTTCACTTTGTCAGGATCTACCTCGATACCTCGTTGGCTCACTACGAATCCAAGTAGCTTCCTGGACCGGACTCCGAAAGTGCACTTGTTAGGATTCAATCGAAGTTTGTACTTTCGCAATCTTTCAAACAGCTTTCTGAGATGAACAATGTGCTCCTCCTCAGTCTGAGACTTGGCAATCATATCGTCCACATAGACCTCGATCTCTTTATGCATCATATCATGGAAAAGAGCTACCATGGCTCTTTGATAAGTTGCCCCTGCATTCTTCAATCCGAAGGGCATGACCTTGTAACAGAAAGTGCCCCACGGGGTGGTGAATATTGTCTTCATCATGTCTGCAGGATCCATCTTGATCTGGTTATACCCGGAGAAACCATCCATGAAAGAGAACACTGAAGACTGAGTTGTGCTATCGACCAAGACATCAATGTGAGGTAAGGGAAAATCGTCCTTCGGGCTAGCTCGATTCAAGTCTCTGTAGTCTACACACACATCCGAACCTTTCCATCCTTCTTGGGGACAGGTACAATGTTGGCAATCCAATCTGGATATACCGACACAGCAAGGAAACCGGCGTCGAATTGCTTCTTCACTTCGTCTCTGATCTTCTTAGCCATCTCGGGATGCGTTCTCCTTGGCCTCTGCTTTACGGGCGAGCATTCGGGCTTTAGCGGCAGCTTATGCACAAAAATATCTTTATCAAGTCCAGGCATGTCCTGATATGACCAGGAAAACACATCTACAAACTCTCGCAATAAGTTGACCAACTCGTCTTTTATCTCTTGCCCCAAGGCGGTTCCAACTTTGACTTCTTTTTGATCCTCTTCAGTACCCAGATTGATCACATCCATGGTTCCTGATGAGGCTGGATCATCTTCTCCTCATGTTCAACCAGATGCGCTAACTCTTCCGGGAGTTCATAGTCTTCTTCACCGTCATCTTCGGCTTGGTTGATCGGGAAATCGAAGTCAAAAGGAGTTATAGCATGGCTATGTTCAATAAGCTCAGTTTCAGGTGATCTGCATAAATGATTGATTTTATCTTTTAGATATGTATGTTTATTTTAGCAGAAAAATAGTGAAAATGTTGTTGTTTTTATTAAGATGCACTGGAAAGCAAAAGTAAAACAATAAAAGGGATCTTAAACTGAATAACAAAATGCGCTTTTTATTGAAGATAAAAATTCAAGCCCAACAAAGCTATCCTTTGTGCCTTGGGCAGAGCACAAGATTTTTTTTTAATTTTAAAACAAGAAATTACTTTGACAACGAAATGAGAGGGGTAACATCCTTGACGATCCAATTCTTGAGGGCCACACCGGGAGGAGTACGGAACACCATCTGTGAAAGCTCCACCGCATGCTCATCATCTTCAATGGCATTGATAGCCTTTTCGGAGCGGAAACCCTTCGCAACAAAAGTATCCCCTAGACGAGGGATCTTTCCTTTTCCTATCTCTGAACTTCCACTGATCCTGGAGTATGGTTGATAGCCAAGTCCGCTCTTGTCCTTCTTCTCCGCCACATTTATCACCGTACCCCAACCTTCAGGGTTTCCGGCCTCAATAAGAGCCTTGACATCTTGCCAACGGGTTATATTACCTCTAGGCTTTTCAGCAGTCTTGACTTCCTTTTGCACACTTCCAACAATCTCTAAAGCTTGAAAGAGAGTCTCATGCACCTCATCTCCGACATCCACATACTTGAACTCAGACAAGTGACTAACCAGGTAGTCTTCTTCACCACTAACCTCCACCACCTGGTTGTTTAGCAAGAACTTCAATTTCTGATGTAGAGTCGAGGTGACAGCCTTTGCACCGTGTATCCAGGGCCTTCCCAATAAGCAGCTATAAGCTGGAAAGATATCCATCACTTGAAAGGTGATGTTGAAAAGTTGGGGTCCGATAAGTACCGGGAGATCAATCTCTCCTACCGCCATCCTGCGGGA
Organism: Vicia sativa; assembly: GCA_021764765.1. NCBI lineage: Eukaryota > Viridiplantae > Streptophyta > Magnoliopsida > Fabales > Fabaceae > Vicia > Vicia sativa. The sequence continues at coordinate 136,024,738 of CM038792.1, read as the reverse complement.
TCCATCGAAAGCCTTCACAATCAGAGAACTAGGCTTCATGATTTCCCCTTCCACTTGTAGCTGGGTCAATTGTTGTCTTTGGAATCACATTAAGAGCTGAGCCTGTATCAACCAAAACTCTAGCAAGATTCGTTCCACCACAGGTAACAGAAATGTGAAGGGCCATGTTATGATTACCTCCATTCTGAGGGAGTTCAGCATCAGTAAACGATAAACAACTTCCATCATTTAAACTCGAAATTGCAACATCCAATTGATTGATTGTGATATCTTCAGCCACATATGAGTTGTTGAGAAACTTCAACAAGGCCATCTTGTGGGCTTCAGAACTTTTCAACAGAGACAAGATTGAAATTTTTGCTGGAGTCTGACTAAGTTGATCAACCACTTTGTTGTCACTCCTCTTAATGATTTTTAAAGTCTCATCACTATGTTTAAAGATATCCCTTAGTTCCTCCGCACTCAGGTCAACAGCTCCATCTTTCCTTGGAGGAACATCTGGCACCTTTTCTGCAGCTCGGTTCTTTATCGGATCCTGGTGGTAAATTCGACCGCTACGGGTCATACCACTCATACCAGTGATATTCTCGACAGTAGACTCTCCCAAAACCATTGGCTTACCTCCAACAATGACTTCAGGTTCATAATTCCAAGGCACAACTTTTGTATTTTCATAAGGGATTCGGATGGGTGGGTAAACCATCATTGGTTCTACCGCCGTAACAGGCTCTTCTTCTTGGATGGTTGGAGATACATGGAGTCTCCTATTGTTAATGAGAGGGACCACCACATCCACTTCAACTTCAGCGGGAACTCGACTAAACTGAATCAAATGTTGACACATTAATCCTTGCATATACTTTTTGAACTTTTCACAGTGTTCTGGATTGTCTTGGCAAATCACACAACCATCATGACCTCCTTTCAATAAACTGGCTTTCATCAATTCCTCAAACACCTTCTTCAAAGACATCTTCAACTGACCCACCTTCATAACCAGACCTCCTTCTTCAATTAATGCATTTACTGATGACGACCCATGCCTTGGCAGTGGATTATTAGCAATGTTGGGGACGTCAGCGAAAGTTAACAGCTTTCGGTCAATAAGTTCTTGGACTTTGCACTTAAAAGCGAAACAGTCTTCTGTGGTATGCCCTGGATAATTAGCATGGAAAGCGCATCTAGCATTCTCATTAAACCATGGCTTGGGAGGCCTTGGAACAGGCTTTAATTCCCTTGGCACCACCCTTCCATCTTGGATTAAATACGGCAATAGACTAGTGTAAGTCATTGGAATAGGCTGAATTTCTTCCTTAGTATACTTGTGATAATGCGGGCTCTTCTGTTGAACCAAACCCTTGTTCAGATTCTTGACTTGTTGTTGTTATTGTTGTTGAACTTGATTCTGAGGAACCTGAGTTGAATACAGCATTGGCATTTGCATGGGTTGTTGATACGGCATACCGGGAATTTGCATAGCAGCCACATAGGGATATGACATGTACGAGACCTGAATCGGAGCAGATCTAGCTGGTATTCTTCCCTTCCTCTACCTCTTGCTTCATATACAACGTTGGCTTCGGCCTCCTTCCTCTTAAAACCATTAAATGTCTTCTTTACTGCGGACAGTCCTACATTCCCTCCGGAAATCTTTCCGGTCTTCAATCCTTCTTCAATCTTCTCACCCACCATCACCAGATTAGAGAAATCAGAGAAAGTGCTTCCAATCAATCTTTCATAATACTGCACAGGCAATGTTCCCATGAACAGATCATTCAACTCCCTTTCTACCAAAGCTGGTTGAACCCTCGAGGCTACTTCCCTCCACCTCTGAGCATACTCTTTAAATGATTCCCTTTCCTTCTGAGACATGTTCTGAAGTTGTACACGATTGGGGGCCATAGTGGTATTGAAATGGTACTGCTTGAAGAAAGCATTGGACAAGTCATCCCAAGAGCGGATATTCGCCTTTTCAAGTTGCATGTACCAATCCAAAGATGCCCCAGAGAGACTATCTTGAAAGCAGTGAATCATCAGCTTACTGTTCTTAACATGTGCCGCCATCTTGCGGCAATACATCCTCAGATGGGTGTCTGGGCAGCTCACCCCCTTGTACTTCTCAAAGTCAGGCACTTTGAACTTAGGCGGAATGACAACATCGGGTACGAGACACATATCCGCAACACTCAGGCCAAAGCATTCTTCCCTCTCAACTCTCTTACTTGCTCGGCAAGCTCCTTGCACATCTTCTGGGCGGCCATGTCTTGGAAAGGAGTTGGGTTACCCACAGGTGCCATGTTCTGATAGAACTGCCTCATGTAGTCGTCTTGTAGATCTTCCTCACCTTGAGGAGTTGTGGACCACAGATTCTCTTGCTCGTCCTCCTCTCGCTCTTGCTCCTCATTCGCGATAGTTTGGGTGGCGGCATGAGCCGCAACAACATTCCCTTGGTTATCTGCTCCTTGGAAGAAATCATCTTGCACTCCATAAAACGGAGGAACAGGTGTTTGTACTCCTGGGAATGGAGCAACACCTCGAATGGTCCTCGCGTTTCCGGTGACGACGGGAGGAACGGTAGCAGTTGCGTTGTTTGCTGTAGCGGCAGCGGCGGTGATCATTGTTAGAGTCTGCTTCGGTCAGTCTCTTTACCCTATAAATGCATCTTTGTACAGATGCTTCTTTTCCTCTGTAAGTCGTAGACTTCTCTTGCGTAGCAAGCCTTCGGTTATGTTACCCGTATTTGTATCGCCATTAGAGTGTGAGTGAGAGTCGGTATTCAACCTTTCTTGCTTTTCAAGTATTTGAGTATCCATACTTGGTATGTGGTAATTCAAATAATTGCCACTCTTGAAGAATTATACCCCGCCTTTGGCCGGAGGGATATTATAGTTCTTGTGCGTTGCATGCACCTTTTTAAAGCCCGACATGGTGGCAATCTTTGTTAGAGTCCTTTTGATCGGTCTCCTTCCCTCGTAAGTTCATCTTTGTACAGATGTTTCTTATCCCCAATGAGTTCATCTTTGTACAGATGTTTCTCTTTCCCTTGTGAGTTCACCGTCTCCAAGTGTCTTCTCTTTGTTTAGATCTGCGAAGTTAACTAGCTCTTCGTGCCAAAGATCTATTTTTGAAGTTCGTCTTGGTATAGATGTTTACTTCCTTTTAGAGTTGTCTTGGTATAGATATACTCTTTCTGAGTTCGTCTTGGTATATATGTTATCTCTTTTGAAATTCACTTTGGTATAAGTGTCTTCATTTTGATCTTCGAAGTTCGTTTTGGTATAAGTGTTTCTTCTGTTTGAAGATTTATGGTTGGAGTTGTCTTGGTATAGATATACTCTTTTGGAGTCCGCCTTGGTATAGATGTTCTCTTTCTTAGAGTTCGCTTTGGTTTAAGTGTCCTCTTTCTTGAAGATCGTCTTGGTATAGATGTTTTTCTTCCTTGTGAGTTCGTCTTGGTATAGATGTACTCTTTCTTGAGTTCGCTTTGGTATAAGTGTACTCCCTTCATCATTGCTACATTAAATTCATCTTGGTACAGTTTGTTCTCTCTTTACCATCTACGGTGGGTCACTTCAATGCAAGTGTTCTCGTGAGCGGAATGCCCGAGTTCGCGTGTATAAGTTTTCCCCCGTTGTATCTCTCTGTATCATCTTTGATGGGTTATTTTAGTATAAATGTGCTCGTGAGCGGAATGCCCGAGTTCGTTTTTATGAATTAGTCTCCTTTATTTCCCATCCACACTGAGTCGCTCTTTCGTGGGTGTCTCTCCACATCATCCTTGATGGGTCATTTCAATACATTTGTTCTCGTGAGCGGAATGCCCGAGTTCGTTCGTATGAATTTGTCTCATTTATTTCTCACCCTCATTGAGTCGCTCTTTCATGGGTGTCCTCTCTTCATCACCTCTGGTAGTTCGCTTCAATACAAGTGTTCTCGTGAGCGGAATGCCCGAGTTCGTTGGTATAAGTGTGTCCTCCTTTTATCTCTCCAGTGTATATGTTCAAACAGAAAACCCAAAATATAATAATTCTCCGCTCGCATTCAGAGCGCGAATTTTACGGTTCATTTAAGTATTCAATCATCTTCTAACTTGTAGGTTCGAAAGGCTTGCGCCAATCTCACCCTCCGGTCGAAGAAGATTGAATAGGGGCAGCTATTGCACCCCAAAATTCTCCCTCTTCATTTTGTTAATAAATAATTGGCTAACACTTGATCAATAAGTGCATTGCATACATATCATTCATGCATTAACCATGGGTTCCTGATTTTCCAATTGTATGAATCTGTGCAATTCTGAAGAAGAGGTTTGGTTTCCAAAAGCCGAATATCGGAAGTATCGTCGTTTCCAACGTCATCTCAATACGCAAGATATAGGTGTTCAGAAGCTTCTGATTATCCATCGAGAATTGGAGTTTTGGAGTTTTGATCGCCTATCAGGTGGATATTGATTATAGTTTCGAGCTACAGTGTGTGGTGATCGAATATTTGAGCCCAAATTGATTCTACGGTCTTTTGTAAGTGGTGAAGTGTCAGTATACGGCTTATCGATCCGCGCGATTCATCAGAATATCAAGAACGGACGGATAAAATGATATTTGAGTGCATGTATCAAAAAGTCAACAAAAGTCAAAGTTTGACCGGGCGGAATTTCGGGTCAAAATTATTGTCAAGAGTCGACATTTGAGAAAATGCGATCATTTGTTGAGAAAAATCGGAAGAATCGGGTGAAAATGAGGTTTCTTGCATTTTAAGTAATCTTGGACTTAGAAAAATTTTCTAAGTTTTAAGCACTTTGTGTTTACGGAGCCATGTTGCCGCATCCGTATCTTGCCAGTCTGTGGTCAGAAATTTGTGAATTGATAGTCGTTGGAAAGAGCGCATTTCATACTCTGACTTTGTCCTTGTGAAGATTTTTCTAGAAATGCCCGGATTTCGAGTTATAAAGCTCCGAAGTTTGAAGTTCATAACTTTTGAAGTTTTACACTTAGTAAAATTTTGAGTGTTTTTAACATGCTCAAGCGCTCGACTTCGGAGACATTTTACACGTGTTTCGAGGCGTCGATTCGAGTTGATTTCAAAATCAAAGTTGTTCACTGAGCGACAATCTACAACTTTGCTGAAGAAATCAAATCCATTCGGGAAATGGATCAAAAATTAAGGAGCTCAGAAGTTACGGTTTATCATTTCTCAAAATTCAACACTTAGAAATATTTTGAAGTTTTTGTTTCTATGCTCAAGCTGACAGTTTCAGGGTCGATTTTATCATAGTTCGTGGCTCCGAATTAAAAAGCGTTCAACTACAAAGTTGTTCATCTCACGGCGGTTTAAAACTTTGTTGAAGGAGTCGAATTCATTCGGGACTCAGATCGGAAGTTATAAAGCTCGGAAAATAAGAACTCATTATGTTTGTAAGATTCAAACAGTTTTTGTGCACATGTTCAGGGCTGTTTTCGTCATTGATTCGGTCGCCGCACGAAGAAACTCCGAACACGAAAGTTGGAGTTTGCCGTGCCATCTATGAGTTCTGTTTAGAAACTTTTTCGTTTCGGACGTCGGAGCTGGAAGATACGGAGCGCCGCAGTTTGTAGTTTAAAATTGCTAAAACGCAAGACAGCATACACATTTCTTGCCAAGCTATGGACGCATTTCATCGAACAGTTTTTGTGCACGTGTTCGGGGCTCTTTTCTCGTTGATTCGATCGCCGCACGGAAAAACTCCGAACACGAAAGTTGGAGTTTTCCGTATACTCTACATGTTCCGTTTAGAAACCTTTTCGTTTCGGACGTCGGAGCGGAAAATACGGAGCACCGTAATTGATGATTCGAAGTTGGTAAATTGCTACATGTCATGTATAAAACTTGCCCAGCCAGGACAGACATTTCATCGAACAGTCACGGTGAAAACTTCAAACACTTTTTATTCGATGATTAAGGCTTCATTCGGATTTTTGTCGAACTACAAAGTTGTTCTATCACGCGTGTTCTTTCCGACGGTGTCGAGCTTGCGTCATTTGATCGAGTATCAAGAGAGTTACGGACTGTAAAGTAGCGCGTTTGTTTTGAAAAAATGGTCGGCCACATTGAGGAAATTCCACGATGACGAAATCAGTGGTAATGCCGCAACTTCGAGGCTATTTTCGGGCATGCTACGTGTCTCGATTTGAAAAGTTTTGAACACGAAAATTATTCACGGAAGTTTGTTCTTCGACTTTGATTTTTGGATTTTTCTCAGAAGAGTTTTATATCTCGACTTATCAAGTGCACGAAGTGAGGTGTATGATTTTTCGAAATTTGATCCGGTATTTGTAATAATTAAAGCCAGCGTCTATTATTACATTTTTGTGACCAAAACAGTATCATCACACTCCATTCACTGACCATTTTCATTTTCTTTTTGAAGCAACTCGATTTTCAAAAATCTTTTAATTCTCGAAAACAGTGAAATCGCCACCTAATTTTATTTGTTCTAAAAAAGAACGGGAAAATATAGATAAAACCCCAAACAAGCGGATAAGGCGGTCTACGTGACCAAAAAGTGGGATCGGGAGTCGGTTATGTAAGGGGAAGGTATTAGCACCCCTTACATCCATCGTACTCGATGAGACCCATTTAATTCTACGCGTTTGTGTGTGTGTTTATTGCTAAGTTATGAATAAAAAGGAGAAAAGGATCTGTTTATTATTATTTTGAGTTTGGCACGGTTTCAAAACCGTGTGCCTACATATTCCCTTGTGCAATGGGAAAGTCAAAACTGTGTAGTTCCTCTAAAAAAGGTTTTAAGTTTGTTGTATTGAGTTTATAAGAAAAATCGTGCATTTAGACGTTTCAAATGCTTTGAACTAGGACTTGTTTTGTTTGTTTGAAAAGCTTAAGTCTTCGCTCGTATTTGAAACAACTATTGCACACCCTTTGTCGGAAAAGAGTTTTTATGATCGCATATGAGCGATAAAAGAATTTGAGTGAGTTGAGTTAATTTTTAAGTGGATGAAAAAGTACCGAACAATGAGGCTAACGTCTCACGATTCAAATACTAGAAACCCGAGGAACTAATGCTCGCACGAGTCGTCTATCACCCAAGAAGTTTTCTTGAGAAAAAGTGAAGTGAAACGATTTCACGTTATTAAGAAGTCTTTAAGCAAGCGGTCTAGCGTCCAACGACTTAAAGACTAAAAGTTTATTTGGGGACAAGTTTTTTAGCAATTGGTCTAGCGTCCAACAACTAAAAAAACTTGTACTTTATTATGAAAAAGGTTTTGAAAATGCACTCGACGTTGGATCGAGGTTTGAAATTTTAATTGCGAAAGTGTTTTTTTGAGATACGTGCTGAGATGAAATAGAAGCGGGTTATGGTTAATAAAATATGTGGACTAAAGCGATAATGGAAATGAGCGATTAATTGTATACAAGCATGAAATAAAGCGAGTAAATAAATTAAAAGCCCATACAAGGTGGCTTGCACAAATAACAAGACAATTTATATTGTGTATGTGCATGCACGAAATAAATTTAATCGACTAATTAAACGAAACTTAATCAAATAATTAGTTTAATAAAATTAATTAGGTGGACTAATTAATTTTAAATAACCTAATCAGATAATTAAATAATGTTTAACCAATCAATCAAAGTTTCATTGTAAGCCCAAGAGCAAGCGTGGTGTGTGCACAAACGTGTGGCCGTTGTGACGCTTCAGAGCTTTGTCAACTCAGGGTAGTGAAAAATGGCTCGCACGAGTATTAGTTTGAAAATATTTTTGGTTTGTGCTTTGTGAATGAATAATTAAATGATAAAACGATAAAGTATTTACTAACTATTAAATCATGTGGGGAATGGGGGTACAAATTTACAAACGGGGATAATATAGGAAAAAAGGAAAAAAATACTAAAAAATTTCCTAATAATAAAAAAATGTCTAACTAACACTACTATTATTATTTTTTTGTGTTTTTGTTTTGGGCTATACTAAATACTTTATTGGTTAAGAAAAACAAAGAAACATGTTAATATTTTACTAAATCATATTAATAATAATAATAATAATGATATTAATTATAATCATATATGTTAGTAATAAAATAAATAATGGTGATAGTGATAATATTAGTAATAATATAATATAAAAGTAATAATAATGATATTAGTAATAATATACATATAATAGTAATAATAATAATAATAGTGCTAATAATAATATAATAGTAATAATAGTATAATAGTAGTATTAATAATATTTACTAATTAATAATAATAATAATAACCTATATCACTAAACAAAATTAGGATTAAAAAACAAGAAAGAAGAAAAGGAACATTCACGACTCTCTCTCCCAGTACCCCAAACCCACTTCTTCTTCCAAAAAACGAAAATCGACCTCATCTCTCTCTTTCGCTTGCGGAAACCCGAAACCGATGGCTCTCTCTTGATTACTTATGAAACCCCACTCGACGGTTTTGAACGGAAACCCTTACGCTCCTCTCTCAATCGCTGTCTGTGGGAAACCCTAACCCCCGATTTTGGGTTACAAAAATCTACCTCTTGCAGTTTTCTTTTGGTTTAATGCATGTTTTTGATGTTAAATGTCGTGGTTTCGCAGATACACACCTGGTTTTGGCCGAAATTGGAAAAGAAATTGGGACTTGAGCAGCAGATTCGGGTGAGATCGCTCTAATCCTTTCTCTCTTCTCTCTATCGAATCATGTCTGAAAACCGGTTTTCTGAAGGGTTGTGTTAGGAAAGTGATGAATGGTTAGGGTCTGTTTGCCTTTTGTTGTTTTTGCGATGCTACGCTTTTTTGTGTCTTTTGGAACTGGTTTGCTTTGGCTTAGTAATAAGAACAGATGCTTGCTGGTTTTGGTTGGGTTTTTGATTTTAAGAACAGCTTGCTACTTGTATATTTTTGAACTGGTTTCTGGATTTTTTGTTAAGAACAGATGCCCTGCCTCTTGGTCTTTTTATTCTCCATATAAGAACAGATACTGCTGGCTTTTGAATATCTCTCCCTTCCTCTCTTCTCTGCTGCTGTCTTCTATCATCCTTTGCTTCTGTTTTGAACTTATGATGTCATTACTGATGGCATATTTTCTGGTTTAACCCTCTGAACCTCTGAACAGATTCTGCTCTTTTTTGCCATTATACGTTTCTCTGCTGGTTTTAAAATGAACAGATACTGCATTTATTTTTAGATACCATGCCTTTCTTTGATTAATTAGAACAGATGCCTTGGTATTCCTTTGAACTCCTCTGTTGCAGCCTGTGTTGCTTGTTATTAAACCCAAGTTTCCTCTTTCTGCATAAGTCCTGCTCTGTTATTTGAAACTGAACTTTGGCATCTTGTCATTTTTGTGTATGTTGTCTGCTGCTGTTGTTTGGGTAAAATAAGTTACTTAATGCTGATAACCATGTGTTTGTGGGGTAAAATGGCTTTTGGTTGTTTGTTATGCTTGACTTTTGACCCTGTTGTCTGTTGGATCTTAGTATACTGTGGGATTAGATTAAACTGTTGGGCTGTTTGTTATGCTTGCAATATGTTGACCTTCCCTTTTTCACATTGGGCTGAACCGGACTGTTTTTTGGGACTCTTTTGACACTGTTGGGCTAACCTCTTTTTTTGGAAAAATGATGCTTCAATGATTTCCATTTTACACCTCCTTTGTGAACCAACAACGAAAGTTGTTGTGATTTGCAATGGAGGTAACGGTAACGGCCGATGAAAGAACTTCGGTTCCGAGGCTTTTGAAACAAATAACCTTACGAACCTGATTCTTTAACACAACCCTCGTGATGATTCAAAAAACATAATTCTTTTGGTTTTTTCGTACGAAATTTGCTCTTTTTTGTAACTGCTAATTGATGTTCTTTTTGTTGTTTCAGGTGACGAACGGGTAACACGGCATGAAGGTGAGGAGGAATGTCCGGATGAAGAGAAAGTTCGGAAGAATTCAGAATCTTATAGCATTAGGATAAAATTAGGAATATTTGTACTTGTAAAACAAATTAGAAAACTTGTAATACTGAACGAAATTTCCGAATTCAAATTAATTCCAATTCTTCTTGCAAAATTTATTCTCTTTGTAAAGTTTAAATATTTTTGTAATATCAACTTGTTATATAAAAAAAATATTCAAATTCGAACCACAATTCCGGTTTCTTATTCTTCCTTTTTTTTAAAATTAAAATCCAAGAAAATAAATGATCATTATATTTCTTGAATTAATAATTCCAAAAGAGAACGAATAAATTCTTCCGGGCAAATAATTCCCAAACAGGCCTTTCTGAACTAAATAGCCCAAAACTTCTTGAACGGCAGTTTAATGAACGAATCGTTTAATGAATGAATCCTTCCTTTGAAACCAATGAATGGACGGATAAAATAAAGGGGAAATTTTGGGGTGCGACAGTTGCCCCTATTCAATCATCTTAGACCTGGTAAGTGAGAAAAAAACGACAGTTTTCGAACGTTCAAGGTAGAAGAGGATTGAATATTAAAAGAACCCCAAAAATTTACCCTACGCGGGAAACCAATGCCACAAAAGGAAAGAAGATAAGATATCTTGACTACGTAGTCAAGGAAGAGACGCTTGAGGAGAATAAACTTGTTAAACATCAACAGAATGTCTTAACAATAACAGTACCAAATAAGAAATATCAGAGGATCTTAATAATACTGGGGATAACCGAACACCATAAATGAGCAGTAACCATTAAGTTTTTAACGAAAAATGCTTTGAGAAGAAAATCGAACTTCTCAAGCGACAAAGAAAAACAAGAAAATGCTATGAGAAGAAAATCGAACTTCTCAAGCGGCAAGAAATAAAATAATGCTTTGAGAAGAAAACCGAACTTCTCAAGCGACAAGAAATAAAATAATGCTATGAGAAGAAAACCGAACTTCTCAAGCGACAAGAAATACGATAATGCTATGAGAAGAGAACCGAACTTCTCCAGCGACAAGAAATAAAAATAGTGCTACGAGAAGAAAACCGAACTTCTCGAGCGACAAGAAATAAAGACAGTGCTACGAGAAGAAAACCGAACTTCTCAAGCGACTAGAAATAAAAATTAAGAATTTGATGTGATTGAGAACTTATCAAACAGTTCCCGTTAATTAAGGAATACCCGCAGACCTTAACGAAAATAAAATTGAGAAATTGACATGATTGAGAACTTAACAAAGAGTTCCCGATAATTAAGAAATACCCGCAGACCTTAACAAAAATAAAATTGAGAAATTGGCATGATTAAGAACTTAACAAAGAGTTCCCGTTAATTAAGGAATACCCGCAGACCTTAACGAAAATAAAATTGAGAAATTGACATGATTGAGAACTTAACAAAGAGTTCCCGTTAATTAAGGAATACCTGCAGACCTTAACGAAGATATATGGCTAGAACAATATCAGAATTGTTGGTGCACGAAAGTGCGAGGAGCCATGGCATGCTGAATGTCCTTGACTGTGTAACTTCCGAGTTACTAGCAGAACAAATTCAATAGCGCACCCGAGAGTACAATTCTCTGGGGATAAACAAAACAATATCCAGCACACCGGTGTGATATAGATGCTTATTAAGTCGGTAAATCTTGTTTCCGACGTTTCTGCTGATGAGATCTCACTGAACATGTAAGGACATGTTGAACAACTTCCGAGTCGACAAGATCTTCAATTTGTATGCAGATAGCTTTACCGATAATAGAAGAATCATATTCAGCACCTACGATTGAAAAACTTCTAGGGTAATGAGCTTCAATTTGCTGGCATTGTATAGACAGATGCGTTGTAGCAAGTGGATATGTGGATCAACGTTTGAGTTGGAGAAATATCCTGAGATTGAATAAACGTCCCACCCGGTGGATATTTATTTGTTGAGTATTTGAAAACTTACTGGGGAAATAAACACACCAGAAGTTCAATGTAATTTTCTGAGAACAGCTTAGAGGAGTATACTGCAGAAGCCACTGCCAGTAAGATTTGCTGAGAAGATTTTTGTCCGAAAGAAATCTTTTAAAATACCAAGAATAATGTTGTAGTAATCCTTTCTGAAGGATATTCACTTGGGAGTAAATTAAGCTTCGCTGGGGAAACTCTATAAGAAACCGTGTGGAAAATTCATTGGGGATTCCCGGTTGATAATTTTGCTGACATTAGAGTCCATCTGAAAGAGACAATTGTTTTGCTGGGGAAGAAATCTCGATTGGAGAAACCATCAGTTGTTAAGATCCAAACAAGTATATCACTTGTGCGGTACAAAAGAGGATAATTCTGTCGTCTGAGAACTAATCCTTCAATTCGATCCTTACGAGGATATCTACAGTTCCATCTGAAAAACCTGCAAAATAAATAGCCGAAGCTAATGCATGAGTATGATATGCATGATATGAATTTTTTTCTATTGCAAATAGTATATGATTTCCTGATACTGTTGAAAGAAGGAAGACATCACTGGGGAATCCAATTTGGCAATCCTGTTGTCACAAGAAATCACTGGGGATGATCGATCACTCCTCTGGGGAAGAGACTTCACTGGGGAATTGACATTACTGTCGATTATCTGTCACCCAAGCGTTCACCTGGCACTGGGGAGAAAAGAATAAATATGTCATCTGAGAACCTTGGCTTCCATATCCAGCATTTTTCTGAACAGATTCCAAATTCTTGCAAGGGTTCATGCATAACTGTACCGTGATATGACATGAATGTATGAATGAATGAATGCATGAGTATACTGGTTGATGCATTGGTTTATCAACTGAATTCCCGACACCGCTGAAAATCAGATGAACAACAATGGCCATAATCCAAGTTACGAATGCTAATGCAAAGAGTTTCTCACAGGGAAAATATCTTCTGATTACTCACAAACATCAAGACGGATATGGAGGTATTTCCAAATCAGAGGAAAGGCGTAATACTTAAAACGTCAGTCACCCACACCATTCCGTAAATCAAAGCAATTTTAAGTTTCATTGTTTCACCATTTGAATGATTTTAATTTTATCTAAAACAGCAGCGACATTAAGTTAATCGTGCAGAAAAGATAAAAAATAGGACAAAAGACGAAGTTCAACTCAACAAATCTTTTATTTATTTAAAATATGAGAAGAATAACTCATAAGTAGGAATTGTGTACATGAAGATGCACATTCCTTTAGGAGGAACATACAGACAAGAGTAAGTCTAAACACATTTTTCTTAAAACAACAACGAAATTGAAACTGAACTTCATTGAACCAAAACATGATATTCCCCCTCCTGACTGCTATTCTTCATCACTCCGCTTCTGAAGATGGTGATTGAACTAATCCTTTCCATCTGAGCTTTTGTTGTGGCACGGAGACGCACACCATAGCATTATGTCTGGATACATTCCCTAACTTTTGCGTGAACCATCTTCGGAAGATCTTGGTTCACCGGGATATTTACCCTTTTTTGCTTAAGCTGCCCTTTCGGGTTTTCAGCCTACCGGGCTTAATTAATTTTTTTATATATTTTTTTAGACATAATACTTCTTGACCGCGTCTGAGTTGATAGCGTGTGCCAAGTCTTCTCCATCCATGTTTGTGAGAACAAGAGCTCCTCCCGAGAAAACTTTCTTTACCACGTATGGTCCTTCATAGTTTGGCACCCACTTTCCACGGGGGTCTCTGTGTGGAGAGATTATCCTCTTTAACACCAATTCTCCCACTTTGAACTCGCGGGGACGTACCTTCTTGTCGAAAGCCCTCTTAATCCTTTTCTGGTAGAGTTGGCCATGACAAATGGTTGTCAACCTCTTTTCTTCGATCAGATTGAGTTGGTCATATCTATTCTGGACCCATTCCGCCTCTTCCAACTCTGTTTCCATCAGGACTCTGAGAGAAGGAATCTCCACTTCTATAGGAAGTACTGCCTCCATGCCATAAACGAGGGAGTAAGGTGTTGCTCCTGTCGAAGTGCGGATAGACGTTCTGTATCCGTGCAAAGCGAAAGGCAACATCTCGTGCCAATCCTTATACGTCTTCACCATCTTCTGAAGGATCTTCTTGATATTCTTATTAGCTGCCTCAACAACACCATTCATCTTTGGTCTGTAGGGAGATGAATTGTGATGATCGATCTTGAATGTGTCACATAACTCCTTCATCATCTTGTTGTTCAGATTTGTTCCATTGTCAGTAATAATCTTGCTAGGGGTACCATAGCGACAGATTATATTATTCTTGATAAACCGGGTAACCACTTGTCGTGTCACGTTTGCATATGAAGCGGCCTCAACCCACTTGGTGAAATAGTCTATGGCGACTAGTATGAAGCGATGTCCATTGGAAGCTTTCGGCTCAATTATTCCGATCATATCAATTCCCCACATAGAGAATGGCCATGGAGTGGTCAAAACATTCAGAGGTGAGGGTGGCACATGCATCTTATCAGCGTGAATCTGACACTTATGACATCTCATCGCATAAACAACATAGTCTATTTCCATGGTCATCCAATAGTAACCAGCCCTGAGGATCTTCTTTGCCATGGTGTGTCCATTTGCGTGAACACCAAAAGAACCTTCATGAATTTCTTTGATGAGTTGATCTGCTTCGTGTCTATCCACGCATCTGAGCAAGACCAAATCAAAATTCCGCTTGTACAACACCCCACTACTCAAGAAAAAGTTGGCAGATAACTTCCTCAAAGTCTTTTTATCAGTGATAGATGACCCTTATGGGTACTCGCCCGTTTCTATGTATTGCTTGATGTCATAAAACCAGGGTTTACCGTCAGTTTCTTCATCAACCATCATACAATAGCCAGGTTCGTCTAGACGCTCGATAGTGATGAAAGGTGCTTCATTAGCCCACTTGACCTTGAAAATTGAAGACAATGTGGCTAAAGCATCAGCTAACTGGTTTTCCTCTCTAGGAATATGATGGAAAGTAATCTCATCAAAGTACGGTATCAGCTTCAAGACATGATCTCTGTACGGAATTAACTTTTCATTACGGGTTTCCCACTCTCCTTTGACCTGGCAAACGACGAGTGCTCAATCTCCATAAACTTCAAGAATTTTGATCCTTAAGTCATTGGCTGCTTCAATCCCGAAGATGCAAGTTTCATATTCTGCCATGTTGTTGGTACAATCGAAACAGATTCTGGCGGTGAAGGGAATATGAAAACCTGTCGGAGAAGTTATAATTGACCCTATTCCATGCCCCATTGCGTTGGATGCTCCAACAAACAGAAGTGTCCATCGGGATCCTGGCTCGGGTCCTTCCTCTGGTCCAGGAATGTTGCATTCTCTGATAAACATGACATCTTCATCTGGGAAATCAAACCTCATCGGTTGATAGTCCTCCATAGGCTGGTGGGCGAGATATTCTGATACCACACTTCCCTTGATAGCTTTCTGAGTTACATATTGAATATCATACTCAGATAGTAACATCTTCCAACGTGCAATCCTTCCAACCAAAGTTGGCTTTTCGAAGATATATTTGATAGGGTCCATCTTAGATATCAACATTGTAGTGTGACACACCATATATTGTCTCAAACTACGGGCGACCCATGCTAAAGCGCAACAAGTTTTTTCTAGCACAGAGTACCGACTTTCACATTCTGTGAACTTCTTACTCAGATAATAGATTGCGTGCTCTTTTCTTCCCGTTTCGTCATGTTGTCCTAGAACACAACCCATAGATCCTTCGAGTACGGTGAGGTACATTATGAGAGGCCTTCCGGGCACAGGCGGTATCAAGATAGGTGGCTCTTGTAAATACTCCTTGATCTTATCAAATGCTCGCTGACAATTATCATTCCATATGATGGCTTGATCTTTCTTCAACAACTTGAACAAAGGTTCACAAGTAGCTGTCAAATGTGATATGAACCGGGAAATGTAATTTAAGCGTCCCAAGAAACCACAAATTTCCTTCTCCGTTCTTGGTGCTGCCATTTCTTGAATAGCTTTCACTTTGTCAGGATCTACCTCGATACCTCGTTGGCTCACTACGAATCCAAGTAGCTTCCTGGACCGGACTCCGAAAGTGCACTTGTTAGGATTCAATCGAAGTTTGTACTTTCGCAATCTTTCAAACAGCTTTCTGAGATGAACAATGTGCTCCTCCTCAGTCTGAGACTTGGCAATCATATCGTCCACATAGACCTCGATCTCTTTATGCATCATATCATGGAAAAGAGCTACCATGGATCTTTGATAAGTTGCCCCTGCATTCTTCAATCCGAAGGGCATGACCTTGTAACAGAAAGTGCCCCACGGGGTGGTGAATATTGTCTTCATCATGTCTGCAGGATCCATCTTGATCTGGTTATACCCGGAGAAACAATCCATGAAAGAGAACACTGAAGACTGAGTTGTGCTATTGACCAAGACATCAATGTGAGGTAAGGGAAAATCGTCCTTCGGGCTAGCTCGATTCAAGTCTCTGTAGTCTACACACATCCGAACCTTTCCATCCTTCTTGGGGACAGGTACAATGTTGGCAATCCAATCTGGATATACCGACACAGCAAGGAAACCGACATCGAATTGCTTCTTCACTTCGTCTCTGATCTTCTTAGCCATCTCGGGATGCGTTCTCCTTGGCCTCTGCTTTACGGGCGAGCATTCGGGCTTTAGCGGCAGCTTATGCACAAAAATATCTGTATCAAGTCCAGGCATGTCCTGATATGACCAGGAAAACACATCTACAAACTCTCGCAATAAGTTGACCAACTCGTCTTTTATCTCTTGCCCCAAGGCGGTTCCAACTTTGACTTCTTTTTGATCCTCTTCAGTACCCAGATTGATCACATCCACTGGTTCCTGATGAGGCTGGATCATCTTCTCCTCATGTTCAACCGAGCTAACTCTTAGGGAGTTCATAGTCTTCTTCACCGTCATCTTGGCTTGGTTGATCGGAAATCGAAGTCAAAAGGAGTTATAGCATGGCTATGTTCAATAAGCTCAGTTTCAGGTGATCTGCATAAATGATTGATTTTATCTTTTAGATATGTATGTTTATTTTAGCAGAAAAATAGTGAAAATGTTGTTGTTTTTATTAAGATGCACTGGAAAGCAAAAGTAAAACAATAAAAGGGATCTTAAACTGAATAACAAAATGCGCTTTTTATTGAAGATAAAAATTCAAGCCCTACAAAGCTATCCTTTGTGCCTTGGGCAGAGCACAGGATTTTTTTTAAATTTTAAAACAAGAAATTACTTTGACAACGAAATGAGAGGGGTAACATCCTTGACGATCCAATTCTTGAGGGCCACACCGGGAGGAGTACGGAACACCATCTGTGAAAGCTCCACCGCATGCTCATCATCTTCAATGGCATTGATAGCCTTTTCGGAGCGGAAACCCTTCGCAACAAAAGTATCCCCTAGACGAGGGATCTTTCCTTTTCCTATCTCTGAACTTCCACTGATCCTGGAGTATGGTTGATAGCCAAGTCCGCTCTTGTCCTTCTTCTCCGCCACATTTATCACCGTACCCCAACCTTCAGGGTTTCCGGCCTCAATAAGAGCCTTGACATCTTGCCAACGGGTTATATTACCTCTAGGCTTTTCAGCAGTCTTGACTTCCTTTTGCACACTTCCAACAATCTCTAAAGCTTGAAAGAGAGTCTCATGCACCTCATCTCCGACATCCACATACTTGAACTCAGACAAGTGACTAACCAGGTAGTCTTCTTCACCACTAACCTCCACCACCTGGTTGTTTAGCAAGAACTTCAATTTCTGATGTAGAGTCGAGGTGACAGCCTTTGCACCGTGTATCCAGGGCCTTCCCAATAAGCAGCTATAAGCTGGAAAGATATCCATCACTTGAAAGGTGATGTTGAAAAGTTGGGGTCCGATAAGTACCGGGAGATCAATCTCTCCTACCGCCATCCTGCGGGATCCATCGAAAGCCTTCACAATCAGAGAACTAGGCTTCATGATTGCCCCTTCCACTTGTAGCTGGGCCAATGTTGTCTTTGGAATCACATTAAGAGCTGAGCCTGTATCAACCAAAACTCTAGCAAGATTCGTTCCACCACAGGTAACAGAAATGTGAAGGGCCATGTTATGATTACCTCCATTCTGAGGGAGATCAGCATCAGTAAACGATAAATAACTGCCATCATTTAAACTCGAAATTGCAACATCCAATTGATTGATTGTGATATCTTCAGCCACATATGAGTTGTCGAGAAACTTCAACAAGGCCATCTTGTGGGCTTCCGAACTTTTCAACAGAGACAAGATTGAAATTTTTGCTGGAGTCTGACTAAGTTGATCAACCACTTTGTAGTCACTCCTCTTAATGATTTTTAAAGTCTCATCACTTGGCTTAAAGATATCCCTCAGTTCTTCCGCACTCAGGTCAACAGCTCCATCTTTCCTTGGAGGAACATCTGGCACCTTTTATGCAGCTCGTTTCTTTATCGGATCCTGGTGGTAAATTCGACCGCTACGGGTCATACCACTCATACCAGTGATATTCTCGACAGTAGACTCTCCCAAAACCATTGGCTTACCTCAAACAATGACTTCAGGTTCATAATTCCAAGGCACAACTTTTGTATTTTCATAAGGGATTCGGATGGGTGGGTAAACCATCATTGGTTCTACCGCCGTAACAGGATCTTCTTCTTAGATGGTTGGAGATACATGGAGTCTCCTATTGTTAATGAGAGGGACCACCACATCCACTTCAACTTCAGCGGGAACTCGACTAAACTGAATCAAATGTTGACACATTAATCCTTGCATATACTTTTTGAACTTTTCACAGTGTTCTGGATTGTCTTGGCAAATCACACAACCATCATGACCTCCTTTCAATAAACTGGCTTTCATCAATTCCTCAAACACCTTCTTCAAAGACATCTTCAACTGACCCACCTTCATAACCAGACCTCCTTCTTCAATTAATGCATTTACTGATGACGACCCATGCCTTGGCAGTGGATTATTAGCAATGTTGGGGACGTCAGTGAAAGTTAACAGCTTTCGGTCAATAAGTTCTTGGACTTTGCACTTAAAAGCGAAACAGTCTTCTGTGGTATGCCCTGGAGAATTAGCATGGAAAGCGCATCTAGCATTCTCATTAAACCATGGCTTGGGAGGCCTTGGAACAGGCTTTAATTCCCTTGGCACCACCCTTCCATCTTGGATTAAATACGGCAATAGACTAGTGTAAGTCATTGGAATAGGCTGAATTTCTTCCTTAGTATACTTGTGATAATGCGGGCTCTTCTGTTGAACTAAACCCTTGTTCGGATTCTTGACTTGTTGTTGTTGTTGAACTTGATTCTGAGGAACCTGAGTTGAATACGGCATTGGCATTTGCATGGGTTGCTGATACGGCATACCAGGAAATTGCATAGCAGCCACATAGGGATATGACATGTATGGGACCTGAACCGGAGCAGATCTAGCTGGTATTCTTCCTCCTTCCTCTTAAAACCATTAAATGTCTTCTTTACTGCGGACGGTCCTACATTCCCTCCGGAAATCTTTCCGGTCTTCAGTCCTTCTTCAATCTTCTCACCCACCATCACCAGATTAGAGAAATCAGAGAAAGTGCTTCCAATCAATCTTTCATAATACTGCACAGGCAATGTTCCCATGAACAGATCATTCAACTCCCTTTCTGCCAAAGCTGGTTGAACCCTCGAGGCTACTTCCCTCCACCTCTGAGCATACTCTTTAAACGATTCCCTTTCCTTCTGAGACATGTTCTGAAGTTGTACACGATTGGGGGCCATAGTGGTATTGAAATGGTACTGCTTGAAGAAAGCATTGGACAAGTTATCCCAAGAGCGGATATTCGCCTTTTCAAGTTGCATGTTTCAATCCAAAGATGCCCCGGAGAGACTATCTTGAAAGTAGTGAATCATCAGCTTACTGTTCTTAACATGTGCCTCCATCTTGCGGCAATACATCCTCAGATGGGTGTCTGGGCAGCTCACCCCCTTGTACTTCTCAAAGTCAGGCACTTTGAACTTAGGCGGAATGACAACATCGGGTACGAGACACATATCCACGGCACTCAGGCCAACAACATTCTTCCCTCTCAACTCTCTTACTTGCTCGGCAAGCTCCTTGCACATCTTCTGGGCGGCCATGTCTTGGAAAGGAGTTGGGTTACCCACAGGTGCCATGTTCTGATAGAACTGCCTCATGTAGTCGTCTTGTAGATCTTCCTCACCTTGAGGAGTTGTGGACCACAGATTCTCTTGCTCGTCCTCCTCTCGCTCTTGCTCCTCATTCGCGATAGTTTGGGTGGCGGCATGAGCCGCAACAACATTCCCTTGGTTATCTGCTCCTTGGAAGAAATCATCTTGCACTCCATAAAACGGAGGAACAGGTGTTTGTACTCCTGGGAATGGAGCAACACCTCGAATGGTCCTCGCGTTTCCGGTGACGACGGGAGGAACGGTAGCAGTTGCGTTGTTAGCTGCAGCGGCAGCGGCGGCGACGGCGGTTGCGACAGCAGTAGCAGCGGCGGCGGCCCGCTCTTCTTCTCTGGCATGCTGAGCCGTGAGCATTTCCATCAACTGATCCATCTTGGACTTCAAGGTGTCAATGTCGTCCTGCATGGTCGTCTGTCTCGTCTTGTATTGGTCCATTGCTCTTCTCAAATTAGCTCTGGTTGCATACGGGCGTCGGGTAGTCAGCTTGAATCTGGTGAAATGACACGTAATGAGTTTGGGGTCCCCTTTTTAATAAAGAAATGCATGATTATGTATGATTGATGCAAAATGCTTATGACCGTGTTCCCATTCCCAAGGATCTTTATCGGACTCATTCACTTGTAAATAATCAGCACACACGACTGGATAATCGACTCCTTCATTCAAACATAACAATTGAAATACAAACATTAATCTTTGTAGAGAGAAAATAAAGAGCAAGACTCGTAGGTCTGCTTTTAGTTCAAAAGATACAATGGAGCTGAAGAATACATAAAGGCAACAAATGATTTGAAGTGTTGTCCTCTTCGGGGCTTGAAATCTCTTATCTCTTTTTGGAAACGCTCCACCATGTCTCTGCAAAGATAAATGAAGTATTCCACCACCGGGGGCACTCGGTCTTCTTCTAGATCCTCGACAGCTGACTGAAGCCTCCATGGGACCTCCACCATTAACTGCCTGCATAATTCCACCAAGCCTGAATAGTTGTCATACAAACTCTTGTTCTGCTCTTCCAAAGTGAAAATGGTTTCTCCTCTGTTCACCCAAAGCTCATTCTGACGCCGGGCTTCTTCTTGCCATCCCTCACATTGGACTTCCAATTCTCCATACGATGCTTCCCACCGGGCCACAAGATCTCTCGCAGTGTCCAACTCTTGGATTTTTTGAGCTAATTCTTCAGAGTCTACATTACGTGCCAAGCGAGCTTCTTCTTTGAGGCAAGTTTCGCGCGCCAAACTAGATTCAATGTTTCTCAGCGCAACTTTCAACTCTAGGATCTGAGCCGTGAGAGTTGTTTTCAAATCTGACTTCGCTTGGATAGCCCTTTCTTCATCTGCGTAAGCTTTCCCTCTTTGTTGTTCAGCCCTAGCTAAATTTCGGTTAAACTCTCTTAGCTCAAAGTTTGCAGCATCCAAATTGTCTTTTACACAGAACTTTGCTTTCTTTTCCTTTTCTACCTGCTCTTGACTCTTTAACAGCTCATCATCCCTTTCTTTGAGGCTTTGCATCAAATCATCCCTTTCTCGGGTAACACGAGTAAGGATGGCTTGTTGTCGACCCTCTTCGGCTTGCATCTCTGTGATAGCGAGCTTGAGTTTGTTGAATTCCTCAATAGGGACATGAGTGACCTCCGGTTCTGGCACATCAAACGGAACTTCCACCGTGAACGACAATTTTACCTCCATTACCCTTCTAAGTATCCAGGATTCGTAAGGTTCTCCATCACCATTTCCTCTTTTTTTGAGCTCTACTCCCTTCCTATGAACTTGGGTCCAAGCTTTCTGCATCTGTTTCAACAAACCAGGATCTTCCTTTCCGAAGTCTAATAAGATAAACTCTCTCAAAAATTCTTCCCTTGGTGCGGTTTCCATAGGACAACCCAATTGCTTGAGAACCAACCTAGGATTGTAGTTGATGCAACCTTGGGATCCAATCGGTGGAGCGTTAGAAATGCCCCACGTGTGTGATTCTTCCCGTGTACCAAGTACCAAAACGCCATTAGCGGTAAGAGAAGCCAACTTCTGAGACCAACTCAAATTCTCTAAGATTCTGACCCACGGTCCTCGCTGAGGGATATGAGACTTCAACCATGAATAGAGCAAAACGGAGCAACACATTACAACTCCTTTTTTCTTCTCGTATCGGATATGTATGTTGAGGAGCATGTCTGCAAGTAATGCAGGCACAGGGTTGTCTGAGAGGAAAACACCAATGGCAGGCTGACTTATGTAATCATCATCATTGCTGGGAAACAAAACCACCCCATAGATTAGTAAGGCTAAAACAGCGCTGAACGACATCCAATCTTCTTCTGACACTGCCAATTCTTCAGCTCTCTGTTCCAAAAATCTCCTTGAGATACCCTTTTCTACTAACTTTGGCCCTATTTCTCTGATGGGGAGGTGTAGAGCAGCTGCTACATCCTTTGCATCAAGCATTCTCTAACCCGTAAAGGAACATCATCTTTCAAGGGCCAATTCAACAACCTTTCCAACTCTTCAATTGTCGGACTAGCGAAAATCCACGGAATGTGAAACACCGTGAGGAGCATCATAAAACTTCACCAAGGATTTCAGAGCATCATGATCAACCGTAGTATCCAACAGTTCTAAGATCCACCCATATCTGGCATGAAAGTTATTCAACTGAACAGATTTCACCTTCCTCCTGAGCTTCAACAGAGTTTGAGTATCGGATCTTGAATTGAGATGAGGTTATGCTTTTGATTAAATCCATGTGTGATCCAATTGTTTCCAAGAATGAGCCCTTTAAAGATACCTGAAAATGGCAACACATATGATGAAAAATGAATGATTAATGCAAAATGCAATGCAAATGAGTTAAGATGATATCCAATGAAAATGTAGCTGTAGATCACATAAAAAAGTCACTGGATGGTTGGACATGGTTTCGACGCCTACCCAACAATTCCCCAAACAAGGTTGGTTCTAGTGTTTTTATGCTAAATGCTTCTTGGAGTCTCAGATCCCCTTTTTAGAAATATTATCACCACGCGATCGGACTACGTGGGGATAATACTTCCAAAAGTATACTCAAGAAGCTCTTAAAGGATACTCAAAAATCCTTTGAGCGGTCGGTTTGTTTTAGACATCCTAATACTTAGAGTTATAGGCATTTTGTCCAAGAATTATCATCCCGCACTATCGTACGGTGCAATAACTCCCTTAAAAAGACCAACTCTAAGTTGTGGTCTTCACGTCGATCCAAAAGACACGGATGTCTAGTGGACCTAAGCTACTCAACCACTCTAAGCTTATGTTTCCTAGAAGCCTGGGTATTGGGCTTATCTATGAATCATAACCAACAAATGCCCCAATATCAAAATACATCACAGGATAGTAAATAAATATCAAAGCAAAAGACAAACACACAAGCGAAAATCTAAATTAGGGTTGACTCGCTTAGTCAAAAAGAATTTTTAAATTTTCCCCAGTGAAGTCGCCAACTGAAGCAACTCGATTTTCAAAAATCTTTTAATTCTCGAAAACAGTGGAATCGCCACCTAATTTTATTTGTTCTAAAAAAGAACGGGAAAATATAGATAAAACCCCCAAACAAGCGGATAAGGCGGTCTACGTGACCAAAAAGTGGGATCGGGAGTCGGTTATGTAAGGGGAAGGTATTAGCTTTACATCCATCATTCGATGGGACCCATTTAATTCTACGCGTTTGTGTGTGTGTTTATTGCTAAGTTATGAATAAAAAGGAGAAAAGGATCTGTTTATTATTATTTTGAGTTTGGCACGGTTTCAAAACCGTGTGCCTACATATTCCCTTGTGCAATGGAAAAGTCAAAACTCTGTAGTTCCTCTAAAAAAAGGTTTTAGGTTTGTTGTATTGATTTTATAAGAAAAATCGTGCATTTAGACGTTTCAAATGCTTTGAACTAGGACTTGTTTTGTTTGTTTGAAAAGCTTAAGTCTTCGCTCGTATTTGAAATAACTATTGCACACCCTTTGTCGGAAAAGAGTTTTTATGATCGCATATGAGCGATAAAAGAATTTGAGTGAGTTGAGTTAATTTTTAAGTGGATGAAAAAGTACCGAACAATGAGGCTAACGTCTCACGATTCAAATACTAGAAACCCGAGGAACTAATGCTCGCACGAGTCGTCTATCACCCAAGTTTTCTTGAGAAAAGTGAAGTGAAGCGATTTCACGTTATTAAGAAGTCTTTAAGCAAGGTCTAGCGTCCAACGACTTAAAGACTAAAAGTTTATTGGGGACAAGTTTTTAGCAATTGGTCTAGCGTCCAACGACTAAAAAACTTGTACTTTATATGAAAAAGGTTTTGAAAATGCACTCGACGTTGGATCGAGGTTTAAAATTTTAATTGCGAAAGTGTTTTTTGAGATACGTCTTTGAGATGAAATAGAAGCGGTTATGGTTAATTAAATATGTGGACTAAGGCGCGATAATGGAAATGAGCGATTAATTGTATACAAGCATGAAATAAAGCGAGTAAATAAATTAAAAGCCCATACAAGGTGGCTTGCACAAATAACAAGACAATTTATATTGTGTATGTGCATGCACGAAATAAATTTAATCGACTAATTAAACGAAACTTAATCAAATAATTAGTTTAATAAAATTAATTAGGTGGACTAATTAATTTTAAATAACCTAATCAGATAATTAAATAATGTTTAACCAATCAATCAAAGTTTCATTGTAAGCCCAAGAGCGTGGTGTGTGCACAAACGTGTGGCCGTTGTGACGCTTCAAAGCTTTGTCAACTCAGGGTACTGAAAAATGGCTCGCACGAGTATTAGTTTAAAAATATTTTTGGTTTGTGCTTTGTGAATGAATAATTAAATGATAAAATGATAAAGTATTTACTAACTATTACATCATGTGGGGAATGGGGGTACAAATTTACAAACGGGGATAATATAGGAAAAAAGGAAAAAAATGCTAAAAATTTCCTAATAATAAAAAAATGTCTAACTAACACTACTATTATTATTTTTTTGTGTTTTTGTTTTGGGCTATACTAAATACTTTATTGGTTAAGAAAAACAAAGAAACATGTTAATATTTTACTAAATCATATTAATAATAACAGTTTTTTTTAATAATAATAATAATAATAATGATATTAATTATAATCATATATGTTAGTAATAAAATAAATAATGGTGATAGTGATAATATTAGTAATAATATAATATAAAAGTAATAATAATGATATTAGTAATAATATACATATAATAGTAATAATAATAATAATATTAGTGATAATAATCGTATAATAGTAATAATAGTATAATAGTAGTATTAATAATATTTACTAATTAATAATAATAATAACCTATATCACTAAACAAAATTAGGATTAAAAAACAAGAAAGAAGAAAAGGAACATTCACGACTCTCTTCCTCACGACTCTCTCTCCCAGTACCTCAAACCCACTTCTTCTTCCAAAAAACGAAAATCAGACCCTCATCTCTTTCATTCGCCTGACGGAAACCCAGGAAACCGATGGCTCTCTCTTGATTACTTCGACTGAAACCCCCCACTCGACGGTTTTGAACGGAAACCCTTACGCTCCTCTCTCAATCGCTGTCTGTGGGAAAACCTAACCCCCGATTTTGGGTTACAAAAATCTACCTCTTGCAGTTTTCTTTTGGTTTAATGCATGTTTTTGATGTTAAATGCCGTGGTTTCCCAGATACACACCTGGTTTTGGCCGGAATTGGAAAAGAAATTGGGACTTGAACGCTGTATTCGGGTGAGATCGCTCTAATCCTTTCTCTCTTCTCTCTCTCTATCAGAATCATGTCTGAAAACCGATTTTCTGAAGGGTTGTGTTAGGAAAGTGATGAATGGTTAGGGTCTGTTTGCCTTTTGTTGTTTTTGCGATGCTTCGTTGTTTTGTGTCTTTTGGAACTGGTTTGCTTTGGCTTAGTAATAAGAACAGATGCTTGCTGGTTTTGGTTGGGTTTTTGGAATTTGGTTTTTGATTTTAAGAACAGCTTGCTACTGGTATATTTTTGAACTGGTTTCTGGATTTTTTTGTTAAGAACAGATGCCCTGCCTCTTGGTCTTTTTATTCTCCATATAAGAACAGATATTACTGGCTTTTGAATATCTCTCCCTTCCTCTCTTCTCTGCTGATGTCTTCTATCATCCTTTGCTTCTGTTTTGAACTTATGATGTCATTACTGATGGCATATTTTCTGGTTTAACCCTCTGAACCTCTGAACAGATTCTGCTCTTTTTTGCCATTATACGTTTCTCTGCTGGTTTTAAAATGAACAGATACTGCATTTATTTTTAGATACCATGCCTTTCTTTGATTAATTAGAACAGATGCCTTGGTATTCCTTTGAACTCCTCTGTTGCAGCCTGTGTTGCTTGTTATTAAACCCAAGTTTCCTCTTTCTGCATAAGTCCTGCTCTGTTATTTGAAACTGAACTTTGGCATCTTGTCATTTTTGTGTATGTTGTCTGCTGCTGTTGTTTGGGTAAAATAAGTTACTTAATGCTGATAACCATGTGTTTGTGGGGTAAAATGGCTTTTGGTTGTTTGTTATGCTTGACTTTTGACCCTGTTGTCTGTTGGATCTTAGTATACTGTGGGATTAGATTAAACTGTTGGGCTGTTTGTTATGCTTGCAATATGTTGACCTTCCCTTTTTCACATTGGGCTGAACCAGACTGTTTTTTGGGACTCTTTTGACACTGTTGGGCTAACCTCTTTTTTTGGAAAAATGATGCTTCAATGATTTCCATTTTACACCTCCTTTGTGAACCAACAGCGAAAGTTGTTGTGATTTGCAATGGAGGTAACGGTAACAGCCGATGAAAGAACTTCGGTTCCGAGGCTTTTGAAACAAATAACCTTACGAACCTGATTCCTTAACACAACCCTCGTGATGAGTCAAAAAACATAATTCTTTTGGTTTTTTCGTACGAAATTTGCTCTTTTTGTAACTGCTAATTGATGTTCTTTTTGTTGTTTCAGGTGACGAACGGGTAACACGGCATGAAGGTGAGGAGGAATGTCCGGATGAAGAGAAAGTTCGGAAGAATTCAGAATCTTATAGCATTAGGATAAAATGAGGAATTTTTGTACTTGTAAAACAAATTAGAAAACTTGTAATACTGAACGAAATTTCCAAATTCAAATTAATTCCAATTCTTCTTGCAAAATTTATTCTCTTTGTAAAGTTTAAATATTTTTGTAATATCAACTTGATATATAAAAAAAATATTCAAATTCGAACCACAATTCCGGTTTCTTATTCTTCCTTTTTTAAAAAAATTAAAATCCAAGAAAATAAATGATCATTATATTTCTTGAATTAATAATTTCAAAAGAGAACGAATAAATTCTTCCGGGCAAATAATTCCCAAACAGGCCTTTCTGAACTAAATAGCCCAAAACTTCTTGAACGACAGTTTAATGAACGAATCGTTTAATGAATGAATCCTTCCTTTGAAACCAATGAATGGACGGATAAAATAAAGGGAAAAGTTTGGGGTGCGACACTTTTTCACAAGCTTTATTCTAATAGCCTTCATCTTCTTCTGCTAACTGATTCCCTCACCACGGTTTTCTTCTTTTCACTCTCCACAAGAACTCACTCTCACGCTCTCCTCTACACACCACTGTGACGGCCATTCTCTTCTCCTTTTTTCAACCACCTGCACTATAACTTCTCTTCACTCTTCCATGCATAGCGGTAACAGAACTCCCTCCATCCTCACTCACGCTTTTCTCACCCTCTCAATAACAGGATTCTGTTTTCTTTTCGCTATCTTGGACCACCTCTAATCTCTCCATCATCCACCATCGCCTCCAACAAACTCCTTCCTTTCTCTCCCACTCTTCTCTTCTATTCGTGGCTCACTGACCCTCACTTTTCTTTCTCCTCTCCCTCTAACAACTTCACTACCATCCTCACTGCCGCCATCTTCTTTTTTCTTTCACCTTGATAAGAAACCATGGCTGAACTCATCTTCTCCGGCGACGATAACAATCCTCTCATCCATCATTCTTTTCTTCCTCACGATAACAGAAAGATCCTCACTGTTTCCGCACCATTGCCATAACCTCACTCTTCTCTTTCTCTTCCCTCCACCTTCATCACCATCTTCATCTTTTTTCTGATCTCTCTATAACCACTACAATACACAAAAATCAGAGGTCACGCTATAAAAGAGGTTCCCAAAGCTCAACAAGAACAGAGATTTTTCAGGTATTTTCATCATCCGTAAGAGTATCAGGTAGGTACAACAGGGTTTTCTCTGAACTTCAAGCGAATTGGAAGCGGACGGACGTATCCTCTCATCCATCAGAACCGAACGTTCTGTATATTTCGCATCTTGGATTTCTATGAATGCTTCGCGTATGGCGTTAGAGTGTGTTTCAGGAATTTTCGGGGTCAGATTCAGGTTCGGGACGAGGTTTCGAGTAGGGAGGTGTCCTGATTGTTGCTCATGGCGGTGAATCAGAAATTTCGGCGGTGGCGTCATGTCGGAGAAGACCGCCGGCAAGTTACAGTTCCGGTGAGTCACTTCTTCTTGTCCTACTATAAGCCCTCGACGTGGCTTGTCCACGTTGGTTCATGTAAGTTGCCTCATGCACCAATCCTATCCCGCCACGTGTAATTTCATTTTTATTTCAAAAAAAATATAATCTGATTCATTTAAAATAAACTGACCAATTGATACAAGTTAGTAATACATGACATAAAATGTGGCATTGTTATAAATAAATAAATCTGAATAAATAAAAGAGATTTTTTTATGTTTGGACGAAAATGGACTTAGTGCAGACTGTAATTCTGGGCCTAGCGAATTTGGTACCATACCCCCATGTTAAGACTAAGTTTGACAATTAACTGAATTTTAGTTCATTTAGGAATTATGTTCCACACCCCCCTGTTTTCATGTTTTACAATACTAACACCTAATCAATTTTGATTTTGATTTTGATTATTTCGACATGTAAAAAATCCATAAAAATATATTCTGACATTTTAGGATTTTTGAATTTTTTCTATTATTTTTTTTAAATTTTTTTTAATTAAATTCCTTTTATTTCTTTTATTCATTTTTAATAACATATTTAAAAGTATGTTTCTCTCATGTTACTTGAATTGACTTAGGAGTATAATGGCATATGTTTCTTAGAAGCTTTGGGATGTTTTTATACCATCTAATTGTGGTTAAATGTACACTTTACTTAGGATTATAAATAAGGTTTCGAATATACTTTTAATGGTTCGATTTTGGTAGGAATTAGTTCGATAATTGTGTAGTTATCTAGTTTCCTTTCACATGAGTAATTCATAGCCTTTCCTTCATTTTTTAGAGACATTTAGAATAACTTTAGAGCAACTTAGTTGCTGCCCTCACTAGGAATTTATTTTCAATACTCCGATTTCATTGTAAATAATCACTTTTTGCGTTTTATGCTTTATTTAAAAGCCGCATTGTTATTTCTGACACTCTGTTTTGTATGCGAGGTACGCGGAGCGTTATACTATTGATTTAGACGTATAAAATCCGTGTTTTGATGTTACACACATGTGTGTGTATCCTTTATCTCTCTGTTTGGTTTTCACCATCTTTTGCAGGTTATCTGATTTGATTTGGATGTGTAATATCCACATCTGTTGCTCGCACACATGTGTGTGCCCTCTTTGTCTGTTTTATCTGGATAGTTTCTTGCAGGTTTATTGGATATACGTCGAGTGTGTATAGACACATTCTTGACCGTGCGTATTGATGCACATCTTTTATCATGTTATGCGGATTATGATCTTATGCAGTGTATTTGCTTCAGATGTGTATGACAC
Organism: Vicia sativa; assembly: GCA_021764765.1. Lineage (NCBI taxonomy): Eukaryota > Viridiplantae > Streptophyta > Magnoliopsida > Fabales > Fabaceae > Vicia > Vicia sativa. Next base: position 135,994,748 of record CM038792.1, on the reverse strand, counting down.
ACATTCTGATTATGCTTTTTGTGCCTCCGCATACTTCTCACCGGATTTCTTTATTGCGTGCCAGCAGTACTTGAAGTTTTCGGAGTATTTCTATAGCTTGCGTGCTCTTCGGATTTAATATCCGTTTGGTATTTATTTTACCTTATTTACCGCATTTCTTTACTGCTTTTCTAGAGAGCATGAGAAGTAGGATTGTACTGCTTTCCTTGCCATGAGAAGTAGGAATAGAGATGTATGAAGGGGCTTCCGTAGTTGGAGCATGTTCAGGAACCCCTCTAGTTTATTTAAAGACCCGTTTAGGGCAATTCTGGTTGCTAATTGTGTTTGGTTTGTTTTAAATCCTCCATCTACATAGGGAGGTAACTTTCAGTAAGTGTTTACATTTGTGCTTGCCTAGGTCAGAGTGGTTAGGACACCCGATGTGGTACCACTAAGCAAAGTCTCGCTTTTTATATTTCCTGTCATCGAGTCATTGATATATGGGCAAGCCGGAAGAAAGGGTCCGCAATCAACCCCCCGCACAGTTCTAGTCCGTGTCAGCTCAGCACACGCGAATCGTGTTGCTTCTTTTATTGAGTCAATAAAAAGTGGCAAGAGTTCCCTATTCTGACTCTCCACTCATTCATGGGGTTCGCATTTATTGCTGAACTCGCATCATTTGCTCTGTAGGTTATGCCTACGATTGTTTGACATTTGTTTTTGCATTGCATTATTTGTGTGCTTCTGCCAAAGCACATGTTTGCTTCATCCCTTTTGCCATCTTCGACTCTACTTTAGTTAGTGATTCGAGATAGACATAAACTTAGGTATTACACCTTTTCCATCCTTTTTTGTCATCTTCAACTCCACTTTAGCCGGCGATTCGAGATACACCTAGATTTAGGTTGTAAACCTTTGCCATGTTCCCTTAGGATTCTCTCGACTCTATCTTAGGTAGTGATTCGAGTTAGACCTTAGGTTGTAATCCATGTATGATGACATTAGGGATAGCATTAGATAGTTTCCCTTGTTTGTTTTCCAGTTTCTTTTGCATCCACGCATGTAATAAAACTAAAAATTGTTTTCTTTTTCCTTTTGCAAATTAAAACACTTAATAATGGTTCAAACTCCTTTTTCAAGGTAAAAACAACCAACCAATGCAAACCTTTTTTGCCTACGGGTTTCCTTTTCGTTTTTAAATTATTTTGTATAATTAAAAAACACACAACCCATCAGAACATGTGATCCGAACTACGGCGCTCTGACTTTCCCATTGCACGCGGGAATACGTAGGCATCTTGTCACGGGGCTAGATCGAGCAAACTTTGTAAATACTCCCTTCTTTTCCCCGTGTTTTCTTTATTTTCCTTTCTTTCACATGCATTCTCTTTTAGCGTACAATTATAGCAATTAAGTAGTAAATAGATATAAACACACCCATTAGATAGAAAATAGAAGTGGATACCGTAGAGTACTACGGGCGTGTGGGGTGCTAATACCTTCCCTTCGCGTAATAGATTCCCTTACCCTATCTCTCGGTCACAAGACCGTCCCTTATCCCTTTCAGGTTTTCGCGATGCGTTCACCTTTCTCCTTTTGTGAGATAAAAACGTTCGATGGCGACTTCATTGATATAGTTATCGGATGATGTTCAGCCGATTGTTTCAGCTGGCGACTTCACTGGGGAACGTATAGACCTGTGCTAGTTCGATCAGGAGTCGATCCTAGCTTTTATTTTTCATGTCTATTGGGTGTTTATTTATTTGTTTATTCATTTACCTGCTTTATCGCATCATCTTTTGTATGCTTGCATTGCATTCTATATGGCATTTTATCGCTTTCATATATCTTATACATTGTGTACTGTTGGATGGTTGTTCTCTTGATTGGGTGGGTGTTACCATGAGGTAAAAGGCCCAATACACAGGCTATGAGTGACATATAGGAACACATAGGACTAGAGTGGATGCATGATTGCTATGAGACATGAGGTCCAAATAGCGCATTCATGTGGTTCCGCGCTCAGACGAGGTTCGAACGCGGTATTATCATCATCACGTAGGTGTTACGATGATATTACTTAGCGGGAGACTTTTGACTCTGAGTCACCCCTTGACCTTACCCTGGCCTAGATTATACCTGTGAGTGGGGCGGGAATATTTTGAACAGGTACTGATGGTGACTATTTATTCTGATGGTGATTGTATTGGTCCTCATGTGACATTCTGTTATTGATGACCATGTGGCTTATGATGCTTGGTTCTTGATCCTAGTATTTTCTGGTATTTTCTGTGGAGTTCTAATTTGATGCCAGACCTTTGATCCTATGATATTCATACTTGTTTCTTCTATGGTATTTTGAATTGGTGCCGAACCTTTGATCCTGTGATATTCAGATTGTTCAGAGATTATGCATCCATTATTCAGCGGATTGTACAGATGCTACCCGTTGTTATTTTGAACCCATGGTTAATGCACTTGCATAGCATGTTTATTTTTCAAAAGAAATGTCAGAAAAATTAAATATGTACATATCTAACCTGCATATTCATTCATTTCATGCATTCATAACAGGTGTTCGAAACTTGGGGATTTCTCTTATTCAAACCTGGTACTTTCTTTGCAGAATTGCAAACCTTGATTTCTTACCACTCTGCGATCAGAATTAAGTGATGGAACAACTTCGTTGGGAATTGGAGGAAATGAAAGAACAAATGGCGTTTTTGATGCTAGACATACAAGATTTGGTTAATGGACAAGAACTCTTGAAGGAGGAGAACTGTCAGTTGAAGACTCAGTTGAATTTGGTCATGGAAATTCTGAATACTGTGTTGAGAAAAGAAGACAAACCTGCACCCGCTTCCGCAATAAGAGTTTCTATTCCTCCCTATACTTTGGGAACTTCTTCAAGTCTTAAATCAGTGCATGCATCTCCTCTACTACCTTGTGTTCCGGGGTATTCTCGTCCAGAACCAGTTTCTGTTGCTCAGAAAGATCCAAAGGGTAAAGCTCATCCACCAGGACCGTCACGGCCTGAGAGGAAATTTGATCCCATTCCAATGTTGTATGCTCAGTTACTTCCTCAATTGCTTAAGTTTCAGTTGGTTGAGCTTCGAACTTTCACGATGCATGGAAAGCTTCCACGTGATTGTGTTGAAAATGCTAGGTGTGATTTCCATTCAGGGGCACCTTGTCATGATACTAAGAACTGTATGGCGTTGAAACATAAAGTTCAGGATTTACTTGATGAAGGGATAATTCTGTTTACTCCCACGGGTTTGAGTGTGCAAATCAATATGACCCCAAGTGCCGATGTGACTATTTCGACTGCTGCTGCGCCTCAAACGCAAACTTATGCTTCCAAGTAGGATAATCAACAACGGCCAAGGGTATAAAGGAAGTTTGATCCTCTCCCGATATCTTATCCTGAACTGTTTTCCCACTTGCAACGGTTGAAGATGATTGAATTGCGAACTTTAAGGATTAATCCCAATAAGTTGCCAAAGAATTTTGATGCCAACGCTCGGTGTGTCTTCCATTCTAACGGGCAGGGGCATACTATTTAGAATTGTATGGCTTTTAAGCACATAGTGCAGGATCTACTTGATTCTGAGGCTATTAACTTTGGACCAGCACCGACATCTGATGCTACTCGACAAGCATTACCAACTTATGCTGATGCTACTGTCATTGCTATTGTTGAGGATGGAAGTTTGAACCCGGTTAAGGATGTAAATCTGTTGACAATTCCTTTATCCTTTGTGAAAGAGCGTTTGTTGAGAAAGGGTGTATTCCCAAGTTGTGGTATTGACTGTGAAAATTGTATGATCCAGCCAGAAGGTTGTAAATCCTTGAGAGATAAAGTGCAAGATCTGCTTGATGCAAAGGTTATCAGTTCCACACCGGATGGTCATATTTGGGTGCTCCTTTGACTCATTGAATGTCAAGACTTCAAAATGCATCGTCTGAAGCAATAAGCCCATTCGGAGACTACTCTCCTCAACGATGGAAATTTCCAGTTTTATTTTGCATTCTCATTTGTAATATTTCTTGTTTGTTCATTACTTAATTGTATGCAAAACTTGTTCATTCTTGAATATTGATCATAATACATTGAATATGTTTGTCTTGAATTGATCCATTCGTATTCACTCTTAATTGTTTTAAATGCTTTTGATGCTCAATTCTTGTAAATAAAGCAAAACCTCTGTAGGGAGGATGATGAACAATATACCAAGAATCTCAAACGGTATTGCTTTCAAATAAAAACCTTGCTGATGATGTACAGGCATTGTTTCAAATTCCCAAATGTGACACCCCAATTAATTCGATTATTAAATAATTATAATTTTTAATTATTAATTCAATTAGGAATATAATTATTAATATTTTGGATTAATGGGATTAATTAAATTAAATTAAATGGAATTATTGGTGGTGTGAAGGGTAAAGTGAGGGTGTGAGGAGTAAAAGACTCTACTCACATTATTATTTTATTATGTCAGATTAATTAAGGGAATAAAGGAAGGAAAAGAGAAAAAAAGAACCACTTTTGGAGAAACTATCAGTACGTGCAATTGAGAAGAGGAAAAGGAAGGAGAAAAATCATTTCGTGTCGGAAGTCGAAGAACCCACAAGGTAAGGGGTGATTTCGATTAATTATTTTGTATTATCGGTTTTGAATTCGACCGTATGGATCATAGCATGTTAGGAAATCTCAGTTTAGAAATTCTAGGGTTCCGTAGAATTTTCTCCATTGTGTCGGATTGTAGGTCGGAAACCATTAATGTGTCAGATAATTAATAGGAATGATGAAATAATGTTGTCTGATGTTCCTCATGTTGCAATTCGTATGGGGATGTTTGGAATTGATTTGGAATGGGTAAATGCTGTCAAAATAGCAGATTTTGACTCTGCAGGTCGTGGGAACCGGTTCCCAGTGGGGAGGAACCGAGTTCCCAGTGTAAACTTTCAAAAACTGGCAAAAATATCGTAGGAACGGTTCCCAGTGGGGTGGAACCGGGTTCCCATACATTTTCGGGTGATTTTTGAACTTTGTGGAACCGTTCACGCATATGGAGGAACGGGTTCCATGAAACTTTGAAAAATTCTAAAACTTTGAAAATTCATAACTTTCAAACCGTAAGTCCGTTTTGAGCGCCGTTTTGGACGTTGTTTCTTAAATTTAATGCTCTATCTTATAAAATGAAAATATTTCCTAAAACTTGAAATTATTTTGAAAATGAGTCGAATTTCAAAATAAGTGATTATTTATTCGAAGTGCGTTTGGTGTATAAGAGGTAGTGTACCTGTGACATTGAGATATCTGAATGGTGTGAATGAAAGGCATGCTTATGTTGTTGATTGTATGCATGATTTGTTGAGAATATGATGTTTGAGATTTGGTTCAGTTATGATGATTTGGTGTATTTCATAGACTGATTTGATGTTCCATGCTGGTGATGTGCGTGCATATGCATTTTTGGTGAAGTTAATTCTCATTGTGTGGAATTTGACTTGTATTGCCGTTAACCGATACTCGGGTGATGATGGGTGGTTAGGCTGGATTCGTGTCCGGGTGTTTATAGACGAATCGATGATTACTGTATCTGGTTGATGATGGATCAGTGTTGGGTGACTTGGTCACGTGTTGGTACCACATGCATCGTGTCTGCATTGTATTTGCATGGAATTGTAACATGTTAGGATGTTTTCCAGTGTTGCAATTATCTGATTGTTAAATGTCGTGCATGAGGATTGTATGGTTGTAACTGTGTGTTGAAATCCGAAGATATGCTAAAATGGGTGAAATAATATGCTTGTGATATATGTTGATTGAGGAGCTTATAATGCATTGTAATTATGAGAAATCTCACCCTTACTTTAATGATTTTAGATTAAAGTTAGTAGCTCAGGAGTTGGTGAGGATGGCTCTAGAGCTTGTCATTTTAAGTCCGCGTGTCAGTGTCATGCTCTGATAGGTTGTAACACTGGGGAACGTTTAGTTGAGAACTTGTTTAGTAAACAAATTTTATTTGGATTACTTTAGGAATAATTATGGTTTGATTTTATTCTGTTTGAGTTTTGGTATTTTTCGCTGTGTAAGACATGGTCTTAATTTGATCGAAATTATTTGGTAATGACCCTCAGTGTAGCATGACTACTGAGTTAATTGGGGTTTATTTATTTCATAATTGTGGCATCCCTTGATTTCCGTGTTGACTCTGATTGAATCTGGTTTTTATTTATTATATTAATTAAAATATTCGGGGTATTTTAGAAGGGGTGTTACAATAGTGGTATCAGAGCATAGTCGGTCTTGTCGTAGTGTCGTTATCCCTTCTGTATGCGACTAGTGTAAGATGACACTGTTGATACTTGTGTGCTGATGAGGTTGTCTTGTAATGTTACAGAGCAATGGCTGGAAGAGGTAACGGAAGGAATGATGATGCTATTGCTGAAGCATTAGGGATGTTAGCTGGAGTGCTCGGAGGGAATCAGCAGGGAGTTGTTATTGGTGTCGACCGACAATTGGGGAATTTTTAGAGGAATAATCCTCCATTGTTCAAGGGTGCACATGATCCCGAAGGCGCTCAGAAGTGGTTGAAGGAGATCGAAAGGATTTTCAGAGTGATTGACTGTGCTGAGGGACTGAAAGTGAGGTATGGTACGCACATGTTAGCAGAGGAAGCCGATGGCTGGTGGGTTGCTACCAGGACTGAAATAGAAGAAGATGGCATTGCGTTGACTTGGGCTGTGTTCAGGAGGGCTTCTCTGAGGAGGTACTTTCCTGAAGACATCAGAGGCAAGAAGGAGATTGAGTTTCTAGAACTCAAGCAGGGTAATAAGACTGTAAGTGAGTATGCTTTGAAATTTACTGAGTTGGCGAAGTATTATGCTCATTACACTAACGATGCAGATGAAGAATTTTCCAAATGTATCAAGTTTGAGAATGGTCTTCGTGATGAGATCAAGCAGGGTATTCGGTATCAACGTATCCAAAGATTTTCTGATCTGGTTGACTGTAGTAGGATATTAGAGGAGGATCTTGCTAGTACTAAGTCTAATGCTCGAGCGTATGTCGATAGAAAGGGTAAGCAACAAATGGATCGTGGTAAGCCTTATGATAAGAGTAATCAGAGATCCGACGGTTGGAAGAAATCTGGTGGAGGAGATTCAGGTTCTTCCATTAAGTGTTACAAGTGTGGTGAGACAGGACATCGTATGGTGGACTGCAAGAGTAATGATAAGAAGTGTTTCAAGTGTGGAAAACTAGGCCATGTGGCCAATGATTGTAGAGTGAGAGTGGTGACCTGTTACAACTGTGGTGAAGAGGGTCATACTCGTCCTTAGTGTACCAAACCCAAGAAGGAGCAAGTTGGTGGTAAAGTGTTCGCCTTGTCTGGATCAGATACTAAGCCAGATGATCGGTTGATTAAAGGTACATGTTTTATTAATGACATTCCTTTGATTGCGATTATTGATACTCGAGCGACACATTCTTTTATTGCTTTGGATTGTGCTAAAAGATTGAATTTGGAAATTTCTAATATGGATGGAAGTATGGTTATTGACGCTCCTGCGTCGGGTTCAGTGACTACTTCATATGTTTGTAGGAATTGTCCTATTGTGATTTTCGGTATGGATCTAGTGTGCCTACCGTTAGAACAACTGGATATCATCCTTGGAATGAACTGGTTGGAATTCAACCAGGTTCATATCAACTGTTTTGCAAAGACAGTTATTTTTCCTGAAGAGGTTGGTGTCGAAGACGTGACTATGTCGGTTAAACAGATGAACCTAGTTGTTAAAGATGGTGTTGTGGTGTTTATGTTGTATTCTGCAATAGAAGCGGAAGGGAAGGCAAAGAGTGATGGATTGCCGGTTGTGAATGAATTTCCAGAAGTTTTTCCCGGAAGACGTTAGTGAATTGCCACCTGAGAGAGAAGTGGAATTTACTATAGATTTGATTCCTGGAACTAGTCTGGTGTCGATGGCGCCTTATCGCATGTCGGCATCTGAATTAGCTGAACTGAAGAAGCAGTTAGAGGAGTTTCTTGAGAAGAAGTTTATTCGTCCGAGTGTTTCGCCGTGGGGTGCTCCGGTGTTGTTGGTTAAGAAGAAAGAAGGCTCAATGAGGTTATGTGTTGACTACCGAAAGTTGAATAAAGTTACAATCAAGAATCGGTATCCTTTGCCGAGGATTGATGATTTGATGGATCAACTAGTTGGAGCTTGTGTATTCAGTAATATTGATCTGAGATCTGGATATCATCATATTCGTGTGAAGACGGAGGGTATTCAGAAAACTGCTTTCAGAACGAGGTATATGGGCATTATGAATACTCTGTTATGCCGTTTGGAGTTACTAATGCACCTGGTGTTTTTATGGAGTATATGAACAGGATATTTCATCCGTATCTCGACAAGTTCGTAGTGGTGTTCATTGATGATATTTTAATTTATTCCAAGAGTGATGAAGAGCATGCAGAACATCTCAGAGTTGTATTGGAATTATTAAAGGAGAAGAAGTTGTATGCGAAGTTGTCTAAATGTGAGTTTTGGTTAAGTGAAGTGAGTTTTCTGGGCCATGTAATTTCCAAGGATGGAATTGCTGTTGATCCTACGAAGGTAGAAGGGGTATCACAATGGGAAGCGCCGAAAAATGCTTCTGAGATCCGTAGTTTCCTGGGTCTTGCAGGTTATTACAGGAAGTTTATTGAAGGATTTTCCAAATTAGCGTTGTCGTTGACTAAGTTGACCAGAAAGGGTCAGGTGTTTGTTTGGGATGTTGAGTGTGAGAAAGGATTTCAAGAGCTGAAAAGGAGATTGACTAGTGCTCCAATCTTGATTTTGCCGAATCCGGCTAAGTCTTTTGTTGTGTATTGCGATGCATCACTAATGGGTTTAGGTGGTGTGTTGATGCAGGATAAGCAGGTGGTGGCTTATGCTTCGAGACAGTTAAAAATTCATGAAAGGAATTATCCGACTCATGATTTGGAATTGGCAGCTGTTGTATTTGTTTTGAAGTTACGGAGGCATTATTTATATGGTTCTCAATTTGAGGTATTCAGCGATCACAAGAGTTTGAAATATCTCTTTGATCAGAAAGAGCTCAACATGAGGCAAAGAAGATGGTTAGAATTCCTAAAGGATTATGATTTCGGTTTGAATTACCATCCTGGTAAGGCAAACGTTGTTGTGGATGCTTTGAGTAGGAAATCCTTGCATATGTCGATGTTAATGGTTCGTGAGTTAGATTTGGTTGAGCAGTTCAGAGATTTAAGCTTGGTTTGTGAAACTACTCCGGATAGTGTGAAATTGGGTATGTTGAAGCTGACTAGCGGTATTTTGGAAGAGATTCGAAATGGACAGAAATCTGATGTTGGTTTAGTTGACAAATTGACATTGATCAACCAAGGTCAAGGAGGTGAGTTCAGAATTGACGAGAATGGCGTTATGAGATTTGGTAATAGAGTATGTGTTCTGGATGTTGCGAGATTAGAAAGAGTATTTTGGAGGAAGGACATCGTAGCGGGTTGAGTATTCATCCGGTGCTACAAAATGTACCATGATTTGAAGAAGTTGTTTTGGTGGCGGGAATGAAAAAGGAAATTGAGTTTGTGTATGCGTGTTTGATTGTCGAAATCAAAGATTGAACATCGAAACCGTCGAGATTGATGGAACCGTTGTTTGTTCGAATGGAAATGGGATGGCATTTCTATGGATTTTGTGTCGGTTTGCCGAGGACATGAAGAATTGTGATTCTATCGGGTTATTGTTGATCGGTTGTGAAATCCGCTCACTTCATTCGATAAGAATGGATTATCCGATGGAGAGGTTGGCGGTGTATGTCGAAAAGATTGTGAGTCTACATGGTATTCCTTCTAGTATTGTGTCGGATCGAGATCCGAGGTTTATCTAAGTTACGGGCGGTATTACGAAGCTTTGGGTACTAAGTTGCGATTGAGTTACGCTTATCATCCTCGAGACGGATGGCGGACGGAAGAGCGATTGATCGTTAGAGGATTTGTTGAGGGCTTGTGTGTTGGAGAAAGGTGGAGCTTGGGATAGTTATCTACCATTGATTGAGTTTACCTACAACAATAGTTTTCATTCGAGCATTGGTATGGCTCCGTTTGAGGCATTGTACGGTAGGAGGTGTCGGACACCGTTGTATTGGTATGAATCTGGAGAGAGTGCTGTGATTGGACCGGAAATTGTCCAACAGACTTCGGAAAAGATTAAGATGATTCAGGAGAAGATGAGGACTTCTCAGAGTCGTCAGAAAAGTTATCACGATAAGAGGAGGAAAGATCTTGAGTTTAGTGAAGGAGAACATGTTTTTATGCGAGTTACTCCGATGACTAGCATTGGTCGAGCCTTGAAGTCAAAGAAGTTGACTCCGCGTTTTATTGGTCCGTTTCAGATTACCAAGAGAGTTGGGAAAGTTGCGTATCAGATCGCTTTACCGCCGTCACTTGTGAATTTGCATGATGTTTTCCATGTATCTCAGTTGAGGAGGTACATTGCGGATCCGTCTCATGAGATTCAAGTAGATGATGTTCAGGTGCGGGATAATTTGACTGTTGAAGCAGTGCCTGCAAGAATTGAGGATCGGAAGTTGAAACAGTTGTGTGGTAAAGAGATAGCATTGGTAAGAGTGGCTTGGGGAGGACCAGCAGATGGGAATGTCACATGGGAACTGGAGAGTCAGATGAAGGACTCATATCCTGAACTTTTCGCCTAAGGTATGTTTTCGAGGACGAAAACTCTTTTTAGTAGGGGAGAGTTGTGACACCCCAATTAATTCGATTATTAAATAATTATAATTTTTAATTATTAATTCAATTAGGAATATAATTATTAATATTTTGGATTAATGGGATTAATTAAATTAAATTAAATGGAATTATTGGTGGTGTGAAGGGTAAAGTGAGGGTGTGAGGAGTAAAAGACTCTACTCACATTATTATTTTATTATGTCAGATTAATTAAGGGAATAAAGGAAGGAAAAGAGAAAAAAAGAACCACTTTTGGAGAAACTATCAGTACGTGCAATTGAGAAGAGGAAAAGGAAGGAGAAAAATCATTTCGTGTCGGAAGTCGAAGAACCCACAAGGTAAGGGGTGATTTCGATTAATTATTTTGTATTATCGGTTTTGAATTCGACCGTATGGATCATAGCATGTTAGGAAATCTCAGTTTAGAAATTCTAGGGTTCCGTAGAATTTTCTCCATTGTGTCGGATTGTAGGTCGGAAACCATTAATGTGTCAGATAATTAATAGGAATGATGAAATAATGTTGTCTGATGTTATAATGGCATAAAATGGATGTATTTTAGTGTTCCTCATGTTGCAATTCGTATGGGGATGTTTGGAATTGATTTGGAATGGGTAAATGCTGTCAAAATAGCCGATTTTGACTCTGCAGGTCGTGGGAACCGGTTCCCAGTGGGGAGGAACCGAGTTCCCAGTGTAAACTTTCAAAAACTGGCAAAAATATACGTAGGAACCGGTTCCCAGTGGGGTAGGAACCGGGTTCCCATACATTTTTCCAGGGGCGTGATTTTTGAACTTTGTGGGAACCGGTTCCTGCATATGGAGGAACGGGTTCCATGAAACTTTGAAAATTCTAAAACTTTGAAAATTCATAACTTTCAAACCGTAAGTCCGTTTTGAGCGCCGTTTTGGACGTTGTTTCTTAAATTTAATGCTCTATCTTATAAAATGAAAATATTTCCTAAAACTTGAAATTATTTTGAAAATGAGTCGAATTTCAAAATAAGTGATTATTTATTCGAAGTGCGTTTGGTGTATAAGAGGTAGTGTACCTGTGACATTGAGATATCTGAATGGTGTGAATGAAAGGCATGTTTATGCTGTTGATTGTGTGCATGATTTATTGAGAATATCATGTTTGAGATTTGGTTCAGTTATGATGATTTGGTGTATTTCATAGGCGATTTGATGTTGCATCTTGGTGATGTGCGTGCATATGCATTTTGGTGAAGTTAATTCCCATTGTGTGGAATTTGACTTGTATTGCCGTTAACCGATACCCGGGTGATGATGGGTGGTTAGGCTGGATTCGTGTCCGGGTGTTTATGGACGAATCGATGATTACTGTATCCGGTTGATGATGGATCGGTGTTGGGTGACTTAGTCACGTGTTGGTACCACATGCATGATATACATTGTATTTGCATGGAATTGTAACATGTTAGGATGTTTTCGATGTTGCAATTCTCGATTATTAATTATCGTGCATGAGGATTGTATGGTTGTAGCTGTGTTGAAATCGAAGATATGCTAAAATGGGTGAAATAATATGCTTGTGATATATGTTGATTGAGGAGCTTATAATGCATTGTAATTATGAAATCTCACCCTTACTTTAATGATTTGATTAAAGTTAGCGATTCGAGAGTTGGTGAGGATGGCTCTAGAGCTTCTCATTTAAGTCCGCGTGTCGTGTCATGCTCTGATAGGTTGTAACACTGGGGAACGTTTAGTTGAGAACTTGTTTAGTAAACAAATGTTATTTGGATTACTTTAGGAATAATTATGGTTTGATTTTATTCTGTTTGAGTTTTGGTATTTTCCGCTGTGTAAGACATGGTCTTAATTTGATCGAAATTATTTGGTAATGACCCTCAGTGTAGCATGACTACTGAGTTAATTGGGGTTTATTTATTTCATAATTGTGGCATCCCTTGATTTCCGTGTTGACTCTGATTGAATCTGGTTTTTATTTATTATATTAATTAAAATATTCGGGGTATTTTAGAAGGGGTGTTACACCAAACACCGGAGATATAAAGGAGTGAAACCCTCGTAAACCCCCTTTGAGCCTTGAAGTAGGAGTTTCTTTTCTATTCAGAAAAAAAAACCCTCATTTTTAACCTGGGGCAGGGTAGTGTTCAATTAACCTGATCGAGCATTTAAATCTCATCAGGAGAGTACATTCAAGGATCAACCACAATTGTTATCCTTCATTTATCAAGAGGTTAAAGAAAATGGCAAAACCCCAATGGGTATTCATTGTCCATCAAGGAATAAGGTAGTCACACCTTAACAAAGAGTCGAACGATTTAGTTTCACACGACTTGTTCAAAGAAAAAAAAAGGAAAAAAAAAGTAAAAGAAAAGAAAAAAAAAGAAACAATATGATATTGCAAATAAAAGAATAAGGTCGTGTGATCAAATACTAAATGAAAGAGGTGAATGACTGCCATGTCCAAAAGAAGACACCTCATTGATTCCTCAATTATTGTAAACTCCTTGTGAAAGGTGGGTGCTCGTATTGAGTTAATTGAACGTAGGAATGGAGAACATCACGGAGAATGGGTGGGCACCAAATATTTCGAGCCTTAAATCCTTTTTTCTAAAACCGTGAACCAGGCCACGTTACAACCCTTGAAAGTCCTAATTGAAGCATGGGTTAATTTGAAAGCTAAACTGTGACGAGAGTACGGTATCCTGACTCCTAGGAGGCTTGCTAAATTTTTGAGTTGGTATCACTCCATTTTTTCTTACTTTCTTTGAACAAAAATTCGATGTTTTGACATCTTTTCAATAAATGTTTTTATTTTCAAGACAAGCATATGATTTGCATTAGAATTATCATTCATAGAATAAAACATTATTTGCATATGGATAAGTGATTAAATATCAAGTGAGCTTGCATAATGAGCATCAAATGAAAAACTTGATTATCCCGAGAGAAAAACTGCTTCAGGGATGTGTTGAAGATTGAACCATTTTTTTTGAAAAGTGTTCCTAATCAGGGACATGTTTTCTATTGACTCCGTTGAGTATAAGAAGACCATTTTGAAGATTGATTTGAAACAGATTGTATGCTGGTTTCTGATTACCTGAAAGTTTCTATTGAGCTATTTCATATCACTTTCAGTTGTTCCCAAGGGGTTGATCACTTAAAATGTCTGCTTAAGCACAAAGCAGATGATGTTGAGAAGCACAACTGTGTGTTAGACTGTGTCCCAGATATAAGACAATTACCCTGATGAGGTTTGGTCTTTAAAATCTGTGAGTCTCTTTTGAGAAGAATTGGATTATCAAAACCCCGCAAAGCAGGGGCAGTATCCCACTGATGGTACTCTTTTGAGAAGGATTATCCCAATGTCTGATTTCCCAGAAGGGTAGAGAAACATGTTGATGCTTTGTGGAGTGAGTTATGATTAAATCGGGGCAGTTACGTCGAGATTCCGACAATCTCTCAAAGTGATAATCAATCTGGTGAAGTTATGTCGAGATTCAGAAATCTTTCAAGTGATGATTAATCTGAGGCATTTAATTCGGTATTATATCCCTCAAAGTTCAGTTAAATTGGGGTGTTCGTGCCAAGGTTTAATCTCTCTAAGAATCCATTGATCAATGGAGAATCTTTTCAGAATTCGAAGACGCAGGGGCAAGTTGTCTCTCTGTAATTCTCTCAGTGCTTGGAGACATTGTTATAACTTGCAGCTTGCAGGTATGCGATGGTTTATCGGTGTGAGGCCCCTTTTCCCCAATGAAGAGTACACCTCGATCCAGGTTCATCCCCTGTGAAGTTAATTCTCAAGAAGGATTAATTTCCAGAAAGTCCTGATGGACTGATCTTGTTACCAATGATTCGTGCTTCGACATATTGATATTTTCGTACTCCCCAATATAAGTCTCGATGTTGGTTGAGGCTTATCCCTAGTGAGGTCGATTCTCAAGCAGAATTCATCACCAGAAGAGTTGGATGGGTGAATTAGTTCCCCAGTGATACACATGTTGACATATTGACATTATTATAATCCCCAGTGCAAGTTATGGGTACCGATCTCAGGTAAATCCCTGGTGAGGTCGTTGATACCTATTCCAGGATAAATTCCCCAGTGAATGTCCATCGAATTCTCAAATCATCCTTGATAGAAAGTTCTCGCCTTTATTCTCAGTGAAGATGGTGTTTGAACTGATGACTTAGGGTTGATATCCCCAGTGAGTATGTTGTGACAGATGAATTGTTATCGTATTCTCCGATGAATAGTGCATGGTCACGTCAAAGTTCCCATTGTGAATTGCGCCCCGGTCAATTGATTCTATTCCCCGGTGTAAGTCGCACTCTTCCGTGTGAAGTTATTCTGAGCATCTTCGAGAGCTTTGTTCTCAGATCAGCCGTGTTGGGACAAGAATATTTGTTTCCCCAGTAGAGTTGGATATCTGAATTTATTTCCCCAGTGGAGCTTTCCATCCGAATCGGATTTCTCTTCCCCAATGAAGATTAATCATTTATTTGCCGGTATTTCTACACCGATGTGCATTCCTCAGTTGAAGTCTCCCCAGTGTGGTCTTGCTATTGAGATCTTTATTCTTAGGGACAAAAATTGTTATGTTCTCCCCGATGGGTCCGTGGATTAAAAGCTTCATATCCCCACGAGAGGATTGATTCCTCGATGAAGTCTAATGCTATTTGATTTATTCAAGATGCTAACGGTTACTCGCAGATGTTTGCGAATTTTTCCATGAAGTTGTGTTCCCTAGCGGAGTTTCTTTTGGAATTCCCCATGAAGTCTCCAAATTCCCCTGTGAAAGAAGGAGAATTATCCAGAGAAGTTTCCCGCATCCTCAGTGAAGAGTAACAGCCCTCTCCCCAGGAAAGTAACATTGGTTTGAAGTCCAATTCGATTCTCCCCAAGTGAAGAACGCTTCCCATATTGGAATTGCAATTTATTTTTGCAAGTGTTCTCCAAAATCCATTCCCCAGTGGTACCTCTCTCTTGGATGTTAATGGCTTCTCAGCAGCCGATCATCGATGTTACTACTTCTCATTTAATCATGCAAGCATGCATTCATTACATTGCATCTACCTTAAACGCGTAGCATTCCGTTGATTGGGAGTATTACGCCATAAAAGCTCAAACATGCATATTAAGTGTTTGCCAATTATGTATATCTAGAAGAAATAAAAAAATCTATGTGGTATACCCTCAAGATGTTTTCTCAACAGATTTCTTATTCCCTAATCGTCACTTCAAAATTGAGTGTCTCATGGGAACTCATTCTCCCTCCAGTGGAGTTTTCTGTGACTTTCTTTACCTCAGTCACGTTGGGTCGTGTTACCCTTTTCCCCAGTAAGTCGTAAACTTCCTTGCTTATGCAAGTCGTCGGTTATCTTACCCGTGTTTGCCTTACCTTTTCAAGTATTTGAGTATCCATACTTGGTGTGTGGTAATTCAGATATTTGCCACTCTTACAGAATTATGCCCCGCCTTTGGCCTGAGGGATATTATAGTTCTTTCGCTTTTGCAAGCACTTTTTTTTAAAAATCCCAACCTGGTGGCAATCATTGTTAGAGTCTGCTTCAGTCAGTCTCTTTACCCTATAAATGCATCTTTGTACAGATGCTTCTTTTCCTCTGTAAGTCGTAGACTTCTCTTACGTAGTAAGCCTTCGGTTATGTTACCCGTATTTGTATCGCCATTAGAGTGTGAGTGAGAGTCGGTATTCAACCTTTCTTGCTTTTCAAGTATTTGAGTATCCATACTTGGTGTGTGGTAATTCAAATAATTGCCACTCTTGAAGAATTATACCCCGCCTTTGGCCTGAGGGATATTATAGTTCTTGTGCGTTGCATGCACCTTTTTAAAGCCCGACATGGTGGCAATCTTTGTTAGAGTCCTTTTGATCGGTCTCCTTCCCTCGTAAGTTCATCTTTGTACAGATGTTTCTTATCCCCAATGAGTTCATCTTTGTACAGATGTTTCTCTTTCCCTTGTGAGTTCACCGTCTCCAGGTGTCTTCTCTTTGTTTAGATCTGCGAAGTTAACTAGCTCTTCGTGCCAAAGATCTATTTTTGAAGTTCGTCTTGGTATAGATGTTTACTTCCTTTTAGAGTTGTCTTGGTATAGATATACTCTTTCTGAGTTCGTCTTGGTATAGATGTTATCTCTTTTGAAATTCACTTTGGTATAAGTGTCTTCATTTTGATCTTCAAAGTTCGTTTTGGTATAAGCGTTTCTTCTGTTTGAAGGTCTATGGTTGGAGTCGTCTTGGTATAGATATACTCTTTTAGAGTTCGTCTTGGTATAGATGTTATCTCTTTTGAAATTCACTTTGGTATAAGTGTCTTCATTTTGATCTTCGAAGTTCGTTTTGGTATAAGCGTTTCTTCTGTTTAAAGGTCTATGGTTGGAGTCGTCTTGGTATAGATATACTCTTTTAGAGTTCGTCTTGGTATAGATGTTATCTCTTTTGAAATTCACTTTGGTATAAGTGTCTTCATTTTGATCTTCGAAGTTCGTTTTGGTATAAGCGTTTCTTCTGTTTGAAGATTTATGGTTGGAGTTGTCTTGGTATAGATATACTCTTTTGGAGTCCGTCTTGGTATAGATGTTCTCTTTCTTAGAGTTCGCTTTGGTTTAAGTGTCCTCTTTCTTGAAGATCGTCTTGGTATAGATGTTTTTCTTCCTTGTGAGTTCGTCTTGGTATAGATGTACTCTTTCTTGAGTTCGCTTTGGTATAAGTGTACTCCTTCATCATTGCTACATTAAATTCATCTTGGTACAGTTTGTTCTCTCTTTACCATCTACGGTGGCTCACTTCAATGCAAGTGTTCTCGTGAGCGGAATGCCCGAGTTCGCGTGTATAAGTTTTCCCCCTTTGTATCTCTCTGTATCATCTTTGATGGGTTATTTCAGTATAAATGTGCTCGTGAGCGGAATGCAGAGTTCGTTTTTATGAATTAGTCTCCTTTATTTCCATCCATTTGCTCTTTTGGGTGTCTCTCCATCATCCTTGATGGGTCATTTCAATACATTTGTTCTCGTGAGTGGAATGCCCGAGTTCGTTCGTATGAATTTGTCTCATTTATTTCTCACCCTCATTGAGTCGCTCTTTCATGGGTGTCCTCTCTTCATCACCTGGTAGTTCGCTTCAATACAATGTTCTCGGAATGCCCGAGTTCGTTAGTATAAGTGTGTCCTCCTTTTATCTCTCCGGTGTATATGTTCAAGAAAATCCAAAATATAATAATTCTCCTCGCATTTTTCTTCGATTCATTCAAGTATTCAATCATCTTCTAACTTGAGGTTGAATGCAATCACCCCAAAATTAATAGCCTCTTCATTTTGTTAATAAATAATTGGCTAACACTTGATCAATAGGTGCATTGCATACATATCATTCATGCATTAACCATGGGTTCTGATTTTCCAATTGTATGAATCATGCAATTACGAAGAGGTTTGGTTTCAAAGCCGAATATCGAATATCGTTTTCAGTCATCTCAATACGCATGGGTGTTCGATTATCGATTATCCGAGAATTGGAGTTTTGAGTTTGATCGCCTATCGGTGGATATTGATTCTTTCGAGCTACATTGTGTGGTGATCGAATATTTGAGCCAAATTGATTCTACGGTCTTAAGTGGTGAAGTGTCGTATCGGCTTATCGATCCATGTGATTCATCGAATCAAAACGAGCGGATAAAATGATATTTGAGTGCATGTATCAAAAGTCAACAAAGTCAAAGTTTGACCGGGCGGATTTCGGGTCAAAATTATTGTCAAGTCAACATTTGAGAAAATCATTTGTTGAGAAAATCGGAAGAATCGGGTGAAAATGAGGTTTCTTGCATTTTAAGTAATCTTGGACTTAGAAAAATTTTCTAAGTTTTAAGCACTTTGTTTTACGGAGCCATGTTGCGCATCCGTATCTTGCCGATCTGTGTCGAAATTTGTGAATTGATAGTCGTTGGAAAGCGCATTTCATGCTCGACTTTGTCCTTGTGAAGATTTTTCTAGAAATGCGGTTCGAGTTATAAAGCTCAAGTTTGAAGTTCATAACTTTTGAAGTTTTACACTTAGTAAAATTTTGAGTGTTTTTAACATGCTCAAGCGCTCGACTTCGGAGACATTTTACGTGTTTGAGGCGTCGATTCGAGTTGATTTCAAAATCAAAGTTGTTCACTGAGTGGCAATCTACAACTTTGCTGAAGAAATCGAATCCATTCGGGAAATGGATCAAAAATTAAGGAGCTCGGAAATTACGGTTTATCATTTCTCAAAATTCAACACTTAGAAATATTTTGAAGTGTTTGTTTCTATGCTCAAGCTGACAGTTTCAGGGTCGATTTTATCATAGTTCGTGGCTCCGAATTAAAAAGCGTTCAACTGCAAAGTTGTTCATCTCACGGCGGTTCAAAACTTTGTTGAAGGAGTCGAATTCATTCGGGACTCAGATCGGAAGTTATAAAGCTCGGAAAATAAGAACTCATTATGTTTGTAAGATTCAAAGCAGTTTTGTGCACATGTTCGGGCTGTTTTCGTCATTGATTCGATCGCCATGCGAAGAAACTCTGAACACGAAAGTTGGAGTTTGCCGTGCCATTTACGAGTTCCGTTTAGAAACTTTTTCATTTCGGACGTCGGAGCTGGAAGATACGGGCGCCGTGGTTGTAGTTGAAATTGCTAAAACGCAAGAGCAGCATACATTTCCAAGCTATGGGCGCATTTCATCGAGCAGTTTTATGCACGTGTTTGGGGCTGTTTTCGTCGATTCGATCACCGCGCGGAAAAACTACGACACGAAAGTTGGGTTACCGCATACTCTACATGTTCGTTTAGAAACTTTTCGTTTCGGACGTCGGGCGAAAATCGGAGCCGTAATTGATGATTCGAAGTTGGTAAGTGCTACATGTCATGTATAAAACTTGCCCGCCGGGGGCATTTCATCGAGCGATCACGGTGAAAACTTCAAACACTTTTTATTCGATGATTAAGGCTTCATTCGGATTTTGTCGAACTACAAAGTTGTTCTATCAGCGTGTTCTTTCGGACGTGTCGAGCTTGCGTCATTTGATCAGTATCAAAGAGTTACGGGGCTGTAAAGTAGCGCGTTTGTTTTAAAAATGGTTGGCCACATTGAGGAAATTCCACGGCAGCGAAATCGTGGTAATGCCGCAACCGAGGCTATTTTCGGGCATCTCGTGTCTCGATTTGAAAAGTTTTGAACACGAAAATTATTCACGGAAGTTTGTTCTCCGACTTTGATTTTTGGATTTTTCTCAGAAGATTTTTATATCTCGACTTATCAAGTGCACGAAGTGAGGTGTATGATTTTTCGAAATTCGATCCGGTATTTGTAATAATTAAAGCCAGCGACTATTATTACATTTTTGTGACCAAAACAGTATCATCACACTCCATTCACTGACCATTTTCATTTTCTTTTTCACAAGCTTTATTCTAATAGCCTTCATCTTCTTCTGCTAACCGATTCCCTCACCACGGTTTCTTCTTTTCCTCCCACAGAACTCACTCTCACGCACTCCTCTACACCATTCTCTTCTCCTTTTTCAACCACCTGCACTATAACTTCTCTTCACTCTTCCATCCCTCCATCTCATCCTTTTCTCTCTCTCAATAGCAGGATTCTGTTTTCTTTTCGCTCTCTCGGACCACCTCTAATCTCTCCATCATCCACCATCGCCTCCAACAAACTCCTTCTTTTCTCTCCCACTCTTCTCTTCTATTCGTGGCTCACTGACCCTCACTTTTCTTTCTCCTCTCCCTCTAACAACTTCACTACCATCCTCACTGCCGCCATCTTCTTTTTTCTTTCACCTTGATAAGAAACCATGGCTGAACTCATCTTCTCCGGCCACGATAACAATCCTATCATCCATCATTCTTTTCTTCCTCACGATAACAGAAAGATCCTCACTGTTTCCGCACCATTGCCATAACCTCACTCTTCTCTTTCTCTTCCCTCCACCTTCATCACCATCTTCATCTTTTTTTTGATCTCTCTATAACCACTACAATACACAAAAATCAGAGGTCACGCTATAAAAGAGGTTCCTAAAGCTCAACAAGAACAGAGATTTTTCAGATATTTTCATCATCCGTAAGAGTATCAGGTAGGTACAACAGGGTTTTCTCTGAACTTCAAGCGAATTGGAAGCGGACGGACGTATCCTCTCATCCATCAGAACCGAACGTTCTGTATATTTCGCATCTTGGATTTCTATGAATGCTTCGCGTATGGCGTTGGAGTGTGTTTCAGGAATTTCTGGGGTCAGATTCAGGTTCGGGACGAGGTTTCGAGTAGGGAGGTGTCCTGATTGTTGCTCATGGCGGCGAATCGGAAATTTCGGCGGTGGCGTCACGTCGGAGAAGACCGCCGTCAAGTTACAGTTCCGGTGAGTCACTTCTTCTTGTCCTACTATAAGCCCTCGACGTGGCTTGTCCACGTTGGTTCATGTAAGTTGCCTCATGCACCAATCCTATCCCGCCACGTGTAATTTCATTTTTATTTCAAAAAAATAAAATCTGATTCATTTAAAATAAACTGACCAATTGATACAAGTTAGTATTACATGACATAAAATGTGACATTGTTATAAATAAATAAATCTGAATAAATAAAAGAGATTTTTTTTTGTTTGGACGAAAATGGACTTAGTGCGTTGTAATTACAGGCCTAGCGATTTGGTACCATACCCCCATGTTAAGACTAAGTTTGACAATTAACTGAATTTTAGTTCATTTAGGAATTCTGTTCCACACCCCCCTGTTTTCATGTTTTACAATACTAACACCTAATCAATTTTGATTTCGATTTCGATTATTTTGACATGTAAAAAATCCATAAAAATATATTCTGACATTTTAGGATTTTTGAATTTTTTCTATTTTTTTTTTAATATTTTTTTAATTAAATTCCTTTTATTTCTTTTATTCATTTTTAATAACATATTTAAAAGTATGTTTCTCTCATGTTACTTGAATTGACTTAGGAGTATAATGACATATGTTTCTTAGAAGCTTTGGGATGTTTTTATACCATCTAATTGTGGTTAAATGTACACTTTACTTAGGATTGTAAATAAGGTTTCGAATATACTTTTAATGGTTCGATTTCGTAGGAATTAGTTCGATAATTGTGTAGATCTAGTTTCCTTTCACATGAGTAATTCATAGCCTTTCCTTCATTTTTTAGAGACATTTAGGATAGCTTTACAGCAACTTAGTTGCTGCCCTCACTAGGAATTTATTTTCAATACTCCGATTTCATTGTAAATAATCATTTTTTGCGTTTTATGCTTTATTTAAAAGCCGCATTGCTATTTCGACACTATTTTTTGTATCGAGTCGCGGGCGTATACTATTGATTTGGACGTATAAAATCCGTGTTTTGATGTTACACACATGTGTGTGTATCCTTTATCTGTCTGTTTGGTTTTCACCATCTTTTGCAGGTTATCTGATTTGATTTGGATGTGTAATATCCACATTTGTTGCTCGCACACATGTGTGTGCCCTCTTTGTCTGTTTTATCTGGATAGTTTCTTGCAGGTTTCTTGGATATACGTTGAGTGTGTATAGACACATTCTTGAGCGTCTTGTTGATGCACATCTTTTATCTGTATTATCGGATTATGATCTTGTATGCGGTGTATTTGCTTCGGATGTGTATGACACATTCGATTATGCTTTGCCTCCGCATACTTCTCACGGTTTCTTTATTGCGTGCAGTGATACTTGAAGTTTTTGAGTATTTCTAGCTTGCGTGCTCTTGGATTTAATATCCGTTTGGTATTTATTTTGCCTTATTTACGCATTTCTTTCTTGCTTTTCTAGAGCATGAGAAGTAGGATTTTCTTGTTTTCCTTGCCATGAGAAGTAGGAATAGAGATGTATGAAGGGCTTTAAGTGGTTGGGCATGTTGGGAACCCTCTGGTTTATTTAAAGACCCGTTTAGGGAAATTCTAGTTGCTAATGGTGTTTGGTTTGTTTTAAATCCTCCATCTGCATAGGGAGGTAACTTTCAGTAAGTGTTTACATTTGTGCTTGCCTAGGTCAGAGTGGTTAGGACACCCGATGTGGTACCACTAAGCAAAGTCCCGCTTTTTATATTTCCTGTCATCGAGTCATTGATATATGGGCAAGCCGGAAGAAAGGGTCCGCAATCAACCCTCCGCACAGTTCTAGTCCGTGTTAGCTCAGCACACGCGAATCGTGTTGCTTCTTTTATCGAGTCAATAAAAAGTGGCAAGAGTTCCCTATTCTGACTCTCCACTCATTCATGGGGTTCGCATTTATTGTTGAACTCGCATCATTTGCTCTGTAGGTTATGCCTACGATTGTTTGACATTTGTTTTTGCATTGCATTATTTGTGTGCTTCTGCCAAAGCACTTGTTTGCTTCATCCCTTTTGTCATCTTCGACTCTACTTTAGTTAGTGATTCGAGGTAGACATAGACTTAGGTATTACACCTTTTCCATCCTTTTTTGTCATCTTCGACTCCACTTTAGCCGGCGATTCGAGATAGACATAGATTTAGGTTGTAAACCTTTGCCATGTTCCCTTAGGATTCTCTCGACTCTATCTTAGGTAGTGATTCGAGTTAGACCTTAGGTTGTAATCCATGTATGATGACATTAGGGATAGCATTAGATAGTTTCCCTTGTTTGTTTTCCAGTTTCTTTTGCATCCACGCATGTAATAAAACTAAAAATTGTTTTCTTTTTCCTTTTGCAAATTAAAACACTTAATAATGGTTCAAACTCCTTTTTCAAGGTAAAAACAACCAACCAATGCAAATCTTTTTTGCCTACGGGTTTCCTTTTCGTTTTTAAATTATTTTGTATAATTAAAAAACACACAACCCATCAGAACATGTGAGCCGAACTACGGCGCTCTGACTTTCCCATTGCACGCGGGAATACGTAGGCATCTTGTCACGGGGCTCGATCGAGCAAACTTTGTAAATACTCCCTTCTTTTCCCCGTGTTTTCTTTATTTTCCTTTCTTTCACATGCATTCTCTTTTAGCGTACAATTATAGCAATTAAGTAGTAAATAGATATAAACACACCCATTAGATAGAAAATAGAAGTGGATACCGTAGAGTACTACGGGCGTGTGGGGTGCTAATACCTTCCCTTCGCGTAATAGATTCTCTTACCCTATCTCTCAGTCGCAAGACCATGCCTTATCCCTTTCAGGTTTTCGCGATGCGTTCACCTTTCTCCTTTTGTGATATAAAAAACGTTCGATGGCGACTTCATTGATATAGTTATCGGATGATGTTCAGCCGGTTGTTTCACCATACCCAGTGGTTTAGTGGTGGTGAGGCTAGATTCGTTTCCCAGTGGTGTATGGGTGAACCGTTGATTAACATTGTGTCCGAGATGTAAACGAAACAGGGTGTGAATTTAGTTCACATTTGGTACCACATGCATAGAGTCTTACATTGCATATGGATTATAACATGATAGGATGGTTTCCAGTGTTATAATCTTATTGTTGTCATTATGTGCATCTTGAAATGTATGAATTGTATTTGTATACTGAATCTGATTATGCTAATGAGGGTGAAATAATGTATTGAACTGTTTTATTGTTTTTAGAAACGTATAATGCATTTTAATTGTTGATGAAATCTCACCCTTACTTTGATGATTTTAGATTGAAGTGTTAGCCGCTTAGGAGCTGGTGAGGATGGCTTTGAGCTGTGCTATTAGTTTATCCGCGTGTCAATGTCATGCTCTGGTAGTTGTAACACCGGGGAACGATTGTTTAGAGTTATAGCATTAAACTCTATTTTCTTTTGGTTTGTGTTGGAATAATGATAAATTGAATTTATTCCGGTTTTTGTTGGTATTTTCCGCTGTGTAGAACATGTTATTGGTTTGAATTATTTTAATAAAGTTCTTCAGTGAAGCATGACTACTATTTTATGAGATTTTTATATTTTAAATTGAATTGTAATGCCCTTCGTTGCATGTTATCTCTGATTTAATTATAATATTCGCGGGGTATTTTAGAAGGGGTATTACAATAGTGGTATCAGAGCATAGTTGGTCGTTGTGACCAGTGTCTTAGTGTCATCATCCCTTTTGTATGCGACTAGTGCAAGGTAACACTGTCGATACTTGTGTTCTAATGAGGTTGTTTTGTAATGTTACATAACAATGGCCAGAAGAGGTAACGGAAGAGACGATGCTGCTATAGCTGAGACTTTGGGAATGCTAGCTGGTGTGCTTGGAGGGAATCAACTGGGAGCTGGTATCGGTGCGGATAGACAATTGGGGAATTTTTAGAGGAACAATCCTCCATTGTTC
Organism: Vicia sativa; assembly: GCA_021764765.1. Classification (NCBI taxonomy): domain Eukaryota; kingdom Viridiplantae; phylum Streptophyta; class Magnoliopsida; order Fabales; family Fabaceae; genus Vicia; species Vicia sativa. The sequence goes on along the minus strand of CM038792.1, from coordinate 135,969,652 downwards.
AAAGGCACGCATGATCCCAAAGGTGCTCAGAGATGGTTGAAAGAGATTGAGAGAATCTTCAGAGTAATTGATTGCGCATAAGAGCTGAAGGTGGGGTATGCTTCTCATATGCTGGCAGAGGAAGCTGATGACTGGTGGGTTGCTACCAGGATATAGATGGAGCAAGATGGTGTTGCACTCACTTGGGCTGTGTTCAGGAGAGCTTTTCTGAGGAGGTATTTTTCTGAAGATATTCGGGGAAAGAAAGAGATTGAGTTTTTGGAGCTCAAGCAGGGAAATAAGACTGTGAGTGAGTATGTTTCCAAATTCACTGAATTCGCAAAGTACTATGCTCACTACAACAACGATGCAGATGGAGAGTTTTCCAAATGTATCAAGTTTGAGAATGGTCTTTGTGATGAGATTAAGCAGGGTATTAGGTATCAGCGTATCCGCAGGTTTTCTGATTTGGTGGATTGTAGTAGGATTCTGGAAGATGATCTTGCTAATACTCGAACGAATTCTCGAGGGTATGTTGATCAGAAAGGGAAGCAACAAATGGATCGTGGGAAACCCTGTGATAGAAATAATCAGAGATCCGGTGGTTGGAAGAAGCCTAGTGAGGGAGATTTTAATGCTCCTATAAAGTGCTATAGGTGTGGTCAAATGGGACATCGAGCTCATGAATTCAAGAATGATACGAGGAAGTGCTACAACTGTGGGAAACCTAGTCATGTAGCTACTGATTGCAGAGCAAGGAAGGTAACGTGTTACAAGTTTGGCAAAGAGGGGCATACTCGTCCGTAGTGTACTAAACCCAAGAAGGAACAGTCTGGTGGTAAAGTGTTCGCTTTGTCTGGGTTAGAGACTAAGCCAGATTATCGGTTAATTACAGGTACATGTTTTATTAATGGCATACCTTTGATTGCGATTATTGATACTAGAGCGGCTCATTCTTTTATTGCTTTGGATTGTGCTAAAAGATTGAATTTGGATGTATCTAATATGGATGGAAGTATGGTTATTGACACTCATGCGTCGGGTTCAGTGACTACTTTATTTGTTTGTAGGAATTATCCTATTGTGATTTTTGGTAGAGGTTTCGGTATGGATTTAGTGTGCCTACCGTTACAACAACTTGATATCATCCTTGGAATGAACTGGTTGGAATTCAACCAGGTTCATATCAACTGTTTTGCGAAGACGGTTATTTTTCCTGAAGAAGCTAGTGTCAAAGATGTGACTATGTCGGTTAAGCGGATGAATTTAGCTATTAATGATGGTGTTGTGGTGTTTATGTTGTAATCTTCGACGAAAGCGAAAGGAAAATCTAAGAGTAGTGAATTGCTAGTGGTGAATGAATTTCCCGAAGTATTTCTGAAAGATGTTAGTGAATTGCCACCTGAGAAAGAAGTGGAATTTTCTATAGACTTGATTCTTGGAAGTAGTCCGGTGTCGATGGCGCCTTACCGCATGTCGACATCTGAATTATCAGAATTGAAGAAGCAGTTAGAAGATTTACTTGAGAAGAAGTTTATTCGGCCGAGTGTTTCGCTGTGGGGTGCTCCTGTGTTGTTGGTTAACAATATAGAAGGTTTGATGAGACTGTGTATTGATTACAGGCAGTTGAACAAAGTTACAATCAAGAATCGGTATCCATTGTCGAGGATTGATGATTTGATGGATCAACTGGTTGGAGCTTGTGTATTTAGTGAGATTGATTTGAGGTCTGGATATCATCAGATTCGTGTGAAGACGGAAGATATTCAAAAGACTGCATTTAGAATGAGGTTTGGATATTATGAGTATTCTGTTATGCCGTTTGGAGTTACTAATGCACATGGTGTTTTCATGGAGTATATGAACAGGATATTTCATCCATATCTTGATAAGTTTGTGGTAGTTTTTATTGATGACATACTGATATATTCGAAGAATGACGAAGAGCATGCAGAACATCTTAGAGTTGTGTTGGAGTTGTTGAAAGAAAAGAAGCTTTATGCGAAGTTATCCAAGTGTGAGTTCTGGTTGAGTGAAGTAAGCTTTCTTGGTCATGTGATTTCCAAGAATGGTATTGTTGTTGATCCTATGAAGGTAGAAGCGGTATCTTAGTGGGAAGCACCGAAGAATGCTTCTGAAATCCTTAGTTTTCTTGGTCTTGCAGGTTACTACAGAAAGTTCATTGAAGGATTTTCGAAGTTGGCTTTGTCGTTGACTAAGTTGACAAGAAAGGGTCAAATGTTTGTTTGGGATTCTGAATGTGAGAAAGGTTTCCAAGAGCTGAAGAGGACGTTGACTAGTGCTCCGATTTTGATTTTTCCGAATCCGACGGAATCTTTTGTTGTGTACTGTGATGCTTTGTTGATGGGTTTAGGTAGTGTTTTGATGCAGGATAAGCAGGTAGTGGCTTATGCTTTAAGACAGTTGAAGGTTCATGAAAGGAATTATCCGACTCATGATTTAGAACTGACAGCTGTGGTATTTGTTTTGAAATTGTGGAGGCATTATTTGTATGGATCTCGATTTGAGGTATTCAACAACCATAAGAGTCTGAAGTATCTCTTCGATCAGAAAGAGATAAACATGAGGCAGAGAAGGTGGTTAGAATTCCTAAAAGATTATGATTTTGGTTTGAATTACCATCCTATTAAGGAAAATGTGGTTGCAGATGCGTTGAGTAGGAAGTCGTTGCATATGTCTATGTTGATGGTACGTGAATTGGATTTAGTTGAACAATTATGAGATTTAAGTTTAGTATGTGAGACTACTTCTGATGGTGTTAAGTTGGGTATGTTGAAGCTGACTAGTGGTATTCTGGAGGAGATTTGAACTGGACAGAAATCTGATGTTGGTTTAGTTGATAAATTGATGTTGATCAACCAAGGTCAAGGAGGTGAATTCTGAATTGACGAGAATGGCGTTATGAGATTTGGTGATAGAGTCTGTGTTTCGGATATTGCAGAGATTAGGAAGAGTATTTTGGAAGAAGGACATCGTAGTGGATTGAGTATTCATCCTGGTGCTACTAAGATGTATCATTATTTGAAAAAGTTATTTTGGTGACCTGGAATGAAAAAGGAAATTGCTGAGTTTGTGTATGCTTGTCTGATTTTCCAGAAGTCGAAGATTGAACATCAGAAACCGTCGGGATTGATGGAACCGTTGTTTGTTCCGGATTGGAAATGGGATGGCATTTCTATGGATTTTTTGTCTGGACTACCGAGGACAGCGAATAATTGTGATTCTATTTGGGTTATTATCGATCGGTTGACGAAGTCTGCTCATTTTATTCCGATAAGAATGGATTATCTTATGGAGAGGTCGGCAGAGTTGTATGTTGAGAATATCGTGAGTTTGCACGGTATTCCTTATAGTATTGTGTCAGATAGAGATCTGAGGTTTACGTCAAAGTTCTGGACAGGGTTGCAAGAAGCTTTGGGCACTAAGTTGAGGTTGAGTTATGCCTATCATCCGTAGGTAGATGGTCAGACGGAGAGAACGATTCAGTCGTTAGAGGATTTGTTGCGAGATTGTGTGTTGGAGAAAGGTGGAGCTTGGGATAGTTACTTACCATTGATTGAGTTTACCTACAACAATAGCTTTCATTCGAGTATTGGTATGGTTCCGTTTGAGGCATTGTATGGTAGGAGGTGTCGGACACCGTTGTGTTGGTACGAATCTGGAGAAAGTGTTGTGATTGGACCGGGGATTGTCCAACAGACTTCAGAAAAGATCGAGATGATTCAAGAGAAGATGAGAGCTTCTCAGAGTCTTCAGAAAAGTTATCATGATAAGAGGAGGAAGGATCTCGAGTTTAGTGAAGGAGATCATGTGTTTATGCGAGTTACTCCGATGACTGGTATTGGTCGAGCTTTGAAGTCAAAGAAGTTAATTTCGCGCTTTATTGGTCCGTTTCAGATTACGAAAAAGGTTGGAAAAGTTTCTTATCATATTTCCTTATTGTTGTCGCTTGCGAGTTTGCATGATGTCATCCATGTATCTCAGTTGAGGAAGTACATTGCTGATCCGTCTCATGAGATTCAGGTAGACGATATACAGGTGCGAGATAATCTGACTGTTGAAACGTTGCTTGCGAGGATTGAGGATCGGAAGTTGAAGCAGTTGCGAGGTAAGGAGATAGCTCTGGTGAAAGTAGCTTGGGAAGGACCAAAAGGTGGGAATATTACTTGGGAGATGGAGAGCCACATGAAAGACTTATATCCTGAACTTTTCGTCTAAGTGTAATACGGTGAACTGACTTTTAGTGTTTTGTATCGCAAATGTGCGGATAGCAAGAGTCGCCACCGACTTTTATTTTTATCCAATTTAAGGGAAGGTAAAAGTACAGAAAAAGACCTTCTTCAGATTCTGAGTAAGGGAGAAGGTTATGAAAAGGGAAGGTATTAGCACCCCTTTTCATCCGTAGTTATCTAAGGGCTCTTAGTTGCTTTATAGATCACCTTTGGAAAAAAAACTTGTGCTTTCTGTGTGTTTGGAAAAAAAAACGTTTTGAAAAAGGAATTTCACTTTGACTTTGTAATGATTCATGTAGGAATGTATACAAAGTGTTCGGAAATGTTTCATTTTGAAAAGAGTTTGATCTTTGAAAAAAGTGTGAGGTGTGAAAAGTATTTTGATAGAGCAAGCAACTAAAAGTCTTATTTACCTACTCGAAATTGGTCGTTTTATTGTTTTACTTTCCTTTAGAATAGCGCTAGCCATACCATTAGTTAGTAGGTAGCTCCATTCGTTGGATGTAAGAGGACATTCGAAGGGACATCGGATGGTCATAGAAGGCAACTTGTAGGAAGTATCCTAGCACATTCGAGGGACTATCATCATTTTCGTAGGCGACAATCGAGGGTCAAGATCATGTATTCGGAGGCGACATCGTGGGTCTATGATCTTTGTATCGAAGGGACTATGATGATTTATTCGGAAGGCAACAGTGCTAGAATACCTCTACGCTCGAGGGACATGACCATTTTGAATTCGTAAAGGCAACGAGAGAGAATTACCCTAAGGGGTGCATGTGTGAAAGAGTGTGTTGATTTCAGATATGTTTATCTTGAAAATTAGTGAGCTATGTTCAATTTTATCTTGCCATACACGCCTAATTACTAGCAGTTTATAGGGTGCGGAAATTAAAATGCGGAATGTAAAGATGCGGAAAGATAAATGTCCTACGCTACATGGCTTCGGGGCAGATACATAATCAGAAAATGCGGAAAATAAAATCCTAAATTAAAGCTATTACATCCCATGAACAATTACATTATTGAAAAAATAAACTGATAAAGGGAAACGTCTGAATCGGAATAACCTGCAAAGGAATGTGAAATCGGAAAATACGAGATGAATCGGACAAAAGGAAAATGTTAGCAAAAATGCAAATTTTTATATGAGAAAATTATTACATGCTGGAAATAATATAAATATGCTAAAATAATTTTTTGGGATTTTTTGGATGTAATTTAATAATTAAAATGCAATTAAAAGTGAATTAAATGCAAAATTATAAATAAAAATAAATATGCATGCAAAATTGTATTTTTTAATTTTATAAATTAAATAAACATTTTATGAAAATAGTGCAAAAAGAGAAAATTATTTTGATGATTTTTTAATGCAGAAATAAAAATATGAAAAGAAATTAAAATGATGCAAAATATTAAAATAAAGAAAATATGAAAAATAATGAGTTTGTGAAAAAGAAAAACCAAGCTGGTCCTGATGAGGATCGAACTCGTGACCCTCTGAAGCATCTGGGAACAGTCCATGCCTTAACCGCTACGCCATGTGTACAAGTGTGTTTGAAATCCGGATCGAGTAAAACAAAGACAAGTGTCATCTCCTGGTTTCCTCAACCGCGCGCGAAGCTTCATCGTCCCCGATTTGAATATTTGAAGCTAGCGTCGGCCATCGTTCGTCACTAAGGTTCCTGGCAAAATAAAAAACGCAGCATACATAATATAAATGAATTCCAAAGGCATGGTTCGATTCCTGGAAGCATTCCGAACGCATTGGTATAGGTCTTATAGTCCAATTTATCCTATTAAGAGAAACCCTAATTCATCCACAGAAACCCTAATCATGGCATAACACGATTCAGGCCATGGAAATCCAATTGACTTGCCCAGAAAGCTTGCAAACAACTCACTAAACACAAAAACAACAACAAATCATGTTAATAATGCATGAATGAAGGAATTCGAATTTTGAAAATTCAAGAACAAACCGATTTCAGTTTTCACGATTCTGGATGGTTTTGAATGATGTAAGAGTCTGGATCGACTCTAAAGACCTCAAGGAATGCAATGGACACCTCAAAATCGGTTGAGAATGGTTGGAAATAGGATTACACCTTGCTTGCTTGCCACGGTTTTTTCAGTTTGAGAATAGGGTTTCTAGAGCAATTTTTCTGTCTTTTTTCGATTGGTATGCCTCAAGTATTTATATTGGAAGGATTTGGCATTGTTTTTGGTAAGAATCAATCACCATTCAAAGCAAATCAATTTTGATTTTTGCAAAAAATCAAATTTTCAAAACTTGATTAAATTCCAATCCAATCTTGCCAATTTGATCAAATTTCGAAATTGCTGGCTTTTAATGAGTTGATTGGATCACAAGGAAGCAATAAAATCAATCTTTGCAATTAATTTTAATTTTATACTTTATTTTTCAAATTAATTTGTATTTAAATGAATAAATTCCAAATTAAATAGAAAAATAAATCAAAAATTCGTGGCATTGGGCTTGGATATTCCTAATTGTATGAGGAATAAGTTTGGATGAAGAAAAAGCAAGCCCATTTGCAAAAAATTTGATTTTTAGAAGTATCTCTCTTTGTGCATTCTTCCAAAATTCCCCAACTTGTGAATGGTGTAACTTGCTCAATTTTCCACATTTTTGAGCGTTCTTGGACTTTTTAGAAAGCTCTAAGAGTCCTCTAAACAATGTCTTTGGTCTCATCTCAATTGGAGTTACCATGCTCAATATATCTTCAAAACAAAAAAGTTGACTTTTTGTTGACTTTGAAAAGGACCTGTAATGTTTTGAGCCATACCTCTCAAATGAAGCATTTTTTGGACATTCTTGTGAGACATGAAGTTGTAGAGAATTGAATTTCCTTCAAAACAAGAGGTGGTAGAAAAATTTCTGAGAAAGTATGAGAAAGTTATGATCAGTCATAGTTCAGTTGACTTTTCACCTAGAAACCCTAATTTAGAAAGTTTGACTTTTGAGCAAATCTTGAGTTTTCTTGATGAATCATGATCAACCCTTGATCAAATGATGAATGTAACTTCAAAATGAGGATGTTGACCAAAAATCAGAAGTTTTGACTGTATGTTGACCACAGTTGACTTTTTGGCCAATACAACTGATTTTCAATCATCTGAGCAATTGTCTGAGGAAACTTGACTTGTGAGGCTTGAAACTTGACATGGAGAATCTTTGAAGCATATGAGGAAGCATGAAAACCATTGGAGATGTTTGGAAGTCCATCTGGATCTGAGAAATGCCAAACCCTAGTTTGGGTTGATTGTCTAGGAGAGAGTTTGTCTGATCAACTCTTGAGGAATCCTTGGGTATGGATGTATGGAATATCTTGAGAAACATGAGGGAAAATTTTGGGGTATGACAGCTGCCCCTGTTCAATCTTCTTGTACTGGGTGGGTTAGATTGGCATGCTTTGCCTTTCGTGACCTGGAGGTAGAAGATGATTGAACACTCGAGTACACTTGAAAATTTGCACTCGCCGTCGGTTGATGATGCGGGAATGGGCTTATAGATGCCATTTGGAGAAGTTAGAGACTTCGCCGGGGAATGAGTCGTACGCTAGACTCGAGACTGTTGTATAAAATAGGAGAATTGTCGGTGATGGGCTTAGGATGCCATCCGGAAAGGTCGCCGCTGGGGAGTGAGCCGTACGCTAGGCTCTGTAGATGCTTCCGAAAGATCAAGGAGATGGGCTTAAGATGCCATCCGGAGGGAGTCGTACGCTAGACTTCGTGCTCACTTTGAATGAAGTTATTGGTTTGTATTGATTTTTAATCAAATATGCAGCATTCTGAAAGTGGAGAAATGTTTGATAAGTAGTCGGAGATGGGCTTAAGATGCCATCCAAGGCAACTGAGTCGTACGCCAGACTCTGTAGTTGCTGTTGATAATAAGAGAGGGTCAGAATAGTTCTTCGTGTTGACTACTCTGAGGGGGATAATAGTCTGCGGAATGTGGATGTTTCCCTGTTGTGCATCGGGTGTTGATCCACTGCCTGTTATCGGAGGATAACTGGTGATCGTTCGGATAAGGTTTCCCGTCTGGCTTCGGGTATTAATCCTGGATCTGTCGTCGGAGGACAACGTGGTTGGTCGTTCAGATAGTTTTCCCGTCTGGCTTCGGGTATTAATCCTGGACCTGTTCGCGTCAGAAATGACTTTCACCTGCTTTGGGAAAAAACAAGAGAAACTTTGATAGAATATTGTTAGTCTTATGCAAAGTATGATGCATGATGATGCGTATGAATGATATATGCACAAATTATGACTTTTATGAGTAATGAATGCATGACAAATGTTGTGGTATTTCAAAACATATCCATCTTGAGGAAGATGCGGATGTTCTGCTTGATAATGAAGTGGGCGGAAACCCTGCTTGGGGAAGAAGAAGGATGATAACTTTGACTCCTCCGATGCACTATCTGACCAAATCTTGAGCCTCGGCACTGCTGTAGATGGTAGAGATCGAGGAATGTGCCGCCAAAGATCTTGTTCATAGACCCTGCTGGGGAGAATTTAGGAGGCACTTTACTGGGGATCTAGAGTGTAGACCTCGCTTGAGAGCGTTTGATAGCTACTGGGAGACCGGGTTAGAAGGATCTAGGGCCCGTTGTAATCTCTGGCTGGGGTATAAGAGGTGTAGGTTTCCTCTGGTGCACTATCTGACCAAGTTCCAAGTCTGGATACTTCTGCCGGGGAAAACAGGGGGATTGCTGAGAGATATTCGCGGGAGATAGACACCTTGGCTGGGGATGAAGTGTCACTGCTTGGAGACTGATGTAACATGATTCTAGTTGAATGGACTTATCGCTTGCGACGCTTGCGGGCTGTCACATACTCCGCTGGGAGGAGGTTTGTGGTCTGCGGGGGATCAAGCTCTGTGGGGACCTTCGCCGTCATCTCAATTCCCGGAACCTGCAGTAAGTATTTTTGTATGTTCACTTTTCGTATGTTTGCGAACAAGTTCTTATTGTCAGATGTGTATAATCATTCAAAGCAAACGTTGGACTTTATGCAAATAACAATAGATAAGAATTGTAAAGAGAAAGAATTCATATTTATTTGAAGAGGTGGCGTATGGGCAAGTAGTCTATATAAGAGAAAGGTAAAAGTTGTCTTGAAACAATCTCGTTAAGTTCCAACCATGCTAGTACTCATATATTTCAACTATCTCATCTCCTTGCTGTCAGTAGAAAGTGATTGAATTGATCTTCACCATTTGAATCTTGAATGCTGATAGTAGTCTGGGAGCAGGTGATCTGGAAGAGACATAGTAAATGCGCTTGAATCTAACTTTTGCCTAGACCGCCACTGGGTTTTCGGTCTGGGGATACCCTTTTTGCCCAAGCCGCCTTTTCGGGTTTCGACTTGCGGGTGTACATGTTTTATATATCCTTAACTTTTGCCCGAACCCTTTTGGTTCGCGGGATGCCCTATTTTTGCCTAGGTTAAATCGACCTAGCGGGTCTCTTTATCGTAGTATTTTTGACTATATCTGCGTTCACGAGGTGTGGGAAGTCATCACCATCCATGGTGCTAAGTATCATAGCTCCGCGGAAAATCATCTTGACTACAAATGGTCCCTCATGGGTGGGAGTCCATTTACCCACAGGATCACCTTGTGGAAGGATGATGCGCTTGACTACTAGGTCACCGACTTGGTAAACTCGGTGCTTGACCTTCTTGTTAAATGCTCACGATCATTAAGCCGATAAATCATCCATGGCGGATGGGCGCTAGTCGTTTCTCATCAATCAAGTTAATCGGTCAAGGCGATGCGGACCCATCGTCTTCGCCTAACTCTGCGTCTGGAGGACTACGGTTGAGGTATTTGTACCTCGATGGGTAGGGCGGCTTCATCCGTACACAAGAGAAGGGAGTTGCCCCTATGATGTCCGTCTTGTGGTGCGATAACCATGAAGAGCAAATGGTAACATCTCACGCCAATCTTTGTGCGTCATCATCTTACATATAATCTTCTTAAGGTTCTTGTTGGCGGCTTCTTCGCCATTCATCTTAGGCCGATAAGGAGAAGAGTTATGGTGCTTGATCTTGAGCTGCGTGCGAGTTCGGTGATCATCTTGTTGTTGAGATTAGAGCCGTTATCTGTGATAATCCTTTCGGGAGTGCCATACCGACGAGATAAGATTATGTTTGATGAATCGAGCCACAACATTCTTGGTAACGAGATGCGAATGAGGCATACACCACTTGGTGAAATAGTCAATTGCCACAAGGATGAAGCGATGTCCGTTGGAAGCGTGGGCTTGATTTCTCAATCATGTCAATGCCCACATTGCAAAGGCCACGGAGCTGTTAGAACATTCGAGGTCTTGGAGGTACATGTACTTTATCTGCATAAATCGGCATTTGTGACAAGATCGAGTACTTGGTGACAATCGGCTTCCATGGTGGACCAATAGTAACTTTGTTCTCGAAATCTTCTTAGCCATCGTATGTCCTTTGGAGTGGGTACCAAATGTAGTGTAACTCTTCCATGATACGCATTGCCGTTTCACGGTCTACAGGGTAAGCCAAGTCGGTGGTTAGCGCTTATAGGATCCGTTCTTGAGGAAGAATTTGGATGTGAATCTTCTCAAGAACTTCTTATCATTGTGGATGCCCTGCTGGATATTCACGAGTCTCAAGATACCTCTTCACGTCGTAGTACCAAGGTTTCTCTTACGTGTCAAGCTCATAACAATATCTTTGGTTCGTCAAACCTCTCAATGATGATGCAGGGGCCTCGTTGTCCCACCTAACCTTGAACATAGGCGACATAGTAGCTAATGCGTGCATGGTGATTCTCTTCTCGTGGAATATGATCAAAAGTAATCTCTTGAGTAGGGGATCAAACTCGAGAACATGTTCTCGATCTGAATGAGATTCGGATGCTTAGTATCCCTCTCCTTAATCGGTTGATTACCAAAGTTGAGTCTCCATACACTTGTAAGAACTTGATTCTTAATTCAATAGCGACTTTAATACCCATGATACATGCTTCGTACTCGGCCATGTTGTTGGTGCAACTGAAACATAACCGGGCGGTGAAAGGCGTATGTCCGCTGCGGGGATGTGATGATGGCGCCAATGCCATTGCCAAGTGCGTTTGAGGCTCCATCAAGACCATGGTCCATCGGGATCCTTGTTCGAGTCCTTAAATGCGGTCACAGTTCTTCGATCGGTAACTAGTAATACATCTTAAATGCGGAAATTGAGCTGCATAGGCGGTATCACGGCTTGATGAGCCAAATGATCGGCTATTACACTTCCTTTGATTGCTTTAAAGAAGTGTCTTGGATGTCATATTCGGTCAAGATCATTTGCCATCTTGCTATTCTTCGGAGAAATTTGGTTTCTCAAATATGTATTTTATTGGATCCATCTTGGAGATCAATAAGGTAGTATAGTCAACATATATTGTCTTAGTCGGCGAGCTGCCCAGCAAAGCGTTGCAAGTTTTCTCGGTTGAGTATCTTGTTTCACGATCGGTAAACTTTTGCTAAGGTGGTATATTGCATGCTCTTTTCGACCGGACTCGTCATGTTGCCCCAACACGCATCCATTGAGTTCTCTAACATTCAAGTACATGATAAGAGGTCTTCCTTTGGTGGCGGCATCGGGATAGGAGGATTACATGGTACTCCTTGATCTTGTCAAAGCGATCGGCAATCGTCGTTCCATTCCACTACTTGATCTTTCTTAAGTAACAAAGATTGGCTCCAAGTAGCGATTAGGTGTGCAATGAATCGGCAATGTAATTCAAGCGGCCCGAAACCTCGACTTCCTTCTCGGTGCGGGGCTGGCATCTCTTGAATCGCTTTAACCTTGGCGGGGTCAACTTCAATACCTTTTCCACTGACAACAAACCCTAGGAGTTTCCCGGATCTGACTCCAAAAGTGCACTTGTTAGGGTTAAGTCTCAACCTGTACTTCTTCAATCTATCAAACAATTTCTGTAAATGATCAAGATGCTCTTCTTCAGTCTGTGACCGAGCTATCATGTCATCGACGTAGACCTCTATCTCGTGATGGATCATGTCATGAAATAATGTTACCATATGCGATAAGTGGTGCTGCATTCTTCGATCCGAGCGGCATAACTTTGTAGCGAAAGTGCCCCTGTGTAACAAAAGTAGTCTTCTCCATGTCTTGAGCCATTTTGATCGATTGTGGAGAAACCATCCATGAAGGAGAAAACTTTATCTTTGCGGTGTTGTCAACCAGAACATCAATATGAGGAAGTGGAAAATCGTCTTTCGGACTCGCTTTGTTCAGATCTCTGTAATCCACACACATTCGCACTTTACCATCTTTCTTAGAGTACGAATTTTCGTTTGCAACCCTGCGGATAAGAAGTAACGACTAAGAAACTGCGTTGAACTGTTTCATAACTTGACTTTGATTTTCTCGGACATCTCGGGACATCAGCGACATACATTCCTTTGGGAGAAAACCTTCTTTGGTTGGTAAGCGGTGCACCACAATATCAATGTCTAGACCTGGCATGTCTTCGTATGACCAAGCAAAAACCTCAATGTAGTCTCGTGGCATCTGAACCAACCTTTCTTTAACCTTTGTTCTCAAGACCGCTCCTATCTTGATCTCTTTTACATCTTCGTCGGTACCCAATTCACAACCTCAACTTGCTCTTCGTGTGGTCAGTATAACTCGATCTTCTTCTGTAGCAATCGACAAGTTCTCCTGCACTTCACAATCTTCCTCACTTTCGTCTTGGCTTGGTAGATCGGATTATCGAAGTCATATTTAGCACTAGCATAGCTGTTATTAACGAGATTCGGAGTGATTCTGCAGTGTATCACGTGGGTGTGTGTGTAAGAACACATAGCTTTTTGAAGGGGTGATAAAGGTAAAAGAAAGAAAAACATAATTGAATGCAAAAGTCCAACGAATTTATTGAATGAAAATACACAAACGACAAATAATAACCCTCGCAAACGAGCCATGATGCCCCGGGCAAGGCACTAGGCTTTCAAAATTTATTGTTCAAAACATAAAGAAAATACGAAAAGCAAACAAAACAAAGATAATTACTCCTGACTAAAGGAGATTGGTATGACGTCTTCAATCTTCCAATTGTTGAGTCCGTTGTCGGGAGTTGGAAAGATCCACTTGCTGATGTCGAAGTCGCTGTCGTCGTCCTCTATAGCATGGATTCCACTCTGGCTGATGTGGAAAGGAAGTTGGCCGGCACGCTCGCGGCATATCATCTTCTGACCCTTGATGGTGAAGCCTAAACCAGTCTTGTCAAACTTGAAAGGAAGATCAGGGAGCTGACCCCAAATAGCATTACCACCTTCTTCAACAGCGGCTTGAGCATCTTTCAGGGAGGCCATCCTAGGAGGAGCTTGTGTAACCTTAGGAGTGACAGGAGAGTCAACAGGCATGACTCTGGGGATTGTTTCAAAAGTTTGACAGGGAGTCTCAAAGAATTCACCCTCCATCTCGAGATAACGGAAGGACTGTAGATGACTGACCATGTATTCTTCTTCACCACACGCTGTAACAACCTTCCCTTTCACCGGTACTTGACCCGATGCAAGGTAGAGTAACGCCCCATGTATCAAGGGCGTCAAGTAGGCAGAGTAAGGCTGGACGGATGTCCATGACAAAGAAAGTAGAGTCAAAAGTCTAGGAACCGACTTTAACAGTGAGTGAGCTCTCCAATCTGTTAAGCTTAGAACCATCAAAAGCTCTCACAATTATATCACCGGGTCTCGAACCAACCCTTGATATCAAGTCGATCAAAAGCGGTCTTGGAGGATGTTCGAGCAAAACCGGTATCCACCAACACATGAGACAATGTAGTGCCCTTGCATTCAGAGATGTGCAAGGCTTTGTTATGTTTCTTTCGAAGCGAGTCAAATCGGCATCGAGAAGCCTGGGCCGTTGTTGGCGGCCAGGCTAGCAATACAAACTTCAAAGCGGTCGAGTAGTGTCTTGCGCACATGAGCATTCTTGAAACTTCACCAAGGCGTTAGCATGAGCCTCGAACACAAAGTAGTGCAAGCATGGAGATCTTGGATGGTCTGTCCCAATGTTCCACAACATTGTAATCACTCTTCTTGATAATCTTGAATTTCCTCCATTTCTTGTTTGGAGGTGTCCTTAGTAACTTCCTTTGGTACTTGGGCGGGATGAGTCAGGTTCTTTCCCTCTAGGCGGGGAAATTGGTTGAATAAATGGAATGCGGTGGAGTCACGGTGTCTTTGGAGGAGAGATCTCGGAGACAACACCCTTCCGGTTCGGTCACCTTACGATCCGGTGATGTTGTCAATGTCGGGAATGGTAGCTTGCGTAAGATCTTCAATGGTTAGAGGTCTTGCTTGATGCCATGATAGTAAACATCGACTCCATAATTCCAAGGGATAGCTTGGTCGGAGGAATATGGGCCAGTGCAGGAGAAGTGATGATGAGAGGCGCCACACTAGGCACGGGATCAGCGAGGAAATCCTTATTGTGTTAACATCAGCCACGATCTTACGGAAGTCGTCACCCCATCCGGTTACTTTAACATCTTCAATAGGAATCTTGTAGCTTTCAGGAACGGAATACTTCACCATGTAATCATACTTTCCACTTGGCTGCCCCAAGGTATCCCATACAAATGGTTCGGTTTCATTTGCATCTTCGATCTTCAGCTTAGACATATCTTCACACAGCTTCTGCACAGGTGGTTTTAGGAATAGTATCTCGCGGTTGTCCATCATGCACTGAACACGTCTTCTCAACCAAGCACAGCCATCAGGTGCAGATGGGCACCAACGGCAATTCTCTGGACATCCTGGATTGACACCGGCTTGCAGCAAATTCTTCTTAATCATCGAGAGGATGGTCAAGTCATCTATGTTGAAAACATAAGTATCGTCCTGTGACATTGGAACTCTTGTCATGGTTAGGCATAGGGCGTTGATCACATTGAGTCTCAGCGGGAGGTCAAACTCAATCTGCTTAGCTTCATCATATCTTGAATCTTGTTCTTGAGCCCAACAATCATCGATTACTATGTCCGGGGCTATTGGAATGGTAAGCACACTTAGCATTAGGATTATATCTCGGAGAGGAAGTGTTGACATTCTGAGGAGGATCCCTCAAGGTAATCAACTCGGCTTTCAACATGTGTTGCAAGGCTTGCGACAAGGGCATGTTGATCTTCGTAAAGCTGTCGTGGCGGCGTTACGCTCGCAGCGTTGTCTCAGAGGTTGAGCTGATGTAGGATTGGAGATCACAACTGCTCCCACAGATTGAGCACGGTCGGTCTTGGCTCGGCTTTTCTGACCATACACAGCATTAGTTTCTTTCTTACCACCAAAGATTTCTTCGCGGCATTTGATGATGACCCTACCTGAATCTTTCCACTCTTGATACCAGCTTCAATTCGCTCGCCTGTAAGTATCAACTCGGTGAATCCGGATGAAGAGTTTCCAATCAGATGATTGAAGAACGGGCCTGTCAGTGTTCCCATAAACATATCAACCAACTCCCTATTGGACAAGGGTGGTTGAACTCTGCCTGCTAAATCTCTCCATTTCTGAGCATACTCCTTGAACTTCTCATCACGACCCATAGACATGCTTTGTAGTTGCATGCGAGTGGGTGTCGATTCAGCATTGTACTCATCTTGTCTAGAAAGCATCACCAAGTCACTCCAAGTGCGGATACGGTCATTCTCTGGTGATAGTACCACTCCAACGAGTTTGGACAAACTCTCTTGAAAATAGTGCATCCTGACTTTACATCATCGGTGTGGGGTTGATCTTGAACATAGGACTTCAAATGCAGCTTCGGACAAGAAATGCCATCATACTTGGCAAAGGTAGGAACTTTGAACTTAGGAGGAATCACAACACCAGGAACAAGACTCAGATCATCAAAATTCAGTCCGGACATTTTCAAATTTTCCACAGCATTCAGACGGTCTTCAAGTTGCTTGTACTTGTCATCTTCATCAGAGTATTGACTATGATCGTATTGATCGTCTCTCCCTTTCTCAGGCTCACGCTGGCTGCCTTCGCCATCATCCTTGGTACTCCCCTCATTCTTGACACTGTTTTCAGAGAGTTCAATCCGACTGACCACTTTAGGACCACCTTTGTAGCGTCTGCCCATGTTGAGTAGACCCACAACCTTCTTCTTTCTGTTGATGAGCTTCTTCAGATCTTCTTGGCCTTGGACCAAACTAGTGAACATCTGGGCCCAGGCATTACGAACAGAGATCTTTGACAGTCTGTTCGAGAGCCATTGCTGCTAAAATAAATAGCAAGAGGATGAGAAAACCAATCTCCAATGTACCTGTGATGCAATGTTATGCTATGTTGTGCAATGTTTATGCGAATGCAATGCAATGTTTTCAAGGACCTCTAGGATTTAAATTTGTTAAACAAGCAATGAACAAACAAATACTAGTTCCTTTTTCATTCTTTTTTCTTTTTAAGTACAAAAGATAGTTCAAAACAATAAAAGAAAAACATAAAAGCTTCAAGTCTCCCATGGGCGCATCCTCTTGGTGCCGATGTAGGCGTTGATGTTGCGCTCCTCGTGAAGTAGCTTGGTCAACTCTAGCACTTTCTTCTCGTTTGCATAGCACTGAGCTTCAAAGGTATCCTTTTCTTCTTTTAGTTGAATCCAGGATCTCTTCAAGTCTTCAAAATCAGTAGGCATGTCAGGATGGAGAACGGTATAGGGTACGTCACCTATAGCAACGGGTTCCATAATCACTGGTAGAACAGGCGCAAATGGCATCATGAGGTTTTGAGCTCGAGCTCTCGCCCATTTGAGGTAAGGTTCCCAAGGAATGGAGTTTTGGTGCCCCAAATTCTTGGTATCGGTCTTCTTTACCATGCCCCAAGCATGTATGAACCTTCGTCGGTAATTCTGGAGATCGTGATTGTAGTCGAACACAATGTCTTGGAGAAGCATATCATGCGGACCATCTCTTCGAGCAAAACCAAACTAACGTAGAGCTAGAGAAGGGTTGTAAGTAATACCTCCCCTTATACCAAGGAGTGGTACATTAGGGAATTCCCCACAACGCTCAAAGAAGGTGAAATCCTTTTGAGAGAAAAGACTCCAACGGATATCTGAATGAGAGAGTGACATTAACCTTTGAGACCATTTCATCCTTTGTTCATTCTTTAAAACTGATGGAGGAAGGTGCGAAATAAACCACCTGGAAAGTAACGGTATGCAACACATGAGAGTTCCTTGTCTCTTAGTAGTACGAGTGTGGAGAGAATGTAGGATGTCTCCAAGTAAAGTAGGCACTGGATTGCGGGTAAGGAATATCTTGATGGCGTTGACATCTATGAATTGATCCGAGTTAGGGAATAGAACCAAACCATAAATTAGCAAGGCCACAATGTTTTCAAATGCATGGAAACTCATGACTTTGAGGAATTCTCGAGCTTTCTTAATTAGGAACTTAGAAAGTAAACCCTTAACTCCACTTCTAGTTTCCCAATTGGCTTCAATGTCTGAGCGCTTAAGATGTAAGGCTGATGCAATGTCTTCGTACTTAGGAACCTTTTCCAAACCGGTGAATGGCATTTGGTCAAGAATAGGTACCCCAAGTAGCTTAGAGAATTCTTCCAAGGTAGGAACCAACTGATAATCGGGAAATGTAAAGCAATGGTGTTTCGGATCAAAGAACTGGAATAGAACATGCATCATATCTTCTTCAAAACCGGAGATAACCAAATCAAGTAGATAACCATGTCTTTTGATGAACTGAGCATGGTCGGGAATTTCTGAAACCAATTCTTTGAGCTGAGAAGGTATACCCATGAAGTTGATTCGGATAGTCTTTCTAGAAGCCATAACACCTACAAAACAGAGCAAAGATAAATCCCTAGGTCCTTGAAATAGTTAGAAATGATATGCAATGCAGATGATGTCATGATGTCATGTTTAGCACACACAAACAATTCACACAATGAGCCTAGGTTTAAGGCTCGCATGAGGTCTAGGTGATTACCCTACCAAAAGTTTGAGTTGGTTCATCTGTCCTATAATAGTAGGGTTCTAGGAATCTCACATCATTGATCTTTCTCGTAGGCGCTTATTTCAATACGACTACCAAGTGGTCGACCGAAAATGTCCCAAAAGTCTGATCTCAATGAGCGTAGCATCGAGTATCAACCAACCTCGGTCTACACCAAAGCCGGTCATCTCACTACCTTCTAATGGCCAAGATGGGTCAATTAAGGTTCTAAAAGTTTAGTTAGCGCTTGACACCACCGAAGCCAAATACTATCCTCAACTTGGAAATGAAGAGTATCAGGACAGCCAAAGTGTCACGCTAACGTAGCCATCATGTTGACCGTTTAGATATACGTCTAGCGGTCGCAATGATCTAATGCCACTTACCTAAAAGGAAACCCGGATCCGGGTGTAGGATCCCCCAACAATATAATACCCAAGCAACCCTTAAAAGTAAAGCAAGCAAGTCAAACAGAAAGCAATAAATGTGATCTAGAAATCCTTAAGGCATTCTCTCTTTAGGGTGTCTCCCGTAGTCGCCAGATTATGTCTGTGAACTGACTTTTAGTGTTTTGTATCGCAAATGTGCGGATAGCAAGAGTCGCCACCGACTTTTATTTTTATCCAATTTAAGGGAAGGTAAAAGTACAGAAAAAGACCTTCTTCAGATTCTGAGTAAGGGAGAAGGTTATGAAAAGGGAAGGTATTAGCACCCCTTTTCATCCGTAGTTATCTACGGGCTCTTAGTTGCTTTATAGATCACCTTTGGAAAAAAAACTTGTGCTTTCTGTGTGTTTGAAAAAAAAACGTTTTGAAAAAGGCATTTCACTTTGACTTTGTAATGATTCATGTAGGAATGTATACAAAGTGTTCGGAAATGTTTCATTTTGAAAAGAGTTTGATCTTTGAAAAAAGTGTGAGGTGTGAAAAGTATTTTGATAGAGCAAGCAACTAAAAGTCTTATTTACCTACTCAGAATTGGTCGTTTTCGTATTGTTTTACTTTCCTTTAGAATAGCGCTAGCCATACCATTAGTTAGTAGGTAGCTCCATTCGTTGGATGTAAGAGGGACATTCGAAGGGACATCGGATGGTCATAGAAGGCAACTTGTAGGAAGTATCCTAGCACATTCGAAGGGACTATCATCATTTTTCGTAGGCGACAATCGAGGGTCAAGATCATGTATTCGGAGGCGACATCGTGGGTCTATGATCTTTGTATCGAAGGGACTATGATGATTTATTCGGAAGGCAACAGTGCTAGAATACCTCTACGCTCGAGGGTCATGACCATTTTGAATTCGTAAAGGCAACGAGAGAGAATTACCCTAAGGGGTGCATGTGTGAAAGAGTGTGTTGATTTCAGATATGTTTATCTTGAAAATTAGTGAGCTATGTTCAATTTTATCTTGCCATACACGCCTAATTACTAGCAGTTTATAGGGTGCGGAAATTAAAATGCGGAATGTAAAGATGCGGAAAGATAAATGTCCTACGCTACATGGCTTCGGGGCAGATACATAATCAGAAAATGCGGAAAATAAAATCCTAAATTAAAGCTATTACATCCCATGAACAATTACATTATTGAAAAAATAAACTGATAAAGGGAAACGCCTGAATCGGAATAACCTGCAAAGGAATGTGAAATCGGAAAATACGAGATGAATCGGACAAAAGGAAAATGTTAGCAAAAATGCAAATTTTTATATGAGAAAATTATTACATGCTGGAAATAATATAAATATGCTAAAATAATTTTTTGGGATTTTTTGGATGTAATTTAATAATTAAAATGCAATTAAAAGTGAATTAAATGCAAAATTATAAATAAAAATAAATATGCATGCAAAATTGTATTTTTTAATTTTATAAATTAAATAAACATTTTATGAAAATAGTGCAAAAAGAGAAAATTATTTTGATGATTTTTTAATGCAGAAATAAAAATATGAAAAGAAATTAAAATGATGCAAAATATTAAAATAAAGAAAATATGAAAAATAATGAGTTTGTGAAAAAGAAAAACCAAGCTGGTCCTGATGAGGATCGAACTCGTGACCCTCTGAAGCATCTGGGAACAGTCCATGCCTTAACCGCTACGCCATGTGTACAAGTGTGTTTGAAATCCGGATCGAGTAAAACAAAGACAAGTGTCATCTCCTGGTTTCCTCAACCGCGCGCGAAGCTTCATCGTCCCCGATTTGAATATTTGAAGCTAGCGTCGGCCATCGTTCGTCACTAAGGTTCCTGGCAAAATAAAAAACGCAGCATACATAATATAAATGAATTCCAAAGGCATGGTTCGATTCCTGGAAGCATTCCGAACGCATTGGTATAGGTCTTATAGTCCAATTTATCCTATTAAGAGAAACCCTAATTCATCCACAGAAACCCTAATCATGGCATAACACGATTCAGGCCATGGAAATCCAATTGACTTGCCCAGAAAGCTTGCAAACAACTCACTAAACACAAAAACAACAACAAATCATGTTAATAATGCATGAATGAAGGAATTCGAATTTTGAAAATTCAAGAACAAACCGATTTCAGTTTTCACGATTCTGGATGGTTTTGAATGATGTAAGAGTCTGGATCGACTCTAAAGACCTCAAGGAATGCAATGGACACCTCAAAATCGGTTGAGAATGGTTGGAAATAGGATTACACCTTGCTTGCTTGCCACGGTTTTTTCAGTTTGAGAATAGGGTTTCTAGAGCAATTTTTCTGTCTTTTTTCGATTGGTATGCCTCAAGTATTTATATTGGAAGGATTTGGCATTGTTTTTGGTAAGAATCAATCACCATTCAAAGCAAATCAAATTTGATTTTTGCAAAAAATCAAATTTTCAAAACTTGATTAAATTCCAATCCAATCTTGCCAATTTGATCAAATTTCGAAATTGCTGGCTTTTAATGAGTTGATTGGATCACAAGGAAGCAATAAAATCAATCTTTGCAATTAATTTTAATTTTATACTTTATTTTTCAAATTAATTTGTATTTAAATGAATAAATTCCAAATTAAATAGAAAAATAAATCAAAAATTCGTGGCATTGGGCTTGGATATTCCTAATTGTATGAGGAATAAGTTTGGATGAAGAAAAAGCAAGCCCATTTGCAAAAAATTTGATTTTAGAAGTATCTCTCTTTGTGCATTCTTCCAAAATTCCCCAACTTGTGAATGGTGTAACTTGCTCAATTTTCCACATTTTTGAGCGTTCTTGGACTTTTTAGAAAGCTCTAAGAGTCCTCTAAACAATGTCTTTGGTCTCATCTCAATTGGAGTTACCATGCTCAATATATCTTCAAAACAAAAAGTTGACTTTTTGTTGACTTTGAAAAGGACCTGTAATGTTTTGAGCCATACCTCTCAAATGAAGCATTTTTTGGACATTCTTGTGAGACATGAAGTTGTAGAGAATTGAATTTCCTTCAAAACAAGAGGTGGTAGAAAAATTTCTGAGAAAGTATGAGAAAGTTATGATCAGTCATAGTTCAGTTGACTTTTCACCTAGAAACCCTAATTTAGAAAGTTTGACTTTTGAGCAAATCTTGAGTTTTCTTGATGAATCATGATCAACCCTTGATCAAATGATGAATGTAACTTCAAAATGAGGATGTTGACCAAAAATCAGAAGTTTTGACTGACTGTATGTTGACCACAGTTGACTTTTTGGCCAATACAACTGATTTTCAATCATCTGAGCAATTGTCTGAGGAAACTTGACTTGTGAGGCTTGAAACTTGACATGGAGAATCTTTGAAGCATATGAGGAAGCATGAAAACCATTGGAGATGTTTGGAAGTCCATCTGGATCTGAGAAATGCCAAACCCTAGTTTGGGTTGATTGTCTAGGAGAGAGTTTGTCTGATCAACTCTTGAGGAATCCTTGGGTATGGATGTATGGAATATCTTGAGAAACATGAGGGCAAATTTTGGGGTATGACACTAAGGTATGTTTTTCGAGGACGAAAACTCTTTTAGAGGGGAGAGTTGTGACACCCAAAATAATTCAATTATTAAATAATTAGAATTTTAATTATTAATTTA
Source organism: Vicia sativa (assembly GCA_021764765.1). Lineage (NCBI taxonomy): Eukaryota > Viridiplantae > Streptophyta > Magnoliopsida > Fabales > Fabaceae > Vicia > Vicia sativa. The sequence goes on along the minus strand of CM038792.1, from coordinate 135,947,339 downwards.
ATTAGAAGTTTAATTATTGGTATTTTTCAATTATCGGAATTAATTAATTAATTAGAAGTGAAGTGTTGGTGGTGTGAAGTGTAATGGGGGGTGTGAGGATTAAAAGACTCTACTCATACTAATTATTCTATTATTATTATGTTAGAATAATAAAAAGGAATAAAAGAAGGAAAAAGAGGAAAAAGAGAAGTATTGAAGGTTTTCATCATACGTACAATTGAGAAGAGGAGAAAGAAAGAGGAAAAGCCAAAGCGTCATAGACCGAAGAATTATCACGAGGTAAGGAGTGATTTTATCCAATTATGATGCCTTATGGGTTTTGGAATTCGATTGAATAGTTGAGTATGTTAGGAAACTTGAATTAGAAAATCTAGGTTTGTAGGATTATCCCTAAATGTGTCGAATTGTGTGAAATTGAACTGTTAGTAATGTTATGGAATTATTGGGGATGATGTAATTATGCTATGTGTCATTATGTTGATGTGTGTTGGTTGAATTTTGGTGTTCTTACTGCTATGATCCGTATGTGAATTGAAAAGGAAAAGGGTTGGAAGCATGCTATTGTCAAACTGTTTTTTTTTGTTCTGCAGGTCGCAGGAACCGGTTCCCATGTGGGAGGAACCGAGTTCCTGGTATAAAAAGTAGAGAGGAAGTAATTCTAGAACAGTGGGAACCGGTTACTCCTGGGGAGGAACCGGGTTCCCAGTTGAAAATTTTCAAAGGAAATGCATTTTTTTGTGGGAACCGGTTTCCAGTTTGGAGGAATCGAGTTCCCCATAGTAAATCCAGAGAGCGTGTTATTTCAAACTTGTGGGAACCGGGTTCTCCCTGGGGGTCCCCGGTTACCACTGTGTTAATTTCAAAAATGCTTAAAACTTCAAAAACTCATATTTTCTAAACCGTAACTCCGATTCGAGTGCCGTTTTGCGCAGCATTCTCTAAATTAAAAATACTATTTTATAAAATGATGAAAAATACTATTTTATGGAATTTATTTTAAAAAGAGTTGATTCTTCCGATTTTGTAAACTAAGGTAATTCTAGAAATGACGATGAATTGTTTAGAATTGTTCTGACTGATTAGAATAAGGATTAATCCTTACGTGTTGTTCCTGTTGTTTATTCATGATTGTGTTGTTAACATGTGATGTTTGTTGGTGTTGGCTATGTATGGAATTATGTTGTGATATCATATTCCGTTATTTGAATGTTGCATGTTTTTGATGTGCATGCATATGCATTCTGGTGGTGGTTAATTCCTATTGTATGGAATTGGACTTGCAAAGTCAATACCCGTACCCAGTGGTTTAGTGGTGGTGAGACTAGATTCGTGTGGCAGTGGTGTATGGGCGAATCGTTGATTAACCCTGTGTCCAAGGTGTAAACAGAATAGGGTGTGAATTTAGTTCACGTTTGGTACCACATGCATAGATTATTGCATTTCATATGGATTATAACATGATAGGATGGTTTCCAGTGCTATAATCTTATTGTTGTCATTATGTGCATCTTGAAATGTATGAATTTTATTTGTATACTGAATCTGATTATGCTAATGAGGGTGAAATAATGTATTGAACTGTTTTTAGAAACGTATAATGCATTTTAATTGTTGATAAAATCTCACTCTTACTTTGATGATTTCAGATTGAAGTGTTAGCCGCTTAGGAGCTGGTGAGGATGACTTTTGAGCTGTGCTATCAGTTTATCTGCGTGTCAGTGTCATGCTCTGGTAGTTGTAACACTGGGGAACGATTGTTTAGAGTTATAACATTAAACTCTGTTTTCTTTTGGTTTATGTTGGAATAATGATAAATTGAATTTATTCCGATTTTTGTTGGTATTTTCCGCCGTGTAGAACATGTTATTGGTTTGAATTATTTTAATAAAGTTCTTCAGTGAAGCATGACTACTGTTTTATGAGATTTTTATATTTTAAATTAAATTGTAATGCCCTTCGTTGCATGTTATCTCTGATTTAATTATAATATTCACGGGGTATTTTAGAAGGGGTGTTACATATTGTTTCTTTCGATTGTTTGTAACGCTTCAACCATAGATGACTTCCACTGTTTATTCTTTAAAACCTCACTATCGTATATTGGTTCAGCACCTACAAGTAAAGTAAAATGAACTAATTATTCATTTGGTGTTACTTCATCATCACCAGTTACTTCTAGTTCTTTGAGGTCTTTGGCTTGTGCTAGCCATACCTTCTTCGACTTTGACAGTGTTAGGAACATCAGTAATTGCTTCCACTTTGACTGTAATATTTGCAATTTCTTCGATTTTGACTTCATCAATTTCATCATCGAATTCATATCTCATCATCGACTTGTTATTTGTATCATTAGAATTCCAATCCCACGCAGAATTTTTATCTATCATAATATCTCGACTTATCATGATCTTCTCATCGATTGGATTGAATGGTATGTATGCACCAGTTTCATGATATTCTACCAGATCATAGGTTCACTCTTGCCATCAAGCATCCTTCTTCTCGCATCGGGAACATGCTTGTAACACATAGAGTCAAACATATTCAAATGACTCACTGATGGTTATTTGCCACTCCATACTTCTTCAGGAACCTTTTTCTTCAATATCTTGGTAGGGCACCCGTTCAAAATATAAATTGTAGTAGAAACAACTTCACCCCATAAAGATTTTGGAAAATTATTTTGTTTTAGCACGCATCTCTCCATATCCAATATGGTTATGTTTCTTCTTTCTGCAATTTCGTTATGTTGAGGTGTATAAGGAGAGATTACCTCATGATCGACACCATTTTCTGCACTGAAATCTTCAAACATCTTGGATGTGTATTCGCCATCTCCACCTGCTAGCATAACTTTGATCTTCTTCTCACTCTAATTTTCGACAAGTATCTTGAATATCTTAAAGATTTCAAATACTTTATCCTTTCTTTTGATCTCATAGATTCACAACTTTCAACTAAACTCATCGACAAACAAAACCAAATATTTGTTTCCACCAATAGTATACTCTTCGAAAGGGCCACATACACCTGAATGTATAACTTTGAGTATGTAGGATGGTCTCGTTGGCATAGTCAAAACTAAATAATTTATGGATTCCTTTCCAATTAAACAACCTTCATAAATTTTGTCGGGCATCTCAAGACTTATAATACCAGTAACCATATCTTGAGAAATCAGTTGATTGAGTGATCAGGAGTTCAAATGTCCAAAACACAAATGCCACAACCAACTATCATTGTGTTCTATAATAATTTTAAGATATTGTACTTGAATCGAATTGATCATGGTCTTAAATGTCCTATTCTTCAATAGAGAGGAGATTTCATGACCAAATTGTTCTTGGTGTTGAACAATTTTAAAGCTCCACCTTTCATGACAATTGATAAACCTTTTTCAACCAGTTGTCCAACACTTAACATGTTTCACTTCATTCCAGGTACATAGAGTACATCTTCGATCATAGTTTTTCCTCCAGGTACATAGGATACAATGAACGAGTCATTGGCTTCAGCGTGCTTTCAGAATTCCTTTACAAGTTTTGTATAGATAGGACCGAATAGTATATTGAAGTAAGTCTCTCAGCCTTGATTTTTTAGTTGTTCAATGATATATAATTCATTCACCTTTAAATTCTCAAAGTAAATAAGAGGTTCATAGAGAAATTCTAATTCACCATCACTAATTGAAAGACGGACAACCTCAGGACAATGATGGATATAAAGTTCTTAAGGTTGTTGATATGATGAAGATCCTGAGTTAAGAAACTTAGTGTCTATTTGTTAAGAATAATTTTCTTATTGTTGAGCATCCATGGTTGATGAGGAGAGAACGATGAAGAAGGATGAAAATGGGTTTTAGGTTAAATTATGAAAAGTGTAGAAGTGAGGTAGCGTAGTATGTGAGTGTGGGAGGCGTGCATATTTATAGAAAATTTAAATACTTGAACTTCTCAGTCAATACTTGATGAAAATGCAAATGGTGAAGATCACGAGGATCCTGGAGATGAGGAGAATGCGATGGTGCTTTATGTTTCAAGGTTTGATGGAGATTTCTACCTGAACGAAGTTCACTTTCAGAGCTCTGAAACTGGACTTGGATAGCAAGATTCAGGAAGCTTTAAGGAACGATTCTTGTTCTGTTAGCTTCAGAGAGGTTCAAGGAAGAAGAATGAATGGTTAATTTCAAACTGGAAGTGGTCTAAGAGTGAAAATGAAATCTCATAAATGTGAGGTTTGGTGTGAGTTTGGCAGTGATTTTCTGGCTCTCCAAGCTTGAGGAAATGAGTGGAATGTGTCCCTTATTTATAGGAGAAGTGAATGGAATCAAAGTGGAGGGTGAATGATGCAATTTAGAGCGAAATCGTGTGCACCCGTGTTCATGAAGAAAGTGTGACTTCGTGTGCATCAAAACTCAATTATTCTTTGCGTTTTGATGTGCTAATTAATCCTGGAAAGTTCCTAATCACAATTAGTCACGAAAGCAAGGCTTAAAATCAAGTTACATGCGCAAATGCACAAACTGATGGTGAGTGTAAAACAAGTTTTGGCTCAAACTTTGAACTGAGGCAAAATCCAATCCCCTCGTGCGTTTCTTGATTTTTCTTAAGCCAAATGAAGTATTCAAAAGAGTAGAACACAATGCAAAAAGAATCAAATCAAATGGATGCTTGAGTTGAGAGATTTAGCCTTTAGGATTCTTGCAAAATCATTGATTTTTCTGGTCAGGCCTTGGTCAAGCATGCCACTTTCTAAAAATGACATATAATGTTTCTTCTTCAAACTTGCCCTTCCACTCAAAATTTGCTCTTGATTTTCAAAGATGATATGAAGTAGACCTTCCAAGGAACATTTTTCAAAAAGAATCACTCAAAAATTCCAAAAATTGAGAAAGTTATGATCTTGTGAATTTGATGAAATTTTGTGAAATGACCTATAATCTTTTGACTTCTTCAAGAAACTTTCAAACACTTCAAATCTTCAAGGCTTATATGGAGATAAGGTTCACATCTTCAATATTTTTATGCAAAAAGAATGACCTCAAAATGATAAATGATGATCAAGATATGTTCATTTGAAGTTGATTGACCAAACGTTGAGGAATTCATCAAGGACTTGTGTTCTTTTGACCTCATAGACAACTTTCCAAGCATTTTTTTTCTCACCAATTGAACTAAGTTGTATTAGACATCCTTAGGTTTATTGTGAAATAAAAATGAGCCTAAGGAGACAAGATATGACCAAGTTATGATCCTTTGGAGTCATACAAGATAGATGAAGCATCAATCTAGAGGGTGGGCAATCATAGACTTCTAAAACAATCTTTTCATCAATTAAACTTCTTGGATCCAAACATATTCAATTGTAATTACTCTTAAGAATCAAATGGATTTGAATTAATCCACAAACTTCACACAAATATCAAGATATGGTCCTCAGAAGTCCAAAACCCTAGTTTCAAGAGAGATGGCCATAGGATGGAGAGTTCTTCGAATTTGATGATCCCTTTCAAGAATGAAGCATAAACTCAATATAATAGAGCATGATTGATGATAAGAGAAGTCTTCAATGAGAGAAAATATTTTCAAAATCTTGAGAATTGATGAGAGAAGGCATGGAAGTACACCCATGGACCTATTAGCTCTTTGAGGAACTTGTGCACCATTCACCTACAACATTTAGAGAGCAAAGTATACACATCATGGTTAGTCAAATATCAATCATCACACACAAGAAATAATCACTTCCCCAAGGTGCTTGGTGATCTCCCAAAGGGCAAACCCTACAGATAAGAGAGAGAACTAATTTGTGATCTTTGTGCAATGCAATTGTATGAAGTATGATAGAATCTTAGGGGCAAAAATTGGGGTACAACACACATATATATACATATACATATATACATGTGTAATTATTATATTAAACTATAATTCTATAATGCCTCCATCATTTTTTTCATATATATATATATATATATATATATATATATAAAAGAAATATGTATTGATTAGTAAGAGTTTGTAACATACTGCAGTTTTGTTTGGTTTAATTTCGTATGTAAAATACAAACTGTAAATTAAATCGAATTGTGTGATTCTATTAAAATATGACTCAAGTACATCAGAACCAAATGCGATTTTTTGCAATTTCGCTTTGGTTTGGTTCAGTTTTACAGTTTTTTATTGGACCGGTTTGATTTTGAACACCCTTAGTTATAACATCTCCTATATTGTTGTATTAAGTTTAAAAATTGGTCTAGCGGTGGAGACTTTGATCTTGAGAATTTGTTTTTCTCAAAGTCCTGACTTCGAATCTTGCTAGGTGTTATATAACCTTTAATTAAATAATAATAATAATAATGATAATAATATATTTTAATCGTAATGAATTATATATTATAGGTAGGAGTGAAAATAAGTGAGGTCAATTTACATGGACTACGGCTTAGTCTATCTGAAATCAAATCAGACTGGGTTTATTTGCTAAAAAAGTTAGGTTTGAATTTTTTTTAAGTTTATTTAATTAAATAGATCAAACTTAGACTATTAAAAAAACCTATAAAATTTTATAGACCAGTATATATTTTTATATATATCAAAAATAATTTAAATAATTTAATTTATATATACATATATATTAGAAAAATGTTAAATAGGTCGATCTAGAGAAAAAAAAGTTAAATAGATTAAAATATATATGAATATATATTAGAAAATTCTTAAACAGGTTGGTATATAGGTCGACTTTTAAATTTTCTTAATTAATATGAATTTATTAAAAATCTTAATAAAAAAAAGTTTTTTAAATAGGTTTTTGGATCAGATCAAACTTTATAAAATCAGATTAAATTAAAAAAAATTTATAATAGACCATAGACCAATCCAAATTTTATATTCCCTCCAGTCACTATTATAAGCAGAGATTTTATTTTTAGATTTATTAAATAATTGATGTATGTAGCCTACATAGAGGTTAGATACAAAAATTATTTAATGAAACTAAAAAGAGAATCTTTCCTTATAATAATGATCGGAGGAAGTACTTTCACTCTTTTGAAATGAGTGTCGTTTAATATTTTTGCACACGAATTAAAAAATGTGATAATATTATCATAAAAAATTGCATTTTTACTAAACTAATCTTATTTATGTATTGAAAATAGTGTAAAGTATAATAATTATAAGACACAATTAAAAAAATGATAATCATTTCTATAGTAAAAAGTGAAAGTAACATTTATTTTAAAATAAATTTTAATAGATGGAAAAAATTTATTGCAAGATAGGCCGAAGGCTCAAGCAGCCTAATCTAACCTATCTATTTTCACCCATAATTATAGGTGTGGCGTGTGTAATAAGTTAGAAAATTGAAGATACAGGATAAAACAGTAAATGAAGAGATAATTACGACAAAACCGCGTAGCCTAGACTAAGTCAACAAGTATCATAATTTCGTACTCAGCTTTTCAACGGAGAAAAAACAAACACTCTTCAAAGTCCACCCTTCCACACATACACCACGATCCTTTCTCTCTATGTCTCTTCTTCACTACGACCCGGATTCAGGATAGTATTCAACTCTCAGTGGTTTCTGCTCAGAGCAAGAAGGCACAAGTAAGGTAAGAATCTCTTCTTCAAAACAAATATTTCTATGCATCTTTAGCCTGTACTCTCTTATTACAAATATACTTGTTTCTATTTCAATTTTTTCAAGTTAAACTGCTACTATATCCATTTAATTTAATACCGATATCTATTTATATTTTCTTTAATGAACATTTCGAAAAGTGTACCGAAAATGTTTGAAAAATCTTCGAATATTTAATTAAGCTTCACTAAAATAGTGTAGAAGTTTGACGTCGGCGTGGTCCACAGATAAATTTTATTAGTTTTCATAGATTTTAATAAAATATTAGATTAGATTTTTTCTCTCTTTCGTATTTCTATAAAATCTCTGTTTTATAAAAAAGAAATATTAAAAATCCACTCTTAGAGAAGTCTATATTCAATAAACTCTATGTTGCAATACTAACTCCTCAAATATCTTGAATTGTAAGTAAAGGTATGTTTGGGATAGGCAAAGGCAATTTTAGAGGTTTAAAGTTATTTAATTTGGTTATGTAAAACTGTTTTATTTTTTAATTTTTAAAATTTAAAAATAATAAAATTTGTTTGGTTGTCTAATTTTACAAGTTCATTTTTAAAATTCATTCTCTATTTGAAAAGCAAAATCAAACATTTTTATTGTATAATTGATTTTGAACTAATTTTGAAGTGTTTTGGTTGTTTTAAAGTATAGTTGGTCCTGCCTTTTGATTTCATTTTACATATAGTTAAAATTTGTCATTTTAAATTTAAACGTGATTTTTATTGTTCAATTATGTATTAAATATAAATTCCTTTACATTCATATCATTTTTACAAAATAAATCAATTCTCTCCGAATCAATTCTCTCCGAATCAATTCTCGTCACCGTAAAATCAAACACATAGATAATGAAATAGGATTGATGTTTGTTAAAAAATATGCGCCGAGAAAAAAAAACTTTTTAAAATTCATGAATTGCATATATAACTAGTGTAATTGGATCAAAAACAATAGATTTTAAGGATTAGATCATAAACAAGGTTTAAAATTTAAGCATTGCATAAAAAATATATAGTTAAATTGGATCACAAACAATAGATTATTAAAAATTCCACCCATAAATTCTAAATTCTCCTATTTTTTCACTCAGAGATTCAAATCTGATTCAGACTGAATCATCCAGAAAATGAAGAAAGCAATCTCTCTCATTTTCTCTCAATGTCTCATCACGTTTGCATTACTATCACAAACTGTAATGGCAGAACCAAGAGCCAAGACTGTTCTCATAACATGTGGTAATCAACTAGAGCACAATACAACCATCTTTGTGCCTAATTTTGTCGCAACAATGGTGAATATCAGCGAGCAGATGCGTAGTACCGGCTTCGGCATAGCAGTTACAGGAACAGGACCTGATACTAACTATGGCCTAGCACAATGCTATGGAGATCTTTCATTACTTGACTGTGTGCTGTGTTATGCCGAGGCACGCACAGTTCTTCCACAGTGCTTCCCTTATAACTCCGGTCGCATTTACCTCGATGGTTGTTTCATGAGGTCTGAGAATTATAGTTTTTTTAATGAGTATAAAGGACCAGGAGATAGAGCTGTGTGCGGGAACACAACTAAGAAGAACTCGGATTTTCGAGCAGCCGCGAAGCAAGCTGTGTTAAGAGCAGTTCAAGATGCAGTGGAAAATAAAGGCTATGCCAAAGGGAAAGTTGTATCAGAAGCAGCAAATGAATCTGCTTATGTTCTAGCTGATTGTTGGAGGAATTTAAATTCTCGGTCTTGCAAAGCATGTCTTGAGCATGCATCATCGTCGATATTGGGATGCCTGCCTTGGTCAGAAGGACGAGCACTCAATACCGGATGCTTCATGAGGTACTCCGACACTGATTTTCTCAACGAAGAAGTGGAAAATACGAGTTCAAGAGGTAAATAAATTATAGCTCGTAACTTTTTTTTTAGTGGACTACAAAAAAAAATGCTAGGATACAGCTTCCTGCATTGAGAAAATCTTGACTTGTGCAGGTAATGTACTAGTAATAGTAGTGGCAGCAGTCAGTTCGGTGATCGTTGCGGTCGTTGGAGTGATTATAGGAGCTTATATCTGGAAACAAAGATACATTCAAAAGAAAAGAAGAGGTATTTAACGTAATAGCTTATCTCTATTTGTTCATGATTACTTTTAGTATGATTACTGATTCGAATGGTCATTCTGGTTTCCAGGATCAAACGATGCAGAAAAGTTAGCAAAGACTCTTCAGGAAAAAAGCTTGAATTTTAAGTACTCGACATTGGAAAAAGCTACTGAATCTTTTAATGACAATAACAAGTTAGGACATGGAGGATTCGGAACGGTTTATAAAGTATTTCTCTTATCTGAAGACACACATATTTTACATGTCAAGCTGTTCTTAATAATTTTGTTCTTGCAGGGAGTTCTACCAGATGGAAGAGAGATTGCTATCAAGAGGTTATATTTCAACAACAGACACAGAGCAGCAGATTTCTACAACGAAGTCAACATAATTAGCGGCGTCGAACACAAGAATCTAGTTAGACTATTAGGATGCAGTTGTTCAGGACCTGAAAGCCTGCTTGTTTACGAATATATGCACAACAAAAGTCTCGATCGCTTCATTTTTGGTAATTTTCTGAACATAGTAATCTAGACAATTAATTCATGCTTGTTTAAGCTATTACATATAACATATAACACTTCACTTTAACCATTAAGTGATTATCAATTTTACATAATCGGAACTGAATATAATGTTTCTTATGCATGACAGATAAAAACAAGGGCAGAGAACTAAAATGGGAAAAGAGATATGAAATAATTATTGGGACAGCTGAAGGATTAGTTTACCTGCATGAGAACTCCAAAGTCAGGATAATTCATAGAGATATAAAAGCCAGCAACATCCTATTGGATTCAAAGCTTCGAGCTAAAATTGCAGATTTCGGTTTGGCCAGGTCCTTTCAAGAAGACAAAAGCCACATAAGTACTGCTATTGCAGGAACTTTGTAAGTATTGCAAACTACTATTGCAAGAAAAGAACAGTGTGTTATATATGAAACAATCATGTACTAGTTTATTCTTGGACCTGCAGGGGGTATATGGCTCCAGAGTATCTCGCTCATGGTCAATTAACAGAAAAAGCGGACGTATATAGTTTCGGAGTGTTATTGCTTGAGATAGTTACCGGAAGACAGAACAACAGGAGCAAAGCATCAGAATATACAGACAGCTTAGTTATAGTGGTCAGTTTCAGATTCCTTAGCTGTTTTTTGTTCTGATTGTTGTTCAACTATGAAACTCTTTCTCTATCTTTTATCTGACTTTCATTCTTGCAATTTCAGGCATGGAAGCATTTTCAGTCAGGGGCTTCCGAACAACTATTTGATCCGAATATAGAGTTGCACGAGGATCACAATAGTGATGTTAAGAACGAGCTTTTAAGAGTGGTTCACATAGGACTTCTATGCACTCAAGAGGTCCCTTCGTTGCGACCAACTATGTCAAAGGCATTACAGATGCTAACCAAAAGTGAGGAGGCTCTTGTTGCTCCCTCGAATCCGCCTTTCCTAGATGAGAGTACTATGGAACTCCATGACACAAGTGGTGACGCATTTTACCTCCCCAATGCAGCTGATTCAATTGCTACTATGTCTCATAGCTCTTTCTATCCCAGATGACCATGAGACTGCAGAGAAAAACACTGCACACAGCATGTCTATCACGCCGCAAGTAAATTAGCTTAGCTAGGAAATACGACAATGAGGTTGCTAACAATGCATTGATCAGTTGCTATTTCTAATGTAGACTTCAGGCAAAAGGAGATGTTAATTGTAATAGCAAACTTTCTAATACAGTCGTGGAAATAAAATAATGTAAACTGTATAGTTCGATGATACACATTTACTATATAATTTCGATTAACCTGATATGTTGAAGAGAAGCTAATAGTTACTAGTTTGGAATTTTGAACAATCATGACAGCACCATTATTTTAGAAAGAAACTGTGAAGTAAGATGAAAACATGACTGGAGAGCATTTCCTTCAAACTTTGCAAATATAATTAATTTACAGTAGAATGTCGGGCAATAAAAGAGCTGTGGCTTGTTTGTCAATCATGCATTTGAATTAACTGCAGAGTTTATAAATTATATTTATACAGCCCGAGTACAGTCCACACCAGAAAAGAAAAAAAAAAAAAGAGGGGAGATGGGTATTTATTCATACACAAAGATGATCCCTAAATCGCATCTAATGTTTAGCTACCAAGCAACCCATGAGTCCTCCACCGATTTCATAATGCCGGGCAGTCGAAAATCCTACTTCTAAAGCAAGTTTCTCCAACTCCTTCCCTGCATCAGAGGAGGATTATTAAATTACGTGATAGACATGACAAGGTTCTAAGATCAATAAACATGATAGCTTATTTTCCCTTGTCTTTGCCAATCATTTTCCTCATACTAAACAGTATGAACCGTACGAATTTCACTCGCTCGTCCTTCAATGCAGGAATAAAACGAATTGAAATAGAGGCATATCACATCGGCAAAGATCCAAGCAGTTTAAGCAAAGTTTGTAGTAAAACTTCTCTCAATCTTATAAGTAATAACAGTGAAATAAAATTATTAACAAGGTTTTGGTCTTGGTTTGGTGTGAGTGCATGTACATTTGCGTAGGGCTTTGCCATATTCCACAAGAGCTACTTAGAGATACTCTCCTCTCAAGCTCTCATTATCTCACACGTGCGGAGAAAAGAGAGATAAGATAAAAAAGTTGTTAAAAATATAATAAAGCATGTTCAATTAAAAGCTTGATGGATAAATCCAATTGAAAACAAACCTGTTAAAAATTCTCTTATGGAACTCTTGAGATATTTGTAGTCTTCTGAAAGACCATAAACTGAGGCCACAGGAACAACAACATTGTCAATCATCCATTCCTAGCAGAAGAAAAAATTCAGGGTTAGACCTTTCGTTAACGCCAGCGGAAAAAAAAAGACGAAAGTAGGTTAATCGAAATTGTCATTGTAATTATTTAAGATTCATTTACACATGTGGAGAGTAAAATTTCCTCTAAACTTAATCCGTGTGAAATATTAATATTGCAAGGATATACCGTAATTGAAGAAGTTAGCAGCTCGTTGCTTTTATTAAAGTCGAGGATAGACACAGTAGAACCTAGAAGTGAAAAAGAAAGCATTCCATGTGTAAAATTTTATATTACATAAACACCAATAAACATATTATTGAGTTAGATATAACATCTACCGGGCTTAAGTACGCGTAAAATTTCCTGCATGGCTTTACACTTATCAACAACATTTCGAAGACCATATCCCATAGTGATTGCATCAAATGAACCATCATCATACGGCAAGTCAAGAGCATCACCTTGAACCCACCTAGGTTGCAACAAATGTTTAAGATCTCCGTACTATATTATCACCAATGATACTAAGATATAACTTGATCACAAGATTTCTCTTCACTATTTTAGCTTTGTATCAGCAAACATGAAAACAAAAATGAATGATTAAATGGGGACAGAGCATATTTTTTTGTATTCTGATCTAATGTCAGCATACTGCAAAAGTTACCCATGCTCACTCGATATTCTTGAAGCAGTTCTTCGAAAACGACCGTGATGAGGCAACCATTAGTTGTTCCTTTGAGAAATCAAGACCAATCACCTGCCGCCCAAAAGATTCAGAAAGCCATAATTTCACCATAAAAACTAGAGTAATTCTTATGTAACCACAACGCCGATAATCATACATAACCAATTGAAAGCTCAAGCTAATCTTAAATTTAGCCAACCCGCACCCCTTCATATGATGTCTCTGGAAAGCTACCAAATGAGTTGACTTAAGATCGTTTTTTATTAGTAACAATAAATTCACTAGCAAGTGTAGAATACTTTTAGAAAAAACCCAAAATATAAATTCATTAAGAGAGAGAAGACCTTGCCATTGGAGGCAACATTGTTGGACAAGAGAAAAGCTAAATCGCCACTTCCACAGCATACATCCAACACACGGTCACCCATTTTTGCTCTGGTCCAAATTCAGACAAAAACAATAAACTAAAAAACAATAGAAAATAGTAATGTTTTGAAGGAAACGAAGTGAATGCGTACCCACTCCATGAAACTGCCATTCGCTTCCAAATCCGGTGCTGACCCAAGCTCAGCAAATCATTCAGCTGCACAAAAGATAGAAAGAAATGTGAGGAAGAGAGAAGAAGACGAGAGGGAGGAGAAGAGTAGCGTACGTTATCATAGACAGGAGCGATGCGGTTAAAGAGCGCCTGGCGGTCGTTGGCGCAGCGAATGGATGTTGGTCGGAATGTGGAGGAAGGATAAGGAGCAAACGCCGTCAGCATCTCTGTAGCAACACAACACAAGAGTGACAACTGTGACCTGTCGAGTATAGAAAGTGATATATTTAGGAACGAATTTGCAGTTAAGAATACAGTTGAGATACTAATCTGATGGTAAGCTCGCCTGGGCTCGGCCGGACAATAGATTGGTTTGAATCAATTTCGGATCCAAAACTTAAAAAGTTTTTTTCTTTTGTTTTAGGATTTCTTATGCACCCTAAGTGCTTCTTAAGCACCCGCGTAAAATTTTAAATATGCTTTCAAGAAACGAAGATGCATCTTCGGGAGGCATGAATTTCTTTCTTTATCAGAAGTAACTACAACAACATTGTTGTTGGGAGTAACCATTGTTTTTCACACACTAGATCGGTATTGAATATTGTCAGGTGTTTAATAAAAATCCAACATTTTTATCACTTTAGAACCGGAGCTCTGATGCTAACTGAAGGTACGAAAAACACAAGAAATGAGGGTTTGAATTGAGTTTTATCCTTTGAAAAACTTTTCTTTTAAAAATGACCTCCTTTGTAGTTTGCTTTGTTTTTAATAAAGATAGGAAGAGTTAAAGAAGATAAGAACACAATATTTTTATACTAGTTCACTTGATAGCCTCAAGCGACTATAGTCCACTATTCTAGGTGATTTGTCTCTCTCCAAAGAGGTCTTAATCCCACTAATTATTACAATTGCACACACTAACTGTATGTGACTAACACCTGCACACACAACTCTATGTGACTAACTATCAACCTCTAAGACGCACTAGTCTTATACTTCTTAAGAATTCTGACCTAACTGGTCTCTTAAGGATCAATCAAACAACAGTTTGAATACAAGTTTGTTTACAAGTAAATATGCTTCTATACAAGCTAATATGTAAACTTATTTTTAGCACAATGACTTGACAGCATTTACAGGTTTGTACAAAGAAATAATAGTGTTTACGCGTGTTATGTTTTCAATGATTTTGCAGTTCTTGAGCAGTTGTATCTTCAAGTCTTTAAGCCTTTATATAGAGTCGTGCATGAGATGTGACCGTTGAGGGGTACATTTGGAAATATCAAATTTTTGGTGGTTTGAGAGAATGTGGGGGACAAGATCGTACGCAACGCCCGTCCTTTCATGGTAGTGGAATGAAATGTTTTGTCTGCATCATGTACTGTTGTACCACGTTAACGTTATCTTCTAACATTTTGTACTTCAGAGGCTTCTGCGAGAATGAGTAAGAAGAGATAACATAACATCTGGTTAGTCAAAACTTCAAGTCTTTAGAGTCTTCAGATCTTCCTCTTTAGAGTCCTTAGCACTTGGTTTTGATAACCCTTGTATCATATCTAAGGTTGAAATAGCCTTAAGTCTTCAGAAACATGTCTTCATAGTCTTTAGCACTTGGTCTTAGAACCTTGTATCACAACTAAGTTAAGAAGATCTTCAAGTCTTCAGAGTCACGTCTTCAGAGTCTTCAGCACTTGGTCTTTAGAACCCTTTGTCTTCTAAAACTCGAGTCTTTAGCATATTGGACTACATTCACTCAAAACTTCTGTCTTGATATCTTCAGACTGGTTTCTTCAGACTTGCGTATCAGAGTAACTGAGCTTCAGAGCCTTCTGAAGCTTTCATCGCTACTTGTTCATCAAAACCTCTGTAGCTTAGAAGCGAGGCATTTTCTCTTCTAATTTCTTGGCCATGTCATTCATCAGAAGCAAAACCTGTTTGTTAATTCTTAAAATACAACACATTTGAGTATAAAAAAATTTCATACAAACATACTCTTTATTATCATCAAAACTCAGAGAAATAATTGCAAAACCAAATATTATTCTAATAGTTTGGATGATTCTTCCACCCAGGATTATAAGTGTTAGAATATGAATTATTATTCTTAAAGAACTTGATATCTTCAATTTGTTGTGGAGTTGCCAGGCAATTCATAGTACTATGTGGTCCGCTACAAATTTCCTACACTGAATTTTGCCCTTATTAAATCTGAGCCACTTGTTGAGTATTGATGTTTATTGTCTTAAGCTTTTTCTCTAATTTTGTAGCAATTATTTCTTCCATTTTTATCTGCTTGTTGGATTCTAACTTCAAATCAGTTACTCCCTCTGACTTGCTTGTAACACTGTCATATAACTCGAAATGCTCATTTGCAGCAATGACTTCAATTATCTTCTTAATACGAGTTATTGTTGAAAAGTTAGATGAGCCATCAGCTCCTATGTTAATTAGCTGATTTATTTTTATTCTAAGACCATTCACAAACATTGGCATCTACTCAGTCTGATCCAAATTGTGAGTAGGACATACCACTAGGAGTCTTTTGAATCTTTTATAAGAATCTCCTAGTGACTCACCCTCTTTCTGCTTGAAATTGAGGATCTCATATCTTTTTCTCATGAATACTGATGCTGGAAAGTACTCATTAAGAAACATTATTTTCATCTCTTCCCAAGAAGTAATGTTACCAGTCAGAAGGGAATAAAACCACTCTCCAGCCTCATTAGCTAAATTGCACAAAAACATACACAACTTCTTAGTTTCATCTTCAACGTGGTGCTTATAGTTAGACATCTTTGTAGATGCTTGTTAGCATCTTCACTCACCCTTCCAGAGAAGGATCTCCTCTCGAGTTGAGTGATTATGATGGGATGCAGCTGGAAGTTTGACACATTCACCAATTGATTCACAATTGCTAATCTACCAGCCAGTGCATTTGTTCCACCATAGTCACCAAGGAGTCTCTCAGGTGCTGGTGGATTCATAGTTTCAAAATATGATTCTGAATCTGAATATACTGAATTCTTGTCCTCTTCTGATTCCAGTCTCGCTTGTCAAGCTCTTCTATGTCGGGCGTGAAAGGTTCTTTCGATCTTTGCGTCAAAAGGAAATTCAACTGAGGCCTGACCTCGCATAAACAAATTAGACAGAAAATTGGTAATTAAAATATAAAAATAACAGAAAAAATAAAAAAAATCAATTGCAGAGGAACAAAATTTCAATGGAACCACAATTAACTCTGCATTTTGGCAATCCCCAACAACGACGCCAAAAACTTGATCGGAAAAATAGCAAGTGTACTATAAGTACTAAGTTTAATGCGAAGTTCAATTAAACAGAAAATATATGTTTGGTTTGGTTTAGAATTATCCTGCACAATTATTAAAGTAACATAATGTAAAATATGACTTTTTTTACTAGTATGAGTAACATGCTAGGGGTAAGTGTGTGATTTGCCATGTGCTAACTTTGACTCTTGATCTTTTCTACAAGTTTATAATCCTCAATTACCTAATCCCTAGTGTGTTTTCCCCCAAGTCCTTAGTGGAAAACATTTGGTCATTCACCCTAAAACCTAGGTCTTTAGAGAATTCTGATGACACCAAGCTGTTAATTTATCAGAATTTCATAGGTTATTGCTGGATATGTAATAACTCCAAAATAATCCTGGATACATAATGGCTTAATAGCTTTATGGTTTTTGTTAACAATAATAAAGTTAAGATGTTATGGCATTTTTCCAACATTTATGCTCTTGGTTGATGTTTGTGTACTCTTGACTAATTTGTTCACTCATTATGCTCACTAGGCTAATAGCTTTGCTAAATTATGGCAAAAAGGGTGAGTAGTCATGTGTAGTGGAGTGGAGTAGTAGGACTATTGACTACTGACTTTGTGGTGTACTATAATATATGGTATTTATTTGATGTTATAATATCCCAATTTTTTATTTTATTTTTTATTTATTTATTTAATTATTAGGTGACATGATAATTATTTAATTATTTAATTGTGACTATGCCTTAATTGTGTTATTTATGTTATTTGGATACAATAATGATAGAAATACACTATTGGGCCTAATAACTAAAAATAGAAGTAATAAGAAGGTGAGAATTATTCCTGCCACCCCCGTTTTTAAACCTGGCACCCCCCATATTTTCATATTCCGAAAATACCCCTGATCCTATTTACTCAAAAAATTTACTTTTTTTAAAAAAAAATTACTGTTGATAAAAGAAACCAAAAACGAAATTTCCGGTAGGTCTCTGAAAATTTTCGATATCCTTTATAGGAGAATACGGGAAATTCTTTGTTGTTCACAAATTTCCGGTACCAATATACCGAATATTTAAAAATTACCGGTACGATTTACCGGAATTTTCGAAAATTCCGGTACGATTTACCGGAAATTGCCAAAAAAATCTGGTATTTTTTGCTTTCGTTATTTCAGGTACCGACAATTCTAAAATTTCTGGTACATAAACAATATCAGAAATTTCAAATTTACGGTATATACCAGAAATTTCGTTAATACGTGAAATTTTCGATATGGCAGAGGAAGTGTTGTATATTTGTGGTCCTGAACCGACACCTTCAGCTTCTTCTACGGATTCATGTACTGATCTTATGCGGTACTTCATCACCGATACGGTACACTATACTTGACTTTATACGCATTTTCATATTTTTTTTTATAAATTGATCTAATTTAGCTAATTATACGTTTATGTGATTGCCAAATTTTTGAATCACGAGAGAAAGTTCTCGAATGGGCACGGTCAATTGGAAAAACTCATGGTATTGTTGTTGTTACTATTCGAACCGACACTGCTTATGGTATGCGAGGGAGGAAGGATAAATTGATTATGGGTTGTGACAGAGGAGGTAATTACAAAAAGAAAAATAAAGTTGCAGCTCCTTCCGATGGCACTTATTCTATGAAGGTTAAATGTTCATTCAGGCTGAGATCTTTTTCGAGTGGTGATGGTTGGAAGGTGATGGTAAATACGTGATGCACAATCATAAACTAGACAAGGAATTGGTAGGGCATGCCAATTTAGGGCGTCTAAAAGAGGAAGAAATAAAGTTTGTGAATGACATGACGAAGTACAACATGGCTTTAAGGTATATAGTTTCTACTTTGAAAGACAAAGATATAGAAAACCATACGAGTATTACCCAGATATATAAAGCTAGAGCAACATACAGAATGAACAAGAGAGGTGCAATAAAAGAAATGCAAATGTTATTGGGTCTTGTTCACCAAGAGAAATACTTGTATTGGTCTAAAAATAAGAATAATTTAGATATGGTGGTTGATATCTTCTAGACACACGCTGATTCTGCGAAGTTGTTGAATATGTTTCCGATGGTGTTGATTTTTGATTGCACTTACAAAACAAATAGGTAAGAATTTTAAGTTTAATTTCATGACATCTTAAAAATATGTTGAGTGAGTTTGTAGTTGAATTGTTTGTGTTTTGTAACTGTGCAGGTATCGGATACCACTGCTTGAGGTTGTCGGTGTTACATCAACAAAATTGACGTTTTCAGTTGCTTTTGCATATTTGGATCATGAAAGGGAAGAGAACTTCACATGAGCACTGGAGAGGTTGAAAGAGTTGTTTTATTATGAGAAGTTGTTACCAAATGTCATGGTGACGAATTAGGAGCTTGCATTAATGAATGTCATTGAGACGGTGTATCCGAATTCTTCTCATATGCTGTGTACGTTTCATATTTCAAAAAACATTACCATGAAGTGTAAGGAGTATGTGAAATTAGAGAGACATGAACATGTCATGGATCAATGGAACAACATGATGTGAAGTTTGTGAAAGAAACATGGTTAACACCATATAAAGAGTGTTGGAAAAAAAAGTTCGTGACCTATTCTATTCATCAATAACTTCAATGTGTCCACCGCTGGTGAAATATAAGTCATCAAAGAGAGGAGTTAAGAAGAGTAAAAAGGGTACGGAAAGTGATGTGCATCGTGATCCAAGTTAGTGGGAATATGCTGAAGCTTCGTAAGGGAGTCAGACTACAAAGAGATCATGCACACAATCAAGTGGGAGTCATTCGTTAACCATATCGATTCATAGACAACCTTGTACCAATTCTGCAAAAGGTGAGTACTTGCCACAATTCCTACTTTCTTTCATCCATACATTGAAGATATTATTGATGTATAACCGAATGGAAATTGTGGTTACTGTTGTATTGCAACTGCGTTGGGATGGGACACAGATGTATGTTTTGATGTTAGGAAACAGTTGGATACTCATATCCATCAACATGAAACATTGTTTTCCAAGGTGTTCTACGACACTATGTCTTATGTGAGGAATTCATTAATCGTGAAACACTTGGGTCCTCAGGGTAGGGAGAAATGTATGTCGCTTCCAGATATGGATTACCATATTGCTTGTAGATATGGTGTTGTTTTTGTTTCTTTATCCATGAGAATTAGTACGACATTTTTCCTGCTTCACATACCTCCACTCCTATACATGAGTCGTCATACAATCGTTGTCGTCGATTTTGTCAACGATAATTATTGGGTTCTGCTAAAATTGAAACCTAGTTGTCCATTGCCTCCCGTCACAGAGTGTTGGAGGGATAATTGTTGTGATGTTGCAAAAGATTGGGAATCAGCATATGCGGGTCAGATCAGACATTGGGCAGTATTGTCTGGGAAGTGATTGTATTTTATTTGTAATGTATTTATGTATAACATTAATTATATTTGTTGACATTAATTATATTTGTAATGTCTCTATAAATGAAATTAATTATATTTATGTATTCTATTTAAGTAAACGTTTTTAGTAAAAGTGTAAAAAAATTATGAAAATTTTTAAGTCCCAGTAATATCAGAAATTTGAAAGTTCCGGTACTATTTTTATACCGAAAATTTTAAATTTTTGGTACGGTTATTAACTAAAACAGGTACCGTAAATTTGAAATTTCTGGTACTATTTTTGTATCGAAAATATCAAATTTACGGTACCATTCTAGACTGAAATACATACCAGAAATTTCAAATTCCCAGTACAATTATAAGCTAAAATATATACCGTAAATTTAAAAATTTCAGTACAAAAATAGTACTAGAAATTTCAAATTTACGGTACCAGATATTTGAAATTTGCGGTATTCAAGGACGGTAAAATGGTAACTTTTCCAAAATTTCTGGTATTTCTTCCAAAATTTCCGGTACGCGTCGGAAATTGCGACTCTTCCAGTATTTTGCATGGATATTTTGATAAAATTTCCCTATTGGGGTTGCCAGGTTTAATTGAGGGGTAGCGGGATAAAATCTCTAAGGAGGTGTGAGTCACTAAGCCCAATAAGAGATTACTAGATAGTAAGGGTTATGAGAAAACATAAGTTAGAGCTATCATTTGGAAGAAAGAAGAGAAAATGAGAAAAAGGGGAAAAGAGGAAAAGAAGAAGAAGAAGAAGAAGAAGGAATCTATAAGTTGAATCTTCAAGAGGTAAGGGGCAGAATCCTCATTATTATTGCCTTGTATGTGATTGGGTAGTGATTAGTAACATGATATGTTGTTATAATTTCAATTTCTAAGAATCTTGAAATTTTAAGGTTTGAAGGAAAATTGTGTTTTCTAATTATAAATGATGATCCATGATTAGAAACATGTTAAGATACTCTTTTATGATGTTATTTGACTGATTGAGATGAATTTTGTATGAGAAATTCGTGGATGTAGGAATGTTGTTCGTAGCATATTTTTCTGTATTTCGCAGAGACCGTTTAGTGCGGTCAGGGGTGCGCTTAGCGCGGAAACTTCTGGAATTCGTGAGCTTAGCACAATATTCTCAATTTGCTTGTCTAGATCTATGGTCATGTTGTATGTTCCCATATTTGAAGGCTTTTCTATCCCAACAGATAAGGGAGTCTCCATTACATCTCTTGACAGTGGTCCGCGAGGATCGTCGTCCTCACTCTAATATGGTGATAGGGGAGGATAATAAGTGGTTCTTCCTCATCAAGGATTGTTGTTTCATCGGGGAGATGAGCTCCCTAGTCGGACATTAGGATTGGGCGAGGAAGAATGATGGTTTCCTGGGCGATGGTTGCCTCTGGTCTAATTTTTGATTGGGGGTCGTCGGTCCCTTTGAGGGAGAGTATGCTTGCATTTTTTGATTAGGGAGGTTCCTGGTTTCTCCAGAGAAGAACGATGGGTGAGGCGTCGGGAAGATGGAATGAGAGAGTCTCATCGATAATATCTTTGCGAAGGAGATCTCGACTAGAGTCTTATTTCTAAGTTTCCGATCATGTTATTCTACCAGAGGATCAGAGTGTTGGTTTGGTTGAGTGTTGCAAGCAGAGAAGTCATAGCAAGATCAGCGTTGGCCAGTACCGAAACCAATTGGAAAATTGTTGGTACTTCTTATGTCTTCTTGGGTTTGCTTGTCTCCAAGAAATAGACGTTGCCATCCTCAGCTTCAACAGAGGAGGGAGACTTTGTGTAGCCATCTCTCTTAAGTGGTCCTCTTTTGAACAGGGGAGATGACGGTGTTGCCAGTGAAGTGATTATCATCTTTATCGGTCGTGATCAATGTCTTGGAATGTTGTTTTTATTTTTAAATTCCGAGGAAGAAAGATGGGGAAAATAGTTTCCCACAGGTGGCGCCACTGATCTTACCGATGATCAAACCCTGCAATGGACCAACAGTTACGCCTATAGAGCTGGAAACAATTAAGAGGGGGTATACTTGTAAGGCACTTCAATGCTTAAGTAAGAAATAGTGCAAAAAGATACAAGATAGAAAGTCTAGGGTTTTTGAAGTAAGTATTGAATACTAGATACATGTATCTCATATGTGTGAGGGTTTATATAGTGTCCACGACGCTTGGCCATTGGTCCCTAGTTTAGGGCCTAGATACAAGGTCATCAAAAATAGATAAATATTAGGAACTAGCCATTGTAACAAACATGCATGCTTAGAATTAGTCATTTCTATGAGCATGAGCATGGTCGCGGGCAGGTGCATTATGTCCGTTCTTGGATAACATTTATGCGTGTGACTGGCAGAGTGATGATTCAGCCGTTTGACGTAGGTAGAGGTACGATTGAGGGTGGCGTTGGTCTTGTTGAGCCTGGGGGCAACCAACCACGTATCCCCATGTGAGAGATAGATGGAAAAGGATCTTTCTCAGTGTCAACTGTTTAGGCCAAAGTTATTAGGTCATCTTGGATGAAGGAGTGGATCAGACCATGCTTAGTCATTGGGCCAAGCCAGAACAATCATATTCCTAGTGCTCGCTACATAAAAAATCATGGTCTTTCTTATGGTGAATATGTATAGGTAAGGAAAGGAACTAACCCAAGTGGACCCAAAGAATATAAGGTACTTAGAAAATACTATTAATTGTTTGTGTAGGTACTGAAATATCATATGCTAATATTGCCAAGAAGATGTGTATTTTTATATATGTTGTATCATTTCCCTTATTTATTATGTTTTTAAGGATTTTTGTTGTATCATTTCCCTTATATATTATGCCAAATAAAGAGGAGAAGAAATATGGTTGTTTTTTTTGTAGTTTTTCAAGATACCGAAGACAAAGGCATAAATTGAAAAATAAAGGGGGAGATATACAAGATAGAGGAGAAATAAAGTGTCAAGCAACCAATTTCCATAAATTTTTTCATTATCAAAAAGGGAGAGGTTGTGAAGAAGATGTTCTTCGTCCATCTTAACTTAGTTTTGATGAAGACAAAAGCTTACCATAGAAGAACTATCAAAGAAGACAAAGATTGAAATCAAGTACCAAATAGGATAAAGTTTGAAAGTCAAAGGATTGAATCATGAAAATTAAGTCACACTAGTAATACATATGTATATAAACTTTAGGCGCTCAAAATCTTTTGATATAAATCCATTTTATGTGTCTTAAGCATTCATGCATGATTGTCATTCAAAGCACAATTTTTAAAGGGAAAAATTTTAAATTTTAAGAGAGTCAATCGATTGGCCTCTAGCAGTAAAACGGTTGGCATGATTTCTCTAAAAATGAAAAATTTGAAAACCCAACTGAAACAATCGATTGACTCGTTATGTAAATCAAGTGACACAGTGAAAAAAATGTTGGAATTGGTTAAATCTATTGACATCCTAGGTCAATTAATTGACATTCTGAAACATTTTGAAAATTCTAAAACATTGCATAATCTTCAATGCATATGATCATGATACCTTTTTCAAATCATAGCAAATTCTCATGATAATTTTCCAAACATTTCTACTCATTCAAGAGGCATCTTATGATGTATTTAAAGCAACAAATTCATATTTCAAATCACCTCATTTAGTCAAATGTTTCAAATAATTCTTACTGTTTTTTCAAGTGTTCATACACAATATCATATAAGCTTTTATTGCATAAATTCCATTTTCATTATAGAAAAAAAATCATAAACCATTTGATTGTACCTGATCAAAAGGATCGTCGATGGTCTAAACTGTTGCGGTTGGAGAAAGATGGGGGGTACCTGCAAGACACTCTGATGCCAAAGTAAAAAAGGACAAGAGGAGAGAGCAAGTAAAGAGTGAGAATGAAAAGAAATGAATACCTGACCCTCTCGAATGAGAGCGTATTTATAACCCCCAGCGTTGGGCCAAGGTCCAATTAGTGGGCTGCTTAGCGAAGCCCACCAAGGGGCTGACAGGGTTACGTGAGTAAGGAGTCCAACACGTGGTCTGCTTCCTAGTTTGCCGCTCCGAGATGTAAGGGACGGTTGATCCGTTATTCTCGGAGGGCGTGGTGACGGTAAGGAACCGTTGGCCACGTGGCCCTAACACTCACGTGGGGACATCCCTAGAGGTTATGGGCAGATAGACCTTCAAATCCTTAATTCCCCATAGATTAGGCCCTAATAGCAGTGAGTTAGATGCTCGTCAAGTCCAGAACACCATTGATCACTTAATGAATATATATTCTTAAATTCTTCATTGAAAGAGAAGAGTAAATTTCAAGATATTGGAAAGCATACAAATTTTTAGTATTCAATTTATCTATTTACTGTAAATTATTCACCAAGTGTGTGGTGATATTGTTTGTAAAGAAAGAGGTATACTTTCTATAGGTTACAAATAGAAAGTGGTGTTCTTCCTGTTTGTTGAAAAAGATCTTTTGAATTGGGAGATTCAAAGTCCACCCTAATTTTGGTGTGGTGTCACAAAATTGTAGGTGAGGCTATATAAATAGCTAATATAGTGAAATCCTTCGGGGTTTTGACTGCCCTTGTGTGAAAAGGGAACCAAAATTTATCTTTATGTTCTTTATTGTTTCTGCATTTTTATTTTTATACAAATTATTCATACATTCTCATAACTCTTCCGAAAAAAATAAAAGAACCAAAACATCTACAAAATAATGAGAAATAGTCATAAAACCTAATGAAACATGCTAGGTTTGAATTTAGAAGGAACCTTGAAGCTAGGTTTGAATATTCAACTGATGTGAATGAAAAGGGAACAAGTTTAATTCACCATAGTGATGTTGGTTGGTGTGGAGACATGTATTTAGATCACTTGGTTATGTATTCTTATACAATGAGACATGCATTTCTTGGTGTACAAAAAAGTCGACAATCACTACATTGTTCTCTTGTGAATCTGAATATATAGCAAGTTCATTTGGCTCATGCAATTTGGCTTTACTCTTTGTTAAAGGAACTAAGGTGTGAAGTGCAAAAGTCTATGAAACTGATGATTAGTATCAAGTTTGCAATAAGCTTGACCAAGAAACCAATTTCATAGGAAAAGAGCAAACATATTGAGACAAGACTTCACTTCATAAAGAATCATAAAGGAACAAGTGATGAAAGTCATGGTAGAGGTCATACATTGCCCTACAAAAGCTTTGAAGATTGAAAGGTTTGAAATTTGAAGAGTCAATTAGGACTTGCGAACATTTAGAATTAAGGCAAGATAATATAATAATTTTACATTAGGATTATACTCCCTCTGTCCCAAATTATAAGATGTTTTGGACATCTCACACATATTAAGAAAAATAATCATTGTTGTATGAGAGAAAAAAATTATGTATGCCTTTACACTATTGTCTTCATAAATTACAGAGGAAAGAGAAATTAAGAGAATTAATAGAAGAAAGAGAAATAAGTAATAGAGGGCATATTGGAAAAAATATCATTAATGTTGCATTGGAATTATAAGCGTCTTATAATTTGGGACGGAGGGAGTAATTAACTAAGAGTTTATTAGATAGTAAGTTAAGATGGTTAGTTTATGTCTCAAGTAAGTTACTTGAATCACAAGCAACTATCCGTATGACTTTCATGTAATGAAATATATTCATAAACTTGTGGAAAGCTTAAGCTAGAAACAATTTTAGGGCAATCTCTCTTATTTTCTTATTTTCCTAATTCAGTGTTACTTGCTTTGCAAGTAGGAGAGCATAATTGCTAAGTGTACAGGAACAAACAAAAACTATATGGGTAGGAGCATGGTTGTTTCAATACAAAATTCAATCTAATGCATCAACACCAGCGAAGTCGGAGTACGAGAATGAACGAGAGTATAAAACAGTCATTCACAATGGCAAGTAGTTATCGATCAAGAATACAAGTGACGCAAATTACTATGATCACTTCCCTTATATCTTTGTGGGAATATAATCATTTTACTGTCAGTAATCTGCTTTTTAATTTATAATTTACAAAAGAAAATAACATCAATAATTACCTAGTAGGATATACATCTGAGATTGAGAATGTAAATGCACCTCATTCTTCAGTAAGGAACCGTCCTGTAAAATTTTCCATCATAGAAAACTGCATATTCTCAGATGGTTTCCAATGACGTTTTCTTTGATTAATAAACCAATTGTTAATTTGCTTTTGGTCTAGTCCTGTTGTCTTGGCCAGATCAATCTTATCAGCTTCCTGGATAATCAAGTAAAACAATATTGTTAAGGGAAACAAAATTCAACAATGTGTATAATAAACACAGACACAAACAGTCGTAACAATGAAATATTTACCGTTGGGTATGGCCATTTGTAATGAACATTCCACCATTGAAGTAGTGTTTGTCTTGCTTCCTTTGGAAGCTTGCCCTTCTTTTTCTTCTTAGAAAACTCTAATTTTAAAGTACCAATATGACTTCCAAACTTGCGTAAAAGTCTATCTTTAAGCTCGCGATCCTCACTCTTTGATTGTCCGTCTTGAACAACATCTCCAGTACTGAGATCTTCTTCTTCTGAAGACGCACCACCATCATCTAGCCATATATAGACAGTATCAGAATCATTTAGATCAATGATACATAACAATGATAAAAGAGTCAAGGCAACGTCAAGGTGAATAAATATACTTAGATTGATGTTACATACACGAATAAACACCAGTGATGAATTGTATAACATATCAAAGATCAAATCTTTTTCCATAAAATATTTCGACTCCATAAAATCAAATCTTTAAAAAAAGTAACTATATAAATTTCAAAATAATAATTCTTTTTTTTTTCTGTCAGTATTATGCTAACTAACAAATACTATCTCTTAGCCGGGGCTTAAAGAAATTTTCATGAAAATTAATGATAAAAATACAAAATATTCATTATTAGTTCATAATAATAATTTAAAGAATCTAATTAATATGAATTTAATTTAGATGTTCTGATGTACTCTATTGAAAAGAAATTAAAAAAGTTTAAGCTTTAAGTTACAATTGAAAACAAAACACAAATCAATTTAAACAATTAAATGTTATTCATTATATTTTTCTTATTTAACTAAAAATATTACTAAATAGGATAAGTTCGTCAATATATAAAAAGAGTGTCAATATGCTAGCAAATTTCCCTTTGTTTAAATGTGTTTTATAAACTAATAAAAGTGCTTCGATATATAAAAAATACAATATAAGAAATTAAGAGAAACTTTTTTTTTATTAAAAATATAAGGTACAAATAATTTACTGAACACATGACGAAAAAGAAAATATTTAGTGACATAAATTTAAATCTCATTTATATAAAATATCAGAAAAATAAAAAAAACATAACATGATAAAACTTAACTGATTTTGTAAAAACATTGGTATTAGGAATATTCATAATATATTTATTAAATTATAAAATTAAATACATAATATTCATAATATAACTTTTTCAAAACTCAAAGCGTGTAATAACATAATCAATGTTAATTAATTTATAAATAAAATTTATTAAAAATAATGCTAAGAAATGATGCAACAATTTTGAGTGATGTAATACTTTCTTTTACGATATGTATTTGGTTAGTATTACTACTTTAGAAAGTAGTATGTGAGTTTTAATTTCAAAATAATAATTTATTTATATTCTTAATGAAATTTATTAGGTCTTTCAAACAATATCAAGAACTTAATTTAAAAGACACAAAATTATACTATTTTTGTTGAACATTAATTAATGTAGGGAGAAACTTTTGGCATTGATAAATTCTGAGGCAGGTTATTTAAATGGCGAATAATGTTTGATTTGAGGGGTAGTAGCCCACGAGTAGCCATAAGTTGCTTCTGACATCCACCCAATCCGACAAGGATTTGACCGTCGCATGAGAGTACACTGTACACGTCAGATCATAGCAGACCTAGGTTGGAAAGAGAAAAGAAAGTGTAAAGAAAAAGAAAACATCAGTGTCAGTGCCTGGTTCCATCCATTGTCACTACTATGTCCCAATCCCAATCCAGACACTCCAAGTTTACATTCATGTACGGCCATCGTCAACACCTTCCACAGGCCCCCCATTTTTTTCTCATTGAATTTGTTCTGGTTTATTTATTTCTTCACATTAAATTTTCTCTCAAGACCTTGTAGCATGCCAGTAGTGGCATGAGTACAAAATGGTTCCGAAAAACAAGAGAATATGATATTACTACTATCTTTCTTTTCCAAAGAGGACCAATGCATTTGGAGAACGACAGGTGTTATGGATTCTTCAATGATCTAAAGGTTAATGACAGAAGCTCTTAATGAATGGGTCACAAGAGAACAAAATGTGGAAAATAGCAATAACAAAGCACTAAGACAAGGTAGGCCAGAGTGCGTGGGGAAGATATTCATGCCATTCAACGTTCTCTCAAACAAAAAAGCTGCTACAGAAAACAGCTTAAACTCCGGGAGTGCATGTGAACGTTTTAATCACCCGCTCTATTCGGGATTTTTTTTTGTAGAATCACTTCTCCCTTGTTAGTTTAATATATAAATATCAATTTGCCTTATGCACACACCAAGACTTTCAGTACTCTAGGGTTTGCTTAATTCATCTATTTCATCCTCTTGGAATAGAGACAATAATTTAAACAAGAGATAGGAGTAACACAAATAGACAATCTGCATAGAATAAACCAGTCTACTACTGTTCTTTATGATCTAAAAACTCATCTTATGTTTATAAGCACACAAAAAAATGGCAATTCATCCAATCAATTAATCATGAGCAGTACCCATTTGGGAATAACAATAGGGAACATCCCATTTCACAATTCTACATGACATTACTATGGACTTATAAGAGAATACAAATGGTAAGTTAGGATCTAAATTTTTGTGGATCTTACTATTGACTCATAATAAAAAGCAAATGTATAGTTAAGACACTACAGGGAATAGAAAGGCATAACCTATTCACTCCAAAATTATTAGTCACTATAAAAAGAATTGTCCTAAAATATAAAGAACTTCATAAATAATGAAATAGGAGTAATTCTTTTTCTATTATTTTCTACTTTTTGGAAGGTAATATAATTTATCTCTCATAAAATTAGTATTTGATTTATGTAAAATGGACAAAACATTTATAATTTACCCAAAATAATTGGTTGAGATAGTAAGTGTAGCTTCTCATTTAACTAAAGGTCTTGAGTCTGCACTCTAACGCCTGACCACAACAATGTTAAATCTCTTGAGAATTTTTTTTGCATCCTATTATAGTCTTTTCCGTTCAAGAGATTAGTCTCTCCGGTTACATGCAAAATATTCAATTTATATAAATAAAAAATTATAATTTAAAACAAAAGAATACCATGAATTTTTATTATGGAGATTCGAATTATATTGACACTACCAAAATTTAATGTTTATAATCATTAGCCTTAATCTCAAGCAACACTTTATATATGGCCCGGATGTAGTATACACTATTTTGTACTCTTCACATGCCTTCACTCATAAAGGAAAAGCAAACACAACAGGATTCACATTGAGGTGATTCCAGTTGTCATCATTTAAACTTAAAATAACATGAGCAGCCCAAGTTTCCAACAGTTACAATGCTGAATCTCATTAGAGGCCTAGTGAACACTAAAATTCAACCATGTCATTCCAAGGATTCTAATTTTTAAGTATAAGACCTCACAACCGGGTGACATCATTGAGAGAAATGTGCAAGAGTTTTGGAAGATTTAGGAATAGCATAAAGTGAAAAAACATGGCATAAATGTGCTTATAGATCTGTTCAAGCCCATCTAAGTCTTTATAACAAAGTGTTGGTATTGTTAGTATTATCTTAGAGAAGGGTTCAAACCTTTTTCATCACCACACCCTAACTCACAACTTTTCCCTAACTCCACACCCTAACTCACAACTTTTCCCAAATTCCGGCATTTAGGATATGATTGGCCATTCCACCATGTTCAAACGATCACATTTAGGTTTGGTATTTAAACTTTAAAATAAAAAGTAAAATTTGTTTTACTCTGAACCGTTTGATCAAGATTAGGCAATGCCTCATGAATCTATATAATCTTGGTGCCGGTAGTGAATCCAATTTCCAAATTAAAACTTATACCCCTAAGCACAACATCTAATTTAATGCATGTTGTTGCAATAGAAGAACAACAAGAATAATCGAATCAATAAACTAGAAATAAAAGATTTCGAATCCTATCAAGATTTTGCTTTTGAAGCATAGATTATGAATTTATATTTGTAAAGGATGATTAAGGAGAATCCTTCTATGCAGCTGTATAAAGTCATTTATAAATTAAACCTTCAAGGCTAAAATCTGAAAAGGTAATTTGTACTTCAAAACATAAACAACAATATTTTACAACCATAACCAACCTACCTGACCATAGTGACTAGTGACCATGCTTTACAACATAAAATATTCTTTCAAATCTGATATACTACTATATTTAATTTATCTTGTGCCAGCTTTCACAAATACTAGGTATGGGAATTGTAACAATATATATTCTAGAATGAGAAAAACCAAAATGAAATCTAAAGAAATGAATTTGATATATAACCCATATTTAAGTTTTTATTACAAGAAATCTAATTACCAATTAAACAGACAATATGAAAGATTAAGATCTAAAAGAAGTAGTAGCATGAAGATGTAAACAACAATTCTAAATCAACTATGTCCTTCAAATTTACTAGTCCTAGTAATTTAGTAATAACAGATTGACATTACTACTATAGTTTTGAGCTATAATTGTTCTAAATTCCCATTTTACCAATCCAAAGCTGCTTTCCATTTAACTCATTTTAAGAAAATCTGACATTACTTTAGCTACAGACAGATTATCATCAACTTGACAATTCCCAATGACAATTTTTTATCTACCTAACAGCATGGATCACTTGAGCTCTATTGGAACTTGATACACCATATAATTAATAATTAACTATTAATAAAATATGAAAGCAGAATCATTCCAAGCCATTACTGTCAGATTATGTTGTCTTCATCTATTCCAAAATGGGGGATTTTTTGTAGGATATATTTTATTTATCATAAGAAATTGCAATGTATTTCATGCAAATTAGGTTTTCTAGTGTGAAATTATAAATGAAAAATCATTACATTAACAAATAAGTACTACTATTAATTAGTATGTTCAAAGACAGTAGAAGATCAGTGAGATCCTATCAAAATTTACAAGTACTTTAGAGGAAAATAAATACAATTTTAATTTGAGAAATTTGTTTGAGAGCAATAAGAAAGATGCAAATATATAAATGAATAGGTCACACTTTAAAAATGAGTGTTTCAAAGCCAAACACTAATTCACATTGATGTGTATCATGTTTATGCACTACCATTAGAAGAACATCTACATTTCAATTTTCCATTACAAAAAATTGAGTACAACTATTTCTGCTGCATTCTACCACAGCCATAAAACAGGTTCAACATAGATGATTATCACACATCATTTTGATTTTAACATACTCATAACTAAAAAGCTTTGAGACATATGAATTACACAGCAATTTGATTTTAACATACTCATAACTAAAAATTAGTCTCCACACTATGCTTTCAGGAAGCAAATTAATTAAGATAATACTACAAATAAATAAAAAACAATATCAGCTTGAAAATTTTCACTGCTAATATTAGTTTCTTTGAGTTACATAGGGAACAAACAAAAGATAAGTTATGCATTATTTAGTGCATTTATGAATAGAAATCAAGTTACAATGAATGAATTTTCTGTATAAAAAAATTGATACTGTAACCGAAACTTAATCAGATTAAGGATGATACCTGTGTCTATGAGCTGGAAAGCATAAAAAATTAAAACTATATAAGGAAACAAAAGAGGAAACAATTTGAAAGGTGGCAGATGAAGAAGCAAAGGCTCATTTAATTTAAGAATATGGAACATCGTTCAGAAAATTACTACCATTTATTAATATTTGGTCAGTGTATAGAATCGAGGCCACAACATTTACAATGTCAAATTAGAAAGTCCTTGTTGTTCATACTAAAAACTGAACAAAATTCACGAGAAGGAAGTAGATATACTAATAAAACAAAAATAAACTGAAAACTATGAAGAAATGAAGTGTGAGTGATGCAAACAAACTACTCAAAACTCAAAACTCAAAATTTAAATAGCCCAAACAAGACAAAAATCTCTAGCCTATAGAGGCTAGTAGTAATTGAGTAAAAAACCCGTGTAACTGAAAAAGTTGAAAGGCTTGAATGACCAAACAATATACACTTTTCATTTTCTCCTTAACGAAAGAAA
The DNA here is from genome assembly GCA_021764765.1 of Vicia sativa. Taxonomy (NCBI): domain Eukaryota; kingdom Viridiplantae; phylum Streptophyta; class Magnoliopsida; order Fabales; family Fabaceae; genus Vicia; species Vicia sativa. The sequence continues at coordinate 135,914,531 of CM038792.1, read as the reverse complement.
AATCAAACATAGATTTACAAAATCAAACATAATTTACAGTCTAACAGTGAAAACTGAAAAGCATTCCCCAAAACACAAGTTTACTGCACACACAGATAGTAGAGAGTTAGGGTTAACCTTTTTCTTCTTCTGTTAATTATTTACCCTAATTTACTTCGAAATCTGTGTATCATTATTAACAGTATTATAACAGTCAATAGATAAAGTTAAACTAAAAAACTAATCCACGGGAAGTATGAACCAAAACAAAATCAATTAATCAAACAAAGAAACTATAGTTAACAATAATAGAAGCAAATAGCACAGTTATGAACAACATAGAGTTTGTAGAGAGAGATAATAAACAAACCAGAAGGAGTTGGAACTGAAGCAGCAGCACCGGTGCAGAGATGACTGAGTTGCGTTTCGATCTTGTTCAAGAAAGTTGTAGCTTCGTCAAAAGGACGAGTAAGGTCTGATTTATAACTCACAAGCATGTCGCAGTAAGTTTCCTGAAAAAGAAAGCAAAAATCAAATATAATCAGTTAATCACACATGATAATCTCAAATTTATATTTATTTATGGTGCGTGCGTGCGGAAAAAAGACGGTGGAAGAAGGAAGAACAAAGAAAGAAAGAAAAGGAAAGGCGTAAGGGGGACCATAAATTCATCAAGCTCGGGATCGGTTCCAAAACACGTGGAAACAACCACGTCTCTTTTACACTGATCATTCTCTCTACGAATTTCCTCCAACAAACGCGCTATTTCAGGTGGAGCACCAACCTACAATTATTCATCCACACAAAAATTTGTATTAAAAAATTATCATAACCTGATAACCGTTTTCAGTTACGGTAATTAATTTCATTACCTTCTGACACTCGATGTAAGCTTGAAGGAGGCGAGGGTAATAAGGATGAGAAGCGATTTTGGCTTTCATGACACTAGATGCCACGTCATCTTGAATTCCGGCGGATGAAGGTTCCGCCGGGAAGATATCGTCGGATCCGAACATAGGAATTCGGGCGGTAGATGAAGTGGACATGAGGAAGGTGTTGTAGTCCGTCGGGAAAATCAGATTCTCCGGTGTCATCAGTGTTTTCTCACCGTAGTCCACCGTTGTTGGCACTCCGTACATTTCCTCCATAACCGCGTCGCTTAAACCCGCTTCTGAAACTGAAATTGCTTCTTGTTCTCTTTGCCACAGATAGCTACTACTCTTCAAGAAAAAGATAAAGGTCACACACAATACAAATACTACTAGTATAGTCAAGTAATCAAAAATTCCATGTTTTTTTTGTTACTATTAATATTACTTTTATTGAGATTAAAATAATAAATAGTCAAAAGTTTAAATTAGTTTTACACCATCTTCTAATAAATTAGTTTTCTCTCTTTTATATGATTTTGATTTTGATTTTGTTTAAAAAAGAGGCACTCACTTGCATAATTCTATATTACTATTACAAGAATGTACTGTGTACTGTGTACTGTGTGTGAAGAAATTTTTATCTAATTTTATAACAATTGAATGAAGTTTAACTTTTCAAAGTACTACATGTTAATTTTAGGTAATACTAGTTTTAATTAATATTTATAATAATGAAGTTTAGTTTAGTTTGGTTTAGGTTGGCTTAGGTTGAAACTAGAGTTTGGACTTTAGCTATGAAATAGAGAAGACTTGCCTCTTCAAGGGTCAAGCTCTTTCTAGCTTTCTTTTCATTATTCTTTTTCTTTCCATATTTTTTTGGATTTTTATATCTATAGTTTAATTATTTAGCACTAGTGTATATTTATATATTTTTTTAGAAAAAGAAAAATATAAGGTGGGTGCGTGCTTACAATACTTCCTAAATTATGGAAACAAGGTTTGGGTTGTCTAGGGTAAACAATGCTACTTGGGGGTCATAGGCGTCAACCCCTCCCTAACTTTGTGTATGAATTGTCACTTGTTAACATGTGTCTTATTCTATGCTTTTTCAAAATATAATAAAACATGAAATATGAAGGGAATTATAAGTGAGTTAAGATTCCTTCAATGTATTCATAAAATAAACAAATATATACATAATAAAAAAATTAAAGAAGGAAGGTCCTTTGACATATATGGTCTGATTCCTGCTCAACCTCATCTAAGTTATTGGCCTCTTGAACATATCTAGAGAAAGAAAGAAACAAGTATTATACTAAGTTTAATAAGTTTATTAGAATCATTCATATTCTTTCATATTCCAGAGTAAAGTGAAGCATTTTCATTATCTTTGAAGTAATGATTAATATTATATCAAACTTGGAATATATTTATTTATTTAAATACAATTTTTCATAATTAAATCACTTATTTTTGTAAATCACTATTTTAAAATCCATTAGTCTTTTAATTTTTTAAAATATTTAAAAATATGTCTGATGACAGACTTTTAGACAGACGAATAAGTTACCTAAAGAATTAAAAAGGAGCCTAAAATAGTGTATAACAACTAACTTGTCAAACTTATGTCTTTTTAAGAAAATATTGTGAAGTTCTGTCTCTTTTAGCTCCAATTGAATACTATGGAAGTGAACTGTGAGGATTTCAAAACATATATTATTCCTTCTAATGTTATGGTGGACATGATGCTGCTGACGGTTAGAATCAAATCACAAGTTGCTTAATAGATTCACTAATTAAACAATAAGAACATTGTATACGATTCTCTCATGCTTCTATGTTTCAATTTGCATAAAATCTAATCAAATTCATTATACAATGTTCATAAACGTATCTTTGTTTAGACAACTATTTAATCATATGTAAAGTGTGGTTAGAATGAATGATTAATTTTATTTACATGATAAAATATAATTAATTTATATAGTGAAATTAATTATGATTTTAAGTATGAATTAAAATAATCATTAGTTATTCCACTTTGGTAATGATGATTGGAATAAAAAATATAGTATTTTTTAAACATGTGACAGAGATAATTAAGATGATTTATTTATTAATAATTTTTTATACAAAAAATTAATAAATCATAATTTTAAATAATTTCATTTAAAAATATTTTTGAAAGTTAATTAATACAAATTTTAAAAGATATTTTTTGGACCTAAGACTCTAGTCTATACAATATCTTCTCAATCCAACAACATATTATAATTAATGTTTATGTGAGCTATATAAAGGTTTAAATTACTTGTAAATAAATCAATGTGATACTTTAATAATAATTTGAGAAACAATGTGGATAACCCAAAAAAATAAAATGTATATAGTTATTGAGTTGGGAAGTTGAGAAAAAGAATGGAGAAGAAATGGTAGTTGAAAACAAGGTTGAGAAACATTTTGCGAGAGAAAAAAGTGAGGTGATTAGTGATGATGAAGTTAAAGGATACACTCTTGACCAATTCATATATAAGAATTCACATTTCAGAAAAACCAAGTGTTGCTCTATGTGATTGGTTGTAATATGCAAAACAACATATAGTGTACAAGATGTTTGGATGAAAAGGACACTTGTGAGACATAATGTTGCAACATATGTGCAACATCTGACCCTTGACAGCAGACCAATGTTATTGCTGATCTGAACGTAATTTTTGGTTATGTGCAACGCGAATTATCACTAACTTTTAGTAATGTGTGATTTAGATTTATTTGGTTGATTGAATAGGATCAAATCTATTTAATTGGATATTTAAATTTGAATCAAAACAAATCGATTTTTTTAGAGGTTTTTTGAAAAAAAACAAATGAAAATAGAATCCTCTACAAATCTGGACGTGATCAAATCTTATGTCCATTAGAGAATAGCCCATATTGCATTGTTATTTAAGGAGACTCAAACCTAACATTTGAAAGCGTGAAATTATTAAAGAATCTTTGTGTTAGGGTTTTATTTTGAGTCTTTTGTTTGTGTTATTGTTTGTGCACCACTCTAGCGTCTGCATCTGTATCTTAAGACATAAAGTTTGGTTAGTTAGTTGAGTTGTAATTCAACATTCAATATTATGATTATTGTATTGATCACTAGGGATAGTGATTGAGAGGAAATGAGACGGTTTCTCGTATTTAGGGGAGTCCTAAATAGAAAGACATGTGTGGTATTAGGAAGAGGCATTAAACAAGGGTTGTTCATCTAAGAAATTGTACTAATACTATTGAGAAGTGTATTCCCTTTCTTGGGTTGAAAACCCCCAAGATGTAGGTCAGATTTCACTAAAATGGGTTATCAATTATCTTATGTTCGTTATTGATTTATAATTTATCGTCTTATTTTCTATTATCTGTTGAATTCTAGTTTAAGATGTTGAACCATATATCTTAGACATTTGGTCCAACATTTGTCCCCTTAGAACATAATTTCAATTGGAACCAGAGCAGGGCACCCTGATCTATTTGGGTGAGCGCCATGGAATAAATTTTTATATTCAAATGAAAAACACTAAGGATAAAAGATCAATCAATAGACCACATGTCTTAGATGGCACCAACTATGATTATTGGAAAGCTAAAATGGTTGCTTTTCTTAAATCCGTATAATACAAAACATGGAAGGATGTGATAAAATGTTGGAAGCGCCCTATGATTATTTTTGAAGATGGAACATCAAGCTTGAAGTTGATTAAACAAGTATTGATGATGATGATGAAGGTTTTAGAAACTCCAAGGCCTTAAATAATATTTTCAATGGTGTGGACAAGAACATGTTTAGATTGATCCACATATGTAATGAATCCAAAGAAGCATAAGAGATTCTCAAAATTGTTCATAAAGGCACAAATAAGGTTTGTATGCTAAGGCTATATCTTCTCACTATAAAAGTTGGCCAGGAAAATTCTTAGATCACTAATGAGTGAAAATAATAATAGTTGATTGTTGTCTCAAGTTTAGTTTTGGAATGAACAATGGCAAAAACAATTAATAAGAGTAAAGTGAAGTCAATAATGAAGAGCATGTTGGAAAATTCTTTGTTAATATAACTTGCATACTGTGTGTACATGATGTGTTATGTCGTGGCAGAAGAGGTCAAAAAATGATCTTATGGTGTATCTCTGCAGTATTAGAAACATATTCAATAAAGTAATGGGACAAATCTCTAAGACTCACTTGTAACTATAATGCATGTCTGGTATTATTCTAAATGTCCTTTATGATTGTAGCTCTTATCTCTAGTATTTTTCAATCGCAACTGTCAAAGGTTTTATATCACTTACAACTAGACTAAGAGTTTAGACTATTATCAATGCAACACAAGCTTTCATTACAATCTTATAATTTTATCAATAAAATGTGAAGTTCTCTATATGTTTGAGTTGTCATCTAAATCAAATCTCCTAATTTTGTAGATGGGAAAAAGAACTAAACTAAAATAAAATTATATAATTTTAAAATAGATATTTATTATAGAGTCAATCAAGAAGAATTACATAAATATCATGTTTAGGTTAAAGTCATACAAAGGAAACCTAATACAAGAGAACTAGGCATTCATCCATAAGGAATTAGTGGATTTAACAATATAAAGAAAAAATGACTTGCAACAATTAGGAATGATTCCCTAATGGTAGCCTTTGTTTTCCCCTTTCCTTGGTACAAAAATATGTTTTAGAATCTCTAAAAAATGGAACACTAACGACTAAACATGTTTTTTTAATTTATAGAAAAAACTTTAAAATCACAAAATCGTTATAAACCCTAACTTAACCATGCCACCGTTAAATGTTTTATTTTCTATTCAAATTTTGGTCGAAATTTGAGATTTTGATGATGGTCTTGGGAGTGGGCCACCTTCACTATTTTTCACTAGATAGTGAAATTCAGGCAGTTTCAAATAGATGTCAAGACATATGTCACAATACCAAAACACAATTATAGGATAAGTGTTAATACATCATCTTCCTCATACAACAATTTATAGAAATTATGAATTATGCAGAAAGCAAATTGCTCATAAACAACGCAGTCAATTGTTAACCTAGTTTAGTGCAACGTCACCTACTATATGGGTATCCAAGCCAAGAAGGAAATTCACTATGATAGTATTAGTTCAAAGCTAAATAACCCAAATTTACAACTTAGCACCTAATCACTACCTATATAAATTCTACCGAGGAACCTCCTAGATATGAGAACCTCTCTCACACTACGCCATAAAAGACCTACAAAGGTACTTTTTTTGGCATTTAAAAGCGTTGTCGTAGGTGGCGCTGCTATAGGTTTTAATAGCGCTTTTTGTTTAGGCAAAAATGCTGTCTAAAGTAGGCCTAAGGCAGCACTTTTTGCTATAAAGCGCTTTCTAAAGTAGGCCTTTAGCAGTGCTTTTTCTGGAAAAGCGCTTTCTTATGCCTAATTTAGAATGTCTTTTATGCTTTCTGTAGGCATCTTTAGGCAGCGTTTTTTCAAGGAAAAGTGTTGCTAAAGGCCTACTTTAGAAAGCGCTTTTCCTGAAAAAGCGTTGCCTAAGGTATACATAAGGTAGCGCTTTTGAAATCGCTGTTTATTGTATACTTTAGAAAGCGCTTTTTCTGGAAAAGCATTTTCTAAAGTATACATTAGGCAACGCTTTTCCAGGAAAAACGCTTTCTAAAGTGTCTATAGGCAGCATTTTTTGGTCTATATTTTGGTTTAAACCTGGAATAATAACACAGTCAATAATAACCTGTAAACCTGGAATATTCAATTGTAATCCCATAAACCTGTAATATTCAATTGTAATCCAAAATATATGTCATTATAATACCAAAATATATACCAAAAAAATACATTATAATACCATTATATTATATACCATTGTAATCCAAAATATATGTACACCGGTATAATTCAATTCAAATATTTCTAACAGAACCAAATCAGCCTTAACAATAACAAAGTCATCCCTAACAATAACAAAATCAACCCTATCAAAATCAACCCTAAAAAAACCATCCCTAATTAATAAAATCAGTTTAAAGTCGCCAAATTCCGACGAGCAAGCGGTCCTGGTCCTGCAAGGTATGAACATAATAACACGGGTCAATAATGTATTCACACAATAATATATTCATAGCACTTTTCACACAATAATGTATTCATACCTTATATGATTCTTTTCTCAATAAAATATTGACACAATTTCTCTTTGATTTCTTCCAACTGAAGTTTCGTGTAATATGCACACTTGTATTCATCGAAGTACTACATAACAAAACATAATATGCATGATTTAGTTAAAAGTAATAAATTATATGAAACATCTGATAAATAATAAAACAAATCATAATTTATAAATCCATACCGTGATTGGAATCTCTATTCGATTCATTTGAAGGATTTTTTGATAAACTTCAAAACAGAGTATCCGCAATCTATATTGTTTCGTTGTTGAGCCACTACATCAAAAAACAAATAAGAATGTATAGTTGTCTTGTTTTATCAAGTAGCATCACTATTATAAGCAAAATTGTGAAAATTAATGTACCTGCACTTTGATCCATGTAATGTTGTTGGATTTAGACCGTTGTACTCGAACTTCTCTTTGACTTCGAAATACTTGTATTGATCTAACGAAATAAAAACATATATTTAGAACAATATCACAAAAATAATTAAATATATAAATATACACGAATATTTAGAACAATCTCACTTATGTATCAATCATTAAGTTCATTTTCGGATAATTAGTCCAACCACCATCTACCGAATTCAGATAATAGACCATTTTTTTTATAGGATCCATAGCAACCAACAACCAGTGACGTCTATAAATTAAAACAAAAGTTTATATGGAAATTTTCTACGCAAAAGAAACAAAGATTACAATAAACTTAGAATGAAAATCTAACCTTTTAGGAATAGTATTATACGCCCAAAGATACAAGCTTTCTGTACTGTCGGTGGCCATGAATCTCTCGACTAAGTGCTCTCTTATTGACTCCGGTTCCCTAACAATTGTTGCTCCGCTGACACGGGAGGAAGACACGAAATAGAATCTGTTTGACAATTGATTCCCGCGTATCAATTTTTCATATAGAAACCTTAAATAAAAACCTAATAAACATTAGACTATTTTCATTGAAATGTGTAAATAAATTGTTCAACTAATTAAATAATATATTGATCGGATTACCGGATATATGAGTGCATAACACCGACGCCTAATTCTTTATGATGAAAAATCTCTTCCATGTCCTCTTGTCCAATTGTTTCATTGCAATAAAAACCAAAGATACCTTCATCCATATCAATTTGACGAATACCACCATTCATTAAATTTGATGTTGTGACAAGTGTTTCAAGACACTGCCCGAATCGAGGCACAAAAACACCTTTTTTTGGCACGGTCTTTGGAGGATCCCTTTTCTTGGGTGGTACGCTACCAATTTTCTAGCTCACTTGTTGTGACCCTTAAGCAGGTACCTAAAAATCATATAACTTAGGTAAACTATAAAATCATGCATTTTTTTATTTGGATCATATAATTAACACTTTAAACGTACCTCTTTTTGTGATGCAACAGACTCGTCGTGCTACAAAATCCCTTTATCCTAAGATGCAGGTTTTGTAGGAGTCTAAAATTACCATGTAAAAGAATGAGTTCAGAATTGACAGTTGAATACTTAAAGATTCATAATGGTTTTCAACATACCTCAGCATCTATGAAAATGAGGTCTGATGACCATGCAACAAAAGATCCTATTGCATCTCGCAGCAATGTGGTCTCTGAAACAGTGTCAGGTATTGGTAACAACACGTCCAGGTCTAATGCAAGATCAACCGATACTTTCATATATCCATCAGGGAGCGGTCTATGGTGAAGTAAATCTCCCAAAGTGTTATGAACTTTTCCCTTGCCAACTAGGCGATAAGTCGATGACGAGAAGTATAGCTGACAAGATGAAATGCCCTAAACCAATAATAAATATGTTACAGTTAATGTGTATATATGTCAATTAACATAAATGTGTATATATGTTAACATATATATATATATATATATATATATATATATGTATATATATATATATATCAATTAACATATTTAATTACCTCGGGAAATTTATTTTGACAGTTGATACTAGCTTTGTCGCTAGCTTCTTTCAACTGTGAACTGTACTTTTCCGCCATATATCTCTCTTTATCCTTTTTCAATTCACGGACTTGTGCTTGTAATTCCTGCAATGTTTGTCTCACTTCTTGATTGCTAGAATTTATTTTCCTTGGATTCTTATACAAGGAGGTTGAAGTCACACCATGACCTTTACCCCTAACCCGACCGGGATACTCAGCAACATTTAGTGCTCGACTCAGTACGCTCCTGTTATCCTGGTCCTCACCTGTGGATACTGATTGCGATAGGGTTTCCTGCAATTCATTTACATATCGAAAATTATTAGTGGAGATAAAAAATTAATTATATATTAATAAATATTTGATTTAATTAAATACACAATGTTATACTTACACATTCATCATAAATATGTTGAACATCGGGATTAACAACTTGATCCTTGCCCACACGAGCTTCCTTCCACAACACATATGTTGGAAGTGATGTTTCGTCACTTTTTGTCTCGTCTAACTACGCATTGACGCAAATAATAAGATCATCATTTATAACACATTGAGACAATTAATAAGATCGTAGCATTTATATTGACTTACATTTTTGTCATGTAAGCGTGCATATCCCAAACTCCCTTTTTTGTATGGATAGGTGAGTTTTGATGCTATCTCACAATTTTTGGCACTCACTTTCTTGAAATTCTCGTCTCTTATTTGGCCTACAAAAGCAACTCATTCTTCAGGTGTAATGAAGTTCTCATACTTTTTTGAACGTTTCAGATCCTCTTCAACAAAATTTCCTTCCTCATCCTTAAGATACTTGTTTGTTAAAAAGTACTATAGACCATTTCATACTTGTCGGATCAGTGACATATAACACTTGTTTAGCTTGAGAGGATAGAATTAAAGGCTCATCTTTGTACCGCACCCTATTAAGATCCACTTGCAAAAATCCTGACTTATCCATTTGTATGCCATTAATATTTTCAACCCACTTACAACCAAATATAGGAATTTGAAATTTCTCGTAATCAAACACCCAAATGTGCTCGATAACCCCAAAATATGACAGATTTGCAAATTTTGGGTTCAAGTCCTTCACACTTGATATATGCATTGCTTCAGCTACCAAGGTGACACCACTATTTTGCATAATACTTTTTTCATCTTGCTCTTTGGTATAAAATGTGTATCCATTAATTGTGTATGCGCTATAAGAAAACACAACCAAACTTGGACCATATGCTAAACATCTTAACCTTTCTGTTACTGAAGCGGGATCTGAACGATACTTTGAATAAATGTGTTCCTTAAACCATGGTATGAAACTTCAATTGTGTTCTCGTACTATCTAATTCTCATTTCTATTCGAATTTAAACTTCAGATAACACCCTTGTGCATTTCAACATACAGCTCAACCGCTTCTTCAACAATGTATCGTTTGGCGATACAACCCTCTGGTCGACTTCAGTTTTTCACATGCCCTTTTAATATTTTCATATAACGTTCAGCAGGGTACATCCATCTCATATAATCCGGTCCGCACAATTGTGTCTCTTTCATAAAATGAAAGACAAGATGAACCATTATGTCAAAAAACGAGGGAGGAAAATACATTTCAAGATCACACAAAGTAGCAACTATTTCTTTTTGCAATGTTGGTAAGATCGCAAGATCAATCACCTTACTACAAATTGTCTTGAACAAAAAACACGGTTTAGTTATTGCGCTTCTTACTTTTCTGGCAGAATAGAACGTATACCTATTGGTAGAAAATGTTCCATTAAAACATGACAATCATGCATTTTTAAACTCTTTAACTTGAGGTCTTTCATAGACACACGTCTTCTAATATATGATGAGTAGCCTTCTGGAACTTTAACTTCACTTAGGAACTTACACAATATTTTCTTCTCCTTTCTAGATAGAGTGTAAATAGCAGGTGGTAGATATGTTTGTCTTCCTTTCTTCATGGGTCCCAATTCAGTTCTCATTTCCATGTTTACCATGTCCTTTCTTACTTTAAGGTCATCCTTAGATTTTCCTTGTATATTGAGTAACATGCTAATAACACTATCAAATACGTTTTTTCAATATGCATAACATCGAGGAAATGCCTTACGTACAACGACTTCCAATATGGAAGTTCAAAAAAAATTGACCTCTTCTTCCACCCACTCTTGACAAGTGTATGTGCAAAAGGCTTGCCAAACTGAGTACTCACATCCTCCACCTTTTAAAAAATTTGATCACCTGTCAACATTGTTGGAGTTCTACCTTGTTCTGCCTTTCCATTGAATGCTTTTATCCACCCACGGTAGTGATGATAAGAATTCAAGAATCTACGATGACCGAGAAAGACATTCTTCTAAAAAAGGTCCAATCGCGTCGTATCAGTTCCATCTTCACAAACAGGACACATTTCTTGACCTTTGATGTTGTACCCTGATAAATTTCTGTATGTTGGAAAATCATTAATTGTTCCAAACAACATCGCCCTCAAGTTGAAACTTTCTTTCTTGTACCCATTATAAACCTCTACACCGTTCTCCCACAAAAACTTTAAATCTTTGATTAAGGGTGTCAAGTATACGTCTATGTCATTCCCTGGTTGTTTAGGCCCAAAAATTAACATAGATAACATCATGTACTTACGCTTCATACATAGCCATGGAGGTAGGTTATAAATCATAAGAATCACAAACCATGTGTTATGCGAGATACTTTGAATACCGTGTGGGTTCATTCCATCAGTAGACAATGCCAAACGAAGGTTTCTTGCTTCTTTTCCAAATTCAAGATAATTGTGATACGGTGGGAGAACTGACTTATTTTTTTTGCGTTTTATCGCAAATGTTACGGATAGCAAGAGTCGCCACCGACTTTTCTTTTATCCAATTAAGGGAAGGCTAAAAGAACAGGAAAAGACCTTCGTTAGATTCTGAGTACGGGAGGCAGTTATGAAAAGGAAAGGTATTAACACCTTTTCCATTTGTAGTTATCTACGGGCTCTTAATTGCTTAGCTCACTTTATAAATTGCTTTTTGTGTGTGTTTGAAAAGATATTTTGAAAAAGGCATTTCTCTTTGACTTCGTAATGATTCTCGCTAGAATGTATACGAAGTATTTGGAAATGTTTTGTTTTGGAAAAGTGTTTAACTTTGTAATGATCACGCTGAAATGTATACAAAGTGTTTGAAAAGTTTTTGAAAATAGTGTGAGGCGTGAAAAGTATTTTTGAATTGATTGGAGAAGGCAAAAGAGTCTTATTACCTACTCAGAATGGTCGTTTCCATGTTATTTTGCTTTCCTTTAGGTAGCGCTATCCATACCATTAGTTGGTAGGTAACTCTATCCGTTGGATGTAAAGGAACGTTCGTAGGGTCATCGTATGGTCATAGAAGGCAACATGTAGGAATACCTTAGCATATTTGTAGGGACGATTATCACTTTTTGTAGGCAACAACCGAGGGACGAGATCATGTATTCGTAGGTAACAATCAAGGGTCATCGAGGGGCTATGATCTTTGATTCGAAGGGACTATGATGATATTGTTTGTAGGCAATTGTGTTAAGATATCCTTATGACCGTGTTTTGTTTGTAAGGCAGCGAGAGAGGATACCCTAACGTGTGTGTGAGTGCAAAAGTGTGTTGTATTCAGATATATTAGTCTTGAATTAGAGGTGATCTAGGGTTGATTTTATCTTTCCATACAATCCTATTAGCTAGCAGATAAATATGTACAGAAATTAAAGTGCGGAAAGTAAAAGTGCGGAAACATAAATCCTAAGCTATTACATGGCTTCGAGGCAGATACATAATAAGGAGTGCGGAAAGTAAAACCCTAATTATCTATTACATCCCATGAGCAGTTGCATAATAGTGAAAAAGAGTGAGGAATTTAAATCCTAGTTGTTCGTCTTGTAAGCAATAATAATCAGACAAAAGATATCGCGAGAAAGATCGAATTGGAAATAAGAACAAATTATGTTAGTAGAAAATACGTTTTCATGTCAGAAAAATGTTTTTTAGGGTTAGTCAACCTAATTAGATAAGAAAATATTTTTTGAGAATTTTTGTGAATTGATTTTAATAGATAAAAATAATTAAAGGTTAATTTGATGGTTAATTAACAATTAATTAAAATAAAAGTGAAAAATAAGATTTTTTTAATGTAAAAAATTAAATAAGCAATTTTCTGGCCTAAATGCAAAAAGAAATAATTTTTAGGGTTTCTTTGTTATATTAAAAAAAATATTTCAAAAGAAATACAATAGAAACGAAAATATGAAGAAAATACGAAAAAAAATAAGGTTAGTTTGTAAAAGGTGTAAAAATAATGGGGTAGCCAGGGATCGAACCCCTGCCCCATATGTCATACGCGCGCCTTCTTTACCAACTGAGCCAAGCTGTTTTGGTGTTAGTAATACGAAATGATAAGATTATAAGCGAAATTGAAAACTGAAAATAATTAAAATACAAAAACGCACGCAGGGTTCGTCTTCCCCGTTTGAATTTTCCAAGGTTTTAGCTACAGTTTTGGTTCGTAGCTAGAACCTTTAGTGACAGTTTCGCGCGTCACTACAACCTTGCAAAAATCACAAGTCACAAAATATGCAATATAAATTTGTTGTGAGGACATGGATCGACTCGGTTTGATCCTCTGAACACGATGGTATCATTGGTTTCGTCCAATTTCACCTAGATTAGAAAACCCCAATTGGAGGTTTTAAACCCTAACAATGGCATCACTTTGTACCTGCGTCTAAACTTCAATCAAACTATCCAAAAAGTATCGAAATAGCCATACAAACATGAATATGCAAACAAATCAAGTTGAAAGTGTATGAATTAACGAAACCAATTTTGAAATAGAAGGTGCAAACTGTGATCGTGTTCTTGCTATTATGGACGTCTGGACGGCTTGTGAATGGCTGAAATGCTTCAGAGGACCTCCAAGAAGTTGTTTGAATTCTTGGAATGACCTGGATCGATCCAAAACTATGGCTCCAAGTTGCTTGAATGACACGGTTTTTTGCAAGTTTTCTAGGGTTCTTGGAGGCAAGAATTTTCGTTCTCCAAGTTGTTGGGATCATAACATATATATAGTGAATGGATTCAGATCAATAATCAATGAGAAAATATATTCTCATCAATGTGAAAATATTTGATTGGAATCAAACCATATTTTCCCTTTTTTGAGCCAATTTCAATCAATTATCTTGCCAATATCCAATATTTCGAAATATTCTGATTAATTGGCTTGCTTTGACCTCAAGAATGTTGAAAACCAATCTTTCCATTCAATATTTGGATTTTATATCTTTTATTTTAATTAAATTGACTTTAAATGAATAAAAATTCAAAATAAATAAAAATAAAATATCAAAGGCGTGGCCTTGGGCTTGGAGATTCTATTTGATATTAGAAACAAGTTTGAACCAAGAAAAGTTAGGTCCATTTAGAGAAAATTTGATTTTCTCAAGTATTTCTCTTCATGCACCTCCTCCAAAATGCCCAACTTGCACAACTTGTATCTTGCTCAAATTTCAACATTTTTGGGTGTTCTTGGACTTTTTAGAAATCTCAAGATGTCCTTTAAACATTCTTTATGGTTTCATCTTCACTGAACTTTCCATGTTCATGAACACTTCTTAGCAAAAAGATGACTTTTTGTTGACTTTTAAAAGGACCTGTAATATTTTGATCCATAACTTCCAAATGAAGCATTTTTGGCCAAAGCTTGTGAGACATGAAGTTGTAGAGAATTGAATTCCCTTCAAAATGAGATTTGGTGGAAAAATTTCTGATAAAGTATGTGAAAGTTATGCTTGGTCAAAGTTCTATTGACTTTTGTCTGACAAACCCTAATTTAGAAACTTTGACTTTTGATCAAATCTTGACTTTTCTTGAGGAATCATGGTCAACCCTTGATCAAATGATGAATATTACTTCAAAATATTGATGTTGACCAAAAATTATGAAGTTAGACTGTATGTTGACCACAATTGACTTTCTGTCCAATATAGTTGATTTTCAACCATCTGAGCAATTGGATGAGTAAATTTTAGTTGTAAGGCTTGAAACTTGACATGGTGATCCCTTGAAGCATATGATGAGGTATGGTGACCACTTGGAGCCTTGAAAATTAATTATGACTTGAGAGAATCAAAACCCTAGTTTGGATTGATTGCTTAGAAGAGGGTTTGTCTGGTCAACCCTTGTGAAATTCTTAAGTACGGAGATGTGAATTGTCTTGAGAAGTAGGAGGGCAAATTTTGGGGTATAACAATAGTCATTATCAATTTTCATCCACTATGGTGAATCTGCCAAATGTCGAAACTTCCATCAATAATTCTTTCATCTTCATGCCAAGTCAAGTGTCTTGAAACGGTTTCACTATGATACATGCGTATAAATCTCGGAATTATAGGAAAATACCATAAGACTTTTGTCGGAGACAACTTTTTCTTATATCGAGGGGCATCGCATTTAGGACACTCATTTAACGATGCATACTCGTTTCAAAATAAAACTCAATCTTTTGGACAGACATGTATCTTATCGTAGCTCATGCCAATAGAGCACAACATCTCTTCGGCCCCATACGTTCGATTGGAAAGAACATTATCCTCTGGTAGCATATCTTTCATCAGAGCTAATAACTCTGAAACTTTTATCCGACCATCCATTGCCTGCCTTTTAGTTGTACAACTTTAATACCACAGACAATCTTGTGAATTTTGTACAACCATTATAGAACGGTTTCTCTGCACCGCTTACCAACCTCTCGAAAATTTTGGGACAATCCTTAAGATCTTCTTCAAGCGCTTCTACAATCTCTTTGACTCGATCATAATTGTATGTATCTGTGCAATTGTCGTTTGAAGCATATGCGTATTATACCCCGATTCAACATTCCCGTTACTTTTCTCACCATGCAAATTCCAACATGTATAACTTCTATCAATTCCATACCATATTAAATGCAATGCCAACTGAGCCGCGTCAACCCGACTCCCATAATTGCAACCCAAGCAAGGCATGTCATTCAACTAGGGTCTTTGGCATGCACAACAACAAACTTAACGAATTCCGATACCCTATTCTCGTACTCTTTCGACAATCGATTGGAATACATCCATGTCTTATCCATGGTTTTACTAATTAAGCTAAACAAATACAACGAATTAGGGCACAAAACGGTATAATGCGTTTCTGTCAAAACGCAAAGTATACACGGAATAGATTCGGAGCAAGAAAATGTAACATATTCACGCAATTTCAGACAAAATCATCACAGTACCAATAATTTGAGGAAGAAATTTGCCTCGGATTTACCGAACTCAAGGAAACACAGAGAATGAGCGTCGTACGTGGAACTAGGCCGGGAAACACTGCTAATTCAAAGGAAATAAAACTTCTATTATAAAAAATTTCATACAATAAAAACCGACTCAACCAATAATTACAGTTCATTCACAAGCAGAGAAGTAAGCCACTAATTTAAGTGGAAACAATCCATCATAGCAGTTCATTCAAAGCACAACTAATTATAGTGGCGAGAGAGAACAATTAATTACCTCTAAAGAAATAAGCAACTTCTAGATCCACACAGTGTCAGATTCTTGTAAACGATCAGACTTTCACACTTCACAAGTAACCCTATATGTAGCAAATTCAATACGTTAGTTTGGGCGAGACACTTTTCTAGTATAAAAAATTTCATACATATAAATATCTTCAATAGTATTTAAAGATATGTTAACATTATAGAGGCAAGAAAACTATATCATGAACATAGCATTCATCGTTCAACAAAAATTCAATCAACCTCAAGTAAACGGAGCGGTAAAAATGATCACAATTCACAAGAAAAAAACTTAAGAATCATACCATAATGCAAACTTAATTTTAAAACATTGAAACATTGATTTCAACATTGGATTTAATCGAATAAACAAAACCAGGAAGCCACTACATAATCATGAAAATGCTTGACAAAGTTCTTTCAAAAGTTTTCATAACCAAACGAGAAAACACCGCTAAGCCCTAATCACATTAGTTTTTTAAATTGAATTGCACAACAATGTCATGATCAGATTCTTCATTCAAATTTTAACGTTAGACACCAAAATGCTATGCAAACCTCCACAATTGTCTTAATACTTCATTGTTCCCGTTTAACACAAATCAAGAGTTATTTAACATCCACAATGATTCGAAACAACATGAACACCGCATCGACACCACAATCCAACTCAAAACTCAGACTCAACACAAATAAGTGAATTACAAAGATGACATAAACAAAATCAAATTTGTTTTATAACAAAAATATCTCATATATTTTATAACATATAAGTTTTAATTCACTTATGAAGCAACTATTCTCACAGCATCACAATTTATACGATATATAAGTGAATCAAAAAATTACCGAGAGTCTTGAACTTGACGCCAACAGGGGGAATATTTGCAGAATGGAAAACGATTGAGTGCTAGCATCGTTGATGGAGAAACTTGAAGATGGTAGCAGTCTATTGAGCGGACTGTTTCACATAGGGAATATGGATTCAACTAAAACCACAGAACAACCTAAGAAACCTTGAGAAGAACCAGAGAAACCCTAAAACTAAAAACAAACAAAGCAAGCAATACTAGATAAGAACCATAGAAGAAAAGGCAAAATTAGAGAAGAACGACGACATTTTGTTTACCTGAGAACACGAAAAGAGAAGAGGAAAATGAACTTTGCTGACAGAGGGAGTATGTCGTGAAAGGAAAATGAACACCCGCGAATGGAGAACGAGCGGAGAACAAACGGAGTCGGAGGGAGTAGGCGAACAGAGAAGAGGAAAATGTGTGGGAAGAGAGAAGCTAGTATTGTGGAAAACGCGAACAGAGAAGAAGAAAAGATGAATAATTATAAATTCGTATGTTTTATTTTAATTTTATAAATGCCTTTTAAGAGTGCTTTTGGAAAGCGCTTTCTTAAGAAACGCTTTCGTTTCGTTTCCCAATTTAAAACCTATGGCAGCGCTTTTCAAAAGCGCTTTCTTAGGTTAACCTTTAGCAGAGCCTTTCAAAAGCGCCTTCTAAGGATAACATTTAGCAGCGCTTTTGGAAAAGCGCTTTCTTAGATGGGGTATCCGTACGGCCTTTAGCAACGCTTTTAAAAAGTGTTTTCTATAGTTATCCTTTAGCAACGCTTTTTTTAAGCGATTTTTTTTTCAACCAACAGCAACGCTTTTTGCTAAAAGCGTTTTCTATGTAGTGTTGCCAAAACTCATTTTTGACGTAGTGTCACTTCCCACAATCACCTCAGTGATAATAACAAAAGACCAAATACAATACATTCTTTGCATAAAAGTTTATGAGTGATTGACAATGAACAATCAATCAAACTCAATGCATCAAATAAGATACATATGAGTGACATACAAAAACAAAACACACTTGAAAAATTCTCAAACCCTAAGACTCTAGAAAACTAAGTTTCCCCTTATTTCTTCTAAAATTTGTTTAGCATTAGGTTTAGGTTTTTCTTTATAATATCCCCAACAGTCCATGGGATTCTAAATCTTCACCCAATTTGTTGTTGACCCATAAGTTGAAGGTTGCACCAACATGCAGAAAATCTCCTTTAATTATGGAACAAAAAATCACAAGTTTCCTAAATTTTCTCAACATCCAATTTTAGAAACCTATGCACAGTTGGAGATAAAATCATTTGTTCCAAAAATAACCTTCTTAACCTGCACAAATATGTGAGATATATCCATAGAGATTCTCACCAAATCAAATAAGAATATGTTAAGAATAAAAGTTGCACCTGCTATGACAGTTGGTCAAGATGTCATGACATCTTGCTCAAACATGCCCCCCCTAAATAGTTGCATACATAACAATCAACAAAAAAATACCACTGTCTTTTAAGTAGTAGTGCAATCCTATATAAATTTCAATCGACATGTCAATATATTTGACATGACATCAAGACAAATGCAATACACCAAGATACCAAGCTAAACACACAATCTACTCCCCCTTTTTCTCCAAAAATTGATAAAAATAGATTAAATACACAATAAACATGGAATCATATATGCAAACAAGCATAATCAGCATATGAAAGTAAAAGTTCATTGGAAACAACCATTAATGGAAACACAACAATAGATGGAACCTATGGTTCCTCAAAAGTCAGATGCCCAGTTCACCCCTAAGATTTTCAAATTGATTTTCATCCAAATCTTTGGTGAAAATACCAGTCAGTTGTTTCTTAGTGGCCACATGCTCTAGAGTAATCACCTTGTCTTCAACAAGATTTATTATAAAATGATGTTGAATATCAATATTCTTGGTCCTGGTATGTTGAATAGGATTCTTGTAAATGTAAATAGCACTCAAATTGCCTCAGTATAATGTCATGATATCCATCTTGACATTATATTCCTTCAACATTGTTTCATCCACATCAATTATGAATAACTACTTCAAGCTGCAATATACTCAACTTTAGCAATACATAAGGAAAAATAGTTTTGTTTCTTGCTAAACTAGGACCTTAAATTGTTTCCTAAAAAGAAACAATACATCATAAGTGTTTTTTTGTCATCAAAACTACATGCCTAATCTGCACCATAATTCCCCACTAGCATGGAATTTGAATCGTGAGAGTATAACATACCATAGTGTCATACCCCAATGTTTTACCTAAGATACCATCTCATATCATTCACATATGCATCATTGTATCACTGACAATTTCAACACAAGATAGATCGTGTGTGTGTGCTCCTTAAGCCAAATTAGGGTTTGAATTAACTCTTTCATCAATTCAAGATATGTTTAATTAGGGTTTGAGTCTTCACTCACCTCAATTTATCTATCTTCATCAATGGATGGTGTGTCATTGACTTTTTGCTCAATGGATGACCTAATTGCTTGGAGAAATATCTAAAAATCATCAACGCAATATCTTGACCTAATTGCTTGATTAAAAACATCTCAAATGCCATGATTGATCCTCAGAGAAATTCTGAATCATCTGACAAAAAGTCAATTGTTCAAATCAGTCAAACTTTGACTTTTGGTCAACTTTTGAAATTCAAATTCTTTCAATCATAAAAGCATTTCAAATTATCCATCATGATCATAAAAAATAAAAATATGTGAAAAAGTCAACAAAAAGTCAAAACTTGGAATTTTTCTAACACTTAGCAAAAATTTCAAGTGTTTTTATCACTTTTTTCATCATTTTCATGGCCATGTTTCACCTAGATCCATTTTGATTTAAGAAACACTTTCAACATGAAAGTTGTATATCTTATTCCAAGCTTTCCAAAATGTCCAAGAACTTGGAAAAACATTTTGTGTAGCTAGGGTTTTGAAATTGAAACTTATAGGTCCATAAGCTTAAATTATAGGTCATTTTTCAAGTTTTTCAAGCATTCTTGCCAAAAATCTTATGTCATCCTCTTCTAGAAGTATAGGTGTCCCAAAGATATTTTGAGTTCATGAATGAGGAAGGATAAGAACACTTGAGATTTTTGACCATGGTTTAGAAATTAACCATGTGCATTTATGGCAAAGATTCCATTATCTCTTAAGCTAACTTGCACAAATCCTCCAATCTTATCTTGTCTTGCTTGCCAAACTTCCTTGCCTATAAATAGAGGTCTTTGCTCACTTAAAAATCACACCAAAGCATTCATAAACTTGCTTTATCACTTCTTTCTTCTTTTCTAAGTTTCAAAGTTCCAAAATGTGAGAATTTGCAAATCTCCAAACTTTGCAATTTTTGAGCAATCTCAAGCTTCAAACACTCTCCAAATACCCTTATGAAGTTGTTAGAATCATCAAGCCATCACAAAAACTTGTCAACTCAGAATCATGATCCAAGTTTCATAAACTTGCATTTTGAGCCTTAACTTGCCATCTCTCAAATCACTCGTGCAAACTTCAAACTTTCACTTCAAACATCATCCATACACTTAATATAACTGATCCAAGCACTCATCCCTGACATGTAACATCTCCAACATCAAAATCAAAGTTCAATCCAAGCTCTGGCATTTGGACTCGGGCAGAGTAACTCAGAGGTTCTCAATCCAGTCTAAGCATCCAAACACGTTCCATAGGGTCTAGTGAAGCTATACAAATCATCAAACAACTTCTGGAAACACTCTAGGCAAGAACTTGATTTCTGCTCATAAGAGTTAAGTTGCTCAACTTCGAATTCCTCATTTTTTGCATTCTAGTTTTAAACTTGCCATGCTATCATTTTTCTGCACTTATGAGGATCATAAACCCTCAATCAATTGCTTGAATTGTTGCACTTACACGATTTCACGATCAATCTTCAAAATTAGGGTTCATCTGGTTTTTATTAATTCAGTAATCCTATGCTTAAATAAATGAAATTAAAGATCACCATCATGTTCCTTGTTTAAAAAACGAACAAGTTTCATTTTCGTACCATCCAAGTTCATCAAGAAATGAAGGAGTTAGGAATCATATGATCTTAAGGTTGAAGATGAAGTCCTCACGCGTTTTTCTAATTTTAAAAATTTCAAAATTCTTAGTTTGTTTTATATTTAATGGTTGTTGTGTAATGATCAGATGAAACAGCCACCCCAGTGGTAACCAGTGCGCTCTTAAGTCACTTGTCATGCCTAAGGTCCAGGGTTCGAATCCCCCTGAGACCTTTTGTTTTTTCAAGTTTCACTTATTTTCCAATTTCAAACTCTTTTTTATACCATTTTCCAAACTTGTTTTCAAATAAAATTAAATGAAGGCGTGTAAATAACAAGCCACGCATGTGGCCTAGTGATTAATCTTTTCACCTTTGAGTTCAAGGTCCTGAGTTCAAACCTCCTTAGGACCAAAATCAAATTTTTATCACTTGTTTTCTTCATTTTTCTATCAAACTTCAACATTTTCAAAAATCAATCAAAACTTCTCATTTTGAGATGATATTTTGCACACTTGTCATTTAATATATCTATTTTGTGATTATGTCAAAAAAATTCCAAAAAATATTTTCTTTTGATATATTTTTTATTAGGTTTAAAATAGACGTTTTTAAGTGTTTTTAAATACTTTCGAAAATGTTTTCTCGTTGATTTTTCAAACCTAATCTTTTTCAAAACAATCTTGTGAATAACTTTCACTTTTCAAATCTTTTCAAAAATTTCATAATATTTTAATTAACTTACACAAATGCCACATTGCACAAATGCAAAACTTCTAGAACATGTCATTAGTGTTGAGGAAATAATCATGTAGAAGTTTTAATGATAACAAACTCAAATGGTTTTAAGTATGAAAGTGTTTTATGCTCATTATTATCTAACTTCTGCTTGTGATAGATTATAATAATACATATATCATCATAATAATTTTATTCAAAATTCATCATAATCTGTTGAAGTATGAGCAAGAAATCAAGCAATATAATGAACTTAAGTTACATGGAATATATATATATATATATATATATATATATATATATATATATATATATATATATATATATATATATATATATATATATATATATATATATATATATATCTCTTTAGACTACACAATCTCGAATAATATCATATGTGAACGTGTTTTTGTTGTTTTAGTCTTTTCTAGAAAATATGAGGTTATTGATGTGAGTCTTAATAAGCCGTCATATTTAGGAGTTAGTTATTTTAAATTAGTATTATTTGTTATTTATCGTGGGATGACTTATAGTTGGCAGTTATTGCTATTTGTAAACACGATATATTAGCCATTTTGCTTTAATAAAGGTATTCAGTTTTCAAATATGAGTCACACTTCTATTTTCTACAAACTAGTATCAGATCCCCACTGAGCCTGACAAATACAACTAAGCCACAACTTAGCTGAGAGAAAAACACAAATATGAGTGACAACAAGATTTTAGTAAAACTTCCTAATTTTGATGGTCAACATTATGATCATTTGAGCGAGTTGATGGACAATCTTATTCGGTACAAAGATCTCTGAACCATGATTGAAATTGGTTTCCAGGAACCTATTAAAATGATTGTGCTTGCCGCAGAACAATTGGAGTTGCTACAAAATTTCAAAACTAATGATCACAAGGTCAAGCATTATCTTTTTAGGGCGATTGATATGCCAGTCTTTAAACATGTTGTAATACGGTGGGAGAACTGAATTTGGATTGTTTTGCTTTTGATCGCAAATGTTGTGGATAGCAAGAGTCGCCATCGAATTTTCTTTTATCCAATTAAGGGAAGGTGAAAAGAACAGGAAAAGACCTTCGTTAGATTCTGAGTAAGGGAGAAGGTTATGAAAAGGGAAGTTATTAGCACCTTTTCCATCCGTAGTTATCTACGGGCTCTTAGTTGCTTTAGCTCATCTTTAAAATTTTGCTTTCTGTGTGTGTGTTTGAAAATGTTTTTGAAAAAGGCATTTCGCTTTGACTTCGTAATGATTCACACTGGAATGTATACGGAGTATTCAGAAATGTTTCGTTTTGAAAAAGTGTTTGTAAAAGTGTGAGGTGTGAAAAGATGTTTTGATGGAGCAAGCAATTAAGAGTCTTATTACCTACTCAGAATGGTCGTTTCCGTGTTATTTTACTTTCCTCTAGAATAGTGTTATCCGTACCATTAGTTGGTAGGTAACCCTATTCGTTGGATGTAAAGGGACATTCGAAGGGACATTGGATGGTCATAGAAGAAAACTTGTAGGAGTATCCTAGCATATTCGAAGGGACGATCATCACTTTTCATAGGCAACAATCGAGGGACGAGATCATGTATTCGTAGGCAACATCAAGGGATTATGATCTTTGTATCGAAGGGATTATGATGATATGTTTGTAGGCAACGGTGCTAGGATACCTCTACGTTCGAGGGACTTGACCATTTGTTCGAAAGGCAACGAGAGAAAATAGCCTAGGGGGTGCATGTGTGAAGAGAGTGTGTTAAATTCAGATAAATTATCTTGAAATTAGAAGTGATCTACGTTCATTCTTATCTTGCTATACACGCCTAGTTACTAGCAGTTTATATGGGTGCGGAAAGTAAATCCTACGATATTACATGGCTTTGGGGAAGTTACATAATATAGGAGTGCGGAAAGTAAAATCCTAATTAAAACTATTACATCCCATGAGCAGTTACATAATATGAAAAAAGAAATGCGAGAAAAATTAACCTAACTATTACAACCTGAAAACAGATACATAATAATCAGAAAAATAATCAAATTGCAAATAATAGAAAGATATGTTAGTGAAAAAAGATTTTTGAGTTAGAAGAAAAGTTTTTAGGGTTAGTGAGCCTAATTAGATGAGAAAACATTTTTTGGGAATTTTCTGGATTGATTTTAGTAAGGAAAAATAATTAAAAGTCAATTTTCTGGTTAATTAACAATTAATTAAAATATGCATGCAAAATATAATTTTTTTGTGTCAAAAATAAAATGAGTATTTTCTGACCTAAATGCAAAAAGAAAATATTTTTTGCGATTTTTTAATGCATTAGAAAAATATTTGAAAAGGAAATTAAATTAAATGACGAAAAATGGAAAAAATAAGAAAAGAGGGTCAGAGTGCTTCTGGATGAAATTCTCCCAGAAGCTCCAGCATTTCTGGGGGTTCTTGCGCTGGAGGTGCCCAGAAATTGAAATTTTTGGGGCTTTTTTGGCCTGGAGACGCCCAGAAGTAAGCACTTCTGGGGCTTTCTGTGGAAGATGCGCCCAGAAGCTGGAGCTTCTGGGCATGTCTTCTGGAAATCTAAAATTTCAAAAACGTTAAGTAAAAAGGCAAGGTTCGAACCCATGTCCTCTTGAACAAACACGCGATACCTTGCCATCTGAGCTGAGTGGACTATTTGTTAATAATATGAAATAAAAGGAATACAAAGGGAATGGCTTTCTAGGAAAAAATTGAACCAGAAAACGCGCGCAAGAGTCATCTTCTCCATTCAAATATTTGAACCTATAGCCACGGTTTCTGCTTTCCGTGGCTAAATCCCTGTAGATCAAATCACTACGAAATATGCAATATAAATGGAATATGAAACCGTAGATCAATTGGAAACAAGGTTCTGAACACAATGGTGCCCTTGGTTCCTTCCAATTTATCCTAAATAAGAAAACCCTAATTCAAGGTTTTAAAACCTAGCCATGGTGAATCCTTCGTTTGGTACCTAAGCTTCAATTAAACTATGCAGACACGATCGAAACTTCATCACAAACACAAAAACATGGTTAAATTCCAATGATTATGCGTAAAAATTAGAAAACGATTTTCAGTTAGAATCCAATAAATCGTGATAGTGTTCTGGTGATTCTGAGTGTTTTGCTTGCTTGTGAATATCTAGATCGACTCAGGGGACTTCCAGCAATTGATTTCAAGGCTTGGAATGGATTGAATTTGAGCAAAACCACAGCTGCTAGTAGCTTGCAAGGCACGGTTTTTTTGAAGCTTGCTAGAGTTCTTGAGGCCAGAATTTCGTCTCTTGTGCATGTAATAACATCATGTATTTATAATGCAAGGAATTAGGTCAAGAATTGTAAGAAAAAATCAAGTCAATCAATGAGAAATTATTCGATTTGGAATCAAACCAAATATTTCCTTTTTGAGCCAATTTCAATCAAATCTCATTACCAATCATGATTATTTTGAAATAATCAGATTAAATGGCTTGCTTGGACCTCAAGGATGAGAGAAAATCCATCTTGCCATTAATTTTTTATTTTCTATCTTTTATTTTAATTAAATTGGTTGTGAATGATTAAAAATCCAAAATAAATAAAAAATAAAAGATAAATTCATGGCCTTGGGCTTGGAGGTTCCAATTCAGCTAAGGAACATGTTTGTATCTTGCTCAATTTTTAACATTTTTGGGTGTTCTTGGACTTTTTAGAAATCTCAAGATGTCTTCTAAACAACCTTTTTGGTTTCATCTTCATTGAAGTTTCCATGCTCATGAACACTTCTTTACAAAAAGTTGACTTTTTGTTGACTTTTAAAATGACCTGTAATGTTTTGATCCATAACTTCCAAATGAAGCATTTTCTACCCAAGCTTGTGAGACATGAAGTTGTAGAGAATTGAATTCTCTTCAAAATGAGCCTTGGTGGAAATTTTTTTGATAAGGTATGTGAAAGTTATGCCTGGTCAAATTTCTGTTGACTTTTGTCTAAGAAAGCCCAATTTAGAAACTTTGAGTTTTGATCAATTCTTGACTTTTCTTGATGAATCATGATCAACCCTTGATCAAATGATGAATATAACTTCAAAATATTGATGTTGACCAAAAATTATGAAGTTTGACTGTATGTTGACCAAAGTTGACTTTTTGTCCAATACAACTGATTTTTAATCATCTGAGCAATTGTCTGAGCAAACTTGACTTGTAGGGCTTGAAACTCGACATGGAGATTCTTTGAAGCATATGATGAGGCGTGATGACCACTTGAAGTGTTATATGTCCATCTTGACTTGAGAATGACAAAACCCTAGTTTGGGTTGATTGCTTAGGAGAGGGTTTATCTGGTCAACCCTTGTGAAATCCTTGAGCCTGGACATGTGAAATGTCTTGAGAAGTAGAAGGGCAAATTTTGGGGTATGACAGTTGCCCTTGTTCAATCTTCTTGTACTGGAAGAGTTATATTGGCATGCTTACCTTTCGTGACCTGAAGGTAGAAGATGATTGAACACTCGAGTACACCTGAAAATTTGCAGTCGCTGTTGGTTGATGATGCTCTAGAATGGGCTTAAAGATGCCAATTGGAGAAGCTGTTGCTGGAGGGTGAGTCGTACTCTAGACTCTGTATTCGTCTTTTGAATAGGATAAACATCAGAGATGGGCTTAAGATGCCATCAGGAGAGACCGATGCTGGGGAATGAGCCGTACGCTAGACTCTGTAGGTATTTTTGAAAATAGAAGAAAGCACGGAGATGGGCTTAAGATGCCATTAGGGATGGCTGATGTTGAGTTGTACGTTAGACTTCACGCTCGTCTTTGAATGAGGTTATTGGTATGTATTGATTTTTAACCAAATATGCAACATTCTGAAGGTGGAGAGATGTCGACAAGTAGTCGGAGATGGGCTTAAAGATGCCATCCGGGGCAACTGAGTCGTATGCTAGACTCTGTAGTTGCTGTTGATAATAAGAGAGAGTCAGAATAAACCTTCGCCTAAGTTATTCTCGAGGTGGATATTTGGCAAAATGCAGATAGCTTTCTCGTCTTGCTTCGGGTATTAGTCCAATGTTTGCTGCCTGGATACAATTTGTATGGTCTTTCAGATTGGGTTCCCCGTCTTGTTTCGGGCATTAATCTTTGGCCTGTTGTCTGGAAGCGATTTTCGTGGTTGTTCAGATAGTTCTCCCATCTTGCTTCGGGTATTAATCTTTGACCTTTCATTTGGAAAATAGCTTTTCATGGTCCTTCAGATAGTTCTCCCATCTTGTTTCGGGTATTAATCTTTGACCTTCCGTTTTAGTAAATAGGTTTTACCTATTAGGGAAATAAATCTCGAAGGATATGGTTAGTTCTATCCAGATTATAATGCATGCAAGCATATGACAATGTTCGTGAATGATATGTGCACATGCTATGATTTTTATGAATAATGTATGAATGTAGATGTTATGGTATTTTGATCAGTGCATTTTCATGCACATTCTTCCATGTTTGTATCTAAGAATTTCCTTGTTTTCCTTTGATTATGTTTATATTTTATATTGTTTTTCTATTTTATTCTATTTTTGCACTTATTTCATTTTCGTATTTATTTTTCAGCTTTAACAGCTTTCACGAATAGATTCATAACTGGAGCTACGAGAGTCGGATTGAGGCGTTCTACCAGTCGTTGGAAAGCTAAGAGAGAGAGCTACGACTTCCATTCAGAAGTTAGAAGCATATTCGAACTGTAGCAGGGCCAGAAAATCCATCGAAGTTGCTGCATTAGTTATACTTTAGTTTTGGGTCTTTTGTTTTGGGCTTGGGTTATGTATCCGACCCAGTGGGTTGTTTCTTTTTAGTTTTATACCTAGCCTCTACAGTAATTTCTCCCCATTCACTTTTCACGAGAAATAAAGAGGCTTGTAGAATTCATGGAGAACTAAAACCTTTCTGACGGATTTACTGTACTCAGGTTCCAACTTTGAGATTGTTATAGCATTTGCAATTTAATTTCGATTCCTTTCAACTATGTTATGAGATTGTTGTTTGCTTAATTCGATTTTCATATAACATTGTTGATTTAATTTGATTGATAAATGTTCCCAAATTTTAATCGCGATTGACTTTGCTTAATTGTTAATTTGCGTCACTTTTAACCGTATGCTTAATCCGGCCATAGGAACATGTATCTCATAGTGTCAATCGCGCTTGTTAATTGATACTGTAATCAAATAGGATAGAAACTTCGCTTAGGAGATTGTAATGCTAGCAGTCGATGATAGGTACGAACCGAGGCAGTGACTCCGTTTGTTATAATCACTCATTTCCAAACAGCTTATTTTATAATCACTTTTCATAATCAGCTTATTTTCCTAAAATCAAACCAAACCCCCCTTTATTTCGATTTACTTTTAGTTGATAACAAGAATCCTTGTGAGAACGATATCCGAGTTGCATTTGTCGCTATATTACGGTTTTGAGAAACTACTCGTTTTTGATCCGCGCGACAGCGGATCAAATTGGCGCCGTTGTCGGGGATTCTTGTTGTTATTAACTAATTTTTGAGTCATAGGTTTAGTGTTCTCGTGTCTAGGTCCTAGTTTCCTTTCGATTTAAGCCAATTCGCATTTTGAGTCAAAATAGTAAAAAAAATCGGTTTTTTTGAAAATTGAGTCTGATTTGAAATCTGTTCCGACCAGTTTATGCCAAAAAAATCACTGTTGATCCAGTTGTCCTCAACATCAGATCACCAAGTAATTACTCATCCAGTACTTTTATGAGGGGTTGATACCGATGGACCGAAACATTCTTGATGCTGCTAGTGGTGGAGCACTTGTTGATAAACTCCAACTGCTGCCAAAGCTCTAATAGAGAATATGGCTCTTAATTCTCAGCAATTTACCACTAGAGACAATTCTGCCCAAAGCAAAGGAGTGAATCAAATTCAAGCTTCTTCTTCCAACAAAGCTTTAGAGACCAGAATTGATGAGCTCACGACATTAGTCAAACAACTAGCAGTAGCAAAAACTCAAACATCAACTCTGTGTGGTATTTGTACTTCCCCTGAGCACCCGACTGATACATGTCCCATTCTGAGAGATGAATCTATCACTGAACTTCCCCAAGCTTATGCAGCCAACCTTTACAACCAAAACAGGTACAACAACATTCCTGACCTGTCCACCAACAAATATCATCCCAATTGGAGGAACCATCCCAACCTTCGATATGGAAATCCACAAACCAGCCAACAACAGAACCCGGGTCAAGTGGCTGCCCCTACACCTTCCGGACCATCCTTAGAGGATCTTGTTAAACAAATGGCTGCCAACAACCTTCAGTTCCAACAAAGGACCAATTCTAGCATTCAGATCTTAAACACGCAAATGGGACAGCTTGCTACTCAAATAAATAACATGCAAGCCCAAGGTTCGAACCAACTTCCAGCCCAAACGGTTGTCAATCCGAACGGTCCAAATGCCAATGTAAGTGCAATTTCTTTGCGATCTGGTAAGGTTACAGGACCAGCCTCTGAGGTAACATCTGAACATTCTCTTTCTTTTCCTCCTTCTCCATCTTCTGTCCCTTCTTCTGTTGTTGTGAATGAAACTGAAAAAAATAAAGAAAGAGAGTATGTTCCATCAGTCCCCTTCCCACATAGAGTTTTGAAAAATAAAAAAGTTGATGAGGGGGACAACGAGATTTAGATGTATTTAGAAAGGTTGCTGTGAATATTCCTCTTCTTGATGTGATTAAGCAGGTACCAAAGTACGCGAAGTTTCTGAAAGACTTGTGTACAAACAAGAGGCGGATGAAAGGAAGTGAGAGAGTAAACTTGGGAAGGAATATTTCTGCATTTATTCAGCCCAAGCCTTCATCCGAAAAGGTTGTGGGCGAGCAAAATGTTTCAGCCCTCACTACTCAGTTGTTGCCACAAAAGCAGAAGGATCCAAGAACATTTGCTATCCCTTGTACCATTGGGGATAAGCAATTTGATAATTGTATGCTTGATTTAGGAGCAGGCATTAATGTGATGCCCACTTCTATTTATAATAACCTTTGTCTTGGTCCTTTGCAGCATACAGGTATAATCATTCAGTTGGCAAACAGGAGTAACGCCCGCCCCGCCGGCGTAGTCGAAGATGTCCTTGTTCAAGTTAATGATTTGATTTTTCCTGCAGATTTTTACATCCTGGACATGGAAGGAGAAACAAAGTCCAGCAAAGCTCCCATCATTTTAGGCAGACCATTCATGAAAACGGCAAAAACAAAGATTGATGTTGATGATGGAACCATGTCCATGGAATTTGGTGACATTGTCGCAAAATTTAACATTTTTGATGCCATGAAACATCCATTGGAGGAGCATTCCGTTTTTCATATTGAATTAATCTCTGATTTGGTGGATGAAACTTGTTCTGAATTGTTTTCATTAGATTTTCCATCTTTATCTGCATTTGATGATGTTTATTCGTGTTCTGATTGTATTGACACTAACATCTGTGTTGTATGTGCTGAGATTGATGCTGCCTTGCAGGCTGATGTGTTTTCTACAGGTGATGTTGTAGTCAATGAAGTTAATTATACAGCGGAAGCTCTTGACATCCCGGCTGCCCCAATCACTCCATCCATTGAGCAGCCCCCATCCTTAGAGCTGAAACAACTCCCGGATAGTCTGAAATACGCTTATTTGGAGAGTGATGAAAAATTACCTGTCATTATTTCTTCTAACCTTGATTTCGAATAGGAAAATAAGCTTTTGCAGGTTTTGAAGAAACACAAGAAGGCAATCGGATGGACATTAGCCGACCTCCCTGGTATTAGTCCATCGATGTGCATGCACAGGATTTTACTTGAGGATGGAGCAAAAACAGTAAGGCTGTAATACGGTGAACTGACTTTTTAAGGATTTTTTGTATCCAAATGTGCGGATAGCAAGAGTCGCCACCGACTTTTATTTTTATCCAATTA
Source organism: Vicia sativa (assembly GCA_021764765.1). Classification (NCBI taxonomy): domain Eukaryota; kingdom Viridiplantae; phylum Streptophyta; class Magnoliopsida; order Fabales; family Fabaceae; genus Vicia; species Vicia sativa. The sequence continues at coordinate 135,883,355 of CM038792.1, read as the reverse complement.
AGGGAAGGTAAAAGTACAGAAAAAGACCTTCGTTAGATTCTGAGTAAGGGAGAAGGTTATGAAAAGGGAAGGTATTAGCACCCCTTTCCATCCGTAGTTATCTACGGGCTCTTAGTTGCTCTATAGATCACCTTTGAAAAACTTGTGCTTTCTGTGTGTTTGAAAATGTTTTGAGAAGGCATTTCGCTTTGACTTTGTAATGATTCATGTAGGAATGTATACAAAGTGTTCGGAAATGTTTCGTTTCGAAAAGTGTTTGAACTTCGAAAAAAAAGTGTGAGGTGTGAAAAGTATTTTGATAGAGCAAGCAACTAAAAGTCTTATTACCTACTCAGAATTGGTCGTTTTCGTGTTTATTTACGTTCCTTTAGAATAGCGCTATCCATACCATTAGTTGGTAGGTAGCTCCATTCGTTGGATGTAGAAGGGACAATCGAAGGGACATCGGATGGTCATAGAAGGCAACTTGTAAGAAGTATCCTAGCGCATTCGAAGGGACTATCATCATTTTTCGTAGGCGACAATTGAGGGTCAAGATCATGTATTCGGAGGCGACATCGTGGGTCTATGATCTTTGTATCGAAGGGACTATGATGATTTATTTTGTAGGCAACGGCGCTAGAATACCTCTACGTTCGAGGGACATGACCATTTGAATTCGTAAGGCAACGAGAGAGAATTACCCTAAGGGGTGCGTGTGTGAAGAGAGTGTGTTGATTTCAGATATTTTATCTTGAAAAAATTAGTGGGCTATGTTCAGTTTTATCTTGCCATACACGCCTAATTACTAGCAGTTGAATAGGGTGCAGAAAGTAAAATGCGGAATGTAAAGTGCGGAAAGATAAATCCTACGCTATTACATGGCTTTGGGGCAGATACATAATTTAAAGTGCGGAAAAGTAAAATCCTAAATTAAGCTATTACAACCCATATGCAATTACATTATTGAAAAATGAAATAAAAACGGAAGAAATCGTCTGAATCGGATGAACCTGTGAAACAAACGAGAAATCGGAAAATATGATGAAATTGAAACAAGAGAAAATGTTAGAAAAAATGCAAATTTTAATATGAGAAAATTAATGCATGCTGGAAATAAGATAAATATACTAAGATAATTTTTTTGGAATTTTTAGATGTATTTTAGTAATTAAAAACTAATTTAATATGATTTAAATGCTAAAATCAAAATAAAAATAAATATGCATGCAAAACTATATTTTTTAATTTTGTAAATTAAATAAACATTTTTGTGAAAATAATGTAAAAAGAAAAAAATGTTTTTGGTATTTTTTAATGCAGAATAAAAATATAGAAAAGAATTAAAATATGATGAAAACATTAAATAATTAAGAAAATAAGAAAATATGAAAAGTTTGAAGTTTTGAGAAAAAGAAGTAAAAGGATTGTCTGAACCAGGAATCGAACTGGGGACATTCCTTTCAAACCTTGAAAACTGATAGGTTGACCAACTGAGCCAAGCGTGCGCACTGTTTGGAAACGGATCGGTTTGAAAATAACACGTGTCATCTTCTCCTTCCCTCCCGCTCGCGCCATCTGGTCGTCTTCTTCATTTTGAAAATCTGAAGCTAGCGTCGGCCATCGTCCGTCATTATGGTCCCTGGCAAATTCAAAAATTCAAGCAAACGTAATATAAATGATATTTGAAACCATGGTTCAATTCCTCAGGCCATTCCGAATTCAATGGTATAGGTCTTGACGGCTAATTTTTCCTGTATAGAGAAACCCTAAATCGATACCAGAAACCCTAGCAATGGTAACATACGATTCAGGCCATGGAAATTCGATTGGTTTGCCCAGAAAGTTTTCAAACTTGATTCTAAACACAAACAAACAATCAAAACAAGTTAATAATGCATGAATATGAGAAATCGAAATTTGAAAATTCAAGAACAAACCAAACTCGGTTTTCACGATTCTTGATGCTTTTGGATGATGTAAAGGTCTGGAATTGTTCTGGGGATATCAAGGAATGTATTGGACACCTCAAAATCAATTGAAAACGGCTGGAAGTATGATTGCCAATAGCTTGAAGGTCACGGATTTTTTGAGTTTGGAACTAGGGTTCTTGAGCAATTTTTCTGTTCTTTCTTGATTGATATGCATCGTGTATATATACTGGAAGGATTTGAGACTGATTTTGGAAAGAATTAATCAACATTGAATGGAAATCAAATTTGATTTTTTCATGAAATCAAATTTTCAAATTTTGTCCAATTTCAATCCAATCTTGCCAAATTTGATTCAATTTCGAAATTGCTGGCATTTATGGGTTGATTGGATCACAAGAAAGCAATAAAAATCAATCTTCCAATTAATCTTGATTTTATAATTTATTTTAAGATTTAATTTGCATTTAAATGAATAAATTACAAATTAAATAGAAAAATAAATCAAAAATTCGTGGCATTGGGCTTGGATATTCCTAATTGCATGAGGAACAAGTTAGGATGAAGAAAAAGTAGGCCCATTTGCAAAAGATTTGATTTTTTGAAGTATCTCTCTTTGTGCATTCTTTCAAAATTCCCCAACTTCTGGATAGTGTAACTTGCTCAATTTTCCACATTTTTGAGAGTTCTTGGACTTTTTGGAAAGATCTAAGAGTCCTTTAAACAATGTATTTGGTTTCACTTCAATTGGAGTTACCATGCTCAATATATGTCCAAAACAAAAAGTTGACTTTTTGTTGACTTTGAAAAGGACCTGTAATGTTTTGAGCTATACCTCTCAAATGAAGCATTTTTTGAACATTCTTGTGAGACATGAAGTTGTAGAGAATTGAATTTCCTTCAAAACAAGAGGTGGTGGAAAAATTTCTGAGAAAGTATGAGAAAGTTATGATCAGTCAAAGTTCTGTTGACTTTTCACCTAGAAACCCTAATTTAGAAAGTTTGACTTTTGAGTAAATCTTGAGTTTTCTTGATGAATCATGATCAACCCTTGATCAAATGATGAATGTAACTTCAAAATGAGGATGTTGACCAAAAATCAGAAGTTTTGATTGTATGTTGACCACAGTTGACTTTTTGACCAATACAACTGATTTTCAACCATCTGAGCAATTGTCTGAGGAAACTTGACTTGTGAAGCTTGAAACTTGGCATGGAGAATCTTTGAAGCATATGAAGAGGCATGAAAACCATTGGAGGTGTTAGAAGTCCATCTGGATCTGAGGAATGCCAAACCCTAGTTTGGGTTAATTGTCTAGGAGAGAGTTTGTCTGATCAACTCTTGAGGAATCCTTGAGCATGGATGTATGGAATTTCTTGAGAAACATGAGGGCAAATTTTGGGGTATGACAGCTGCCCCTGTTCAATCTTCTTGTACTGGAAGGGATAGATTGGCATACTTTGCCTTTCGTGACCTGGAGGTAGAAGATGATTGAACACTCGAGTACACCTGAAAATTTGCACTCGTGGTCGATTGATGATGCGGGAATGGGCTTACAGATGCCATTTGGAGAAAGTAGAGCCTTTGCTGGGGAATGAGTCGTACGCTAGACTCGAGATTGTTGTATCGGAGATGGGCTTTGGATGCCATCCGGAAAGATTGATGCTGGGGAGTGAGCCGTACGCTAGGCTCTGTAGATACTTCTGAAAAGAAATGGGCTTAGGATGCCATCCGGAGGGAGTCGTACATTAGACTTCGTGCTCGTCTTTTGAATGAAGTTATTGGTTTGTATCGTTTTTTAACCAAATACGCAGCATTCTGAAAGCTGAGAAATGTTGACAAGTAGTCGGAGATGGGCTTAAGACGCCATCCAAGGCAACTGAGTCGTACGCTAGACTCTCGTAGTTGCTGTTTGATAATAAGAGAGGGGTCAGAATAGTTCTTCGTGCTGACTGCTCTGATGAGGGGGGCAAACTGTGGATATTTCTCTGTTGTGCATCGGGTGTTGATCCACTGCCTGTTATCGGAGGATAACTTGTGATCGTTCGGATGAGGTCTCCCGTCTGGCTTCGGGTATTAATCCTGGATCTGTTGTCGGAGGGCAACGAGGTTGGTCGTTCAGATAGTTTTCCCGTCTGGGTTCGGGTATTAATCCTGGACCTGTTTGCGTTAGAAACGACTTTCACCTGCTTTGGAGAAAACAAGAGAAACTTTGATAGAATATTGTTAGTCTTATGCAAAGTATGATGCATGACAATGTGTATGAATGACATATGTATGAACTATGTATAATGAATAATGTATGAATGACGAATGTCGTGGTATTTCAAAACATATCCATCTTGGGGAAGATGCGGATGTTCTGCTTGATAATGAGGTGGGTGGAGACCCTGCTTGGGGAAGAAGAAGGATGGTAACGTTGATTCCTCCGATGCGCTATCTGACCAAGTCTTGAGCTTAGATACCGCTGAGGATGCGTTGTTGAAGATCTCATGCATAAACTCAGCTGGGGAGAGGTTAGAAGGTACTCTGTGGGGAATCTAGCGTGTAGATCCTGCCGTAGGTATTTGATAAGGTGCTCTACTGGGGATTTTAGGTATAAATCTTGCTGGAGAGCGCTTGATAGCTACTGGGAGACCGGGTTAGAAGGATCTGGAGTCCGTCGGAATCTCTGATTGGGGAATAGGAGGCGTAGGCTTCCTCCGGTGCACTATCTGACCAAGTTTCAAGTATGGGTACTACTGCTGCCGGGGAAAGGGGAATTGCTGAAGGATATCTACTGGAGATGGATATCTCTGTTGGGGATGAAGTGCTCTGCGGGGGAATGCTTTGGTGACCTTCGTCGTCATCTCAATTCCTGGAACCTGCAGTAATTACTTTGTATGCTTACTTTTCGCACGCTTGCGAACAAGTTTTTATTGTCGGATGCATATGATCATTCAAAGCAGACGTTGGACTTTATGCAAACAACAACACACGAGAATTATAAAGAGAAAGAAACTTGCATTTATTTGAAAGGCGGTGTATGGCCAAGTAGTTTATACAAGAGAAAAGTAAAAGGCTATGCGGAAACAATCTCGTTAATTTCCAACCATGCTAGTACTCATATATTTCAACTATCTCATCTCCTTGCTGTCAGTAGAAAGTGATTGAATTGATCTTCGCCATTTGAATCTTGAATGCTGATAATAGTCCGAAGGTGATCCGGACGAGACATAGTCGACGCTTAAATCCCTAATTTTGCCTAGACCTCCCTTCGGTTTTCGTCCACCGATACCTTTTGCCCAAGCCGCCTTTTCAGGTTTTCGACTTGCCGGGTGTACATGTTTTGTATATATCCTTAACTTTTGCCCGAACCCTTTTGGTTCGCCAGGATGCCCTTATTTTTGCCTAGGTTCGTCAACCTAGCGGGTCTCTTTATGTAGTATTTTTGACTATGTCTGCGTTCACGGGTGTGGGAAGTCTTCACCATCCATGGTGCTAAGTATCATAGCTCCGCCTGAAAATACTGTCTTGACTACAAATGGTCCCTCATAGGTGGGAGTCCACTTGCCCCTGGGATCACCTTGTGGAAGGATGATGCGCTTGACTACTAGATCACCGACTCGGTACTCGATGCTTGACCTTCTTGTTAAATGCTCGATCATTCGCTCGATAGATCATCCATGGCGATGGATGCGAGTCGCTTCTCATCAATCAAATTAATTTGGTCAAGGCGAGTCCGACCCAATCATCTTCGCTTAACTCAAGGCCCGGAGGACTCGTTGAGGGTATCTCGAACCTCAATGGGTAGAACTGCCCATACCGTATACAAGAGAGAAAGGGTTGCCCGGTTGACGTCCGCATCAGAAAAGCGATAGCCGTGAAGAGCAAATGGTAACATCTCATGCCAATCCTTGTAAGTTACCGCATCTTCTCAGATAATCTTCTTAATGTTCTTATTGGCGGCTTCCACTGCGCCGTTCATCTTAGGCCGATAAGGAGAAGAGTTGTGATGCTTGATCTTGAACTGCGTGCAGAGTTCGGTGATCATTTTGTTATTGAGATTAGAGCCGTTATCTGTGATGATCCTTTCAGGGGTACCATACCGATAGATGAGATTATGTTTGATGAATCGAGCCACGACATTCTTGGTAACAGATGCGAACGAGGCTGCTTCTACCCACTTGGTGAAATAGTCAATTGCCACAAGGATGAAACGGTGTCCGTTGGAAGCTGTGGGCTTGATTTCTCCAATCATGTCAATGCCCCACATTGCGAATGGCCAAGGAGCTGTTAGAACATTCAGAGGTACTGGAGGTACGTGTACTTTGTCTGCATAAATCCGGCACTTGTGACAAGATCGAGCATAGCGGTGACAATCAGCTTCCATGGTGGACCAATAGTAACCTGCCCTCAGAATCTTTTTAGCCATTGTATGCCCACTGGAGTGGGTACCAAATGCTCCTTCGTGTAACTCTTCCATGATGCGTTCCGCTGTTTTCCGGTCTACACAGCGGAGTAAGCACAAATCGTGATTGCGCTTGTATAAGATGCCGTTGCTGAGGAAGAATTTGGATGCAAACCTTCTCATGAATTTCTTATCATTGACAGATGCCCCTGCGGGATATTCCTGAGTCTCAAGATACCTCTTCACGTCGTAGTACCAAGGTTTCTCTTCTGTATCAAGCTCGTAACAATATGCCGGTTCGTCAAACCTCTCGATGATGATCTGGGGAGCCTCGTTGTCCCATCTAACCTTGAACATAGATGACATAGTAGCTAAAGCGTCTGCCAACTGATTCTCTTCTCGTGGAATGTGATCAAAAGTAATCTCTTCGAAGTAGGGGATCAAACTCATAACATGCTCTCGATACGGAATGAGATTCGGATGCTTTGTGTCCCACTCGCCCTTAATCTGACTGATTACTAAAGCTGAGTCTCCATATACTTGCAAGAACTTGATTCTTAGGTCAATAGCAGCTTTAATACCCATGATGCACGCTTCGTACTCGGCCATATTGTTGGTACAACTGAAACGTAATCTGGCGGTGAAAGGCGTATGTCCGCCTGCAGGGGATATAATGATGGCGCTAATGCCATTGCCAAGTGCGTTTGAGGCTCCATCAAAAACCATGGTCCATCGGGATCCTTGTTCAGGTCCTTCGTCTGGGCCTGGTTCTTCACAATCAGTAACTAGCAAGACATCTTCATCTGAAATTCGAACTGCATAGACTGATAGTCATCTACGGCTTGATGAGCCAAATGATCGGCTACTATACTTCCTTTGATCGCCTTCTGAGAAGTGTACTGGATGTCATACTCGGTCAAGATCATTTGCCATCTTGCTATTCTTCCGGAGAGAGCTGGTTTCTCAAAGATGTATTTTATCGGATCCATTTTGGAAATCAACAAGGTAGTGTGAGTCAACATATATCGCCTTAACCGAGCAGCCCATGCCAAAGCGTAAGTTTTCTCGATGAGTATCTTGTTTCACGCCGGTAAACTTTTGCTAAGGTAGTATATTGCATGCTCTTTTCGACTGATGTTGCCCCAACACACACCCCATTGAGTTCTCTAACACCGCCAAGTACATGATAAGAGGTCTTCCTTTGGTAGGCATCGTGGATAGGAGGATTCTGTAAGTATTCCTTGATTTTGTCAAAAGCGATCTCGCAATCGTCGTTCCATTCCACTACTTGATCTTTCTTTAGTAACTGGAAGATTGGCTCACAAGTAGCGGTTAGGTGTGCAATGAATCTGGCAATGTAATTCAATCGGCCTAAGAAACCTCTGACTTCCTTCTCGGTGCGGGGAGCTGGCATCTCTTGTATGGCTTTAACCTTGGCGGGATCAACTTCAATACCTTTACCACTGACAACAAACCCTAGGAGTTTACCGGATCTGACTCCAAAAGTGCACTTGTTAGGATTAAGTCTCAGTCTGTATTTCTTCAATCTGTCAAATAGTTTCTGCAAATGATCAAGATGTTCTTCCTCTGTCTGTGACCGAGCTATCATGTCGTCGACGTAGACCTCTATCTCGTGATGAATCATGTCATGAAATAGTGCCACCATGGCACGCTGGTAAGTGGCGCCTGCGTTCTTCAGTCCGAACGGCATAACCTTGTAACAGAAAGTACCCCACTGTGTAACAAAAGTAGTCTTCTCCATGTCTTCGGGAGCCATTTTGATCTGATTATAACCGGAGAAACCATCCATGAAGGAGAAAACTTTATGCTGAGCGGTGTTGTCAACCAGAACATCAATATGAGGAAGTGGGAAATCATCTTTCGGACTTGCTTTGTTCAGATCTCTGTAATCCACACACATTCGTACTTTGCCATCCTTCTTAGGTACGGGTACCACATTTGCAACCCATCGGGATACGAGGTGACTAAGAAACCCGCATTGAATCTGTTTATAACTTCGGCTTTGATTTTCTCGACATCTCAGACGCATGCGATTTAACCTTCGTTTCACCGAGAAAACCTTCTTTGTTGGCAATCGTGTACCACAATATCAATGTCTAGACTGCATGTCTTCGACCAAGCAAAAACCTCAATGTAGTCTCGTAGCATCTGTACCAACCTTTCTTTAACACTATTCTCAAGACTTGCTCCTATCTTGATCTCTTTTCTGTCTTCGTCAGTACCCAAATTCACAACCTCAACTTGCTCTTCGTGTGGCTGTATAACTCGATCTTCTTGCTGTAGCAATCTGACAAGTTCTCCTGGCACTTCACAATCTTCCTCACTTTCATCTTCGGCTTGGTAGATCGGATTATCGAAGTCATATTTAGCACTAGCATAGTTGTTATCAACGAGATTCAGAGTGATTCTGCAGTGTGTCACGTGGGTGTGTGTAAGAACACATAGCCTTTTGAAGGGGTGATAAAAGTAAAAGAAAGAAAAACACAATCGAATGCAAAAGTCCAACGAATTTATTGAATGAAAATACGCAAACGACAAAATAAAAACCCTCGCAAACGAGCCATGATGCCCCGGGTAAGGCACCAGACTTTAGAGTTTATTGTTTAAAACATAAAGAAATACGAAAAGCAAACAAGACAAAAATAATTACTCCCGGCTAAAGGAGATTGGTATGACGTTTTCAGTCTTCCAATTGCTGAGCCCACGATCTGGAGTTGGAAAGATCCATTTGTTGATGTCGAAGCCGTTGTCGTCGTCTTCTATAGCATGGATTCCATTCTGACTGATGCGGAAAGGAAGTTGGCCGGCACGCTCGCGGCGTATCATCTTCTGACCCTTGATGGTGAAGCCTAAACCAGTCTTGTCAAACTTGAAAGGAAGATCAGGGAGCTGACCCCAAATAGCACTACCACCCTCTTCAACTGCAGCTTGAGCATCTTTCAGGGAGGCCATTCTAGGCGGAGCTTGTGTAACCTCAGGAGTGACAGGAGAGTCAATAGGCATGACTCTGGGGACTGTTTCGAAAGCTTGACAGGGAGTCTCAAAGAATTCACCCTCCACTTCGAGATATCGGAAAGACTGTAGATGACTGACCATATATTCTTCTTCACCACACACTGTAACAACCTTCCCTTTCATCGGCACTTGACTTGATGCAAGGTAGAGGTAAAGACTGCCCCATGTATCCAAGGGCGCCAAGTAGGCAAGAGGCTGGACGGATGTCCATGACAAAGAAAGTAGAGTCAAAAGTCCGAACCGACTTTAACAGTGAGTGAGTCTCCAAGCATCGCTCGCTTAGAACCATCAAAAGCTCTCACAATTATATCACGGGTCTCGTAACCAACCCTTCGATATCAAGTCGATCAAAAGCAGTCTTTGGTAGGATGTTCAGAGCAGAACCGGTATCCACCAACACATGAGACAATGTAGTGCCCTCGCATTCAATGTAAATGTGCAAGGCTTTGTTATGTTTTCTTCCCAGAGTCAAATCATCGAGAAGCCTAGGCCGTTGTTGGCAGCCAGCTAGCAATACAAACTTCAAATTGGTCAAGAGTAGTGTCTTGCACATGAGCGTTCTTCAGAAATTTCACCAAGGCATGAGCATGAGCCTCAGAGCACAAGAGCGAGCAAGCATGGAGATCTTGACGGAGTCTGTCCCAACTGCTCCACAACATTGTAGTCACTTTTCTTGATAATCTTCTAATTTCCTCCATTTCTTGAGGTGTCTTCAGAACTTCCTTTGGTACTTCCGTTGAGCGGATGAGTCATCGTTCTTTCCCACCGGGGAAATTGGTTGAATAGCTGGAATGCGAGCTGGAGTCGCGGTGTCTTTTGGGGGAGAGATTTCTGGAGAGAATACCCTTCCGGTTCTGGTTACCTTACTTGATCCGGTGATGTTGTCAATGTCAGGAATGGAAGCTTCAACTGTAAGATCTTCAATGGTCAGAGGATCTTGCTTGACGCCATGATAGTAAACGTCAGCTCCATAATTCCAAGGGATAGCTTTGTCAGAGGAATATGGAACTGGTCTTGGAGAAGTGATGATGAGAGGTGCCACTCTAGGCACAGGATCAGCAGAGGAAATCCTTATGGTGTTAACATCAGCATAGTCTTCTGGGAAATCATCCCCCCATCCGGTCACTTTAACATCTTCAATAGGTATCTTGTAACTCTCAGGAACGGAGTACTTCACCATGTAATCATACTTTCCACTTGGCTGCCCCAAGGTATCCCATACAGATGGTCCAGTTTCCTTTGCATTATCGATCTTCAACTTAGACATTTCTTCACACAGCTTCTGCACAGGCGGTTTCAGAAATAGTATCTCACGGTTATCCATCATGCACTGAACACGTCTTCTCAACCAAGCACAACCATCAGGCGCAGATGGGCACCAACGACAGTTTTCTGGGCATCCTGGATTGATGCCGGCTTGCAGCAAGTCCTTCTTGATAGTCATCAGAGGAATGGTCAAGTCATCTATATTGAAGACATAAGTATCGTCGCCCACAGCATTGGAACTCTTGTCATGGTTAGGCATAGGAGCGTTGATCACATTCGGAGTCTCAACAGGAGGATCAAACTCAATCTGCTTAGCTTCAATCATGTCTTGAATCTTATTCTTCAGAGCCCAACAATCATCAGTACTATGTCCAGGACTGTTGGAATGGTAAGTACACTTAGCATTAGGATTGTATCTTGGAGAGGAAGTGTTGACATTCTGAGGAGGATCCCTCAAAGTAATCAGCTCGGCTTTCAACATGTGTTGCAAGGCTTGCGACAATGGCATGTTGATCTTCGTAAACTGTCTTCGTGGCGCATTCTGACTACGCGCGTGCGTTGTCTCGCTGAGGTTGTGCTGATGTAGGATTGGAGATTACAACTGCTCCCACAGATTGAGCACGGTCGGTCTTGGCTCGGCTTTTCTGACCATACACAACATTAGCTTCTTTCTTACCACCAAAAGATTTCTTCACAGCATTTGATGATGACTCTACCTGAATCTTTCCACTCTTGATACCTTCGGCGCGCCGTCATTAATATCACCGGTGAAACCGGCTGAAGAGTTTCCGATCAGATGATTAAAGAATGGGCCAGTCAGTGTTCCCATGAACATATCAACCAACTCCCTATTGGACAAGGATGGTTGAACTCTGCCTGCTAGATCTCTCCACTTCTGAGCATACTCCTTGAACTTCTCATCACGACCCATAGACATGCTTTGTAGTTGCATGCGAGTGGGTGTCAATTCAGCATTGTACTCATACTGTCTGTAGAAAGCATCAGCCAAATCACTCCAAGTACGGATACGGTCATTCTCTAGCTGGTAATACCACTCCAACTGAGTTCCGGACAAGCTCTCTTGAAAATAGTGCATCCACAACTTTCTGTCATCAGTGTGGGGATTGATCTTCTGAACATAGGACTTCAAATGCAGCTTAGGGCAAGACATGCCATCATACTTGGCAAAAGTAGGAACTTTGAACTTGGGAGGAATCACAACACCAGGAACAAGACTCAGATCATCAAAATTCAGCCCGGACATTTTCAGATTTTCCACAGCATTTAGACGGTCTTCAAGTTGCTTGTACTTGTCATCTTCATCAGAGTATTGGCTATGATCGATCGATCGTCTCCCCTTTCGTGCTCACGCTGGCTGCCTTCGCCATCATCTTTGGTACTCCCCTCATTCTTGACACTGTTTTCAGAGAGTTCAATCCGACTGACTACTTTAGGACCACCCTTGTAGCGTCTGCCCATGTTGAGTAGACCCACAACCTTCTTCTTTCTGTTGATGAGCTTTTTCAGATCTTCTTGGCCTTGGACCAAACTAGTGAACATCTGCTGAAACTGAGCATTCTGAACCTGGAGATCTTTGACAGTCTGTTTGAGAGCCATTTCTGCTAAAATAAATAGCGAGAACATGAGAAAACCAATCTCCAATGTACCTGTGATGCAATGTTATGCTATGCTATGCGATGTTTATGCGAATGCAATGCAATGTTTTCAAGGACCTCTAGGATTTAAATTTGTTAAACAAGCAATGAACAAACAAATATTAGTTCCCTTTTTATTCTTTTTCTTTTTAAGTACAAAAGATAGTTCAAAACAATAAAAGAAAAACATAAAAGCTTCAAGTCTCCCATGGGCGCATCCTCTTGGTACCGATGTAGGCGTTGATGTTGCGCTCCTCGTGAAGTAGCCTGGTCAACTCTAGCACTTTCTTCTCGCTTGCATAACACTGAGCTTCAAAGGTATCCCTTTCCTCTTTAAGCTGAATCCAGGATCTCTTCAAGTCTTCAAAATCGATAGGCATGTCAGGATGGAGAACAGTTATAGGGTACGTCACCTATAGCAACAGGTTCCATAATCACGGGTAGAACAGGCGCAAATGGCATCATGAGGTTTTGAGCTCGAGCTCGCACCCATTTGAGGTAAGGTTCCCAAGGAGTGGGGTTCTGGTGTCCCAAAGTCTTGGTATCAGTCTTCTTTACCATGCCCCAAGCATGTATGAACCTTCGTCGGTAATTCTGGAGATCGTGATTGTAGTCGAACACAATGTCTTGGAGAAGCATATCATGAGGACCATCTCTTCGAGCAAAACCGAACTGACGTAGAGCTAGAGAAGGGTTGTAAGTAATACCTCCTCTTATGCCAAGGAGTGGCACATTAGGGAATTCTCCACAACGCTCAATGAAGGTGAAGTCCTTTTGAGAGAAAAGACTCCAACGGATATCTGAATGAGAGAGTGACATTAGCCTTTGAGACCATTTCATCCTTTGTTCATTCTTCAAAACTGATGGAGGAAGGTGCGAAATAAACCACCTTGAAAGTAACGGTACACAGCACATGAGAGTTCCTTGTCTCTTAGTAGTACGAGTGTGGAGAGAATGTAGGATGTCTCCAAGCAAAGTAGGAACTGGATTACGGGTAAGGAACAACTTGATGGCGTTGACATCTATGAATTGATCCGAGTTAGGGAATAGAACCAAACCATAAATTAGCAAGGCCATAATGTTTTCAAATGCATGGAAACTCATAACTTTGAGGAATTCTCGAGCTTTCTTAATTAGGAACTTAGAAAGTAAACCCTTAACTCCACTCCTAGTTTCCCAATTGGCTTCAATGTCTGAGCGCTTAAGATGTAAGGCTGATGCAATGTCTTCGTACTTAGGAACCTTTTCCAAACCGGTGAATGGCATTTGGTCAAGAATAGGTATCCCAAGTAGCTTAGAGAACTCTTCCAAGGTAGGAACCAACTGATAATCTGGAAATGTAAAGCAATGGTGCTTCGGATCAAAGAACTGGAATAGGACATGCATCATATCTTCTTCAAAACCGGAGATAACCAAGTCAAGTAGATAACCATGTCTTTTGATGAACTGAGCATGGTCGGGAATTTCTGAAACCAATTCTTTGAGCTGAGAAGGTATACCCATGAAGTTGATTCGAATAGTCTTTCTAGAAGCCATAACACCTACAAAACAGAGCAAAGATAAATCCCTAGGTCCTTGAAACGGTTAGAAATGATATGCAATGCGGATGATGTCATGATGTCATGTATAGCACACACAAACAATTCACACAATGAGCCTATGGTTTAAGGCTTGCATGAGGTCTAGGTGATTACCCCACCAAAAGTTTGAGTTGGTTCATCCTGTCCTATAATAGTAACCGGGTTCTAGGAATCTCACATCATTGATCTTTCTCGTAGGCGCTTATTTCAATGCGACTACCAAGTGGTCGATCGAAAATGTCCCAAAAGTCTGATCTCAATGAGCGTAGCATCGAGTATCAACCAACCTCGGTCTACACCAAAGTCGGCCATCTCACTACCTTCTAATGGCCAAGATGGGTCAATTAAGGTTCTAAAAGTTTAGTTAGCGCTTGATGACACCACGCAGAAGCCAAATACTATCCTCAACTTGGAAATGAGGAGCATCGGGACAACCAAAGTGTCACGCTAACGTAGCCATCATGTTGACCGTTAAGTTATACGTCTAGCGGTCGCAATGATCTAATGCCACTTACCTAAAAGGAAACCCGGATCCGGGTGTAGGATCCCCCAACAATATAATACCCAAGCAACCCTTTAAAGATAAAGCAATCAAATCAAACAGAAAGCGGTAAAAATGGTCTATGAATCCTTAAGGCAATTCTCTCTTTAGGGTGTCTCCCCGGCAGAGTCGCCAGTTCTGTAATACGGTGAACTGACTTTTTTAGGATTTTTTGTATCCAAATGTGCGGATAGCAAGAGTCGCCACCGACTTTTATTTTTATCCAATTAAGGGAAGGTAAAAGTACAGAAAAAGACCTTCGTTAGATTCTGAGTAAGGGAGAAGGTTATGAAAAGGGAAGGTATTAGCACCCCTTTCCATCCGTAGTTATCTACGGGCTCTTAGTTGCTCTATAGATCACCTTTGAAAAACTTGTGCTTTCTGTGTGTTTGAAAATGTTTTGAGAAGGCATTTCGCTTTGACTTTGTAATGATTCATGTAGGAATGTATACAAAGTGTTCGGAAATGTTTCGTTTCGAAAAGTGTTTGAACTTCGAAAAAAAAGTGTGAGGTGTGAAAAGTATTTTGATAGAGCAAGCAACTAAAAGTCTTATTACCTACTCAGAATTGGTCGTTTTCGTGTTTATTTACGTTCCTTTAGAATAGCGCTATCCATACCATTAGTTGGTAGGTAGCTCCATTCGTTGGATGTAGAAGGGACAATCGAAGGGACATCGGATGGTCATAGAAGGCAACTTGTAAGAAGTATCCTAGCGCATTCGAAGGGACTATCATCATTTTTCGTAGGCGACAATTGAGGGTCAAGATCATGTATTCGGAGGCGACATCGTGGGTCTATGATCTTTGTATCGAAGGGACTATGATGATTTATTTTGTAGGCAACGGCGCTAGAATACCTCTACGTTCGAGGGACATGACCATTTGAATTCGTAAGGCAACGAGAGAGAATTACCCTAAGGGGTGCGTGTGTGAAGAGAGTGTGTTGATTTCAGATATTTTATCTTGAAAAAATTAGTGGGCTATGTTCAGTTTTATCTTGCCATACACGCCTAATTACTAGCAGTTGAATAGGGTGCAGAAAGTAAAATGCGGAATGTAAAGTGCGGAAAGATAAATCCTACGCTATTACATGGCTTTGGGGCAGATACATAATTTAAAGTGCGGAAAAGTAAAATCCTAAATTAAGCTATTACAACCCATATGCAATTACATTATTGAAAAATGAAATAAAAACGGAAGAAATCGTCTGAATCGGATGAACCTGTGAAACAAACGAGAAATCGGAAAATATGATGAAATTGAAACAAGAGAAAATGTTAGAAAAAATGCAAATTTTAATATGAGAAAATTAATGCATGCTGGAAATAAGATAAATATACTAAGATAATTTTTTTGGAATTTTTAGATGTATTTTAGTAATTAAAAACTAATTTAATATGATTTAAATGCTAAAATCAAAATAAAAATAAATATGCATGCAAAACTATATTTTTTAATTTTGTAAATTAAATAAACATTTTTGTGAAAATAATGTAAAAAGAAAAAAATGTTTTTGGTATTTTTTAATGCAGAATAAAAATATAGAAAAGAATTAAAATATGATGAAAACATTAAATAATTAAGAAAATAAGAAAATATGAAAAGTTTGAAGTTTTGAGAAAAAGAAGTAAAAGGATTGTCTGAACCAGGAATCGAACTGGGGACATTCCTTTCAAACCTTGAAAACTGATAGGTTGACCAACTGAGCCAAGCGTGCGCACTGTTTGGAAACGGATCGGTTTGAAAATAACACGCGTCATCTTCTCCTTCCCTCCCGCTCGCGCCATCTGGTCGTCTTCTTCATTTTGAAAATCTGAAGCTAGCGTCGGCCATCGTCCGTCATTATGGTCCCTGGCAAATTCAAAAATTCAAGCAAACGTAATATAAATGATATTTGAAACCATGGTTCAATTCCTCAGGCCATTCCGAATTCAATGGTATAGGTCTTGACGGCTAATTTTTCCTGTATAGAGAAACCCTAAATCGATACCAGAAACCCTAGCAATGGTAACATACGATTCAGGCCATGGAAATTCGATTGGTTTGCCCAGAAAGTTTTCAAACTTGATTCTAAACACAAACAAACAATCAAAACAAGTTAATAATGCATGAATATGAGAAATCGAAATTTGAAAATTCAAGAACAAACCAAACTCGGTTTTCACGATTCTTGATGCTTTTGGATGATGTAAAGGTCTGGAATTGTTCTGGGGATATCAAGGAATGTATTGGACACCTCAAAATCAATTGAAAACGGCTGGAAGTATGATTGCCAATAGCTTGAAGGTCACGGATTTTTTGAGTTTGGAACTAGGGTTCTTGAGCAATTTTCTGTTCTTTCTTGATTGATATGCATCGTGTATATATACTGGAAGGATTTGAGACTGATTTTGGAAAGAATTAATCAACATTGAATGGAAATCAAATTTGATTTTTTCATGAAATCAAATTTTCAAATTTTGTCCAATTTCAATCCAATCTTGCCAAATTTGATTCAATTTCGAAATTGCTGGCATTTATGGGTTGATTGGATCACAAGAAAGCAATAAAAATCAATCTTCCAATTAATCTTGATTTTATAATTTATTTTAAGATTTAATTTGCATTTAAATGAATAAATTACAAATTAAATAGAAAAATAAATCAAAAATTCGTGGCATTGGGCTTGGATATTCCTAATTGCATGAGGAACAAGTTAGGATGAAGAAAAAGTAGGCCCATTTGCAAAAGATTTGATTTTTTGAAGTATCTCTCTTTGTGCATTCTTTCAAAATTCCCCAACTTCTGGATAGTGTAACTTGCTCAATTTTCCACATTTTTGAGAGTTCTTGGACTTTTTGGAAAGATCTAAGAGTCCTTTAAACAATGTATTTGGTTTCACTTCAATTGGAGTTACCATGCTCAATATATGTCCAAAACAAAAAGTTGACTTTTTGTTGACTTTGAAAAGGACCTGTAATGTTTTGAGCTATACCTCTCAAATGAAGCATTTTTTGAACATTCTTGTGAGACATGAAGTTGTAGAGAATTGAATTTCCTTCAAAACAAGAGGTGGTGGAAAAATTTCTGAGAAAGTATGAGAAAGTTATGATCAGTCAAAGTTCTGTTGACTTTTCACCTAGAAACCCTAATTTAGAAAGTTTGACTTTTGAGTAAATCTTGAGTTTTCTTGATGAATCATGATCAACCCTTGATCAAATGATGAATGTAACTTCAAAATGAGGATGTTGACCAAAAATCAGAAGTTTTGATTGTATGTTGACCACAGTTGACTTTTTGACCAATACAACTGATTTTCAACCATCTGAGCAATTGTCTGAGGAAACTTGACTTGTGAAGCTTGAAACTTGGCATGGAGAATCTTTGAAGCATATGAAGAGGCATGAAAACCATTGGAGGTGTTAGAAGTCCATCTGGATCTGAGGAATGCCAAACCCTAGTTTGGGTTAATTGTCTAGGAGAGAGTTTGTCTGATCAACTCTTGAGGAATCCTTGAGCATGGATGTATGGAATGTCTTGAGAAACATGAGGGCAAATTTTGGGGTATGACAAAGGCAGCCCCAAAGGAGGCTTAATCCTTTGATTCTTGATGTTGTGAAGAAAGAGGTAACCAAACTCTTGCAAGCAGGTATCATTTATCCTATCTCTGATAGTAAATGGGTAAGTCCAGTGCAGGTTGTGCCTAAGAAGTCTGGACTCACAGTGGTGAAAAATGAGAAGAATGAACTTGTTCCCACTAGAGTTCAGAACAGTTGGAGAGTTTGTATTGATTACAGGAGATTGAACCAAGCGACTAGAAAGGATCACTTTCCCTTGCCGTTCATTGACCAAATGCTTGAACGGCTAGCTGGTAAATCACATTACTGTTTTCTTGATGGTTTTTCAGGTTACTTTCAGAGATCCATATTGCACCGGAAGATCTAGAGAAGACCACTTTCACTTGTCCCTTCGGCACTTTTGCTTACAGGAGGATGCCCTTTGGTCTTTGCAACGCTCCTGGCACTTTCCAGCGATGCATGATTAGTATTTTCTCTGAATTTATCGAAAATTGCATGGAAGTGTTTATGGATGATTTCACTGTTTATGGTTCTTCTTTTGATGCATGTTTGAATAGTTTGAACTTAGTTTTGCAGAGATGCATCGAGACTGACCTTGTTTTAAATTATGAAAAATGTCATTTTATGGTTGAGCAGGGAATTGTTCTTGGTCACATAATTTATGAAAAAGGAATTTCTGTTGACCCTGCTAAGATTGATGTTATTTCCACATTGTCTTACCCTTCTTGCGTTCGCGAGATTCGTTCTTTTCTTGGTCATGCAGGTTTTTACAGGCGTTTCATCAAGGATTTCAGCAAGATAGCTCTCCCCGCTCTCAAACTTGTTGAAGAATGACATCACTTTCAACTTTGATGACAAATGCATACAAGCGTTTGACTTCTTGAAGGAAGCATTGACCTCCGCTCCCATCATTTAGCCTCCTGACTGGCTCCCTTTTGAGATCATGTGTGATGCCTCTAATTATGCTGTTGGGGCTGTCCTTGCACAAAGAGTTGGCAAGGCTGCCCATGTTATTTACTATGCTTCTAGGACTTTAGATTCTGCACAGTCAAATTACACTACCACTGAAAAAGAACTTTTAGCTATTGTTTTTGCTCTGGATAAATTCAAATCATATTTTCTAGGTTCCAAGGTTGTTGTTTTTACTGACCATGCAGCTTTGAAGTACTTGTTGAAGAAGCCGGATGCAAAACCGAGATTGATTCGGTGGATGTTATTGCTCCAAGAGTTTAATGTAGAGATTAAAGACAAAAGTGGAGCTGAGAACTTAGTAGCTGATCACTTGAGTAGAATAGAGCGAGATAAAGATCCTTTTCCCATCCAGGATGACTTTCCTGATGAGCAACTTTTACTTGTGCATGGTATAACTCCTTGGTTTGCTGACATTGTTAATTATCTTGTTGCTAGTGTTTTTCCTACAGGTGCATCCCGAACACAAATCCACAAACTCAAGAGTGATGCCAAATATTATGTCTGGGATGATCCATATCTTTGGAAGTTTGGTAGTGATCAGGTAATCAGGAGATGTGTCCCTGACTATGAGATTGAATCTATTTTGAATTTTGCTCATTCATCTCAAGTCGGGGGACACTTTGGCCCTCAAAGGACTGCAAGAAAGGTCCTAGACTCAAGTTTCTTTTGGCCCACTATTTTTAAGGATGCTTTTGAGACTTTCCGCACTTGTAAAGAGTGCCAGATAGCAGGTACAAACATTACTCGAAAGAGTGAAATGCCTCAACAGCCGATGCTTTTGTGTGAAGTATTTGATGTATGGGGAATCGACTTCATGGGTCCCTTCCCTGTATCATTTGGTTTTCTATATATTTTACTTGCTGTTGATTATGTTTTAAAGTGGGTGGAAGCTATCCCCACTAGGACTAATGATTCTAGAGTTGTTGCAGACTTTGTCAGGTCTAATATCTTTTGCAGGTTTGGAATCCCGCGAGCTATCATAAGTGACCAAGGCACTCATTTCTGTAACCGCACCATGGAAGCTTTACTCCGAAAGTATGGAGTTGTGCACAGGGTCTCTACTGCATATCACCCACAAACAAATGGGCAAGTTGAGATCTCAAACAGAGAGATCAAACAGGTTTTAGAGAAAATGGTACAACCAAACAGGAAGGATTGGAGCCGCCGTCTAGAAGACGCACTTTGGGCTCAAAGAACAGCTTTCAAGACACCCATTGGGATGTCTCCTTATCGACTTGTTTTTGGTAAGGCATGTCATCTTCCTGTAGAGATAGAACACCGTGCATACTGGGCGGTGAAAAGTTGTAATTTGGAGATGCAACAAGCAAGTATTGAAAGAAAACTCCAATTACAACAGCTTGAAGAGCTTAGACTAGAGGCTTATGAGAGCTCTAGGATTTATAAAGAAAAAACTAAGCACTTCCATGATAAGATGATTTCTAGAAAGGAATTCTCTGTAGGGCAACAGGTTTTATTGTATAATTCCCGCCTTAAACTTATGGCTGGGAAACTTCGATCCAAATGGATTGGTCCTTTTGTTGTCACTAATGTTTTTCCTCATGGTGCAGTAGAAATTAAAAGTACAGGTACTGACAAAGTTTTCAAGGTCAATGGGCAGCGCCTAAATCTTTTTCATCAAAGTGCAGTACCTGAAGATGTGAGCATAGAGGAGCTTTCTTTGAAAGCGCCTAACTACACTGCAACTTGATCAGGGAGTTCTTATTCCTTTCTCTCAAATTTAATAACTGCGTCCTTTCATTGAGGACAATGCTTGTTTTAATTGTGGGGGAGGGAATCATTTTGTTTCTTTGCTTTTATTTTAATTTCAGTTGTTTTTGTTAAAAAATTAAATAAAATGCATCTGAAAGTTTTGGGCTACGGATTAATCGGAAGTAAGTTGTGGAGACTTGAGAAAAGCTCACAAGATCGGTATCGTCTTAACACTGTAAGTCTCATGCATGTGGAAGTTAATTTGAATTTTTATTATTTTTAGCCTTGAATTCTCATTCTCTGACAGCTCTTGAGTAGTTTATTTCAGCAGTCAGCACCATCTCACACACACTCTACGCAAGGAAGCCGATGAATATAAGTGAGTGTTCCGAAGAAAAAAAAGATAGAAAAAGGAATGCGCCTTCTAAGTTTGGTGACCCTCACCCGGTCACTTAACCCAACGGTCGTAGAACCTACAAAAAAAATTGATAATAAGACTCGTTGTTAGTTGGTTCAGCGGTTCCTGGTGCTGAACTTGGTAGGGCGGACTACGGTCTGATCCCCCACAACTACAGCTGAGTAAGCAAAGGGTTATGCCACGTAAGTACCAGAACCCCACGCAAAAAGGATCAGATTCACTAACCGGTCGCTTTGCTATGAGTGTGTAGAGATAACGGGCTTAATGTGATTGCGCCTGAACGAAAAAGAGTAAAAAGGAGGATGAGTAAGTTAGGCTTTAGCATAATAATTTGATTTGAATTGGGTTCTATATTCAGGAGATAATATTAGTATTTCTATGATATCCTTAGTGTGTAAGATTAGTACTTATTGATGCAATCTTAACCGAAGAGGAGTTTGTAGCCTAGAACGAGTAACTGGTGATGCTTTTGTGTTTCTTTTTACTTTATTTTGCTCGGAGTGCAAAAGTTCAAGTGTGGGGGAATTTGATCAGTGCATTTTCATGCACATTCTTCCATGTTTGTATCTAAGAATTTCCTTGTTTTCCTTTGATTATTTTTATATTTTATATTGTTTTTCTATTTTATTCTATTTTTGCACTTATTTCATTTTCGTATTTATTTTTCAGCTTTAACAGCTTTCACGAATAGATTCATAACTGGAGCTACGAGAGTCGGATTGAGGCGTTCTACCAGTCGTTGGAAAGCTAAGAGAGAGAGCTACGACTTCCATTCAGAAGTTAGAAGCATATTCGAACTGTAGCAGGGCCAGAAAATCCATCGAGGTTGCTGCATTAGTTATACTTTAGTTTTGGGTCTTTTGTTTTGGGCCTGGGTTATGTATCCGACCCAGTGGGTTGTTTCTTTTTAGTTTTATACCTAGCCGCTACAGTAATTTCGCCCCATTCACTTTTCACGAGAAATAAAGAGGCTTGTAGAATTCATGGAGAACTAAAACCTTTCTGACGGATTTACTGTACTCAGGTTCCAACTTTGAGATTGTTATAGCATTTGCAATTTAATTTCGATTCCTTTCAACTATGTTATGAGATTGTTGTTTGCTTAATTCGATTTTCATATAACATTGTTGATTTAATTTGATTGATAAATGTTCCCAAATTTTAATCGCGATTGACTTTGCTTAATTGTTAATTTGCGTCACTTTTAACCGTATGCTTAATCCGACCATAGGAACATGTATCTCATAGTGTCAATTGCGCTTGTTAATTGATACTGTAATCAAATAGGATAGAAACTTCGCTTAGGAGATTGTAATGTTAGCAGTCGATGATAGGTACGAACCGAGGCAGTGACTCCGTTTGTTATAATCACTCATTTCCAAACAGCTTATTTTATAATCACTTTTCATAATCAGCTTATTTTCCTAAAATCAAACCAAACCCCCCTTTATTTCGATTTACTTTTAGTTGATAACAAGAATCCTTGTGAGAACGATATCCGAGTTGCATTTGTCGTTATATTACGGTTTTGAGAAACTACTCGTTTTTTATCCGCGCGCGACAGCAGAGCATATTTCAAAACATATCCATCTTAAATTAGATGAGAACGTCTTGCTGGGGATTTCTGATGTTTTCCTGGGAAAAGGGTCGTTGCAACCCTGAGATGCTTTTGATTCCTCCGATGCACTATCTGACCAAGTTTCGAGCCTAGATATTAATGTTGTTGGAAAGAATAACAACTGCGAGGTACTCCGTTGGGGATCTTGTGCACATATCTTGTTGGGGAGTATCCGGATACCGCTTGGAGACTGACGTAATGTGGCGACGCTGAAGAGGGCGTAAAGCTGATGAGGCCCGAAGAATCCTTTGAGGTGATGAATCTGAAGTTTGCTGAAAACTCTGACTGGGGAATAAGAGAGATGTATGTTGCTCCGATGTGCTATCTGACAAAGTTTCGAGTCTAGATTTTGCTGCTGTCGGGGGGTGATAATCATCGAAAGACAATCCACTAGGGATAAATATCTCTGTGTATACAAGATAAACTATTACTGCTCGGAGACTGATGTAACAAGGTGAAGCTGATTAAGATCACTGCTCGGGACTAATGTGATGAAGCTTGGAGTGTTGAAACACTAGTGGGAGGAGATTAGTACTTCGTCAGAGAAGGTTTGTAGAGAGCGATGGCTCTGTGGGGGTGGTACTCTTGTGAAAGTAACTTGCGGGGAACACACTGGTGACTTTAGTCGTCATCCCAATTCCTAGAGCCTGTAGTAATTACTTTTTGTTCGTTCTCTTTTCGTATGTTTGTGAACAGATGTTTATTGTCAAATGCATATAATCATTCAAAGCAATCATTGGACTTTATGCAAGAAACAATAGAAATTAACACTGTAAAAAGAATTTGCATTAAAAAGGTGGCGTATGGCCAAGCAGTTTGTATACAAGAGACGAATAAAAGTTATGCGGAAATAAACTCGTTGAGTTTCAACAATGCTAGTGCTCATATATTCTGACTATCTCATCTCCTTGCTGTCAGTAGAAAGTGAGTGAATTGATTTTCGCCATTCGAATGTTGAATGCTGGTAGTAGTAGTCTGTAGGTAGGTGATCTGGACGAGACATAGTCATGCGCTTAAATCCCTAACTTTTGCCTAGACCGCCCTTTCGGGTTTTCAGTCTACCGGGATACCCTTTTTTGCTCAAGCCGCCTTTGCAGGTTTTCGACTTGCCGGGTGTACATGTTTTGTATATATCCTTAACTTTTGCCCGAACCTTTTTGGTTCGCCAGGATGCCCTTATTTTTGCCTAGGCCATTCAACCTAGCGAGTCTCTTTTATGCGTAGTATTTTTTGACTATGTCTGCGTTCACAGGGTGTGGGAAGTCTTCTACATCCATGGTGCTAAGTATCATAGCTCCGCCGGAAAATACTGGTTTGACTACAAATGGTACCTCGTAGGTGGGAGTCCATTTGCCCCTGGGATCACCTTGTGGAAGAATGATGCACTTGACTACTAGATCACCGACTTGGTAGGCTCGGTGTTTGACTTTCTTGTTGAATGCTCTGATCATTCGCTTCTGGTAAATTTGTCCATGGCAGATGGATGTGAGTCGTTTCTCGTCAATCAAATTGATCTGATCGAGGCGAGTCTGGATCCATTCGTCTTTGCCGAGCTCTGCGTCCTGGAGGACTCTGGTTGAGGATATCTGGACCTCGATTGGTAGGACTGCTTCCATACCGTATACGAGAGAGAAGGGGGTTTCCCCTGTAGACGTTCGTACTATAGTGTGATAACCATGGAGAGAAAATGGAAACATCTCATGCCAATCCTTGTAAGTCACTGTCATCTTTTGTATGATCTTCTTGATATTTTTGTTGGTGGCTTCCACTGCGCCATTCATCTTAGGCCGATATGGAGAAGAATATAACTATATATCAATGAAGTCGCCATCGAACGTTTTTTATCCCGTCGAGAGGGCAAGGTAAACACCGAGTAAACCTGAGAGGGAGAAATCACGGTCTTGCGACCGAGAGATTGGGTAAGGAAGTCTGTTACGTGAGGGGAATGTATTAGCACCCTACACGTCCGTAGTACTTTAGGTATCCGCTCTTACTTTCTATCTAATGGGTGTAAAGGTCTAACTATATCTGTACATGAGGTATAATGCATGCAAAAAGAAAATAAGAACAAATAAATAAAGGAATAAAATAAAGAAAACACGGGGAAAAGAATAAAATATTTATAAAGGTTGCTCGATCAAGCCCCGCGACAGGATGCCTATGTATTCCCTCATGCAGTGGGAAAGTCAGAGCGACGTAATTTGACTCACTTATTTTGGTTGATTCGGGTTTTTTAGATTAGAAGACGAAACAGTAAACAACAATGACGAAACACCTCCATGATGACGAAACATCAGCTACAGACGAGATGACGAAACATCAGCAACAGACGGGGAACTAACTTACATTACCATGCATGAATAGCAAACCTAAGGTCTATTTAGTTCAAACATGGAGAAGAATGAACTAAAGATCCTATGGGGAGAATGGCCATCTCGTAAAAGATATAACGAAGAAAGCAATCACACTTAGAATGAATGATAAAACATGTATGGATAACGAAACATCTAACATGGATGGCAAAACATCATGTAAGAAAGATAAAATATGCATGGATGACGAAACATATAACATGGATGAAAAAACATCAAGATAACAGACATGGATGGCAAAACATCATGTAAAGAATAATAAAACATGCATGTGAATGATAATGAAACATCATGTATAAAGAAGGTGGCGATGATACCTAACGGAGAAAGTATGTTGCCTCTTCAACACGCATGAGATAAGCCAACTCTGCTGAAAGCGTCTTTAAAACTCCATTCTAAAAGCTTATGAATCTTACCATTGACCATCCAAGTGTGCCCAAGTTGTGCCAACAAATGACCACGAACTCCGGGAAACAATATCAACAAAATGATTAGTATCGTTAAAAGAATACTTGGAATGCTTGGTGTATGGATGGAGGATTCAATCGGGTTATGATTAACCAAGTGCAATATTTGATTAACCTTGAGAGATTAGGTTTTATTACCCCCATCCATGAGACCCTTTTGCATGGAACACTTGGTATATGGACCAAGGTGATCGGTTCGGGTAATGATTAACCAAAGTCGAAACTTTGATCAACCTTGTGAGAATGGTCATGCCCAAACTCAACTATGAAACCCTTTAAAGGAACTTGGTATAAGAACCAAGAGGTAAAGAGATTGAAATCAAGCGAGCCCATACAAGGTGGCCATATGTATGTTCCTAAAAAGTGGGACTAACGTGGCACTAGTATTCTAAACGACCAATTGGAACAATTGATCGAATAGTTTTCGCTGTAGAAAAGCCCAAGACCAAACTATAAATGTGTGTGAGTGTGCACTGTGTATATATACTTGTTCATTGATGATGAGCCCAAGAGGAGGCTATGTGTTCTAATTGAATGACAACCGCGTAAGTAAGCAGTAATTGAAACACACAAGGAGATAAAATCCTAAACTATTACAAACCATACGGGAATGGGGGTACAAGTTTATGAATGGGGATATATCGAATCAAAAGTCCGAATAAAAGTATAAATAATACAACCCAGCCGAAATAAATCAATAACTAACTAAAAATAAATAACTTCATCACATGGTGCGAGAAATTGCCTCATGTTTACTTCAAGACGTCGGATAAAGCTTCGTGCATCAGATGAACGTCAGATAGAAATATCTTGCACACTCAATAAAAGGTTTAGAAATAAAAAGGTAGAGTGATAAAAAACTAAACTACAGATGATGATACATCATGAAGATAATGGGTGATGGCAACACATCACAAAATGATAGCACAAACAAATACGAAGAAAACGGGGAAGAAAATGAAGTGGAAATAGGTGAGTGAGAAATCATGCTAGGTGTCTTGTGAAGTGAGTTTATTAGACACAACATACATGTACGAGGTTTATAAAAACCATAAACAAACATAAAACATCACTATGAAGGAATACATGCAAAGTTAATTCACAAACTAGGTCAAAACTAGTCCCAAAGCATACAGAAAGCAAATTGTGTGAGATTTTAAGAATATATGAGATAAAGGAAGAATCAGAAGTTAAAATGACATAAAATTAATTATCTAACATGTTAACATCTTATTTACATCATGCAGACAAAGCCACAAAAATTCATGAAAAAAATTCTACAAGCGTGCGTAAACATGCAACAAATGTGTGTGGTGAAGTGAATACAAGTGCGTGACATACATAACATGCAAAGAGAGTGTCAACATGAAGTGATTACAGTAGAAGAATCACATAAAAAAAATCCATAATCGAATCAAAAGAAAATATCACAAGGATGCAATCACAAAACTAGTACAAAAAACTAGTCAAAATTTTGACCTAGAAAGTACTTACGAGTCAAAAGGAGCCAAGAAAGGCATAGATGAAGGAAATTAAATCATGCAAGGTTAATAGGTATTCAATACAGTAAAAAATACACAAATACATCAATCAAAGCATACAAACATGCATAAGAAAGATTGACAAACAAATCACTTAAGGAGAACAAGATCAATCCGTACAAGTGCGAGCAAAGGTGTGTGCGGGTGTTGGCTTGAGCATACTTGTGTTAAGTGTCACATAAGAGTGAGATCATAAGAAACACATGATTAGGACAGATTCATTTTAAACACAAATAAATTACAAGAAACTCAAAAGAGCACCTACACAACACTAGTACAAAAACTAGTCAAAAACTTGACCTAGAATGCATCTAAGAGTCAAATGAAGCATGATGGTGCATAGATGAAGAGAAGTGAGATTTTAGAAGATATCAAGACATGAAATTCAGTGGTTAACATGGTAAGAATACATTCATATCATATACACAATCATCATGAAGATTCACAAACAAATTATCATAAGAAAGCATAAACATGTATCCCAAAAGTGTGTGATAAAGTGTGTACAAAAGTGTATGCATGTGTGTGCTCAAGCATACTTGTGCTAAATGTCACATAAGAGTTAGGTCAGTGATGAACACATAGATATGATATTCATACAAATCACAAAAGTAATCAACATGCATCAATAACACTAATAACACAAAACTATCAAAGGAAGAGGTCAATATTCATCCCTAAAGTTAACTTAAGCAAGCATGCAAGCCAATAAGTCAAACATGTTCAAGGGACAAGATGAAGAGGTGATGAAACACACAAGGTTAGTAGTTTAGGCAAGATAAGAAAAACATGTAAACAAAATTCATTCAAAGCTCATACACAAAGCAATTAACAAGCTAGAGAAAAACTAACACAAGCAAACACAAACAAGCCTCTAAAGGCAAAACAAAAAACAAAACAATCACCTATGAATAGAGGTTAAGGATAAATGATGTTAGCACATAGAAGGTCAGTATCTTAAGATCTAAACAAATCAAAAACAAAAGTATCTCAAGCAAAGAAGAAAGTTTGTACTCAAAGGTACAAAAATTAGAGTTTGAAAACACCAAAACTTATGCAATTTCAAAGCAATTGGTAAACATTAAATAAAATGGTATTAATTAGATAATTAAGACATGTGTGACTTGTGTAATAATCTAACTCAAGATGAGACTCACGAGAAACAAATGTAGAAGACAAAACTTCAATACACAAAGCAAGTCACCTAATTGATTGTCAACATCACAAGAGATGGAAAACACTTGTCTAAATCAATGATGGATGATATAAATCAAGTATGAAAATAAGAATTGATGCTTATAAGTCCTAGGCCAGTTTCATCTCCCAATTATAAATATATATCATAAACTTGAAAGAAACTTTAAACAATGTTCTCAAATCAACAAGTTAAAGTGTCATGACAACATATAAAAATATAGTCTCTCATGCATAAAAGCAAAGGTGATCATGAAAGATCAAAATTAGGGTCCTCAAATGTTATGTACTATAGACAACACTAATTAAAAAGTGAGTAACCATAAAGAGACATAGCACCAAAGCTCATGAGCAAACATTAAAGAATTAAGCTCAAAAAACAACAACAAAATGATCAATTTAGCTTCTCACATGATACCAAAAATAGATGACAATGAAATGTCTCTCTATGGTTCAAATAAGCATAATAAATAAGATGAATAATAGGTATGAAATCAAAATTCAAACATAAAAAATAAGTGGACATAAAAGTCCTCAAGCAATCCCACACATATAATTAGGTCAAAACTAAAAGATGTGACCCCTAACTTGTCACCGTGATGGGTGGACAATGCAATGTCAATAAAGAATCATTGGAGCATGAGAAATAAAATGAAAGAGATGTATGAAACAAGATTCAAATGACATGAAAGTCCTCAAGCAATCGTACACATACAATTAGGTCAAAACTAAAGATGTGACTCCTAACTTGTCACCAAAATGGGTGGACAATGAAATGTCAAACAAGTATCATTGGAGAATTGTATGATAGCAAGCTAATCACAAAAGATCAGAACCAAGATAGTTCATATTTGAAAGGGCTTCACATGAGGTTTTCAAGGTGGTGCGCAAGAGCTACCTCCTAAACCATGATCATGAGCATTCATCAAACAAAATTGAAGAAGAAAGTATGTTTAGGGGAAGTGAATTGTTTATTTATGAACTCAAATCCCTAAATCAGAAATGAGGATGCAAACAAAAGAGGAATTGATCCCTCAAGGGTTGCATAAATGCATTCCTGTATACCTCTAAGTCAAAAGAAACACCAATGCATCTATGGAAGAGATGCTTGGTTCAAAAATAACAAAAAGGCTTATAAAATCAAAACAAAATCACAATATTCTTAAGACAATTAAAAGTCAGAAACAACAAGCAAAAGTCAAAATTCGCAAAGTTCAAGTAGAGAATGAAAATGCACAAACAAACAAAGTTTACAAGATGATCAAACTAGAAACCCTAATTAAGCAATATTGGAAAAAATATCAAATCAAGTTCTAAAATATAAACAAAATTATTTCTAGGATCCTAAGGGAGCATAAAACCCTAATCTAATCAAAAGTTGACTTGAAAGTCAAGAAAAGTTAGCATATACACCATAACTTGAGGCTTAAGCAACAAAAACCACATAATTGATCAATTTAAATAAAAAATTCCAAAACAATAACATTAATTCAATACAAATTCAAATAAAAAATAAAATATCAAGGTATGAACCTCAAAAGGTCAGAAAAGTCAATTTTAGCATTTTTTAATTAATAAAAATATTAAAAATTAAATCTAGAAAGATTAATATATCAAATAAGCCATGAAAAATATTCAAAAAAGAAATAAAATGTTGGAAAAATAATCCAAGGTTAGGGACCAAATATATATCATGAAAATGGACCAAAATAAAATTGGTGAATTTTTTATAGTTGGAAAAGTATTTTAAAATCAATTAGATTACCAAAATAAACAATTATTCACGTATTTTCCAAAAATCAATCCAAAATTATAAAATTATGAAATAAAAATCATAGACTCATCATAAACCAATTAAAGGGCTCATATTAATTTTTGTGTAATTTTTGTATGAAGGAGAATATTTTTAATAATGATTAAAATGCATGAAATGCAATATAATGCAAAGAATTTATTTAACTATGCAAAAAATTCAAAATTATGAAATAAAATTCATAAATGCAACCTACATAAACAAAATGATTCAAAATATATTTTATACAATTTTTGTATCCAGGAAAATATTTTTAATAATGATTAAAATGCATGAAATGCAATATAATGTGGAAATTTATTTAATTATGCAAACATTAGAAAATAATGAGAAAAAAAATAAGAGGCTCGTCATAAACCAATCAAAGGGATCAGAATAATTTTTAAGGAATTTTTTATCATGGAAAAATATTTTTACAAGAATTTACAAGAAAACTAGATAAAAATTAATTAAGTCAAAATTAATCAATCTTATAATTTATTTGACAAATCAAAACATTTTTAAAAATTACATAAAAATTCCACAAAAATATTAGAGGTTTATAAGAGCCCATGTTATTGTTTTTATAATTTTTGAAAATATTTTGAGCACAAAATAAAATCAGATGAAAGAAATAAATAAAAAAAATGCATGAAAATTCAAATGGATGAATCACGAAGTGACACCTCACTTCATCCCTAACCTCTAGCAGCCATAACATGTACATTTCGCCTAGACCACACCTCAAACTTCTAGACCTTATATCTTGCTCAATTCTCAACCAAAATTCGCGATTCAAAGCTCATTTTAAAACTTCATGGCAAGGAACATCATTCAATTCGTTAATCTCGAAATAAGTAACTATACATCAAGAACTCACACCACGAAAAGTGCAAAAAACATCCATATCCAAATTTTCAGAAACTTCAATCATGCATATTTCATCAAATTGGAAGTTGTAAAGCTTCAGAATCATTCAAACAACATCAATGAACATGAATCAAAGCTCAAACACACAAATGAACGACTATATTTCAAGAATCAAAGTTCAAGTTTCTTACCTTAAAAGCAAATCGTAATCTGCTGTCTCCTTCACTGCAGATGAGTTTCAATGCTTGATTTGTCTTCCTTGAGTCTTGAGGATGAAGAATAAATAATAAAATCTCCAAATGCACAGTTGAAACTTGAGATTAGAAGAAAAATGCAGTTATAAAGCTTCAAACTCAAATATCTTTCAAATGGTGCATTTTTGAGAACTTTTACACAATGACAAACCTGTAGATTTTTTCCCAAGCTTTCCAAAAATGTATGGTATGCAACCATCGGATACAAATTCAGAAAGTTATAATATGTCAAAGTTCTATAGGGTGGACACTTGGAAAATTTTCAAACTTCAAATAACTTCAAGAACAAGTTAACCCTAATTTCTTCAATTATCTTTATTCAATGGTGAATTTGATCATGAAATGTGAAAATAGGATATTTGAATTGGTGGTTGACCAAAAGTCCACTTGGTCAACTCCTGACTTTGACTGATTTTGACCAAAATGACCATTTTGCCCCTTGTGCTCAATTGACTTGCTTCCAATCAAAATTGAACCTCAATCTTTCAACCATGGATTCCCAAAAACATATAGAAACACATGAAATCAAGTTTGAGTGGAAAATCTGAAGAAATCCTGATTGTATCCAAAACCCTAATTTTGCACCTTGTGTTAGGAGATAGCCAATCAAGCTTCAAAATCTCAAATCTTCTGAATGTATTGAGTAATTATTTGAACCATGATAACTCAAATGATAATAGGAAGGTGATACTTCAATAAATTGACTTACCCAAACTTATAACTTCACAATGAGCCAAAACCCTAATTTCATCAAATGAATGCCATAGATGAATTCCTCATTAGTTCTTTGCAAAACTTCAACTCTTGAGGAATCAATGAGACAAATGGGATGTCTTGAGCTATAATACATCATTGTGACTTGAAATATCCAAAGACAGGAGAGACTAAGACTCCCTTAGAACAAAATGCTAACACAACCAACCTCCATAGCCTGTAGAGGACTTGAGAACCCAAAGAACTTTGATCCTATCATAATGTATGAATGCATTGGAATATGATCTTTATGATGAAACATAAGCCTAAATCAAGAGGGTAAATTTTGGGCTGCAACAATGTGGAAGAGCCAAAATATCTTTCACAAGGGACACAATATAGTGTTTTAAATGTTATAATTTAGGGAATTTTAAATATGAATGTCACAAATGAAACAAAGAGACAAATTTTATTGAGTTGGATGATGAAGAAGAGCTTCTCCTTATGGATCCCATAGAAGAAAATGAAGCAAAAAGGAATAACGTGTGGTTTTTGGACTCAAGGTGCTCTAGTCATATGTGTGGAGACATATGTATGTTCTTAAACATGGTAGAAGGACAAACTATGCTTGTTAAGTAAGGAAACAACTCTCGCATGTCAGCAGCTGGAAAAGGAAACATGTATATTATGTCCTAGAACTTGAGAACAATTTTTTGAGTGTGGGTTAGATGCAAGAAAATGGTCTTACCATTCTCATAAAATGTGGGACATGCAACATATATCATCCAAAAAAGGGATTAGTTTCACACATCAACATGATTGCAAATCACATGTTAATATTCTTCAATAAAAGCTCAAACATCACTGCTCCTATTGAAAAGTGCCTACATATTTCCTTTGAGCTCACTTACCTCTAGCTCCAAAGGTATGGTCAGTTAAACTACAAATGCTTGAAGATATTGCAAACAAAGAAAATGGTTCGTGGTCTTCCTCAACTTGAAGCCTCGAATGTAACTTGTGCTGATTATTTCTCCAAAATACAACTACATAATCCAATTCCAAAGATGAGTGAATGGTGTGCCAGCAAGATCTTGAAACTCATACATGCAGACATTTGCGAACCTATTGAGATAATCTCAAGAAGTGGAAGAAGGTACTTATTATACTTTATCGATGACTATAGTATAAAGGGTTTAGTCTATTTTCTTATTAAAAAATATGAAGCTCTGGAGTGTTTCAAGAATTACATGAAGTTGGTGGATAAGAAGTATAAACTTTTATAAAGTGTTTGAGGACATACATAGGTGGAGAGTTTAACTCTCTCAATTTCAAATTATTTTTTTGAATAATAAGGAATAAACATACAACTTACTATAAAATATACACCACACCAAAGTGGAGTAGCAGAACACAAAAATAGACCTGAGATGAATATGGTGCGCTTCATGCTCTATGAGAAAAGGTTCCCAAATTATTTTGGACTGAATATAAAAATTGGATATTCTACCTACTTAATTGATTCCCAACATATGTTACAAAGAACATCACTCATAAATAAGCTTGGAGAGGAGTCAAGCCTTCAGTAGAACACCTTCGTGTTTCGGATGCATAATACATATGCATATACCATCGGCATAACGAGGTAAACTTGATGATAAAAGGTTTCTTTGTATTATGCTGGGAGTAAGTGATGACTCAAAGGTTTATCATCTATTTTACCATAAGATAGAGAGGATTGTGGTTATTAAGGATGTCATATTTGAGGAATAAAGGAGTTGGGATAGGGGTCAAAATTTTAAAGAACAAATAAATGTATATTTGATTTGGAGTGATGATGCTTTTAGAAATGATGAGAGTGGAAATGGAGATGATGGAAGAAACAAAAGTAAGAATGAAATAGAAAGTTCTCATAGAAATGGGATTCAAGGTAGAGAGAGGGGGCTCCATTTTGGATGGAATATTATTCAAGTGGTGATTGGTTAAGTGAAGAAGATGCAGAGATTCACATGGTTCAAGATGTTTTAGGTAATGATCCAACTATGTACGAGGAAGCTATGAAGCATGGGAAACGGATAAAGCCTATAAAGTGTGAAATAAATTCAATTGAAATGAATCAAACATGAGAGTTAATTGATCTATATGTTGGAGCAAATAATATGAAATTAAATGGATTTTCAAGTCAAAATTGAATGAGAAGGGAGAGGTAGACAAGTATAAGGCTCTATTGGTGGAAAATGGGCATGGTCATCAACATATAATCCATTTTACTGGAGTGTCTGCTCTTGTTTCTCGCATGAATACTGTTAGAATGATTATGGCTCTTGTAGCATGTAGAGGATGTGACATCTTTCAACTTGATGTCAAATACGCGTTTCTTTAAGGTGAATTAACGATAAAGTATATGTTGAGAAAACGAAATGGTTTGTGAATAAAGGAAAAGAGCGTAAGGTTTACAAGTTACATAAATCCTTGTATGGCTTGAAGCAAGCACCAAGAGCATGGTTCAATCGTATAGAGTTCCATTTCATGAAGGAAGATCTTAAAAAATGTCCAACTGGACAAACCTTGTCCATTAAAAGAAATAAAAGAGGTAGTATATTAATTGTTATCATTTATGTCGGTGATTTTATTTATACATGTAACGACGAGATCACGATGTTTGGGTTCAAAAATTCTATGATGAAAGCTTTTGACATGACTAATTTGGGGAAGATGAGATTATTTCTTGGCATAGAAATTATGCATAAATCAGAAGGGATTTTTGTGTGTCAAAATAAGTAAGCCACTAATATTTCAAATAAGTTTACAGATGTTAATGATGCAGTTATGGATGACACTTAGTTCAAGCAAATTGTAAGAAGTCTAATGTATATTACAAATACAAGACCTTATATCATGTTTAGTTTGAGATTAATTAGTAGATATATGTCAAAACCAATAGAATTGTATTTACAAGCTGCAAACGAATATTACGATATTTGAAAGGAACTATTTGCTATGGGATTTTCTACAAAAAGTGAGAGAAAAATGTTTTCTTACTTTCACGGATTTTCATTATGATGGAGATGAAGAAGATTCTAAAAGCACTATGGGTTATGTTTTGTTATTAAGTTTAGGAGTAGTATCATGGATGTCCAAAAAGCAACAGATTGCTACTCTTTCAACTACTAAGGCAGAGTTTATTGTTGTTGATGCGAGTACTTGTCAAGTTGGATAGATGAGAAAGGTTTTGAGAAACTTGAGTTATGTTCAAGAAGGAAGTAGTTTTATGAAAATTAAAATACAACT
This sequence comes from Vicia sativa, assembly GCA_021764765.1. Lineage (NCBI taxonomy): Eukaryota > Viridiplantae > Streptophyta > Magnoliopsida > Fabales > Fabaceae > Vicia > Vicia sativa. The sequence continues at coordinate 135,848,230 of CM038792.1, read as the reverse complement.
TTGAATTGTATCATAACATGAAATTCACTTTAACTCAAAAGAATCATCAATTTAGATAAATTCAACATCTCACGGAATAAAACAGACAAATGATCCCAACCCAAGTGTTACACTATTAGAGCGACATAAGGTAACTAAACCACGTAGAAAACAAATAATGAAGAAGGCCACGGGCCATATTCCACTGCACCATATGCGTAAAGCCAACACAAGAAATAAAAAAAGGGGTGAGAATACATTCGTAAATGTTAATGATGTATAAAATGACAAGTATTTCTCAATAAGATTATTCATTAATCACATATATTAATTCACAACTAAAATTAAACAAAAGTGAAGTTATGTAATGTAATGCAATTCTTATCTCCTACTACAATGCATGTGATACAAAGGTTTGAATGTTAGATTTATATTACTAATTAATCCATTGTCTCTAGCTCTTCTCTAAACCCAGTTCCTCTTTGAACCTGAGACTCTTCATTGGTCCCTCTCTAAACCTATGACACTTACTGGACCAAAGTCCTAACTATCTTTGATATACATTATGTGTGCAGTGCAACAACCATATCAATGTAATAATCATCATTGGTTCCTATATGAACCCACAATATCTCTAATATAAAGACACCATAGTAGTTCCTCTTTGAACTACACACCTCAACATGATATACATATATAATTACAGCTCAGCATAATACATATATATATATATATATATATATATATATATATATATATATATATAACACTACTCAATAGGGTAAAAATAACATCACATAAACATCAACTTTGAACAGGGTCAACTCATAACTCAACAGAGTTCACAATAACTCTTTCACTTTTTAATCAAAAATTCATGATTGACAAGGCGTACTCTAAACCTTAACTCATAACAACTCTAAACAAAGTCAACTTAACTACAACCCATCAGATAACTCACCACTTAACTTTAAACACCTTTAAAACTAAAATTCAACTGATTTGATTCTCAAATATAACTTTAATATATCAGATAAATTTAAACTCCTAATCATTGTAAGATTTTCCCATAATTCTGCCTTGACTCTAAAATTAAGCCACTGTAACTAGCAAGGATTTTCCTAAACCCTCACCTTAACTCTAACAACCATCAAAGGTTTGAAAAAATAATTGGAAGAATATAAGCATATCAAAATCAACTCTCATAATTCAAATTGATTCTAAAAAACACAAAATGCTAAATGTAGGACACAAAATCAAAAACAACTTGAAACTCTCCGAAATTGGACCGCAAAACCCATCATCATTGATCTTGCCCACGGTGCTGCCCACTATTCGTAGGCTGATGCCGCCTCCATTTCGGTGCAGCTCTGCCGCACGGCCCCAGACCTAATTTTCTCAATTTTTCAATTTTTGACTTTTAGAATTTTTGGAATTTTTTCAATTTTTTAAGTTTTGACTTTTCTCTCTTTCATACATATATAAAACACACCTATTTGAATTTCAATCACCTCAAAATAAATAGAAAAACACCCATCAAGACATATTTAATAATCGCCTCATCACAAGGCATCATCATACAATTATAATTCATAACTCACTCTCGTCTTATCATGAGACAACAACATATAATTCAATTCTCAATCAACAATGCATACAAAAATCTAACCATATTAACCACCTTTTAACTCAAACATAATCACAGAGAAAAAAATAAAGGTGGAAGGATGATAAGGAACCCTCACTATGTTAAAACATCCATACATGAACAATTTTCACTTACCTCGAATTTGCAGCAAAGTTGGAGCTTTGGCTATATGGTTTTCTCTCTACTCATTCCAAATAAATTTCTAGGTTTTCTCCAATAATGTCTCACTTCTACAATAATTTTAATACCATAAATCTCTACCCAAATTCACCACCAACTTAAATAATTAAATTAAAAACATCTCAAAACTCAAATAAAAATAAAATATAAAAATCAAGGTGTTACAAAATTCCATTTGTGTCTGAGGTAAAATGTGTTTTTTTTTGTTGTAGTAGTGATTGAAGTATTTTAAATGTGTGGAAATGAAAATATTGATTAAATTAAGAAAGATTTGCAACTATTATAAATGAAATATACTCCGCTACAAAAGTATACTCTACTCATGACAAAATCAATGAGTTGATGCAATCCAATGGTTACAACTATTACTAAAACTAAATATCTAAATTATGTTATCATGAAAGAAATCGCTTGATCTTTAAAGAAGCTTGAGGCAATATTTCAAGGAGATAAAACAATTAGAAAAGGAAAATTAATTTTTGTAAAAGTATCACAAAGCTCTAAAGAAGGTTTATCCCCTCAAAAGGTTGAGTCTGAAGATCCATACAACAAAAAATCATCTTAGAAGATGTTGAAGATAAACTTGCTCTAATCGCAAAGAAACATCAGAGGGTAATGAAAATAAGAGATTATATCAAAAAATATTTTTACACACAAAAACTGGTAAGGTTGAAATTGACAAAATTCAAATTACTTGTTAAGGATGCATCAAATTGGATCATCCCAAAATAAAATTCTCTCTAAATAAAAAATGCTCATAAAATATTTCCTTTTAAAATAAATCTATACTAGATACTTGGGATGACTCTAAAGAATCAAGTTCATATAAGGAAGAAGACGCCAACATGGTATTTATGGAAAACTCAAAAAGAGAATAAGAAGAGGAAGAGGTATTTATTATGTATACAAATATTATTAAATACAATACAATACATATTCTAGTACAATAATGTATTTTAACAAGCACAAAAGTATCTAAAGTGTTAATGCTTAATTTCGCATTGAGGAAAGAGAAAAAAATAATACAGAAAAGTATTATAAAAAATTAAAGTGATTTAAACACACCAAAAAACATTTAAGCATGGGGAAAAGAACAAAATCAACCACAATACATAGTCTCAATCAGTAATAATCTATCAATTAATGTAAAAACAAAAACCACAATAATAAGAACAAAATAAAAGGTGAGAATCGACTCCCACAAAATTAATTATCTATGTTTATTGAGATACATTAGGTCTATGTTTGCATGAACACTTGAATATTAATGGTGATGGGTGATCCATGTCTTTGAGACTTTTATCATAATGTAATTGCATATATCAAATATGTTATGCTAAGTATTCTGATCACAACTATAGATTTCGAGTCTTGTTTTAATATTGGTGGACGTATTGTTATGCCTTCTCGTTATGTGGACTGGAACTTAAATTTATTAGCATCCTAAATTGACACCTTTACTTAGATGTCTTTTAAAATAATACTATCATATCTAAACTTTTATAATAAATATAATGAACAAAAACACCGTAACATCTACAAGGATCACGCAAGTCTTAATCTAACTATAAAAATTATAATATTGAGTTTATTAGGAAATAAACAAATGAGATTTTCCTTACTCTAATTTGTTGGTGCACAAGGACAAAGATGAAAATAACGATGAAAATAAGAGAGAGTATAAAATAAGGATTGAATGAATATTAATGAAATAAGAGTACATATTTACACACAACAAAAGCCCAAAAAATAAATATGCCTATAAACCCTAATTAAAACAAATCCTAATTAAAACCTAATCTTGCAATAAATATGCCCATAAACCCTAATTAAATCCTAATTAAACCCTAATAAAAAAAAATACTAAAGTACCATAATAATTAATAATTACAATAACTCCCTCAGAAGTTCAATAACTTCTGACAGCATCAGAACCTCGACTTCTGGACAACTCCAGAACGTCAACTTCTGACTCCCCTCAAAAGATCTGGATTGCTTTACTACATCAGAACTTCTGACTCACCTTAGAAGTTCTGGATTGAATTATTCTCAACACCATCCCTTAATTCATATCCATCAAAATCCACAACACCAATTTCATCCCTCAAACGAATAAGGTGTTTAGTCTTGACATCCTTCATCAGAACATTTGCAGCTTTCTTCTTATGGTTGCAGCTCCCTGTAAGCAATATGTCATCAACATAAAGACACACTAGAATCATATTACTTACAGAATGTTTCACATACACACCATACTCCATCTCCCATTTATGAAACCCTTGCTTCTTGAAACATGAATCACTCTTCTGATTCCAAGCTCTGGATACTTGCTTCAATCTATACAGAGCTTTGTGTAAGTTGTACACCATCCCTTCCTGATTCTTTTTCACGAAGCCAGAAGGTTGTAACACGTATACCTCCTCTTGTAATGGACCATTCAGAAATGTTGACTTCACCTTAAACACCCATCTGACGCTGATGGCTTTCTTCTTCCTTGGAAGCTTAGTTAAATTCCAAGTCTCAAGTTCTTCTTTCATGGAATTCAACCACGTTTTCTTCTTGAGAACATCTTCAGTACCTATTTGTTCAGAATCTCCTTCTGATTCAGGAACCGTATCACTTTCTGGACTTTCTTCAGAATTTTTACTTCCATCAGAAGTTCCACCTTTGTTAACTTTCGGACCTTGTCCAGAACTATCACCTTTAGAAATTCTACATGAAGTTCCACCTTTGTTAACTTTTGGACCTTGTCCAGAGCCATCACCTTTAGAAATTGGATCGCCTTCAGAATCATGACAACCGTCAGAGGTTGGACTACCTTTAGAAGGTCCACCTTTAGATTCATGATTACCACCAAAAATTTGATCACCTCTAGAAGCTTGTCCTCCAGAACCTACGTCTTCAAAGTTTTCCCTTCCAGAAGCATGACCAATTTGATTACCAACCTACGTCTTCAGAGTTTTCCCTTCCAGAAGCATGATCACCATCAGATTTTGGATCATCATCAAAATCTGGATCAGAATCAGATTCACTATCTGACTCATCCTTAGAGTCTCCAGAAGATTCTTCATCTTCTGACTCTAACTCTTCTTCAGAACCTTCATGTTCTGACTCATTTTCAGAACCTTCATGTTCTGACTCATCTTCAGAACCTTCATGTTCTGACTCATCTTCAGAACCTTCATGTTCTGACTCATCTTTAGAAGCATAATCTCCTTGAGATTCTAACTCATCTTCTGATTCTTCTTCAGCCTCAGAATCACATTCTGATTCTGACTTGTCTTCAACTTCAGGGTCATCTTCTAAATTCAAGTCCTCTTCTGAAACCTCAGATTCTGACTCATCTTCAGAATCTATTAAGTCATTTTCTAGTTCTTCTTCAGAAGTTTCAACTTCTGACTCTTCTTCAGAATTTTCAACTTCTGACTCTTCTTCAATATCATTTTCTGACTCTAACTCATAAAGAGACACTCCTTCAGAATCAGAATATTCAGAGTCATCTTCATCCCCTTCAGATTCAGAAAATGACAACCTCACAGGTTCCTCTTCAAATTCGTACGTCATCAATAGCACATGTTCATCATCTGAATCACCTTCGGCTATTTTTGCTTCTTCTGATTTCATTTCTTTGTTTGACCAACAATCTCTAGCAAAGTGGCCAAACTGCTTACAACAGTAACATGGAACCTTTCTCCTCTCCTTTCCCTTCTGATGTTTCTCATCATAATAGAAAGCTTCTGACTTCTGGAACTTATCACCATGTCTATTCTTCTTCTGGTCCTTCTTGACAAAAGAAGCTTTCAGAGCCTACTCAACTTCCCTCTCATAAATTCTGTCAGTCAAACGCAACTCATGCACTTCTAGACTACTTTGCAGCTCTTCAATTTTCATGGTTTCCAGATCTTTGGGGTGTTCAATAGCAAAAACAATGTAATCAAACTGAGGAGTAAGCGACCTCAGAACCTTCTCTATGATTACTTGTTCATAAAGAATTTCCCCACAAGCCTTCATCTCATTAGTGATCAGAATCACTCTTGAGATATACTCAGAAACCTTCTCACTGCTCTTCATGTTGAGATTTCGTATTGCTTTCTCAAGGACTGAAGCTTCACCCTCTTCACTGATGCGTCACCATCGTAACATCTGACCAGTGTGTCCCACGCCCCCTTTGACGTCATAGAATCTGCAATTTTCTCAAACACATTCGCATCCACACACTGATGGATGTAGAATAGCGCCTTATGATCCCTCTTCCTTTTATTTCTCTGTGCCTTTTCTCATATTCTGTTGCATCTTCTGCAACTAGAATATAACCATATGTAACAAGCTCCAGAACATCTTGAGCTCCAAACAACACATGCATCTGGACCATCCATCTATTCTAGTTTTTTCCATCAAAGACTGGAAGTTTGGTGCTTATGTTGTCGTTTTCGTTCATCTTCTACCTTGTGCAAATATCCTTAGATATGAACCCACACAGTGTCTCCCAACCCACAAACAGAAAAACGATTCTTGTTCTAGATTCAACGTGAAACCTAGAAACAAAAATCAAACACACAAACAAACTCACGTTCACTCGTGTTTCCCTGAATTCTTAACCGGAAGCTCTAGATACCAATTTGTTGGTGCACAAGGACAAAGATGAAAATAACGATGGAAATAAGAGAGAGTATAAAATAAGGATTGAATGAATATTAATGAAATAAGAGTACATATTTATACACAACAAAAGCCTAAAAAATAAATATGCTCATAAACCCTAATTAAAACAAACTCTAATTAAAACCTAATCTTGGTGATTAATTTAGACGATACTAACAGTATAAAAATAACAAATACTAAAGTACCTTAATAATTAATAGTTACAATAACGCCCTCAGAAGTTCAACAACTTTTGACATCATCGAACCTCGACACGGACGGCTCGAACGTCAACTTGACTCCCGAAGTTCGGATTGCTTACTACATCGTAACTTGACTCCTCAAAAGTTCTAGATATGAATTATTCTCAACATAATTAAGATATCCACATTTTTAACTAACTTTTTATTATTGATGACAATACCATATTGTATTAAACATATTTTGATTAATTAGTAAAATATAAAAAGTTTTTCCTATCAATAGTAAAAATCCTTAAAGAAAAAGGAAATAAAATACATATCTTAGTTAATATCTTAAGTGTTGCTTAAGATTGATGAAAAAAATTAACTAGAAAGTTTTACAACATTTGAAAATGAATGTCAGTTTAAATTTTTTCACATAAATTAAAGAATGTAATAATAATGTCATATGATTTTGCACTTTTACTATACTAATCTTATAAATATGTTGGAAGTAGTGTAGAGAATAATAATTAAAAGATTTCATTGATAAAATAACAATCATTTATATATTTAAAATTGGAAATAATATTTATATTAAAACAAATTTTATTTATTAAAATGATAATCATTTTGAAACGGAGGGAGAGAGTACATCATAATAAAAAAAACTATCAATAGTATTTACAAATGGGTGATCCTCTTTAAATTTTAGGTTTTATATTTGAACATTTAGCCGAAAAAAACCTATCAATAGTATTTACAAATGGGTGATCCTCTTTGAATTTTAGGTTTTATATTTGAACATTTAGCCGTTAATACTTTTGACCCATTGAAATTTAGATCTATGTTATTGAGTACAACACTTTTACATGGTACACCTTGACTACAAACCAGAGTCACCCCTTCTTGAGTTGCTGAAGTTCCTCTAATATTTTTAAAGAGCACTTTATTTATCTTTATTTTTGATGGACTCTATATGAATTTAAAAAACATTAGTGGCAGATTATGAAAATTATCATTCGTAAATAATTAAATTAATATCCAATAAAAAATATTAAAACTAATATAATGACTATGACTATGCACACAATTTTACCATATATATTTTATAATAATATAAGACTATTATCTAATTATAAAAATCATATAATAAAAAAATTCTATTAAGTTTGATCTCACACTTATGGTGTGTTTGGTTTAGCAACAGGGGAAAGAGAAACGCAATGAAAATTCATGCTTTCGCAGAAGTTTAATTATGTGACTTTTGAAAATCACGGTGTGCAAGGATCAGATATATGTTTGGCCTCTCAAATGTCAAACCAAACGCAACCTTAATTACTTATGCCTTATTCTTTTAAAAGAAGAAATTAATGGAGTACTCAGCATGTGATCTTTTAAATCACACAAGATCCTTTGAATGATTTTTAAGAGTATATATGACTTGTTCTCAACTTTATTTCTATATAGATCAATAAAAAACATGTGACAAATAGAATTTGGATTTTCTAGAGTCACAAGTTTCATTCATCTATGCAATCACTACATCAATGATAGTTAGATTAAAAAAATTAGACAATCTATTAATCAATATAATCACTTTGTAAATATGCAGTTTTAGTGAATAAATTAATAATTTTTAAGAAAAAAATTGCAAAGAAAAAAATCTTTAGTTGAAGAAATACCTTTTTTGAGCATCGATTCCAAGGACAATACTCTTGATCGATAATAATAGGATTGCTAACATTAATCATTATAATATTTTCAAAATGCATGTGAGATGCAATAGAAACCACTGAAGTACCAGGCCATGTTTTGATCCTCACACCATTATCTGTATTATTTAATGTGCAATTTTTGACCTTAAGATCCACAACTGCCTCTTCATTAGGATATTTTCCTAAGCTTCCAACACTAATGCCATGTCCCGGTCCACATGTTACGTTTTGAATGACGATTCGTCTGCTACCATCACCGAGAGAGACACAATCGTCGCCTGTGCGAAAGTTCGAGTTGATAATATTTACTTTAGTTGATCTTCCAATGTGAAGTCCATCTGTGTTTGGACTATTTTCAGGTGCATCGACGTTGAAGTTTTTAAATGTGATATTGTTGCATCCGAAAACATTAACATGGAAATATTTACTGTCTTTTGAATTTATGTCTTGAATAACCGAATTGTTGAGGAAAGCGAAACCAAAATTCTGCGGAAAAATACACCAAATTCAAACAAATTTTAACATAAAAAATTATGATGATGATGATTATTTTGAAAATGAGTATTTTTCTTACCATGGCAAACCTTATGCAATTGGTATTTGTTGGACAACTATTTTGCTTCCAAGCCATGTGACCTTGACCATCAAATGTTCCTTTACCAGATAATGTAAAGAAATTAATATATTGAAATCTAATCCATTGATCTTGTCCATTGAGGTGGTAAGGGTTTTTTGGTGATAGAATCATCCCATCAACTTGAACCTCAATTGGAGCATTGCATGGACCTTCAAGATCTATTTGATGTAATTTATACCAACCATCAGGAACGATAACTTTACTTGGAATTGTTGAAGCACATGCCTCTTTCCAAGCACTCTTCAAAGCCTTCAAGAACAACAGAAAAACAACACAAAAGAGTATTAAAAATAAAATAAAATAAATTATACCACTTAAAATTAACTCTTTTTATCCTAATTTTTATAATTTAAAGTTGAAAAATTTTGTTTGCTAATTTTTGTATTTTATATTATCAAAAAGTATACACGTAAAAGACAATATGACAATATATTCTTACATTGGTTATATCTCCATTAGGTGCACCATATGTTCTTACGTTGAAAACAACATATTGAGATGTGACATTTGTAGCTAAAGGCAATATCAACCAAAATATGGTAATAATCAATTGACTATTCATTTTTCCCTTTTAATTTTCTTGTTTTCTAAGCTTTATCGTTCTTTCTTAATTAAATAATTCTTAAACAATTCAATTAAGTATATATGAAACAATTTGCAACGTAGTGGCAAAACGTTTAAAACCACTACAACCAAAAAAACGTGGTGCCAACATGTTTTAAACCATTCATAGACTAAAAAACATTAACTTTAGAAGGTTTGTTTGAGGGACAGTTGAAATAGCAGGGCTTTGATCAAATTTCTTAGGCATAACATGTGGAATTTATAAGTAAAAAACGGAAAGAAATGACTTTGTTGAGCTTTTTCCCTATTTTATTTTACTAAAATTGAAAAATAGATAAGACAAAATCGAATGAATTTTTTTATATGTTATTTTTCTTATATTTTATTAATTATATTTTATTAATTACAATTAATACTTCATTAACAATTAACAAGCCATTAACCATTTCTAAAATCCACAATTAAGACAATATCACATATCTTAAAGTGGATGTGAGGTCCGATGCATAAAACACTTCACCTTTTTAGGGATATGGATTCTCTGCAGTCATATTTAACTGCATCATATTTGACTGCAGCATCCTGCATTTAACCTAAATTAGCAAAAGGTAGATTGAAAAGAGAAAAAATTGGAGTGATGAAATGACAAAAATAACCCACTCTATAGACTAACTGCAGGGATTGTGTGAAAATTTGGCAGCATGAGATTTAAATCCCTTTTTAGAGTTAATGGCAATATTGATTTTATAATTAAAAAAATATTTTTCTACTCATTTGCATTTAATCAAATAATAATGTACACGATTAAGAACTTATGATTCACAAATTCATTTTAGGTGCGTTAATTTTTCGAATATATTATGGAATAAGTATTAATGTTATTTATTAAAAGATTGATAAAGCTTGAGATATTCATTCAGTAGTAGTGATCTATCATGATTCTATAATCATAAATAAGTGTGTTCCCCAACTAAGCAAGTATATAACCTTAAGGACATGGAAATGAGCCAAAGTCTCCAAATGATCTTAAATTAGATTGCAATGAATTCTCAATCTCATAGTGTCATTTGGATTATCTCATTTGTGGTTAGAATGAGATTTTCAAAGCATTTAAAGATGATGATGTTAATATGTGTTCAACTTTTTAAAAATAAAGATAATGGTTAAACATGTGATTCTATACACAAAGAGGGTGAGTCGTGGAGATTTGAAAAAATGTTGGTAGAAAATAGACTCATTTGAAAAAACAGAGCTTGAATTTTTTAAATAAAAATAACTTGTAAATTTGCAACGAATAAAAAGATAGATGGGAAACTAAGTGAAAGACAATAAAGTAGAGAGATAAGAGGGAGATAAACACCATAGACTTATATTTATTTTGCCTAAATTGACCTACTCATGTCCCTAAGAATTATTATTGAGAGTATCTACTAATTTTGAGAGCTTTAAGATGGATGTGTCCATGAACCTCTTTATACAAGAAAATGAAGTTTAAAGGATAACTTTAAACCAAACAATGAATAAAGTTTAGAGTGGCTATCCTCCAAAATAGACAAATATTTTCCACGGGTTGATCTCAAACTAAGATGGAATTTTACACTAGCTATCTTCCAAAATGAATGGGGATTTTATATAGGTTGATCTCTGAATTGAGATAAGATTTAACACATATTAATCTCAAACTGATAGATCTTTTAACTAGGTCAAGCTCAAGTTCCCTTGTTGATATTTTAATGGTTGATTTTCACGAGGAAAAAGAGATTTTTTCTTTTTAAAAAAACTCACAAATCAAACAGAGTCTTCCTAACACAATTTCCCAAATAAAACAAGAGTTTTTACTAGTTTAGCTCCCAACCAAACAACTTTTTATAGAAGAAATATTCACTCAATAGATAACTCACTCTTGGTAAATTAAGATTAATCCCTCACCTAAAACAATCATCCTCACTTAGACACACAAAAAAACCCTCAAAACACTAAGGCAAAATATATGTAAGAAACTAAGAGATGTATAGAAAATGACGAGACAATATAAAAGTGAGATCAAAGCTAGTTTTATGGATGATTTGAAATGATAGAAAATCTCTATTTATAGGCCATATTGTTTCTAAATTTGGAAACGATTCATGGGCGAAATGAATGTCGTAATCAATTAAGTCCATCGATTATTGACCCATAATAAGCAATTGTTCAGGCCACAGATAGAAGGTTTTGATCTTTTAGCGGTTACCAATCGTTAATAGACTATACAAATTTACTTTAAAATCAACCAAGTGAAAATAGTTGATTAGGAGAGGCCTAATTGATAATCCACATGTAAAAAGTCATATGATTGATCAGACAATCCCCTAATCATTTGGCTAGGCCTTAAAATATTTTCAGGTGGTTTTATAAATTATGAGTGGCTTCTCAAAAGTTTTTAGTGTGTGTGTGTGTGTTATTTTACCTTAGTATTTCCAGAAGTATCGTTGTGCCCTTACAAGACCCTAGTCACTCAGACAGATACGACCATACAAGCTTTCACACTTCTTCTCTTTCACAACTCAAAAGCTCCAAATCTTAGCATCATTATATTTGAGTTTAAAATCACACAAAAATCTTGAATCTTCTTAATTAGGCTTGATATATATTTAAGTTGATTACCATTATCATAGAGTTTAGAAGATAAATGACTGATAAACCTTAAAACATGAGTCTTCACTTGAATGTTGTTTGACTATAGTGTAGGCTTTAAAGAGATTATATGATTTTCAAGAGAATATTGTTAGTGTGTGAGTCACTTTTAATGAGGAGAGAAAGAGAGAATAATAAATGAAATAAGGATTCTATTATTCACTAGAAATTGTATTGTACAAAATAAGAATACACACTATGGTTATTTATATACAACCCTAATTGGGCTTGAGTATACACAACTTGGATTATATTTAAATATTAAATCCAATCAAATCTAATCTAATATTTCAACATACCCCCATAATCCAAGTTGTCGGACCTACACGAATCATAGTCGATTTCTTTCTAATTTCAGGAATATGTCGATCTTTAATCCTTTGGCGAAGATGTCGGCCAATTGTGTTTCACATGGGCAATATCTAACTTCAAGTTCACCTCGGTTTACCTTTTCCCTCAAGAAGTGAAACCTAGCTTCGATATGTTTACTTCTTTCATGCAGAACTAGATTCTTTGCCATATTTATGACTGACTTGTTGTCGATTTGCAACACTAGCGGTTTCTTCATTTTGACAACCATTTCTTCAAATACTGATATGATCTAAATAGCTTGAGAAGCAGCATATGATCAAGCTATATATTCAGCTTCACAAGATGTGAAATCTATATAACAATTTGCTTCGACATAAATATTGGACACATACCTCAGAGATCCAACAATTTGCTTGAACAAAGTTACATCAACTTTGCCTTCTTCTCTATTTTTCTCCAACTTCACATTTGGTTCGACAGGCGGGGATGCAGGATTTGAATCATCCATTATGAATCTCTTGAGTGTCTCTTTGACATACTTCCTTTGATGTAGCACCATACCTTGCTTTGAAATTTGAAATTCCATGCCTAGGAAATAAGACAATTTTCCCAAATCCGACATTTCAAATTCGTTCGTTATCAGCTCTTTGAACTTTGACAAGTTCTCCAAGCTATTTCCAGTCACTAGCAAGTCATCAACATATAAGAAAATGATTGTTATATATTGTGCTACAACCTAAACATAAACACCATATTCTAATTTGTATTTGACAAATTCCAATTCAACTAAGTAATAGTCGGTCTTCTTGTTCCATGCCCTAGGTACCTGCTTGAGACCATAGAGCGTTTTGTGCAACTTATATACTTTATGAGGTTGTGTGACATAGACCTCTTCGTCTAAAGGACCATTAAGAAATGTTGATTTCACATCTAAATGAATTGTCGACCAGCCTTGGTTACAAGCCAATGCTACCATTAGTTGAACAGTCTTCAATCTTGCTACTGGAACAAATACTTCATCGAGTTCTGCTCTTTGAAGAAAATATGTCAATAACATGATATTCTAAGGTTGAAATAGAAAATCTCGGAGAAAAGAATGAAATAAGAATTTGAGATGACTAAGTTAGTAAAGTAGCTTATTTTCTAAGAATGGAGTTTCAACATACTGCAGCTGAAATATTTATGCATTAAGTGAAGTATGCTATTGAGATATTACGTAAATTCAATTTGTCTGAAAGCAATACATCTATTACACATGCTGATAAAAATAAAAATAAAAAATTTGAAGAACAAGAAAAATAAAGTGTTGGATCCTACTAAATTCAAGCAGTTGCTTAGTTCAATAAGATGCAACAATATAACTGACATTATATTGTTTACGTGAGGCATTTTTGTAAAGAGAGAAAAAAAAAAGAGAATGAAAAATAAAAATTGTAATTATAGATTAAGCCCAATAAGTGATGAATAAGCCTAATAAGTGACGTGACACCTTATTGCAGTTAAGAGAGCCTTAACGTACATTTAAAGCACACTACCCTTTGACATTTTGTTTCCTTCAACAATAAAAAATGGTGAGCTAATGGAATGTTCTAATTCATGCTGGTGTGGATATAAGGCAGATGTGTATATGTTTTAAGGAGCTTAAACATTTTGTTGTCTATTGAATGAGTATAAATATTGTTATAACTAATTCAACTAAATCAGTAACTAACTAAAAGATATAGAATGATATGGTTGTTATGTACTCCTGGTTGTTAGGTAATCTTTCCCGTCATTATTATAAGTAAAAATTGATTTTAAATTTTGATCACTATTATAAGCAAAATTTATTATCTTTTAGATTAATTAATGCTAGTATTACTTTTATACTTTTAATTTAAGTCTAAATATTTAATGTTGGTAGTTGATTCATTAAATATAATTAAGGATATTATTGTAAATTTTATTTTAATTGAATATAAAATCGAAAAAATGATATCACTTAACTTATTTTCTTAATCGGCGTGAAAGTAGTTATTTTGACTTATAATTGTGACCGGTGGAAATATTAGTTAGTGTTTAGCAAAAGTATGCAATGAAGTATATATATATATATATATATATATATATATATATATATATATATATATATATATATATATATATATATATATATATATATATATATATATATATCAGATGAAATAACATAAACATTTTATTCAAAATTTAATGTTTCTCAAACCATTCGATAGAGGAGTGTGCTGCATGTTTTTATGAAGAGGTGGTTTTTTCTGTTATTAGTTTGGGTTATGGTGGGAGGTGTTCATTTGTATGTTGGGGGGGTACTTGTTGACTTTTGAAAATAGGGGTACTATTATAGTTTCTGTTGTTGTGAAGGATAGTTTTATTAATGTTTTGATTGGTTAGGATGAATTGAGTTTATGCAATCACTTTTCATGGTTTATCTTAAGTGCCTTATAACGGGATAACTAAATGTGAAGATACTTATATATGGCAGCTACTGGAAAACCCGTGCTTTTCACACACGGGTACAATGCAGAATTGTTACCATTTATTATATAAATTCAAATAAATTAATAAATATCAAAATATTATTGAAAATAAATAAATTGAAAGATAATTATATAGATTTAAAAATAACTATTGTTAAGAAAAACTATTAAACACATTCTTTATTAAAAGCAATTGTGAAAAATAGAAAGAAAAAAAAATTTAGAGTTGGTAGAGTTGTAATAATAAAAAAGTTTATAAAGTTTAATAAATGAGGTAAATGAATATCCAAAATTAAAATTAATTGAAAATTAATAAAATATAATTTTACATAAAAGTCCAAAAAAAGAATGATTTAAAAAATTTATGTTTAGTGTTGTATTTATTAAATTTTGAACTATGGTTTAAAATATAAAATAAAAAAATCAGTAAACTTTTTATCCGTTTTCTTTAGTGGTAAAAAAAATGTAAAAATAGTAGATTTGTATGGATTTTGGTATAATTACCCATTCACTCACATGATATTAGTGTGTTATTTATGCATTCGCAAATGCTCTGTTGTCCGCGGATATGTCACTAGTTTGGTTTTGAAATTCAAATAAAATAAAAAATATTGAATTTAATTGTAAAATAGGCAAAATAAAAACAAAAGTAGTCAAAAATAAATCTATAAGTTAATCAAAAATAAATATTTAAATGAAAAACATATTTTTGTAATAAAAACAAAATTGTATCGATTTTCTAATTTTTTAAAGAAAAAATCAATAATATATATTTTAAATTAAAAATATTAGATACTCGTGTGTTCACATTGATTTTAGCCTAGTTCCTCGTGCGTTCACACGGTACTCATGTGCGTTCACAATAATTTTGGTCTGATTACCTGTGGATTCACACGATATTGTGTGTTACCCGTGCGTTTACGCAAATTTCAGCCTAGTTACCGCGTGTCCGCACGAGTACTAGTATGGACCATGGATTTGTCACCAATTTAATTTTGAAATTTAAATAAGTTAGAAATTAAATAAATTTAATTTTAAAAAAGGAAAATAAAAGTGTGTGAGATTATTATATATATTGAAACAATTTATAAGAAAAAATATGAAACAATATTGCAACATAGACAAAATGTAATTGTTTTTCTCTATATAATGTTATAGTTTGAATACTGCGTAAAGTATATTAAATCAATAAAATATTTAAAATCATAATTAGTTGAAATAATTTTAAAATAAAAATATTAAACACATAATAAATAAAAATCAATAAATTATTGTTGTGTTTGGATTCAAATATTATTTTAAATATTTTTATTTTTATTTTCTTTAAATTTATTAAAAAAATATAGTAATCTGTGTGTTCACATAGATTTTAACCTTGTAACTCGTGCATTCATATGGTACTGATGTGTCACCTGTGAATTCACATGAATTTTGATAAATTATTCGTGCACGGTACTAATGTGTTACCCGTGTGTTCGCAACACACGTGTACTGATGTGGACGCACACTTTTGTTTTCAACATGTAAATAAGAAAAAAAAATATTTTAATAAAATAATTGATTATTTATTAAAGAAATACACATTTTTAAATTTAAAAAATATTTTATAAACAAAGAATATACAAAAAAATTCAAAAAATAAGAAATAAAATTGTAATAAATTATTTTTAAAAAATAGTAAAGAAACTGTTAAAAATTATTTTAAAAAAACGTTAAAAAAAGTTACCAAAAGTTTTTTAAACAAAAAAATAAAAATTTCGGTTACAAATATTCTTAAATTAAATAACTAATTAAAGAAAACTATTAAAAAAAATTCCAAATATATATATATATATATATATATATATATATATATATATATATATATATATATATATATATATATATATATATAGAAAATCATGTGAGAAATAAGAACTATTAATATCAATCGTCAGAATTAATTAACGCTTAAGATTTATTAATTTCATATTAAGAATACATTATTGAATTTTTGTCTCTTATGATCAATATTTAAAAGTTCCATAAATAGAGAATAGTTTTGAAAAAATATTTCTATTTACTGTAATTATTAGAATATTATCTCTATAGAGAAATTTTTTTAGAATTATTATTTTCAATATTATTCTTACTCCAAAAATATTTATTTTATTTAATTTTTATATAAATTTATTTACTATATAATTATAAATATAAAATATTATTAATTTATTATCTATATTTTTATTTAATTAAGAATATTCAAATATCTAAAATTATAACCACTATTTCAATTTGATTGATTTATATATTTGTACGTTTAAAACTTTATTTTCACATGATTTACTACTATGAACATTTTAAATAAAACATTATTAGAATCAGGTCGGTCCAAACAATTGCGTGGCCCTGATCTAATGTTTTAAATAGGCCTTCAATAAAACAAAATATAAAATATATATAATAATATTTCTCTTTAAAAAATAGCAAAATTTTATTAGTAATTATTAACCTGAAAGAAATTAACTTTGTGACAAAATTACAAAATTTTATAAATATTATATTAAATTAAATTATTCAAAAAAAATTAAATGTAATAATTTATTTAATCATAATGACTTAATTAAAATTAAATAATAAATTTACTAATTTTGTAATATATTATTATAAAATAAAATATAACAAAATAATTTTTAATAATAATATATATTTTTATTGAAAACAAAAGAAAATAGTAATAGAACAAATCCTATCATATATAATACATCATTTGAAAAGATGGTAAAATAAGAGAAGTTAAAAGGCTTTAGCAAATAAACATGCGCTTTAGACAATATACTTGTTTGCATGCAATTGTAGTATAGCATATTTATTTTGAGGCTCCTTGAGGCCCTGTGTTGTCCATCCTGTTGCATATGCACAGGGCCGAGCCTGATTAGAATATTACTCTACATGAGAATCTTCTTCAGAATTATTATGCTTAGTATTTAAATGTTATTACAATAATAACTTTCAAAAATAAAGTTTTCCTAACTAGAAAATAAATAAATTAATCAACTAAAATATAAGTAATAACTAAAAAAAATTATTAAATAAATAAATCAGTCAAACTAAAAAACAATCAAATTAAAATATTAAAATGTAAGAATATTAGAGCATGTAGAAATTAAAAAATTTAATTAAAAAATAAATAAATCAACATAACTAAAATATAGTTAATAATTTTACATTCTTACTTTTTTAAAAAAGATAAATTAATATTAAGATAACAATTTAAAAATATCCCTATAACAGGTTATTTATCAAAATAAATTGTGAAAAAATATGTTTCTATAAACTATGTGATAGAATATTCAGATGATTTATTTAAATAAATTAATATTCAAAGAGTGGTGTTTTTTTAAAATTATATGAGATAATTTTATACAATAATAATAATAATTTTAGTACAAGGAAGATGAGTAAACAATTTATTATTTGATTATGTTAAAACTAATATTACTTTTTATAAGTAATAATAAGTAAGTTTATAACAATATATTTTAATAAAAATAAGTATGTTTATAACAAATATATTTTAATAACACTATAATAATCAAAGTAATAATATTTTTGGAAAGAAGATATATTTTTAATAATAAGTGTAGTAGAAAGAGACTGAATAAGGTGTTTTTTATATAAATTTTTTAAATCATAAGCGTTTGTGGAATCTGATGGTTGATAATAATAGTTCTCATTTCTTACAAAACACACACACACACACACACACACACACACATATATATATATATATATATATATATATATATATATATATATATATATATATATATATATATATATATATATATATATATATATATATATAGAGAGAGAGAGAGAGAGATAAAAGACAATGGAATAAGACAATGGCAGGAGGCATAAGATGATACGATTTAAGAGTTTTGTTATTGACTTGAGTTTGAAGTGTAAGGCTGATATAAAAAATTGGATTCAAAATATAGGTATAAAGCTCAATTCATCGGATCAACATTGGTGTTGCTTGCTAGATTAGCTTTTGTAATTTAATCAAGTTAGAATTGAACTCAAAAAACTTCTCATTCTAATTTCTATAAACATCTGCAAATAGTTAAATTTAAAAGAATTTAAATTTTTTTGTGAATCTTTTCAATAACAAAGAGATATCACTGCAGAAACAGTAGATAATACAGAAAAATGAAAAGGCATGGGCACAACAAAACACCACTAAACATTTCTTCCAACATATAGCTTGGTTCAGACAATTCGTAATGCACCCTTGGATTCTGTTCATCAGCCATTGCTGAAGCTGCTCGCGCGGGTTTCTCTAACTTTTCTGATTGTTCAAATTAAGCCATTATAGCCATGGCAACAACAGAACATGCAGGAGGAACTGCTTGACTACTTCCTTAAAATTGTGTTACAAGAAGACCCGCAAGGGTTGAGCTCTGCATTCTAGTGCATAACGAAATTGGCATGTCCACCCATTCTACTTGCCTGTGACAGTATATTTAGGCGATATGTCACACGATATTTTGAACAAATATAACGAATCACTGAAATCTGCAACTTAATTTAGTATTTATTTTTTCAAGATAATTTCTAAAGTGAGCATACCTTAAGGGTGGAAGATTGGAGAACCAATATCCTAAGGTGAAGGCAGCAGCCCATAATTCATTCATCATCGATAACATAACTTTCCAAAAACTCAAATACATATACGATAAGATCGACAAGTTTAGAAACATACATACTATTATATCCCAAAATTTGCCCTCCTACTTCTCAAGAGAATTCACAAGGGTTGACCATAATTCCTCAAGGAAAGTCAAGATTTGATCAAAAGTCAAAGATTCTAAATTAGGGTTTTTCAGACAAAAGTCAACAGAACTTTGACCACGCATAACTTCCACATACTTTATTAGAAATTTTTCCACCAAAGCTCATTTTGAAGGAAATTCAGTTCTCTACAACTTCATGCCTCACAAGCTTTGGCCAAAAATACTTCATTTGGAAGTTATGGATCAAAACATTATAGGTCCTTCTAAAAGTCAACAAAAAATCATCTTTTTGCAAAGAAGTGTTCATGAACATGGGAACTTCAATGAAGATGAAACCAAAAGGAGTGTTTAGAGGACATCTTTAGTTTTCTAAAAAGTCCAAGAATATCCAAAAATGATGAAAATTGAGCAAAATACAGGTTGTGCAAGTTGAGCATTTTTTAGGAGGTGCATAAAGAAAAATACTTAGCAAATGCAAATATTTTTCAAATGGGTCTAAGATTTTATGATCCAAACTTGATCTTGACATTATCCTTGGCCTGAAAACTCAAGTACACGCCCTCCTCTCATTTATTTGATTTATTTTGGAATTAAATCATTTTAATTCAATTTAAATAAAATAAAATGCAAGGAGTGAGGTCATGACATGTTGGGCTTATTTTCGAAGCATCTTGAGGACCAAGGAAGCCCATGCTATCTGTAAAATTCGTGCAAGAAGCTACAAGGCAAGAGAAAGCTATTTTTGGGAAGATTTGGTAAATATTTCCAATGAAATATTTTTGCATTCAAGGCAATGTTTTTTCCTTTTATTCTTAACCTAACCTCTTGTCCTATAAGTACACTACAAGATTAGAAGTCAAAAGGGAGGAAAAAGAGAACGCCTCCTTGCCTCTAGAAATCCTACTCAAAGTGCAAAATTCTCAAGCAAACCTGCAAATTCGTATTCCATTACCCAATCGTCCTCAAGCACTTCAAAGGCTTGATTCGTGTTCCTGAGGTAAGTGTAGGTAAGTATGGATCAACATCCATAGTCATAACACGTAGAAACTCATTGTACATAATTCATATTTTCATGTTTCTTTGTTTATCGTATTTCAAATTATAACATGTTTCAATTCATTATAACCACATTAATGTGATCACATGATGATAAGGAACAGATTTGGGCCATCGTTCGCAAGGTTTGGTGACCAAATCATAAAACGCCATTGTTAGGGCTTCAAAATGGTGAAGCTTTGAACCTCACGTTACAACCACTTTTAGGATAAAAGAACACCACCATCGTGTTTGTAGGATCCCAAATATACGATCTGGGCTTTTGTTTTGCTTTGAATGATGCATTTTTGCGGGTTTTAACATGATTGCAGGTCGGAGAAGATGACCGGAGCCCTAGCTCTGGTGACGTCTCAGGCGAAGACTCCTTGACCACGTGTGTGGCTCGTTCCGGTTGGCCGATTCTGGAAACTTGGGTCCCACGTGTGTGTATGTTTGAGAGATCAGAAGATCTGGAACATGGACTCACTTATATATTTATGAATGTATTCATGGATGTATCACTGCCGCAGCGGATCAACACATGCGCACTTAGTTCCTCTCTCTCTCTCTCTCTCTCTCTCAAGGCACGGTTTCGAACCCTGCCTTTTGTCAAAGTTTTCTAACATTTTCCTGATTTACACAGGTAATGCAGCGGTTCGAAGTTCGAAGAGCGATAACGCAATTCGAAGTTACGCGAACGATAACTCCAGGTTTCCAAAAGTTTTGGAAGGAACGATTTCCAGAAGTTCGGGAAGAAACAGGTTTCCAGAAGTTCTAGCAGGAACTAAAAAACAGGTTTCCAAAAGTTCTGGAATGAACGATTTCCAGAAGTTCTGGAAGGAACCGTTTCCAGAAGTTCTGGCAAGGTAAGCTAACATAGGTTCCCATAAGTTCTGGCAAGGAACGATGACCCAATTTCCAGAAGTTCTGGAAAGAGTGAGCCAGAAGTTCCGGGACGAACAAAGTCAGAAGTTCTGACACAAAAACACAAAAAATCATTTATTTTTCTAATTAAAAACTAATTAATTAGAATTAGAATTTTTACATTAAAATCAATCTTCAAAAATACCAAAAAGTATTTTTCCTTTTGCAATTAGGATTTAGATATTTTCTTTAACCATTAGACATTTTTCTTCTATTTTATTTCTATTATTTTTGCATTTAAATTCTAGAAAAGATGTATAGGTCGCAAAATTTTATTTTGTAATAGCGTAGATTTACATTTCTGCCTTTACTTTCCGCACTCATATTATGTATCTGCCCCAAATCCATGTAATAGCGTAGGATTTACTTTCCGCACTTTACTTTCTGCACATATTTAAATGCTAGCTAATTAGGGTTTTGCATGCTAAGACTAAAATCAACCCTAGATCACTTCTAATTTCAAGATAACATATTTGAATACAACACACTTTTCACACTTGCACACCCTTAGGGTATTCTCTCTTGTTGCCTTTCGAATACATGGTCATGTCCCTCGAACATAGGGATATCTTAGCTAAGACGCTCACGAATAAAATCATCATAGTCCCTTTGATACCAAGATCATAGTCCCTCGATGACCCTCGATCGTTGACTACGAATACATAATCTCGTCCCTCGATTATTGCCTATGAAAAGTGATAATCATCCCTACGAATATGCTAAGGTATCCCTACATGTTGTCTTCTATGACCATACGAACGTCCCTTTACATCCAATGGATAGAGTTACCAACCAACTCATGGTATGAATATCGCTACCCTAAAGGAAAGCAAAATAACATGGAAACGACCATTCTGAGTGGGTAATAAGACTCTTTTGCTTGCTCCAATCAATTCAAAAATACTTTTTACACCTCACACTATTTTTCAAACACTTTGTATACATTCCAGCGTGAATCATTACAAAGTTAAACACTTTTCCAAAACAAAATATTTCCAGACACTTCGTATACATTCCAGCGAGAATCATTACGAAGTCAAAGAGAAATGTCTTTTTAAAATATCTTTTCAAACACACTCAGAACGCAATTTATAAAGTGAGCTAAGCAATTAAGAGCCCGTAGATAACTACGGATGGAAAGGGTGCTAATACCTTCCCTTTTCATAACTACCTCCCGTACTCAGAATCAAACGAAAGTATTTTCCTGTTCTTTTCGCCTTCCCTTAATTGGATAAAAGAAAAGTCGGTGGCGACTCTTGCTATCCGCAACATTTGCGATAAAACGCAAAACAAACAAGTCAGTTCTCCCACCGTATCACACATACATATACAATAAGATTGACAAGTTTGGAAGCACGAAGCCATTGATCCCGTGAACCATTTTATTTTTAACCCATCCATATACTTTGAATCAGAACATATATTAATAGTTGAGGCATATGATTCTTAATTGTAGAGACCATGCTTTTTTTATCTAGTCAAAATAATATAGTGAAAGAAACAATAAATCCATTGTAGGGAATTAAGAGAGACATCATTAAGCTTTATATAGGAATATAAAGAGGCATTTATATGAGCAACAAGAATAACTGTTATTCATAGGAAGAGTGTGGTCGAATATTTCACCAAATCTACCTGTAAGATGATATATGAAAAAGCATTTCAACAACAACTTATTCAGCAATAGTAGGATTATCAAAAACAACAAACGCCAAATGAAACTCAAAATCAAAATCGAATCTGTATGAAATTAAAAAAAAAATCGAATCTGTCAGACGTCATATGTAAAATCACTTAAGGTCATACCTTGTTAGCTTTAAAACTCAGCAATAAAACTCGATCCAGTCTAAACCTCTTGAATCTATCATACTTGAAACCAACACACACTAAATTAGAAGAAATCAGAAGAGAAAAGAAGATGGAACCCTAAAGTCATAATCCAACTAATTCGCATGCCGTAAAAGATAGACGTCGTAGAAACCAATCAAAGAGAAAGATGAAGTTTGATCTTTTAGGGTTCACTTTATTATCATTTTCTGCTTTTGCACCATAAGAGAAAGAAGAGAGGAGAAAGAAGATGAAGGACAAGAAAGAGAAAAGACGAGAGAGAAAGAGAAAAAGAAAAGTATGAAAAAGATAAAGAAGAGAAGCGTGAAAAGATGTGAGATGTGTGCAAATATTAAAAGCAGGTTTTCAGTCATTGGGTAAAGGGAGAAAGCATTGTGTAGGATACCAAAGCAAAAAGTTGAGATAGTTAACTTACAGTATGTCAAAACTAAGATTTTCATTGGACACGTGTGTTCTGTGTTTAGGTAATTACCATTTGTGTGGCTAACTACCCAACTTGCCCACCAATGAGCATCTTTGTTAATAATTTGTTAGGGGCACAAACTATTTTTTCAATGCAATTTATGTTCTTATATGGTAGATATATGTCCAAAATTAATATATAATAGTGAAATTAAATGTCTAAAAAGAGGGAGTGGTGTGAATGTTTGGTGTCACATCATCCATCTATTTTTTGGGTGCATATGTAAGTGGTTATGTTTCACATTACATATGAATGAGTAGAATATAAAATTTATAAATAAATATGACTTATATATCTAATACTTTAAGATTTTAAGTGAAAATGTGACATCTTTATGTCTTGTATATCTTAAGTATTGGTCTCGTTGATTCTCCTGCCACTCTTAAATTCCTCAAGAAGTGGTAATATAGTCATGGTTTGACTTCATGAGAGAATAAGAGTGGGATCCTATTATACGGTGTGAGAGAGTCACATTTTTGGAATATATTGTTGAGTGCAAGTGTAAGTTATTTAATCTCACATCACCTATAAACAAGTGAAATGTTGGATTTATAAGAGAAGTAACTTATATACCTAATGACTTAAACTTTTCGGTGGAGATGTGGTGTCTCTCTTTCCCTTCCCTCTCTCCCTCCCTAAGTTATTGGTCTTGGTGTTACACCTTCCATCCCTGAACTCACAACAGTGAAAATTTAAATGCTAAGATGAAAAATACCCCAAGAAATACATTTACGGGCCCTTGAAGTTTTAAATACATGGTGCTGGCCTAATTCACGACACATATGATTTCTAAATATAAGAAACAAAATGTTGACACCGTTCAAAATCAAACCTGATATGTTGCTAAATGAGTTTTGCAAGTGATTTTCAATATTCTAAATGTTTTGGTTCAATTTGAGTACGAAAAATAGTAATAATGCATTAAATGTTGAAAAGAATTACAAGTGTTAGGAAGTCACGCATTAGTTAGGGATGTGAATACTTGAGCATTTATAAGTAGGAGAATTCACACACCTATAACCTTAAAAAATTTAAATGAGTATGTGTATCTCTCACAAAAATGTGTTTCTAAAAAAGAAAAGCTTCAAAGTTAAAATACTCCTCGTGTCTACTCCTCCCAAATTTCCCCAACAAATCGTATCATGAGCCTTTGGTTCGAGTCAAATGACCGACTTACTTTTATCAAAAGTATTTCTCATATAGTGGTGGGTAGGAGTGTCACGTTGAAAAATATCAACAACGGTACAGTGGTTGGGGTTTATTAAAAATATACACGTTGAAGAAGACCCGCATTGCTTATTTTTGTGAAGGAAGAAAGAGTCCAAGGCTATATACAGGATTAAAGTTCTTCTAAGTTTCACATCGCGTATTTTAGTGGTGGAAGAGAGAACCCAAGACTACATATTGGATTCAAGATTTTATTTACATATTGGCTTTTTATTTTCTCTTATACTCTTGTTTTAGAGTGTTGTGAGAGGTAGTTAAATATTTGTTTTGGAGAGTGTGAGTGTATTGGGGCCTTGGGGTGTTTGAGGGTAGTCAATGTGTTGAAACAATTTTCGTATAGTGATATTCTCTGGTTGTCATTTGACAACCATCATGGTTTTTTCTCTGATTTTGGAGTTTTCACATTATGTTCTTGTGTTGTGTGTTCATTGCAAATTATTTGGTGAAGAAAAATTACACACCGGATAACTTGAGCGCAAGTTATTTGGGGTAGAAAAATTACACACCGGATAACTTAAGTGCAAGTTATTTGGGGTAGAAAAATTACATACCGGATAACTTGAATGCAAGTTATTTGGTGAAGAAAAATTACACACCGGATAACTTGAGCGCAAGTTATTTGGTGAAGAAAAATTACACACCGGATAACTTGAGTGCAAGTTATTTGGTGTAAAAAAATTACATACCGGATAACTTGAATGCAAGTTATTTGCTGAAGAAAAATTACACACCGGATAACTTGAGTGCAAGTTATTTGGTGAAGAAAAATTACACACCGGATAACTTGAGTGCAAGTTATTTGGTGTAAAAAAATTACATACCGGATAACTTATTTGCAAGTTATTTGGTGAATAAAAATTATACACCGGATAACTTGAATGCAAGTTATTTGATGAAGAAAAATTACTTATCAAAAAATTATTTAATAAGTAAAAAGGGTAGAATTAGAATATTTTAATAATATAGAGGTGGAGGGATAATTGTAGGAGTATAGAGTAAAATTTTCCTATTTTTGCATTAGCTCACACATTATAGGCCCATTATTTCATTGGAGCGGGCCTTAATAATATCTTTTTGATTGAGTCATTCTAAAGTTTTTAGAAAGCTGGTACTAGTATTTATATCGTTTATTTTCTCTTTATTTTCTTCTTAATTTATTTTCTATGCAAACATCGAAATATCCCCAAATTGATTGAAACATATGTGAAGTTTGTATTGTATTATTGAAAAACAAAGATAAATACTAAAATAAAAATACATGTGAAAATAAATCACTGATCTATATTGAAACAATGGTGTAATTTTTTTTTACTCGCGTAATATATTGTTTTTGGAAAAAGAGAATTGGTAATTTAGAATGGGAAAACATGGGGGCTACAGGCCGGACTAGGAAATCCTCCTTCAGGATTTCAAAACTAATCTATGATAAAATAATGTAAAATATATTCTTTCATAAATGTATTTTAATATCTTATTTTATTAATTAATATGAGTTCTATTAAATCTATATAAAACTTATATGATTTAGTGTGAACTGAGTAAGTTTTAATAATCACGAAAAATACGTTAATAAGATATGTTAGCAATTGTCATTGATTGTTTTTTAGACTAAATTTTAATTTTAATTTTCTTATTTTACAGAGTTCTCAAAAAAAATATTTAATTTAAATTTAAATCATTTTGATTTTTACTCACATTCTTTTCACTTAAAATAGATTATATATCTTTCTTAAAAATGTATCATCTATAAAACATAATACATTATAATACATAAATATTTGTAAATATTTAAAGAACAAGTCATTAGTTTTTAAGTGTAAAAAAAAGAGTGTTGGATCATCAGAGGATATCCGCATTGAATCAAATACTCTTTCTTTTCTTTTAAGTGTAAGTTCACAATACTCCATCTCAAATAGAAACTATTTTTCTCCACATGACTGTCGTTGACAGTTCTTCCTGTGCATTTCGATACATTTTTTCTTGGACATTTCAATTTCAATAGAACACCTCTTTTTAGACATTTCAATACAAGTAAGTCAGTCCCTTTATTCGAACTAAAGTCTCATGATATTATTTGTTAGTGTGTGTGACACTTTTAGTGAGAAGGTAATGAGAGAGAATAAGTAAATAAATATTCTATTATTAAATTAAATTGTACAAACTATATTTATTTGCTGGCGCAATTCGGAGGTCAAGCGAGAAGGGGACTTTCCTTTGAGCAACACATTTTTTTGTGAGAGACACGTCACATATTCACCAAATACTTTAAGGTGATAGGTGTGAAGATTCTCCCACTTATAAAAATTCAAGTCTCCACATTTCAAACTAATGTGGGACTTTTTCACGCTACTCACACTTGTAATTCTTTTTCAACATTCCCCCTCAAGTTTGAGTTTATCCATAATGTCCCCCCTCAAGTGGAAGCTCTTTCTTTCACATACACTTGTATTGCAGTTGATCGTTGACTCTTCTCAATGGGACACTCTTATCCACCACCATGTGGAAAATACTTTTGATACAAGTAAGACACTCCCTTTAGTCTAAACCAAAGGTTTGTTATACTATTTATTGGTTCGTGAGAAAGAGCAACACACAGGTGAAAGAGGCACCACATATGCATCCAAAATCTTAAGTTTTTGGGTGATTATGTGGTGTTTCACTCTCTTGTGGTCTAGTAGTATTAGTCACATTGGTGCTTTCGACTCTTCTTGACTCCCCGACACTCAAAACCAACCCTTAAGGTATTAGGAAAAAAAGAAATAAAGTATAGAAAAATAGGAGCACAATAGCAACACAAAAATGTAATGTAGAAACTACAAAATTGGAGAAAAAATCACGGTCGTTATCAAATGACAACCAAGAAATAATACTATGTAAAAATTGTTACAACACATTATTTACTCTTAACCACCTCACTGGCCCTAATACACACACTCTCCAAAATAAATTTTTAACTACATCTCACAACACTCTAACACGAGAGCATAAGAGAACAAAGAACGTCAAATACAAATAAAATGTTTTTGACGGGTGCATCTTATAAAGAAAAACTTGAATCCTATATATAGTCTTGGATTCTCTCTTCCATAATTAAACTAAGTGATACGGGACTTCAAAGAACTTGTACAAAACTAAGTGATGTTACAGTTCTTCAACGTGTACATTTTCAAGCAATCCGGACAATCTCAACCTTGATTGAAAATAATACATAAGCTTTCATTGTCTTCATCGACTATTATACTCTATCATACAGAATATAGTCACTTGAAATTATACCACTCTAAAAAAATTTACATTGTCTTCACCGACAATCATAGTTTTAAAAACTATCATACTCTCTCGTGAATAATATATTTCACTAAAAGATAAATCTCTTCAAGAATTTCACATTGTCATCACCGAAAATCATATACTTATCTTGAAGAATAAATTTCACTTGAAGGTAAACCACTCCTAGAATTTCACATGTCAAAACTAGGTTGAAAATTTATTGTGCAACTTCCTTGTTGGTAGGAAGCCCTTAAATCACCAATATTATAGTATACCTTGTGTAATCTTGATTGTATCAACACATATTTGACTTGAATTTTCACAAGTCAAAAATAATTTTTCCATCAATTTTCTCTAGTCTAAACTGCACAGTGGAATTTGTGACCGCGGCTCAACAACTCTTTCACAACACTATATTTCTTCTATGATGTGGAAGATCAAACAAAGATATAACTAGAGAGCATACTAAGAACCCATATCCCCAGGATCAAACCAAAAGCTCTGATACCAGTGTTGGGGAGTCCGGGAGAGTTAGAAACACCAATAAGACTAATTCTCCAAGACCATAAGAGAGTGAGACACTACATTCCAACCTAAAATCTTAAGGTGTTGAAAAAAAAAAACCTTAAGACGGCCCCTTCACTCTAAACCAAACTATGATATCATTGTTGGGTTATCATAAGAACATTCACATTGAGTCAAAAACAACACATAAGTGAAAGGAGCACCACATATTTATTCAATTTTTTTTTTTGCATGATTATGTGACGTCTCTCTCACTTATATGTTATTTTTGACCTAATATTAAATGTTCATCCTCATGAACTAAGAGTGAGAAGTTATATAAACTAATTAAAAATTTTAAAAGATAAATAATATGTTATTACAAAATAAATATATTATTAATTTTTATCACAAGAATATATAAACAAAATCAAAATTGTTTTGTAGAATATTATTTTTGTGAAAAAGATAAAATAAAATAAGATGCATTTGAAACAGGAAAAAGGTACACCGTTATTTTAATCAAAAAGGCTAGGGGAGGCACCATTGGATAAGCATAGTAGGATATGACTTTCTTCTTATTATTTGTTTAATTATATATTCAAATATTTTTTAAACAAAACAAACTAGCTCGTAATCACCATTGGATAAGAATTGGGACCTAAAGTAGCTTTTGAGACATATAAAATTAATGGTTTAACATGTCCTTTGGATGAAATTCTTCCACTAGAATAATACAAGGATTATTGTTAGTTTACGTGGTGAGATGTGAGGAAAAGTTGAATATTTTATAAATGGATTTTTTTTATATATTTAACGTCTCTCATTTGTTTGGACTAATTTTTAATTAAATGTAAATCTTGAGAGAGAGAGAGAGAGAGATTATAACTAATTATTGGAAACAATTCAATTGTTGAAAAATGCTCTCTCTTTTTAAAAATCAGTTACACTATGTTGTTTATATACATAAATAAACTAATATGCCACGTAGGTAAAGCTAAATGTTGAAATGAGTTACTTCTAATGACATCCTTTAATTCATATTCGGCTAACTAAAATCTACAATACCAATTTCATCATTCAAATGGATGGATAAAGTGTTCAGTCTTTACAGCTTTAGTCAGAACATCTACAAGTTGCTTATGAGTGCTACAATGTATAACTTTTAGCATTACATTTTGAACTTGATTCCTCAAAAAGTGGAACTTTTTGTGAATGGTTTGCTTTTTCAATGCAGCACTAGGTTGTTGACAATGTTTATGGAAGAGCTTTTGTCTACAATAGACAAAGTACAGTCTTGTGAAATTGTCCATAAAAGACACAAAGTACTTGTTTCCTCCAAGTGAAGGTACTTCAAATGGTCCACATAAATCATACTGCACGTCTCCAAAAGGATGATTTGCTCTTGGAACCACTTATAATGCACATGGAAATTTGGGTATCTTTCCTTTCACGAATATCTCGCATGACTTCTCAGGATTCACAGTCTTAGGAATGCCATGTACTAGCTTCTTAGAACTAAGATTCCCTAAGCTTTTGAAGTTTAGATGCCCCAATATCTTATGCAACAACTCACTATCACCTTCAGTTCTTTTTGCAATAAAGCATTTAGTTTGAGTTGTATCTACATTCATCTTGAATGTTTTTTAGTTTCCCTTCTCATATTGTATAATCAACTTCTGATCAAAATCATACAACTTCGAGAGATTGTTCTTCATGGTAACTGAGAAACCTTTCTCAATGTTCTGACCTACACTCATCAAATTTCTCTATATACCCAGAACATACCAAACATCTTTGATCAAAATAGTTCTTCCATTTTTCACTCTGACTTTGACATTTTCCATACCTTCTGTATCAAGGTATTTACCATCAACACATCTGATCTTTTTCCTCTCTTTGGAGTCAAAATTAATCAGCCATTGTTTGTTTCAGTTAAGTGATTTTAGTATCTAGTGTCCATATACCACCATTCTACCAAATATTTACCATCACAATCCATCAATAGCATAATTTCATCATAAGAATATCCTCTGACCATGTTTTCTTCTTCTGATTTCCTTTCCTTGTTGGACCAACAGTCTTTAGCAAAGTAACCAACCATATTACAATTATAACATTGTACCTTTCTCTTGTCAAGCTTTTCCTTTACCGTCTAATGTTTCTTCTCATCAGAGTTAGAGTCTTTGACTTTTGAGAACCACCATGTATCTTCTTGGCTTCTGACCAAGACTTCTTCTGACTCTTCTAACCATAAGGAGCCTTCAGGGCCTACTCTACCTTTCTTTTAGAGGTTCTCTCAGTCAGATGCAACTCTTGTGCTTCTAGACTATTTTGCAGCTCTTTAATTCTCATGGTGCTCGGTTCTTTATAATATTCAATTTCTACAATAATCTATTCAAATTAAGGAGTAAGAGATCTCAATACCTTCTCAATGATTACTTGTTAATAAAAAAGTTTCTCCACAAGATTTCATCTCATTTGTGATCATAATCACTCAGCAGATGTAATTTGGTACATTTTCATTGTCCTTCATTATGAGATTCTCATACTGATTACATAGAGATTGCAACTCCCCCTTCTTCACTGATGCATCACTATCATAACATTGTGTCTGCATGTCCCATGTAGTCTTCGTCGTTGTTGAATTAGCGATTTTCTCAAACATGTCCGCATCCACACACTAATGGGTGTAAAAAAATGCTTTATGATTTTTCTTTCTCGTATCTCTTTGCGCATTTCTATATTCCTTTGTCACTTCCACTGCTACCGAAACGTAATCGTCGGTGATGAGAACAAGAACGTCTTGAGCACCGAACAACACACATATCTTAATCAACCACCAACTTCAATTACTTGCATCAAACACTGGTAGCTTTGTATATAAGTTATTTTCGTCGTTCATCTTTTTTCTTGTGCACTAAAACACCCTCAGATCTCATCAAAAACTCATGTTTTGTGATCCTGCAAAATAAAAAAATGCAATTTTGTTATGATTCCGATCATAAATTCAACGTGAATTCAAGACATGAAATCAATTACACATGCCTCATGTACACTTATGTTTCCCTATGAATCAAACTAGAGACCTATATATCAACTGTTGGAGCACAAGGTTGAAGATGAAGATGAAAATGGAAGAAAAAAGAGAAGAGAGAGAAAATGGTTATAACTATTGCTGAAAAATGCTCTCTCTTATTTAAAATCAGTTGCACTACGTTGCTTATATACGCAAACTAAAATGCCACGTAGTAAAAACTAAATGATAAATGCTGAAATGAATTACTTCTAACAAATAATAAATTTGTGAGTTTTCTTTTGCTTATTTTTTTATTTTGTGGGTGTGCTTCCTCGTATACAAATATTTGTTTTTTTTTGGCTATTTTCCAATTAATTGGTATCAAAGCTAAGGTTTCGATCAAGGGAGGAAGAAAGGAAACCAAAAGATTTGATCAAGAGAGGAGAAAAGAGTTCAAAAATTGTGATCAACGAAGGAAGAAGAGAAGACGACAAGATTTAAGAGTAATGATTTTACAAATGTGATTAATCATTATAATGATTTTAAACTCTTTGAATATGGAATTGATGACAAAGTTAAGAATATGAGACTTTAAATAAAAAGAGGATATATTGGGTCAAAAAGTGTATTCATCCGGGGTTTCACATTCAGTAATGGAAAAAAAAGAATTTGAGTATTAAAATAAATACAAAATAGTTAGTTTCAATTTTCTCCATCACAATAAAATGCAGCCTTATGAGTTTAATTGCGTTTTGGTACTTTTGTGTTATATGAAGGTTTATAAAAAAAATTAATTTTTCTATTAAAAAATTATAGTTGAGACGATTTGTAATTTTTTCCATCCAAAAATTAAAGTTGGAGAGAGTTTGCAATTTTTCCATATAAAAATTATAGTTTGGAGGATTTGTAATTTTCTCTTAAAAATTTTCAATTGTATGAAATGATTTAGAATATATATAAAAAATTATGCTATTAATATTAATATGGATGACATTTTCTGACATGGATGAATGTTGTCGTAGAAGCTCTTAGGTGGGGTGGTGTAATTCTTCGATATGTGGAGCAGAAGGTGTATTTGCAAGGTTAACAATTTGACTTCAATGAGGACATAGAGGTATAATTTGTAAGAGTGAATGAATTTTATATGTTATGGTGCATAACTAAACTTTTATATGGTCTTCACCTTAAACTATTTCCAGTAGATGTTGCATGGACATTGAAGGTCTGTTAGTTATTGGATGCAATGGCTTAAGATAGGCGTGTGGCTTGATTTTGTTTATAGTCCCATGGAGAGCGTCCCCCATATTCATTAGTATTGAATACGAGTATTGTTGAGTTGTCATGAGAAGCATCCACATTGGACCAAGAGCAACACATAAATATTCACCCAAAATTTTAAGGTATTGTGTGTATGGACCATCTTACTTATAAAGTGTTTAACCTCTACTATTTTAAGAAATTGGGACTTCCAACTCACACTTGTACACAACAACATCCCCCTCAGTGTGAGGCCATCCACTTTGTTCCCTCTCAAGCAGAAGCTATTTCATCCACATACACTTGTACCAAGAACTTCCATGGGACAGTTTCATGACCACTACCATGATAGGAAGACTTTCGATACAAGGAGTCAGTCCCTTAATTGAAACATCGACCCTAATACCACTGTTGATTCATCACGAGGAGCATCTATATTGGGGCAAGAGAAACACACAGGTGAGAGGGACACCATATATTCACCCAAAATTTTAAGGTAATGACTGTATGGATCATCTCATTTATAAAGTGCTCAACCTCTATTTTTCTAAGAAATGTGAGACTTCTAAATCACACTTATAACAACAAGTATTATGGATTTGGCATTTCGTATTTTGATGATCTTGTTGAATCATTTGCCTTGTCTAGAATAGTTTCCCTAGTCCTAGCTACTAATAAGTGAAAATTGTAGTTATTTTTGTATATAAGTTTTATTGACTTATCGGTTCTTTTCTTAACAATTTATCAATAAATAAAGCTCAAATAAAGAAGAGAAAAATCATCAATTCGGTTGATATTTTGTCATTGTTAGAAAGAACATTGAATAAGTTTTCTAAAGCTTCGAACCGGCGTAAATCAGAGTTACGGTTCTCAAGTTATGGCGAAAACAAGAAGGTGGTTTTTTTCAACACAACGCAGAGTGCACTAAGCGTCCACAGACCAGGCTAAGCGCGCCCTATGAGTTTTAAAGTGTATAAATAGGGTTTCAAACAGATTGTTTAGGTATATTTTGGGTATTTTTGAACCCAAATCCATCATAGATCATTTTTTGGTAGAGAGAGCTTGAAAACAACAAATGGAGTTGCATTTAGTCGAATCGAAGGTGGATTCTCACCAATCATCTTGAAACATCGAGAAGTGTTGATTTATCTCTTTTTCCTCTTTTTGTAAACTCTATTTTGTTGGGTTATTGTTAGTGTTTTAAGTTGGCATTAATTTTGGTAAAACTAGGTTATGTCAATGTCTTGATAAATGTCATGACATTCAGAGATTGAAGATAAATCCTACTTGACAAGGATGTTAAAGGACAACTCAGAACTGGAAGCTAAAAGTCAGGCTGGAAATTGCATAGTCCGATGTCATAACAGATGTTATGACATTCATGTGACATTCGCTCGCAGAATGCTTTTCCGAGACTTTTCGGAAGTTTGTTGAAATGCTAAATTATGTTTTTCTCATTATTAAAAAGCATGCTCACGTGGCTGCTAGGTTAATCTTAGTTAAACCTAAATTGGTTGTTGAACAAACCATGTTTTTAGGATTAAATTAAGTGAACCCTAGCTATCTTTATGGAAGCCCAAACGAAGTTTCGGATCGCTTCTATAAAAGGAATTCAACCTTACACTGTCATCTGAAATTTATTGAAGATATAGCAGGTTGTTATTTGTGTACTGTTAAGAGATTTAACAGTTGTATTTGTGTAATTCTAGTTTCTCTTGTGAGCCAAGCAACTATCAATTGATAAGTGCCTTGGACTAGGATTTGTTTGTAAGGGTAGTTTATCACTCAAAGCTTTGAAGCACGAGTGTTTGTCTCTTGATTGAAAGCTTTGAAGCAAGATCAAGATAGTTTATTGAAGTGTGTCTTCACAATTCAATTAATCAATAGGTTGATATCACTGCTGTGATTGAGGGGGAGTGAGTAGGAACTCAGATCTAAGTAGGACTTAGGTTGAAGTTGCATTGGGTAGGTTTTAAGTGAACGAGATAAACTGGTTGGTTTATTCCTGAATTAATTCTACTAATAGTAAATTTCCTCCCTGGCTTGGTAGCCCCCAGATGTAGGTGTAGTTAGACACTGAACTGGGTAAACAATTTATTGTGTTCTTTACTGCTGTTTGAATTTAGTTTGTGTATTGTTAACAGAGTGTCAGATACTGTGTCATAACATTCTCTGTGACATCAAGTATTTGCTGCCAGGAATTTCAGTTATGTTTGTATATTTACTATGAACTCATGTATATTTGTCGCCCTTGGCGTTGTATAAAGTTTGCTTTACAAATCTTTGTCGATTATTGTCCTGGATTTTTATTCTGTGGTTGTGGTTTGGGTTATTATAGAGATATATTGCTCGAATTCTCATCTAGGATGATTATCTGTTAGTTTCTGGATTCTAGAGATAGATTTAGAGCTGACACTCACTAGGGTATCTGTGATTAATGTCTCTGTGTTGGTTGTGTCGCTTTGAGAGATCATCAACGTGATTAGCACGATTGACTTCTGTGTTGTTAAGGTGGTTGAGAGATTGCTACCGAGGTGATGGAGTCCGCCTCTCAATTTGGGTTAGAAATGACATAGGTTGTGAGTGGTACATGTTGACATTGATGAATATCGTAGGTTAAGTATAACTGGACGATAAGTTTATGACAGATAGTGTACATTCGTACAGGACAAGTTACCTATCCTTTATAGATTTTGTTTATATTTAATTTATGTTGATACTTTTCCATACAAACCCATTAAAATCCCTAAACTCATTAACGATAGAATTGCCAAACGACGAATCAATAACCAATCTTTGTGGACACGATAAGATATAACCTATATATCACTCGGTAAAATAATACTTTACTTTTTGATTGCCTCTATACCACTGAAACAAAATGGCACCGTTGTCGGGGATTGGTTTTATTTTTTGGAATCATGATAATTCTTTTGTTTTTGAGTTTTGTAATTAATGTATATGTTGTATAGAAATTGTGCATGAACTTGTTTATGATTACTTGTAAATTTATTTGTTTATGTCCATACTTGTGCATATATGTGTTTTTCTTTGTTTTCGCGTATTATTGTAAATTGTCTCATTTTCGTAACGTTTGTTGTCTGTTTGTTAGGACACTTTCTTTAGGTTTGCACAGTGTGACAATACCATGGCATGATGAAAGGAGGTTACTAGCTCACACAATAAAGAAATCAAACTTATAACATAAAACAAGCTTGTTTTGTCCGTGTTTCTTTATGTGTGTGGTGACTTATGTTTTAAAAAGTTGAAATTGGACATGTTCTAAATTTCAAATCTTCACTTTTCAACTTGTTAATTCACTTTCACCCGTTTGTTTTGTTATGTTATTTTGTGTTTTTCCACAAACTTTTCGTGTTTGGCTTGTAGAAGTGTAATGTGTTGTAAACGTTGTTTTGTTATGTAAATGAGACTGTGTGGGTGTTAAGTGGAGGCTTACATAGCAGCTGCACTAGTTGCCCTATTTTTCTGCATTTGGTGTAGCGCGATCTGCTATGTTGCGCCAATGAATTCTTTTTAATTTTACTTGACCTTCCTTTTTCACACTTTTACCAAGGATTTGTATTAGTAAATAAAATTAGTATTATTTTTTTTAATTGTTTTGTTGGTTGTTTGTCTTCCAATTTTGGTTCGATAGCTTGACATTGCATTTGGTGATTTTTCGAGTTCAATCGTTTCAACTCGCGGATGTGTGGTAATGATAATATTTTGAAGTTGGTACACGCTAGGTACTCGTTTATTGTTTTCTATAGCATAACATGTTTAGTAAATTTATCATTCGTAGAATTACCATGTCATTGATTCTTTTTGCCTTATTTGCTCATGACTTTAATCACTTTAGTTCCTTCCCTTTTTACCCCCAATGTGAGGAAGTTTTCCATTGTTCATATATGTGCGGAGTACCAACATTCTTGTTTTAACTAGATTTTATTATTTTTAATCTTTATTGGTGTTGATTTTATGAAAGCATGAAAAAGATCAAGGAATATTGTCTCATTTTGAGCATAACTACCTAATCAAATAGTCAATTAACCATGAGAGTGTGTTATCATTTGTTAACACCTTTGAGCCTTTTTGTCAATGTCCATGTATCATTTGAACTTGATACTTGTATATGAGTGTTTAGTTCACTTTTTAAATGGAACTTGATTATCTTTGTTTTCTTGAATCCTCAACCATGATTCATGGTTTGAATTTTTGTCTTGCCTTAGAAAGTAGGAAGTATTCACACTTTGATGTTGGTTGAATTCAAGTTGGGGAGAAAAATGATTGCTTGTTTATGTGTTGGTTTCTATGAGGTTGTGAAAAAGAAAATAAAGAACTGAAAAAGAAAGATTATAAAAAGAAAAGAAAAGAAATTAAAAAAGCTTTGAAAAAGAAAAACAAAAAGAGTATGAAATAATGTTGTGTTAATAAGTGATGTGTGTTGGTGTGAAACTTGGGATGAAGAGGAAGATTGATTGAAATTCTATTTTTGAAACTTTGTGGAAGTAATTGCTCCCTTAGGTTTAGGAAATTTTTTGTTTTTATTAGCTTTAGAATTTATCACTTGTTTGTTAACCAAGTCACATTACAACCTTGAAAAGCCCTTGTGATTCTTGCCTTTGTATGTTCAATGTGAATTTTTGGATGAATGCATAATTTAGTCTTTTGTTTGCAAGATTGTGGATGAGAGTAAAAAGTACCCCACCTTTGTGTGATCTTCATCTACCGATGAATTTTTGCTAGGTGTGATTCATGATTGAGCTGGTTTTGTTTTAGAATATTTTGCATTAAATTTGTACTTAGGATTTGTTTAGTTTACATGTTGTTGTTGTAGGATAGTATGGTAAGTATGTATTTTGCGTGTGTGTTTTTGTTTGAACCATAGATTTATTTTCCGTTTAAAACCTTGTTGATTCGTGATTATTTGATTATCATTATTTATTTTTTGGTTGTTTGAGGACAAACAATATTTCAAATTGGGAGGGAGTTTGATAAGTGCAAATTGTAGTTATTTTTGTATATAAGTTTTGTTGTACTTATCAGTTATTTTGTTGATATTCGTTGAATAAATTCCAACTTTGTTTGTAAGTATGTTTAGTATGTGTACATAATATAATAATTGAGTTTTTGTGTAAATATTGTATCATTTGATAGTTTGTCATATCTTTTAGATATTCATTCATAATTGGAGCATTGAGTAATAAACGCCAAAGGCTAAGCTTCAAGAGTTTAATTTTTAACAATTTATCAACGAATAAGGCTCTCAAATTAAAGAAGAGAAAAAACATCAATTTGGTTGATATTTTGTCATTGTTAGAAATAACATTGAATAATATTTCCAAAGAAACCGGGCACAAATCAGAGTTACGATTCTCAAGTTATGGCGAAAATAAGAATCTTGGTTTTTTCAACACAGCACAAAGCACGCTAAGCATCCACAAACCGGGCTAAACGCGTGCTGCGAGTTTTAAAGTGTATAAATAGGGTTTCAAAAAGATTGTTTAGGTATGTTATGGGTATTTTTGAACCACAATCCATAATATATCACTTTTTGGTATAGAGAGAGAGAGAGCTTAAAAACAACAAATGGAGCTTCCATTTTGTCGAATCGGAGGTGTATTCTCACCAATCGTCTTGACAACTCTAGAAGTGTTAATTTATTTCTTTTTCCTATTTTTGTAAACTCTATTTTGTTGGGTTATGTTTGTATATTTACTATGAACTCATGTATATTTGTCGTCCTTGGCGTTGTATAAAGTTGGCTTTACAAATCTTTGTCGATTATTGTCCTGGATTTTTACTTTGTGGTTGGGGTTTGGGTTGTTATAGGGATATACCACTCGAACTCTTATCTAATATGATTATCTATTAGTTTCTGGATTCTATAAATAGATTTAGAGATGGCATTCACTTGGGTATCTATGATTAATGCCTTTGGGTTATGTGTTATTGAGGTGGTTGAGAGATTGGTACCGAGGTGATGCAGTCAGTCTCTCAATATGGGTTAGAAATGACTTAGGTTGTGAGTGGTACATGTTGACATTGATGAATATCGTAGGTTGAGTATAATTGGACGATAAATTTAAGTTTGTGACGAGTAGTGTACATTCGTACCAGATAAGTTACCTATCATTTATAGATTTTGTTTACATTTAATTTTTGTTGATACTTTTCCATAAAAATCCATTCAACTTCTAAACCCATTAACTGTATAATTGTCAAACAACGAATCAATAACCAATCTTTGTAGATACAATACGGTATAATATATATATATATATATATATATATATATATATATATATATATATCACCTAGTAAAATAATACTTTACTTTTTTGCTTGTCTCTATACCACTACAACAACTACCGCAGTCGAAATTAGGATTGTGGCAAAATGTCATTCTTCATGATTTCAAGGTCTGCGAGTAATCCTCGAGTTGTGAAGGAGACATGTCTTGTGTCAAATAGGAGTAAATATCTTGGGAAAAGTTTATTAAATGCTTTTCTCGTAAGCGAAGTATTTCATTTAGAAAATTTTCGATGTGGATCTTAACTTCAATGGTAAGGATATAGGGACACTATTATAATAGTTGAGTGCATTCAATTGCCATTATGGAACCGAGGTTAATCTCGAGTCGTTGATTACGTATCTTGGTGTTATGTTGATCCTTAGTCATAGACCTATGCTCTTTGGTTTTCTATACAATAGGTAGATTTCCATCAACTTATTTTTTCTCTCATCTCTCACTAGAGTTCCATAGCTCTAGTCTTTTCTATAACTTATATTTTTCTAGTGATCTTCTAATTTCTTTTAAACTTTAATTTCATTTGTACAATATTTTCTTGTCTTTGATGGTCTTGTCCTTGTTCTTCCAACTTGAACTCTAAAAATATCTCAAGATAACATTTTTCCCATTTATTTCAATTGTTTCAATTTATTTTTAGTCATGGTTAACATAACAAAAACTCAAATATTCCCTTTGTAGGCTTTTCGAGAGGTGGTGAGATAAGTGATGCTTTCTCTTGAGTTGAAGTAATAAACCTAATAATTTTGTAGGTGTCTTATTTAGTTGTGAGGTATCCTTTTGTAGATCTTATATAGATTATTGATAATTCTAATGTTGTGGGGGTTTCAAGTGAGAACACCAAAGATTCAAAAGTTCTGTAGAATTTATTTAAATGATTGTGGGGGAAGAGAAGGAAAATATCCATTTCAAATTAATATTAGAACATTTGATTGTGGATTTTCTTCCTATAAGCTCTTTGTCCCAAACTTGGAGACGATAAAGGAGTACAAAGATGGGTCGAATGCTCATGTTTACATTAAAGGTCTTTAAGTACCGGCATGGATTCGAAATGGATAATAGTGAGCTTAGGTTGTAGAATAAGTCTTGATTGCATTCCAACACTCGAGGTCATATTTATTTACTTGTTAATAGGGAGGATGAAATGGGAAGGAGGAGACAACGACCTCCTGATCTCTCGGTGATGTCTTGGTTACATTGTTCGCCATCAATGAGGTACTCTGAATAAATAATTCCTACAAAGGCGTAGGACAATCTTCAATTCTGGAAGTTTCCCATGTAGACTCAAGTAAGGGATTATGTTGTCTTTTAATGGGTGAAAGTTTCCCCTCCATGAATGTATGTTCTATATACTAGAGTTCATGCTTCCCTTTAACAAGTTTGAAATTGAGATTATGACTCATTTAAATATTGCTATTTCACATCTGTACCTAGTAAGTTGGGCTTATGTCAAAGTATTCTAGCGCTGGTGTGAATATCAGAATGGTATCCTATATTTAAAAACCTTTTTCCTGTTCTTCAATATAATGTACCCAGACCACGGAGGTGCATGACCAAGAATTAATTTCCTTCAAACAAGTAAATAAATGCTTGAAGTTTATATGGGCAGTTTCAAAAAATTTAAAGATATATTCTTCTTGGTCACTCCCCTCAATCATGAGGCCCGTGAGAGTTTATGTGTATTGTTGAAGGGACCAATGGTGATAGAGATTTTCCATCGGGATCCACCTCATTTTTTCCTCTAATTTATTTGAGGGCTTTGGAATGTAAGGACAAGTGTCCTAAGCACTTGAGGAACAATCACTTTTTAGAGGTTTTAAGCATATATTCCTTAAAATCTTGTGATATGTCTCGACAAAATGAGGGTTTGAAGATCATGCTTGTTGAATTTTGTGAAGGCCTAGGTTTGCAGATGGAGCATTTTCTTCTGATGATAGGCAACAAGATAAAAGAGGCGGTATAATAGAAACTTAGGGCCTGTTTGAAATAGTTTTTGTTTTTAGTTTTTAGTTTTTAGAAACTGAAAAGTAAAAATTAAAACACAATTTAGCTATTTCAGTTTTTTGCTTTTAAAAACTGAAAAATGGAGAAGAGTTTTTGAAAACACATTTGCAAAATATTGTATTCAAACAAGTTTTTAATTTTTAAATTTTCAAAAACTAAAATAGAGTTTTTAAAAAGCCTTTCAAACTGGCCCTTAGTATTTGGCAAAAGCGGCATCCAAGTAATTAAGAGGGGCAAAGAATATTTAGTGAGGAGATGAACTTTTATCTTATGTCTTACATTCAATATTGCTCGTTTTCTTTTCACATACCCATCATCTACCTCTAGAGCAGACAATAGAAATAGGTGAACATACTCAAAAGGAGATCGAGCTAAGAGGCCATCAATTGGGTTTAGAGTTGCCAAAGAATCACCACGAAGAAGTCATACTGGAAGGAACACATATCTAGGTCTTCCTCCTTTAAGACCCGCATCAAGAAATCTAATAAACTCCCGAGAAATTATGATTTAAACTGATTTTCGCCAAAGGTAGTGAGTGATGGCTTATACTAGAATGAGAAACATATAAGACTGATCCAAGATGTGTCAGACCCAAAAAGGAAAATTCCATCTAGGTCACACATGTCCATCAACTTGATTTGTAAAGCACATATTGACCATCTTTATGGTCATCCAATTACAACCAATATTTTATTTGCAATAAATTACTCGACTCCACATCTAGGATCCGTAGTGGTTTAAAGTCTAAGGGTGGTATACATCACTATCATTATGAGAATAACTAATGACACTTATATAACATACTATGTAGTATTATCATAGTGGTTCAATCCAGTTTAAATATTATTACTAATATTTATACTTATGTGGATACTAGATATCTCATTTCATGACCCGTGAGATACGTTCATTCGTCTACTCGCATAATATATAATTTCTATGAATTACTATTGTCCTATTTGATAGTAAAGATTATATATATATATATATATATATATATATATATATATATATATATATATATATATATATATATATATATATATATATATATATATATATATATATATATATATTTTAAAAATAAAGTCCTTATGTTTAATGATGTCTTACGATTAAGTCACACTGAATAGTTCATTAAACACACTAATTAGTCTAAGGACTTTATCATGTCATGTACAAATAATACAATGGTTACGTATGTGTGTATATATATATATATATATATATATATATATATATATATATATATATATATATATATATATATATATATATATTCATTAAGTTTGACAACTATTAATTTCCCATTTGGGTTTGACCTTGAGATCTTCATTCATGCCTCGACCCAGAGGTTGTCTCGTCATTCTTCGTGTTCTCATCCAAACATGCATGAATATCTACGATGTTAACATCTACATTGTTCTTATTGACAATGCTAGCCTTTACCTCTTTTCTCTCTTACTTAAAGGATATTACAGTTAGATATTTTGTTATCTTGAAACCTTATAATGGATATTTTGTTCTTCAATTTATTTATTTATTTTGTCCTTCAACTCCGAACCCAAAGGTCTTCTCTTTATGAATATCTTGAATTCCTCTTTTAGGCATGATAATTGTTGCTGCGGTAAAGCGACAAACAAAGAGTTGGTATTATTTTTACCGGGTGATATATACCGGT
Source organism: Vicia sativa (assembly GCA_021764765.1). Taxonomy (NCBI): domain Eukaryota; kingdom Viridiplantae; phylum Streptophyta; class Magnoliopsida; order Fabales; family Fabaceae; genus Vicia; species Vicia sativa. The sequence continues at coordinate 135,804,881 of CM038792.1, read as the reverse complement.
TAGGTTATATCGTATCGTGTCCACAGAGATTGGTTATTGATTCGTCGTTCGACAATTCTACCGTTAATGAGTTTGGGATTAAAAGAAATGAAAATAAAAGACAAAAAGTAAATGAACAAAAAGTATAAAGGATACACAGCTTATCCGGAACGAATGTAAACTACCCGTAACAGACTTAAATCTACCACCCATGACATACTCGGCCTACGATACTCGTCCGTGTCATCACATAACTCTCACAACCTAAGCTATTTCTAACCCCAAATTTAGAATCCTCCCGAATCACCTCGATATCCATTTCTGGCCTACCTCGACAACCAGAAGTCAACTGCGTCACCTCCATACCCATCTTTGGCATACTTCACCAACGCAGAGGCATTAAGTTCAGATACTCTATAGTGAATGTCAGCTCTAAACCCATTTCAAGCATTCAGAAACTAACAGATAATCATCTTAGGAAAGAATCTAAGCAATCTATCTCTAGTAAAGCTCAAATCCCTAACATAGAGTAAAAACCTAAGACAATCACCAACACAGATTCATAAAGCAAGCTTTATACAACGTCAAAGGCGACAAATATACATGAGTTATGAGTAGATATACATACAAAACCCAACAAAAGAGATTACAAAGAGAAGAAAATAAGAGGAACCAAACATTTCTTGGTTTGTCAACACCAATCGACGAGGGATTCGACTCCGGATCATCCAAATGCAAGCTCCAATGTTGTTTTCTAAGCTAATCTATCAAAAAAATGATGTTGATGGTGTTGGGACTCAAAAATACCCAACCCATAACCTAAAAATGTGTTTTTATCCCCTTTTAAAGAATTCTGATATCGCAGGGCGCGCTAAGCGCGGTCTGTGATGTTCCGAAAAAAATCAGCATCTTGTTTTTGCCATATCTTGAGAACCGTAACTCAGAATTGCGCCCGGTTTGAAGCGTTGGAAAGCTTATTAAATTTACTATCTAACCATGACAAAATATCAATCAAATTGATGATTTTTATTCTTTGATTTTGAGCTTTATTTGTTGATGAGTTGCTCAAATCGCGCGTTTGAAGTTGTGTCTTCGACACTTAATTACTCAATGCTCCAATTATGAATGAATACCTATAAAAGAGATGATAAACTATCAAATGATACAATATTTACACAAAAACTCTATTATTCTATTATGTACACATTTATACAAAAAGCGGGGGATTTATTCGAAGAATATCAACAAAAGAACCGATAAGTGCCACTAAACATATATACAAAATAACTAAATTTTGGCACTTATCAATTCTCCCCAACTTGAAACATTGTTCGTCCTCAAACAAAGTCAAATAACTCAAAGAAACAAATAATGATAATTAAATAATCACGAACCAACAAGTTTTGAAAACGGAAAACAAATGTATGGTTCAAACGAAAAATGTACACGACAAATACAAACTTACCACTATACTACAACAATAACATATAAACGAAACAAATCCTAAGTACAAAAATCATGAAAAACATTCTAAAACAAAACAAGCTCAATCATGAATCACACCTAGCAAAAATTCATCGGTAGATGAAGAACACACAAAGGTGAGGGATAAAAAACACTCCTCCACAATCTTGCAAACAATAGACTAAATTATGCATTCATCCAAAAACGTATTGAAAATACAAATGCAAGAATCACAAGGGCTTTTCAAGGTTGTAATGTGGCTTGGTTAACAAACAAGTGATAAGTCCTAAAGCTAATCAAAACAAAAACTTGCCTAAACCTAAGAGAGTGATCATCAACTCACAAAGTTTCAAACAATATAATTTCAATCAAACTTATTCTTCATCACGAATTTCACACCAAACACACCTCACTTATTAACATAACATTATTCCTACTCTTTTTGTTTTTCTTTTTCAAAACTTTTCTCTTTTTTCTTTCTTTTTCTAATCTTTCTTTCTCACTTTTTTTTCTTTTCTTTTTCTTAACATCATACCAATCACAATATAAGTACATAAACATTCCTCTCCCCAACTTGAATTCAACCAACATTAATGTGTGAGTACTCCCTACTTTCTAAGGCAAGGTAAAAATCCATACAACAACATATAGTTGAGGGTTCAAGAAACAAAGAAATCAACATCCATAAAAAAAGTGAATTGACACTCATAGACAAGCATCAAGGTCAAATAAAAATGAATGTTGATAAAAGTTCAAAGGGTCTAACAAAGGTTCACACACTCACAATGTGAATTGAATATTTAGCCAAGGTAGTTATGCTCAAAATCAACAAAATGACTTGATCATTTTCTTGCAATCATACAATCAACACAAAATAAAAGATTAAGCATAATAAAATCCAGTTAAAACAAGAATGTGACCTTCAATATGTAAACAATGGAAAGCTTCCTCACATTTATGGGTAAAAAGGGAACTAAAGTGATTCAATTCATGAGCAAGTAATGCAAAAAGAATGAATAGCATGGTAATTATACAAATCATAAATTTCCTAAACATGTTATGCTATAGAAAGCGATAAACGAGTACCTGACGTGTACCAACTTTGAAAACTATCATTACCATACATCCGCGAGTTGAAACGATCAAACTCGAAAAATCACCTCAAAAGTCTTCAAGTTACCGGACCAAAATTTGAGTCCAAACAACAACAAAAGAATTTAAAAAATAAAATTTACAAAATTTACAACCAACAAAACTCCTCAAGCTAAACACGACAAGCTCGAGAAAAACACAATTTACGTACGAAACAAAAGCAAATTATGATACGAAAAACTTGGTGACAATGAATTAACAAGTTGAAAAGTGAAGATTTAAAATTAAGAACAAATCCTATTTCAACTTGTTAAAACACAAGTCACCACACACATAAACAAACATAAACAAACATGTTTATTTTACGTCGTAAGCTCGACGTCTTTCTTGTGTGAGCACTAGTAAGCTCCTCTCGTCATGCCATGGTATTGCCACACCGCGCAAACCTAAAGAAAATGTCCTAACAACCACACAACAAACGTTACGAGTACGAGACAATTCACTCATCACATAAAAACTAAGAAAATCACAAATATGTACAAGTATGGAAAGTAAACACATAACATGTACAAGTAGTAATATACAAGTTCATATACAAAGCCTATACAACATATACATTAATTACAAAACTCAAAAACAATGGAATTATTGCAATACAGAAACAATAAAACCAATCCCCGACAACGGCGCCATTTTGTTGCTGCGGTAAAGCGACAAGCAAAGAGTTGGTATTATTTTTACCGGGTGATATATACCGGTTAGGTTATATCGTATCGTGTCCACAGAGATTGGTTATTGATTCGTCGTTCGACAATTCTACCGTTAATGAGTTTGGGATTAAAAGAAATGAAAATAAAAGACAAAAAGTAAATGAACAAAAAGTATAAAAGATAGACAGCTTATCCGGAACGAATGTAAACTACCCGTAACAGACTTAAATCTACCACCCATGTCATACTCGGCCTACGATACTCGTCCGTGTCATCACATACCTCTCACAACCTAAGCTATTTCTAACCCCAAATTGAAAATCCTCCCGAATCACCTCGATATCCATTTCTGACCTACCTCGACAACCAGAAGTCAACTGCGTCACCTCCATACCCATCTTTGGCTTACTTCACCAACGCAGAGGCATTAAGTTCAGATACTCTATAGTGAATGTCAGATCTAAACCCATTTCAAGCATTCAGAAACTAACAGATAATCATCCTAGGAAAGAATCTAAGCAATCTATCTCTAGTAAAGCTCAAACCCCTAACATAGAGTAAAAACCTAAGACAATCACCAACACAGATTCATAAAGCAAGCTTTATACAACGTCAAAGGCGACAAATATAAATGAGTTATGAGTAGATATACATACAAAACCCAACAAAAGAGATTACAAAGAGAAGAAAAGAAGAGGAACCAAACATTTCTTGGTTTGTCAACACCAATCGACGAGGGATTCGACTCCGGATCATCCAAATGCAAGCTCCAATGTTGTTTTCTAAGCTAATCTATCAAAAAAATGATGTTGATGGTGTTGGAACTCAAAAATACCCAACCCATAACCTAAAAATGTGTATTTATCCCCTTTTAAAGAATTCTGATATCGCAGGGCGCGCTAAGCGCGGTCTGTGATGTTCCGGAAAAAATCAGCATCTTGTTTTTGCCATATCTTGAGAACCGTAACTCGGAATTGCGCACGGTTTGAAGCGTTGGAAAGCTTATTAAATTTCCTATCTAACCATGACAAAATATCAATCAAATTGATGATTTTTATTCTTTGATTTTGAGCTTTATTGGTTGATGAGTTGCTCAAATCGCGCGTTTGAAGTCGTGTTTTCGACACTTTATTACTCAATCCTCTACTAATTGAGGATACAAAAAGAGGTTGCAAAGTGAAAGAAGTTGAAATCAATGCGGTGGAATCTTGGCAAATAATTGGTTGATTGCTTCAAAAGATACCATCACTAGCATTTATGTGGCGGGATGATCAAATCAATTAACAAAAATGGCTATGATGACACATCATAAAATATTTGAAGTATTTGACATGGAATTTCGTGAGAATTAGAAATCGATCCCCACAGACGACGTCAAAATTCCAACATGGAATAGAAATTTAATGATGTGTTAATGAATGTTATCGTAGAATCTCTCTGGTACGACAATGCACTACTACAAAATAGACCTTCTGTAATACCATATTACAACGACCTTCCTATTAACCGTGATAATAACTCTTTTTTCGGCGCTTTTTTTTTGTATTTAATAAAATACATTTCACTAAGGTCATAATTAACAATCGTAGTGAAATATATCCGGAGTGAAAGGGTTTGAATCCCAACACCAATAATTTTCCATTTATCGTGACAAAATGGGCTTGAGCTTGTATATCACCATGGTTCTTATAATTAATTATGGTGCAAGGTGAAATATGTAACACCCTAATTTACCAGAAGAAGAATAATATAAAGAGTAATTTTATTTAAAATAAAATAATTATCAAACAATTAGGATGTCACACTTCAAAATATAATGAACTTGCTCATAACATATACATATATACATAACACAAAGGTGTGGAGGAATAAAAACAAAACACCATAGTCCTCAACTTCCAGTTTTATTATGTGGTGAAAAAGAATCACCATTTCATATCAAATAGTTCTCATCTAGTATAAATTGACATTTACTCAGAAACTAAGGAGTTTATATGACTCCGAACTAATCATTTAAACAAAAAATAATAAAATGTTCATCCCCAGATGTTACGTATCAGATCAATGACACTAACTCGCAAGACAAAATGAAGAGCAACCTCTTATGATCCTTGCAGCCTCAGACTACTCCAAACTATCTTCATGATAAAGTATAAAGAATAATTTCATTAGAATGGTGAGATATCACAATAGTATAAGATGATGTATAATAATAAGTATATAGAGGATATAATCATGCATATTCATACATTCCACATCTCACACATTCACGCTATTTGATAACAACTATATTACATATTGCTTATACGAACACACATAATCATCCACACATATCAACCATCATCATATAGTACATACACCAATTACACAACTTAAACAACATGTTTACAACAATACAATGCAACGAGATTGACTCACAGACTCAATGCATAGAGTGTCAATATCGCTCCCGAGTCCATGTCATCTAGTACCAGAACGTTCAATATCGTAAACAATTTAGTTCACAATGCTCCCGATCCACACTATCTAGGATTAAGATCAACCAACATCATGAACAATGAAGTTCATATCGCTCCTGATCCATGCCATTTTGGATCAGATCCAATAAACACGACTAAAGTCCACAACATGAAATTCATGCGACATAACTATGCAACAAAACAACACATATTGATATCTACATCCATAAATATTACACGCCATTACAGGACACCAACTGTTTATACATGAATCATACAATTAATGCAGTCCCAACACATAATACAATATCTTCACACATAATTCCATGCATATTTCTTTCTCAACATAATAGACAAAATTGTGTACATAAGAGCATAAGTCCCCAATAAATAATCACCCGATGGGTTTGAAATCATTTTTATGTTATAGAAAATATTTTTAGATTCACGTAGGTTCAAACGGTGCATCAAACGGACATCCGAGTCAAAAGTTATGGATTTATAAAGTTTTACAAAAATGCAAGTAGCTCTGGTCGCCCGACGACACAAAGGCGATGTGCCTCGCCTGTCCACTGGTCCTACGACTAGGTTCTCTATCATATCCCGTTTACGGATGATGTTGGAGATAGAGAAAGAGTAATTCCCCCATAGACTTTCCAGGAGTCTTGTTTGTCCACTCAAACACTCACCGCTTGGCTCGCCCGACACTGCTCGAGGGAAACCGCTTTTCTCAACGATGCTAGTCTCGCCCGATGATATATGCCATACAACAAATTGTTGTTGCAATATCTGCACTAAAAATTTCCAATTTTCTATGTGATTTCATCACAAATTCATTCCAAAATTTACATAGTGCAACATATCTTCATCATATAACAATAACACATTGACATACATATTATGGGTATCAAATCATGACATTTTAACATCAAAACCCGTCAACTTATCATAAATTCATCATGTTATCATATTAATCAAAAACCACAAATTAAATTCAAACACGGGGACACACAACAACTAGTGCAATCATAAACCCCAACATACTCATCATTATATAATACCCTTAGAGTGTTGGAACCCCGCCCTTACCATAGATTAATAGTTTCTAAGCTTCAACAATAGAGACTTTTTGACCTAGCTCTTTCTCACCTCCTTGTTTCTCTTCTCTCCGTAATACAATCATACAAAATGATCACCCTCTACCTTAATTTTTTCCTTAAGTCATTCTTACCCCTTGGATCCTTATTAGGTTGTCCAATTCTTTCCCTCACTTATTCCACACACTTATGCCCTTAGTACCTCTACTCCAATTACTATCCCTATTTAATTATTAAAATAAATCTACATGATATTAACTAATTATCCAATGACTTAAATAGTCTTTTGTTCCCTGTAAGTTAGCGTGTTTTTTATTTTCGTCCCTGTAATTTATTTTTCTTGGAAATGATCCCTGAATGTTAAAATATTTTTGGTTTTAGTCCTTAAAATCAAACTCCGCATGAAAATCAATAGGTTTTCTGCGAATTTTTTTGTGGATTTTGGTTATAGGGACTAAAACCAAAAGGATTTTAACATTCAGGGATCATTTCCAAGAAAAATAAATTACAGGGACGAAAATCAAAAACACGCCAACTTACAGGGACCAAAAGACTATTTAACCCTTATCCAATTTATTAATAATCCTAATTATCTTATTAATCCAATGCTACCCCTACAACATGCCATCAAACCATCTATTGCATCAAATAAATCACAACAATATAATTAAATAGGAAATATAATATTCGGGGTATTACACAATCATTTCATCACAGTTCGTATTATCAATTATGGTGAAATGTATTAAATATTTATAAGTGAAATTATCTCTCACATCAATACATAACAATCAACTCTTTCAAAACAAAACATTAGCATCTCTTCCACTTGTCTCTCTTAAAACAAAACCCTAACATCTTTGTCAATCGTCTTTGTCATATGGAAACCCTAAACTTATGCATCAAACTCATCTTATTCGAAGGGTTACCTTTGTTTCATCAAATCTCAGGAAATGGTTACTTTACAAGTTCATATTCACAATATTTTATGTTACAAAACCTGTTTATGTATTATTATTTATGTTTCAATAGCTTGTTTCATAATGTTTGAACTTTCTGCTTGTTTTGAATTATAGGTAGGGATGATTAATAATATTATTAACAAGGATGAAGCTAAAGTGAGTGCTACAAACTTGTTAGAAATACCCATAGTGACATCCATTCAAAATTAACATAAGTTTGCAACACTCACTTCAGCTTCATTCATTTTGGATGCCATTATGGGTCACATACGTTTCTGAAATATTTTATGAGTTGATATGTTGTTGTTGTTGTTATTAATAAAAGTTGTATATTTTATATGTAGTTTATGCTATGTTTTGATGATTTTTTTTGTTTCTAATGATATTTGTTTGTTGTATCTAGTATGTCGTTTAAGGTTTGTTGTGGAAGAATGTCGTTGTTAATATTTGTTTAAAAGATGGGTTTATTACATAGTATGAGGTTTGAGTGCTTTTCCAACACCTTAACAAATATACGACTTTGCGGATTGCATTATAAAAGTATAATATGATAGATAAAGTTATATTATAAGACAAGTTGCATGTTCAATTCTATACAGGAATTCTTCAGTCCATTATCTGCATTTCGCTCTTTAACCGTTAGAACTTGGTTTAATGCTTCTTGTCCGTCGACCACCCCTTTCTCCACCTGAAATCTTGTTTGCAAAGTAAATAATATTTTTCAAAATGAACTAGAGGTGAAGGAATGGGAGGTTGAAGATGTAGAAGCATTAAACTAAATTCTAACCGCTAAAGAGCAAAATGCAGAGAAGGAGCTGAAGAATTCTTGTTGAGCATTGAACGGGTAACTTGTTCTTCTAATATAACTTAATTTACCATATTATAACGTTCTAGTCGGAGTGAAAGATTATATATTTAGTGAGCATCATAGAAATAAGCATTCCATATAATTTATAATAAACTTAGTGTATATATCACAACAGTTATTTAGAACAACCGTTGTTAAATTTTATGAATTAAAGAATATCACAACGATTGTTTAAACTATCCGTTGTAATAGGTAGTGTGATACATAGGTCATAATCACAGTCACATGATAATGGTGAAAGCATCATACATACAACTACCCCTTACCTTACAAGAGTTGTTCAAACATGGTGGTATCCATTTTCCAACCATTGTGAAATGGCTTTTACGTAGCTGTGGTGTAAGTCTCTATTATGTGGAACAAATGTGTGAATGCAAGGTTAGCAATCCAACACCCAAGTCAGTGAGGTCAGATATGTATGAATTGTAAAAATAAATGAATTGGGATTGTTATGGCATATAAAACCACTCTCGGTAGAATGATATGAAGTACGAGGGATTGTTGGATTAATTTGATGGCTTAAGAAGAATGTGCATCCTGACTTCGGTGTGAGGTCTTGTTGTGATATTCCACTTGTATATCCGTCTTAAATGAGATTATTTTAAGTTGGGTCTTTCGTATTGGACTGGTTGTATTGGGTCATTTGGCCAGTCTGAAATAAGACTATCAAGATAAATTTGGGAAATTACTAATCTCACCCTAAGTGATAGAAAAACCTTATGAAAATCCTAAATTTCCCTTCAAATTATAGAGATGCATCTTCGTACGCACTCTTTTCTTCAGTCAAAACATTAAAACTCAGCCACAACAAATATATTTTCCAAATTTTATTCTGGTGATGCATCTTCGGCATAATTCAATGTACACACAATGCATACCTCACTGAAACACCATTTTTTATATAAATTTATAGGAGATACATCTACATATTCCCACCAAATAAAATATGGAGAAGCATATCTATAACCATGCCATATAATGGTTTTTATTTTGGTTTAGAGAAACTTTGATGAATTAGACAATATGTTATAACTATACTATCATTATCTTTTTTTTGGTATAAACTAAACCACCCAAATGACATGAAGAAAACAACATATATAAAGTAATGCATCCAGAATACACAATAAAAATGAAATAAGTCAAAATAAAATACAATTGATAATAAATTCAATGTACAAATACTATAAACTATTGCGTGTGACAGATTCAGGACCCTTTGTTCCTATGATGCCTCTCATTCCTCTGTCATCAAGGCATCTAGAACGTCTCTTACCTTAGAACCATCTGAAAAGAGTCCTCTGACAATACCCATCTTCCTAGTCTATATGATATAACGTATCTTGGCAACACATCAACAACATGATCTACCCTAGCTTGATCCTTCTCTAGTATCTCCTGATGAGCGTACCAAGGTGGATATTATAGAGCATCCAATATCATATAAGGATGTGATATCCTAAAGAACCATCAGATGTAACCATCTACATAGATTTAGACGCTAGGAGTTATGGTACTTCGTTCCTTCTCAAGAACCGGATGATTAAGATAATCATCAAACATAACATTCATTTATCTACGTGTCATAACGGGAGGAGCAGACACAAAAGGGTCGTTGGAAATAAATTTCATATAGCCGAACAACCGTGTGACGCTTTCAGATAGATGAGGATACGTCAGACGTGAAACTTAAATCAACCATCCCGAGTATAATACTATGTCGTTAAAGGGCATATCTCATGGTGATCTTCGTATGTATGAAAATGTATATCCTCTACTACAAAGCGGTCAAGATACACTCGGTATGGCTCGATCGCATAGTTCCCCCTGGGCGGGGAGAATGGAGAAGCATGTGGCATATCTTCAATATAGGTCGATACACACGACCAACCGAATATGCTTGGGAAGTGTTAGAGGATCTAAGAATGAAAATAGAACAGATTAATCATTACTAATAGTGTTGCAAAAGTGTAATGAAAATGACACATAAATACTAAAAGAAACATATTACAGATAACAGTGTGATGATGCATGTCACTTGTTTGGTCTTCCATATATAATATTCGGATAACTTGGAGTACAAGTAAACCAAACAAGCGGCCCCTAAGTTGTACTCATGGATCTGCTTGAAGTCATCGAAGTATTGTAAGTAGATGACATCCATATAATTGACACTCTTATTCACACAAATGGCAGTGACACTACTACAAAAAATATGCATTCAACAACGCCATGGTCACCACGGTTCTTCCCTACATAGTGGTGACATCTCTAAACTAAGGCGATACCAAATTTTTGTTTTGTTTTTTGATTAAAAATTATTTGTATATAATAGCAGTTGAAGAACCAACCGTAGTGATACAATCAAACTTTAATGGGTTTGAACCTCAGTGCCATAAAATATTGTATTCCTTTAACGTTAAGACATAGTGTTTCTTTATTTATTTATTTTAAAACTCACAATTAATAGGGATATCTCTATAGTGATTTTAATTAACCGTTGTGATATATTTATAATAAATAAATACTTAATGAATATGGTTGTTAGTGTTAACCATTGTGAAATAGTTTACCCATATATAAGCGAATTAACTCTCACTTATTGACAGTAACATCGTTTACTTCACAGAGAAACCCTAGCACCCATTTTTTGTCTTCTTTTTCACCATTAGCCACGAACCTTGTGTTTCATACATTAAGGTATTATTATTCTTCCATCTTCTTGTTAGATAGTTCCCCATTATCTTGTTTGTTGCATATTGTTTTTGTTGATTGTTCTCATTTTTTCATATTCATCTTCGCTATCTTAACAAAGACCATACTTTGACTATGGTACATATTATTTGTGTAGCTATGGAAATAAGTAGAAGAAGCATGAATCTATGATGGAAAATTCACCCACCTTGTACTTCTTCATAGCTTCACAAACAAGATGATTTTCATAATTTATTGACAAATAAGTTTGCGGTTTCACATTGTCATACCCCAATTTTTGACCTAAGATACCACCTTACATTATTCACATGTGCATCACTACATCCCTAACAGTTTCAGAACAGGATAGATCGTGCGTGGCTCCTAAAAGTCAAAGTTAGGGTTTTATCAAAATTTCATCTGTTCAAGATATGATCTATTAGGGGTTTGAGTTTTTAATCACCTCAGTTGATCTATCTTAATCAATCATCAACATTTGATCTCCAAATTCCCAACTTTTTCTCATGATCTACCTTGAATCGACTAATTAGGGTTTTGATCGAAGATGGTGAATCATTGACTTTCTGCTCAATGGATGACCTATTTGCTTAAAGATTGATCTTAAAATCTTCAATGCAACATCTTGACCTAATTAGGTTCAAAAAATTGCAAAATCCATGTTTTTTTCATCAGACAAATTCTGAATCATCTGATGAAAAATCATATGCTCAAAAAAGTCAAACTTTGACTTTTGGTCAACTTTTTCAAGACCAAACTTTTTCAATCATAAAATCATTTCAAATAATCCATCATGATCATAAAAAATCAAGAAATATGAAAAAGTCAAGATTTGAATTTTTTCTAACACTTAGAAATTTTTTCAAGTGTTAAGAAACATGGTTTTTCCTTACTTTCATGGCCATTTTTCACCTAGATCCATTGTGATTCAGGAAAAACTCAAAACATGAAAGTTGTAGGTCTTGTTACAAGCTTTATAAAAGGTCCAAGAACTTGCAAAAACACTTTGTCTAGCTAGGGCTTTGATTTTGAAACATAGAGCTCCAAAACCATGAATTTCCAAAATCATGCATCAAAATTACTAGTCATTTTTGCAACTTCTCCTTCTAGAAGCCTTGTCACCATTTAGAGATAGGTTATAACTGATAAATATCAGTTAGAAATGATTGAGAGGAGGATTGGATCAAGAAGAGATTTTAACCATGGTTAAAAAGTTAACCATTTGCATTAAATGCAAAAGATTCATTCTTACCACTTAAGCCAAGTTGCAAGCTCTTTCAATTATAACCTTGCCTTGTCATTCAGAATTTTTGGCCTATAAATAGAGGTCATTTCTTCATTCAAAACTACCCCAAAGCAATCATAATCCAAGCTTTTCTTCTTTCTTTCTTGATTTCCAAGTTTCAAAGTTCTAAGAAGGAAAATTTTGCAAGTTTCAAGTTTTGCAATTTCTGAGCAAACCTAGACTTCAAATACTTTCTAAACATCATTAGAGAGTTGTTAGAATCCTCAAGCTAGCACAAAAACTAGCCAAAATCAGAAATCATTTTCAAACATCATGTATGCACATATTGAGCCATAACTTACAAACTCTCAATCCACTTGTGCATCTTCCAAACTTTCACTTCATACACATTCTATACATCATATAGAAGTAATCTAAATCATCATTACACCACTGTAAACACAGAATCATGAAAATCAATTCTCACTTCAAGTGACTGTAACTGGACTTGGTCAGAATAATCCAGACCATTTCAAACCAAGGTAAGCATACCAACACCTTCCATAAGCATCACTGAAGCTGTAGCAATCATCAAAAAACCTCTGGAACACCTCCAGCAAGAAACACGATTTCAGTTTAAAGAGGTATAAACTTGAACTTTGAACTCTGTGATTTCTAACTTTCAGTCCAAAAAAGGCTTGGCCATTTTGTTTCTGCACTATCACTGAGTAATAACCCTCAATCAATTGCTTAAAATTATGCTCATACATGATTTCATAATCAAAACTTAGAATTAGGGTTCTTCGTGTTCATACGAAAATTAATGATTCTAAGCTTAAAATAAATGAAATTAAATGTCATAATCATGTTCCTGGTAAAAATCCGAGCAAGTTTGATGTTTTGATCACTTGATTTCATTGAGAAATGAAGAATCTAGGAAGGAAAGTCTGGAGGTTGAAGATGAATCCCTGCGCGCGTTTTTCTAACTTCTGGAAAATTCAAATTCTTGGTTAATGTTATGTTTATTGGTTGTTGTATTATGACCGGATGTAACAGCCACCCCAGTGGCAAGCCAACAAGCACTTAAACCTTTCCTTCGCCTCAAGGTCTAGGGTTCGAATCCCCCTGGAACTTTTTTTTAATAAAAGGCATCACAGCTTCTGATGCTTGCTTCTCCAGAAGCCCTTCTGAGGCTCAGCCTCCAGAAGTACTTCTGATACTTCTGCCTGTAGAAGCTTTCAGTTTCTACACTCTTCAGAAGCACTTCTAGTGCTTCTACCCCCAAAAGCATCTAGCTTCTACCTCCAGAAGCATCAAGCTTCTCAACATTCCTAGAAGCATCCAGCTTCTAAGCATCCAGAAGCAACCAACTTCTAAGCATCCAGAAGCAGCATGCCTCCACACGCTCCAGAAGCAACATGCTTCTAAGCTTCCTTCAGAAGCAGCTAGCTTCTGATCCTTCCAGAAGTAGCCAGCTTCTGATCCCTTCAGAACTCCAACTTCTGATCCTTTTCCAAACTTCATTTTTTCAAAACTCCTTCTAAACAAGGTGATTAAATGACAAGTCAAGCACATGGCTCAATGGAAAAACTCTTCTCTTCTAAGCCAAAATTCCAAGGTTCAAACCTCCTTAGGACCAAAAACTCTTTTTTATCACTAATTTTCTCAAGTTTCTAACAAACTTCAACATTTTCAAAAACTATTCAAAACTTCTCATTTTGAGATGATTTTTTGCACACTTGTTATTTAATATACCTATTTTATGATTATATCAAAAAATCCAAAAAAATATTTTCTTTTTGATTATATTTTTATTAAGTTAAAAATGATACATTTTAAGTATTTTAATACTTTTTAAAAATGTTTTCTTTCCAACTTTCAAACATAAATCTTTTTTCAAAACTTCTTGTGAATATCCTTCACTTTTCAAAATCATTTTCAAAACCTTTTCAAGAAACTTCCAATAAACTTACACACCTTTTTTCATGATCAATTAAATTTAAAGATAAACCAAACCAGGTTTCTCCTTGAATTTCTTAATTGATCATGGGCCTCCCTCACGGTGTAAGTCCCAACCCTCCTATGTATATATTCATTTCCTTGTACATAATCACCCATTCTGTGTACATATTCATTTCCTTGTACACATTCAATCATCTTTGTAAATATTCAAGCATAAACAAACTTCTTTCGTTTGTTTTCATCCGCTTGTTTATACACCGACTCCATTGGTATTAAGAGAAGCATTATTCCCGGTGAAACTGCTCTTAAAACCAATGGGCCTCCCTTAAGGTGTAAGTCCCAACCCTTTGTATATATTCAAGTTACACTTGCTTTAATTGCTTGTTTTATACACTTGTTTATATATTTCCTTCATAAACTCCTGTGAATACACATCACACACTTGTTCATATAACTGTTCAGTTATAACATAACAACTAGTCTAACAACTAGGTTCCCTTTAGCCTCCTCTTGGGCTATGTACAAGATAACTCATTCATCTGAGTTAGCCTCCTCTTAGGCTTCGTATAAGAAAACTCATATATTGAATTTTAGCCTCCTCTTAGGCTTCATATAAGACAACTCCCCTGATAAGTTAGCCTCCTCTAGGGCTTCGTTCAAAAGAACTCCCTCGTTGAGTTTAGCCTTCTCTTGGGCATCAAACAAGAAAGAGACCTGGAAATCTCTTAACAGCCTCCTATTGGGCTTCCAATACAAAGAATCACCCGTGCTAGGATAAAACCCTGAGAGTATGATTTCCCGATGAAATCACTCTTGAATCCTAAGAGGATGGTTTCCCGGTGAAACCACTCTTAAAGCCAAAGCCAGCCATACCCTATAGCTTCCTCTTGAGCTTCATACAAGGACCCTCGATGACCCTCAGAATGCCTTCTCTTGGTCTCACAATACAAGGACCCTCGATGACCCTCGGAATTCCTCCTCTTGGGCTCACAATACAAGGACCCACAGGCTTCTTAAAAGCATCCCCTTAATCTAATCAATTTCTCCTAGAGAATTAGACATTTATCATCTCTATGGAAGAAGTATCTCATCTATCACATCACATACTTTTCAAACACTCTTTTTCAAACAAAAACATCTTTTAATTGTAAATGGTAACACTTGTACACTCAAGAAAAACACCTAAAACTTACAATTAAAGATTCAATCATCTTTCAAACATCTTTCTTAACTCGTACGTGGTAACGCTTGTACACTCAAGCAAAACACCTAATACTTACGATGAAAGATTTAATCAATCAATCCTTCAAAATGTATGTGATGAAATAGATTAGATACATTTTTCATTAAGATGACATTTGTCTTTGTCTCTTAATAACACCCTTTGCTTCCACTAGCATAAGTGGGAACTACGATTGCTCTGACTTTCTCAACCTCCCTTTGAGAATACGTAGGCACAAGGTCTCATCCTTGGCGAGCATACTTATTTCTCCCTCAAACCAAACAAAACCATAGCTCCCTTAGATCCGAGCTACAAATGCTCTGATTCCATTAAGGGATATGTATGCAGAGGATCCCAATGATCCTTGTGAGCACAATAATAACAAAACCTAGGATCCTACATAACCTACCCTTCTTAAAATCCAAAAGGAGAAACTTTCCCAAGAATAGAATAGCAAATTAAAATACACAAACATATCAAAACATTCATATATAAGGCTATAGATAACTATATATATTTAGGGTGCCACATCTATTCCCTTTATAGAACAAACCCCCTTGCTCAGATCTCTCCCCAATGCGTTGCGTCTAGTTCACGCTAGTCGTACTGCATATCATATTTATTGAGGGTATTGCAGCTTTCCCCCTTTTCATCTCATTTTTCTTGTTTTGGAAATAATAAAGCTTGATGCTCGCGGCATCTTTAAAAATAAATCAAAAGAGTAAATCATTTCGAGCCAGAGATTCGAATTCCGATTCGATTCCCTCGCCCGCCCCTTTTTAACGCGAACACACATGTTGATAACTTTCATGGTTATTGTAGGACTCAACAAGAACACAACATTTTATTAAATGAAGAAACAACAACGAAAACAAACTTCATCTAGTTTGAGAAACTATAAGAAGAAATAAAAGAATTATGAACTTGTTGTGTAAACTTCTTATTCCTTGTATTTCTTTTTCATAGCCTCACAAACTAGATGAATTTGCATGGTTAGATTCAATAAAAGGTACGTCCTGAGTGATGTTGTATGATGTTGTTTTGTTGATAAATGTTTTTGTATGTTGTTGTTGTAGTTGTGGTTGAGTTTATTATATTATATTTAAATTGTTTGTTTCACTAACCCTCTCTTAAATTACATTCTTTTAAATTGACATAGATACTTATAATCTGCAAATTAAGTTTTATTTGAAAACCGATTTATATAAATCAATATTTTCTAAATTACATGTGTCTCATCATTAATTTCCCTACCTTTAACATATAGGAAATGGTATAATGACCTAAATCCTTCATTACATTGATATCTTCTCATATAGTTAAATTTAAATAATCATAATTTATAGGCTAAGTCTATCAGCTCCTCGTCACTAATCATTGGAATTGTTAGGATGATAAGTCATCAAAACAATCACGATGATAAGTGAAGATGATGAGGTAGACTTAGTCAATAAATTGTTGTTATTGAAATTAAACTAGATGAGAAGATATTGATGACATAATGGAGCCAGACCATTAAACCACATTCTATATGTTAAAGAGCGAGAAATGAATGATGAGACACATGCAATTCAGAATACAATAGTTTTTTTAATTTGGTTTTCAAGAATAGTTTAATTGTCAGATTATATACATCTTCATCAATTTAAATGTTTGTATTTCTCTAGTGAGGTGTATGGAAAAATAACCTATATACATATTATATAATAAACTCTGGGCATTTTCAACAACAATTATTTATTGTAACTGTGATCAAAATAATTTATGTGTATATATCACAATGGTTGTTACTTTTGACTGTTGTAATTTTTAGCGTGTGTCCTTCCTTTTTATGACGGTTTCTAGGTTGTGGTGGAAAAAGACAACTTACAACCGCACGCTACTTAACAAATGTATGTCACGCGTGATGGTATCCCTTTTTAACTATTATGAAAGGGTGTTTATATAGTAGTGTACCAACCAAATACAACATGTATGCTCTTATAGTGTATTCTCTATGCTATGCAACATGCTCGGAATCACCAGCAGCCAACTCTGCTCTAAGAATCTCCTATGTATACAACCTCTTTAGGAATCAAAATCTAGCATGACACCCTCGGGTGTCTTCTAACTCGTTCATGGTATCCTTTGGGTTAACTCCCAGATAGTTTACCATCATCTCTAATGCATCATCTTTGTTAATTCTCATGTGATCTAAAAGTTTCCTCCCAAATCAGAAGATGCCACAGACATGAGACATTGTCTAATGTGATAGACATCTCAACATATGGAAGATGAAATAATGACATATTTATGTGTCATCTCTTTACAAACGCAGACATTATACCATGGTTAACCGTAACATTATCGGTCTTGCTCAAGTCTTACGTCCTAGATAACCACAAATCATCCTGAAAGCATTGCTCATTAGGCTGTTGTAGGCTAATAATCTTCCAGTCATGGTTGATAAATTTTAGAGCATCACAGTCCTACAGAAAAATAAATCATCGTCATAAACTTTTAATATTATAACAAACATGATTTACAAAAAAATGAATCCAACTAAATTTTACCTCTCTATTACAAACATGTCTGGCAGTATGGTTCAATAAAGAGGCAGTAGTAGTAATAAGTCTGAAGGACCTCCTTCAAACCCCTCAGGTGCTTAGGCATCCTACGGTGCCTATGGTGTCTCATGTTCCTGGGGTGCCTTAGTTACATCTAGGGTATGAGGTACCTCCGGTGACTCGAGTACCTTTGCTGCCTCTGGTGCCTAAATAGGCGAAACGTGAATCCTTCGAGAAGAAGAAGGAGGAGATACATGAGCACCCTAAGCTAACACCTCCGCATCAACTGGGCTAGAAATAATAGGAGACTGCGATGGTTGACTCTTTTCACTCCGAATGCATGTTGTGCAATTATGTTGTGCCTCAATCGATCTTGCCATAATGCTTGTAAGTAACCTATAGAAGCATTACACTTATACATATGAAACACAATGAGTTCAAGCAAAAGTTATCAAATAAATGCACTGAAAAAATGCATCTCTGATTTTTGGGAATAAAAAACGTTGGAAAATTCTGAAGATGCATCTTTGAAATTTTTTGCAACATCCATTAGCATCAATGATAGAATGTAGTCCTCGAAAATAGGAAAAATAGTGCATTGATCAATAAAACTACTTATCAAACGCATTTATCATTTACATAACATGTATAAACAACCTATTTCATAACCTAATCATCAAATTCTACAAACTTATGCAAAAACTCATAAGTTTAGAAAAAAAGTAAACACTTACATATTTTGAAGTTAGTTGAATGATTTTGAGAGAATGTGATCTCTTTGATAGACTTGATGTTGATGAATGAAGCTTTGAAGTTGGTTGAATGATTTTGAAAGAATGTGAGTTGAGAGAGTTAGAAAAAATTGAGAATGTTTCTTTAGAAGTGAGGAAGGAGAAAGAGTTCTGACACATTTTTGATCAAATAGTGTTCGAAATTACATCTCCGTAATTTACACGAAAATGCATTTTTGTAATTTTTTTTCATTGACTTAGAGTCCGATTCATATATGTATTGAGTTGGGCTGTGTTTACAAATACATATCTAAAATCTAAAAATATTATTATATTTTTCACGATAGTGTGATAGTACACTATAAAATGCATTAAGTATTATCATTATTTTTTAAAACTTAAACCGAAAGTCTTTGTATATTTTAAACACTATTTAATATTTTTATATATTTTAGAGTAAATTGCAAGATAATGATATTTCACATTTAGTATAAAATTAATTGATTATTCTACATAGAATATAATATAAAGAGCTTTGAAAATCAGTATATTCGAAATCGAATGAATTAGATTATTAATAAAATCAACTATAAACAATATCGAATGGCAGGGAACTATTGCAACTTTTATTAAAATTCTTATAAACTTTGTTAGTTCCAGCTCATCAACTTATCAGTGTGTAACCGTAAAGCATAACACAGAATTTTCAAGATTCTATAGGTACAAATATTAGCAGCAATATATATATATATATATATATATATATATATATATATATATATATATATATATATATATATATATATATATATATATTTATTTAAAGAATAATAATATAACCAAGGGACGCTTCTTTACACACACTATTACACCAATTGTGTTGTAATATGAAATTGGACTTGACTAATTTAAAGTGAACAAATATTAAAATGAGAAAATTTTAAATATTGATACCTTTTAACTTTTTTTAAATATTTAGATTGGCTTTTCAAAGGGTCAAAGTTAATTTTAAAGATGCATAATTAATTTTGGAGTCATTTAAGGTATTTGATTATTTGAAAGTAGAATTAATTAATTATGCCTTCAGAATTTGTTGGAATTTGTATCTTCCGAGTATAAATTTGATTTTTACACTGAACAATTAACTTTTACATATATATATATTCAAATATAAATCAATTTTACTAAATTAAATTTTGTTAAAATCAATTCTTTCAAACTCATTTCTGTCAAAATCAATTTTATCCACCATCAATTCAAACTCACACTAAAATTTATACAAATCACATATACTTACAAATTGATAAACGGTCTTAGGTAACAATATTTTTTCTCTTGAATTAATTTAACTTGTAAGTTTGAATATCATTTGATGAACTTTTAGAACATTAAATACGTGACGAATTCAAGAAATCATTTTTCTCTGAATCTCTCCGTGCACAAAACTTATGCATGTACCTAAATGATGTTGATAGAAAATTTGACATTAAAAGTATTTGAGAACAATAAATATAAATTAAAATCACCATAAAATTTGTACTTACGTGCACCATAATTGAATTACGGTTATGTGAAGCAAATTAGTACCCTTCATAATATACCTAATACAATTCTTTAATATTAAAAATAATTGTTGTTGTAATTGTATCATAAATAAGTCTTTCATCTCCACTAGCATACTTGTTAATTTTTGTAATGAATGTGATTGATGTATTGGAGGTCTTAATCTTGTGATGGGGGACTGAAGCTGAACAACATCTTTCATACTTGCACTGCCCAAAATAATTTTCTCATATATGTCTAATTTATTTAAGGAAAGTACACTCATCAATTTTAATTGGTGCATCATAAAAACAACATTAACACAATACATAGTTTTAAGAACATAAACAACAACAACACACAACACATATTGTTAATAAGATAAATGAAAAAGAAAGTTCTTAATCCAAACTTATATGACATCTTGAACCATACTCTTCTTCATCTTCTAGGTTACACAATCCCGCGCCTCCTAGATCACCCTCTCTTGCACCTCCTAGGTCACAATCTCCCACATAGTTGTCCAATCCTTTTCTAATTTTCCTTTTATCTTCCCCGCATATTCTCCTCCAACCCTTGTTCTATTAGTTCTTCAATCTAATTTTTGTGCACTTCGTCACTCTTTGACGACGATATGAAAAATAACCTCAAGTTGGCGCCTCGTACAACACCATGAACACGCCCACCATGCTTATTTGTTCAAATCGCTTTTACCAATAGATTATGGTGTCGTTATGTAACAAAGGCACCAACATTGATTTTTTTAACGAGCGAACCAAATTGAATTAACTACAATTAATAATGATGAAAAATAATATACTTATCATTTTACCAACAACTGCGTGAGTAGCCTCTGATGTGAACTCATATTTTGGTTTTGACATGCTCTCTTCCATTTCTCATGACGTAGTGGTGGGAATGGACTTCAATCAAGGATTATAAAAGAATCTCACAACTCTTGTTCTCTTTATTTTCTTTTTTATTTTATCATTATCTCAAACAATCTACGAGTATACATTTTTTCCCCTATTTTCATTTCCTTTTTTATTCCTAGCCAGAAAACTCGGAGTGTTGCGAGACTCGACACAGTAAATTTTTGTTAGGAAATGTATTATTTGTAGTACTGTTGTGATGACTGGTTTTTTCATCGGTTGTTTTAAAAACAATGAAGTCGCCACCTAATTTTATTTGTTCTAAAAAGAATGGGAAAATATAGATAAAACCCCACGAATGCGGATAAGGCGGTCTACGTGACCAAAAGACATGGAATTGGGAGTCGGTTATGTAAGGGGAAGGTATTAGCACCCCTTACATCCATCGTACTCGATGGAACCCATTTAGTTCTAAGTGTTTGTGTGTGTTTATTGCTAAGTTATGAATACAAAAGAAGAAAAAAGGGCTTGTTTATTATTATTTTGAGTTTTCCGCGGTTTCAGAACCTTGTGCCTACGTATTCCCTCGTGCAATGGGAAAGTCAAAACTCCATAGTTCCTCTCAAAAAATGTTTTAAGTTGGTTGTATTGATTTTATAAGAAAAATCATGCATTAGACATTTCAATGCTTGTACTTGTTTAGTTTGTTTGAAAAGCTTAAGTCCTCGTTTATATTTGAAATGGCTATTGCACTCTCTTTGTAAGAAAAGAGTTTTGATAGTCGCATATGAGCGAAAAAGGAATTGAGTGAGTTGAATTATTTTTAAGTGAGTGAAAAAGTACCGAACAATAGGACTAACGTCTTACGATTAAAATAATAGAAACCCGGAGAGCTAATGCTCAGACGAGTCGTCTATCACCCAAAAAGATTTTCTCATGAAAAAGTGAGGTGAAACAAGTTTCACGTTATTTAGAAGTCTTTAAGCAATTGGTCTAGCATCCAATGACTTAAAGACTAAAAGTTTATTTGGGACAAATTTTTAAACAATTGGCCTAGCGTCCAACGACTTAAAAACTTGGATTTTATTATGAAAACGATTTTGAAAATGCACTCGACGTTGGATCGAGGTTTGTAAGTTAATTCTGAAAGTATTTCGAAGCTTGATGCGCGAGGAAATGAGAAATAGAGTCGGGTTATGATTAATTAAGTATATGGACTTAATTAACCTCGTGAGGATAGGTGCTCCTATCCCCAACTATGAGACCCTTGTACATGGAAAATTGGTATATGGACCAATAATGTTTCGGGTTATGATTAATTAAAGCAACAATGGCTTTAATTAATCTTGTGAGGATGGCCATGCCCATCCCAAACTATGAGACCCTTTTGGAATTTGGCTTATGAGCCAAGAGGATATAAGAATCCGATTGAATAAGTAGTGAAGTAGGAAAACAAGCGAGCCCATACAAGGTGGCTTTAATGTATGCTCCTAGAAAGTGGGACTAGCATGACACTAATATTCTAAACGACCGATTGGAACAATCGATCGGATAGTTGTCGCTGTAGAATAACCCAGGACCAAACTATGAATGTGTGCGATTGTGCGCTGTGTATGTTTACCTGTTCTTTGATGAAGAGCCCAAGAGGAGGCTATGTGTTCTAATTGATGACAAACGCGTAATTGAACGATAATTAAAACACACAAAGAAATTACTTCTAAACTATTACAAATCATACGGGAATGGGGATACAAGTTTACGAATGGGGATACATCAAATCGAGAAGTGCGATAAAAGCTTAGATGAACAGATAAAACAGCCCAAATTAATTAAATAATTAATTAAATTGAATCCTCCTATTTAATAGAATTGATCAGCAAAATGATTAATCAAATTAAATATTAATTTTCAACTCAATTAAATATTTAGAACAAAATAAATAAATGTTATTTCACAATTTATTTGATTAAATAAAATATCAACAAAATAATATACAAAAATACAAAAAAAAAACAAAGAAAATGGTCTAGAAGTTGAAGCAAACAGGGGGGTGTGAATTAGTAAAGAGGCCCAGGTCCGATAAGCTGATCGTTGGATCTGGTACAGGCAGCTCCAGGGGGTGTAGCATGGATACGCCTAGCTGAACCGTTAGATGAAGATCCAACGGCTGGGAGCGGGTGGGTGTATAGTAGGAACTCGCGTCTGGAGCGTTAGATATCATACTGATGAGGATCCAACGACCGGAGAGGACAAGGGTGCATGATAGGCTGGAGGGACACCTGCATGGGAACAACCAGAAAATATCATAGGTGGTGACACTTGTCACCACCTCACTAAACCACCACTTAATCAATGTTATTAGTATATTAAAACAAAACCTGAAACGAAAATTAAAAGAAAAGTGGAAAACTTTCTCTCTAACTTTCCAAATCCCTCTCTTATTCTCAACCGTGACTCTACCCAGAAAAACCAAAATAAGGTTGATCTCTGATGAAGCCAGACGGCGGCGAGGATGAAGCCACACAGCGGAGGCGATGAACACATGGTGGAGGATATTAGATCGACGGCGGTTAGCGGCGGCGCCATCGCGAAACCTCCAGAACTTTATTTTGTTTACGTTTTCTGATTTGTCTTGCTTCTCTGATCGTGATTCTTGGGTTTGATTTTGCAGATTTTGAACCATTTGCTGTAGATCTTGAAGGGGATTTTCGGAAACCCTAACCCTCCAGTCCGCGATTCCGGGGATGATGATGGGAAACCTGAGCCTTGGAGACGCGTTCGGCGGCAGGGACGGCTTTTGAGCTCGTTTCGGGTGAGATTGTTCCGAACCTCAACTTCTTTTCCTCTTTTCCTCTTTTCTTTCTTTGTTATCAGAAACTTCATGATTTCTGAAACAAATTCTTTGAAGGGTTTGTGTTAGGAAGATGATGATGACATGTTAGGGTTTAGGTTCATGGTTTCTGTTTGACGATTTCTCTGTGTTGGTTTTCGGGTTTGTTTTCTGTGAACGACGACTTGTTGTTTGATACGATTTTTTTATGTTAGTTTTTCTGGTTATCTATTTGGGATTTCTGTTGTTTGGAACGATGATGGCTTACTGGTGGATTTCTGTTTTCTTTTTCTGGCTTTGGGAACAATGGTGGCTACTAGGGTTTGATCATGAACATTCTTGCTCTGATATTTGTATTGAATGCCTTTATACTCCTGAGAACTAGGGTTCCTGATTGCTCTTTGTTGTTGGACTTAGCATAGTTCTGATATACAGGCCTTGTTGCAATTTTCTGAATGCTGAAATTGGGCTTCTAATTCTGTACTTGCTACTTTTTGTTATTGTTGGGCTGAAATGTGGAAGTTACTACCTTTTCTCTTTTTACTGCACTGTAACAATGATGTTTTTCTTCTGAGTTACCCCTCCCTTTTGTGAACCAAAGGTAACTTTGTGATTTGCAAATGGGAGTTTTTTGGCCAATGATTTCATTCTGTTTTTTGCATAAGGCTTGTTGGATTGCTTGAACAATGACTGAAAACCCTTTAAACCTGATTCCAAACACGAACCCTAATGATGAGTTTGAAAAAGAATAGTTCTCTTGATTTTTTTATTTATGTTCATGAGTTTATGTTTTGCTTTGGTTTCTAACCCTTCTGTTTTTGTTTCATGAATGATGGTAATTGTTGAATGGCATGGAGAAATAAGAGGAGTAATCGTGGCTTGTGATGAAACTCATGTTGGAGGGAAAATTTGAGAAAAAGAAGATTTGAATCTTTAGAAGCTCCTAGAATTTTAGAAGCCTCTTTGAATTGTTCTTGTAAAAAAAAGAATTTGCTTTGTAATCTTAGTTTTCTACTTTGTATGTCATTCATAGGAATTTCGAATGTAAACTTTAATTCTCTTTGTAACACAATGGACAAATCTTTAGATAAATTAAAGTTTTACAATTCTTTAAGATTCAACATTGAAATGTCAAATAGAAAACTCCTCACATTTAGACTTGATCCCAATAAGAATTGAGATTGAATGGATATTGAAGCTTTGAATGACATTAAAAATTCAATTTGTAATCAATTATCATGTATCAATTATATTTGGAATGTATGTTGCATTGTCTTTATTCGGATTAAAACTTGAAGAAGGTTCCCCAATTGTACTAATTCGCAACACTTGCCTCAAGAACTTAAAGGTTCTTAAATGATAACGGTAATAACATGCTCTTTAAAACAAAGATGCAATTGCACATGGATCCTCTTGACTTAAATCTTAACGTCCTAAATTCTCAAGCACCCAAATTGATAACACGACATTGGACATAAATCCAAACTTTGCGCACAAATCCAAACTTTCCGACCTTTAAACAATTAAATCACTTTTGGTAACATCTCAGGAAGATGATTCCTCGCACACCATAATTGAATCGAATGGAAACTCTAATCACTTGATTCTCAAGAATTACAATGCACAAAAACATTGTAACTTGACGAGAAAGAAATCCATAATGATAATGAGTTCAAACCCTAATTCATGATTTATTTCAAATTCCCTTTCCGAAGGAGCCAACACCAAGACCCTTGTAAAAACTTGTGAAATGTGAATCACAAACCAAACTTCTAGAGTGCTTATCCTATGAGATGGACCCAGATAGCTTAAAACACGAACAAATACAATCTTGACCTGAATAAAAAAGTACGAGCCAAATGAGGGTGAAATTGGATGATGGTAGGGTAAATTTTGGGGTGCGACAACTGTTATCAAGTTGTGGTGATCAATATTGTTATGCTATGAGATCAATTTATTTCCTATCTCTAGAGACAACATCTTACGTTAAGTTGTGTTTGATAAAGTCAATGAAGATATCAAATCACGCGGCTTGTCTGATTATAAATATTTTGTGAAGATTTATCTCAAGCCTCGCCAGAAGAAGATTCAAGGTTCCAGTTAAATACTAAAGTTAAAGACAATGTGGCAAGGAACATAAGCCTTATTAGAAAACTAATTCATTCATTAACAAATGTCTTTGTCTATATATACTTTATAGTCTATAACACCAATCACTAACAATCAAAAGAACAAAATAATGCTCAAACATACTTAACTCAAAAACAAGTGCCACAAATATCTAACACTTTATAATCACCATAATCTTCCAATAAGCACCATTCTTCTTTCTCCATAACCATCTTCACATAACCTTAAAGAATCAACAAAAAAAGCAACAATCATCAAGTGTGGCAATTCAAGAATTCAATACCAAAAGCGTCATCACAAATCAAGGTTCAATTATAAAAAAAAATTCAGCAAAGCTAAAACATTTGGTGGGCATAGTGCGAAACAAAAAATTCTCCATCAATTCGTCAACCACAACATACAATAACATTACAACAACAATGTTGTAGCGAGAATTAAACTAAAACATAAGCAAAAGGAAGAAAAAACTGGTGGAGACATTTATCGGTGAGGCTCAAATACACATAAAAAAGAGAAAAAATTAAGACATAAAGGAAAGTGAGACTCACCAATGATTGATTGAACATAAACCGAAACAACAAGAATGGAGTTGTGGTGTACATTTGTTTATGTGGTGGATGATAATTATGACATATCTCTGACACAAAATGATGAAACATAGTCGAACAGAACCTAAGCACCTGATCTATTTAGCCTACCGTTGACTTCACCACTTTCCTCAACCCCGACCACACCAAACAAATATTTGTTTTGTTAAAAATAAAGACATGTTTCAAATTAGATTCATCGTGTATCTTTAACATCTACCTTCATTGCTTAGTGAACAAATTGTCATACTCAACAATGTGATCAACAACTATAAGGCAATACTCAAAAAGGTGTCATCATAGGTTAAGTGATGGTCATATACAAATAACACACAAGTGAGATTTGATTTTGTTTTGTTGGACCAAAGACAATGAAAACAAGGACCCCATAAGTTCCATTCAAAAATTGAAACCACATCATGGAAAATACATCTGTCCCTCTGGCTTCAAATGGCACGTGGAAAGTAGATGGACCATATCTATAATTACTACGATGATGACTAATCAATAAATCATCCACGTTTGAACATAAATCAAACTGTATTAACAGTTAAACGTGGAAATTTTGGATTATAAGGGACCCAAAAACTTGATTACAAATCGGAATCAACTTAGGACCACATAACATTTTCTGTTGATACTCCTTTGTCCAATTGAAAGTGGTGGATAATAGTGGTAGATTCTAATTTGATTTATGAAATGCAATGGGCCATTGTTTTGATTTTTTTTAAAAGAATCAAATTTACTTTTCAAGCAAAATTAGAGTTGACTAATGCCTTATATATAATTATTTTTTAAAATTTATTGAATAATAAATATGTTTAGTCTTTTATATAGATCAAATATATTTATTATTCAATAAATTTAAAAATAAAATTTTTGCTTATTTTAATAAAAATTATTTATAATATTATTCAAAAAGTGTATGTAATACCATAGCCGCTTTTTTAAAATGTGCCATAAAAATTTAAAATTTATTATAATTAAATATAATTAAACAATATCTCGTAAAATATAAAATATTTGTCACAGTTAAGTTAAATAATTAAGTATTAAATATGGTCTATATTTACACATAGTCTTCAAAAGATAATTAGCAAAAGTGAGATTCTAAAAGGAAAAAAAAAAAGATAAATATTTTGTTTTCTTGCTTAAAGAAGAGGCAAAAGAAAAGCTTGATTGAATAATGGATAGTCTAGGTGCTATGATTGTGTGTATTTCTGAGAAGGAAATCACTCCAATTTTTGAGTCATTCCTAAAGCTGGCTAGAGAAAGGGCAGTGACTCTTGAAGGTAAGTTCAAGCTATTAACTGCTTACTTTCAATAAATGCTAGAGTTGAAATTAATGGCTCCTACATTTTTTTTGGGTTATTCCTTTGCTTCTTGATGATGATTAATCAGCTTACCAAAATAAGTTGAAATTTATGGCTCCTAGAATTTTTTTAATTAAAAAATGGCTCCTAGGAAATGTGAAAGGAGATCATATAATTTGAACTACTAGGGCTCTCACAAAATTAAAGTTTGAAAGTATATGTTTGGTTTTGCAATAAGAAAAATTAATTTTTAATTAAAAGTAAGCTGAATATCAATTGATCTATATTTAAATATATTTATGCAAAAAATAAATTAAACCATATATTTTAGTTTCTTTTTATTCAAAAGCTACAAATTTTAAATATAATTAATTTAAATAATCAAATACGTCAAAGTAAATTCTAATATTATGAAAAAAAAATTAGAGTTTAATATTGCGTTACAAATAAAATATTAATATTTTTAATTAAAAACTAAAAGGAGGTGTGTTTTATTTAACAATTATTAATTTATATTATTCACAAGTTAGTCATATTAAAGTATAAATATAAATAGATTACGTCATTATGAATTAAATCATAAATCAACGTAAAGTTAAATAAACTCAACAAGATAACAAAATAGTTGGGGATATAGTTTTTGGGAGTGGATCCACTATGCAATAAAAGCCTCCAATTATCGAAGGTCAAGTATAAATGAAATAAAGTAGAGTGTGGGAGCCAATGTTTAAAGTTTATATTGACTTTGATATTTATTTATAACCTTTCTTGAATCATAATACTAAATTTCAATTAGACATCTTCTATGGAAAATTGGCATGATTCACTAAAATGCCTTTATGTTCAAATTTAATATTTAGTTTATTGTTTGTATTTGTAGAGGACTGCAGATTTGCAAGGACAAGATACAGATCTCAAATTCAATATAAACATATAAAATGACCCCATCTTAAATATTGTAAAAAGTAATTAATTATAAATAAATTTTAGTAGACAGTAAAATTGATCTTCACATTAGTTAATCTATTTATTGATCTTCATGATAAAATTGATCTTTACATTAGTCAATCTATCTATTAACTTTATCTTTATCGATAAATCGATAATAAATTTATCTCATGTTAAGACGATGAAAATCGGTTAGAAAGAAAAGAAAATGGTAAAATAAATTTAGTTAGGTTAGGTAAGTTTTGGTTAATGTTAGATTTTGAGATCAACAAAAGGTTAGGCCATTAGGTTAAAAGATTAGATTAAGATTGAAATAATGAAAAAAGAAAGTCTTAATCCATTTGAATTATTTTAATCTCAAAACAGTAGTACAGTTTATCTTTTATGTTAGTGGCTAAACATTGCAACTTTTGATGGTGTTAAATAGTCATAATGGATAATGAAAAAGAATGATACATACACTACACACACCACTTTCTAATACTACTTCTCAACCATCACAAGTATTTAAAACAATGATCAGAGACACCAACTTCCCCACTACTTTTCTTTTGTGGAGCCCTTTAACCATCCTCTAAACCAATCCACTATCAAACACTTTGAATCTTTGTTATTAGCAATGAAGCTTCTTTGTTGGCAAAAATCAATCCATGGTTCTTAAAATCAAACATGGAGAGAAGTGTGAGAGGGTTAATTAGTTGGTACTAATTATGATTAGTACTAATTACATCATCCTTTACACTCTCCCTCCATTTTTACAAAAACAGTTTGCTTTGTGCTTTAGCTATTGGCTTCTCATATCATAAAGGGATGTGCTTTTTTCTGAGTAGCAGAAGCAAATAATTAAGCATTTTTCTCTATTGGATCAGAAGCTTTGGTTATAGTATGGCAAACCGGCAAGTCACAAAAAGGCAATGGATTCCTTTTTGGAGTCTTAATGGCTATGTATCAATCACTCTATCTGGTATTATCATCTATGAAGTATAGTACTAGTACCGACACTTCAGATTAAAGACATGTCTGATGTTCTACAAATGTGTTAGTGTCCAGCGTCTGGTGTCTGTGCTTTGTAGCTAAACTATTATAGTTCTTCTTGTAGTAGGAATGTAATAATAAACATAGAGATGGTGTTGTCTTCCTTTGAGAAGTTTCCAACTTTGTGATGTACTTCAAATTCACTCAATTTGCAGCTGATCCTAGAGTCTGTTTCTTGTTTCAGTTTCTGCATGTAAGGTAGGTAACTGTTATCATTAATTCCTGTTTCTTTTCTTCTGTGTTGTCCTTTTTTTTCTTCCCACATGAATGTATGCTTCTTTGTTTGTGTTATGAGTAAAGTTTCATGTCCCACCAGTAATTTGGAGTCAGAAAATTTAGTAATGTTTTATCATATGATTCAGTAGCTGATATGAATATGATTCATGTTAAAAATACATTATTTGACCCAAGATTTCTGATATAATGAGGATGTCAAGGTGCAGATGTTTATCTGCAAGTGTTTATTTTCTACTCGTTTATTAGCTTAAAAGTATCATTTATCATTGGTAAGTGTAGAGAAGAGAAAATGAAGAATAAAGACGACAGAATGAATTAACCAAATCAGGCCTTTGATTAACAAATTCTACTGCTTTCATGGTAATAATATTATGACAAATGTGTTTGCAACTTGATGAATACACAAAAATACATATAAACTTGTCGCTCTAATTGATCATCTGCACAAACCATAACTCAAGACACCCTTTACTGGAAACCGAGGAATATACATGTGTTGAATCTTGAACACAATGTGTATAGTGCAGATTTCTCAGGTTTTCCAATTGCCTTTACCATGTTGTAAGAGAGATGCGTAGAGTAATTCATTCCAAGTATCCGGTACTCCTGGTAAGCACCAATGACTACAATCTTGGTGTTGCTCCGCGGTGGCCCATTCTTCTTTTGTCTTGTATTCCATTCTGTATATTGAAGGATGAGCGTCTTTTCTGTAATCTGTCATCCGACTTATGTTCATATAATTCACTGGAGTTTTCATCTTTGGGATGATATAATCTAGAACCCTCATTTTCGAGGGATATTTCCGTAAATGATGTCCTTTATATATTGGCTCGGTTTCTTTGTGGCACTTTCCTCCTGAATTCCATTGGCCACCACTGAAATGAAAACCATGTCAAACAGTATTAGAATTCCTTATATCACTAGTTTTTGGAAATATATGAATCAATCGCATGCAATAAAAACATAAAAACACATGTAGAAGATCGACGAGTATGCACGTCAAGTCTTAACGTTTAAACAAAATATATATTTTGAGCTACAAAGTTACAAATGGTTAATATTAGAGCCGTGTAAAGGACGAAAGCAATAGCAAGTCTAGATTCTATCAGGCTTCGGAAGCTATCTAAAAGATCCATACCTGAAATGGGTAACTGAGTATCCTCTGAAGAAAACATGTGTTCGATTTGCATCAACATTGTTGTCAATCCATTTAGCCCACGTGGTCAATGCCCTTTTATATGCTTCCAGAACTTCGAGTCTCGGGTGTACATGGTTGCCTTCTTGATAATAGTCTTCTCTGTAACATTACCAGATAACCAATGTGAATCACAAATGGTAAGCACAACATGGCATTAATTTCTTGATTGGAAATAAATTTGGCAAAACAATGTGAAGGAAATTTTACAGATAGTGATAGAAGACAGACTCACCCCTTAGATGTCTTTTCATGTGTCCACCAATGCCCTGTATTGAAGACTATGATCTCAGCATCATGATACCTGATAGTTTTCTCGTCCATCAAATCCAATCTTAATGTCTCAAAAGACCCATTTATGCCTTTGAAAGTCGACTCTCGAACAATGAATGTTGAGCTCACAAAATCTACTGAACAATTATAATCCTATAAATAACCACACACAAAAAAATAAAATAATGAGATGCCATTACAAGTTTAATAGTACTCATAAGAAAAATATCAAAGATGTACTAGAGAAGCTTGCCTCAAATCTAAAAGAGTAGACACCTTTCTTCTTAAATCTCCTTTTTCCTGAAATTTCGTGAACACGTTTCTTGTCACTGATACTTTGACGTAGAACACACACCATGGACTCCCACATGTTCCTGTTCAGTGAATCCCCAACGAAAACCAATCTCTGTCCTCGCAACCTTTCCAGGAAATCAGTTGCATTCAAACTGAAAGGTGACATCAATAATTGATAAATATACAAGGATAACATTCATATATTCTATTGTTTAAAATGAAAGTCACAATCACTGGTTTTCTTTAAGTTAAAATGATTGTAAACCAACACTGATCATTAAAACACAGCCTAATGAACAAGCATTGAGGTCCTCTGAATTCATAACCTAATGAACAAAATGCATGACTCGGTCCTTAAAATTATTTAAACTTGCTTAAACAATAAATGAATTTGTAGTTTATGAACTGAAATACCATCATTTTTAAGATGAGGTACATTTCTAGGGATCATAGTACCATTTAACTCAATTTGACACCTATATATAATCATTTACGAGTCGTTTATTCCCTTGATATAAATAAAATCCAAATGCAGGAAATGTATCAATCCCCCCTATATCAACACATAAGGCAACCATTCTTCCTATATCATCCAATTTCTTTCACAATGCAACTGCACTTGCACCCAACACTATTGGACTTGGTGCTCTTATATAATTGGTGTGTGGGCCCATAACTTACCGGTCTCGGGATTGAAACCAGACTATAATACCATGTTAAATATGTTTGAATCCCATCCCTCAAAAACTAGCTCAAAGAATGAGGTTGCTATTCTATTCTACCATTATTTTTTCCTAATATAGCAACATTCTAACAATACTAAGTTTAGATTAGATCAAAAAGAAGAAGAAAAACATGAATCAAAATGATTGATACACACATACCTTGGAATATCACACTTACTAGGCTTCCATTTCCAATTGACATAATCACTATCAGGCCTCCCATTAAGATGACAATCAAAATCCCTATCCACAAACGGACAAGAACCCAAAGGATAATAAGGTTTGGACTCATCTCTCACCCAATTCCCATCATATATATCACACCTTTCATCAATCCTCTTTACACTCTTCTCCACCGCCACACCAACAACACTCGAGTTTCCCTTTCCACTTCCCCCAACAGAAAAGTTTCCATTTTTAACAACCCTATCCCGATCCAACAAATTCTCAGAAAAATTCCCTTTCCCAACACTAAAGTTTCCAACTTGATTATCAACGCTTTTATTAACGCTACCCCGATCCAATAAATTATCCGTAAAATTCCCCGAATTCATTTTCCCTTTCTCCAACCCATTGTTGGATACATTCACCTCACGGCCTAAACTCTGTTGTTCTTCGTCAAATGTGTGAAGAGGAGTGCCCGAGAGATTGGGATTTGAATCTGAGGAGAATGAGGAAAACGGAAAATGCCATGAAGAGAATGAAGAAGACGAAGAGATTCGATTGAATTGAGATCCTTGAAGAAAAACTTGGAGTTTGGGAATTTTGAAAGAGGAGTTGAAAAAGAGAAGAGTTAGGAAAACGAGAGAAGCTACGAGACCTAATGTGAAACCGGAGAGAATTTTTGTTTTGTAAGAGAGAAAATGTTCAGAGAATGTTGTTCTCTTTGTGCACTCCATTGAAGGAGGAGGAAGAAGAAGAAGAAGAAAACTATGTAGATAACTAGAAATGAAATGAGTATTTAATTATGACAGTTTTTTTTCTTTTCCAATGATTATGATGTAATTAGCCTTTTATTTAACATCATTAATTTGGTATATTTATTGTTATACTAACTATATAATGATAGTTAGATTTGAACAAAAATTGACATGTTATGGTTTGATGGGAGTATTTTTTTTTTAACGAGTTTATTGTTGTAGCTATATTTTTAAAACGTTTGAAATTAGTATGTGATTTAAATTTTAAAAAGTTTAGGATGTGATTAAAATTTTGGAATGGACCGTTTAATAAGGGAGTGTGCAGTTTGAAGAGAGACGTTGCATGAATTTAGTTACATCGCTGTCAATTTTGTTATTTTGTTGTTTTTAAACTAACAAACAAAATATAGATCGGAATAAAAAAGTTATTTGAACAGTCGTTAGTTTTGTTTTTTTTTACAAAAACTAATGAAATTAAAATTAGACAGAGAAGTTAGCTATTTATACTCTTTAATTTATAACGACAAATTTAATTAGATTATATTATCTTATTATTATGGAAAAGAATCAAGTCACCAATATGATTTTATATTTAAGTTCTAGATAATTCAATTCATATTTGCGTTTGTATAAGATCTATGAAGAAAATGTATTATTGTTATTTGATTTTCTAAATTTAGAATGATAAATTTATAGGTCAAATAGTGTTATTTCATAAAATTGTGAGTCTTGATGAAACACACTCTTTTAACCACATTAACCTATTTTCAATTGCTAACGTGAACCTTTCATGAAGTATTGTCCATTTTTGAATTTGAAAAACAAACTTAAAAGCAAGATTGCTTTGACGCGTCATGCTGCTCAAGTGTCGCCTACAAACCACCATTATTGCATCTACGCCCATGTCCTCAATCTCAGTCTCGGGGTTGGTGTCATGAGTGGAGGAGACTAGAGTCATAATATTTGAGACCACCAAACTTGTTCATGTGGCACTTTATCCTTTTTATCTCATTTGTTGAGTTAAAGAATGTAACTCTTTATAAGGGATATTAAAGTTAAAGTGGGTGAAACTTTCTATATGAGACAATTTTCCATTCATTGATTATTCATTTGCTCGCTTGTATATTTTCTTGTCATTTTAGAACACATCCATGATCATTAACTATTGTTATTAATTGCAATCCCTCACTTGTTTTAATAATGATAATAACAATTCCATAAAAGGAAACAAAGAATGTTAATAAAGTCAAGTATCTTTCTATTAGAACTTAATCTTATTAAAGACAACACAAAGTTCAATCGAAATTATAGGTAGCAAGGTTTTGTACTTGTTATTCCTTTTGATTATACTTGTGTTACTTACACGCACTCTTTAATGGTCTTCCACCTACATCTCTCGTCTAGAATGATTTATGGTCGTGTGCTTTTCTTATTTCATGAATTTATCGTGAGAAAAATTCTGATTTTTACTTTGTGACGACATAGTCTTGAAATTCACATAGGTGACGTTAATATTGTATCTACTTTACTTGAGATACATATTCTCAACAATGAACTTATTAAGAGTTTGAAAACCTCAATCCTCCAAATGCAATAGTCAACATTATTACATAATATTGCACATACATCCAAATCAACGGCTTATTGTTACTCGTTGGATCTTGAGGTTAATGTTTTTATTAATGCTAGATTGGGTTGTTGCCATTGTTGAAACTCTTACTAAAGTAATTTCAATTACATGCCTCTCGAGGTAGTCTTTACTAAAAATTTTCAATAGTTTAGTAAATGAATCAGCTAAATTACAGCTTGAGTGTATATATGTGATTGAATAGATTCCATCTTTAGAAAACAGGGGTCAAGAATAAGGGCGGAAATATGTGTGTGGTTAAATTTAAATTTGAAAAGTTGATTGTGTTTTTCTTCATCTACGATAAATTAGGACATTCAGAAAATCGGTGTGAGATACGATTTGTTATGGAAGAGGACACATGTGAGAGGGAACGGTCTAGTGAAATTAGGGCGGATAACAAACGCTCTAAATGAGGTTCTTACTCGCGGTGGTTGAATTACGATATTGGTAGTAATACAAAGGATAAGGAAATCAGATACAAATATATGTGAGGGAAGGAGTTACCTGTGGATCCTAGGATAGGAACCTAGCAGGAGGGTGGAGAGAATGAAACAGATCTTAATCAGAATTGCTAATAATGGTAGTAATAATTGTACAATTACCAACAATAATGATGGAATCATTATGCATAAAAGTAAGGATTCTACTATTATTGATGGTGATTCAATATGTGTTGGCCAAGTTCAAAGTCGTGTGAATTTATTTCAATACAACCCGACAAAATTATCTACAAAAACTTTTGACTCACTAGCCCATCGGACAAATTTGTTACCCACTTACATGACCAACCCTGACCTCACTTTGTTAGATATCCCAGTTAGTAACCATGACCCTATTGTACCTATTAACATATCTCAATTGTTATCCAATCAAAAACAACATATATTGCATGAAGCCAACCTCAAAATTACCAACAAGATACCCTTTAAAATGCATGAGACTTTGTATGATAATACGATGGAGTTTACTGCACCTAACCCGATAAATCAAATTCCTTTACACCAAGCTCAATACCAGAATCCTTACCAAACTATTATCCTATAACACCTAGCTCTTCAATGCTAAACCAAAAACAATAAAAGTTTAAAACCAAATCCCCTCACCAAAAACCATCACTCATAAACCAAACCTCAAAGAAAAATAGTCCCAACTTGAATGTCAACAATAGAAACTCACAAACTCAAGTTCATGCAAGTGGAGACAGTGCTAGTAGTGAACAGAGGATCTAAGAACCTTAGCTGGAGAAAAGACAAAAAGAGGTATTGATACAGAGAAAGACGAAGAAGTAGTGGCGTAAATGCAACATTTTTTATCGGCAGGTCCTGGAAATCAGGATTGTCGGAACACATGAAAATACTTAGCTAGAATTGTAAGGGATTGAGCAGCCAACGTGCAATTCCTAATCTGAAGAAAATTGCTCAACCGCACCAGCCTGATATCATCTTTTGGTCAAAAATGTTAGATAAAGAAAAGAAGTTGGAAGTTATCGGGTCATGTTAAAATTTGAAGCTTGCTTTGTAGTTGATATTGAAGGAAGAAGTGAAGGTCTAGCTGTTTTATGTAAACAAAATGCTATCTGTAGTATCTTGAATTTTACTAGGAATTTTATCAACGTGTTAATAAAAGATTATGTTAATTATATTTTCTCCATTCCTTGGATAGAATTTGAACAGTTGATTATCTTTTATCCAATTCACACCCGTTCGAGCACATTGGATCCTTTCGAATTCTAGAGCAATCCTCTAGTTGAAGACTATACTGCACCTTGGACACAACAACATTTCTCCATTTCTCCTGTGGCGATGAAACAGATAATCACGCAGGCTGCTTTCTCTCTTTGGATAACCTTCTCTCATCTGATGCCTTTCGATTTCGAGGAACCTCTCCACTTCTTTCATCTCTGGGCAAGGTTGTTTGAGATCAACCATGTGAACTCCCAAACTCTGACCCTCAGTGATCTAAACTTTTTCGAATTTTCCCTAAGGCCCTCAGCAGCCTCTGCCATCTTTCCATCAGAAATAACTAGGCCTTCAGTAGCCCTTGCCCCAGTCGAAACATCAGACATCATTGATTTGGTCGAAGGACTCATGTTGGGGATGTAACACCCTTCTAAATACCCCCGCGATCAATATAAATAAGTCAGAGTTAACATGTCACCAAGGGCGTCACAATTAATTAAAAACATAAAACTCCAATACAATGTCATGCTTTCATGAGAAACACAATTCCATTTAAGAAGAAATACATGTTTAACATAGCGGAATAACTTCAAACTTGGATAATTC
Organism: Vicia sativa; assembly: GCA_021764765.1. Lineage (NCBI taxonomy): Eukaryota > Viridiplantae > Streptophyta > Magnoliopsida > Fabales > Fabaceae > Vicia > Vicia sativa. The sequence goes on along the minus strand of CM038792.1, from coordinate 135,767,036 downwards.
AGAATACCAATTAAATATCATAAGGTCAATTCCTTGAATCACCAAAACAATTATCCTATTAAAACATCAAATAAAAATCGAGTTTAATAATAACTCTAGACAAGCGTTCCTCAGTGTTACAATCAGAGCATGACACTGACACGCGATAAAATAAAAATGTATAGCTCTACGAGCCATCCTCACCAACTCCTAAGCCGTTAAAGCTTCAATCTGAAATCATTAAAGTAAGGGTGAGACTACATCATAATTAAAATGCATTATAAATTCATAAAACAATAAAATTTCATAAGTTATTATTCCACCCTATTCAGCATAATCAGATTTATTCATCCATTCAACAACACAAGTCATAAATATGCATGACATGCAACAACCAGATTATAACACTGGAATTCATCCTAACATACTATAATCCATACAAATGCAATGCAAGACTCTATGCATGTGGTACCAAAAGTGAACTAAATTCACAATACTGTTCTATTCCAACTCGAACCTAGTATCAACATCTGCTCTATTCCAACTCGGACATAGATACGGCTCACCGCCTATTCCAACTCGGCAACGGTTATTGGCCAACTCACTAATTCCACACAATGGGAATTAGCTACCACCAAATGTATATGCATGCACAACAACAAGCATGCAACATTCAACATAGGTTATGATAACATCATACATCATAAACCATCATTAATCCAAAACATGATAACCATCATTTATCATGAACATCATCAAATAACATAAACATGCAAGCAATTACCCATAAATCAGTAATTCCATCACCAAAACAAGCGTACAACCATCAATATGCACATAATACATCAGCACAACAACATATTGTTTCCTATCCACCAAGTACACAAGGTACGAACAACCACAAGGTCAGAAAATCACTACTTTCCAAAATAAAACCAAGTTAATATTATTTTCTTTATTTCATAAAATAGAACATTTAATTTAAGGAATAACGTCCAAAACGGCGATTAAAACGGACTTACGGTTTGAAAGTTATGAATTTTCAAAGTTTACTATTTTTCAAAAAGTACTAGTGGTAACCGGTTCGTCCAAGGGAGTAACTGGTTCCCACTATCACAGTGAAAATACGCTGCTGGAAAATGTATGGGGAAATCGGGTTCTCCTATAGGGTAACCGGTTCCCACATTTTATAAAAATTGTTTTTCTAGAAAATATACTAGGAACCCGATTCCTCCCAGGGAGTAACCAGTTCCCACGACTCTGGAAAAATATCTTCTGGAAAATGTACTGGGAACCCGGTTCCCCCCATAGGGTAACCGTTTCCCAAGACTCATTGAAACCACCTTTCTGGAATTTATATGAGGAACCCAGTTCCTCCCAGAGGGTAACCGGTTCCTACGACGTCTATAGTAGAAAAACTTAATTTTGACAGCATTCTTTATTTTCCAATTCAATTCAATCAATCCAATACGAACCAAATCACAAATCAACACCAAAATCATCCATCAAACAACATCATAGTGCATAACAACATGATTCAACAACACATGACAACCCTATAACATGTAATTGACTCAATTTCACACAATTTGACATTTTAGGGTTAAAACTCATAAATCTAGAAAATCCTAAATTGGGACTCCTAACTCACTCAATCGATCCTATCATTCCCAAAATCTATAATACAATATAATTAGAGTAATCACCCCTTACCTTAGCAAGTTTCTTGAATTCCTCAAGCTTTAGGTTTTCTTCCACCTTGCCTCTTCTCTTCTCACGTACGATCTCTTTTCTCCAATTCCTTTTCTCTTTTTTTTTTCTATTCCTCTATTATTATAATAATAATAATAAAATAATTAGAGGCTTTTAAGCCATACACCCCCCTCCTTTACTAACCACACCACAAATCCAAATTTCTCTTTTCTTTATTTATTTTCCAAAAAATCTCAATAATTCTAATAATTCAAATTTTAATTAAATAAATAACTAAAATTCAAATTATTTAATAATTGAAAAATATGGGGTGTTACAGGGGACACCATCAGCAGTCTTCACGTTGCCACCAACCATAACGAAATCCTCTTCTTCTTGGAACTCATCAATCTTGTTAGCACTTTTTCCTCCAACTTCTACCATATTGATGTCAAGTGGCTCAACATAATTTGTTTCTTCCATCAGCAAGGGGTCAGTGTCAACCTTCATGGGGGTCTTTGATTTGTCAACAAACTTAAGCCTACCCTCCTTGACAGCATTTTGAATTAGATCCATGAAAAGAAAGCATTGTGAGGTTTTATGGCCTAGGAAATTATGATATTTGCAAAAACCTCTTTTCTTCCGTTGTTCCAACGGAGGAATTTTAATATTAGGAGTAGGGATGGCAACGGGTACCCATAAGTACGGGTAGTAGTCTTCCGCTACCCGCCCCATTTAATAAATATGATATCCGTACCCTCCCCATATCCGTGCGGGTACCCGTTAGATGGGTATCCGTGAAATTTGAGATATCCGCGGGTATTAACGGGTATCCATGGATACTATTATTTAAATATATTTTAAAAATATGTATATTTAAATAATTATTTTTTAATATTTTTTAAAGTAAAAAAAAATATTTCAAAGTTAACAAATTATAAACATTAATAAAAATAAATCACTTTCATTTTATTTCTTCTTTTATTCAAATAATAATAATAATAGTAATAATAATATCGTATTTAAGAAAATAACAATAATAATTTTGATGAAACAAATTAACGTTTAAGTATTTTTTCTAATTATTAACGGATATGGATATCCACGGGTACGGGTACCATCAAATCCATATCCGTATCCGTAAATAATCGGGTAATTAAATATCCGTTTATTTTACCCGTGGATACCCATTAAACCATCATATCCATATCCGTGACGGGTTTTACCCGCGGGTATCCACGGGTACGGGTTTTTTTGCCATCCCTAATTAGGAGGCACTATCATTTGGCCATCTTTAACAAGTAAATCGAAAATTTCATCACATTTAGTTATGTCAAATGTGTAAACTTTTTTGGGAAATCTATCATTTTTCTCATTCTCAACAGGATTCTTCCCATTCGATGGGACTAGGACTTTGCAAGAATAAGTGGGTGCATGTTTTAATTCTACCAGATCCACTTCGAGTTGGTTGAATCCATAAGGATCCTGGAAGTCATCTGTATTTTCTTCTTCTGCCTCTATGTAGGCTATTCTTTCTTTTTTATAGTTTTTACTAGCCCTGGCCTTTTCAGGCTTTAATCTTTCTACTTGTCGAACTCTATCTGCTAGTTGTGCCATGTCTCTCAAATACTGTGTATCTAACTTCTTTCGAATAGAGTAGTCCAGGTCACCAGCAGTCATTTCAACCAACTCATGCTTAGGGACCACATTGAAACATCTAGATTTTAAGAGACAAAACCTATTCAAATAGTCATCTATTGGCTCTGTAAATTTCCTTTTAATACTGGCTAATTCTTTTAGACTTAGCTTGGATTGCCCCATGTAAAATTGCTTATGGAACAATCTTTCTAAATAGGGCCAAATCATCTGTATCTTTTTAGAAGTTTTCACTATTTGCCAAATCCCCTGCTTCAGTTAAATATCTTTCTATGTGTTCGACTGTTGATTCACTTGTGTCTCCAACGAACTTTGTAAATTTAGGGACTTTACAACCCCTTGGCAATTCAGATTGTAAGATATATTATGTATTAGGGGATGTATAGTTTGGTCTCCTAAATCATGAATTCAAACCATTTTGGGTCATGATTCTTTCTATCATGGCAGTTAGATTATTCTCTGCCATCACATTATCATTTCTAACCCTATGAATGATTTCGTCTGCATTTTGGTCCCTATTTACCATCATTACTCTTCTAGGTTGTTCTTCTTGTATTTCTTGAACTTCTTGTTGTTATACCCTTGCGACTATATTTCTTCCTTCAACCACCTGTCTAGGGGGTCGAATTTGTTCAATGGTAGGTTCTTTATTTCAAACCACTATTTGATTCTGCCTACGCCTTGTAGGTGCATCAGGGGCGCCAAAGAAATCTGTTCTTCGAGCCATTTGCGTTGAATTCTCCTGGTTAGTTCTATCAATATTTTGAATTAAAGGAGTAAAGATGGCATTCATTTTGTGGGCTAGGACCCCTATCATATCATGGTTACTATCATCCATCTGTTCCCTAAATACTGCCTGATTATTGGTCGTAAGGGTAGGAATTTGGGTGTAACTTCCTAGGCTTTGGGTATTTGGGCCCAAATGATTCATTCCAGAACCAGACCCTTGGATTGGGGAAGAGGTTGATGTATTTTGCAATCCTGTCATAAATGAAGTTGGCATCCCGTATGGAAGATTTCGAGGCCTAAAAGTATCGAAACCTGGAGGCCTAGTTGGGGTTGAGTATTGGGCTTGAGTTCATACATATGACAAGATAGGCACTGATGACATATTCGTTGGCATCTCCATCGTGCCTGTAGGGATTGTACTCGAACTACCCATACTACCCATAGCTGCAGCGTTTGTGGACACTGGTATGGCTTGAGAAATTGGGATTGCGCTAGATGCATCAGTCAAACCAGAAACGACTGTGCATGTCCCTTGTGGGAGATTTTGTCCCCCATCTTGGTTAGTTGTGTTAACCATTCTTTTGGTATATTTTCTTCTGGGTATTGGTTGGTTACTGTCGGTTATCTTACCACTTCTAAGGTTCATATAACATAACAAAACTCTAGACTCAGAAGATCACAAACGAAACTTAAAATGATTGATAATGAAATTAAAACAAACTACACTTTGACACGGTCCCACCAGGTGTGCCAATTTGTTTATAGTGATTTATAGTAAACAACCGCTAGTCTTTCAAATTAATGATTTTGGTAACTTACATGATCTACTAGATTGATCCTAGGACATGTGTCTAAGTGTTGATGTTTGAATTGGATTTAATATTCATATTCCACTTTCTATATAAAAACATGAATCCTTATGAAACAAATATTCGATTACAGATTATACAGGCTTCGATTGAAAGTAACAATGAGATACAAATCGAAACATAAAGATGTTGATAAAATAATGTACGGATTTATGAGTAACTTCGAATGAAAAGACTTTAAATTGAAAGAAAGATTTTATAAAAGTGAAATAAATGGTTTGTAAACGAAATGTAAACGACTTGGTAAAGAAATAAAGATTTCTGGAAAGGTATAGACTTGACTAAAAGATAAAGGAATAACTTAAAACGAAACAACTTTTAAAGATAAAGAACTTTAATTTAAAACTTCAAAGATAAACAATGGTGTCTCTATACGTACATGTTTCTGCAACTCGTTTCCCTTACACTTGGTAGTTTGAGTATATCAGTTTTTATACAATAATGAACACACGAAATCTTAACACTAAGACTCTTATTTATACTATTTTGACCCTAACGGTCCTACTCTAAAAAGAAGTCACGTTCGAAGATTGCATGGTTTCTACAATTTGCGACTTCCACGCGTCCTTCAATAGAATAACGCTTTATATTTGAATTTCAAATCATCCGCTATCAAAGATATTAAGCCTTCATTTCGAATTTTGAATCTTTAACATAAATAATCAATTGAAATCTTCTTATTCGAATTCGAAACTTCCTTAGATAAAAAAACTCTAAATTTCCAACGATCATTCGAAACTCCTTCACTTTCAGCCAAAAATGCAACCTCAAGACCATATTCCCTTCATTCGAACAAAGTCCAAGCAATACAAAAACCATTGTTTCGAACTGAATAGCTTATCGAAATCACCAACTAACAAGATGCCAATTTTAATAAGAATTGTGGTAACTCGAACAGAGGCTGGTGTTTTCAGAATGTTTTTGCCAATTTTATCTTTGCAGGAACGACTTGAGATCCTGGTACTCTATATGTTATTAAAGCATAAGCTATAGCTCTTAAAGAAGCAATTTGACTTCTATTTCCTTAAACTTAGACCGGGTTATGTTCGAAAGGGACTCTTTTCGGGTGGTACAAGACATAACTTCAGCTGACTCCAGAAGTTCAATTTTTTATTATTATTATTGCAACTATTAAACAGGTCTATAAAATCTTACAAGCTTTAAGATAAAATTTATTAATCGTCAAACAGATGTGGTTGCCCCACTCGTTAATAAAAAGTTAATTTTACTATGTTAAAAAAAATTGATTAGTTAATGATTGACGACAAATAAACTAATCAATTGCATTTACAATATTTAATAAAATTAAAAGTTAAACTAATTTATTAATAATAAATGACATGCTATTCAAAATAAATAAATAAATAATAGCATAAAATGGTATGTTCAATAAATATTATCATCTTTAATTAAGATGATAGAGATAAAATTAAGGAAAATTAATATTTTTTATATAAAATACTTAAATTAACTTATTAAAAAAACTATCAGTTATTACGATTAAGTTATAACTTTTAAAAAAAATAATTGTCATCAATGGACTCTTTTTATGCATAAGAGCTTTTAATTTATACTCATAAACTACAAACTTAAAAAACAATATTGTGAAATAGAGCATATATTTTTAAGATAAATATTATCTTGTGTTTAAAAGACAATTTTAGAACAAAAACTATACATAAATTATCTTCATTAAATTCATTAAAAATTTGAAAATTAATGTTTTTAAATAATATATATATTTTTATATTTTTATCATGTGTTTTTAGGGCACACAAGTTAACAAGATATACTTTTTGTTATTCTAGTATTTTTTATGGTAAGTTTTCAAAAAGTGTGTGGGGACAATCTAATGCTTTAATTTTGCACAAAATCATCTATGTTTTTCATCAATTCAATTTGAAATTACTTGAATATTTCTTTGATTTTTCTATGATAAAAAAAGAAGAAGAAATTTACTAAAATTTTCATCTAAAAGAATTGGGTTCTACGAGGCCCAAAAGAAAAACACCACCGACACAATACGTACCGTTTCCATTCAATCAAAACCTCAAACTTTCGTGGAGGACAATGAGACAGTGGGATTATCTTGTGTAGGGCCACCGACGTACATGCAGTGTGATAGTGACACGTGGAAAATTAGATTAACATGGAGTGATAATAATGATTTGGTAAGAAGGAAGCTCAACTCCATCGTATGGGCACCACATGATATGGATGGACAATCCGTATGTTTGGGTCAAAATGGTTAATCCGCTTCAAAATGAATGTAATAATATTTTCATACAATATTATATTTTTATTAAATTAGTTTTATTAATTTATTAAAATTAGTGTAAAATATAATAATTATAGGATACAATTTGAAAATGATAATCATAACATTCATTTTAAAATAATTTTTAGTAGCTAAAACGCCACTCATTTTAAAACGAAGAAAATATTAAATAGAATTTCAGAAAAACTTAAATAGTATCTTTAATGCAAATATTCTCTCATGTTATATATTTATATTATTTTGATATTATTTTATTTTAATAAATAATTATATAAAAATAGAAATCAAACAGACAATAAATTGCATCGTAATTTCTTTTTAAATAAAAATAATTATTATTTTAAAAATTACATTCATAGTCCTAGGTGACAACATTATTATGCATGAACATTTGTATTCTATGTAAAAGATTCACTGTTTATGGTGTTAGAAATCCAAAAATGTCAAAGATAAATGGTATAAAAGCATGTCGATTGTCGGAACATGTTTTCTCGTGCTCTACCACTTTGCTTAAAGTGGATTTGAGAGTTGTTAGTGCCACATTAAAAACTCCAATCCTCAGTCTCATTAGTGGAGAAATTCCGATAAAAATACATGTTTTCGTCCTACCCATCCATATACTAGAACATATGTTGACCTAAGAGTTGATCTTTTCTCTTGTGGATAAAAAATTTTACGGATTCCTCTTTTTTCACAGATACATCTGCAAATCTAAATATGTCAAAATAAAATATCTTTAACAAAATCATGTCGGTATTTGAATCCTAAATTTTTTTAATAAATTAAAATTTTAAATCCTTTTATTAACTCTAGAATTTTAAAACCTAAAATTCTAATTTGATTCGTATGATTAATGGTTGATATGGGTTGGCTTTGTAATTTGGTTTTTAAATATTTGTATTAATGGGTCTTTTTTAAGAAGGAGACGACACTATGCTCTATTAACACAAATGGAAATCAACTCAAACGGCGTAGAAGAAAAAATGAAGACTAAAAGTAAAGATTGTATTTAAAACTAAGGTATCAAAATCATGTGGTGTATATACCTTCAATTTAATTTTATTATTTTGTACACTAAATGATAATCCTACCAGCGAAAAAGTAGTAGGAGTTGTAGTTGTTTTTCTAAGTGAAATTGTGAGTGTCGTGTTTCTATGATGCTTCTCTCAATTTGTAGGGAGGTCTAGTCGGGAGGATTTAATGTGATTGATTCTAGTTATAATGATGATCGGGAATCATACTGAATTTTTTAATTCTCATATAATATGATATTAAAGACACATGTCTTTCGTAGGGAGATATATACTTAGGGTGTGTTGTTTGATTATTCTAAAGAATATGATCACGAGTACGCAACATTTTCATATTTGATTCAAGTTTTAAAAAAAAAATTAAAAAAATATTTTATTTTCAGTAATTTTATTTACATATAATTTTTCTCTTTCCATTCTCATGATTAAAGGGTGGGAATCCAACATTCTCATGAGAATAAATCCAACTACCACTAACTTCTCACTTCTACTCACAAATTATTACTATTTTTATTTTTCATAATTTTTAAATTAAATAAATTTGTAAATATTTCTGTGAATGTTTATTTTTATCCAAACATATAAGTTAAAATATTATTCCAAGAAATATGAATCCAAGGAATATGATTTTAAGGAATATAATTTAATAACTTGAAACAAACACACATTTTATTTGCGAGTTTATAGAGGGGATGATGAGAGGGAAGACTTTCGAAAACAAATTTCTTAAAATATATAGAAAAATATTTGACACTTTTTGAAAAAATAATTTTGTATAGAATGATAAAATAGTGACTGTATAGTAAATTATTTTGTATAGAAAAATATATAATGATAGAACTCAGTGTGTCCCTTCCCCCATTTTTCCCTAGGGTTTTGTGGTGGCTGTTTTTTCTAGATCCTTCTGGCTGTTTTCCCGTGTGGGTTTTTGAGTGTGTTATTCTTGGTTATTACTCTGCTATTTACATTTCATATCCCCAGTGTTTGAAGGCTACAACAGTGGGTTTTGGTTGATGACACCATGACGGTCCCCTAACTCTTTATTCCTCCAACCTCTATCAAGCTTGTCCTCTTCAATGTCATTAACCACCAAACATTTGCAACTTCATAATTATCCCTGACACCTAATGGGCCAACGTGACTCAATCATGGAAAACGGCCTCCACCAGAAGATGTGGATTTCCTAAGTTTATGGGTGTGTATTCATATTTTGTGTATTATTATTATGTTTGTGTTGTTGTGTCTTGTTTGGTTGGTTTTGGTGTGTATTTTGTTCTTAAATTTAGGCTACATTAATTTTTTTCCCAAGGTGTATGTGGATTTTTCACAAAGAAGCTTGCATGCAGGAGTTTTGCTTTTCAGAGAGACTCTGTTTTGGACGGGTGCAAATCAACCTAATCCTTCTGGATAATATTTGATTCCACCAAATATTATGAGTTTTTTTAATCTGGGAACCCCGTATAATCGATTTACGTGTGATAAAGCTAAATAAATGATTTGTAAATGGATAGTGTAACACCCGAATTATTTAATTATTTATTTAATTTAATATTTTCGTATATTTTTCTGAATAATTGGTAATATTGTAGAATGTCAATTTAAGTCATTATATGATTATAGGGTGATTAATTGAATTAAGTTGTAGGAATAATATTAATAATACTAATAATATTAGAATTGTAGAAATTGCTATTAAGTGAGCTAAATTATTGTGTTGGTTGTAGCAAAGTGGGGGCATAGTCTAGTAAGACCAATGAGAATAATAATAATAATGTTATTATTTTAAGGAAAATAGAATAGAAATTAGGTTGTTGGCTTAAGAGTAGAAGAGAAAGGGTTTGGGAAAAATAAGAGATAGGAAGAAGTTGCAACCTTGAGGCTAGGTCAAAATCTCCATCGTAGAGCAAATCAACCTTCGATTCACCAGATAAGGGTGGGGTTCTTGCTTTATAATTGGGAACATGATGGATGATATGTGGGATGAGGTTTATAGATTTTGCTTGTTTTGTGTCTTATTGTTGTCCAATTGATTCTGAGTTGTTGCTTGATAATCCATGGAATTGGTTGTATAAATTGGCATATGTTGTTTTGGTTTGATTCCTTATGTTACTATTGTGTTGTGCTAAATCGTTTTGGTCTATAAGTGATTTGAGTGCCAAAAATTGGGGAAAAGGGCATGAGGAAGATGTTGGCAGCGCAGAAAAACCCAATCTATTACGTTCAGTTTGTGGCGCCAACGGATTGATGCGGCGCGAACTGAGTCCCTGCTAAAGTCGTAGCGCGAAGATGGGTTCGCGGCGCAAACTGAGTCCCTGCTAAAGTCGTGGCGCGAAGATGGGTTCGCGATGCGTACTGTGCAATTTTGGATACTTTTTTTATTTTTGAATTCTGCCCAATTTAGGTACTTGAATTAGGGAACATTTGAGTAAGCTTTCATGAGTAAAATAATGTTAGTAATTAATAAGGAATGATACCAGAATTGATTAGAAATAGTTCCGATTAGTATGTTGGTAGTTGTAAGCGGTATAGCCAATTAACCGGAATTTGGAGGAATTGAAGGAATGACTCGTATACACTAGTAAGCTATTATAGCGTGTTTGTTTTGCTGAACTTATGTTGAATATATTGAATTGCAGGTATAATGGTATAAAGTTGGTTGTTGTCCTAATTATGGATAAGTTTTGTTTGAGGCTTAATAGCCAATGTCTAAAGTTATTTGTTATTCTAAGTTGTCTCGTTGTGTATGTTGTTGTTGTATGTCATACATGATAGTCGCATACATTGCGTTTTATTAAGTTAGAGCTATGCTCACCCATGTTGGCCTGGATTGACAAATATTGAAAGTTGAAAGCTTATGCCTTGTTGATGCCTCGGTAAACTGACGTATTTCTAAGTTGGGAGTTTTACTCTGATGGTACCACATGCATCTGCATTTGTCTAACTTGCATACTATAGTGCATAATTATGTTGTTGTGTGGTTAAATTGTGTTTGTTGTTGATTGATTGTGATATGGAAAAAATAGTGATTTTTATATAATTCTAACTATATATTATTTATCATGATCTTAATTATATAGTTTGATATCTCACCCTTTCATTTGTTTCGCCGTTGCCTTTATATTGGTAACGTGCATGTAACAAGGAGGAGTAGTTATTACTGTTTTTAGTTCAAGTTCAGTGTCATTGCTCTGATACGTAGCACTCGGGGGGAAATGAACACTTGTCTTATTTTGTCATTTTAATGTTGAATTTTATGTCGTTTATTGAGGAGTTTATTGAGTTGATGTTATTTTATGATTCAAAAGATGCTATGTCTTATGTGAAAAATTATTATGAATCCGCTGCGTGATTAACAAAGTTGATTTATGTTATGAAGACTATATTTATGTGTTGTTTTCCTTTCGTATCCTTAAAGTGTTATGTATCTGCTTTTGAGTAAGAATGACGAGTTTATGTGTTTAAGTTGAAAAGTGTGACATCCTGATTATGTTAGAAAATTTTAAACTCTGATTTTATGTTTAATTACTTGGGGTAGAATCGGCGTGTTACAGATAGATTTAAAGATTGTGGTTCTACAACTCATTTGGCTCTTGCAAAATATTTGTGCTTGGCAGCTTGGTTTAAGATTTTGGATTATTACATCTATTTTGGTTTCTAATCTCTCAAAGATGTTTGAAGTCTATAGCTTGTTTGAAGTGTTTATCATTAATATATTTTTAATTTTTCAGAATACTATAACAACATAAAAGATAAGCCCCCCAACACCCTCATTCAATACAAATTTTTAGTTTCCCCAAATTAGGGTTTTTTTGTGTATGAATAAAAGCAAAACCTTCAAAACCCTCCGAACCAAAATCCTTCAATTCTTTCCACTCAATCCTTCCATTTTTTTCAAAGCCCTCCCCCTCCCTCCAAAATCCCAAACACACCCTTAGATTTAATAATTAAATTTCTCGAGACTCATATAGAGACTAATGTTAACATTTCAAACATGTCATTTGGATCTATAAATAAAAAGCGCTAATTGTAACGCCCGTTTTATTAAATATTATATTATATTAATATTTTTGAATTACCATTTAACGATTGTTTTGGCGACGAGAATAATTATATTAATTGAGATATCTATTAATATATTTGGCGACGTTTCGTTCGGTTCGGAAAAATATTATTCGGACCGATATTTAATTCCCCGGAATTATATTAATGGATTGATTTAATGATATAATTAGATGATATGATTAAATGAGATAATTAGTGTGTTAGGAATAGAGAAGGGTGGGAGAAGTAATTGCTAGAGTTGAGTTTTCACCCCTAGTTAGTATGACCACATTCATATAAAACCATTTTTTTCTTCACTTTCCAAACACAACCCCAAAAACACAAATATAGAAAGTTGGAGAAAATCTAGGGCTTTGGTAGAAGAAGAAGAGGAGAACAAGAAGAAGAGCAAGACTTGGTTGGAGAATCATCAAGAACACTCAAAGGTTGCTAGGTAAGGGGTTTGATTTCTCTATCACATATGGTTGGGGTTTGATAGTCATATTTAGGATTTGGGGAAAAATTGATAGTTGATTATAGAGTTTTGGTTGGTTGATTGTTGAAATAGCATAGGAAGGTTGAGTTAGGAGTATAGATCATTGGGTGTTTCTTTGCTAGTAGTAGGAATGGAAGTTGTAAATGGAAATGACAAAGAAAGGTCCAAAAAACTCAAAAAGTGAAGTTTTCACACAGACCAGTCAACACGGGCCGTGTTGATTCACACGGGCACCCGTGTTGATCCCCTGAACGAAGAATAGTTTTCTGCAGACTAATCAACACGGGCCGTGTTGATCCACACGAGTGCCCGTGTTGATGCACTGACTTTGGCATTTTTGATGGTTCTGGAGGCTTTTCAACACGGGCCGTGTTGATCCACACGGGGGCCCGTGTTGATCCACACAGGGGCCCGTGTTGATGTGTCTGTAGCCTCCAAAATTCTGATTTTTCACACTCCTTTTAGAACCCGATTGTGTTCCGATTTTCCGATTTTGGTAAATTCGACGACGGAGCAAGTTGCTCCGAATTCAACGAAAATTGACGTGCTAGCTAAGTTTGACGTGTAGAACGTAGTGGTGAGGTTAGTTTTAAGAAGTTGTGAGTTTTTACGAAGCAACCCGAAATAGGTCAATTTACGGTAAATTGAACCGGATGGTGTTTTAGTCAATTTAAGACATACATGAACTATCCGATTTTGATGTTGATGTTTATAATTAATGCCGAAAATTAATAAGGGCTTTCGCGACGATTGTTGGTGTCTTTGGCTATTTTCCGTTTTTAGAAGTTGGTGGATTAATTGATAATGATGTTTGTGAGGGTGTATTTAATTATGAATATTTGTTGTTTATGCGATGCGATGACATGTTTATTTGATGTGAATAAATATGGCGATGTGGACTTTATGTCAATTGTGACGAGAGACGATGATGTGTTGTTGTGTGGTCTTTATTATTGAGTCACATACATTGCATAGGCGACGAGGGCTTTCATGCCAAGCAATGATGGCTTTTATGCCGAGCGACGATGTGCTTTATGCCAAGGGTTCCTAATTATGGACAAAGCGACGGGTACCACATGCATAACATAGTCGTGTCTCATGGAGTCAGTTATGTTTATTTTGAGTCTTTTGGTATTGAGTTTTATTTCATGGCTTATGACGAATTGCGATGTTATATGATACCTTGTTTTGTGATGATTTTTGTGTTGAACCTAAATTGATTATGATGTGGTAATTTCATGAAAATTATGCGATGGATATAACATGACGATAAAACGACGATATGAGTTTATAGTGATGGAGCTTATGTCATGTTTTGACATGATTATGGTGATTATGTGATGATATTTAAAGTATTGATTTTATACACCAAATGATAATTTTAAAATAGGTGAAATTTGGATATTTATTGACATACTCTTATTATCCTATATCATTTATGATTCCAAAACTATATATATATATATATATATATATATATATATATATATTCTATGATGCTTATAATTATATGTTTTGGAGTTTCTCACCCCTTTGCTTGTTTCGTCGTTGCCTATATATTGGTAACGTGCAGGTGATCCCCGAGGATGAGGAGGATTGACTCGAGTCACTCTTTTTGTGTCGTTTTGCTCTGATAGTCGTAACACTCAGGGTTTGGGCGACGTCTTTTTGATAGGATAGTTTGTGTAAACTATCTTATGATGCTATAACTTGATGTATTAATGATAACATGATATTATGTATATTTTGTGAACATATCCGTTGTGCTGTGAATAGTCATATATAGATATGATGAACTGTGTATGAATCGGTATATCCGACTTTTGATGTTCTATTTGATGTGCATTATAATGCGAATTGATGTGAATGCGAATATGTGATGCCTCAATTTTGTTAAATGAAATTTTGAAACTCTGATTTTATTATTAATTACGCGGGGTAGAATTGGGGTGTTACATTAGTGGTATCAGAGCAGGTCGGTCTGTCCGGCCAAGTTGTTGAGTTTGTTGTTGTCTAACAATCGAGTATTGTTATTTGTTGATTCTAATTCTTGTTTTATTGTGAGCAGAAGTTGTCATGGCTGGTAGAAATGCTGGTAGGAACGCTGGTAGGAATGATGAGGCTCTTGTTGTTGCTATGCAGGCAATGGCTCAGGCTTTCCAACACCCGCCGAATGCTGACGAGAACACTGGGTCTCGTAGTTTGGCGACCTTCCAGAGAGAGAATCCCCCTACTTTCCAAGGAAAGTATGATCCTGAAGGTGCTCTAACGTGGTTGAAGGAGATTGAAAGAATCTTCCTTGTGATGGATTGCACTCTTGTGCAGAAGATCCGTTATGGCACTCATAAGTTAAGTGAAGAGGCTGATGACTGGTGGGTTGACACCCGTCAGAGGCTTGAAGTTGCTGGTGAGGAAGTGACGTGGGAAGTTTTCCGTAGGGAGTTCTTGAGGAAGTATTACCCGGAGGATGTTCGGGGAAAGAAGGAGATTGAGTTCCTTGAGCTGAAGCAAGGGAATATGTCTATCACTGATTATGCTGCGAAGTTTACCGAGATGGCTAAGTTCTATCCTCACTATGATGGTGAAGGTGCTGAGTTTTCAAAGTGCATTAAATTTGAGAATGGCTTACGCCCTTAGATTAAGAAAGCGATCAGTTATCAGAAAATCTGTGTCTTTGCGGATTTGATTGATAGTTGTAGAATCTTCGAGGAAGATAGTAATGCACACTATAAGATTATGTCTGATAAGAGGGGCAAGGGCCAGCAGAGCCGTGGGAAACCTTATGATATTCCAGAGGGTAAGGGGAAACAGAAAGTGTTTCAAGGGCGAAGGACTAGTGGGGGAGATGCTCCTGCTAGTATTGTTTGTTACAAGTGTGGGAAACCTGGCCACAAAAGTAATGTTTGTCGAAGTGATGGGAAAGCTAGGGAGAATGAGGTGAGATGTTTCCGATGTGGTGAAGTGGGTCATGTGACTCGTGATTGCAAGCATAAGGATGTGGTCTGTTTTAATTGTGGCGAGGGAGATCACATTAGTCCATAATGTAAGAAGCCTAAGAAGACTCAAGGAGCGGGGAAGGTGTTTGCTTTGTCGGATGCTCCGATGGCAAATGAAGATGGTCTTGTTCGAGGTACTAGTTTCATTAATAGCATTCCTCTTATTACTATTATAGATACTGGTGCTACTCATTGTTTTATTGTCGCTGATTGTGTTAAGAGACTGGGTCTCACTTTGTCATCTCTAGATAGAGATATGGTGGTGGAAGTTCCGGCTAAGGGCACGGTTACTACTTCTTTTGTGTGTGCGAATTGCCCTTTATCAATCTTTGATAGAGACTTCGTGGTGGATCTTATTTGTTTACCGCTTCTCGGGTTGGACGTGGTTCTGGGTATGGATTGGTTGAAAGCTAACTATGTCCATATCAATTGCTATAACAACACTGTGAGGTTTTCTTCCTTAGTGGAAGAAGATCAAACTATGTTGATGTCGACGAAGCAATTGAAGGAGTTCATGAAAGATGAAGCATTGGTTTTCTTGTTGATGGCGACTCTTTCTGTGGAGAGTCAATCTGTTATTGCAAACTTTTCGGTGGTGTGCGACTTTCCCGAAGTGTTTCCTGATGAGATTCCTAGTGCACCTCCAGAAAGAGAAGTTGAGTTTTCTGTGGATCTTGTCTCTGGTACCAGACCTATCCCTATGGCGCCATACAAGATGTCCGCATCAGAGTTAGCAGAATTGAAGAGCCAATTAGAAGATTTGCTCGAGAAGAAGTTTGTTAGACTAAGTGTGTCACAGTGGGGAGCTCCTATGTTATTGGTAAAGAAGAAAGATGGTAGCATGAGACTTTGTATTGATTATCACCAGTTGAATAAGGTAACTATCAAGAATAGGTATCCACTTCCTAGAATTGATGATTTGATGGACCGGTTGGTTGGTGCTCGCATATTTAGCAAGATTGATTTGAGATCGGGTTACCATCAAATAAGGGTGAAAGAAGAAGATGTTCAGAAAACTGCTTTCAGGACGAGGTATGGACATTACGAGTATTCGGTGATGCCTTTCGGTGTCACTAATGCACCGGGAATATTCATGGAGTACATGAAATGTATTTTCCATCCTTACTTGGATAGTTTCGTGGTTGCTTTTATTGATGATATTCTGGTTTATTCTAAATCGGAAGAAGAACACGCAGAGCATTTGCGCATTGTGTTAGAAGTTCTGAAGGAGAAGAAGCTTTATGCTAAGTTGTCAAAGTGCGAGTTCTGGTTAGGTGAAGTGAGCTTTTTGGGGCATGTCATTTCTGGTGATGGTATTGCGGTTGATCCTTCTAAAGTTGATGCGGTGTTCAAATGGGAAACTTCTAAGTCTGTTACCGAGATTAGAAGTTTCTTGGGTTTGGCTGGTTACTACAGGAGGTTCATTGAAGGTTTTTCTAAGTTGGAACTTCCTTTGACAAAGTTAACTTGTAAAGGAGCTGCTTTTGTGTGGGATGTCAAGTGCGAAGAAAGTTTTGTTGAATTGAAGAGAAGGTTAACGACGGCGCCGATCTTGATTCTACCTAATCCTGAGGAACCGTTTGTTGTTTATTGTGATGCTTCTATGATGGGTTTAGGTGGTGTGCTTATGCAAAATGGCAAGGTGGTTGCTTATGCTTCTAGAAAATTGAAGATTCATGAGAAGAACTATCCTACTCACGATTTGGAACTTGCGGCGGTTGTTTTTGTGCTTAAGATTTGGAGGCATTATCTTTATGGTTCTAGATTTGAAGTATTTGGTGACCATAAAAGCTTGAAATATTTGTTTGATCAAAAGGAGCTTAATATGAGGCAAAGGCGGTGGCTTGAATTGTTGAAAGATTATGATTTCGGATTGAATTACCATCCTGGTAAAGCGAATTGGTGGCCGATGCCTTAAGTCGAAAGACTTTGCATATGTCACTTTTGATGGTGAGAGAGTTGGAAATGATTGAACAATTTAGAGATATGAGTCTTGTGATAGAAGTGACGCCGAAGAGTGTTATATTGGGAATGTTGAAGATCAATAATGATTTCCTTGATAGCATTAGAGAAACTCAGAAGCTTGATGTGAAACTTGTTGATTTGTTGGTTGGTATTGGACAAACTGAAAG
Source organism: Vicia sativa (assembly GCA_021764765.1). NCBI lineage: Eukaryota > Viridiplantae > Streptophyta > Magnoliopsida > Fabales > Fabaceae > Vicia > Vicia sativa. The sequence continues at coordinate 135,749,137 of CM038792.1, read as the reverse complement.
TGAAGATTTCAAGTTGGATGCTTAGGGTGCTTTGAGGTTCCGAGATAGGATTTGTATTTCCGATGACGTTGATTTAAAGAGAATGATTTTGGAAGAAAGTCATAGAAGTAATTTGAGTATTCATCCGGGAGCGACCAAAATGTATCAAGATTTAAGGAAACTATTTTGGTGGTCGAGCATGAAAAGAGAGGTGGCTCAGTTTGTTTATGCTTGTTTGACTTGTCAGAAGTCTAAAGTGGAACATCAAAAACCTGCAGGGTTGATGCAACCGTTGGAGATCTCGGAATGGAAGTGGGATAACATTTCTATGGATTTTGTGATGGGGTTACCGAATACACCAAGAGGACACGATGCGATTTGGGTGATTGTTGATAGGCTTACAAAGTCGACTCACTTTATTCCTATTAACGTCACTTATCCCGTATCGAAGTTGGCGGAGATTTATACGCATGTGATTGTTAGATTACATGGTATTCCTTTGTGTATTGTTTCGGATAGAGATCCGAGGTTCACTTCTGAATTTTGGAAAAGCTTGCAAGAGGCTTTGGGTTCTAAGTTGAGGTTGAGTTTGGCTTATCATCCTCAGACTGATGGTCAGACGGAAAGGACAATTCAATCGTTGGAAGACTTGTTACGAGCTTGTATTCCTGAGCATGGTGGTTCATGGGATACATATCTTCCTTTGATTGAGTTTACTTACAATAACAGTTTTCATGCTAGTATTGGAATGGCACCGTTCGAGGCATTGTATGGTCGGAGGTGTAGAACTCCTTTGTGTTGGCACGATTCGGGTGAAAGTGTGGTGCTTGGACCCGAATTGGTTAGAGAAACTACCGAGGCGGTGAAGATGATTAGAGAAAATATGAGAATTTCCCAAAGTCGACAAAAGAGTTATCATGGTAAAAGGAGGAAAGATTTGGAATTTCAAGAGGGTGATCATGTGTTTTTGAGAGTTACACCTACAACCGGCGTTGGGAGAGCATTGAAATCAAAGAAGCTAACTCCTCGCTTTATTGGTCCTTATCAAATTACTAGTAAAGTGGGAAAAGTGGCTTATGGGGTGGCGTTACCGCCAAATCTTTCGAATTTGCACGATGTTTTCCATGTGTCACAACTTCGGAAGTATGTTCCGGATCCTTCGCATGTGATTGAGATGGATGATATTCAGGTTCGGGAGAATCTTACGGTGGAAACGATGCCTTTGAGGATTGAGGATCGTGAAATAAAGTCTCTTCGTGGCAAGGAGATTTCATTAGTCAAAGTTGTTTGGATAGGAGCAGCTGGTGAAAGTGCGACGTGGGAGTTAGAAAGTAAGATGCGGGATTCATATCCCGAGCTTTTCGAGTCAGGTAATTTCGAGGACGAAACTTTTTAAGTGGGGGAGATTTGTAACGCCCGTTTTATTAAATATTATATTATATTAATATTTTTGAATTACCATTTAACGATTGTTTTGGCGACGAGAATAATTATATTAATTGAGATATCTATTAATATATTTGGCGACGTTCTGTTCGGTTCGGAAAAATATTATTTGGACCGATATTTAATTCCCGGGAATTATATTAATGGATTGATTTAATGATATAATTAGATGATATGATTAAATGAGATAATTAGTGTGTTAGGAATAGAGAAGGGTGGGAGAAGTAATTGCTAGAGTTGAGTTTTCACCCCTAGTTAGTATGACCACATTTATATAAAACCATTTTTTCCTTCACTTTCCAAACACAACAACAAAAACACAAATATAGAAAGTTGGAGAAAAGCTAGGGCTTTGGTAGAAGAAGAAGAAGAGAACAAGAAGAAGAGCAAGACTTGGTTGGAGAATCATCAAGAACACTCAAAGGTTGCTAGGTAAGGGGTTTGATTTCTCTATCACATATGGTTGGGGTTTGATAGTCATATTTAGGATTTGGGGAAAAATTGATAGTTGATTATAGAGTTTTGGTTGGTTGATTGTTGAAATAGCATAGGAAGGTTGAGTTAGGAGTATAGATCATTGGGTGTTTCTTTGCTAGTAGTAGGAATGGAAGTTGTAAATGGAAATGACAAAGAAAGGTCCAAAAAACTCAAAAAGTGAAGTTTTCACACAGACCAATCAACACGGGCCGTGTTGATTCACACGGGCGCCCGTGTTGATCCCCTGAACGAAGAATAGTTTTCTGCAGACCAATCAACACGGGCCGTGTTGATCCACACGGGTGCCCGTGTTGATGCACTGACTTTGGCATTTTTTATGGTTCTGGAGGCTTTTCAACACGGGTCGTGTTGATCCACACGGGGGCCCGTGTTGATCCACACGGGGGCCCGTGTTGATCCACACGGGGGCCCGTGTTGATGTGTTTGTAGCCTCCAAAATTTTGATTTTTCACACTCCTTTTAGAACCCGATTGTGTTCCGATTTTCCGATTTCGGTAAATTCGACGACGGAGCAAGTTGCTCCGAATTCAATGAAAATTGACGTGCTAGCTAAGTTTGATGTGTAGAACGTAGTGGTGAGGTTAGCTTTTAGAAGTTGCGAGTTTTTACGAAGCAACCCGAAATAGGTCAATTTACGGTAAATTGAACCGGATGGTGTTTTAGTCAATTTAAGACATACATGAACTATCCGATTTTGATGTTGATGTTTATAATTAATGTCAGAAATTAATAAGGGCTTTCGCGACGATTATTGGTGTCTTTGGCTATTTTCCGTTTTTAGAAGTTGGTGGATTAATTGATAATGATGTTTGTGAGGGTGTATTTAATTATGAATACTTGTTGTTTATGCGATGCGATGACATGTTTATTTGATGTGACTAAATATGGCGATGTGGACTTTATGTCAATTGTGACGAGCGACGATGATATGTTGTTGTGTGGTCTTTATTATTGAGTCACATACATTGCATAGGTGATGAGGGCTTTCATGCCAAGCGATGATGACTTTTATGCCGAGCGACGATGGGCTTTATGCCAAGGGTTCCTAATTATGGACAGAGCGACGGGTACCACATGCATAACATAGTCGTGTCTCATGGAGTCAGTTATGTTTATTTTGAGTCTTTTGGTATTGAGTTTTATTTGATGGCTTATGACGAATTGCGATGTTATATGATACCTTGTTTTGTGATGATTTTTGTGTTGAACCTAAATTGATTATGATGTGGTAATTTCATGAAAATTATGCGATGGATATAACATGACGATAAAACGACGATATGAGTTTATAGTGATGGAGCTTATGTCTCGTTTTGACATGATTATGGTGATTATGTGATGATATTTAAAGTATTGATTTTATACACCAAATGATGATTTTGAAATAGGTGAAATTTGGATATTTATTGACATACTCTTATTATCCTATATCATTTATGATTCCAAAACTATATATATATATATATATATATATATATATATATATATATATATATATATATATATATACTATCATGCTTATAATTATATGTTTTGGAGTATCTCACCCCTTTTCTTGTTTCGCCGTTGCCTATATATTGGTAACGTGCAGGTGATCCCCGAGGATGAGGAAGATTGACTCGAGTCACTCTTTTTGTGTCGTTCTGCTCTGATAGTCGTAACACTCAGGGTTTGGGCGACGTCTTTTTGATAGGATAGTTTGTGTAAACTATCTTATGATGCTATAACTTGATGTATTAATGATAACATGATATTATGTATATTTTGTGAACATATCCGTTGTGCTGTGAATAGTCATATGTGGATATGATGAACTGTGTATGAATCGGTATATCCGACTTTTGATGTTCTATTTGATGTGCATTATAATGCGAATTGATGTGAATGCGAATATGTGATGCCTCAATTTTGTTAAATGAAATTTTGAAACTCTGATTTTATTATTAATTACGCGGGGTAGAATTGGGGTGTTACACTAATGTTTCACATCCTCTCACATTCTCAAATCAAACATTGAGCTACCTTTTCCTCTTCTTTTTTCCAAAGTCATCTTCTCCAAAATTTATTTTTCCTTCTTCTGAGTCATCATGGGTTTCTTTAACAGCAAGCTTGCCTCTAACACCTCCCTTCCTTTCTTCACTACATCACCGGGTGATAACTTGATCTACTCTCTTTTTATTTGGATTTATTTTCATGGTGTTTATTAGGGATGCCAATGAGTTTGGGAATGTCGTAAAGCCTCGAACCATTTCAGAAAGAAATGAGTTGTATAGACAATGTGTAGAGGCCTCCAAACCAAACACGAGGAAGGTGGATACGGTTTTATGGAGAGGGAGGTGTACGCAAACTTCCTTAGTTCTTCTAACGATAGTGACAGTGACTCAGTGTCTTCTTCCTCAAGTTCAATTGAGTTCACCATGGATCTTTTTGTCAGCCTTTTCAACAAAGAGGTCTTGAGTTTCAAATTAATACGTCTCAATGACAAAGTTGGCATAATCCTGGAACCTTTTATGTCGGAATGAAAGTTTGCATGTGTCGACCTCCTAGAGTTCCAAATGAATATTACTATTTTCATGTTAGGGTCATTGACGAGTTTGGGGCGGGCCCCTTTACAGTATATGAGTCTGGGCTCTTTAAGATACTCAATGTATGCCTTCCAATTGTATCCCAATACTTAGGCCTTTGCTTGAACATTCAAAATTATTTGTTAGGGACTTGACATCATGTAACACCCCATTTCTACCTCACGAATTATATAAAAAATAAAAGTTACAAAAATTCTCCAACAACAAATGGAGTGTCACACATTCAACGTAAAACAACAAAAATAAGTCCCCTGTACTGAAGATACATAAAACATATTTTTAGGTAAAACATTAACAACTTGTTTAGTCTTCAAAAATAAATGACTTTTATTTCTACGCAACAGACTTGTAAAATTCAGCTAAAGTATCCTGGCATCACGACCAATTCAAAACAACTTAAAAACAACCATTGTTTAACTTCAAACAATCATAGCATATCTCTTCAATAATAAAAACAACCAAAAAGTTTCCATAAACATAATAAAATCCAACAGTAAATAAAACAAGTGTTTATCCCCCCGAGTGCTACGTATAAGAGCGAAAAACACTGACTCTAACTATTGAAGGTAGACATCCTTAACTCTGGATTACTTACACGTTACCCACATAGAGGAAACATCACAACAGAAGGGGTGAGATATCTAACAATCTAATAAATCGTATGATAAATATATGACAAAATTTAGATAATGTAAATCACCTCTTCGCAAGTTATCCATACAAACAAACAAATATTCAATTCATTCAATAATCACAACGACTCAAAATGCAACAAGAGATGTAACAACGTATTCAAATGCATATGCATGTGGTACCAATGGAGCAGAACTCCCAACGTAAAAATTGGAGCAAAACTCCCAACGTAAAAACCTGTCAATATCTGAGGCATCAACAAGGCATAAGCCTTCATCATCAATGTGTTTCCAATCCAGGCCATCGTAAACAGAGAAAAGCTCTCAATAGTTTTGCCAATCCAGACCAACTTAATTATGCAAAGTATGCGACAACATAATGCATCTCAACAACAAAAACAAATACATCAAATCAACATCAACTTCATCATAATTTCAACACTGGCTATAAGCCTTCATCGTAATAACAATTCAAAAACATCATTCAACGTTGGAACGAGGCCTACAATGTGATTCATCAATTCAACACAAGAAAACACAACCAATTTATCATAATATGCAACTTCGTAATTTATTAACAACATCAATACAAGCAAACAACAGCAACAATTGCTACACAAATTAGCCTCGACGATCCTACAACGAAAACAATTTATTTACCGCTACTGCTATTTAATTATTAAGCATCACCTACTAAATCAATTAGTTCAACTACATAATTTTCTATTAAAATATTTCCTGTTACTAAAAATACATGCTACATTCAGTTTCATTATTTTTCTGTCATGAGATAGTTTCCTGTCATTATTTATAGCACTTACTGCAACATATATATATATATATATATATATATATATATACATACTTACTGCTAACAATTTATGTTAATTAATCATCTAATACTCATGCATGTAATTAATTATTCATGTTACCTAATAGTTATCATGCCATCATAAACGGACAGAAAGAACAACATAAACAAACAGACAAGTCTTAAGGAAAAATATAAAAAGAATTGCCATGTACATAGAGGGTGCCGCTCAACACCCCTTCCAAGCCAAGCCCCGCCGTTCGGCAGGCTTCTTCTCCCTACATGCACATGTCGATCGGCATGTTCCCCTCCATGATGTGTGTCGCTCGGTACAATCCCCTTATTCAGGGTGCGTCGTTCGATAACCGTTTTCCCTGCACACAGTTTTGTTTCCTCTGCAATTTTTCTCTGTATAATTCTATACTTCCATCGATTAATTCTATACTTACCTTGGATTGAATATCGCTCTACGGAGTTCCGGTCAAATTTTCGCTTTGGCATTCAGTCTGCAATTCTCTCCCGACGACAGTTTCTCCCAAAACCCTTATTCCTCTTCTTCTTTCTCACGTACTACTACTTTTTCCCTTTTCCTTGTTTTCTAACAACTTTTCCAACTAACCTGATTTCTTATTTATATATTATAGTTACTAATAATTATATTTGTCTTATTGGGCTTAATTTGTACACCCTCTTTTTCTACTAATTACCACCAACACAAGCCCAATAACATTTATTCCATTATTATTATTATTATTATTAATCAACTAATATTATTATTAATATTAATTCTACTGACTATTCAACAATTAAACAACTAAATCAACTAACAACTCGACAACTTAAATCGGAAATAATCCGAAAATATTTAATTAACTAATTAGTTAAATAACTGGACGTTACACATCATGCCTATAATTGACTTCCTATTCTCCTTGAACGAAACTAAATCCTAGTTGGGTTTTTATGAGTGTCATCTCTAATTCTGCTATGCTTTTTAAACCTCTATACTCAAAGAATGGTGATGACACCTCTAAGAAATGATATATTCTCAAATATTTGATATGAATTCTATTTATACACAATTGAAATTGCATAATGCACTTACACTACTAGAAAAGCTAGATTTTCTTACGGATTTGAGCAAAAAATTCGCAGGAAATGTGACACCCCAAATATTTCAATTATTAGATAATTCGAATTTTTAATTAATTATTTAATTAGAAATTTAATTATTATATTTTGAGATTTTTGGAATTAAAATAAGAATGGAAGTGTCGGGGTGTGAGGTGTGAGGTGTGAAGTGGAGGGTGTGAGGAGTAAAACACTCTACTTATACTAATTATTTCATTATTATTATTTTGTAATGATAAAAGGAATAAAATAAAGGAAAAAGAGGAAAGGAGAGAAATTGAGAAGTTCATCATACGTGCAATTGAGAAGAGGAAGAGAAAAGAGGAAAAAGCCAAAGCGTCGGAATTCGAAGAATTATCACGAGGTAAGGGGTGATTTTATCCAATTATGATGCCTTATAGGTTTTGGGATTCGATTGAACGGTTGAATATGTTAGGAAACTTGAATTAGAATTTCTAGGTTTGTAGGATTATTCCCTAATATGTCGAATTATAGGAATTGGAACCGTTAGTGTGTTATGTGATTAATGGGGAATGATGAAATTATACTATGTATGTTGTATTGGTGTTTACTAGTTGAATTTTGGTGTTTCTGATGCTATGGTTCGTATGGGAATGAAAGGGAAAAGTTTGGAAATAGGTTGCTGTCAAAAGTTGTAGATTTTTGGTTCTGCAGGTCGCAGGAACCGGTTTCCATGTGGGAGGAACCGGGTTCCTGGTACAAAAACCAGGGAGAAGGAATTCTAGAACAGTGGGAACTGGTTACTCCTGGGGAGGAACCGGGTTCCCAGTTAATTTTTTTTAAAGAAAGGTAACATTTTTAGTGGGAACTGGTTCCCTGTCTGGAGGAACCGGGTTCCCCATACAAAAATACAGAGGCGTGAGTTCCAGTATAGTGGGGAACCGGGTTCTCCCATGGGGGAACCGGTTACCCCTGTAGCTTTTTCAAAAACACTTTAAACTTTGAAAACTTGTAAATTCCAAACCGTAAGTCCTTTTTAGACGCCGTTTTAGACGTTATTCTCTAAATTAAAAATACTATCTTATAAAATTAAAAAAATACTATTTTATTTAACTTATTTTAAAAAGAGTTGATTCTTCCAAATTTGTAAACTTTGATAATTCTAGAAATGTGAAGAACTGTTTAATATTGTTCCATTTGGTAGAATGAGGATTACATGCTTATGTGTCGCTCCTGTTGTTATTCATAATTATGCTGTTATCATGTGATGTTTGTGGTGTTGGCTATGTATGGAATAATGTTGTGATATCATATTTCGTTATTTGAATGTTGCATGCTTTTGATGTGCATGCATATGCATTCTGGTGGTGGTTAATTCCCATTGTGTGGAATTGGACCTGCAGAGCCAATACCCGTACCCAGTGGTTTAGTGGTGGTGAGGCTAGATTCGTGTCCCAGTGGTGTATGGGCGAATCATTGATTAACGCTGTGTCCGAGGTGTAAACGGAACAGGGTGTGAATTTAGTTCACGATTGGTACCACATGCATAGAGTCTGCATTGCATATGGATTATAACATGATAGGATGGTTTCCAGTGTTATAATCTTATTGTTGTTGTCATGTAGATAATGAACTGTATGAATTGTGTTGTATACTGAAATCTGATTATGCTAATGAGGGTGAAATAATGTATTGAACTGTTTTATTGATTTTAGAAACGTATAATGCATTTTAATTATTGATGAAATCTCACCCTTACTTTGATGATTTCAGATTGAAGTATTAGCCGATTAGGAGCTGGTGAGGATGGCTTTTGAGCTGTGCTATTTAGTTATCCGTGTGTCAGTGTCATGCTCTGATAGTTGTAACACTGGGGGAACGTTTGGCTGAGAGTTTTATTTTATACTCTATTGTTCTTTAATTAATTTTTGGGAATAATTATGAATTGAATGTTATTCCAGTTTGTTGCTATATTTCCGCTGCGTAGAACATGTTTATTGATTTTGGATGATTTTAATAAAGTTCTTCAGTGAAGCATGACTAATGTTTATGAGATTTTTCTATTTAATTGAATTGTGACGCCCCTTATTGCATGTTACTCTGATTAATAATTAATATTTGCGGGGTATTTTAGAAGGGGTGTTACAGGAAACACGTTTCCTGCGGATGTGGTTATAATTTCCGCAGGAAAATCCGCAGAAAATGTTTATCTCAATTTTTTTAAAATTATTTTAAATTATATATTAAAATAACCATAATATAAAAATAAAAATTTAATTTAAAATACTTTGATTTTAAAGAAGAAAAATTCATAGAACAACAATTTATAAACTACGAAAAATAAAAATTTAATTTTAAATGCTTTGATTTTAAATAAAACACATTCATAGAACAACAATTTATAAACTTAACAAGTTCTTCGATGTCATCTTTATATTGATCACTTTCATTAGATGGTTCTTCGATGTCATCTTCATATTGATCACTTTCATTAGTTGGTTGTGGTGGATGAGAAGATGACCCAAGAAATCCCAAATGATTCATTAAAAATGAAATTTTATTATTCGCTTCGATCATCTCTTTTTCTTGTCGATGCAATTGTTACCTCATCTCCAACTTCTCTTATTCTTGTCTTTGCAACGATGCATTTAAAGCATGGACTTGACTTCTCAAAGCATCAACCTCTTGAGAGTCACTCGAAACACTTGAAGGTTTATTTGATAATGAAACCAAAGTCTTGGAAGCGGTTCCAAGACCAAATACCCTCCCTTTCTTCTTTCCAACTGACTCTATCCATATATTCAAATCAGGTGAAATTCCAATAGTTGGTTGACTATCAGCTTCATCCTCTTCCAGAATAGTTGGAATCTAAGAAGAAATCTCCAACTTTTTCCGTTCAAATTGATCCTAAAAGAAAATTTACAAAATAGTAAGGAATTAAATTCAAGAAAAGTGATACATTCAAAAAGACTTGTGTGCAGATTTAAAATTCAATCAAATTAGTACTCACATATGCGAATTCAGCATGAACTCCTACCCAACTTTGATCCTTTTTCCTATGTGTGCGAAAATAAAACTCCGTCAATGATGGATCTACACCTCCCTTTTCTTTTTTCTAAAATTTTAAAAGAAACAAGAAACAATGTCATTTATTATAGATACTAATTTGAGAAATTTAATGAAAAACTTATAATACATACCATTCTTTTCCAATGCAAACGATGAGGAATAGATCCTCCAGTGTGAAGAGATGCACCATCCATAGAACACTGATTCCTTTTATTGGTTTGACATGCTTTTTTGAATTGGGAAGAATTCCAATGTACCAATAATTGCTTCCACACATCATCTCCCATCCAGCCGAGTTTGTCATCTAAGTTTTGGCGAACTTCTTGCATTAGTTGGGACATCTTAGTTGCACCTCTTTTTTCAAAATTACGCCGTACCGTAACCTTATGTTCTGGTAGCTATGTAAACTTTTTCTGTAACATAATATTCAATGTAAATCACAGTATTCTATTTTTTGAAATTATTACAAATCTCAACATATGTGTTTCACAATGGCCATACATAAAGAAAGGTTAATGGTTAATATATTTATTTTAAAAAATGTGGGACATAACCATGCTTAATTGATTTCTCCAGCCATTCTAACCTAAACATCTCTGATCTTAAGTAAAAATACATAATTTGAGTGATGTATCTGAATATTACGGGTAACCGATTATATGTAAAAAAAACATCAAAAAAGCAACAAAAAAAAATTGTGGATGTAATTGATTACATATTTACAATAATTAATTATCACTATTGTGTCTTATAATTGTTAAAGCAGTTCTAATTGGATATTGGAACGCAATTTCAATTTTTCAATTATTTTCTATTGTTGTTTGTATCCTTGTCCACTTGAATTTGAATATATACTTCTAAAATGAAAGTTAATGTATATTTTCACCCTCAAATCTACTTTATTTAATTTTATGTCTCACCACCTCCCTCTTCACAATTAATTATTCAATTTTCACAAATCTTGTGATTTCAAGTTCTAACAGTTGGCATCAAGAGTTTGTTCGATCCACCAAACATCTAGTTAGCAACATAAATTCCATATCCAATGAAAAATTCTAGAAACCTACTCATCCTTGATGCAAAGAATTACGAAAAATGGTGCAAGCAAATGAAGGTGTTGTTTGGCTAGCAAGATATTCTTGAAACGATCAAGAACGGGGTGGGTCCTATTTCGAAGGTGCAACAGATGCACAACAAGCTACACATAAGGAAGAGAAGAAGAAATATTTCAAGGCGCCGTTTTTATCCATTAATGTGTGGATGGTGACAACTTTGAGAAAGTTGGTGATTGTGAATCAATCAAAGCAAGCGTGAGAAATATTGGAGAAGACATATGTAGGGGCTGACAAGGCGTAAGTTGTGAGATTACAAACTCACAAACATCAACTTGAATTGATTAAAATGGTAGAAAAAGAGGTGATCGAAAATTTCACAATGAGAATTACTTAGTTAGTGAACCAAGTAAGAGCATCTGGAGAAATTGTTACTATGTTGTCGCGAAAATCTTGCACCCTTTGATGGAAAGATTTGATAACATAGTCGTAGAGATTGAGGAATCGAAGGATCTTACGACAATGAGAAAAGAGGAGATACAAAACTCTCTTGAGTCTCATGCGCAAAGGATAGAGGAGAGAAATAGTGACAAGGCAAAGATAGAGGTTGCTTTGCAAATTCGCATGAGAAAGACAAGAAGTCGAAAGGAAAATGGCATGTGAAGAGTAAAAGGAATTTTCAAATTTTGGTGAAAGAGAGTCCCGAAGTTCCAAGAATTTGGCTTGTCAAAAAGGTGAAAGTAGTTGTAACAAGAATGGCGATCAAGGAAACTTTATAGGTGAAAGGAAAAGGATTGACAAAAGCGAGATGCAATGCTCCATTTTTCAAAAGTTCAGTCATTTTTTAAGAGAGTGTAATGCGAATAAGAAGGAATCTAAATGGGATGAAACCAAAGTAGCAAGACAAGATTTTGATAAAGATAAAACACTCTTGGTCGAGATCACATAAGGGGAAAACAGTAAAGGAGGACTCTGGTACAACAACAAGATCGGTTTTAGAAACGTTGAAGAAATATGTTGTAATTGGTAACATAAAAGTTATAACTGGTTACATGCAGAAGAAAACATAATGGTGACTGAGATAAGCAATTCAATACACCGGGGAATGGTATTCAAATTCCAGATGTTCTACACATATCGTGGAGAGGAGGGATTGCTTTGTTAACATCAATTGTTTCGTGAAGAACAAAAGGAAGTTCGCGGATAACACTACTCTAACGACGGTAAGGATCAATGATGTATCGATCGATAGAAGGGATGGTAAACATTATTGGATAAATGATGTGTTGTACATACTTAGAATCTAGTGTAACCTTCTAGGTATTGGCCAATCACTTGATAAGGATTACGAGATTCATATGGAGAACAATGCACTACGTGTAATGGATATAAACAGGGTTTTGATCCTTAAAGCTCCTATGGATGCCAATAAAACTTGTAAGGTTAAGTTGAAGGCGATAGAGCGTAGCTGTCTTGCTAGAACAACTAACTGAGAAGAGTGGATATGACAATATCGTCTTGTGCATCTCAAGTTTTGAGATCTCAATGCATTACAAAATAATAGAATGATAACGAGGCTTCCATTTATCAACATAACGTCTTCAATTTTTGAAAAGTGCGTGAAAGCGGAGCAACATAAGAGTAAATTCAGCAATGGTGCATGTTTTAGATACTTTGTCACATTCATCGATGATTATAGTAGAAATCTATGAACATAACTAATCAAGATAAAATATGATGTATTCATAGTGTTTAAGAAGTTCTAGTTTATAGTTGAGAGGCAAAGTGGTCACAAGATCAAAGTTCTCAAAACGAATGATGGAGGCGAATACGTCTCAAATAACTCTGGGAGGTATACACCATAGAAAAAGGTATTTTCGGAATGAAAGAATCGATTGATTATGAATATAGTGAGAAACATGTTAAAGTGGAAGAACTTTACGAAAGATTTATGGGGCAGAAGAGATATTAGAACTACCTATTTATTGAATATACGTCCAACAAATAAACTTGAGAAGTTAACATCAAAAGGATCTTGGTCTCAATTCAAACCAAATTTGAGTCATTTGGGAGTTTTTCAGTCCTGAAGCATATCAGCATGTTCTGGGGCTGCTTAGAAATAAGCTGAATAATAAGGGATAATTGATGATACGTATAGGGTATCACTCTACCGGTGAATACAATTTGTATGATGCACATAACAATAGGATTGTGATCAGTCTATTCGTCATTGTTGACGAAATATAGGATTTGCAGCATCTTGTAACCAGTTACTAGAAAGTTGTAATTGGTTACAACATTGAAAATCCAGTTTCTGTAGAATTTTATATTGCATAAATGCCCTTCGTCAAAGCCCGAATTGAAGAGAATGTAATAAGATCAAAAAGGCAAAGAGGTTTTCCCCCAAGACTCCAATTGTGAGTTTTTTTGAGACAATGAAGTCAATGATGATGGTGACATCTTTTATTTTGTACTTATGGACGAGTTTAAACATGTTGAGATGAAAAAGGCCTTGAGTGATCCAAAATGGATTTGTACTATGAAGAAGGAGATGAAATATATTGAGAAGAACAAGACTTGGGAGTTTGTTGATCTACCAGAAGAAAAAAAATTGATTGGTGTAAGATGGATCTATAAAATGAATGAAAATCCCAAGGATGAAATAATCAAGCATAATACAAGATTTATTTTAAAGGGATTTTTGCAAATAAAAGGCATTTACTTTTAAGAGGTTTTGTAATCGTTGCTAGAATTGAAACTATTAGGCTAATTGTTAGTATTGTGGATAACAACAATTCCATCTATCAAATGGATGTCAAATATGAATTTTTGAACGGTCCGCTTGAAGAGGAAATTTATGTAGAATAGCCTCATGGTTTTGTTGTGAAAAACCAAACGTCAAAGTTCTAGAAGTTGAAAAAGGCATTGCATGGTTTGAAATAAGCCACAACATCTTATAATAAGAGAATATATTATTTATTAAAGGAGATTTACTTCAAGTAACGTGTATCTAAACATGGTGTGTATGTGAAGAAGGAAACAAGTGAATGTGTGATAATCTTTTATATATACATAAACAATTTGTTGTTAACGGACAACGACAAAAAGTGGAATTCTAAGTTCAAGAGTGAGCTTACGAAAGAGTTTGATATGTATAAAATATTCTAAGATATGTCAATAGATTATTTGATGTATCTTAGATTCCTTGGCCTCATGACATACTTTCTTAGTATTGAGTTTTACAAGTCCAAGATGGGACTGCTCGTTCACCAAAGAAGATATGTTCGTGAGATTTTGAAGAAGTTTGAAATTGAGCATTGTAATGTTGCCATTATACCAGCTGAATCAAGGTTGCAGTTGTATCATCCCGATTTTTATTTAATAGTATTTAATTATTTATATTTTATTTTATTATTTTAATTAATTATTATGAGATATAGTAATTAATTAAATTGTATGGTTTTGTGTTTATGTGACTATTTGGGGTAATTGAGTCATTAAGTGTGATGATAGAAATAAGCTATTGGGTCTAACTATGTTGAATATAAGTAATAAGGGTGTGTATGCAAGTAATCTCATTTGTTAAATGATATTAGTTAGTAAGGAAACTAGAATTAGAGATTCATTTGTGAAAAACAAGAGAAGAAGAGAAAGACTCAAGAGAAGAGAAGAACAAGGGAGAAAAGAGAAGGAGAAGGAGAAGAGGCAACCCTAGAGTATTCAACTTAAGAGGTAAGTGTGGGTATTCATGTTGTTATGGGTATATGATGTATGAGATGGATGGTAACATGATAGGTGGTGTTGACTTGAATTTTTAGATCTAGAATCTTACATGTTAAGGTTTGTGTAGAAATCTATGAAATTGATAGAAATTGATGTGTTGAATGAAATAGTGTTGCGATCTAAGAGGAGTTTTTTCAAAATTTTAACCTCTTAGCGGAACAATCCCGATGAACGGATCTTGATTAAATCATTAATCACAAATCAAAACTCACCTAAATAAGGATTCAAGAATTACCTCTTGAAGCGTGCTTTCTCATATGATCACGAACGGCGGAAGTTACCGGCGTCTCTATGTAGTCCACGCGAGTGCAAAGTGGAAGGCGATGCTAGCCGTTTCTTGTTCTCTTGAGAATTGACAATTAACCTAGCAAGGGAAAAGAGCTTCTCTATTTATAGAGAGCTTCTAAAACCCTAATGCTCATAATTTGGGCTTTTTTCAAAACAAGCCCAATCTTAATTAATTAAACTATTTAATTAAATAATTATTATTTATATTTAATTAAACTCTTTTAATTAAATAAACTAATATTAATTAAATTAAATCATATTTAATTTAATCAACTGTCAATTCCCATTTATTTAATTAAATCATATTTAATCAAATAAACAATATGTGTTAATACATTAAACAATTTAAATAATATTAACACATAATTAAATTAAATCATATTTAATTTAATCATCCATTCCACTATAAGTACTATATGCGTGTGACCCTGTAGGTTCTCGTAACGTTGGCAATAATATTAAATCACCTATTTAATATTATAAACAATGAGTGGTATCTAGCAACACATCATTGCTACCCAAGTAACGAGAATGTCATGTGATCTGACATAACCTTTCTGTGATAATGATTATGTGTACAATTACCCTTTTGCCCTTATATCTATATTGAACACAAGGCATAGAATGTGTCACCCTCGTATAGTTCAATATTTTATTCCTTGATCCCCGAGTATTCTTGATAACAACAGATAAGCCCAATATCTCATATTGACTTATTTAAGCACGGCCATGCATTTTACAATCATACTCTATCAAGGGCCCCACAGATATTACTCCCGTATATGTAGGAGGGGCAAATTCCATCTAGGTCACTCATGTCCCTCAGCATAATTTATAAAGTACCCATCAACCATCTTTATGGTCATCTTATTACAGACAACGTTTGATTGGCAATAAAGTACTCGACTCCACATCTAGGGTCCATAGTGGTTTCAGGTCGAAGGGTGGTATACACCACTATCACTATGAGAATAAATTATGACACTTACATAACAAACTATGTAGTATTCTCATGGTGGGTCAATCCAGTATAAATATTACTCCTAATATTTATACCTACGTGAAGACTTGATATCTCATATCCATGACTTGTGAGATTTAGTCATCAGTCTACTCACGTAATAGTCTCTATGCGTTACTGTTGTCCTATTTGACAGTAAAGTTTGACTACGGATACTTTAAGAATAATGTCCTTATGTTTAATGAGCTCTCACAATTAAGTCACACTTAATAGATCATTAATAGACTAATTACTCTAAGAACTTTATTATGTCATATACAAATAACATAATAAATATGTGGCCTAACGATTATATGTATTAACAACGAACATATATCAAAGTCATGATACAAAAGCATATTAAGCCAATATTGATTGGCTATTAGAGCTTACTCCAACAATCTCCCACTAGCACTAAAGCCAATCAAATATTAATTTAATATCTAGTTGCTCATCATGTGCATCAAGCATCATCTAAGCATGATACTTTATTAGGGAAAAAGGAACTCTTTCCTCTGTTGGTAATATACACCTCTTCCAATTTCAACTTTCGATCTTCTATCAAAATAAATTGAAGTGTCAAAATATATATACATGAATCGCTAGTGAGATCTAGTATTCTGAACTTGCAAGATTAACCCATTATCATCGGGAATGAGATCAATAGGATCTGCAATACAAGAAACACAATTTTCTTCCCAAGGATTATCAAAGCGATCCAAATCATATATTTGACCTTTGTACTAGAAACGACAATTATCTGAAACTCCTTTCAACTTATACAATTGTCATCTAAGCATAATATTTAATTTATACTGTGATATGAATATGTTCATAAATTTTGGAATAAAATCATTGTAACTCCTTTACAATTATTATTCCCATCTAGTTTTGAGAAAAGGAACACCAGGTCCTTTAAGGTACTCATAGACCTTCTTGATAGGGATCTAGTGATTAACACTTTAATCATTTTGGTACTTATTGTTTATGCTCATAGCATATTGCGCATCTAGTGTAGTACATATCATGGTGTCATTTTCCTCATCCAATGAGATAAGACATTGTCCATTAGACAAAACATTTTACCATACATGCAATAACCTTAATGTGAGATTTATGCATATTAGGTATCTCAATACTTCGTTAGAATATGTACTTGTGCTAGGATTGAGATTCATCAGCCATCTATCTCTATAGATTCTGATTCCTAACCTTTTAGGAAATCTCTCCTAAGCATTTTATCAAAACCATTTCCTTAACCATGTCCTACATTGGCGTTGCAAGGAATTTGTTTTGATGGTCAGTATGTCGCTTACATACTATACTAGATTAATGCAAATACTCCCACTAACCTTCTTGAATGCACAAGATTTAAATTTGTCATTTATTAATCCAAGTTTTCACAAGACTTCATTAATAAAAGAATTTAATACCAAAAAGTTTTCCTTAATCCATAGATGGATATAAACAACTTAGATACATTTCTAGAATCTTGTGCCACGTGAACCAATTGTACAACAACAACTCCCTTGTTGAATTGGATCATATTCCATTCTCATAAAGATATGTATTTTATGGTTCTTGAATTTCTTCAAGTTCTATATCACTCCCACTGGCTCCTTTAGATACATATTATCTCTAATGGAAGACTCTAGTTCTAGCAACAAAACAATTTTGTCCTATAACGTGTTATAGAATATGTTTCCTTTGTTTCCATTAGGATACATACATAAATACATCTTCATCTATATTGTGATAAAGTTTACTTAATAAACCTTAAAACCAAGATGACCATAAAGACAAACTAGGTACTCTTACCTCCATATCAAATATGGTGTCTCTACGACTACTTTAAATGGAATTGCTTATGGATAGGAATAATTGTATGTAAAGCAATTTATAAAAGAGTCACAAAAATATAATTGAACTATCTTAAATCGATCAATGTCAAACATGATATGATTTAAATGTTCATTATATTCTTTACATAGGTATTTACCATAGCGAACAATTCAAATGGTCTTAATACCCTTTCGAGTTGTTTCCTTCTACTTCACTCTTGAACTCTTCTCAAAAGAATTCTAACTCGTGTCAGATATATAAGATTCAAATTTCATTTGATCCATCCCATATTTATTATAGATGAGCTTATCAAGATTGTAGAACTCAAATCTACTACTTGATTTAGTATTGAAAACATTGTTTGGATAATCATAACAACACTTGTCCATTATCACAACATGCACTCCTCATCTTGTCAATACAAGACTTAGAATTAATTTTTATTTTACTAAATGAAATTTAATAACAATTATTTGGTTTCATTCCAAGCTCTAATTTAAATCATAAGCTCTTATAGTCAATGAAACACATTGTTCCATTCTAGACATAAGGGGACTCAAATTATAACCAATGTCCTACTTCTTAAAAGACTCTTCACATTCGTATAAATGTGATATCAACGTCTAGTATCACATACCCAAGATGTAGAAGTAGACAAATGTATTTTCTATAATAAATCGTATAAAGAATAAGTCTTACTTCCTTCTTCTACTTTGACTCTTTCGATAACCATCAAAAAAATTGTTCTTTCAACATATGAAAGAACTGCATTCCTTTAGAACCATGTTTGTATGCCTAAATTCCAATGAATATAAAATGAATCTCATTTATTTTATAATTCATCAATTTAGCATCACAAACTACTTTCCTTTTCTTTTCAACAAGATGTGGTAGAAAAATTCATTCATAATGAATATAATCTACCTAACTGAGACAATCTCGAATAAAACTTGTGACCAACTATTTATTCTATAAGGAAATCCAAATTTTAAATCTTAAAACTATTTTAGATTAACTTGGATTCCTAACTTGTATTGAAAAGAACTTGGAAAGTTTTACATTTCTCACATCTTGTATTTCTTATTATCGAGGTTAATGATCATATCATTCTCCTTGACAACTACAACTATGAGATATGTTATATCTAGGCACTCGACTTGATCCTTCTCATAAGAATAGTTCTTCGAATCTAGTTATATTCAGTTGTTAGGAATTGGTTTATTGAGAACATACAATTCTTTTTCGTGCTTGAGAACAATTCTCAATTTATGTACCAACTCAGAAACTCCTTTCTGATCCTTACATCCTTCATAAGGATATTTTACAGTAAAATATAAATAAAATGCAAAAGAAAATTCTAACTACGAGCGTGTAAAATTGTATCAAATTAAAATCATTTTAATAAGGTCTTTTATTAAAATGCTCCCACTATTTTACTCAAATCTAATGACCCTCAACATTTGATTCGGAAAATCCCGTTGAAAGATTTTCTAGCGGTCGAGATCCATATTTCACTTTGTTTTAAGTCCACGTGGCGGATTACACAAAACTTAGTTATTTAGGTAGGAACTCTTTCCAATTGTATCTAATACAACTCTCGAATGTTATCATTGAGTGAATAACTCCTTATTATAATCCATCATATGGATTGTTCTCAACTCTTGCTTCTAAACATATATAATCATATTATAATTAGTTTAGTTAAGTCAAACCCAAAATTTAACAGTTGGATATTACATTTATCCCATCGCACCTTACTAATATAAAACATGCACCTCGCGTTAGGCGAAACCTACATTATTCGATACTAGTCTTGATGAGTGCTAAATTTTGGAAAGCAATTAACTTAATATTAATTGAGGGATTTTTATTAAGTTTAATCTTGTGCATCTCATACACTCGCATGTTTGTGTATCTCATACACTCACATATTTGTGTATCTTATACACTCCCGGTTTAATCTTGTGTATCTCATACACTCATATATTTGTGTATCTCATACACTCACGTATTTGTGTATCTCATACACTCACATATAATATACATTTCATGCATCACATACATGAAATAAAATATGGTAATACGATTATGACCACCTAAAATGCAAGAATTAAATAAACTACTTTATTACAATTCTTTGACCCACGAGCAAGCTTCTCAAGCCTCTCCATCGGCGTCATGATTTGACTCTGTCTTCTCTTCAACTCTTGAACTTGAAAATTTATAATATTTAAATAAATAAAATAATTAAATGACACGACACGCAGGTCGTATTTAATTACAATAAACCACGACACGCAGGTCGTATAAAATAAATCACGACACACAGGTCGTATTTAAATAAAATAAAACGCCAAAATCTAAGGTCATAACCGTATACCAACTTTTTTTAATAATAAATAATTAAATAATAGATAATAATAGATTATCAAATTATAAATATTGACGCATCAACACTTGATGCTGTTTGCGAACCCTAAAGGCACAACTCTTGCGCTGTCACAAACCCTAATGCAAATGTTTTCATACAATCAAAATACAATGATTAATTACTCAACATGACTGATCGAATGTCATTGCTTCACCATACAAATGTCGGATTCGGAAGCAAAATGAACATTGATCATTCAGATGTATAACAATCATTATACTATTTGAATGTACGAAATAAAATAGTGTATCAAATACACTGACTTTGCATTAGAAATATTATATCATATATAAATTTGAACAATAATTTTGTATTTCTTATAGATAATTGAAGTATCGCTGCTTCACCATACAAATGTCGGATTCCGAAACATAGTCAACATCGATATCCAAATTATACAAAACTTGTCAATATTTAATTTAAATAATAAACACTTTATTATTATTCTATAATAATCAACCATTATTATTATTATTAATTATAATAATAAACTATTATTATTATTATTATTATTATTATTATAAATTGATAATTAATTATAATAATAAACCATTTATTATTAATCATTATTACAGTAACAATAAAGTTACTTTGCTATTCACGCAATAGCTGTAAACCGTATATATTTCAATTAAAACAAATAAATTCCATAAATTCTTTATGGAAATAAAACATACCAGAATAATAATACCATAAACTCTTTATGGCAATATTGCAGTTCAAAACACAAATCTGACTATTCTAAAAGGCATGATTTTTAGAGCATTTAGGAATGTTACAAAAAATATGATTTCACGTTGGCGTTTACAAAACTTATACATGTTACGGAAAATCAAATTTTATTTTCTCTTGAAATAAAATAATAGAATAACATTATATTTAATAAAATTCAGTGACACATGATTAAACATTTTAATCACACATATAACTATATCATCATATAATTATAATTGACCACAACTCATATTTGAATCAATGATTTAATCGTAACCATGCTCTGATACCACTGTTGGGATCTAAGAGGAGTTTTTTCAAAATTTTAACCTCTTAGCGGAACAATCCCGATGAACGGATCTTGATTAAATCATTAATCACAAATCAAAACTCACCTAAATAAGGATTCAAGAATTACCTCTTGCTGCTTTCTCATATGATCACGAGCGGCGAAGTTACCGCGTCTCGTAGTCCACGCGAGTGCAAAGTGGAAGGCGGTGCTAGCCGTTTCTTGTTCTCTTGAGAATTGACAATTAACCTAGCAAGGGAAAAGAGCTTCTCTATTTATAGAGAGCTTCTAAAACCCTAATGCTCATAATTTGGGCTTTTTCCAAAACAAGCCCAATCTTAATTAATTAAACTATTTAATTAAATTATTATTATTTATATTTAATTAAACTCTTTAAATTAAATTAAATTAAATATTAATTAAATTAAATCATATTTAATTTAATCAACTGTCAATTCCCATTTATTTAATTAAATCATATTTAATCAAATAAATGATATGTGTTAATACATTAAACAATTTAAATAATATTAACACATAATTAAATTAAATCATATTTAATTTAATCATCCATTCCACTATAAGTACTCTATGCGTGTGACCACAGGGTTCGTAACGTTGGCAATAATATTAAATCACCTATTTAATATTATAAACAATGAATGATCTAGCAACACATCATTGCTACCCAAGTAACGAGAATGTCATGTGATCTGACATAACCTTTCTGTGATAATGATTATGTGTACAATTACCCTTTTTCCCTTATATCTATATTGAACACAAGGCATAGAATGTGTCACCCTCGTATAGTTCAATATTTTATTCCTTGATCCCCGAGTATTCTTGATAACAACAGATAAGCCCAATATCTCATATTGACTTATTTGAGCACGGCCATGCATTTTACAATCATACGCTATCAAGGGGCCCACAGATATTACTCCCGTATATGTAGGAGGGGCAAATTCCATCTAGGTCACTCATGTCCCTCAGCATGATTTATAAAGTACCCATCAATCATCTTTATGGTCATCTTGTTACAGACAACGTTTGATTGGCAATAAAGTACTCGACTCCACATCTAGGGTCCGTAGTGGTTTCAGGTCGAAGAGTGGTATACACCACTATCACTATGAGAATAAATTATGACACTTACATAACAAACTATGTAGTATTATCATGGTGGGTCAATCCAGTATAAATATTACTCCTAATATTTATACCTACGTGAAGACTTGATATCTCATATCCATGACTTGTTAGATACAGTCATCAGTCTACTCACGTAATAGTCTCTATGCGTTACTGTTGTCCTATTTGACAGTAAAGTTTGACTACAGATACTTTAAGAATAATGTCCTTATGTTTAATGAGCTCTCACAATTAAGTCACGCTTAATAGATCATTAATAGACTAATTACTCTAAGGACTTTATTATGTCATATACAAATAACATAATAAATATGTGGCCTAACGATTATATGTATTAACAAATAACATATATCAAAGTCATGATACAAAAGCATATTAAGTCAATATTGATTGGCTATTAGAGCTTACTCCAACAATAGAATGAGTACTGCCATGTTAGAATGATAGATTGTTTCTAAAATTGATAAGCATGATGATTTGGTGTGAGTTATGGTGTTTTGGTGAAGGAAATTTGTGTGGGTTTTAAGTTAGAAAGGCTGAAAAATCACATTTTTGCAGCATGAGTTGACTCACACAGGGGAAAGTCGACCTGAGCATACCCGCGAGGCAGGGTATCATTGTCGAATAACGATGCATTGACGCATAGAGGTCATGAGTCGATGCATAGGATATCTAAGGCTCACTATGTGACACCCCGATTTAATTCAAAAATTAAATAAATAGGAATTTAATTATTTAATCAAGGGTTAAATAAGTTATTGGTCCCTCTAAAATATCCACATTTGATTTTAGTCCCTCTAATAATTTCCTTCTAAGATTGGTCCCTTGAAAATTTTTCGTCTGTCAAATTGGTCCCTAAAGTCAAAATCCGCAGGTAAATCCGAAAGAAAATTCGCAGGAACCTGCGGATTTACCTGCGGATTTTGACTTTAGGGACCAATTTGACAGACGAAAAATTTTCAAGGGACCAATCTTAGAAGGAAATTATTAGAGGGACTAAAATCAAATTTTGGATATTTTAGAGGGACCAATAACTTATTTAACCCTTTAATCAATTAAAGGCTTGATTGTTTATATTTTCGGAATTAATAGGATTAATTAAAGAGAAGAAGAGATGGAGGTGTGTGGTGTAGTTAGGAGTGTGAGGAGTAAATTACTCTACTCTTACTAATTACCACTTATTTTATTTTATTTGAATAAATAAAGGAACATTAAAAGGAGTATATAAAGGAAAAGAAAGAAAGAAATAGGTTTTTTGGAGAAAGTCATTATACGTAGAATTGGAGAAGAGAAGAAAAGAGAGGAAAGGCCAACGCCGAGAGTAATCGAAGATCATCGCGAGGTAAGGGGTGATTTCTTTCGATTAATATGCCTTATGGGTTTTGGGAATCAAATGGATAAATGGGTATGTTAGGAAGGTTGAATTTTGATGATTAGAAGTTATAGAGTAAAACCCTATTTTGTGTCGGTGTTTGGAATTAGGATCGTTAGTATGTCAAATAAATAGTATGGATGAATAAACTATGTTGTTTGATGTTATAATGGTGTGAAATGATGATAAAATGGTGTTCCTAATGTCACAAATCGTACTTGAAAGTTTAGAAATGATAATGGATGCAAAATGCTGTCAAAAACTGTCAAATTTGCTGTTGCAGGTCGTGGGAACCGGTTCCCTGTGGGGAGGAACCGAGTTCCCAGTGTTAAATTGGCAAAACTGGGGGTTTTTACACTCAGGAACCGGTTCTTGTCTATGTCGGAACCGGGTTCTCATACAAAAACCAGGGAGCTCATTTTTAAAACTTTCAGGAACCGGTTCCTGTATAGGTAGGAACCGGGTTCCATGTGTATTTTTCCAAAATTTCCAAAACTTCAAAAATTCATATTTTCTAAACCGTAACTCCGATTCGAGTGTCGTTTTCGGCGTTATTTCTTAAATTTAAAATGCTACCTTTTGAAAAGAGAAAAATATTCTTTTGCTAAAATTATTTTAAAAATAGTCGAGCTCCCGATTTTTGAAAAAATGATTAGTTAAGGATAATGGGAAACTATTACGAATGGTTTGAGTTACCGGATGAGTTATTAATGCTTACAATGTTGTATCTTGATATTCATTGTGATTGAATGTGATACGTTGATGAATTAGCATTATGTGATTTATATTGATATCATGATCTGAGAATTAATGTTGCATGCTTTTATGATGCATGCATAAGCATTTGTTGATTTGGTTCATTCCCATTGTGCGGAAGTGAACTGGCTGAGCCAATAGACTTACCCGGAGGTTGAGGTAGTGAGGCTGGATTCTTGACCCAGTAGCTATGGGCGAATCATGGATTTACACTGTCTTTCCACATGTAAACGGAGCAGTGGGTGAACTCGGTTCACGTTTTGGTACCACATGCATAGAGTCTGCATCGCATATGGAATTGTAACATGTTAAGATGGTTTCCAGTGTTACAATTTCCATTGTTTGATATATATATATATATATGATCATTGTGTGGACTGTTTTGTGAATTGATTAGACTTGTGTTTGATTTATGGATTAATGTATCCGTTATTCTGTTGTATTTGAAAAACGTATAATGCATGTTATATTGAATTGAAATCTCACCCTTACTTTGATGATTTCAGATCCGAAGTGATTAGCTGCATTGGAGTTGGTGAGGATAGCTCTAGCATTGAGTCAGTTAGTTAATCCGCGTGTCAGTGTCGTGCTCTGGTAGATGTAACACTGGGGGAAACGTTTGTTTGAGATTCTTTGATGAAATTCCTTAATGTTTGAATCATGTTTTGGTTAATATCCTGGAATACTATGAATGATTATTCGGAATTTTGGTTATGTTTCATTTCCGCTGTTAAACATAACTTTTGCATTATTTAATTGATAAATCTTCTTCAGTGAAAGCATGACAACTGTATTGAATATTTTAAATTATTTTAAATTGTGACGCCTCTTGGATTATGATTTAAATACTCTGATTATTAATTATAAAACGCGGGTAAATAGAAGGGGGTGTTACACACTATGGTTCGACGCAATGGGTCGACCTGAGTAGACCCGAGTGGCATCCAAGAATTTTTGACAGATTTTGTAATGATCATAACTTTTGAACCATAACTCTGTTTTAAGCGCCGTTTGAATCACTATGAAGCTAACACAATAAAATTTAAGATAAAACTAGGTTTGTTGGCATTGTATATTTATACCATTATGTGATTTGTGTAAAGGGACATGTATATGTGAATATGTATGTCATGAATTGGTAAAATATGAATAACATGAGTTAGTATTGTTGTTAAATGTTATTTGTGATATGTGTGATTTGGTGAATGCTAAATAATTTCATTGTTGGTAATGACAATGTGATAAGTGTATGTTTTGTGCAATGGATATATAATCCATTTTGATGGATTATTGTGATATGGGTATGATTAAGGTTTGGTGATAATCTTAATTTGCATATATTTGGTTATGTCTGCACATGCATACATGGGGAGATTGAACTACGGTTGGTTGCTTTGATCCTTGTGTAAAAATAGAAGTGGTGGACTATATGTTCATAATGATGGGCTTTGATATTGTTTGGATCGTAAGTGTGACTCTGGTTCTAGATAAGGAATCTAGAGCGAGGTGAGCTAGATGTTCACGATGGTACCACATGCATGAGTCGCATTGAGTTGCATTGGAGTCATATTTGTCGTTATGTGATGATTTGTGATATATTTAATAATTGGTTTAATTATTACATTGAGGTTACATTGATGGTAATTGTGTTATATGTGATAACTGTTGAATTATTATACTTGTAATGCTTGTATTGGATTATTTGGGTACTTGGAATTGTCAAGCCATGTTGTATAGATGATTATATGAAGTGTGATGAATTCTTTTGATGAATGTTGTATACATTTCTTATTTGTTATATATTTTATAATGATGTGAATTCTCACCCTTCAGTTCGAATGATGTTTTATGCGGCATCGCTCAAGTACCGAAGATAGTGGTGCTTCGCACGACGATAGTTGAGGAGCTTAGTTTGGTTTATCCATTTCTTAGATAGTGAGTCAATGTTCTGGTCATGTGTCACTGGAGTGTATTTAAACTCATGTTTTTTATGAGATATTGTTATATGTTCTCAATTGATTTGTAATTTGAGATGACATGTGGTGTGGTCTTAGTGCCGATATTTGGATTCATATGACTTAGTCATGTTATGGATTAGTTGTTATGTTGGTTTAGGATTATAGTATGTTATATAATCATTGTTATTAGTGGAGTATAGAATTATTCCGTTGTGTAGTGCATAGTTTGATGAAACATGAAGTTTGAATAGTGTCATGCTTATGACCAGGTATATATGTTGTTTTGATTTTGATTTTTGGTAAACACATGTGACGCCTTTTTGATGTTATGCATGTTATCTTACTCTAATTTATGTTATATCTGCTTGGGTTTTAGAAATGAGATGTTATAGGAGTTGTCAAAGGATGAGGATGAGCAAGAGGTGAATCTAACTTAGTAAATGAGGATGATTGGATCCTTGAGTCATTTGTGCAGTACACGACTGAATCAGGAGTTTAGTGTCAATATAGTGAGTAGATTCATGGATAAACTGAAGGTGTCTCACTTGGTAGCACTCAAGAGGATTCTAAGATACACCAAAAAATCTATTATCTGCAGAATCCTCTTTCCCACAACAGACACAAGCATAAACGATAATTTTCTTGGTTATGAACTCCATATTTTACATCAACCTTTCATCCAGACCCATTTTTCGTCGGTGTCGACCTGATTTTGAATGGACATTCACATTTGTTAGTCACACTTTGTGTTCAACTATCTATATCCTTGAATTTTTTACCTTTATCACAATCAAATATTGCTTTATTACTTCTTCCCCTCTTGCCTATTTCGGTGTCTGAACGAGTAATAATAACAATTACTTTATTTCTAATTTCAACCTCTCTAATCCATTTTATCACCTCTTCTCGTGTATCGAATCTTTGAGCAATTGAGAATACATCAGATGTATCTACACATATTTGATTTTTTCGCATATTTTCATGTCTCAAAAAGAAGAAAAAAATGCATTCTGGATGACTTAAGGAGAGTGTTTCAGTTTAACAAAAAATACGATTCGTATGACTTGACAAAAGTGTTCAGGTACGCATTACGTAAAAATAGGAACACATTTGTGAAGTGTTATGATGTACTATTCAAAACTGAAACTCTTTTGTCAGCTCTTCCAAAAGTCATTTTCTACAAAATTGGATGGCTTAATTACATTGTTCCGGTTTATTCAGATAGATACCGTAAGTCTTTTTCAAAGTCTACCAGAACGATTTGAGAGGGGTGTAATTTTCCAGAAGACTTTAATAAATAGTAAAAAATAAAATGATAAATTGATTAAAAATATAAAAAGATAAAATTGATATTTTAAAAAAAAATGCTAAAATATAAATATAATACTCCCTCCGTTCTTTTTTAAGTGTCGTTTTAGAAGAATTTTTTTGTTTCTATTTAAGTGTCGTTTTATAGTTTAATGTCATAATTTGTCAATTATACCCTTACTTTCTTAATAAATTAGAGTGAGTGTATGAGTGAATTTATTATGAGAGAGAAAATAAATGAGGGTATAATAGAAAAATTAACTCTAACAATCCACTATCTTGGTTGAAGAGCTTTCTTCTAGAACGACACTTAAAAAGGAACAAAGGGAGTAATAGGAGTATAAAATAAAATTTTCAATTATTTTTTGAAACCCATCAATCTAAGTCAAAAATTGACCTTCATTTCATCCTAATCTTTCAAGGAGCAACACTTACATAGACACAAATATAAATATTTTATATTTGAACACACACAAATTATAAAAAAATAAGATGAAATAGTATTATAAAAAATAATATTATTAATAAAATAATTATTTTATATTATATTTTTTCCATGAGTGTGTCTAAACCTAACAAATTTATATTTGTGTCCGTATAGGTTTTACGCTCTTTCAAGCAAATATTTTTCTGAAATTTATCTAAGAAGTTTGCTAACAATTTCTATAACGGGTATTCATTCGAATAGCAAATAATATTCTCCAAAAAAAATTGATTCCTTCTATATATTTATTAATGAAGACCTGACGCCATAAATCATTAGAATTAGTTAACAAGTTCCAAAGCAATTTACAAAGAAAAGCACCATTATATTTATGGAGAAAAAATGAAAGACAAAAATTGGAAGAGAAATTATTAATTCACCTAATATGTATTTTAATTTTATTCAAAAGTATTTGTCTATAAGCATCATCTTCTATATTATCTTGATTCTATATTATCTTGAGTAATGTTATTTGAGCATCAAAAATTTAATAGTGTATGTGACACCATATATCAATTATATATTAATGTTGTTATTTATCTCTTATTTTTTTATTTTATCCACTTATACGAATTCCAATAATATACTACTCCCTTCGTTCCTTTTTAAGTGTCGTTTTAAAAGAATATTTTTGTTTCTATTTAAGTGTCGTTTTATAATTTAATGTCATAACTTATCAATTATACCCTTACTTTTTCAATAAATGAGAGAGAGTGTAAGAGTGAATTTATTAGGAAAGAGAAAATAAATGAGGGTATAATAGAAAAATTAACTCTAACATAGCACTATCTTGGTTGAAGAGTTTTATGTTAAAATGACACTTAAAAAGGAACGGAGGGAGTACAATATTTAAAATTTACACTAAACACCTTTTTGACACCCAAATTTAAATATCAAAATATCATTTCTCTATTATCTTATACTAATATTACGGTTCTAGGTTATATTTAAGAACCATGGTTGGAAGACAGACAATTAATAGTGAAATGTAACGGTTAAAAACTTGGAAGATAAACGTTGTCCAAGTAAAATGTAACGGTTAAACAACAATTTTGTTGTTTATTGCAACCAATACAATTTTTTTAATTGACATATTTTTTCTTAGCATTTTATGTGTAGTCAGTCAATGAAATCAATTTTTTAAAATATATTTTAACTTCTGTCAAAATGAAACATTTATTCATGTCTCTTAGTATTACATGCCACCTTTATTTAGTTCTATTTTGTTATTTAATTATAATTGGTTAAAGATTTGGTTGTTGCGGAAGATAGTGGTGAATTTAAGCTTCTCAAGATAGAGGAGGAGGAATTATACGTAAGATTATCATTCTAATGTCTAAGTCAGTATGTAAAAAAGAGAGAATGAAATTTGAATATGAAACTGTGTATCTGAATTTTTTCGCACGTATTATTTAGACATTTATAACAACATATTATTTGTTAGGCGTGTGATGCCCTGAGCCGTTAGATATAACTTGGAATTAGATTGTTTGTTTTGAAAAACGATACTAAGAACATAGTATAAATGAATTCTTGAATACCAAAAAATCTTGAAAATTTTCAAACAGAGACAATAAAATTGATTATAAAATATTATTTTTTATTTTCTATTTGAAACAAAATTACAAGTGTTAACAGAATAACAAATAATTTCTCTCAATTTAATTATAATTAGGATTTGTATTGTTGCAATGATGAGACACTAGTATGATACTTAAAATAAAATTAATACACTAAATTAATGGACTTTACACATATCCATTACACAAGCTAACTTAAAAAATTGGGTTTAACAAACAGGTCTAATTCAACATGCTAATAATTCTAGCGTATCGACTACTGTATACTTGAGCATATTTCGAGTACAATATTGTAAGGACTTTGACTACAACATGTAAACAGACTTTGACGACATGCTAAGATTCCGTCGAGTTATTGAACCAATGTCCATGTCAGTATGTAAAGAAGAAGAGTGAATGAAATTTGAATATGAAATTGTGTATCTGAATTTTTCGTGCGTATTATTTATAATAGACGGTTATAACAATTTTTTATTTGTTAGGCGTGTGATGTCAGGAGCCGTTAGATGTAACTTGGAGTCTATTTTGAAAAACAATCCTAAGAAGAGAGTATAAACAAATTCTTGAATACCAACATACCTCGAAGATTCAAACAGAGACAGCAAAATTGATTATAAAGTGTTGTTCTTTATTTTCTCTTTGAAACAATATTACAAATGTTACAGAATAGCAAATAACTCCTCTCACTCTAATTATAATTTGGATTTGGATTATTGCAATGATAAGAGACTAGTATGATATTTATAATAAAATTAATACACTAAATTAATGGACTTTTGCACACATCCATTACACTAACTAACTTAAAAAATTGGGTCTAACAAATAGGTCTAATTCAACATACTAACAATTCTAGGATTTCGACTACTGCATACTTGAGCCCATTACAACATTATAGGGCTTCGACTATAGCATGTGAACAGACTTTGACGACATTCTAAAATCATACTGAATTGTCGAACCATAAAACTACATTCAACCATACTAGAGTTTAATTCAATATCTCAGATCATTTATATTCATATTTATAGAATAGTTCTTCTGTACTACAAACATTTGTGACTTTGTGTGATTGGTTAATCGTCATTCTGATCGGCTGAGAACAACTAGTTTTATTTTTACAACTATTTTATTTTAATAAAATTTAAAATACATTTATAAAAAAGCTCACTTCATGATGACTGCACACTGAAAATATTAAATAAAAAATAATTTATAAAAATTAGTCCAAAGAAACAATTTCTCAAAAAAAAAAATTGTCTCCAAACCCTAAACTTTGTTATAAAACCTAAAGTAGGTGAGGTCCAAAGGTATCAGCATTTATGAAAACTGTGGGGTATGGAAGTAGGAGTAGGTGGGTCCATAATAGATTTTTCTATTTTAAAAGAATCAAAACTCAAAGGTGCACATGTATACCCTCTCTCTATTTGATGGAACTGCCACTGCACACTGACTGATGGGGGTCGAGTGTTTTAGCTGGTGATGCATTGCAGAATGGTATTAATGTAATTTTGTTGCCTCCTGTCTTTATGGACTTTTGCTGCTTGGATGGAACTATACGTGTTTTTTCTTTCCCTCCTTTTATAGCCTTTATAGACTTGAGGGTGGGGGTACCTTATGGAGTCATCATGCTGTATTTCAGATATTTGTTTTGGTTACTCTCATGGTTTTTTACACTATTATTGCTTAGTAGTTTTGTCATGATTGGTTTTTGGTGGTTTATTGAAAATCTTGTACAATATTATCAAGTGTCAAAGTGTTCATATTATATTGTGTAGTGTCCTGTATTATATCGTATATATATATATATATATATATATATATATATATTTTGTTTTGGTGTGTTTATTGAAATGTGTCTAGGTACGTGTGTAATGTCTCGGTGTGTCTATATTGTATAGTGTCAATCTTAGTAGTGTATCTATATTGTATTAGTGTGTCTATATTGTACTCTCGTATTTGTGTAGTGTCTCAATGTGTCTATATTGTGTTTTGTCATTATTAATGTTGAAGTGTCAATATTGTACTATTGTGCAATGTCTCAACTATATGTCTATATTATTTCTTGTTATTTTTGTAGTGTCCTGGTGGATCTATATTGTGTTGTGTCTCAATTTTTGTGCAATGTGTCGGTGTGTCTATATTGTATTTTGTCATGTCTCGATGTGTCTATTCATCTATATTGGATTGTGTCATGCGTCTATAATGTATTTTGTCATGTCTCAATGTGTCCATTCACTATATTGGATTGTGTCGTGCCTCGATGCCTGTGTCGGGTCTAATGAGTCTACTTATCTATATTGTAGTGTCCTACGGTACTTGTGTCGGGTCACAATGAGTCTACTTATCTATATTGTATTGTGTTTATTCGTCTCCATTGAATTATGTCTCGTCTCAATATCTGTGTCGTGTCTGTATTTATCTATTTTGTGTTGTGTCTCATCTCGTAGCTTAGTTCAGAATGTTAGTCTAAACATTCACTAAAAGATGGAGAAATAAGTCACTTGGGATATTGAGGTCTATCAACAATGGTACAATTTGGAATTTTCTAACATTGATTCAAAAAATTAATGAAGCAACTAAATCAACATTCCAACAAAGAAGACAACACTTATACATGGCTTTCCCATTTTTTTTCTTCCTTTTTACAGATGAATACAACCATTACATAGCTACCTATTGACACTACTGACAATGTCCATTTAAACATGAGAATTATAGTTGGCAAAAAAAAACTAACAAGCTTATCACCTAGGGCCAGAAAGCTCCATTGCCTCTACTATCAGTGATGATTCTTCTATAAAATCTGAATATCGTTGAGGCGGATTTTCACAAAACCGAAAACGTGGTGTTTCGATCCTCTGTGACGCCTCCCATCTCTCGGCTAAACCATCACCTTCCAACATCTTTAACACTTCTGACATCTTCGGCCGGTGCGACGGATTAAACTGTGTACACAAGAGTGCTACTTGAACCATCTCTCCCAATTCAACTATGTCAAAGTTTCCTTTCAGATCTTTATCTACCATTTGACTTAATTTTCCTTCTAGGTGTAGCTTCTTAACCTGAAAGTTGTGAATTATACATGATTTATATTGTCACTAAACAAAAGGAGATGCTGAGAAACGAGAGTCGGGAGAAAGAGCGTACCCAATCAAGCATTACACCTTTCTGGTTTGCTGCTCGACCGAAATCTAGAGCTTTATGACCTGTGATCAGCTCAAGCAACAAGATTCCAAATCCAAACACGTCGGTCTTTTCTGATGACTGGCCAGTGGATAGGTATTCCGGAGCTATGTGACCAATGGTGCCACGCACGGCAGTGGTCACGTGAGTATCTCTATGATCCAGAAGCTTAGCTAAACCGAAATCACCAACAACTGCTTCAAAGTCTTCATCTAGCAGTATGTTGGCTGCTTTAACATCACGATGGATAATTTTCGGGTCGCATTGTTCGTGCAAATAAACCAACCCTCTTGCTGTGCCTAAAGCTATCCTCTTTCGCCTTGCCCAATCCAAAGCTGGTCGACCATTAGTATGATCTGATACATAAATTCAAATCCAATGAGATTCAGTATATAGCAATTATTTTCAAAATGCCGTTATAAAGCGAGTTTAAGAAGCAATACGAGAGTTTTCATTGGTTGCCAGTGTAAAACGATTTTTCACTGGTGCATCTAGTTCTTCTGATAACGTTGATGTGAACCCCGAAGTTTAACCAACAATGCAAAACAAAACCAACCAATTATTAAAAGTTCTATGAGCTAACCTTTTAATCGAGATGCTACACTTCCATTAGACATATATGGATAAACAAGGAGTCTTTCATTTTGAGTACTGCAAAAGCCTCGAAGCCTCAGAAGATTCCGATGAACAGCCAAACTTATTGTCTCAACTTCCGTTTGAAATTGGATCTCACCACCAGCTGCGTTATAGTCTTTTAGTCGTTTAACAGCCACAACGGATCCGTCATTCAAGCAAGCTTTGTAAACTATTCCAAAGCCGCCTCTTCCTAGAATGTGCTTCGAGTTAAAATGGTCGGTTGCAGTACGAAGCTCTTTGAATGAATATCTTTTTAAATGACCAAGACGCACTTCTGGATCGTAATGATCTGCCAAGTAACAAACTTTTAGTAAACGCTGATTTATGAATTATGATTTATGAAATAGACGAATAAAAAGAAAGTGAATAAGCGTTGGCGAGGACGAACCATTAATATCGAAGAATATTTGTTGGTTATGCCTATATCGCCACCAAAAAAGAAGCCCAACTATAGTAACAATAACAAACGCAGCACCAAAACTTGCACCGAAAGCAAGTGCTACATGATGACCTTTTTTACCATTGTCTGGTTTATCTGAAAAATGAAATAATAGATTGAATCATGTCTCGAGGAGTTTAAAATTATGAAAACAAATGAAAGTAGAGTACAAAGATATATGTCATTAACACCTTCTAAAGCGTCTGGTGGGAACGAAAGTGGCTCGGGCAAAACCGAAGTACAATTGTTTACTTTTGGACCACAAATTAACGGGTTACCTACTATCCTGAAAGTAAAATTTTGACCAAGATATTAACTTCACCGTTTTATTGTGAGCTTTAACATAGAACTAAAGACGAGATGAAACGCAAAAAAAAACTTACTTCAATGTTCTTGCCCTAATTCTTGGTAACGAACCACTCAAATTGTTGTAGGACAGGTCCCTGCATTTAATATACCATTTTCTAAGAGAGAAATCAAAGCTTTAAAGTTGCGTCGAGCAAGTATAACAGAAACACATCGAGATTCGTCTCTTGTCGCTTCGATTGAAAAAAAAGTACACATAAATACAATTTGGAAATAATGTAAGAAAGACCTACACGAGGGTAAGGCTTTCGATGTTGCTAAGAGACTGAGGGCAGGCTCCTGTAAGACTGTTATTATTTAACCGCCTAGCATGCACATAAAACAATCGAAATCAAATGAGACACTCAACAATTTCACAATCTCAACGACATGTATATGGTTTTGTAACTTACAAATAATTCAAGTTCTTGAGGCCTCCCAAAGAACTCGGCATCTCGCCACTAAATTGATTATTGGAGAGATCGAGTGTCTGAAGCTTTTCCAAACTTCCTATCGCCGAAGGAATATGACCAGAAATACCATTATTCTGAAGTAACCTGCACATGTAAATATGTAAACAACTCATTACGCATCAACGCAATTTCATTCACTTAAGGCCTGTTTGGATTGACTTATTCATGAATGCCTATCAATGAAATAATCAGAGCTTATACTTACACAGATTGCAAGTTAGTAAGGTTTCCAATTTTAGGAGATAGTGTACCAGACACATTCTGACTAGGCAATCCTCTGAAAGAAATAAGAAAATTCAGTTAAATGAAAAAATCAAACAAAGAACTTCTTAAAAAAAATCTTCTTTGCCAGTTTTTGAAAAACCAAACAACTTACAGTGCAGAAACTGAACCATCTGAAGTACAAGTAATCATCCTCCAACTACATGGATCAACAGAATTTATATCCCAACTCTCCAAAACATTGTGAGGATCATTCAAATCATTTTTTATAGCCATCAAAGCCACAACTGTTGATGGAATAAACAAACAAAAAGGGTAAGAACTTCAATCTCAAAAATCTTTAATATAAGAATAGAAAAATACCCTAAGAAAAAGGAACCAAATAAGGTCTTAGAAGCTATTATATGATAGATAATTAGGTAGTTCCTAAATTAAGCTTTAATTAACCTTTCATCTTTCATCAAACATTAATTAACAACCTTTCAACTTCAACTTTCATAGCATAATTAAATTGGCCAATAAGCTCGACTTGTGAGTATTTGTATTTCCTTAAATTATCAATAACTTCTACTTAAGATCTCAATGAAAGAAACTGAAACAAAAATAGTAGTAAAAATTAACCTTCATAGTTTATGCCAGAAGGAGAAAGAGTAGCAGAAGAAATCTTCATCAGAAGATGAAGAAACAAACCAAGCATCCAGAACACTAAATTACAAACCTCCATTCTCTATAATCACCTCTGTAATAATCACTTCTGTAATGTCTCATTTACACATTCTGAAAATGAAACTCGAGTCTTCAACCTTATCACCTTATCCACACACACACAAATAAAAACCACTATTTTGGAATCAGATTCCAATAAAGCAAAAAAACACTATCGTCACAACAAGACATTAACTTTCCTATCAGACAAAACTCAATGAGCATCAACAAACAGAACCCAGATGCCAAAATCACTTTTTTTTCAACAAAGTTGAAAGAAAATGGAGAATTTGAATCCAACTAAGAAAGAACAAAACTTTATTGTTGAGAAAAAAGTGAAATCACAAAGGTGAGAAGAGATTGAAAGATCCTTGAGATCTGTGAATGGATTGTAGAGAAATTGAATGTGAGTTGTTGTTGTTGTTAGTGATTGATTCCATTATTACCTATTACCATTATCTTGTTACTTTAGGAGTTGCAGAGAATAAAAAGCAACTGAGCATGAAACACGGTCACAACCAAAGAAAGAACCAACAAACAAAGGACAAAACAAAAATGACAAAGTGGACACAAATGTAGAGATGTACACACAAAAAAGCTACATACAATCAGTAAGCAAGTTTTCTTCAAAAATTCAAAAGCACTTCAAATAATATTAACAATTTTTACTAGTTAATTCATTCATTTTTTGGTACAAGATTTTTTTTTTGTTGTGAATAATCATTTTTTATTATTATTTTGAAAAAAATATTATGGGTATATTTGGATTGGCGGTGGACAGAATTGATTCTAATAGAATTTAGTTTGATAAAATTGATTTTAATATAATTGATTTTAGTATAATTGGTTTATGTTTGGATACATTTAAGTAAAAGTGAGTTGAACAATAAATTTTAAAAATTTCTTCACCCACCTAGTGGGTTTCTGCAACACCCCTGAAAAACAAAAAATATTTTTCGCAAGTTAACTTAGGAATTCACCTCGTAGGGTGAATTTATAAGTTAACTTACGAATTAAGCCTTCTGGATGAATTCGTAAGTTAACTTGCGAATTCACCTTATTTTTTTGTCAGAAAATATTAATATACGAAATATCTATATACGCAAAATACATAAATATTAATATGTTATAAATATTAAAGAGAAAAATTGTCAGAAAAATCAAATTACATAAATTGTTCTGAAAAAAATGCGATCAAACAAAATCAACTAAAAAAACATAAAGGCTACTAGGTATGCCTAATCCGACCCCCGCACCTTTCTCTGACTGTGGTAACGTGTTGCATGCTTTGCCTCAGCAACCATCTTCTCCACCACGGCAACCGCACCAGGTCCGCCCCCATCGGCAATCCTGTCATCCAACGCCTCATGTCCAATCTGGAGGATACTCTGACAGATGGGCAGTAGATCAATGGCATGACCATCCTCGGCCTGCTCGTTTTCCAAGAGCTCCTCATGTGTTGGCCTCAGCGGACATCCTTAAGCCTCTGGTGTCATGTAAGGGTGCGACACTGTAAAGAACCATGTCGCGGCCCCCCTTCATAGAGTGCCGCATACGGAATGCTTGCAACAACCGAAACTCATATGACACGACATGATTCTCCCAATCCTGAAAGACATCATATAGAGCCCTCTGTGTCATGGTGTTGGGAGCAGTCTGGAAGGAGATCGGGGTATGGTCTGCACATAGCCAAACTGACGCATACACCGCTCGGGCAGTTACCCAGACCATCATGTTATCCCCACGGACTAGCCACCTAGAGTATAATAAAATGGTATCGAAGGGGACAACCTCCTTGTAGTCCTCAAACGGGATCCAGTTGATGTCGTCATGGATGGTGCAATCAAGGAACACCTGGTAAGGAACCACATTATCGTTGCCCTTGTTGAGAATAAACCTGATAGCCCTGGGCATGAAGTCCTGATAGTCGGGATCCAAGGAGTAGCCATAGATGCGGTGAAAGTACAATAAAATCCAGCTATACATCAACAAAAATATAATGTGTAAGTACAAATCAATTAAAACAAATTAAAATTTATCGTTAGAATAAAAACATACCGTGAGGAGTGTGCACGAGCCGGTAAGCGCCCTAGCCCTCCATCTGGAAGTTCCTCATATAACTCCTTTAGGTAGGAGAATTTCACATGTGCCCCGTTTGTGGTCGCAATCCTCGGCAACTTTGTATGGATCAGCTCCTAGATAATCAATCATCAAATCAACCGCCTCGGCTCTAGTTATCTTGGAATAGTTAAGTAACCTACCTCTTATAGGTAGTTAGAGCAAGTAGGAAATCGTCGAGGGTGATCGTCAACTCCCCAACAGGAATGTGGAAAGATGATGCCTCCCTATGTCATCTTTCAGCAAAAGCACCCTGCACGTTGGTGCTAATGGTACCATAACCAGTATTGTATAATCCGGTAAGACCGAATGCGAGGATAGCAGTGTGGAACCACTGAGTCTTTGGAGCATATGGTTCAAAGATTTTGCGGGAGTGGTTCACATGTTTCAAGGCATTTCTTTCCTAAAACATAAGAATCAAATGAAGATAAATAAATAATACGAGCTGGCAGTATACGAAAATAAATAAAAAAGAACGGACAGTAAACGAAAATAAATAATAAAAAATGTAACGATAAAAATTATAATACCTATCCACCCCATACATAACGGGCAGTATGGTCCCCATAATAAATCATGAGGGTTCTGTCATATGGCCTTCCTAGATAACCAGCATCCCCCGCCTCTGTAGGTTCCTCAACATCGTCGTCCGAGACCTCAACATTTTCAGCGTCCTGAGCATCATGGCCTCCTCCGGCACCTATACCTCTGGTAACTCTATCTCTTGTACCTCTTCCTCATGTGCACGAGAGAAAGATGCCTCATGGAGACGACTCCTCCGTCGCGGTGCGGAAGGTGATGTTATACCAAGTTGTTCTCTTTGTGCCCTTGTCATTAGCTCTCGCTCTCGACAAGCCGACGTTGTCTGGCTTTGCCCGCCACCTCTCAAACGTGTCCTCCGGTTGTCATTCTCGGTCCTTTTCCTGAAATAGACTATTACATTGTTAGCATACTAATTTAAAAACAAATCAGACAAAAATTCACAAGTTAACTTGCCAAACCCCTTTCGTTCAGAAATTCCAAAAGCCAGAAATTCAGTCCCATGACTACCAAAATCCGATTTTTCCTACTACATTTCTACATTTCTACTACATATACTACTACATGTCTACAACCTAAACCTAATAATCTAATAAAAATTCAAAATTTAAATAGGAGAAAATGAAGAAAACTTACACAAATTTGTTGATTTTGGAGGAGTTGAAATGTGTTGGTGGAATGACTTGAAATGATGAGAGTGACTTGGACTGACTTGAAATGTGTTTGCAGAAGTTAGGGTTTGGAGTAAAGAGGAAATATTTGAGTATAATTTGAAATGAATGAGTATTGGGGGAAATTTTGTGTTTTCTAAAATAATACGCAGATTTCGTAAGTTAACTTGAGAATTTCCCAAATAAGGTGAATTCGCAAGTTAACTTGCGAATTCACCTTATTTTTTTAAAATCGTGGATTATTTCATAAGTTAACTTACGAAACTGGAGGAATATTTTTGGTTTTTCACCGGAGTAGGGAAGAAACTCACTAAGTGGGTGAAGAAATTTCTTAAATTTCAATGTAAAAATTATCCAGAATTAATTACGGAGACAGAAGCTACAAATTCTAGTTTCAAGTAAAAATAATTCTGGAGTCAGAATCAATTCTACTTTTGATAAAAACAAACACCTCAAAATTACTCGAAATCAATTATACACTTTTAGAATTGATTATATGACTTCTAGATCCAAACACCCTATGTCATACTATAAATAATTTTACAATTTCATTGAGTTATTAATGCTATTTTTTTATTATTTAGTATTTATTATCACATTCTTATAATTTATTAAATTTACATTTTCTTATATATTTTAGTTTCATAATTTTGTTTATATAATAGTAATTACTTTTTTAATGCGTGTAATAGTATCAAAACAACTTATAATTAAAATCAAAGATAATATCTCATATGAAATTA
Source organism: Vicia sativa (assembly GCA_021764765.1). Classification (NCBI taxonomy): domain Eukaryota; kingdom Viridiplantae; phylum Streptophyta; class Magnoliopsida; order Fabales; family Fabaceae; genus Vicia; species Vicia sativa. The sequence continues at coordinate 135,708,935 of CM038792.1, read as the reverse complement.
AATACGATTATTTTTTAACTATTTATTTTTAGTCATTGATTTTTAAATAAATAAAGTAAGTGAATTATCATTAAAACATTCATTTTTTAATCATAACAAAAATTTGCCGATAAAACATTAAATTTAAAATGCAAAGAGTATCTATAAAAGATACTCGACCTTGATACTAAACTTTTTTAATTTAAATCAAGTGATTAATAAGTTAAATAAAATTAAACTTAAATGAAGTCTACTTATCTATACTTTTATTCTTAATATTATTTATATATATATATATATATATATATATATATATATATATATATATATATATATATATATATATATATATATATAATATAAAAATGATTAATATTTATAAATTAACAATTTAAAAAATATAAACAACAGGTAAATTTAAAATGGAATTAGAATTACCATTTTTTTATTTCTCAATGAGTTGTAACTCTATTAGCACCCTTCATTCAGAAATCTATATGCTTGTATTGTATAGGTATATGTACAAATAGAATCTTTAACCACTAGAATACTTAATTTATGGTTAGCTAATTATTATAGTATATTTCTTTTGTTAATTATTTAAATCTAAAAAGTATAGAGATTGATTGGAGTGAAGGGATGTATGGGACTTGATGAAAGAGAATAATGGGAATGGGATATGTATGTGCAAGAAAAGATAGAGAGAGAAAGTTTTGGTTGCAGGCAGGTAAGTTTTTACAGATCACGTGGTTGGATTGTCTTCTCCTTTGTTTGCTTTTGCTTGAAAATATAACTTTTTCAGAATTTAGATAAAACAAATCATCTCTCTCTCTATATATATATATATGAGATATGTCACGTTCACAATGCTAACATACGCTCTCTTTTTTTCTATAAGTTTTTACAACTAAAATACTTTGTTTATAGTAAAAGATTGACATAGGGTAAGAATGCAATAGTTCTATCTAGGCACACTAAGCTTTATTTATCAAAAGGACTATAGTGTGGGGTTCATTCATCATTGTTTGTATTTTTCTTCTTTATTTTAGTTAATTTTAGTTAATAGGACAAGGAAAACACTTTAATGTAAGATTAATATATGAAGTGAGTTGAATATAAAAAACAAATGAAGTGGTTTGTTGACGTAAAATTTAACAACTAAGAAAATAGTGACTAATAATGGTAAGAAATTTTGTTTGTTTTTTTGTGAAAACTAGAATAAGGTGTGGTGGAGGTACAACTACTACTACAACAACTTGAAGGAAATGCAAAGAGTGTGCGAGAATGGTAGAGATTGGAATTTCTAAAATGCCCCTTGTGCAATAAGCTTTCCTCTTTGTCCTAATGGTAAGAATATGCATAATTTAAGTTCGAACTAGTTGTAATGTTGTGTACTAATTAAAATAGTCTATGTGTGTTGGTCGAATTAGTAAGGTTGTCGAAGTTACTCTGAAATATGTTAGAGTGTATCGAATTCTTTAGGCCTTTGTATGTTTTGGGCCTTAGTTTAATTTACACTATTGGGCCTAAGAAATGTGTCTATATAAGGAGCATTTCTTTGTAATCATAATAGAATATTACAATCATTCAAAATCATCTTTCACATTCAGTTTCACATGCATTCTCTTCTCAAATCCCTTAATCTTCTTCTTCACAAATCTATTTTTCTATCTTCTGTTCCAACAAATTGGTATCAAGGAGCTCGGTTGCGATTCAGAGAGAATCTAATGGCAAACAGAACAACAACGTCGACACAGATTCCAGCAAATCTACCAGTTTTCAAAGGAGAAAACTATCAACGATGGGTTGCACAGATGAAAGTCATTTTCAGATTTCAAGATGTTGTTGAAATCTTGAATGATGGTGTATCGGAGCTGGAAGCAAACGCGACGGAAGCCCGGAAAGCTGCACACAAAGATCAGAGGAAGAAAGATTGTGTTAGTGTTTTTAGTTGGCATTAATTTTGGTAAAACTAGGCTTTAACAATGTCTTGATAGATGTCATGACATTCAGAGATTGAAGATAAATCCTACTTGACAAGGATGTTTGAAGTACATTAACCTGGAAGCTAAAGTTGTCTGGAAATTCGAAAAGCATCGATGTCATAATGGATGTTATGACATTCGGTGACATTCGCTCGCAGAACTGCTTTTCTGATTTTCGGAAGTTTGTTGATGCTAAATTATGTTTTTCGTTATTAGAAAGCATGCTCACGTGGTTGCTAGGTTAATCTTAATTAAACCTAAATTGGTTGTTGAAAAGACCATGTTTTTAGGATTAAATTAAGTGAACCCTAGCTATCTTTATGGAAGCCCAAACGAAGATTCGGATCGCTTCTATAAAAGGAATTCAACCCTTACACTGCAACGCCTCGGAATTTATTGAAGATATAGCAGGTTGTTATTTGTGTCGTTAAGAGATTTAATTGTTATTTGTGTAATTCTAGTTTCTCTTGTGAGCCAAGCAACTATCAATTGATAAGTGCATTGGACTAGGATTTGTTTGTAAGGGTAGTTTATCACCAAAGCTTTGAAGCACGAGTGTTTGTCTCTTGATTGAAGCTTTGAAGCAAGATCAAGATAGTTTATTGAAGTGTGTCTTCACAATTCAATTAATCAATAGGTTGATATCACCGTGATTGAGGGGAGTAGGAACTCGGATCTAAGTAGGACTTAGGTTGAAGTGTCATTGGGTAGGTTTTAAGTGAAGGAGATAAACTGGTTGGTTTATTCCTGAATTAATTCTACTAATAGTGAATTTCCTCCCTGGCTTGGTAGCCTCTAGATGTAGGTTTGTTAGAACCGAACTCGGTAAACAACTTATTGTGTTATTTATCGCTTTAGATTTCTTTGGTGAATTGTCAACATAGTGTCAGATACTGTGTCATAACATTCTCTGTGACATCAAGTATCTGTTGCCAAGAATTTCAATTGGCATCAGAGCAGGCACCCTGCCTGTTATTTCTGGGTGAGATCTAGGGATAATAGTTTCTGGCATAATGGATAAAGAAGGAGGATTTGGAGGTAGACCACCTATTCTGGATGGGTCTAATTATGACTACTGGAAACCTCGTATGATTGTTTTCTTGAGGTTTCTAGACATTAAAGCTTGGAGAGCTACTGGCAAAGGATGGAAACATTCAACCAAGCTTGAGAAATATGGGACTACTGTCTTGAAACCTGAGTAAGAATGGAGCAAAGAGGAAGAGGAGCTTGCCCTGGGGAATTCTAAAGCATTGAATGCTTTATTCAATGGGATTGACAAGAATATCTTCAAACTGGTTCATCAATGTGAGCTGGCCAAGGATGTTTGGGACACCCTCAAAACTACTCATGAGGGGACATCCAAGGTGAAGATGTCAAGACTTCAGATGCTCACTTCCAAATTTGAGAATTTGAAGATGAAAGAAGATGAGACTATTCATGAGTTTCACATGAATATCTTGGAGATTGCCAACACCTCAGGAGCTCTTGGTGAAAAGATGTCAGAGGAGAAGCTGGTGAGGAAAATTCTCAAATCCTTGCCTAAGAGATTTGCAATGAAAGTAACTGCAATAGAAGAGGCTCAGGACATCAGCACCTTAAAGGTTGAAGAACTTATTGGATCTCTTATGACCTTTGAGATGGGAATCAGTGAAACTGTTGACAAAAAGAACAAGAGCATAGCACTTGTATCCAATTCTGAAGAGGGATGCAATGAGGATGATAAAGAGAAGATATCTGAAGTTATAGCTATGCTTGGAAGACAGTTCAACAAGCTCATCAAGAGGATTGATCCAAAGTCAAGGTCAAATGTCAAGGACACTCCATCTGACATCAGCAGATCTCATGACTCCAGCAGAAGATCCAAGTCAGAGGATAAAGGGAGTCAAGGCAGAGAAATCCAGTGTCATAGTTGTGAAGGATATAGTCATATTAGGGCTGAATGTCCCACCTTTTTAAAGAAACAAAGGAAATGGATGACTGTCACTTGGTCTGATGGTGATTCAGAAAGTGAACCTGAGGAAGAAGCAGCCAAACTTGTCACTGCACTTTCTGGAACTTGTAATTCAGATAATGACTCCAGTGATGAGGAAGTGACCTTTGAAGAACTTGCCGATACTTACAAGAAGCTGTGTATCAGAAGTGGTGAAGTATGTCGTGAAAACAAAAAGCTGATTGAGGAGTTGGAGGCAGAAAATGTGAAGCTGGAAGCTGAGAAGAAGGAGAATACAATCATTATAAGTCATCTCAACAGTGAAATTATAGTGTTAAATTCCAAGCTTGATCAGATGACTAAATCTGTCAAAATGCTGACAACTGGGACTGATAAGCTGGAAGAAATCCTTCAACTTGGACAAAATGCAGGAAATAAGCATGGTCTAGGTTATGTGGCTGAAAGGAAACCTGCTAGTGACAAGAAGAAGAAGAGGCATGGGAAACCAATGTCAAACCAGATGTCACAACATAAAACAGGCAATGTGTTTGGCTCAGGGTATATGGCTGCAAAGAAAATTGCTGATAACAAGAGGAAGAACAGACCTAATAAGCAGATGTCAAAGCAGATGTCACAACATTGGGGTCAACATCAAGATCAGAGAAACATGAATAAAAAGTTTCAAAGATGGAGATGTCACCATTGTGGAAGGTTTGGTCACATAAAACCCTTCTGCTATAGACTACATGGATACCCTAATCAGACTCCTTATGTAAAGCCTAAGAACAGCAAGGTACCCTACACTCAACAGTGGAAGAAGAGGACTGCAGCATTGATAGCTCACACTTCCCTTAGAGTTTCTACCAAGGAAGACTGGTACTTTGACAGTGGCTGTTCTAGGCATATGACTGGAATCAAGAACCTTCTAAATGATGTCAGACCTCACACCACCAGTTATGTCACCTTTGGAGATGGAGCTAAAGGTGAAATAAAAGGTGTAGGAAACTTGGACTGCCCTGGAGTCCCAAACCTTAACAAGGTTCTACTAGTGAAGGGTTTGACTGTCAATCTCATAAGTATCAGTCAACTGTGTGATTCAGGATTCAAGGTCAACTTCACCAAGTCTGAATGTATTGTGTTCAATGAAAAACAGGAGGTTGTAATGAGAGGAGTCAGATCAAAGGACAACTGTTACCTGTGGGAGCCTGAGAACACTAACCTGTCCACTGTGTGTTCTACAGCCAAGGATGAAAAAGAGGTAAAACTGTGACATCAAAAACTTGGTCATTTGCATCTTAGAGGGATGAAAAAGATCATCTCCATGGAGGCTGTTAGAGGGATTCCTAGACTGGAAATTGATGAAGGGAGAGTATGTGGTGAATGTCAGGTTGGAAAGCAAACCAGAATGTCACACCCAATGTCTAGACATCTGACCACTTCTAAAGTGCTGGAGCTGCTGCACATGGACTTGATGGGGCCTATGCAGGTTGAAAGCCTCGGTGGAAAAAAGATATGCCTATGTTGTTTTGGATGACTTCTCCAGATTTACCTGGATAAACTTCATCAAAGAAAAATCTGATGTGTTTGATGTCTTTAAAGAGTTATGCAAAAGACTTCAAAGAGAGAAGGAAAGTTGTATTGTCAGAATAAGAAGTGACCATGGAAAGGAATTTGAGAACAGCAAGTTTGATGAATTCTGTTCCTCAGAGGGGATTAATCATGAGTTTTCTTCTCCTATAACACCTCAACAAAATGGGGTTGTGGAAAGAATGAATAGGACTATACAGGAATCTGCCAGAGCAATGATTCATGCTAAGAAACTTCCTATTCATTTTTGGGCTGAAGCTATGAATACAACTTGCTATGTTCACAACAGGGTCACCTTAAGAAAGGGAACTTCCTCCACCCTCTGTATGAACTATGGAAGGGAAGAAAACCAACTGTGAAATATTTCCATGTGTTTGGTAGCAAATGCTATATTCTGACAGATCGTGATCAAAGGAGAAAAATGGACTCTAAGAGTGATGAAGGCATTTTTCTGGGATACTCCACTAACAGCAGAGCATATAGGGTATTCAACTCCAGAACCCAAGTTATGATGGAGTCTATTAATGTCATTGTTGATGATCATCATCAGGAACACAATGTCCCATGTGATGTTGAGACATGGTTTGAGACATCACCACAAGTACCTGATAAGGATGATGTACCTGCTCCTACTTCACCAAAACCTGAACCAGAGGAAGTCAACAAAGATCCTTCCATCAGAATTCAGAACGATCATCCAAAGGAACTCATCATTGGGGATCCAAACAAGGGTGTTATTACAAGGTCTAGACAAACAGTCTCAAACTCATGTTTTGTGTCAAAAGTAGAGCCAAAAAATGTCAAAGAAGCTCTAAGTGATGAATTCTGGATTGGAGCAATGCAAGATGAATTGAACCAGTTCAAGCAACATGAAGTATGAGAGTTAGTTCCTAGACCAGAAGGAACAAACATCATTGGCACAAAGTGGATCTACAAGAACAAGTCTGATGCAGAAGGGGTTGTCACCAAAAATAAAGCAAGACTTGTTGCTCAAGGTTACACTCAAGTTGAAGGGATTGATTTTGATGAGACGTTTGCTCCAGTGGCTAGACTGGAATCAATCAGGTTACTTCTAGGGGTTGCCTGCATTCTGAAATTCAAATTATTTCAAGATGGATGTGAAAAGTGCCTTCCTAAATGGCTACTTGAATGAGGAGGTATATGTATAACAGCCTAAAGGATTTGTGGATCCAAGTTTTCCTGATCATGTCTACAAGTTAAGAAAAGCCCTATATGGACTAAAGCAAGCTCCTAGGGCCTGGTATGAAAGGCTGACCAAGTTCCTTACAGACAAAGGATACAAGAAAGGAGCCTTGGATAAAACTCTCTTTGTCAAGAATGAAGGAGGAAAGATAATGGTGGCTCAAATTTATGTTGATGACATTGTATTTGGAGGAATGTCAGACACAATGGTGAAACATTTTGCTAACCAAATGCAAGCTGAGTTTGAAATGAGCCTCATGGGAGAGTTGACTTACTTTCTTGGATTGCAAGTCACACAGATGGAAGACTCAACATTCCTTTCACAAAGCAAGTATGCAAGGAATATTGTCAAGAAGTTTGGAATGGAGAATGCCAGCCATAAAAGGACTCCTGCTCCCACACACTTGAAGTTGTCCAAGGACACAAGTGGTGAAAAGGTTGATCAAAGTTTGTATAGAAGCATGATAGGAAGCTTGTTGTACCTAACAGCCAGCAGACCTGACATTGCATTTGCTGTTGGGGTATGTGCAAGATACCAAGATGAACCTAAAGTAAGTCACATTAACCAAGTGAAGAGGATTCTGAAGTATGTGAGTGGAACTTGCAATTATGGCATACTGTATTCCCATGGATGTGAACCAATATTGTCTGGCTATTATGATGCTGATTGGGCTGGTAGTGCTGATGATAGAAAAAGCACTTCTGGAGGATGCTTCTTCTTGGGAAACAATCTTGTTTCTTGGTTCAGCAATAAGCAAAACTGTGTGTCCTTGTCCACTGCTGAAGCTGAATACATAGCAGCTGGTAGCAGTTGTTCTCAAATGGTCTGGATGAAGCAGATGTTGACTGAGTACAATGTCACACAGGATGTCATGACATTGTACTGTGACAACCTGAGTGCTATTAATATTTCAAAAAAATCCTATACAACACAGTAGGACTAAGCACATTGACATTAGACATCACTTCATCAGAGATCTTGTGGAAGAGAAGGTGATTAAATTGGATGATGTAGTCACTGAACTTCAACTGGCTGACATTTTTACTAAAGCTCTTGATGCTAGTCAATTTGAAAATTTAAGGAGCAAACTTGGTATTTGTCAGTATGAGGAATTGTAGCAATTAAGATTGCTTACAAGGAAGGGAAGAGACCTTTTATTAATTATAAGTGGGTCATTTAATTATTTCCCTCTCATTTTCATAAGGTTTAAGAATATGAAAAGACTCCTCCATATAATAGCCTTTTCATTTGAAAGTATCATATCTTCTTCATCCAAAAGATACTCTCAAACTCTTTGTCATTCTTGGTTTCTGTTTCTCAACTTATCTCAGAGAAGCATGTCTTCTTCATCCTCTTCATCCCAAGACTCTGACTGTCCATCTCCCACCATGGCTGAGATTAGGGCAAGCGCTGCAGCCTTGAATGTTAAACCTGTGAAGATCTCTCCTCAGCGTTCCATGGCAACTAACTCTAAGATGTCCCAGAATCAGCATGCACGGAATACTCAAAGGTTATCAGTTTCGTCCTCTGGTAAGATTTCTAGATCATCCTCATCTGTTCCCTCTGAGATAGAAAATAGAGAAGGTACTCTGTATGTGCAAGAAACCATCGATAGGATAGTCACCAGGATCCTAAATGAGAATCTCACTGTACCTGGAGTCTCTGTCCCCCTTAACCAAGAGTCTGCTAGCCCTAGTTTAGCAGCTGATCCAGATGTCACAGGGAATGTCAAGACATCTGATGATCATGTCCAGAAAACTCCTGTGGTTTCTGATGTTGCTACCCCTGCTGATCCCCATGTCAAAGCAAAGGGTGGTATCTCTGGTTCTCAAGTTGAGAAGATGATCAAAGCTGGAACTGTCTCAAAGAAGTGTAGAGTTAAATCTGTTGGTAGCTCAAGACCCAAGAGGACACAAATTGCCAAGAAGAGGAAGGCCCCTGAACCTGCAGAGTCTGATCAAGATTTTGATTTCAAGACTCAGGCTGAAGTGGTAGCTGGTAATGTTGCTGATGGTGTTGCTCACAATGAGAGCACCTGAGCTGTTGCTGTTGCAGCTGTAGTCTCTGTTGTACTCTTGTGCCCTGTTGCTTTTGTTTTTTGTTCTGTCAATTGTTTCTTGTTCTTGTATTTTCCAAGTTTTGTGTATTCTGGATGATTGTAATTCTTTTATTGACAGATTTGTAATGCCTTGACAAAGATGTACCCCTAAACAATGCTAATTATATGTTGAATGTTTAGGGAAATTGTATTGTTTCCTTTGGCCCTTTATGGCTAAAAAGGGGGAGAAGAACTACTGTGTGACAGTAGTATTGGGAATTTGGGAAACTGTATGGCAAGTTAAATTTGCATGTGGGCAATTGTGGGAATTGTGGGATATCTGTATGGGTAGAATTTATCTTATCTCTAGGTTCTAGTTTCTTTAAGCTTAGAACTAGTTTGTCTTATGCATAGGTACTACGATGTTAAGTAGTTTTAGCCAAAAATGTGCCAAAGGGGGAGTTTGTTAGTGTTTTTAGTTGGCATTAATTTTGGTAAAACTAGGCTTTAGCAATGTCTTGATAGATGTCATGACATTCAGAGATTGAAGATAAATCCTACTTGACAAGGATGTTTGAAGTACAGCTCTCGAAGCTAAAGTCGTCTGGAAATTGCAGAAATCGATGTCATAAGATGTTATGACATTCGTGTGACATTCTGCTCGCAGAACTGCTTTTCCCGAGATTTTTCGGAAGTTTGTTGAGCTAAATTATGTTTTTCTGTTATTAGAAAGCATGCTCACGTGGCTGCTAGGTTAATCTTAATTAAACCTAAATTGGTTGTTGAAAATACCATGTTTTTAGGATTAAATTAAGTGAACCCTAGCTATCTTTATGGAAACCCAAAACTGAAGATTCAGGACTGCTTCTATAAAAGGAATTCAACCCTTACACTGCTGCAACGCCTCTGGAATTTATTGAAGATATAGCAGGTTGTTATTTGTGTACTGTTAAGAGATTTAACAGTTGTTATTTGTGTAATTCTAGTTTCTCTTGTGAGCCAAGCAACTATCAATTGATAAGTGCATTGGACTAGGATTTGTTTGTAAGGGTAGTTTATCACTCAAAGCTTTGAAGCACGAGTGTTTGTCTCTTGATTGAAGCTTTGAAGCAAGATCAAGATAGTTTATTGAAGTGTGTCTTCACAATTCAATTAATCAATAGGTTGATATCACTGCTGTGATTGAGGGGGAGTGAGTAGGAACTCAGATCTAAGTAGGACTTAGGTTGAAGTGTCATTGGGTAGGTTTTAAGTGAAGGAGATAAACTGGTTGGTTTATTCCTGAATTAATTCTACTAATAGTGAATTTCCTTCCTGGCTTGGTAGCTCCAGATGTAGGTTTGTTAGAATCGAACTGGGTAAACAACTTATTGTGTTATTTATTGCTTTCTGTATTTGCTGTGTGAATTGTCAACATAGTGTCAGATACTGTGTCATAACATTCTCTGTGACATCAAGTATCTGCTGCCAGGAATTTCAGATTGTAAAGCATTGCTCTTGATTCATCAGTGTGTAGATTTTGATGTATTTGAGAAGATAATTAAAGAAGAGTCAACAAAAGAAGCTTAGGACAAGTTAAAGAACTTATATGGCTGTAACACAGTGGGAGAACTGACTTGTTTGCTTTGCGTTTTATCGCAAATGTTGCTGATAGCAAGAGTCACCACCGACTTTTCTTTTATCCAATGAATGGAAGGTGAAAAGAACAGGAAAAGACCTTGGTTATATTTTGAGTACTGGAGGCAATTTTGAAAAGGGAAGGTATTAGCACCTTTTCCATCCATAGTTATCTACAGACTCTTAGTTGCTTAGCTCACTTTTGAAAAATTGCTTTTTGTTTTTGTGTAGTTTGAAAAGTATTTTGAAAGACATTTCGCTTTGACTTTGTAATGATTCTCGTTGGAATGTATACAAAGTGTTCGAAAATATTTGTTTGGAAAATGTTTAACTTTGTAATGATTCTCGCTGAAATGTATACAAAGTGTTTGTTTGAAAGATAGTTTTTGAAAATAGTGTGAGGTGTGAAAAATATTTTGTTTGGAGCAAGCAATAGAGTTTTATTTACCTACTCAGAATGGTCGTTTCCATGTTATTTTCCTTCTCCTTTAGAATAAAGCTATCCATACCATTAGTTGATAGGTAACTTTATTCGTTGGATGTGAAGGGACAATCGAAGGGTCATTAAAGGCAACATGTAAGGATACCTTAGCAAATTTGTAGGGACGATCATCACTTATTCGTAGGCAACAATTGAGGGACGAGATCATATATTCGCATGCAACATCGAGGGTCATCGAGGGACTATGATCTTTATATCAAATGGACTATGATGATGTTATTCGTAAGCGTCTTTGCTAATGGTACCTTTACGTTCGAGGGACATGACCATTATATTTGAATGGACTGTGATGATATTGTTTGTAGGCAACTGTGCTAAGATATCCCTACGTTCGAGGGACATGATCATGTTTTGTTCGTAAGGCAACGAGAGAGGATACCCGAAGGTGTGAGTGAGTGCAAAAGTGTGTTGTATTCAGATATATTAGTATTAAATTAGAGGTGATCTAGGGTTGATTTTATCTTTCCATACATGCCTAGTTACTAGCAGTTAAATATGTACAGAATAATAGAGGTGCAGAAAGTAAAAGTGCAGGAAAGTAAATCCTAGACTATTACATGGCTTTGGGGCAAATACATAATAAGGAGTGCGGAAAATAAATCCTAATTAAGCTATTACATCCCATGAGCAGTTACATAATAGTAAAAAATACGAGGAATTTAAAACCCTAGCTGTTTCAACCTATATGCAGTTATAATGATCAGAAAAAGATACCGCGAGAAGGATTGAATTGTAAATAAGAGCAAATAATGTTAGTAGAAAATATGTTTTCGTGTCAAAAAAGTGTTTTTAGGGTTAGTAAACCTAATTAGATGAGAAAATATATTTGGGAATTTTCTGGATTAATTTTGACATGGAAAAAGTAATTCAAAGTTAATTTTCGATTAATTAACAATTAATTAAAATAAGAGTGAAAAATAATATGTTTTTGATGAAAAAGTTAAAGTAAAGTTTTTCTAACCTAATTATGAAAAAAAATATTTTTTTGTGATTTTTTATTGTATTTAAAAAATGTTTGGAAAGTAATTAAATAAAATAAGAAAATATGAAGAAAATAGAAGAAAAAAAAAGGTTAGTAAAACAAATGCCAAAAAAATAGTTGGGGTAGCCAGGGATCGAACCCCTGTCCCTGAGGTTACACGCGTGCGCCTCCTGCCAACTGAGCTGTGATGTTTTGTTGTTAGTATAATGAAATAATATGCATATAAGCGAAAACAAGAATTTAAAAATTATTTAAAACGAAAAACGCGCGTTGGCCTTCATCTTCTCCTTGAGACACAGACCTATACCAACAGTTTTTTGTTCGTAGCTAAAGCCTATAGTGATGGCTTCTTTCCGTAGCTACAGATCCTGCAAATCATAAAAATCATAATACGCAATGGAAATTAATTGTAAGACCATAGATCGATTAGAATCGATCTCTTGAGCATGATGGTGGTCATCGTTTCACCTAATTTTGCCTGAAACAAAAAGCTCTAATTCTGAGCTACGAACCCTAACCATGGTGGATTCATATTCCTGCACTCAAACTCAGATAAAACTATGCAGAAAGCTTCAAAGCTTCATTATAAACACAAATATGCAATCAAAACATGTTAAATATTTGTGTATGTACAAAATCGAATTTGAAATTAGAGTATGTAAACCGTGATCGTGAATTCGTGATTTTGGATGTTTTGATTGCATGTGAGTGTCTGGGACGATTCAGAGGATGCCCAGGAAGCGATTGGAATGCTTGGTTTGGCTTGAATCGATGCAAAAATTGGTCTCCAAGTTGCTTGAATGACACAGTTTTTTGGAGCTAGGTTTGGGTTGTTGGAGCATCAATTTTCATCCTCCAAGTTAATGGGTTCATAACATATATATAGTGAATGGATTCAGATCAATAATCAATGAGAAAATATATTCTCATCAACGTGAAAATATTTGATTGAAATCAAACCATATTTTGCCTTTTTTGAGCCAATTTCAATCCAATATCTTGGCAATCTTCATAAATTCGAAATATTCTGATTAATTGACTTGCTTGGACCTCAAGAATGTTGAAAAACAATCCCTGCACTTAATGTTTGGATTTTATATCTTTTATTTTAATTAAATTGAACTTAAATGAATAAAAATTCAAAATAAATAAAAATAAAAGATAAAAGGCGTGGCCTTGGGCTTGGAGGCTCTAATTCAGATAAGAAACAAGTTTGAACTAAGAAAAGTTAGGCCCATTTAGAAAAAAATTGATTTTTTCAAGTATTTCTCTTCATGCACCTCCTCAAAAATGTCCAACTTGCACAACTTGTATCTTGCTCAATTTTCAACATTTTTGGGTGTTCTTGGACTTTTTAGAAAGATAAAGATGTCCTCTAAACACTCATTTTTGTTTCATCTTCATTGAAGTTTCCATGCTCATGAACACTTTTTTGCAAAAAGATGACTTTTTGTTGACTTTTAAAAGCACCTATAATGTTTTGATCCATAACTCTCAAATGATGCATTTTTGGCCAAAGCTTGTGAGACATGAAATTGTAGAGAATTGAATTCCCTTCAAAATGAGATTTGGTGGAAAAAATTATGATAAAGTATGTGAAAGTTATGCCTGGTCAAAGTTCTGTTGACTTTTGTCTAAAAAACCCTAATTTAAAAACTTTGACTTTTGCTCCAATCTTGACTTTTCTTGAGGAATCATGGTCAACCCTTGATCAAATGAAGAATTTTACTTCAAAATATTGACGTTGACCAAAATTTATGAAGTTTGACTATATGTTGACCATAATTGACTTTTTGTCTAATACAATTGAATTTCAACCATCTGAGCAATTGGATGAGCAAATTTGACTTGTAAGGCTTGAAACTTGACATGGTGATCCCTTGAAGCATATGATGAGGTATGATGACCACTTGAAGCCTTGTAAATTCATTCTGACTTGAGAGAATCAAAACCCTAGTTTGGATTGATTGTTAAGAATAGGGTTTGTCTGGTCAACCCTTGTGAAATCCTTAAGTATGGAGATGTGAGTTGTCTTGAGAAGTAGGAGGGGAAATTTTGGGGTATAACAATGGCGGAGGAGAGAAATTGAAGAAGGTGAAGTTGCAGACGCTGAGAAAGCAATACGAGATGATGCACATGAAGGATGATGAATCAATTTCTGCATACTTCTCAAGGATTGTGACGCTGACGAATCAAAATGAAAGCATGTGGAGAAACAATCACTAACTTGCAGAAAATAGAAAATGTATTGAGATCTTTAATTGAAGATTTTGACTATATTGATATGATAATTGGAGAGGCCTAGACTCTATCTGAGGTGAAGTTAGAAGAACTTCAAGCTTCATTGGAGGCTCATGAGATGAGATTGAAGCAAAGGAAATCAGAAAGAGAAAAGGTTGTTGAACAAGCATTGCAATCAAGATTCAGCAAGAAAGATGAAAAATCGAAGTTTCGAAAGCATCTTGCAGATGATGAGAAGTCAAGAAAGAGTGTTGATTCGAGCATAAAAGGTGTGAGCAACAAGTATTTTGGGAAGAAAGTTGACAGGAAAGAAAAGCAATGCTACAATTGTCAAGGTTTTGGTCACTACGCTCGAGACTGTCGAAGGAGGAAAGTAGAAAGGACGAAAGAAAGTGATGAAGCTCAATATGCACAAGTAGGAGACAATGACTCAGATGTTATGCTGATGATGATAAACTCTCAGTCGAACTCTGAGAAAACCAACATGTGGTATCTGGATTCAGGATGTAGCAACCATATGACTCAGAAGCGATGAAAAACAATTTCCCTAAAATCCAGATCTGAAAGAACAAAAACATCCAAGAACAAGGCATTTTCAGCTGAAGAATAAGTTACAGAAGAGTCAAATGATGATGATGAGAATGAACTCTCTCTGATATCTAAAAGAATAAAAAAAATCTGGAGGAAAAGACAAAATAATTCTCGAAAATTTAGGAAATTCGATGATCGTTCAGATTCATTCTCCAGAAACAAAAGCAGCAAAGAAGTATCTTACTATGAATGCAATGAACCTTGATACTACAAAAACGCCCGTCGAAGATTTAACAAAGAAAATTCCAAAAAAGACCTTTCTAATTCAAAAGCAAGACGAAGGGTCTCATGGTGACATGGGATAATTATGACTCATCGGATTTCGAGTCAGAAGATGAACATGCAAATCTGGCACTCATGGCCATCACTTTAGAAGAATTATCATCAGTAACAGAATGTGATTCTAAAGAGGTATTTTCTGATTTCACTCATTTTTAATTAGAGTCGTGTTTGTCTGAAACTCTAAGTAAGTGTCAAAAAATTTGAAACAAATTAAGAAACCTTCAAAAAGTACATAAAATATGTATTGTAGAATCCAACGAGTTAGAAAAAGAAAATTCTACCTATAAATCAAAAAACTTGAAATTAAAAGAAGAAATAAGTTTTCTTACAAGTAGGGTTCTAAATCTAGAAGAAAATATGATTCCAGAAACATACTCTCTAGAAACTACTATAACTAAATATGATGATGCATTTTAATTTTTTTTTTAAAAACAACATAAACAAAAGCAAAATGGCCTTTATAATCTATGGTGTTGGTCAAAATGGAAAAAGGGGAATTGGTTATACTTCTAATGAAAGTCAAAACCCATTGAAAATAAACAAACCAATACCTCCCTTCAAATATCATCACACAAAAGAACAGACACAAATATTTAATGATGCACGAAAACTGAAGTTCATTAAGAACTCTAGTAAAACTAATGTTAAAGGATACAAAAGGATCCGGGTACCAAAAGATAAGATTGTTTATGTTGCAGATATCCTTCACAGAAAAGTCAAAACACCAATTATGGTACCTAGACTTTGGATGCTCGCGTCACATGACGGGAAAAAGGAATATGTTCCAAGATTTGGAACTTAAAGACGTTGGCTTCGTTGGATTCGGAGGAAATTGAAAAGGGAAAATTAAGTGATCAGGAACTATTGGTAACCAATCTATTCCCTCTATTTCAAATGTTCTATATGTTGAAGGGATAATGCATAAATTTTTTATCCATAAGTCAATTAAGTGATAACGGATATGACATTATCTTTAATAAAAAAAACATGTAAAGTTGTCAGTCAGAAAGATGGCTCAGTCCTGTTCTCTTATGTCTGTTAACAAAGAGAAGTGGGTATGTCACAAACGCTTAGGTCATGTTAGCTTGAGAAAAATCTCTCAGCTCAATAAACTTGAGTTAGTCAGAGGCTTACCAAAACTAAAGTTTACTTCAGATGCTCTTTGTGAATTATGTCAGAAAGGAAAGTTCTCTAAAACATGTTTTAAATCCAAAAATATTGTTTCTACCTCTAAACCTTTAGAACTTCTACATATTGACTTGTTTGGACCATTTAAAACTGCGTTAGTCAATGACAAGAAATATGGACTTGTCATTATAGATGACTATAGTCGCTGGACATGAGTTAAATTCCTAAGGCACAAGAATGAGTCTCATTTTGTGTTCTATAGCTTCGGTGCAAAAGTGAAAAATGAGTTTGATTATAAAATTATTAAAGTAAGAAGCGATCATGGTGGAGAAATTGCAAATAAAGACTTGAGAAAATTTGTTTTACACATATGGCATTTCTCATGATTTCTCCTGTCCTAGAACTCCTCAATAAAATGGAGTTGTAGAAAGGAAAAATAGGACGCTGTAAGAAATGGCCAGAACCATGATAAATGAAACAAATGTTGCAAAACACTTTTGGGCGAAGCTGTGAATACAACATGTTACATTCAAAATAGAATATCGACCGGACCTATTCTGAATAAGACTCCTTATGAACTATGTAAGGGGGAAAACCAAACTTTTCTTACTTTCATCCCTTTGAATGTGTATGTTTTATATTAAATACTAAAGAAAGTCTGAATAAGTTTGACTCTAAATGCCAAGACAAGATCCACCTTCAAGAAAACTGAAGAAACTACTTTAGAATTGGCCTCTCTAATTGAACTAACTTCCTATACAAAAGCTCTTCAAGATAATTAGTGGATTCTAGCAATGCTAGAAGAACTCAACATATTTTCTAGAAACGATGTCTGGGATATGGTACCCAAGCCAATAGGAGTTCATTTTATAGGCACTTAGTGGGTTTTCAGAAATAAGTTGAATGAAAAAGGTGAAGTCATTAGAAACAAGGCACGGCTGGTAGCTCAGGGGTACATTCAACAAGAAGGTATTGACTACAATGAAACCTTTGCACCAGTCGTCAGGTTAGAATTTATCCGTCTTTTTATTTCATTTTCCATCCACAATAATATCACATTATATCAAATGGATGTTAAAAGTGAATTTCTAAATGGTTACATTTTCGAAGAAGTTTATGCAAAGCAACCTCCTGGTTTTGAGAACCCAAAGTTTCTCGAACAAATATTTAAACTAAAGAAATCTCTATATTGACTCAAACAAGCTCCTAGAGCTTGGTATGAAAGTTAAGTTCTTTTCTATCAAAAAATTGGTTCTCAAGAGGATTAGTATACACAACCTAGTTTTGTAAAAATAATGGAAAGGATCTTATGATTTGTCAAATGTATGTTGATGATGTCATTTTTGATTATGCTAATCCATTTGTATGTCAAGAATTCACTGTAATGCAGGCATAATTCGAAATGAGCTTAATGCAAGAATTGAAGTACTTATTGAGGATTCAACTTAATCAAGCACCAAAAGTTACTTACATTCATTAGGGTAAGTATACCAGAGAAATTCTAAAAAAGTTTGATATGTCATAAAGTAAGCCTACTAAAACTCCAATGCACCCTACATGCATTCTGGAAAAAGATGAAGAAGATAAAAAGGTTTTTCAAAAGCTATTTCATGGTATGATTGGCTCCTTTCTCCATCTTACAGCTTTAAGACCAGACATTCTGTATAATGTGTGCCTGTGTGCTCACTTTCAGTCGGATCATAGGGAAACTCGCTTAACTACTACTAAGAGAATCCTTAAATATCTGAAAGGTACACCTAACCTTGGTCTGGTGTATGTAAAAACATCAGAGCAAAACCTTTATGGATTATGTGATATAAACTATGCATGTGACAAGATTGAACATAAAAGTACTTATGGAAAATGTCAGTTTCTGGGAAGGAACCTTATCTCATGGTCAAGTAAAAGACAATCAACCATTGCACTCTCAACTGCAGAAGCTGAATATATCTCAGCATCCCTCTACAGTACTCAAATGCTTTAGATAAAAAGTGAACTTGAGGATTTCCAAATCTTTCAAAAGGAAATACCAATCTTCTGTGACAACACTGCAACAATCTATCTGAGTAAGAATCCTACCCTTCACTCTAGAGCTAAACACATTGAAATTAAGCACCATTTTATCAGAGACTATGTTCAGAAAGGGATCCTTTCTTTAAAGTTTATAGATACAGACCATCAGTTGGCTGACATTTTCACAAAACCGTTATCTGGAGATAGATTTAAATTCATTATGGAAAACTTAAATATGACCATATGTCCTAAATAGGTTTATGATAAACGGCTTAACCCAATGTGCATAGCACATTAGTTTAATTACTTCTGACTCTGATGGTTCTATCAGTCAGAAACAGTACTAAAACATCAACTCAAATTAACACATAGCAAAGACGTGTCTCTTCTTTCGTGTGAGCAATATTGGAACCTGACACCTGTCAATTCTAATTAATGCAAATCACTAGAACATCACCTCGAGCAATGGGTTGATCTGAGATTAGGTTAAACGCATTATTACCCCCAAATTACTTTTCGTATATGTTTTATTTCACTATTTCCAAACAGATGTTTTCAAAAAAAAATTAAATACCCATTCAACATCTCCTACTTCTTCAAACCTTCTTCAAGTTCTTACTCCGTAAACAAAAATCCTTTTGAAATCCTTATTTTCTTCTCTCTTTTTCTCCTTCAATAGATCATCATGTTGAGCGCTCGCTAGTCCAATTTTCATAAGATATGGATCACTTGGAAAAAAGAGCCTCCTCTTCACAACCATAATCTTCTTCACAACCTCTAGCTACCACAAATGTCTCTCCTAACCTAGAAAAACCCGCTGAAACCCCTGAAGATATCCTAAATCACCCTGAGAAATTTTTTGTTGATACTCCTTTAGATCAGTTAACTGTTCTAAGTGAGCTTATGGTAGACTTCAACAACATCAAGGATAATGGCAATGATATCCTTCCAGAGCTATCCAAACAAGGATGGGGAAACTTCTTTTTTCGCCTCTATGGTCCAACCTATATTGACCTAGTAAAAGAATTATGGGTACATGCTGAAGCTAACGAGAAGTATATTGTCTCTCATGTTAAGGGAGAAAAACTGATACTTACTGAAAGAGCCATTGTTTTACTACCAGGAAAGGAAAATAATCTTGGTAGAAGAGTCTACAATGCTCCTTCAAAATCCAGATATCTCATTGAGAAGATTTAGCCAGAAATTTTCTCCGAAGCGACCGGAAATATTTTGTGCGAAAGTCAGGAACTTTCTCCAAAATTAAGAATCTAGTTCAAGTTGATTTTGGGTTGTATCCATCATAAAGAATCCACCAGTTCTTCTGATTATGTGAATATAGATCAAAAGGTAATCATGTTCTGTATACTGAAAGGATACAAAGTAAATTTTCATTGTTTTCTTTTTTCGCTACCTTCGAGACACCATAATGGAAAGGAATCTTGGAAAATTCAAAGACTACATCCCTCTAGGAAGATTGATCACTGATATACTGGTTGAAAACGGCCTAGTAGAACACGTCACAGTGCTAAAACTGGTAGGTAACCTATCTTACCAGACTGGAAATTTCTTCTATGCTAAGAATATCGAATTTATGAGCTTCATTCTAAATATTATGGTTCAACCCGTTCTTGAATCTATAATGAAGACTCAGATTGAAACTCGTGCTCGTGTTGACAGATTCCCTCTTTTCACCAATGTTGATCCTCCAAAAAATTTGAACGCTTTTCTTGAAGTAGAAGGAATAGACCCATCTGAGTTTGATTACAACTATCTTCTGAATTCTCCACCAAAGATTATTTCTAAGAAACAAAAATCCAAGTCAAAAAAAGACCCCACTCAGAAGACCCTGAAGATTTCTGATACATCTTCAACAGGTAATCAAAGACTTTCTCCCTTTTTTGATAATCCCAATAAGTCTTATGTATATGCTACTCGTTCTCATGCAGTTTCACCTGCACTTTGTCCTATCCCTACTTCACCTCCATAATCTTCGACCACAATTACTACTTCATCCATTCCACCACCATTTTTAAACACTCGAGTTTCCATAGAAAAATCCAAACAACCACCACAGTTGTCACCACTGCAACTTACACAATTTCAACAACCAACACCTCTTTCACAAGACCGTGGTTAGTCAGACACACACGACTATAAGAGCTTTCACACTTTCTCTTTCAAAACTCTGAAGCTTCAAGTTTCTTTTCCATATATACCAATCATATTAGCATTTCACTTGAACCTTGAAACTTCTACTTGATGATACTTGAGATATCTTAAAGTTAATCATCGTCATTAGATATTTGGAAACATATCACCATTGTATGCAACAAGCATCAGTGTTATCGTCATCAAAACACCAAGAAAGTTAACAATATCAATAACATTAGCTTCATAAATGCAAGCGCATATACTCACATTTTTGACAAGGTAAGTTGATTTGACACTAACCTACCATGGAAATTTAATGACATGCCCACAACCAAATGCGTTTTTATTCTGTCTCTTGTAAAACTCATTAAAGTGCTATGAAACAACCTCTAGATACCCATTATGTCTTGAGTTGAAAACCCATTACTTGTTCTTGTCATGAAAGTTTTCACCAGCTAATAATGAGTTAAAAACAAAATTAGAAACTTCTTAAATATATAACTCACATCTTTTAGATATTTTAGTCATGATTACTTCACCGTGCAAAATCTTGAGCACCTATTGTTCAACCCTAGTGCAATAACTAAGATCATCAAGAATGCTTATGAATAAAAAGTTTGCTTGTGATATATAATATATGTCATGATGAGAATAATAAACTCACGATCATTGAAAATTTTAAGTGTGATTATATAAATATCATGAATCTTGCAGGACTTATTGTCACCAAGAGAAACTACTCCAGCTTCCCTTAGCTTTAAAGTCTCAAAGTTTTCTTTTATTGAACATGTATGGTAAAAGCAACTCGAGTTCATGATCCAACACTATTTAAACTCCAAACTCGACACCACTAGTGCATGAGCACTCTAATAACTATTCTCATTAATCTAATTGAATTTTGAAATGGATTCAATGAATTATCGTTGCTCTCTTCTCATGACAATTCCTTGTGAAATGATTGATTTTGTGACAAGTGAATTATTTTAACCTTGAATGGTCAAACCAATTTGATTTATACATCCCTCTATGCTCACTTCCTACTTTTGATACATTCAAGCCTTTATCACTATCTTCAATCTTCAAATGTTTCACTTTTAAAAAGAACAGAGTAGAGAAAAGAAAAAATTGATGAAAATTCATTGGAGAATTTTATCAAACACCTAGTGCGTAGAAATTAAAAAAGGGAGAAAAAATAAGGTACAAATTGATTAAAAAACCTTAAAATATGCACATATAAAATATCAATTAATATAAACACAAACTCAAATACAAAATTGAGAGAGGAAAAAAATGAATAATTTATTTTAAACTAATCAATATAAATAATGGACATCATATGCAAAAGTGAATGGTAAAAACAAATTATTTAATTCAAAATGACAAGTTAATTACAAAAAGCAATGAACACAGGCCCTAAGTCAATAATGTGGAATAAAAAGAGATAAGAGCATAAATGTGTTTTCCACACCACATTCTTTTTGTATATTATAGATAAAAATGAAAATAATTTGTAACACCAATTTTGTAAAATGCTTTCATCAAATAAGTTTTAAATTTTTAAATTTTCAAAACAAAAAATTATTTCAAAACTTAAACCAAACATATCCTTAATCTTTTATTATTTGAATATGAATTTTAAAAAGAAATTGGGATATCCTAAATTATTAATTTTGAAATAAGATTTTGAAAGTTTTTTTTTAAAATTGCAACTTGTCAAATCAAAATGTGATCAACAGCGAACTTTGATTTAGATTTAAATTTGAACATTATCATTATTGATAATATGCGAATTTCTTCACCCAGTGAATTCTTCTTAATTTCGGGTGGAAAATTTAAAACATCTCTAAAATTTGTAAGTACACTTACGAAATCGTTCAATATCCTAAATTTATTATGATTTTATTTTAAAAAAATATTTATTTATAATATAATAATAATAATATATAAGAAAATAAAATATTGTATTTTATTTCACGTATAAAAAAATATATGCATTAAAAGTCTAACTTATATTTGGTCTATAATAATAAAATCTATTAATACAATTGATATCAATATCAAATTTAACATATAAATTTAAGTTATTTTTTATTAATAATAATTCAATTTAATTATATTATTAAAAATATATTATATTATTAATGCATATCAAATAAATTAAACAAAAAAATCAATTATATTTTTTAACATAAATATTAGGCTAAATTACATTTTTGTCCCATTATTTTAGTATTTTCACGATTTTAGTCCCCCTATTTTATTTTTAAACACTTTTGGTCTTCATTCTCATTTTAGCTACAAAAAACGACTATGTTTCACTTTTAAAATAAATGTTTTTCCTTCCTTGTAATTATATAACACACAATTGATATTTTATTATATGCCACGTATTTTAAAAAGTGACATATAAGCGTTTTTTTTAGCCAAAGTAAGGATGAAAGACTAAAAATATTTAAAAATAAAATAGAGAGACGAAAATCGTGAAAATACTAAAATAGGGGGACCAAAACTATAATTTAACCTAAATATTAATATTAATAGTATTAATATATTTTTTATTATAGAACAAATTTGATATTAATATCGATTATAATAACTTATACGTAATAGAGAAATCATGCATGGTTATGTCCACATTGTCAAAAATATATACTAGTACTAACCCACTAATCTTTCTTATATACTTTCCTCATTAATTACTTTCTGTTTTTATGAATGCACGTGTTAGACTACACACTCAAATTAGGCATTGCAACTAGTAGTTGAGAGTAGTTTAATGGAGTAACTCAGATATTTTAAATAAGAAAAATTGCAATTAGGTTTAGTAACCTAGGAGAGATTAGTTAATGTAACATAATCATAAATGATGAAATGCCCAAAGACCAAGGTAGTACACAAACCCAACTCCAAGGGTATTTTTGTCGCATTGGGAAAGCTGAATATTCTTTGCCTATTAAACAAATATTTCATTTTAAAATTTCTTGACTGTTAGTTTTTGGTTTAAACAAGTGTGGTGGAGTATGCTTCATTCAGATAGCATCTCTGAAACACCAATCTACGGTCATGGCTTTGGGAATTGAGAAGTGAAAAAACAATGGCAGATTGAATATGTTGTAAGTACATTTGGGTTCATGTTCCACGCAAGAATGACATGTGAGTTTTTGCAAAATTTTAATATGAGAGCACTAGAGACTAGAGAGGTGATACCAGCATACTCTCGATATACTCGTACTATTATTTCTCGGGTCTTAAATATACATAAATGAATATATAGTTTATATCAATTTAAACTAAATATATTTTTATAAATAAGATCAAATTACACCCATAAATTACACTTATTTACAATCTTTAATCTTTTAAAAATTTAACGGTAGCAAAAAAGAATTCTATGCAAAATATTTCTTTTTCTCACATGATAAAATAATTTCATATATAAAATATTATCTTTTTAACAAAACTATTTATATTCATATATTTATATGTACCTCTTAATTATTTATTTATATTCATATATTTATATGTACTGTTTAGTTAAAATAATATCTATATATCTAAAAGAAATAATTAAAATAGTTATTAGTAAAACATTATTCTAAACATCTTTTAAGAAAATCATGATTCTTAATAAAGAAATAATTACTTTTTATTTTTAAATGTATTTTATTATTTCATTTAAATAATTTTATTCAACTAAAATAAATGATAAATGTTTTTACAAATAAATTATTTTGTATTCATTATTTAAAAATGTAACAATTTTCTTGTTTATTTATTCAAAGTGAATAGAATATAAATAAATTTAAAAACATAAATGAAACTTATTTTAAAATAAGAAGAAAATATTGTTTAATAGTGGTGATTTTCTTTAAAAAAATTATAATCATGACTTATTCCATAATACTTTTTAAATATTTATTTTAATTATATGGAATTGATTAGTTACATGAGAGAGAGAAAGAAATAGTTTGTTAATATGTAGATATATGTTTTTTTAATCACAATTAAACTATATTTTACTCATAATTTAATATTAAGTTTTTCTAATCACAATTATATTATTTTGTACTCATTTTCTTATAATCTATTTAAAAATGTAATTTTTTTAATCATTTATTTTAAGTTAATAGAATATAATTAATTTAAATAAAATAAGTAAAATATATTTAAAAATAAGAAGAAATAATTTTTTTATGAAGAATCGTAATTTTCTTAAATAATATTTAGAATCACATTTTATTCAAAAGTAATATTTTGTAAATATATTTTTTAAATATATGTAATTGATTAATGTCGGCCTAACTTAGGAGTTATCTTTCTCGGTATTTTGCCAAGTAAATATATGTATAAGAAATAGAGTTGTCAAATATAATATTTTATCAATTATGCACCATATAAAATATTTACATATGAAATTATTTTATCATATGAGAAAAGGAAATATTTTGTATAGAAGTTTCTTTACCACCATTAGATGTTTAAAAGATTAAAAATTATAAATTAGTGTAATAGTTTGTGTAATTTATTAGTTTAATTTGATCATCCTTTATATATATATATATATATATATATATATATATATATATATATATATATATATATATATATATATATATATATATATATATATATATATATATATATATATATATATATATAATTAAAGACATATCATATGAGAATTAGTAAGTTATATAATAATATCGAATCTAATTATAATTGTTGAATTTATATTTAATGGTTGAGATTAAAAGATATTTTAAAATTTGATTAATTATTTTTCTTTCCTATTAATAACACGTGATTTAGTAAAAATCATAATTTAATCTTAACATTTCATTTTAAATCCGATGGTTATTATTCATTATCACATTCTCAATATATATATATATATATATATATATATATATATATATATATATATATATATATATATATATATATATATATATATATATATAATTAAAGACATATCATATGAGAATTAGTAAGTTATATAATAATATCGAATCTAATTACAATCGTTGAATTTATATTTAATGGTTGAGATTAAAAGATATTTTAAAATTTGATTAATTATTTTTCTTTCCTATTAATAACACGTGATTTAGTAAAAATCATAATTTAATCTTAACATTTCATTTTTAAATCCGATGGTTATTATTCATTATCACATTCTCAAATATATATATATATATATATATATATATATATATATATATATATATATATATATATATATATATATATATATATATATATATATATATATATTCATTCTCCTTTGTAAATTCTTTTTGCCACGTGATTGATCTAATATATCATCATAACTTCTATAAAAATCTTAATTTTTCTCATTAAATCCTAATTTTTATGCTCATTAATTGCTTTTTCTCCTCTACCTCATTTCCATCGTGAGCTCACCTTCATATTTCCACCCTCCTGTTACACAAGCTATAGAAGAATTCTTTTCATAAGTCATTTATTTTGCAACCATTCCAATAACCATCTCAAAACCGTTTAGTAACTCCTTCATCCATCACGCCTATAACCCTATTTATACCATCTCATATCTTACTTATCAGTATCATCTTCTTCATAGAATATAGAGAGAAAAAAATCGCTAGAATAGTGGAGAAAATAAGCGACATCAATGACAGCAAAAGGTTTGTGCGTATTATATTTTTAATCATACATATTATACTTTTAAGATCCGGTTTAATCTAATGCTAATATATTATAATCATGCATATTATTTAGTAAATCAAATACATTTAACATTTGTTGCTTGTTAAGCATTTGTTGTTTGGGTCTCTCACATGATGCTAAAAGTACAATATTCCTCAACAATCTAGTGCTCCAAGACATATCCACAACAGAATCATTAGCAAAAATAGTCACATTGTTATCAAAAACAAATCCTGCAAGGTCTCTATCTAGATCTTAATTTTTCTTCAATTTTTTATCAATTTCATCGATCTTAATTTTTCTTCAGTTTTTTATCAATTTTATTTGCATGTTCTTGTGTTACTTTTTAAATAAATTGAAATTGTAATAATTGATATAATTAATCAAACCCAAATAGATCTATGATGAATATATGTATGAATTTTGTTTTGATATAAGAGGATCTTTTGGACTGTTATGTAGAATAGTTGTTTGTGATAGAGATATGATTAGTTAATAGATTGTTATCAGTTAGTTACTATCTTAATCTTCATGAAAACAGGCCTAAGGTTGTTTGTTCAGTTTTATAATTTGCATTGATTTCAAATTAGGTAAGGCAAATCAACTTTAACGTTGGTAAAAAACTTCTACCGATTATTTCACATGGATTTAACGTAGTTAACGGTTAACGTAGATAAAGAAGTTCTACTGATTTCAAATTATGTAATCCATATCAATGATGGATTTAAGGTAGATAAATAACTTCTACTGATTTCAAATTATGTAATACATATCAACGATGAATATCTGATTGGGTCTGTCATAGGAGGAGAAGATGAGTTGATTTAGTTTATTGAGTGTTTGAGCTTTTTGTATGGTCTGAGATCAAATCATTTTTATGTTGTAAAAAAATTATTGGTTACTACTCTGTCACATTTTTATGTGCTTATTTTACTATAATTCTCTTAAATTTGATTTATTTCTTAAATGCAACCCAATTTTATGAATCCTTAAAGAGAAAGGAAGATACTTACCCTTTTAATCTGTACTCATTTTCTTTATGTATTTTTCTATTATCTTATAAATTTATTGAAATCAACATTATTTTGATTATTATTTATGATATAATAATTAAATATATTATTTATAGAAATGTATAATTTCACATTTATGATATTTTATTCGTATAAATAAACTGCTATAACACTTTTATATTATATTTTTCATAATTATCCTTTTTTTTCAATAACACTTTTATATCATATTTTCATAATTATCTTATTTTTATGTTTAAAATTAATATCTCAAGATCTTTTTCTATAAATAAATATAATTAATTAACCAAATTTAGAAAAAACGATTACATATTATAATATAATTAATATTATTAAAATTTAAAATTATATAAGATGTTAATATTATACAGTTAAACTTACAATAATAATTGGTGTGTAATTGATGAATACAAGAAAAATATGTGTCACCGATTAAAATTTATATATTTAAAATAATGATTGAATCTCTACTTTGAATCTCTACTTCTAAAATATGTATATAAATATTAAATAAATTTTATTTTAAAATTAAAGAGAATGTATGTCATTCAAACTTATCAATATTAAAACATTTTGAAATATTGGTACGTTGAAAATTTAATAACGGTTGTGATATTTACAAACATGATGAAGTCAAGTACATTAAAACCCATTGAAATCAAATTAACTAATACTAAATATTCAATTTTAGATATGCTATTCATTTTCAATAATTATAATATTTATTTTTTATTTATTTCAAACTTCAAACTTTAAGTTTTATAAAAATAATAATAAAACAACAATTTCAAAATAAATAAACTCATCCAACATAAATATATGATATAAATCAAATTTATTATTATTGTAACTATTTATTAAATTATATATGATATTTTTGTTTTTTCTATTTTAAAAGAAAGATAATATATCTTCCAAAATTATAAATACTATAACATATCTTAAAACAAAATAAATAATATTATTTTTGTTTATAATAAATAATAGCATAAAAAATATTTTAATTATTTAAATGTGTTTACGGTACAATAGCATGTTATCAATTACCATTTATATAAAAAAAATCAATAATCATACAATTTTTTTGGGCACAAAATTACCGTACATTCTAAATAAATTAAATTAACTTTAATATTAATATGATTGATGAAAATATTTAATTTTAATAAAATATAATATATTATAACATAAAAATTAAAAAGATTATAAAATAGTAATAGGTTGAAAATTTTATATGGGTTGTGATATATTTACAAAGATGTTGAAATCAAGTCCTTTAAAAACCATTAATTATAAATATAGTTACATATAATCTATACTCATAATAATTAAATTTGGAATTTTGTTCAAGATTGACATCATGACAACCTTCGATTTAAATTAAGTAGATATGAAGTTAGTGATCAAAATATTGAATATTAACGCAAATATGAAATTACTGATCAAAACATTAAATATTAATGAATATTAATGGATACATGAAGTTACTGATAAAAAATATTGAATATTAACGGGAACATGAAGTCACTGATCAAAATATTGAATAATAACGAAAACATGAAGTTAGTGATCAAGAACATGGAGTTACTGATCAAAATATTGAATATTATGAGGAACATGAAGTTACTGATCAAAACATTGAACGTTAATGAGAACATGAAGTTATTGATCAAAATATTGAACGTTAATGGGAACATGAAGTTACTACTCAAAATATTGAATGTTAACGCGAACATGAACATACTGATCAAAATATTGAATGTTAACGGGAACGCGAAGTTATTGATCAAACTATTCAATATTAACGAAAACATGAAGTTACTGATTAAAATATTGAATATTAACAGGAACATAAAGCTACTCATCAAAATATTGAATATTATGAGAACTATTAAATTACAGATCAAAATATTGAATATTAACGGAAACATGAAGTTGCTGATCAAAATATTGAATATTAATGAAAATATAAAATTACTGATCAAAATATTTAATAATAACAGAGACATTAAATTACTGATCAAAATATTTATTTTATTTTAATTATATTTTCGCAACAAATACATGTATCATACCGATATCTGTGCGGACGCACAAATATCATACTAGTATTAAATTAATATTATTGGGTGAAGAGTTCAGATGCAATCGGGATACGAATGACTAATTAGTGTTAAGTCTAGAACAAAAACACAAATTTGCAAGCGACAAATCTTTCCGATAAAGTTTTAAAATTTAAAATAAATAAAATATTTAAATTTTATTATAACAAAAGATAATCTTGACACCGCACCTAAAAATGTTTAAATATATTGAAAAGAAACTCAAATAAATTTTTAAACTAAAATAGAAAAAAAGAAAAGAAAAATACTTAATGATCTTTTAATTTAACATAGAAATAAAAACAAAAAAAATGTTACGAATATTAAAATGTTATATTTGAGTTTGAAATAAATTCATACAACTTATAAGATTCATATGGCTATGCGAAATAGTGAATTGAGTACGTCTTACTAAAAAATATATAGCCGTTTTGAAATAAGACGCAAAATCTACAAAATTTCTATCGAATTTTTCCGACACGTGAATTTTTTCGAAACATGCAAACAACTTTCCTATGTGTAGTTCTACCAAATTTGTTGATTCCTTTATCTACGTCAAATTTTCAACATTACAATACAAGTTTATTATATAAAACTATATTAGATGAAATTGGGTTGAAAAACTAGAGGGTGATTAACTTTATTGAACACGCAATTCTCATTGCTGGTCAGGTTCTGATCATGGGTCCCAGCCCAACCCACTCACACCAAATCTTTGATTAGCACCATAACATAACCTAAAACACAATAAGGGGATGAACATTCGTTTTATTTATGCAGCATATTCTGATTCCACAACTACTCTCCTTAACAAAAATTCATGATTATAAGGTGGTTTAATAGACTAGACTACATGATGTATCAATATCACTTAATCTTAGAATCACAATCTTTATATGATCATATATACTTTAAATTAAAATGTTCATCAGACATATTTGTTACATGCATCTATATTTTATGTGATTTTGAAAATTTATTCAAAGAGTTTGAATAGTTTTGCAACTATTCTTCTACTCCCACTGACTCTCATGGCCTACCAACGTGAAACTTATAACATAATTATATAATTCCAAGATCACCCCGACCATAAAGTAAACAAAAAGAAAACTTTATGTTTGAAAGAGATGAAAAAATAGTAGGGAAACAATTCTTGAATCCAATGTTTAATTATGGGTATGTTTGTTTGTTTCAATTTTAAAAAATAGATTTTTTTCCTTTATATTTTTAAAAATAATTATGGGTATGTTTGTTTGTTTCAATTTTAAAAAAGAGATTTTTTTTCTTTATATCTTTAAAAATAAATTTTATAAAATCGTTTTTTAAAATATAATAAAAAAATTTATGTTTTTTTTTCAAATGAAATATTAAGTTTGATATTTTATAATATATACATATATTATTGAAGATTAAAATAAAATTAAAATTGTAATTTTTTTAATAATTTTTTTTAATAAATTATATTAAAAAAAATCTATTTGAAATAGTTTTAAAATTAAATAATTATTTTAAATTTTGATATTAAAAAAATTCAATAAAAAGATACAAAAAATACTTAAAATAATATATTAAGAATAATTATTCAAACTAGACTTTCATTTAAAATTTTTATAAAAAAAATTTTATAATTTTTTTACACAAAATTATATTATAATTAAAAATTATTTTTAAAAAAATCAAAAAAATGGGTCTATATTATTATGTAAAAATTGTCTATTATTAGCTTAATTTTGAAAATAAATGTGTAACTCTTTTCACATAGTGTAAAAGTTGAGGGTTAGTGTCACAAAATGAAGCATGAGAACTAATTGTTGATGTAGATCGGGTATCTTATACCTACCACGGTAGAAAATAACCTTGACTTAAAACTACTCTAATCAAAATTCAGAAAACACAAGAAATGAGGGTTTGAAAACACAAGAAATGAGGGTTTGAATTGAATCTGAGATATAATAGTTTTTTGTGAAACCAAACACAAGAACAACAATAATAAAAATATACAAAAAAAACCTATTCAGGTTCACTGCTAACTAAGTTAATCAAGTCTACTGCTAACTAAGTTAATCAAGTCTACTTGTTAGTGTGGTTTCGCCTTCTCACAATAACTTAATCAACTAATCAATCAAATTACAAACTCAAAAATCAATTGTCAATGACTTCTCGAGTGTAGACTAAACATATTCCTACAAAGAATATTAACTCTAAGACAAATTGGGCTATAGACAAAACTTAATTGTCATTGACTGCTCGAGTTTACAGAATAAATTTAGTCCCTCAACGAATTTAACCAAAATTAAAAATATAAAGATTATGCGTTTACAAGAATATTTTTAAACAAGAAGACTGAATTTTATCATTTACACTTAAGAAAATATTCAAGAAATAACTCTAAGTGTAGCGAGAATTGTTTATCTCGTTGTTATTGTTATCATCGTTGTAGTTCCTTTTTTTTTGTTATTAATCTTTGCTCGTGTTCAAAATTCACTGTCCACTTTAAATAGATGTTGAATAGTGTAGTTGGAGGATAAAATTTGAAACATCTTCAATTTTTTTGAAGGAAAACATATTTCATTAGGAAACAACCACAATAGGTACAATAGAAGAGGGCTCCAACAAAGGGCATCCCCAAACCAAGTTTTTGAACTACATATTTTCCAATCAAAGATAAATCATGGCAACAGAATTGAATCTTCTAGGAATAAACATAAGGCTAGAAAAATGAAAGGACTTCAATAAGGTGCGATAGTCCTCAGCTACCAACTCAAGGCTAGCAATATTTTCCACACGATTGATGCATTCCACCATGATTTTTGCATCTGTCTGGAACGCCACTTTGTTCAACTTTAACTGAGAAGCCAGAATTTCTGCCAATGCAGGTTGAACACAAACCTCTTCTTTCTTGCACAAAGAAGCCATCACTTTGTTATCATTGTCCAGAATCACGCAACCAAAGGTAATACAGTCGTCGCCCCTGATCCCAGCATCTGAACAAATAAGATGAAAAACAGAGGGGAAGATTCCAATATAACAGCGCTCAGAGTTGTTTTGTCCTTTACGACATTTGGATTCCTCGCATTAAATTCTGACACTGTATCTAGAGCCTCCAAAGCCACCTTGACTGGATCACTCCATTTATGTTGGTAAATCACGAGGTTATGTGCGTTCCAAGTCTTGTAGAGCAAATAACAAACAACCTGCATGAAAAACACGTTACCACTAGACAACACTTTCAAAATCCAGTCATTCAACTCGCTACCATTGTTGGAGTGGTAGCCAAGAACAAAAGTGAAGAAAACCCTCCTAGTGAAGTCACATTGAGTGAATAATGCTCTGCAAATTCCAAATCCTCCTGACATAAACTGCAAGAACCATCGAGAGATATCCCTTTCTGCAACAGACTGGACTTTATGGGGATGATGTTACTGGAAAGCCTCTACAGGATTTGTTTTGTTCTACAGTGAATGGGAGTCGACCAAAGCTTATTCCATAGATTCTGAAATGGGGGTTTTGAGGAGCCATGCTCCTTAACATCTTTCTCATAGGCACACAAGTGATAAGCTATTTTCACAAAATTCCAAGGATTTGCTTTGAGTCCCCTTCCTCAAAGATGTTATTAACCAAGTCTCGTTTCCACATACCCGGATCACTATCTATAAAGTAGATCACCTTGACATCCAGTTCAACACTTCTAACTTGTCCCACAACTTTGAAACCCGCAACATTCGGTAGCCAATTATCCTTCTTTGTGAAAACTTTCTCTCCATTCCCAATATACACCGTCTTATGCCTTTTTGAATGAGTTTCTTTGAATAAAGAATACTCTTTCATGCGTAGCTGGGGTTGTAGCCCATTTTGTTCTCCCTAATTGAACACATTGGATAATATGCTTTTGAAACCCTTTCGAACAAAGAGCCTTCCTCCTTTATGAGAATCCAAAAGTGTTTACCTAATAGGCTTAGGTTAAACTCACTGAAGCCTCAAAATCCCATCCCTCCAACCTTTTTGATCTTCCCAGCCTCTCCCATCACATCCAATGGATTCTTTTCTCAACCTTCTTTGCTCCCCAACAAAACATGGCAACTAGGCTTTCAATCTCCTGACACACTATTTATGGATTTTGTAATATCCCATAATGTAACTTGGTATTGCTTGTGCTACAGATTTGATAAAAACCTCTTTCCCAGTTTTTGATAAAAATTTCTCTTTCGAGCCTTTAACTTTTTTCCACACTCTATCAATCACCAATCTAAATATATCTTTCTTTGATCTTCAAAAACTGACTGGGACTCCCAAGTACCTAGAGTGCCCTTGTACATCATTGACCCCCATTGAAGATTGAATCTCAGCTATGTCTTCATTTCTAACATTACCACTAAACGAAGCCTCATATTTCACAAGGTTGACAATCTGTCCTGAAGACGTCTGGTATTTCTGGAGAATTTCCAAAATCTTTGTGGCCTCGTTGGTATTCGCTCTAGCGAACATGAGGTTATCATCCACAAACAACAGGTTCAATATCACATGAGCTCCACGAGCAACTTTGATACCATGAATCTTCTTGTCCACCACTCATTTCTTGAGTAAATTTGAAAAGACATTAGCACACAAAATAAATAAGTAAGGAGAAAGAGGCTCCCCTTGTCGGAGACCCCTTTCCGGGGTAAAACTCAGGTCGAGCTGGCCATTAATCAGGAAATTTTCCACCAGCAACTGATGCCATATGTTTGCCATGAGAAGAGTAGAGGCACTTGCAGGTTTCTCATGGCTGGCATAAATATTAATGAAGAATGTTGGAGACAGAGAGGTTTTTTATGATGTACTTATCAATGAAAATGTCATTATCTCCACACTTTATTGCTTTAAAAATAAATGGTGAAGTAATGATGATTGGGAACCCAAAGATCTCAGACTAGATTTCAAAAGAATCATGACTGATTTGCTTAATGGATGCAGTCACCTAGAATTCTATGAGAGGAATGGGGTAAATGGGTTCATAGATCATGTCAAAGTAATTGTCCACCATTGATAAAAGACATTTATTTGAAGATCAAACCCTTATTTATTCAGTTCTTCAAGGTTTTTCATTGATAGTGAACAAAAGGTTTTCATCGCATGAGAAAGTTTTGGATGTCATCTTTGTGGTTTAGGGTTAACTAAAAAGAAGGAGAAATAAGGATTTTCAAAGAAGATTTGAAAAAAAAAGAAAGATTATGGTATGAGGAGAGAGTGGTGGATATGGTGTTTAAATAGAGTGGAGAAGAGAAAGTGTACGAGATTTGAACGAATCAAGATTCAGGATTGAAACGAAATAGAACTCAATCGTCACCTTGAAAACAAAAAAAAAAACTTTTACAACACAACACTTTTGATAAAAGATTACCATTTCTACTCTAGATGATTAATGACACAGGGGGCACCAAAACATTGTTTTATTTTACCCCAAAAAAATTAACCCCCAAAGGTCATTCAAGAGTTTTTTTACCGGCTGAAAAAAATAGTAGGACAACCGTCTCACTTTTTGGCTACGACAATAACGCTTGATTTTAACCATTAATATAATTTAGAGTCTAGGAGATAACAAGTTCTAGAGTGATTCAGACTTATACCTTCTGATCCAGAGAACCTTCTAACTTCATATGGATAACTGGTTCAAAGTCAAGTTACCTAAAATCACATTTTAACCATCTAGAGGCTACACATACTAAAATTTACCATTTAATCAGAACAATTTTCCATTTTCAAATTCCTCAAAATAGAAATGAATATATCTTCAACAAGGAGTTTCATAAAGATATCAACCTATTGAAGATATATTTTAATAAATTTAAGTCTAAAATACCCTTATGAACATGGTCTCTGTTAAAGTGATGTTTTATCTTGTGCTTAGCTCTAGAGTGTAAGACGAGATTCCTAGATAAATATATAGCATAAGTATTGTCACAAGATAGGAATATTACTCTCTTTTAGTTGATAATATTTTAGTTGAGTCTTCATTCAGAGGATCTAAGTGCTATAACCAACTTCTACAATGTACTCTGGTTCAATTGTTAATAATGCAATGGTTATTTGTCTTTTACTGGACCATATATAGCATAAGTATTGTCACAAGATAGAAATATTACTCTCTTTTAGTTGATAATATTTTAGTTGAGTCTTCATTCAGAGGATCTAAGTGCTATAACCAACTTCTACAATGTACTCTGGTTCAATTGTTAATAATGCAATGGTTATTTGTCTTTTACTGGACCATGAGATTAGATTATCACACAGAAATTAACAACTTCCATTGGTGCTTCCTATTTCAAGTCTATGTCTAGCATAATCAACATCGCAATAAACTATGTGAAGTCAAGCTTCCCTATGATGAATATGTTTTGATGAAGACAAATATTTTAATATCAAGAAGGCAAAGATGAATCTCAAAATAAAGCACTATGTTCAAAGCTTTATAATCAATGGAATTAAGTATCAAGAAAGTATAATGATAATACTTACATTCACTAAAGTTTTAGATGCTCAATGATCAAACGCTCTTTGCATACTTAATTCATTTTATCATGACACAAACGCTTAAGCAAAATTTTAATTTTTCCAATTGAGCAATTGATTTTCACTTTGCAATAATCGATTTCTTACTGAAGCTTTTGATTTTTTTATAACATTGTTCTATGCAAATCGATTTGCACCTAACATCAATCAATTTGCACATGTATATTTGGGAAAAACAACACCTTTTTCAACACCATTCAAGGTTACTCTTCAAGAAACCTTTCCATTTGAATTTGCATTTGTTCATGGTGTTTTTTTCCTCTTAATATCACCATGATTCAAAATAATGCCTTGCAACTTATATAAACAATAATTTTCAAATTACAAATTATCTTTTCCAATCAAATACTTAGACTTTCAAAATTCACATTTCAAGTATTCAACTTTTCTTCAAGATTTTTTTGTGTGCATACTTTCATATCCTTGAAACCAGAAAATTCTTGAGCATTCTAACACTTTAGTGTTTGTGAATTAGTATTACTTAAGTATTTCATCATTTTATTATAATTTTTTTGGATATTAAAATTTCAAAAAACTCTTAATTTTGAAGTCATTTTAAATATTTTTTGAGATATATCTTTTTAAAAAAATTGTAATTTCAACTATATTTTAATTTTTAATAATATATATTTATATAACAGGATATCAAAATTAATTCTCAATTTAAAAAAGCTTTTAATATTATAAAAAAACCTTTTCAAAATTCAAAAAAAAACTTTTTTTTTAATTAAAACAAAACACATTCTACCATTCTAAATCCCACAAAAATAAGCCCTACTATACCAATTATATCTACTTAAGTCTTTTTAAAAGTTTTTTAGATATTAGAATCTTTATATATATATATATATATATATATATATATATATATATATATATATATATAATAAATTAGATTATATTAGAATATATTTTTTATAAACAGATTAATAAATATTATTAAAAACAGAATTATAAATAGATTTAGTAAAAATAATTTTAATGTTAATATATAATAAAAATTTAAACAGAATATTTAAATATTTAAAAACGGATTATAAAACAACTCTCACTTTAGTTGGTAGAAATAATTATTTAATAATAATAATTAAAAGTATTCTTCCATCTTAGCAACAAATTATATTTATCTTCTAACCAAACACACGACTCTTTACTGAATTAGTGACACTCCATTGATTTTGATGCTCACCTATATATATATATATATATATATATATATATATATATATATATATATATATATATATATATATATATATTTTTTTTCTTTTTTTTTTCTTTTCAAAATCATACTACAATACAATCCACATCTACTAACTGCCCTCGCACAAAAAAAAAGGGTCAAATATAGAGGAATTAACATGAAACCTTCCTCTTATACTTGACACTCTCTAAATGGTATAAGAAGATTAAATTATTTAGATTCAAATATTTTTCATAAATTTTAAATTTTTGTGACTAATTGGATTTTTCAAATTTTTGTGGCGATATTGAAAATTTCAAGGCAACACCGAAAATTTAGTGAGACGGTAAGAAATTTCTGTTATATTTGCAAAATATCCGATATTTTGTATCGAAATTTTCAAAAAATTCGATATTTTCGAATCGGAAATTTTGAAATTTTCAATGTAAACATTTTCCTTTCGTACCGAAAGTTTCAAATTTTCCGAGACTTTACAGAATATCGGAAATTTTGAAATTTCCAATAGTTCAATTTTTTATTTTAAAATACCCGAAATTTAGAAATTTCCGGTAATTCATAATTTCCTATTTTTTTCTTATTTTGCAATGAGGACCAGGAGCAAAGACGGTACCGTTGTGAGCAGGCAGACTGATAGAACGGCTCAGAATTGGACTGATATGGGACTTACTTCCGAGCTATGGGCTGACCGACGTTCTCCGAACGATTTTCACCGAAAATGGTTGATTGAGCAACAGACTCAGTTCTGTGCACCTTGCTTTCGGGGATCAAGAGTTTCCACTGCTGAGGAGCTAGCTCGGAGCATATTTTGGAGCCAGATGCTGCAGAGGTACATGCTTATGTTTCTTTTGTGGAGCTAGCTGCTGCGGAGGTACATGTTCCCGTTCCTATTGTCGAGTCAGCAACTACGAAGGTTATTGAGGAGATACATGTTCATGTGCTTGTTGTGGAGTCGGAGGTTGAGCAGGTTGTGGGACATGAGATTTTGGCTGAGCGCATCGATGGGATATCCCCCACTGATACGGACACAATGACTCATGTGTCTATGGAGCCATCAATACACACAGATGGACCACTTTCTGGAGAACCTTTAGACAGGTCTGTGTTGACTGGATTTGCTGACCATGTCGCCTACATGATATGGCATGACGAGGTATATATTTGTTTTTCTTTAATTGCATAATTTTTATTTTTTCTTACAAGATACTTACAAGATTTGATGTATAATATTTTGTTTTTTCTTCTTACAAGAGCGTCTGGTGCTGAAGGTCGCTTCTCATGGTTTGAAGTTGAAGAACTTCCCTGAGAGTCCGATGCCTAAGGAGGTCAGGGGTATCGTTAGAGATTTTCATATGTTGGAGTTTGCTGAGGGCACCTTGACTATAACATCCCGATTTTTAATTGTTATTTATTTATTTATTTTATTAATTGTTATATTATGTAGTAATAGATTAAATTGTGTGATTTAGAGAATATTTGAATATATGTGTTAATTGGGTTATTTGTGTTATTAAGTGTAATAATGAATGAATTAACTTATTGAACCTAATAATGAGAAATAGAAGTAATGAAGGGGTGTGAGTTACTAAGCCCACTAAGAGAAACAATAGTTAGTAAATGTTATGTGAAAAACAAAGAACATAATCCTCATTTATGAAAAAGAAGAGAAAGATTCAAGAGAAGAGAAGATAAGATAAGAGAAAAGAAGAGAAGAGGAGGCTAACCCTAAAGTGTTCAACCTAAGGAGGTAAGGGGGAGTTTTAATGTTATTGGGGATTTATA
This sequence comes from Vicia sativa, assembly GCA_021764765.1. NCBI lineage: Eukaryota > Viridiplantae > Streptophyta > Magnoliopsida > Fabales > Fabaceae > Vicia > Vicia sativa. The sequence goes on along the minus strand of CM038792.1, from coordinate 135,670,349 downwards.
TCTTATGATTAATGGATATGAACCATTGTGTAGGAATGGGTATCTCCAATTCTATGTTTTGACTTGTTTAGGTTTTGAATGAAAATCATGAAATTAATGTTGAAAATTATGTTTAGATGTTTTGTATTTGATGCTATGTGTTAGAAATAAGTTATAATACCTTAAATTGGAGAAAATTGCATGTTTAAATATGTTTTTGGATCAAAAGTTCGTGTGGGAAATTGTTGTCTTCGCAGAAAAATTTCTGTAAAAAATTCAAAGCGGGCTAAGCGCGAATTTTGGGGCTTAGCGCGGTCTGTACTGTGAAATTTTTTCAAAAATTCAAAAATTCATAACTTGAGCTTCGGGTGTCCGTTTGACGTGCCGTTTGAACCTGAGGAAAGCTAATACAATGTATTTTCTTATAATAATGGTTCATATTCTGGAAATAAATTTAATTGGTCTTTAAATGGGTTTTGTGGTGTTAGTGTATGATTTCGGGATTTTCAATTTGAAAAAATTTCAAATATTCATAACTTCCAATAAGTCATATTCTGAAATAAATTGTAATTAATGATTTATTTCATGATTTAATGTGTGAATTTGAATAATAGTTTGTGTATCATTTGTTATGTGTTCTAAATTGACGATGAATGAAAATAACATGTTTTTTCATTGTTTTCTATATTTTATTATGGTGTGTTGAGTTGATAAATGCTATGGACATGATACTTGATTTTAGTGTGTGTATATATATATATATATATATATATATATATATATATATATATATATATATATATTGTATCTTGGTGGTTATTGAAAATAACAATGGTTGGCTTGTATGTTATATATTATTTGTGAGTTTTAATGATGATTACTACTATGAAAATACATTGTTAATGATGTTTATATGATACATGATGTTTTATGCAATTGTTGGTGGATAATTCAATGTGTTGAGTTATTGTGATATACTTGGATGATTAAGATCGTGAGATGGTCTTAATTTCATATGTTGTTGGTAATTGCACACATATTCTTGGGGAGATTGTACTCCATTTGGTGGCTTTGTTCCTTGTGTGAATCGAAAGCGGTGGACTATATGTTCATATTTGGGCTTTGATCCTAGTCCAGATCGGAAGCGTGACTTTAATTCTAGATAAGAAATCGAGAGCGAGGTGAGCTAGATGTTCACGTCGGTACCTCATGCATGAGTCACACTAAGTTGCATTGGAGTCTTATGAGTCATTATATGATGTTTGCTTTGATTTTCAAGACGTGATAATTGGTTAATTGTTACATGGATGTTACATTGATGGTAATTCTGCTATATGCGATCATTGTGGGTGTTGCTATACTTGTAATACTTGTATGTTTATTACTTTGGTAGTTGAATTCTAGATAAGGAATCGAGAGCGGTATGAGCTAGATGTTTACGTTGGTATCACATACATGATGTAGTGGCAAAAACTGCGAGTATAAGCCATTGAATTAACTTAACTCAAAAAAGTAACAAAAGAGTCGCCACCGCGCTTTTATTTTATCCAATGGACTAGGAAAAAGAGCGAATAAAATCCTAACAAAAAGATCAGATATCTAGGACCGGGGGTTAGTTATGCAAAGGAAAGGTGTTAGACACCCAAAGTATCTACGGTACTCCGCATGAACCTTTTTAAAAATTTGTATATGTGTGCTAAAAAAGTGTATGTACAAAAGTGTTTGGAAAGATGAGAAAAAAGTATTTTTTACAATTTTTGGTTTAATAGAACTTCCAATGAGTTCCAGGCCTACATACCAACAATGTGCAATGTTGAAATCAAAATCAAGTAGTTAGGCTAGAAAAGACCAAATTTGTGTGTTGGTTGATTTTAAGAAAATGTTAGTTTAGAAAAGCCACAAAGAGCTCAAAAAGGTTTGAATGAGGTTAGCTGTTTTTTAGTCTTATGAAAAGAAAAGTCAAAGTATTATTAAATGGATTAAAGGTTTATTAAGAAAAGAAGTTTGAAAAAATTCATGGACCTAAGTCCAAGTTTTTTATGAAAGCGGTTCGAGTTTTGAAAATAAGAATCCTTTGAAAAAAGAGGGAAGATTTTGAAAATTAAAGAATGGGGAGGAGATGAAGAGGCTAACCTATGTACATAAAGTAAAAGGTAAGAGTAAAGAAAGATCTAACCGGGTGAGAAGACTAATACTTGACATCAAGAGCCAATACCATATCCCATCCTTTGGGTTACCACATAAAAAACAAATAATCAGACAAAAAAACCCAAGCTTCAGATAAGTAAATGCTTTTAGGGGAACTCTTGTCTTAAGAAAAACGAGCAGAGTAACACCTGTATTTCAAGGAAATCCACTCTTAATCGAGTATAACGGAATAACCTGCATACAAAGATAATAACCAGACAAGACAAAATAACACCAAGGGCACATAAATTTCCAAGGTGAGGTAAAGGTCCTAATCCTAAGTCCAAAGATCAAGCTCCGAGCAAAGAGATTGTGAAGTCAAGATGCATTATCAAGCTTGCCTCCTAGTGTTTTGATGAAGACAATAAACAATGAAGACTTTGATGGCAAAAAGTAATGGATCAATTTATCATAATCAAGTCTTGAAGAATCAAAATCAAAATGTCAAAGGTTATGCATTCAATCTCACTATATGCATTCAAGTGTTCACAAAGTAATACATGCATCCATAAAAAATGCTAAAAATATTATAAATTTCAAAGTTAAGATAGAACACTTTTGAAAAACAAATTTTGAGAAAAAATGTGTTGGGAACCAGTTCCTCCATATGGGAACCCGGTTACCCAAATCCTGAAAAAACATGCCCCTGGAAATTTGTATGGGGAACCCGGGTTCTCCCAGCTGAGAACCGGTTCCCCTGTGTAAAAATTCAAATTTTTTAAACGTTGGTTCAGCAGGAACCGGGTTCTCCCAGGAGGGAACCGGTTTCCCACGAACCAGTATGAAAAACACTTTTATTTTTTGGGCAGATTTTTCATGCGTTCTTTGTATTGAAGCATGGCAACTTTTCATATGATTATACACTTTTGTAAAGGTGTTTCACAACATATAAATTCTGAAAATTTTCAAAATTAATTCACCTTCTTCAATTACAATTTTCTACATTCAAAAACTTCCAAAATTTCAAATACTCTCAAGTGTTCTAATTCAAAAATTTTGTGAAACTTTCCATGCATATTTTTCATTGAAAAATTATTCTAAGTTTCATATTTTTCATTGTGAACACTTGCTTTCATTATTGAGAATTGTTTGCTTGAAGAAGAAGATCAATCCAAGATTGATATAGTGTACTACAAAATTCAAAATCTCTTGTATAAACTCAAACATATTTGTTGTATTCTTGTTGTCCAAGATTGTTGGAAACAAGTTGTGCATTGAAGAGGATTGTTCTTCTTGCACATAGTGTTGTTAGACCTTAAAGGTTTTAAGAACCTTTGGTCTCCCTATAGGTTAGATAGTAGGCCTCACAATTTGTGTGAATAGGTTGTACAATAATTCTAACTATAGTAAAATCTCTTGCATGTTGTAAGGGGACTGGAGTACTCTCGATCTGTGAGCGGAACCAGGATATATCCTTGTGCTTTTATTGCTTTCGTCACACCATAACCAAAAGGAAAGAAACACTTATAAAAAACTTCATATACCAAACCAGAAAAATTAGTACAAGTATTCATATATAACCGATAATTTTTAAATCACCTAATTCACCCCCCTCTTAGGCGCACCTGATACTTACAATTGGCATCGGAGCAAGTTATAGGTAACTTGTTCCTAAAGATTCAGAATGGCTTCCGCAAATCAAAATCCGGTTTTCAAAGATGGTGGTAGTAACAACAAGCCTCCATTGTTTTGTGGTGAATACTTTGACTTTTGGAAAATTCGCATGAAGGCTCATCTTGAAGCGCAAGGAGAAGAAATATGGAATGCTGTTGAGAATGGTCCATTTACTCCGGTGTATGTTGTCAATGGTGTTGGATCATCAAAGCCTAAAGCATCATGGGATGACAATGACAAGAAAAAAGTTCTCTTTGACAAAAAGGCAATCAATATTCTCCAAAGTGCTCTTAGTATGGATGAATTTTTTTGAGTATCGGCATGTACAACGGCAAAGGAAATTTGGGATACTCTTGTAGAAACTCATGAAGGAACCGCCGAAGTCAAAAGATCTAGATTGAACACTTTGAGTCAAGAATATGAATTATTCCGAATGCTGCCCAGAGAATCCATCCTTGACTTGCAAAAGAGATTCGTTCACTTGACAAATCACTTGAAGGCACTTGGTAAGACTTTAACTAACGATGAATTAAATCTTAAAGTGCTTAGGTCTTTAACTAGGGAATGACAACCAAAAGTGACGACAATATCCGAAAAGAAAAGCCTAGCAACTATGACTTCCGCAACATTATTCGGAAAGCTTCAAGAATATGAAACGGAACTTGGAAGGCTTGAAAAACATGAGAATCATGAGAAGAAATCCAAAGGCATTGCTTTGAAAGTTAATTCAAAAGAAAGTCAAGATAAAGATGCATCGGAGGAAGATGAAAACTTCTTGCTTCTTGTAAAAAGGTTAGGAAAATATTTTGGTCATAAAAATAATCTTCATAATGCTAACTTTGTCAAAAGAAAGAAATTTTATAAGCATAAAGATAAAGAAGCCTCCACATCAACACAAGATGTCACATGTTATGAATGTGGAAAGCAAGGTCACATAAAGTCGGATTGTCCAAAACTCTCCAAGAAAAATGGATTCAAAGGCAAAAAGGAGTTCAAAAACAAAAGGGCTTATGTTGCATGGGAAGATAATGAGATAAGTTCTTCATCCGATTCGGATAGTGACGAAAGTGCAAATCTAGCATTGATGGCTTCACACCACTCCGATGATGAAGAAGGCGAGGTTAGTTATGATAACTCTCTTTATGATAATGGCGCACAAGGTGCTATAGATGAACTATTAAATGAATGCAAAATTCTATATAAAACTATTTCATCTCAAAAGAAAATAATTTCATCTTTGGAGGAAAAAGTTAAAACTATTGAAAAAGAACATAAAGATGAAAAAGAAAAGATGATTAGTGATCAAAAATAGAATTTTGTATGCAATAATTGTGAATCACTTTCTTTCCAAATTGTTCAATTAAAAAGAGTCCTAGAAAGGTATGAAAAAGGACAAGTTGGATTGGAAAATGTTCTTAGCACACAAAGATATCCTAAAGATAAAAGTGGACTTGGTTTTTCAAAATTTTCTCAACCAAGTCCCAACAAAACTATCTTTGTTAAGGCTAATAACCAACCAATCCAAGAGAAAGTGAATAAGCCTAAATTAGTTCATCATTATCCTAAAAATAAAAGAGTTGTTAAGAATAAATCTTATCCTCCTAGATATATAAGTAATTTTGAACCTACTTGTTTCTATTGTGGTATTAAAGGCCACACACCTAATGCTTGCTATATAAGAAACTTTAGTGTTCCAAGTGGGCATTATGTGTGGTTAAAAAAAGGCACTAATTATGAAGGACCCAAAGCAACTTGGGTACCTAACAAAACTTAATCTGTTTTGTAGGTGTGCTTGAAAACCACTTCAAATTTATGGTATCTTGATAGTGGTTGTTCAAAGCATATGACGGGTGACATAAACCATTTTTCAAATCTTGTTTTAAAGGCCAAGGGTTATGTCACTTATGGAGATAACAACAAAGGGAGAATTCTTGGCAAAGGCAAAGTTGGTGCACCACCTTTCACATCCATTGAAGATGTTCTTTATGTTGAAGGACTAAAGCACAATCTTCTTAGCATTAGCCAACTTTGTGACAAAGGCTTCAAGATCAAATTTACAAAAGATGAATGTTTGATTATTGATGAAGTCACCAATGAGGTAAAACTCAAAGGTAAAAGAATTAATAATATTTTTATGATTTCCTTAGACGATTTATCTTTGAAAGTAAAATGTCTCATGGTAAACAATAATGAATCATGGTTATGGCATAAAAGGGCAGCCCATATTCATATGGAGCACTTAAATAAATTAACCAAACATGATCTTGTTGTTGGCTTACCAAAGATAAAGTTTGTCAAAGATAAATTATGTGATGCTTGCCAAAAGGGAAAACAAACAAAATCATCTTTCAAATCTAAGGATGTGGTGTCCACTTCAAGGCCACTACAATTGTTGCACATGGATTTATTTGGTCCATCAAGAACAAGAAGCTTCGGAGGTAATGTATACGCTTTAGTTATTGTTGATGATTTTTCTAGATATTCTTGGACTTTGTTTCTTGTGCAGAAAAGTGATGCTTTCAAAGCCTTTAAGAAGTATGCAAAGCAAATTCAAAATGAAAAATCACTAAAGATTGTATCCATAAGAAGTGACCATGGTGGAGAATTTCAAAATGCATCTTTTGAAGAATTTTGTGAAGAACATGGTATCTCTCATAATTTTTCAGCACCAAGAACTCCACAACAAAATGGAGTAGTTGAAAGAAAGAATAGGTTTCTAGTGGGACTTGCAAGAACGATGCTTAGTGATGCAAATCTACCAAAGTATTTTTGGGCGGATGCGGTTAGTACGGCATGTTACGTTGGAAATCGAGTTATCATTAGACCTATCTTGAAAAAGACTCCATATGAACTCTTCAAAGGAAGAAAGCCAAACATTGCTCACCTTCACATCTTTGGATGCAAATGCTTTGTCCTCAACAATGACAAAGACAATCTCGGTAAGTTTGACGAGAACCGATGAAGGTATATTTCTTGGTTATTCACTTTCAAGTAAAGCATATAGAATTTATAATAAAAGAACTTTAACTATTGAAGAATCTATGCATGTCTCTTTTGATGAAACTAACACCTCTAAGGAGGAAATAGTTGTGTGTGATAATGATGATATTATAGATTTACCCTCGGAAGAACTTTCAAATAATCAAAATGTGAATCAACCGGAACATCAACAAGAAGTACCACAACAAGATTCAAACATCAATGATCTACCTAAAGAATGGAGAACTCATAGAGACCATCCTATTGACAAAATCATTGGTGATATTAGTCATGGAGTTACAACTAGATTAAATCTCAAAGATGCTTGCTTAAACATGGCGTTTGTTTCTCAAATTGAACCCTCCAAAGTTGATGAAGCCTTAGGACACGATCAATGGCTAATTGCAATGCAAGAAGAATTAAATCAATTCGAGAGAAATCAAGTTTGGGAACTTGTTCCTAGGCCAAGTGATAAACACATCATAGGTACCCGATGGGTGCTTAAAAACAAACTTGATGAGAATGGTATAATTGTTCGAAACAAAGCAAGGTTGGTGGCTCAAGGTTACAATCAAGAAGAAGGAATCGACTTTGAAGAAAAATTTGCTCCAGTTGCAAGGTTAGAAGCTATTCGTCTTTTACTTGCTTATGCTTGTTCATTAAATTTTCAGCTTTATCAAATGGACGTCAAAAGCGCATTCTTGAATGGCTACATCAATGAAGAAGTCTATGTCAAACAACCTCCGGGATTTGAAGACTTCAAAAATCCTTCACATGTCTTTAAGTTGAGAAAGGCTCTTTATGGCTTAAAGCAAGCACCAAGAGCATGGTATGATAGACTTAGCAATTTTTTGTGTGAAAAAGGTTTTGAAAAGGGTAAGGTTGATAAAACTTTATTCATTAAGAAAATCAAAAGTAACACTTTATTGGTTCAAGTCTATGTTGATGATATCATTTTTGGATCGACTAACAAAGAAATGTGTGAAGAATTTTCATTGATGATGCAAGGAGAATTCGAGATGTCCATGATGGGTAAGATGAATTACTTTCTTGGACTTCAAATTAAGCAACTAAAAGATGGAATCTTCATCAACCAATCCAAGTATTGCAAAGAGTTGTTGAAAATATTTGATATGGATAATTGCAAAGCGATGAATACTCCAATGGGATCCGGTACATATGTTGATCAAGATGAATTCGGTATTCCAATTGATATCACAAAGTATCGAGGTATGATTGGTTCTTTATTATATTTGACGGCCAGCCGTCCTGACATAATGTTTAGTGTTTGTCTTTGTGCTCGCTTTCAAGCAAATCCAAAAGAATCTCATCTAATGGCGGTCAAGCGAATTATGAAGTATCTCAAAGGAACAACCAATGTCGGCTTATGGTATCCAAAAGGTAGTATTTGCAATTTAATTGGTTATTCTGACGCGGATTATGCAGGTTGTAAAACTGATAGAAAAAGCACAAGTGGTACTTGTCACATTCTTGGAAATGCATTAGTTTCATGGGCTTGTAAAAAGCAAGCATGTGTTGCTCTTAGCACGGCCGAAGCGGAGTACATAGCAGCAGGTAGTTGTTGTGCACAATTTTTTTGGCTTAAGCAACAACTTCGTGACTACGGACTTGATCTCGGATGCATTCCTCTTCGATGCGATAACACAAGTGCAATCAACATTACAAAAAATCCGGTCATGCACTCAAGAACCAAACACATCGACATTCGACATCACTTTCTCCGTGATCATGTACTTCAAGGAGATGTCGAAGTCACCTTTGTGGATACTCATAATCAACTCGCAGATATCTTTACAAAGCCGCTTGCTCGTGAACCATTTTATAAGATTCGAAGAGAACTCGGAATTTTGGATGAAAGTGATACATGAAATATGCAACTTCAATTAAGGTGCACATATTATTTTTAAATTTTTTATCTATTGCATCTCTTCTTCTACTCCTTCTTATATGTGTTTCATGTGCATAAATATGTGTGTTTCATGTTTAAAATACTTAAATATTAATGTATATATGTTTCCCCACATGCACTTACATATTAATGTACAATTTTTTTTGCAAAAATAAAATTTTTTCTGTTTTTTCTTCAGGGGAACCCGGTTTCCCATATGGAGGAACCGGTTCCCTCGTTGTTTTTTCGCTCCTGAAGGCGTTTTTTAACTCGGGTAACCGGTTACCCCCACCTGGGAATCGATTACCTCTGCGGCCTGTAGCATTTTCACGTTTTCCTTTATAATTTTTTTTTGCTTCCTTTTATTTTATAACATATGTTGTGTATCGTTAAGTGATTCTTAAAATAAGCTCTTCATTCTTCTTCACTCCAACATCTCCTTCAACCTTTATTCTCTCCTCCATCAAAACCCCACCTCCATCAAAACCCCACTATCTCCTCCATCAACACCCACTACACCATACCTCCATATTAACCTTCCTTCTCCCATCTCTCATCACAAATTTCCTCTCTAACCCCAAATCCGAAATCCTCCTTCAAACCCTAACTTTAAAAAAAAAGCTTCATTCTCATCCATGGCTTCAAGAGCAACAAGGGGTGCTAAGGGAAAACAAAAGATTGGGGAATCCAATGCTGACCCAAATGAAGGAAATCGTCCTACACTCAAGAGTAGGAGACTCACCTTCAACATTCGGAACAGAGCTTTATTACCGGCAAAGTATGGTAAACTTTCTGTTTTTCCTGATCATAGCTTCCATTTTCCTGCTAGTCTTACTGCAGCTAAGTTGGATTTATTTGTGAGTGAGCATGGTTTTATTTACCCTGATTTGGTTAAGGAGTTCTATCAAAACATGTCCTTAGGTACAAATGAGAATGATGAATTTGTTTTGACATCCTCTGTTTTAAACAAAGATATTTGCATGGATATTGAGACTTTTGGAAAAAGTTTAAGGGTTCCTTATGAAGGTTTGGTTCTGGTTCCAGGGTCTATACCAGATGAATGGGAAACTTATAGTAAAATTGAAGTCTTTCTGAATTTTTGTCGAGAATCTCAGCGGGCTAGTGTTAGGCAACAAAACGCCTCTAAGTTACATATGTTTGGATCCAACTTATCGGTTAGTGATAGGATGCTCCATTATATTATAGCTTATGTTTTGCTCCCTAAGAATTCCAACCACTCCCGTATCAATGAGTTTGAGCTTCAAGTTCTCTACGCTTTGAACCAAGGGATTCCTATAAATTGGGCTCTCACTATGCTGCATCATATGAATCACCTTGTTCACTTAAATGGTGGTCTCCCATATGCTAGATCAATTTCAAGAATTATTGAGCGAGCTGGTATTTCTTTGCAGAGAGAACCCAAAATTGAGATGACCGAGAAAGACTCTGAAATCAATGTTAAGACTGCCCTCAAGAACACTGGTATTGTTGTGGACCTCGAAGGAAGATTTAATTATAAAGAAGATCTTGTAGTAAATGCTCCTCCTCCGGTTCCCGAAGGTGGCTATACATTGGAACTATTGTTTAACAAAATGTGTTCCATAGAAACCACAATTGCCAACAACCATAGGGAAAACCAGTTTGAGCATGCACTCCTTCGACACCAAATGCGAGACCTCATAAAAGCTCAAAGAAACCAAACCATGGCCAATGATGAGGAAGAAGATGATGAAGTTGGTGATGGAAATGATCAAGAGGAGAATGAAAATGAAAATGATAATATGGATGAATAATTTTTTTTTTTATGTTTTATGTTTCTTTAGATGTTAATTTTCTTTGTTTTTAGACATTGTTTCAATTATGTTTGTTATGTTTAGACTTGTTCTATTTGTTATCATTTTTTTGTCATGTGTTTAGACATCATCACCTTTGTTAAGTTAATATGTTCATTATGTGTTATTTTATTTATTAACTTGCATATCACTCATTTAAATTTCAAACCTTTATTCTTTTCCCCATTCCTTTTTGCTAATGACAAAGGGGGAGAAGAAATGTGTATACATGTGTTTCTCTAACAACAAATTGTAGCAAACATGAATTTTCAATTTTTCAAGTGGTCTCCAATTCATAAATCAAGGGGGAGCTTTGATTTAGGGGGAGTCTCAATATAACTTCAAAGGCTTCAATTGTTGGAGAAAACAAATGATTCTTATTTTCAAATAAAAGGTTGTCATCATCAAAAAGGGGGAGAATGTGAAGTCAAGATGCATTATCAAGCTTGCCTCCTAGTGTTTTGATGAAGACAATAAACAATGAAGACTTTGATGGCAAAAAGTAATGGATCAATTTATCATAATCAAGTCTTGAAGAATCAAAATCAAAATGTCAAAGGTTATGCATTCAATCTCACTATATGCATTCAAGTGTTCACAAAGTAATACATGCATCCATAAAAAATGCTAAAAATATTATAAATTTCAAAGTTAAGATAGAACACTTTTGAAAAACAAATTTTGAGAAAAAATGTGTTGGGAACCAGTTCCTCCATATGGGAACCCGGTTACCCAAATCCTGAAAAAACATGCCCCTGGAAATTTGTATGGGGAACCCGGGTTCTCCCAGCTGAGAACCGGTTCCCCTGTGTAAAAATTCAAATTTTTTAAACGTTGGTTCAGCAGGAACCGGGTTCTCCCAGGAGGGAACCGGTTTCCCACGAACCAGTATGAAAAACACTTTTATTTTTTGGGCAGATTTTTCATGCGTTCTTTGTATTGAAGCATGGCAACTTTTCATATGATTATACACTTTTGTAAAGGTGTTTCACAACATATAAATTCTGAAAATTTTCAAAATTAATTCACCTTCTTCAATTACAATTTTCTACATTCAAAAACTTCCAAAATTTCAAATACTCTCAAGTGTTCTAATTCAAAAATTTTGTGAAACTTTCCATGCATATTTTTCATTGAAAAATTATTCTAAGTTTCATATTTTTCATTGTGAACACTTGCTTTCATTATTGAGAATTGTTTGCTTGAAGAAGAAGATCAATCCAAGATTGATATAGTGTACTACAAACTTCAAAATCTATTGTATAAACTCAAACATATTTGTTGTATTCTTGTTGTCCAGGATTGTTGGAAACAAGTTGTTCATTGAAGAGGATTGTTCTTCTTGCACATAGTGTTGTTAGACCTTAAAGGTTTTAAGAACCTTTGGTCTCCCTATAGGTTAGATAGTAGGCCTCACAATTTGTGTGAATAGGTTGTACAATAATTCTAATTATAGTGAAATCTCTTGCATGTTGTAAGGGGACTGGAGTACTCTCGATCTGTGAGGGGAACCAGGATATATCCTTGTGCTTTTATTGCTTTCATCACACCATAACCAAAAGGAAAGAAACACTTATAAAAAACTTCATATACCAAACCAGAAAAATTAGTACAAGTATTCATATATAACCGATAATTTTTAAATCACCTAATTCACCCCCCTTCTTAGGCGCACCTGATACTTACAGAGATAGTAACCAAGTCCGATTAAAAGTTTTTTATGTTTAAGTTAAATTATTAGGTATTTTGGAAAAGAAAAATAAAGCTCAAGTGAGCAAATTCAAAATAACAAGAAAATAAAATGCTCAAACGAGCAAAAGAAAAATGACTTAGAAAATAAATTGCTCAAGTGAGCAAAGACAAAATGGCATGAAATGTAAATGCTAAAAATAAAGTGCATAAAAATAAAGAGAATAAAAATAAAAGCGGAAAGTAAAGAGAGAAAAATAAAAAGCAATTAATAAAGGTTAGCAAGATGACCATCTTGAAACTTGTCAAGTATATCATCGAATTGTTAATTGTTAGTCGTCAGCAAGGTGGCCATCTTGAAACTTATGCATGAAGACTTGCCAGAAGTTTGATAGACTCAACGCGACCACGCGACAAGTTTCAATTGTTTTTGTCAAGTATATCACCATTTTTGGAATTATCACATCACTTGATCAAAGATGATTGAGAATTTTAAATGGACAAGGTTAGTGGAAACTTGTCAGAAGCTTGATTAGAAATCAACGCGACCACACGACAAGCGCCACAAGTGTTGAACCAAGATCAAAGCTCAAGTCATCTTTTGTTTTTTTTTTGAAAATTAAAGTTCATGCCACCAATTGATCACTTTTTTCGAGTCGAGACAAAAGAAAAATAAGATGAAGAAAAAGCAATGTAGCGCTATGTTAAGCAATCACCAAGTGACTTATGTAGAAGCCACCCTACAACGAGGTCGACCAACGGTGATGTATGTGTTGAAAAAGAAAACGAGAAGAATGATATGTAGATCATCTTCTAATGTTTGTCAACACATGTAAAATAAAAAAGAATGATGGGTCAACTTGGATTATCTTCTCTAATTTCTTCCATCTTTAAGTTCAATCACTCATCTTGGTGGATTAAGGAACAAAATATATTGTTGACTCAAAGCACCAAGAATTAATTGTATAATTAATCCTTTGATAGATTTGAATCACCAATACATTTCTCCAACCTCATCAACACCCAAATTCCATTGAGATTAAAGAGGAATTAGATGTACAAGATTACAATCCAAGGCAATCATCAAAAAATGGAGTAGAATAAGAGTAAAGATCCAAAACAAGTAAAAAAACAAGTGAAAATCACAATTTACACTCTGTGCAATCGATTGCAGCAGGGTGCAATTCGATTGCAGCAGGGTGCAATTCGATTGCACACTGTTATTTTTTCAATTTTTTTTAAAACGTGGCTCGTGCAATCGATTGTAACAGAGTACAAATCGATTGCACACTGTAAAAACCAGAAAATCACATTTCTAAAGGGCAAATTCTTGTTCAAACTTTTCCACAAACACCTTGTATGTCTTGATTCAATTGAGCACGAAAATTCCACCAACGTTTTGAGAAATTAACATCAATGGAACTAAAAACAAGTTTGCTCAAGGAATCAAACCACAAAAATTATTAAGAGATCACATTGTAAAAGATGAAGATCAACACTCACCACTTGTAGATCTTGAGGAAAATTTGCAAGAGTAACACTTCAAATTGCTTCACTTCAACTTCAAAAATCATAATCACAAGCTTAGATCTAAGGAATTGAAGAAGAAAAAGAGAGTGGATGAAGGTTTAGCTCAAAGAATTATAGAATTCCAATGAAGAATTCACTAATCTTTATGAAGAAGAAAGAGATTTGAGTGAGTTTGGAGATTTGGGGAAAATGAAAGAATGAGAAGAAATTTGGACAAGGTGTATTTTGATATCAAAAGCTTGAGATTTGAATGAGAGGAGGCCTCTTTTTATAGGGTTTTGGTTAGGGAATAAGTGGTGGTTTGGAGTTTGGTTTGGAAATTAGAATTAGGCTTGGAAATTGATTTTGGAGTCAAAATTGAATCAATTAGTAATTAATTTTGAAATTAAAAGAAAATAAAAAATGAAATTGGAGCCCAAGCCCACAAACTTGAAAATTGCTCAGTTTTTCAAAATTATGCGCAGTGCAAATCGATTGCACTAAGTTATTTTTTGCAAAATTGGCTGAAATGTTCATTGAGCAATCGATTGCACCTTGTTTTTTTTAAAAAAAATTGGTTTTAAATCAAGTTTGGGAAAAAACATCAGAAAAACTTACATTCGCCTGATGTCTTGGATTGATACCTACTAAAATGCAAGATTTAAAGACAAAAGCAATTTTTTTTTTGTATTTTAATCAGAGGTTAATAGATGAAATAAATGCAGATCAATCATGCATGCAGAACACAGTTAGGGTGCTTGGTGATTCCTTGAGAGAAAACTTAGGAATAGGACAACCATAATAGCCCAAACTTGTTTATGATCTTAATGCATTGATGATGAGATGATGAGGGATCTTAGCGAAAAAAATTAGGATACAACAACTGCCCTTATTTAAGTGTCTTCTATTCGGAGATAAGAAGGGAGCCTTCGCCTCGACGGGATAAAAGATACTTAAATATGACACTAGCCCTATTTTTGGCCCTAAGATGCATGCAATTTTTAATGGTTATGCAATGTAATATGATGATATTCACAAGGGAAACATAATGCCGCTGAGGGAAGCAAAGATAATGAAGTCACGTTAAGAAAGACAACTCATCCAAGGAGACGAACTACTGGGGAAAGAAGCTCAACCTTATGGGAGAGAGAAAAACATGACTCCACTGGGGAATGGGAACAATAGCAACAATCTCTAGATACACGGTAAAATTTCTCCTTACAGAGGGGTTAACAAAAACAAGGGAGTGACACCAACTTTCTAAAGTTAGTAAACCATTTGCCCCGAATAAACACCAAGAACTATTTCTGACCAAAAAGTGGTAAGAAGACAACATCAACAATACACTAACTTTCCAACATGTTTTGGCGCTTCACCAAAGACGGACTGGAAGTCCTTCTTTAACCAGGATAATTCATCTAGAAAAGGTAACAAATCAATCATACAATCAATGAGCTAAAATTCTGCCCACTAGAGCATTCAACAAATTAACGACGAACTATCTCCCATAATGACGAGATTGCCATCCATCAGAACAATAAATATTCAATAAACTACCTTCCATAAGGACAAGGCTGTCATTCATTGGAATAACAAATCATCGATAAACTACCTTCCATAAAGACAAGGTTTCCATTCATCTAAATAACATTCTCGATAAACTACTTTCCATAAGGACAAGGCTGCCATTCGTTGGAAAAATAAATCTTTGATAAACTACCTTCCATAAGGACAAGGCTTCCATTCATCGGAATAACAAATCTTTGATAAACTACCTTCCATAAGGACAAGGCTGTCATTCATTGGAACAACAAATCTTCGATAAACTACCTTCCATGAGGACAAGGCTGCCATTCATCAGAATAATAGATCTTCAACGAACTACGTTCCATAAGGACAAGGCTGCCATTCATCGGAACCACAAATCTTCTATAAACTACCTTCCATAAGGACAAGGCTGACATTCATCGGAATAATGTTCTTCGATAAACTACCTTCCAGAAGGACAAGGCTACCATTCATCGGAACAACAAATCTTGGATAAACTACCTTCCATAAGGACAAGGCTACCATTCATCAGAATAACAAATCTTTGACAAACTGCCTTCCATAAGGACAAGGCTTCCATTTATCGGAATAACAAATCTTCGAAGAACTACCTTCCATAAGGACAAGGACGCCATTCATTGGAATAACAAATCTTCGATAAACTACCTTCTATAAAGACAAGGCTTCCATTCACCGGAATAATACATCTTCGACAAACCACCTTCCATAAAGACAAGGTTGCCATTCATCAGAATAAAATATCTTCGAAAAACGACCTTCCATAAGGACAAGGCTGCCATTCATCAGAATAACAGATCTTCGACGAACTACCTTCCATAAGGACAAGGCTGCCATTCATCGGAATAACAAATCTTGTTGCAAACAGCTATCAGAATTAATCAGCAATGAGTTTATAAATCACGCAAAGGAATACCAAAAAGAAACGTTCAACAGTGAGTTTGTAAATCACCCAAAGGAACTTCCAAACGACGAGCTTGTAAATCACCCAACAGAGATAAATGGCTATTCAACGATGAACTTGTAAATCACCCAAAGGAATACCGAAAATAAACGTTCAACAGTGAGCTTATAAATCTCCCAAAGGAACTTCCAAACGACGGGCTTGTAAATCACCCATCGAAGATTTCAACAACAAGTCTTCAACCTTCTTGAGAGATACGGTCAATCCATAACGAGAGGTTCCGCATTGGGTTGCCGAAAGAAGGCCAAACTGGCATTAACAGACTCGCTGGGAAAATCCAACTACTTGCGGGAAGATACCATCACCTGCTGTTAGGAAAAGATCGTAACAACATCGCTGGAGAAATGAGATTTTCCTGACATTAGGAATCATAGTCTAAGAAGAACAAGGTAATAATACCGCTTGGAGACCAGAGTTCGAACCACGACCAAGCTGGGGAAGAGTGATTTGAACAATCACATAGGCTCCAAAAGAGGGTCGAGACTCTATTCTTCCACGAGGGATAACTTCGTGGGGAAAATGGGAAGATGAACTCTTTCTGCTTAAAGCTGACACTCTATTGGAAAGATGAAACATACTATGATTATCAACATATGCGAATGAGCAAAGAATTGAAGTTTATCTATGTATGAATGAATGAATGAATGTACGTGCGATGCACATGGACATTTTATTAAGGATCAACATGGAAGGTTGACTAAGGCATGGACAACACTCGGCCAAAATGAAGTCTTCACAAACTATCAGTCGGAGAGTAGCTCATTATTTCGTCAAATTTCAAAAGAAGCAACTCTTCTGGGAAAATTGGGGCATTCTGTGGGAACAATCCGGTTTGCACTTGTATCTCATATCTGAATGAATAATGTTATAGAGGTCATCATGGAACCAAATTCAACATTATCAACCTTGTTTGTCCCTAGGACATGGCCATCTTATCCCTTGTTTGTCCCTAGAACACACTTAAAATTCTAAATTTTTTGCCAGTATGTTCTAACAAATCTGTTTGTTTTGAAATGCATTTCCAATAATAAAAGAATATTTTTATAAACTGAATAAAAATAAGATTGCCAAGGAATTGGATAAAGGCTCAAATTTTATTGATAGAATGGTAGTCTGCCAATAGCATGACTCCATAGATGATTACAAAGTTTTGAAAAATAGTAAATACATGGAAAAGGTACATCGAAGAACAATGAACACTATTCTCCCTAACAACTTTGAACTTCTGAATTGTGGTCTTTAGTTAAGGTATGAAGATAATCCATACAGATTGTTGCTTATGTGATCAAGTCTTGTCTAATGTAGTTACTTGCCATATAAGTCCCTAACTTTTTCCTAGAATGCCCTTGCGAGTTTTCATCCTACCAGGAGATTTATTCTGTTTATGTCTCTAATTTTTGCCTAGATCCCCCTTTCGGGTTTTCAGCCTACCGAGACGCTCCTTTTTGCCTAAGTTTCCTTTTCGGGTTTTCAACTTAGCGAGTTGTTCTTGTATTTATTTAGGCGAAGTATTTCTTGACTACATTAGCATTTAGAGGACGTGGGAAATCCTCGCCATCCATAGTTTCAAGAACCAATGCACCGCCAGAGAAGGCTTTCTTGACAACGTATGGGCCTTCATAATTGGGAGTCCACTTTCCTCTAGAATCAGAGTTTAAAGAAATGATATTTCTGAGCACGAGGTCGCCTTCTCTGAACACACAAGGTTTGACCTTCTTATCAAAAGCTTTCTTCTTTCTTTTCTGATATAACTGGCCATGACATAAAGCAGTCATTCTTTTCTCTTCAATCAAATTCAACTGGTCAAACCGATTCTGAACCCATTCAGCATCAGATAGTTCAGCTTCCATAATCACCCTCAAAGATGGAATCTCAACTTCAATGGGGAGTACTGCTTCCATCCCATAAACCAAAGAGAAGGGGGTCGCCCTTGTTGAAGTGCGTACCGAAGTGTGATATCCATGTTAAGAAAAAGGTAACATTTCATGCCAATCCTTGTAAGTGATAACCATCTTCTGGATGATCTTCTTGATATTCTTGTTTGCAACTTCAACTGCACCATTCATCTCGGGTATGTAAGGCGAAGAGTTGTGATGAACAATCTTGAATTCTTCACAAAGTTCCGTCATCATCTTATTATTCAATTTTGAGCCATTGTCAGTGATGATCCTGCTAGGCACACCATACCGACAAATGAGATTGTTCTTGATAAATCGGACCACCACTTGCTTGGTAACATTGGCATAAGAATCCGCTTCAACCCATTTGGTGAAGTAATCAATTGCTACCAAGATGAAACGATGTCCATTAGAAGCCTTGGGTTCAATCATCCCAATCATGTCAATACCCCACATAGAGAAAGACCATGGGGAAGAAATAACATTAAGCAGAGTAGGAGGCACATGAATCTTATCAGCATAAATCTGACATTTATGGCACTTCTTCGCAAATTTGTAACAATCAGATTCCATTTTCAACCAATACTAACCCGCTAATAGCGTCTTCTTAGCCATAGAGTGTCTGTTGGCATGGGTACCAAAATAACCCTCATGAATCTCATGCATCATTATGTCTACTTCGTGTCTATCCACGCATCTGAGCAAGACCATGTCATGATTTATTTTGTATAACACGCCTTCATTGAGAAAGAAACTACCAGCCAGTCTCCTTAAGGTATTTCTATCTTTGCTTGTTGCATCCACTGGATACTCTCGAGTCATCAGGAAACACTTGATGTCATGATACCAGGGTTTATCATCCTTTGCTACTTCCATGGTGAATATATAAGCTGACCTCTCAAGGTTCCCAATAGTGATCTGAGGTACATCATTCCTCTGGTTCACTTTGTACATATAAGCCAAAGTCGCCAAGGCATCTGCCATCTGATTTTCATCTCAAGGAATATGGTGAAGCTCTACTTTATTGAAGAAAGTCAACAACCTCCTTGCATAATATTTGTAAGGGATCAAGCCAGGGTGACGAGTTTCTCAATCTCCTTTAATCTGATTTATTACTAAAGCTGAATCACCGTACACATCAAGAATTTTGATTCCAAGGTCGATGGCTTCTTTGAGACCCATGATACAAGCTTCATATTCCGCCATATTGTTGGTATAATCAAACATCAACCTTGTTGTGAAAGGAATGTGAGCTCCTTGAGGAGTGATGATCACATCATTGATTCCTTTTCTACAAGCATTCACAGCTCCATCAAACACCATACCTCATCGGGACTCGGGATCTGGGCCTTCCTCAGGAAACGGTTCATCACAATCTTTCATTTTTGAATACATCACATCTTTATCAGGGAAATCAAACTCAACAGATTGATCATCCTCAACCGGATGATGAGCTAGGTATTCTGCCACTACATTGCTTTTAATAGCTTTCTGGGTGCGGTATTCAATATCATATTCAGATAACAACATCTGCCAACGAGCAATTCTCCCCGTAAGAGCAGACTTTTCAAATATGTACTTGATTGGATCCATTTGAGAGATCAACCATGTAGTATGATTCAACATATATTGTTGCAGACGCTTCACAGCCCAGGCTAAAGCACAACAAGTATTTTCCAACATAGAATACCGAGACTCACAGTCGGTGAACTTTTTGCTCAAGTAATAAGTGGCATATTCTATCTTTCCTGCTTCATCTTGGTGTCCCCAAATACAACCCATGGAACTTTCCAACACAATTAGATACAGAACCAATGGTCTTCCTTCAATGGGAGGGATCAAGATAGGAGGTTCTAGCATATACTCTTTGATACTCTCAAATTCCCTTTGGCAATCATCTATCTATACACAACCTTGATCTTTCTTCAACAGCTTGAAGATCGGTTTACAAGTTGCAGTCATATGGGAAATGAATCTGGAAATGTAATTCAAACGTCCGAGAAAACCTCTGACTTGCTTTTCAGTTCTTGGTGCCGACATTTCTTGAATTGCCCTAATTTTATCAGGATCAACTTCAATTCCTTTTTGACTGACAACGAAACCCAATAGTTTTCCTTACTGAACATCGAATATACATTTATTAGGATTCAAGCGGAGGCGGTACTTCCTCAAACGCTAAAACAGTTTCAACAAATCTCCCAAATGATATTCCTCAGTTTGGGACTTAGCAATCATATCATCAACATACACTTCAATTTCTTTATGCATCAGATCTTGGAATAGGGTCGTCATGGCCCTCTAGTACGTTGCACCAACGTTCTTCAACCCCAAGGGTATCACTCTGTAACAGAATGTTCCCTAGGGTGTGATAAACGTTGTTTTTTCCATGTCCTTAGGAGCCATCTTAATTTGATTGTATTAGGAAAATCCATCCATGAACGAGAACACTTTGCATTTTGCAATACTGTCTACCAACATATCAATGTGTGGCAAAGGAAAATCATCTTTCAGACTAGCCTTGTTCAGATCTCAGTAATCAACACACATGCGGACTTTTCCATCTTTCTTTGGTACGGGCATAATATTGGCAGTCCACTGAGGATAAACTGATGTTAGAAGGAAAAATGCATCAATCTTCTTTAAAACTTCCTCTTTAATCTTTATCGCTATGTCAGGGTGAGTTCTTCTTAACTTATGCTTGATTGGTGGGCACTTAGGCTTTAACAGTAAATGATGCTCCACAATATCAGTATCTAACCCTGACATATCTTAATACGACCAAGCAAAGATATCCACATATTCTTCCAGCATTTCAATCGAACGAATCTTCACCTCAGGATGTAGCAATGCTCTAATCTTGACTTCTTTCACATCTTCATCAGAACCCAAATTAATGACTTCCAACGGTTCTTTGTACGGCTGAATGGTGTTTTTCTCGTGCTCAAGCAACCGAGAAACCTCTTCAAGTATCTCATCAAATTCCTCTTCTTCGGCCACATATACAGGATGTTCAAAGTTGGAAGAGGGCGCAGGATCATTGTTTTCAACGGTTTTAGGAATTAATCTGCACATATGTTTATGATCGATTTTAGAAACTAACACATGTGAAAAATGATTATGCAGATCCAATTCAATTATTTTCTTGTGAAAGTTTTTTCTTTCTTTCTGATTACCATTTTTCAAGAAAAATCAGAAAATAAAAGACACAATTTGGAATGAAAAATAAACTTTTATTAATGATCTGAAATTTCAAAATAAATAGATTTTGCGCATACAATATCACTTTCACCTTGGGCAGAGTGAAAGGATCATTATTTGAAAATTTAAACAAGCAAAAGTTAATTAGTTAGACACGTGAATGCAAGTGAGGATGTCAATACTAGTCCAATTACAAACTCTGGTTCCATGCGTTACAAAGTTGGGTATTTCCTGCTCTGGTCCATCTTCAACAATGGCATTGACTCTTGGAATAATATGATCAAGATAACCAGCACTTCGTAAAACATCTAGATATTTGGTAGCAACAGGTCCTGACTTCAGCATTTCTCTTCTGATCTTCGTGGAAAAGCCTAAACCAAAACCATTCTTATTCACCGTTGGCTCAATAACCTGTCCCCAAACATTACTAGGACCTTTCTGAACCATATTACGAGCATCCTTCAACAAAGCAATAGAATCTTCACTCCTTTGGACACTACCAATAGATAAATCTTGGAACTGTGTTCCAACAGCGACTTCATCAGCTTCTATTATGGAGAAAGAAGATAAATGAGAAACTAGCATAGCTTGTTCTCCTTCCACAATAATCATTACACCTTCACAGACAAACTTCAATTTTTGATGGAGAGTAAAAGTCACAGCACCAGCCTAATAAATCCAAGGTCGTCCAATCAAACAGCTATAAGCAGGAAATATATCCATCACCTGGAAGGTAATTTGAAACAAATGTGGACCAATGTGAATGGGAAAATCCGCTTCCCCAATAAAAGATTTACGAGAACCATCAAACTCCTTCACAATGATACCACTAGGACGCATCTGTGAACCTTGATATTTAAGCTTTGAAAGGGTACTGTTGGGAATAACATTCAACGCAGAACCATTATCAATAAGAATGTTGGTCAATGCATCATTCTTACAATTTATGGAAATATGCAAATCCATGTTGTGATTCCTTCCCTCAGCGGGTAACTCTTCATCACTGAAACTCAGATTATTACAAGCTGTGATATTTCCACCCACACTATTAAAAGTTTCCAAAGGCACATCATAATAAACAAATTCCTGATCTAAAACCTTCATCAAAGAATCTCTGTGAGCTGAAGAATTCATCAACAAAGCCAGGATTGAAATCTTTGACGGTGTCAGTAGCAATTGCTCAACGGTCTTGTAATCACTCATCTTGATAATCTTCAACAAATCATCCATTTCTTTCTCTTGGGTTACCCCACTAGTCTGCCCTTCAACCTTCTTAGGTTCAACACTAGTCTCCACAATCTTCTTACCATCATCGTCCATGTTTGGAAACACAGGAGCAAATACACGACCACTTATTGTCATTCAACTAGCATCAGCAATATTTCCTACTTGAGATAACGGTTGAATCGGAACCTTAACATTTCCTTCTAGAATGGAGGCGTTATACTTTTATGGCACAACCTTATTGGAACTATACGGGATAGGTAAAGGTAAGCTAATAACCAAAGGAGTAACTTGAGGCTTATTGTAATAGGTCACTTCCACGGGAGTAGGGATATGAAAATGTGGCACAATGACATTTACATCGGCTTCTTCACTGGACTCATCAACAGAGAAATACTCATCAGCAGAAACATATTCACCATCAGATTCATCAAACGATCCTTTAATCATATTGACGCCATTGTTGAAACCAACCCTCCTTACTATAATTTGAATAATGTCTTCGTCTAAAAGATGCTGAATATCTCTTTTAACAACATCACAACCATGATGATCTGTGCTACATACTGAGCATTCACTATATTGGTGCACCTCTTACCCTTCAATGAAATTGAACTCGGCGTGAAAATTCACCAAATTATCATTAGTCTCATTCACATCACGAATTTGAATTTCTATAGGAGGACCATAGAAAATATTCACTTTATCTTCAGGCTCATCCTTCGACCTGATAACATGAATAAGGTTCATGTCCATCATATCTTGAAGATCACTCTTTATCTTATCATAACCACGAGTATCTTCACTGCACACATTACAAGCAGCATGATAATGGGTGCACTAACCAACTTTACAAAGAGCAACATGCATATTCACGAGATCTCCAATGATCGAATTCACATCGTAAACCCTGATTTCTCCATCAATCATATTCACAGCATTTCCATGTTTGGGCAACGAATTCCATTGCACATTAGGACCCATGTCTTTGAAAGACAAAAGACCTGATCTGACCATCTTTTGCACTTTTGACTTTAATGAATAACAATTCTCAATATTGTGCCCTGGGTTTCCTTGGTGGTATGCACAAGTCTGATCAGCCTTGTAATACCATGGCAAAGGATTTGGAACAGCTGGAGGTGCCCTTTATTGCACCAAGTGCCTTTGAATCAATGCTAGATATAGCTCCGCATAAGTCATTGGAATCGGATCAAACGGTTCTCTTTTTGGGCCTTGCCCTTGCTGAGATGCTTTGTTATAAGGGATAGAAGTTGGAGTTATAGCAACAATAGGGGTAACAGCAGCAACTTGTTGGTTCTGAGGACGTCTGTTAGGAGGTCTGGTTCTCCTCTCCTGGACAACAACATTAACTTCTTCTTTCTTTTTGGAGAATCCAAAAGATAGCTTCTTAGTCCCACTCGATCCTTCTTTTTTAGACAATCGTCCCTCTCGGACAACCTCTTCTAGACAGACTCCCATGCTCATTATTTCCACGAAATCATTAGGTGCACTGGCCACCATCTTCCTGTAATAGAAAGGACCCAAAGTCTTCAGGAAAACTTTGGTCATCTCTTGCTCACTTAGCGGAGGTATAACTTGTGCAGCAAGCTCACGCCACCGCTGAGCATACTCTTTGAAGGATTGTTTATCTTTCTGTACCATTGCCCTAAGTTGATCACGGTCGGGTGCCATGTACATATTGTAATTGTAATGCTTCACAAAAGCTTCACCCAAATCATTGAATGTATGGATGTCACTGCTGTCTAGATTCATGTACCATCTCAAAGCTGCACCGGTCAAACTATCTTGAAAGAAGTGAATGAGAAGACGCCGATCTTCAGTATGAGTGGACATCCTTCTCAAATACATCATCAAATGATCACGAGGACAAGAATTGCCCTTGTACTTCTCAAATTCTGTAACTTTGAATTTAATAGGTACTTTAACATTAGGAACTAAGCACAAATCATTGACATTATCACCAAACAACTTTTTTCCCTTTGAGGGATTTCAGCTATTTCTGCATCTTGTCAAACTGTTCCTGGAAACCATCTATTCAATTATAGAAATCCAAGCTTTCACTCGGAGGAGGAAATGGTTTATCAGACTCTTTGTTGAAAATAGGAGCGGCATGCACCACAGGAGGTGCGGAAACAATAACAGGCTGGGCCAAGGAGATCACTTGAGCAGCAGGGTTGTAACCTTCAGGCATGAAATTCTCTGGCATTCCCCAAGGATAACTAGGAGGCATACGGTGCTGGACGGTAGAAACCACTAGCACAACAGAAACATTAACACCTTGAACTTTAGAGGTAACAATTGTCTGTTGAGGTGGAATGATATGAGGAGAAGGCGGAAGAGGTAGTGGCTGATTCTGAGCAACCACCAACTGTTCCACCATAGTATTCAAGTTAGCCATACCGGCTCTTAAGGAAGTAACCTCTTCGCGTAGCTCACGATTCTCTTGCTCTAGATTTTCCATCTTTTTCTTGGAGTTGGCTCGAGTGTTATACTGATGCAACAACTTGAAGACTGGACGAAGTAGAGAAACATATAAGACACCTGGAAGAGTATGAAAATGCAAGAATGTGTGTGTCATGATGCATGACATGCAATGCATATGATTTGCTTATTTTTTTATTCATTATTCAAAGAACTTAATAAAGACAATTTAATTTGTAAATATCAAAGTATAAAAAATTTGAAATACTGAAATAAAACTCATATCATTAATAAAATATTTTGAGGATTACAACTCTTCAATACAAGTTTCAATGAACCCAAGTACAATAGAGCAATCAAAATAAACTACAAGTCCTAAAGAATCAAATCTGTAGAAGACCCCTCTTCAGACGAACGCTTCCTCTTAAGCTTCCTAATTTCTTCCTTCAGCTGTTCGTTCCCCAACACGTACCTGTCAACGTAACCTTTCCAAGCACCATACTCGGGAGAGGTATGAGAATGAAAAAGAGCACTAGAAGTTGGGTGAACACTGGAAAAAAGAAATCCTCCTACTTTTCCATCATCTCTATAGCACGACTCTCGAGAATCTCAATCAAATCATCATTTTCTTTCAACTCTACCGCATGAGACATCTTCAAGGCATGCCATTTGTTCTTCCAAGCTTCCTTATCTTGTTGCATCCTAACCAAAGCAAGATGAAGATCCTCTATGTCATCTGAACCCTAAGTAGTAGCCAAGAACAAATCAGCAAGAGGATCCTCACGAGAATATGGCATCTTCGACTCAATAGCTCTTGCTTGAACCCATAGGAGATAAGGCTCCAAAGAAACAGCTCCCCTTTGTTCAAGATTCTCTTTTCCTTTCCTATGAATATGACGCCAAGCTTTGACTATATCCTTTCTAGCTGCACTGCGGTCTTCACCCTCTTTAAGAAAGAAACCACTCACATGAATACTCTTTGGTTTATCCCTCATCGGATAACCAAGTTGACAGCGCACAAGAACATGATTGTAGCTAGTGTATCCCTTTGTACCAAGAAGAGGCACATTGGGAAAGCTACGACAACTGTTGATAATCTCTACATCATAATAAACTTGACGATACCACACAATATCATAATGAGTGAGAGCCATGATCTTCGGTGCCCAACGATATCCCCTCATAGGATCCCAAAAAGTACTAGCTGTAGGTAAATGAGAAGTAAACCAACAATATAGCAATGGAATACAACAGATAATCTCTCCTTCTCGATGGAAGTTTCGAAGGTGAATAGAGTAGTAAGTCTCTGCAAGAAGTGTGGGAACTGGATTCCCAATCATGAAGATCCTAATAACATTAACGTCAAGAAAGTTGTCAACATTGGGAAATAAGAACAAACCATAGGCGAGCAAGGCAAATATGGCTTCAAAAGCCTCCATACTCCTCATATCAGCAAAATAATGAGCTTTCTTCAAAAGAAATACAGTCGGTAATCCTCTGATACAACCCTTGGTAGTCATATTGTCTTCAATCTCAGACCTCTTCAGATGGGTAATAGCATAAATCTCATGATACTTAAGCTCCTCCTCCAAACCAGTAAAAGGAACAACACTAGTAATAGGTTAACCAAACAGATAAGAATACTCCTCCAAGGTAGGAACCAACTGATAGTCAGGGAAAGTGAAGCAATGGTATAATAAATCATAGAACTGAACCAAGGTGAAAAGCAAACCATCCTTCATCTTCGTCTTCATCAAAGGTATAATAGTCTCATACTTATTCCAGAAATCCTCCGGACTCTCAATCTCATCAATCAAGCTCATCGGTCCCTCAATATTAGGTTCCTTGAAACTGTATTTTCGAGTCCTCCTCTGTCCATAATCCATGGTAAAAGTATACCTCAGATATTTGCAAAGGTCAATTTTAAGTTCCTTGAACAACTGTCTGAAAAAAGATGCATATGGGTGCATGAATGCATGATGCAACAAGCACACACAAAGATCACAAACATGGGGGTCCATAGGTTCGACGTCACGAGCATGGATTCAAAAGGTACTACCCACAAGGTATTCTAAGCTTTGTCACATGTAGATCAAGGTTCTAAAGGAATCCCCAGAGTTTTCATTCCTCCATCGAATACTACCAACTTCCCGATGTACTCGGTAATCAGTAATACCTTAAGGTGAAACTCGTCTGAGTGCAGTATCGCGTGGCAACTACTTCCGAATAACTCCGTAATAGTCCCCTCACTACCCCTAAAAAGGCCAGAATGAGTTAAGGGTTCTACGGCTGCTCAGCTTCAGGGACTCTCAGGTCGAAAGCAATCATGTCTTCCCGATCATTCGGTAAACAAAATACCATAAACAAGGAGGTCTCCACTGAGTGTGGGATCTCATGTCTCCTTCTTCATGATTACTCCCTTAAAGTTAACATGACTATACCGCCCGTCCTATCTTAAGTTTTCCCGAGTCCGAGTATAGAAACTCAAAAAGAAGATCACCAAGCACCCCTGTAAACCAGAAAAACATACAGACAAACAAGCATACAATATATACAAACAATATAGCACAATTATACAAATAAAAAAAGGGTCAACCCACTTAGATATGGTCCAACAATAGGTAAAACATCCCAAGCAGAGTCGCCACTTTTTTTGTAACGGCAAAAATTGCGATTATAAGCCATTGAATTGACTTAACTCAAAAAAGTAACAAAAGAGTCACCACTGCGCTTTTATTTTATCCAAAGGACTAGAAAAAAGAGCGAATAAAATCCTAACAAAAAGATCAGAGATCTGGGACCAGGGGTTAGTTATGCAAAGGGAAGGTGTTAGGCACCCAACGCATCTACGGTACTCCGCAGGAACCTTTTTGAAAATTTGTATATGTGTGATAAAAAAGTGTATGCACAAAAGTGTCTGGAAAGATGAGAAAAAAGTATTTTTTACAATTTTAGTTTGATAGAACTTCCAATGAGTTCCAGGCCTACATACCAACAATGTGCAATGTTGAAATCAAAACCAAGTAGTTCGGCTAGAAAAGACCAAATTTTTGTGTTGGTTGATTTTAAGAAGATGTTAGTTTAGAAAAGTCACAAAGAGATCAAAAAGTTTTGAATGAGGTTAGGTGTTTTTTAGTCTTATCAAAAGAAAAGTCAAAGTATTATCAAATGGATTGAAAGTTTATTAAGAAAAGAAGTTTGAAAAAATTCATGGACCTAAGTCCAAGTTTTTTATGAAAGCGGTTCGAGTTTCGAAAACAAGAATCCCTTGAAAAAAGAGGGAAGATTTTGAAAATTAAAGAATGGGGAGGAGATGAAGAGGCTAACCTATGTACATACAGTAAAAGATAAGAGTAAAGAAAGATCTAACTGGGTGAGAAGACTAGTACTTGACATCAAGAGCCAATACCATATCCCATCCTCTGGGTTAACACATAAACAACAAATAATCAGACAAAAAAACACCTAGCTTCAGATAAGTCAATGCTTTTAGGTGAAATCTTGTCTTAAGAAAAACGGGCAGAGTAATGACATTATTTCGAGGAAATTCACTCTTAATCGAGTATAACAGAATAACCTGCATACAAAGATAATTACCAGACAAGACAGAATAACACCAAGGGCACAAAAATCTCCAAGTTGAGATAAAGGTCTTAATCCGAAGTCCAAAGATCTAGCTCCGAGCAAAGAGATAGTAACCAAGTCCAATAAATTTTTTTTATGTTTAATTTGAATTTTTAGGTATTTTGGAAAAGAAAAATAAAGCTCAAGTGAGAAAATTCAAAATAACAAGAAAATAAAATGCTCAAATGAGCAAAGGAAAAATGACATAGCTAATAAAATGCTCAAGTGAACAAAGAAAAAATGGCATGAAATGTAAATGCTAAAAATAAAGTGCATAAAAATAAAGAGCATAAAAATAAAAGCGGAAAGTAAAGAGCGAAAAATAAAAAGCAATTAATAAAGGTTAGCAAGATGACCATCTTGAAACTTGTCAAGTATATCATCGAATTGTTAATTGTTAGTCGTCAACAAGATGACCATCTTGAAACTTACGCATGGACTTCCCAGAAGCTTGATAGACTCAACGAGACCACACGACAAGTTTCAATTGTTTTTGTCAACTATATCACCGGTTTTAGAATTATCACATCACTTGATCAAAGATGATTGAGAATTTCAAATGGACAAGGTTAGTGGAAACATGCCAGAAACTTGATTAGAAATCAACGCGACAACACGACAAGCACCACAAGTGTTGAACCAAGATCAAAGCTAAAGTCATCTTTTGGGGGTTTTTTTGAACATTAAAGTTCATGCCACCAATTTATCACTTTTTCTGAGTCGGGACAAAAGAAAAATAAGATGAAGAAAAAGCAATGTAGCGCTATGTTAAGCAATCGCCAAGTGACTTATGTAGAAGCCACCCTACAACGAGGCCGGTTAATGGTGATGTATGTGTTGAAAAAGCAAATGAGAAGAATGATATGTAGATCATCTTCTAATGTTTGTCAACACATGTAAAATAAAAAAGAATGATGGATCAACTTGGATTACATTATCTAATTTCTTCCATCTTTAAGTTCAATCACTCGTCTTGGTGGATTAAGGCACAAAATATATTGTTGACTCAAAGCACCAAGAATTAATTGTATAATTAATCCTTTGATAGATTTGAATCACCAATACATTTATCCAACCTCATCAATACCCAAAGTCCATTGGGATTAAATAGGAATTAGATGTACAAGATTACAATCCAAGGCAATCATCAAAAGAATGGAGTAGAAGAAGAGTAAAGATCCAAAACAAGTCAAAAAATAAGTGAAAATCTCAATTTACACTCTGTGCAATCGTTTTCAAATGTGGCCCGTGCAATCGTTTTCAACAGAGTGCAAATCTATTGCACACTGTAAAAACCAGAAAAATCACATTTCTAAAGGGCAAATTCTTGTTCAAAGTTTTCCACAAATACCTTGTATGTCTTAATTCAATTGAGCCCGAAAACTCCACCAATTTTTTGAGAAATTAACATCAATGGAACTAAAAACAAGTTTGCTCAATGAATCAAACCACAAAAATTATCAAGAGATCACATTGTAAAAGATGACGATCAACACTCAGCACTTGTAGATCTTGAGGAAAATTTGCAAGAGTAACACTTCAAATTGCGTCACTTCAATTTCAAAAATCAGAATCACAAGCCTAGATCTAAGGACTTGAAGAAGAAAAAGAGAGTTGATGAAGGTTTACCTCAGAATTAGAGAATCCCATTGAAGAATTCACTAATATTTATGAAGAAGAAAGAGCTTTGAGTGAGTTGGGAGAATTGGGGAAAATGAAAGAATGAGGAGAAATTTTGACAAGGTGTATTTGGCTATCAAAATCTTGAGATTTGAATGAGAGGAGGCCTCTATTTATAGGGTTTTGGTTAGGGAATGAGTGGTGGTTTGGAGTTTAGTTTGGAAATTAGAATTAGGCTTGGAAATTGATTTTGGAGTCAAAATTGAATCAATTAGTAATTAATTTCGAAATTTAAAATAAAAAATAAAAATTAAATTGGAGCCCAAGCCCACAAAATTGAAAATTGCTTAATTTTTCAAAACTCCGCGCAGTGCAATTTAATTGCACTCTAGTGGAAATCGATTGCACTAAGTTACTTTTTGCAAAATTGGCTGAAATGTTCAGTGAGCAATCAATTGCTCCAATGTGCAAATCGATTGCACCCTGTTTTTTTTTTTGAAAAATTGAATTTAAATCAAGTTTGGGAAAAAACATCAGAAAAACTT
Organism: Vicia sativa; assembly: GCA_021764765.1. Classification (NCBI taxonomy): domain Eukaryota; kingdom Viridiplantae; phylum Streptophyta; class Magnoliopsida; order Fabales; family Fabaceae; genus Vicia; species Vicia sativa. The sequence goes on along the minus strand of CM038792.1, from coordinate 135,639,570 downwards.
ACATTTGCCTGATGTCTTGGATTGATACCTACAAAAATGCAAGATTTAAAGACAAAAGCAAATATTTTTTTGTATTTTAATCAGAGGTTAGCAGATGAAATAAATGCAGATCAATCATGCATGTAGAACACATTTAGGGTGTGTAATACGGTGAACTGACCTTTTTTGTGTTTCTGTATCGCAAATGTGCGGATAGCAAGAGTCGCCACTGAATTTTATTTTTATCCAATTAAGGGGAAGGTAAAAGTACAGAAAAAGACCTTCGTTAGATTCTGAGTAAGGGAGAAAGTTATGAAAAGGGAAGGTATTAGCACCCCTTTCCATCCGTAGTTATCTACGGGCTCTTAGTTGCTCTTAGATCACTTTAAAATTATGCTTTCTGTGTGTTTGAAAGATGTTTTGAAAAGGCATTTCGCTTTGACTTTGTAATGATTCATGTAGGAATGTATACAAAGTGTTCGGAAATGTTTCGTTTTGAAAAGAGTTTGAACTTTGAAAAAAGTGTGAGGTGTGAAATGATGTTTTGATAGAGCAAGCAACTAAAAGTCTTATTACCTACTCAGAATTGGTCGTTTTCGTGTTGTTTTACGTTCCTTTGGAATAGCGCTAGCCATACCATTAGTTGGTAGGTAACTCCATTCGTTGGATGTAAGCGGGACATTCGAAAGGACATCGTATGGTCATAGAAGGCAACTTGTAGGAAGTATCCTAGCACATTCGAAGGGACTATCATCATTTTTCGTAGGCGACAATCGAGGGTCAAGATCGTGTATTCGGAGGCGACATCGTGGGTCTATGATCTTTGTATCGAAGGGACTATGATGATTTATTTTGAAGGCAACGGTGCTAGAATACCTCTACGTTCGAGGGACATGACCATTTGTATTCGTAAAGGCAACGAGAGAGAATTACCCTAAGGGGTGCACATGTGTGAAGAAGTGTGTTGATTTCAGATATATTATCTTGCAAATTAGAGTGAGCTATGTTGATTTTATCTTGCCATACACGCCTAATTACTAACAGTTTATAGGGTGCGAAAATTAAAATGCGGAATGTAAAGTGCGGAAAGTAAATGTCCTACGCTATTACATGGCTTTGGGGCAGATACATAATTGAAAAATGCGGAAAATAAAAGCCTAATTTAAAACTATTACATCCCATGATCAGATACATTATTGGAAAAAAGAAAACGATAAAGAAAAATCGTCTGAAACGAGATAACCTGCAAAAGGATGAGAAATCGGAAAATACAAGGAAATCGAATAAGAGAAAAAATGTTAGAAAAATGCAAATTTTTAAATGAGAAAAATATAGCATGCTGGAAATAACATAAATATGCTAAAATAATTTTTTGGGATTTTTTGGATGCAATTTAATAATTTAAAACTAATTAAAAGTGAATTAAATGAGAAATTATGAATAAAAATAAATATGCATGCAAAATTGTATTTTTTTAATTTTATAAATTAAATAAGTATTTTCTGAAAATAAATGCAAAAGGAAAAAATATTTTGATGATTTTTAATGCATGAAATAAAATTATGAAGAGAAATTAAAATAATGCAAAATATTAAAAAATTAGAAAATATGAAAAGAAAATGCATTTGTGAAAAAAGAAGCAAAACCGGTCCCTGGAGGGGTCGAACTCGTGACCCTTTGAAGCATCTGGGAACAGGAAACGCCTTTACCACTACGCCATGTGTGCATCCGTGTTTGAAAACCGGATCGAGTAAAAGAAAGACAAGTGTCATCTCCTGGTCTCCTCGTCCGCGCGCGAAGCTTCATCGTCCCCAATTTGAATTTTTAAAGCTAGCGTCGGCCATTGTTCGACGCTACAGACCCTGGCAAATTGGAAAATCAAGCACACATAATATAAATAATTTCTAAAGGCATGGTTCGATTCCTGAGATCATTCCGAATGCACTGGTATAGGTCTCATGGTCCAATTTTTCCGTTTAAGGAAAACCCTAAATCGTGTTCTGGAACCCTAACTATGGCATCTCGAGTTTCCGGTCATGGAAATGCAATCAAAGTACCCAGAAAGCTTGCAATATTCCTACTAATCACAAAAACAAACACAAAACATGTTAATAATGCATGAATAACAGAATACGATTTTGGAATTTTCAAGAACAAACCAAACACGGATATTCTGATTCTGGATGGATTTGAGCAATGTAAAGGTCTGGATTGATTCTGGAGATGTCAAGGAATGTGTTAGACACCTCAAAATTGATTGAAAACGGATGGAGCTATGATCACCAATTGCTTGCTTGCCACGGTTTTTTTGAGTTGCAACAAGGGTTCTTGAGCCAATTTTTCTACTCTAATTCGTGTGGTATGCATCATGTATATATAGTAGAAGGATTTGAAGTTATTTTGAGGAAGAATCAATCAATAATCAATGCAAATCAAATTTGATTTTGTATAAAATCAAATTTTCATATTTTGATCAATTTTCAATCAAATCTTGCCATACCAATCCAAATTTCGAAATTTGCTGGCCTTTATGAGTTACTTGGATCTCAAGGAAGAAATAAAAATCAAGTTTGCAATTAATTTTGATTTCCTACTTTATTTTTGAATTTAATTTGTATTTAAATGAATAAATTCCAAATTAAATAGAAAAATAAAATAAAAATTCGTGGCATTGGGCTTGGATATTCCTAATTGCATAAGGAACAAGTTTGGATGAAGAAAAAGTAGGCCCATTTGCAAAGTTTTTGATTTTTAGAAGTATTTCTCTTTGTGCACTTCTTCAAAATTGCCTAACTTGCACAAGGTGTATCTTGCTCATTTTTCCACATTTTTGAGAGTTCTTGGACTTTTTGGAAAGCTCTAAGAGTCCTCTAAACACTGTATTTGGTTTCATCTGAATTGGAGTTACCATGCTCAATATATCTTCAAAACAAAAAGTTGACTTTTTGTTGACTTTGAAAAGGACCTGTAATGTTTTGAGCCATACCTCTCAAATGAAGCATTTTTTGGACATTCTTGTGAGACATGAAGTTGTAGAAAATTGAATTTCCTTCAAAACAAGAGGTGATGGAAAAATTTCTGAGAAAGTATGAAGAAGTTATGATCAGTCAAATTTCAGTTGACTTTTCACCTAGAAACCCTAATTTGGAAAGTTTGACTTTTGAGCAAATCTTGAGTTTTCTTGATGAATCATGATAAACCCTTGATCAAATGATGAATGTAGCTTCAAAATGAGGATGTTGACCAAAAATCAGAAGTTTTGACTGTATGTTGACCACAGTTGACTTTTTGACCAATACAACTAATTTTCAACCATCTGAGCAATTGTTTGAGGAAACTTGACTTGTGAGGCTTGAAACTTGACATGGAGAATCTTTGCAGCATATGAGGAAGCATGATGACCATTGGAGATGTTGGAAGTCCATCTTGATCTGAGAAATGCCAAACCCTAGTTTGGGTTGATTGTCTAGGAGGGAGTTTGTCTGATCAACTCTTGAGGAATCCTTGAGTATGGATGTATGGAATGTCTTGAGAAACATGAGGGCAAATTTTGGGGTATGACAGGGTGCTTGGTGATTCCTTGAGAGAAAACTTAGGAATAGGACAACCATAAGAGCCTAACCTTGTTTGTGATCTTAATACATTGATGATGAGATGATGAGGGATCTTAGGGGCAAAAATTAGGGTACAACACATGAGTCGCACTAAGTTGCATTGGAGTCTTATGAGTCATTCTATGAAGTTTGCTTTGATTTTCAATATATGATAATTGGTTAATTGTTACATAGATGTTACATTGATGGTAATTGTGCTATATGTGATCATTCTGGGTGTTTCTATACTAGTAATACTTATATATTGATTACTTTGGTACTTGAATTGTCGAGCTATCTTGTATGGATAATTATATGAAGTGTTAGGGATTCTTTTGTTGAATGTTGTTATGAATTACTTTTTATCATATACTTCTATAATGATATGAATTCTAACCCTTCTGTTGAAATGACGTTTCATACGACATCGTTCAGGTACCGAAGTTAGTGGCGCTTCTAGCAAGGATTAGACAGAAGAGGTAGTTCTATTTATTCGCCTTCTTAGGTAGTGAGTCACTACTCTGGTCTATGTAACACGAGGATATTTAGACTCATGTTTTCTTGTGTTATGAGATATTTGTAATACTCTCTTTATTTGACATATGTATGAGAGTAGGTGATAATTGGTCGAGGTGCCTAATACTTTATGATATGATTGTTAGTATGAGATTTCAATCATGAATTATTTTATGAAGTAATAATATTTCTGCAATGAGTTGTATATTATATTGGTATTTAGAACATGAATATAAATCTATGTTATAATTATGACCAGTAAGCATGTTTTGAATTGTTATCTCGTGAAGTATACGTGACACTCTCTTGGATTATGTATTGTTTTAATCTGATATATAACATATTATATATTTTGGGTTAGGGGGTGTTATATTAGTGGTATGAGAGCAATGGTTGGTCAGTTGTCCAGGATTATTAATGTGTTTATTCCCTGTTGTATTCGATATGTGTGTGAAACACTATCGACACTTGTGTGTTTTTCAAATTGCTTGTTTGCAGGAGTGAGTTTGAAACAAGTGGGGGAGAATATTTCGTTTCTCTGAGTTGTTCAGTGGTGGAGCGCTGGTTCAGTGTTTTGTTGATTGCAAGAGTGCGTGTTTGAGCACAGATAAAAGATGCCAGGGAAGTTGGGTAACAATGGTTTATGCCACCATCATGGTTGTCGACTACCTATTGAAAAATTGAGGAACTAATCACCCTTAATCTCTTGTTGATAGTAGACGTGATAGTATTGGATGAGATAGACTTGTCTTTCCAGCTTGATAGTATGTAAAGTGAACGAGTCTATGTAGGATAATATTGTGTTGTTGGCTTTGATGGCAACATTGAATATTTATGAGAAATGACGACTGGTGAATTAACAATAGTTTGTGATTTTCCAGCAATATTTGTTGTACCCCAAAATTCGCCCTCTTCTTTTCCATATTTCTGGCTTATAATTCGATTGCATAAACATACATGTAGGTGCATGCATATCATTGATCATGGGGTTACTAGGTTCAAAACATCTCAATTACGAAAGAAACGGCGTGTTTCAGCTATCTCAGATCATTTTGAGCCAAGAATCAATGTTTCTCGGTTCGTACGGCTATTTGCAAGATTTTTTGGTCAGGAAGCTATTTTGGCTTGGTTCCACAATCTTTGGAATCATATCAATATTTCCTCCAGTTTATCTATTCAGGTTGGAGGTCATTTCGTCAAGAAAATGAATTTCATTCGCTTATTTCTCAATAAAGTGAATTTTGGGTTTTCGGTGTGTTTCAGGCACTCCAGAGAGTGTATCTCACAGTTCGTCAAGTATTTTCTGATGAATTTTGACTGGCATGTCCCTCTCATTTTTATCTACAACTTTTGTTTGAAATCCGGAAGCAAATTATGTGAGGAAGGCCCCCGGAAAATTCAATTTCTCAAGAGGATTAAACTGAATTTTAGTGCTGAACCGTGTGTTCTGCCCACTAAAAAGTTCATATCTCTTAGCTGGAAACTCGAAACTGAGCGGGACCAATTTCTAAAATTCCGTATCAAATCGTTCTACAACTTTCATTTACAACTCGGGAGCTGATTCCTCACCGTTTAAGACCAGTTTTTTATTCTTCGGACACAAATTTGAGCTGGACCGAGCAATTTTCATCTGATACGTGAACTTCAAAAAATCATATCTCGCTTGTTTTTTATCGAAACGAGATGGAACCAGTGCCAAAAGTTCACAAATTTTGTTAGCTTCGGTTATCTCAGTAACACTCACTTGCAAATTTTGATCAGAAGACCCTCGTTCGAGGCATTTTCTCCGAAGAGCGCGTTGAAAATTCTGCATGTGTCAGTGGCCCAAAATTGATGCTGAAACTTCAAAAATTTCTATTTCCTTGACCATTCATCGGATCAAGTCGGGATTTTGATTCACGCAAGCAAAATCGCGTTCCGGACATTTTTCGTTTACATTCCGACTTCAAATTCCGCACGGATTAGGCTGTTTTGGATTGTGTACGAAAATCATTTTGATAATCGCGATTAGGGCTTAATTGTGGATCCAAGGCACTCCAAAGCCCAATTTTTCATGTTATAAATATATTTTACCACTCACAAAATTGGAAGAGAGAATCATTTGTTAAATTTGACCCAAGAGCTCTCACTTTTCTCTCTCAATTCTCTCTCAACTCAAAGTTGCACAACCACCTCAAACCACCAACAACCACCACCGGAATTCCAAAACCACCGCGCCGGAAAACTTTTTTTTCTCTTTTCTTCTTCTCTCTTTCTCCGATACAGCCCCATACTCTTCTATTCCCTTTCAATTCTCAAGGATCAAATCAAGCTTTTCATCAATCGAGAACATTGAAGATCGTTCAAGGTGTCGAAGTGGAGAGTTGAAGTTTTCCTCTTCATTGATTCTCCAAGGATTCAAGATTCTCCACTCTTATTATCATCAATTCAACTTTGATTTGGTATTTTCTTGGAGAAATACAAGATTTTCCTCATCAATCTCAACTCAAAGCCTCAAGTACAAGTAAGTGCTTATTTACTTAAGTGCTTATTTCAATCGATTTTTCAATTGTTGAATTTCTTGAAATTGAATATTGAGATTCCTTGCAAATTCCGTGTGGATTCCGATTATAGCATTTGTTTTGTCGAATTCATTGATCATGATCCGTTTTTGGAGCCTTAAAGGTGTCGGTGTCAAACTTTCTACACACTACACACACCTACACTTGTGTTGTGACTTTGCATTGTATTTAGGTACTTGATGTGAGCATTTTGCATCACTAATTATATGATCATGCATCAAGTAATATGTAAATTAGGTGACATGCATTGAATCATTAATTTGAGGCTTATTTTGTGCATTAAAATTATGTTGAAATGTAAGAACTAACACATAGTTTAGGTACACTTGCACTATATCTACACATTGCACACAACTCACACACACACTTGAATTCATACATTGTGACATAATTTGCATCTTTGCATATCCATACATTTGCATGTAGGATAGTTGAATTAATTTGATATGGTGTTGTTTGACTTTTATGGCATAAAATATCTTGAAAGTTCACTTTTCACAACACTTTGACACTTTGAACATCTAATTCCTCTCAATATTCTTACATGTTGGCATAGCATTTAGGTAGTATTTGCATTGAGTATGTATCACTTGCACATGATATCACATACACTTGCATTTTTATTCATCCAAATACCACTAAAACACATTGGAAACAAGTTTATTTGAGTTTGGTGGAAAATAACATGACACTTTGAAAATTGGTAAAGTTGGACATAATACTTGTTTTAGCTCTAACTTTTGATCCGTAATGAGTTTTTTCGACTTTTCTTAATGTAAATCATGTTTCTCGAGCCATCTGAAGCTCTCCACGCGAACGGTTTCTTGATTTGGACATGTTTCGGTCAATTCTGGGAGCTGCTGACTTTTGTGCGAAAATTGTATTTTGAACGAGATTGACCGAACCGTCGATTTTTGAGACCATGCATAGCTTCCGATATTTTGATAAATTATTTTGATTGTTTTCATTAGCTTGTGCCTTGTGTTTTGGTTCACTTTTCATATTTATCCTTAATGGTGATTTTTGACTCGAAAGGTGTCTGAGCGAACCTTTTATACACTACGCACACATACACTTGTGGTGTTGATTTTCTTTGTATATAATGTCTAATAATTGTTCTAACCCTCAACTAACCTCTTGACTAATATGTTGGCATGTTTAGATAGTTGGCGCTTTGGTTTAGAACCCTTAATCGAGTCATATAATTAGCATCTCATGGTAGAACTAATATAATTGCATTTGAGAACTATTGTAATGGGCTTAGCTCGATTTGATGTTGTTCATGAGTTGTTTTGCATTATGTGTGTTGCTGCCCGGTTTTCCATTCTTATGTTGCTATACACATTTACATTCCATTTCTTCACCTTTGGATCATATTTTGACATGTGATGTGAATATGCAATTATATTTCCGCTTCCTTGTTATTTTTGACATGTTTGTTGACTTGTGCAAGGTACATTGAGGATGTTTTGGTTAGGTACCTAATTGTGGTACACTAACATACCACTTCTCCCATGGTTACATTTGCGTTTTACGCGTTTTGCTTTGTGTTTTCTCATTTTACGAGAAACATATATTGCTTTGTCGGATTGTAATTTCTTGTAGGTTCATTGGATTTACGCCGAATGTGTATAGACACACGTTCTTGACCGTGCATATCAATGCACATCCTTTGTCTGTATTATCCGGATAGTTTCTTGCGTTTATTGGATATACGTCGAATGTGTATAGACACATTCTTGACCGTGCATATCAATGCACATCCTTTATCTGTATTGTCGGATTATGATCTTTGAGTGTATTTGCTCGGATGTGTATGACACACATTACGATTATGCTTTTGTGCTTCCGCACACTTCTCACGGTTTCTTTATTGCGTGCCAGTGATTAAGTTTTCGGAGTATTTCTTAGCTTGCGTGCTCTTCGGATTTAATATCCGTCGGGTATTTATTTTATTTTATTTATCGCATTTCTTTACCGCTTTTCTAGAGAGCATGAGAAGTAGGATTTTACTGCTTTCCTTGCCATGAGAAGTAGGAATAGAGATGTATGAAGGCTTCCGTGGTTGGAGCATGTTCGGAACCCTCCGGTTTATTTAAAGACCCGCTTAGGGCAATTATGGTTTGCTAATTGTGTTTGGTTTGTTTTAAATCCTCCATCTGCATAGGGAGGTAATTCTCAGTAAGTGTTTACATTTGTGCTTGCATAGGTCATAGTGGTTAGGACGCCCGACGTGGTACCACTAAGCGAAGTCCCGCTTTTTATATTTCCTGTCATCGAGTCATTGATATATGGGCAAGCGGAAGGTAGGGTCAGCAACGAACCCCCGCACAGTTCTAGTCCGTGTCAGCTCCGCACACGCGAATCGTGTTGCATATTCATCGAGTCAATAATAAAAGTGGCTAGTCCCTATTCGACTCTCCGCTTCACGGGTTCGCATTTATTGCGTAACTCGCATCATTTGCTCTTCAACAGAATTGGATGTGTCCGCTCTGGTTGACTCACGGTATGCTCGTTCTTGAGGCTATGGGACTTCCTCCTTTTCCTCGCTTGTGTGCCATTTGTTTTCGCATTGCATTATTTGTGTTCCGCCAAAGCACTTGTTTGCTTCATCCTTTTGTCGCCTTCGACTCTACTTTAGTTAGTGATTCGAGATGGACATAGACTTAGGTTGTAAACATTTTCCCTCCTGTTTGTCATTTTCGACTCCATTCTAGCTCGTGATTCGAGATAGACATAGATCTAGGTGGTAAACCTTTGCATGTTCCTTTAGGATTCTCTCGACTCCATTCTAGCTGGTGATTCGAGTTAGACCTTAGGATGTAATCCATGCATGATGACATTAGGGATAGTATTAGATAGTTTCCCTTTATTGTTTCTAGTTGTTTTCACTTTTCTTTTGCATACTTGCATGTAATAAAACTAAAAATTGTTTTCTTTTTTCTTTTGCACATTAAAACACTTAATAATGGTTTAAACTCCTTTTTTAAGGTAAAAACAACCAACCAATGCAAACTTTTTGCCTACGGGTTTTCTTTTGTTTTTAAATTATTTTCATAATTAAAAAACACCTAACCCATCAAAACATGTGAGCCGAACTACGGCGCTCTGACTTTCCCATTGCACGCGGGAATACGTAGGCATCTTGTCACGGGGCTCGATCGAGCAAACTTTGTAAATACTTCCTTCTTTTCCCCGTGTTTTCTTTATTTTATTTTCTTTCGCATGCATTTTCTTTTAGCATACAGATATAGTAATTAAGCAGTAAATAGATATAAACACACCCATTAGATAGAAAGTAGAAGTGGATACCGTAGAGTACTACGGGCGTGTGGGGTGCTAATACCTTCCCTTCGCGTAATAGATTCCCTTACCCTATCTCTCGGTCGCAAGACCGTGCCTTATCCCTTTTAGGTTTTCGCGATGCGTTCACCTTTCTCCTTTTGCGAGATAAAAAACGTTCGATGGCGACTTCATTGATACAGTTATCGGATGATGTTCAGCCGGTTGTTTCAGCTGGCGACTTCACTGCTGGGGATCGACAGACCTGTGCTGGTCCGATCAGGAGTCGATCCTAGCTTTTATTTTCATGTCTATTGGGTGTTTATTTATTTGTTTATTTATTTACCTGCTTTATCGCACCATCCTTTGTATGCTTGCATTGCATTCTATATGGCATATTTATCGCTTTCATATATTCTGTATATGGGCTGCTGCTGTACTGGTTATCCTTTTGATTGGGTGGGAGTTACATGAGGTAAAAGGCCCCCTACCCCGGCCAGAGACATATAGGATAGATGGATGTTCATGTCGAATCCCGCATCCCGTGGTGCGTGTGAGGAGGCATGAAGTACCAAACTCAGACGAGATTCGATTGACGGTGCTTTCGTCCTACACCCTGTTGTGTAGATGGCGGAGTACTCGATAAACGATCCTCGACTCTGCTTATCATTAGGGACCCCCGTTGTGTCTAGAATTACCCTGTGAGGTGGGGAGGGATATCATTATAACAGGTACAGATGGTGACTATGTTCAGATGGTGACTATGTTCTGATGGTGACTATTTATTCTGTTGATGATTGTATTGGTCCTTATGTGACGTTCTGTTATTGATGACCATGTGGTATGATACTTGGTTCTTGACACTTGGTTTTCTGGTATTTTCTATGGTATCCTGAAATGATGCCAGACCTTTGATCCTATGATATTCAGACTTGGTTCTTCTATGGTATTTTGAATTGGTGCCGAACCTTTGATCCTGTGATATTCAGATTGTTCAGAGACTATGCAGCTGTTATTTAACGGATTGTACAGATGCTACCCGTTGTTATGCTAAAATTTTGAACCCATGGTTAATGTACTTGCATAGCATGTTTATTTTTCAAAAGAAATGTCAAAAATTAAATATGTACATATCTAACCTGCATAGTCATTCATTTCATGCATTCATAACAGGTACTTGAAACTTGGGGATTTCTCTTATTCAGACCTGATATTGTCTTTGCAGAATTACAAATTTTGACTTCTTACCACTCTACGATCCGATCAGATTTAAGTGATGGAACAACTTCGTGGAGAATTGGATGAAATGAAAGAACAAATGGCGTTTTTGATGCTAGACATACAAGATTTGGTTAGTGGAGAAGAACTCTTGAAAGAGGAGAACCATCAGTTGAAGACTCAGTTGAGTTTGGTTATGGAAATTCTGAATACTGTATTGAGAAAGAAAGACAAACTTGCACCCGCTTCCACAACAAGAGTTTCTATTCCTCCCTATACTTTGGGGGATTCTTCAAGTCTTAAATCAGGGCATGTATCTCCTCTACCACCTTGTGTTCCGGGATATTCTCGCCCGTAACCGGTTCATTGCTCGAAAGATCCAAAGGGTAAAGCTCATCCACGGGACCGTCCAACTGAGAAGAAATTTGATCCCATTCGATGTTGTATGCTCGGCCATTTCCTCAATTGCTTAAGTTTCAGTTGGTTGAGCTTCGAATTTTCACGATGCATGGAAAGCTTCCACGTGATTATGTTGAAAATGCTAGGTGTGATTTCCATTCAGGAGCACCTTATCATGATACTGAGAATTGTATGGCATTGAAACATAAAGTTCGTGGATTTACTTGATGAAGGATAATTGCTTACTCCCACGGGTTTGAGTGTACAAGTCAATGTTACCCCAGTTGCTATCGCCCAAAAGCAAATTTATGTTGTCAAGCGGGATGATCAACAACGACCAAGGGTACAAAGGAGATTTGATCCTCTCCCGATATCTTATGCTGAACTATTTTCCCACTTGCAACGGTTGAAGGTGATTGAATTGCGAACTTTGAGGATTAATCCCAATAAGTTGCCAAAGAATTTCAATGCTAACGCTCGGTGTGCTTTCCAGGGGCATACTATTGAGAATTGTATGGCTTTCAAGCACGCGGTGCAAGACCTACTTGATTCTGAGGCTTTTAACTTTGGACCAGCACCAACATATGATGCTACTCAACATCCATTACCAACTTATGTTGATGCTACTGTCAATGCTATTGGTAAGGATGGAAGTTTGGACCTGGTTAAAGGTGTAAATATGCTGACAACTCCTTTATCCTTTGTGAAAGAGCGTTTGTTGAGAAAAGGTGTATTCCCAGGTTGTGGTATTAACTGTGAAGATTGTATGATCCATCCAGAAGGTTGTAAATCCTTGAGAGATTAAGTGCAAGATCCGCTTGACGCAGGTTACCGTTTCACACGGATGGTCGATTTGGGTGCTCCTTTGACTCATGAATGTCAAGACTTCAAAAGGCATCGTCGAAGCAATAAGCCCATTCGAGACTACTCTCCTCAATGATGGAAATTTCAGTTTATTTTGCATTCTCATTTATAATCTTTCATGTTTGTTCATTACTTACTTGTATGCAAAATTTGTTCATTCTTGAATATTAATAATAATGCATTGAATATGTTTGTCTTGAATTGATCCATTCGTATTCACTCTTAATTGTTTTAAATGCTTTTGATGCTTAACTCTTTTGAATAAAGCAAAACCTCTGTAGGGAGGATGATGAACAATATACCAATAATCTCAAACGGTATTACTTTCGAATAAAAACCTTGCTGATGATGTATAGGCATTGTTTCAAATTCCCAAACACCGAGATATAAGGGAGTGAAACCCTCGTTAACCCTTTGAGCCTTGAAGTAGGAGTTTCTTTCTATTCAAAAACCTCAATTTTAACCAGGGTAGGGTAGTGTTCAATTAACCTGATCGAGCATTTGAATCTCGTCAAGAGAGTACATTCAAGGATCAACCACAATTGTTATCCTTCATTTATCAAGAGGTCAGGGAAAATGGTAGAACCCCAATGGTTATTCCTCATCCATCAAGGAATAAGGTAGTCACACCTTAACAAAGAGTCGAACGACTTAGTTTCACACGACTTGTTCAAAAAAAAAAGAAAGAGAAAAAAAAGAAAAAAGAAAAAAGAAAAAAAGAAAAGAAAGAATATGATATTGCAAATCAAAGAACAAGGTCGTGTGATCAAATACTAAATGAAAGAGGTGAATGACTACCATGTTCGAAAAGTAAGATACCTCGTTGGTTCCCCAATTATTGTAAACTCCTTGTGAAAGATGAATGCTCGTATTGAGTTAATTGAACTTAGGATTGAGAACATCACGAGAATGGGTGGGCACTAAATATTTTGAGCCTTAAATCCTTTTTCTAAAACCGTGAACTGGGCCACGTTACAACCCTTGAAAGTCCTAATTGAAGCATGGGTTAATTTGAAAGCTAAACTGTGACGAGAGTATGGTATCCTGACTCCTAGGAGGCTTGCTTAAATTTTGAGTTGGTATCAATCCATCTTTTTTTACTTTCTTTGAACAAAAATTCGATGTTTTGACATCTTTTTAATAAATGTTTTTAATTTTAAGACAAGCATATGATTTGCATTAGAATTATCATTCTTACAATTAAACATTCTTTGCATATGAATAAGTGATTAAACATCAAGTAAGCTTGCATAATGAGCATCAGATGAAAAACTTGATTATCCCGAGAGAAACTGCTTCAGGGATGTGTTGAAGATTGAACCATTTTTGAAAAGTGTTCCTAATGGGCATGCTTTCCATTGACTCATTGAGTATAAGAAGACCAGTTTGTCAAATGATTTGAAACAGATTGTATGCAAGTTTTGATTGCCCGAAAGTTTCTGTTGAGCTATTCCATATCACTTGCAGTTGTTCCCAAGGGGTTGATCGCTTAAAATGTCTGCTTGAGCACGAAGCAGATGATGTTGAGAAGCATAATTGCGTGATTAACATGCATTCCAGATGTAAGACAATTACCCTGATGAGGTTTGGTCTTCAGAATCGTGAGTCTCTTTTGAGAAGAATTGAATTATCAAAACCCCGTGAAACAGGGGCAATATCCCAACGATGGTACTCTTTTGAGAAGAATTATCTCAGTGCTTGATTGCCCTGAAGGGTAGAGAAACATGTTGATACTCTATGGAGTGAGCGGTGACTAAAACCGAGGCAGTTATGTCGAGATCCTGACAATCTCTCAAAGTGAAGATCAATCCGGTGAAGTTATGTCGAGATTCAGAAATCTCTCAAGTGATGATTAATCTAGGGCATTCAAGTTGGGATTATATCCCTCAAAGTTTCAGTTAAATTGGGGCATTTGTGCCAAGGATTATTCTCTCCGAGAATTCGTTGATCAAAGGAGAATCTTTTCAGAATTTGAAGACGCAGGGGCAAGTTGTCTTTCTGTAATTCACTCCGTGCTTGGAGACATTGTTATGACTTGCAATTTACACGTAACGATGGATTATCGGGTAATGTCTCTTTTCCCAATGAAGAGTGCATCTCAATCCAGTTCATCCTCGTGAAGTCGATTCTCAAGAAGGATTTATTTCGAAGGTCTTGATGGATGATGTTGTTACTGGTGATTCGTGCTTGATATATTGATATTATCGTGCTCCCGAAAGATAAGTCTTGATATTGTGAGGCTTATCCCCAGGAAGGTCGATTCTCTAGCGGAATTCATCGCCAAAAGAATCTGATGGGTTGATTAGTTCCCCAGTGATACACACTTCGACATATCGACATTATCATAATCCCCAGTGGATACTGATAGGGATTATCCCCAGTGGAAGTTGCTTTTCAACAATGACAAGTCCTAAGATCTTTGATAGGGTGTCATCCTAAAGCAGGACATAAATCCCTAGTGCAAGTTATGGGTACCGATCTCAGGTAAATCCCCGGTGAGGTCATTGATACCTATTCCAGGATAAATTCCCCAGTGAATGTCCATCGAATTCTCAAATCATCCTTGATAGAAGGTTCTAGCCTTTATTCTCAGTGAAGATGGTGTGTGAACCGTTGACTTAGGGTTGATATCCCCAGTGAGTATGCTTGACAGATGAATTGTTATCGTATTCTCCAGTGGATAATGCATTGCCACATCAAAGTTCCCATTGTGAATCGCGCCTGGTCAATTGATTCTATTCCCCGGTGTAAGTTGCACTCTTCCATGTGAAGTTTATTCTGAGCATCTCCAAGAGTTTTGTTCTCAGATCGGCCGTGTTGGAACAAGAATATTTGTTTCCCCAGAGGAGTTGGATATCTGAATGTGTTTCCCCAGTGGATCTTTCTATCTGAATCAGATTCCTCTTCCCCAGTGAAGATTAATCATTTTCCGGTATTTCTACACCGATGTGCATTCCTCAATCGCAGTCTCCCCAATGTGGTCTTGCTTTTAAGATCTTTATTCTTGGAGACAAAGAATTTTTATGTTCTCCCCGAGGGATTCTTGGTTGAAAGCTTAATATCCCCACAAGAGGATTGATTCCCCGATGAAGTCTAATGTCATTTGGTTCATTCAAGATGCTAATGACTACTCGCTGATGTTTGTGAATTTCCCCATGAAGTTGTGTTCCCCAGCGAAGTTTCTCTCAGAATTCCCCAGGAAGTCTCCAAATTCCCCAATGAAAGTAGGAGAATTCTCTAGAGAAGTTTTCTGTATCCTCAGTGAAGAGTAATGACTCTCTCCCCAGGAAGTAAGATTGGTTTGAAGTCCAATTCGATTCTCCCCAAGTGAAGAACGCTTCCCATATTGGAATTGCAATTTACTTTTGCCAAGTGTTCTCCAAAATCCACTCCCCGGTGGTATCTCTCTCTTGGATGTTAATGTCTCATCAACAGCCGATTATCGATACTACTACTTCTCATTTAATCATTAAAGCATGCATTCATTACATTGCATTCACCTTAAACGCGTAACATTCCATTGATTGGGAGCATTACGCCATAAAAGTTCAAACATGCATATTAAGTGTTTGCCAATTATGTATTTATCTAGAAGAAATAAAAAATCTATGTGGTCTACCCTCAAGGTGTTTTCTCAACGGATTTCTGCTTCCCTCGTCGTCATTTCAAATTGAGTGTCTTATGGGAATTCATTCTCTCTCTAGTGGAGTTTTCTGTGACTTTCTTTATCTCAGTCACATCGGGTTGCGTTACCCTGTTTCCCCAGTAAGTCGTAGACTTTCCTTGCTTATGCAAGTCTTTGGTTATGTTATCCATGTTTGTCTCGCTGTTAGAGTGTGAGTAAGAGTTGGTGTACAACCTTTCTTACTTTTCAAGTATTTGAATATCCATACTTGGTGTGTGGTAATTCAGATAATTGCCACTTTAGAAGAATTATGCCCCGCCTTTGGCCTGAGGGATATTATAGTTCTTGTGCGTTACATGCACCTTTTTAAAGCCCGACATGGTGGCAATCTTTGTTAGAGTCCTCTCAATCGGTCTCTTTCCCTCGTAAGTTCATCTTTGTACAAATGTTTTTATTCCCAATGAGTTCATATTTGTACAGATGTTTTTGTCCTCAATGAGCTCATCCTTATACAGATGTTTCTCTTTCCCTTGCGAGTTCGTCTTTGTCTGACGTCCTCTCCCTTGTGATTTCATCATCTTCAGGTGTTGTCTCTTTGTTTAGATCTACGAAGTTAACTAGCTCTTCGTGCCAAAAATCTATTTTTGAAGTTCGTCTTCGCCCGACGTCTTCTTCCCCTGTTGAGTTCACCGTGGTCAGGTGTCCTCATTTTCTTAGGCCTGCGAAGTTAACTAGCTCTTCGTGCCGAGGGTCTATGTTTGGAGTGATGTTCTTCCTCCTTATTGAGTTCTCATTTTCTTAGATCTGCGAAGTTAACAAGATCTTCGTGCCGAGGGTCTATGTGTGGAGTGATGTTCTTCCTCCTTATTGAGTTCTCATTGTTTAGGTCCGCGAAGTTAACAAGCTCTTCGTGCCGAGGATCTACGTTTGGAGTCCGTCTAATCAACAGTCGTTTCTCCTTACTTGTTGAGTTCACCGTGGTCAGGTGTTCTCATTTATATAAACCCGCGAAGTTAACTAGCTCTTCGTGCCGAGGATCTATGTTTGGAGTTCGTCTATCAACAGTCGTCCCTCCTTTCTTGTTGAGTTCTCTTGGGCCTAGATCCGCGAAGTTAACTAGCTCTTCGTGCCGAGGGTCTATGCTCGGAAGCTTTATGTCTTTCATCCTTTGTTGGGTTCTCATTTGCTTAGATCTGCGAAGTCAACTAGCTCTTCGTGCCGAGGGTCTATGTCCGGAGTGATGTTCTTCCTCCTTTATTGAGTTCTCATTGTTTAGGTCCGCGAAGTTAACAAGCTCTTCGTGCCGAGGATCTATGTTTGAAGTTTGTCGTTGCCCGACGTCTTCTCCCTTTTGAGCCCACCGTGTAAGGTGTCCTCTTTACCATTGGTCCGCGAAGTTAACAAGCTCTTCGTGCCGAAGATCATTGGTTATTCTCATTTTCAGTAAGTCGCTCTTTCATGGGTGTCTTCTGTATCATCCCTAGAGGGTCGTTTTAATACAGTTGTTCTCGTGAGCGGAATGCCCGAGTTCGCGTGTATAAGTTTTCCCTCTTCACATTTCTATGTATCATCCTTGATGGTTTGTTCCAAGTACAATTGTTCTCGTGAGCGGAATGCCCGAGTTCGTTTGTATGAACTTGTCTCCTTCATTTCTCATCCTCACTGAGTCGCTCTTTCATGGGTGTCCTCTCTTCATCATCTCTGGTGGGTCGCTTTAAATACAAGTGTTCTCGTGAGCGAAATGCCCGAGTCCGTCGATATAAGTGTGCCTCCCTTATATCTCTCCAGTGTATATGTTCAAACAGAAAATCAAAAATATAATAATTCTCCGCTCGCATTCAGAGCGCGAATTTTACGGTTCATTTAAGTATTCAATCATCTTCACCTGTTGGTTGAAGGCTTGCGCCAATCTCACCTCGTCGAAGAAGATTGAATAGGCAAATTGTACCCCAAAACCGCCTTCTTTTCCATATTTCGCTTATAATTCGATTGCATAAACATACATGTAGGTGCATGCATATCATTGATCATGGGGTTACTAGGTTCAAAACATCTCAATTACGAAAGAAACGCGTGTTTGACTATCTCGATCATTTTGAGCCAAGAATCAATGTTTCTCGGTTCGTACGGCTATTTGCAAGATTTTTTGGTCAGGAAGCTATTTTGGCTTGGTTCCACAATCTTTGGAATCATATCAATATTTCCTCCAGTTTATCTATTCAGGTTGGAGGTCATTTCGTCAAGAAAATGAATTTCATTCGCTTATTTCTCAATAAAGTGAATTTTGGGTTTTCGGTGTGTTTCAGGCACTGAGAGTGTATCTCACAGTTCGTCAAGTATTTTCTGATGAATTTTGACTGGCATGTCCCTCTCATTTTTATCTACAACTTTTGTTTGAAATCCGGAAGCAAATTATGTGAGGAAGGCCCCCGGAAAATTCAATTTCTCAAGAGGATTAAACTGAATTTTAGTGCTGAACCGTGTGTTCTGCCCACTAAAAAGTTCATATCTCTTAGCTGGAAACTCGAAACTGAGCGGGACCAATTTCTAAAATTCCGTATCAAATCGTTCTACAACTTTCATTTACAACTCGGGAGCTGATTCCTCACCGTTTAAGACCAGTTTTTTATTCTTCGGACACAAATTTGAGCTGGACCGAGCAATTTTCATCTGATACGTGAACTTCAAAAAATCATATCTCGCTTGTTTTTTATCGAAACGAGATGGAACCAGTGCCAAAAGTTCACAAATTTTGTTAGCTTCGGTTATCTCAGTAACACTCACTTGCAAATTTTGATCAGAAGACCCTCGTTCGAGGCATTTTCTCCGAAGAGCGCGTTGAAAATTCTGCATGTGTCAGTGGCCCAAAATTGATGCTGAAACTTCAAAAATTTCTATTTCCTTGACCATTCATCGGATCAAGTCGGGATTTTGATTCACGCAAGCAAAATCGCGTTCGGACATTTTCGTTTACATTCCGACTTCAAATTCCGCACGGATTAGGCTGTTTTGGATTGTGTACGAAAATCATTTTGATAATCGCGATTAGGGCTTAATTGTGGATCCAAGGCACTCCAAAGCCCAATTTTTCATGTTATAAATATATTTTACCACTCACAAAATTGGAAGAGAGAATCATTTGTTAAATTTGACCCAAGAGCTCTCACTTTTCTCTCTCAATTCTCTCTCAACTCAAAGTTGCACAACCACCTCAAACCACCAACAACCACCACCGGAATTCCAAAACCACCGCGCCGGAAAACTTTTTTTTCTCTTTTCTTCTTCTCTCTTTCTCCGATACAGCCCCATACTCTTCTATTCCCTTTCAATTCTCAAGGATCAAATCAAGCTTTTCATCAATCGAGAACATTGAAGATCGTTCAAGGTGTCGAAGTGGAGAGTTGAAGTTTTCCTCTTCATTGATTCTCCAAGGATTCAAGATTCTCCACTCTTATTATCATCAATTCAACTTTGATTTGGTATTTTCTTGGAGAAATACAAGATTTTCCTCATCAATCTCAACTCAAAGCCTCAAGTACAAGTAAGTGCTTATTTACTTAAGTGCTTATTTCAATCGATTTTTCAATTGTTGAATTTCTTGAAATTGAATATTGAGATTCCTTGCAAATTCCGTGTGGATTCCGATTATAGCATTTGTTTTGTCGAATTCATTGATCATGATCCGTTTTTGGAGCCTTAAAGGTGTCGGTGTCAAACTTTCTACACACTACACACACCTACACTTGTGTTGTGACTTTGCATTGTATTTAGGTACTTGATGTGAGCATTTTGCATCACTAATTATATGATCATGCATCAAGTAATATGTAAATTAGGTGACATGCATTGAATCATTAATTTGAGGCTTATTTTGTGCATTAAAATTATGTTGAAATGTAAGAACTAACACATAGTTTAGGTACACTTGCACTATATCTACACATTGCACACAACTCACACACACACTTGAATTCATACATTGTGACATAATTTGCATCTTTGCATATCCATACATTTGCATGTAGGATAGTTGAATTAATTTGATATGGTGTTGTTTGACTTTTATGGCATAAAATATCTTGAAAGTTCACTTTTCACAACACTTTGACACTTTGAACATCTAATTCCTCTCAATATTCTTACATGTTGGCATAGCATTTAGGTAGTATTTGCATTGAGTATGTATCACTTGCACATGATATCACATACACTTGCATTTTTATTCATCCAAATACCACTAAAACACATTGGAAACAAGTTTATTTGAGTTTGGTGGAAAATAACATGACACTTTGAAAATTGGTAAAGTTGGACATAATACTTGTTTTAGCTCTAACTTTTGATCCGTAATGAGTTTTTTCGACTTTTCTTAATGTAAATCATGTTTCTCGAGCCATCTGAAGCTCTCCACGCGAACGGTTTCTTGATTTGGACATGTTTCGGTCAATTCTGGGAGCTGCTGACTTTTGTGCGAAAATTGTATTTTTGAACGAGATTTGACCGAACCGTTCGCATTTTTGAGACCGCGCGCGTGTGCATAGCTTCCGATATTTTTGATAAATTATTTTGATTGTTTTCATTAGCTTGTGCCTTGTGTTTTGGTTCACTTTTCATATTTATCCTTAATGGTGATTTTTGACTCGAAGGTGTCGGAGCGAACCTTTTATACACTACGCACATACACTTGTGGTGTTGATTTTCTTTGTATATAATGTCTAATAATTGTTCTAACCCTCAACTAACCTCTTGACTAATATGTTGGCATGTTTAGATAGTTGGCGCTTTGGTTTAGAACCCTTAATCGAGTCATATAATTAGCATCTCATGGTAGAACTAATATAATTGCATTTGAGAACTATTGTAATGGGCTTAGCTCGATTTGATGTTGTTCATGAGTTGTTTTGCATTATGTGTGTGTTGCTGCCGGTTTTCCATTCTTATGTTGCTATACACATTTACATTCCATTTCTTCACCTTTGGATCATATTTTGACATGTGATGTGAATATGCAATTATATTTCCGCTTCCTTGTTATTTTGACATGTTTGTTGACTTGTGCAAGGTACATTGAGGATGTTTTGGTTAGGTACCTAATTGTGGTACACTAACATACCACTTCTCCCATGGTTCTGTTTGCGTTTTATACGCGTTTTGCTTTGTGTTTTCTCATATTACGAGAAACACATATTCTGTTGCTTTGTCTGGATTGTAATTTCTTGCAGGTTCATTGGATTTACGTCGAATGTGTATAGACACACGTTCTTGACCGTGCATATCAATGCACATCCTTTGTCTGTATTATCTGGATAGTTTCTTGCAGGTTTATTGGATATACGTCGAATGTGTATAGACACACATTCTTGACCGTGCATATCAATGCACATCCTTTATCTGTATTGTCTGGATTATGATCTTGTACAGGTGTATTTGCTCCAGATGTGTATGACACACATTCTGATTATGCTTTTTGTGCTTCCGCACACTTCTCACCGGATTTCTTTATTGCGTGCCAGCAGTACTTGAAGTTTTCCGGAGTATTTCTTAGCTTGCGTGCTCTTCGGATTTAATATCCGTCGGGTATTTATTTTATTTTATTTATCGCATTTCTTTACCGCTTTTCTAGAGAGCATGAGAAGTAGGATTTTACTGCTTTCCTTGCCATGAGAAGTAGGAATAGAGATGTATGAAGGGGCTTCCGTAGTTGGAGCATGTTCAGGAACCCCTCTGGTTTATTTAAAGACCCGTTTAGGGCAATTATGGTTTGCTAATTGTGTTTGGTTTGTTTTAAATCCTCCATCTGCATAGGGAGGTAATTCTCAGTAAGTGTTTACATTTGTGCTTGCATAGGTCATAGTGGTTAGGACGCCCGACGTGGTACCACTAAGCGAAGTCCCGCTTTTTATATTTCCTGTCATCGAGTCATTGATATATGGGCAAGCGGAAGGTAGGGTCAGCAACGAACCCCCGCACAGTTCTAGTCCGTGTCAGCTCCGCACACGCGAATCGTGTTGCATATTCATCGAGTCAATAATAAAAGTGGCTAGAGTCCCCTATTCTGACTCTCCGCGCTTTCCTGGGGTTCGCATTTATTGCAGAACTCGCATCATTTGCTCTTCAACAGGAATTGGATGTGTCGGCTCCCTGGTTGACTCACGGTATGCTCGTTACTGTCGAGGCTATGGGACTTCCTCCTTTTCCTGCGCTTGTGTGCCATTTGTTTTCGCATTGCATTATTTGTGTGCTTCTGCCAAAGCACTTGTTTGCTTCATCCCTTTTGTCGTCTTCGACTCTACTTTAGTTAGTGATTCGAGATGGACATAGACTTAGGTTGTAAACATTTTCCCTCCTGTTTGTCATTTTCGACTCCATTCTAGCTGGTGATTCGAGATAGACATAGATCTAGGTGGTAAACCTTTGCATGTTCCTTTAGGATTCTCTCGACTCCATTCTAGCTGGTGATTCGAGTTAGACCTTAGGATGTAATCCATGCATGATGACATTAGGGATAGTATTAGATAGTTTCCCTTTATTGTTTCTAGTTGTTTTCACTTTTCTTTTGCATACTTGCATGTAATAAAACTAAAAATTGTTTTCTTTTTTCTTTTGCACATTAAAACACTTAATAATGGTTTAAACTCCTTTTTTAAGGTAAAAACAACCAACCAATGCAAACTTTTTGCCTACGGGTTTTCTTTTGTTTTTAAATTATTTTCATAATTAAAAAACACCTAACCCATCAAAACATGTGAGCCGAACTACGGCGCTCTGACTTTCCCATTGCACGCGGGAATACGTAGGCATCTTGTCACGGGGCTCGATCGAGCAAACTTTGTAAATACTTCCTTCTTTTCCCCGTGTTTTCTTTATTTTATTTTCTTTCGCATGCATTTTCTTTTAGCATACAGATATAGTAATTAAGCAGTAAATAGATATAAACACACCCATTAGATAGAAAGTAGAAGTGGATACCGTAGAGTACTACGGGCGTGTGGGGTGCTAATACCTTCCCTTCGCGTAATAGATTCCCTTACCCTATCTCTCGGTCGCAAGACCGTGCCTTATCCCTTTTAGGTTTTCGCGATGCGTTCACCTTTCTCCTTTTGCGAGATAAAAAACGTTCGATGGCGACTTCATTGATACAGTTATCGGATGATGTTCAGCCGGTTGTTTCAGCTGGCGACTTCACTGGGGATCGACAGACCTGTGCTGGTCCGATCAGGAGTCGATCCTAGCTTTTATTTTCATGTCTATTGGGTGTTTATTTATTTGTTTATTTATTTACCTGCTTTATCGCACCATCCTTTGTATGCTTGCATTGCATTCTATATGGCATATTTATCGCTTTCATATATTCTGTATATGGGCTGCTGCTGTACTGGTTATCCTTTTGATTGGGTGGGAGTTACATGAGGTAAAAGGCCCCCTACCCCGGCCAGAGACATATAGGATAGATGGATGTTCATGTCGAATCCCGCATCCCGTGGTGCGTGTGAGGAGGCATGAAGTACCAAACTCAGACGAGATTCGATTGACGGTGCTTTCGTCCTACACCCTGTTGTGTAGATGGCGGAGTACTCGATAAACGATCCTCGACTCTGCTTATCATTAGGGACCCCCGTTGTGTCTAGAATTACCCTGTGAGGTGGGGAGGGATATCATTATAACAGGTACAGATGGTGACTATGTTCAGATGGTGACTATGTTCTGATGGTGACTATTTATTCTGTTGATGATTGTATTGGTCCTTATGTGACGTTCTGTTATTGATGACCATGTGGTATGATACTTGGTTCTTGACACTTGGTTTTCTGGTATTTTCTATGGTATCCTGAAATGATGCCAGACCTTTGATCCTATGATATTCAGACTTGGTTCTTCTATGGTATTTTGAATTGGTGCCGAACCTTTGATCCTGTGATATTCAGATTGTTCAGAGACTATGCAGCTGTTATTTAACGGATTGTACAGATGCTACCCGTTGTTATGCTAAAATTTTGAACCCATGGTTAATGTACTTGCATAGCATGTTTATTTTTCAAAAGAAATGTCAAAAATTAAATATGTACATATCTAACCTGCATAGTCATTCATTTCATGCATTCATAACAGGTACTTGAAACTTGGGGATTTCTCTTATTCAGACCTGATATTGTCTTTGCAGAATTACAAATTTTGACTTCTTACCACTCTACGATCCGATCAGATTTAAGTGATGGAACAACTTCGTGGAGAATTGGATGAAATGAAAGAACAAATGGCGTTTTTGATGCTAGACATACAAGATTTGGTTAGTGGAGAAGAACTCTTGAAAGAGGAGAACCATCAGTTGAAGACTCAGTTGAGTTTGGTTATGGAAATTCTGAATACTGTATTGAGAAAGAAAGACAAACTTGCACCCGCTTCCACAACAAGAGTTTCTATTCCTCCCTATACTTTGGGGGATTCTTCAAGTCTTAAATCAGGGCATGTATCTCCTCTACCACCTTGTGTTCCGGGATATTCTCGTCCAGAACCAGTTTCTGTTGCTCAGAAAGATCCAAAGGGTAAAGCTCATCCACCAGGACCGTCACAGCCTGAGAAGAAATTTGATCCCATTCCGATGTTGTATGCTCAGTTACTTCCTCAATTGCTTAAGTTTCAGTTGGTTGAGCTTCGAATTTTCACGATGCATGGAAATCTTCCACGTGATTATGTTGAAAATGCTAGGTGTGATTTCCATTCAGGAGCACCTTATCATGATACTGAGAATTGTATGGCATTGAAACATAAAGTTCAGGATTTACTTGATGAAGGGATAATTCTGTTTACTCCCACGGGTTTGAGTGTACAAGTCAATGTTACCCCAGTTGCTACTGCGCCTCAAAAGCAAATTTATGTTGTCAAGCAGGATGATCAACAACGACCAAGGGTACAAAGGAGATTTGATCCTCTCCCGATATCTTATGCTGAACTATTTTCCCACTTGCAACGGTTGAAGGTGATTGAATTGCGAACTTTGAGGATTAATCCCAATAAGTTGCCAAAGAATTTCAATGCTAACGCTCGGTGTGCTTTCCAGGGGCATACTATTGAGAATTGTATGGCTTTCAAGCACGCGGTGCAAGACCTACTTGATTCTGAGGCTTTTAACTTTGGACCAGCACCAACATATGATGCTACTCAACATCCATTACCAACTTATGTTGATGCTACTGTCAATGCTATTGGTAAGGATGGAAGTTTGGACCTGGTTAAAGGTGTAAATATGCTGACAACTCCTTTATCCTTTGTGAAAGAGCGTTTGTTGAGAAAAGGTGTATTCCCAGGTTGTGGTATTAACTGTGAAGATTGTATGATCCATCCAGAAGGTTGTAAATCCTTGAGAGATTAAGTGCAAGATCTGCTTGACGCAAAGGTTACCAGTTTCACACGGGATGGTCAGATTTGGGTGCTCCTTTGACTCACTGAATGTCAAGACTTCAAAAGGCATCGTCTGAAGCAATAAGCCCATTCGGAGACTACTCTCCTCAATGATGGAAATTTCCAGTTTTATTTTGCATTCTCATTTATAATCTTTCATGTTTGTTCATTACTTACTTGTATGCAAAATTTGTTCATTCTTGAATATTAATAATAATGCATTGAATATGTTTGTCTTGAATTGATCCATTCGTATTCACTCTTAATTGTTTTAAATGCTTTTGATGCTTAACTCTTTTGAATAAAGCAAAACCTCTGTAGGGAGGATGATGAACAATATACCAATAATCTCAAACGGTATTACTTTCGAATAAAAACCTTGCTGATGATGTATAGGCATTGTTTCAAATTCCCAAACACCGGAGATATAAGGGAGTGAAACCCTCGTTAACCCCTTTGAGCCTTGAAGTAGGAGTTTCTTTCTATTCAGAAAAAAACCTCAATTTTTAACCTGGGGTAGGGTAGTGTTCAATTAACCTGATCGAGCATTTGAATCTCGTCAAGAGAGTACATTCAAGGATCAACCACAATTGTTATCCTTCATTTATCAAGAGGTCAGGGAAAATGGTAGAACCCCAATGGTTATTCCTCATCCATCAAGGAATAAGGTAGTCACACCTTAACAAAGAGTCGAACGACTTAGTTTCACACGACTTGTTCAAAAAAAGAAAGAGAAAAAAAAGAAAAAAGAAAAAAGAAAAAAAGAAAAGAAAGAATATGATATTGCAAATCAAAGAACAAGGTCGTGTGATCAAATACTAAATGAAAGAGGTGAATGACTACCATGTTCGAAAAGTAAGATACCTCGTTGGTTCCCCAATTATTGTAAACTCCTTGTGAAAGATGAATGCTCGTATTGAGTTAATTGAACTTAGGATTGGAGAACATCACGGAGAATGGGTGGGCACTAAATATTTTGAGCCTTAAATCCTTTTTTCTAAAACCGTGAACCAGGCCACGTTACAACCCTTGAAAGTCCTAATTGAAGCATGGGTTAATTTGAAAGCTAAACTGTGACGAGAGTATGGTATCCTGACTCCTAGGAGGCTTGCTTAAATTTTGAGTTGGTATCAATCCATCTTTTTTTACTTTCTTTGAACAAAAATTCGATGTTTTGACATCTTTTTAATAAATGTTTTTAATTTTAAGACAAGCATATGATTTGCATTAGAATTATCATTCTTACAATTAAACATTCTTTGCATATGAATAAGTGATTAAACATCAAGTAAGCTTGCATAATGAGCATCAGATGAAAAACTTGATTATCCCGAGAGACAAACTGCTTCAGGGATGTGTTGAAGATTGAACCATTTTTGAAAAGTGTTCCTAATCTGGGGCATGCTTTCCATTGACTCCGTTGAGTATAAGAAGACCAGTTTGTCAAATGATTTGAAACAGATTGTATGCAAGTTTTGATTGCCCGAAAGTTTCTGTTGAGCTATTCCATATCACTTGCAGTTGTTCCCAAGGGGTTGATCGCTTAAAATGTCTGCTTGAGCACGAAGCAGATGATGTTGAGAAGCATAATTGCGTGATTAACATGCATTCCAGATGTAAGACAATTACCCTGATGAGGTTTGGTCTTCAGAATCTGTGAGTCTCTTTTGAGAAGAATTGAATTATCAAAACCCCGTGAAACAGGGGCAATATCCCAACGATGGTACTCTTTTGAGAAGAATTATCTCAGTGCTTGATTGCCCTGAAGGGTAGAGAAACATGTTGATACTCTATGGAGTGAGCGGTGACTAAAACCGAGGCAGTTATGTCGAGATCCTGACAATCTCTCAAAGTGAAGATCAATCCGGTGAAGTTATGTCGAGATTCAGAAATCTCTCAAGTGATGATTAATCTAGGGCATTCAAGTTGGGATTATATCCCTCAAAGTTTCAGTTAAATTGGGGCATTTGTGCCAAGGATTATTCTCTCCGAGAATTCGTTGATCAAAGGAGAATCTTTTCAGAATTTGAAGACGCAGGGGCAAGTTGTCTTTCTGTAATTCACTCCGTGCTTGGAGACATTGTTATGACTTGCAATTTACACGTAACTGATGGATTATCAGGGTAATGTCTCTTTTCCCCAATGAAGAGTGCATCTCAATCCAGGTTCATCCCCTGTGAAGCTGATTCTCAAGAAGGATTTATTTCCAGAAAGGTCTTGATGGACTGATGTTGTTACCGGTGATTCGTGCTTCGATATATTGATATTATCGTGCTCCCCAGCATAAGTCTTGATATTGTGTGAGGCTTATCCCCAGTAAGGTCGATTCTCTAGCGGAATTCATCGCCAAAAGAATCTGATGGGTTGATTAGTTCCCCAGTGATACACACTTCGACATATCGACATTATCATAATCCCCAGTGGATACTGATAGGGATTATCCCCAGTGGAAGTTGCTTTTCAACAATGACAAGTCCTAAGATCTTTGATAGGGTGTCATCCTAAAGCAGGACATAAATCCCTAGTGCAAGTTATGGGTACCGATCTCAGGTAAATCCCCGGTGAGGTCATTGATACCTATTCCAGGATAAATTCCCCAGTGAATGTCCATCGAATTCTCAAATCATCCTTGATAGAAGGTTCTAGCCTTTATTCTCAGTGAAGATGGTGTGTGAACCGTTGACTTAGGGTTGATATCCCCAGTGAGTATGCTTGACAGATGAATTGTTATCGTATTCTCCAGTGGATAATGCATTGCCACATCAAAGTTCCCATTGTGAATCGCGCCTGGTCAATTGATTCTATTCCCCGGTGTAAGTTGCACTCTTCCATGTGAAGTTTATTCTGAGCATCTCCAAGAGTTTTGTTCTCAGATCAGCCGTGTTGGAACAAGAATATTTGTTTCCCCAGTGGAGTTGGATATCTGAATGTGTTTCCCCAGTGGATCTTTCTATCTGAATCAGATTCCTCTTCCCCAGTGAAGATTAATCATTTTCCGGTATTTCTACACCGATGTGCATTCCTCAATCGCAGTCTCCCCAATGTGGTCTTGCTTTTAAGATCTTTATTCTTGGAGACAAAGAATTTTTATGTTCTCCCCGAGGGATTCTTGGTTGAAAGCTTAATATCCCCACAAGAGGATTGATTCCCCGATGAAGTCTAATGTCATTTGGTTCATTCAAGATGCTAATGACTACTCGCTGATGTTTGTGAATTTCCCCATGAAGTTGTGTTCCCCAGCGAAGTTTCTCTCAGAATTCCCCAGGAAGTCTCCAAATTCCCCAATGAAAGTAGGAGAATTCTCTAGAGAAGTTTTCTGTATCCTCAGTGAAGAGTAATGACTCTCTCCCCAGGAAGTAAGATTGGTTTGAAGTCCAATTCGATTCTCCCCAAGTGAAGAACGCTTCCCATATTGGAATTGCAATTTACTTTTGCCAAGTGTTCTCCAAAATCCACTCCCCGGTGGTATCTCTCTCTTGGATGTTAATGTCTCGTCAACAGCCGATTATCGATACTACTACTTCTCATTTAATCATTAAAGCATGCATTCATTACATTGCATTCACCTTAAACGCGTAACATTCCATTGATTGGGAGCATTACGCCATAAAAGTTCAAACATGCATATTAAGTGTTTGCCAATTATGTATTTATCTAGAAGAAATAAAAAATCTATGTGGTCTACCCTCAAGGTGTTTTCTCAACGGATTTCTGCTTCCTCGTCATTTCAAATTGAGTGTCTTATGGGAATTCATTCTCTCTCTAGTGGAGTTTTCTGTGACTTTCTTTATCTCAGTCACATCGGGTTGCGTTACCCTGTTTCCCCAGTAAGTCGTAGACTTTCCTTGCTTATGCAAGTCTTTGGTTATGTTATCCATGTTTGTCTCGCTGTTAGAGTGTGAGTAAGAGTTGGTGTACAACCTTTCTTACTTTTCAAGTATTTGAATATCCATACTTGGTGTGTGGTAATTCAGATAATTCGTCAAAGTGTATCACCGTGGGGTACACCTGTTTTGTTAGTTAAGAATAGGGAAAGTTCTATTAGGTTGTGGGTTGATTATAAACAACTTAATAAGGCGACTATTAAGAACAAGTATCCACTTCCGAGGATTGATGATTTGATGAATCAGTTGGTTGGTGCAAGTGTGTTCAATAAGATTGATTTGAGGCCTGGATATCATCAGATTCATGTGAAGGCTGGAGATATTTAGAAGACTATTTTTAGAACAAGGTATGGTCATTATGAGTATTCTATAATGTCGTTCGGTGTGACCAACACTCTTGATGTATTTATGGAATATATAAACATGATTTTTCATGAGTATCTAGAACCATTTGTGGTGTATTGTGATGCTTCATTGATGGGTTTAGGAGGTATGTTGATGCATAATTGATAATGGGTAGCTTATGCTTCAAGGAAACTTAAAGTTCACGAGAGGAATTTCTGACACATGATTTAGAGTTGACTGCAGTTGTGTTTGTTTTAAAACTTTGGAGGCATTATTTGTTTGGATCAAGGTTTGATGTGTTTAGTGATCACAAGAATTTGAAGTATTTGTTTGATCAAAAAGAGGTAAATATGAGGTAGATAAGATGGTTGGAATTCTTAAAGGACTATGATTTTGGTTTGAACTATCATCCGTGTAAAGCAAATGTTGTAGTTGATACTTTAAGTAGGAAGTCTTTGCATATGCCAATGTTGATGATGCAAGAGTTAGAATTACTTGAGAAATTTTGATATTTGAGTTTAGTTTGTGAAGATACTTCTTCCGGTGTTAAGCCTGGTTGTTGCAACCTTTATCCATTCATGAGTGGAAGTGGGATAACATTTCTATGGATTTTGTTTCGAATTATCCGAGGACTCCGAGTAATTATGAAGTTGTTTGGGTTATTGTGGATAGATTGACAAAATCTGCTTACTTTATTCTGATTAGGATGGATTATCCGATGGAAAGGTTTGCTAAGTTATATATTGAGAAGGTTGTGAGTTTTTCATGGTATTCCGTCGAGTATTGTTTCCGATAGAGATCCGAGGTTGACTTTAAATTTTTGGGAAGGTTTACAAGGTGCTTTGGGTAGGAAATTACGTTTAAGTTCGGCGTATCATTCGCAAACAGATGGTCAGACTGAGAGAATGATTCAGACACTTGAGGATCTTTTGATAGCTTGTGTTTTGGACAAAGGAGGTGTTTTGGATAATTACTTGCCTTTGATTGATTTTACTTATAACAACAGTTTCCATTCGAGTACTAGAATGATACTGCTTGAGGCTTTGTATGGACGAAGGGGTAGGACGCCTTTGTATTGGCATGAATCTAGTGAGAGAGATGTGGTTGGACCTGATATAGTTCAACAAGCTACAAATAAGATTTAGATGATTCAAAAGAAGAAGAATATTTCTCAGAGTCGTCAGAAGAGTTATCATGATAAGAGGAGGAAAATGCTTGAGTTTGAGGTTGACCATGTATTTCTGAGGGTTACTCTAGTAACTGGTGTTGGTAGAACTTTGAAGTCGCGTAAGTTGACGCCTCGTTTCATTGGTCCTTATTAGATTTCCGAGAGAGTAGGTGAAATGGCATATCAAATTGATTCGCCACAGTGACTTCCTAATCTCCAAGATGTATTCCATGTGTCTCATTTGAGGAAATACATTGCAGATTCATCTCATGTTGTCTAATTAGATGATGTGCAAATAAGAGATAATTTGACAATTGAGACATCACCCATGCAAATAGAGTATAGAGAAGTGAAACAAATCGGAGGTAAAGAGATCTCTTTGGTGAAAGTAGTTTAGGGAGGATAGACAGATGGTAATGTGACTTAGGAGCTTGTTTGTTTGAGTTACTTTTCGAGGAC
Organism: Vicia sativa; assembly: GCA_021764765.1. Classification (NCBI taxonomy): domain Eukaryota; kingdom Viridiplantae; phylum Streptophyta; class Magnoliopsida; order Fabales; family Fabaceae; genus Vicia; species Vicia sativa. The sequence continues at coordinate 135,608,278 of CM038792.1, read as the reverse complement.
GCAAATATTTTAAGTGAGAGAGAGTTGTAACATCATGATTTTTAATTTTTATTTATTTATTTATTTTATTAATTTTTAAATTATGTAGTAATTAATTAAATTGTCTTATGTGGAGAATATTTGAATATATGTGTTAACTGGGTTATTTGAGTTATTAAGTGTATTAGTGAATGAAACAATTTATTGGGCATAATAATGATAAATAGAAGTAATGAGGGGGTGTGAGTTACTAAATCCAATAATAGAAACAATCGTTAGTAAGGGTTATGTGAAAAACAAAGATTAGAATCTCCATTTGTGAAAAAGAAGAGAAAGACTCAAGAGAAGAGAAAAGGAGAAAAGAGAGAAGTGGAGGCTAACCCTAAAGTGTTCAACTTAAGGAGGTAATGGGGAGTTTTCATGTTATTGGGGATTTATATCATATGAATAATGAATAGGAACTATTGTGTAGGAATGAGTATCTCAAATTCTATGTTTTGACATATTTAGATTTTGAATGAAAAATCATGAAATTGATGTTGGAAATTATGTTTAGATATTTGTATTTGATGCTAAGTGTTAGAAATAGGTTATAATACCTTAAATTGTAGAAAATTGCATGTTTAAATGTGTTTTTAGGTCAAAATTTCGTGTGGAAAGCTGTTGTGTTCACAAAAAAATTTCTGTCAAACATTCAGAGCGGGCTAAGCGCAGATTTTGGGGCTTACTGCGGCCTGTACTGTGAAATGTTTTCAAAACTTCAAAAAATCGTAACTTAGCTTCGGGTGTCCGTTTGACGTGTTGTTTGAACTTAGGGAAAGTTAATACAATGTATTGTCTTATAAAAATGGTTTTATGTTCTGGAAATAAATTTTATTGGTGTTTAAATGGGTTTTGTGGTGTTAATGTATGATGTCGAGATTTGCAATTTATAAAAGTTTCAAATATTCATAACTTCCAAACCGTAAGTCTGGTTTGAGCGTCGTTCGAAACGTTAGAAAGATAGTGCAATAACCTTTTTGATAAAAATATATTTTTTGGTATTAAATAATTTAATCATTGTGTGATTGGGCAAAATGACATGTATATGTATTATGAGTACTGTGAACAGGGCCGGTCCCGACATTTTTAAGGCCCTGGGCCAATAATAAAAATTGTGTCTTAATAAAAAATTGAGCAACTTACCTTGAATTTATATTTTCTTATTTACAAATGTGTTTTTTTTCTTCTTTTTTTGTTTTGTTTACGAGAGAGGAGAATGTTGTTGTGTTAGTTCAAAATAAATGGTGGTGGTTGTGATTGTCATCAGAGGTGGCGGCGCGATGTAGTGAGAGTATGGGAGACAATGATTTGAAGAGTTAAAAGAGAGAGACATTCGTGAAAAAGTAAAAATATATTGTGGTATATGATGTGGATTTTATATTGTAATAGTGAAATCAAAGAGAGATATTTTTTATATTTAAATTATAAACATTAAAAACTAAAAATAATTCTAAATATGTAAATATAATTTGACTTATATAAATATAACTTTTATATATGCAATGTTAATATCAAAGTGTTTTAATTAATACTAATTATATTAAAAAATTATAAAATATGAGAATATGAGTTGATCCCGTAATTTTTAAAACAAAATAAAAAATTGTATTTTAAAACTATTTTAAAATAATGAGACTTTCAAAATTTTAAGATATAATAATAAAAGACGATTTTTTTATTAAAATTGATATATAAGTATAAGTAAAGTCAAAGTAATTAAATAAAATTATAAATCTTATAAATACTATATCAAATTAAGTTAACTCTAATTAAGTTGTTTAAAATAATTTTAATTTTAATAATTTAATCTATTATATATTAATTATATTGACTTAATTAAAAACAATACTGAATTTTTTAAGTTTTAATTTATTATTAAAAAATAAAATTTAATAAAATGTTTTTATTAAATAAAAATTGTTAGAACAAAGTTTGTTTCTAATAATATATATTAAAGTTTATATGATAACAAACATAATAAATTTTATATAATTGAATATGATACTTTGACGAGTAAATGTTTCATTTCAGAAGGTGTTCTAACTCTAGCGCAAAAATGGAAAATATCATACTGAGCAGAAGTTGAAGTTAGAAGTTCTAATGAGATCAGAACTTCTGGACAAAGCACACTAAAAGGAACTGCTGAAAGAAACACGCTTTAGAAGTGTGAATAAGACAAAACACGCTCATAGCAACTGCTGAAAGAAACAAGCTGTAGAAGTTTGAATAAGACAAAACACGCCCATAGCAACTGCTGACAGAAACACGCCTTAGAAGTTCTGAGCGAGAACTTCTGGAAGATACGCTACAAAGAAAGCTTCTGAAGTAAAGATTAAAATACAACTTCTGATGGAAGCTAGCAAAGCGCAACCTCTGATGAAAAGCACCAACAATATGTTCTGAATAGAAGATGTATCACAAGGCTTACAAAAGATGAAGTATTAGAAGTTCTGATGAGAATAGAACTTCTGGTCAAGCAAGCACAGCGCAGAAGCAAGCATAGCATAGAAGCAAGCACAACGCAGAAGCAAGCATAACGCTGAAGCAAGCACAATGCAGAAGCAAGCCCAGCGCAGAAGCAAGCCCAGTGCAGAAGCAAGCACAACGCAACTTCTGATAGAAGCAATAATAGCACAACTTTTGATAGAAGCAAGAACAACACAACTTCTGATAGAAGTAAACTCTGACAGAAGCAGGCAAAGTAAACTTGTGATGGAAGCACCAACAGAAGTTCTGATGAGAAAATATTTAGAAGATCCTTTTGAATATGAACATTATCTTCTAAAAGACAAAACCTGCCAAACAGTAACAAAGACCAACTGAGCGAAGAAAAGAAATACTTGAGTGGTTCAACTTCCAAGAAATATTTAGCAAGCTATTTACGTCAAAGGCTAAGCAAAGTCACGTGAAGCTAAGCAAGTAATAATTACCTTTTTCATTCTTCAAGACACGCTACTACCAACGGGCAGAATCTAGAAGCTTTATTTAAGGATTCATATTCAAAGAAGAATTCAACAATTAATAATATACATATACAGTACAACATCGAAGTACATCAAGAAGAAGCAACACTGTACGAAAGAGAACAATTGAAAAAGAGAATTCATGTTGTTCTGTACGAACAATATCTTCTAGCAACTCACAGAAAGTCATTCTAAAGTAAACTTGCTGCAAGTACAAAGAACTATCTTTTGTAAATTAGTTTACTGTATTGAGCTTAATTTTTGTGTAAACTTCACTTAGTGAAGAACAACTTTTCTGGAAGCACTTTTTTACACAGTCAGTCAGAATTTAACATTCTGATAGTTGTTCCTTGAGAAGACCAGTTTGGGTCAGAATTCTTGAGAGGGTAAGGACTAGTTGAGTCTTAGAGGTGTTAGTCACAACGGTTGGTTGTGCGGTTTGTTCCTTGAGAAGACCAGTTGGGTTAGAATTCTTGAGAGGGCTAGGACTAGTGAGTCTTAGAGGAAGTTAGTCACACCGGTTGAGTAGTGCACTCTGTAATCGTTGATTATAGTGGATTAAGTTCTCGTTGAGAGAGGCGAAATCACCTTGGCTCATGGACTAGAGTAGTTTGAGTGTCAAACGAACTAGGATAAAAATACTTGAGTATTTTATTTGTTGTTTGGGTAAAAGATCTAAAAAGTAAGAAAAACTTATTTACCCCCCCCCCCTTCTAAGTGTTTTTCCAAGCCTTCAATTGGTATCAGAGCTCTTGGTTCTGGGTGAAAACACTTAACAGTGTCAGATAAAGATCCAGAAGGGAAGAACACAAGATGGAAACAGATAATAACAACATTAAACCTCCAATGTTTGATGGAGAAGATTTTACATATCGGAAGGATAGACTGGAAAGTTTTATTTCAGGATATGATCATGATCTTTGGGATATGGTGTTGGATGGTTACAAACATCCAGAAGATGAAGATGGAAACAAGGTTGAAAGGAAAGAAATGGATAAGGCACAGAAAATAGAATATAAAAATCATCACAAAGCAAGAAACATCTTGTTGAACGCCATTTCAAAAATGGAGTATGAGAAGATCACAAAGTGAGATACAGCATATGACATTTTTGAGTCTTTCAAAATGTCTCATGAAGAAAATGCCCAAGTAAAATAAGCTAAAGCTCTGGCCACATGGGACGACTCGGAATTTTCTGATGCTGAAACTGATCTAGAAGATGAACATGCAAATCTAGCGTTTAAGGCAACTCCAGCAGATGACTCTGCTACTGAATCTGAGACAGAACAGGTATTTTCTAATCTAACTAGAACTGAACTAGAAGATAGTCTATCAGAACTTTTGGAAAATTATAGTCAAATCAAAATCAAATACAAGAAACTCAAAAAGAATCTTGTATCTGAAATTGAGCAACTTAAGTTAGAAAATTCCGAGCTTAAAGAAAATAATAATAAACTCAAAATGATAAACAAATTTCCAGCTCAGAAGATGCTTCAAGTTCTAAAAATATTTTGAAAGAATATGACTACAGTTTTCAGAAGTTTCTAGCTAGTAGCATAGACAGAAGCAAGATGACTTCCATGATATATGGAGTTTCTAGAAACAATAGAAAAGGTTTAGGATATAAAGCCCCCAGAGGGAAAGAAATATATAAACCAAAATCTATTGATGAAATGAAAATCATGTACAAACCATTACACAAACAATTTGAGTTTGGTCACACACATGACATTAAATACACGTCACACTCTGAAAGGTTTTATGTTAAACCAAGGTTCAAACAGAACCTTATAACTTCTAACCCGAAAGGACCCAGAAGGATATGGGTACCAAAAGAAAAATTATCTATGTTGCAGATATTCTAAAAGGTGACGTTGAGACACCAACCTTAGCACCTGGACTCTAGATGCTAGCTAGACATGATGGGAAAAAGGTTTATGTTCCAAGTTCTGGAACTTAAAGGTAACCAGAAGGAAATAGTCATAGGCTCTGGAACTATGGGAAATGGAACAGAAGTTCAGTAGTCAACCTCTAAAGAAACAGAACAGAAGATCACACTCAGAAGTTGCATAATTTTCAGAAGCTCTGAAACTATGGAAACTTGAACAGAAGTGCAGTTGTCAACTTCTGAAGAAACAAAATAAGAGTACAACTAAGAAGTTTCATTTGTAGAAGCTCTAGATAAAATAATTCAACCAGAAGATTATCTTCTGTATGAGTGTAAGACTCCCTATCTTCTGTTACAATACATCTGTTTTATATGAATGTTCAAATTAACATTTCTTCAAAAGTTAGAAGAATTGTTAGAACAAGTTTAATGATAAGCTTGGCCAGCAAGTGCCAAAGTGAGTTGAAAATAATACAGGTACAGAAGTACTACTGCCAAACTCTGACGGAACAGCTCAGAAGGAAAACTCAGAAGTTTACATGTCAACTTCTGGAGACTCGGAACAAAAGCGTCACCCATAAGTTCTGAGTTTTGAAGAAAATATGAACAACGTCAGAACCTCTAAAGAAACTCTCCACCGAAAATATCCAAGAATTATCTCAGCTCATCCAGAAGATGTCATTATAGGAAAGAAAAATGACCCTATCAGAACTAGATCCACCCTTAAAATTAATGAAGAATCAATGTTTGGACTAGTTTCCATGATTGAACCAACTTCTATAGATGAAGCTCTGAAAGATAATGATTGGATTATAGTTATGGAAGAGGAACTCAACCAATTCTCCAGAAATGACGTATGGGATTTAGTTCCAAAACTAAAAGGATTTAACATCATGGGAACAAAGTGGGTGTTCAGAAACAAGCTAAATGAGCAAGGAGAAGTTGTCAGAAACAAAGCACGACTGGTTGCACAAGGGTATAGTCAACAAGAAGGTATTGATTATAATGAAACCTTTGCTCCAGTTGCCAGGTTAGAATCCATTAGATTATTAATTTCTTTTGCTGTACAAAACAATATTACTTTATATCAAATGGATGTTAAAAATGCATTTTTAAATGGATATATAGAAGAAGAAGTTTATGTCTGTCAACCTCCTGGATTTGAAGATTTAAAATTTCCAGAACATGTGTTTAAATTGAAAAGATCTCTTTATGGTTTAAAACAAGCTCCCAGAGCTTGGTATGAGCTCCTTAGTAATTTTCTTCTAGAAAAAGACTTTACCAGAGGGAAAGTGGACACAACCTTATTCAGAAAATATTTTAAAAATGACATTTTAATCTGCCAGATATACGTTAATGATATTATATTTGGAACTTCTAATGTCTCTCTTGGAAGAGAATTTGCTAAGTCTATGCAGGAAGAATTTGAAATGAGCATGATGGGGGAGCTGAAATTCTTTCTGGGAATTCAAATCAATCAATGCTCAGAAGGTACCTACATACATCAAACGAAGTATGTGAAAGAACTTCTGAAGAAATTTTCAGTTGTTAGAAAGTAAAGAAGCCAAGACTCCGATGCATCCCACATGCATCTTGGGAAAAGATGAGGTAAGTAAGAAGGTAGATCAGAAGCTCTACAGAGGTATGATTGGCTCTCTTCTATATCTAACTACATCTAGGACAAATATTTTGTTCAGTGTATGTTTATGTGTTAGATTCCAATCAGATCCTAGAGAATCTCACTTAACTGCTGTTAAGAGAATTCTAAGGTATCTGAAAGATACTACTAATGTTGGATTATGTTACAGAAAATCCAAAGATTTAATTTTAGTAGGATTTTACGATGTTGACTTTGCTGGAGATAGAGTGGAACGTAAAAGTACTTCTGGAAGTTGTCAATTTCTGGGCAACAACTTGATATCTTGGTACAGAAAAAAGCAAGCCACTATAGCACTCTCAACAACAGAAGCGGAATACGTTGTTGCTGCTGGCTGTAGTACCCAGATGCTCTGGATGAAGAGTCAATTTGAAGATTATCATCTGTATGAGAGTAAGATCCCTATCTTCTATGACAGTACTTCTGCTATTTGCCTTTCTAAAAATCCTATTTTACACTCAAAGGCAAAACATATTGAAATTAAACATCATTTCATTAGGGACTAAATTCAGAAAGGAATTTTAAATTTAAACTTTGTTGATACAGACCATCAATGGGCTGACGTTTTCACAAAACCACTTTCTGAAGATAGATTTAAATTTATTTTGAAAAATTTGAGTATGGAAAATTGCCCTGAATGAAATTCTGTTCAATATCATTTTAGTCAGAAGTTTTGTGTTAAATGAACCTCTAACTAATTAACTCTTCAGAAGTGAGAAGATAAGTTAAGTTAGAAACCATATCTAGAAGTTCTAAAACCTTCAAACGTTTCAAGTTCTGATTAAGGTCAGAAGTTCATTAAAGTAAAATAGATGTAACGCTATAACCCAGAAGTTAAACACGTGTTCAGAAGATTCTGATAGGTTACTTAAACATGCGTGTTAGCTATTGACAAGAAATTTCTTAGTAACTGTTGATATTTTTTCAAATCTCAAGAAATCCCTCCAGTGTCAGAAGATACTTATAAGTGATGACTGCTCTGCCCTTAAATTTTTTAATATTTTGGTTTGTGACAAACCTTCAGAATCTATTTTTGAAAGTCATCAAAACTTCGTTACTCTTTACATTTTTAAATGAATTTTTGATTATGACAAAAAGGGGGAGAAAACTGAGATTTTGAACTAATTCACTATAACATGTTGCTGAAACAAAATGTCAAACATTTCTAACAAAATATACAAGTGTACATTTTTGCTTCTAAGTGATACCGAAAAGTAAACTTTGGAAGCTCAAAAGACCGTGCTGAAAGCAAACTCTGGAAGATCAAAAGATCAAGTGCTAAAAGCAAATTCTGAGAAGTAAAGTCTGGAATAAAAGAAAAACTCAGGGAAGTTCTACCTTGTTTTTTCTTTTCAATATTTAGTTCAGGGGGAGACTATTAATTTCAGGGGGAGATTATTAATCTCAGGGGGAGATATTTTTTTTAATACAAAATTTCTTAAATCAAAATCTCGATAGTTTTGTCATCATCAAAAAGGGGGAGATTGTTAGAACAAAGTTTGTTTCTAATAATATGTATTGAAGCTTTGATGATAGCAAGCATAATAAATTTTGTATAATTGAATATGATACACTCACGAGTAAATGTTTCATTTCAGAAAGTGTTCTGACTCTAGCGCAAAAATGGAAAATATCATACTGAGAAGAAGTTGAAGTTAGAAGTGCTAATGAAGGCAGAACTTCTGGACAAAGCACGCTAAAAGGAACTGCTGAAAGAAACACGCTTTAGAAGTGTGAATAAGACAAAACACGCTCATAGCAACTGCTGAAAGAAACATACTGTAGAAGTTTGAATAAGACAAAACACGCTCATAACAACTGCTGATAGAAACACGCCTTAGAAGTTCTGAGCGAGAACTTCTGGAAGATACGCTACAAAGAAAGCTTCTGAAGTAAAGATTAAAATACAACTTCTGATGGAAGCTAACAAAGCGCAACCTCTGATGAAAAGCACCAACAATATGTTCTAAATAGAAGATGTATAACAAGGCTTACAGAAGATGAAGTATTAGAAGTTCTGATGAGAATAGAACTTCTGGTCAAGCAAGCACAGCGCAGAAGCAAGCACAACACAGAAGCAAGAACAACGCAGAAGCAAGCACAACACAGAAGCAAGCACAATGAAGAAGCAAGCACAACACAAAAGCAAGCACAACACATAATCAAGCACAACACAGAATCAAGCACAGCGCAGAAGCAAGCACATCGCAGAAGCAAGCACAACGTAGAAGCAAACACAATGTAGAAGCAAGTCCAGCGTAACTTCTGATAGAAGCAAGCACAGTGCAACTTCTGATAGGAGAAAGCACAGTGGAACTTCTGATAGAAGCAAGCACATCGCAACTTCTGATAGAAGCAACGCAACTTCTGATAGAAGCAAGAACAACGCAACTTCTGATAGAAGCAAGAACAACGCAACTTCTGATAGAAGCAAGAACAACACAACTTCTGATAGAAGTAAACTCTGACAGAAGCAGGCAAAGTAAACTTGTGATGGAAGCACCAACAGAAGTTCTGATGAGCAAATATTTAGAAGATCCTTTTGAATATGAACATTATCTTCTAAAAGACAAAACTTGCCAAACAGTAACGAAGACCCAGTGAGCGGAGAAAATAAATACTGGAGTGGTTCAACTTTCAAGAAATATTTATCAAGTTATTTACGTCAAAGTCTAAGCAAAGTCACGTGAAGCTAAGCAAGTAATAATTACCTTTTTCATTTTTCAAGACACGCAACTAGCAACTGGCAGAATCTAGAAGCTTTATTTAAGGATTCATATTCAAAGAAGAATTCAACAATTAATAATATACATATACAGTACAACATCGAAGTACATCAAGAAGAAGCAACACTGTACGAAAGAGAACAATTGAAAAAGAGAATTCATGTTGTTCTGTACGAACAATATCTTCTAGCAACTCACAGAAAGTCATTCTAAAGTAAACTTGCTGCAAGTACAAAGAACTATCTTTTGTAAATTAGTTTACTGTATTGAGCTTAATTTTTGTGTAAACTTCACTTAGTGAAGAACAACTTTTCTGGAAGCACTTTTTTACACAGTCAGTCAGAATTTAACATTCTGATAGTTGTTCCTTGAGAAGACCAGTTTGGGTCAGAATTCTTGAGAGGGTAAGGACTAGTTGAGTCTTAGAGGTGTTAGTCACAACGGTTGGTTGTGCGGTTTGTTCCTTGAGAAGACCAGTTGGGTCAGAATTCTTGAGAGGGATATGACTAGTGAGTCTTAGAGGAAGTTAGTCACACCGATTGGGTAGTGCACTCTGTAATCGTTGATTATAGTGGATTAAGTCCTCATTGAGAGAGGCGAAATCATCTTGGCGGGTGGACTGGAGTAGTTTGAGTTTCAAACCAACCAGGATAAAAATACTTGAGTATTTTATTTGTTGTTTGGGTAAAAGATCTAAAAAGTAAGAAAAACTTATTCAACCCCCCCTTCTAAGTGTTTTTCCAAGCCTTCAAAAATGTTATAGAACTAAACACATACTTACATTACGCAATTTTATTTTCAGCATAGAATATATATATATATATATATATATATATATATATATACATAACTGTTATGTTAATTTTTAACTAATCACCCGATTTTGAGGCCCCCAATTTTTTGAGGCCATGGGTCTGGTTGCTCTGGCCAAAGGCCGACCCTGATTGTGAATTGGTGTTGAATTTGAATAATAGTTTGCGTATTATTTGTTATGTGTTATGAATTGATGATGAATGGAAATAATATGTTTTTTCATTGTTTGCTATATTTTATTATGACGTGTTGAGTTGATAAATACTATGAAAATGCTATGAACATGATACTTGATTTTAGTATATGTATGTTGTATCTTGGTGGTTATTGAAAATAACATTGGTTGACTTGTATGCTATATATTACTTGTGAGTTGTAATGATGATTAATACTATAAAATACATTGTTAATGATGTTTATATGATACATGATATTTTGTGCAATTGTTGGTGGATAATTTAATGTGCTGAATTATTGTGATATGCTTGGATGATTAAGATTGTGAGATGGTCTTAATTGTATATGTTGTTGATAAATGCACATGCATTTAAGGGGAGATTGTACTCTGTTGGTGACTTTGTTCCTTATGTGAATCAGAAGTGGTGGACTATATGTTCATATTTGGGCTTTGATCCTAGTCTGAATCGGAAGTGTGGCTTTGACTCTAGATAAGGAATCGAGATCGAGGTGAGCTAGATGTTCATGTTGGTACCACATGTATGAGTCGCACTGAGTTGTATTGGAGTCTTATAAGTTACTATATGATATTTGCTTTGATTTTCAATATGTGATAATTGATTAATTGTTATATGGATGTTACATTGATGGTAATAGTGCTATATGCGATCATTATGGGTGTTTCTATACTTGTAATACTTGTATATTGATTACTCTAGCACTTGAATTGTCAAGCTATTTTGTATGGATAGTTATATGAAGTGTGAGGAATTCTTTTTATGAATATTGTTATGCATTACTTCTTATTATATACTTCCATAATGATATGAATTCTCGCCCTTCTGTTGAAATGACTTTTCATACGATGTCGCTCAGGTACCGAAGTTAGTGGCACTTTTAGCAAGGATTAGACCGAAGAGGTAATTTTATTTATTCGGCTTCTTAGGTAGTGAGTCATTGATATGGTCTATGTAACACAGGGGATATTTAGACTCATGTTTTCTTGTATTGAGAGATATTTGTAATACTCTCTTTATTTGACATATGTATGAGATTAGGTGATGATTGGTCGTGGTCCATAGTACTTTATGATATGATTGTCAGTATGAGATTTCAATCATGAATTATTTTATAAAGTAATAATATTTCTGCTGTGAGTTGCATATTAGGTTGGTGTTTAGAACATGAATTTAAATACGTGTTATGCTTACGACCAGTAAGCATGTTTTGAATTGTTGTCTCGTGAAGTATATGTGACGCTCTCTTGGATTATGTATTATTTTACTATGATATATGCCATATTATATATTTTGGGTTAGAGGGAGTTACATTGACCATGTTGGACACCTCTCTATTATCATCTTTTTTTGAGAGGTGGGACCCAGAGACATCATCTTTACATATTTCATTTGGGGAGATGACTGTCACATTAGATAATGTCGATAAGTTGTTTCACATTCAGGTTGCTGGTAAATTCTTCACACCAGTGGTTATTAACCAATTGTCGATGGTGCACGTGGTTGTGGATGATTTGGAGGTGTCTGAGGCGGACGTGCTACAGAAGTTTGGTGAAACCCGAGAATTTCACCTTTAGATGTCTTGGCAAAGGAAGTTGTATGAGGATCTTGTGGAGGCACGTATGTACCATGCTTTTGCTAGGGCGTACATGCTCTATCCGGTGGCATGTACTCGCTTTACAAACACGTTTAGAGTTTACATTGATGTTCGGCACCTGTCTCTCTTTAGCAGACTTTACACTCTGTGTTGGGCTTGTGGAGTAGCAGCCTTGATCATGCTTTACACGACACTTGACGTTTCTTCTCATGCTGAGACCAAGCAGCTTGTTGATTTCCTTAGCGTGTAATAGGTACACTAGATTTTATTTGATGCTTTTTATTAGTTATTTGGGTGTATTTATTGGATGGTTCTTATTTATGCGGTGTTGGATATATGAGCCCTTTCCTTACATCTATGAGCGGAAGATCCAGCGTGTATCGACTACTGTTCCATATGAGAGGAGATGGAAGGGCAAGCAAGCCCATCTAAGAGGTTTGAGGAGTACAGGAGGAGGCTAGATTCACTGACGTTAGAGGATGTCCTTTGGACACCATATACATCTCATCGCCCTCATCGTCCATTTGAGGTGTCTACTTTATATTCAGGGAATATTAGATGGGATAACCATGTGGATAGACACTTGCATGAGAGGTGTCTACGCCAATGTGGTTATGTGCAAGGCATCCACCATTCAATTCTAGAGACTCCAGCCGGTGGAATTGATAAATGGTTTTAGAGTCACATCGTCAGCTCCCCCGTGAGATCATGGATATAACCGTTGAGGTTCAACGTCCTGGGCAGTGCGAGGATGGATACCTGTAGTTGTTTTATAGTGTGTCACACCCTCGGGCTAACCACCGGTTGCAGCATCTGATGTTCCAGGGCCTTTAGGTGCCAGGGTTTCTGCCGAGCCTCTACCACCACCTCCACCTCCCGGAGGTGATCAGGACAACCACCTACAGTTAATAATCGTTCATTTAGATAGCCTCATGGGTTTGGTCAACCCTGATAGTGAGGTCTATACATATTTAGCTAGGTTAGCCGACGTAGCCCGTGGAGGGCCTATGTAGATTTGTTTTATTATGGTTATATTATGTGTTTATTTTGTGACACACAAAGATCTTATTTATTGCATAATCTTTTGGCGATTACATGTTTCGATTCGATGATGAACATAACATAACATAACATAGTACAACAAACATAACCTTAAAATAACTAAACATGAAAATCTAGGCACTACCAGATGATTCTAGACGTTTCAACATGTTCATTATGTCGTCGATGAATCTTCGGATCTCCGCATCCAACTTGATCAGACTTTTAGTTATCCTACGACAAAATAATTTCCACATGGCCTTCACATTTTCATTATTCTTCAACTCAATTAGGTTGTATTTCACCCTTCAATTTGTATTAATTCAATCCTCCCGAAACTCGACCTTTGTGAAGAAACTCGATTTTCAAAAATCGTTTAAATTTCCAAAAAACTAGTGAAATCGCCACCTAATTTTATTTGTTCTAAAAGGAACGGGAAAATATAGATAAAACCCCAAAGATGCGGATAAGGCGGTCTACGACCAAAAACATGGAATCGGGAGTCGGTTATGTAAGGGGAAGGTATTAGCACCCCTTACATCCATCGTACTCGATGGGACCTATTTAGTTCTACGTGTTTGAGTGTGTGTTTATTGCTAAGTTATGAATACCAAAAGAAGAAAAAGAATTTGTTTATTATTATTTTGAGTTTGGCACGGTTTCAGGACCGTGTGCCTACGTATTCCCTTGTGCAATGGGAAAGTCAAAACTCCGTAGTTCCTCTCAAAAAGGTTTTAAGTTGGTTGTGTTGATTTTATAAGAAAAATCGTGCATTAGACATTTCAAATGCTTGGACTTGTTTAGTTTGTTTGAAAAGCTTAAGTCCACGTTCGTTTGAAATGACTATTGCACACTCTTTCGTTGGAAAAGAGTTTTGTGATCGCATATGAGCGAAAAAGAATTTGAGTGAGTTGGATTGTTTTCAAGGTGAGTGAAAAAGTACCGAATAATAGGACTAACGTCTTACATTCAAATACTAGAAACCCGAGGAGCTAATGCTCAGACGAGTCGTCTATCACCCAAAAAAGATTTTCTTATGAAAGAATGAGGTGAAACAAGTTTCAAGTTTTAGAAGTCTTTAAGCAACTGGTCTAGCGTCCAACGACTTAAAGACTAAGAGTTTATTTGGGGACAAGTTTTTAAACAATTGGCCTAGCGCCCAACGACTTAAAAACTTGGATTTTATTATGAAAAAGGTTTTGAAAATGCACTCGACGTTGGATCGAGGTTTGTAGGATAATTATGAAAGTGTTTTGAGATACGTGTTGAGATAGAATATGGAATCGGGTTATGATTAACCAAGTATATGGACTTGATTAACCTCGTGAGGATAGGTTCTCCTATCCCCAACCATGAGACCCTGGTGCATGGTGATTGGTATATAGACCAATGTTATTTTCGGGTTATGATTGATTAAAGCAACAAGTGCTTTAATCAACCTCGTGAGGATGGCCATGCCCATCCCCAACTATGAGACCCTTTAAGAAATCGGCATATGAGCCAATCAGGATGGAATCGAATTGATTTTAATGTTATCTAGGTGCGAAGTGTACAATGGTGAATAATGCAAGACAAACAGATAATCATCACACAATACAATCGGAAATTTAAATAATTATTAGAAGCGATTTTTCCTATTTGATAAGAAATCGACTAATAGTTTAATCGATAAATTATCAAATAAGAACTATCAAAACTAATTATTACTTAGTACATCGCACAAAATATTATTTACATAAAAATAAAATAATTGAAAAGGTGAAGGTTTAGAAATAGCCTGTATAACGCGAGTCTGGGCGGTAGAAAAAGAAATCCAGAGATAATACTCTTGAGCCCAAACAAAGGGCCCAATGAGCCTTCAGAAAACTTCATATGGAACGTCAGAGGGCGAGGAGTCGTTGGTCAGAAAACCGAAAATTCGATGCGAACTGGAGCGATGATGGCACATGTATACCATGAATATAAAATCGTACGAATAACTAAAAGAAAATACCAAAACTCTTGACTAGAAATGGTGGCAAATGCCACCACCAAGTAACCTGATTTAATTATTTACTATTATTATTATTGTTTTCTTTTCCTTTTTTGAAAAAATACATTAGTCATTTTTTATTAATTAATAAAATAATAATAATAATTAACTGATATTATATTATATTAAACCTATATTAATAAACAAAACAAAAATTAAAAGAAAAAACAAAAAAAAACACTTAATCTGTTCTCTTTCTCACGACGCACTCGCTCAGAACCCCAAACCCAAACTTCTTCTTCCAAAACACGAACAACAAACCCTCATCTCTCTCACTCCCCTGATGGAAACCCAGAAAACATATGGCTCTCTCTCTCGATGGCTTCGACTGGAACCCTCACTCAACAGTTTCGAACGGAAACCCTTACTTCCCTCTCTCAATCGCTGTCTGAGGGAAACCGTAACCCCTCGATTTTGGTTCCGTTTGGGTTTACTTCTTCATTTCTTGATGTTCTCTAATGTCGGATACCATGGTTTTGCAGATACTTACCTGATTTTGGCCGGAATTGGAAAAGAAATCGGAACGTCGATGCTGGATTCGGGTGAGATCGTTCTAGTCCCTTCTCTCTTCTCTCTCTGTATCAGAACTGGTTTCTGAAACTGCCTTTTCTGAAGGGTTGCGTTAGGGAAGATGATGAATAGGTTAGGGTTTTGGTTTGTTCTGTGTATTGGTGTCGATGCTTTTGGTTTTTTTGATGGTTGTTTTTTAGAACATATGCTATCTTGGTTAGTGTTTTTGGTTATATTGGCTTGGGTAGTTTGATGGTTGTAGAACAGATTTCTATGCTCTTGGTCTTGGTTTTTGGTTCTAGTTATTCTTGGTTTTACAGATACTATGCTTGGTTATGGCTTTTTTTTGAGAAGAACAGATGCTATTTGGTCCTGTGTTTTTTTTCTGTGTTTGTTATCTTGAACTGGTATATGCCTGCTGTTTTTTTTGAACAGATACACTTGATTATATTGAACAAAATGCCCTCTCCTTTTGGTCTGAACAGAGCTAACTTTTATCTTTTCTGCTTTTCCTTTTGGCCACCTGATACTATACTTGATCTTGGTTATCTTGATGCCATTTTTTCTGATTAATTGGGACAGACTTCTGCCTTGTTTTCCTTGCTCAAAATTGATTTTTTATCACTTCTGTGCAATTTCCAACTATCCCCCTTTGGAAACATAATCTGTAGCAATCCGTGGTTGCTTGTAATTAATCACACTTTCCTCTTTCAGCTATGCTTTCTGTGTTGTTTAAAATTGACCCTTGGCATTTTGTCATTTCTTTGCATACATTCTGCTGCTGTTTGAGTAAAAACCAATCACATTATGCTGATAACCAAGTAATTGGGTAAAAAAGAAGTCACTCTCTCTTGCTGCCTGTTCTGCTGATATGTTGACTTTATATTTTAATAGAACTGATTTTTTTTGGAACTGTTTGTCAAGCCGTTCGGAAAAAATGATGTTTCTGATTTCCTGCTTTACACCTCCCTTTGTGAACCAACAACGAAAGTTGTTGTGATTTGCAATAGAGGTAGTGGCCGATGAAGGAATTTTAATTCCGAGGCTTTTGAAACAATTAACCTTACAAACCTGATTCCCTAACACAACCCTCATGATGAGTTCGAAAAGAAAGTTTAGTTTTCATATGAATTTTGTTTCGTTTTGTAACTGCTAACTTATGTTCTTGTTTTTTTGTTTCATGAATGGCGGCAACGGTCAAATGGCATGGCGATGAAGATGAAGAGGAGTACCCGGATGTGAAGAAAAGTTCGGAGGAAGACAAACACGCTCGAACAACTTCAGAAACTTGTAGCATTGGGATAAGATTAGGACATCTTTGTACCTTTTTTGTAAAAACTTAGAATATTTTGCAATATCAACTTGATAAACAAAGTTTCAAATTCAACTTACAATTCCAAATTTCGTTATGACGAAACTCTTTGCAACCAACGTTTCTCTGCTACAAATAAGATCAAAACCCAAGAACACATCCTCCTTTGGGCCTAAGTCCCACAAAAACACAAAGTATTCTCTTTAAAATTAAAATTCAAGAAAATAAATAATTATTATATTTTTTGAATTAAAATTCCAAAAACGAATAATTCCTTTCGGGCAAATAAACCCCAAACCGATCCTTTTGAACCAAATAACTCAAAACCTCTTGAATGACAGTTTAAACCGAAATTGAATCTTTCCTTCGAAACCAATGAATGGACGGATAAAACAAAGGGGAAATTTTGGGGTGCAACACTTTGTCACCCTTCTGTTATCAGAATCAGGCAGGACACCATTTAACGTTTCTTTCAAGGTGGCAAGGGATTCAGATCCATTTGGAATCTTGAGTTCAACATCATGATTGTATCCGTTGTAATACACTTTTGCATTAATCAGATACTCAGGAAGATGCATTTTTTGATATGTCTTACCCTATAACCTGAAACCCCTATTTATATAAATGGTGATGCATTCTAGACCATACAAATATGTCGGTGCAATCAAAACCCTGCAAATATATCGGCAAAATCTCGTCCGTTGAAAAAACTTGAATACATAACCTACCAAAAATTTCAGTATTACTCAAATTTCTGGTACTGCCACACAAATTTGAAACTTCCGACGTAATTAGAATTTTTTAAATACATAACCGAAAATTTACTGTTAGCAGAAATTTTGTAGGGGTGTACCGAAAATTTGTTCTGCATCGAAAATTTCATCCCATCTACCAAAAATTTCATCCGAAAATTATTTGTATCTCATCAAAACTAAAACTGAAATAAATAAAATTGATATGACATGCTTAATAGGGGGACGACATGTTAATTTTTCTCGAATCTGAGTCTACCAACATGATGAAAATTACATTGATTTGAAATTAGATCATGGGATATTTTTCTTAAAAATTTCAATAAAATTATGTTTTTAAATCACAATCTATTTCATTAAATGTTTTAATTGTGATTTGTGGAAACTTAAATTTTTACGTTATCAATTAAGTTAAATTTTTTTAAATAAATATACTTATATTACAGTTTTTTTAAAAAAAAATATATAACATAAATTTCTAACTTCGATCTTTTTGATAACTATTAAACTGTTTACAAACAAACAGTCTCTTTTCTTGTTTGTTTTAGTAAAAGGAAAAGAAAATGGTTGAGAATGGGCTTAGGGGTTAGAATAGGTACATGTTGTTGAGGATAGAAGGATGGGCTTAGGGATTAGAATAGGTTATATGTGACTAAGTCCAAAAGTAAAGTTAAGATGAAAATTTTTCTTCCTACCCCTATCCCTACAATTTTTTAAAAATGTCAATTTCACTTTTTAAAATTTTAAACCATTTTATTTTTTATATTTTATTATTCACAAAAACATTAAATTTTACACCCCTATATATGATTTTTGAAACACTTAAAAAAAGTGTTCCGGTATGATAATTTTTTTAAAAAAATTTCGTTATTTAAGGTCACGATTTTAAATCGTTGCTAAAACTCATTTATTTTTTTTTTTAAAATTGGAAAACTTTCAAAAAGTGTTCCAATTGGTAATTTTAAAAAAAACAGTTATGACTACGAATTTTAACTGTTGCTAAAACTCCTTTAGCAATATTTTAAAATCGGAACACTTTCAAAAAAAATTTCATTATGGTATTTTTTTCAAAAATAGTTTTGGCTACGGTTTTGAACCGTTGCTAAAACTCTTTTAAGGAAACTCTTTCGTAAAGTGTTCGGTATCTTAATATGAACACTTTCCAAAAGTGATCCGATTGGTAATTTTTAAAAAAAAAACAGTTTTGGGTACGACTTTAAACCGTTGTTAAAGCTCCGTTAACAATTTTTTAAAATCGAAACACTTTCAAAAAGTGTTCCGGTATGATTTTTTTTTTAAAACAGTTTTAGATACGATTTTGAACCGTTGCTAAAATCCTTTTAAGAATTTTTTTACCGGAACACTTTCACAGTGTTCCGGTTTGTATCATACATACCGAAATGCATGCGTAGAGTGCAAAATTTAAATTTTTGGTAAATAGTAAAAAATAAAATATTAAATTTGTTAAAAATATTGAAGGGCAAAATTGACGATTTTAAAAAATTATAGAGGTACAAAGTAAATTTTTCAGTTAAGATTGGTTTGTTTTTGAAAAAAAAAACTAGTTACAATTTTTTAAGTATAATTTTTATTATTTTTTAATAAAATATGATAAATATATTTAATATTATTTAAAGGATAAAAATAGAAGCAATTTGTTTATACTTTCTGAGATGGAAGAAAGAAGGATCGTAAATGTTGAAATAAATTTAAATGCAGTCAAAGAGAGTTTAAAAGTTATATTCTCTTGAAATTAGAAAAATTCATTCCTTGGATCTACACTTCCTTAGAAATATTCAGCATTTATTATATAGTATTTCCTATGTAGCATTTATAACTTTATATTTTGAGTCTCTATATATAGAACTCATTTGTATCATATTTTCTAAGGCAGTTAAATATTTCAATACAATGGAAAGAAGTTGTAGTCCCCAAAATACCATCTCTAGAAAGTTTATCTTTGTTATTGTCTTGTTGCTGTCTTTAAATTGGTATCAGAGCCAATGGCGAAGATGATGAATCAGATGCCACTACCACAACTATCAAAATAGAATTATGAAAATTGGAGTATCCAGATGAAGGTGCTTCTTGGATCTCTAGATGCATGGGAAGTAACGAAGGATGGGTTTGAAGAACCAGCCAATACAATTGGGTACACACCAACCAAGAACAAGGCGTTGAAAGAGACGCGATCGAAAGACAAGACAACATTGTGTATGTTGTTTAGGGCTATCGATGAATCAGCCTTTGAGAAGGTTACTAGTTTGACTACGTCGAAAGCAGCGTGGAACACTCTTGAAAGAGCGTTCAAAGGAGAAGATAGAGTTAAGCAAGTTCGCTTGCAAACTCTCCGAGGTGAACTAGAAAGAATGAAGATGGAGGAGACGGAGTCCGTGTCGGACTACATAACGCGTGTGCAAATGGTGACAAACAAACTGAGTCGAAATGGAGAAGCATTGACTGATGCTCGTATTGTCAAAAAGATTTTGAGATCTTTGACAGACAAGTTTGAGAATATAGTATGTGCAATAGAGGAATCGAAGAATCTGTCGAGAGTTACTGTCGAAGAAGTTGCAAGTTCTCTCGAAGCACACGAACAACGCAAGATGAAAATGAAGGAGGAGGCGTCTGATGATGCAGAACAGACCAAGGAATCTAGCAGAGACAAAAAGGCACTCTTCTCTCAAAACTTTCGTGGGAGAGGACGTGGCCGTGGAGGACGTGATGGTGGTCGAAGTTATCAAAACAACAACTTCGAAAGAGGACAATCGAGCCAACAAAATTGGCGTGGCAGAGGACGTGGTCAAAGAGGTGGTCGAACAAACTACACAAACATTGAATGTTACAAATGTAACAAACAGGGGCACTATGCGAAGGACTGTAATTCCTACAGTTGCTACAACTGTGTAAAGGTGGGACATCTTGCAAAAGACTGTCGACTTAAAAGAAAGGTGGAAGAGACAACAAACTTTGCCCTAGATGCAGGTTAAAATGAAGGCTTTCTACTAATGACTCAGAAACAAGTATACGGAGAAAATGACACTATGTGGTATCTTGACTCAGGATCTAGTAACCATATGTGTGGTCATAAACACTTGTTTAGAGAGATTGCAAAGATTGAAGATGTCCATGTATCTTTTGGAGATGCATCGAAAATAAAGGTTGAAGGAAAGAAGACAATTTGTTATGTGCAGAAGGATGACTTGATTGGGTCAATCCAAGATGTGTATTATGTACCAGACCTCAAGCCAAACATATTGAGTCTAGGACAATTATGGACTTCCAGACATGGAGTGTGAAGGAAAATTCTGTGAAGATTGTGTTTTTAGTAAATAAACAAGAACATCGTTTCAAAAGAAGACAGATTATCAGGCTAAACATATTCTTGAATTGATTCACACCGACATATGTGGACCAATTACTCCAGAATCCTTCAGTGGTAAGAAGTATTTCATTTCGTTCATTGATGATTTCTCAAGAAAGACTTGGGTCTATTTCTTGAAAGAAATATCTGAAGCACTCGACATATTCAAAAAGTTTAAAGTAATGGTGGAGAAGGCAACTGACAGACACATCAAGGCCCTCTGATCAAATAGATATAAAGAGTATATGTCGGCAACATTCATGAAGTATTGTGAACAGCGTGGGATAAGAAGATTTCTAACTGCAGCATACTCACCTCAACAAAATGGAGTGGCTGAACGGAGGAATCGAATGATCCTTAACATGGTCCGTTCAATGCTTAAGAGAAAGAACATGTCGAAGGAATTTTGGGCAGAAGTTGTTCAATGTGCAATCTATGTGTAAAATAGATGTCCACATTCGAAGTTGGGAGATCAAACACCACAAGAAGCTTGGAGTGGAAAGAAGCCGACCGTGTCTCATTTCAAAGTCTTTGCTAGTGTTGCTTATGCACATGTACAAGATCAACAAATAACAAAGCTTGAAGACAAGAGTCAAAAGTACATACTCATTGGGTATGATGAGAAGACAAAGGGATACAGGTTGTTCGATCCTGTAAACAAAAAAGTGATAGTAAGTAGAGACGTTCGTGTGAACGAAGAAAGTAGATGTGACTGGAACAATTTGACATAAGTAGTGGTTGAAGCTGGAGAATCATTTGTTGTTGTGTCGACAAACATTTCGATAGATCATGAAGATTCTGATAGTGAAAGTGAGTCTTCAAAACTAAGAATGCGAAGTATACAAGATTTGTATGATAACACAGAAGAAGTACATCTTGTATGTTTATTGGCAGATTCTGAGAACATTAGTTTTAAAGAAGCTTGGAGAGATGAAAAATGGAAAAATTCCATGAACGAATAATTCAAGGCCATCGAACATAACCACACTTAGGAACTTGCTGAGTTGTCAAACGAAAGTCGAACCTTTGGTGTGAAGTGGTTGTTCAAGAATAAGATGAATGCTCAAGGAGAAATCGAAAGGTATAAGGCGTGACTTGTGGAAAAATGCTACAAACAGAAAGAAGGAATCGACTATGATGAAGTATTTGCACCTGTTGCAAGAATGGAAACAATTTGACTGCTCACCTCTCAAGCCGCTCAATTAAAATTGAAAATATTTCAGATGAATGTCAAATCAACTTTTCTGAATGGTGTGTTCAAGAAGAAGTCTACGTTGAAGTACCATCAGGATACACGAAAGTCGAAAACAAAGGAAAAATGTTGAGAGTGAAGAAGGCACTTTATGGGTTGAAGCAGGCACCACGTGCATGGGATACGCGCATCGACACATACTTCAAGGAGAAAGGTTTTCAGCAATGTCCCTATGAACATGCCTTGTACGTGAAGAAGAATAAAGAAGATGTTCTACTTTTCGCTCTTTATGTTGATGACCTGATCTTCATGGGCAACAATGATCAGTTAATTGCAAAATTCAAAAGCACAATGACACGTGAGTTTGAGATGACAAACTTAGGCCTGATGAGATACTATCTTGGAATAGAAGTTAGGAAAGAAGAAATAGGAATCTTCATCTCACAAGAAAAATATGCAAAAGACATCCTGAAAAAATTCAAAATGGATAGTTGCAATCCAATTCCAAAACCAATGGAACCAGGAACAAAGCTTTCGAAAATTGATGGGGGAGAACGTGTAGAAGCAAGTAAACTTCGAAGCTTGGTAGGAAGTATTCGATATCTGACTTGCACAAGGCCAGATCTTTCGCTAAGTGTTGGTATTGTGAGTCGATTCATGGAAGAACCAGTCCACACACTCACTAGAAGGTATCGAAAAAGATCCTTCGATACGTCCAAACAACTATGTCACTTGGAATGTTTTACTCAAGAGCAGAAAATTACAAATTGACTGGATACTCCGACATTGATTGGTGTGGAGACATAGATGATCGAAAGAGCACTTCAGGATATGTGTTCTTCATGGGAAATACTGCTTTCACTTGGGTTTCGAGGAAGCAGCCAATTGTAACCATTTCGACATGTGAAGTAGAGTATGTAGCAGCATCTTGGTGTGTATGCCACACAATATGGCTTAGAAGACTGTTGAGCAAGATGGAGCAAAGACAAGAAGATGCAACAACAGTTCTAGTCGATAACAAGTCTTCAATCGAATTAGCGAAGAATCCAATGAATCATGAAAGAAGCAAACACATTGATGTTCGATTCCATTTAATTCGAGAACATGTGAAAGAAGGAAGTGTCGAACTAAAACATGTAGCAAGCAAGGATCAGACTACATACATTTTCACAAAATCATTGTCGAAGGAGTTATTCGGCAGAGGCAAAAAGATGTTGGGAATGTTGGATTGACGAAGCATTTAATTTTATGGGGGAGTTTTATTGAAATAAATTCAAATGCAGTCAAAGAGAGTTTGAAAGTTATATTCTTTTGGGATAAGAAAAGTCCATTCCTTGGATCTACACCTTCTTGGAAATATGTAGCATTTATTATATAACATTTCCTATGTAGCATTTATAACTTTGTATTCTGAGTCTCAATATATAGAACTTATTTGTATCATATTTTTTAAGGCAGTTAAACATTTCAATACCATAGAAAGAAGTTGCAGTCCCCAAAATACCACCTCTAGAAAATTTATCTTTGTTATTGTCTTGTTGTTGTCTTCAGTAAAGTCATGGAAACGAGGAGCAATAATCAAGATGTTAGGGAGAAGGATAAAGTACAAGGCGCTTGAAAATAGACCCAACAAATGTGGGTGAGGAGAGGAGTCCTAGATATAGTAGATCTAGGGAAATTATATTACCTGGTCACTTTCACTATTGAAGAGGATCAATATCCATCCTTAACCATTTGCTAATATAAGATCATTACCTTTTAGTAAGGGAATAAAGTGCAAATGTGTTTTTCCTTCAAATGATGTTATTAAACAACTTGTGGTAAATTTGGACACCATACGAAAATATGTGTGGAGAAACAAGAAATTATGGTAGAGCTGACTGGTGCAAGAAAGGCAAAAATCAGCGCAAAAGTATGAGGTATGAGAAACCAACAACACAATGCAGGGCCATGGAAAATTGTTCAAAATATGAAGAGGCCACGAATGAACAAACCAAGTTAGAGAATGATGGGAATACGACAAAGGGGAGTGGTTCCCCAGAGTTAAATGCACAATCGAAGTACGAGAGAAAATTAAGGGATACAAGTTCATTTCTTTTAATGAGGATCCTTTAATGCTATAATTGAAGAAAATCATGTACACCATAACGCATGTAAAGATTTTGATAAGGGGGGATATTTAAAAATTAAATCAACTAATAGAAGTGCAACACGTGGTGGAGAAGGCTATTGTTATTAAAAAAAGTAAAAATGAAATTTTGTTTTTAGCTTCACATGGAATTGTAAAAGAGAAAAGAAATGGGGAATACATGGAAATAATAAGAACAACCTAGACTAGTTTATGAAAGAAATGGGATAAGTAAACTCATCATGAAGGGATGAATTTTGATAACTCTAATAAGGGAAAGATGATTGTTGGGACACATGTGTCTAAGGGTATGTTTGGATTGGTGGTATGTGATGAAATGGAATGAAGTGGGAATTAATGAGGTTCCGTTGTTTGGATTTGTAAATAATGGGTGGAATAGAATGGAACATGATGGAACGCATTTCATCCCATTCCATCAAATTCTCTATTTTTTGTTCCACCCAATTTGGGGTGTATATGATGGAATGAGAGATTTTAAATAAATTAACCAAACAATGGAGTGAAATCTATATCCCATTCCGCTCCGCTCCACTCCACTTCGTCATGTTCCGCTCCACTCCGCTCCGTTATGTTCCGTCAATCCAAACATAGCCTAAAGGTAACAGATCGGACCAACTAGGCCCAAAATAATTTAGTTCCCAAATACCTATTGAGCAAGGAAGTGGGCGTATTAAGGATATGAATCACGTTTTAGAAATAACAAAAAAATTTGAAGAGAAGAACACGAGTGAGAAAGAAATCCCTCGAGAAGCAATTGATAATAATTTTGAAGAATGAGATAACTCGAATATGGATATGGTGAAAGAGACCCCAAGCCAATATAAAGAGTTTGATTCAGTTGTTAAATAATTCCTTATGATATATAAATAACTCAAGTTATTCATCTGAAATTGTAGATAATTTGTTATTAAATATTTTCTACGAGTTTGTAAGAATTATATTCTAGATTTTCATCTTGATATGTTCATAATTATAGAAACAATAATTGAAACTGGGAAGCTTTGTAGACTTCAAGCAACTAGGGTTTGATGGTTATGAATTCACAGAAGTTAGTCGTCTTTCTAGATAATCACGGTGTGGAAAGCAGAGAAGGTGATTGTTACAATTCTAGAGAAGCATTTTCAATTCATGCACACAAAAATCAAGCATGTAGATGGAGAGGAATGAATTTCCACCCCTGTTTGCGCTAGTCCTATAGAAGAAGAAATGAAGGAGTTGTGGGTTGAGTTGAAAAATTAACTTTAATGGTGAATTGTGGGTAGTTGCTTGGAGGTGACTTCAATGTCATAATGGTAGCGTTGGAAAAGTGGATTTCTTATTCCACCCCATGACCTTCTTACCCACCCGCGCGAATTTCTCAAATTTCCCATGCAAACTGGAAATATACTTCTGGTGCGCACCACCATCTGAAAAAATTTACACCAAACCGAAAATTAAGTTCTGGTTCTTTACCGTAACTATATTTTCCAGTTTAATTCATAACAGAAAACTTCATTTCATTGTCAAACATAGAGATACATAAACTTAGCAAATACAAATCAAAAGTTAAACATAAATCGAACATTACAAATTAATATCCGGGTGGACGTTGCAATATCCTTATAATGTCATTGACGGTTCTTGATAAAGTCGCATCTAGCTCGATTGGAACTTTCTCCTGAAAACTTCGATAAGTCGACCACATAGCCCGTAAATTGTCTCCGTTCTTCAGTTCACGACATGAACTACAGAATCTCTTCATTGTCAATTGATGACGAGCGGTACTCGATCTTCTCTACCTTTCGATCGTTGCCGTAAGGAACAAGTTCCTGCAAAGTTTCACATACCTATTCAATTGGGGTGTACACCGTAATCTTGAATTTGCGAGACGGTATGTCGCCGGGAAAATGAACAACTCCAACAACCCATGTGATGTCTAATTTCATGTCCAATTCTGGTTTTTTGTGTTGTGGTAGGGAAAAATATAAGAGGAGAGGTATTTTTATAGTAGAAAGATGTAAACATGGACCATAGAAATCGTATCTTTGTGTCAGTGATAAAACCGGAAGTATACTTCCGGTAAATGGCCTGGGGTTGAAAAACCAGAAACAAAATAGAAACAACAAGTATATTGACAAAGTCTCATATATTTAAATTTTTTGCAAGTGGTCAAATTACAAAAATGAGTATATTTTCACATCATAATACATTAACAAAATGAAGTTAACATTACAATGTTACCTATACTACTTGAAAGAGCCAAAAAAGTGTCGCCGGATAAATCCACTAGTGGCACCCCTTTCGACTTTTCCCTATTTATTTATATATCAATTTCCCTCAACTTGTTGTATTCTTGCATCCTTTCCATGAATTCGTCCGGCCATGTCTCCGATGGTTCTGTGAAATGAAGCGCCCACTCTGGTGATGTCAGTGGCATAGGGCATCCTGGTTTCAAGTAGACTTGAACAAAATGCTGTTGATTTGAAATCCACCCAACACAAATGATACGATCATTGGGATTTGGTGTAGGAGCAGTGCGTAGAGGAAAATAAGTCTATGAAAAATCGTATCTTATCATATTAATACACTCCCTATCATATACACTTTCTATGAGATGACCCCTTCATCATCCGACGACTTAGTCATCGTCATCTTCGACTCCACAACCCGGATAAACTTGGTCTAAGCGGTCGGGGTATACTCTTTATTGGAAGTTCTTAATCATATACTATACATCAGATAATGGATTTGATGCATGAACATAAGCCCCCCGAGCATATGGCTTTGGCTTTAAAGACTTTTGGTCGACAGAAAAAGCATGAATTCTGGCTGAGGTATTCGTCGATTGTGAGTCAGCTACCAACGCGTGCATTTCAGGCTCTAGACTCCCAACAATCACCTATGATTTTTTAGGTGTAATGATGGCAGTTAGCCATTCCTTTTATAACATCTCTATTTTATTTCAAAAAATTACTTCCTTTTTAAACTCCTCCTACAAAGTCCTCACTGCTGCCGCTTCCCACTCGGAAATTGCTTTGCCTCTACTTTTCTAGCACTTTCAAACAGATATTCCTTTTCCTTTCTTCGCTTATTTTTCCTTAATTTTCAAGGATGGTTGTCATTAAGGAATGCGATGATTTAGGAAATAGAACATATTTAAATAGTGATGAGCGTAGGGTTTTGTGGGAAGAATGCATGCAAGAGATGAAATATGCATTAGGGGTAGAGGAACTTGAGAGGGTTATGAACAAGATTTATTTTGAAGCCCTAACCTCTGAAAGTGATTCTGACCCTGATTCTTCAGGTTCAGTGGAGATCTTGATGGAGACCAATAAAACCTTTAGCGCAGAAGGCTTAGGCTTTAATCACAACACCATGGACGAGGTGGAGATCGCCAAGCTCCTCTCTCTGTGGAACGTGTCCTCGAAGGGAAACGAGGATGACGTAGTTCTAGAACATTGCATTGATGGTGAGCGAGTTTGTATGTCTCGGCCAAAAGGAGTAGACCCTGAATGGTTCCACTTCTTTGACGGGGTATTGGAAGATATAAATATCTGATTTCCCTTCACCGATTTTGAGACATATCTATTGAGAACAGTGAATGTAGCCCTATCGCAATTGTGTCCCAACAAATGGGGATTTATAAAGGATTTTGAAATAATTTGTGAGGCTTTGAGTATCACGCCCACCATCGGGATATTCTTCTCCTATTTTAAGGTAAAAAATGTAGATGCGGGAGCTGGGTGGCTATCAGTGGAATTCTGAGGAGAAGCTTTCTTCAAGCCTTCACCTCCAATTATGAAGTCTTTAAAGAGAGATTCCTCTGGGTCTGGTGTGGTCCCCAGTGCCCTCAGTTAATATATGGTGTTGACGGTCACCATAAGTTTCCTTTGTATTGTACAAGTAATCCCCTTCCCATCTCGGGTTTTAAATACAAAAAATTGAGAGAACTGAGACCTGGTCCCTCGAGGTTTTAGATTCCTTCTTGCTGATCAAGGTTAAGGATTTGTTGCCCTTACCCTTTGATGACATTCCGGCCTTTTTAGGTAATCTTTTCTCTAAGTATTTGATAATTGAGAAAATTTTATTCTGTTTCTTACACCTTTCTTTAACTTTGTGCAGACAAAATGACTGACCTATCTGTTAAAGAGCAGAAACGACTGATGGTTGCAGCCCGAGCCGCTAGGAAAATGTTGGGGGTCCTTTTGAGGCCAAATCAGACTTGGTCGGCCTAGAGGTGCAAGCTTCCAAGAAGAAGAAGAACTCTGGACCCAAGGCGGGCTCTACTGAAGAGGTTGAAGTGATCACCGCCTCTCCAATTAAGCGTGCTTTAGTGGTGGAGCTGCCCTGTGACAAGACCCCCAAGCGGCACAAGACCCTGATGACTAAAGAAATCAATCAGATCGACTGGGAGGTTTCTACCTTGATGAAAGAAACCGGCGATGGCTCCAAACGACCTTCTAATGAAAACAAATTCTGGTCAAATGATTTTGACGACATGAAGTTTATGTACGAGCACCTTAATTCCACTCAAGATGTGGATAAAGTGAAGAGTTTTGGTCCTCAGAAGATCACACAACATCTCAATGCTTATTTGATGAGGTGCGTTGTCCTGGCCCGAGGTCTGGATGAGTCCGGGGATGTTGTGGAATCCAAATATTCCGATTTGAAGAAAGAGATTGAGCGGCTAACTGATAATCAAAAGTCTTTTGACGAGGAAAATTCACAATTAAAGGCGAAGAGCTTGAAAGTAATGAAAAAGCGAAGTCTCTAGAGAAATAGCTTTCAACCACAAATCCTTCTCTCACCGAGTTAGCAACCAATCTAGAAACCTCGGAGAAGATCTGTGTCGACCTGAAGAAGGCCTTGGAGAAGTCTCAACCAGATGTTCTCAATGTTGGGGATGTAGCTTTTGACCGTGCAAAGGATCAAGTGGCATGCCTCTACCCGGAACTGGACATCTCTACTGTCGACTTCTTCAAAAATATAGTTGATGGGAAACTGGTGGAGATTGATGATGGGAGCCTAGTGGATGAAGAACCGATCAACGTTGACACCTCACACCTTGAGACCGTTGAAATATCTTAGATCATTTACTCTTTGCTTTTAACTTGCTTTAAGTTAGTCACCCTTTTTGGTGGGTGCATTTTGTAAAATTTTGCTGACAATTGCCCTATGGGCCTTTTATGTTGTACTTTGCAATCTGTTTTGCATTATGCTTTTTAATTTATTTATGATGTCATTATTGTTTTCGATTTCTTATTTTCTGCAACAGCGTATAACACAACATTGTATAACATTGTGTTTGCAACAACGTATAACACAACATTATATAACATTGTGTTGCGAGGAAGGGTTATGGATATATGGTATCCCCCAAGTCAATGGTTTTGAAAAGAAACCAAGATGACTTTTTGTATGAGGAACCATAATCGTTGTGTGCAACCTTTCAAACACATTTAGCCGGTTTCAGCAACTCGGCCTACTCATGAATCAATGCATCATTCCGAGTTGTGGCAAAACGCAAAATTATACCTGAGTAGGTTCATTGAAATGAACCAAGACATTGAGCCTATTTATGGCGTGTAGTCGGGCTATACCTAAGTAGGTTCATTAAAATGAACCAAGGTAGTGAGCCGATTTATGGTGTGCAGTGAGACGATTTATGACGTGTAATCGGGTTGTACTTGAGTAGGTTCATTGAAATGAACCAAGGCAGTGAGCCGATTTATGGAGTGTAGTCGGGCTATACCTGAGTAGGTTCATTGAAATGAACCAAGGCAGTGAGCCGATTGATAGAGTGTAGTTGGGTTATACCTGTAATACGGTGAACTGACTTTTTGTGTTTTGTATCGCAAATGTGCAGATAGCAAGAGTCGCC
The DNA here is from genome assembly GCA_021764765.1 of Vicia sativa. NCBI lineage: Eukaryota > Viridiplantae > Streptophyta > Magnoliopsida > Fabales > Fabaceae > Vicia > Vicia sativa. The sequence goes on along the minus strand of CM038792.1, from coordinate 135,578,207 downwards.
ACCGACTTTTATTTTTATCCAATTAAGGGAAGGTAAAAGTACAGAAAAAGACCTTCGTTAGATTCTGAGTAAGGGAGAAGGTTATGAAAAGGGAAGGTATTAGCACCCCTTTCCATCCGTAGTTATCTACGGGCTCTTAGTTGCTTTCTAGATCACTTTGAAAATGTGCTTTCTGTGTGTTTGAAAAATGTTTTGAAAAAGGCATTTCGCTTTGACTTTGTAATGATTCATGTAGGAATGTATACAAAGTGTTCGGAAATGTTTCGTTTTGAAAAGAGTTTGAACTTTGACAAAAGTGTAAGGTGAAAAAGTATTTTGATAGAGCAAGCAACTAAAAGTCTTATTACCTACTCAGAATTGGTCGTTTTCGTGTTGTTTTACGTTCCTTTAGAATAGTGCTATCCATACCATTAGTTGGTAGGTAACCCTATTCGTTGGATGTAAGCGGGACATTCGAAGGGACATCGGATGGTCATATAAGGCAACTTGTAGGAAGTATCCTAGCACATTCGAAGGGACTATCATCATTTTCCGTAGGCGACAATCGAGGGTCAAGATCATGTATTCGGAGGCGACATCGTGGGTCTTATGATCTTTGTATCGAAGGGACTATGATGATTTGTTTTGAAGGAAACGGTGCTAGAATACCTCTACGTTCGAGGGACTTGACCATTTGAATTCGTAAAGCAACGAGAGAGAATTACCCTAAGGGGTGCGTGTGTGAAGAAGTGTGTTAAATTCAGATATTTTATCTTTGAATTAGAAGTGAGCTATTGTTGATTTTATCTTGCCATACACGCCTAATTACTAACAGTTTATAAGGGTGCGGAAATTAAAATTCGGAATGTAAAGATGCGGAAAGATAAATCCTACGCTATTACATGGCTTTGGGGCAGATACATAATTTAAACTTTGCGGAAAATAAAATCCTAATTTAAACTATTACATCCCATGAGCAGATACATTATTAGAAAAAAAGAAGAAAGCAGTAAAAAGAAACCGTCCGAAACGGGATAACCTGTAAAAGAATGGGAAATCGGGAAATAGATGAAATCGAAATAAGAGAAAAATGTTAGAAAAATGCAAATTTTTATATGAGAAAATTATTACATGCTGGAAATAATATAAATATGCTAAAATAAATTTTTGGGATTTTTTGGATGCAATTTAATAATTAAAAATGAATTAAAAGTGATTAAAATGCAAAATTATGGATAAAAATAAATATGCATGCAAAATTAAGTTTTTTAATTTTATAAATTAAATAAAGGTTTTCTGAAAATAGTGTAAAAAGAAAAAATTATTTTGATGATTTTTTGATGCAGAAATAAAATTATGAAAAGAATTAAAAATAATGCAAATATTAAATATGAAAATATAAAAAAAATAATGCAAGTTTTGAAAAAAGGAAATGCAAAACCGGTGCCCATTGGGATCGAACTCAGGACATGGGAGAGGATCCAGGAATAGTGAGCGCTTTAACCAACTGAGCCAAGTGTGCAAGCGTGTTTGAGAACGGAATGAGTGGATTATAACACGCGTCGCTTTCCCATTGCCTCGTCTTCGCGCCATCCATCGTCTTCTTCGTTTCAAATATTTGAATCCTCAGCGTCGGCCATTGCTCGACGCTATGTCCCTGGCAAACATCAAAAATCCAGCACACATAATATAAATACATTCTAAAGCCATGGTTCGATTCCTGAGATCATTCCGAATGCATTGGTATAGGTCTCATGGTCCAATTTTTCCTATTTCGTGAAACCCTAAATCGATCTCAGAAACCCTAGCAATGGTATAACACGATTCTGGCCATGGAAATGCAATTGAATTGCCCAGAAAGCTTGCAAACACATCACTAATCACAAAAATAAACACAAAACATGTTAATAATGCATGAATGAAAGAATACGATTTTTGAAATTTCAAGAACAAACCAATTTCGGTTTTCACGATTCTTGATGTTTTTTGGCAAAGTAAAGGTCTGGAATGCTTCCTGGGATGCCAAGGAATATGTTTGAATCCTCAAAATCGTTTGAAACCAGCTGGGTCGATGGCTGCCAGTTGCTTCAAGTGCACGAAATTTTTGACTTTAGGTTAGGGTTCTTGAGCCAATTTTTCTCTCTTTTCTTGATAGGTATGCATCATGTATTTATACTGGATAGATTTGGCATGGTTTTTGGTAAGAATCAATCAATATTCAATGCAAATCAAATTTGATTTTTGTACAAAATCAAATTTTCAAAATTTGATTAATTTCCAATCCAATCTTGCCATATTGATCAAATTTCGAAATTTGCTGGCCTTTGTGAGTTGCTTGGGTCTCAAGGAAGGAATAAAAATCAATTTTGCAATTAATTTTGATTTTACACTTTATTTTTGAATTTAATTTGTATTTAAATGAATAAATTCCAAATTAAATAGAAAAATAAAATAAAAATTCGTGGCATTGGGCTTGGATATTCCTAATTGTATGAGGAATAAGTTTGGATGAAGAAAAAGCAAGCCCATTTGCAAAAAAATTGATTTTTAGAAGTATCTTCCTTTGTGCATTCTTTCAAAATTCCCCAACTTGTGAATGGTGTAACTTGCTCAATTTTCCACATTTTTGAGAGTTCTTGGACTTTTTGGAAATATCTAAGAGTCCTCTAAACAATTTCTTTGATTTCATCTCAATTGGAGTTACCATGCTCAATATATCCTCAAAACAAAAAGTTGACTTTTTGTTGACTTTGAAAAGGACCTGTAATGTTTTGAGCCATACCTCTCAAATGAAGCATTTTTTGGACATTCTTGTGAGACATGAAGTTGTAGAGAATTGAATTTCCTTCAAAACAAGAGGTGGTGGAAAAATTTCTGAGAAAGTATGAGAAAGTTATGATCAGTCAAAGTTCAGTTGACTTTTCACCTAGAAACCCTAATTTAGAAAGTTTTGACTTTTGAGCAAATCTTGAGTTTTCTTGATGAATCATGATCAACCCTTGATCAAATGATGAATGTAACTTCAAAATGAGGATGTTGACCAAAAATTATGAAGTTTGACTGTATGTTGACCACAGTTGACTTTTTGACCAATACAACTCATTTTCAACCATCTGAGCAATTGTCTGAGGAAACTTGACTTGTGAGGCTTGAAATTTGACATGGAGAATCTTTGAAACATATGAGGAGGTATGAAAACCATTGGAGGTGTTAGAAGTCCATCTGGATCTGAGAAATGCCAAACCCTAGTTTGGGTTGATTGTCTAGGAGAGAGTTTGTCTGATCAACTCTTGAGGAATCCTTGAGCATGGATGCATGGAAAGTCTTGAGAAACATGAGGGCAAATTTTGGGGTATGACAGCTGCCCCTGTTCAATCTTCTTGTACTGGAAGGGTTAGATTGGCATGCTTTGCCTTTCGTGACCTGGAGGTAGAAGATGATTGAACACTCGAGTACACCTGAAAATTTGCACTCGCTGTCGACTGACAATGCGGGAATGGGCTTATAGATGCCATTTGGAGATTTCGCTGAGGAATGAGTCGTACGCTAGACTCGAGATTGTTGATAGGATAGGAGAACTGTCGGAGATGGGCTTGAGATGCCATCTGGAAAGATCGACGCTGGGGAGTGAACCGTACGCTAGGTTCTGCTAGACGCTTCTGGAAAGAGCAAGGAGATGGGCTTAAGATGCCATCCGGAGGGAGTCGTACGTTAGACTTCGTACTCATCTTGGAATGAGGTTATTGGTTTGTATTGATTTTTAATCAAATATGCAGCATTCTGAAAGTGGAGAAATGTTGACAAGTAGTCGGAGATGGGCTTAAGATGCCATCCAAGGCAATTGAGTCGTACGCCAGACTCTGTAGTTGTTGTTGATAATAAGAAGGAGTCAGAATAGTTCTTCGTGTCGACTACTCTGAGGGGATAATAGTTGACGAAATGTGGATGTTTCCCTGTTGTGCATCGGGTGTTGATCCACTGCCTGTTATCGGAGGATAACTTGTGATCGTTCGGATAGGGTTTCCCGTCTGGCTTCGGGTATTAATCCTGGATCTGTTGTCGGAGGACAACGAGGTTGGTCGTTCAGATAGTTTTCCCGTCTGGATTCGGGTATTAATCCTGGACCTGTTCGCGTCAGAAGCGACTTTCACCTGTTTTGGAGAAAACAAGAGAAATTTTGATAGCATATTGTTAGTCTTATGCAAAGTATGATGCATGACAATAAACTCAAGATCCTTCCTCCTCTTATCATGATAACTCTTCTGATGACTCTGAGAAACTCTCATTTTCTCCTGAATCATCTTGATCTTTTCTGAAGTCTGTTGGACAATCTCTGGTCCAATCACAACACTTTCTCCAGATTCGTACCAACACAACGGTGTCCGACACCTCTTACCATATAATGCTTCAAACGAAGCCATACCAATACTCGAATGAAAACTATTGTTGTAGGTAAACTCAATCAACGGTAGATAGCCATCCCAAGCTCCACCTTTCTCCAACACACAAGCCCTCAACAAATCCTCTAACGATTGAATCGTCCTTTCCGTCTGACCATCTGTCTGCGGATGATAAGCGGAACTCAATCGCAACTTAGTACCCAAAGCTTCTTGCAGTCCCGTCCAAAACTTAGACGTAAACCTCGAATCTCTATCCGACACAATACTAGAAGGAATACCATGCAAACTTATAATCTTCTCCACATACAATTCTGCCAACCTTTCCATAGGATAATCCATTCTTATCGGAATAAAGTGAGCAGATTTTGTCAACCGATCAACAATGACCCAAATAGAATCATAGTTCTTCGCTGTCCGTGGCAAACCAGATACAAAATCCATAGAAATGCCATCCCATTTCCACTCCATAACAAACAACGGTTCCATCAATCCTGACGGTTTCTGATGTTCAATCTTTGACTTCTGACAAACCAAACAAGCATAAACAAACTCATCAATTTCCTTTTTCATTCCAGACCACCAAAATAACTTTTTCAAGTCATGGTACATCTTAGTAGCACTGGGATGAATACTCAATCCACTACGATGTCCTTCTTCCAAAATACTCTTCCGAAGTTCTGCAATATCCGGAACACAAACTCTGTCACCAAATCTCATAACACCATTCTCGTCAATTCAGAATTCACCTCCTTGACCTTGGTTAATCAATGTCAACTTATCCACCAAAACAACATCAGATTTCTGCCTAGTTCGAATTTCCTCAAGAATACCACTAGTCAATTTCAACATACCCAATTTAACACTATCAGAAGTAGTCTCGCATACCAAACTCAAATCTCTGAACTGCTCAACCAATTCCAATTCACGAACCATCAACATTGACATATGCAATGACTTCCTACTCAATGCATCTGCAACAATGTTTGCCTTACTAGGATGTTAATTCAAACCAAAATCATAATCCTTGAGAAATTCCAACCATCTCCTCTGCCTCATGTTCAACTCTTTCTGATCGAAGAGATACTTCAAGCTCTTATGATCACTGAATACGTCAAATCGAGAACCATACAAGTAATGCCTCCATAATTTTAAAACAAATACTACTGCTGTCAATTCTAAATCATGAGTCGGATAATTCCTTTCATGAACCTTCAATTTTCTTGAAGCATAAGCCACAACCTGCTTATCTTGCATCAAAACACCACCTAATCCCATCAATGACGCATCACAATACACAACAAAAGATTCTGCCGGATTCGGCAAAATTAGAATCGGAGCACTAGTCAACCTCTTCTTCAACTCTTGGAATCCTTTCTCACATTCAGCATCCCAAACAAACACTTGACCCTTCCTAGTCAACTTAGTCAACGACAAAGATAACTTCGAAAATCCTTCAATGAACTTTCTGTAATAACCTGCAAGACCAAGAAAACTACGGATTTCAGAAGCATTCTTCGGCGCTTCCCACTGAGATACCGCTTCTACCTTTGTAGGATCAACAACAATGCCATTCTTGTAAATCACATGACCAAGAAAGCTTACTTCACTCAACCAGAATTCTCACTTAGACAACTTTGCATACAACTTCTTCTATTTCAACAGTTCCAACATAATTCTAAGATGTCCTGCATGCTCTTTATCATTCTTTGAATAGATCAGAATATCATCAATAAATACCACCACAAACTTATCAAGATACGGATGAAATATCCTGTTCATATACTCCATGAAAACACCAGGTGCATTAGTCACTCCAAACAGCATGACATAATACTCATAATGTCCATACCTCGTTCTAAATGCGGTTTTCTGAATATCTTCTGTCTTCACACGAATCTGATGAAATCAAGACCTTAGATCAATCTTACTAAATACACAAGCTCCAACTAAATGATCCATCAAATCATTAATCCTCGGAAATGGATACCGATTCTTGATTGTCACTTTATTCAACTGCCTGTAATGAACACACAGTCTCATTGTACCTTCCTTCTTCTTAACCAATAACACTGGAGCACCCCATGGAGAAACACTAGGCCGAATAAACTTCTTCTCAAGTAATTCCTCCAACTGCTTCTTTAACTAAGACAATTCGGATGCCGACATGCGATAAGGCGCCATCGACACCGGAATAGTTCCAGGAATCAAATCTATAGCAAATTCCACTTCTCTCTCAGGTGGCAGCTCACTAACATCTTCCGGAAACACTTCAGGAAATTCATTCACAACAGGTAATTCACCACTCTTAGCTTTTCCTTTCACCTCCGTCGAAGAATACAACATAAACACCACAACACCATCTTTAACAGCTGAATTCATCTGCTTAACTGACATGGTTACATATTCAACTTTAGCTTCTTCAGGAAAAATAACCGTCTTCTCAAAACAGTTAATATGAACCTGGTTGAATACCAACTAGTTCATTCCAAGGATCATATCAAGTTGTTCTAACGGTAGGCATACTAAATCCATACCGAAACTTCTACCAAAAATTACAATAGGAGAATTCCTACAAACATATGAAGTAGTCACTGAACCCGACGCAGGAGTGTTAATGACCATACTTCCATCCATATTAGAAATATCCAAGTTCAATCTCTTAGCACAATCCAAAGCAATAAAATAATGTGTTGCTCCAGTATCAATAATCGCAATTAAAGGTATGCCATTAATAAAACATGTACCTTTAATCAACCGATCATCTGGCTTAGTCTCTGATCCTGACAAAGCGAACACTTTACCACCATCTTGTTCCTTCTTTGGCTTAGTGCACTGCGGACGAGTATGACCCTCTTCGCCACAATTGTAATAGGTTATCTTTCTGGCTCTGCATTCAGCAGCTACATGACCAAATCTCCCACAGTTGTTGCACTTCTTTGCATCATTCTTGCATTCATTAGCTCGATGCCCCATTTCACCACATTTGTAGCACTTAATGGAAGAACCAGAATCTCCCCCACTAGGCTTCTTCCAACCACCGGATGTCTGATTATTCTTATCATAGGGTTTACCACGATCCATCTGTTTCTTTCCTTTACGGTCAACATATCCTTGAGCATTCGTCTTAGTACTAGCAAGTTCCTCTTCTAGAATCATACTACAGTCTACCAAATTAGAAAACCTCCTGATGCGCTGATACCTGATACCCTGCTTGATCTCATCACGAAGACCATTCTCAAACTTGATACATTTGGAAAATTCTCTATCTGCATCGTTAGTATAATGAGCATAGTACTTCGCCAGCTCAGTAAACTTCGAAGCATACTCGCTCACAGACTTGTTGCCTTGCTTGAGCTCCAGAAACTCAATCTCTTTCTTGCCCCGAATGTCTTCAGGAAAGTATCTCCTCAGAAAAGCTCTCCTGAACACAGCCCAAGTCAATGCAATGCCATCTTCTTCCATTTCAGTCCTGGTAGCAACCCATCAGTCATCAGCTTCCTCAGCCAACATGTGAGTACCATACCTCACCTTCAGCTCCTCAGCACAATCAATTACTCTGAAGATCCTTTCGATCTCCTTCAACCACTTCTGAGCACCTTCTGGATCATGAGTGCCTTTGAACAATGGAGGATTGTTCCTCTGAAAGTTTCCCAATTGCCTACCAGCACCAATACCTCCTCCTAGTTGATTCCCTCCAAGCACACCAGCTAGCATTCCCGAGGCTTCAGCAATAGCAGCATCGTCTCTTCCGTTACCTCTTCAAGCCATTGTTCTGTAACATTACAAAACAATCACATCAGCACACAAGTATCGACAATGTTACCTTGCACTAGTCGCATACGAAAGGGATAAATGCTCTAAGACACGACCGACTATGCTCTGATACCACTATTGTAACACCCCTTCTAAATTATCCGCGATTTATATAATTAATCAGAGTTTTAAACACATAACAAGAGGCGTCACAATTTAATTAATTCAAATACCAAAAAAAGTCATCATGCCTTTCACTGAAGAACTCATTAGAATAAAACAAACCAAAGATTATGTTTAAATAGCGGAAATTATAATATAAAATCCGGAATAATTCCATCAATAATTATTCCCAACATAAACCAAAACATAAACCAAAACATAAACCAAAACAGCCAGTTTTAAATCCATAAAATCCCAATCAAACGTTTCCCAGTGTTACAACTACCAGAGCATGACACTGACACGCGGATTATCTAATAGCACAACTCTAAAAGCTGTCCTCACCAATTCCAAAGCAGCTAATCACTTCGAATCTAAAATCATTAAAGTAAGGGTGAGATTTCATCAAAATTAAGATGCATTATACATTTCTCAAGAACAATAAAACAATCAATTCATTATTCACCCTTATTAACAACATTAACATACGACTCGCAAACACAATCCAAACATACATTATGCATACAACAACAATTAAATGCAATTGAAACACTGGAATTCATCCTAACATGTTACAATCACATAGGCAATGCAGACTCAAATGCATGTGGTACCAATCGTGAACCAAGTCCACATCCTGTTCCGCTTACACTTCGGAAACAACGTCAATTCAATGATTCGCCCATACATCACCGGGTCAAGAATCTAGCCTCACTACCTCTGTCCATTAGGTAAGTTTATTGGCCCTGCAAGTTCAATTCCGCACAATGGGAATGAACCATTACCAAATGCTCATGCATGCACATCAGAAGCATGCAACAATTCAAAACATGGAACATGAACACACAACATTATTCCAATTATAAATTAATAACATCAACAACATCTGGTACAACAATCATAAATATCAAATGTTAATCACAACCATAAGTTAACATTCTGCACAATTATTCAACACATGATTCATAAATTCTCAACGAGTTCTGATTATGGAAGCTAAATTAATCCTTCCAGATTTCAATTATTAGTGTTGAAAATATTTCCATTAAGTAGTACTCGTCCTAAGCTTTCCAATGATACCAACTATGCCTAAATCGGAGTTACGGTTAAAAAGATATGATCAAAATCGTTTTCAGAAAAATTCTGTCCATTCCAACACAGTATGCATTGATGCATAAGGCTATGCATCGATACATAATCAGCTTGCATCGACCCAAAATTGTTATGCATCGATGCATAACATAAAATTTTCTGCATTTTTAAAATTTGTTCAGTATGTGTCGACACATACGCATCATGTGTCGATGCACAACTCCCTTGCATCGATCCATAACCCTTTTGCATCGATACATGGCCTTGTTTTTCTTCTTATGAATCGATGCATGATGTAACGCCCTGTTTTGAATTAATATTATATTATATTAATATTTTCGAATTACCGATCGATATTTATTTTGCGACGAGAATATTCGTATTAATCAATATATCTGATAATATATTTGGCGACGTTTCGGTCCGGTAAAATATTATTCGGATCTGATATTTAATTCCCCAGAATTGTTTTAATTAATTGAATTAATAATATTAGTTGATATTATTAGTGTGTTAATTTATAAGAATAGATGGGGGTGTGAGGATTAATTGTGTAGAAATGGGGTTTGCACCCTTGTTGCTAGTAAGAAACAACATATAAAGCTATTTCTCCTCATTTCCTTTCCATTCATGAAACACTTTCCTTGTTTTTCTTTCCAACATAACATACCAAAACTAAACATAGAACTTGGAAGCTAGTAAGTTATAAAACCATTTCTTCCTCCTTTTCTTTCCATTTTTCCACACAAAACCAAACTTGGTCTTAGAGAGAAAAAGAGAGGGTTTTGGAAAGAAGAAGAAGAAGAGCAAGAGGGGAAGAAGAGGAAGAACATGAGCAAGCTTGAGGATGGAGTCTTGTAGAATCATCATGGATCATCCAAGCTAGAGGTAAGGGGTTTGATTTCTATATCTCATATGGTTAGGGTTTGATAGTTGTATTTTGGATTTGGGAAAAAATTGATAGTTGGTTTATAGGGTTTGGTTGGTTGATTGTTTAAGTGAAATAGATTAGAAGAGTTGGAATAGGAGTAGGGAATATGAGGTTGATGATGATTAGAATCAATGGGAATGGAAAAAGTGAAGTTGGGAATGTTAAAAATGGAGTTTCCACACAGATCAATCAACACGGGCCGTGTTGATTCACACGGGTGCCCGTGTTGATCCCTTGAACGAGGAAGAGTTGATGCAGACCAATCAACACGGGTCGTGTTGATGAACACGGGTGCCCGTGTTGATTCACTGTCTTGGTGTTTTTTTGTGTTTCTGGGGGATTTTCAACACGGGTCGTGTTGATTCACACCGGTGCCCGTGTTGATGCATCTGTAGCCTCCCAAATTCTGATTTTTGCACTTCTTTTGCCCGATTATGTTCCGATTTTCCGATTTCGATAAATTCGACGACGGAGCAAGTTGCTCCGAATTCAACGAAAATTGACGTGCTAGCTAAGTTCGACGTGTAGAACGTAGTGGTGAGGTTAGTTTTTAGAAATTACGAGTTTTTAAGAGATGACCCGAAATAGGCCAAAATACGTTTAAATTGAACCGGATTGCATTTTAGTAGATTTAAGGCACGTATGGACAATCCGATTTCAATGTTGACGATTATGATTAATGCCGGTTATTAGAAATGGCTTTCGCGACGATTAGAGGTGTTTGACTAATTTTCCGTTTTTGGGATTTGGTGAATTAATTGATAATAATGCAGTGTGAATAAACATAATGTTTGTGACGGTGTATTTACTAAGGAATACTTATTAATTATGCGATGCAATGTTATATGTCTTTGTACATGATGATGTGATAATTATATTGGTGTTGTTAATAAATGCTTCCGATTTGTGAATGCATGATTTTTGATGATAATGAATTATTGGTGATGTTTTGCATAATGCAAATATGAGGCGATGATATATTTATCTTGTTTTGGATAAATTATGGCGATGTGGGCTTTATGCCAATTTTGATGAGCGACGATGATGTTTTTTTGTGTTGTGTTGTTTTATTGTCGAGTCACATACATTGCATTGGCGACGATGGGTTTTTATGCCAAGCGACGAGGCTTTTATGCCAAGCGACGAGGCTTTTATGCCAAGCGACGAGGCTTTTATGCCAATTGTTCCTATTTATGGACAAAGCGACGGGTACCACATTCATAACATAGTCGTGTCTCATGGAGTCGGTTATGTTTATGTTTGAGTTGTTTGGCGTTGGGTTTTAATTAAATTGACGATGTTAAATTGCGATGATATATGATGTTTTGTTTGGTGAGGATCTTTATGATAAACATGAAATGAATATAACTTGATAATTTCATGATAACTAGGCGATGAATATAAATGATGAGCTTTGTGACGATTTAATTTAGATGAAATGATTAATGCAAATATGATGTGATGATGTTTGCGACGATGGGCTTTTATGCCAAAAAGCGACGATGGGCTTTAGCCAATTTGTGATGATTCTATTGATGTGGCTTATGTATTAGCATTGTTTGATGTTGTTGGTTGATGTGTTGTTTATGACTTCCGTATTGATTAGTGAAGTATTAACTTGTGACGATTTCGTGGTGAGGAACGTTTATGTGGTGTGATGGTTTATGTCAATAAGGTTATGGAGACAAAGTGTAGATTATACACATTAGAATGGCGATCAAAGTAAGTGAAATTTAGATAGGTGTTGGAAGGCACTCACTAACCTATATCTTTTATAATTCCAAAACTATATATATACTTATCATGCCTTTAATTATATGTTTTGGAGTATCTCACCCTTTACTTTTTCGCCGTTACCTTTATATTGGTAACGTGCAGGTTATGAAGACGGAGTTTATAGCTGCTGTTTGTTGAGTCGGTGTCACTCTGATACGTAGCACTCGGGGAAAATATTTATGTTGTCTTGTTGTTGTTCTTTTGTTGTTCTTCCTTTTGTAAATAAGAATCATACTTTATGAAAACATGATTTGATGAGGAAGTTTTATAATGAAGATGTTTTGATCTTTATGAATCAATTTATGATTTCCGACGATGCTATGTATCTGAGATTTATACTTTAAAGTAAATAGTTTAAAGTGAGTTGTTTTTGAAGGTGTGATGCCTCAGTATTGAATTTGTGAAATTTTAAATTACTCTGATTTTTGTATATTAAACATTGGGTAATATTGGGGTGTTACACATGACTCTATGAGTCGATGCATGGCTTTTCCAAGCTTCTGGTTTTCCAAATTTTCACAGCATGCATCGATTCATATCCTCATGTGTCGACCCATACATGTTGATTTTCATCAAAAACCCAAATTTCTCTACTGTTACGAATTTCCATTAATTCTAATTATCACCAAACAACATACTATCACCAAAATAGAATTAATTCATGAAAATTCACATGCTTTTGATTATAGGAATATGTTTCCCAATTAACCTAGAATCATTCCACATTAATCTAATCGTTCTTAACAATTCCAATTATGGTTTTACGTCGGATTATAACATTAGGGCATATTCAATTATCCGAATTCGAGATTCCTAACGGATTGAATTATTCTATCGGTCATCGAAACCTATAAGGCATAAAAATCAGATTCAATCCCCCCTTACCTCGCGATGAATCTTCGAAGTCTCGGCGTTTGGCTTTTTCTCCTCTTTCTCTTCTCTTTTCCAATTTCACGTAGAATGCAAATCCTTATTTTCTTTCCTCACTTGTTCCTTTTATTCCTTTATTTATTCCTTTTTATTTTCCAAATAATAGAAATAATAAATTAGGATTAAGTAGAGCTTTTTACTCCATACACCTCCAATTCAACTTTACACCCCAACCTTCCTTTATTTAATTAAATAATTAAATCCATTAATCCAAAAATATTAATAATTAAACTTTTAATTAAATTAATAATTAAATTTCTAATTATTAAATAATTGAATTAATTTGGGGTGTCACACATGGCGTTTAGAATTACTTTGTTATTTGACTCTGCCTGAACATTTGCTTAAGGGTGTTCAACTGAAATGAATTTATTGGTAATCCCGAGCTCTCTACAAAATTCAACAATAGAAGAACTTGCAAACTGAGTTCCGTTGTCGGACACGATGACTCGTGGGAGGCCGAACCGACATACAATGTTTTTCCAATAGAATCGATGCACTCTTTCTGCCGTAATCCGAGCTACAACCTTGGCTTCCACCCACTTAGTGAAATAATCCACTGTGACTATGAGGAACTTCAATTGTACATGCACCAAGGAAATGGCCCTAGAATGTCAGTCCCCCACTGATGAAAAGGCCATGGTGATAGCACAGAATGCAGAAACTCGGCCGACGTATGAATGCCATGAGAAAACTTTTGACATTTAGGGCAAAGGATAACAAAATGGATACAATCCATGAGCATAGTAGGCCAATAGTACCCGGTCCTCAATATTTTTCTAGATAGAGAGAGTCCCCCAAGGTGATTTCCACAAACTCCTTCATGAACTTTCTGCATGACCAAGTTAAAATCATCCTCCGGTACGCAGCGTAACATAGGTGAGGTTGTCCCCATTTTGTATAACTTATCAGCCACTACAATATATCTAGCTGATAATTTTTTGATTTGTTTGGCCTCATTCATGTCACTGGGAAAGACATCCTGCTGGAGATATTTGATGATGGAAGACATCCATCCTGTTTTTTCCTTGATGGCTAACACTTTTTCCTTTTCAATACTCGGTAACACCAAAGTTTCTTGTATTACCGTTTTATTCATTCTTGATCTCTTTGTGCTAGCTAACCGAGCTAGAAGGTCGATCTGGGCATTGTCCACTCTAGGATGTGACAAATCTCAAACTCTTAAAATCTATGGGAAAGTTGTAGCGCCTGTTGAACATATTTTAGTAAAACGAGATCTTTTTTCTGGAAACTTCCCCTACTTGCGCCGCCACTAACTATGAATCTGTGCGGACGAGCAGGTGAGTCACTCCGACTTCAAGGGTCAACCTTATGTCTGTGATTAAAGCTTCATACTCGGCTTAATTATTGCTAGTTTGGAATTTGAAACCAAAGAATACTCTAAAATTACTTCTCCCGGTCCTTCTAAGACTATGTCAGCCTCACTGCCCTTCAGATTTGATGAACCATCCACGGAAAGGACCCACTTTGAGACCGCTTCTTCTCCTGATGGAGAACTAAACTCTACTATAAAGTCTTATAATGCTTGGGACTTTATACAGTAGGAAACTCGGAGTCAACCGGATACCATAATGTGTTTCAAAGGCCTCTATATGAGGCCTCTACTGCGCATCTTTGGTAGACTAACATTTGTTGCTACATCGGTCTAAACTAACATGGTGCTAATGGCAGTATAGTACCAATAGTGTATTTTATTTTGGTCTAGTTAACATCGGAGGTGCTGACAAGAATTGCTTTACTTTTAAAAACGCCTGTTCCCACGCATCTGTCCATTCAAAATCTGCCCTCTTCCTGGTTGCTGTGAAAAAATGCATTGATTTATCACCTGCACAAGATAGGAATCGGGACAAAGTTGTTAAGCGTCTAGTCAACTGTTGTACCTCCCGAACATTGGTCGGGCTTCTCATGTTGATCACGGCCTGACACTTGTTGGGATTTGCCTCTATTCCCCAGTTAGTCAACATAAAACCTAAAAACTTCCTGGCCTGTACCCAAACGTGCATTTGTCCGGGTTCAGGCACATATTATATTTCCGTATCGCTACAAAATTTTCTTCTAGATAAAGGACATGCTTTCGGTCTTCAACGGTTTTGATGACCATGTCATCCACGTACACCTCTATATTTTTCCTGATTTGTGGAGCGAACACCACGTCCATCAGCCTTTGATAAGTTGCCCCGACATTCTTCAAACCGAATAGCATTACTTCATAATAGTAATTGCTCCGATCTGTCATGAAAGTTGTTTTCGGCGTATCTACCGAGTTCATTATGATTTGGTTATATTTGTAGTATGCATCTAAGCAACTCAGAAGTCGGAAACCAAAAGCTCTATCTATCAATCGGTCAATGTATGGGAAAGGATAGGGATTTTTTGGGCATTCCTTGTTGAGATCTGTGAAATTTATGCACATTCTCCACTTTCCATTCTTTTTCTTCACCATAACTACACTGGATAGCCAGGTGGGACACCGGCCTTACGTCGGGATCCAGTCCCAAGTGATGACACATGAAATTAGGATCGATTCCTGACATGTCAGATGGTTTCTAGGCGAAGAGGTCTACATTCTGCCTCAAAATGTCTATAATCTCAGCTTCTTCCTCCGTAGTCAACTATGTTCCCAGATGAGTAATTTCAGAAGGTTGAGAGCCAATTTGTACTCCTTTTGTCTTCTTCTGCGAAGTTAAACTATACTCATGGGGATTTTCCCTGCGACCAATATCCACAAAATTTACTTTATGATCCGTCAAATCTTCAACTGTCGTCGGCTTCCGCTTTACCTTCATACTATCCTTATAACACTTTCTGGCCAGACCCTAGTCTCCTCAGACTATCCCAACCCGACCTTCACCTAAAAGATATTTCATGATGAGGAATAAGGTTGACAATGCTGCCTCTAAGGCGTTGAAAGATGGTCTACCAATGAAGATGGTGTATGATAATGATGCATTAACGACCAGGTACCGCAACCAGACATCTTTGGAAATTTCATTGATTTTGAATGTTGCTAACACTAGAAGGTGACCTAGCACCTGCACCTGTCCACCAGAGAAACGGACCAAGGTACCGCTGAAAGGTAAAAACTCCTTGGGATCGAAGTCCATCCCATTGAAATCTTCCTTATACATGACATCGACTAAGCTACTAGGGTCCACTAGAACTCTCTTAACGCTTCAGTCTCTAATCTTCACTTTGATTACCATGGGGTCATTTTCATGTGGCAGAATTCCTTTGGAATCCTCTCGGGAAAAGTCTACTATTCCAGGATCATCATCGGCTGGCCCGACCTGAGCTACATGCGTAACACCCCGAGCATATCTCTTCCGAGCTGAGCTAGTGGAACCACCCCCGACGAACACTCCAGAAATGGTATTAAGGGTATGTCGGGTCAGCATGGCCTCGTGAACCTCTTTTGTTGCTTTTCCTTTCTTCTTTGAAGGAGAACCAGAGGTTCTATCTTCTTTCGACGAACTGCGCTTGTCGGATGACTCTGGGATTTTCTTAACATTGGATAAGAGCTTACTCCTCTGGATCAGCCTCTCTATCTCCTACGTAATTGCAGTCAATCTTCTGTCGCGTGCCCACGGACCCGGTGACAAGCACACCAGGCCTCCATATTATTGCCTATTATGGTGTTGGCTCTGTTGGGCACCAATGGCTTTGAAAATAAATCCAGATGATTCACATCCTTCCAGATATCCTCTCGGCTAGCATTTAAGGGAGTGAAGGTCTCATCCGAGCGTAGGGGTCAGCGAGACGGATGTTGGGCTCGTCTTTCCCGTGGTCGCTCCCTTGGAGGAGGTTGGTACCGGGGCCGAGGCTTTTGCTCGATACTTTCTTCCCAACCCTTCCCCCCTTTCTTTAGCGTCCCGAGATCTTTTCTCCATGTTACTCTCTTCACCCTTCACGTAGCACTTCGCCCTTGTTATAATTTCGTCCATGCTAGTCGTCGGTTTCTGGGCCAAGGACTTGTTGAACTGCCCGACTCGGAGTCCATACTGGAATGTAGCCACAAAGATCTCCAGATTGGGATGGGAGACCTATATAATTTCTTCGTTGAATCGAGCCATGTAGTCCCTCAGGGACTCTGTAGGGAGTTGTCTGACACTGAGAAATGTTGTATTAGCTATTTTCCAGTGTCGCTTAGCTGGGAATTGTTGTATTATCTTCTTGTTGAAGTCTTGATAACTTGTGACAGAATGTCTGGTTAGACTCATGTACCACTTTAAAGTTGACTCTTTAAAGGTGTCAGCCATGAGCTTGCACTTCAAAGAATCGTTAGCTCCAATCAGCGCCAACACATTGTTTACAACAATGATATGCTCGTGTGGGTCTGTTTTACCGTTATAAGTCGCAAGTACGGGAAGTTTGAAGTTCTCTGGGACCTGATCATCCCAGATGGATTGGAAAAGAGGCTACGACTCCAAAAGCTCCAGCTCCTGCTCCGCAGTCTCTTCCTGACTCTTTTGATGAAGGACATGGACACTGTCATGTAGAGTATCATTATCATGGCCAGCAGTTGATCCAAATCTGGTGGCAGATCGTTTTCCGGAGTTGAAGACATTATCTTCTTCGTGTGTTGCGGTGGCCTGTGAAAGTTTTACCGAGGCCCCACAGTGGGCGCCAAATGTTCTTGATAAAAAAACTATATGAATATGTTTAAGGATTCAGAGGATCAAGTTAACTGTCTTGAGCTTCAAGCTCTATGTCTTGCTTATCCCTCAACCGGAATCCCTATTTATAGAGGCGTTTTAACCTCTTTAATCAATTCTTGAAACTGTCGTGCCTCTTCATCAAGTGTAACTAAGTTCCCTTTAACTCCAGTAACATCTGTCAGCGCTAATAATGGTTGGTAAAGTAACATGCACCGTCAAGTATAAGATGACAGTTACATCTTTAATGAGTCGGCCTATGCATAACGTTCTCATAATTGTCGGGCTGGTTGTAACCCCCTGGATCCAGGGTGTATGCTCAAGGAAACCCCTTCATCTTCCGATGACTTAGTCATCGGCATCTTCGACTCCACAACCCAGATAAACCTGGTCTAAGCGGCCAGGGTATACTCTTTATTGGAAGTTCTTAATCATTTACTATACCTCAGATAATAGATTTTATGCATGAATCTATATATATATATATATATATATATATATATATATATATATATATATATATATATATATATATATATATATATATATATATTTCATTTAGTTTCTATATGTAATTTGTTGAACTTGGTGTTTATTTGATCAATTTGTATAGAGTTCTTCTTGATTGCTGAAGTTAAAATGATTTGTTGATATCCTTATAATCACTTTGATTATAAATTTTGTTTTCAAATCAATAAAACTCAAAAGAAAAATATGAAAAATTGATTGCGTACAAAATGTTCGATAAGTTGTCTTGTTTTGTATTTTTAATACAACTTGTATTATAAATAAGTTATTGAAGTGAATTGTTGGTAGCAATTAATTGTGAAACTATTGTGTTAATTGTTTGTATTATTTTTATCTCATTTAGGTCTCGCACATTTGAATTCTCAATAATTAGGTTCGTTTAGACGACTTTTAGATCTAAGCCAAAAATCTTTTACACAAAATAAAATTTTAATTATCTTTTTGAAAAGTAATTTTACTTGGATATCTATTCATCCTCTTTTAGATAAGTCATCGTAATCAAACAAAGAGAATCCAAATAGATATTCACAATGGAAGAGATGTTTAAGGAAATTGGAAAATGATATGCAATAGGAAATGGAAATGACTCATCATAAGAAGGAATTGTGTGGTGCCATAGATAAAAAAAATTAAATGGCTAATGGATAGGGATAGGAATATTTGTTGCTGCCATGTTTAAGTGGTTCAAAAAAGAAGAAATAATATTATAACAACGATCAAAGATGCAAATAGAGAATTGATTAAGTATGTTGGAACAATAAAGAAGATGTTTAATGAATGTTATCATAAAATTTATACCAATGATGTTGAGACTCCTACTTGGATACAAACTCAAATTACTTTTCCAAAATTAGAAGATGATTTAGTGGAGAAATTAAATGAGCATTTAAACGAGGATGAGATCAGAAAATATCTTTATGACATGACACCGTGGAAATCCCCTGGTGCTGATGGCTACCCAACTTATTTCTATCAAAATTCTTGGACTGTATTATGAGGGATTATTTGTAGCTGCATCAAGAATTTCTGGGATAATCCCATTGACATTGCAGAGGTAAATCACATTGATGTCATGCACCCGTGGGATAGTCCTTAAACATGCGTTAGGCTCTGATGTCACTTTTTGGATATTTGACTTCACACACAAGAGGATGAAGGTGAGTTATATGGTTCATAAAAAAGTGATTTTAAAAACTTTGTGGAGTAAAATCAGAGTTTGAATTTTTTGTTTAAATAATTAGCAGCGAAAAAATAATTTATAGAAAATAAATATGGGAAAAGTAAAGAGTTGAGGGAAATAGAAGACATCGAGATTTATAGACTAATTTCCATAAACAAGAATCTTGGAGTGTTTAGTCTTCAAGTTCTTAAACCTTGCAGGCTTTATCGCAAACTGTCACAAATCTTAAATCTTGGTTTTACATAGCTAACAAATAACTTGAGAGATTTTAATACCGGGCTAATTTGAACCTTATCCAAGATTTTACCATGGGCTAAGATTTAACTTAACCTTGGTTTTACCACATGCTTACCAAGAACCTAAAGAGATTTTACCAATCTTGAACCTAAACACAGGCTTGATCTCAGAGTCCCTACACCAAAGCTTTTACAGGTGTAGCTTCTTACCCAAACAAAAATCCCTAAATGGATATTATGTTTAACCAAAGTATAAACAAATCTTCCTTGGTGAACTTAAAATTCCACCCTTCCAAAATTACTGTTTATTCTCACTCATAAAAGGACTTTTCTCACAAAGATACTAAGGCTAAAGTATTAGTGAGAGAAAGTAAAAGAAAGTTTAGAGAGAGATAGATAGATAGATAGAGAGAGGGGGGGAGAGAGAGAGAGAGTTCTTTCAAAATACAATTCTAGATGAAATGAAATGAGGGAATTTATCTCTATTTATAGGCTAGAGGATGGCTCAAAAAGCAACTTCAAATAAATGCTTTTTATGACAAGATAATCAGTTAGCACATGTTTCCAATTAATTAGATGTTTGAAATATAAATAGTTGTAAGTTCAAAATAGGAAAGAAAATATATCTAGTCCTTTCACATCATTAAGATACCATTCTAATTGACTGGGATTTAATTTTTAACTGAGCTAAATGATTAGACAAAAGTGTTAATCGATTAAATGAGTCAAAGTTTTTCCAAGAGCTATTTTGACAGCTCCCAATTCATCTAGCACAACTTCAATATACTTTTGAAGATATTTTCTTGGTAAAAGTCAGTTTGAAAATATATTTGTGTGGGTGTGTCTGTGTGCACTTTAACTATACACTTTTTCGATAAATCCCTTATGCTTTACGACTGGTTCACTCATTACTAATTTAGGAAGGCTCCTTAGCACTTCAATACGTTGCCAGATACTTTCTCTTTTGTAGACACTTGCTTGAGTAGGTTGAGATGAGGCTTTAGTTACATTTCATTTGATTTCCATCATCAGATAGTAACGCTAATACTTAGGTTTGCCTTTTTATATTCTTAACTGTTTATGATTGACTTTCCAGAAGACATCAGTTGTCATCATTAAAAGTTCTTATCTTTGTTAAAGGCATATTACCTGTAAGACAACGTTCCACGGTAAGTTAATCCAAAGCCTGAAGAAATTAACTTGGGATCTAACACATACACCTTAATAAAAAACAATATATTAATGTTAAATTCATATACTCACACTTCCTAATGCATGGTATTACATTTACAAAAAAAGGTGGCGAATGACCCACTAATCTTTGAGCGAAATGACTTTTACATCTTCAATTATGTAGTCCGATCGTACCTGTTCCCTCTAAATATACAAAGGATAATAAAAATGATATACTTGTAGTAAAACATTCTCAAAATATTTAGAAACAAGCGTGAGACTGGTATTGGACGATTCATCTAATTTTCGGACCAAAGAGACATTTTCAAGGCACGCGATTTCTAGGTCCTCATGAATAATGAAGAGAGATGCCTTCATAGCAGATAGAGCAACCCGAGCAGAAGCTATAGATTTATCATTCTTTGTTACTTCTCTAACCAAGAGTTTTACCTGGTCTACTAACGAACTAGGAAGACTGGAGGTACTCGAGGCATCACCTATATCGATAAGATGAATAAGAGCCTTTTGCACTTATTGTAGGTACTTGTCTTGTTGAAGCTTCAAGTTATGGACGTTCTCCTCTAGTATTCACCTCTTCTTATGATGCCGATAAGATAAAGAACATCCCAAAGATTGGCTCAGCCAATGGCCATCCCCGACCTAGCCAAAAGGACATGAGCTGAACGGCCTGGAATATGTGACGCCCTTAGGGAACCACCTAGAATACCAACTTTAAGGGAAGGAACGAAGGCAATTCCCCCTCGAGATTTAGATTGAGAGGACCGAGGAAAAGTTTCGCCATTCAGGCCAAAGCATGAACATTGATTGGTGTTGGAGTGTTCGAAGGACCAATAATCACCGAGACAACTTGAATTATCCTCCCTCTTCATTTGGCATATTATTTCCTCATTTTTAATTGAATATGTATATGACAATTATCAAAATGTTAGGGGCATTGCATGTAAAAAAAACTGGCGGCAGAAGATAAGACACACAAAGCTTACTAAAGATGAGGTTCATCTCTTCCTTAGTACGAGCGTCCACCTACAAGCGAGTTTTGATGAGTCTCTTCAAGCAATTATTTGAGATTTCATCCTGTGAGACAACACCCCCTATGTAGCCTAACTCTTTGTAGAAGGTGGTCAACTTTTTCTACAAATAAATTTCATCTTGGGACAAGTGACTCTCCTTGTGGACGTATGATCCATTCCTCGTCAAAAATGGCTTTTGTTCCAAAATTATTATATACCTATACATATATTCTCCATCTTGGTCCCTTGCATGACCACACCGTCTTAGGTCTCTCCGCCTTAGTCCCTGAAGCAACTCGATTTTCAAAAATCATTTAAAATGAATTTTCAAAAACAATGAAATCTCCACCTAATTTTATTCGTTCTAGAAAGAACGGGAAAATATAGATAAAACCCCAAAGATGCGGATAAGGCGGTCTACAAGACCAAAAAGGATGGATTCGGGAGTCGGTTACGCAAGAGGAAGGTATTAGCACCGCTTACGTCCATCGTACTCGATGGGACCCATTTAGTTCAAAATGTGTTTGTGTGTGTGTATTCGCTAATTTCTAAATTATAAATAAGAAAGAAGGAAAGGGGTTTGTTTATTATTATTTTGAGTTTGACACGGTTTCGAAACCGCGTGCCTACGTATTCCCTCGTGCAATGGGAAAGTCAAAACTCCGTAGTTCTTGTTGAAAATGTCTTGGGTTGTTTGTATTGATTTTAGAAGAAAATGTTTTTGATTTTGATAATCGTATATGAGCGAAAAAGGATTTGAATGGGTTGGATTGATTTTAATTGTAGATGACAAGTACCAAAACGTCGGGAGGTCCTCTAACGATTCAATACTCGAGATTGGTGATTGAGGTCAACCAATCATCTCTCATCCAAAATCTTTATTATGAAAAGAGTGAGGTGAAACAAAGTTCACTTTTATTAAGTGTATGGAATAAAGTATTTAAGTCATTGGGTTACCCTCTAATGGCCCAAATACTTTACATTTTAATTAAATCGTTGGGCGAACCTCTAACAATTTAATTAAGTACCATAACACTATGTTTTTTTGTTTTTTGTAGAAAAATTGATTTAAAGAAAACAAATTCAATTAATTAATTTAATATGAAAGTGTTTTAAATGTTCAAATGTATGGAATAAAGTATTCAAGTCATTGGGTTACCCTCTAATGGCCCGAATACTTTACATTTTAATTAAATCGTTGGGCGAACCTCTAACAATTTAATTAAATACCATAACACTATTTTTGATTTGAAAGTGTTGAAAATTGCGGCGTTGAGCGTAGAGAAATGATGTTTCGGGTTATGATTAACCAAGTATATGGACTTGATTAACCTCGTGAGGATAGGTGCTCCTATCCCCAACTATGAGACCCTGGTGCATGGTGATTGGTATATGGACCAATTATTTTTCGGGTTATGATTAATCAAGGCAACGAGGGCCTTAATTAACCTCGTGAGGATGGCCATGCCCATCCCCAACCATGAGACCCTTAGAGAATTTGGTGTGGGTAACCAAAAATAAGAG
The DNA here is from genome assembly GCA_021764765.1 of Vicia sativa. Taxonomy (NCBI): domain Eukaryota; kingdom Viridiplantae; phylum Streptophyta; class Magnoliopsida; order Fabales; family Fabaceae; genus Vicia; species Vicia sativa. The sequence goes on along the minus strand of CM038792.1, from coordinate 135,554,839 downwards.
AGAGAACGGAGGCGTTGTTGTTTTTATTTTAATGTGAGAGCGGAGTGTACAATCGCGTAATAAACAAAACAAGCGGATAATGAAAGAAAATAAATTAACACACAATACAAATCGGAATTTAAATAATTATTAGTATAGATATTTTTTCACTTGATGAAAAATCAACTAACAATTTAATTGATAATTCAACAAATAAAAAAAACTACCATATGCCAAATATTATTTAATACATCATTATATATAAAAAAAAACTTGCATAATATTGAATTTTAAAGAGAAAAGTTTAGAAATGGGCCTGTTTGGAGCTTTAAACTGGAGGGTGTAGATAGCAAACTGAGCCCAAGCCCAAAAGCAATGCTGCTGGACCCTGTGTAGCAGCTCCCATGAGGCATACTGTGGTCCACCATTCTGGATCGTTGGATCTGGACTTTGGCAGATCTGATGGCTAAAGCAGGAGGGTGCAGATTCGGTACCATGGACATGTATACACCAGATTCGAAATAGACCAAACAGGTGGTGACAAGTGTCACCACCTAGACTAAACACCAAGACTAAACATTCTAAAATCTTCCTAAACTCATTTTATACTATAAATCATAAAATAAATAATGCTAACTCTAAAATAATAAAAGAATTAATACTAATATAAAATGATAACAACAAAAAAAATCGGTTTATTTTATTATATTATTATATATTATATTCTTCTAAATTAAAAATTAAATTAATTTTATTACAAACTTTACTATATCTTAGATACTTAAATAAAACTAGACAATATTAAAAACTAATCTTAAGTTATTTTATAAAATGAAATAAAATCTATATTTTTTTTAAAATTCAAAAACTAAGTCAGTTTTTTTAAGAAAGAAAAAAAAGGTTGTGGTTATATATTTAATAGAATCTATTTACTAGAAGAAACTTGATTATATTTTTTAAAAACAAACAGCAATTAAATTTGAGGTTAGAGCCTTAAACCGAAAGATAACCACACTCATCTCTTCGTGTCTCTCAGATGCATGCAAACCCTCTCATCCTCACAGAACCGATCTCTCGTCCTCTCTTTGTAAACCCTAAACGCCGCTCATCTCACCGTTCCTCACCGCGACTCTCGTTCGTTCTAATCCTCACCGCTCTCGTCGCCGTTTTCGATTACAGTTCCGATTCTCACCGTTCTCTCACGGGATTTCGTCTCTCTCTCTCGTTCGCGACCCTCACAATGATTTCGTTCAGAAATCGAGTTCTCTTATTCTATTACTGCTATTTCGTGTTCTGATTGCTTGAAATTTATGTTTACAGGTTTGGGAATGGAAAGGGGAAAGTGAAACCCTAGTTCTATTCGCGATGAAATCGGTGCTGTTAGGGGGATGATACATGATGGAAACACGATAATGAAAAGAAAAAGAAGGTTGTGATTCGAGTCTACGGAACGGTGTAAAACCGCAACCCCGGTGAGATCTATCCGTTTACCTTGCTTTCTGCTTCCGTCTCGTTATAATTTTTCTGAAGGATTTCCTTTCTGGAAAATGATGATGGATCTGTAGATAGGTATTGTTCTGGGTTTGGTTTTGATGAATCGTTGTTTTGGGTTTATGATGGATACTTTCTGGGTTTTGGTTGGTGACGAAAAGGGTTTTGGCTTGGCAATCTTTGGTATCTTTGTTAGGGTTTGTTCTTGAATTCGGCTAGGGTTTCTTGGGTGTGAACCGTTGCCCCTTTTTGTTATAAACTTCAATGTTTATATACCCAGAACTTAGGGTTTTGTCATTCTGATCTTTTTTGAAAAACAAGGCTTTGTTTGCTTGATGGGCTTGCATCCTTTTGTTGTTGGGCTGATAATTTTGATTTTTCCTGGCTATTTTGATGTATCAGTACTGCTATATCTGATTGTGTTAGGCTGCTGGTGTATTGTTTATGGTAAAATTTGCCTTTTCAGGTGCCTACCCTTGCTGCCCTGTATAAAATTCTTGTACTGTCATGCCAAAACTGCTTTTTATAACTGCTTTTCCTCATCTTCTTTCCACACCTCCTATTGTGAACCAAGGATACCCTTGAGGATTTGCAATAGTGAGCTTTACGGACGATGATTTGTACATGAGGCCCCGATTTTGATCGAAAACCCCACACAACCTGATTCCGGAAAGAAAATCCTAATGATGATTTGAAAATAATGCATTTTGCTTATGCTTATGTTTGAAATTTTGATCATTTGCTAATTATTTCTTATCTTTTTTTCATATAGCTCGGGCATTGGAATGATGAAAGCAAAGTGGCGAGGACGAACCCTAGTGAGGCCTTGGCACAACAATCAAACATGGATAAAAGCATACTTGAAAGAATCGATGGGAAAGCTTGAAGATGAAGTCGAGGATACCTCCATGAAGAAACTTGCAGCTTAGAGGATTTACAATTGATTTAGGACACATTAGTATTCGAATAGGAAACTTTGTAACTTATACTCAAAGATTTGATAAGTTGTAAATACATGCATTTGATTTATCCTTGTATTCTTGTACAACAAAACTTTAGAGTAATTCGAAACTCTTGGATTTTCATGAATGCAAAGTTTGAAGATTATGTACCAATTTGAGTTCTAGTTTGAATTCTTGAATACTACTAATGTGATCCGCAATGTTGTAGCATTTGGTGTATGAAAATTAAAAATTGCACGAAAGTTGAAGATTCGTGACGAACCAAACATTCCAACACTTTGTCATGAACCCAAATTAATTCGGTTAGGACATATCATGTTGAAGTGTTGATTAGAGATATGCATTCAATTCCAATTCCAATCCCAATTCAATCCATAACCCCAATCCACAACCTTGAACCAAGCGGTGATAACATGATGCACTTTAGATTCTTGAGAAAAATTGTCATGTACGATCTTGATTCATGTTCTAAAAAAAAGAATGAGGTCTTAAGAGAATTATGAGTGGAATTTGAATATGTATTCAATTTTCTAAATCCTTCTTCGAACTCAATAATGCACATTATAAAAGCTCTGAACTTGTGATCAAAAAAAATCTCGAAATCCAAGTTATCTTGTAATTAAATTAATCCCATTTGAATTTCCCGGCCACAAAGTTTCCATTTTTATCCATTCTCGTAGAAATTCGGAGCCTTTTGCTTCTTGAAACAAAAACTGAAACTCCAAGTTTCAAATGAAACTCTTGATCAAAAACCTTAGTCAACTTGACGATTTCATCTCTTTTTTTTTGAATTAATCGATAGATTCCACTTGAAATTAATGGAATTATCAACGCATTTCCAAATCGAATCATATTCAGTAGTGGAGTAAGATTCGGAACCAAACGAATTCCAAAAGGAAGCTTCTAGTTTTTTTTCATAGAATGCCCCGAATCTTGTGAGCGATAAACGCGACAGGAAAAGATCTCAAAATGCGGCAGTTTGACGTTCGTGAATCTTGTAAACAAGTCCTCTGGATGAATATCTTTACATACACCCACTATTGCCGAGAGCGAATAAAGCGGACGAGCAAGCCAAACGTACCAGAACTTGTATTGTTGATCAATAAATGGATAATCATAATCCACCCTTCTACATCTTGAACAATGAACTCGAAACAACAACAAAACCCAAACTCGTGGTGAATTGATCTCCTGAATCGGGAGGTAATGACATTCAAAATAACCAGACTTCCGTAGCTCCATCAAGAACAGACCATTCAATTCAACAATCGAACACCAAGCCCCGAAAACCGATAGATATGAATGGATAAGATTTAATTTCAAACCTCGTCGTTTTCCAATATCCTAGATTGGTTGAAAGCACCACAACTTTTTTCTGTTCAACAGAGAATCTTTCGGAATCAACTCCAATCCGTGACCATAGAACCAGTGGTATGAATGCATGTGAGTGTCATGATACCTGCGAAGCCTAAACCAGATAAAATTGAGATAGGAAGGCAAATTTTGGGGTGCAACAGTTGCCCCTATTTAATCGTCTTAAACCTGAAAGTGAAATTGGCGCTAGCCTTTTGAACTTTCAAGGTAGAAGAAGATTAAATACTACAAGAACCCAAAAATTTGCGCTCCGAAGAACCAGCAGAAATATTTCGTTTTCCGTATTTTCAATTTTTTTTTTGATAAATTTTTTACATCTCTATATTTTTTGTGATTTTTTTTTTTTGAACAGTGGAATTTGGAACAAAAATTCTGGTATGCCAGGTAAGGGTATTAGACATACACAAGAAAGAGACCGACCGAAGACGACTCTAACAAAAAGTTTCGAAATATACATGCCCGGTAAGGATATCAGACACATAAAGATCGAATATACATGTTCGGTAAGGATATTGAACACATATAGGAAGCAATATGTCAGGTAAGGATATTAGACATACATTGGAAAGAGACCGACCGAAGACGACTCTAACAAAAAGTTTCGAAATATACATGCCCGGTAAGGATATTGGACACATAAAGATCGAATATACATGTTCGGTAAGGATATTGAACATATATAAGGAGCATATGTCAGGTAAGGATATTAGACATACACTGGAAAGAGACCGACCGAAGACGACTCTAACAAAAAGTTTCGAAATATACATGCCCGGTAAGGATATTGGACACATAAAGATCGAATATACATGTTCGGTAAGGATATTGAACACATATAGAGAGCATATGTCAGGTAAGGATATTAGACATACGCAAGAGTGAGACCGACTGGAGCAGACTCACTGGGGAAAAGATATAAGGAATGGTAAAATCGTCGATCGAAGACGAATTCACGGGGAAAGAAGCCAAACAATGGGGATTCTAGCAAGGATCGCCCAACTATGTTGGTCTTTTAAAAGGTTGCAAATGTGCAAGAAATACAATATCCCACAGGCCAGAGGCGGGGTGTAATTCTTCAAGAGTGGCAATTATATGAATTACCACACACCAAGTATAGATACTCAAACAATTGAGAAGCAAGAAAGGTTAGACACCACCTCTTACTCGCACTCTAACGACAGAGGCAAACACGGGTAAGAATACCAAAAATAAGAATTTGCAAAAAGCAAGACGCTTGGTAAATGGATTGATTTGGATGATGTAAGAGACCGACACGGGGTCAAAAATGCGGATAACAACAAACAAGAAGAATTTCTTGAGGGAACTCTGACTGGGAATACCACTTGGGGATTTTTATGGATAAACTTCTCTTCGGAGACGCAAAAGGTACTCGAGAAACACATTAATCTGGCTTATGCTTAGATGCATGTTTGAGATTATTTTATTTTTTTAAGCGTAATGCTCCATATCAATGGAAATGCTACGTGTTTTTTTGGATGCTATGCAATGCAATGATGCATGTTTTAATATTTCATCTGGGACTATAGGCAATTGTGAACTGCCGAGGGAACATCAACCCTCCATGAATTGAACATAGATCAATTGGTCTTTATCAAAGAGATGATAGCCTGGACCCTGATAAGGGGATTGCAGAATAGAAGTGTCAACTTTCAATGATCAACATCACTGGGGAAGTAACTCTTGGAGATTAACATTCATCTGGGATGACAATTATGTTGCGTAGAGTTCATAACTTCAATAACTCTGGATTGCGAGCTTTTGCATAGGAGGGGTCAACAACACCTTCTGGCACAAGTGAGTCTTTGAAAATGATCTGGCTGGTGTAAACCGTTCTTTGCAATCTTCCGCGTCGGCGAAAGAGTGACAACATCCAAGGGCACACATATGCCATGGATATCCCTTGTGGGAGAGAAAGAAGTTTTGTTGGAGATTTAAGCTCAAGCGTGCAACGCTCTTTATTTAAAATCTTGCATAACAAAAACTGTAAAACAGGAGATATAACAAAAATTCTGCTACAGTGATCAACTGTTTCATTCGTTAATGTCGTGTACCCGTAATTCCGAGTAACTTCAAAAATTATGCCACGTGCCGTTGGGCACTGATGTTTCATATGCGAAGTTTATTAAAAATATCGGACGTCGTTTTTGCAAACAAGACAGTTAAAAATACATGAAAATAAGACAGAGATAAATAATAGAAAAACACAGTATGGATGAAAGTAATTTTATTGATTGATTAGCCCGTAAATGAGCATTTACATCAAGAAGCAAATCCTGAAAAGAGGCAATTGCTTATACATCAAAGTTGAAAGAAAAGGTGACAATAAAATCATGGACTTTGTCGAGTCCTGGATCCGCCATGCTCTTCACAACTTCAACATCCCTTAACCATTGAGCTACCCGAAATGCTCCGATTAGCCTAACCCTCCATCTCTCTGGATTATCGAGCTATTGTGGAAAAGCTGACCAAAAATAGATGTGGCGCAGATTGTAGTTGTTCGCCTTGAATCCCTAATTTTTGCCTGGACCGCCCTTTCGGGTTTTCAATCCACCGGGATACCCTTTTTTGCCCAAGCCGCCCTTCGGGTTTCGACTTGCGGGTGTACAATCTTTATATTTATCCTAACTTTTGCCCGAACCTCTTGGTTCGTCGGGATGCCCTTATTTTGCTTAGGCGGTCAACCTAACGTGTCTCTTTTATGCGTATTTTTGACTACATCTGCATTGATCGGGTGAAATCCTCCGTCCATAGTCGTGAGCAACATAGCTCCTCAGAAAACTTTCTTCACAACATACGGTCCTTCATAATTTGGAGCCCACTTGCCCGTCGGTACTATTGGGAGGCAAAATTCTCTTGACAAGGTCGCCACTTGGAAATTCGAGGACACACTTTCTTGTCGAAAGCCCTTTTCATACGCTTTTGGTATATCCATGACAAACAGTGTCAATCTCTTCTCGTCAATGAGATTCAATTGATCAAGTCATTACGAACCCATTCACTTCATCGAGTTGCACATCTGTTAAAATCCTTAAGGAAGGGATCTCAACTTCCACGGGTAGGACTGCCTCCATACCGTATACCAAGGAGAAGGGAGTTGCCCCTGTTGACGTGCGTATTGAAGTGCGATAGCCGTGCAAGGCAAATGGCGCATCTCGTGCCAATCCTTGTAAGTGACAACCATCTTACATACAATCTTCTTGATATTCTTGTTTGCCGCCTCCACGACCATTCATTTTGGACGATATGGAGAAGAGTTATGATGTTTTATTTTGAAACTGTCGCACAACTCTTTCATCATTTTATTGTTGAGATTTGAGCCGTTATCAGTAATGATCTTCTCAGGAACCCCATAACGATAAATGATATTATGCTTGATGAAACGTGTGACCACTTGTCTAGTGACACGGGCATAAGACGCCTCAACCCATTTGGTAAAGTAGTCAATGGCAACAAGGATGAATCGATGTCCATTAGAAGCGGTGGGCTTAATTTCTCCAATCATATCAATGCCCCACATCGCAAAAGGCCATGGAGAAGTCAAAACATTCAATGAAGAAGGTGGCACATGCATCTTGTCAGCGTAGAGATTTGACATTTGTAACATGTTTTAGCATGGTTGTAGATCGTTCTCCATGGTGGACCAATAATTGCTCTCAAGATCTTCTTGGCCATGGTGTGTCCGCTAGAATCGTCCCAAAGGAACCTTCATGAATTTCTTCTATAATCTTATTTGCTTCGTGTCTATCCACACATCGAGCAAAGCAGTCATAGTTCCTTTTGTACAACACACCCCATTGAGGAAAAACTTAGCCGTACTTGCGGGGCCTTCTTATCAACGATGGAAGCATCATCGGGGTACTCTTTCGTCTCGAGATACCTTTTGATGTCATAGAACCAAGGTTTTCATCCGCTTCACCTTACTTCATAGCGAGCGCAGCTCATCCAACCTCATTATAGTGATAGGCGGGAATCATTCGCCCATCGACCTTAAACATGGATGACGAGAGTAGCCAAAGCATCGCCAAATTGTTCTCCTCCTTGGGATGTGATCAAAAGTGATCTCGTCGAAATAAGGGATCAACTTCAAGACATGATCTCGATATGGAATCAAATTCGGTGGCGGGTCTCCCAATCTCCGTTGATTTGATGATTACCAAAGCGAATCTCCATATACGCTAAGATCTTGATTCTCGGATCAATGGTCGCTCGATTCCAAAATACAAGCTTCGTACTCACCACATTATTGGTGCAATCGGCGATTCGGCGATGAATGGAATATGGAAGCGGTCGGAGAAGTGATAACGGCGTACGCCATTTCCTAATGCATTTGAGGCTCCATCGAATGCCATCGTCCATCGCGAGCGGGCTCGGGTCCCTCTTCGGGCCTGAATGTTACAATCTCGATATACATGATGTCCTCATCAGGGAATTCAAACTTCATCGGCTGATAGTCATCATCTAATGGTTGTTGAGCGAGATAGTCTGCCACCACACTACCTTTGATGGCCTTCTGAGTAGTGTATTGAATGTCATATTCAGTCAGGATCATTTGCCAACGGGCTATCCTTCCTGTGAGAGCCGGCTTCTCAAAGATATACTTTATTGGGTCCATTTTGGAGATCAAGAGAGTGGTGTGAGTTAACATATACTGTCTGAGTCGTTTTGCTGCCCATGCGAGTGCACAACAAGTCTTTTCCAATAATGAATACCTCGATTCACATTCTGTGAACTTCTTGCTCAAATAGTATATGGCATGCTCCTTTCTGCCCGTCTCATCATGTTGACCGAGCACATAGCCCATGGAATTCTCCAACACGGTTAAGTACATAATCAACGGTTTACCTTCCACCGGGGGTGAGAGAATTGGGGGCTCTTGTAGGTACCTCTTTATACTATCGAACGCCGTCTGACAATCATCGTTCCACCTAGTTGTTGGATTCTTTCTTATGAGCTTGAAAATGGGTTCACAGGTAGCTGTAAGATGAGAAATAAACCTAGCAATGTAATTCAGTCTTCCCAAGAAACCTCGCACTTCCTTTTCTGTCCTCGGCTCTGGCATCTCTTGTATCGCTTTTATCTTTGCAGGATCAACCTCAATTCCTTTCTCGCTCACAATGAAGCCTAAAAGTTTCCCGATCTCACCCCAAGGTGCACTTACTCGGGTTTAACCTCGGCTGAACTTTCTCAATCTTTTAAATAATTTCAACAAGTGAACCAGGTGTTCTTCTTCTGTCTGGGACTTGGCGATCATATCATCAACGTAGACTTCAATCTCTTTATGCATCATATCATGAAAGAGGGTAACCATAGCGCGCTGATATGTTGCCCCTGCGTTCTTCAAGCCGAAAGGCATCACCTTGTAGCAGAAAGTCCCCCACGGTGTAATGAAGGTAGTTTTCTCCATGTCATTGGGCGCCATCTTAATCTGGTTGTAGCCAGAGAAACCATCCATGAAGGAGAATACTTTAGCTTGAGCGGTATTATCGACCAAAATGTCGATGTGCGGGAGAGGGAAGTCATCCTTAGGGCTAGCTCTATTCAGATCCCTATAATCAACGCACATCCTTACCTTGCCGTCTTTCTTTGGTACTGGTACGATGTTTGCAACCCATGGGGGATAAGAAACAACCTTTAGGAAACCTGCTTCCATTTGCTTCTGAACTTCTTCTTTGATTTTCCTTGACATTTCTGGATGTGTTCTGCGAAGCTTCTGCTTTTTACCGGTGGGCATCCTTCTTTGAGGGGCAACTCGTGCATAACGATGTCAGTATCTAACCGGGCATACCTTCATAAGACCAAGCAAAGATGTCCACGTACTCATGTAGCATTTCGACAAGCTTTTGCTTAACTCCATCTTCCAATGCTGCCCCAATCTTGACCTCCTTTCGAGCATCCTCGGTTCCTAGGTTGATCACTTCTAGAGCCTCTTGGTGCGGCTGGATGACCTTTTCTTCTTGCCTCAACATCCTGGCTAATTCTTCAGGTAATTCACAGTCCTCTTCGGCTTCCTCTTCAGCTTGATAAATCGGTTCGTCAAAATCATAATGAGCCACAGCGGAATCATCGTCGACAAAATCCGGGTCCGCCGAAGGACCGCATCTGCGTTGTTGGTAATTTTATTTTTATTATTATTTTTAATTAAGTTGTTTCTTTTTAATAATAAAAATAAAAAAGAAAAGACAAAAGGTTTGTATAAAAAGAAAGTAAAACTTGATATTGTCACCTTCAAAAGAATAAGTGAAGAAAAAAAACAAAGAGAGAAAAATTTGAATGCAAAAAGGACGTCCTTCATTAATGATAAACTTGAAAGTTAAAAACATGGTGGCCCTACAGCATGATCACTACGTCTTGGGCATAACGTAGGAATTATGGCATGACATAAAAACAGAAAATTACTCTTCAAAACGAGTAACCACAGCAACATCTTCAACGAACCAATTGGAAAGCTCACGTCCTGGAACAGTTGGGTAGGTCCACTTGTCCACATCATAGTCACCGCCCGCTTCACCATCAGTAGCATCAACATCCTCAATCTGAATTCCACCTTTGACAAACTTGACAGGAGGAGACACCCCTTTGCTCATTGGAGTGGAGACTGGGACCTTCATTCCGGGAGCGAAACCCAAACCCCTCTTATCCGTCTGGGTAGGAAGCTCTAGCACTCTTCCCCACCCTTCAGGATGTCCTGACTTGACAATAGCCTGAGCTTGCTTGTAGGATGCCATGGAGACTTCACCTTTTTGCAAAGGGATCTTATCGACTGATACCGCCTCAAAAGCCTGGCATGGAGTTTCGTGGATCTCTCCTTCCACTTCAACATATCGAAAGTTGCTCAGATGACTAACGACATAATCTTCCTCACCATAAATGGTGACCACCTTCCCATTAATTAGGAACTTCAGTTTTTGGTGCAAGGTGGATGTCACAGCACCAACCCCATGAATCCAGGGGCGTCCAAGTAAGCAACAGTAAGAGGGATTGATATCCATGACGAAAAAAGTTGCATCAAAAACCTGGGGGCCTATCTTAATAGGCAAATCCACCTCGCCAAACACTGACCTTTTTGACCCATCAAACGCCTTAACTATCAGATCACTGGGTCTCAGCACCACCCCTTCATAGTCCAACTTCAAGAGAGTAGACTTTGGAAGAACATTGAGGGAGGATCCCGTGTCAACCAGCACACGGGATAAAGTAGTTCTCGTTATCTCCACGGAAACGTGTAGCGCTTTGTTATGTTTCCTTCCCTCGGGAGGTAAATCAAAGTCAGTAAAACCGAGACCGTTACTTGCCGAAATGTTGTTCACAATACCTCCAAACTGGTTAACCGAGATCTCTTGGGGAACGAAAGACGTTCCCAACAGCTGCATCAGAGCGTTGCGGTGAGGCTCAGAATCCCTCAACAAAGCTAATATAGAAATCTTGGCGGGCGTTTGGCCGAGCTGATCGATTATTTTGTAATCACTCTTCTTTATATATCTCATCAATTCTTCAACATCTTTGGTCATCTCAGGGCTCAGAACAGGTTCTGAAATTTTTGGTGTTGACTCACCCCCAATCATGACTCCTTTCCCTTTTGCTTTAGCCTTGGCCAAAGCTTCAGAACTTTTCTCAACTAGATTGGGTGGAGAGAAGATTCGTCCACTTCGGGTAATCCGACTCTCTTCAGCAATATCAAGCACTACAGGATCATTTCCTTCAACCTTCTTTGCATCAGACTTTCCTTCTTCAAGGGTCTTCACATTCAATTTCTTGCCGTCACGGTAGTACTCAGACCCATAATTCCACGGGATGGCTTTTTCGCTAGTGTAGGGTACTGGACCCGGCAAAGTGATGATCACTGGAGGTTTCTTAATCGGCACAGGGATCGTAACGGGAATCCTTCTAGAAGTGACGGGGATAGTAACCACGTCAACCTCATCTTCATCATTCTTCACATCAAACACTTTCTGGATGAATTGAAGAGTTCCATCAGTAATCAGACGCTGAATCTCGTTTCTCAAATTATCACAACCTTCAACTTGGATTAAACATTGTTTACAGCCAACATCACAACCAGGGAAATCTCCCCTCAACAACAATTGCTCCTTTATCCACCACAACGGGGTGGTCAGAACATTAACATCCATTATCAGGTTCAAACCTACAGCTTCGCAAATTGCATTAATAGCGTTTCCACCATGAGGAGGCAAAGGGTGTTGAGTGACATTAGGAGTAGGAGGAGGTCCGAAGTTGATTGCCTCGGTGTCAAGCAGGTTCTGAACCTTGTATTTGAAGCGTCTGAGTTCTCAATAGAATGCCCCTGGGCATTGGAGTGGTAAAGGCAACGAGCATTCGCATTAAAATATTTTGGCAGGTTATCTGGGTCAATCTTCAAAGTGCGCAGCTCAATCATATTCAAACTTTGCAAATGAGCAAATACATCTGCATAAGACATTGGCAAGGGATCAAACTTCTTCACAGGTCTAGGTGGTGGTTGTCTTGGAACAACGTCTTGCTTCGGAACACTAGCGGGAATAGTTACAGCAGCAACTTGGCGACTGAATTCTCGGCGCTTCTCCTTTCCTCTTCGCTCATACAGTGCACTTGACTCACCTTCTTTCTTCTTCTGGTAACCACCAAAAGCCTTCTTGGCGCCACCAACTTGATTCTTGTCAGTACCAACATCTTGGATTTTTCCTAGCTTAATCCCCATCTCAACTCTTTCACCAAACATCACCATGTCAGCGAAAGTACTGGTCAGACTGCAAGAGGCATAATACGGCCCATCTAGTGTGCCGGTAAACATCTCCACCATCTCTCGTTCTACCATAGGGGGTTGAACTTTAGCAGCTACCTCGCGCCACCTTTGCGCGTATTCCTTGAAAGATTCAGTTTTCTTCTGAGCTAAATTGTGCAACTGGGTTCTAGTAGGCGCCATGTCAGTGTTAAAGCCATAGTGTTGAACAAAAGCTAAAACCAACTCTCTCCAAGTTCGAACCTGGGAGCTATCCAGGCCCATATACCACTCCAATGGTCCATCAGTCAAACTGTCCTGAAAAAAGTGCATCAAGAGCTTCTCATCCTTCGTGTAGGCGGACATCCTCCTAAAGTAATACCTCAAATGAGTTTTAGGACAAGAGTTGCCCTTGTACTTTGAAAGCTCTGGGATTTTAAATTTTGGAGGAATCTTCACTCCTTGAACTAATCCCAAGTTGGACATGTCGAAACCCAAGACTTCCTGATTCTCAAAGGCTTGCATGCGCTCTTCAAGCATTTTCAACTTTCGATCAGCTTCAGTTGGCTCCTCCACATTGGAAAACCAATCTTCAAAGTTATCCTCCTCAAGCTGAGGAGTTGGAATCTGAACAGTCCTTCTGCCTGGTGGAGGCACCAATACAGGCTCTGGTCGCTGGCGATGAGTGGGGGTAGGTGGAGGAGGAACCACTGCAGCATGATCCATTTGAGCAGCCCGATTCTCTCCGGCAAGATCCACAAGACCGGTGTTGACTTCCAAGCTTAATCCAGACAAAGCATTCCCTTGAGCAGCTTCAACTCCTTCGGCGGTGGCTGCCGCGGGCCTCACAACCAGAGCTCTTAGCTCCTCTTGTTGCAGAGCCATGTTTTGAATTATCTCCATCAATTGCCCTATGCGAGTATCCATTCTTGTCCCTAGGGCGGCCATGTCAGCTTCCATCTTCTCCATCAGTTTCTTCAAGTTACTTCTTGTCGGGTAACGATGAACGACGAAACCTGTAGTCTCTCGTCTGAGAAGAAAATCAACGGCAGAAGTAAGATGACTGATCTCAATACCCTGTTATGTATGATATGCTTATGGGAGTATGCATGCATGCCCATGATATGTTTTCGTACATTTTATTTTCAGGGACTCTTTGAAGACTCGTTAGTTAACAATAAACATTAGAGAAAAAAAAAACTGATTAAACTGCAATTCAACGAAATCTCATAGAAACTCAAAGTGTTAGTTGTGACTACAAGGCTGTTCAAACTCAAACAGAGCAACAAGATTCATACTGGAATTTAAATCATTACATTAATCCTTAGATTCAAATATTCAAATAAGATAAGTGGCAAAAAACTAGAAATGCTGTCCACGACGAGGCTTCAAATCTCTAGTTTCCGCCTTGAACCTGTTCACCACCTCTTGACAGAGGAAGAGGAAGTCACTCACAGCAGGAGGTATCGGGTTGCCTTCGAGGTCTTCTAGGGCCGACCTGAGTCTCCAAGGTACGTCAACAATCAAACGGTTACACATGTCAACCATTTCACTGTACTTCCAATAGAAATGCCCATTCTGTTCTTCTAGAAAGGACACTAGTTCATCCTTTTCATCTAACAGACGATTCAGCTTTTGGATCTCATCAATCCAACCTTGGCATTGCTCTCTAAGGCCTTCGTAAGCATCCCTATTGCTATCTCTTTCTTCCCTCGTAATGTTCAGCTCTTGAATTTTTTCAGCTAATTCAATTGCTTCCAATTCTCGGGCGATGCAGATTTCTTCTTTAGCAGTTACCTCATTTTCTAGCATTTTATTGGTTCGTGCTAGAGAAGCTTCTAATTTTGACATCTTTGCTTCGAGACGTGCTTTCAATGCTTTCTTTTCTTCAACGGCCTTTTCCTCATCTAGATAAGCCTGGCCCCTTTGATGCTGAGCAGTCTTCAATTGTCGACGGAGATCCTTTGCCCCACTTGCAGCACTTCTCAAGTCTTCAGAACATCTCATCAGGAGCTCTTCATCCTTTTCATTCTGTCTTCTTCTTCCCTCTAATTCTTCTTTTACCTCTTTGAGGTTGGCTTCTAAATTTTCAGCTCTGAGAAAAATGCGAGAATTAGAGCTTTGTAGCTCCAATCTTTCCTCCTCCATCTTCCTGATAATTTCCTGAAGCCTCATATTCTCCTCTATTGGCACATGAGTGATTACAGGTTCGGGATGATCAAAGGGTACCTCCACAAAGTAAGGCAGCTTGATTTCTTGAACTCTCTCTATCACCCACTGGCGATAAGATCTTCCATCGATTCCGCCCCTCTTGATTAGCTCTCGGCTTTCCCTATGGATTTGACCCCAAGCTCTTCGGATCTTCAATACTTCGTTGCGGTCCTTTTTACCAAGCTCGTGTACAATGAAGCTTTCCAAGTGCTCAGGCCTTGGTTCGTTTTCCATCGGATACCCCAATTGTCTTGTTGCAAGTCTTGGGTTATAATTGATGCAACCCATAGACCCAATCAAAGGAACATTAGAATATCCACCACAGTGAGTGATAACATCAACGAATCCCCAACCTGGAGAGTGCCACAACACACCATCGGCTGTTAGTGAAGCCAATTTTTGAGACCAAGATAAGTTTCTCAGGATCCTCTCCCACGGTCCGCTTTGAGGAATATGAGATGTCAACCATAAATACAGCAGTGGAGAACAACACAGAACCACCCCTCGCTTCTTCAGATTTCTCTCATGGAGATGGTAAAGAACATCAGCCAACAGTGCAGGAACCGGGTTCTTTGACATGAATATGCCAATAGCAGACGGGCTCAGGTAACCAATTTCATTAGTTGGAAACAAAACCACCCCAAAGATAAGCAAAGCAAGAATGAAGCTGAAAGTCGGCCAATTGTCTTGAACACTCAAACTTACCAACTTATCCTCCAAGTTTTGCCTGAGAATACCTTTGTCTGTAATCCAAGGTGCCACCTCCCTTACAGGAAGAAACAAGGCAGCAGCTACCTTAGCCTTATCCAAGTCTTGCCCTATGTTGAGGAAAGGAGTGTCGTCCTTCAAAGGCCAATTAAGGATTCTCTCGAACTCTTCAATTGTAGGAACAAGCTGAAAGTCTTGGAATGTGAAGCATCGAAGAGGAGGGTCATAGTACTTTGCCAGAGCAATCAAAGCTTCCATGTCCACATTGGTAGTCAAAAGATCTAGGATGTTCCCAAACCTTTTCCCAAAATAAGCTCTACTGACAGGCGGAATTCTTTCACTTTGAGTTATCAGCCTTTCCAAGTTCAATTCTTTGAATTTGAGACATGGAACGATCCTCACAGTTGGATTCATTCTTCCTTGCTGCTTACTGCACCAACAAAATCTGTAAGGTTCCCTGGAAATAAAAGTTATATGCTAAATGGTTTTGTGCAAATGTATGCAATGCATGTTGCAAATTAAATAGAACTGGTTCATAGGATCGGCCGGTCATGGTTTCGACGTCTACCCAACAATTCCCCGGGTAAGGCTAATCTTATGTTTTTTTGCTAAAATGTTTCTTGGGGTCTCAGATCCCCTTTTACAAACACTATCATCGCGCGAGAGGCCTACGTGGCGATAGTATTTGTAAAAGTATACCCCAAGAAACGGCTCTTAACGGGATGCTCGAAATCCGAAATTTGAGCGTTTGGTCTTGGTTAGGACAAAAAGAACAAACTTAGAGTTATAGGTCATTTGTCCAAAGATCGATGTCCTGCGCTAACGCGGGCCAACAACCTCCTTAAAACAACCAACTCTAAGCCGGAGTCTTCGCTTCGGGCCAACAAGACAATGGAGTCAAGTGGACCTAGGGTACGCAACCCCTCTATCCTAAAAGGTGACCTAGAAGCCTGGGTAGTGGGCTTATCTATGTAACAATGCCCATGAATTCCCATCACAATAATATACCAAAAAATAATATACATAAAGTGTAAAGAGAACAATAAGCAATAAACAACAAATAAGCATAAAGAAGAAAGCGGTAAACAAACACACAAACATGCGAAGAACTAAACTAGGGTTGACTCGCTTAGTCAAAAAAGTTTTTAAAAAATCCCCAGTGAAGTCGCCAACTGAAGCAACTCGATTTTCAAAAATCATTTAAAATGAATTTTCAAAAACAATGAAATCGCCACCTAATTTTATTCGTTCTAGAAAGAACGGGAAAATATAGATAAAACCCCAAAGATGCGGATAAGGCGGTCTACAAGACCAAAAAGGATGGATTCGGGAGTCGGTTACGCAAGAGGAAGGTATTAGCACCGCTTACGTCCATCGTACTCGATGGGACCCATTTAGTTCAAAATGTGTTTGTGTGTGTGTATTCGCTAATTTCTAAATTATAAATAAGAAAGAAGAAAAGGGGTTTGTTTATTATTATTTTGAGTTTGACACGGTTTCGAAACCGCGTGCCTACGTATTCCCTCGTGCAATGGGAAAGTCAAAACTCCGTAGTTCTTGTTGAAAATGTCTTGGGTTGTTTGTATTGATTTTAGAAGAAAATGTTTTTGATTTTGATGATCGTATATGAGCGAAAAAGGATTTGAATGGGTTGGATTGATTTTAATTGTAGATGACAAGTACCAAAACGTCGGGAGGTCCTCTAACGATTCAATACTCGAGATTGGTGATTGAGGTCAACCAATCATCTCTCATCCCAAAATCTTTATTATGAAAAGAGTGAGGTGAAACAAAGTTCACTTTTATTAAGTGTATGGAATAAAGTATTTAAGTCATTGGGTTACCCTCTAATGGCCCAAATACTTTACATTTTAATTAAATCGTTGGGCGAACCTCTAACAATTTAATTAAGTACCATAACACTATGTTTTTTGTTTTTGTAGAAAAATTGATTTAAAGAAAACAAATTCAATTAATTAATTTAATATGAAAGTGTTTTAAATGTTCAAATGTATGGAATAAAGTATTCAAGTCATTGGGTTACCCTCTAATGGCCCGAATACTTTATATTTTAATTAAATCGTTGGGCGAACCTCTAACAATTTAATTAAATACCATAACACTATTTTTGATTTGAAAGTGTTGAAAATTGCGGCGTTGAGCGTAGAGAAATGATGTTTCGGGTTATGATTAACCAAGTATATGGACTTGATTAACCTCGTGAGGATAGGTGCTCCTATCCCCAACTATGAGACCCTGGTGCATGGTGATTGGTATATGGACCAATTATTTTTCGGGTTATGATTAATCAAGGCAACGAGGGCCTTAATTAACCTCGTGAGGATGGCCATGCCCATCCCCAACCATGAGACCCTTAGAGAATTTGGTGTGGGTAACCAAAAATAAGAGAGAACGGAGGCGTTGTTGTTTTTATTTTAATGTGAGAGCGGAGTGTACAATCGCGTAATAAACAAAACAAGCGGATAATGAAAGAAAATAAATTAACACACAATACAAATCGGAATTTAAATAATTATTAGTATAGATATTTTTTCACTTGATGAAAAATCAACTAACAATTTAATTGATAATTCAACAAATAAAAAAAACTACCATATGCCAAATATTATTTAATACATCATTATATATAAAAAAAACTTGCATAATATTGAATTTTAAAGAGAAAAGTTTAGAAATGGGCCTGTTTGGAGCTTTAAACTGGAGGGTGTAGATAGCAAACTGAGCCCAAGCCCAAAGCAATGCTGCTGGACCCTGTGTAGCAGCTCCCATGAGGCATACTGTGGTCCACCATTCTGGATCGTTGGATCTGGACTTTGGCAGATCTGATGGCTAAAGCAGGAGGGTGCAGATTCGGTACCATGGACATGTATACACCAGATTCGAAATAGACCAAACAGGTGGTGACAAGTGTCACCACCTAGACTAAACACCAAGACTAAACATTCTAAAATCTTCCTAAACTCATTTTATACTATAAATCATAAAATAAATAATGCTAACTCTAAAATAATAAAAGAATTAATACTAATATAAAATGATAACAACAAAAAAAAATCAGTTTATTTTTATTATATTATTATATATTATATTCTTCTAAATTAAAAAAACTAAATTAATTTTATTACAAACTTTACTATATCTTAGATACTTAAATAAAACTAGACAATATTAAAAACTAATCTTAAGTTATTTTATAAAATGAAATAAAATCTATATTTTTTTTAAAATTCAAAAACTAAGTCAGTTTTTTTAAGAAAGAAAAAAAAGGTTGTGGTTATATATTTAATAGAATCTATTTACTAGAAGAAACTTGATTATATTTTTTAAAAACAAACAGCAATTAAATTTGAGGTTAGAGCCTTAAACCGAAAGATAACCACACTCATCTCTTCGTGTCTCTCAGATGCATGCAAACCCTCTCATCCTCACAGAACCGATCTCTCGTCCTCTCTTTGTAAACCCTAAACGCTCATCTCACCGTTCCTCACCGCGACTCTCGTTCGTTCTAATCCTCACCGCTCTCGTCGCCGTTTTCGATTACAGTTCCGATTCTCACCGTTCTCTCACGGGATTTCGTCTCTCTCTCTCGTTCGCGACCCTCACAATGATTTCGTTCAGAAATCGAGTTCTCTTATTCTATTACTGCTATTTCGTGTTCTGATTGCTTGAAATTTATGTTTACAGGTTTGGGAATGGAAAGGGGAAAGTGAAACCCTAGTTCTATTCGCGATGAAATCGGTGCTGTTAGGGGGATGATACATGATGGAAACACGATAATGAAAAGAAAAAGAAGGTTGTGATTCTGGAGTCTACACGGCGGCGGACGGCGGTGTAAAAACCGCAACCCCGGTGAGATCTATCCGTTTACCTTGCTTTCTGCTTCTGTCTCGTTATAATTTTTCTGAAGGATTTCCTTTCTGGAAAATGATGATGGATCTGTAGATAGGTATTGTTCTGGGTTTGGTTTTGATGAATCGTTGTTTTGGGTTTATGATGGATACTTTCTGGGTTTTGGTTGGTGACGAAAAAAACGTTCTGGGTTTTGGCTTGGCAATCTTTGGTATGCTGTTAGGGTTTGGTTACTGACGAATTCGGCTAGGGTTTCTTGGGTGTGAACCGTTGCCCCTTTTTGTTATAAACTTCAATGTTTATATACCCAGAACTTAGGGTTTTGTCATTCTGATCTTTTTTGAAAAACAAGGCTTTGTTTGCTTGATGGGCTTGCATCCTTTTGTTGTTGGGCTGATAATTTTGATTTTTCCTGGCTATTTTGATGTATCAGTACTGCTATATCTGATTGTGTTAGGCTGCTGGTGTATTGTTTATGGTAAAATTTGCCTTTTCAGGTGCCTACCCTTGCTGCCCTGTATAAAATTCTTGTACTGTCATGCCAAAACTGCTTTTTATAACTGCTTTTCCTCATCTTCTTTCCACACCTCCTATTGTGAACCAAGGATACCCTTGAGGATTTGCAATAGTGAGCTTTACGGACGATGATTTGTACATGAGGCCCCGATTTTGATCGAAAACCCCACACAACCTGATTCCGGAAAGAAAATCCTAATGATGATTTGAAAATAATGCATTTTGCTTATGCTTATGTTTGAAATTTTGATCATTTGCTAATTATTTCTTATCTTTTTTTCATATAGCTCGGGCATTGGAATTATGAAAGCAAAGTGGCGAGGACGAACCATAGTGAGGCCTTGGCACAACAATCAAACATGGATAAAAGCATACTTGAAAGAATCGATGGGAAAGCTTGAAGATGAAGTCGAGGATACCTCCATGAAGAAACTTGCAGCTTAGAGGATTTACAATTGATTTAGGACACATTAGTATTCGAATAGGAAACTTTGTAACTTATACTCAAAGATTTGATAAGTTGTAAATACATGCATTTGATTTATCCTTGTATTCTTGTACAACAAAACTTTAGAGTAATTCGAAACTCTTGGATTTTCATGAATGCAAAGTTTGAAGATTATGTACCAATTTGAGTTCTAGTTTGAATTCTTGAATACTACTAATGTGATCCGCAATGTTGTAGCATTTTGTGTATGAAAATTAAAAATTGCACGAAAGTTGAAGATTCGTGACGAACCAAACATTCCAACACTTTGTCATGAACCCAAATTAATTCGGTTAGGACATATCATGTTGAAGTGTTGATTAGAGATATGCATTCAATTCCAATTCCAATCCCAATTCAATCCATAACCCCAATCCACAACCTTGAACCAAGCGAGTGATAACATGACTGCTGCACTTTAGATTCTTGAGAAAAATTGTCATGTACGATCTTGATTCATGTTCTAAAAAAAAGAATGAGGTCTTAAGAGAACTATGAGTGGAATTTGAATATGTATTCAATTTTCTAAATCCTTCTTCGAACTCAATAATGCACATTATAAAAGCTCTGAACTTGTGATAAAAAAAAATCTCTAAATCCAAGTTATCTTGTAATTAAATTAATCCCATTTGAATTTCCCGGCCACAAAGTTTCCATTTTTATCCATTCTCGTAGAAATTCGGAGCCTTTTGCTTCTTGAAACAAAAACTGAAACTCCAAGTTTCAAATGAAACTCTTGATCAAAAACCTTAGTCAACTTGACGATTTCATCTCTTTTTTTTTGAATTAATCGATAGATTCCACTTGAAATTAATGGAATTATCAACGCATTTCCAAATCGAATCATATTCGATAGTGGAGTAAGATTCGAACCAAGCGAATTCAAAAGGAAGCTTCTAGTTTTTTCATAGAATGCCCCGAATCTTGTGAGCGATAAGCGACGGAAAAGATCTCAAAATGCGGTTTGACGTTCGTGAATCTTGTAAACAAGTCCTCTGGATGAATATCTTTACATACACCCACTATTGCCGAGAGCGAACAAAGCGGACGAGCAAGCCAAACGTACCAGAACTTGTATTATTGATCAATAAATGGATAATCATAATCCACCCTTCTACATCTTGAACAATGAACTCGAAACAACAACAAAACCCAAACTCGTGGTGAATTGATCTCCTGAATCGGGAGGTAATGACATTCAAAATAACCAGACTTCCGTAGCTCCATCAAGAACAGACCATTCAATTCAACAATCGAACACCAAGCCCCGAAAACCGATAGATATGAATGGATAAGATTTAATTTCAAACCTCGTCGTTTTCCAATATCCTAGATTGGTTGAAAGCACCACAACTTTTTTCTGTTCAACAGAGAATCTTTGGGAATCAACTCCAATCCGTGACCATAGAACCAGTGGTATGAATGCATGTGAGTGTCATGATACCTGCGAAGCCTAAACCAGATAAAATCGAGATAGGAGGGCAAATTTTGGGGTGCAACAGTCCCTTTAGAGCATCTTCTAAGTGACCATTTGTAGTACCTTAGCTGATTTGTGATATGAGAAGGGATATTATGTGTTTCTCATTGATGCGAAGAAATATCTCATTGATAAGGTTCACAATTTGTTGTGCCAAATTGTGGATGTTTGTTGCAGTTTATTACCACCATGGATTCCTAGTGTGATTTGTAGATATTCTCTGCGAGTACAAAGGATTAGAACAACGATGGATGAGGAGAGTGTTTCAGATGATGAAGTGAAATTTGGTGTTGAAATGACGGAAGTTGAATATATTCTTAACCGATCGGTTAATAAGAAATGTAATTATGCGAAGAATAATGAGAATTATACATGATCAAAATAGTTGTGGGCGACGTTAAATGCATATCAACACTAAAGATCAAAATAGTAACATACATCACTTTAAGATAATATAGTTTTTTAGCCATTAAAATTTTATATCTAGATTAAGTTGTGTAATTATGTTAGTTTTATTAGATTTTTTGACTAGTTTGAAAGTTGATTACACTAATTATTTAATTAATAAAATGTTACTTGATTTAAAATACTAAAAATAAATAATAATAAAATAGGTGTTGTGTTGTTATTGATCTTATCGGTGATCAAAATGAGGAGTGATCGGTTCAAATGTTAGTTGATTCAAGCGTTCTACGGAGTGGATTTGTATCTACAAGGTACTACGATGTTAAAGTCAGAAAGAGTGGAGAGGTAACTGAGAGAGTTAGAGATGTAAATATAAAATACCTGATCCTCCAATAAAAGGGTATTTATAGAGTCCTCAACGCATGTCCAATAGTCTCCATTATGGACTTGAGGATTCAGACATATAATTGATGAGTGACATGGTTCGTATGTGGCAGTAGGGATGAGCAGCACGTGTCCATCGCCCTGGTTAATTGCCACACAATTCTCGAATCGTAGATAGACTTGCCCGTTACGAGGGTCAAGACGGTTACACAATTCACATAAAATGTGAATGTTCAATTGGTGATATGTCCTCGAATGAGGAACACATAATGAATGCGTCTTTAGTTTAAGCCCCAATCCGTTTTCAACAGAGAGATGCATTAGACTCTGCCCGACAATACGTGAACGATATGCCTAATTTAAAAGAGTTATTATTCTTAAATAAATAATGAGACAAAAATATATATATTTTAGAATTTTAATATTTCTTTTGGAATTTGTGTCACGAGTAAAGTAGTGTCGTTTTAAAATGGATAGTTTGGAATTTGTGTCACGAGTGAAGTAGTGTCGTTTTAGAATGGATAGTTATAACTTATAAACAATTTTTGTCTATAGAATTATTTTCTACACATGATTTAACCCTACAAAATTTCTTATCAGTCTTTATCTATAGAATTGTTTTTCATTTATCTTTGTCTATAGAATTTCTTAACACTCTTTTGATTTTTCAATGAACCTTAAATTTTAAATTCTTTTAAAAATAAGATCGGACAAATAATTGCCGCATGCGTTTCCTTCCCATTAATTATACCAACATATCAATTCAAAAAGGCAACCGCTTCAATTAAGAGTGAAAAACAAAAACAAAAACAAAAAAAATATGAAAAGATAATCTCGCCAACCACTACATTTCAAGTTGTTGTTTCATGCAAAATGTCTGTTCCCCCGACAACACCGCTCTTTGCAAATCCTCCATCCGCACATCACCGGCGCAAAACACCATCCTCGTTCCGCCGTCCACCGCCGCGTTCTTTACACTCCTCCACTCACACATCTTCCCATTCACAACCTCACACATGACAAGTTCGTCAAGCACCGACGTGTTCCGCAAGTAAACAAAATTACCAACCCAAACCACTTCCACCGAACCAAAATCCGAATCACCTTTTAGCTTCTCCACCATCTCCTTCGGCATCGAACCTATTTCTTCTATTCCCGAACCTAATTCCTCCTTAACCGCGTATAGTTTTATTTCTCTCACGTTCCCCGGTTCACCCACCAATCCGGCCACCGTCAGTTTCTCAGATAACAAACCGGTGACGGAGTAGAATACACTCTCGTCAGGACGTAGATCAAACGGTCCTTCCCAATTCATCATAACGGAATTAAACGAGTACGTCAATCCGGAATTCTTCTCCGTCATGAACATTTTTTCTCCGACGACGGCGACTGATATCCACGTGGACCCCGACGCGCTCTTCAGCATTGATGGCATCGAAGGACAGATGATCCAAGAGCGGTTCTCCATATCATACATCTCCACCGCAAGAGGATCATCCTCAAAGTCACAAGCGCCGCCAGCAACAACCACTTTCGTTCCCACGCGCGCTACAATTGGATCCACTCGCCACACGCGCGGAGCAGGTGCTTGGTGCCAGTCGAGATGAAGCGCGTCGAGTGAGAAACTGAATTCCGAAGGGGCTATCGTGTAAAGCAGAGTTGAGTGTGATGATCTAACGGCGGAGATTTCACCAGGCTTATTGATCAACGGTTGGTGTTTAGTTATCTTAATCCATGAGTGAGAACGAGGGTCGTAAGCGTGAGCGATATTCACGCGCGAAGAGAGTGTTGTCTGGGAGAGAACTATGAGCCATGGTTTGATTTGTTTAACGTGAGTGAGTGAAGAGAAAACAGCACTGTTCCAAGCTTTGGACACGTGACAAGATGGAACAAGATGGATGAGTGGCACGAGCGACAATATTGCTTCTAAAACATCGCCATGGATAGGTGCTTCTTCTTCGGGGCTTTTATGTATTATGGCAACCATGGTTAAAGGAAAAAAAGTTGTTTTGGTTTTAAGTGTTTTTTTTGTTTTGGGTAGTAAAGTTGGAGTGGGAGGGAAATGAGCTGTTATTGAGAGATTTATATAGAGATGATAAAAGGAGAATTGTGTGAAGGAACTTTGTTTTGTTCAATGGGCGGTTGCCACCTAATATGTGTAAATTGGTGACTTATTATTGAAACGTTACAACCTAATATTGATAGTGATGCGGTGTTAATTTTCATATGCTCGCTACACAAAGACACGACTTTTCGGATTCTTCCCATGATGGGATAGCTTCTATAATAATTTGATTTCTCATTAATCATTGTAACTAATTCAATATTCTGACACATTTATAAACAATATTTTTTTTTAAATTTATAGAATAATTGATGTATCTGATATAAAATAATGATCAGATATATCATTTATTTAATATAACTAAAAAGTTTTTTTGTTTTTGTCGTTTATACGTGTTCAGAAGGTGTACTAACTCTGTTTTTTTTTTATAATTTTACACTCATACTATGAGATTGAGCCAACATTGGACAACGTCCTATAAACATCACTTAACAGAAGTCCTGTCAACATATGCTATGAATGCATGATGCACAACAACACACGAAAACATGACCACGACTAGTCAAAACGCATCATCATTCATATACTCACCATAACATCATCACATACTTCACAATGCATTATATTCTGTCATAACAGCATCAAACACTTCGCACACCATCAAACATATCATAATGCAACATAACATCGTAATTACAACGTCAAACGTTTCATAACACAACGCAATAACGAACGTGTAAGATCAACTTCATGTAAATGACACGTGTCTCCATCAAATAATTGCCCATTATTTTCAAAAGTATTTTTATCTGATAGAAAATGGTTTTAGCTTTTCGTAGGTTCAAATAGCGCGTCAAACAGACACTAGAGTAAAAAGATATGAATTTTCAAAGTTTCAAAAAAGGCCAACTTCAGTGGGAATCAGTTCCCTCCAGGAGGGTACTCGGTTTTCACCTCACAGTTTTGTCTCCCAGACACAAAACTACATGTGGGAATCGATTTCTCCCAAGAGGGTATCCGATTCCCGCTGTTGTGGAAGCCAAAAACCTGCAACTTCTTTATTACGATTTCCAATTTTCTAAAACCCTAAAACACCAATTTTT
Organism: Vicia sativa; assembly: GCA_021764765.1. NCBI lineage: Eukaryota > Viridiplantae > Streptophyta > Magnoliopsida > Fabales > Fabaceae > Vicia > Vicia sativa. The sequence continues at coordinate 135,529,070 of CM038792.1, read as the reverse complement.
CTAACCAAAATAGCAATCATGATTTCACAAGTTGTAAACACATTATACTCATCATCCAAACATAATTCATGGCATCAAATTCATCAATTTATCACAAAATCATTCAATTATTCATCGTGTTTATCATCCTTAAATCACAAACCTCAAACACAAATTCTACAATTACCTAAACCCCAAACCAATTATAATACCAATGATAACTCCCATTACCTTAAGATTATAAACCCAATGATTCCCCCTTTGCATTCTACCAAATCTCTCTGAGATCCTCAATGCTATATGAAATTCTGGTGAAGGCCAGACTCAGGATGTCGTGACATCTGATCCGACATTACAAAATAGACAAGGTAGAACATATAATTAAAAGCAGGAAGTAAAAGAACACAAGGAATTGTTAACCCAGTTCGGTTCTAACCAACCTACATTTGGGGGCATACCAAGCCAGGAATGAAGTTCACTATCACCAGTATTAATTCGGAGGGAAGCCGCCCTGTTTACACTCCCCACTTAATCAGACTACCCAATGACCCTTCTACCTAAGATACCACACTTAGATATGAGAACCTTCGCTCACTTCCAATCACCTCAGTGATGTCTATCCGCTACTATCACACCAACAACTGCATCGACTGCTTGGCTCCTAATAAAAATAGTTTGGAGATACCTCACTCCAAACACAACTAAAACAGTTTGAAGATACCACACTTCAAACATAATCTAAACTAGTCACTCAAGTGACACAGACCAAACTTGGAATTGCTTCACAACTTCCTCCAAGGACATAACTACACTTATTGCTTCACAAATTCTGAGTGAGTATAAACAATCCTCTTGCCTACTAAATTCGAGGTAAAAATCAGTAACCATCCCACAATCTGGGTGGTTCACTTACATGGCTAACCCGAAAGACTACATCTTTCTAAAACCGGCTAGCTTGCTAAAACTAGGTTACAACTGCTTATTTATAATCTATTACCCAACTAGATTTGGGTCTTCAAAATAAAAGCATAATCTTTAACAAACTTCTGCAGAAACAAACTTTTGTAGAGACAAAAATGCAGATAACTTCTACTACAATCAAGGCCCCTTCTGGTTTTTCTCCTTAGCTCTTGGACCTCCACATATACCTTCAAAGTCACGCCACATAAGATGCATAATATTCCCTGAATACTCTTCACTAATTAAAACAGAGTTGTAACAAACTTAACAGTTCAGCAGCGTGATATCCTGATGTCTGATGTCTCGACATCTCATATGACATGTTGTTCCAGTTGTTGAAACTCTTCAACACAACATGTTTAGGCATTCTAGATAGGATTATATGTTGAGAATCCTACTATACAAAACATTGTTGCTGCTATTATTTGTTTTATTAAAATTTAGCCAACCCATATAATTTGTAACTTACAAACTCCCCCTTTGGAAAATTTTAGCTAAAACAAATAATTACAAATATAAGCAGTTTAAAGTAGCTGCAACAATTTACAATCAACCATTTACAATTAAAATCTGGTGTTCTGTTCATAGCTTCAAGTCTTAAGTTGCTTGGGATGTTTGGACATCCAACTTGACATCTTCTTTTCTCCATTTAGCTAATGCCATATGTGCCTTAGCACAGGGAGGAGGAGACTCGGTGCTAGATTAGCAGTTGAAATACCTCCTGAGTAACATGAAATATTATCTTCATGTAACTCAGAACACAGGTCACAACTGTGTTTCCTCAATCAATGATGAGGAACAAAACTCAGAACACATGTCACAAGAGATTTTTGGAGGTATCTTTTGTGGCTATGTCCCTTTCTTTGTAGCAGTACGGAGACCAAAAATTAAAGCTGTAGTGACACTCTTGCAGTGCATTTGCAATACAGTTTTCTCCCCCTTTTTATACAAAATTTGACAATGGAAGCCTTCACAATACCATATCCAGGCACAACAAGTCCAAATTCGAAAAACTTTCATGATGTTGAAGATATAATTATTTACTTGAAAAATAGAGGTAGATGGGTTCTCTATAAATAAGTATGGTTGAAGCAACGGATTTTCAATCTTTAGTCTGTGGTCAAGATTTGGTAAAAGGATTGTACTAGAGACAAACATGTCCGTCCAAACTAACTTTGACTATCTTTAATGGATTCTGCCAAATTCCTTTAAAGAGTTAGTTTCGATAAGATATGTACCATGCATGAGCATGTGATTGCATCCTCTTCTTTCACCAATCCAGATTGCTTCTTTTTGAGATATCATTCTTTAAAATTTTGACCATATTCTGAATGATATCTAGTCTTCAACAAATAGCAAGGACATTGTTTGCTCAAGATTCTAGATGTCCCCACATTTTCATGACTACTTTCGAATGAGTCATGTACCCATAATCTGAAATAGCTTAATTAAGATTTGTTTGTCTTCATATTATGTTAACAGAAGAGTCTTCTTTTTGATACCTGGAAGATATTTATTTCTTTTGTTTGTATACTTCACTTATGGTTGATTACACTTAGTGAAGATTTAGGATGTCAATGATTTTTCAACATCTTCTAGGACATTCACACAGTATGAGGAAGGAAATGTGAAATACTCCCCCTCAACATTATGTCATACCCCAATTTTTGACCTAATATACCACCTTACATTTGCATCATTGCATCACTAACAGTCCAGAATAGGATTAATCGGGTGTAACATTCACAGGTCAAAATTAGGGTTTCACAAGATTTTCATCTGATTCAAGAGGAAATCAATCAGGGTTTGAGTTTTACTCACCTCATTTGATCTATCTTTATCAAATCATCAACCTCTGATCATCAGATATCCAACTTTTCTCATTGATCTATCGAGGATCGACCAATTAGGGTTTTGGTCGAGGATAAGTATTCTCTGATTTTCTGATCAATGAAGAACTTTTTTGGTTAGAGATTCGTCATTATATCTTAGATACAACATCTTGACCTAATTTCTGAATTCAAAACATCATAAAAGTTCACAGACTTCATCAGTCAATTTCTGAAACATCTGATGAAATTTCATCTGCACAGAAAAGTCAAACTTTGACTTTTGGTCAACTTTTTCAAGACAAAACCTTTTCCAACATCAAAACACTTCAAATGATCCATCATGATCATAAAAAATCAAAGAATTTGGAAAAGTCAACAAAAAGTCAAAATTTTCAACACTTAGAAAAATTTCTAAGTGTTAAAATTTTGTACTTTTTCCAAACTTCATGGCATTTTTTCACATAGTTCCACTTTGATTTGGAAAAAACTCAAAACATGAAAGTTGTAGCTCTTGAAACAAGATTTCCAAAATGTCCAAGAACTCTCAAATCCATGGAGTCTAGCTATACTTTTGAAATTGAAACATAAGGCTCCATAACCATGGTTTTTAAGGTCAAAACTTCACAATTATAGGTCATTTTGTGATTTCTTCTTCTAGAAGCAAAGACACCTTGCCAAATTGAAGATAGAACTGATAAATATCAGCTAGAGGTAATAATTGAAGGATAGGATCAAAGTTGGATTTTTAACACATGGTGAAAAAAGGAAGTTTCCTTTTAAGGCAAAATGTCTTTCTTGCCCTTTAAGGCAACTTTGAATAACACAATGCCATTCCTTTGTGCCTAACATTTCAGAGATATTGGCCTATAAATAGAGGTATCCTTTTCAAGTTCAAACACACCAAAGCCATGAAAGCACATGCTTTCTCTTTACTTTCTTGAAATTTAAGAAACATAGTGCATTTTGAGAAAACTTGCAATTTTGAAAATTAGTGAAAACCATGAAAAGTTTTGGTGTCAAACACATTTCATAATCAATATATAACTTGTTTGAAGCTTAAGATTAACACAAATCAAGCTGAAACTCAGAATTACATGCCATGCTTCTAAAACTTGCAAAACTGCCATAACCATCGAATTTGGAGTTTGGTTTGAGCAACTTGAGTTTTGATCACTTGAACATCATCACCATACATCATAAGAATGATCCAGACCCTTAACTTCCATCTGTAACAACTCTAACATCAAAATCCAGTTTCCATTTTGAGCTTATGCAGGTGGACTTGGGTAGCACGATCCAGGTTGATTCAGGGAGAGCAGACCATCCTCACACCTTCCACATAAGCCGTTGGTGCTATAGCAATCATAAAATCAGTTCTGGAAACGCTCCAACACCATCTTCGATCTCAGCTTGAACAGGTTAGAACTCGAAACTCAATCTCACGATTCCTTGCATTTAAACGAAAAAACTCTTGGCCATTTGTTTTCTGCACCTCTCACGAACATTAACCCTCAATCAATTGGAAAAATCATCCATCATACATCATTTCAATTAGAATTTCCAGTTCTAGGGTTCTTCACGTTTTCCAGAAATTCAACCATGTTAAACCAAAAATAAATGAAATTAACAACCACCATCATGTTCCTTGTTAAATTTCGAGCAACTTTCATGTTTACAACTTTCAAAATCATTGAGAAACAAGAAAGTTACGAAATCAAAGGATTGAGGAAGAAGAACATGGCTTCGCGCGTGTTCTTATTTTCAAATTCAAATTTTCCAATATAATATTAACACGTGTTTTTGTTTCAATACACGAATGCACTCTTGCCCCAGTGGTTGCCAGCTCGCTCGTAAGTGTTTGTGCCACGTATGCCACCCACAGGTCCTGGGTTCAAACCTCCCATGGACCATTTTTTTTCAAACTTTTCATATTTTCTTCATATTTTATACAAACTTTCACATTTTTTTAACCAATCAAAACTCCTCATTTTGAGGTGATTTTTTGTACACTTGTCAATAAATGTATCTATTTTATGATAGTGCAAAAATGTTCAGAAAAAACTTTCATCTGATTATGTTTTAATCGAGCCGAAAATGACACTTTGAGCACTTTTCAAAACCACTTTAAAAAGGTGAATTTTCAAACTTTCGAATCCCGATTCTTTTCAACACTTCTCATAAGTAAACTTCACATTTCAAAAACACTTTCAAAATCATTTCCTCAAAACTTTTTCATCAAACTTACATCTTTTTACCATGATCGATCCGATTTAAACGATAAAATCGAACTCGTTTTCTCTCGTTTTTCTTAACCGATCATGGGCCTCCCTTACGGTGTAAGTCCCAATCCTTTTATGTACATATTTATTTGTACTTGTACATATTCAAAACATCTTTGTTGATATTCAAACATAAACAAACTTCTTTCGTTTGTTTTCATTCGTTTGTTTATACGCCGAATCCATTGGTTCTGAGAGAAGAATTATTCCCAATAAAACTTTTCTGAAACCAATGGGCCTCTCTCACGGTGTAAGTCCCAAAACATTCTTTTATTTACATAATTATTTCCTTGTACATATCAAACTCTCTTCAGATACATACAAATTTTTATCTGTACATAATACAGATACTTTTTTATACTCAAGTACAGACAAACTTTGATCGTTTGTTTTCACTTCACTTGTGTATACGCAAACCAACATTCTTTATATACATATTTTTCCTTGTAAATATCAAATTCTTTTCATACAAAATTTTACCTGTATATACTACAAATACTTTTTGTGAATACTTAAACACAGATAAACTTCGATCGTTCGTTTCCGTTTCATCTGTATACACTGAATACCATTGGTATTGAAAGGAGCATTATTCCCTGTGAAACTGCTTTTAAACCAATGGGCCACCCTTATGGTGTAAGTCCCAACCCTCCTATGTACATCCACATCCTCTCGTACATAAATACTCGTTCGTGTACATATTTACTTCCTTGTACACACTCTAACTTGTAAATAATCAAGTTACGTTCGTTTTAAACGTTCGTTTCACAGACACTTGTTTATATTTCCTTCATAAACTTCTGTAAATAAACATCATGCATTGTTTATATTTCCTTCATAAACTCCTGTGAATAACTTCATATATACTTGTTCATAACTGTCTAGTTATAACATAACAACTAGTCTAATCAATAGGCTCCCCCACAGAGTTTAGCCTCCGCTTGGGCTTTATACAAGATAACTCTCCCCCTGCAGAGTTCAGCCTCCTCTTAGGCTTCATATAAGAAAACTCATTCATCTGAGTTTAGCCTCCGCTTAGGCTTCATATAAGACAACACTCCCCTGTTGAGTCAGCCTCCTCTTGGGCTTCGTTCAAAAGAACTCCTCATTGAGTTTAGCCTTCTCTTGGGCATCATACAAAGAAAGAGACCAGGAAATCTCTTAACAGCCTCCTATTGGGCTTCCAATACAAAGAATCACCTGCGTTAGGATAGAACCCAGAGTATAATTTCCCGGTGAAATTGCTCTTAATTCCAAAATGATGGTTTCTCGGTGAAATCCCTTTTAAAGCCAAAACCAGCCATACCCTATAGCTTCCTCTTGAGCTTCATACAAGGACCCTCGATGACCCTCGGAATGCCTCCTCTTGGGCTTACAATACAAGGACCCACGGGCTTCTTAAAAGCATTCCCTAAATCCAATCAATTTCTCCTCGAGATTTAGACGTTTATCATCTCTATGGAAGAAGTATCTCATCTATCACATCACATACAGTCAAAACTTTTCAAACTCTTTTTCAAACAAAAAGATCTCTTAATTGTAAGTGGTAACGCTTGTATACTCGAGCAAAACACCCAATGCTTACAATTAAAAGATTCAATCAGCTTTTTTTTTCAAACATCTTTCTTAAACATGTAAGTGGTAACGCTTGTATACTCAAGCAAAACACCTATAACTTACGATGAAAGATTTTAATCAGTCAAACTTTTCAAAAATGTATGTGATGAAATAGATTAGATACATTTTTCATTAAGATGACATTTTTCTGTCTCTTATTAACTTCCGTTGCTTCCACTAGCATAAGTGGGAACTACGATTGCTCTGACTTTCTCAACATCCTTTTGAGAATACGTAGGCACAAGGTCTCATCCTTGGCGAGCAAATTTCTTTCTCCCTCAGACCAAACAAACCATAGATCCACAGATCCGAGCTACAAATGCTCTGATTCCCACTAGGGGATATGTATGCAGAAGATCCAAAGATCTTTGCGAGCACAATAATAACAAACACTAGGATCCCACATAATCTACGTTTCTTACAATCCCAAAGGAGAAACTTTCCCAATCATAGAAATAGCAATTTAAAACACACAAATATATCAAACATATTCATATATAAAGCTATAGATAACTATATATATTTAGGGTGCTCCATCTATTCCCTTTATATAACAAACCCCCTTACCCGGAATCTCCCCAATGTGTTGCGTCTAGTTTGCGCTAGTCGTTATGCATATCAAAATCAATTGAGGGTATTTCAGCTTTCCCCTTTTTCATAATCATTAAATCATCTTTATTGTGTTGAAAATAATAAAGCTTGATGCTCGTGGCATCTTTATAGACAAATCAAAAGAGTAAATCGTTTCGAGCCAAAGGATTTGAATTCAGATTCAATTCCCTAGCGCGGCACTTTTTAACGCGAACACATTAGAACTACATATGACATAGACTGAAGTAACTTCCTCTTTAATACATAAGAGGAGACTTAATTAACTAATACAAAAACTTGTACTATCAATTTACAGATCTCTATATTGGATAATTCAGAACACAAGACACAATATGTGTTCAAGACTTAAAACAAGACTCAAGCAGACTTAAAATATTTGCAAAAACAACTGCAAAGATAAGACCTCAGACTTAACAATGTCTGAGCACTACCCTTTTTCCCTATGTTTGTCACAAGTTGCCAGGCATAACCTATATAGACTCTAACTTTACTCATATTGGAACGAAAGATATGAGAGACACAAACAATGATGCAAGAGAAACTAAAAGAAAGAACTCTAAATACTTGAGCAATTAATATAACATACCTAGATTGTAACAATTGTCTTGATCAAGAGATATTATTTCAATAAAAACTGCTTCAGGTGAGTTTGTGCATTGGTTGGAGTATGCACTAAGTCAGAACAAGTGATACACACCATCAATACATGTTGTGGATGAGAATTTTGAGAATTGTCCCTGCTGGTCTTCAAGGATAAAACATGTTTTGAGTTATGTCCTGACTTCTTCTTTGACATTGTTCTTCTGGCTTGAAAAGATTAGTCTTTGAAAGACTATCTATATGATTAGAAGCAGAATTACATTGTCTTTGCTGATCTTCATACCCTTTACTCCACTTGAGAAATATAAATTAATGACATCTTTGATGTTTGTACTTGAAGCATTTTTTATTTGGAATTTGCCACAGTTTCCAAATTAAGAAAACCTTAGTTTGTTTGCTACACAAGATTCAGATTGCCATACTCTGTAACTTGTAATAGAAGAAACCTTATGTGTATGACCATAAATTTGTCTTCAATAGATAAGTCAGAGCCTTATCTCTCCGGTGTCTTCAACAATTGTGATGTTATATATTTATGCAGAACATTCTCTTCTAAAACTTGTGAAGATAACAGTGAACTTTGATATTGACGTTCAGTTCACAGTATGCCATGAATTTTTCATACAGATACTCAACTCCCGACAGAGTATATGAATTTTTTATTCAGGCTGCACATCTAATAAGTACTAAGTCTCTCGTCAAAGTACCTACCAGATTACTTAGTTGGAATTATCTACTCACACTAGATCATTCTGACTGATTTCATCTTTACACTCACATACTTCTACTTTCAGGCAATAACAAATATATTCAAAACTGAAGACATTTAGATGATGTTCCGACATCTGATATGACATCATCCATTATGGCTCTGGGGATAACATCCATAATATCTTATTCATAACACTTGGGGGTTAATAAAAGAGCACAGTGACTTAGCAACTTTACATCCAGATAATTTACATATCAAGGAAAAATGAGATCCATATCTCAATAGACTTTTCTTCAGACTTTCACTTCTGATTTTGAGATGATGGATGTCATAGTCTGTACCTGCAGAGGTGATTCCCTCAACTAGGTTTCTGGAACAGAGTTGATTATGTCATGATACAGAGATATTCATATTTTTCACTGCAATCTGACTTTCTTGATTCTTATTGACACTACCCTTTCTGGATAATAACTAGGGTAGTCAACATTCATGACCATATTTCACTGTGGTTGAGACACATTATTCATCTCCAAGTCTGTTCTATGGTTATGAATAAAGTTCCACGTATTTGGTTCCTTTAATCAGAAGAAAATACTATATATAAGCTCACTTTGAATATGCATAAAGGAACTGAGAAGTATACCTTTATGAGTCTTCTTCCATACATTAAGCTTTACTTTTAATACTCCCATAAGCTTAGGTCAGAGATAAACTGACATCTGGAGTATAAAAACCTGTTGATTATGTCCTGATCAACTGATTTGCATATGTCTCCTCTTTCAGATTAGGATTAGGTTCCAAACATATGTACTCACACTACATTAGTTTAGCACCAGAATATATGTTCTTCAACTGGTAGCTGCATACCAGTACTAATGTTCTAACATTCAGTAGAACATCTGTTCCATCTTCTGAGAACACATCATCATTGAAGGTTTTCAAGGTAAACACTTTGCATATGAATATGAGAAGCATTGATCAATTGATCCCTGTTGCACCCGAAAATTTGCCCTTCTATCTCGATTGTATCTGGCTTAGGCTTCACATTCATCTGCATACGCTTCCATTAGGTCATTGACATTAAACAATCATTCATTCATTGCATATGCATCATTTCGTCGTATTTAAGTTGACCAAAAGTCAATTTAAATCGATATTTGCATTGTTTTATAGTTATAAAATACCCGATATTCCACTTCATTCATTTTTATCTCTCTAGTTATTTTTTGTATCGTTTTAAGTTGTTTATATGTCGATGATATTGATATTTCGGGTTTATAAACAGACTGTTAAAAGCGATTCGACACTGTGCGGAAAATTAGCGGGAAAATGTTTCAAGTTTTTGCCTTTAACTCACTGCTTTATGAATCTACATGTCGCGTAGATCATGAAAACATGTTCTCTCTAATTTTTTGATACATTTCGAAGTCTCGTTTTTAACCGTAAGTATTTTAAAGTCGGATATTCTTTATTATCATTTTATTTCGATTTTGATCTTTTTAATAATTTTTCTTTAATCTATGAGACTCGTAGTTCATTTTAATATGCTCATTTATTTTTTCCAGATAATTTATTGTCCAAATTTATACTGTTTTTGACAATTTTAAGTGTCCAATTTTTGTCTCCAAAAATCAAAATAAAAATATTTGTGGATAGATTATTTTTTAATCTTTCGGGCTTTGTGGCCTATTTGGTCAGAAGGGCATTGTTGGTATTTATCAAAATTGCTAAACCTAATTTATGTTATATAAATTAGTTTGTTGCTACTGTTAAAGGAGGATCCAACAAAAAACGTAAACATAGGAGGCAGATAGAAAGGAAACTGAGAAGGAAAAAAAAGAGGAAATTCCTTCATCTTCTTCAACAAAACCATCCTCCATTCATAAACCCCTCTGTCTCGCCACTACCATTCCCTCATTCAACAAACTGGTTTCAACAACCACCGCCATCTTCCGTCTCTCCGTGCACCACACCTAATTCACGTCGCCACCTTCGGTTAGTTATTTCCTTTACAGCATTTGAATCATGACTTTTATATCGATACATAATTTGTTTAAGTTTTATGAGGTTTGTGAACTTTGAAGGAGATGATTGGAATGTTATTAGTTGAGTTGGAAAAGAAAAAATGATCTTGGAGACAATAAATTGAAAGAATAAAACATGATATTTGATATTTGTTTCTATTGTCTTTACTGTACCGTGAACCAGATAGAAATAAGGGGATAAGTTTGGTTCAACTTTTCTTATTTTTCTGTTTCCTATATTATACACCTATCTTGCTATATTATTTTAATTTAAATAAAGTCATCCAAGTATTGTCTAGTGGTTCAAATGATAAAAAGGGATTTCTAGAATCACTGTTACCCTACAGGTAATCTAGTTCTCTACATTTAGTTTAGCTTCTTTTTATTTATTTTTTAATATTATGTAACAACATAGTAATATATATATATATATATATATATATATATATATATATATATATATATATATATATATATATATATATATTTTATTATTATATTTAGAAATGTAAATATATGATTATGTACATATTACTTTTTTTTATTTTATACTTTATCATATCTTTGTAAATAAATTCGAATTATATTGTAATGATCTTTGTGTTTCGATTTCGAGCTTTAAGTTCAATTTGACTTTCAAATGAAATACAATGGTCAATAGTCGATACTTGAACTTTATAAGTTTCCCCGCGATATTTGATTTTGTTTGTATCTCGTTTGATGTAGGGACTTCTACCTGCCTTTCATTCGTTAGCCGATTCTCTACGCCTTTACCAAGCATCCCAAACCTACACGATGCGATTTTCCTTCTAACCCACACATCCGAATCTATCTTCAAAACAGACCATCTCTAAACCTTACATCTTTTCAATTATTCTTAATTATTTTTACGCAAATAAACTTTGTTGTGTATTAAATAATTATTAGTCTAAAATAATTTTATTCGATATTATTGATTAAATTATTAGTTAATTTTATCGAAATAAAATTGTTATTCTAATAATTATTTAAAGGCTTTGGACATGTATTTTGTGCTAAATTATTCTACTTGTCTTTCTTATATGCTTGTATGCTTTATTCCACAATTGTACACATCACACATGTGATGCAATCAATTCAATTTTTTCATCTTGGCTCATAAGCCAAATTCTTTAAGGGTCTCATAGTTGGGAATGGGCATGGCCATCCTCACAAGGTTAATCAAAGTCCTTGTTGCTTTGATTAATCATAACCCGAATAAATATTGATCCACATACCAATTATCCATGCACCAGGGTCTCATGGTTGGGGATAGGAGCACCTATCCTCACGAGGTTAATCAAGTCCGCATACTTGGTTAATCATAACCCGAATCATTACTTCTCTCCGTTCAATATCGAAATTCTTAAAACACTTTCCAATTAAAATAATTAATTGAATTTGTTTTTTTAAAATCAATTTTCATAAAAGAACATTTGGATGAGATTTGTTTCAATTGTTAGATGATAGCCTAACGATTTAAACAAATCGAAGTTTTTAGATTGTTAGATGGTAGCCTAATAAACTAAAAACTTCTATCCATGTTTTAAAACAAAAATATAGTGTTGTGGCATTCAGTTAAATTGTTGGATGATAGCCCGACGGTTTAATTGAATTTAAAGTACTTGGGTCGTTAGATGATAGTCTAATGATTTAAATACTTTCGTTCCATATACTTAATAACGTGAACCTCGTTTCACTTCACCGTTTTCACAATAAAGATTTTGGATGAGAGATGATTGGTCAGGCTTACTCACCAATTTCGAGTATTCGAATCGTTAGATGATAGCCTAATATTTTGGTACTTGTCATCCACAACTTAAAATCAATTCAACCCATTCAAATTCTTTTCCGCTCATATGCGATCATCAAAAAAACATTTCTACTAAAATCAATACAACCAATTCAAACATTTTCAAGAAGAACTATGGAGTTTTGACTTTCTCATTGCACGAGGGAATACACACACAAACACACTTTGAACTAAATGGGTCCCATCGAGTACGATGGACGTAAGAGGTGCTAATACCTTCCTCTTGCGTAACCGACTCCTGAATTCATATCTTTTGGTCATGTAGACCGCCTTATCCGACGTCGTGGATTTTATCTATATTTTCCCGTTCTTTTTTAGAACAAATTAAATTAGGTGGGGATTTCATTGTTTTTTGAAAATTTAAATCATTTTTAAAAAATGAGTTGCTTCAATCCCCATCAACTTTAATACTCCATGCCTTTATGAGTGGACTTGAGAAAGATCTGAAGTATCTTTGACACTTTTACTATAGTTGTAATAATCTGCCATATATTCTATTGAATGAAAATAACCCTAGAGTTCTTCCTTCACTATAGGGGTTGCATCAGAGGCTATGCAGCGGAATATAGCATACCTCAACTGAATATACACAATGCTTACTCCATGATTTGATTGTAAGCATGACACATAAGGATTGAAAATAAATCAACCCTACAATCTGCTTGCTTCTTCGTCAAGCAACAATCTAGACCCAACCAAAATCATGACCATGTGGTAATGCATAAACACAAGGATTACCTTATTAATGTCTTTACTTTCGCATGAAGGTTTTGATAACTCTTATCTCTGTGCTGAGGCTAAACAATACAATCCAAACTCTTCACTCCTGCATGAAGTCTTTGAATTTAACCTTCTTTTTCCAGCATCTTCATCTTCTTTAGTCAGGTTGGTCTAATTCTTCACAAATATGTACATCCTCCACTTCAAGGGACCATGCAATATGAACACTTCTTGTTAAAACAATCTTCTACCTTATGCACAACCAGAAAATATCCCCCATGGATCTCATCCAGAAACAGATAGGATACCTGCTCTGATACCAATTGAAATTCTGGTGAGGGCTAGACTCAGGATGTCGTGACATCTGATCCGACATTACATAATAGAAAAGGTAGAACATACAATTAAAAGCACGAAACAAAAGAACACAAGGAATTGTTAACCCAGTTCGGTTCTAACCAACCTACATTTAGGGGCATACTAAGCCAAGAATGAAGTTCACTATCAGCAGTATTAATTCGGAGGGAAACCACCATGTTTACACTCCTCACTTAATCAAACTACTCAATGACCCTTCTACCTAAGATACCACACTTAGATATGAGAACCTCCACTCACTTCCAATCACCTCAGTGATATCTATCAGCTATTATCACACCAGCAACTGCATCGACTGCTTGTCTCCTAATAAAAATAGTTTGGAGATACCTCACTCCAAACACAACTAAAACAGTTTGAAGATACCACACTTCAAACACAATCTAAACTAGTCACTCAAGTGACACAAACCAAACTTGGAATTGCTTCACAACTTCTTCTAAGGACATAACTACACTCATTGCTTCACAGCTTCTGAGTGAGTAAAAACAATCCTCTTGCCTACAGGCTTCAAGGTAAAAATCAGTAACCATCCCACAATCCGGGTGGTTCACTTACATGGCTAAACCTAAAGACTACATCTTTCTAATACCGGCTAGCTTGCTAAATAAGAAAACAAATTAAAAGTTAATTATTAATTAATTAAAATAATTTTAAATGAGATGAAAAATAAAATATTTTTGTGTCTAAAATTAATTAAACATTTTATTGACCTAAATCTAAAAAGAAAATACCTTTTAGGGTTTTTAAAGTATTAAAAATAATTGTGAAAAGAAAATTAAAATAAAATAGAAATTGAAAAGATATAGGAAAAATGTGAAGAAAACAAGTATAAAAAAAATAGGGTTGGGGCTGGAGAGTGTTGAACTTGTGACCTTGGGGTCACAGGTTCAAAAATAGACCACTGCACCACTTGCATGTGGTGTTATAATCATGCCTCTGAATGTATATGTGTGTAAACCTGCAAAATCTAGAAAATATTGAAAAAAGAAGCAAAAGGCCGGGATCAAACCCGTGCCAAGAGAGAGGAACGAACTACACGCATATGGGATCCCAGGGTTTAAACGAACTAATTAGATCTCGCCACGCCTCTGTTGTACCCCAAAATTTACCCTCTTCGTTTTAACCTTTTTGGCTTATAGTTCCAATATCATAAAAATACATGCATATCATTGATCTCATGGTTATGAGATTAAGAGCATCTCAGGTTGTGGAAGAAACTGTGTATTTTAGCCATTTCAGTATGTCCTCTATTTTATCTGTTCAGATTGAGAGCCATTTTATCAAGGATAGGACTCCGACAATTCATTTCTTAATAAAGCGGAATTCAGTTTCTTTTGTGTTCCGAACGCTCCAAAATTCATAACTATCAGTCCATTGGGTATTTTCGGCTGATTTTTGATTAGCGAGTCCATCTCAACTTTATGTTTAACTTTCATTCTCAATTCAGGAACTAATTGTGTGAAGAAAGCCTCCGGAGAAATTAATCTTACAAGCGTAATAAACTGAGTTTTTTGTTGAACCATGTTTAAGGGATACTAAAAAAATTCATATTTTCTGGTTGGAATGTCAGAATTGAGCGGTTCCAGTGCCCAAATTTCCGTATCTAAGTCCTCTTCAACTTTCATTCACAAGCCGAGAGCTAATTCCTTATGGATCAATACCAGAATTTTGATCTCTAGAGGTGCATTTAAGCTGAACCGAGCATTATTTCGACTGGTGTCAAAAGTTCACAAATTCCATTGGCTTCGATTTCTGCTCACATCATGAGTTTGGATTTTGATCGGAAGATCCCCGTTCGGAACATTTTCCCAGGGTGGTGCCATTAAAATTCTGCATGTGTCAGATGCCCATAATGTGAGCTGAAACTTCAAAAATTAATATCTCCATAACCGTTTGTCGGATCGAGCTGGAATTTACACCATCGCTACACAATTTTTTGTTCCGGACATTTTTCGTGTTTGGCCCGTTTTCAAATTCGACACCAATCTCGAGGCCGGGTTCTGTTCACGAAATTGGGCTGAATAATGCCAATTGGGCCCAATTTTGAGTCCAAAAGGAAATTTCCAAGTATAAATCAATTTTTGCTCTCATAATTCAAGAAGGAGAATTCATTTGTAAAATTTCACCACAAACACACTCTTCAATTCTCTCTCAACTCTCAAGAATAAAATCAAGTTTTCCCTAATTTTCTCAAGAACATTGAAGAACGTTCAAGGTGTCGAGGTGAAGAGTTGAAGTTTTCCTCTCCATTTCCCCAAGCTTATGCGTCCCTCTCTCCTTATTATCTCCTCTCCAATCTTTGATTTGACATCGACAACTCTCCTCCATGTTCTCCTCTCTGTTTCAACGGTAAGAATTCTTGATTTAAGCACTTTTGCATAATTGATTCTTGAATAAGTACTTCTTTAGAATTGATGATTAATCAAGTGTTTGATTGAGGAATTGAATGTAGATCATGGACTAGTTTGAGAAATTTTGATTTGATGTAATCATCATGGTGAAATCCGAAATTGGATGAAATAAGAACTTATTGATTAATTGATTTTCATAAGGAAAATGCTTATTCAACAGGTTAATTGTTGATACTATCAACTTGTTGATTTGAAACCTTGAATTGCATGTGATTAGCATTAGGCTTAAGCCTTGATCCATGGACAAATCTATGTGTAAATAGATGCATTCTAAGTGTTTGTATTAATGGATTAATTCTTACATTGATTAATTGAGTTTTCTTCACATGTTAATGTCTTGATATTGTGAACTCAAAATTGTGTCGAGGTGTGGTTTAATGCATGTTCATGCATTGATTTGCATGTGTAGATGATTTGAATTAGTGCGTTGTCATGCATTTCTCACATGTTCATGCATTGATTTGTATGCGTCGATAATTGATTTGGTGCATTGTTATGCATGTTCATTTTTGTGCATTAGCTTGTGAATAATTGCTTTTGAGCTTTTGTGCTTTCGAAAAGCATTTTTCTTGGTTATTTGTCTGCTTGGAATTACTTTTGGTATGAGAATGTAATGGAAAGAAGACCAAGGTTTATTGCATAAAATTTTGCATTTCGGAGACCGCGCTTAGCGCAACCAGGGGCACGCTTAGTGCGAAACTCTCTATAATTTTGGGTTCCAGGTTAGGAAACCGTGCTTAGCGCGGTATATCAGGCTTAGCGCGGTCTGGGACTTAAATGTCATTTTTTGATCATTTGACATGAAATATCACATGCTTATGGCTTATGGAGTGTTGTATGAAATGTATTTTGTGCAAGTTCTTGCGTTATGGATGTGTATGATACACATTCTGATTCATGTTCCGATTTCGTTTGCTATTATACATTGGTTAATGTATTCTTGTGCAGGTTTTCTTGTACAGATGTGTTGACACACATTCTATTTGCTATTATACATTGGTTAATGTATTCTTGTGTAGGTTTTCTTGTACAGATATGTCGACACACATTCTATTTTCCATTATACATTGGTCAATGTATTTTTGTGCAGGTTTTCTTGTACGGATGTGTCGACACACATTCTGTTTTCTATTATACATTGGTTAATGTATTTTCGTGCAGGTTTTGTTATACGGATGTGTCGATACACATTCTGTTTGTATAGTACATTGGTTAATGTATGTTATACAGGTTTCTATGATTGATTCGGATATGTCCACCACATATGCCGACTTTTGCACATGTGTGTGCACCTTTTGTCTGCATTGCTTGGATTGATATCCCTTCCAGGTTTCTATGATTGATTCGGATATGTCCGCTATATATCCTAATTTTGGCACATGTGTGTGCACCTTTTGTCTGCATTGCTTGGACTATTATCCCTTGCAGGTTTCGATGATTGATTCAGATATGTACGCCACATATCCCGATTTTGCACACATGTGTGTGCACCTTTTATCTGCATTGCTTGGATGGTTATCTCTTGTAGGTTTCCACGATTGATTCGGATATGTCCGCCACATATCCCGATTTTTACACATGTGTGTGTGCCTTTTGTCTGCACTACTTGGATTATTATCTCTTGCAGGTTTCTATTCGGATGTGTCAGCCACACATTTCGATCATGCTTATTGATGCTTCTACGCATTGCTCACCAAATTTCTTTATTGCTTGTCAGTAATTCACGAAGTATTCTGGAGTATTTCTCTATTTGCTAGCTTTTACGGATTGTTATCCGTTCGGTGTTTTCTTACCCTTTTACCACATTCTTTTACCGCTTTTCTAGAAAGCATGAGAAGTAGGGGTTTACTGCTTTCCTTGCCGTGAGAAGTAGGAATAGAGATCCATGATGGGGCTTCCGTTGTTGGAGCATGTTAGGAACCCCTCTGGTTTATTTAAAGACCATGGTTAAGGCAATTCTGCAAATTGTGTGCTAATTGTGTTTGGTTTGTTTAAAATCTTGCCTGAAGAGTAGGTACTTTTCAGTAAGTGTTTACTATTTGTGCTTGCATAGAGGTATGGTGGTTAGGCAACCTATTATGGCACCATCATTAAGTCCTAATGATAAAGGCACACGGAAAAGGGTTAGCAACCAACCCCCACCTAGTTTGGTCTATGTCATCCCAGCTCCCGTGAATCCTGAAGCTTCTCTTATCGAGTAATATATATACAGTGTCAAGGGTTCACTATTCTGACCCTCCACGCTTTATCATGGAGTTCGCGTCATTATGCGCTGATACTCGCAATCATATACTCTTTACACTTGGTAATTCATATCAAGGTGTGAATCCCTTTCTCCCATGAGAAAACTTCTGGATGACGCGGAATGTCTCTCCGTGGCTATCATTTTTCTCCGGAAGAAAGCTCCTGGTTGACTCGGTGACTCGCTACCGTGAGGTTATGGAATTTCTTTCATCTTCCCCACGCATGTGTGTATCATTTATTGGTGCATTGCATTGTTTGTGTGCTTTTTCCAAAGCACTTGCTTGCTTCATCCCTTTGTATCCATTGATTGGTCAACCAAGGTGGATATTAGGACAATTTCCCCTTATGGTCGCTCGACTAGGGTATCTTCGAGCTTAGACATTAGGATGGTCATCCATGCATGCCAACATAGGTAGAGATTCCCTTTTCATCCTTGACTTAGGGCCACCTATGCATGATAACATTAGGGATAGAGCTAGATAGTATCCCCTAGATGTTTTTCTTCCCCTTTTGAATAATAAAACTAATTTTTTTTCTTTATCAAATCTCAAAACATGTTAAATAAACTTAAATCCTTTCGCCAAGGTAAAAACAATCACCCAACTTCAAACCTTTTTGTCTTCGGATCATTTTCTGAAAACCATTTCGATAAGGGTGTTCCTTTTCAAATTTGAGCAAGTTGTTAAGTGTGCTAGTGGCCGAGCATGAGTCTTTCGATAAATTGTAACTCCAAGCACGAATTGCAATCCCAATCGCAAGGATGAGAAATGGAATTTCTCATAAAAAACATTGCAATCCACCCAAAAAATTTAGGAGAATTGCATAGTGCTTTGATGCCTAATTGCACGAATGGGGTACACAGGCACTAAAGGTTCGCAACCGCCGCAAACACGACTAAAAAAACCTTTCTTTTTGTATATAATACTTTGCATTCATTCATTTTTCCTTAGACATAGTTTGTAAATAGATACTCACACCCATTAGATAGTAAGTAGAAGTGGATATCGTAGAGTACTACGGGTGTGTGGGGTGCTTATACCTTCCCCTCGCGTAACTGACTCCTTTATTCGATCTCTTTGTCGAAAGACCATGATTTCTCCCTCTCAGAATTACTCGATGTTTTCCTTTCCTCTCGCGGGATAAAAACATTTGATGGCGAATTCATTGATATTATATCTGATGATTTCACCGGTAGTTTCAGATAGCGACTTCATTGGGGGTGTCCAAACCTATTGCGGGTCCGTCCAGGAGTCGATCCTAGCTTTTATTTTCTTGTCTATTGGGTTTTTATTTATTTACTCGTTTTATTGCTGTTGTACCCCAATTTGTTTCCCTAAGATTCTCAAAATACTTCATACCATTGCATTGCACAAAGATCACAAATTGTTTCTCTCTCTCTCTCTCTCTCTCTCTCTCTCTCTCGTATCTTTGGGTTTGCTCTTGGGACAACACCAAGCACCTTTGAATGTGTGATAATTAATACTTGGATAACAATGATATATGTACACTTTTCTCTTTAAATGTTGTAGGTGAATGGCGCACAAGTCTCTTATTCAAGGAGTCAATAGGTTCGTGTGTTTATTTCCATGTCATCTCTCCTTAATTCTGAAGATTTTGAAAGTATTTTCTCTCATTGAAGGCTTCTCTTGACATCTACCATGGCTTCTTATCTTGAGAGTATGCTTCAAGCTTGAAGGAGATCATCAAATTTGAATAATTCTCTATGCTATGGTCATCTATCTTTAAATTAGGGTTTTGGGCTTCTAAAGACCATATCTTGGTGCTTGTATGAAGTTTGTGGATGATTTCAAAGTCTTTGGATTCTTAAAAGGACTTATAATATGAATATTCTTGGATCCAAAGAGTTTAATTGATGAGAAGATTATTTTGGAGGTCTATGATTTCCAACTCTCTAGATTGATACTTCATCTATCTTGTATGACTTCAAAGTGTAGCGGCAAAAACTGCGAGTATAAGCCATTGAATTGACTTAACTCAAATTTAACAAAAGAGTCACCACTACGCTTTTATTTTATCCAAAGGACTAGGAAAAAGAGCGAATAAAATCCTTTAAAAAAATACCAGAGATCTGGGACCAGGGGTTAGTTATGCAAAGGGAAGGTATTAGCCACCCAAAGCATCTACGGTACTCCGCAAGAACCTTTTTGAAAATTTGTATATGTGCTAAAAGGATATATGTACAAAATGGATGGTGGAGAAAGAAAAGAAGTATTTTTTTATAATTTTTTATTTGATAGAACTTCCATGAGTTCCAGGCCTACATACCAACAATGTGCAATGTTGAAATCAAAACCAAGTAGTTCGGCTAAAAAAGACCAAAATTATGTGTTGGTTGATTTTAAAAAATGTTAGTTTAGAAAAGCTACAAAGAGCTCAAAAAGTTTGAATGAGGTTAGGTATTTTTTAGTCTCATGAGAAATGGTCAAAATATTTATTAAATGGGTTGAAAGTTTATTAAGAAAACAAAATTTGAAAATTCATGGACTTAAGTCCAAGTTTTTTATGAAAGCGGTTCGAGTTTTGAAAACAAGAATCCTTTGAAAAAGAGGGAAGATTTTGAAAATTAAAGAATGGAAAGGAGATGAAGAGGCTAACCTAAGTGCATAAATTAAAAGATAAGAGTAAAGAAAGATCTAATTGGGTGAGAAGGCCAGTACTTGACATCAAGAGTCAATACCACACCCCATCCTTTGAATTACCACATAAACTACAAATAATCAGACAAAAAAACCAAGCTTCGGATAAGTCAATGCTTTTGGGTGAACTCATGTCTTAAGAAAAACGGGCAGAGTAACGACTGTATTTTGAGGAAATCCACTCATATTCGAGTATAACGGAATAACCTACATACAAAGATAATAACCAGACAGGACAGAATAACACCGAGGGCACAAAAATCTCCAAGCTGAGGTAAAGGTCCTAATCCTAAGTCCAAAGATCAAGCTCCAAGCACACGGATAGTAACCAAGTCGAATTATAAGTTTTTTTATGTCTAAGTTGAGTTATTAAGTATTTTAGAAAGAAAAAAAAAATAAAGCTCAGGTGAGTAAAATCAAAATAACAAGGAGGTAAAATATTCAAATGAGCAAAGAAAAAATGACATGAAATGTAAATGCTAAAAGTAAAGTGCATAAAAATAAAGAGCGTGAAAATAAATGCAGAAAGTAAAGAGAAATAAAGTAAAAGCAATCAATTAAAGGTTAGCAACATGACCATCTTGAAACTTGTCAAGTGTATTGAAATTCCTGGCAGCAGATACGTGATGTCACAGAAAATGTTATGACACAGTATCTGACACTATGTTAACAATTCACACAGTAAATACAGAAAGCAGTAAAGAACACAATAAATTGTTTACCCAGTTCAGTGCATAACTACACCTACATCTGGGGGCTACCAAGCCAGGGAGGAAATTCACTATTAGTAGAATTAATTCAGGAATAAACCAACCAGTTTATCTCCTTCACTTAAAACCTACCCAATGCAACTTCAATCTAAGTCCTACTTAGACCTGAGTTCCTACTCACTCCCCCTCAATCACAGCAGTGATATCAACCTATTGATTAATTGAATTGTGAAGACACACTTCAATAAACTATCTTGATTTTGCTTCCAAGCTTTAATCAAGAGACAAACACTCGTGCTTCAAAGCTTTGAGTGGTAAACTACCCTTACAAACAAATCCTAGTCCAAAGCACTTATCAATTGATAATTGTTTGGCTCACAAGAGTAACTAGAATTACACAAATTACAACCTGCTAAATCTTCAATACATTCCAGAGGCGCAGCGGCAGAGTAAGGGTTCTATTCCTTTTATAGAAGCAGTCCTGAAACTTCAGTTTTGGGCTTCCATAAAGATAGCTAGGGTTCACTTAATTAATCCTAAAAACTTGGTCTTATCAACAACCAATTTAGGTTTAACTAAGATTAACCTAACAGCCACGTGAGCATGCAATCTAACAACAGAAAAACATAATAAAGCAGCTCAACAAACTTCCTGAAAAATCTCAGGAAAAACAGATTCTGCAGAACAGAATGTCACACTGAATGTCATAACATCTGTTATGACATCAGAATATTTTCTGCAGAATTCCAGCACAGCTTTTAGCTTCCAGTTCTGAGCTGTACTTCAAACATCCTTGTCAAGTAGGATTTATCTTCAATCTCTGAATGTCATGACATTTATCAAGACATTGCCATAGCCTAGTTTTACCAAAAAGTAATGCCAATTAAAACACTAACAAACTCCCCCTTTGGCACATTTTTGGCTAAAACAACCTAACAGATCAGAGAACCTATGCAGTTGAAGACAACAAACTAGTTCTAAGCTATCCTAAGCTTAAAGAAACCAGAACTTAGAGAAGATAAATTCTACCCATACAAATATCCCAATTTCCCACAATTGCCCACATATAAATCTCCATACAGTTTCCTCAATTGTCACACATATACTTCTCCCCCTTTTTAGCCACAAAAGGGCCAAAGGAACCAATACAAGTGCCCCCAACATTCAATCATATATTATAGAGAGTACCAGCACAATTTAAGTTTACAGTTACAACTCTATCAAATGATTACAATCATCCAAAACAATAAGGGAAAAAGCAGGAACAAGATTTAAACAACAAGCAACAGGACAACAAAACAAGAACCACCACAGCAACAGGCTATCAGATCAGGTGCCCTTCTCTCCTGAAGAAGCACTGTGAACATTATCATTGTGAGCAACACCATCAGCAACATTACCAGCTACCCCTTCAGCCTTAATCTTGAAAACAGAATCTTGATCAGACTCTGAAGGTTCAGATACCTTCCTCTTCTTATCAATTGGTGTCCTCTTGGGTCTAGAGCCACCACCAACAGTTTTGATTCTGCACTTCTTTGTAGAGAGTCCAGCCTTGGTCTTCTTCTCAGCCTTAGAGACATTGTCATCAATCTTCTTTTTGACAAAGGAATCAGCAGGAGTTTCAGTATCAAGATCCACAGGGGTTTTCTTGACATAATCATCAGATGTCTTGACATTCTCAGTGACATCTGGATCACCTGCTAAACTAGAGCTAGCAGACTGTTGGGTTAGAGGGATAGAAACCCCAGGTACATAGAGGTTTTCGTCAAGGATCCTGGTGACTATCCTAGCAATGGCTTCTTGCACATACATAGTACCTTCTCTATTTGCTATCTCTGGAGGAACAGATGAGGATGATTAAGAGATCTTACCAGAGGGTGAAGCTAGTGACCTTCGTGTATTCCTTGCATGCAGACTCTTGGTCTCCTCAGGGTCAGTTGCCATTGTACACTGAGGAGTGACCTTCACAGGTTCAACATTCATGGCTGCAGCGATTGCCCTAATCTCAGCCATGGTAGGAGATGAACAGCCAGAATCTTGGGATGAAGAAGATGATGAAGACATATTTTGCTGAGATATGTTGAGAAAATGAGAACAAGAATGACAGAGAGTTTGAGAGTATCTTTTGGATGAAGAGAATATGATACTTTCAAATGAAGAGACTATTATATGGAGGAGTCTCTTCCTATTCTTGAATCTTTTAAAAATAAGAGGAAAATAATTAAATGACCCACTTATAATTAATTGAAATAAAAGGTCTCTTCCATTCCTTGTTGTAAGCAATTTTAATTGCTACAATTCCTCATATTGACAAATACCCAGTTTGCCCCTTAAATTTTCAAACTGACTAGCATCAAGAGCTTTAGTAAAAATGTCAGCCAGTTGAAGTTCAGTGGTTACATGGTCCAATTTAATCACTTTCTCTTCCACAAGATCTCTGATGAAGTGATGTCTAATGTCAATGTGCTTAGTCCTACTGTGTTGTATAGGATTCTTTGAAATATTAATAGCACTCAGGTTGTCACAGTACAATGTCATGACATCCGTGTGACATTGTACTCATCGAGATCCGCTTCATCCGACCATTTGAGAACAACGCTACCACTGCTATGTATTCACTTCAGTGGACAAGGACACACGTTTGCTTCTGAACCAAGAAACAAGATTGTTTCCCAAGAATAAACATCCTGAAGTGCTTTTTGTCATCAAGACCCCACATCACAATAGCGGAAGTATTGGTTCACATCCATGAGAATACAGTATACCATAATTGCAAGTTCCACTCACATACTTCAGAATCCTCTTTACCTGATTGATGTGACTTACTTTAGGTTCAGCTTGGTATCTTGCACACACCCCAACAACAAATGCAATGTCAGGTCTGCTGGCTGTCAAGTATAGCAGGCTTCCTATCATGCTTCTATACAAACTTTGATCAACATTTTCTCCACCTGTGTCCTTGGACAACTTCAAATATGTTGGAGCAGGAGTCCTTTTATGGTTGGCATTCTCCATTCCAAACTTCTTGACAATATTCCTTGCATACTTGCTTTGTGAAAGGAATGTTGAGTCTTCCATCTGTGTGACTTGCAGTCCAAGAAAATAAGTCAACTCTTCCATGAGGCTCATTTCAAACTCAGCTTGCATTTGGTTGGCAAAATGTCTCACTATTTTGTCTAACATTCCTCCAAATACTATGTCATCAACATAAATTTGAGCCACCATTATCTTTCCTCCTTCATTCTTGACAAACAGAGTTTTATCCAAGGCTCTTTTCTATATCCTTTGTCAGTAAGGACCTTGGTCAGCCTTTCATACCAGGCCCTAGGAGCTTGCTTCAGACCATATAAGGCTTTCCTCAACTTGTAGACATGGTCAGGAAACTTTGGATCAACAAAACCTTTAGGCTGCTCTACATATACCTCCTCATTCAAGTAGCCATTTAGGAAGGCACTTTTCACATCCATCTGAAACAGTTTGAATTTCAGAATGCAAGCAACACCAAGCAATAATCTGATTGATTCCAGTCTAGCCACTGGAGAAAAAGTCACATCAAAATCAATCCCTTCAACTTGGGTGTATCCCTGAGCAACAAGTCTTGCTTTATTTCTGGTGACAACCCCTTCTGCATCAGACTTGTTCTTGTAGATCCACTTTGTGCCAATGATGTTTGTTCCTTCTGGTCTAGGAACTAACTCCCACACTTCATGTTGCTTGAACTGGTTCAATTCATCTTGCATTGCTCCAATCCAGTATTCATCAGTTATAGCCTCTTTGACATTCTTTGGCTCAATCTTAGACACAAAGCAAGAGTTGGAGACAATTTCTCTGGATCTTGTAATGACACCACTGTTTGGATCTCCAATGATGAGTTCCTTTGGATGATCTTTCTGAATTCTGATGGAAGGATCTTTGTTAGCCTCTTCTGGTTCTAACTCTGGTGAAGTATGAGCAGGTACATCATCCTTATCAAACACTTGTGGTGATGTCTCAAACCATGTCTCAACATCATATGGGACATTGTTTTCCTGATGGTGATCATCAACTATGACATTAATAGACTCCATCATAACTTTAGTCCTGGAGTTGAATACTCTATATGCTCTGCTGTTTGTAGAGTATCCCAGAAAAATGCCCTCATCACTCTTAGAGTCCATCTTTCTCCTTTGGTCACGATCTGTCAGAATATAACATTTGCTATCAACCACATGGAAATATTTCACAGTAGGTTTTCTTCCCTTCCATATTTCATACAGGGTGGAGGATGTTCCCTTTCTTAAGGTGACCCTGTTGTGAGCATAGCAAGTTGTACTCATAGCTTCAGCCCGAAAGTGAATAGGGAGTTTCTTAGCATGAATCATTGCTCTGGCAGATTCCTGTATGGTCCTATTCTTCCTTTCCACAACCCCATTTTGTTGAGGTGTTATAGGATAAGAAAACTCATGATTGATTCCTTCTGAGGAACAGAATTCATCAAACTTGTTGTTCTCAAATTCATTTCCATGATCACTTCTTATTCTGACAATGCAGCCTTCCTTCTCTCTTTGAAGTCTTTTGTATAACTCTTTAAAAACATCAAACACATCAGATTTTTCTTTGATGAAGTTTATCCAGGTAAATCTGGAGAAATCATCCACAACAACATAAGCATATCTTTTTCCACCAAGACTCTCACCCTGCATAGGCCCCATCAAATCCATGTGTAACAGCTCCAGCACCTTGGAGGTGGTCAGATGTCTTGACATTGGATGTGACACTCTGGTTTGCTTTCCAACCTGACATTCACCACATACTCTCGCTTCATCAATATCAAGTCTAGGAATCCCTCTAACAGCCTCCATGGAGATGATCTTTTTCATCCCTCTAAGATGCAAATGACCAAGTTTTTTATGCCACAGTTTTACCTCTTTTTCATCCTTGACTATAGAACACACAGTGGACAGATTAGTGTTCTCAGGCTCCCACAAATAAAAGTTGTCCTTTGATCTGACTCCTCTCATTACAACCTCCTGTTTTTCATTAGACACAATACATTCAGACTTGGTGAAGTTGACCTTGAATCCAGAATCACACAGTTGACTGATACTTATGAGATTGGCAGTCAAACCCTTTACTAGTAGTACCTTATTTAGGTTTAGGACTCCAGGGTTGTCCAAGTTTCCAACACCTTTTATTTCACCTTTAGCTCCATCTCCAAAAGTGACATAACTGGTGGTATGAGGTCTGACTTCATTTAGGAGGTTCTTGATTCCAGTCATATGCCTAGAGCAGCCACTATCAAAGTACCAGTCTTCCTTGGCAGAAACTCTAAGGGAAGTGTGAGATATCAATGATGCAGTCCTCTTCTTCCACTATTGAGTGTAGGGTACCTTGCTGTTTTTAGGCTTTACATAAGGAGTCTGGTTAGGGTATCCATGTAGTCTGTAGCAGAAGAGTTTTATGTGTCCAAACCTTCCACAATGATGACATCTCCATCTTTGAAACTTTTTATTCATGTTTCTCTGATCTTGATGTTGACCCCAATGTTGTGACATCTGCTTTGACATTTGCTTATTAGGTCTGCTCTTCTTCTTGTTATCAGCAAATTTCTTTGCAGCCACATACCCTGAGCTAGACACATTTCCTGTTTTATGTTGTGACATCTGCGTTGACATTGGTTTCCCATGCCTCTTCTTCTTCTTGTAACTAACAGGTTTCCTTTCAGCCACATATCCTAGACCATGCTTATTTCCTGCATTTTGTCCAAGCTGAAGAATTTCTTCCAACTTATCAGTCCTAGTTGTCAGCATCTTGACAGATTTAGTCATCTGATCAAGCTTGGAATTCAACACTATAATTTCACTGTTGAGATGACTTATAGTGACTGTATTTTCCTTCTTCTCAGCTTCCAGCTTCACATTTTCTGCCCCTAGCTTCTCAATCAGCTTTTCTATTTTTCATTCTGCTGGCATACTTCACCACTTATGATACACAGCTTCTTGTAAGTATCAGCAAGTTCTTCAAAGGTCACTTCCTCATCACTAGAGTCATTATCAGAATTACAAGTTCCAGAAAGTGCAGTGACAAGTTTGGTTGATTCCTCTTCAGAGTCACTACTTGAATCACCATCAGACCAAGTGACAGCCATTCCTTTCTTTTGTTTCTTAAGAAAGGTAGGACATTCAGTTCTAATATGCCCATATCCTTCACATCCATGACACTGGATTCCACTGCTTTGACTTCCTTTTTCCTCTAACTTGGATCTTCTGCTGGAGTCATAAGATCTGCTGATGTCAGATGAAATGTCCTTGACATTTGACCTTGACTTTGGATCAATCCTCTTGATGAGCTTGTTGAACTGTCTTCCAAGCATAGCTATGGCTTCAGATATTTTCTCATCATCACCTTTCTTGCATTCCTCTTCAGTATTAGATACAAGGGCTATGCTTTTATTCTTCTTATCAACATTTTCATTGATTCCCATCTCAAAAGTCATAAGAGATCCAACAAGTTCTTCAACCTTCAAGGTGCTGATGTCCTGAGCCTCCTCTATTGCAGTTACTTTCATTGCAAATCTTTTAGGCAAGGATTTGAGAATCTTTCTCACCAGCTTCTCTTCTGACATCTTTTCACCAAGTGCTCCTGAGGTGTTGGCAATCTCCAAGATATTCATGTGAAACTCATGAATAGTCTCATCTTCTTTCATCTTCAAATTCTCAAATTTGGTAGTGAGCATCTGAAGTCTTGACATCTTCACCTTAGACGTCCCCTCATGAGTAGTTTTGAGAGTGTCCCAAACATCCTTGGCCAGCTCACATTGATGAACTAGTTTGAAGATATTCCTGTCAATCCCATTGAATAAGGCATTCAATGCTTTAGAGTTCCCCAGTGCTAGCTCCTCTTCCTCTTTGCTCCATTCTTCCTCAGGTTTCAAGACAGTAGTCCCATCTTTCTCAAGCTTGGTTGGATGTTTCCATCCTTTGTCAGCAGCTCTCCAAGCTTTAATATCCACTGATCTTAAAAAAGCAATCATACGAGGTTTCCAGTATTCATAATTAGACCCATCCAGTATAGGTGGTCTACCTCCAAATCCTCCTTCCTTATCCATTACGCCAGAAACTATTATCCCTAGATCTCACCCAGAAATAACAGGCAGGGTGCCTGCTCTGATGCCAATTGAAATTCCTGGCAGCAGATACGTGATGTCACAGAGAATGTTATGACACAGTATCTGACACTATGTTAACAATTCACACAGTAAATACAGAAAGCAGTAAAGAACACAATAAATTGTTTACCCAGTTCAGTGCATAACTACACCTACATCTGGGGGCTACCAAGCCAGGGAGGAAATTCACTATTAGTAGAATTAATTCAGGAATAAACCAACCAGTTTATCTCCTTCACTTAAAACCTACCCAATGCAACTTCAATCTAAGTCCTACTTAGACCTGAGTTCCTACTCACTCCCCCTCAATCACAGCAGTGATATCAACCTATTGATTAATTGAATTGTGAAGACACACTTCAATAAACTATCTTGATTTTGCTTCCAAGCTTTAATCAAGAGACAAACACTCGTGCTTCAAAGCTTTGAGTGGTAAACTACCCTTACAAACAAATCCTAGTCCAAAGCACTTATCAATTGATAATTGTTTGGCTCACAAGAGTAACTAGAATTACATAAATTACAACCTGCTAAATCTTCAATACATTCCAGAGGCGCAGCAGCAGAGTAAGGGTTCTATTCCTTTTATAGAAGCAGTCCTGAAACTTCAGTTTTGGGCTTCCATAAAGATAGCTAGGGTTCACTTAATTAATCCTAAAAACTTGGTCTTATCAACAACCAATTTAGGTTTAACTAAGATTAACCTAACAGCCACGTGAGCATGCAATCTAACAACAGAAAAACATAATAAAGCAGCTCAACAAACTTCCTGAAAAATCTCAGGAAAAACAGATTCTGCAGAACAGAATGTCACACTGAATGTCATAACATCTGTTATGACATCAGAATATTTTCTGCAGAATTCCAGCACAGCTTTTAGCTTCCAGTTCTGAGCTGTACTTCAAACATCCTTGTCAAGTAGGATTTATCTTCAATCTCTGAATGTCATGACATTTATCAAGACATTGCTATAGCCTAGTTTTACCAAAAAGTAATGCCAACTTAAAACACTAACAAACTCCCCCTTTGGCACATTTTTGGCTAAAACAACCTAACAGATCAGAGAACCTATGCAGTAGAAGACAACAAACTAGTTCTAAGCTATCCTAAGCTTAAAGAAACCAGAACTTAGAGAAGATAAATTCTACCCATACAAATATCCCAATTTCCCACAATTGCCCACATATAAATCTCCATACAGTTTCCCCAATTGTCACACACAAACTTCTCCCCCTTTTTAGCCACAAAGGGGCCAAAGGAACCAGTACAAATACCCCAATAGTCAAGCATATATGAAGAAAAGTACCAGCACAATGTTTACTGTTACATCTCAGTCAAAGGATTACAATTCTGTCAACAAAAATTACAGTCATCCAAAACAATGGGAAAATAAGAACAAGATTGACAATAAAACAACAAAACAGAAGCAGCACAGTCAACAGGCTATCAGATCAGGTGTTATTCTCTCCTGAAGAAGCACTGTGAGCATTATCATTGTGAGCAACACCATCAGCAACATTACCAACTACCCCTTCAGCCTTAATCTTGAAAACAGAATCTTGATCAGACTCTGAAGGTTCAGATACCTTCCTCTTCTTATCAATTGGTGTCCTCTTGGGTCTGGAGCCACCACCAACAGTTTTGATTCTGCACTTCTTTGTAAAGAGTCCAGCCTTGGTCTTCTTCTCAGCCTTAGAGACATTGTCATCAATCTTCTTTTTGACAAAGGAATCAGCAGGAGTTTCAGTATCAGGATCCACAGGGGTTTTCTTGATATGATCATCAGATGTCTTGACATTCTCAGTGACATCTGGATCACCTGCTAAACTAGAGCTAGCAGACTGTTGGGTTAGAGGGATAGAAACCCCAGGTACATAGAGGTTTTCGTCAAGGATCCTGGTGACTATCCTAGCAATGGCTTCTTGCACATACATAGTACCTTCTCTATTTGCTATCTCTGGAGGAACAGATGAGGATGATTCAGAGATCTTACCAGAGGGTGAAGCTAGTGACCTTCGTGTATTCCTTGCATGCAGATTCTTGGTCTCCTCAGGGTCAGTTGCCATTGTACGCTGAGGAGTGACCTTCACAGGTTCAACATTCATGGTTGCAGCGCTTGCCCTAATCTCAGCCATGGTAGGAGATGAACAGCCAGAATCTTGGGATGAAGAAGATGATGAAGACATATTTTGCTGAGATATGTTGAGAAAATGAGAACAAGAATGACAGAGAGTTTGAGAGTATCTTTTGGATGAAGAGAATATGATACTTTCAAATGAAGAGACTATTATATGGAGGAGTCTCTTCCTATTCTTGAATCTTTTAAAAATAAGAGGAAAATAATTAAATGACCCACTTATAATTAATTGAAATAAAAGGTCTCTTCCATTCCTCGTTGTAAGCAATTTTAATTGCTACAATTCCTCATATTGATAAATACCCAGTTTGCTCCTTAAATTCTCAAATTGACTAGCATCAAGAGCTTTAGTAAAAATGTCAGCCAGTTGAAGTTCAGTGGTTACATGGTCCAATTTAATCACTTTCTCTTCCACAAGATCTCTGATGAAGTGATGTCTAATGTCAATGTGCTTAGTCCTACTGTGTTGTATAGGATTCTTTGAAATATTAATAGCACTCAGGTTGTCACAGTACAATGTCATGACATCCTGTGTGACATTGTACTCAGTCAGCATCTGCTTCATCCAGACCATTTGAGAACAACTGCTACCAGCTGCTATGTATTCAGCTTCAGCAGTGGACAAGGACACACAGTTTTGCTTCTTGCTGAACCAAGAAACAAGATTGTTTCCCAAGAATAAACATCCTGCAGAAGTGCTTTTTTTGTCATCAGCACTACCAGCCCAGTCAGCATCACAATAGCCAGACAGTATTGGTTCACATCCATGAGAATACAGTATACCATAATTGCAAGTTCCACTCACATACTTCAGAATCCTCTTTACCTGATTGATGTGACTTACTTTAGGTTCAGCTTGGTATCTTGCACACACCCCAACAACAAATGCAATGTCAGGTCTGCTGGCTGTCAAGTATAGCAGGCTTCCTATCATGCTTCTATACAAACTTTGATCAACATTTTCTCCACCTGTGTCCTTGGACAACTTCAAATATGTTGGAGCAGGAGTCCTTTTATGGTTGGCATTCTCCATTCCAAACTTCTTGACAATATTCCTTGCATACTTGCTTTGTGAAAGGAATGTTGAGTCTTCCATCTGTGTGACTTGCAGTCCAAGAAAATAAGTCAACTCTTCCATGAGGCTCATTTCAAACTCAGCTTGCATTTGGTTGGCAAAATGTCTCACTATTTTGTCTAACATTCCTCCAAATACTATGTCATCAACATAAATTTGAGCCACCATTATCTTTCCTCCTTCATTCTTGACAAACAGAGTTTTATCCAAGGCTCTTTTCTATATCCTTTGTCAGTAAGGACCTTGGTCAGCCTTTCATACCAGGCCCTAGGAGCTTGCTTCAGACCATATAAGGCTTTCCTCAACTTGTAGACATGGTCAGGAAACTTTGGATCAACAAAACCTTTAGGCTGCTCTACATATACCTCCTCATTCAAGTAGCCATTTAGGAAGGCACTTTTCACATCCATCTGAAACAGTTTGAATTTCAGAATGCAAGCAACACCAAGCAATAATCTGATTGATTCCAGTCTAGCCACTGGAGAAAAAGTCACATCAAAATCAATCCCTTCAACTTGGGTGTATCCCTGAGCAACAAGTCTTGCTTTATTTCTGGTGACAACCCCTTCTGCATCAGACTTGTTCTTGTAGATCCACTTTGTGCCAATGATGTTTGTTCCTTCTGGTCTAGGAACTAACTCCCACACTTCATGTTGCTTGAACTGGTTCAATTCATCTTGCATTGCTCCAATCCAGTATTCATCAGTTATAGCCTCTTTGACATTCTTTGGCTCAATCTTAGACACAAAGCAAGAGTTGGAGACAATTTCTCTGGATCTTGTAATGACACCACTGTTTGGATCTCCAATGATGAGTTCCTTTGGATGATCTTTCTGAATTCTGATGGAAGGATCTTTGTTAGCCTCTTCTGGTTCTAACTCTGGTGAAGTATGAGCAGGTACATCATCCTTATCAAACACTTGTGGTGATGTCTCAAACCATGTCTCAACATCATATGGGACATTGTTTTCCTGATGGTGATCATCAACTATGACATTAATAGACTCCATCATAACTTTAGTCCTGGAGTTGAATACTCTATATGCTCTGCTGTTTGTAGAGTATCCCAGAAAAATGCCCTCATCACTCTTAGAGTCCATCTTTCTCCTTTGGTCACGATCTGTCAGAATATAACATTTGCTATCAACCACATGGAAATATTTCACAGTAGGTTTTCTTCCCTTCCATATTTCATACAGGGTGGAGGATGTTCCCTTTCTTAAGGTGACCCTGTTGTGAGCATAGCAAGTTGTACTCATAGCTTCAGCCCGAAAGTGAATAGGGAGTTTCTTAGCATGAATCATTGCTCTGGCAGATTCCTGTATGGTCCTATTCTTCCTTTCCACAACCCCATTTTGTTGAGGTGTTATAGGATAAGAAAACTCATGATTGATTCCTTCTGAGGAACAGAATTCATCAAACTTGTTGTTCTCAAATTCATTTCCATGATCACTTCTTATTCTGACAATGCAGCCTTCCTTCTCTCTTTGAAGTCTTTTGTATAACTCTTTAAAAACATCAAACACATCAGATTTTTCTTTGATGAAGTTTATCCAGGTAAATCTGGAGAAATCATCCACAACAACATAAGCATATCTTTTTCCACCAAGACTCTCACCCTGCATAGGCCCCATCAAATCCATGTGTAACAGCTCCAGCACCTTGGAGGTGGTCAGATGTCTTGACATTGGATGTGACACTCTGGTTTGCTTTCCAACCTGACATTCACCACATACTCTCGCTTCATCAATATCAAGTCTAGGAATCCCTCTAACAGCCTCCATGGAGATGATCTTTTTCATCCCTCTAAGATGCAAATGACCAAGTTTTTTATGCCACAGTTTTACCTCTTTTTCATCCTTGACTATAGAACACACAGTGGACAGATTAGTGTTCTCAGGCTCCCACAAATAAAAGTTGTCCTTTGATCTGACTCCTCTCATTACAACCTCCTGTTTTTCATTAGACACAATACATTCAGACTTGGTGAAGTTGACCTTGAATCCAGAATCACACAGTTGACTGATACTTATGAGATTGGCAGTCAAACCCTTTACTAGTAGTACCTTATTTAGGTTTAGGACTCCAGGGTTGTCCAAGTTTCCAACACCTTTTATTTCACCTTTAGCTCCATCTCCAAAAGTGACATAACTGGTGGTATGAGGTCTGACTTCATTTAGGAGGTTCTTGATTCCAGTCATATGCCTAGAGCAGCCACTATCAAAGTACCAGTCTTCCTTGGCAGAAACTCTAAGGGAAGTGTGAGATATCAATGATGCAGTCCTCTTCTTCCACTATTGAGTGTAGGGTACCTTGCTGTTTTTAGGCTTTACATAAGGAGTCTGGTTAGGGTATCCATGTAGTCTGTAGCAGAAGAGTTTTATGTGTCCAAACCTTCCACAATGATGACATCTCCATCTTTGAAACTTTTTATTCATGTTTCTCTGATCTTGATGTTGACCCCAATGTTGTGACATCTGCTTTGACATTTGCTTATTAGGTCTGCTCTTCTTCTTGTTATCAGCAAATTTCTTTGCAGCCACATACCCTGAGCTAGACACATTTCCTGTTTTATGTTGTGACATCTGCGTTGACATTGGTTTCCCATGCCTCTTCTTCTTCTTGTAACTAACAGGTTTCCTTTCAGCCACATATCCTAGACCATGCTTATTTCCTGCATTTTGTCCAAGCTGAAGAATTTCTTCCAACTTATCAGTCCTAGTTGTCAGCATCTTGACAGATTTAGTCATCTGATCAAGCTTGGAATTCAACACTATAATTTCACTGTTGAGATGACTTATAGTGACTGTATTTTCCTTCTTCTCAGCTTCCAGCTTCACATTTTCTGCCCCTAGCTTCTCAATCAGCTTTTCTATTTTTCATTCTGCTGGCATACTTCACCACTTATGATACACAGCTTCTTGTAAGTATCAGCAAGTTCTTCAAAGGTCACTTCCTCATCACTAGAGTCATTATCAGAATTACAAGTTCCAGAAAGTGCAGTGACAAGTTTGGTTGATTCCTCTTCAGAGTCACTACTTGAATCACCATCAGACCAAGTGACAGCCATTCCTTTCTTTTGTTTCTTAAGAAAGGTAGGACATTCAGTTCTAATATGCCCATATCCTTCACATCCATGACACTGGATTCCACTGCTTTGACTTCCTTTTTCCTCTAACTTGGATCTTCTGCTGGAGTCATAAGATCTGCTGATGTCAGATGAAATGTCCTTGACATTTGACCTTGACTTTGGATCAATCCTCTTGATGAGCTTGTTGAACTGTCTTCCAAGCATAGCTATGGCTTCAGATATTTTCTCATCATCACCTTTCTTGCATTCCTCTTCAGTATTAGATACAAGGGCTATGCTTTTATTCTTCTTATCAACATTTTCATTGATTCCCATCTCAAAAGTCATAAGAGATCCAACAAGTTCTTCAACCTTCAAGGTGCTGATGTCCTGAGCCTCCTCTATTGCAGTTACTTTCATTGCAAATCTTTTAGGCAAGGATTTGAGAATCTTTCTCACCAGCTTCTCTTCTGACATCTTTTCACCAAGTGCTCCTGAGGTGTTGGCAATCTCCAAGATATTCATGTGAAACTCATGAATAGTCTCATCTTCTTTCATCTTCAAATTCTCAAATTTGGTAGTGAGCATCTGAAGTCTTGACATCTTCACCTTAGACGTCCCCTCATGAGTAGTTTTGAGAGTGTCCCAAACATCCTTGGCCAGCTCACATTGATGAACTAGTTTGAAGATATTCCTGTCAATCCCATTGAATAAGGCATTCAATGCTTTAGAGTTCCCCAGTGCTAGCTCCTCTTCCTCTTTGCTCCATTCTTCCTCAGGTTTCAAGACAGTAGTCCCATCTTTCTCAAGCTTGGTTGGATGTTTCCATCCTTTGTCAGCAGCTCTCCAAGCTTTAATATCCACTGATCTTAAAAAAGCAATCATACGAGGTTTCCAGTATTCATAATTAGACCCATCCAGTATAGGTGGTCTACCTCCAAATCCTCCTTCCTTATCCATTACGCCAGAAACTATTATCCCTAGATCTCACCCAGAAATAACAGGCAGGGTGCCTGCTCTGATGCCAATTGAAATTCCTGGCAGCAGATACGTGATGTCACAGAGAATGTTATGACACAGTATCTGACACTATGTTAACAATTCACACAGTAAATACAGAAAGCAGTAAAGAACACAATAAATTGTTTACCCAGTTCAGTGCATAACTACACCTACATCTGGGGGCTACCAAGCCAGGGAGGAAATTCACTATTAGTAGAATTAATTCAGGAATAAACCAACCAGTTTATCTCCTTCACTTAAAACCTACCCAATGCAACTTCAATCTAAGTCCTACTTAGACCTGAGTTCCTACTCACTCCCCCTCAATCACAGCAGTGATATCAACCTATTGATTAATTGAATTGTGAAGACACACTTCAATAAACTATCTTGATTTTGCTTCCAAGCTTTAATCAAGAGACAAACACTCGTGCTTCAAAGCTTTGAGTGGTAAACTACCCTTACAAACAAATCCTAGTCCAAAGCACTTATCAATTGATAATTGTTTGGCTCACAAGAGTAACTAGAATTACATAAATTACAACCTGCTAAATCTTCAATACATTCCAGAGGCGCAGCAGCAGAGTAAGGGTTCTATTCCTTTTATAGAAGCAGTCCTGAAACTTCAGTTTTGGGCTTCCATAAAGATAGCTAGGGTTCACTTAATTAATCCTAAAAACTTGGTCTTATCAACAACCAATTTAGGTTTAACTAAGATTAACCTAACAGCCACGTGAGCATGCAATCTAACAACAGAAAAACATAATAAAGCAGCTCAACAAACTTCCTGAAAAATCTCAGGAAAAACAGATTCTGCAGAACAGAATGTCACACTGAATGTCATAACATCTGTTATGACATCAGAATATTTTCTGCAGAATTCCAACATAGCTTTTAGCTTCCAGTTCCGAGCTGTACTTCAAACATCCTTGTCAAGTAGGATTTATCTTCAATCTCTGAATGTCGTGACATTTATCAAGACATTGCTATAGCCTAGTTTTACCAAAAAGTAATGCCAACTTAAAACACTAACAAACTCCCCCTTTGGCACATTTTTGGCTAAAACAACCTAACAGATCAGAGAACCTATGCAGTAGAAGACAACAAACTAGTTCTAAGCTATCCTAAGCTTAAAGAAACCAGAACTTAGAGAAGATAAATTCTACCCATACAAATATCCCAATTTCCCACAATTGCCCACATATAAATCTCCATACAGTTTCCTCAATTGTCACACATATACTTCTCCCCCTTTTTAGCCACAAAAGGGCCAAAGGAACCAATACAAGTGCCCCCAACATTCAATCATATATTATAGAGAGTACCAGCACAATTTAAGTTTACAGTTACAACTCTATCAAATGATTACAATCATCCAAAACAATAAGGGAAAAAGCAGGAACAAGATTTAAACAACAAGCAACAGGACAACAAAACAAGAACCACCACAGCAACAGGCTATCAGATCAGGTGCCCTTCTCTCCTGAAGAAGCACTGTGAACATTATCATTGTGAGCAACACCATCAGCAACATTACCAGCTACCCCTTCAGCCTTAATCTTGAAAACAGAATCTTGATCAGACTCTGAAGGTTCAGATACCTTCCTCTTCTTATCAATTGGTGTCCTCTTGGGTCTAGAGCCACCACCAACAGTTTTGATTCTGCACTTCTTTGTAGAGAGTCCAGCCTTGGTCTTCTTCTCAGCCTTAGAGACATTGTCATCAATCTTCTTTTTGACAAAGGAATCAGCAGGAGTTTCAGTATCAAGATCCACAGGGGTTTTCTTGACATAATCATCAGATGTCTTGACATTCTCAGTGACATCTGGATCACCTGCTAAACTAGGGCTAGTAGACTGTTGGGTTAGAGGGACAGAAACCCCAGGAACAGAGAGGTTTTCGTTTAGGATCCTGGTGACTATCCTAGAAATGACTTTTTGCACATACATAGTACCTTCTCTATTTGCTATCTCTAGAGGAACAGATGAGGATGATTCAGAGATCTTACCAGAGGGTGAAGCTAGTGACCTTCGTGTATTCCTTGCATGCAGATTCTTGGTCTCCTCAGGGTCAGTTGCCATTGTACGCTGAGGAGTGACCTTCACAGGTTCAACATTCATGGCTGCAGCGCTTGCCCTAATCTCAGCCATGGTAGGAGATGAACAGCCAGAATCTTGGGATGAAGCAGATGATGAAGACATATTTTGCTGAGATATGTTGAGAAAATGAGAACAAGAATGGCAGAGAGTTTGAGAGTATCTTTTGGATGAAGAGAATATGATACTTTCAAATGAAGAGACTATTAAATGGAGGAGTCTCTTCCTATTCTTGAATCTTTTAAACATAAGAGAAAAATAATTAAATGACCCACTTATAATTAATTGAAATAAAAGGTCTCTTCCATTCCTTGTTGTAAGCAATTTTAATTGCTACAATTCCTCATATTGACAAATACCCAGTTTGCTCCTTAAATTCTCAAATTGACTAGCATCAAGAGCTTTAGTAAAAATGTCAGCCAGTTGAAGTTCAGTGGTTACATGGTCCAATTTAATCACTTTCTCTTCCACAAGATCTCTGATGAAGTGATGTCTAATGTCAATGTGCTTAGTCCTACTGTGTTGTATAGGATTCTTTGAAATATTAATAGCACTCAGGTTGTCACAGTACAATGTCATGACATCCTGTGTGACATTGTACTCAGTCAGCATCTGCTTCATCCAGACCATTTGAGAACAACTGCTACCAGCTGCTATGTATTCAGCTTCAGCAGTGGACAAGGACACACAGTTTTGCTTCTTGCTGAACCAAGAAACAAGATTGTTTCCCAAGAATAAACATCCTGCAGAAGTGCTTTTTTTGTCATCAGCACTACCAGCCCAGTCAGCATCACAATAGCCAGACAGTATTGGTTCACATCCATGAGAATACAGTATACCATAATTGCAAGTTCCACTCACATACTTCAGAATCCTCTTTACCTGATTGATGTGACTTACTTTAGGTTCAGCTTGGTATCTTGCACACACCCCAACAACAAATGCAATGTCAGGTCTGCTGGCTGTCAAGTATAGCAGGCTTCCTATCATGCTTCTATACAAACTTTGATCAACATTTTCTCCACCTGTGTCCTTGGACAACTTCAAATATGTTGGAGCAGGAGTCCTTTTATGGTTGGCATTCTCCATTCCAAACTTCTTGACAATATTCCTTGCATACTTGCTTTGTGAAAGGAATGTTGAGTCTTCCATCTGTGTGACTTGCAGTCCAAGAAAATAAGTCAACTCTTCCATGAGGCTCATTTCAAACTCAGCTTGCATTTGGTTGGCAAAATGTCTCACTATTTTGTCTAACATTCCTCCAAATACTATGTCATCAACATAAATTTGAGCCACCATTATCTTTCCTCCTTCATTCTTGACAAACAGAGTTTTATCCAAGGCTCTTTTCTATATCCTTTGTCAGTAAGGACCTTGGTCAGCCTTTCATACCAGGCCCTAGGAGCTTGCTTCAGACCATATAAGGCTTTCCTCAACTTGTAGACATGGTCAGGAAACTTTGGATCAACAAAACCTTTAGGCTGCTCTACATATACCTCCTCATTCAAGTAGCCATTTAGGAAGGCACTTTTCACATCCATCTGAAACAGTTTGAATTTCAGAATGCAAGCAACACCAAGCAATAATCTGATTGATTCCAGTCTAGCCACTGGAGAAAAAGTCACATCAAAATCAATCCCTTCAACTTGGGTGTATCCCTGAGCAACAAGTCTTGCTTTATTTCTGGTGACAACCCCTTCTGCATCAGACTTGTTCTTGTAGATCCACTTTGTGCCAATGATGTTTGTTCCTTCTGGTCTAGGAACTAACTCCCACACTTCATGTTGCTTGAACTGGTTCAATTCATCTTGCATTGCTCCAATCCAGTATTCATCAGTTATAGCCTCTTTGACATTCTTTGGCTCAATCTTAGACACAAAGCAAGAGTTGGAGACAATTTCTCTGGATCTTGTAATGACACCACTGTTTGGATCTCCAATGATGAGTTCCTTTGGATGATCTTTCTGAATTCTGATGGAAGGATCTTTGTTAGCCTCTTCTGGTTCTAACTCTGGTGAAGTATGAGCAGGTACATCATCCTTATCAAACACTTGTGGTGATGTCTCAAACCATGTCTCAACATCATATGGGACATTGTTTTCCTGATGGTGATCATCAACTATGACATTAATAGACTCCATCATAACTTTAGTCCTGGAGTTGAATACTCTATATGCTCTGCTGTTTGTAGAGTATCCCAGAAA
This sequence comes from Vicia sativa, assembly GCA_021764765.1. NCBI lineage: Eukaryota > Viridiplantae > Streptophyta > Magnoliopsida > Fabales > Fabaceae > Vicia > Vicia sativa. Next base: position 135,488,770 of record CM038792.1, on the reverse strand, counting down.
AATGCCCTCATCACTCTTAGAGTCCATCTTTCTCCTTTGGTCACGATCTGTCAGAATATAACATTTGCTATCAACCACATGGAAATATTTCACAGTAGGTTTTCTTCCCTTCCATATTTCATACAGGGTGGAGGATGTTCCCTTTCTTAAGGTGACCCTGTTGTGAGCATAGCAAGTTGTACTCATAGCTTCAGCCCGAAAGTGAATAGGGAGTTTCTTAGCATGAATCATTGCTCTGGCAGATTCCTGTATGGTCCTATTCTTCCTTTCCACAACCCCATTTTGTTGAGGTGTTATAGGATAAGAAAACTCATGATTGATTCCTTCTGAGGAACAGAATTCATCAAACTTGTTGTTCTCAAATTCATTTCCATGATCACTTCTTATTCTGACAATGCAGCCTTCCTTCTCTCTTTGAAGTCTTTTGTATAACTCTTTAAAAACATCAAACACATCAGATTTTTCTTTGATGAAGTTTATCCAGGTAAATCTGGAGAAATCATCCACAACAACATAAGCATATCTTTTTCCACCAAGACTCTCACCCTGCATAGGCCCCATCAAATCCATGTGTAACAGCTCCAGCACCTTGGAGGTGGTCAGATGTCTTGATATTGGATGTGACACTCTGGTTTGCTTTCCAACCTGACATTCACCACATACTCTCGCTTCATCAATATCAAGTCTAGGAATCCCTCTAACAGCCTCCATGGAGATGATCTTTTTCATCCCTCTAAGATGCAAATGACCAAGTTTTTTATGCCACAGTTTTACCTCTTTTTCATCCTTGACTATAGAACACACAGTGGACAGATTAGTGTTCTCAGGCTCCCACAAATAACAGTTGTCCTTTGATCTGACTCCTCTCATTACAACCTCCTGTTTTTCATTAGACACAATACATTCAGACTTGGTGAAGTTGACCTTGAATCCAGAATCACACAGTTGACTGATACTTATGAGATTGGCAGTCAAACCCTTTACTAGTAGTACCTTATTTAGGTTTAGGACTCCAGGGTTGTCCAAGTTTCCAACACCTTTTATTTCACCTTTAGCTCCATCTCCAAAAGTGACATAACTGGTGGTATGAGGTCTGACTTCATTTAGGAGGTTCTTGATTCCAGTCATATGCCTAGAGCAGCCACTATCAAAGTACCAGTCTTCCTTGGCAGAAACTCTAAGGGAAGTGTGAGATATCAATGATGCAGTCCTCTTCTTCCACTATTGAGTGTAGGGTACCTTGCTGTTTTTAGGCTTTACATAAGGAGTCTGGTTAGGGTATCCATGTAGTCTGTAGGAGAAGAGTTTTATGTGTCCAAACCTTCCACAATGATGACATCTCCATCTTTGAAACTTTTTATTCATGTTTCTCTGATCTTGATGTTGACCCCAATGTTGTGACATCTGCTTTGACATTTGCTTATTAGGTCTGCTCTTCTTCTTGTTATCAGCAAATTTCTTTGCAGCCACATACCCTGAGCTAGACACATTTCCTGTTTTATGTTGTGACATCTGCTTTGACATTGGTTTCCCATGCCTCTTCTTCTTCTTGTCACTAACAGGTTTCCTTTCAGCCACATATCCTAGACCATGCTTATTTCCTGCATTTTGTCCAAGCTGAAGAATTTCTTCCAACTTATCAGTCCTAGTTGTCAGCATCTTGACAGATTTAGTCATCTGATCAAGCTTGGAATTCAACACTATAATTTCACTGTTGAGATGACTTATAGTGACTGTATTTTCCTTCTTCTCAGCTTCCAGCTTCACATTTTCTGCCCCTAGCTTCTCAATCAGCTTTTCTATTTTTCATTCTGCTGGCATACTTCACCACTTATGATACACAGCTTCTTGTAAGTATCAGCAAGTTCTTCAAAGGTCACTTCCTCATCACTAGAGTCATTATCAGAATTACAAGTTCCAGAAAGTGCAGTGACAAGTTTGGTTGATTCCTCTTCAGAGTCACTACTTGAATCACCATCAGACCAAGTGACAGCCATTCCTTTCTTTTGTTTCTTAAGAAAGGTAGGACATTCAGTTCTAATATGCCCATATCCTTCACATCCATGACACTGGATTCCACTGCTTTGACTTCCTTTTTCCTCTAACTTGGATCTTCTGCTGGAGTCATAAGATCTGCTGATGTCAGATGAAATGTCCTTGACATTTGACCTTGACTTTGGATCAATCCTCTTGATGAGCTTGTTGAACTGTCTTCCAAGCATAGCTATGGCTTCAGATATTTTCTCATCATCACCTTTCTTGCATTCCTCTTCAGTATTAGATACAAGGGCTATGCTTTTATTCTTCTTATCAACATTTTCATTGATTCCCATCTCAAAAGTCATAAGAGATCCAACAAGTTCTTCAACCTTCAAGGTGCTGATGTCCTGAGCCTCCTCTATTGCAGTTACTTTCATTGCAAATCTTTTAGGCAAGGATTTGAGAATCTTTCTCACCAGCTTCTCTTCTGACATCTTTTCACCAAGTGCTCCTGAGGTGTTGGCAATCTCCAAGATATTCATGTGAAACTCATGAATAGTCTCATCTTCTTTCATCTTCAAATTCTCAAATTTGGTAGTGAGCATCTGAAGTCTTGACATCTTCACCTTAGACGTCCCCTCATGAGTAGTTTTGAGAGTGTCCCAAACATCCTTGGCCAGCTCACATTGATGAACTAGTTTGAAGATATTCCTGTCAATCCCATTGAATAAGGCATTCAATGCTTTAGAGTTCCCCAGTGCTAGCTCCTCTTCCTCTTTGCTCCATTCTTCCTCAGGTTTCAAGACAGTAGTCCCATCTTTCTCAAGCTTGGTTGGATGTTTCCATCCTTTGTCAGGAGCTCTCCAAGCTTTAATATCCACTGATCTTAAAAAAGCAATCATACGAGGTTTCCAGTATTCATAATTAGACCCATCCAGTATAGGTGGTCTACCTCCAAATCCTCCTTCCTTATCCATTACGCGAAACTATTATCCTAGATCTCACCGAAATAACAGGCGGGTGCCCGCTCGATGCCAATTGAAATTCCGGCAGCGGATACGTGATGTCACGAGAATGTTATGACACAGATCTCGACACTATGTTAACAATTCACAGATAAATCTGACGATAAAGAACACAATAAATTGTTTACCCGGCATAACTACACCTACATCCGGGGCTACCAAGCCGGGAGGAAATTCACTATTAGTAGAATTAATTCGGAATAAACCAACCAGTTTATCTCCTTCACTTAAAACCTACCAATGCAACTTCAATCTAAGTCCTACTTAGACACGATTTCCTACTCACTCCCCTCAATCACTGATATCAACCTATTGATTAATTGAATTGTGAAGACACACTTCAATAAACTATCTTGATTTTGCTTCCAAGCTTTAATCAAGAGACAAACACTCGTGCTTCAAAGCTTTGAGTGGTAAACTACCCTTACAAACAAATCCTAGTCCAAAGCACTTATCAATTGATAATTGTTTGGCTCACAAGAGTAACTAGAATTACATAAATTACAACCTGCTAAATCTTCAATACATTCCAGAGGCGCAGCAGCAGAGTAAGGGTTCTATTCCTTTTATAGAAGCAGTCCTGAAACTTCAGTTTTGGGCTTCCATAAAGATAGCTAGGGTTCACTTAATTAATCCTAAAACTTGGTCTTATCAACAACCAATTTAGGTTTAACTTTAACTAACAGCCATGAATGCAACAAAAAACATAACATACATTCGAAATCGAAAATTTTCTGCGAAATTCCATCCTGACTTTAGCTTCGATTAGCTGTACTTCAAACATCCTTGTCAAGTAGGATTTATCTTCAATCTCTGAATGTCATGACATTTATCAAGACATTGCTATAGCCTAGTTTTACCAAAAAGTAATGCCAACTTAAAACACTAACATGTATCATCGAATTATTAATTACTAATTGTCAGCAAGGTGACCATCTTGAAACTTACGCATGAAGACTTGCCAGAAGCTTGACTGAATCAACACGACCACACGACAAGTTTCAATTGTTTTTTGTCAAGTATATCATTGGTTTTAGAATTATCATATCACTTGATCAAAGATGATTGAGAATTTCAAATGGATAAGGTTAGTGGAAACTTTCCAGAAGCTTGATTAGAAATCAACGCGACCACACGACAAGCGCCACAGGTGTTGAACCAAGATCAAAGCTCAAATCATATTTTGCGGCTTATGTTAAAACATTAGAGCTCATGCCACCAATTAATCACTTTCTCCGAATCAGGACAAAAAGGAAAGAAAAAAAGATGAAGAGGAAGAAGATATTTTCAAATTTTTATTTTGTATCAGATGAATTTATCTGGCCTAACTTCATCAAGATCAATCAACTCTCTTGGTGGATTTGGCTAAAATCCTATCAACACCCACGTTCCATTGATATTGAGGAAATTTATGACTCTAAAATAAATTCAAAAATTCAGCAAAATAAAAGTAAAAATAAAAAGGTTTTAAATAATGTTGACATTAGGTTATTTTAATTGGACTTTATTGACGAAATACATAAATAGTATTTTTTTCATCAAAATAAAATTCCAAAAAATTCCCTAAAGTCAATCAGAGGTCAACAAGTGTTGACAAATTTTTTCAGAATTTTCTATAGTCAAAAACTATTTTAAAATAAAAAGAAAATGATGGAATAAACCAAAAATATGGAAAAACATAGTAAAGTCAGAAATAAAAATAAAATGAGGTTACCAATATTAGTCAAATGACCATTGGATCCTTCCAGAATTCTTCCAAAAATTTTCAATGTCAAAAAGAATTTTAAAATAATTAAAAACATCAAATAAAAGAGAAAAATCACAAAAAATATCAAATCTGAAAATAAAATTGTGAAAATATAAAATTCAAAAAGATAATATTCCAAAATATTTTTGTGATTTTTTTCATAATTTTTGGACTAAAAATAAATTTAATATGATTTTTTGAAGTTTAAAACATTTAAAATATAAAATCAGAAAATAAAATAAAAGCAGAAAAAATATGGACCATCTGATCATAGTCAAAATGCGGTAGTAAGTTAATCCAATATAGATCAGACGCGTTGTGCTTGATATGTACCTCTTGCAAATCACACTGGACCACCAATTAAATTAAAATTTTAAAAATAAAATCAGAACTAAAGTTGCGCGTTGGATGGAGTCTGACTCACAAAAGTAATCAGATCCAAGGGCTCACACCACGCGCATATGGTAAAATCAATACACCAGATCCAATTTGAAAAAATTACATGTCACGCCTTCATTGGTTGAAGACAGACACGTAGGTCGTCTTCAACCTCCAACTTTCATCCATACGTGATCCTCAAACTGTGAAATAAATTTCCCAGACCGGTACCATTCGCTTCGTCTCTTCAAGACGATTCTAATTGTACCCTCGCGAAAAATTTATTTCACCTCTATCATGAACAATTTGGAAAAAACAGGAATAATAGCAAGCACTTGTGTCCATAAATTCTCAGTCAATACTTGATGAAAATGCAAATGGTGAAGATCACAAGGATCAGGGAGATGAAGAGAGTGCAATGATGTTTTAATTTGCAAGATTTGATGGAAATTTCTACCTAAACGAAGTTCACTTTCAGAGCTCTGAAACTGGACTTGGATAGCACGATTCATGAGGCTTCAAGGCAAGATTCTTGTTGTGTTATCTTCAGTGATGTTCAAGGAAGAAGAATTAAGGGTTAATTTCAAACTGGAAGTGGTCTAAACGCGAATTCGAAGTTACAGAAAAATTGGTTATAAAGGAAATTTGGTAGAGGTTTTTTGGCTATCAAAGCTTTAGGAAATGAGTGAGGAATGATCTTCTATTTATAGGAGAGTGAGTGGTGATGAAAACGAGAGGAAATGTTGGTGAATTCGTGCAAAACAAGTTGGCTGAAATTATGCCAAACGTGTGACTCGAAGGGCATCAAAACGACCTCATTTCAAGTGAAATTTGCATCAAAACGCATTTGTACAATTAGTTAAACATGTTTAGCATCTAAACTTTGAGTAATTTGCCTTGTAGTCCAAGTTTACATGTTATAATTTTTCTGATTCGAAACAAAATTGGATGACATGGAGCCTCCTTCAAACATGTATAACTTATTGCTCAGGGACCTTTATGATGCAATCTTGGGCTCTTTGGAAAGCTGAGATTGCAAGCTTCATAATGCACTTGGAAACGCAGCATTTGGTGACTTGAGCTGAAAGTTGTGATCATTTGAAATCACCAAAAACCATCTGAAACTTTCACACTTAGAAAACTTTCTAAGTTTAGCAATAAAATGACCTATAACATTTTCAATCCAAACATGGTATTCCACTCAAGATTTGCTCTTAATTTTCAAATATGAAATAAATTAGATCTCTCAAAGAACATTTTGCAAAAAGAACCAACCAAAAACTCCAAAATTGAGCAAGTTATGATCTTGTGAAGTAGAGGAAAAATCATGAAATCACCTATAATCTTTTGACTTCTTCAAGCAACTTTCAAACACTTTCAATATTCAAGACTTATATGGTGATGAAGTTCACATACTCAAGATTGTTATGCAAAAAGAATAACCTAAAAATGATAAATGATGATCAAGATATGTTCATTTGAAGTTGATTGACCAAAAGTTGAGGAATTCATCAAAGACTTGTGTTCTTTTGACCTCAAAGGCAAGTTTACAAGCATTTTCTTTTCTCACCAATTGAACTAAGTTGTATTATACATCCTTAGGTTCATTGTGAAATAAAAATGAGCTCAAGGACACAAGAGATGACCAAGTCATGATCCTTTTGGAGTCATACAAGATAGAGGAAGCATCAATCTAGAGGGTGGGCAATCATAGACTTCTAAAACAATCTTTTCATCAATTAAACTTCTTGGATCCAAGCATATTCAATTGGAAGTCCTCTTAAGAATCAAATGGCTTTGAATTCATCCACAAAATTCACACGAATATCAAGATATGGTCCTCGGAATTCAAAAACCCTAGTTTCAAGAGAGATGGCCATAGGATGGAGAATTCTTTGAACTTGATGATCTCTTTAAAGCATGGATCATACATTCAAGATAAGAGATCATGGTTGATGATAAGGGAAGTCTTCAATGAGAGACAATACTTTCAAAATCTTGAGAATCGATGAGAGAAGGCATGGAAATACACTCATGGACCTATCAGCTCTTTGAGGAACTTGTACAAAATTCACCTACAAAATTTAGAGAGAAAAGTATATACATCATGGTTAGTCAAATATCAATCATCACACACAAGCAATAATCACCTCCACAAGGTGCTTAGTGATCTCCCAAAAGGGAAAACCCTACAGATAAGAGAGAGAGAACCAATTTGTGATCTTTGTGCAATGCAATTGTATGAAGTATGAGAGAATATTAGGGGGGGAAATTGGGGTAAAATTGGGGTACAACAGATGCCCTTATTTAAGTGTCTTCTATCCGGAGACAAGAAGGGAACCTTCGCCTCGACGAGATAGAAGGTACTTAAACATAATATGAGCCCTATTTTTGGACCTAAGATATTATGCAATTCTTAACATTTATGTAATGTAATATGATGATCTTCACAGGGGCACATAATTTTGGTGGGGAAGCAAGGATGATGAAGACACACTAAGAAAGACAACTCATCCAAAAAGACGAACTATTGGGGAAAGAAGCTCAATCTTATGGGAGAGAGATAATCATGAATCCACTGGGGAATGGGAATAACATCAACAATCTCTAGATAGAAGGTGAACTATCTCCTCATAGAGGAGTTAGAAAAAACAAGGGAATGACACCAACTTTCTAAAGATAGTAAACCATCAACCTCGAATAAACACCAAAAATAGTTTCTAAGCAAAAGGTGGTATGAAGACAACGTAAACACTAGACTGGATCCCCAAAGCGCTCTGGCGCTTCAACAAAAATAAGCTGGAAGTCTTTCTTTAACCAGGATACTCCATTTGGAAAAGGTAACAAAACAGATCATATAACCAGTGAGTCAAAATTCCGTCTATTGAGGTATTCAACAAATCAACGATGAACTATCTACCATAATGACAAGATTGCCATCCATCAGAACAACAAATATTCGATAAACTACCTTCCATAAAGACAAGGTTTCCATTCATTGGAATAACAAATCATCGATAAACTACCTTCCATAAGGACAAGGTTGTCATTCATCGGAATAACAAATCTTCGATAAACTACCTTTCATAAGAACAAGGTTGCCATTCATCGGAAAAACAAATCATCGATAAACTAACTTCCATAAGGACAAGGCTGCCATTAATCGGAAAAACAAATCTTCGATAAACTATCTTCCATAAGGACGAGGTTGCCATTCATCGAAATAAAAAATCTTCGATAAACTACCTTTAGGCATCAAGTGAGTTTAGGCATGACATGCATGGAATTTGGTTCCAAAAACACGAAAATCGGTTTTAAAACAATGCCAAAACGTCTAGGACAAGTATTGCTACCTTGAACTTTTGATGAGAAATAGATTTCGGTTCACAAAAATGCATGAAATGCTTATTTACACATGAAAATGCATCAACCAAAATTCAAAGAATATTCAATGCAACAAGTGGTAATTATCAACAAAAATCACACATGATTCAAGAGTTGATATGGTTTATTCGAATCTGACTTTTGACATCAACACCAAATAATTTTATCAATCAATTCAGACAAACCATGTCACTTCTTGAATTCAACACAAATTCATCACACTATGTCAAAAAAAATCAAGAGTTGTCAACATTCAACAATCAACCAATGGCACATCTCGACATAACGTTATTATTGAATTTAAAATGACAACACAAGTCAAGAATCAATCACATCTTAATGAATCAATTCCATTAATCAACATAGTGCAATTTAACTCATGAACATGTATATTAAACCACACCTCGACACACTTTCGAGTTCAAGAATCAGGCCATAATCATGTAAAATCAATTCAATTAACCAATGTAAAAATCAATTAACAAATAAACTTGCTATTTCCAATTCAATTTCCATGCAATTCCACAATTATTGCAAAAGCACTTAAATTAAGCACTTAATTAAAGAAACAACTTACCTGATATTGAGAATTTGAGAACATGAAGAGGAGAAGAAGGTGCTGGCCGGTGATGAAGAAACACGGCAGAGGGGCTGTACCGGAGAAGGAGAGAAAAATAAGGAAAAAAATTTCCAACCCGGTGGTTTTGGAATTTCGGTGGTGGTTGTGCAACTTTGAGTTGAGAGAAAATGAGCGAGAAGAAAGAGTTTTCTTGAGTGTAAACTATACAAATGATTTCTCCTCCTCAAATTTGTGAAGGGAAAATTAATATATAGTGGACAAAATAGGGCTTGGGTGAGTTGGACTCAAATTTGGGTCCAAATTGGCTTTATCCGATAGATTTTCGTGAACAGTGCCAGACCTCGAGATCTGTGCGGAATTTGAAATCGGGCCCAACACGAAAAATGTCTGGAACGAAAAATTGTTGCATGAGAGACAAAATTTCACATTAATGGCATCTGACACATGCATAATTTTAATGGCGCCATTTGGGGAAAACGTTACAAACGGGGATCTTCTGATCAAAATCCGAACTCGGGATACAAATAAAAATTGAAGCCAGCGAAATTTGTGAAATTTTGACACCAGTCCCATCATAATACGATAAAAATAAAGTGAGATATGATTTTTTGAACGTTGCACATCAGAAGAAATAATGTCCGGTTTGGCTCAAATACACCTCGGAAGAATAAAATTCTGGTATTGATCCATAAGGAATTAGCTCTCGGCTCGAGAACGAAAGTTGAAGAGGACTTCAAGATAGAATTGTAGGCACCAAAACCACTCAGTTCTGACGTTCCAACCAAAAGTTATGAATTTTTTAGTGTCCCGTAAACACAGTTCAGCCAAAAGCTCAATTAATTGTGCTTGCAAGATTAATTTTTCTGGAGGTTTTCTTCACACAATTAGCTCTCGGACTGTGAATGAAAGTTGAAGATAAAATCGAGATGGAATCCTCAGTCAAAAATCAGCCAAAAATACCGAATGAGATGAGAGTTATGAATTTCGAAGCGTTCGACACATAAAAGAAACTGAATTCCGCTTTATTAAGAAATGAACTGTCAGAGTCCTTCTTTGTTGAATTGGCTCTCAGCCTGAACAGAGAACATGGAGAAAATACCGAGATGGATCTAACATCTGTAGAACCAACCCAACGCAACCTTCTTACCAGAAAATCACGAACCAAACATTCAAAACGAGAAATATCAATGTCTGGTTCAAAATAATATGAACTAGCCGAAACGCACAGTTTCTTCCACAATCTGAGATGCTCTTAACCTCATAACCATGAGATAAATGAGATGCATGTATGTTTATGATAGTGGAACTATAATCCAAAAAAGGTTAAAATGAAGAGGGTAAATTTTGGGGTACAACACACGTCATTCATCAAAAGCAGAACCTGTTTGATTATCTTAAAAATACAACAAACATTAGAGTAACAAAAATTGTTCACTCAAACATACTCTTTGTTATCATCAAAACTCAGAGACATAATTGCAGAACCAAATCTTGTTCTAACAGAAGCAATTTTGTCTAGACTTTTCCAGGCGAGAGTGAGGTAAGAGAGGAGGATGAGTTTTTGACATATTTTTGAAAAATGTATGGAGGTAAGAGAGGAGGATTAGTTTTTGACATATTTTTGAAAAATGTATGGAGGAGGTGCCCCGCTCCAAAATTTTGTATGTGGGAAGGATTTTCGCCCCAGCCTCGTCGGGCGAGCCTTAGGCGAGTGGCAGTTGACCGATTTTGTAAAGGCCTTAACTTGAGTTTTTGGACTTTGTTTGACGTGTCGTTGGAAACGTTAGAGAGCTAACACGATGTACTATACTTTGGTGAAATAAAATTAATCATATGAGGTATTTATACAGTGATTTTTCTATGATAAAGTGATGCGATTATGCCTTGATGTGATATGATGTATATTCTTATGATGAATTGGTGTGATTATGCCTTGATATGATATGAGGTATGCTCTTATGATGAATAGATTTTATTATGCCTTGATGTGATATGTTGTATTTTCTTATGATGAATTGATGTCGTTATGATGATGATGTATTCAATATGATGTGTGTGATGATATTATGATGATTACATGAATGATGATGCATTTTGACTAGCATTGATCATGTTTTATTGTGCTGTTATGCATCATGCATTCATGACATATGTTAGGACATTATCCCATTGATGTTGTTAGGAAAATTGGTCATGTGATGTTCATAAAACGTTGGTCCAGTGATGGCCCCATTTATATAGTGTGGATTGAGTGCAATATTGTGACGTGCGCCAGTTCCAATTGGAAATCGATCTTATGGTAGGGATCTGAAAATTTTGGTTAAGGCCAGACCCAGGATGTCGTGACATCTGATCCGACATTACAAAACAAACAAGGTAGGAATAACCATAACAGTGCAGAAAATAAATAACGCAAGGAATTGTTAACCCAGTTCGGTTCTAACCAACCTACATCTGGGGGCATACCAAGCCAGGAATGAAGTTCACTATCAACAGTATTAATTCGGAGGGAAACCACCATGTTTACACTCCTCACTTAATCAAACTACCCAATGACCCTTCTACCTAAGATACCACACTTAGGTATGAGAACCTCCACTCACTTCCAATCACCTCAGTGATATCTATCAGCTATTATCACACCAGCAACTGCATCGACTGCTTGTCTCCTAATAAAAATAGTTTGGAGATACCTCACTCCAAACACAACTAAAACAGTTTGAAGATACCACACTTCAAACACAATCTAAACTAGTCACTCAAGTGACACAAACCAAACTTGGAATTGCTTCACAACTTCTTCTAAGGACATAACTACACTCATTGCTTCACAGCTTCTGAGTGAGTAAAAACAATCCTCTTGCCTACAGGCTTCAAGGTAAAAATCAGTAACCATCCCACAATCCGGGTGGTTCACTTACATGGCTAAACCTAAAGACTACATCTTTCTAATACCGGCTAGCTTGCTAAATAAGAAAACAAATTAAAAGTTAATTATTAATTAATTAAAATAATTTTAAATGAGATGAAAAATAAAATATTTTTGTGTCTAAAATTAATTAAACATTTTATTGACCTAAATCTAAAAAGAAAATACCTTTTAGGGTTTTTAAAGTATTAAAAATAATTGTGAAAAGAAAATTAAAATAAAATAGAAATTGAAAAGATATAGGAAAAATGTGAAGAAAACAAGTATAAAAAAAATAGGGTTGGGGCTGGAGAGTGTTGAACTTGTGACCTTGGGGTCACAGGTTCAAAAATAGACCACTGCACCACTTGCATGTGGTGTTATAATCATGCCTCTGAATGTATATGTGTGTAAACCTGCAAAATCTAGAAAATATTGAAAAAAGAAGCAAAAGGCAGGGATCAAACCCGTGCCAAGAGAGAGGAACGAACTACACGCATATGGGATCCCAGGGTTTAAACGAACTAATTAGATCTCGCCACGCCTCTGTTGTACCCCAAAATTTACCCTCTTCGTTTTAACCTTTTTGGCTTATAGTTCCAATATCATAAAAATACATGCATATCATTGATCTCATGGTTATGAGATTAAGAGCATCTCAGGTTGTGGAAGAAACTGTGTATTTTAGCCATTTCAGTATGTCCTCTATTTTATCTGTTCAGATTGAGAGCCATTTTATCAAGGATAGGACTCCGACAATTCATTTCTTAATAAAGCGGAATTCAGTTTCTTTTGTGTTCCGAACGCTCCAAAATTCATAACTATCAGTCCATTGGGTATTTTCGGCTGATTTTTGATTAGCGAGTCCATCTCAACTTTATGTTTAACTTTCATTCTCAATTCAGGAACTAATTGTGTGAAGAAAGCCTCCGGAGAAATTAATCTTACAAGCGTAATAAACTGAGTTTTTTGTTGAACCATGTTTAAGGGATACTAAAAAAATTCATATTTTCTGGTTGGAATGTCAGAATTGAGCGGTTCCAGTGCCCAAATTTCCGTATCTAAGTCCTCTTCAACTTTCATTCACAAGCCGAGAGCTAATTCCTTATGGATCAATACCAGAATTTTGATCTCTAGAGGTGCATTTAAGCTGAACCGAGCATTATTTCGACTGGTGTCAAAAGTTCACAAATTCCATTGGCTTCGATTTCTGCTCACATCATGAGTTTGGATTTTGATCGGAAGATCCCCGTTCGGAACATTTTCCCAGGGTGGTGCCATTAAAATTCTGCATGTGTCAGATGCCCATAATGTGAGCTGAAACTTCAAAAATTAATATCTCCATAACCGTTTGTCGGATCGAGCTGGAATTTACACCATCGCTACACAATTTTTTGTTCCGGACATTTTTCGTGTTTGGCCCGTTTTCAAATTCGACACCAATCTCGAGGCCGGGTACTGTTCACGAAATTGGGCTGAATAATGCCAATTGGGCCCAATTTTGAGTCCAAAAGGAAATTTCCAAGTATAAATCAATTTTTGCTCTCATAATTCAAGAAGGAGAATTCATTTGTAAAATTTCACCACAAACACACTCTTCAATTCTCTCTCAACTCTCAAGAATAAAATCAAGTTTTCCCTAATTTTCTCAAGAACATTGAAGAACGTTCAAGGTGTCGAGGTGAAGAGTTGAAGTTTTCCTCTCCATTTCCCCAAGCTTATGCGTCCCTCTCTCCTTATTATCTCCTCTCCAATCTTTGATTTGACATCGACAACTCTCCTCCATGTTCTCCTCTCTGTTTCAACGGTAAGAATTCTTGATTTAAGCACTTTTGCATAATTGATTCTTGAATAAGTACTTCTTTAGAATTGATGATTAATCAAGTGTTTGATTGAGGAATTGAATGTAGATCATGGACTAGTTTGAGAAATTTTGATTTGATGTAATCATCATGGTGAAATCCGAAATTGGATGAAATAAGAACTTATTGATTAATTGATTTTCATAAGGAAAATGCTTATTCAACAGGTTAATTGTTGATACTATCAACTTGTTGATTTGAAACCTTGAATTGCATGTGATTAGCATTAGGCTTAAGCCTTGATCCATGGACAAATCTATGTGTAAATAGATGCATTCTAAGTGTTTGTATTAATGGATTAATTCTTACATTGATTAATTGAGTTTTCTTCACATGTTAATGTCTTGATATTGTGAACTCAAAATTGTGTCGAGGTGTGGTTTAATGCATGTTCATGCATTGATTTGCATGTGTAGATGATTTGAATTAGTGCGTTGTCATGCATTTCTCACATGTTCATGCATTGATTTGTATGCGTCGATAATTGATTTGGTGCATTGTTATGCATGTTCATTTTTGTGCATTAGCTTGTGAATAATTGCTTTTGAGCTTTTGTGCTTTCGAAAAGCATTTTTCTTGGTTATTTGTCTGCTTGGAATTACTTTTGGTATGAGAATGTAATGGAAAGAAGACCAAGGTTTATTGCATAAAATTTTGCATTTCGGAGACCGCGCTTAGCGCAACCAGGGGCACGCTTAGTGCGAAACTCTCTATAATTTTGGGTTCCAGGTTAGGAAACCGTGCTTAGCGCGGTATATCAGGCTTAGCGCGGTCTGGGACTTAAATGTCATTTTTTGATCATTTGACATGAAATATCACATGCTTATGGCTTATGGAGTGTTGTATGAAATGTATTTTGTGCAAGTTCTTGCGTTATGGATGTGTATGATACACATTCTGATTCATGTTCCGATTTCGTTTGCTATTATACATTGGTTAATGTATTCTTGTGCAGGTTTTCTTGTACAGATGTGTTGACACACATTCTGTTTGCTATTATACATTGGTTAATGTATTCTTGTGTAGGTTTTCTTGTACAGATATGTCGACACACATTCTGTTTTCCATTATACATTGGTCAATGTATTTTTGTGCAGGTTTTCTTGTACGGATGTGTCGACACACATTCTGTTTTCTATTATACATTGGTTAATGTATTTTCGTGCAGGTTTTGTTATACGGATGTGTCGATACACATTCTGTTTGTATAGTACATTGGTTAATGTATGTTATACAGGTTTCTATGATTGATTCGGATATGTCCACCACATATGCCGACTTTTGCACATGTGTGTGCACCTTTTGTCTGCATTGCTTGGATTGATATCCCTTCCAGGTTTCTATGATTGATTCGGATATGTCCGCTATATATCCTAATTTTGGCACATGTGTGTGCACCTTTTGTCTGCATTGCTTGGACTATTATCCCTTGCAGGTTTCGATGATTGATTCAGATATGTACGCCACATATCCCGATTTTGCACACATGTGTGTGCACCTTTTATCTGCATTGCTTGGATGGTTATCTCTTGTAGGTTTCCACGATTGATTCGGATATGTCCGCCACATATCCCGATTTTTACACATGTGTGTGTGCCTTTTGTCTGCACTACTTGGATTATTATCTCTTGCAGGTTTCTATTCGGATGTGTCAGCCACACATTTCGATCATGCTTATTGATGCTTCTACGCATTGCTCACCAAATTTCTTTATTGCTTGTCAGTAATTCACGAAGTATTCTGGAGTATTTCTCTATTTGCTAGCTTTTACGGATTGTTATCCGTTCGGTGTTTTCTTACCCTTTTACCACATTCTTTTACCGCTTTTCTAGAAAGCATGAGAAGTAGGGGTTTACTGCTTTCCTTGCCGTGAGAAGTAGGAATAGAGATCCATGATGGGGCTTCCGTTGTTGGAGCATGTTAGGAACCCCTCTGGTTTATTTAAAGACCATGGTTAAGGCAATTCTGCAAATTGTGTGCTAATTGTGTTTGGTTTGTTTAAAATCTTGCCTGAGAGTAGGTACTTTTCAGTAAGTGTTTACTATTTGTGCTTGCATAGAGGTATGGTGGTTAGGCAACCTATTATGGCACCATCATTAAGTCCTAATGATAAAGGCACACGGAAAAGGGTTAGCAACCAACCCCCACCTAGTTTGGTCTGTGTCATCCCAGCTCCCGTGAATCCTGAAGCTTCTCTTATCGAGTAATATATATACAGTGTCAAGGGTTCACTATTCTGACCCTCCACGCTTTATCATGGAGTTCGCGTCATTATGCGCTGATACTCGCAATCATATACTCTTTACACTTGGTAATTCATATCAAGGTGTGAATCCCTTTCTCCCATGAGAAAACTTCTGGATGACGCGGAATGTCTCTCCGTGGCTATCATTTTTCTCCGAAAGAAAGCTCCTGGTTGACTCGGTGACTCGCTACCGTGAGGTTATGGAATTTCTTTCATCTTCCCCACGCATGTGTGTATCATTTATTGGTGCATTGCATTGTTTGTGTGCTTTTTCCAAAGCACTTGCTTGCTTCATCCCTTTGTATCCATTGATTGGTCAACCAAGGTGGATATTAGGACAATTTCCCCTTATGGTCGCTCGACTAGGGTATCTTCGAGCTTAGACATTAGGATGGTCATCCATGCATGCCAACATAGGTAGAGATTCCCTTTTCATCCTTGACTTAGGGCCACCTATGCATGATAACATTAGGGATAGAGCTAGATAGTATCCCCTAGATGTTTTTCTTCCCCTTTTGAATAATAAAACTAATTTTTTTTCTTTATCAAATCTCAAAACATGTTAAATAAACTTAAATCCTTTCGCCAAGGTAAAAACAATCACCCAACTTCAAACCTTTTTGTCTTCAGATCATTTTCTGAAAACCATTTCGATAAGGGTGTTCCTTTTCAAATTTGAGCAAGTTGTTAAGTGTGCTAGTGGCCGAGCATGAGTCTTTCGATAAATTGTAACTCCAAGCACGAATTGCAATCCCAATCGCAAGGATGAGAAATGGAATTTCTCATAAAAAACATTGCAATCCACCCAAAAAATTTAGGAGAATTGCATAGTGCTTTGATGCCTAATTGCACGAATGGGGTACACAGGCACTAAAGGTTCGCAACCGCCGCAAACACGACTAAAAAAACCTTTCTTTTTGTATATAATACTTTGCATTCATTCATTTTTCCTTAGACATAGTTTGTAAATAGATACTCACACCCATTAGATAGTAAGTAGAAGTGGATATCGTAGAGTACTACGGGTGTGTGGGGTGCTTATACCTTCCCCTCGCGTAACTGACTCCTTTATTCGATCTCTTTGTCGAAAGACCATGATTTCTCCCTCTCAGAATTACTCGATGTTTTCCTTTCCTCTCGCGGGATAAAAACATTTGATGGCGAATTCATTGATATTATATCTGATGATTTCACCGGTAGTTTCAGCTAGCGACTTCATTGGGGGTGTCCAAACCTATTGCGGGTCCGTCCAGGAGTCGATCCTAGCTTTTATTTTCTTGTCTATTGGGTTTTTATTTATTTACTCGTTTTATTGCTGTTGTACCCCAATTTGTTTCCCTAAGATTCTCAAAATACTTCATACCATTGCATTGCACAAAGATCACAAATTGTTTCTCTCTCTCTCTCTCTCTCTCTCTCTCTCTCTCTCTCGTATCTTTGGGTTTGCTCTTGGGACAACACCAAGCACCTTTGAATGTGTGATAATTAATACTTGGATAACAATGATATATGTACACTTTTCTCTTTAAATGTTGTAGGTGAATGGCGCACAAGTCTCTTATTCAAGGAGTCAATAGGTTCGTGTGTTTATTTCCATGTCATCTCTCCTTAATTCTGAAGATTTTGAAAGTATTTTCTCTCATTGAAGGCTTCTCTTGACATCTACCATGGCTTCTTATCTTGAGAGTATGCTTCAAGCTTGAAGGAGATCATCAAATTTGAATAATTCTCTATGCTATGGTCATCTATCTTTAAATTAGGGTTTTGGGCTTCTAAAGACCATATCTTGGTGCTTGTATGAAGTTTGTGGATGATTTCAAAGTCTTTGGATTCTTAAAAGGACTTATAATATGAATATTCTTGGATCCAAAGAGTTTAATTGATGAGAAGATTATTTTGGAGGTCTATGATTTCCAACTCTCTAGATTGATACTTCATCTATCTTGTATGACTTCAAAGTGTAGCGGCAAAAACTGCGAGTATAAGCCATTGAATTGACTTAACTCAAATTTAACAAAAGAGTCACCACTACGCTTTTATTTTATCCAAAGGACTAGGAAAAAGAGCGAATAAAATCCTTTAAAAAAATACCAGAGATCTGGGACCAGGGGTTAGTTATGCAAAGGGAAGGTATTAGCCACCCAAAGCATCTACGGTACTCCGCAGGAACCTTTTTGAAAATTTGTATATGTGCTAAAAGGATATATGTACAAAATGGATGGTGGAGAAAGAAAAGAAGTATTTTTTTATAATTTTTTATTTGATAGAACTTCCATGAGTTCCAGGCCTACATACCAACAATGTGCAATGTTGAAATCAAAACCAAGTAGTTCGGCTAAAAAAGACCAAAATTATGTGTTGGTTGATTTTAAAAAATGTTAGTTTAGAAAAGCTACAAAGAGCTCAAAAAGTTTGAATGAGGTTAGGTATTTTTTAGTCTCATGAGAAATGGTCAAAATATTTATTAAATGGGTTGAAAGTTTATTAAGAAAACAAAATTTGAAAATTCATGGACTTAAGTCCAAGTTTTTTATGAAAGCGGTTCGAGTTTTGAAAACAAGAATCCTTTGAAAAAGAGGGAAGATTTTGAAAATTAAAGAATGGAAAGGAGATGAAGAGGCTAACCTAAGTGCATAAATTAAAAGATAAGAGTAAAGAAAGATCTAATTGGGTGAGAAGGCCAGTACTTGACATCAAGAGTCAATACCACACCCCATCCTTTGAATTACCACATAAACTACAAATAATCAGACAAAAAAACCAAGCTTCAGATAAGTCAATGCTTTTGGGTGAACTCATGTCTTAAGAAAAACGGGCAGAGTAACGACTGTATTTTGAGGAAATCCACTCATATTCGAGTATAACGGAATAACCTACATACAAAGATAATAACCAGACAGGACAGAATAACACCGAGGGCACAAAAATCTCCAAGCTGAGGTAAAGGTCCTAATCCTAAGTCCAAAGATCAAGCTCCAAGCACACGGATAGTAACCAAGTCGAATTATAAGTTTTTTTATGTCTAAGTTGAGTTATTAAGTATTTTAGAAAGAAAAAAAAAATAAAGCTCAGGTGAGTAAAATCAAAATAACAAGGAGGTAAAATATTCAAATGAGCAAAGAAAAAATGACATGAAATGTAAATGCTAAAAGTAAAGTGCATAAAAATAAAGAGCGTGAAAATAAATGCAGAAAGTAAAGAGAAATAAAGTAAAAGCAATCAATTAAAGGTTAGCAACATGACCATCTTGAAACTTGTCAAGTGTATTGAAATTCCTGGCAGCAGATACGTGATGTCACAGAAAATGTTATGACACAGTATCTGACACTATGTTAACAATTCACACAGTAAATACAGAAAGCAGTAAAGAACACAATAAATTGTTTACCCAGTTCAGTGCATAACTACACCTACATCTGGGGGCTACCAAGCCAGGGAGGAAATTCACTATTAGTAGAATTAATTCAGGAATAAACCAACCAGTTTATCTCCTTCACTTAAAACCTACCCAATGCAACTTCAATCTAAGTCCTACTTAGACCTGAGTTCCTACTCACTCCCCCTCAATCACAGCAGTGATATCAACCTATTGATTAATTGAATTGTGAAGACACACTTCAATAAACTATCTTGATTTTGCTTCCAAGCTTTAATCAAGAGACAAACACTCGTGCTTCAAAGCTTTGAGTGGTAAACTACCCTTACAAACAAATCCTAGTCCAAAGCACTTATCAATTGATAATTGTTTGGCTCACAAGAGTAACTAGAATTACATAAATTACAACCTGCTAAATCTTCAATACATTCCAGAGGCGCAGCAGCAGAGTAAGGGTTCTATTCCTTTTATAGAAGCAGTCCTGAAACTTCAGTTTTGGGCTTCCATAAAGATAGCTAGGGTTCACTTAATTAATCCTAAAAACTTGGTCTTATCAACAACCAATTTAGGTTTAACTAAGATTAACCTAACAGCCACGTGAGCATGCAATCTAACAACAGAAAAACATAATAAAGCAGCTCAACAAACTTCCTGAAAAATCTCAGGAAAAACAGATTCTGCAGAACAGAATGTCACACTGAATGTCATAACATCTGTTATGACATCAGAATATTTTCTGCAGAATTCCAACATAGCTTTTAGCTTCCAGTTCCGAGCTGTACTTCAAACATCCTTGTCAAGTAGGATTTATCTTCAATCTCTGAATGTCGTGACATTTATCAAGACATTGCTATAGCCTAGTTTTACCAAAAAGTAATGCCAACTTAAAACACTAACATGTATCATCGAATTATTAATTACTAATTGTCAGCAAGGTGACCATCTTGAAACTTACGCATGAAGACTTGCCAGAAGCTTGACAGAATCAACACGACCACACGACAAGTTTCAATTGTTTTTTGTCAAGTATATCATTGGTTTTAGAATTATCATATCACTTGATCAAAGATGATTGAGAATTTCAAATGGATAAGGTTAGTGGAAACTTTCCAGAAGCTTGATTAGAAATCAACGCGACCACACGACAAGCGCCACAGGTGTTGAACCAAGATCAAAGCTCAAATCATATTTTGCGGCTTATGTTAAAACATTAGAGCTCATGCCACCAATTAATCACTTTCTCCGAATCAGGACAAAAAGGAAAGAAAAAAAGATGAAGAGGAAGAAGATATTTTCAAATTTTTATTTTGTATCAGATGAATTTATCTGGCCTAACTTCATCAAGATCAATCAACTCTCTTGGTGGATTTGGCTAAAATCCTATCAACACCCACGTTCCATTGATATTGAGGAAATTTATGACTCTAAAATAAATTCAAAAATTCAGCAAAATAAAAGTAAAAATAAAAAGGTTTTAAATAATGTTGACATTAGGTTATTTTAATTGGACTTTATTGACGAAATACATAAATAGTATTTTTTTCATCAAAATAAAATTCCAAAAAATTCCCTAAAGTCAATCAGAGGTCAACAAGTGTTGACAAATTTTTTCAGAATTTTCTATAGTCAAAAACTATTTTAAAATAAAAAGAAAATGATGGAATAAACCAAAAATATGGAAAAACATAGTAAAGTCAGAAATAAAAATAAAATGAGGTTACCAATATTAGTCAAATGACCATTGGATCCTTCCAGAATTCTTCCAAAAATTTTCAATGTCAAAAAGAATTTTAAAATAATTAAAAACATCAAATAAAAGAGAAAAATCACAAAAAATATCAAATCTGAAAATAAAATTGTGAAAATATAAAATTCAAAAAGATAATATTCCAAAATATTTTTGTGATTTTTTTCATAATTTTTGGACTAAAAATAAATTTAATATGATTTTTTGAAGTTTAAAACATTTAAAATATAAAATCAGAAAATAAAATAAAAGCAGAAAAAATATGGACCATCTGATCATAGTCAAAATGCGGTAGTAAGTTAATCCAATATAGATCAGACGCGTTGTGCTTGATATGTACCTCTTGCAAATCACACTGGACCACCAATTAAATTAAAATTTTAAAAATAAAATCAGAACTAAAGTTGCGCGTTGGATGGAGTCTGACTCACAAAAGTAATCAGATCCAAGGGCTCACACCACGCGCATATGGTAAAATCAATACACCAGATCCAATTTGAAAAAATTACATGTCACGCCTTCATTGGTTGAAGACAGACACGTAGGTCGTCTTCAACCTCCAACTTTCATCCATACGTGATCCTCAAACTGTGAAATAAATTTCCCAGACCGGTACCATTCGCTTCGTCTCTTCAAGACGATTCTAATTGTACCCTCGCGAAAAATTTATTTCACCTCTATCATGAACAATTTGGAAAAAACAGGAATAATAGCAAGCACTTGTGTCCATAAATTCTCAGTCAATACTTGATGAAAATGCAAATGGTGAAGATCACAAGGATCAGGGAGATGAAGAGAGTGCAATGATGTTTTAATTTGCAAGATTTGATGGAAATTTCTACCTAAACGAAGTTCACTTTCAAGAGCTCTGAAACTGGACTTGGATAGCACGATTCATGAGGCTTCAAGGCAAGATTCTTGTTGTGTTATCTTCAGTGATGTTCAAGGAAGAAGAATTAAGGGTTAATTTCAAACTGGAAGTGGTCTAAACGCGAATTCGAAGTTACAGAAAAATTGGTTATAAAGGAAATTTGGTAGAGGTTTTTTGGCTATCAAAGCTTTAGGAAATGAGTGAGGAATGATCTTCTATTTATAGGAGAGTGAGTGGTGATGAAAACGAGAGGAAATGTTGGTGAATTCGTGCAAAACAAGTTGGCTGAAATTATGCCAAACGTGTGACTCGAAGGGCATCAAAACGACCTCATTTCAAGTGAAATTTGCATCAAAACGCATTTGTACAATTAGTTAAACATGTTTAGCATCTAAACTTTGAGTAATTTGCCTTGTAGTCCAAGTTTACATGTTATAATTTTTCTGATTCGAAACAAAATTGGATGACATGGAGCCTCCTTCAAACATGTATAACTTATTGCTCAGGGACCTTTATGATGCAATCTTGGGCTCTTTGGAAAGCTGAGATTGCAAGCTTCATAATGCACTTGGAAACGCAGCATTTGGTGACTTGAGCTGAAAGTTGTGATCATTTGAAATCACCAAAAACCATCTGAAACTTTCACACTTAGAAAACTTTCTAAGTTTAGCAATAAAATGACCTATAACATTTTCAATCCAAACATGGTATTCCACTCAAGATTTGCTCTTAATTTTCAAATATGAAATAAATTAGATCTCTCAAAGAACATTTTGCAAAAAGAACCAACCAAAAACTCCAAAATTGAGCAAGTTATGATCTTGTGAAGTAGAGGAAAAATCATGAAATCACCTATAATCTTTTGACTTCTTCAAGCAACTTTCAAACACTTTCAATATTCAAGACTTATATGGTGATGAAGTTCACATACTCAAGATTGTTATGCAAAAAGAATAACCTAAAAATGATAAATGATGATCAAGATATGTTCATTTGAAGTTGATTGACCAAAAGTTGAGGAATTCATCAAAGACTTGTGTTCTTTTGACCTCAAAGGCAAGTTTACAAGCATTTTCTTTTCTCACCAATTGAACTAAGTTGTATTATACATCCTTAGGTTCATTGTGAAATAAAAATGAGCTCAAGGACACAAGAGATGACCAAGTCATGATCCTTTTGGAGTCATACAAGATAGAGGAAGCATCAATCTAGAGGGTGGGCAATCATAGACTTCTAAAAC
The DNA here is from genome assembly GCA_021764765.1 of Vicia sativa. Lineage (NCBI taxonomy): Eukaryota > Viridiplantae > Streptophyta > Magnoliopsida > Fabales > Fabaceae > Vicia > Vicia sativa. The sequence continues at coordinate 135,465,427 of CM038792.1, read as the reverse complement.
AATCTTTTCATCAATTAAACTTCTTGGATCCAAGCATATTCAATTGGAAGTCCTCTTAAGAATCAAATGGCTTTGAATTCATCCACAAAATTCACACGAATATCAAGATATGGTCCTCGGAATTCAAAAACCCTAGTTTCAAGAGAGATGGCCATAGGATGGAGAATTCTTTGAACTTGATGATCTCTTTAAAGCATGGATCATACATTCAAGATAAGAGATCATGGTTGATGATAAGGGAAGTCTTCAATGAGAGACAATACTTTCAAAATCTTGAGAATCGATGAGAGAAGGCATGGAAATACACTCATGGACCTATCAGCTCTTTGAGGAACTTGTACAAAATTCACCTACAAAATTTAGAGAGAAAAGTATATACATCATGGTTAGTCAAATATCAATCATCACACACAAGCAATAATCACCTCCACAAGGTGCTTAGTGATCTCCCAAAAGGGAAAACCCTACAGATAAGAGAGAGAGAACCAATTTGTGATCTTTGTGCAATGCAATTGTATGAAGTATGAGAGAATATTAGGGGGGGAAATTGGGGTAAAATTGGGGTACAACAGATGCCCTTATTTAAGTGTCTTCTATCCGGAGACAAGAAGGGAACCTTCGCCTCGACGAGATAGAAGGTACTTAAACATAATATGAGCCCTATTTTTGGACCTAAGATATTATGCAATTCTTAACATTTATGTAATGTAATATGATGATCTTCACAGGGGCACATAATTTTGGTGGGGAAGCAAGGATGATGAAGACACACTAAGAAAGACAACTCATCCAAAAAGACGAACTATTGGGGAAAGAAGCTCAATCTTATGGGAGAGAGATAATCATGAATCCACTGGGGAATGGGAATAACATCAACAATCTCTAGATAGAAGGTGAACTATCTCCTCATAGAGGAGTTAGAAAAAACAAGGGAATGACACCAACTTTCTAAAGATAGTAAACCATCAACCTCGAATAAACACCAAAAATAGTTTCTAAGCAAAAGGTGGTATGAAGACAACGTAAACACTAGACTGGATCCCCAAAGCGCTCTGGCGCTTCAACAAAAATAAGCTGGAAGTCTTTCTTTAACCAGGATACTCCATTTGGAAAAGGTAACAAAACAGATCATATAACCAGTGAGTCAAAATTCCGTCTATTGAGGTATTCAACAAATCAACGATGAACTATCTACCATAATGACAAGATTGCCATCCATCAGAACAACAAATATTCGATAAACTACCTTCCATAAAGACAAGGTTTCCATTCATTGGAATAACAAATCATCGATAAACTACCTTCCATAAGGACAAGGTTGTCATTCATCGGAATAACAAATCTTCGATAAACTACCTTTCATAAGAACAAGGTTGCCATTCATCGGAAAAACAAATCATCGATAAACTAACTTCCATAAGGACAAGGCTGCCATTAATCGGAAAAACAAATCTTCGATAAACTATCTTCCATAAGGACGAGGTTGCCATTCATCGAAATAAAAAATCTTCGATAAACTACCTTTAGGCATCAAGTGAGTTTAGGCATGACATGCATGGAATTTGGTTCCAAAAACACGAAAATCGGTTTTAAAACAATGCCAAAACGTCTAGGACAAGTATTGCTACCTTGAACTTTTGATGAGAAATAGATTTCGGTTCACAAAAATGCATGAAATGCTTATTTACACATGAAAATGCATCAACCAAAATTCAAAGAATATTCAATGCAACAAGTGGTAATTATCAACAAAAATCACACATGATTCAAGAGTTGATATGGTTTATTCGAATCTGACTTTTGACATCAACACCAAATAATTTTATCAATCAATTCAGACAAACCATGTCACTTCTTGAATTCAACACAAATTCATCACACTATGTCAAAAAAAATCAAGAGTTGTCAACATTCAACAATCAACCAATGGCACATCTCGACATAACGTTATTATTGAATTTAAAATGACAACACAAGTCAAGAATCAATCACATCTTAATGAATCAATTCCATTAATCAACATAGTGCAATTTAACTCATGAACATGTATATTAAACCACACCTCGACACACTTTCGAGTTCAAGAATCAGGCCATAATCATGTAAAATCAATTCAATTAACCAATGTAAAAATCAATTAACAAATAAACTTGCTATTTCCAATTCAATTTCCATGCAATTCCACAATTATTGCAAAAGCACTTAAATTAAGCACTTAATTAAAGAAACAACTTACCTGATATTGAGAATTTGAGAACATGAAGAGGAGAAGAAGGTGCTGGCCGGTGATGAAGAAACACGGCAGAGGGGCTGTACCGGAGAAGGAGAGAAAAATAAGGAAAAAAATTTCCAACCCGGTGGTTTTGGAATTTCGGTGGTGGTTGTGCAACTTTGAGTTGAGAGAAAATGAGCGAGAAGAAAGAGTTTTCTTGAGTGTAAACTATACAAATGATTTCTCCTCCTCAAATTTGTGAAGGGAAAATTAATATATAGTGGACAAAATAGGGCTTGGGTGAGTTGGACTCAAATTTGGGTCCAAATTGGCTTTATCCGATAGATTTTCGTGAACAGTGCCAGACCTCGAGATCTGTGCGGAATTTGAAATCGGGCCCAACACGAAAAATGTCTGGAACGAAAAATTGTTGCATGAGAGACAAAATTTCACATTAATGGCATCTGACACATGCATAATTTTAATGGCGCCATTTGGGGAAAACGTTACAAACGGGGATCTTCTGATCAAAATCCGAACTCGGGATACAAATAAAAATTGAAGCCAGCGAAATTTGTGAAATTTTGACACCAGTCCCATCATAATACGATAAAAATAAAGTGAGATATGATTTTTTGAACGTTGCACATCAGAAGAAATAATGTCCGGTTTGGCTCAAATACACCTCGGAAGAATAAAATTCTGGTATTGATCCATAAGGAATTAGCTCTCGGCTCGAGAACGAAAGTTGAAGAGGACTTCAAGATAGAATTGTAGGCACCAAAACCACTCAGTTCTGACGTTCCAACCAAAAGTTATGAATTTTTTAGTGTCCCGTAAACACAGTTCAGCCAAAAGCTCAATTAATTGTGCTTGCAAGATTAATTTTTCTGGAGGTTTTCTTCACACAATTAGCTCTCGGACTGTGAATGAAAGTTGAAGATAAAATCGAGATGGAATCCTCAGTCAAAAATCAGCCAAAAATACCGAATGAGATGAGAGTTATGAATTTCGAAGCGTTCGACACATAAAAGAAACTGAATTCCGCTTTATTAAGAAATGAACTGGCAGAGTCCTTCTTTGTTGAATTGGCTCTCAGCCTGAACAGAGAACATGGAGAAAATACCGAGATGGATCTAACATCTGTAGAACCAACCCAACGCAACCTTCTTACCAGAAAATCACGAACCAAACATTCAAAACGAGAAATATCAATGTCTGGTTCAAAATAATATGAACTAGCCGAAACGCACAGTTTCTTCCACAATCTGAGATGCTCTTAACCTCATAACCATGAGATAAATGAGATGCATGTATGTTTATGATAGTGGAACTATAATCCAAAAAAGGTTAAAATGAAGAGGGTAAATTTTGGGGTACAACACACGTCATTCATCAAAAGCAGAACCTGTTTGATTATCTTAAAAATACAACAAACATTAGAGTAACAAAAATTGTTCACTCAAACATACTCTTTGTTATCATCAAAACTCAGAGACATAATTGCAGAACCAAATCTTGTTCTAACTGAAGCAATTTTGTCTAGACTTTTCCAGGCGAGAGTGAGGTAAGAGAGGAGGATGAGTTTTTGACATATTTTTGAAAAATGTATGGAGGTAAGAGAGGAGGATTAGTTTTTGACATATTTTTGAAAAATGTATGGAGGAGGTGCCCCGCTCCAAAATTTTGTATGTGGGAAGGATTTTCGCCCCAGCCTCGTCGGGCGAGCCTTAGGCGAGTGGCAGTTGACCGATTTTGTAAAGGCCTTAACTTGAGTTTTTGGACTTTGTTTGACGTGTCGTTGGAAACGTTAGAGAGCTAACACGATGTACTATACTTTGGTGAAATAAAATTAATCATATGAGGTATTTATACAGTGATTTTTCTATGATAAAGTGATGCGATTATGCCTTGATGTGATATGATGTATATTCTTATGATGAATTGGTGTGATTATGCCTTGATATGATATGAGGTATGCTCTTATGATGAATAGATTTTATTATGCCTTGATGTGATATGTTGTATTTTCTTATGATGAATTGATGTCGTTATGATGATGATGTATTCAATATGATGTGTGTGATGATATTATGATGATTACATGAATGATGATGCATTTTGACTAGCATTGATCATGTTTTATTGTGCTGTTATGCATCATGCATTCATGACATATGTTAGGACATTATCCCATTGATGTTGTTAGGAAAATTGGTCATGTGATGTTCATAAAACGTTGGTCCAGTGATGGCCCCATTTATATAGTGTGGATTGAGTGCAATATTGTGACGTGCGCCAGTTCCAATTGGAAATCGATCTTATGGTAGGGATCTGAAAATTTTGGTTAAGGCCAGACCCAGGATGTCGTGACATCTGATCCGACATTACAAAACAAACAAGGTAGGAATAACCATAACAGTGCAGAAAATAAATAACGCAAGGAATTGTTAACCCAGTTCGGTTCTAACCAACCTACATCTGGGGGCATACCAAGCCAGGAATGAAGTTCACTATCAACAGTATTAATTCGGAGGGAAACCACCATGTTTACACTCCTCACTTAATCAGACTACCCAATAACCCTTCTACCTAAGATACCACACTTAGATATGAGAACCTCCACTCACTATCAATCACCCCAGTGATGTCTACCAGCTACTATCACACCAGCAACTACATCGACTGCTTGGCTCCTATTAAAATCAGCTTGGAGATACCTCACTGCAAACACAACTAAAATAGTTTGAAGATACCACACTTCAAACATAATCAAAACTTATCACTCAAGTGACACAAACTAAACTTGGTATTGCTTCAAAGCTTCTTCCAAGGACATAACTACACTTATTACTTCACAGCTTCTGAGTGAGTGAAAATAATCCTCTTGCCTACAGGCTTCGAGGTAAAATCAGTGACCATCCCACAATCCTGGTGGTTCACTTACATGGCTAACCCTAAAGACTACATCTTTCTAAAACTGACTAGCTTGCTAAAACTAGGTTACAACTACTTATTTATAACGTATTATCCAACTGGATTTGGGCCTTCAAAATAACAGCATAAGCTATAACAAACTTCTACGTAAACAAACTTCTGCATAAACAAAATGCAGATTACTTCTGCTACAATAAATGTCGCCTCTGATTTTTCTCCTTAACTCTTGGACCTCCACATTTGCCTGCAAAGTCACGCCATATAAGATGCATAATATTCCCAGAATATTCAGCACTAATTATAACAGAACTGTAATAAACTTTGACAGTTCAGTAGCGCGAAGTCCTGATGTCTAATGTCTCAACATCTCATATGACATGTTGTTACAGATGTTGAAACTCTTCAACACAGCATGTTCAGGCATTCTAGATAGGATTATAACTTAGAAATCCTATTGTACAAATACATTGTTGCCTTGATACATGGGTAACTTGCATGTAATCAAGAATAACTCGTAGGAGTTTGAAGATATCTCGGAGTTCTTCATTTATTTCCGTTAATGATATTGGTCTTGCTCTGATATTGTAACGTTGGGTGGGGAAACGCTTGAGTTAAAGTTTTAATTATTTTGATAAACCTATTTTATGACTTTTACTATGATGGATGTATTTGATGATGCCTTTTGATATTGACCGAAAGTGTTTTGATATTGATGAACTAAATGAAGTTATTTATGAGACTATGATTCCGCTGCGAGATGTAAATTTGTTTGTTGATGTTATTAAATAAGTAATGGTTTAAAATGATTAAGAAACTCCGTGTTATGGAGCATGATGTTTTATATGTCATTTTTATGAAGATGTGACACCCTGTTGGTGATTTATGTTTGATTAATATTATAATTATTCGTGAATATTTATTGGGGCTTAGAAGGGTGTTATATTATTAGTATCAGAGTAGGTCGGTCCGTCCGACCAAGTTATCTAATGTTGTTTGTTTCTTAGAAGGGTGTTACAGTTGATACCCGCATTATCTACCTCATAGGTTGTGGTTGGAATTTAAAATCTGTGAACAACGTCTCTTTTCATATCTATTGGTTTTTCCCCTTGGCAAAGAAAGATATGTTAATCCACGCTCTAGACATCTATGAGTTATCCACGACGTCTTCTCTTGATTACCTACGATATGTATGAGTTATCTGCATCGTCATATCTAGGTCATCTACGTTATCTTTTACCAAGCATTGACAAATTATTTGCATCGTCTTCTATTGGTTACCTATGATATGTAAAAGTTATCCACGTCGTCATATCTAGGTTATTTGTGTTCACTTTACCCGAACATTGTTGAGTTATACGCATCGTTCAACTCTAAAGCTCATTGTGATCCAAACCTCCACACAGCCAAATCGCACTGTTGCGGATTGCTCCCGCTGTACCTTTGTCGTGGTTGCACACCATGCATCCATCACCACACGACGCTTTTTCCTACATCGTGCCAAGACGAATCCAGCCTCCCCTCACTTACATCTCAGTCGCGTCGAATCTACACAAGAGTATGTATTTTATTTTTTTCGATTGTTGTTGAAAGAAGGATGAAGTTTGTATTGATGTGAGAATAATGAAGAAGAAAGTTTGTGACTGGAAAGAGAGATACTGAGTTAAGGTTATGGGGTGTGTCTCTTATCTTTTCAATATGCGTTTTAATTGTATTTTTAATTAAATAAGGGTTAAATAAATTTTTTGTCCCTATAAATATTTCAATTTTTGTTTTTATTCCCTTTAAAATTTTCCTTTAAAGAATGGTCATCCTAAAAATTTAAATTTTAACTTTTGGTCCCTCCTGCAATTTAGCGACGATTTTTACGACGGTTTTAGCGACGGTTTTTTATTTAGCGACGGAATTAAAGATCATTTTAGCTACGATTTTGTCACAAAGGACCAAAAATTAAAATTAAAATTTTTAAGAGGATCATTCTTTAAAGGAAAATTTTAGAGGAACTAAAAACGAAATTTGAGATATTTATAGGGACTAAAAATTTATTTAACCCATTAAATAATTAGCATGCCATTTGTCTCTCTTTAATTGGTTTTTGTGAAAAGACTTTGAAAAGTCAAGAAAATATGTAAATGTAGCATGGATTGCTGGTAAACCAAGAAAGTGCCGCTCCAGGTAAATTGTTGTTCATCATCATTTTTTAACATCTTATTTGGATATGTTAGAACTACATTAGGATTAGGGTTAATGCCTGGGTCATTAGGCCTAGTAATTCTTCTACTTTATATCCCTTGGATTTATATTTGTATCTTTAATTTTATTTAGTTTTCTCCATTTAATTTAATTAAGTTATTTACTTATTTTCCTATTTTATTTATTTTTGTTTTTTTAATGTCTAGTTTGGTTTTATTGAAAAAGTATAAAAAAAAACAAAAACAAAACCAGTCTATTAGTTTTTAGATTAATTATTTAATTAACTTGTACATATCTCACTCTTGTAAATAAAATCAATTTTTTTTATGTAAATCAATCCTTTTTTTATCAAACTAATTCTAACATTTTTGTAAACAAAAGGATACCACATCTTCGAGTAATTAATAGGTGGACTTAACGCTTTACTAATTAATTATTCAAATCAAAATAATTAAAATTCACTAATCGATCAAATCAATTACTTTGTCCAACACATTTAATTCTAAAGAAGATCAATTATTCTACAATGAATCCAAACCAAACTAAAATAGCTAATCAGGAATCAATATTTTTTTTACTAACATAATCAAATTCAAGACATTTTTCAATAAAGGATTGTCAAGTTACTTTCAAATCGAATACAAAACTTCGTCTACCATCACTCAATTTTCAAACTCAAACATGTTCAAAATAATTCAAAAACGAATTAACACAATCCTATTAAAAGCACCAACCAAACACCTTCGAACGACGAAGGACTCTGATTTCTTCTTAAGAAGATACGTAGACACACAATTGAAAAACCAAGGTGAATCCTCTAACTTAAAAAATATGTTTTCCCTTTGCTTGTTTCTTTTTCTAATATATATGATAATATGTTTAATTAAATAAATACTCCCACAAGTCCTAGATCTAGAAAGAATCCCCTTGGATATAAGGGAGGTAAATGGTGGAAAACACCTTCCATTTATCTAACTAACTCGCGAATCCAGTAATCTCAGAAACAATTAGGGTTTTATGTTCCTTCCCCATTCTTAGGACAAAAATTAATAGTGGCGACTCTCGTATTTTTTACTGGTTATGACATCTAGGCTTTCCTACAATAAGACCTAGTTGATTAATTATTCCAATTAGTCTTCTAGTAGACTATCCCACTTTTCTAGTGCACTTAGAGATAAGAATTAATTGATTTTGTTATATCATTTTTGCTTGTGTGAGACACCTTGTAAGAGCTTGTGTGCTTTACTTGTCTATCTTGATTCAATAATCGAACCCCCGCATTGCTTGGTCTATATACCAAGCCCCTAACCACTTAGGTAAGTCGGGTTTGCATTGCAATCACAATCAACCATCCCATGCATGATTGGTGCATATATTAAGCCCCTAACCAATTTGATAAGTGGAGTTTTCTTTGCAATCGTAATCAATCTTTTCTCTTTTTTCTTGAAAACTTTAATTTTCAAAACCTTCTCATATTTTTCAAAACTTTCTTGTTTTTAATAAACTTGATCACTTTCATAATAAACCTTGACCCTGTCAAGTGACTTTTCAAAACTTCTTTTCTTAATTAATGCTAAACAACATAAGCATATCAAAACACTTTCAAAAAGACTAAACAATATTCAACCTCATTCAAACCTTTTTGTGCCCTTGTGCACTTTTCCTTTCAATTTTTTTTCAAAGTTTAGACAATAGTCATTTATATAGTTGAGATTTATTCTCCTATCCCCATAAGTCATGATAAAAAAAGATATCGATGTTTTCACTTAAGTACTAGAGGTGTGTCCAAACCCTCTCTAATACTGGTGAATTGTCCCTCTTTCTCATACTTTATGGGCGATTAGTTGAGTCTTCTCTTAAAAATTAAGACTTGTCTCTTCATTTAAAATCAATTAACACATAAAGTTTTTGTTCTTTTTTTAGAAGAACTATGCGGTTTTGATTTCATTATTACATATTGGTGGTACGTAGGCACAAAGCTCTTAAAGTCTTGCCGAATCAAAATAATAATAAAAATATTTTCCATCTCACCAGTCATATTGTAAACAACCATTTTTTTTAGCAAAATATACAGATTTTCAAAGAGGTTCATGCGGAGTACCGTACATGTTTAAGGTGCTAATATATTCCTTTTGAATAATCAACCCCTTATTTTGATCTCTCTTTTATTTTGAATTTTGTTCGATCTTTTTTCATTCTTTTAAAAACAATAAAGTCTGGCGGCGACTCTTGCTAATTTGTTGAGATAAATTAATCAACAACTAATTCTCAATTTTCTCCCGCCACAACACAAATGTCCAACATGGTAATTAACTAATGCAAAGAAAAACTCTTTCATTTAATTACATGTCATTATAATTGAGTTGTCACTCATCACCTTTATTTTCAAATTCAATTTTTTCCTCTTTTTAAAATTTCACTATAGTATACTCAAATTTCATATGCTCGTGCCTTCTTCTAAACTTTCCTTTTATATATATATATATATATATATATATATATATATATATATATATATATATATATATATATATATATATATATATATATATATATATATATATATATATATATATATATATATATATAGGGTTAAATATGTTCTTAGTCCCTAATAAACTATCAAAAATAATTTTTAATCTCTATAAAATTACTTTTGCACGCAGTTTTTGTCCCATTATAAAAACTACAACTGCATGCAAAAGTAATTTTATATGGCCTAAAATTCAATTTTTTATATGGACTAAAAATAAAAAATTGAGATATTTATAGGGACAAAAACACATTTAACCCTATATTAAAAAATTATATTGAAAAACAATTGATTAATATAATTATTCTATTGAAATAATTTTCCGGTCTCTCTATAAAAATTATATTGTGATATAAATATTCATCACAAAATAAGAGAAAGATATAATATAAAAAATATATAATCATTCTACATTTTATTCTTATTAGTTTTAATAATAAGAGAAAAATTACTATATAAAAAATAATAGTGACGAGATTGAGAATAAAAATAACAGGTCTAAAAATTTTAAATCTAATAAACATTAACTGTCAAGTCAAAAATAATAATATGTAACGAAGTTTTTTTAGTATATTTATTAATTTATAATATTAAACTATTAATAAATAATAAAATGATCAATACCATGAAATCTATAATATTCATATGAAAACAAGATAAAAACTATCATATAAAAAATAGATAAAATATTATTTTTGGTCTTACGCCAAGGATTATTTTAGTCCTTTAATTTAAAAAAAATTTATATTAGTCCCTTAATTATTCGAAACATTTCATTTTAGTCCTTTTTGTCCTTTTTGTCTAATTAGCGATGAAAAAACTCAAAAACTCGTCGTTAAATTTGTCGTTAATTAAATAAAAAGGACTAAAATGAAGCGTTTTGACGAATTAAGATATCAATATGAATTATTTTTTTTAAGTTAAGGACCCAAAATGAATTTTAACATTAACATACAGGACAAAAAATATATTTTGCCAAAAAAAATATATGATCAATTTATTTTTATATTTATTAGTTTGAATGCTAAAATTTAAATATATAAGAAACAATAATGACATGTATGAGAACTTTTACTCAAAAACAAAAATATATTGTTAGTGTTATGAAATTAATGAGAAAACAGTGTAATAGAAGAGTAGAGACGGGGGAGAGAAAGAGAAGAGAGAATATAAGATTGTATTATTCTCATTATCTGTGTAGATTTCAGTTACAATATGAGTCCTATTTATAAGATATATGTAATCAATAGAAAATCAATTGGAATCTCCTAATTGATGGACATCCATAATCATTCCATTTATAACACTCCCCCTTGGATGTCCACAAAGAATATGCCTCATTAAAACCTTACTAGAAAAAACTCAGGGGAGAAAATTCTAGTGAAGGAAAAAGAGTACAACATTCTTTGTGAGGGAGTTACCTCGTTACTATTCAATACAGATTATTACAAATAAGAAAGAAAATTATTGGGAGACAATAATCCAATACTCATAATAGTCTCATTGGATGTTTGTTCAGGATATGCCTCGTTAAAACCTTACTAGAAAAAACCCTATGGGAAAAATCTAGTGAAGGAAAAAGAGTACATATCCTTTTTAGAAGAATTCATTTCTCCCCCTCAGCTGAACGAATTTGGTTCTCCCCCTTAGCTGAACAATCATTTCTTCTATGATGAAGGTCAATCTTTTGCACTAAAAGGTCGTTAAGATTACCAGATGAATAAATTTGTTGAAGCTTATATTACCACTTTTTTGAAGATCGTAAGTGGAAAAAAACTTTGGAGAATCATGTTTTCTTTGATCTCCTTTAATGTAATCATCTTTCAATTGAGTAATGCATACAATATTATCTTCATATATGGTTGTTGTATTTCTTTTTTCATAAGTCAACCAACAAGTCTTTTGCCATGATTAGTTTCACATGTCTCCATGAAATAGTGTTACCAACATAAATAAGCAAATAATTTATGTGATCTACCATTATGAGGATCTGAAAAGTATTATGTTTATGCATAACATGTTAATTCAAATTTGGATACGAATAAAACAAACTCATGTCCATTTACCCCCAAAATAACGAAGTATATTTTGACTTTGTTCCAATGTCTTCGTGTAGGCGAAGAACTATATCTTGTTAATAGGTAATAGTACTTGATACATCATGGTATGTATACTTAGCAAGATAGGTCAGTGCTTGAATTACACTGAGATATGGTACTTCAGGACCAATTAGTTTTTTATCCTCTTCTCGAGGTCTAAAGGATCTCTTACACATTCAATTATCTACCATCATAGAGGTAGACAATATACGAGATTTGTCCACATATGAACATTTTAACATTTTTGCTATATATGAGATTTTTCCATATAGAAACGTTTTAACACTTTTCTATATAACCTTCTTGGTGTACGCAAATTCTATTGTCTAAATTTTCACGTTGTAAGAACTTTGTATTTTCCAAGTCCTTCACATCAAACCATTTATTTTAAATAATTTATGGCTTTTGGTAACTCTTCAGGAGCTCCAATAATATTTATGTCATCCACATAGATATCTATTATATCGAATTCTTTTCCAGATATAAAAAAACAAGGAGATTTGGATTGATTTGTATATCTCTTTCTTAGCAAATATTCACTAAGACGATTATACCACATATGTCCATATTAGCTCATAAAGAGACTTGTTCAATTTTATGAAGTAGCTTTCTCCAGATCCAAAATTAGTGTCTCTAATATATTAAACTCTTTAGGAAGTTTCATGTAAATCTCACTATCAAGTGATTCGTATAAATAAGATGTCACAACATCTATCATGTTCATATTAAGCCCTTCATGTGCTACAAGACTAATCAAATATCAAAATAATTAATTGAATCCACTACACGTGGATATGTTTCATCAAAACCAATCCTAGGTCTTTGTGAAAATCATTGAACAACAAATCAAACTTCATATCATTCTTATTTTACTTTTTCATAAAAACTCATTTATATCTCATTAGTTTCACACCTCAAGGTATCAGACTACAAGTCCAAAAAAGATTCGATTTTAAAGCGAGTTTAATTATTCTTCAATTGAATCTATTTATTTTGGCCAATTATCACTTTGTCTATAATCTTGGATAAACTTTGATTCATGATCTGTTCATTTTGACCAATTCTCACTTTGCCTACAATCTTTGGTAGACTTTGTTTCATGATCCTCGTTATCGTTTATCTTCTTTAGCGCTATATTGTATACAAATACATTGCCAATATCGACTTTATTTGGTTATCTTAATTTCGGTTCCATTTTATTTCATCCAAGACATAATTTATCAAGATCTCTTTATTTCATATTTCAAGTACTTGATAGTTCTTCTGGAACTGAAAAATAAATTATGTCAAAGGACTCTTAGAATATTAATATCCTCACTTGAGTCATTTTTAACTTTAGTTTCTTATCTTAGTAGAGGAATTTTACCATTGGAACCAACTTTCATACCACGCTTCAGGCGCGACTACAACTCATTTGCAAGATTAGCGTATCCAATAGGAGAATTCACTTTGAGTGGAGTATTAACAGCTGATAATTTATTTCATAAACTTTGCAAATTAATAATATTTTGAACTTTTGTTTCATATTGGTTTGTACGAGGATCAAGAAAAAAATTTATTTTATCAATTGAACTTTTGGTTCACACTTTCAGCTGCTTATTCTCTCCCCCTAATATTGAGAAAATTAATTTATCAATTGACAGTCAGCCTACTAGACTTCAAACAAGTATCCAATTATTGGATCAAGATACATCCTCAAATACGGGATTCATATAAAAAAAAGTATTTTCTCAATATTCTTTCAAAACTCATCTTAGTGTACTATATTGGAGCAATTGAATAATCACAACACATCCAAAATTTTACTTAGATGAGACGTATTAGGTTATTATCCTAAAATAATTTGTAAGTTAAGAGGAGAATTAACATATACTATCTTGTTGACTTAATGCGAATGAATATATTAATATTCATATTTTGTGTTTCAAATATCTAATTTAGAACTGATGATTTTACAAGTATCAAACATACAATTAACTTTACCCATCTAAAGAATGGATCTTCAAGTCCATTTTTATGAACATATGCTACATGATGTTCAATATCAATTTTAATAATATATGTGATATTTATCAAGAAATTTCTGAAAAATCCAGATAATAAGATTTGACTCTAATTAGTTGAGAAAACAATTTCACAAACTTCTGGTTGTGACTTGTGAGTAGACATATGTATGATCTTTTAGTCGATGCAACAATTAATGTCATAAAAACTCAATTTCTCAAAATTTCCTTTAGAAACACACAAATTTTATTGGATTGAAGAAATTTCTGGTTCTTCAAAACTAATTCTTGCATCATAATACATTCGGGATGACCCAACCGATTTTGCCAAAATTCTTAAATTTGATTTGTAAACTTCTAGTTTACAATTATGCTTGTGATTTATGCTTGTTTAATTTGTCAAATTTGATTTTTAAACTTCTGGTTTACAATTATGATTTGTAAATTGATTATGCTTGTTTACAATATATAGTGAAAATATAATTGAAATTTTGTTGTTATCAAAACATTAAGATAAATAGATATTTTAAATAAATGATTAATTTTCATTTGATTTATTTGTTATAAACTAAATCTAAAGAATAAATAAAAGTTATTCATTAATAACTAAATAAAATAAAAATATCATAAGCAAATTTCAATAGAATAATATAAGGAATAAATAAGAATCGGAAAAATAAATATTGATATTAAGAGACACTATCATTATAATATAATATTTTAAACTCCTATATTAAAAATATAAAATATTTTGAAGATATTCTTGAAAGTATTTCCTTGATTGTCTGATTCTTATAGAATTGACCAAAAAATTTATCAACTATGATCAACAAAAAAAAATTATAATTCTTCAAAAATGTTTGATATTAAAATAACGATATTATTTGAAATCCTTATGGGATGATAAAAAAAATACATTCTTTGAATAATCCTTCATGGATGATGTAATATTTTTGCTTGTTTTTCAAATCTTCAAGTAAGAATAAAGAGAAAAAAAATTATGCAATTGTGAAATCCTCCCGGGATACTTCACTATTATGATGCAATCCTTTTGAAATTGGATAATATTATTGATGCAATCATTTTGCTAATTTTTTAAAACATAATTGATGTAACCCTTCTAGAATTCATTAATATTATTTAGATCAAATCCTTTTGGGATTCGTTAATATTATAGATGCAACCTTCTGGGATGCGTTATAATCAAATCCTTCTAGGATTTGTTTGGGATTGTTTAACATGAGATTCGTTAATATTATAGATACAATCTTTTTGAAATTGTTTAACATAATTGATGCACTTATTGTAGGATGCATAAAAATCATCATTGATTTTCTGATCAATAGAGACAAAATATGTTGTTAATAATAATGTTAAATTTTAAGTTCTTCTGAAACTATAAATAATTTCATCAATCAAAATTAAAATATCATCATTACTATGATATTATTCAATAACTCAATCACAAATCATTTTATTAATAAACATAATATTTGCAATTCTTCAGTTGCTATCATTCAATGATGCTTTATATGTTCTTCAAGAATTATAAAAAAAATTGAATTTTTTTTTCTCGATCCTTTGGGGATTCTTCATACGTTCTTCAGGAACTATATAAGAGATTCAATATTTTTCGATCCTGTATGGATGTTTCGTATGTTCTTCAAAACAATATAAACTTATTATTTTGATATCCTTCATGGATACTTATAAGTTCTTTGGGAACTATATAATAAACTCTTATTTTGCTATCCTTCAGGAATGCTCGATAAGTTCTTCAGGAACTTATATAAATATTATTTTGTTATCCTGAATTTAGGGATGCTGAAGAGATAGATAAGTTCTTCGGAAACAATATAATTAATTTGTTTTGCTATTCTTCCAGAATAGCTTTAATATTATTCATGCAATCCTTCTGGGATACATGGAAATCATCACTGATTTTCTTTTTCATTTTCCAATCAATATATTAGAGAACAAAAAAAATATCTTCTAAGTCTAGTAGCTTCGCGCGGATAACGTGTTATGAAATTAATGAGAAAACAATATAGTAGAAGAGTACAGACGGATGAGAGAAATAGAAGAGAGAAAATAAGATTGTATTATTTTCATTATCCGTGTATATTTTAATTACAATATGAGTCTTATTTATAAAATATATATAATAAATAGAAAATCAATTGAAATCCCCTAATTGATGGACATCCATAATCATTCCACAACAATAAGTTTGTTAATATATTTATTAAGTTTTAAATATCAAATTATTACTAATTAATATAATTTATTAATATAATGATATAATGATTAGGTAACATTTAAATATTTAAAATTATGAAACTGTATTTTACTATACTAGCATATTGTACTTTTATAAAACCTATAAATATTACCATATAAATATTTATAACAAAATAAGAGAAAAATTACAATATAAAAATATATTATAATTGTATTTTTATTTTGATTAGTTTGAATAATAAATTTATAATATAAAAAACAATAATGACGAATCTGACAATAAAAATTTACAAGTATGATAATTTCATATATGTTAACCATAATTTGATAATTCAAAATTATATATATTTTTTTGTTTTAATATATTTATTAACTTTTATTTATTAAATTATTAATAATTAATATAATACTTAGGTAACCACATGAATATTCAAAATTATAACATTGTATTTTTCTATTCTAATCCATCTGCTTCCATAAACCTACAAATATTTATAATAAAATATGATAAAAATGTAATATAAAAATATATTATTAACTATTTTATTTTTATTTTTATTTATTTAAATAATAAAAGAAAAGCTACAAAATAACAATGACGGAGAATTAGAACTCTATTGATTGTTGATGAATAATATATATGAAAAATTAACATATAAATAAGATAATAAAATGATTAATCTCACGAGTCAGTATCTACATAATTTTTATTTTATTTTAACTAATAATTGTCTTTATTTGAAAAATTATATCTTTTATTTTAACTATCATAAATTTTATTTTTTTTCTTTTTTTATTTCATAATTTTTTTAATAATCATTTAAGATAATTAAATTTATATAATTATTATTTATTTTATAATTAATTAATTTATTTTAAATTTATATATATATATATATATTTAAATATATTTTATATCGCAATCAAATTATTAAATTAAGACACACAATTTTACTAATAATATTCTTATAAAAATTGAGAAAACAACAAAGCCTAAGCCCTAGTGCATATCAAATCATCAATATTGCAAATGACCGAATCTTCCAAACCTTCGAGAATGCTATAATATTGTTTGGTGCTTATCGCTTTCATACTGCTTGGAATCATCATGGGAGACCCTCCTTATGCTTTATTGGATGGGAGAGAGCCTTATCTATTAGTGCAACATTTTGTTTTTAACACGGATCTCCTTTTAATTCATCCACTCCACACTTGTTTTATCATGACTTAACGTACACTTTACTTTCAACCTATAAGTCTCAAGGTGGGGGCTACTTGTAGTGGGATGGGATTGACTCTTTCTAGCTTGAAATTTAGGAATTCAATTCTAACTTGATTTCCTTGTAAAACCTTGTCACATTTTATCATGACTAAATGTAAATATTTGTCATTATATGTGAAAGACAAATTCAATGACTCCAAAGTCATTGTTGAACCTTCCTTCCTACCTATGAATATGATCACTTCCTATCATGAACAAACATTCTTGTTTGTTGCAATGTTATTTTTGTTGGGAAAAAACATCAACCATTATACATTCATCGTTCATCATCAATATCCTCGACATCCACTAAAATAATTTGGGGTTTCAAGTAAAAAATTGGGTCTTGGTAACATATACTCTAAATCATATGTTGAAAAAAAAATGTATTAAAAAATTTACTTTTAAAAATTTAAAATAAATATTTTCTTAATTACGGAATATATTTTATTGAATTTTAAATACATGTTTCCAAATTACATGTTAATATTTTCAAATAACTTTTAGATCAGGTTTTGATCTAACTTTTTCTTTAATTTACTTTTGTTTTAAGAAAAACTATAAGTTGTCTTTGAATAATAGGGGATAACTTAACACACAATTAATTAAAACAATTACTTAAAACATGATGTTTGTAGTTTAACTAATAAATGTTGATAATGTCAGACTTAACACTTTTTTATTTGAATTTGAAATCGAGACACACAATTTTTAAGTATTTAGATTTAGCAGTAAGAATATATCATTATCATCATCTCATTTCCTAAATTAAACATGTCACTTTCCTAATTTTTTTTATTCCACTTTATTCGTGGATGAGATGCACACTATTTTCAGATAAAATTTTTAATAGAAAGTTTGAAATTTTCGGTACTATCTAAATTTTTAATACGCTCTTACAAAAATTTTGGTATGTGTAAATTTTCGGTAGTGTATTTAAAATTTTCAATGTATCGGAAATTTCAAATTAACTAAGAAATTTTATAGCCATAAAATATGGTTTTTTAAATAACTGAGATTTTGCCGACATATTTGGATGGTTCTTATTGCACCTACACATATGTGTTGTCTAGAATGCATCACCATTTATATAAATAGGGACATGTGTTATAAAGAAAATACATCTTAAAAAAAGTCTCTTCCTCAATTTCTAATTAAGACAGAAGTATATTACAACTACATCAACCCTCCTGTGCCACCATATGTAGCATGCCACCATATGTAGCATGTACACCTTAGAGGTAGCCTGGTACCTCTGTGCCTCCACAAGCTCCCCATACAACCTCCTCAACCAAAACATATGAAGGTGAAATCCCCGAGTTTCACCAAACTCTTGTAGCATATGTGTCTCAAAAACCTCCAAATCATCCATAACCATGTGCACCATCGTCGCCTTGTCCCTATAATCTAGTGTAGAAAATGTACCAACAATTAGAATGTGAAAGAGGGTGTCCACATCATCTAAAGTCATCGTCATCTCCTCATATGTAATATGGAAGGATGATGTCTCCAAGTGCCACCTCTCAACCAAAGTTGATAACAGGGAGGCGTCCAGCATGGTCAAGGAGCAATCAACAAACTCCAAGAGACGGAACTCTCTAACGATCCTCCTCACCTCCTCAAGCATGGGACTCTCAGGGAAGTTCTTCAAATTTGAACCATGAGAAGCAACCTTCAACATCGGACGCGCCTGTAAGAAGCAAAAACAAATTATTATACATCAAATCTTGTAAGCAAACATAAAAATTATGCAATTAAACAAAACCCAAAATATATACCTCGCCATGTCATATCCTATAAGCGACATGGTCCGCAAATCCTATCAGCACAAACCTGTCTGAATGTTCTCCATGGAAACCTCCATCAGTGTGTATTGATGGCTCTGTAGACGCACGAGTTGTGGTGTCTGTATCAGCAGGGAACACCTCATCAACTTGCTCAACAACAACCTCTTGCTCAGCCTCCTGCACCACATGCTCCACAATGTGCTCCTCAACTACAACTCCATAATAGGAACATGATTTTGTACCTTCTCATTAGGAGTATGTACATCCTCAATAAGAGCCTGTACCTCCTTTGTAGGAGCATGTATCTCCTCAACATTGGATACTCTAACACCCTAATGACTGGGTGCACGAAACTGCGTCTACTACTCAGTCATCCGTTTCTAGTGAGAATTGGTCAAAGGACAGCGTCTAACTAGTAGTTCTGAAGCCTGCGCCACGTTAGCCCAGGCTTCAGCATCATCTCTATCAATGGTCCATCCCGCAATAGAACCATCTCTGCCTCTAGTCCTCATTGCAAAATAAGAAAATATTAGAAAAATATATACTACCAAAAATTTCTAAATTTCTAGTATTTTTAAAAAAAAATTGAACTACCAGAAATTTTGAAATTTCCGGTCTTATGTGACGTACTAGAAATTTCAAAAAATTTCGATATAAATGGTAAATGAAAATACCATATATTTTGAAATTTAAGGTACGGAAATACAGGATATTTTGAAATTTTCGGTACAAAATACCATCATTTTCACAAATCTACTGTAAATTCTTACTTGTTCAGAAAATTTCCGGTATCACCTTTGAAATTTCCAGTAGCCCAAAAATTTGAAAAATCTGGTTGTTCACGTAAATTTGGAATCTATGCTGAATAATTTGGGTCTGGACAATTTTGTCTTTTCATACCATTTGGGGGGTTCCATGTATATTGTGGGGGTGGTAAGTTAATTTCTCTTATATGAATATGTCATTAATTTCTTGGTAGAATTCAATTTTCTCATAGACAAAGATACCTGCAACATATGGTTTTGGTTAGTCAACAAGCCATCTATCCTGACCAGAAGTGGGATAATAGTGATTTTTGAAAACACATTTGATATCCACATCTAAAATTTGCTAATATTCGAGTCCAAAGTGAACAACAAGCAAGATAAAAATGAAGTTTTTATTGCATGAATTATGCTAGCAATTGAAGAGGATGCATCCAATCTCTAGGAGATAAGTGATTCTCAACTTGTAGCCATACAGATTGTCAGTGATCATCAAGTCAAAGAAGCATAATTTATGAAATACCTATAGAAGGTCAAAGGATATTCAAAGACATTTAGTATCCTTGAAGTAACTCATGTGCCCATAAAAGAAAACTCCAAATTCGAGATTTTATCAAAACTTGCCAACATTAAAAAGTCAGGCCACAACAAAACAATAATATATGAAACAATAGACCCCCTTGGTACCGAAGTCATGGTTGTTAACACCATAAACACGCTTCATGCTAAGAGTTGGATGACACCCATAATTCAATATCTAACAGATTGACAATGACCTCCAAACAAGGAAGAAGAAGAAAATATATAAAAAGGCTATCTGCAAAATACACATTGGTTACATGAAAACTATTCAAGGTAGAGAGCTACACCAATGATAAGATGCATGGCCGAGAAGAAACCCACTCTATTGTTAATAGAAGTACACTGAGACATATACGGAATTCACATTGGAGGATGAGCTTTGGCTAACAAGTTATTAAAACTCAAATATTATTGGCCCAATATCCTGAGAGACATCGTTGATTTTTATCAATAAATGCAACAAATGTAAATTATTCTTAGACTACATTACACCTACACATGTCCTTCATATGGTGACCTCACCCTAGCCATTTTATCCATGAGGCGTGGATAGTATGGAATTCCCCCTTTCATCAATATTGTTAAAATTTTGCTTGTAGGTGTCATAAATGTCAAAAGTTATTCTCAAGTGATGGTGTATACCATCCTCGATCTGAAACCACTATAGACTCTAAATGTGGAGTTGAGTACTTTATTGTTGATCGAAAATTGTATGTAACTGGGTGACCATAAAAAATAGTTGATGGTTACTCTACAAAGCATGTCGAAGGATAAAAAATAGTTGATGGTTACTCTACAAAGCATGTCGAAGGACATGAGTGATCTAGATGGAATTTTCCCATCCTACTTAACAAGATAAAATTTTAAGGGTCCAATATTGAACTAGACAAGGGTGACACGATCTATGTCTTGTGTTCAACATACAGATGAGAGAAAAAGGGTACTAATTGTACACGATAATATTATCACAAAAAGATTTTGTCATATCACATGACATTTTTGTGACTTGGATAGCAGTGATGTGTTGCTAGATACTACTCATTATTTATTGTATTAAATATCTATAATTGCCAACATCATGAGAATCTATAGGATCACCCGCATAAGGACAATTGATGAGTGATAAAATAAATAAGGAACACGGTAAAATATGGTGTACTTGATAGAATTATGAAACACTGTAAGAAACTTTGTACTAAGTGGAATATAGAACACCATATAATATAATAATAATAATAATAATAGTAATTATGCCTATTATAATAGTTACTATAATAATATAATATTATTATTATATGGTGCATTTAAGTTGGAATTTTTTTAGTTTATTGTCCACACAAGTGGCTCTATAAATATAGCCCTTATGTAGAAGCTTTAACATTTGATGAAATTAGGTTTGTGAAATATCTCTGCAATTATTGTGTTTGTTGAATTTTATGAATCAATTAAAGAAAACGAGAAAAGAATCAAATGTTTCACATACTTACTTGACAAAGCGCGATAAATGACCTACATTCAGGAGTTCGCAATAACACGTGGAGCAACAAGAAGTTATAAATATGGATCAATACTGCGAAAATTTTGTAAGTTTTAGAGTGTGCGATCTAAGAGGGGTGAATTAGACATGCTGAAATTTTTCTTGTATTTTATGCAAGTTCCTTTTCTTTTAATTGTTCTAGAAACATGTGATGTATTGCTCTTTATTTAGAATGATGTTATGCAGAAAATTAAAGTGCTTAAAAGTAATTAAACACAAGTGATTTGTACTAGTTTCCCTTATCAACCAAGGTTACATCTAGTCCCTTATCACCTTGGAGGATTTTCCACTATGTTAGATCTTTGTACAAGCCTCACATCAAGACATATTCTACAATCTTCTAACCTAACAAAGAAGCATAACACTTTCTTGATTTAACAAGCACCAAACCTATGGTGGATTTTGAATAATCTAAATTCAAAGAACCTTTTTTTACAACAAGAAAAAAGTACAACACTTTCTATTTAAAATCACTTCTAAAATTATCACACTTTCTTTACAAATTATTTGTCACCACACACTTGATGATCTTATCACTTTTGACTTGCTTGAATTTGAAGATATATTTTTAATTATTCTCTTTCTCTTGACCACAATCAAAATATATATAAACGTAAGTGCTCGAAATAATATGAATAAAACTCTTTTTAATGATATGAAAGTTATGCACAAAGATTCATTTTAATAAAAAATATGAACATTTGAAAATTAATTTGATTTTTTTTGTAAAATCATGAACCAAAGAGATTATTTAAAAACTAATTTATTTTAACTTAAATACATACTAAGAAACCTTTATGAATTGATACAAAAGTTTGAGACATTTTTATGAAAGTTTGTAATAGTTTAGAATGACAATGATTTATGAAAAGACACAATTTTGAATTTTGCTTAGGACTTGTTAAGTCAGGTAAATGGATACTTGACTTAGCAAGTGCATAATTATTTTTGAATTTCAAATTATTTTTTAAATTTAAAACATCATCAGACTTTTTATGTTTTTGCTTCAAAGATTTTTATGCATGATAATTTAATAACTTTTTTTTTTAGCATCTAAAATTTATACATAATGAATTTCAATTGAGTACCTTAACATCAAGATTAATTTCCTTTACTTCCAAAATATCTATAAACTTATGCATTATTGATTCCAAACTTTTTATTCCTTGATATTTCTTCTTTGAAAAGTTTTTGTCTTTATCAAAACTAAATTAAGATAGATGATAAATATCTTCTTCACAATTAAATAAGTAAACTTGGTGTTAAAACACGTAGTGGCACCTACTAGGATCAGAAAACTCTTTTTCAATTTGGAAGATGATCGCGACTTTATCGTCTATTAATCGGGAGACTACAAGTGCACAGTCCTATCGCGTAGTTTTAAAAGATATTGAACCCACAGAGACTATAAATCGATCTACTATTATCCTAAGTTATTGTATATAGCTAAGGCGAATAATTCTTTTAGATAATGGTTAAGGAAAAATATAAATTAAACGGATATTGGTACGTAATATAGTGAACCTAAGCGGATTTAATCGAACCTAAGCGTATAAAGATGGTTAACTTAATTGTTCTGTAGAAATTATCAGTTTAAAGACCCTCAACTCACACTTTCGTGGTCTTATCTCGGATTATACTCCTAAAGCCCTATGCCTGCTCTCGCTAGCCCATAAGTGTTTAGAAAATATTCTTTGAAAACATAATAAAGACTAATTCGTTTTAAAGCGCTCTCGCTGTATTAAAATCGAATGCCTAACTTTAGCTATCCGGTTAAAACCTCACACTTTCCTGGTCTCGATCCCAACCTATTCTACTTTTCTTACTTTCGTAACCAAAAGATTGATTTTTAATTACAAAAAGTCATAACCAGAAATTAAGTTAATTAAGATTTTAGCTTGGGAACAATTTAATTCCTACTTTTACTGCTATTACATACCGATACCTACTCGATTTAGCCGGACATATTTATTAATTCGGACATGCATAAATAATAAGGTTCAATATATTTAAACATCTCCATAATCAAATAAATAAACATCAGGCAACAATATTTTAAATAAAATAAAATAATTAGATTAAAAACTTGAAAATAAGAATACTGCAATAAATCTTGTTCTTCAAAATAAACGAACACTCCACCACAAGTCGGCTGAATCTGCTCGGAGACTTCTTGAATCGAAAGAAAAATACGACAAGGAATAAAAAGGCACTAGATCTAACGTAAGGTTAGATCAGTGAAAAATACACAACAATTTCCCATATAGAACTTGTTGTGAGAAAATTATAATAGCTTCAAACTAAATAAAATCTAAAACTAAGAAACTGAAATGGAAAATAAAATAAAATAAAATTACAAAACTGAAAAGAAAATAAAAATGCAAATAAAGAAAAGCTTGAAATCGATTATTCGGTAAAAATGCCGACCCTTTCTCTGAAACATGTACTCTGTATTTATAGCTCCATTCGTAACTTCCGTTTCCTGAACTTCGTAAGAAAGTGTGATCGTGCATGCCTTGAAAGTAGGAGAGACGGACGTCTCATCTTGAAGGGAGAAAATGTGAGACGTGGGTCTCACTTAAACAACGTGGAGGAAGTGGGTCCCCATAGATGGGAGGCGGGCGCCTCAAGGCTGTGAGTGAGGGTGAGACGTGCGTCTCGTGGCAATTCGTGGGTTCCACCTTGCTAGGAGACGGTCGCCTCCAGGAATAATAGAGAGGATGAGACGATCGTCTCACCTTGCACGTGCTGGGCTGAACTTCATGGGCTGCTGGACTTTTGCTCCGTGGATAATTATTTTCTTCTTCTATAACTCCTCCTTTTTGCTATATCACCCTTTGCTTCATTTCTTTGGCTTTTTAATTAGATTTTTCCTCGATTTTATTTCTTTGCTTAATTGATCTTTATTTAATATAAATACCTGAAACAATAGAAATACCAATGTAATACAAAAATAATATAATATAATTGATCAAAAATAGTAACATTATCCATGAAAATTAAATCAAATATGTTATATAAATTCGTGTTATCAGAAGAACCCTATAGAGTATTTGAGAAGTTTTCACATGGATCCTATAAGCTTGAAGAATTTAACGACGAGGCCACCCGATGTCTTGGAACTCAGTGAACATGATAAATTGTTAAACATTACTGTGTTTACTTCTTTGATAATGAGGTAAGTAGTAAGCCTCCATGTTTTGTGTACTTATGACTTAGATTACCAATAAAGTGATAGGGTGGAACTTTTTTCCCCTGCAAGGGAAAATATTTTTTAATGAGGTGCCTTAATCATTAATGGTATCCTATCTTCATTATAAAATCATTGCACCCTTCAAAGTATCCTTCTGCCTCTAGAGATATCTTGCGCACTTTAGGTTATCGTTGCACATTGTACACTCTTTAGTGTCATTGCATATTTTGGGATATTACGTCATCCTTCATGGTATCATTGTTCCTTTTGGGGTATCATTGCTCTTTATGAGGCATAAATACGCCCCAAGATATCATAACATTGAACTTCGTCACAAATTAAAATGCCAAGAAGCGGGCCATACTATCTAGAGATTACCAAACACATTAACACACAAAAATATTTAAATATTTCAAAATTCTAAAAGTCAACTTATAAAAAATAGAAATTAACTAAAACCCTAAAAAGGGGGTGGATTAAAAAAACCGACTAGAAAAATACAACCAAAAGAGTAAAATAAAAAATTCATATCAAAATGATTACAATGAATTCAATCACAGATAAAATTAGGTTTTCCTTCATATTCCCTATACCGCTCCAACTTCCACGCATTCTTTTCTACCAAATCATATTCCTCAAACCCTGATCTAACTAGAAGGGATATCCTCAACATGTAAATCCCCTCGATTTGAAAATTTTGCTTTGTGAATATCTTCCTTTCCTTCTATAGGTCATAATACATGTCAATATGATGAAAAATAAAGCTTACATCATCGAAAATCATGTCCCATAAGAAGGACGTTTCCTAAATCCCAAAAGGAACCAAAGTAGATGTTCCTATAAGGGCCCACTGCACCGCCATCTAGGGGCACTCTATCTCTAGGTTGATAGAGATATTTTACTCCGAATCAATATGATATTTCCCAAAGTCACCAAATAAGGTGGTTGTTATTGTGGGAATAGGCAGCACATGAATGACTTTCGTCTTGTCCACTAACTTCCACTTATTGGAAGTATAATTTAATAGGTCAGACATATCACTCTTCTGATTGGTGATCCATGCCTTACCCCTTTGGGAAATACTCTTCACCAATATAAATCTCTAATATTCATATATAATTGGTTTAAAAATTTGTGCCATCCTTCTTTGTCTCGCTAAGTTTACCATAAGTGAAGCCCAATATCAAAACAGACTCACTTGTCCAATAGAAAGGAAAATTGTGGGCTGTAAAACCCTCAAATACAACCATGGAGTAATATACACCACGCATACTCAAACAAAAGTGTATTTTTTCTTTCAATTCTTATAATTCAACAAGTATAAATTAAGAAACCGATTATTAGAAAAGGCGCTTATAGAAACCTAGTTACCATTGTTAACCTTTTTTGTACCATAAATAAAAAGAAAACACTTACCATTGGTGAGAATCCAAGAGACCACATAGGATTTCAAATTCCCTAGTAAAGACCAAACTATTTTTAGGGAGTTGTGAAGAGGATACATTAATCATATTCAGGATGTCATCCTAAAAATAGAAAAGAGAACTCCTACACCCATATCAATTATAAAGTCTACGCACATATAGAAGCACTTCTTCCCCACTCCTCGAGGATGCCTTAGGAAAGTTTTATCATCCTCAACCATAGTTATATCAAAACATCATCTTCACTCTTAGGGCTCAATATGTATAAGCCTTCACAAAACAATTTCACCTTAGCCTCACTATTTAACAAAGAGTTGATGTTCACAACATCACTATTGAAATGAGTCACTTTTGTTATTGAAGTTTCCATTTGTAGTCCCGCTAATCCGTGATAATAAGACACCAAAAAACTTCATTATCACTACTCTCGTTGCTATCAGAACTACTATTACAAATGTTGTCATAATTTCCAAATATTTTTGTTTGAGTGAATCTCCAATTTACTTCTTTGTGTGCTCGTCTCAAACTCTTAACACAAAAATGTCATAACTCCTAGATATCCTTATGGGTGTTAGGCTCGACTACACTACCACTAGTATCACATTTCCCAAGGAATATCATCTTATAAATAGTAAACAAAGAGGATACAAAAATGGAGGATAATAAAATACATATGGTAAGGCTTTGTGAGAAGGTGAAGAAAATTGAGTTCATAGAAGCAGACATAATGGAGAAGTGAAATAACAATTGTAAGCAACCGTCACGGAGAAAATGTGTGATGAAAATGTAAAGCAAACATTATGGTATTCAATAAGGAAGCAACCCTAAGTGACCTAAGTAGCCATTAGTAGCATATAGCTATCATTTGTGTAACAACGTATCAATGACTAAACTCATGAGCATGCAAATTTGTAGAAACCCAAATTAATTGGTGCTTCTCATGAAATTTTTTAATCATTGTCATCATAAATTACATACTTAATCTTCTGATTCAATCTGTTTGTTAGGAGTTCGATTGTTTGTTCTAATGAGACGACCATGATTAAAGTCAATATTTAACCTATAGGTCACATCATCGTTGTGTATGAAACCATCTTTGACAATTTATCCTCAACTACTTTTCAGGGAATGTGACCCGTCATGTTTTTCTTAAATCATTTTCCCCTTATAAACATGTTGATTCTGAACCTTTATGTTTTTAAAACCTTCGTTCTTGAGAGATTATGAACTGTCATTTTTTCTTAAACCATTTTGCCTTTACATGCCTCCTTAAGGGACTATGAAACCATCTTTTCCTTAAACATATTCACCCTTATAGTCCCACTTCATGTGGGTTGTTATATTTTCCTTTGAGGGAATATTATCCAGGCACACTTTGATATTATTTAATGAGGCCCATCAATGAACCATCTTGTAAAAAGAAAGGGTGAGCCTTCCACATCGAATAACATGACATGGATGACTCACAAGCACTTATTATCACCAATGGAACCACCTTGTATGAAGTGAACAACCCCTAGTTTTTAATTGGAAAAACTATATTATTTTTATTAGGCTTAAATGCACTTTTGGTCCCCCTATATTAATTTTTTTAACATTTTAGTCTCTCTATAAAAAAAACCAACTATTAAGTCCCTCAATATCATATTTCATGTTTTTTAGTGGTCCTCCATGATAAAATAATCTAATTTGCATAGGTAACATTTAAATTATGAAATGACATTTTTTTAATTGATGTTACGTCATTATAAATATTTAAATTTTTTTAAATTTTTTTTTATAATAATTAAACGTTTTTAATTATTTTAGTTATTTTTGTTTATAAATATTTATTTAGAAATTATATATTATAAATTTTAATTCTAAAATATATATTTTTGAGTTTATTTTTAATAACATGACAACAATTAAAAAATGTCACCTCATAATTTCAATGCCACATATGCAAATTAGACTATTTTGTTATTAGAGACCTAAAAAAAACATAAAATACGATATTGGAGGACCTAATTGTTGATTTTTTATAAAGAGATTAAAATATTTAAAAAATTAATATAGGGGATCAAAAATATATTTAAGCCTTTTTATTAAAAGAGTAATTCATTTTCCATGCCGACCTGAAGAACAATTTAAATTGTGTGTGCTTGGGTTTATAGGAGAAAATTCAGCGCCTCTCAATGGTAAGTTAGGGCTATATATACTTGTCGTAAGATCTAGGTAAATCCATAACTTATTCAGATAACACAAATCTTAAAATACTCATGAATTTACACTTTTGTTTTTATATTATTTTTACTACACTCTATTTTTATTTTCTTTCACTATTTTTTTTATTTTCTAATTTATTTTACAGTGTATTTTCTTTTTTATTTGACCGCAATATGTTTTTTTCTTATTAATTTCAGTGAGTTTTTATTTTGCACTTTTGTTTTTACTTTTCTTCTTTATTTTATTACACTTGTGTATTATTGATTTTCATCTGTATGTACCACACCATATGTGTTTTTATTTTAATCACATTATTCTTTTGGTTTTTTCTTTTTTAATTTTAGACTTATGGAAACATCTTCTACCCCATCATGAAATTTGGAATCAGATTCTTCTTATGTTCTCACTTCTAGTGGAGGAATTAGTAGAGGAAGAAAATAATAATTGGCAATAAAGGCTGATGTAGTTTCATGCTTTAAAATACCATCGAACGTTAAATTAATTAAAATAAACTTTTAAGTTGATATGAAAGTTGTTGGAACCTATGGCCGTCATTTGCAACCATCAAACTATTACGAAATAATAGTTTCATCTAGAGTTGTTAAAATAGGCTATCCGACTCTAAATAGGTTGGTCCATGCGGATTTTGAGTTTTCTAGGGCCGGACTCAAAAAACACATATTTAAATGGACTCGATTTTTATTACTCAGACCCATCTCTGTCTGGGCTGCGGGCTACCTGACCCTAAATGGGTCAGGCCCTTAACGAGCCTATTTCTTAAAAAATTAAAATATTCTCCTTATTTTTGTAAGGAACCATACAATTGCATAATATATATATATATATATATATATATATATATATATATATATATATATATATATATATATATATATATCAAATTTCATATTCAAAATTAAAATTTCTAAATAATTCATATAAGTTAACAATTAAAATGTAAAACAACACATTAACTTAATTCAAACTATCCAAAACACATCACAAATTATTCAATGTAGTACACAAAAATAAATAATTTGTTCCAACAAATTTTAAGTTATAAATATTCATGACAATTATAATTTTATAACAATTATAACAATAAATTGTTATAAAATTTTATAAAAATTATAATTTGGAAAGAATAAATTCTAATTATATTTAAAAAAATTATTTTTTTCGAGCCGGTGGACTACCCTGGCCCATACGAGTTGGCCCATATTTTTAGGGCGTTTTAGGGTCGGGCTAAAGAAGACCCGGAAATAAATGAACTCGAAAAATAAGATTCAAACCCTAACATTTTTTAGATCTGATGGACCGCCCCATGGACTTTGGCCCATTTTGACAGCTCTAGTTGGATCCCTTAAAAAAAGAGTTCGTATAAAAAATGATTTTATGAAGCATCATGAACTACAATGAACTAAATATGGATGTTCCATTATGCTAGATGGTTAAAAGGGAAAAAAAAAAGTTAGAACTTTGGTAAATTTCTTGGGGAATTCTTATGAAAAGTCAGGGGCGGATTTAGAGCGATATAGAGTATTCCATGAAATACACTGAATGTGTAAAAGTTTGTCCCAGGATCAAAACATGTTGTAAGCAAATTTTGCACTTTTTTTTTATATTTTTGTTATACTGAGTATTTATTATTCTTGTTCTACTCAAATAAAAAATCCTTAATTATTTTTTGCTAGTCAATTTCATTATGGAAACTTTTCTCTTATATCCCAATAAAAAAATTTCAATTAATTATCACTTTCTTATCGTTTAATCTCATTTTCCGACCAAAATTTTAACTATAAATAAACTGAAATAATTTATTTTTAATCAGCACAAATAAAAACACACCTTTAGAATTAACTTTTTTTCTAACACTTTTACCTTTTTTTTACGTAAACTTTATTTTTGTATAAAACTTAATTTGTATGTACCAATCATATAATTAATATTTATAATATTGTCAGTGAATCTTGAACTCTAAATTATTGTTAATCATTTGACTTTAATTATAATCACTCACATTTGTCAAACTAGTTTTGTCTTTACCGATGGTCAGCGTAAGTGTTGAGCAGTATTCTTGGGGATAAAATATATTTAAAATGAGTTGAGAAGTAGAATGACTAATCCATGTCTAAATGATTGTTTAATAACATTTTTAGAGAAAAAAAGTGTTTAATATCATCGATGATATGGATATCATTAAGCGTTTCGAAGGAAAGAGCGAAAGAAGAATGCATTTACGATTAGATTATAATATTTTTTATTTTTGAGTGGCAATTGAAATACTAATAATTTTAATTAAGTAATATTATTATATTTTTTGTTATTAATTTTTTTCATATATTTTGTGTATATTTTATTTTCATTATAGGAATACCCTAAATTTTTATCTGGCTCCGCCTTATGAAAAGTTTTGATGTTTCTTAATAAACGAAGACAAGATATCCGAGCTATTGGACACTTTGGATGAGGAAATATGTGAAAAAATATTGTGTAATTGATTATTGATAATGGAAGTAAATATTTGTTAGTTAGTAAACTCCTAAGTGCAAAGAGGCTAGACATGTGTTTGGACTCCACATGTGGCCTAATGTATAGACCTAATGTTAGAAGATATAGTAAAATCTCCTAATGTTGAAAAGGTTATAAAAAGTTATTTAATCTCGTGGACTGTACTTATAACCATACATTAGCTTTGAACTAAATGAAAAATACCACCATCAATGTTGAATTGGTTAGACATGAAATCACGGGGTTTGTTACCTCTTATCTTACTTTGCAAACGTTGCACAAACTAAAATACAAGCTTATAAATATATTATATTATAAATAATGTTCGAATTCAAAATTTACTAAGAACCATAAAAAAAGAGCAAATGGTATTGTACTTATGTAATCATTTTAGAATGATGTTATTAATTCAAGCAAGTTTATAGATGTGTTTGAAATAATTGATAAAAAAATGGGAGTTTCAACTTCGTCATCCATTGCATATTGCGGATTGTCTCGAATATTTTATAATAAACCAAAAGTTAATGATCTCACGGTATGAGATCTTCGCAAACACACTGCGACATTTAGTGAATGCCATGAATGAATGGGAAGTTATGACTTCATCTCAATTGGCACAATACAAGAATGTCAGAGGTAAGGTGGAAGTTCATTTTCTTGTAGTTATGGTGGAAGTCTTATGAAGCATAATCTCCAAATTTTTAATTATTGGTTGTTAAAGTGTTGAGTTTGACTAGTAGTATTTTGGGATTTGAGTGCAGCTCGAATATGTTTTAGCATGTAAGTTTTAAATTTAACTAGGTTGTTAAAGTATATTATAATCTAGATCATTAAGCTAATATTTTAAATTTTTATATTAGAGATTAATTCTAAGAAGAAAAATCAACTTTATGATCGAAAGTTGTAGGACTTGGTCTTTATAGCATATAACCAAGCTTTGAAAGAACAATTTGATTTTTATGACAATATTGGTCTTATGATTTTGAATAATGTTAATGGGAGAGATAAGAGGGGTATGAGAGTTATGAGAAGATGGTGAACTTCTAGGATATATGGTTATGAAAATGCTTATTCAACTTGGTTTCAAGTTGCCAATGCAAGTGGAGTTATGAGCCTATAATCTTTACTAGAAGGGAGAATCAAAGCAACTTATATATACAAGTGCATAAAGGATAACAATGACACAAGAAATGGTGGTATAAAATGTTGAAGAAACTTAAGAATTAGAATGCGATAATGGGATGGAGGATGAAGAGGAATTCTTTGATTTATGTGCTAGTTTGAATTTAAATATTTAGCATTTTAAATTTAAATTTTCATATGTAATACTTTTATTAAGACTTGTTGACGTTGATTATTGGGTTTTGATTTTTTGTTATTATTAAGCCTTTTTATTTGATTTATGAATATTTTTATGGGTATTGAACTATTTGTTTAATTTAAATTCAACACGTGCTTGTACGTGAAATTATATTTTCAAGAGGACAGATGTTCGACTAGATGCCTGAGACAACATGTACAACTGATTTATGACAGATTACAAATTTTGGGGACAGATGTCAAAAACCATGATTAGAATATTGTATACCATAACAAAAACCAGTTTGCAAGCAAAATATTACAACTTAACTTATACAAGATTATGGAGCAGAAACGAAATAAATAACACAATAATTGATAACCCAGTTCAGTGTAAACCACACCTACATTAGAGGGCATCCAACCCAAGAAAGGAAATCCACTACTTTAAATTAGTATTATTAGTATTATAGAAACAATAAACACATCTTTTTCAATGCCTCTTCCTAATCCTAGTGACTTTTTATTTAGGACTACCTATAGAAATATTTCACTCCAAATAGTCAGAAGGACAAATGGACTTATTGGTTCTAATTGGTGCGGAGATAAAGATGATTGAAAGCCTAGAACTGGATACATCTTTTTGTTTGGTGAAACATCAATCTCATGGTATTCGAAGAAGGTACTGGTAGTATCACTCTTGTCTTGTGAGGTCGAGTACATTATCGTTTTGTTGTGTACGTGCCAAGGTGTGTGATTGATGAATCTATTGAAGGAGTTGTACTGCGATGAAGTTTATGTTGTAACGCTCTTGGTTGATAATGTTTCCTCTATAAATTTTGCTAAGAACCCAATTGAACATGAGAGAAGCAAACATATAGAGATATAGTTTTGCTATTTGAGAGAACTTGTTAGTGAAGGAAGGTTGAGATTGAGATATTGTAGAAGTGAATACCAAGTGGTTGATTTGTTCACCAAGGGAGTCATAATTGAAGTGTTCAAGAGATTAAAGATGAACATGTACATGAAATACTTAAACCACTTGAGTTAAATTGATGTGTTAAGAGAAATTTCATAATTCAAGTGTTGTAACTGGTTACCACGGGTGTTTAACCGATTATAGATATGTAGGAAAGTCAAAAAAGCTGGAAATAAGTGATTTTGTTGTTGGAGTAATTGGTGGCACATTCAGAGTAATCAGTAACCACTGTTTGTATTTTTAGAGTTTTAGCATTTGCAACCGATTACAAGCATGCAAATTTCATTTTTTAATTATTTGATGTCGTTGGTTGTGTCTCAACCAAATTTTATCTTGTATAAATGCCTTGATGTCAATGTTAATGAAAGTATTCTCTCTCTGGCACATTAAACAAAAAAATAATAATTCATTTTTAAAAAATAATTAAAGGAGGGCTTGACACGTTTAAATCCAACCATTGTTGAACGATTTGTTACATTAAACAAAAAAATAATAATTCATTTTTAAAAAATAATTAAAGGAGGGCTTAAATCATAAAACAAAGAATTTTGTATATCAGGGTCTAAAACAAACAACATTTTTACAAATGAGTATTAATATATAATTTTGATACATGTCTAATCATGGATATCGAGTTCAACATGAGGATTATGACATCTGATCTGTATCAAAAAATTAAAAATAAAGTAAGCAATTTTATATTTGTAATAAAGTAAAATAGAAATGATTACTTCGAAAGAAAAGGGAACGACAATGGTCCAAATATGTCATAGCACCAGGACTGTGCAATTAAAGTAAAATAGTATATAAATACTATAAAAATTTGTAGTGGAGTATGCAATTGTTAAGTCACCTACTATTATTTACAATATTTAAAGGCTTGCCTTATCTAGAATAATGGGAGAGTCACTCTTTGTTGATTTTATTGCCACTCAAGTCAGGTGTGGGTCATGAGGCCACTTCTAGAAGGCCAATTTATAAATCAAAATGTGAAATTTTTATTATTATTTTTTATATGCAATATATCAATCTCTCTACGATTATTAAATTAAACCAATTTTTTTAGGTAATTTAATTTTTATTATTGTAGCTCACTTTCTATAGATTTTAAGTTTTATATATATATATATATATATATATATATATATATATATATATATATATATATATATATATAAAATCAAATTTTCGAAATATGAGTGAGTTGGTTCGGTTCATTATCAATCCTAATCGCAAGCGTTAAACAAAGAACAACGTCTACTCAATCCACATTGTTAAAATTAGTAATTCGATATTTTGTCAAAATCAAGCATTCGACTATGGTGAAGTAGTTAGTCAAAGGTGTAGCAGTCAGTTGTATTCGATATAGTCGAATACATCATTTAGTTGTTATGATAAAGTCCAAAATATAACTTTGTATATTTTGAGCGTGGGTCGATTGTAAGTTTTGGGCATGGGCTATAGTTGTCTATATAAAAGGGCAAAGTATGATGCAACTCATTCAATAAGGATTCATATCTTACAAATTCAATTTATAATTTTCTCTATTTTCTCCCTTCTTCTTCTTTTCTCATATTTCTTGAAAACCCTAATTGTTCCAACAATTGATATCAAGGAGCCTGAGTTGCGATTTAGAGAGAATCTGTAATGACAAACGGAACACTCACACAAACGTAATTTTTAGCAAATCTACCGGTTTTCAAAGTTGAGAATTACGAACAATGGGTTGCGCAGATGAAAGTCATCTTCAGAATTTAAGATGTGTCTGAAATTGTGAATTATGAAGTACCAGAATTGAAAATGAATACATGTGATGTTTAGAAAGCTGCACACAAGGATCAAAGGAAGAAAGATGGAAAAGTTATATTCTTGATTCACTAGTGTATGGATCCTAACATGTTCGATTAGATTATTTAAGAAGAAACAACCAAAAGAGTGTGGAACAAGTTGACTAACTTGTACGACGGAGATGAAAAACTAAAAATGGTGAAATTGCAGACATTGAGAAAGTAATTCAAGATGACTCAGATGAAGTGAGATGAATCAGTCTCAAAATATCTTTCATGTGTGGTGTTGTTAACGAACCGGGTGAAGGCGTATGGTGAATCAATCAACGATTTGTAGAAGATTAACAAAGTGTTGAGATCTTGACTACAAATTTTGACAACATGAATAGATTCTTTAATGAAAGCAGTCATATCTATGGTAAAAAAGAATGGTCGAAAATCCAATATCATTTATGTATTATGTGTATCTTTGATGACAAGTAATTTGATAAGCATATGTTAGCTACTTGCAAAAGGGTACAACATAAAGTTGGAAAACTATCAAATGAAGGTGCATGATGGTGAGGGAAGATTAATTCTTAAGGCACCATTTGCAGACAACAAAACCTTCAAGGTAGAGATCAATTGTTATAATAAGACTTTGAAGTTCCCTAAGTTTGGTGATAATGGAGAGCTAATGTTATTGTCGGCTAAGCAAGTGAATGAACTGTTAGAAGATGAAGCAGTGATGTTAGCAATGTTTACGTCATTGCAAGCTGATGGTAAACATGCGAATGTGGAATTATCAATTGTTTGTGAATTTCTAGAAGTGTTTCCAGATGACATCAGTGATTTACCTCCTGAACGTGAAGTGGAGTTTCCTATATATTTGGTTCCATGTACAAGTCTGGTATCAATGGCTCCTTACCGAATGTCAACTTCAGAGCTAGGTGAGTTGAAGAAGCATTTGGAAGAAATTCTTAAGAAGAAGTTTGTTCGACCGAGTGTTTTTCTGTGGGGTGCACATGTGTTGTTAGTTAAGAAGAAAGATGGAAGTATGAGATTGTGTGTGGACTATAGGCACTTGATTAAAGTGACGATAAAGAATAAGTATCCACTTTCGAGGATTGATGATTTGATGGATCAGATAGTGGGTGCTTGTGTTTTTAGCAAGATTAATTTGAGGTCGGGTTATCATCAGATCCGTGTTAAACCAGATGATATTCTGAAGATGTTTTCTGAATGAGGTATAGTCATTATGAATACACTATGATGTCGTTTGGTGTAACTAATGCACCGGTAGGGATGTCAGTTTGGACATGTTAATGGGGATCCCCGCGGGGAACGCCCCGTTCGGGGCCCCAAAGATGGGGAATTTTCCCCCGTGGGGGCGGGGATGGGGAGAAAAATTCCCCCGAGAGCATTTCGGGGACGGGACGGGAATACACCGCCGGACCCGCCCCACCCGCCCTATTATTTTATATAGTTAATTTAATATATATATTTTAGATTAGGTTTTTTAGTCATTTCCTTTATGTTTATTTATAAAAATAAATAAATAAATATTCATGTATTTATTGAGAGAGAAATGTAAATATTAGACCCTAAAAAAGTTGAAGCGTTTCATTTTTTAGTTGTTTAGGCATATTGTTACTTTAAAAAGTATTATAGTTCATTTTGTTGAATTTTATAGCATTTTATAGAAATTTATAAAAAAAATATTATTATTTTGTGTTCCATTAGTATTTTTAATAAAAAATAATAAATGTCAAATACTAGTATTTTTTAATAACATAATAAATATGTGAATTCTTTGTGCTTTTTATTTTTATAGAAAATATAAACATTTTAAAAAAATAAAATATTAATGAATAAATGTAGGATCTATGGGATCCCAGGAACGGGATCCGGGGAACGGATGGGATAGAAATTCCCGTGGCGGAGATCGGGACGGGACGGGAATGAATTTGATGGCGGGGAAAAAGATGGGGAAGTGTACCCCCGGCCCCGCCCCGCCCCATTGACATCCCTATGCACCGGGTGTTTTCATGGAGTATATGAATATAACTTTTAATTCGTATCTAGACAAGTTTCTAGTGGTCTCTATTAATGACATTCTGATATATTCTAAATCAGAAGAAGAACATTTTGAGAATTTACGAATGGTATTGCAAGCGTTGAAAGAAAAGAGGTAATGTGCAAAGCTATCGAAGTGTGAATTTTTGTTAGTTTCCTTGGTCATGTGATTTCTAGTGGTCGGATTGATGTGGATCCTTCTAAAGTTGACGCAGTGTTGCAATGGGAGACTCTGAAGTCTGCAACTGAGATTTGAAGTTTTCTTTGTTTGGCAGGTTACTATCGAAGGTTCATTGAAGGATTTTCTAAGTTGGTGCTACCGTTAAATCAGTTAACTCGAAAGGTTCAAGCTAATGTGTTGGATGTCACATGTGAAGAAAGCTTTGTAGAATTAAAGAAAAAGCTGACGACCGCTCCGGTATTAATTTTTCCTAATCCAAGTGAGTCTTTTGTGGTAAATTGTGATGCATATAAGATGAGTCTTGGTGGGGTGCTAATGCATAATGGACATGTTTTTGCTTATGCTTCTAGGAATCCCAGAGTTCATGAAAGGAATTATCCTACACATGACTTAGAGTTAGCAGTTGTGGTATTTATGTTGAAAATTTATAGACATTATCTTTTTGCCTCTAAATTTGAAGTGTTTAGTGATCACAAAAGTTTGAAGTACTTGTTTGATCATAAGGAGTTGAACATAAGACAAAGAAGGTGGCTTGAGTTGTTGAAAGACTTTGAGTTACCATCCTAGTAAGGCAAATGTGATAGTTGATGCGTTGAGTAGAAAGTCGCTAAATATGTTGATGCTTATGGTTCGAGAGTTGGAGATGATCTAACAATTCAAAGATATGAGCTTAGTGTGTGAAGATAACCATGATAGTGTGAAGTTCATAATGTTGAAACTGACTAGTGGTATTCTAGAAGAAATCCGAGAAGGTCAGAAATCTGATTCGTGTTTGGTAGACCGACTGACATTTATCAACCAAGGTAATGGAAATGAATTTAGAGTTGATGAAAATGGTGTGATGAGGTTTGGTGATAGAGTTTGTGTTCCAGATATTACAGAACTTAAGAAGAATATTCTTGAGGAAGGACATAGAAGTGGGTTGAGTATTCATCTTGGTGCTATAAAGATGTATCAAGACTTGAAAAAGTTGTTTTGGTGGTCGGGTATAAAAAAGGAGATTGGTGAATTTTTTATTCTCTTTTGACTTTTCAGAAGTTGAAAATTAAGCATCAGAAGTCGATGGGTCTTATGCAACCTTTGAGTATCCCTGAATGGAAATGGGACAACATCTCTATGGATTTTGTGTTGGGTTTGCTGAAGGCTGCTAAAGGCAATAATTTGATTTAGGTGATAGTGGATAAGTTGACTAAGTCGACTCATTTCTTACCAATGAAGATCAATCATCCTATGGATAAGTTAACTGAGATGTATATTGAGGAAATTATGAGATTGCATGGGATACCTTCGAGTATCGTATCGGATAGAGATCCGTGATTTACGTTAAAATTTGGGGAAGGTTTGCAGAATGATTTTGGGACTAAGTTGAGATTGAGTTATGTGTATCATCCACATATGGGCGGTCTGACACACAAGACTATTCAGTGTTTGGAGGATTTGTTGAGAACTTGTGTGTTAGAACAAGAAGGTGCTTGGGACAACCATTTTCTGTTGATTGTGTTTACATACAATAATTGTTTCCATTCTAGTATTGGAATGATACCATACAAATCATAGTATGGTATGACGTTTTGAACTCCATTGTGTTAGTATGAGTCAGACGAGAGTGTTGTGCTCCGACCTGCAGTTGTGCAAGAGACAACTAAAAAGATATAGATGATTTAAGAGAAGATGAAAGCTTCTCAAAGTCGTCAGGAGAGTTATCATGATAAGAGGAGGAAAGCATAGAGTTTCAGGAAGATGATCATATGTTTTTTAGAGTTACTCCAGTGAAGGGTGTTGGCAGAGCTTTGAAGTCAAGGAAGATTATGCCACTTTTTGTTGGCCCATATCCGATATCAGAGAAGATAGATGCGGTGTCTTATTGGATTACTTTGTCTGTCGCTTATGAACCTTCATGATGTGTTTCATGTGTCTATATTAAGAAGATACATTTTGGACCCTTCGCACGTCATCCAGATGGATGATGTACATGTGAGAGATAACATGACTATGGAAGAATTACACATGCGGATATAAGGTCGGGAAGTGAAGAAATTGCGAGGCAAAGACATCGCCTTAATGAAGGTGTTGTGGGGTGGACTAGCTTGTGAGAGTTGGACTTGGAAACGTGAAGATCATATGAGAGAGTCTTATCTGATTCTGTTTCCGTCGGGTAATTTTCGAGGGCGACAATTCTTGTATGTGGGAGAGAGTTGTAACACCCCAAAATAATTAGATTAATTATTTAATTATTAATATTGTGATGTGATGCTTTGATGAATATGATGTTTTGAAGTGATGTGATGTGGGGTAGAGCGAAGTGAAATGGTTTTGAGGATTATTTAAATAATTTTAGATAATTAAAATAATTAGTTAGAATTATTTCAATTAGTAAAATAGAACAATATTAGTGTTAGAGATGACAAGGGCATAATAGTAAATTGTAAGAGGTTGAGTGAGAGCAAAAGTGGAAGGACCATATTAGGAGTCTGACGATTAAGAGTGACAAATAAAAAATATTGAGGTTTGAGTGATTTATTCTGTACGATCGCTTTTGAAAGAGAAGATGAGATAAGAGGCTATGGCACAAAGGAAGAGGAAGAGAACCCATTAGAACGTGAAGAAGAAATAACTATTGTTGGAAATCTAAGGTAAGAGAAGTTTATCATTGTTATTATAATATGTTTTGGACTGACCTAATAGATGGAATTTCCCCAATCCACTTCTACCTCCAGCATGGCCCAAACGACGTTGGCCTATTAGCTTTGGCCCTATGTCGGGAACTCCTGGTAGATTGCACCCCAAAGGCAGCAATGTAGGCTGCACCCCGAGCTAGTCACTTTCCGACGTTAACAACTTCCTCCCAATCGCACACATCGACGAACAGAAAACGTCGAACACATCTGCAAACCCTCTCACTTCGAAAAGTAATTCGGGCATGACTGCCCATTTTGACCAAGTCCTAGAAGTTACCTATTTTCACAGGCCCAAAAATAGGGACCAATGGCCAAACTTCAGGGGCACTATATAAACCCTCACACTTATGAGCGCCAAGTATCTAATATTCACTCTCTAAAAACCCAAACACATTCTTGTATCTCATTATGCTCTCTCTTACTTTGGCATCAAAGTGCCTTGCATGTACATCTCCCCTTCTCTCTCAATCGAAGCCCCATCATCACACATCATCTTCTCAGTCCACATCAGATTTTGATCAGCACTTCAGATCATATTTTATATAAGGTTTAGATAATTGTAGGTTTGTGTTGGTGTTTTTGTTTGACGTTGTTAATATGATGCTTAAATGATCATTGATGAAATTGTGAGTTTGTTTTGCAATGGTTTGATGCCTATGATGTGTAATAAGATGTGTTGTGGTTATATGATGAATCTAAGTGAATCTATGATGAATTAAGGCTTGTAACATGAAGAAATCGGGTGGAAATCAGAATGGTTTTAATGCACAATCGCAACAACATTGTTGTTGTTTCACTCGCAGCACTGTGCGGTAGGATGCAACATTGGGAGGTGGTAAGTTCCCAGGAAGCGACGAACGAGTTGCGAGCGAGGGAAGGGAAGAATAGGCAGGCTCCTGGAATTTTAACGAGGCCCCTCTACTTTGTTGGGCAAGCGTTCGAAGAAAAGTCCAAGCCCATCAGGGGGGCTTAGAGCAAGCTGGAGCATTGCATTTTTACTTTTGTCATAACTTGAGTTTCCAGATTCCGATTGATACGATGTTCAAAGAGTTGGATAGCTAACGCGACGATCTATAATTATGTATAATAAAATGAGTAATACAATGTATATCTCCAGTACCTATGTTATGATAAGATTATGCTCATCTGTGACGGAATACAAGGATGTGTGTTGTTTGATGAGTGATTGGTACTACAATGATACAATGTTGTTGTTAGGTATGTGTTGTACCCCAAAATTTACCCTCTTTCCACATAATTTATAAAACATACATTAGTTGCATGCATAGCATTGATCATGGGGTTACCGAGTTCAAAATATCTCAAGTATGAAAGAAACAGTTCGTTTCGACTATCTCAGAGCATTTTAAGCTAAGAATCGATGTTTCTCGGTTTGTATGGCTATTTGCAAGATTATCTGGTTAGGAAGCTATTTTGATTTGATTCTGTAAGCTCTGGGATCATATCAATATGTCCTCCAGTTTATCTCTTCAGATCGGAGGTCGTTTCGTCAAGAAAAAAAAAGAATTTATTCGCTTATTTCTCAATAAAGTGGATTTTGGGTTTTCAATGCGTTTTGGACACTCCAGAACGCACATCTCTCAGCTCGTCGGGTATTTTCTGATGATTTTCGACCGACGAGTCCCTCTCATTATTATTTACAACTTTTGTTTGAAAGACGGAGGAAAATTATGTGAGGAAAGTCCCCGAAAAAATTTATTTCTCAAGTGGTTTAAACTGAATTTTTGTATTGTACCGTGCGCTCAATGCACTGAAACGTTCTTAATTCCCAGTTGGAAAATTGAAACTGAGCGGGGCCGGTGTCTAAAATTCCATATCGAAATTATCTTTGACTTTCATTTACAACTCAAGAGCTGATTCCTCACCAACCAATACCATAATTTTATTCTTTGGAGTTGATTTTGAGCTGAACCGAGCAATTTTCATTTGATACGCGAAGTTCGAAAAATCATATCTCGCTCAATTTTTATCGAAACGGGGTGGGACCAGTTCCAAAAGTTCAAAACTTTAGTTATATTCGATTGAATCAGAAATATCCAAGTTCAAATTTTGATTAGAAGACCCTCGTTCGAGGCATTTTCTCTGGAGAGTGCAAATGAAATTCTGCATGTGTCAGTCGCCTGGAAACTGTGCTGAAACTTCAAAAATTCATATCAACTTAACCGTTCATTCGATTGAGTCGAATTTTTTATTTTCTCAAGCAAAATCGCATTCCGAACATTTTTCGTTTAGAGTCCTACTTCAAATTCTCGACGGATCGGACTGTTTTGGACTAATTACGAAAACTATTCGAATAATCGCGATTTGGGCTTGATTATGGATCTAAGGCACTCTTAGGACCAATTTCCAAGGCTATAAATATATTTTTGCCTTCACAAAATAGAACAACACAATCATTTTCTCAATTTTCATCTCAAATCAACTCTCAATTCTCTCTAATTCTCTCAACTCTTACAAAACAAATTCAAACAAAAACTTTCCCTCTCTTTGTAATTTCCAAGCTCAGCCTCTGCAACCACCACCAACCACCGCACGCTTCCCTTCTCCGGTGACTAACCACCACTGATTTGACGCGTTCGCGCCGCAAACTGTGCGAATTTTCAGCACCTTCTTTTGTTTGATCGGAACTCCTCCGGTCACCTCTTCTCTCAACTTTTTCGGCGAGTTTTCATCTATTCCACTCGGTTCCGCATCTTCAATTTTCACAACAATTCAAGCTAGTTTTTGCTTCCTTTTCAAGAATCAAGATCTACTCTTCAACTTTCATCAATTCTCAAGAATTCAAGTTTTCTCCTCCGATTTCTTCTCTGATTTCGATTATTATCATCAATTGGAGCTTAATTCGGTATTTTCTTTGAAGAGTGCAAGGAATTCCTCTTCAATTTTGATAAGAATTCAAGTACAAGTAAGTGCTTATTTACTTACGTGCTTATTTTTAATCAATTTTTCAATCGTTGATTTTCTTGAATTTGAATATTGAAATTGCTTACAAATTCCGTGTGGATTCCGATTATTGAATTTGTTTTGTCGAATTCTTTGATTTGGTTGTGTTTGGTGACATTAAAGTGTGTCGGTGTGAAGGAATTTTGTACATAGCACACACATACACTTGTGTGATCATATTCCCTTGCATTTAGGCCACTAGTTAGTGCATCTTTGCATCATCTAATACATGTTCATGCATTAGAACATATAGATTGATTGATTTGCACTTGAAACATGAGAATTAAGGCTTGAGTCGCATTCTTACTTGTGTCGAAATATTGAACTAGGTGCATATTGGTTCTTAGGTACATTTGCATTGTACATAATACATATGCATGCATCTAATTCACATTGTAGGACATAGTTTGCATCATTACATATCCACATATATGCAAATAAGTTTATCAATTCAAATTCATGTGTTGTTGTCCGATTTTCATGGCATTAAAAGGTGTCGAAACCTCACTTTCACATACTTTTACACATGCATGATTTCACTACACCGACACACATTGCATACTTAATTCTCATGAGCAATTCTACATGTTTGGCATAGCATTTAACTAGGATTTGCATTAGGTACATATCATCGGCATATGATATCACATACATTTTCATTTCATGCATTTAAATGTCATAAAAAACATGCATAAACATGCATTTTTATACACTTTTCCAATTTAAATCTCAAATAAACTTGTATATAACTTGAGTTTCTTTTTGATTTGTTTGATTGATTACATGTTTCGAATTGAAATCTGATTCATCTCACATTCCAAAACCAAACAAAAAAAACTTGAATCGGAATTTAATTCAAAACATGAATTTTATCATTCCATAAGCTTGTTTTTGCGTTTCCATGTGCCGAAACTCATTTTTCCATGAAAGTCCGAAGTAACGGTACATGTCTCCTATGTTTTGGCACGTTTCAAAACCGACTTTGGAGGTTTCAGAACCAAATTTTGAGCATAGCATGCCTAAACGGAGTTGCTGCCCCGTCACTTTAATGCTCTAAAAGTACGACTTCCACTTGGAATTGATTAAAAGCGCATACATTTTTGAAACCGTTGACGTTTTTGCAAGCAACCATGTGATTTTTAATCGATTCCGAGAAGTTGACTTTTTTGCCCCGATTTCGGAAAACCGACTTCCCATACCGATTTTTCTAATTTTGTTTCACTTCTTGCATGCTTATACTAGATTATAATCATATTTGTAATCGGTTTTGCTTTCGGAGCATTACTTCTACCACTTGCTTTGTTAATTTTGATACTTTATTTCGTGTGCGAGGTACTTGTACTACTTTCATGTGAGATTTAGAC
The DNA here is from genome assembly GCA_021764765.1 of Vicia sativa. Taxonomy (NCBI): domain Eukaryota; kingdom Viridiplantae; phylum Streptophyta; class Magnoliopsida; order Fabales; family Fabaceae; genus Vicia; species Vicia sativa. The sequence continues at coordinate 135,420,638 of CM038792.1, read as the reverse complement.
TTCTAGCACCCTTACTATGCGCTTGTACACATGCGTGTACACTCTGTCTGCTTGCTTCTTTGGTTTTACTCTATTTTTGCAGGTGTTTTGCATTTGTACACATACGTGTGCATCTTATTGTCTGCTTTTTGGGTCTAACTCCCTTCTTGTAGGTGTTTCACATTTGTACACATACATGTACATTTTGGTCTCACTCCGTTCTTGCAGGTACACCTTGATTGGAATGTGTATACACATGTTCCTTGACTTGTGCACATACGCGTACATTCTATTGTCTGCTTGCATGGTTTTCTTGCAGATACACCTTGATTGGAATGTGTATACACATGTTCCTTGGCTTGTGCGCATACGCGTACATTCTATTGTCTGCTTGCGTGGTTTTCTTGCAGGTACACCTTGATTGGAATGTGTATACACATGTTCCTTGGCTTGTGCGCATACGTGTACATTCTATTGTATGCTTGCGTAGTTTTCTTGCAGGTACACCTTGATTGGAATGTGTATACACACGTTCCTTGGCTTGTGCGTATACGTTTACATTCTATTGTATGATTGCGTAGTTTTCTTGCAGGTACTCCTTGATTGGAATGTGTATACACACGTTCCTTGGCTTGTGCGTATACGTTTACATTCTATTGCTGTTTGTTGGAATTTATCCTCTCTTGCAGGTGTTATTACTTCGGATGCGTATGAACGCGTATTCCGCTTATTTTCGATACCTTGAGTACTTCTCACCGGTTTACTCTTATTGCGTGGCTGCAGTACTTGAAGTTTTTCAGAGTATTCTTTAGATCGCAATGCTCTGCGGATTTTGATATTCGTTTGGTAGTTTCTACACTATTTTACTATATTCTCTTACAGCTTTCCTAAATATCATGAGAAGTAGGGCTTTACAACTTTTCTTTTTCCATGAGAAGTAGGAATAAAGATGCATGATGGGGCTTTCGCAGTTGGAGCATGTTCAGGAACCCCTCTAGTTTATTTAAAGACCCATTTAGGGCGTTTCTGTGTGCTAATTGTGCTTGGTTTATTTAAAGTCCCCATCCGTGCATAGGGAGGCCATTCTCAGTAAGTGTTTATATTTGTGCTTGCATAGGTCAGATTAGTTAGGCGACCCGACGTGGCACCACCAACAAAGTCCCACTTTTTATATTTCCTACTATCGAGTCATGATATGATGGGCAAGAGAAAGGGGTCCGCAATCGACTCCCGCATAGTTCAAGTCCATGTCAGCCTACATACGTGAATCATGTTGCCTCCTTTATCGAGTCAATAATAAAAGTGGTCAGAGTTCCCTATTCTGACTCTCCACTCATTTCTGGGGTTCGCATTTACTGCAGAACTCACATCATTTGCTCTATAGGTTATGCCTATGCTTGTTTGACATTTGTTTGTGCATTGCATTGCTTGTGTGCTTCTGTCAAAGCACTTGATTACTTCATCCCCTTGCATCCCTTGGTTTTACAACCAAGACAGATATAGGATGACTTTCCCTTAGGACCGCTCGGTTAGGATAGCTCTTGAGCCTAGACATTAGGGTTTACATCCTTTGCATGTTGACATAGGTAGAGATTCCCTTACATCCTCAACCATAGGTCCAATCTTTGCATGACAACATTAGGGCTAGTACTAGTTTAGTCTCCCTTTTATTTTGCTAGTTTCTTTTTGCATCCTTGCATGTAATTGAAACTAAAATTTGCTTTTTTTTTCTTTTGAAAACAAAACACTTAATAATGGTTTGAACCCCTTTCTTAAAGGTAAAAGCAACCAACCAAGACAAACTCTTTTCACCTACGGGTACATTTTCGTTTGTGTTTAAAACATTTTTCATAAGTAAAAAACACAAAACCCACCAAAACAAGTGAGTCGAACTACGGTGCTATGACTTTCCCATTGCACAAGGGAATACGTAGGCATCTTGTCATGGGGCTCGATCGAGCACAACTTGTAAAAACTTCCTTCTTTTCCCCGTGTTTCTTTATTTTCCTTTTCTTTCTCATGCATTATAGCGATTAAGCATAGATAGATATAATGCACTCCTTAGATAGAAAATAGAAGTGGATATCATAGAGTACTACGGGCGTGTGGGGTGCTAATCCCTTTCCCTCGCGTAACAAACTCCCTTACCTAGATCTCTCGGTCGTGAGACCGTGGTTTCTTCCCTCTCAGGTTTACTCAATGTTTTCCTTTCTCCTTCGCGAGATAAAAGATGTTCGATGGCGACTCCATTGATATACCCTATCAGTCGGAAGTTCAGCCGGGTGATTTTAGTATGTATATGATGGGTGTGATGACCTTATTATGATTTTCATGAATTAATTATGTGTTTTACTAGATGTGGTCATGTTTAATTATGTTATTGTGCATCATGCATTCATGGCATATAATTAGGACTTCAGTCCAGTGATGTTGATGGGACTTCGGCCCAGTGAAGTTTATAGGACGAATGGTCCAGTCAAGGCCTCAATCCTATAGTGTGGGTTTGAGTGCAATTTATGATGGTCTCTGGTTTTAAGCGTGAATCGATCCTATTAGTGGAGATCTATGGAGAATCGACGACGGAGTCATCACTAAAGTTTTTGTACCACATACATGAGTCTAATGAAGTTCATTACATTATATGTGACATCGCATGATGATTGTTTATATGATATTGATGATGTAGCTATACTTGTGATGTTTGATGACATGTGTTGACGTGATGATATAATGATGTATTTGATGTGTGAAGATGATGTTTGCAAAGGTGTGAGTATAATATGAGGTTTAATGATGTGTGGTTTCTTGCTATTGTATTATAACTACTATATTATTATATAATGATTATGTTTACTCACCATTTCTTCTTGGAAATGTTGCCTTTATACATGGGTAACTTGCAGGTAAGCAGGAATAGACGTATAAGCTCGAAGATAGCTTTATGGAGTCTTTTAGTCGCTTTTTGCAATAAAGAGAGTCTTACTTTGATATGTAACATTGGGGTCTTTGGGATCTTTTGAATTACATTGCATGTTTCTCGTTGACATGATATGACAAGAATATTTTGTTTCGTTTTTAAGATGTTTTACAGTTCAACTTATGAACAATGAAGTGTGATGACATTTGACTTTACTAAGTATTTAATGAAAATATTTTGAGACAATATTCTGTTGTGAAGTGTTGAAGTTGTATGATGATGTTTTCAAAGAGATAAATGTTTTAAATTTTGAGAACATGTGTTACGGAGCAGGATATGTTTTGCATGTATGATGTTTTATATGAAGATATGGCACCCTTGTTGGTGAAATACTCTAATTTATAGTTTATAATATTCATGGGGTTTATAAAGGTGTTACATTGAGCATTTTTAATGTTGTTACCATATTTACCAGGTAGCTCAAAATCAACTAGGCTCATAAGTATGAACTAGGATTGGGGATTTCTATATGCACTCTATGAATGGCTACCACACCCTAGTGAAAAAAACCCAAAAATACCATCAGATTGCGTAGATGCATATCCGGACGCACTCAAAAAACATAAATCATATTTGTTTTTGACAACACCATAATCCATATTTTGCCTTGATTCTGGATATGCGTCTCCGTAATGTACTGAAACACTCATTCAAGAACATATATGCAGATTAATGCATTTTGAAGTTAAAATTAAAATTGATAACTTAAAATATGAAACATTACATAAATAATTAGACATTACATTGATGAAACATATTAGCGTCGAGGTGGACGTTCCAACATCCTAATAATATCTTCAACAAATCTTGCTATTTTGGCATCCAACTTGATCGAAAATTTGTTTTCATAACGGAAAAATGTATTCCACATATCCCTATTCATTTGTATTAGTATTGAGCTCAAAGTTTTTGAACTTAATGTTCCGTTCATTATCAAATGATTGTGACAGAACTCGAGATTCATAATTTTTCGATTGTCGTTGTATGTTAGGATTTCTTCCTATATGAATTTCATATCATCAAGAGGCTTATAATCAATTTACTTGAATGCAATTTTTGGCTTCTCCGCATTGAAGTGGGCCTATAGGGTATTCCGACTAATGTTCATTCTCATGTAATGTAATGGTGTAAAAAATGAAATAGGAGTTCATATTTATACAAGTACTAAGCCAATATGAACCTCACAATTTCCATAATGTACTAGGGAGCTTCATGGAGATGAATCTCCATAACTACCATGTTTGTATGTTTTTTAAACAGTTTGGGTGCATCCGAAGATCCATCTTCGGAAACACCCAACACTGCAGAAACTCAGAACAGTGACAAGAAGAATATGTTCTGGAAAGAAAAATATTGAAATTTTTGAAAAATTGAACCATGTGTTAATTTCTTTGAAAATGTATATATTTGACGTCATCAATATTAATATAATATTACATATAAACACTAAAATGAGCCAAGACAAGTATCACCGGAAAAAAATATATATATATATGTATCTGTGGTATCACCTTTGACTTTTGTTTATTTGAGTATCTCTCAACCTCGCTCAGTGGTATAGCACATCCTAGTTTCAAAAAAACTTGAACAAATTGTCGTGATTTTAAAAGCCACCTAATACACATAATACGATCATTTTGACTTGGAAGTGGGGCGATGTGCATTGGATTTTTTTTTTTGCGAGAAACTGTATCTTGTAAGATCAACACACACTCTTTTATACGCACTTGCTATAAGATGGCTCATTTCTGAAAGCGCGTACATTTATCCTCTGATTTCGGTCCAATAATACAAGGCACAAGATATTCATAAATTGCATCATAATTTTTTTTACTATTATAGTCATGTGTATGTTTCTTTATATCCATTCAACTTTTTGATCAATTGTTGGCGAACAAGTGTATGATCCTTTTCTCCTTTACTGAGCAAAGTAGAAACAACTCAAAAACCACTTTTATTGTCACTCCCAACATTGAAAATTCGTTTAATGTATTTGGTCATAAAGAGTGGCATCTCATCTATGATTTTTGTTAGAGGCTACAAATACGGTGGTTTACTAATGTAAGTTCCTTTAAAAAAACACTTTTTGGGATATTGGGTAGGAAAATTCTAAAATCCTTTGTCAACATGTTCAAAATAGGATGGTGATCATATTGTTGAATTTTTAGGAGCACCTTTTTTTACCGGTCGAGACAGTGGTTTCTATATAAGCAATTTTCATCAATTGCTCTTTGATGTGGAGTTTCATATTTTCACCCGCTTTTAAAAATTTCTCTTGTATCACTTCCCATTCTGTCAAGATAGATATATTTAATTTAGCGTCCTTCATCATACCATCATCATCGAACCTTAGCCCTTTTCCAGTGAGTGCAAACCTTGTACATTCGTATCATGTTTCACCTTTTTCAAAATTAGACAAGCACATGGGATCGTATACGTGTTTTCCTTAGTGTATAACCATATTTTGTGTTATCATAACCTATATTCTCGGCTCATTTTACTTCGTGAAAAATAAAATTCAATCTGGCTTGAGATATGTTGTATGTCAACTGAGAATATAATTTGTTGTCTTTGAATTTGTGTTCTAACACAGTGATGCTGTGACCAAATGATCTTTATATTTCATTATGTTGATTTTGGTTCATTTGGTGCATAGAGTCTTAATCCCTACACAAATCGCCCTCACAATTTCTCAACCAATTCTTCAATGTCGCACGGGAAGACTCAACTCGGTTAGTTATTGTATTTCTGAGATGTCTAACTTGATCGGTCCAAGCATAAACAATTATTTTCTTCACCTTGTCCAGAATTGTACTTTCAACATATTTCGACAAATCTTGATATTTCTCATACATCTTTCTGAATAGTACACAACATCAGCATAAAATTCTTTTGTAGAAGCGTTTATTATCATAGTCCATTCATCCATTATTCTTTCCACTATGACTCTTGCTTTGACCATTTTTTGTCTTCGCTCTTAATTTGTTTCGTTCCAACTGCGGGTTTAACTCTACTTCTGACATTCTTTGTGATGTGATACCTACAAAGTAATGTGTAAGAAGTAGGAAAGACATTTTCAACTAAATTCCTCAAGACAGTATCGCGGTCACGTACAAGGATTTTAGGCATGTCTTCTTCGTCCTTCAACACTGTCCTACAGACTCCTAAAGATACAAACTTCTAAAGTCTAAGAAACATTTTCCTCTTTATCACTCTCCAGAAATGCAAACCCGACTGAAAAAATTTGCTTCGTAGAGTTGATATCGACAATTTTCAATAGTAAAAGTTTATACTTCTTGATCTTTATACGTTGAATCAATGATGAACACGAACGGTAAAAATTATTTTAAACAACTTTATTGAATCCAGATGAGTCTAATATATATCTGAAACAGTCATTTCATTCTTGCAAGTTCAATACTTTTACACAGATTTGTTATTATTTGAAAATTTCAAATGTTATTGTATTTGAGTTCTATTCCCTCTTACCATTGTTATTGACACGGATATTATACACTTTCTTAATATTTGATGTAAAAATTTAAAAAAAAAATTAAAGAGTTGATTACTTAGAAGAGGAAAAAAAAGAAACGACAATGGTCCAAATATGTCATCGTGTCAGGACTTTCACACCGCATTTGTTGTTGTTAAGCCGTGAAATACGGACACAACAAATAATCAAACTTATAAAGAAAAGGAGTGTGCAATTAAAGTAAAATAACATATTAATACTATAAAAACTTGTAGTGGAGTGTGTTAAGTCACGCATTATTACATTTTGAAACACCAATATTTATAGCCTTGCCTCATCTAAAAGAGAGATGCTATGTTGACACATAAATTGTGATACCGTACACCACTACACCGTACTTCATAATCTTTAAGTGTATTGCACAGATTCAAACTTAAAAAAAAAAAATAAATAAAAGAAAAGAGTATGTTGTATAATATTGTATAATAGAGAGTGTCACCATATCATTTTTCCATCTAGAATAATAGGAAATGTTAAAAGGAGTGTCACCATATCATTTTTCCATCTAGAATAATGGAGAGTGTGCTATTCTTGATTTTATTGCACTCAAACCAAGTGTGGGTCATGAGGCCACTTCTAGAAGGCCAATTTACAAATCAAAATGCGGAAAGTTTATTAATTATTATATTCTTTAGTGTTAATAATCATTTTGTCATGTGTTATATAAGGCGAATTTCAAAAACAATTATATAAAAATAACATAAATTTTATCTTTGTCATTCGTAGATTTTTTTATTTTGTCTTTTTTTTTCATGGTCAACAATCATTTGTGTATTTCTTTGTTTTATTCTCTCCTTATATATGGTCAACAAAATAAGTGATGTGACGCTGTTGTGTTGACTTTTTTAGGGCGCTACTGTATTGATTTTTTTTTCTGACGTGGTTGTCAATTGTATTTTTATATAATTTTTTTTTTTTAATTTTTTTTTTAATTTTACTTTTTTTATTCACATTGAATTTTTTTTGTTATTTTAATTTATTTTCACATTTTTATTTTTTTATTTTCTTAAGTTTGAAAATTTTGAATGGTTAAAATTTTAAAATTTTAACAATAATGAGTTGTTGAACGCATGACCATGTAATTAAAGGCTCTAACACTTACTACTAGGCTATTTTGTTTTCTTATCTAAAAAGTTGTATCCAAATGTATATATTACATAACTATTCTATATTATTATTATTCAATTATATTTATTTGATTAGATAATATATTTCAGTTTAATATACATAATAATATATTTATAATTTACTTTCAATTTATATGTTAATTAATAAATATAAATTAATAAATTAAAAATAAATATATTAAGATATTTTAATAAACTGAAAAATTAATTAGCGTGAATAAATTTATTCAAATTTATGAAAAAAATTTAATGTTATTTTTAATTTATTATTAAAAAAATTATTAATGTTATTTAAATAAATAAATTTTTAATTTCCAGTTTTCAGTTTAATATATTTATTTTTTTCAGTTTAATATATGAATTTTCAGTTTATTAATATTTTTTTAATTAATTCCAGTTTAATTTCTCCATAGTATATATTTGAATAAATAAACTATATTATATATTTAAAAATAAATTAAAATTAATTTTAACATATAAGAATAAACTGATATTTATTTAAAAAGAAATTGAAATTAATATTTAATATTTAATAATAAATTAAAATTAATATGTTTATTTTGTTAGTTTAAAAAAAACATAATTAAAATAAATATGGACATTTAAATATTCATTTGAAATGATAATGGAGTATATGTTGTTTATGCAATAAAATATACTTATTGTATGTAAAAAAAAATATTAAAATGAAAGTATTGACACTATTTTCATAAAATTATTAATTAAAATGAAATATTAAATATGAAAAATATATTTTATAATTTTATTAATAATAAACTAGAATAACTAAAACAAATTGAAATTAAATATAATTATGTATATAGTTAATAAAATTTAATTTATTTGTGTTATAATGTGAGATATATAATAGTTTTATTTATTTTATTGAATATTTTTAATACTTTCAATTTTATGTAATAATAATTATTAAATGTTAAATAATGAATATTTAATATAATATCAATTTTGAAAATAAATGTTCACCGTGTAATATCTATATTTGAGGTGAAAACAAATATAACAAGTCAATTTATGTAGTGGTAGAAGCTTATTTGATAGAGTGAAGAGTCATGGGTTCAATGCCCAATTTTCAGTAAAATTTATTTTATTTCCTAGTCGTTTTAAACGACACTAAAACATAAAATATTTTAAAAAAATTGCAAAAGATAGTAAATATTTTGAGACAATTATGTTTGAATTAGCGGTGGACAAAATTGATTTTAGTTGAATTGAGTTTGATATAATTGATTTTACCAGAATTGAGTTTGAATTAATTAATTTATGTTTGAATACATTTATGTAAAAGTGAGTTGAATAATAAATTCAATGTAAAACTTGTCCATAATCAATTATAGAGACAGAAGCTAAAAATTCTAACTTCAAATAAAATTAATTCTTGAGACAAAATCAATTCTACTTTTATCTAATCAAATATCTCAAAATTTGGGATGACAATGAGTACCCATGAGTACGGGTACTAGTCTCCCGCTACCCGCCCTGTTTAGTAAAAATGATATTTGTACCCGCCCCATACCCATGCGGGTATCTGTTAGATGGGTATCCGTGAATTTTGAGATACGCACGGGTATTAACGGGTATTCATGGATACTACTATTTAAATATATTTTAAAAATATGTATATTGAAATAACTATTTCTTAATCTATTTTAAAGTCAAAAAAATTATTTTCAAATTTAACACATAATAAATAATAATAAAAATAATCCTCATTCATTTTATTTCTACTTTTATTTAAATAATAATAATAATAATAATAATAATAATAGTAATTATAATATCATATTTAAGAAAATAATCATAATAATTTTGATCAAACAAATTAACGGATACGGATATCCGCGGGTACGAGTACCATCAAATCCATATATGTACCCGTAAGTAAACGGATAATCAAATATCCGTTTATTATACCCGTGAATACCCATTAAACCATCATATCCATATCTGTGACGGGTTTTACCCGCGAGTATCCACGGGTACAGATTTTTTTGCCATCCCTACTCAAAATCACCCAAAATTAATTTTACACCTCTATAATTGCCTTTGGCCCTTTCAAAAGTCAAATCAAAAATACACTAAATCAAAATACAAGGAATGAGTAGTTACAAGGAATTATTTCTATTATAGGCGGGCCAAAAGTCTCAAAATGTCAAAGCTCAATTCAATATCAATTTGTTTCAAACAACCCAACATATAAAAATTCATCACACATGATACTTAAGATACATTTTTTATACCTATTTTTTTAATATATTTATTTTGAATTTTGAACTGATTTAAATGTTAGAGTGCTAATCTTGCAAGTTCACATCGTGTCACTGTATCGAAGATCAGCACCACCAATTCATAATTCTACACCGTCAATATACATCTAATTCTAGTTTCGGAACAAAATAGTGGTGTCGTTTATGGAAATTGACCCCTAATTTCTAAAGAATTCCACAAGTAGATTATTTTCAATCTAAAGTTAGATCTTTATTGAAACTAAGAGAAGTATGCAATCAACTAACACACCGTGATGGAGAGATTTGTCAGAAATTTCAATTTATTCTACCTTATTTGTTCGTCGTGGTTGATATCCATCGTGCCACAAAATTCGGCGGTGATCCTTCATCAGAGCGCCTATTCTAAATAGCTAGTGACACTAAGATGTGAAATGAGGATTGAGTCACACTAGGATATTCTCAAAGCGATAAAATTGGTAAAGCCTCGAGTTCGAATTTATCGATAGTTCTCACAATCTCTGTTGTTGGTAAAACACCTATGAAAGATCTCATGGACGTTAGATCTCCCGTAACAACTTCAAGCATGACGTAGTCGAATAATCAATTCTCCATCAGTTAAATCTAAGCACTTACGGGGGAAGTTATCCCTAAGCTTTCAATAATTTGGTACTTCAGCCTAGAAAATTAATTGATCTCTCGCCATCAATAAGAAAGTTTCAGCGAGAGAAAGGTGTCCCCGGTTTTGATAATTTCTAATGGAAACATCGTCCAAGACATTTGTGTTAGACCTGACATGGTAAGCTAAACGTCTGGCTTCGACAATTCACATAGAGATAGTATGTCGGAGAAGAAACCATACTTAACCCATTTTGACTGGAAATGAATGGATGGGTGGAGCTCTCAAGAAATATAACCCCTTATCCAATAGTGATTTCGAAGAAAACTATAACGAGGCCAGTCCGACCAGATCCATGAAGATAGCCCTTTACATCCCTTTCGGTTGATAGTCATTACGAGACAATCAAAGGCAGGCCCCCACAGATGGCCTAACCTCCACGGGCATGGATAAGAAGATAGACACAAAGGTGTCAGACACCCTACCTCACCCTCGGAAAAGGTATACAAACGGAACCCCGGAGAGGCAGATGTTTTCGTCGAGCAAGTAAAAAATAAGTAGCATATACATGTTATGAATTTCTTGACCAATTAAGTATTTTGTAAACTTTTGTGCAATTTCAATAATTAATCTACTAACTATGAGACATTGCAAGCACGTGGGGTCTTATAACCCTCTGTAGGATGGTGAAACCTTCTGAAGCAGATCCCATAATTGGTGAACCTAGTACATTCTCTTCTTAGAAACTAGTCATTCCAATAGTGTAGGTGGTGGAGAATAGAGATGTCCACATTCACCTTTTTTATGATGGCAGCGCATCTCTCAGGAAGATGGCTTAGAAGAAAAGAGAGTTTTGAGTGTTAAACCCCCTCTAATTGATAAAAATCGTACATTTTTCATAATAGTTTACTTCTCTCTTTGGAATTACCAAAAAAAGAGAAAACATATAATTACAAAACATCTCATAGAACACAAAATTCAAAATGATCGGACTACCCTATTACACTATTGCAGTAACTATACAATAGAATCTTCATATGTGGCAGTTAGGGGTAGGAATAGGTCAGATCGGTCTACAAAGGTCTATGGCCTAGCCTATAAGAGGCCAGGGCAGACCAGACTTATTTTCTAAAAATGTCAGACTTAGACTCTTTCAAAAGCCTATTTAATTAAATAGGTCAGACTTAGGCAATTAAAAAAGTTTATGAAGCCTTATAGGCGGCCTATATATATATATATATATATATATATATATATATATATATATATATATATATATATATATATATATATATATATATATATATATATATATATATATATATATATATAGGATCCACCTGGCTAGCTATAATACACATTTTTTTAATATTAATATATATATTTAATTAATTAATTAATTTTAATATTTAATATTATATAACTCTTCAACTCACTTTTATCTCTTAATTTTCTCTCTTTTATTTCTTTCTCTCTCACATAAATCCTTTCTCTTCTTCTCAAACTCCACCAACTTCCATATTTGTCTCTTTCTCTCATTAATCCAATAACCCCACCATTTTGCATTGTTTATGGGTGATTGAAAATCAAAGGTAAACTAACTACTTCAAAATTTTCTTATTCTTTTGTTCTATTTGAGTTGAACCTAAAACCCCAATTTGTTTTAAAAAGTAAAATTTCAATTTCTCATAAATATTTTCTTTACAATAAATTGTTCTTATTATTTTCTTTATAGAGTGAATAGCTAATTTTAATGGTTTCATTGTTCTCTTTATAGGATGAAGAAATTTTTCCTGTGCTTTCTAGAGACAAAGCTACTTCTTGGTAAATCTAGAAGCATCGAAACTCAACATCAAGTGAGAGTATTAAAGTTGTCGATTATGAATTGTTGGAAACCGATCCAGAATTAGGCCTCCAATTTCAAGCTATCATCGACATCCAAAATGAGGTAAGGAAAGCTTATTTAAAAATAGGTCGTCATAAACCTCCTTACAATTTTGTTTACCCTTGGTCTTCAAGGTAATCAAAGACGTAGATTTTGCAAAAATTGGTTTGATTTGTATGATTGGATTGATTATAGTGAATCTAAGGACACGCATTTTGCTTGCCATGTTTTTGTTTAAGAATGTCTCTAAATACGGGAGATCACTTTGTGACGAGGGTTTGGTGATTGGAAGAATTCTCACAGTTGGCTAATCATGGAACTTCTTCCAATAGTCATATTGATTGTGTGCATATGAGTTACGCTCATGAACCCAAACCAAAGTATTAAATGCATTTGTTAATCAAACTAAACAAATGAATTCGAATATCGTGTTCGTGTAAACACATCTCTTATAGCTACTAAGTTTCTTTTGAGGTGTGGCATGCCATTTAGAGGAGTGACGAGTCCTTTAACTCTTTATTTAAGGGCCATTTCTTGAGTTGGTGGACACTCTAAAGGAAATTAACCAGAGATAGCTAAGGTAATAAATTGTGCTCCGGAAATAACTTTATGACTGCCCTAAGATTCAAAAGGATCTTGCTTGTGCATGTGAAATAACTAAACAAATTGTATGTGATATTGCGGATGATGTGTTTTGTGTTTTGATTGATGAATCGGTGGCGTTCTTGGTAAAGAACAAATGGTATTGTTATTCGCTATGTTAATAGTGATGGTTTGGTAAAAGAAAGGTTTCTTGGGATTGTTAGTGTTAAAGAAACAAGTGCTAAGTCACTTAAGGAGGCACTTGAGAAGTTGTTGTCTATTAATGGCTTGAGTTTATCTAGCATAAGGGGGCAAGGATATGATGGAGCTAGCAATATGCGAGGTAAGTTTGGTGGTTTGAGAACTTTAATTCAAAATGAAAATCCATCAGCTTATTATGTGCATTGTTTTGCCCATCAACTTCAATTAGCACTTGTTGCATGTGCTAAGACTCACAAAGATGTTAGTGGTTTTTTCGGTAAGGTCAATATGCTTGTTAATTTCATACGGTCTTCTAACAAGAGACAAAATTGCTTGGGACAAACAAGTATCTCAATTTGCTAAATTGATTGAAGAGGGTGAGATAGAGGCGGTAGTGGATTAAATCAAGAATCGTCTATTGCTAGAGCGGGTGACACTCGTTGGGGTTCCCACTTTAGGACTCTCACTAGTTTGATGACTTTATATGGTGCCATTATTGAGGTACTTGAAGAAGTCGGGAAAGATACGTCATTTGAAAAATATGGTGAAACTATGCTTTTGCTAGATGTGCTTCATCCTTTGATTTTATTTTCATGTTATACATGATGGTTGAGATTTTAGGATTTACAAATGATTTAAGTGTAGTGCTACAAAAGCGTGATCAAGATCTTTTGAATGCTTTATCACTTGTCAAAGCCACCAAACAGGAATTACAAGAAATGAGAAATGATGGATGGGAAGAACTTATATCTAAGGTTATGGAAATTTGCAATAAGCATGATATTGATGTGCCTGATTTGGATGCAGCGACGTGCAAGGAAGAAACCTAGACGACATGCTATCACTTCTAGTGTTTCTAATTTGCATCATTATAAGCATGATTGTTTATATAGTGTTTTAGATTTGCGTTGCATGAGCTCAATGCTAGGTTTGATGAAGAGAATCTTGAACTTTTACAATGTGTTTCATGTTTGAGTCCTCATCATCATTTGAATCTTTTGATGTGAAAAATTATTGAGGATGGTTGAACTTTATCCAAATGATTTTGTAGATGTCGGAAGTGGCGATGCGACATCGACTTAATTATGTTAGAAATGTTCGATGTGATCCAAAATTTGCAAATTTAAACGGACTTTCGGATCTTTGTGCAAAACTTGTGGAAACAAAAAATGCAACACTTTTGATATAGTTTATAAGCTTCGAAGTTGGCTTTAGTCTTGCCATAGTAATGCGGCGTGGAACGTGTTTTTCACTATGAAGTTTGTGAAGAGTCAGCTATGTAACAAAATGGGTGATCAATGGTTAAATGATCGTCTTGTAACTTTTATAGAAAGAGATGTTCTTGGAACAATTAACAATGATGTTATTTTAGCTCATTTTCAAGAAATGGATACTAGACGGTTTTCATTGTAAATACACTTCATCAAACAATATTATGTTTTATTTTCAATATATTTTAGTCGATAATTTCTTTTATGTTTAGCCACACCAATATATAAAGTCTGGATCCGCCCCTGTATATATATATATATATATATATATATAGAGAGAGAGAGAGAGAGAGAGAGAGATAGATAGATAGATAGATCGGTCTATAAAGCTTCTTTATGTAATTAGATTTATTGAAAACCTTAATCAGAAATAGACTTTTAAAATAGGCTTTCACGTCATATCAGACTTTTAAAAAGGCCAAAAAATGAGTTTATAGTAAGTCATAGTCAGACTCGGACTTTCTAAGTTTATCATAGGTTAAACTCAGACCTTATAAAACCTAACCTAGCATATTTCCACCTTTAGTAGTGGTCTAGCAGTTTTCTTTTTCTTTTTTTAATTTAATTTTGACATACCACATGGAATATCTTAATTTTATTTAATTTTTTATATTAATTTGTTTTCTTACATTTTTTAAAATAATTTTGGTTAAATTTTTATTAAAAAAATTATATTAACTTGTTTTTTTGCATTTTCTAAAACATTTTTGTTGAATTTTTATTAAATTATATATATAAATTAATTATTAAAATGTTAGCGAAATATCCATATTGGCCCTTAATGATTTGTCTAGAATTTTATAATATATTGTGTACAAGAGGATTTATTTTGTTAACGTTTCCGATGTGGGAGTTTACTTCAAAACACACTTCACATGCCAGATCAAAATATGATGCAACATAACTCACATCCGTTCTAACATATTCAAACATGCAGTAGCTACCATGATAATTCCCAGTCACATAAATTCCATTACATGATCAAGTCTTCATCAGTCCAATCATGTCATACAAATTGCTCAAGGCTCAAGCCATACATATTCATTCATGAACTACATCACTATGCACATGAACAAAAACAGATAACCACATGCTAAAACATAAAAGGATCATGTTATCGTACAGACCAACCATCAATTGATGGTAAACTCTCCGTCTTCAAATTACATTCGGTTGAAGTTTTGTTTTCAGAAACTTCGGATGATTTGTTCTTGTTCTTGCTTTTCTCGCTTCCACAGTCACCGTTTGTGTCTTCTTATCACAGAGATCCGCTTGACAGCGTTTCCGTGAAGTTCCGGAAGAGGAAACATTAGTGTTAGTGTTGCAGCATGTTATACTTTTAGTCCAACATCAATTGATGGTAAACACACATTAGTACATTAGTGTTTATACACAAGTCTCAGACTAGGCTATTAATTGAAAACAAGGGGAATAAATAGGTTGTTCTTGTAATATAATTGGGCTTAGGCCCAAATATGCTATTTTGACAATTTAAAAATAGTAATAATTCATAAAAGTATTAATTTAAAAAAAATGTAAAAAATAATTAATAAAATACAGTATGTAAAAATAAATAAATAAAATCTAAAAAATTTAAATAAATAAAAAAAGTCATGTGTATTGACATGTAGGATATTAAATTTCAAATTCTGAATCGAGGTTATTTTTTAGGGAATTTGAAAATGTTAAGGTAGGATATATATATATATATATATATATATATATATATATATATATATATATATATATATATATATATATATATATATATATATATATATATATATATATATATATATATATATATATATATATATATTAGAAAAAAGGCTAAATAGGTCAACTTATGTATGTTATAGTATAGCTTTGAATGGGTCAAGTTTGTTGCCCAAAAAAGGTTAAGCAGTTAGGCCCATTAGTTTTTCTACTAAGTCCATAACTTCCTTCGGTTATGTGTAATGTGTATATCAGCTAAAGCACTGTTACATTGATTAGTATGATGGATAATACAAATGTAGAGTTTACTCTCTAAACTTCTTCTTCATCATTTATTGAATCAAAGATTCATGATGACCCTTATACTCTAATAATGTATCTATAAGGCTTCTTAAGTAATATGAATTTATCGAAAACCTTAATGAGAAACAAGCTTTTAAATAGGCTTTCAGGTTAAGTCTGACTTTTAAAAAGGTCAGACCAGGCCACAAAAATGAGTCTATAGTAGGCCATAGGCCAAGCTAAAGCCTTGTAAATTCATCGTAGGCTAGATTCAGACCTTATAAAGAGAGAGCGAGATGAAAGGATTTATAAATAAAAGTTACAAAATAGTAATATTGTTTAGTCATCATCACCACCACACATTTAAGCATCACTCTAAAATTTGGGAGGAACATCGACCCTCACATCGTCCAAGTGATCTAAGATAAAAATTGATTCTAGTAGTTAGATGATGAAGAATCATGTTGTTATATTGATTCCTTACAAGAATAGCTTGAAAGAGGGCATAAACCTCATCGTCGAACTCTTCTATATTGGTTGGTTGGGAAGGTAGGGGAGCTTGAGGGTTTTGGTCCGTATAAGCATTTGGAGTATGTGGAACGTAAGCCCATCCTTCAACCTTTTTCAACACCTTTATTTGATTAATATTAGGTTGGCCAAACTCGGATTTGTTTGTGTCGTGTTCTTCTCCTTCCACGATAACCCCGTCATGCACCAAGATCTTTGTATTGAGATCCAACACACGGCCAATAAGACAGAAACATTGTACAACCCAACAGGTGTTAAATCACACCACTAGACAAGAAAAACCCACACCACAACCACAGTCTACTTCATCTATTGAGCATGGTTTAATTTCTTAGAATCACTACATTTTTTACCACATAAAGAATGAGACGACATGTCATGGTCATAATATAGTTGTGAGAGGCACTCTATGACCTGTCGAAGGATCTACCAATAGAGATTTGGTAGAACCGTTAAGGTTGAATATATCCTACAAATCACCATGGGATTCGTAAGAGTAAATGGATCCCCCTCACTAGGAATATCAAAATTCTTTAATAAAGAAAGAGAAAGTTTGGAATTCTAAACACCTTTAAAGTGATGATTCCATCTTGTTGGAAAATGTTGAAGTAGAAGACTCTTACTATCTTTGGATACAAGACTTCTGGCTTTCTAGAGATAAATTTTTTCAACCTGGCTTAAGAAAAGTCAAAAACTCAAACTTTGCCATAGTAAGAAACTCTCACCAACGTACTTCAATTTAAGGAAGAAGTGGTCATGTAAGTAACAGAAATGATATATATGTACACCTGTCGCACCCCAAAATTTTCCCTCCTTATCATAACTTTTCTTCGATTTCCTTGCAAAGGCATGAGTTCAGAAATGCAGATTTCTTGATGATTCTTGGATCTAAGTTAGATCACCTTTTGGTTTAGTATATGATTGAATTTTCCCATCTTTGAAGTAAGCTATAGCACAAAGGTTGGAGTTAAGATCATGACATTCTGGCTTCCTTGATTCATCTGATGTTTTGATTCGGATTTAAAGACTAGAGCTTGAATTTGAGAATGATTAGAATTTGGATTTGTGGCTGATTATTTTGTACATTAAGTTTTAGATTCACTCAAAAGCTTATATGTTTATGGTGACACGAGTTAATGCAAGCAAAGTTTGGAACATCCCTTCATGCTTAATTTCTTGTTTCGACCAGAATTAATTCAAACATTGATTCAAGGTACATTCAAGTATTGTACAAAGGAAAAGCCTAGTTCATTCGAGACTTCGTGAAGTTAGAAGAATTTAATTAGTGTCAATCCGAATTTACCAAATTCAAAGTGATTCAAGATATTTAAAGCGAATAATTTGTTCGGAATTCAAAGTTTGGTAACTCAAGAGTGAATAATGCTAAGATTCATTGCGTTGAATTTCTTAGAATTCATAGCTTATGGCATTCATCATTTATACCATTTCAAATACCTCATTTTGGATTTCTTTCAAAATTCATTAAAGGTATAAAGGTCTATATCATCATCAAGTTCAATTAAAAATTCAATACAAGGAATTCTCACGTTTCAGGACATCTCAATATGCCTGATTCATCAGATGATTAAATTCGCCAGAATATTGAACTTCGTCAATATGCATATTTAAGTCAAATGGGGGGTTTTGAACTCAAGGATAAGACATCGGGGGTTTGTTTGTGGATTAAGTTTTGGGCTTAAATTCTAGAAATAATGAATATCTTGTGGGCTTTCTTTGTTTGATAAAGAAATTATGTCTTTAACGTTATTTTCAAACGGATATCATTCCATTATTTAGCTCATGATGAAGCTTAATGAAGAGTATGGTCTTGATTTTGGGAAAACTACTTGTTTTCAATAAGGATCTTATCTTATGTTTCAATTTTAAAATTTGAAATAAATGTGGGTCTAGTTGATTTGAATTGGGATTAGTGAAGCTCATTCACAAGAATTTTAAAGTGTTTTCTTCAAACAAGTTTAAGATACGAGTTTTATGGCCAAAGACTTCAAGGTTGCAAGAACATAACTCTTGTTGTTTGCTTAAGTTTCAAAAGTTAGAGGTTGAATTCTTACATGACAAATTTGTACATTACAAGTTATATCATCATGATACAAGGTTCAAGTTCTATGCCAAAACTTTGTACACTACAACTTTGTACACCTAAGTTCTATGTCAAAATTTCAAGCTACAAGAAGAATATAGGTTGTTATATCTAAAGATCCTAATTGATACAAGTTCATTCAAACTTCAAGTCATCAATTCATCAATTGAATTTACAAAGAAGTTCAAAAAGTACAATGATACAAGCTTTATCAAGTTTGTTTGCAAAAGAAATGTGTTGATACAAAGTTTGAATTTGAATATATTGTTTCAAGTTACATCAATGTTACATCAAATTCCTACAATGATAAATTTGAATATATTCTACTTGAATGGAACCTATGGCATCTTGACTTTTCTTTCATCATTTGCTTCTTGACCATGGAAGTTTGATCTTCGTGTTGGCCACAATCTCTCCTTGTAATTGCCTCACCAATTTCCATTGATCATCAACGAAGTTCATGAAAACAAAGAAAAGACATGGTCAGCAACATAAGCAAAACATTCACAATTTTTTTCAAGCAAAAGTTTCTATTCAAACTCATCATTAGGGTTTGTGTTAAGGAATCAGTTTTCATCGAAACACAAAAGCCTCACGAAATCAAATCATTTATAAATCATCCAAACACAAAATTCAAAGTTTTAGCCCAATAATCAGATTCACACATATCAGTACAGCAGAACAAACAAAGTCAGAGCTGCCCAAAAAGCCCAAAAACAACATTGTTTTTCAGAGTCTAGCAACAAGAAACCCTAGTCCATCACTATAAAATCACTAAATGCAAATAAATCAAGGGAGAGGTCACTATTCAATGCAAACCCTAGCGCAACAAACATAGAACAAACCCAGAAACCCTAATTGTTTTCATCATCTTCCAATCATAAAAAATAAACATAGGCTATAAAGCTACCTAAAACCAAAACTCCAAAGAAAAATCGCAAAAGTAACATCAAAATAGATAATCCTAGCAATCTATCATCATCATTTTCCAGAACATGAACCCTTCAGATATTAAGAAAGAGGAAGAGAGTATAGAACAATCTCACCCAGAAATTCCGAAAGAAAGCCAAATTTAAGCACTTAGGCTTTCTAAACCCCTTCCAAGATCTACTCAAAACCAAGCCATATATGCAAAAATCAAAGCCATATTATTAATTAGAGAAGAGAGACGAATCAAAAAACATAAGGAAATATCGAATCGGAGGTAAAGAACGAAGCATCGCCGTTGTCGCCGCCGCAAGGTGATTTTCCGCCATCATTTCCGTTTTCCAACACCGGAGTTCAGATTGCGAGATATGCAGAGTTCAAGCGACATCACAATGAAACCAGATCGAAAGTTCCAATCATAACCAATAGAGATCGCGAGCAAGAGAAGATTAACAGAGATCGGCGGCGAGACAGAGAAAGAGATGAGAACATGTATCAACGGCGGCGATCGAGAAAGACTGAGAATCACATCGGTGGCTAGAGATGAGAAAGATGAAGCACAGAGACATGCAAGCACCAAGGATTCAGAGAAAGTGAGTGAGGCGAGAGAAAATGAAAATAAGAAAAGAAAAAAAAGAGACTTTATTATTATTATTATTATTATTATTCCAATTTCGGGCGACAGGTGTCACCGGTGTGACGGTGACACCCTGTTTGTTCCAGTTGCACGAGCTTGTTTCATATTGTGTACCTTTCCTATAGCCACTGTCTGATCCTCATCAGATTCTCATCATCATTACCAATGCCTCAGAGTGCGCAGACCACGCTACACCCCCTGGAGCTGCCCATACCAGATCCAACGGCAAGCTTCATGGGCCTGGGCTCTATTTTCTATTCAACACCCCCTGATTGCTTCATGGCCCATTTTCTATTTATTTTTCGATATATTTTTATATATTGTTTTGTTAAATATTTGTTCTTTCAAATAAATTTGTAAAGTGTCATTTTGTTTAAATATTTAATTGGGTTGAAAATTAACATTTAATTTAATTAATTATTTCGTTAATTAATTTTATTAAATGGGAGGATTCAATTTAATTAATTATTTAATCATTTCGATTGGGTTGTATTGTTTGTTTATTTAGAGTTTTAACTGCACTTTCCGATTTGATGTATCCATATTCACAAACTTGTACCCTCATCCTCGTATGGTCTGTAATAGTTTAGGATTTTATTTCCTTGCGTGTTTTAATTACCGCTTAATTAAGCCTATGTCATTCAATTAGAACACATAGCCTCCTTTTGGGCTCCTCATCAATGTACAGGTATACATACATAGTGCACACTCGCACACATTCATAGTTTGGTCCTGGGATTTTCTACAGTGGCAACTATCCGATCGATTGTTCCAATCGGTTGTTTAGAATACTAGCGTCACGCTAGTCCCGCTCTTTTAGGAGCATACATATGGCCACCTTGTATGGGCCCGCTTGTTTTCTTACCTCCTTATTTCTTCAATCGGATTCTTATATCCTCTTGGCTCATATGCCAAATTATTAAAGGGTTCAATAGTTGGGAATGGGCATGAACATCCTCACAAGGTTAATCAAAGCCCTTGTTTGTTTCGATTAACCATAACCCGAATAATTAGGTTCATACACCACTTGTCCATACACAAGGGTTTCATAGTTAGGGGTAGGAGCACCTATCCTCACGAAATTAATTAAGTCCATATACTTGATTAATCATAACCCGATTCAACTTCTCTTGGTCCATATACCAATGCTAAAACACTTTCATAATAAAATCTTCAAACCTCGATCCAACGTCGAGTTTCTTTTCAAAATATTTTCACAAATAAATACTCTACTTCATCCTCAAATAATTGATCATACACCTTTATAATTTATTTGCAATCTATAAATATCAAATCAAATTTTAATAAGGTATAATTGATCAGACTTGGGAAGGCGTGCGTGAGAGAGAGGCATGCATGAGCCTATGTGTAATAGCTAGGATAGTGAGAGAGGCATGCAATTGTCTTGCCAATGTTTCTCACATGCATACAGTGTTGTGTTGTCTTGTTTCCTTTTGTTTTTGCATGCATTACATGTTCTTGTTCTTTCTATTTATTCAAAGTTGTGTCTTGTAATTCATTCACACTTCTACTCACATTCTTGGAATCCTCAATACTCACATTATTGCTCACAAAAAAACAATCCTCAATACTCACAATACTCACATTCATGGCATCCTCAACACAATACAAAATCAATGCTCACAAAAATGGTGAAATTTACGAATGTGGCGACGTCGGATTTCTATTTAGAAACATTGATTCTACTAGGTTTTGTCTAAATAGAAAAGTTGGTTTCTCGTATGTGAAGAAAAAAAATTGAGTCCAAAATTAGACAACCGGTATCCCAAATTTTCTACCAACATCCCCATTTTTCTGATAATAATTCAGTCAAGTATTATCAGTCACATATTCAAAATGATACAGAGGTTCAAAACATGTTTCGTAACCACGAGTATTCTAGTTACATTATATTGAGTTGTACATTATGTTGGAACAATTTCAACCGTCCTAGAATATGCAGTCGCAGGTTATTGATCCCATTGTTAATGACGAACAAGAACCCGAAAATCTAGTTGAAGAAGATGTGGTTGATGACGTAGAAGACGTGGTTGATGACTTGGTAAACCGTGATTCCGAAGATGAAGAACACATTCAAATACCAGAGGCGCAACGCTACTCACCGCCTGCCCACTTCACAACCCTTAACTTGGGCGAGGATGAGCCTTCGTCGGATATGTTCTACAACCCCTATATGAGGTTCGACGAGGAGTTAAAAAAAGGTGACAAATTTCGTACAAAGGAAGATTGTATGCTAGCAATCAAAAATTGGAACTTAGCAAACTTTGTTGATTACAAAGCTGACCAGTCGAATCCATAAAGGTACGTCATTTTATGCAAAAACCTAGAATGTGGTTACAGGCTGATGGCATCATTTAAGAATAAATATAATGCTTGGGTGATAGGATCCATTACTCAAGCCCACACTTGTATTAACACAAACATGGCGCAAGATCATAACAAACTAAGCCATGATATGATATGTCACACCATATTACCTCTCGTAGAAGCTGACCCGTCACTTAAGGTCAAGACGATTATCTCTCATTGCGTTTCTATGTTCAAATATAAATCGTCGTGCAAAAAGGCTTGGTTAGCGAAAACTAAGGCAATTGAAGTGGTCTACAGTAACTGGGAGGAATCATACAAACAACTTCCGCGCTACTTGGTTGCACTAAAATTATATTCACCTGAGACGATTGTTATAACGGAGACCTTGTCGGCACAATCCCCAGACGGAACCCGTCTCGAAGGTAATGAAATATTTCATAGACTTTTTTGGGCGTTTCGTCCCTGCATCATCGGATTTTCTTTTTGAAAACTGATTCTTCAAATTGACGGAACTTGGTTGTACGAAAAATACAAAGGAACGTTACTGATGGCAGTCGCACAAGATAGAAATAGTAATATTTTCCCCATAGCCTTTGCTCTGGTAGAAGGAGAAACAACTGATGCTTAGAGTTTCTTTCTCAAAAATATCCGAACTTATGTGGCTCCACAACCTGGACTCTGTTTGATTTCTGATAGGCACGCTTCCATTGAAAGTGCATACAACAATCCAACAAATGGTTGGCACGACCCCCCATCTACGCATGTCTACTGCGTTAGGCATATTGCTCAAAATTTTATGCGAGAGAACAAACTCATGGACGCGAGGTATGCATTAAACCAACCAGGATTCCACTACTACCGCCATGAAATATTTGAGTCAAATCCAAATGCGGGGAGGTGTATTGATAATCTTGATAGAGAGAAGTGGACTAGATCGTACGACAATGAGGTGAGGTGGGGCCACATGACAAAAAATCTTGTGGAACCGATGAACGGCGTCTTCAAGGGCCTACAAAACCTACCTATAACCGCTTTGGTGAGCGCAACCTATTTTCAGATGGCAACATTATTCGCGAGAAGAGGTAAGCGTTGGAATGCAGTGTTATAGACACAACAGGTGTACAACGATATGTGCATGAAATTTTTGCAGCAGGAATCTACCAAAACCAACAACCATCGGGTTACAGAATTTGACCGCCATGGCCACACTTTCAGTGTCAAAGAAACAATTGACCACAACCAGGGGCTGACAAGGCAAGAGTATCGGGTCCTAATACCTGATCATTGGTGCGACTGCGGCCAATTTCAAGCCTATCGTGTGCCTTGCTCCCATGTCATTGTCGTCTGTTCACATTCTCACTTTGATGCATCCTCACTAGTATCTCATATCTACAAGGTTGCAACATTGCTCAATGTATACAACAACTTTCCAGTGGTAGCAATGAGGCATATTGGCTAGAGTATGACGGGAAAATTGTTTGGCACAATGATTTAATGCGGCGGAATAAAAAAAGGTCGACCAAACAACAAGCGCATCAAAACCGAAATGGACGCCACTGATAAAATGCAGAGGAAGTGTAGCGTATGTCGTCAGGTCGGGCATAACAAAAACAAGTGCCCACATCGTGGCTCTAGTTCCACAACATAGATTTTAGATTCACAACTCTTTGTAATTTTTTTGAAATATACTTTTTTATTCCAAATATCAGATGAGTTACAACATCGCAGACGCCTACAACACTTAAACAACAACACGAACAAGACTAAAATATAAGAACAACAAAATTACAACAACATAAATACTAAAACAACAACACAAACAACCATTAAAATCTAATAAATTACAACAGTTAACACTATGTCATCTGATCCATGCATCATTTGGATGGCATCAATGTTGTTTTCAACTTCATTCCACCAACGTACAGTTTCTCCGGTTTCAAGTGAGGTCCTTGTTCTAAGCCTTTGAATCCTTTTGATGAATTCGCCAGGTCGATATTCTCCCTCTAACCAAGACATGAGCTCTCTTTTCAATTGGTCCAACGAATGGATGTGCCAAAATTTCATCTACAAGGGGATTTGACAGGAGAGAAAATAACATGTCCATCCCTTCTTAAAATAACTGTTTCAGGATCGGGTCACTTTGATGAGGTTCGCTGTTATAATGGAGGTCTAGGGGATGTCATGAGCACAAATATATGGAGAAACTGATAAACCTGGTGAAGGCATTAGGGTTTGGGTTGCATTGTTATTTATAAAGCAAAAAAAAAAAATTAACAGAAGTCGCCACTAGGAGTGACGACTTGCCCTTAAATGGAGATAATTCGCCACTAAGAGTGGCGACTTGCTTCAAATATAAGTGTAGTCGCCACTGGGAGTGATGACATAGTGTAATTCTGCCTAAAAATTGGTCATTTCTGTAATTTTTTTGAGATACTTATTATTTTTGAATTTTTTTTGAAAACTTGGTTATTGAAAAAAAATTCAAAAATATAAATATAATCGAACAAAATTTTAAATCTCAAATATTATGGACCCAGTTGTTTTTGTCTTTTAAAAGAAATTATTTTTATAGTATCATAACTTTATAAAAAATGATTTATAAAAAAACTTTGTATAAAAACTTCTAATGAAAATTTAATTTAAATAATTATATTTAAAATGATATTTCATCATTTTATTGAAAATAAGTTTATATATCAAAATTTTATAAAATTACTTAATTTTGCAACTACGTCAAATAGTTTTTATAAAAATTATTTTTAAAATACAATTTTTTAAAACAATTGTGATTTCGACTATCTTTTAATCTTTAATAATATATGTTTATTTTATAGAATGTTAACTAATCTTTCAATTTAAAAGAAAAAGAAATAAAAAATATCTTGTAATATTTTAAAAAATAGATTCGTAAAATCTAATTTTAGGATCAGATTATTTTTCGTTCATTATTCGTTCATTATCGAAGCAGAAAGTGAAGAGTTTGTTTTCGATTGTTCTCAAATGAATAAAAGTGATTATGAAAGCGTGTAGATATTCTATAATTCATCCAATCAGAAAATTTTAGTATGATTTTCATTAAAAAAATTGGAGCAATTGTATGAAGACATAATTCACCCTGTAAAATTTATATTTTTAACTGTTGGACAAAAGGGGAGAAAAATAATTTTCACAACATTTTTTTTTCTTATGTGTAGATACTATTAAAAAAAAGCTCAATATAAAATATTGATAGACCAAGTTGTTCCTCACACCAAAAAATTTAAAAGTTACAACCAAAACAGAACATGTAAGACAATCATCCAGCAAAACTAAATTCAGATTTTAAAGAACAGAGTACGAAACAAAATCAACTGATAAGTGGATAAGCTGAGTGCAACCTTCTCAGCCTTTCAACAATTTCACTTAACTCTTCTACCGAACGATTCACTGCTCTAGAAATCTTTTCCATCTCATCGGACTGGAGATCAAGAAAGGATTCTATCAAATCACCATCCAAAAATTCAGAAGTCCAATCATTTTCTGATTTAAACCCTCTCCACTCTGTATGGCTTAGCCCTCCAACAGATTCCATCACCTCGCTCATTTTCAATTGAAGCACCCTCAAAAAGCTGAACATTTCCTTGGGAAGTGAAGCAACCACTCAAATCCCACCATTATGGGTGCTAAAAGATTTGGTTTGAGTAATATATGTCTCAGAAAAATTAGCATCTGGAGCAAGAGAACCCTGTCGAAACCGAGTGACATATTCTCCATGTTGAAATATTTCTTATTTAATATTATTTATTTTCTTATTTAAGAGTGTCATTGTATCACTCCTAAAATAAAAGAGTTACTTTGTATTTTCTCTCCTATAAAAGAAGTTTTTTTCCTTCATAATACTGTACATTTTATCACCAATATTCTTTTCTACATGATATCAGAGCTCTATTAGGATTAGGGTGATACTGTAAAGTTTTCTCTAATTAGGGTTTTTCATATTTTTTTCTGACGACCTGTTCTTTTATCTGACCTAGCCGATCCAAACTATGGTGGACCATATCCAAACACCACCTCCTCCCGGAGGTCGTGGAGGCGGCGCCGCCACCAACAACGTCAATCCTAGCGGCACCAATAATTTTGACAGAGGAAGTGGATTTACCATGCCAGAAATGCCCAGTTTCATGACAAACAACAATTTTAACGGTGGGTTTGGTTATGGCAGAGGTGATCCCAACAACAACCTTTTTGAGTCCGATTACGGCTACCCATTTGATGGTGGTTACAGTAGCTCAGGAGGTGGAGGTCAAAATAACTCTCTTCAAGTTAATGTTCAGAAACTAGATGGCTCAAACTACGTTGAATGGTCCCAAATTGTTCGAATAATTCTAGAAGGCAAAAGGAAGTTGGGTTTTCTTACTGGTGATGTTCCAGTGCCTGTAACAACACATCCTAATTACAGGTTTTGAAAATCTGAAAACTCTTCTATTATTGTTTGGCTTATTAATACTATGGAGGTAGGCATGAGAAAAACATACATGTATCTACCTACGGCAAAAGATGTTTGGGATGCTGTAAAATTGTCTTACTCTGATACTAAAAGTTTCTCTCAAATTTATGATCTAAAATCAAAGTTATGGAATTTAAAGCAGAATGACATGGATGTCACTACCTACTATAATGAATTGATGACCCTTTGGAAAGAGTTGGATCAGTGTTATGATTATAACTAGAGGTGTACTGAAGACAGTGTTCAGTTTATCAAGACGCATGAGAACGACCGCGTAATGATGGGGGTAATGATGGGAAAGTCAAACTCAACAACTAATGGTTCTGCCCTTGTCACAAACAACTTCAATAAAGACAACAAGAAATATGGTAAGAAAGATTGTAAACTCTGGTGTGATCACTGCGAACATTATTATCACACACGTGAGACTTGTTGGAAAATTCATGGAAAGCCTCCTAATTGAAAAAAGAAGGGTGAGGGTCATGCACTTCAAGCAACTTTTAATCAAGAGCCACAGTCTTCCCCAAATGAATTTCCATTCACTAAAGAACAGCTAGACCAAATGTACAAACTCCTCGAGTCTCAAACACCTTTGTGCTCCATAGCCCAAAAAGGCAACTTCCCAAAATCAGCCCATTTTAGTGTCATTCCTAATCGTACATGGATCGTTGATTCTGGAGCCACTGATCATATGACCGATGAATCCAATTTATTTTCTTCATATAAACTATGTGCAGGAAATTCCAAAATTAAAATAGTTGATGGCTCTCTTTCAGCCGTGGCAGGAAAAGGTTCTACTGTTTTGTCTCCCTTTCTAACCATCCAATATGTGTTACATGTCCCAAATTTGTCTTGCAACTTATTATTTGTCAGTAAGCTAACCAAAAATAAAAACTGTCAGGCTCATTTATTTAATACTCATTGTGTATTTTAGGATTTGATCTCGGGGAGGACGATTGACACTGCTGAGGAAAGTAGTGGACTCTACTACTTGGAAGATGAACAACAAACCAAACATCAATTTGGACCAATAAGTTTTTCTTCTATTAAATCCTTTTTTGTTTCAAATAATAAGGATGACATTATGTTTAGCAAACTCACAAACCTCACATTTCTTCACTTCAATGTGAGGTTTGTGAGTTTGCTAAACATCATTGAAGTTCTTTTCCAATTCAATCTTATAAACCTTCAAAACCTTTTTCAATGATTCATAGTGATGTTTTGGGGGCCTAATCGAACAAGTATTTTATCCAACAAAAAATGGTTTATAACTTTCACAGATGATCATACTAGACTTTGTTGGGTATACTTGTTAAAAGAAAAATCCGAGGTAGGTCAAATAATTCAAAACTTTTGTAAATTGGTCCAGACACATTTTAACACCCAAATACAAGTGTTTAGAACTGACAAAGGTACTGAATTTTTTAATAAAATTGTCGGAAATTTTTTTCTTGAAAATGGAATTGTGCATCAAAGTTCATGTGTGAACTCACCCCAACAAAATGGGATTGCAGAGAGGAAAAATCGACACCTTCTTGAAATTGCACGAGTACTACTCTTCTTTATCAATGTCCCTAAATATTTATGGGGTGAAGTTGTCTTGACAGTTGCACATTTAATAACCTGTATGCCATCCCGTGTTTTGAAATTCCAAACTCATTTGCAAAGTTTCTTGAAATATTTTCCAATTGCTTCAGTTCTATCTAATTTACCACTTAAAATATTTGGATGCATAAATTTTGTTAACGGACACAAGCATCTTGGTAAACTTGAACCCCGTGCAATCAAATGTGTTTTTATTGGATATTCATCTTCTCAAAAAGGGGGGGGACTAAGGAAGATTCTCCTGAATTGTTTGAAAATTTAATTATCTTAGAAGATGTGTATATATACATAATTTTGTTACATGTACATCTGCACCTAAAGAAAATGCCTTGAAAAAATTAGATGAACTTACTCCTTCCATGAGTAAGGATCATCAAAATCCAAGGAAGCAAATCAAAACAAAGATCAAACAAATATTTTTTCTGAAATTAATCAAAATGCACCAGATAAAGATCCTTATAATAAAACAGAAAATAGATTTGAGGAAGGAAATTCAATTTGAAAGGCAAGAATCTGAACCAAGTGAAAGTCAACTGACTCATACAAGTAAATCTCTCCTTGATCTTGATTCTCTATATACCGACCTTGATGTCCCTATAGAACTTAGGAAACAATATACTGATCTTAATGTTCCCATAGCCTTTAGGAAACCAGGTAAGTCATGTACTAGGCACCCCTTATCTAACTTTGTATCATATTCAAACTTGTCTCCCTCTTTTGCTGCATTTACTTCTAATCTATCTAGTGTTAAAATTCCTAAGAATGTACAAGAGGCTCTAGAAATACCAAAGTGGGAGGAAGCTGTTTTTGAGGAGATGAAAGCTCTTGAAAAGAATAAAACTTGGAGTGCCACAACTCTGTCGGCAGGTAAAAGAATTGTGGGATGTAAGTGGGTGTTCATAATAAAGTACAATTCTAATGGATCAATCGGAAGGTACAAAGCTCGATTGGCTGCAAAAGGATTCACTCATACATATGGCATAGATTACTCAAAGACATTTTCTCTTGTTGCAAAGCTTAACACAATCAGAATAATCTTATCCCTTACTGCTAACTTAGATTGTCCTCTCTATCGGTTAGATGTCAAAAATGTCTTTCTCAATGGTAATTTAGAAGAAGAAGTATATATGGATTGTCCGTCAGGTTTTGAAGAAACCTTTGGGTCACAGGTGTGTAAACTAAAAAAGTCCTTGTATGGGTTGAAACAATCTTCGAGAGTTTGGTTTGAAAAGTTTACTCAGAGTCTGTGAAGATACAGGAATATACTCAAGGATAAGCAGATCATACTTTATTCACAAAGTCAGGTCAAAATGGAATGATAATTGTTTTTATAGTCTATGTTGATGATATTATTCTTACAGGTAATGATGAGATAGAAATAGAGAGATTAAAAAGAAACTTAGCAGCAGATTTTGAAATCAAAGACTTGGGTCCCCTCAAGTATTTCCTTGGCATGGAAGTAGCAAGGTCAAAGAAAGGAATTGTTGTTTCTCAAAGAAAATATGATGTTGATCTCCTACAAAAGACATGTATGAGTGGTTGTAAGGGGACACACCATTTGATACTGGAAGATATCAGAGGTTGGTTGAAAAATTAATATATTTGGCTCATACTCGTCCTGACATTACTTTCTCTGTGAGTGTTGTGAGTCAATTCATGCAGGCATCATATGAAGAACACCTTGAAGCTGTGCACAGAATCTTAAGATACTTAAAAGCAACTCCTGGAAAAGGGTTATTCTTCAAGAAGACCAATGATAAAAATGTGGCAATATTCACTGATGCAGATTGGGCATGATCCATTATTGATAGAAAATCAACTTCAGGTTATTGCACAGATGTGTGGGGGAACGTAGTGACTTGGAGAAGCAAAAAACAAGGAGTAGTTGCAAGAAGTAGTGCTGAAATTGAGTTTAGAGCAATGGCCCAAAGAATTTGTGAAGGTATTTGGATTCTCAGAGTCCTAAAAGAACTGAAGGTAGAAGTAGAACTTCCATTGAAATTGTACTGTGACAACAAGGTAGCTATAAGCATAGCTCATAATCCGGTTCAACATGCTCGTACAAAGCATACCGAGATCGACCGTCATTTCATCAAAGAAAAGATTGACTCTGGTACTCTCTGCTTGCCATTTATCCTTTCCAATCAACAGACCGCTGATATATTGACCAAAAGTTTGGGAAGAACAACGTTTGAATACTTGATCAGCAAGTTGGGCATGATTGACATCTATGCACCAACTTGAGGAGGGGTGTTGAAACATTTCTTATTTAATATTATTTATTTTCTTATTTAAGAGTCATTATATCACTCCTAAAATAAGGGAGTTATTTTGTATTTTCTCTCCTATAAAGGACTTCATAATAATATACATTTTATCATCAATATCCTTTTCTACACTCCAAGACGATACTTAGTGTAAAATTGAAAACCACTCCTGGTGTACCAAAACAGAGGCCAGTCATAAGATTGTAGTCACGGGAAGCAACCAGAAATGCATTCTCTCAGAGGAGTTCAACATTAGACACCCAATAAGATCTATAGATAGTGTAATGGGTACGACCCACCAGTTTAATAGCTTTTTCCTTTGCCTAACCATAAAAACAAAAACAATTGAAAAATCAGCACTAAGAAACACATTAAACTTGAAACGAATGAGAATTGTATGACAATTTTCATAACAAGATAATAAGAAACTTACATTATAATTTAATAAGAAAATACTCTTTTGGAAGCCTCCAAGGATGATAGAATCTCCTCTGGTTAGCAAACATTGCGCAAAGGGTTTGTGTTGACGTGCACAGCATGCTGACTGTAATTTATACGTACCATTGTGGACAACCCAGTCATAGATTTGAATGTATGAACCAACCGAAGCAAGTAGTTTCCCATTAAATGGATGTAAGCAGTGAACTTTTCCTTTTGTCTTCAGCTGAGCAATCAGCTCTAACTTATAACCTTCGGTGACACAGTAAACAAGAATTCTTCCCTAAATTTGTTTTTGAAAATTAGACAAAGATGCACGAAATCAGAGCCATTGGCTAGAGCAAACCCAAATTAAGGTATATTATTAGACAGTTGTAAAGTTACCTCAGTTGATTAATTTTCCATGGGGAACGGATATGCTGTCCCGACACAAAAATACTCTCTAGCATCACTGGTGAAAGAGCAGCTGATTATACTCCGGCCTTGTTCACCTGGTTCAAAAGAGCAGGTTGATTTGAACACAAAATACGGGTCATCCAGAATGCGGACAAAGTGTGTTTCCGGATCTTTTTTTAAGCTTGATTTAACGAAACAAATTGCAATAGTATTCGTTTTCGACTGATACCAAACGGAAGTTGCATGCTGGCCGCACAGTGGTATCGACCGGTAAACCTGAAAGTCTCTGTTTATTGTCCAGAGTTCCAAACGCTAAGCCATTCTCTTTCGCAATCGCAATTCCATATCTGTTCAACATATGAACAATAGTTCAGCACACACACTGCAAATACTAATGGATACTGCATCAAAATTTATCGAAACAGAAAAATTGTATAAATAATACATTGTTATTTTTAAACAATGAACGGCATACCCATCTGAAAAAATGGATGAGTTGAAAGGGCATACATCATTCAGGATGCTCAGATTCACATAACTATGAAGTAACTCCTTCTCTCTGCTATAAATCATAACTGTCCTATCATAACATACGGCTAGGACACGTGTAGTATTGGATGGAACAGTCCGTAATGAAATCGGTGTTTCTCCGATAGAGACCGTTTTCTTGTATGTTAACTCACCAGTACATGTGTTCAACAGATAGTAAAACAGATCGCCCGCATAGCAAGTAAGGAATCTGCAAAATAACTATGTACAAGCACAGAATAACTATAACTATGTAGAAGCATAATTTTATATAAAAAAACATAAGATAGCTCAAGGAAAACCTACCCCTTCAAAAGCACAAAAAAGAACAGATTGCGGTACCATTGGACTCAAATCCACATTGATCTTTTCAACGAGGTCCGGAAGAGAGTATATTGAAACACTATACTTAATCCAAAATCCCACTGCCGCTAAATCACTATTATTGGGGTTTTCACCAATGGGGGTTAGGTCTAAGCATGATACCGGATACTACATTTTGGCTTTCAGTATATGCTGGAGTACTCCATCTCCAATTTCCAAATAAATCAATTCTACCCCTTGACTTTTTATGGCCAACAAAATCTGCATAGTAGTAATCCATGAATGATGATTATTAACAACCTTTCAGAAATCATAATTTGTATTGCCTTTAGTGCATGGGTTTAAAATCCAACTACTTAAATTTGCATAAGACCTCCCCTAGGTTTATGACCATGCAATGAACCGCTAGAGCCACAGTAACACATACCTTAAATTAGAGAAAACAAAAAATAATCAGGAGCTTAAAAAGTATAAGGCATGGAATCTATTCAATCTCATTTACAACTCCATGTAAAGCTAAATAAATACATCACCAAAAAAAAAAGCCTAAACCACAAAGGAGAACTTTATCAAATTTGAATGAGCAAAATATTCATTTGAATGTTCCCATTTATCTTATAGCTATGGGTAGCACTATAGGCAGAATAAATTCGAAAAGATGCAATAATTAAGTGCAATTCAAAATGATGACCAAACTGACTATGAGCATACCAACAGCTGTGATACATACAAATCAGATGAGTTAGGATCATATCTCTTAAGATTCACACCCAGGTAACAGTAATATATGCAGTTTTGTAATGCTTATTTTTTTTGTTCTAAAAGACTAAAAGGAAAAAAAAAACACAAACTCGCCGGAAGCTATCTATAGCTCAGAATAATGGTAAACGCTTGATCCAACAAAAGTATCACCTATAGTTTACATGAAGCCTAAGAATAAGAATCAGACCTGGGTAGCATTAGCAGTAGCAACACTATATGACCTGCCTGATGGTGCACGGCATTCATATCTGAGGCTTCCATATGTGGAATTCATCAATCTTACGGATTCAGGAGTTACCTGTTATGGTGGTTTATCATCCAATGAAAGGTTACTACCACGTGACAAAACTATTTTATGGAAAAGAGAGCAAATGTCCTTTTAGTACAAGGGGTAGTATACTTATTGTCGTTGTTGTTTGTTTATATGAAAAACATTTTAAAACTAACAGCCTCCTAAACTTAAACTTGATTGAATAATGCAAATGCCAAAACATTTAAGTGTCTATTTTAACACAAGGTTGCTTAATTATAGTCAGAGATACGGGTATCACTGTAATAAACCAGAAAAGAAGAAAACTTATTGTAGGAAAATAAGACAGGAAATTGTACTTGTATAAGTTGGTTGTGAATTGCCTCATGGCAAAATAATGACTGAGCTTCATAAGATAATCCTTCCATTTTATATTCATCCGTCTCACCATCCGATTGCAATACAAAAGACGAGGAAGATTGTACACCAGACAGAACAAGATAAACACGGTCATCTGAAGCTTTTATTGACCAGATTCCTTTGATTTCTTTCTCATCTTCTTTTATCATCTATTTCACATAAATGCATCAGAAAATTAATATTTGACAATATAAGTAGTTATAAAGATTTATTTTTATTTGGCATTTGTGTGTCTTAGGTTGTAGAAGTCGTTGCATAGTGGAGCGGGGACTGACCTGTTCATCAACCCCTATTGTGTTACAAAGAATCTGAAGAGACCCGTCCTGTTCCCGAACAAGTTAACAGCGCTCCTAGACCATTCGTTTCAGGGCTATCATACAAAAGTCCATAATTGACCCCAAATTGGCATACAATTTCAAAACTTTTACATTCTCCTTTTCTGCTTTTAGATCAAGCTTTATAAGTTGTATTTCAACCAGAAATAATTAATAGGTATTCTCTCGGTAGGAAAGTAAAGCATATTAGACAGGTGAGTTATTACCACACCTGTGAATCTGCATATTTGGAACCAATGTATACAGTTTCTATGTCGACGCATGATATGAAAGATGCAATAAAAATATCTCCTGATGCTTAATTTGGAGTCCGATAACCCTAAATAATATGATAAATTATAAGAATAAGCAATAATATGTTTAATGAAAAATAATAATGATAACATGTTGAATGAAAAATGAAGCAGGCATAAGTGATATCACATACTTCTCTTTATCATGGCTATCAAAAGTAAACTTAGCAATTCCTGTGCCCGCCAAGTAAATAGCTAAAACCATAAGGATCAATCATTCCATAAGCTATGGTATTTGACTGAAATGCATCCATAAAATATTATTAACAAAAATCCAACTTGTCATGTCATTTAGACATAATTGAAGGAACCTAAAATTTCCTAGCAGAAGTTTAGTTGAATAGAATTTACTATTCTACAACATACATCTTTAATCAAGATAGTGTTAAGCTCATCAGCATTGCAGTATGTGACCTCTTTTCCTCGTAAACCACAAACAAGTGGCAGAACTGGAATCAATAACTGAACCCCATAATCAAGGTTGATATGCGACAAAAATCTTCCGCAAAACATCCGTCTTTCAAAGAAATCATATAAGTCTTAACGTGACGGTGACACTTTGTATCCTGCTATACATAAATAGATATGCTACACAAGAATACTATAAAAACTGAAAAGCTAGATAGCACAAGAACACTAGTATAAAGACATGCATTATTAAGATAGTGGCATTAACAAAACAATTCCACACCAAAATCTTAGTTTTGGAGATTTCTATTTCTTTTAAGAAGTTGACAAAATCTATAATTGGTTAAAGGTACTACATAAAAGAACAAAAGGCGAGAATTTCAATGAGCACAAGATCCAAATGAAAGTCACTACAAAACTAATAACTAAGCCGGCAGCAAAACTCCACAAATAAGAGCCACCAGTAGATAACTACCACCCAAGGATACAACCAGCAGCTGGGTCAACAACAACCAGCAGCTTGTGCTCATTGAAATTCTCGCCTTTTGTTCTTTTATGGAGTACCTTCAATTAATTATAGATCTTCTCAACAAGAAATAGAAATCTCCAAAACTAAGGTTTTGGTGTAGAATTATTTCGTTAATGCCACTATCTTAGAAATGCATGTCTTTATACTAGTATCTTTGTGCTATCTATTTTTCAGTTTTTCTAGTATTTTTGTGTAGCTTACCTATTTATGTATGGCAGGATACAAAGTGTCATCGTCATATTAAGACTTATATGATTTCTTTGAAAGACGGATGCTTTGCGGAAGGTTCTTTGTCGCATACCAACCTTGATTATGGGACTCACTTATTGATTCCAGTTCTACCACCCTTTGTAGTTTACTTATCATTGGAGGAAAAGAGGTCACATACTGCAATCTTGATGAGCTTAAAATCATCAAGATGTATGCTGCAGAATAGCAAATTCTATTCAACTAAACATCTGCTAGGAAATTTTAATTTTCTTCAATTATGTTTAAATGACATGACAAGTTAGATTTTTGTTAATAATATTTTATGGATGCATTTCAGTCAAATACCATAGCTTATGGAATGATTGATCCTTATGGTTTTAGCTATTTACTTGGGGACACAGGGGATTGCTAAGTTTACTTTTGATAACCCATGATAAAGTGAAGTGTGTGATATCACTTATGCTTGCTTCATTTTTCATTCAACATGTTATCATTATTATTTTTCATTAAACAAATTGTTGCTTATTCTTATAGTTTATTATATTTTTTAGGGTTACCGGACTCCAAATTAAGCACCTAGACATATTTCTATTGCATCTTCAAATATCATGCGTTTGACATAGAAACTGTATACATTAGTTCCAAATATGCAGATTCACAGGTGCGGTAATAACTCACCTGTCTAATATGCTTTACTTTCCTACCGAAAGAATACCTATTAAGTATTTCTAGTTGAAATAGAGCTTATAAAACTTGATCTAAAAGCAGTAAGGGAGAATGTAAAAGTTTTGAAATTGTATGTCAATTTAGGGCCAATTATGGACTTTTGTATGATAGGCCCTAAAACGAATGGATATATATATTTCGACATAATGCAGAAAAAAATAGAAATAGCAGAAATTTAAATTGTTGTATTCGAACCTTAGAGAAACAAAAAAGTTAAAGGAAAGAAAAGGAAAACAAAATACAATAACAGTCTACACATTGTATCTAATACCAGCTTAAAAAGTAGAGTAGATTTAAAAACCTGATAAAGAACAGCAATCGTTGGTTTTGAACGACCAAAGTGAAATTTGATGTACAAAACATTAGCTACCTTAAGCCTGTAAATGGATAAGTCTCATTAAAAGAATAACAAATTAGGCAAAAATACAATATTGAATGAATAAAAGAATTACCTAATATCGACCGATTCTTGAATGTGACCACCATCGAAAGAAAATATGTGAAGTCCAATAACTTCATGCTCAAAGTCGCCAATAGCTATCTGTGTTGTACGAGCTTTCCTGTTGGGGTCGACAACATCCCTCATGTCTCTGAACAACGATAACAAAAATACTTAGGGCCATTTCTAACCAGTTTAAAATTCAATCTCACTATATGTGATTGCATTTGATTACCTAGTAATGAGCTTTGCATTCAAATGATCCCATTGGAGAACACAAAATTTGCATTCCTCAGTAGAAATAAATAACAAAGCTTGAGTTTCACCCTATTTGATGGAAAGAAGGCAAAAAATAAACAAATAAAAAGAAAACAAGATTTTAAGGTAAATATAAAACTAAAACCTTAAATAAAAACTCACACGAAGGTGGAATAGTTGTAGTGATGCAATTCGCCCATAAATGGGAACCTCAAGCATTGTCTGCAAATGCAAAATTACAAGCATCATAAGAGTATGTGTTTTTTACATGAAATAAAAATTTAGCAACATTTTGTAAGCAGCACAATCATTTGCTTTGAGCTAACTTGGCTATAGAGATAAGATTGATATTATATGCAGAAATGTAGAGGCTGTCATCAAGCAGTGGAGAAACAGGAACAATTGTGGGAGTCTCGTTCGGATATAGCTAATAACATTAAAAGAAAAGAAAAGAAAAGAAATGTTCAAATAAAAACACGATACCTCCAAATTTTCAGAAGAATACACAAGAATCTCTATGCGATTGCATTTCCTAGAATGCAAAGTAAAAAAATAAGTTTAATGTCGGTAGTATAAGGAATGAATAAGCAAACAAATAATTAGCAGAAATCTTACCCCAAGATGAGATTAGTTTCTTTTGCTCCGGTGAAATTGCCGACACAAGCATGAGTCACTTCAGTGGATGGATGAGCTGTGGTCACATAGTTCCATATATCCATGGAGGACGGAGAGAGTAACGCTGTTAGTGTTGCAAGAGAACGCACGGGAAGAGAGAGAAACGTATTGCAAACCGAAGAAGAAAAATCACAAATGCAGCGGACAGAAAAAATTAGTGTTGCAAAGGAGAGAGAGAAACCCGTACTACCTGATGCAAACCGAAGAGACGACGAGCCGCCAGAAACTAAAGTAAACCTAGCAAACAGAAGAGACGTCGGCGAAAATGGACAAGACATGAAGTTGGTGTTGAGGGAGAAAAAACGAAGAAGAGAAAGCGTACTACCTGTGTTGCAAGAAGAGACGACGGAGAGCGCAAACCGAAAACACGACGGAGAGAGTAAAGAGCGTTAGTGAAAATAAACAAGAAACGAAGTCAGTGTAGCAACGGAGGAGGGAGAAACTTACTATCTGTGTTGCAGGAAGAGACGACGCAGAGCGCAAACTGAAAACACCACGGAGAAAGTAAAACACGTCAGTGAAAATGATCAAGAAACGAAGGTAGTGTTGCAACGGAGGGAGAGAAAACGCAGAGAAACACACTACTACCTGTGTTGCACGAAGAGAGGTGGGAGAGCTCAAACCGAAGAAACAGCGGAGAGCAGGGCCCGGCCCAAGCGTAAGGCGACACTCATCTTGGGCCTCAAAAAAAATTTTTTTTTTAAATATTTTAGGCCTCAAAAAATTTTAATTCAGTTTTGTTTTAGAAAAATAAAATTTATGTATAAATGTCTATTTAGCTTAGTTGGTAATTAAATATTATTTTATATGAAAATTTTGGGTTCAAATTTTGTAGGACTATAAAATAAATTT
This sequence comes from Vicia sativa, assembly GCA_021764765.1. Lineage (NCBI taxonomy): Eukaryota > Viridiplantae > Streptophyta > Magnoliopsida > Fabales > Fabaceae > Vicia > Vicia sativa. The sequence goes on along the minus strand of CM038792.1, from coordinate 135,381,496 downwards.
TATTGTCTTTTCGCCACGTGACGTTGGTTAGAAAAGGAAAGAATGAACACTCAAGAGTGAGGAAGAATTTTCGCCACGTGACGTTGATTAGAAAAGGAAAGAATGAACACTCAAGTGTGAGAAAGAAGTCTCATATTAGTTAGAAAATGAAAGAATAAGAACACTTTATAAATGGGAGAATTCACACATCTATCACCTTAAAAAAAATTCGTCACGTGATGTTGGTTAGAAAAGGAAAGAATGAACACTCAAGTGTGAGGAAGAATTTTCGCCACGTGACGTTGATTAGAAAAGGAAAGAATGAACACTCAAGTGTGAGAAAGAAGTCTCATATTAGTTAGAAAATGAAAGAATAAGAACACTTTATAAATGGGAGAACTCACACATCTATCACCTTAAAAAAAATTCGTCACGTGATGTTGGTTAGAAAAGGAAAGAATGAACACTCAAGTGTGAGGAAGAATTTTCGCCACGTGACGTTGATTAGAAAAGGAAAGAATGAACACTCAAGTGTGAGAAAGAAGTCTCATATTAGTTAGAAAATGAAAGAATAAGAACACTTTATAAATGGGAGAACCCACACATCTATCACCTTAAAAAAATTTCGCCATGTGACGTTGGTTAGAAAAGGAAAGAATGAACACTCAAGTGTGAGGAAGAAGTCTCATATTAGTTAGAAAATAAAAGAATAAGAACACTTTATAAATGGGAGAACCCACACATCTATCACCTTAAAAAAATTTCGCCACGTGACATTGGTTAATAAAGGAAAGAATGAACACTCAAGTGTGAGGAAGAAGTCTCATATTAGTTAGAAAATGAAAGAATAAAAACACTTTATAAATAGGAAAATCCACACATCTATCACCTTAAAATTTTATATAGATATGAGTTGTACTCTCAAAAAGTATATCTTATATATGCTTCCTCCTTAATTGTTCCTAACATTTGAATCACACGGTTAAGGTAAATAGGAATACTACTCATACAATACTTACAATCGCAGCTTCAATACGGTTGGAAAAGGTTGAACCTTTTTTTTTTAACAAACTCAACTTTTTTGTTTCTCTCTTATAAACTTGATAAAGTATTAGTACACTATTTTTAACAACGTTATAAGAACTCTAAAATGCATAAGAACACTATTATATTTAAAATTTATACCATGTGTGTGGTAATTTTTTGTTTTGTTTTTAATCTTAAATTATTCAAAGATGACATAACAACAATAAAATTAAATTGGGGTGTTCAAAACTAAATTGATGCGATAAAAAATCGCAAAATCAAATTGAAATCATAAAAAATCATATTTGATTTAAATGTAATTAAGTTATTTTCTAACGAACCGCACGATTCGGTTCGATTTACGGTTTGTATTTACAAACCAAATTAAAGAACTTTTCAATTTTTCTCACTATACAATTATTTCATTATAAACTAAAGAACTTTATTATACAATTATTTTACACTCTCTTAATACATCACTCATTTTCTCTCTTTCTATTTCTAATGCTTTTTCTACTTCTAATGTATATATAGCTTCTGAAAATAAATGACCACCACAAAAACTAATTGTTCTGCACTGTGCCCGAGTTTATCCAACGCTTGGCCCACATTTTCTTAAGTCCAATCTAGAGGCGTCGGTGGATCGGACCCCTTCGCAGGATTGCCCGTCCGACAGTCATATCATGGCCATCCTCTCCTGCCCGACCACACTCCTCTCCGCGAGGGCTATCGAGCTGAACAGGACTCATAGTCCTACAAGACTTCTGCCTCGAGGACGATGTTGCTCGTACACCGAGTAGGAAACATCACCTCGTAGGGCAAAACCTTACCTCCCGAATATCACAGAGTCAACCAAGAACGCGAGAAGGTCGTTACCACTATCTCCTGATACTTCGGAGCGGTTCCTTCAAGAGCGGGACCATGTGTTGGTCCCCACACACTCGTGAATTCTGACAGTCCTCTTTTGGGCCTGTTGCGCAAGCCCACTAAGAGGACTTTGGCCCAACGCTGAGGGCTATAAATACCCTATCATTCGAGATGGCCATGTATTGAACACTTCAAACTCTCTTACTTGCACTCTGATTCCATAGATCTCTAACTTTGGCTTCAGAGTACCTTGCAGGTACCCCTCCCCCATCTTCTTTATTCAACTGTTGTTGATCAACACTTCTGTGGGCCAAACGATTCTTCTGATCAGGTACGATCAGTGGCGCCTGAAATAACCAGCTGAACATCATCTGATACCTATATCAATAAAGTCGCCATCGAACGTTTTTCATCTCACAAAAGGAGAAAGGTAAACGCATCGCAAAAACCTAAAAGGGATAAGACACGGTTTTGCGACCGAGAGATAGGGTAAGAGAGTCTATTACGCGAAGGGAAGGTATTAGCATCCCACACGCCCGTAGTACTCTACGGTATCCACTTCTACTTTCTGTCTAATGGGTGTGTTTATATCTATTTACTGCTTAATTGTTATATTTGTATGTTAAAAGAGAATGCATGTGAGAAAGAGGATAATAAAGAAAACACGGGGGAAAAAAGGAAATATTTACGAAGTTTGCTCGATCGAGCCCCGTGACAAGATGCCTACGTATTCCCTCGTGCACTGGGGAAGTCAGAGTGCCGTAGTTTGGCTCATATGTTTTGGTGGGTTTTGTGTTTTTTACTTATGAAAAAGGTTTTAAACACAAAAAGAAAACTCGTAGGCAAAAAGATTTGCATTGGTTGGTTGCTTTTACCTTGAAAAAGGAGTTTGAACCATTATTAAGTATCTTTATTTGCAAGAGAAAAGAAAACAAGTTTTAGTTTTATTACATGCAAGTATGCAAAAGAAACTAGAAAAACAATTAAGGGAAACTATCTAATTCTATCCCTAATGTTATCATGCATGGGTTACAACCTAAGTTCTAACTCGAATCGTTACCTAAGATAGATTCGAGAGAATCCTAAGGGAACATCGCAAAAGTTTACAACCTAAATCCATGTCTATCTCGATTCTCTACCTAAAGTAGAATCGAAGACAACAAAAGGAATGGAAAAGGTTTGTAACCTAAGTCTATGTTTATCTCGAATCATCACCTAATGTAGAATCAAAGACGACAAAAAGGGATGAAGCAAACAAGTGATTTGGCAAAAGCACACAAACAATGCAATGCAAACAAACAAATGTCACACAAGCGCAGGAAAAAGAGGAAGTCCCATAGCCTCGAACGACAACGAGCGTACCGTGAGTCAACCAGGAGCCGACACATCCGATTCCTATGAATGGTATCACTGCGTGACATGAATTGTCAAGTGTGAAGAGCAAATGATGCGAGCTCTACAATAAATGTGAACCCCAGGAAAGCGTGGAGAGTCATAATAGGGAACTCTTGCCACTTTTTTATTGACTCGATAAAGGAAGCAACATGATTCGCGTGTGCGGGCCGACACAAACTAGAACTTTGCGGGAGTCGATTACGGACCCCTTTCGCTTGCCCATCATATCACCATGACTCGATAGCAGGAAATATAAAAAGCGAGACTTTTCTTGGTGGTGCCACGTCGGGTGTCCTAACCACTTCTGACCTATGCAAGCACAAATGTAAACACTTACTGAGAATTACCTCCCTATGCACGATGGAGGATTTTAAATAAACCAAACACAATTAGCAAACAGAATCGCTCTAAACGGGTCTTTAAATAAACTAGAGGGGTTCCTGAACATGCTCCAACTATGGAAGCCCCTTCATACATCTCTATTCCTACTTCTCATGGCAAGGAAAGCGGTAAAACCCTACTTCTCATGCTCTCTAGAAAAGCAGTAAAAGAATGCGATAAAAAGGTAAAGAAAATACCAAACGGATAATAATCCGAAGAGCACTGCGAGCTAAGAATACTCCGGAAAACTTAGAATACTACTGTCACCTACAAATAAAGTTGATCAGAAATATATTGAAGTATCAATAATCAGGGTTGGAGCGTGTGTTGTACACGTCTGAATATCAACAAATACACTTCGCATGAAATATAATTCATACAAAGAAGTGCAACCATGTGGTATGGAACATACAAGTCCAAACACAAACTGAATCCCTGCAAGAAATAGAATTCAAGCAAAAAAACCAGAATGGACGTAATGTCGGATATACAAATCTGCATCACGACAAACACCTGCATGAAATACAATTCACAAAAAGAGGTGTCAAAGTAATATGGGGCATACAAGTTCGCACTACAATCAGAACCACCTGCAAGAAATACAGTTCGAGCAGAAAATAGTTCATGATATAACATCGGATATACAAATCCATGTTACAAACAGTACCTGCATGAAATATAATTCATACCAATACATGTATCATAGTAACATGGAACATACAAGTTGTAACACCCCAGATCTACCCAACGTATATTATTTAAATCAGAGTGCGGAAGAGATAATCATACAAGGGATGTCACAATCTCTTCGCAAAAGAACATGCATTTAGTCTCAACTATATAGATACATAACACTTAGATCAAGGATGAACTTATAACAATACTTTTCAATTAAATCAACTAATCAACTAACCACAGAATCATAATTTTTCAATAGTAACAACAATACATCTTTTATTCAACCTCAAAATATTTTACAATATTATTAGTATTATTTAACTTCACTTGGCATAATTATTCAACTAAACCAACTTTAATAATCAACATGATCGAGTATTCACATTATTCATAAACTTCAAAACCCGAAATCGTCAGTCTGACCATGTAAACAAACACTCCAAAAATTTCTAAGTGTTGAATATTGTAACATAATGAATTCATAACTTCCGAGCCTCATAACTTTTGATCCGAGCTCCAAACCAATTCGATTCCTTCAGCAAAGTTGTAGACTGCTGCAAAATGAATAACTTTCATTTTAAACTCAACTTGAATCGACGCCTCGAAACACGCGTAAAATACCCCCAAATTCGAGCACCTGAACACATTGAAAAACACTTAAAATTTTACTAAGTGTAAATTTCAAAAGTTGTGAACATTAAACTTCGGAACCTCATAACTCGAAATCCGGGCATTTCTGGAGAAATCTTCACAACGACAAATTCGGAGTACGAAATACGCTCTTTCCAACGATTACCCATTCGTGAAATTTCGACCATAGACGAGCAAGATACGGAGGAGGCAACATGGCTCCGTGAACACAAAGCGCTTAAAACTTAGAAAAAATTTCTAAGTCTAAGATTACTTAAATTGCAAGAAATCTTGTTTTCTTCCGATTCTTCCGACTTTTCTCAGCAAATGATCACATTTTCTCGAATCTTGACTTTTGACAATAATTTTGACCAGAAATTCCACTCGGTCAAACTTTGACTTTTGTTGACTTTTTAGTACGCACACTCAAATATGTTTTTATCCGATTGTTCTTGATTTTCTGATGAACCGCGTGGATCGATAAGTCATATACAGATACTTCAAGACTCACAGAAAGCCATAGAATTATTTTGGGCTCAAATATTCAATCACGACACACTGTAGCTCGAGACCTGTAATCAATATCTGTAAGATAGGCAATCAGAACACCAAAACCTCAATTCTCGAGATATAACCAGAAGCTTTTCAGACACACACATCTTGTACACTGAGATGACACTGGAAATAACAGAACCTCATACATTCAGCTTTTGGAACCAAACCTCTTCTTTCGAATGGTACAGGATCATAGGATTTAGAAAATCTCGAACCCATGGTTAATGCATGAATGATATGTATGCCATGCACCTATTGATCAAGTGCAGACCAACTATTTATTAAAAAATAAATAGGGCAAAATTTTGGGGTGCAACAGCGTCGTCTGTGGGAACCAGCTGTTTCCCCGTCTTTTCCCTGCTTAAGACTAAAATAGAACCTTACAAATCCATATCGTTATGGCCGATCTAGATAATAACAATAGCTAGGGCGCCCATCTTGTTGGTATGGGTGACAATGACAACAACAATAATGAGGATTACCAGGTCGACCATCGGGACAGACAGACTGCCTGTTCCTACCGATCCCCTTCGGCGGGAGGAGCCACACCAGAACGTGTCTAAACCAACGGTGTTCTAAGAGATCCTCGTGCCCGAGAACGTGGGCCCCGCAACGGTCGCCCTGTTCGCGAACATAAATCAAACAAACCTGATGTTGTTCACGCAAGGATAACGCCTCCGTATGCTTGAAAGAGGTCTTCATTCCCCGAGGAAGCACAGGAGGTCGGACTCACGGTCCCCCTCCCTGAGGAAGCACAGGAGGTCGGACTCACGGTCCCCCTCCCCGAGGCAACATCGCTCCCGAAGTCCTCCGTGAAGAAACAGAAGGTAGGATTCGCGAAGCCCCCCTCGCAAACGCATCTGCCGAGGGCCCGAGCTGGAAAGGGTCTAGCCCGAACAACCCGTTAAGAAGCATGCCCACTCACCACCGCGCAAGGGACGCAAAGTCGAGGAGTCCCAAAAGGACAAGGTCGGTGGAGGCAAAAATCCTCGCTCAGAGGAACGTCCCCGAAGGAATCGTCGTTCTCGACTATTCCTGACCTACTCCCCTGAGCGCGACGACGAAGACGACCCCCGCGGTCCGTTGTCTCCAACAATCATGGAAGCCCCTATCCCCAGGGGCATGGAGAAGCCTCCTCAGTTGGCCAGTTACGACGGGGTTTCCGACCCCATTGACCACCTCGACGGTTTTGAGGCCATGCTTCAGTACCTCAATGTTGGGGGCCCATCAAGTGCAGAGTTTTTCCCACGATGTTGCGAAAGATAGCCATGGACTGGTATAAGAGTCTCCCCTCTAGATCCATCCATTCCTGAAGGGACCTAAAGAGCCAGTTCACCAGCACATTCACAACATTTAGCCGACATCCGAAGACTGAAGCCTCCCTCGAGGCCATCATCCAGTAGAGAGACGGGACACTCCAAGAATATATTGACCGCTTCAACATGGAGGCCATCCAAGTCCCCTGTGACGACCAGATGAAGCGATACTTGTTCGAGAGGGGGCTTTTCCCCAGCACAGACTTCAGAAAAGTCGTCGGGATCGAGCATCTAGAAGTTTTGACGCCCTCCTAAAAAAGGCACGCGCCTATATCACCAACGAGGAGAAAGAGGCCGCCAACAACGCCCGAGAGATAAGAAATCACAGAGCAGCCACTGTCCCGCGCCAGCACGACACGCGACCAAACGACATTGGCCCCTTTCGACACCCTAAGAAAAGGAGGGAGAAAAAACCTAGAGACCCTCACGAACTGCGTGGGCCAATTGGGCGGTTCATTGACTACACATCGCTCACCACGTCACGCAAACGCATTATGGCAGACTGTGTGGCTACCAAGTTCAAGGAGGGAGGGGTTAGACGCCTTAAAACAACTCCGTTCAAGCCTGGGGTTGATAAAACAAAATACTGTCAGTACCATCGAAGCCACGGTCACCTGACCGAGGATTGCGTCTATCTGAAGGATGCAATCGAAACCCTGATCAAAGCGGGGAGACTAGGGTAGTACAAAAGGCCCGAGAATCCCTGGGAAACCAGGGAGGTAGAAGAAGTGGAAGAAGAAACTAGAGCTCCTGGTGATACAAGCCCCTTTCAAATTGCCTACTCTATGACTAGGGCTAAAGATTTCAAGGTCCCTGACGACGACGAGGACCTGCCCGTATTCACCCACAGCAGGTGGAAAAGGTTCTCTTCTGCCATGGTTATTTCTTACGGAGGGTTCAACGACTTCTCCATCAACTCTCCCAAAATAAAGTTCAATGAGCTGATAAAGAAGGCCCCGGTCAACGCAATCACCCTCGAGAAATTCTGGGTTAGATCTGAACCAATCACTTTCTACCTTGAAGAGCTTCCCAGAGGGGCCCCTAACTCCAACATTCCCTTTCTCATCCAAGCAAGGATGGCAAACTTTGAGGTGCATCGCATCCGGGTCGACGAGGGAAGTTCCGTCGATATCATGTACAAACACTTGTTCTGTATCCTCCAGTTGGACGACTCCCACATGTCACCATTCGTGGGATCTGGCCTACAAGCCTTTAGCGGTTTGACCTCCAAACCATGGGGTTACGTCAAACTCATGGTCACTTTTGGGGCGGGCATAGTTTCCAGACAGATCAAGGTGCACTTCCTTATGGTCGATGCACATTCCCTGTACAACGATATCTTAGGAAGATCAACATTGGTCGAACTAATCGTTGTCCCATCAACGGTGCATCGCAAGATGAAGTTCTACAGCAAACGGGGTTGGGTGGCCATAATCCATGGGGACGTCAAGGCGGCCAGAAGATGTTACAACGCTACAGCCAGTGGGCAGACTCTGGTGGACACAGGAGCTCAAACGGACGATAGACCTGCATCACCTCCTGTGGAGCCTCCCCGAAATGAAGACTAGTAAGCTCCCAAAGTGGATTTCATCGACCTCGACACCTGGTTTGTGAAAGACGGAGTCGAAGAACGAGATGGCAAGCATGACCCACTCCGTCCTAGCTCGAATGGGGAGTTCGAGTTGATTCCCTTGGTAGCGACCCAAATAAGTGTGTGAAGATCATAGCGGACCTCCCCGACCTCACGAAGAAGTAGCTCAAAGCCTGCCTCAAAGACAACGCTGACCTATTTGCATGGAGTGTCGCGGAGATTCCTAAATTTTCCACCAGCTCGTGCTAGACCTCGTTGCTAGGGCAGTAGTTCAACGTAGGCGTAGGTAGTTTCTCGAGAAAATGAATGCTATTGAAAAAGCTGTAAAAGACCTCCTAGAGGAAAATTTTATTTTTGAGGACAAGTATTCAACTTGGATCTTCAATGTTGTACTCGTCAAAAAATGTAATGGAAAATGATGGATGTGCGTTGACTACACCAATCTTAACTGGGCATGTCCCAAAGATGTTTTTCCTTTGCCTAACATAGATATGGTGGTCGATAACTTAGGCGGCTATAAAATTTTATCTTTTATGTATGCCTATTCAGGTTATAATCAGATTCCAATGGCGAGGAGAGATAAATAGGGCACGACCTTCATGACGGCCTCGGGTAACTACTACTATAATGTAATGCCCTTTAGACTCAAGAACGCAGAAGCCACTTATCAGCGGATGATGAACAAATTCTTTTATGGCGAGATATGAGACATGATCGAAGTATACATGAACGACATAATTGTCAAGTCTCATGTAGAGATCGACCATGTCGTACATATGAAACGAGTGCTCAGTCACGCTCGACGATGTAGGATGAGGTTCAATCCAGAGAAGTGCACGTTCAGAGTAAAAGTAGGAAAATTCCTCGTATTCTACCTTACCAAACAAGGAATTAAAGATAACCCTGACAAGTGTCGAGCATTCAACAAACTGCGCACACCTAACTAAAAAAAATCCATACAAGTCTTGAACAGAATGCTCACATCGCTTTCCCGCTTTGTCGCTAGATCAACACACACACACGCTCCCTTTCTTCAAACTCCTTCACAAAAAGGTCGATTTTGAATGGACGGGCAAATGCGAGGAAGCCCTCATCCACCTCAAGCAAGCCCTTTTACAACCGCCCATTTTGTCACGTCCCGCGAATAGGGGAACTTTATTCCTCTACCTCGTCGTGTCCAACGAGGCAATAAGTACAACCATCATTCGAGAAACTTCAGACAGGCAAAAACCTATTTACTTTACTAGTAAAGCACTACAATGCCCCGATACAAGGTACCAACTGATCGAGAGGGTCGCCCTGGAGCTCGTCCTTACCTTGAGGAGACTTCGATATTACTTCTTGGCGCACACAATCGTCGTCCGAACCGAGCAACCCATAAAACAACTTCTGGGCCGACCATATATGGTCGAGCGTATGCTCAAATGGTCCCTCGAGCTTTCTGAGTTTGATATACAATACGAAAGCAAGAAAGCCCTCAAAGCATAAGAGTCGACCGTGTAACACCCGTAATTAATTAAACTAAATTAATTAATAAATATAGAGTATTTTCCGATTAATTTAGTGATTAAGTCGAATTGTCGGTAGAATTGTTAAATTAATAATCGGATAGAATTAGTCGAAAATGAAGATAATATTAGAATTTATTTTATCTAGTAGAATTATTAGATTTAATATAGATACTAATTAGTAGGGTAAATTAGTACTTTTAGAGATAAGATTTAATAATCAAATTATATGAGGAGCAATATATATATTAAGTGACCTAGAAAAACAAGGAGTTATTATTGTTGCTTGCAAACCAAAAGGAAAACCACAGCCGCGTAGCAGTAAACCAGAAGGAGAGAAAGGAAGAAAATTGGAAACTAAGGGTTGCTAGGAAGGATCATGTTGTCCCATAAATTGCTATTTTCTGATCGAATTTCCGAGTTCCCTTCAATCCACAGGTAAGGGGTGGGGTTCGAGTTTTATAATCGATTGTAGGATGGTTCGTATGTGGGGTTTAGGGCTACGTAATTACACTGCTAATCGTATTTTCAGTGATGAATTTTATATGCTGGAATGGATTATATTATCTTGTGTTGAATTGTCTGATATCTGTGTTGCTTGCAATCCATATTATGTTGTATTATCTCGATCGAACCGTTACATGTGGTTGAAGAATAGGGTGAATTTTTGGCTTGATGAAGACTAAGGGAGGCGACCGTCCCTACTGGTGCAAAGGAAGGGAGCCGACCGCCTCCAGTGGAGAAAAGGGGAGAGACGACCGTCCTGGAGAAGGAGGCGTCCGTCTCCTTGGTGTTGGGGAGTGGGGGCGTCCGCCTCAGTATGGGGGGTGGGGGCCTCAACTTTGCTGGCTCTGTTGTCCGTGGCTTGTTGGCTACATGTGATCAAGGGAGAAAAATATAACAACTGATAGTCTTAGCATAAGTAAAATATTGCAATTAGGTGGAAGTGGGTTTAGCAGTAGGAACCATTTAGCAGTAGCAGAAAACTATACCAGAATTAATATTAGCAGTAGTAAATGAAAATAGACAGGGTTGATTAATTAGGAGGATGATCCCTAGTAATGCTGAATTATTAATGAAACTGTCAGAATTAATTAGTAGAATAATCAGAACTAATTATTAATGTTGCAGAAACTAAAACCGAGCAGAAAATAACACTGTCAGTTGAATTAAACGGATAAATTAGTTTATCAGAATTGGACGAAACTTTACGGGATAGTTCGGGGATACGGGTAGTTAATTAAAACAGTGTTAATTCGTCACATTTCGCGTTAGTTGCTTGATTGTCGATACAGCTGAAACGTGTTGTTTATGTATGAATTGGATGATCTAGGAACCGTATAATTATGTGGCAAAAGCTGAAAATTAAGTTGTTGAATAAAATTTACCGTTGCATCTTGTTGAAGTTGTTATTTGGTTGTTGATGTTGAAGTGGTTAATTAAGTTGATGCCATTTAGTGCATGATTTTAAGTTGTCGTTATTTAAGTTGTTGTTGGAAATTCATCTGTTGCATGATACATAGCATGTGCATTTCAAGTTGGCCTGGATTGGCACCACGTTGTAAGTTGAAGGCTTATGCCTTGTTGAATGCCTCAATAACCTGGCATATTTTAAGTTGGGAGTTTTACTCCAAATGGATCCACATGCATCTGCATTTGTCGAGTCGCATTTAAAGTTGTTGTCGGTTTTATGTTGTTTTGTGTGGATATCGTATGTTGTTGATTAAAGTAGTTAGGGGTGGACAGGAACCGTACACCCGGCCCGAACCGCTAAAAACCGATTATTTTTTTGAAGATGGGCGGGTTCAAACAGTTCAACGGGTTTTACGGGTGACTTAAGCGGTTTTAAATGGGTTCATATGAAGGTGGTTTTATTTTATTTTTTATGCACAATTTATATTATTTTTAATGTTTTGATTTTTGGTGATAGGAAGAGCTAAAGATTTGAAGACTTTTGGAAGTTTGAATCAAAGCTTACATCTTTTTGGTGATATGGAGAGAGAGCTCTAAAGATTTGAAGATTTTTGCAAGTTTGAACAGAAGAGCTCTAGTATTGCTGTTTTGATTTTGACAGATAAATCAGGTCAAAGTAGCATGGAAAGAGTTGTAGAACAAGGGCCATGTATTTGTAAGTGTGTTCAACTTTGTGTATTCATTTGGTTATGTGTTGGTTGTTGAGATTTGTGATGGTTTATTATAGTGTTAGTTTTATTTTCATTCATTTATGTTTTCAAAACATACATGTTGCTGTTTTATGGAACTATTTTATGTGTGATTGGTAGTGAAATCTACAGAACAGATATCATATCAAATCATTAAAGTTACTACTACTTCTAAAGCATGGTAATATTAGTTCTTATTTGGAAAAAATTTAGAGATATTGATGCCGTGATTATTACTACTACTGCATGATTATTATTAATTTTAGAAAATGTGAAAAATTGATTTGTGTGTAGTTTATGTGTGAAGATTATTGTGTGAAGTTTATGTGTGTATAGTTTATGTTATTGACTTTGTAATTTATGTGGTTGTTTTGCAGCAAAGATAATGGCAAAAGTGGAAAGTTCAAATAATAGTTGAATATTATATAGCTCTTAGTCTATTAGGTGAGTTATTATATTATACATGTTTTTTCATTCTATGATGTTACTGCTACAAATGTTTTCTATACAAATGTTTTTTTATTTTATTAGAAAGTTCACTTTCTAATTAGCTGAGTTATTATATCACCATGTTTCTAACTTTCTGATGTTCACTTTCTAATTAATTATTAGTTAAGTTCTTTTCTTCATGTGACTTCATTTATATAGCCCTCTAGTTAATTGGTTGATTAAAAAAGTAATTGACTCAAAGATTTACCTTTTGCTTAAACATGCTTAATTATAAAGTCTTGTTGTCATATGTTATATTCCTTAATGGTTTAAACACGCTTAATTATAAAGTGTTGTTGTCATATGTTATATTCCTTAATGGTTTCTACAATCTAATGTTGCTGTTTTGTTTTTTCATGGTAAGAGTCTTAGATCAATCAAGGGTGATTTTGAGTTGGATATATGGATCAAAATCAAAGTGGCATGGAAAGAGTCTTAGATCATGGTAAGTATATTCAATACTTCCAATGAATATGGTTTGAAATCCTTATTATAATATGAATGTGTTTCACTTTCTTATAACACTTTAAACTAAAGTAGAGTTTTGAGACATGAATGCATTTTTTCTTAACATATACTTGCAGTAATAACTTTGTTGTTTTGTCATAAACTTGAATTAATAACTTTCCTTCATTAATGAAGTTGGACCAGCAGCAACAACCGAAGCTACTGCACCTGAGTTGGTTAATACTCAACCTACAAGGAAGAGGAGAGCTAGTGCTAGTGGGTCTAGGCAATCCTCTGCGTGTTGGGAACACTTTATTAGATTACCAGATGATTTAGTTGATACACCAACCGCGGCTTGTAAACACTGTCACAAAAAATACCTATGTGACCCTAGGACTCATGGCACCACCAACATGAACCATCACATAAAAAAATGTCCAAAGATTCCTAGAACCACCGAACCTACTCAAACTATTCTCACATACACATCTGGGGAAGGGTCTAGTTTGATTAATGTTAGCTCAAAATTTGACAAGGAAGCTTGTAGGAAAGCTTTGTCCATTTATGTGGTTCTAGATGAAAAACCATTTAGTGCAGTTGAGGGTGAAGGTTTTAAGTACTACTCTAAAGTAATGCAGCCACAATTTACCATCCCATCTAGGCGTACAGTAGCTAGAGACTGTTTCCAGCTACACATAGATGAGAAACAAAAGCTAAAAGCCTTCTTTAAGTCTGATTGCAATAGGGTCGCACTTACGACCGATTGTTGGACTTCTCTCCAAAATCAAAACTACTTGACCCTGACAGCACACTTTGTGGATAACGAATGGAACTATCAAAAGAGAATCATAAGCTTCACAGTGATTCCAAACCACAAGGGTGACACGGTAGGTAGGAAGATTGAAGAGGTGTTAAAGGATTGGGGGATTAGGAATGTGTCTACCATTACTGTTGATAATGCAACTTCAAATGATGTAGCTGTAGCATATCTGCAGAGAAAAATATCAACTATGAATGGGATGATGGGGGATGGTAAGTGTTTTCATATGAGATGTCTTTCACATACTGAACTTGGTGGTAAATGAGGGTTTGAAAGACAAGCATTTGTCTATAACTAGTGTTAGGGATCTTGTTAGATTTGTCAAGTCCTCGTCTCATAGGGCAGCAAAGTTTAAAGAATGCATTGAATTTCTTTGGAATAACTTGTAAAAACTAGTATGCCTAGATGTTTCAACTCGTTGGAGCGCAACATATTGATGCTTGAGGTGCAGAGAAGTTTCAAGTCGCTTGATAAGCTTGAGGATGAAGAGTCGAGCTATAGGGAGTTCTTTGGAAATGGTAGTCCCCCTAGTAATGATGATTGGGAAATTGTTAGAGCCTTTATCTCTTTTCTAAAGTTATTCTATGTTGCAACCAATGTTTTTTCAACCTCTCAAAGTGTGAGTTTGCATACTGCTTTTCACCAAGTGTATGCGATCTATTGTGAGTTGAAGAATGCTTCTATGAACTTGAATGGTGTTTTTGCAAGTGTGGGTGGAGAAATGATGGAAAAGTACAATAGATATTGGGGTTGTGCTGCTAGGATGAACAAGTTGATTTATTTTGGAATTATTTTGGATCCAAGATTCAAGTTGAGATATATTGAGTGGGCTTTTAAGGATATGTATGGAGTTGGATCTGCCTTTGCTACCGCGTTGATCGGTTCTATAAAGAGAGCTTACAAAATTTGTATGATTGGTATAAGCAAGCTTATGACCAAAAGCATAACAATCACCTCTTGGTATTGGTGGCAGCGTTTCAAATGATGAAACGATCGCGTCTTCAACAATGGCTAGAGTGAAGCTTTGAGAAACATTTAGAGGAACAAGACTCAATTGATCAAGAAAATGAGCTTGAGGGTTTTATCTTGCTAAATGTGTCAAAAGGATCCTAATTTTGACATTCTTGTGTGGTGGAAACACAATTCAATGAATATCCTATTTTAGCTACAATAGTTAAGGACATCTTTGCCACACCGGTGTCTCATTGCATCGAAAGTGCTTTCAAACGGGAGGAAGAATCTTAGAAACCTATAGGAGCTCCACAAAATCGAAATGGCGGAAGCATTAATTTGCACCAAAATTGGTTAAACCGTCTTTTACCTATTTCAAAGACATGAACCTCATGGAAGATTTTGAGCTTCAAGATATTATCGCTGGTAAAATTATTACTTTAGTATAAATAAATATGACGTTTTAATATTATATCTTTTGAATAACTTTTTTTCCACTATTTTAGAGTTCGACGAAATTTCTTCTGCAGCAAGAGGAAGATCTTCACAATCTCAGCCACAACCTTCTGGTTGTGCTTGAAAAATATGGAGGTATATTTGTTTTATTAATTTGATTTACTTATTTCACTTGTTTTATTAAATATTATTTATGTAAAATTACTTTATGTAACTAGAATAACTAGTATTAAAAATTCTAAGGTAATGACCGATACAACTAAACTTCAAACATAATTGTATCTTATAGACATTGAAGATCCTGCTATAGTTATTTTAAATATTTGCTCAATATAACTCTGCTTTGTTATGACATCTTAGGTTAGGTTATATTTTTCATATAAGGTATCAAAATCTATGACTCTTGATATTTTGCATACTAATTTGCTGGATGCATAATCTATTATCTTTCTTTTAGGGAAAAAAGTACTTTCTTGCTATTGGTTAATTTGGGTCATTTTTCTTAAACTAAAGATTAAGCTAGAAAAAGTCTCATTCATTTTGGTACCTACGTCAGTACATGATTTATTTTGCATACATGATTTATTTATAAAGGAATTCTCCATCAAAAGATTTGTGTTGAGACGTCAGTACAAAATAGTATTTTTAATATTTTTAGGTGACTATATTTTAATTCTAATATTCTTTAACCATGTGGAGATTTACTTATTTCACTTGTTTTATTAATTTGGTTTACTTATTTTACATATTTTTTTCAGCTCAACTATTTTTTGAAGTCGTATGCGACTTATATTTTGCACTACTCAATGGCCAAATATAATCATTTGTTTTTTGAAATTTTGGAGTCTTGGAATCGATCTTGATGGTTGTAGCACTTTGTACCGGTACGCTCCCAGCCTCTTTGGTGAACCTTCCGAGTTTGAGGGAACTGTAAGTTATTTGGAACATACATCATTGTTTTACCGAACTAGGAATTAGTATACTTTTGATGCATACAACTGTGATCCTGCAGAATTGGAAGAGTGCAGAATTGGAAGAATTGGAAGAGTGCAGATACAAACAGTCAAACACACACATGTATGTATTGTAAGATATGTTTTTGGCAGTTCACTTGTACAATGAATCTTTCGATTCTCATATCTTCTCACACAAGCAGAAACGAAGAGGTGGCAGCTGGGGCAATCAATGCAATACGAAAGTTGGCTAGTTTTCCTGAAGGCTTGGTAAGGGTATTTTATTGTTATGTTTCCTTGGCTTGCATGCCTTTATTTGATTGGAAGATATGTGATCAATTAATACCATATTCTTCATGATTGCTATTTGACATTCAATACTATTTGCAGGGCATAATCTTTCCATCTACCAAAGGAGGTGATACGGACCTTGGGGTTATAGCATCACAATGTTCATCACTGGTATGGCTACTAAAATGTTAATGTACGATTTTGCATTTATTAACATATATTTTAACAAATGGATTATGTTGAGGACCCTATCTTGATTGCATGGGAAAGCTTTGGAAAATTAGATGAGCTCGTCTTTTCTAATAAAGCTGTGATTTATCTTTTTTATAATTTGATTTTGAGAATAGCGTTCAAGAAAGATTTTTGTGAATTGCTCAAGTGCTTTTGCTCTTGGTGTATTGGTACTTATATGCGTGGAAACTAAAACAT
The DNA here is from genome assembly GCA_021764765.1 of Vicia sativa. Taxonomy (NCBI): domain Eukaryota; kingdom Viridiplantae; phylum Streptophyta; class Magnoliopsida; order Fabales; family Fabaceae; genus Vicia; species Vicia sativa. Next base: position 135,364,572 of record CM038792.1, on the reverse strand, counting down.
ATAAGTTAGAAGAATAGTACTAATTTTAAAGATCCCATTTTTCTTGTTAATGAAAGAGAAAAATAAGACAGGTGACTCAGTCCCAAGATATTCCTTATCTGAGTATCATCTATATAAAAATATTGGTTTTCACGACTGCAATTGAATCCAGTCATCTTATTTGTTGAGACCAAATTTATGACTGGTTATGGATGAAGTTGAAGCATTATTCTCTGCTCATGAGTTGAGACTTGAAAGAATGCAATGGATTCTGTCATCTCATTTTGTGAGATCAAATTTAAGTATTAATTGTAAACTATTTTGTTTCAATTTCTATACAGCTTTGCTAGTGCTATGATGCTGATTTGTACAAGATCCTAACCAAAATCACACAGAAAGAAAGAACAACTTGCTTATGGGAAAGTTGATTGGAATTAATTGTCGAAGGCCATTGATGTAGTTATATTTCTATTAGTATTTAAATTTAGTAATTTGTTGTAATTTACATTTATGCTGATGCTGAATTTATGTTGTTCTAATTTGAATTAATGTTGGATTTCTTTTAAGGCCATTGATAGAACAATGAATGATAGGCCATTGGTTTATGTTGAATTTAAATTCCTAGTAATTTGCCTTGTAAATTTGAATTTATGTTGAGTTTAAGTTATAATAATATGCTGTCAAAAAAATTGTAGTAATATATACCTCAAAGTCAAAATGTGTTGTTCGGGTTAAAAAAAACCGATTAAACCGTTCATATTAACCGCAACCCGTTCTAAACCAACCCGTCCAAACCGATAAAATAAATGGGCGGAAATGGGTTTATATGATTCAACCGCGGGTTGGGATGGTTGAGCCTTTTGGGCCCGAACCCGCCCAACCCGGCCCGTTGTCCACCCCTAAAAGTAGTAATTAATGTATGTTTCTTTACCTAGCATATGAATTATCGTACTTTCGCTTATATTATTCGATATCTCACCCTTTCTATTTTGTTGGTCGTTACCTTTATATTGGTAACGCGGTAGAAGAATAGGAGGATTAGTAGCTTATGGCGTCGCTCGATCGTAGCTTTCGGGGAATGAACGCTTTGCTTATTTATGTTTATGCATTTGATTCCGTTGAATTATATTGTGGTTTTGAGAAATACTTTATGATCTTTCGTTGTTTCAAAGATGCTATGCCGATTGAATTAATCATGATGAGATTTTCCGCTGCGGTTTATTATTTAAAGTTGAATTGTTAAAGTTTAATTCTGGTGAAATTGTTCGTATTTCTTTATGTGTTACGTATCCGCCAAGAAGTAATTGGTTTTAACGTTGGTTTCAAGTTGAATAAGTGTAATGCCTCAAGTTTTAGTTTAAAATTTCGACACTCTGATTTTAAATAACGTTGGGTAGAAATGGGGTGTTACAGACCGACTTTGTCGCCGAGATGACTGCCCAAGACCTTCTTGCGGGTCGAGAAAAGAAGTAGACCATCTTCGTAGACGGGGCCTCCAGCTCGACGGGTAGTGGGGCAGGCATCCTTCTTGAGAGCGAGGAAGGTGTCATAGTCGAACTCTCCCTGACCCTTTCTTTCCCAACATCGAACAACCAAGCCGAATATGAGGCTCTACTCACCGGACTACGACTGGCCGACGGCTTAGGAGCTTGCGAGATACAAATATTCATAGACTCCCAACTCGTCGCTTCAGAAGTACGAGGAGAGTATCAAGCCAAGAACGACCAACTCATTGAATAACTCAACCTTGTCAAAGAAAAGATTAAAAAAATTGATCGGGCGGAAATTAAACACGATCCCCTTGAGCAAAACGCTCGAGCAGATTTATTATCCAAGCTCACTAGTACCAAAAAGAAAGGCGGGAACAAATCCGTCATGTAAGAATCCTTGGCACGACCAAGCATTGAGAAACCACCCCCACCCGAGGTTAATGCCATTGGGGACAACACCTGCTGGATGACCCTAGTATACAATTATTTAACGAGAGGAGAACTTTTCGCGGCAAAAAGGGAGCGACCGCTACAAAACTAAGGTCCTGCTCTTATGTTGTGCTCAAACAAAAGTTATATCGACGGGGGTTCTCTATACTGCTCCTGAAATGCATCGACGATACCCAAGCTACCGACTTCTTGCACGAGATCCAAGAGGGGATCAACGCCTAACATTTGGGTGAAAGGTCGCTTGCTCGAAAAGCACTACGAGCGCGGTACTATTGGCCCACTATGCAACGGGATGCCAAAGAACACGTCAAACGATGCGATAAGTGATAACGCCGCGCTGACATGCACCTTGCTCCCTCACCACGAGCTCAAATCGTTAACGCTGCCTTGGTCGTTCAGCTAGTAGGGTATGGATATCCACGGGCTCTTTACCCAGGGATCATACCAAAACAAATATTTAATCGTCACCATAGATTATTTCACGAAGTGGATCGAGGCAAAAGCCCTCGCCAAAATAACATCCCTTAACATCCTCTGTTTCTACAAAAGAAACATCCTCGCCATATTCGGCATACCTCAGGCACTGGTCACCGACAACGAAGCATAACTCACCAACCAGAATTTTCAAAGATTTGTCACAAAACTCAACACCAAACATCACTTCATGTCAGTCGAGTAACCTCAAACAAACGACCAAGCTGAAGCTACCAACTGGGTAATCCTGCGCAGCTTAAAAAGGCGCCTCGGCGATGCAAAGAAAATATGGGTCGAGGAACTCCACAACATTCTTTGGGCTTACCAGACGACCCCTCATTCCACCACCGGGGAGACACCTTTTCGTCTCACTTACAAAACAAAGGCAGTCATCCTGGTGGAAATTAGGGAACCCACCCTGAGAACCAAACTTTCCCTCGACGAAGAGTTGAATGACGAAGCCCTGCACGAGGAACTCGACCTAGTCTAAGAGATTCATTCGGGAGCATCCCTATGAGAGGCCACGCTCAAGTAATAGATCACTCTGCGTCATGACACCAAAGTCATCAAACGAGAATTCGGAATCTGCAGCTTGGTCCTCCGAAGAAACTAGAAGGACACTAATGAGGGCAAATTATCCTCTAATTGGGAAGTGTTGTACCCCAAAATTTTCCCTCCCATTTTTGAGATCAAGAAACATCATCATGCTCAAGGCTACTCAAAGATTCATCAAACAAACCCTCTCCTAGGCAATTGACCTCCAATTAGGGTTTTGCTTCTCTCAACTAAAATTGAACTTCCAATGCCTCAAGTGGTCTTCATAGTGTCTCATATGTCTCAAGGTATCTCCATGTCAAGTTTCAAGCCATGTATCACCAGTTTGCTCAATCAATTGCTCAGATGATTGAAAATCAGTTGAATTTGACCAAAAGTCAATTGTGGTAAACATACAGTCAAACTTCAAGATTTTTTGTCAACGTCGAGATTTTGAAATTATATTCATCATTTGATCAAGGTTTGATCATGATTCATCAAGAAAACTCAAGATTCATGAAAAGTCAAAAGTTACTAAATTAGGGTTTTCTTAGGAGAAGTCAACTAAACTTTGACCAAACATAACTTTCAAATACTTCATCAGAAATTTCTCAACCAAAGCTCATTTTTAAGGAAATTCAATTCTCTACAACTTTGTCTCTTATAGGTTTTTTCAAACAAAAACTTTATTTAAGAGATATGGGCCAAGGCATTATAGGTCCTTTCAAAAGTCAACAAAAAGTCATCTTTTCTCAAAGAAGTGTACATGAACATGGAAGCTTCAAATGAGATGAAACCAAAAAGAGGTTTTAGAGGAAATCTTAATCTTTCTAAAAAGTCCAAGATCATCCTCAAATATTGAGAATTTGAGCAAGATATGATTGGTGCAAGTTTGGCAATTTTGAGAAAGTGCGTGAAGTGCAATTTGATCAATATTGAAATTTTGTCAAATGGGCCTATGTTTTAAAGTTTCAAACATGTTTATAACATTGTCAAGGACCTCTAAGCCCATCCATGCATTACTTTAATATTTATTTCATTTATTTTTGATTTTATTCATTTAAATTAAAAATTAATTAAATAAAATATAAAAGTGATGTATGAAGCGCACAAGGCTTTGATTCTGAATTGTTTGAGGTCCACGTAAGCCCAAGATAACTGGCAAAATGCATGAAGGTTGATTGGCAAGAGATTGGCAAAATTTGGAAGTTTTTCATTTGATTTTCCAATCAAATATCTTCACATCAATGCAATGTATTTTCCTCTCAAATTCTTGACCTAATTTTTTATGCTATGTAAACACAACAAGACCACAAGAGAAAAGGACGAATGGCTGCTCTCAAAACCCTAAGAAAGTTTTCTCAAAATTTCAAAGTTTAGGGCAAACATAAATCTTACTTTGCAAGCGTTTTCAATTCATACCAAGCATCAAATCATACTCTTGAGGTTCCTAGGAGTTGATCCCTATCATTTGCAAAGCCAGATTGTGCCAAAAAAATACCATATATCTAGAAAGTACCAAAGGTCACCGAACCAGCATCAGAACAATGTACCTGTGATAATGATTTTTTTCATCCCCACCTCACGGGTAATTCTAAATAGAACAGGTGGTCCCTAAGTGGCACCCAGAGTCGATAATCCTCCGTTTAATACCTTGCCCATGCATAAGGGATGCAGAACAATGGCAGTATCGGGAGAACCTCAGCTGAATGTGGTACTTCATGTGTCCTCACACGCGTCAAAGGAACGCGGGATTTCACATGAACATTCGTCTATCCTATATGTCTCTGGTCAGGGTAATGGGCCTTTTACCTCTTGTAACAGCCACCCCAGAATATCACAACACAGCAGCAGACAATGTACAGGATATATGAAAGCGATAAAATGCCACATAGAATGCAATGCAAAGCATACAAAGGATGGTGCGATAAAGCGAATAAATAGATAAACACTCAATAGACATGAAAATAAAAGCTAAGATCAACTCTTGGACGGATCAGCAATAACCTTAAGATATGTTAGTATTTTCCTTAAATATAATCGATTAGTTTATCCATTATTCATTATAAATTTATCTATTATCAACTAACTTATATATTATAGACAAATACAACAAGTTTTTTAAAATGAATAAACTAAAATAAATATCTTTGCACATAATGTGATAAGAGATTAATCAAATTTCATGTGGACAATATATGTAAGAAGTGAGTAAGGTTTTCTTGTTGATCTTAATGTCTTTAAATGGAACCACCAAAGTCAAGGACTATATACGCACCTTGTTCCTTGATGTATACGTGCAACTAATTTTTCTTCTACTTACCATTCATAGGTATCTATCCTTTCCATGTTTTGACAAACTCTCCTACAAAACAAAACTCATAATCATATTACAACGGTTCACCTAAAACCACCACATTTCTAAAATATTACTATTTCTTTAAAGAAAAGCAGAAAAGTCTTAGCCAGATAATACAAACACAATAGTAGAAATTCATATTATATAGACAGATAAGAGCTTTTGAAGTTTTATCTGTCTGAAACTGAAAATCAGCTATTGAAGTATGGATGTGAAGAAGACTGAGAATCAAACAAGTTTGATTTTTGTTATCAATGGTGAAAAGTTTGAGTTATCCAAAGTGGAACCATCAACCACTTTGCTCGAGTTCTTGCGCACTCAAACTCGATTCAAGAGTGTCAAACTAGCTTGTGGTGAAGGTATATCATATCCTATGTATATACTGAAATTTTCTGCATGTTTGCATGTTTTGCATACTGACTTGATAACTATTATTTTTTCTCTATGCTTTGGTATTGTTGGTTGCAGGTGGTTGTGGGGCTTGTGTAGTTTTAATCTCCAAATATGATCCTTTACTCGACAAAGTTGACGATTTTACCGCGAACTCTTGCCTCACACTACTTTGTAGCATGCATGGATGTTCAATAACAACAAGTGAAGGCATTGGAAATAGCAAACAAGGATTCCATGCAATTCATGAAAGATTTGCTGGATTCCATGCTTCTCAATGTGGCTTCTGTACTCCTGGAATGTCTGTTTCACTCTTGGGCGCCCTCGTCAGTGCTGAAAAGAACAATTCTCCAGAACCACCGTCCGGTTTCTCAAAAATCAATGTTGCTGAGGCTGAAAAGTCTATTGCAGGAAACCTTTGTCGATGCACTGGTTATCGACCGATTGCTGATGCCTGCAAAAGTTTTGCAGCTGATGTTGATATGGAAGATCTCGGGTTGAACTCTTTCTGGAGAAAAGGAGAGAGCAAGGACTTGAAGCTTAGTAAGTTGCCTCGATATGATCCCGATCACAAAAGCATCAAATTTCCTATGTTTTTGAAGGATGTCAAGCATGATTTGTTCTTGGATTCTGAGAAACATTGTTGGCACAAACCTACTAGTAGAAAAGAGCTTCAGAGTTTATTGGAATTAAACAATACCAACGAAACCGAGATAAAAATTGTTGTTAATAACACTGGTATGGGATATTTCAAAGACACACAAGGATATGATAAGTATATTGATCTAAGTGGAATTTCTGAGCTTTCAAAGATCAAAAAGGATCAATCAGGGATTGAAATTGGAGCAACAGTGAGTATATTTAAAGCTATTGAAGAACTAAAGGAAGAAAGCAAGAGTGACTTTACCTCAGATTTTCAAATGATACTTGAGAAGATTGCTGATCATATGAACAAAGTTGCAACGGGGTTTATTCGGAATACAGCAAGTGTAGGTGGAAATTTGGTGATGGCTCAAAAGAATTGTTTTCCTTCGGATATCGCTACTATACTTCTTTCTGTGGATTCAATGGTTCAAATAATGACTGGCAAGAAATTTGAATGGCTTGCACTGGAAGAGTTTCTGAGGAAACCATCATTGGGTTTAGCGAGTGTGCTTTTAAGCATTAAGATTCCAAGTTTAGAGCACAATAAAAGTGAATCTTGGGAGCCAAGAAATAGATTTATCTTTGAAACTTACCGAGCTTCTCCTCGACCGCTTGGAAATGCACTTTCCTACTTAAATGCTGGTTTCCTTGTTCAGGTGACACCATGCAAGGGCAGTGATGAAACCAGGATACAGGCATGTAGGTTGTGTTTCGGCGGTCTTGTGAATAAGCATGCATTCCGAGCTAAACATGTTGAGAATTTTTTAGCAGGAAAATTGTTAAGTGTTAGAAACCTGTATGGTGCAATCAACTTGCTTACAGCTACTTTCACTGCTATTATACCTCAAGATGAAGCCTCGAAAAATGATTACCTTTCAAGTTTGGCAGTTGGTTTTCTTTTTCAGTTCTTTAACTCAATCATTGACAGTCCTGCAAGAATAAACAATGGTTATTCAAATGAATCTATTGATTTGCCTTCGGTTGAGGCTTCTGATATAAAAGAAAATCAGAAGCAGGATCAGCGTAAGATGGTTCCGGTTCCTACTTTATTGTCGTTGGGTAAGCAAATCCTTGAAGTAGGTAGTGAGTATAGTCCAATTGGCAAGCCAGTGGTGAAATCTGGCGCTGCGTTACAAGCTTCAGGTTTGTTTTGAATTACTGACGACAGTTTCATATTGAATTGATCTTGTATGTATTCAGTAATAAGTAAATATTTCTCATATAGGTGAGGCTGTGTTTGTGGATGATATTCCATCACCACCAAATTGCCTACACGGAGCATATATTTATAGTGAAAAACCATTGGCAAGAATAACAGGTATACAACTCAGGCAAAAATCGGAACATGATGGAGTGAGAGACATCCTTTCAAGTAAAGACATTCCCAATGGTGGGGAGAACCTTGGGATAAAGACTGTATTTGGTACAGAACCTTTATTTGCTGAAGAAATTGCTAGATGTGTTGGCGAACGTCTTGCCTTTGTTGTGAGTTCTTAAATCCCTTATTTTGATCCAAAATGTATGATCTCATGTGTTGATTTAATCTCCAAATGGCTTCTTTAGGTTGCAGATACTCAGAAGCTTGCAGATTTGGCTGCAAATTCAGCTTTGGTTGATTACAGTATTGAAAATCTTGAACCACCTATCCTATGTGTTGAAGATGCTGTTGAAAGATCTAGTTTTTTTGAAGTTCCTCCATTTTTACTTCCAAAAAATCAAGTTGGTGATGTATCAAAAGGAATGGCTGAAGCAGATCTCAAGATTCTTTCTGCCGAGGTACATGCGAATACTAAATTTGTTTATGGCTCGTAGTAATGAATATCATTGTTTATTGATCAAACTTATCTATCAATGAAACACAGATGAAACTTGGATCTCAATACTATTTCTATATGGAGACGCAAACCGCGCTCGCTGTACCAGATGAAGACAATTGCATAACTGTTTACTGTTCAAGTCAAAGCCCTGAGTTTGTACATTCTACTATAGCAAGATGCCTTGGTATTCCTGAAAATAATGTTAGAGTTATTACAAGAAGAGTTGGAGGAGGTTTTGGAGGAAAGGGCGTAAAATCTGTAGTGGTAAGTCAGATATCAAACTACTAGTACTGATCTGTTTTATGCATGCTATTTACTTACTTACCAGCATAAAATGATGTCATTTGCAGGGTGCTGTATCTTGTGCACTCGCAGCGCACAAATTGCAGCGGCCTGTCAGGATGTATCTAAATCGAAAAACAGATATGATAATGGCCGGAGGAAGGCATCCAATGAAGATAAAATACAGTGTCGGCTTTAAGAATAATGGGAAGATTACTGCATTACACCTTGAGATATTGGTCAACGCCGGGGCTTATCCTGATGTTAGCGTGATAATTCCACGCAACATATCTGCCACGCTTAGAAAGTATGACTGGGGTGCTCTCTCTTTAGATGTAAAATTATGCAGAACAAATCATCCTAGTAGGTCTGCAATGAGGGCTCCAGGGGATTTACAAGGATCGTTCATCGCTGACAGTATAATAGAAAATGTTGCAGATACACTCTCAATGGAAGTAGATTCTGTCAGAAGCATTAATCTTCACACTTACACGAGTCTTAAGGAATTCTATGATGACTGTTGTGGTGAACCTCTTGAATATACTCTGCCTTTAATATGGAATAAGATAGGTGTTTCCGCGAACTATGAACTGAGAGTAGACAAAGTGAAAGAGTTTAACAATATTAACACTTGGAAGAAAAGGGGAATATCTCGTGTACCGGTGGTGTATGAGCTGAATCTAAGACCAACTCCAGGAAAAATTAGTATTTTATCGGACGGTTCTGTTGTTGTTGAGGTAGGAGGAATTGAAATGGGTCAGGGTTTATGGACAAAGGTGAAACAAATGGCTGCGTTTGTGCTCGGTAAGATTCAATGTGATGGAAGTGAAAGCCTCTTGGATAAAGTAAGGGTTGTACAAGCTGATACATTGAGCATGATTCAAGGGGGATTAACTGCTGGTAGCACTACATCAGAGGCAAGCTGTGAAGCTGTTAGGCTTAGCTGCAATATCTTAGTTGAAAGACTAAAACCTATCAAGAATAAGCTTCAAGAGGAAATGAGTTGTATCAAGTGGAAGGATCTTATTCTTCAGGTATTACTAGTGTAAAATAAAAGAGCTCTACTTTCAATCTTTAATTACTGTGTTTCTAACCATTCGTTAATTTACAGGCATACATGCAATCTGTGAATTTATCAGCATCTTCATATTATGTACCTAGTAATAGTTCCATTAGTTACCTCAATTATGGTGCTGCAGTTAGTGAGGTGAGTTTGTTTCTTATGCATAATATCACAAATCAAAATGTCAGTACTTCCCTTTAATGGAAAGTAAACCAAATTGTCATATAATGCTATGCTAAATACTTGTAATTGTTTCTCAGGTGGAAATAGATCTTCTGACAGGTGAAACAAGATTTCTGCAAACAGATATTATTTATGATTGTGGACAAAGTCTCAACCCTGCTGTGGATTTAGGACAGGTAATACACACACATACATATTGTAAGGCCTTTTATGCAGAGATGGCAAATTCTTTTGATAATCATATAATTGCATCTTGCAGATTGAAGGATCTTTCATACAAGGGTTAGGATTTTTCATGCTTGAAGAATATGAAACAAATCTTGAGGGTTTGGTATTGGCAGATGGCACATGGAACTACAAAATCCCAACAATAGACACAATTCCTCAACAATTTAATGTAGAAATCCTCAACAGTGAGCATCACCAACATAGAGTTCTCTCTTCAAAGGGTATGATCAAAAATATTTCCAAAATGTAGTATCAAACTTTTGTCTGTGCATTTGTTAAATTTAAAGTGTCAGTGTTGTGTTAGTGTGGAGATATTTATAAGTGTTTCGAACAAGTAAAAATATTTTCAACATATGTATCACTTATGAATGTTAATATGATTGAGAAAGCTCAAGTTATTATGTTGGTTTATATTTGTCGGTGCAGCATCTGGTGAGCCACCCTTGCTTCTGGCATCTTCTGTTCACTGTGCCACAAGATCAGCAGTCAAAGAAGCCAGGAAACAGCTTCATTCATGGAGCAACAAAGATGAATCAGATTCAACATTTCAGTTGGGGGTCCCTGCAACCATGCCTGTGGTAAAGAAACTCATTGGACTAGACATTGTAGAAAGATACTTGAAATGGAAAATGGACAACAAGTAATACAATGTAGTAGTTGTAACACTTGTCAAGTTACCATTAGATGAATTTGATTTGAACCTGGTTAAAAAGAAAGCTTATGCTACAAGTTGTGTAATTTGAATTTGATGTAGTTGGTAAAAATACTCTTGGAAAGTAGATTCTCTAGTAGTAGCAGCCATGAGTATCACAAACGAGAGAATCAATGCTTGGAGGATGGAAATAAGGGTTGTTTGAACATGAACATTTATTTCCGTAAATAAAAACTAAATACTGAAAGCATATATCGAGGGTATTGATTCCTTCTCTCCTAACTCATCCTCTCCTTACTTCTACTTCTAAGGACATGAGAATTCTTTTCCCTTTCCCTTTTCAAGGTGGAAGATATGAGAGTCTTTAACATTACAACAAAACCAAAGGTATGAAGAAGAAATGGGCTGGAGGACTGAGTTCCAAGCTGCTCAAACTAAACAATTCAAGCTTGTTTATGAGCAATTGAACTCTCACAACACACGTTTTGAAACGTTTGCTTCACTTGCTACTGCGCAATTTCAATTCATTCGTGATGACATCACTAGAAACAATGCAGCGACGCAAGGAAGAATCAACACTATGGTTGGTACTTCAATTGAAAACCATGAGGAGACCATACAATTCTATAAATAGATGCGTGACTCGGTGCATGGTGGTGATAGAACATATCGTAGGGGCCGTTGATTAATAGTGTCGTTTGGGTTAAATTGTCTAAATTGTTTTGTTGCTTTTCTTCTTATGCATTTCATAACATTTTCATTCATGTGTTGTTGAACTATGTTTTGTTGGATTGAAGTGTTTGAACAATTTGCACCCTTGCTTTATTGTATGTAATATTGGATAATTGTTGTGAAAATTATCTTCTATTTATGTTTTTCATAATTGTTGTGTCATTCCATATATATATATATATATATATATATATATATATATATATATATATATATATATATATATATATATATATATATATATATATATATATGCATTTGATTATATGTGTGCACATTTTTACTTTGCAAAAACGTTTTTGATACTAGTGTTGTACTATGATACTTCTCATGTCTTGTGTAACACCCCTTCTAAAATACCCCGCGAATTAATAATTAAATCAGAGTAACATGCAATAAGGGATGCCACAATTCAGATTAAATGTAAAAACCTCAACAAACAACAGTAGTCATGCTTCATTGAAGAACTTATTAAATAATCAAAATCATTATCATGTTCTACACAGCGGAAAAGTAACATAAATATCCGGAATAAATTCAACTCATAATTATTCCAACACAACCAAAAGAAACAGAGTTTAAAACTATAACTCTAAAGCAATCGTCCCCCAGTGTTACAACTACCAGAGCATGACACTGACATGCGGATAACTAAAACAGCACAGCTCTATAAGCCATCCTCACCAACTCCTGAGCTGCTAACTTTAATCTGAAATCATTAAAGTAAGGGTGAGATTTCATCGCAATATAAAATGCATTATACGTTTCTAAATACAACAAAACAACTCGATATATTAGTTCACTATCATTAACATAATCAGATTTCATTTCACAAATGCATTTCACACAGATCATTATGCAAATAACGACAATCAATGAAATCCTAACACTGAAAACCATCCTAACAAGTTATAATTCCATATGCAATGCAGACTCTATGCATGTGGTACCAAACGTGAACTAAATTCACACCCTGTTCCGCTTACACCATGGAAACAGAGCTAACCAAACGTGAACTAAGTCACCAACATCGATTCGTCCACAATCACCCGGACATGAATCCAGCCTCACCACCCACATCACCCGGGAACGGTTATTGGCAATACGAGCCAAATTCCACACAATGGGAATTAACTCCACCAGAATGCATATGCATGCACATCATAAAGCATGCAACATTCAACACAGGTTATGACCACATCAGACATCATAAACCATCATTCAACCACAACATGATATCATCACCTATCATGAAATAAATCATCACAAGCATAGATATGCCAAACGCTTACCCTTCAATTAGTAAGACTATCACCAGTATGTACAACAACAACAACTGAGATCAACAACCATCATGAATATACAACATCGACAAAAACACATGATATCAATACAATCACGAATAAACAACAAGGAAAACAACACATTCACATCGATCTTCATTCAACCTGTTATAACAAATCTAATACAGTTCATCCACCATTCCTAGAACTACCATAGTTCATAAATCAGAAAAATGACTCTTTTCAAAATAAAATCCATTAATTATAATTTTTTTTATTTTATAAAATAGAGTATTTAATTTAAGAAACAACGTCCAAAACGACGATTAAAACGGACTTACGGTTTGAAAGTTATGAATTTTTAAAGTTTAGTATTTTTCAAAAAGTAACCGTGGAAACGGGTTCCTCCAAATGAAGAACAAATGGGGAACCAGTTCCTGCGTTCAAAAATGCCATTTTCACTGACCAACACACTGGGAACCCGGGTTCTCCAACATGGGAACCGGTTCCCACGACTCACAGTGGCAAAAAACACTAGTTTTGACAGCAGAATGTTTCCAACTTATTCCATGGCATTCCCATACGGATCCAAACATCAAAAACACAAATTATCATACTACATGGCATAATTCATTTATTCCCAAACATTCCATAACATTACTACGGTTTCAAATTCCTATAGTTCGACACATTTAGGGATAATCCTACAAAAATTAAATTATCTAATTTCAAGTTTCCTAACATACTCAACCATTCAATTGAATCCCAAAATCCATAAGGCATAATAACCGAATGAAATCACCCCTTACCTCGCGATGATTCTTCAAATTTTGGGCGTTTGGCTTTTTCCCTCTTCTCTTCTCTTCTCCAATCTCACGTATGATGCAATTTCTCAAATGATTCTCTTTTTCCTTCTTTTCCTTTTATTATTCCTTTTATTATTCTAATAAATAAAATAAAATAAAATAATAATTAGAATAAGTAGAGCACTTTACTCCTCACACCCTCTAATTACTCCTCACACCACCAACTGTTCCATTCATTTAATTAATTAATTAATTAAATCCAATAATTCAAAATATCAATAATTAAACTTCTAATTAAATTAATAATTAAAATTCTAATTATTTAATAATTGAATTATTTTTGGGGTGTCACATCTTGTACTTTCTCTTTTTGACGTTGTCAAAGAGGGAGAAGAATAAGCAAGATGAAGTTAGGAAGCACACATTAAGGGGGAGCGTCAAATGAACACACCAAATGCATTGTCACATTTTTGCCATCATAAAAAAGCGGGAGTATGCGAGTACAACTTGCCTTTATATATGTTTTGCATGAAGTCAAAACTATAAAAACTTACCATATATGTATATTGGACGGTATTTCTGAGTTGTTTTGGCACCCCTTCCATTTAGAGATCTTAGAAATAATCTAAAATATGTTTTCGATCACTTAAATCAGTTTTTTGTACAAAAAATGAACTACATGTGTCGGCACTTTCAGGTCGACACATATAACTTAGTAATGAAGCATGTAGCTTTTGTTTTGTACAAAATGACACATACAGTTTTCGAGTCGGCATATACTGTAAGTTTCATATTATGTGTCAGCACATACGACTTTCAGGTTGGCACATCTGCTTCGATATTGAAGGTTGTAGCATTTGTTTCACATAGGCCGACACATAAGCCTTTTCAGGCTGGCACATATTGTTGTTTTTAGTTCTATGTGCCAACACATTTGTATTTCAGGTCGGCACATATTGTTTGTTTGAGTCATTTTTTAAGTCTTTTTTATTCCTTAAGTTTCCTCTTTGCATACAATCTTCCACACATATAAATACATCATTCATTCATCTTTCCAAATTGATGAAATTATAAACACTTACCACCATTTCTCTTCATCTTCAACTTTCATCCTATGCATACACACTAATAAATCACACATAATCATATTTTTTTGGGTGCCATCTAGACGAGGTTTGATAACGTCCAATTAGATTTTTGTGTAACCAAGAATATTCAGTTGAGAATTGTGGGGGATTTCATCTGGAAAAATCTAGGGTTTGTCCTCCAAAATCTTTGATTGATTTGGAGTTTTTGTTCAAGACATTCAAAAGAGGATTATGGTCAAGTGAAAGCTTTGTAGTTTGGTACCTAAGATAGTAGCAAGAGAACGGCGAATTAAATTAAAAATACTTGTGTTCAATAGTTACAATTGATCGTGTGCGAAAGAGCTTTGAAGTTTAATACCCAAAAGAGTAGTAAGATTTAATAAATCAATTGATAGCTATTGTGTCTTGGTCTTGCTCAAGATCAAAATAACAGAAAGGGTTGAGTTAATAACAAATGATTAGGGTTTGTAAGCGTAACAAAGATGATTAGTGAATTTCATTCTTCTGTTGCTCTCTCTTATCTCTTTACTTACTTTATTGTTCAAAAAGTAGGCCCGTATTTGCCCTACCAAAAAGGATTTGTGGAGATATAACGGAAGAAAATGGTTATTTAGAATTTGGATGGTTGTATTTCATTAGATGGGGTAAAAGGGTGGGTTATTTCGCATACATAATGATCGCAAGTAGTTTTAGACACTTCACGGGGTAGACATGTGATGGGCAGGCACCACATAGTAGGCAATTTATGTAACTGGTCGCATTTGATCTTCCATGCATTTATAAATTTTCTTCACTTTGTCCACTATTAAGAATTGTTTTGTCAAATAACTCCTCAACTTGCATGCCTATTGTTGTGGATAAAACACGTTCAAGTATAATTAATAAATTTAGTTGCAAGTAATAAGAAAAATATCGATCCCACGAGTATTTAGATTAAACATTTTTGACAAATAATTTGAAACAAATAATTCGTGAGCTAAAGAGAATAACATGTTGTGTCATGTCATAGGTTATAAAACAACAAAGATTAATAATAATTTTAAGAGAATTTCTTTTAACACCTAATGTCCTTCTAGATTTCTGGCGAAAATTCCAAAATATTTTCAGATTTCAGATATGCACATGCGAACGCACTGTATTTGACAATAACATGTGTGTTCATATATGCCTGTCTGGAGTCATTTTATTTTATCAAAAACAGGATGACTTCGGATGTGCATCTCCGCATTCACCCCCATAACTAATAATTGCAGATATGCACATCCGATTTCAAATGCTACAACTTACCAAAAATAGAATGTTTACTAAAAATAGAATGTTTGAAACAATCTTCCAGAACAGTACATTACTGATAAGAAACATAACCAATAAGAAACTTGATAAACATCGGAAAAAAATCTTTATTGTATCAAGACAATACCATCAAATTCTACAACAGAAAAATGATACAACATTCTTAATCACTTTTTTTCAGATGACTTGATTTTATGAACACACGGTGTAACTAAATTTACAAATTCCAGGAATGCGAAAGGAAATTACGAACCAACATTCACTTCAAATCAAACCTGCAAGTGACACGAATACTATCGAAGCATCGACCTGAAATGGATTCTTAAGCGGAAGCAGTAATGCATTGTATCGCCTCTTTGCATATACCAGTCATCGTTGCTTCAGGTCCATACACCTGTAACGAAAATATTCAACAGGATTAATAAACCTTTCCTCCAAACATTTTTTTCTATCGATAAACCACTGATTCATTAACTAACCTCGAGAGGGATTCCAATTTCCACTCCGAGTGCTCGCATTTTCGCTAGACCCTTCTGGTAGTTTGGACCTCCTCTCCTCACGTAAATGTGCATTCTTGCTGCCTTTAACTTTGATTCCTAGATCGTAATAGCTCGAAATTCAATTAACTAGACTACAAGATTCTATTGATCTACACAAAATTTTATGATCATTGTGTTACCTTCTCCTTTAGTGCCCGAATGATGCCACTAAAAGTAGCAGCAACGTCGGTGAAGTTAGCTATGCCTCCTCCTATAACGAGAGCCCTTTTTCGGCCATCGGGATCTGCAGTTGCACACTGGAAAGAAATAAAAAGATTACTACTGCACCATTGTAAGCACTAATGTTCAATCTCTAAATTGAATAGGTACATTAAGAACGAAGCGTATATAAAAAATAATTACATCAATCACAACTCTGGCGTATTGCAAAACCTCCTCTTCATTGGGTGCACCGCTGTATTCGGCATAGTTTCCAAGCTCGGATGCAAAGCCAAGATCTCCTACCTGATTTAACAGTAAGCATAATAGATGTCACTTCGTGCTGCAGTACGGATATTAAGTATGAATTTGGTTTAAAACATAAGAGACACTCACTGTGTCAGCATAGATGACACTAGCACCTCCACCAGCAACCATTGTCCAAATTCGGCCCTTTGGGTTCAATACGGTGAATTTTAGAGATGCACTTGTCTGCAAAAATTAAATATGCTTATAAATTAACTTATAAAATCAAATCATTGTAGACACTGGTAATAATTTAAGAAAATAGAAGTGAACGAAACTGCATGTTCAATGTTGTGTCGGTGTCTGACACCAATACATGTTGGACAATGGATATGTCTTAACGGAGTTGAACAAGATTGTACACTTAGGTCGGAAGTTATATTAGCGTACCTTTTCATCTAATCCATGAATGAAAGACTCGGTGGCATTCATAACCCTTCCGAATGGTAGTGGAAATTCAATGTCACCCCACCTGCAACCATTAAGACAACGTCAGTTTCATATAAAATATTTACCGCAAAACATCGATCGGCATGAAGTAGCATGAGTATTCCGTCCTAAAAATAACAAGTGTTAGTTAAAGAGAAAGAACCTACTTCTTGAAGTTCTTGAAAGCAGCAGTGTCATCAAGCTCGCCTCTCATATCCAAAGGATAAGGCTTTCCATCAACCAATGTGAAGGGATTCATCTCTAAGAAAGTGAAATCCAAGTCTAACACAAAAGCAAAGTAAACAATTAAATATATAAAGTTTGAAGAAAATGATATCGTTTAAATGTAACGATGATCGATAAAGCAGACTGCATAAGTCCATCCAACGATGTATTAGTATATGTTTTGTTACTTTGTATACCTTGAAACAAAGTGAAAACCACCTTGAGAAATTCCTCGATTTCACCTTTGATCTATAAAAACACAAAGTACATCATAATCAATTGCATCGAGTTATTTGCATAAATATAATTAATATGCATAAAAAGTTCAGTTTGTTTATAAAATATAACAAACTGGAAGTATTGAATTTACCTCTAAGGGAAGGGTTGCAACAAGTGGAGCAACAATTTCTGATGTAACTGACACTCCCGTTGGAACAAATACAGTCTTAACCTGAAATACGAACAAACCACTTTGTAGCCTATGGGTATTATATGGGGGAAAATTTAATCTGCAAGATGAAAATTATTTGTTGCAATACCTTATCCCAATTCTCTTCAATGTCGATTCCTCCACATTCTGAAAAGCTTATGCTGTTCCCGAGTCTATCAGAAACAATGTTAAGGTAAAACTCTTCATTATGCGGGATGAAAGGTTCAACAATGAAAGTTGTTATCGGTCCCTTGCATCCACCCATTTCAACCTATATATTCAATAAACACGTAACTAAAATATATCAAAAGGATCGAAAGGAAAATACCTAAAACAACTAGCAAAATAAAATGTAAGATCATGAATGTAACAGTTTGAGGGGACGATCCAGAGATTGAAAAATACCTCTTTACCGAGACGCTCTTTCACAAATGAAGCAACTTGTGCCAAATCCAAATTCAAGGCAACCAAACCACTTTTACCACGCTTCCCAAATAACATGTCAGGCTTCACAACCAATTTAGAAGAAGAAAGCCATGGTTCCTTGTCTTGCAACTGAGTGAAATCGGTGGACTCCGTGACCTTATAAACCAAAACAAACTCATTACTATATTCGATATGCACACTAAACTGAATCAAGGCAACATTGTGAAAGCTTATTAACACTAAAATATTGACCTTTATTAAACTTCTATCATAACAAAGTACTAATTCAGTAAATAAACTCAAACAAGTCAGTCCAAATAAACATAAATTCTTGTGCGATAAGCAATTATCGAATAAGTGTGTGTTTAGTTCTGCGGTGAAGAAAATTGATTTTGAGTGAATTGATTATGTAAAATTGATTCGAGCTAAAGGTGAGTTGAATGTAAAGTGATTTATTTTTTTGTTTTCGCACTCTGGTTCTCAGGGGAATGGGACCCTAGTAATCCAGAGCTCGTGCTGGAGCTCGTTTACCACTCGAGAGCCCAAGTGGTTGGTTAATGTAAAGTGATGTATGTTTAGATAATTTTTTGCAAAAGTGAGCTAGAACATTAAATTTCCGTGTAAAGATCCTCAAAAGATACAAATCCTAACTTCAAATAGAATCAACTATGAAAAGCATAATCAATTCTACTAGAGAGCAACCAAACATGTAAAAATCAATTCTACACACCCAGAATCAATTCTACACACTAAACTGAATCAAGTCAACATTGAGAAAGCTTATTAATTTCTGAAATATTGACCTTTTTCAACTTCTATCATCACAAGTACTTAGTCAGTAAATAAACGCAAACAAGTCAATCCAAATAAGCATAAATCCTTGCACGATAAGCAATTATAAAATAAGCACTTAATTAAGTTGATTAAGAGTACTTACTTGTGCAGACTTGATAGGCAAGTCTTTACCAGAAAGTCTCTTAAAGTGTTCCTTCAACAATCTCTTGGAATCATACTCTCTGATCTTCTTGCGTGCCATTTCTTCTTAATCTAATTCACCAACCAACCAACTCAATTATCAAATAATCCACTCCCTTTAACAAATTCTTCATCCTAACTACTACAAAACATGCAATAAACTCAAACATAAAACCTCACTCAGAAATTCAACCCACTACAATTTTTATTGAAAAACAAAAACACCCAGTTCAAATTAGCTCAAAGGGTCTTCAAAACTAAGATCAAAATTGAAGCTTTAAGATTCAGCAAACTGAAGATAGTAAATTGAAAAATGAAAGAAAGTGAAGATCTAGGGATTACCGAAAGAGGATGAGGCGGATGGGATGGGTCGTTGGATCTAACGAACAGATGAACGAACGATTTGGGTTAGTGTGATGGCTGTATTTATAGTTGAAAAGTTTTGATTTTTTTTAATATTAAATGAAGCAAAAAAAAAAAAAACAACGGAAATGAAAATGACGAGGTTGTTGGGTTGGTGAGTTATAGAAGAAGATGGTAAGACATGCACGGCGTACCTAACTATCACCTTATTTTCAAGTTTCAACTTTCAACTTTCAAGTTTCAACAATTACCTGTATTAGGTCTCATGTTTTTCTTATCATTTTAACAATTTTTCATATCTTTTATTTCTCATTAAAATCTTTCATTCAAATATATACTCAAACAATAATGAATTTTTCTTTGCTCAATTTTTCTTTGCTCAAGTCACTTTAAATTTTCTTAGTCAATTTAAATTCTCAAAAAATATGTTTTTCTCATAAAAATCTCTCATCCAAATATATTCTTAGGATGTGTTTTTATATTGGTGTTATGTTGAAAGAGTTCATGCAATAGTGTTAGGGTGTGTTTTTATATTGGTGTTGTGTTGAAAGAGTTCATGCAATAGTGATATCTTGTGACATATTTGAATTAAATTTGAAGGTAGAAAACTAAACCTGGAAAAAAATTGAATTAAGGTTTTTGAATTGAGACCGAATAAAAGTTTTAGTTGTTCTTGTAAGATTTTTGGGTTGATTATGTACAAAAATTCAAGTTGTTGTTAAAGGTTGTTGGATTGTTCCTGTGAAAAAGTTCCGGATTAATTTTAGCAAAAGTTTTAAAAAGAAATTCATGAGATCTGAAGTAGATCAAGTGATTTAAATTAAACTAGGATAATTCTCTTGCATGATCTCTTTTTTTTTTCCACATCTCTTGTTATAAGACTAATTGTTTCATGAGAAAGTGACTTCAAACAACTCATTTGACAGACATTCATCCTTCAATGGAAAATGGTATATTTTGTGGAAAAAGAAGATAATAATCTATATAAGGGAGAATTATGATATTTGGACTTCTGAGAAAAATTGTCATTTTGTTCTTGCATCTGGTTGATGGTGTTGTGGTGAACCAATATAGATGTATTTAGACCAAAGAGGATAAAGAGAAAGTACAGTATAGTTTGAAAGAAAAAATTATTATCACTGTCGCTCTTGTTATTAATTAATTTTTGTATTTTTCTCACTGCAATACTATAAAAGAAATTTGAGAAACCTTTCAAGTTGTCGATGAGGTTACAACTAATGTAAAAGTGGCTAGAAAAAATATTGACTCATGAGTATGAGTTATTCACAATGAAACGTGAAGAAACCATTCAAGATATAAAAAATGATTTATTCACATTGTGAATTTTATGAGAATGTTAGGCATAGGGATGGAAGGCAGACCCAAATCCGTGGGGTCCACCCGTGTAACACCCTTCTAATAACTCCTGCAGAATATAAAAGTTATTTCAGAGTAACATGTCATTAAGGATGCTAAAACTCATTATAATAAAATTTACGCATGTCATGCTTATCTGAGGAACACAAACCAATTAAATAATTGAAATAAACATGTTTAACACAACGGAAAGTATTCATAGTTCTTGGATAATTCAAAACATCAACAATAAGGTCACAGCCTTAGTTCCACAAAATTATTATTGAATTAAAGCATTAAATCAAAATAAGAGTTTAATAATAACTCTAAACAAATGAACGTTCCCTAGTGTTAGAAATCAGAGCATGACACCGGACTCGACAAAACATAATAGTCTAGCTCGACGAGCTATCTTCACCAAAGCGCCTAAGCTGCTAACTTCAATCTGAAAATGATCAACAGTAAGGGTGAGACTAAATCACAATAATTATACGTTATAAGCTCATAAATAAATAGAATTTCATAAGCAAATCATTTCACCTTATTCAGCATATTTCAGATTTATCATTTTATTTCTGAACCATACATACGCCAACAATCCATAATAACATACAACAATCACGTTATAACACTAGAATTCTTCCAATCATGTTATAACACATATAATTAATGCAATGAGACACCGACTCTATGCATGTGGTACCAATTGTGAATTAAATTCACTACACTGTTTCATTCCAACCCGGACACGGTTATCACCCTCTGTTCCATTCCAACCCGGACACGGTTATGACAATTTCACTAATTCCACACAATGACCATTAGCTATTACAACAATGATATGTATGCATGCACATCTTTAAAGCATGCATTATCAACACCGAATATGATAACAACTTCTATCATAAACAACTTTCAATCATATACAACATATACAAGCAATTACATTCACAACTCATAATGTTATCACAACATACACAATTCAGCAACATCTTGTATCAACAATTTGTCAAAAACCTAATAAAAATAACAAATTGATATGTCCATGAATTCATCCAAAGCAAAATGATTCACTAATTTTTGTAATATAACAATACCCAAACAAAAATCATGTATGGATCTTTCGCAATTGAACAACTCAGACATAATTTTCCAATGTATTTTCCCTTAACTAATCAACAATTAATCTAAAAACTAGGGCAAAAACAAATTCAAAAATAAAAAATTCATTATGTTACATAAATGGTTGTGACCATAAGGCGAATTTTACGCGAGAACTCTGCTCAAGAAGTGGTCGTACTAATTTTAACAAATTTACATGAGAACTCAATTTCTTATAAAAACCCATGTTGTAGTATATATATGAA
The DNA here is from genome assembly GCA_021764765.1 of Vicia sativa. Lineage (NCBI taxonomy): Eukaryota > Viridiplantae > Streptophyta > Magnoliopsida > Fabales > Fabaceae > Vicia > Vicia sativa. The sequence continues at coordinate 135,342,249 of CM038792.1, read as the reverse complement.
CAAAAATTGTAAATAAATACAAATTCATTATTGTAACACCTCAAATCTACCTGAAAATTAATAACAAAAATCAGAGTGTTTAAAAACCTTCAACATATTCGAGGTATCACATTTCAACATAAAACAATCAAACTGTATCGCATTTAACATAGATACATAGCATTTGGATGAACAATTTACAACATACTTTATTCATATGAAAACATGACAACCTTTTTATTAAATACGCAACAGAATCACAACTTTTAACTTAGAAATCATTTACAACTTTATTCAACTAAAATATATTTCAACTTATAATTATTCAACAACTAGAGTAGTAACAACAACATAGAAACAAATAACATCCATTTCCCGCGAGTGCTATGTATCAGAGAGACAACATTGACTCGAACTAACAACAACTAAATCTTCATCCTTCATTACATGAACGTTACCCACGTAGAGGTAACATCACAATAGAAGGGGTGAGATATCTACCAATATAAACAAGTGTGTGATAAATAATATATTAGGATTAAATCATACAAAATTATCACTTCATAGTTAACAACATCACCAATCACTTCACATCACAACAATCATACTCATGTCAACTCAAATGAGACACAACAATGCATATGTGTGTGATACCAATTAGGGCTTCAGCCCCGTCGTTAATTGCCAATTAATAGAGACATCAAACAAGGCATAAGCCTTCAACACAGTTGCCAATCCAGGTTGTCGCTAAAATATGCAATGTATGCAACTCGATAATGCACATCACACAACATAAACAACAAATCCTCGTCACCAGGCATAAGCCTATATCACAATTTTCTTTACCAATAATTAGAGGTAAACATCGTCACTAGAACATCTTGCAACTTCGCATAAAACAACAAAATATAGCAACATACACATTGTTGATAAATCACAAAGAAAATAACAACACAACGTATTCAACATAATTTCAACAAAATAAACCAATCACAATTACCTACTAACTTATACTAGTTACCCCGAAAATTTTCAACGGATTTCGAACAATTAATTATACCGCTTAATTCTAAAAATTCGACTAATTCGATATTGGTTTTATGTGTTATTGTTACTACCAAATAATACATTCTTCCAGTTTAATTATATTACTAGTATACTAATTTCCTGCATCCAAAATTATATTGTCATTAAAATTAACACTTGCTACTCTCTCATCTTCTATTAAACCTGTCATCTCATAAATTCAAATTCAAATTTATACATAACTATCACCACAAAACAAAATAGTACAAATTATAAATTAATAAGTCTAATTGCAACATAATTTAATTGAGTACTTTAGAATAAAAATACTCTAATACCTATTAAGCTTAGTTTTTAAACAACCAAATAAACCATATAAATTGCGGTTGACACATCTTGTTAAACATTTTGTTCTTATTAGTTGTGATTGGATTGTCTCTCCTAATCTATTTTTTATTTTATAAAATAAAAGTTTATCCTAAAGTTTTTCAAATACATATTAAGGTCACCTTACATAGTAATTTTTATTTAAAGTCAAAGTTGGAAAATCTAGAAAGCACTAATTTATTTATTATATTTTGAGTACTTGATATATAGATTTTAGAAAAGTGATTACTAGTTTGCAAGGTTGAATTCTAAGCATACAATTAGCCCGTTGTCATCATTTCAAGTGTAAGAAAGACAATAAAAAACAAAGTGTAAAAAGCTTTAAAAAACAAACCAGCCAAAAAAACGCAGAAGATGATCTTGTAATGCAAATGTAGAAGATACGCCAAAACTCGAAAACAGAAGATGAAGCCAAAGCACAAACACAATAGATGAACGATAAAGCCTAACTATGTTTTGATTCAAATGTGTTAAAAAATCAGGTTTTCTTTGTTGTTATAGAAACTAGGGTACAAATCGCGAGTCAAAATTTCAAACGGGTATCGTATCTCATAAGGATATGATTTTCCCATAATAGTAAGATTTCGTAAATATTCATGATAGCAAAAAATATCGTCGTGATTTCAGGGTATTTATGATCTTACTAGCGATCTAGATGGTGGAGGGGATTGAAATTGCAAAATCGTACGATTCCACGATCTAGATCGCGATTTTGACAACATTGGATCTAGTTGCTTTATATGGATAAAATAGGGTTGATACGACCAAGTTCGAATGACTGTTTTAGATCCATCGAAAACGAACCTGACCGAACTCAAATAATATTTATTTTAATTTTTTATTACTATATTATACTTATTATAAAAATGGGACTCATAATATTTTTAGATTATTATCAATTCTATAATTTAATGGTGACATTGTTTACTTACAAGAATATAAAAGCATGTCATATGTGAATTGTTGTTATTTAATTTGTAATTTAAAAATAATAATGACTAAATTAATGTCAAATGATATTGGAAATATTATCGCATAACAAGAATTTTTTTCAATAATAAAATAAAATTCTATAGACTATTTTTTCAATAAAAAAATAAAATTCTAAAGACTATTCTAAAATTTTGATTTATTTTTTAAAATTAAAAAATAAATATGTGAATTTTATAAAAAAAATTGTTTAGTCCAACAAATATTAAATATATCGAATTTATCTAATTTATTTGTCAAATCATTTAATTGAATTCGTTAAAAATTAAACTTTTGTATCGAATCTTTAAAATAAAACTATTATTTACACCAAATTTAAATTTTAAGTTCGATATCGATTCAAACTTATCAATTGTTCAACCCTAATCGGTTAGATAGGGTATGTGGAAAATGAAAAGAAAAAAAAATACAATGAAGAAATGACAAAAATTATAGGGAATTTCTTCGTCCACCTAGTGAGTTTCTCCCACACCCCTGAAAAACTAAAATTATCTTTCGTAAGTTAAGTTACGAATTCACCCAATATCTCAAATTTATTACGACTTAATTTTAAAGATATATATATATATATATATATATATATATATATATATATATATATATATATATATATATATATATATATATATATATAAGAAAATAGACTATTTTGTTTTATTTCATGTGATTTCTATTACATATATACACGATTTCACGTACTAAAAAAATAGAAAAATATATGCATTAAAGTCTAACTTATATTTGGCCTATAATAATAAATTTTATTAATACAATCAATATCAATATCAAATTTGGTATATAATAAAAAATCTATTAATATTATTGATATCAATTTCTATATGAAGAGATAGAATTGATTTGTTGCCTTGATTTACATATGCATTGATTATATAATATATTTCTAATAATATAATTAAATTGAATTATTATTAATATATCCTTTTTACCCAAACATAATATACAATTTTGTATCAAATTCTATTATTTATTAAAAAAAAATCAAGTCAAATTTATTTTATCTATAAAAATTGTATAAAATTTTTAGTCTAAAATGACTTTATTGTCAAAATTTGAAATCTTAGCATCGCTTAAATCATTAAATATATTAAATTATTGTCAATATAACTATAAAAAAATATAATATAAAATAATATAAATATTTTCTTTCCATAATTCTAATATTTTACTGAATTTTTTTGTTTAATAAATTTTTTATTAATTTATATAATTAAAAATTATATAAATTTTTTTATTATTAATTCTTCATCAGATTTAAACTTCAAATATATTGATTATTATTATTCACTTTTAATAGTGTTTTTTAGTCTCACTTTTTTGTTATATCATGATACAATTTTCTTAAGAGAAGTAAGAAAAATATTAACACACCCATTAACATAAAAATACAATTATTTGGTCTCACTTAGCAAGCCTAAGTGATAACAAAAATATAAATCTCACTAATTACAATAAACAAAATAGAAAAGCTCAATTCAAAATTTAGGATATTCAATAATAAATAAATAAAAATGCTCGTCAGTCATGGTTTGAGATCTTACTCGAGTAGAAATTAGAACAAAACTGATGTAACAGTCATTTGATAGTAAGATTAAGAAAGATAGAATAAAGTCAATGTAACTGTCATCTGATATTAAAATTAAAAAAGGTAAAACACAATTTATGTAAGTGTCATTTGATATTAGAATAAAAAAATGTAGAATTAAAAAAAGGTAGAACAAAATCTATGTGACAGTCATCTGATATTAGAATTAAGAAAGATATAATTTTTTCTTAATAATTATTTTTAATATGATTTTTTCTTAATAATTAATTTTTTAATTAAATAGTGAAATATAAATTGTATTTTAATTCAAATAAATTTGAGATATTATGCGAATTCGTAGGTTAACTTACGAAATCAATTCACCTTTTCTTTTAAATCGTGAAATTGTAAGATGGAGGTATTTTTGGTATTTCACGGGAGTGAATGAAAAAAAAAATTCTCAAATTATACTATTAATATTATTTTATATGATATTATAATTTTAATTAAATGACTTGTCAATTATTGCATAGTTGGAGCCAATGCATGAAAGACACGTCATTATCATATAAGGTGCCACCTGTGCAAAATTGACGAAGGAAAAAAAAGAAAACTAAACGACATACGTTGTTGCAGTTTCGCACTACAGTTCAACCCCCTCGATTCTAGGTCGTCACCCCAGATCTGCTGATTAACAGCACCGTCAGCAGCCACCGTGTACGGCGGAACACCCCCGCTTCCTCTTCGGAACCCGTCGTCATCTTCTCGCTCCAACCGTCGAGCACAACACAAAAACCCTAAATTTCACAATGCAAGAGTTAGATCAATGGAAGGAACAGATTTCTCACCTGTTGAATGTCGCAAATGATTATATTCGCGAAATTCCCACTGATCAACTATATGCTGCTGCTGCTATCGCGGTTTTCACAACCCTAATTCTTCTCCTGCGTGAGTGAGTTCGTCTTGTTGCTGAATTCTTACTCTTTCGATTGATTCTTATTTTTTCAGCGATGCATTTTTTGTTTTTTGCAGTTCGATTTTTTAAGCGCGCTAAGTCGAACACCATTGTGTTAACGGGACTTAGTGGCAGTGGGAAAACTGTTATCTTCTATCAGGTAAGATGATGATAATGTTTAACTTGATTTTGTGTTAAACCTACATTATTTTGGATTAGTTGGTGAATTGATGATTGTGCTTCTGCATTGATTTTGGTTTAATGGTTTAATTGTTGAGTTTATGTTCATAATATGCTTAATTTTGTGTTTATTTATGAAATGAACATTGCATTGCATGCATGAAATGAAGTGATATCTAGGTAGAATGGATTGTAATGCAGGATTCTGTTTGTCTGTGGTAAGATTCCGAATGTTGGGTCTATGATATGAAAACAAGAAACACATTAATTTTTGTCAGTCTAATCTGTGGTGACCTTTTCGGTTGTTGCTGACAAGTTCTTGAACTGCATAACCTAGTTTAGTTTGCTTTATCACGGCATGAAAATACAATTGTGATTAATCAAGCCTAAATATGGATTGTTTAGTTGTATGTAAGGGAAAAACAGCATTGCAGTCACAAATAGTGTGAAAAACGGGCTATGTAGTTGATATAGCCACTACTTGACAACATATCACATAACAATTGCGATTTGTTTGAATTCCACTACACTACAGCGTCGGTGTAGCTGCTATTTAACAACTCTGAGAAAAAAGAATCAAAGTTAGGTGGTTGATAATAAACAGGTAGCATATTATTGCATCTTACATGGTGGGATATAGTCTAATTCCTTGGGTAATACAACTATTAATTTTCTTTCTTTTCATATTTTTTATGCTGACATAATGTTCTTGGCACACTTTTTTTTTTTGCATGTGTCAGCTTAGGGATGGGTCTACTCATCAAGGTACTGTGACATCGATGGAACCGAATGACGACACTTTTATTCTTCACAGTGAAACATCGAAGGTAGTGTAAGCCTTCTGCACTCGAACACTTCCATGAATGTTGTAGTTTAGTCCTGCAGAGATTGTTACTCTCACCTTGTTTAAATGAGAATATTCATCTTTTGTTGTTAATTGGAGAAACACTTTTGCTTTTCAAATTGGTTGAAATTATATATAATATTCATGTGTTTCGTTAACGATGATTTGGAATCAGACCATATAACAGACCAAATATTGTCTTATGTATTTTATTTTGTGACAGAAGGGAAAGATGAAGCTGGTTCATATTGTTGATGTTCCCGGACATTCTCGTCTTCGACCCAAATTGGATGAGTACCTGCCTCAAGCAGCTGGCTTAGTCTTTGTTGTTGATGCTTTGGACTTCTTACCGAATTGCCGTGCTGCATCAGAGTAATTCATTTCTTCATTAAGTTGCTAGTCATCATTTTTTTATTAAGTAACACTTTGTCAGTATTAGCTGTAAATCCACTGCGAGGAATGTTAAGTTACAGAAACTGACATTTTTGTTTTATGTATTAAGGTACCTATATGATCTGTTGACTAAGGGAAGTGTTGTGAGGAAGAAGATTCCATTGCTTATTCTCTGCAACAAAACTGACAAAGTCACTGCTCACACCAAAGAATTTATCTGCAGACAACTTGAGAAAGAAATGTATGGCTTCAAGTCCTTAAATTTGTTTTACTTTTACTCACTTTATTCATTCAGCAATTATTCATCCATGTCCCTATCTGTATGCACATCCATATGCTGTCAATTGGTTTATACTGAAGAAATGTATTATATTTTCTTTTAGCTAATCAAATTCTTCCACCTTTTCTCATGGCCGTGTGTCCATAGACTCAATCCAACGATTGGTTTGTTTTATCTTCAAAACAGACATCATGCAATATATGTTAATCTGATTCTTTTCATGATTTCACCTGTCGGCTACTCACCTAGTTGTTTCTTTTTCAGCGACAAATTACGGGCATCAAGAAGTGCAGTTTCAGATGCTGATGTTACAAATGAGTTTACTCTGGGGGTGCCTGGTGAGCCATTTTCGTTTAAACAGTGCTCTAACACAGTTACTACTGCAGATGCTTCTGGTTTAACTGGAGAGATATCTCAGCTAGAAGAGTTTATCAGACAACATGTGAAGCCATAGCTGAATATTATGTTTAAACTTAGATTGTTGTTAAATGTATTCTGAATGGGGTTGTTCCTTTTGGTTCCTTTTGGACTAAACGAAAAAGCGAGGGGAGGGACAGGGTAGGAATCACTATATTGGGATAAATGAAGATTTGAAAATCATGGAATATTGATTGGACTATAATGATTCAAATTTATATCCCAGTACTTGCATTTTCTTTAGTATACTCTTCACGGTTTAATTAAAAGAGAATGTATCTTTTGAAAACAGGGGACATAATTTCATTTACTTACACCTAGCTTTTGTTATCAGCTTTATTTTAATGTAGTAATGTTTTGGCGGCTGTATTCCCTTGATTTCATAATCAAGGAAAATATACATGTGTTTTAACAGCATGATGCAGCTTTGAACATTATCTCCCCTATCTTGCAATCATTTTGCCCCTTCTCATCAAGTACAGAGTGATGAATGATTTTTTTCTGTTCAATTCTGGATTTCACATTACTAAATTACTCCATCCGTTTCAAAACGACTGTCGTTTTAGCAAATAAAATTTGTTTTAAAATATTGTCATTCTTTTCAATGTAGAAAATAATTACTATTTTTTCAATTGTGTTCTTTAATTATTATTTTGTACATCACTTTCAATACATTAATAAGGTTAATTTGATAAAAGTGTAATGTCTAATATTATTAGATTTTTTAATCTGTGTACAAATATTAAATGACATTCATTTTGAAACGGAGTTAGTATCATTGTTTGAAATTTTTGGGGACTTGTGGGAAGCGTTTTGGATTTGAAATTATTTATTATTGGGGTGTTTTTTTATGAGTTTTGAAATTATTTATTATTGGGGTGTTTTTTTAAGAGTTTAATGATAGTATACTGTGAGTCACTATAATATAAAGAACTATTATTCATTCATAGAATATTTTAAAGTAAGAAACATACAAATGTCTAACTTGAAAACGTGATGGGATACATTGTTGTTGATTGATATCTTTTTTTTTTTAAATCTAGGAATCACATTCTCAAAAGTGCATTGATAGAGAATGAATGCAGAGCTCAAATATTACAAAGTTGAGAGCAAAATTATGTACAAACATAACCATACAACAAACATAACTATACAAGGGATCTTATTATAAAGTTGAGAACAGAAATATGTACAAACATACAAGGGATCTAAGATATTATGACATAATTTCATCTCACTTACAATATTTTCATGTATTTCACTGAGAAGGAAAAGTGAACTCTCGTATTTTTTTTCTTCATGACTTTTTTAAATAAATAAAAAAAGTATAACTATCAAATTTTCTTTGAATGTAAAAAATTTGCTCTAAACACTTTTAAAATATATCCAAAAATACCTTTCAAAATAAAAATCCAAAGATAAGATTTCTCATTATATTTCTTGGATAATTATAATCAGGACTTCTTTTTCATAACCTAAAACAAATGCAACATTCATGTATTGATTTGACTATGGTGTTTTATAAACAATCATGCAGAATTGCTCTTGTGGACTTTACAATGCAACATTCCCCTTCCTTTCAAAAGGAATAAATTAGCAACTCTTTTTTAACACTTTTTTTTATAACATGGAGGGCCTCTTCTTTAACACTCTTTTTACTACACTTTTTAGTTGTTAAATTTCTAATGAGTCATACTAATCATTTGTATTCCACTTAAATTTAGAGGTATCTATATTAATTCCATCTAGTAAAAGAGTTGTGTTAAAAAAGTGTGTTCTTAACGTAATTGAATTTTTAGCATCTTGCATATAAACATTGCACGCCAAGGAAGCCATGCATGTAAAGCACTTGTGGATAACTACATTGACCTCAACTGGAGTTTGTGCCAATTATACCAACACTATTAAGTTACTACTCCGGCCTGATTTATAAGTAAATATTCTCTTTTTAGGTTCATTGAATAATGAATATATGTAATTTACATAAAAGACCAAATACAATGTATGATATGGTGGAAATTTTAACTTTGATGGAGGACATCATAACAAAGGCCAACTTATAAAACAGACCAGAGAACTTTTATGAGTTTAATCTTACATCATAAATACAAATATGGATCCTCAAAACTACCCCTGCATAAAAATGCATCCTCTGTACATTTTTTTGAGGGCCTAAGAGGATCTAAATTTAATCTTCACAATTCAAAATGCTTTGGACAGGATGAAAGTAGTCTCTACTCCAAAGGTTAATCAATGTTTGGAATGCTGTTTTTATCGTACAAATTGACAGCAACCAGGACACAGTTTTGACAACCACAAATGCTTTAACTTCACTATTAAGGCAAAGATGGCATAGCATGGAATGTGCATTATACCTACAGCCAAATACCTAAAAGTCCAAAAAAATTGCAACAAACATATATCAGCTGAAATAGCTCGCTTCAATCAACGATATAAATTTCATATCCAACAATTGTTGATATCTTTGGATTTCGGATTTAAGATTGAGCGAAGTGGAACAGAATGGAATGGTAACATTCAATTTTATTTTTTTAAAAATATTACCAGTCTGCTCCATTTTACGATCCAAACATACCCGAATCACCAAAAATAAGATATTCATGCGATGTTACACAATAAACTGTTCCCTGCTTGCAAGTTTATTTTAAGTTTCATATATTTGAAGACTTGGACCAACTGAATTTAAGAACATACCATAAGGGTGCAAATGGTGATGACAAATCAAGGAAAGGATAAGGCCACCTGTAACAAAAGGTTAAAGTATATTAACTGAATTGTATCCGATTGAAAAGCAATAGAAATAAGATGGGATAAACGTTTTTACCAAAGTGAAACGGTGGCGTGGATGATCCACTGAAAGATCACAAATGTAGCCGTCCACAAGATAAAGTATGCGAATCGAAACACTGGAAAGCTCTGCAGGTGTTAAAAAGAAATAGTTGTCTTAAATTTGAAGTAGATAATTAAGGAGAAATATAAAGAAAAAGAGAAATATAAAGAAAAAGAGAAAAAATAAACTCACCATGGAGTTCAATGATGTTTCACCAAGGAGGAGCACGGCATTAACAGAGTGCATACTAACAGTGAACTGCAAATTGAAAAGTGAAAACATTTTCACATAAACTCTGTAACCACTAACCAACAATGCTTTCATGTTTGTTATATGCTAGTATCATCAATAACCAAAGGAAATCTCGAAACTGTTTTAACCTTTTAACAAAAATGAAACTAGTAAGCAAACGCCAAACAGTTTTCTAAATGGCTGCATTTATTAGGGATTGAGTTTTTATTTTCTCATCTATTTCTGTTGCTTCTTTATTCTTTCTTATCTTATGTAGCAAAAGAAAATGCCAAACAATCCTCAATAGTAAAACTCCCAAGTCCTAACCAAAAGAGAAAATTACAGGGCAGTAAAAAAATCAAGTATACTTACTATATCGAGACGAAAGTCTTTGGGTGTCATAAAAGGATAAAGAACGAGCCAGAATACACTGTCAGTGAGCATCGAAGCACCAGCACAAGTCTACATATTTAAAAGAAAATTAAAACAAATGGATAGATTGCTCCATGAATTTAACCAGTTAATAACACAATAAAATTCAAATACAGTTAAAGAGAGACTGCACCACAGCCTTTTGCAAACTTCTGATCGTATCACAATTATTCATCAGCAATCCCATTTTTAAAAATAATAAGTTTTGGATTTCAAATAAGGTTTTGAACATTTTACTTTGTATTCAAATAATTAATTAGGACTTTTCAATCTAGAGGATTGTTACTAATTAACTTTCTTGGTAAGGATAGCATAACTACTACTTCAATCTAAGTCAAGATCCGAATCCCTTTTCAGCCAAGTGTTGTTTCACAGTTAATGGAAAATAACAGTTTGTTGAAACTCCGCTACATTACAATGCTACTATAGTCACCATTTGACAACACTTTGTACCAAAGCTCACTTTGCAGAACAATAACGACTCATAAATTTTTCACTGTACAATATTAATCAGCCATGATTTGATCAAATACTATTACAGCAGAAACTATCCCACCTAAGTTGGACAGAGATGAAATCATTAAGAGTAAAGTACCTGAAATATTATTTGAATAACATAACCCCATACACCAGCAGTATTCTGATTGATAGTTTCCCGAGAGGCATAAGAACTCTTAGATATGATAGGTACATCTGCAATTCCATCAAGTGTAGGAGCAACGTAAGAACCTCGTTCTGCATCTAATGTATTTCCCTCAAATTTTGTGTGGTTAAAGTAAATACTATAGAAGGAGAAACAAGACGCAATCTGAAATTGAAAGTAAGAGCGCAAGTCACTTAGAGATGATTGAAATGAAAACAGAAAAACAAAGTTGATGAACATTTTCAGCTGATTTTTCTATGGAGCATATGATATGAAACTATAACAGCAGAATTTCAATGATCCGACTAGACCAAATCCAACCCCTCCCAATTAAAAAAGGCGAAAGAAATGCAAAATTACTGCAATACAAGAAAGGTTAGAGAATAGTAGTACCGCAAAGTAAATAGTCACCAAAGTAAATGTCCACCTGTTCAGCAGCCAAAAAAGATAGAGAATCAGCATAAAAGGAACCCTCAAGATAGCAGTGTTTCATCAAAACAAGCTTTCTTCACCAAAAGCTCACGAATTATAGTTAATCAATAAAATTGTGCCTTGGCACAAAAAAAAAAAACGGTAAGTGAATAGCTATAAACTTGTGTCAGATTCTCAATTACATATTGGTGATATTGTCGTGAGCTATATTTTCGTGAAAGTAGCATTTCCAGTAGTATAGCAAAATTTGAACAAATCGATATTGTTTTGTGATACGCTATTCAGAACAAAGTTTAATCAAATTGTGGCACTATAGTATTGTAACACAGTGAAATTTGAACAAACTACTATTTTCTCGCATGCTAAAATTTACACAATTGCATTCAAATCTATGAAGTTTAGTTACTTGAACAAAACAGGTCTATACCCAAAATGTAATCTAGTTTTCTAATTTCATGTTTAAGCAGCTTCAATTCAACTTTCAAGCAAGACAATACTATACAAGATATGCATAATTTAACTTACTGAGTGTAGAAGTAAAATATGCCACCACCATCAACAGCGACATTGGCAATAAGCAAACCCAGAAGCACAAGAAAAGAAAACACTCTATAAGCAAGAAGCCATTTCGGATTAATTCCTTTAACACAAGTATTCCACGCTTCATCTTCATACAACAATCCAACCGATTCTCGCCTCCCTTCTTCAACTACTCTCTCGTTTCTGGATTTATTGAATTCTTCATACTTCCATATCAAAAATGATCCCAATCCCATACTGAGTAAAATAAATAGTGCAGATAGGAAAAATCTCCAATTCAACCAGTAGCTCAAAGTATTGGTATCTTGTGTCATTGTAGCTATATTTTCAAACTATCACTTCAGAATCCTGTTAATTATCATATGAAAATTAAGGGAATTAAAGCTCTGATTGGATGAACAATCTACTTTTGAGCTTAATAGTATAAGCACTTATTGTATAATCACTTATGAATAAGCTATTTCTATAAAATGAGATAAAGTCAAGTCAAGTTAATTTGGTATAATCTATAAGCTTAAGTGATTCCAAACATGTCCTAATTGAGAAGCGAGAAAGCACTTACAGTTGAGAAGTGAAATTCAGAAGGTGGAAGCGTCGATCAAGAGAGAGAAAGAAGTCGTTTGAAGTACGAAGATGTGATGAATCACATACACCAACCAATAATAATATAATAATAAATATATAAAATTGGTGTTATTGTTTTATTCTTTTGTTTTTCACCTCCGAACACGACCTACTGAACCATCCGTTCGGAGACAAATCGGTTTCAACCCCTTCATGATAATAATTACGGGGATTGAACCGTAATATTTCCTATTAAATCTAATGTCAATAATTAGCGAACTAAATTGTGTTATTGTTATGTGGTTGTTTTGATTGATGAATTCCAAATTAAAGGCTTTTCTTGTGCTTATGCTAATTAACAATAGTTAACAATAATAACAGCATAAGGGGTTTTATGGGTTTTTTTGTTATAAAAATAAAAAGAGATTTAAGCGTGTAAGTTATTTAGATAGTTTAATAAAGGAAATTGCTTAGTTGTGGTGAGAAAAAAGCTCAAATGTCACAACAGTATATATCACAAATTACGTATTTGATAATCTTTATATAAATTTGGCCTATTTTATGTACCTTGTTTTTCGCCCAAAATTTGTACAAAATAGAAAAATGTAATTATTTTTTTTTGATGGAATTATTATTATTATTATTATGTATCTTTATAACGAGGTCAGAGGACAGGTCAATCATAATAAACATAAAAAACATAATAAATGAGGTAAGAAAATGACATGCATAATTAAATAAAAAATTAAGATAATTTTTTTTCTTCTTTTTATGAGAAAATTATGTTTTTATATGAAATTAGTATTTACTCCGTCCTATAACGACCTAAAAGGAATAAAATAGTGTCTTATAATAAATATCTATTTCAATTTTTCAATACATTTTTTTTAATTCTAACATCTAATCAATTAAACTTTTCTAAATTTCAATACATAATTAAGGATATTATATTAAAAATATTATTCTCTTTCTTACTTTTTTTATATTTTTTTAATATGTATGAAATTGTGTGTTGAGTCACTTATTGTGGGACGAAAGGAATAGAAAAGTAGAGAAAAAGAAGAGAAAGAGAAGAAAATGATTAATTATATTATTACGATTGATTCAAATATAATATGAGTCATATTTCTATGACAATATATAATAAATAGAAAATGAATATGAAATATAATAGTTATATTATTTATAACATTATCTCTTAAATGCCCATAAAGAATATGGTACCTTAAAATTTTAATAGAAAAAATTCAGTGATAAAAAAAAATCTAGTGAAGAAAAAAAAGAGGACAATGTTCTTTTAAGAAAATTTTATTTATCCCTTATCTGAACAATTATTTTTTTCGAAGATGAAGACCAATATTTTGTATTAGTTGATTAAAAGTTTTATTTGAAAGTGATTTTGAGAAAAGATCTATAAGATTATCACTTGAAGAAATTCGTTGGATGAGTATATCATCACCTTTTGGTAGATCATGAGTGAAAAGCAAATTTGGAGAAATATATTTTGTTCGATCTCTTTTAATGTAACTATCTTTTAATTTGAGCAATGTTTGCAGTATTATCTTTATATATGGTTGTTATATTTATTTTTTCAGAAGGAAAACCACAAGTCTTTTGTGTGTGTTCATTTAGGGATCTCAACCAAACGCATTATCGACTTGTCTCATGTAGTACTAAAAAAATTCACGATTAGATGAAATTAATGTCATGGTTTATTTCACATGTCTCTATGAAATAGTTGTACTACCATAAGTAAACAAATCGTTCTCGACTGGCCCAGTGGCTAAGCATGACTTAATCCAGTCATGCTCCATAATGGCCCAAAGACGTTGGCCCAAATAACTCATGATCAGCAGAAGGCACATTAACCTTCTGCCTGACAACTTTGGCCACATGGTTGTATGACCCTAAGAATGACAAGGTCACGCCTACCCACTACCTCATCTCTACACATCACAACAACTAGTTTTAGGCACCATTCCCGTTGCAATGACTAGCTACGGGAATCTTCCCCATGATAACAAGCACTAGTTGCTCGTTCCCGCTTTCACGCATAAATCCTAATATTTACCTATTTTTGGGGACCTCGTATCTAGGCCTAAAAATAAGAACCAATGACCAAGCGTTGAGGGCTTTATATAAACCCTCATACTTGTGAGGGTCAAATATTCAATATTCAATTCTAAAACCATATACTCTCTCTTATATCTCTTTGCAATCTTACTTACTTAAGCATCAGAGTGCCTTACAGCTACACTCTCTCCTCCTTGTTTCCAGCCATACATATGCAAACATCGGTCCATTACAGGTTATGATCACTAGTAAGATCAATGACACCGTTTATGGAAAAGTATTTTCCCTATATTTCTTTCTCTGGAAACTAAAGATCAAAGCAAACTCCAAGATTCCAATAATGGCCGATAGAGACGACAACCAGTTGTTTAAAATGCCAATGATGACAAAAGGTTCGCTCGTCTTGAAGACATCCCACTAAAGAGGGATGGTTGCACAACGTCTCTCTTCTCCATAGAAGTCGAGGACGACGACATCCAATTCTTGGAAATGAAAAAATCCAAGAAAATCCAAGAAGCACTGACGGTCTTCTAGCCAGTTCTGATATTGATCAACGTTGACCCCGCTATGGATGCATTGCTCGCAACACTGAATCAAACCAACACCTTTATCCTCCAACAGAACAACATGATCATAGCCTTAGAAAAAATACGTCAGTTGAGATCTTCTTCGCGAAGGTACTAACGACAAGAGTCTCGCAACCCATCTCTCCGACAGCTCATCCGTCGTTCTAATTTAGAAAAATTGGGAACCTCGTTAATCAATAAATGCGAGTGAACTTCTCCTCGCAGAGATCGACATTCCCCGATCACGAAGAATACCATAGGCAACCAACGCCAAGGAAACCATCACTCTCCCACACCCAAGCATAATGGTCGCCCAAGGAGCACATCCCCCCATCGAGACAATAGTCCTCGACAATGAAGGAACAATCATTCTCCCCATAATTGTAACACCCGAGGCCAAATAAGGTGGGGGGATGGTTACACCGCATGTAACACTCGAGGCTGAAGAGGGCTAAGAGTGGTCGTCACATCAGAATGAGAGGGATCCTGAGATTTTGCAAGTATGGGACTACATGGATGAATGAGGCTTATAAAGATTAATTGGTACTACTTATACCAACAAAATGTGTATTCTTTTCGGGATTCTGTTTCATAAGAACTCCACAGTTAAGTGTGCTTGACTTGGAGTAGTATTGAGATGGGTAACCTTCTGGGAAGTTACTCGGAAAGCGTGTGAGTGAGGTCAAAGTATGCTGAAAAGACCTGTGTTGGTTTTGTGGGGTCAGTCGATAATCTTAAAGTAAGTCTGGGCGGTACAAATGGTATCAGAGCCAGACCTCTCCCAGTACAATATGGTTCAAGGACAAACCATGCGGAAGCTGGTGGGCATGTATCACCTGAGGCCAAAGAAGGTGGGGGTGGTTACATCGCATGTAACACTCGAGGCTGAAGAGGGCTAAGAGTGGTCGCCACATCAGAATGAGAAGGATCATGAGTGTCGCACCCCAAAATTTCCCTTTCGTTCTATCCCATTATTTTCAAGCGAAATGTCTATTTATTATGGTTTCAGAGGAATTCCTACTGAAAATTTTTCATGAAAAAAAGTGGTGGGAAAGTCTTTAGCGATTCAATTCAAATTCGGAGATTTGAATGATTTGAACCATTGGTGCAAGAGGTTGTTTATTATTTTATTTGCGAAAGAATTATTTGTTTTAGAACTTAAATTGAAAAATAATTATTTATTTGAAAATTTAAGTTTTAAAAGAAAAAGAAATTCTTTTTGTTCACTTGAGGTATTTGAATTCGGTAAAGGAAAACACCGTCCTCGCTGTTTGATTTTGTTAGCCGGAGATATTTACCAGATGTTTCAAGCAAAAGTGTAAATTGGCATTTTGAGATTAAATGAAAATAAGGAAGTTCTTATTATTTAGAATTCGGTTACAGTGTCGAATTACAAAGTTGCAAGAAATACAAAATATCCTAATTCTACGTTATTGCTATAAGATTCTAAGGTGTTCGAGCAAATGGTTGTTCTCTCCGAGTCTTGCTTCACACCCGGGCTGCCTTCCCATTTATTGGTATTGCTATGCCATTCTCCGCATCGTCACATGTAACAAAGAAAAGAATACAAGTTAGCAAGCATAAATATGAAACAAATGCGCGAAATTAAAAGAATTATTCTTTTGCGTGAGAGATTCATCATCGGGTGTTTGGCGGGAATCAGATTCAATGCTGAACCTCATAATCTCAAACAAGATTAATCATCGGTAAAAGAAAACCGCTTATTTGCAAATCACGAAAGGATTCGGTTCACAAATAAGCCTAACTCAGGTTGATCATCATGGTTAGCAGTTCAATAATTCCCAGGCAGCAGACTTAAATTAAGGCAACGGTCTAATGATCCCAAACAGGCAGCAATGATTCATTAATCAGGACAGCAAGCATAATCAAGGCAACAATGTTTCAATCCCAACAGGCAACAAGAAAGACCAAAGAGATGAAGGACTTGGTTGTCAGCAGCATAAAACCAACAGCAGAAGCATACACAAGCCAGCAATAGTAAAAGCCAAGGAGAGTAAATTCATTAATGCAAGCAACACATAGCAGCATTAACATGGAAAGGGAAAAGGAAAATTCAAAGTGTTTTTCACCCAAAGGTAAAAAAGGGGTTAAAACCAGTTTTGATGATAGCAACAGAGTTGGACCAAGACCACATAGTATCTGTTCTTGGAATATATCAGAAAAAAGAGAGAGATAGGATCAAAGGTAGCATCTGTTGCAAAGGGTATAGAAATACAAAGACCAGAAGTCATCAGAGAAAAAAGAAAAAGTTTTGAATCCAGCAGTTAATACAAGAGTCCATCAGTTTCTGAGAACAGAGAGAAAACTTTAACACATAATATCTGTTTCTCATCAGTTAAAAAGGAGAAGGAGAGGCCATCAGAAAAGAGAACATTTTTTTTTACACACGAGCATTCAAACCCAACGTTTTGTCAAGAATCAACCAGTTCCAAACCGGAAAAACAAAAACACAAGCATACGATAGTAGGTTCAAAAGTTCCAAACCGAAAAACAAAAACACAAGCATACGATAGTACCGGTTCCAAACCAAAGACATTTTCATCATCATCTTCACCACCAAACACCTCGAAAAGAAATTTGAAATACTTTCGAACACGAGAAAGAGGAAGAGAATCGGAAAGGTATTACCGGGTTAAAAGGTGGTTGCAAGCCTTGTTGCCCTCCTCCCTTCATCGTTCATAGCATGCATCCGTTCCAGCGAAATCCTCATTAGGGTTAGGGTTCCATGTATCCCTTTCACGATCTATGCCAAACAGCGAGCCATCTGCAAAATCAAGCACCAGAAACGTAAATAGGATGGAGAGATGAGCCGGAAAACATGAAATGACGAGATTCTGGGTCATGCATGAAACCGCTGAGGCGATTTCGCCGCCCCCTTCTCTGGCGAGAGTTACAGCGAGAGAGCATGAGGTTTTTGTTTACGAAGAGAGAGAGAGCAATTGAGAGTTTCCTTTTTCTTTTTTCCTTTAGGATCAGTAATATAAGTATTATTATTATTATAATATATTATTACTACTAAGTATTGTTATTAGTACCATTATATTATTACTAATCATTATTATTATTATATTATATTACCACTAATATTTATTATTTTTACTAATTTTTAGCCATTAGTTACTATCATCATTATTATTACTATCATTATAACTACTTTTATTTTATATTACTTTTTTTGTTATTACTATTACTCTATATTATTATTATTAATAACAACATTATTTTCTTAACCAGTAAATATTATTATTATATTTAAACCAGTAAAATATTTAGTGTATCCCAAAGTTACTAAAAAATAGTAATAGTGGTATTAGATAGGCATTTTTTATTATTAGAAAATTTTTGGCATTATATTTCTTTTTCCTATTCCCCATTTGTAAATTTGTACCCCATCCCCAATTTGTTGTAATAATTAGTAGATAATTTTTATTGCATTATTTATTTATTATTCACAAAGCACAACCAAAAATATTTTCAAACTAATACTCGTGCGAGTCATTTTTACCACAGTGGACAAAGCTTTGAAGCGTCCCAACACCTCTCTGCACACACACGCTTACTCTTGGGCTTACAATGAAACTTTAATTAATTAGTTAAACATTATTTAGTTATCTAAATTAGATTATTTAAAATTAATTAGTTTACCTAATTAATTTTATTAAACTAATTACTTGATTAAATTTTGTTTAATTAGTCGATTAAATTTATTTCGCGCACCTACACGAGATAAGTCGTTTATTTATTTGTGCCAGCCACCTTGTATGGGCTTTTAATTTATTTACCCGCTTTATTGAGTGCTTGTATACAATTGCTTGTTCTTTTCCATTATCACACTTTAGGACCATAGGCTCAATTAATTGTAACCCGTACCTCCAAAACACTTTCTTAATTAAATTACAAACCTCGATCCAACGTCGAGTGCATTTTCTAAAATCTTTCATAAAGAAAACTCAAGTGTTTAAGCCATTGGATGCTAGACTAGTTGTTTAAACACTTGCAAAAATGACCTTCAAATCTTTAAGTCGTTGGATGCTAGACTAGCTACTTAAAGATTCTTAATAACGTGAACCTTGTTTCACTTCACTCTTTCATAAAAAAGGAAAACTTTTGGGATGATAGACGACTCGATGGGCATTGAGTTCATCTTGTTTCTAGTATTTGAATCATAGGATGCTAGACTTGTGGTTCGGTACTTTTCACCCGCATAAAAAACAATTCAATTCATTCAAATTCTTTTATCGCTCATACGCGATCGTAAAAAACTCTTTTCGGATAAAGAGAGTGTAAATAGTCGTTTCAAGTACGAACGAGGACTTAAGCTTTTCAGACAAACAAAACAAGTCCTAGTTCAAAGCATTTGAAACGTCTAAATGTACGATTTTTCCTATAAAATCAATACAACAAATTAAAACCTTTTTGAGAGGAACTACAGAGTTTTGACTTTCCCATTGCACAAGGGAATATGTAGGCACACGGTTCCGAAACCGTGCCAAACTCAAAATAATAACAAACAATTCCTTTTCCTTTGGTATTCATAACTTAGCAATAAACACACACACAAACGCATAGAATTAAATGGGTCCCATCGAGTACGATGGATGTAAGGGGTGCTAATACCTTCCCCTTACATAACCGACTCCCGATTCCACTTTTTGGTCACGTAGACCGCCTTATCCGCTTGCTTGGGGTTTTATCTATATTTCCCCGTTCTTTTCAGAACGAATAAAATTAGGTGGCGATTTCACTAGTTTTCGAGAATTAAGGGATTTTTGAAAATCCAGTTGCTTCAGTTGGCGACTTCACTGGGGACAATTTTTAAGCGAGTTAACCTAATTTAATACTTACTTGTGTGTTTATTGCTTTGATGTTTACTATTTATTGCCTATTATTTCTTTATATTATCCTGTGATATATTTTGATCTTGGGGCGTTTTGGTTATGATTCGTAGATAAGCCCAATACCCAGGCTTCTAGGAAACATAAGTTTAGAGTGGTTGAGTAGCTTAGGTCCATTGGACATCCGTGTTCCTTGGATCGACGTGAAGACCACAACTTGAGTTGGTCGTTTTAAGGGGATTGTTGCTCCGTATGCTAGTGCGGGGTAGCAATTTCTAGACAAATGGCCTACAACTCTAAGTATTAGGATGTCCAAAATTTAAACCAACCGCTCAAAGGTTTGAGTATCCTTTTAAGAGCCGTTTCTTGGAGTATACTTTTGAAAATACTATTGTCTCGACAATAATATTTTTAAAAGGGGATCTGAGACTCCGAGAAACATTTAGCAAAAAAACATCAGAATCCACCTTATTTGGGAAATTGTTGGGTAGGCGTCGAAACCATGTCCGACCAACCAGTGACTTATCATGTGATCTACACTGTTATTGGGTTCCAGTTTAACTCATTTGCATTGCATGTTTACATTAATCATTCATGTTCATCACATTTGTTAACATTTTCAGGTATCTTTAAAGGACTCATTCTTGAAAGTAATCAGACGGTGCAATGGATCCCGGCAGAAAAAACAATCCTCACATCAACTTCAAAATTCCAAACACTCAGATGCTGTTGAGACTTAGGGGAAAGGTGAAGCATGCACAATTGAACAACTTTCATGCCAGATATGGGTGGATCTTGGAGCTTTTGGATATTGACACTGATCATAATGCTTTGAAGGCTTTGGTAAAGTTCTTTGATCCTTCCTTGAGATGTTTTACATTCCAAGATTTCCAAATGGTCCCAACAATTGAAGAATTCGAAAGATTGTTGAATTGGCCTCTAAAAGATAATGTTCCTTTTACCAAGTTGGGGGAGAATGTGGATGCCAGAGATATAGCAGCTGCTTTGGGTCTTCCGATCCGAGAGATAGGGCCGATGTTGGTGGAAAGAGGAATTTCTAGGAGTTTCTTAGAAAAAAGAGCTGAAGAGTTGTCAGTGGGGGAAGAAAATTGGAGGTCATTCAGTGCCATCCTAGCTTTGTTGATTTTTGGAGTAGTATTGTTTCCGAGTCATGATGATGAGTATGTGAGTCAGCCTGCAATCAATGTGTTCCTTTCAGAGAATCCTGTACCAGCTTTACTAGCAGATATGCTCATCAACATTCATATTCGATACGCCAAAAGAAAAGGAGTAGTGATGTGTTGTTCCGCCTTGCTCTACTCTTGGTTGAGGTCCCATATTCCTCAACGAGGACCTTGGGTTAGGATTTTGGAGAACTTGATTTGGTCTCAGAAGTTGGCTTCTCTTACCGCTAGCGGAGTTTTCTGGTATTCTCCAGATTGGTACACATGGGAGGTTATCACTCATTGTGGGGCATTTCCTAATGTTCCGCTAATTGGATCTCGAGGTTGCATTAATTATAACCCCAGGTTGGTCCTCAAGCAATTGGGTTGTCCTATGGAAACCGCACCAAAGGAAGAATTTTTGGGGGAGTTTATCTTGTTGGACTTTGGAAGAGATGATCCAGGTTTGTTGAAGCAAGTACAGAAGGCTTGGACTCAAGTTCACAAAAAAGGTGCAGAGCTCAGAAAAAGAGGAAATGGGGATGGTGAACCTTATGAGTCCTGGATACTTAGGAGGGTAATGGAGGTCAAATTGCCGTTCACTGTGGAGGTTCCATTTGATGTGCCAGAACCTGAGGTCACTCATATCCCTATTGAAGAGTTCAATAGACTCCAGCTCACTATCACAGAGATGCAAGCTGAGGAGGGTCGACAACAAGCCGCCCTTCCTTACTCGTGTCACTCGAGAGAGGGATGATTTGGCGCAAAGCCTCAGAGAAAGGGATGATGAGTTGCTAAAAAGTCAAGAGCTGGTAGAGAAAGAGAAGAAGGCAAAGTTCCGTGTGAAAGACAATTTGGATGCCGCCAACTTTGAATTAAGGGAGTTCAACCGTAAGCTAGCCCGGGCCGAGCAACAAAGAGGGAAAGCTTACGCAGATGAAGAAAGGGCTATCAAAGCGAAGTCGGAGTTGAAAACAACTCTTACCACTAAAATCCAAGAGTTGAAAACCGCATTAAAGGACATTGAATCCAGCTTGGCACGCGAAACACGTCTCAAAGAAGAAGCCCGTTTGGCGCGTAATATGGACTCCGAGGAATTGGCTCAGAAAATCCAAGAGTTGGATACTGCAAGAGATCTTGTGGCTCGGTGGGAGGCATCATATGTAGAGTTGGAGGTCCAATGTGAGGGTTGGCAAGAAGAGGCCCGGCGTCAGAACGAGCTTTGGGTAAACAGAGGGGAAACCATTTTTACTTTGGAAGAGCAGAACAAAAGCTTGTATAACAACTACTCAGGTCTGGTTGAATTTTGCAGACAATTGATGATAGAGGTCCCATGGAGACTACAATCAGCGGTCGAAGATTTAGAAGAAACCCGAGTGCCCCCGGCGGTGGAGTATTTCGTCGATCTCTGCAGAGACATGGTGGAGCGGTTCCAACAAGAGATAAGAGATTTCAGGCCGCGAAGAGGACAACACTTTTGATCTTCTGCTGTTTTTTATGTTTTATTCAGCTCCATTGTACTTGTTGAACTAAAGCAGACCTGCGAGTCTTGCTCTTTTAATTTCTCCACAAAGACCAATGTTTGTATTTCGACTATTATGTTTGAATGAAGGAGCTGATTATCCATGTGTGTGTCCTAGTTATTTATCAGTGAATGAGTCCGATAAGGATCCTTGAAAATGGAAACACGGTCATAAGCATTTTTACATTAATCATACATAATCATGCATTTTTCTTTATAAAAAAAGAGGACACCAAGCTCATTACGTGTCATTTCACCCAGGGATTCAAGCTGACCATCCGGAGCCCATACGAGACCAGAACCAACGTGAGAAGAGCAATGGATCAATATGCGATGAACCAAACGGCTATGCAAGACGATATTGATACGTTGAAGACAAAGATGGATCAGTTAATGGAAATGCTTACAGCTCAGCATGTAAGGGAAGAGGAAAGGGCCGCCACTGCTGCCGCCGCCGCCGCCTCGGTTGCCGCCGCTGTAGCCGCAGCTAACAACGCGGCCAACAACACAGCTAACAACGCGGCTAACAACACAGCTAACAACGCATCTAACAATGCAGCTGCTGTCATCCCTCCTGTCATCACCGAGAACGTGAGAACTCTCCGAGGCGATACTCCATTTCCGAGAGTGCGAGCACTTAATCCTCCATTCTATGGAATGCCATTTGATTTCCTCAACGGAGCAGAGAATCAAGGAAATGCTGCTGCTCATGTCGCTAGCCGAGCCGTGGGAAGTGACGAGCAAAGACAAGAGGAGGACGGACAAGAGCATCTGTGGTCAACAACTCCTCAAGGTGAGGAAGAGCAACAAGATGAGTATATGAGGCAATTCTATCAGAATGCAGCACCGGTGGGTAACCCAACTCCTTTCCAGGACGTAGCCGCCCAGAAGATGTGTAAGGAACTTGCCGATCAAGTAAGGGAGCTGAGAGGGAAGAATGTTATTGGCCTGAGCGCCGCGGATATGTGTCTCGTACCCGATGTGGTCATTCCGCCAAAATTCAAGGTGCCGGATTTCGAAAAGTACAAAGGGGTAAGCTGTCCGGATACCCATCTGAGAATGTATTGCCGCAAGATGGCGGCACATGTTAATAACAGCAAGCTGATGGTCCACTGTTTCCAAGATAGCCTTTCAGGGGCATCTTTGGATTGGTATATGCAATTGGAAAAAGCAAACATCCGCTCTTGGGACGACTTGTCCAATGCTTTCTTCAAACAATACCACTTCAATACAACTATGGCCCCCAATCGGGTACAGCTTCAAAACATGTCTCAGAAGGATAGGGAATCATTTAAGGAGTACGCCCAGAGGTGGAGAGAAGTGGCTTCCAGAGTTCAACCGGCTTTGGCCGAAAGGGAATTAAATGATCTGTTCATGGGGACATTGCCCGTGCAATACTATGAAAGGTTGATTGGAAGTACTTTCTCGGATTTCTCCAATCTGGTGATGGTGGGTGAGAGAATTGAAGAAGGACTGAAGACCGGAAAGATTTCCGGAGGAAATGTAGGACCGTCTGCGGTGAAGAAGACGTTTAACGGTTTCAAGAGGAAGGAGGCTGAAGCCAACGCTGTATATGAAGCAAGAGGTAGAGGAAGGGGAAGACCACCAGCTAGGTCTGCTCATGTTCAGGTTCCATACATGTCATACCCTTACGTGGCCGCCATGCAATTTCCTGGCATGCAGTATCAGCAACCAATGCAGATGCCGATGCCATATTCGAATCAAATTCCTCAGAATCAAGTTCAACCACAACAACAACAACAACCAATCAGGAATCAAAACAAGGGAGCGATTCAACAGAGAAGCCCGCACTACCACAAGTATACCAAGGAGGAGATCCAGCCTATCCCAATGACATACTCAAGTCTGCTGCCATATTTAATCCAAGATGGAAGGGTGGTGCCAAGAGAATTGAAGCCTGTTCCCGGGCCTCCTAAGCCATGGTTTAATGAAAATGCCAGATGCGCTTTCCATGCTAATTCTCCAGGGCATACAACAGAAGATTGTTTTGCTTTCAAATGCAAAGTACAAGAATTAATTGACCGAAAGTTGTTAACTTTCGCTGATGTCCCTAACATTGCTAATAATCCGTTACCGAGGCATGGGTCATCATCAGCAAATGCTTTGATTGAAGAAGGTGGTCTGGTTATGGAGGTGGGGCAGTTGAAAGTATCTTTGAAGAAGGTGTGGGAAGAATTGAAGATTGCCGATTTGGTGGAAGAAGGTCACGAGGGCTGTTTGATTTGCCAGGATAACCCAGAACGTTGTGAAAAGTTTAAAAAGTATTTGCAAGGATTGATGTATCGACATTTGATCCAGTTTAGCAGAGTTCCCGCTGAGGCGGAAGTGGATGTGGTGGTCCCCCTGATTAATAATAGGAGACTTCATGTGTCTCCAATCCAAGAAGAAGAGCCTGTCACGGCGGTGGAACCAATGATGGTCTACCCGCCCATCCAGATCCCTTATAAAAGCACAAAAGCAGTACCTTGGAACTATGAACCGGAAGTCGTCGTTGGAGGTAAGTCGTTGGTTTTAGAAGAGACTTCAGTGGAGAACATAACTGGTACGAGTGGTATGACCCGGAGCGGTCGAATCTATCACCAGGATCCAATGAAGAACCGAGCTGCCGAGAAAGTGTCGGATGTCCCTCCAAGGAAAGATGGAGCTGTGGATTTGAATGCGGAAGAGTTAAGGGATATTTTCAAGCCGAGTGATGAGACGTTAAAGATTATTAAGAGGAGTGACTACAAAGTAGTTGACCAACTTAGTCAGACTCCAGCTAAAATATCAATCTTGTCCCTTTTGAAGAGTTCAGAGGCCCACAAGATGGCTCTGTTGAAGTTTCTTGACAGTTCATACGTGGCGGAGGACATTACAATCAATCAACTAGATGTTGCAATCTCGAGTTTAAATGATGGCAGCTGTTTGTCATTCACCGATGCTGATCTCCCTCAGAATGGAGGAAGTCATAATATGGCTCTTCACATTTCTGTTACATGTGGTGGAACAACCCTTGCCAGAGTCCTAGTTGATACGGGCTCAGCTCTGAACGTAATTCCAAAGACGACGTTGGCCCAGCTGCAAGTGGAAGGGGTGGTTATGAAACCTAGCTCTTTAATTGTGAAAGCTTTTGACGGATCGCGCAGGATGGCGGTAGGGGAGATTGATCTTCCAGTGCTTATTGGACCCCAACTTTTCAACATTACCTTTCAAGTAATGGATATCTTCCCGGCATACAGCTGTTTGTTGGGAAGACCATGGATTCATGGCGCAAAGGCTGTCACGTCAACTCTACATCAGAAGTTGAAGTTCCTGCTAAACAACCAGGTAGTGGAGGTCAGTGGAGAAGAAGATTACTTGGTTAGCCATTTGTCAGAATTCAAATATGTGGATGTCGGGGATGAAGTACATGAGACCCTATTTCAGGCTTTAGAGATTGTGGGGAATGTTCAAAAAGAAGTCAAGACTGCCAAGAAACCTAGAGGTAATATAACCCGTTGGCAAGATGTCAAGGCTCTTATTGAGACCGGAAATCCTGAAGGTTGGGGTACGGTGATAAACGTAGCGGAGAAGAAGGACAGGAATGGACTTGGCTATCAACCATCCTCCAGAATCAGTGGAAGTGCAGAAATGGGAAAAGGAAGAGTTCCTCGTCTAGAGGATACTTTTGTGGCCAAAGGTTTCCGCTCCGAGAAGGCTATCAATGCCCTTGAAGATGATGAGCGTGCGATGGAGCTCTCTCAAATGGTGTTCCGTACTCCTCCTGGTGTGGCTCTCAAGAATTGGAGCGTTAAGGATGTTACCCCTATCATTTCATGTTCAAAGTAATTTCTTGTTTTTTAATTAAAAAAATCCTGTGCTCTGCCCAAGGCACAAAGGATTACTTTGTAGGGCTTGAACTTTTATCTTCAATAAATAGCATGTTTTGTTATTCAGTTTGAGATCCCTTTTTATTGTTTTTACTTTTGCTTTCCAGTGCATCTTAAATAATAAAAACAACAACACTTTCACTGCTTTTCCTGCTAAAATAAACATGCATATCTAAAGATAAAATCAATCGTTTATCACGGATCACTGGCAGAGCTTATTGAACATAGCCATGCTATAACTCCTTTTGACTTGATTTCCGATCAACCAAGAAGATGAAGGTGAAGAAGACTATGAACTCCCGAAGAGTTAGCGCGTCGATTGAGCACGAGGAGAAGATGATTCAACCTCATCAACCGTGGATGTGATCAATCTGGTGCGAGGAGGATCTCAAAAAGTCAAAGTTGGAACCGCCTTGGGCAAGAGATAAAAGATGAGTTGGTCACTTCTGCGAGAGTTTGCGGATGTGTTTGCACAGTCGTATCGAGGATATGCGGACTCGTCACGGATATCGTTGTGCAAGTTGCCTAAAGCCGAATGCTCTCCGTGAAACAAAGACCGAGGAGGGCCGAGATAGCTAAGAAGATCGAGATGAAGTGAAGAAGCGATTCGGCCGGTTTCCTAGCGTGTCGGTATATCCGTTGGATTGCTAATATTGTACTGTCCCCAAGAAGGATGGAAAGGTTCGGATGTGTGTAGACTACAGAGATTTGAATCGAGCCAGCCCGAAAGACGACTTTCCCTTACCTCACATTGATGTTTTGGTCGATAGCACCGCTCAGTCGTCGGTTTTCTCCTTCATGGATGGTTTCTCCGGGTATAACCAGATCAAGATGGATCCTGCAGACATGATGAAGACAACATTCACCACCCCGTGGGGCACTTTCTGTTACAAAGTCATGCCTTTCGGATTGAAGAACGCAGGGGCAACTTATCAAAGAGCCATGGTAGCTCTTTTCCACGATATGATGCATAAAGAAATTGAGGTCTATGTGGATGATATGATTGCCAAGTCTCAAACTGAAGAAGAGCATATTATCCATCTCAGAAAGCTGTTTGAAAGATTGAGGAAGTACAAACTTCGATTGAATCCTAACAAGTGTACTTTCGGAGTCCGGTCCGGGAAACTACTTGGATTCATAGTGAGCCAGCGAGGTATCGAGGTAGATCCTGATAAAGTGAAAGCCATTCAAGAAATGCCAGCACCAAGAACGGAGAAGGAAATTCGTGGTTTCTTGGGACGCTTAAATTACATCTCCCGTTTCATATCACATTTGACAGCTACCTGTGAACCTTTGTTCAAGTTGTTGAAGAAGGATCAAGCCATCGTATGGAATGATAATTGTCAGCGAGCATTTGATAAGATCAAGGAGTACTTACAAGAACCACCTATCTTGATACCACCTGTGCCCGGAAGGCCTCTCATAATGTACCTCACCGTACTCGGGATCCATGGGTTGTGTTCGGGCAACATGATGAAACCGGAAGAAAGGAGCATGCAATCTACTATCAGTAAGAAGTTCACCGAGTCGAGTCGGTACTCTGTTAGAAAACACATTGTGCTTTAGCGTGGGCTGCCGCGAGCAAGACAATGGTGGTGTCACACTACAATGCGATATCCAAGATGGACCCTATCAAGTATATCTTGAAAACCACCTTGGTTGGAAGAATTGCGTTGGCGGATGTTACTATCCGAATCGACATTCAATATGTAACTCGAAAGCTATCAAGGAAGTGTGGTATCGAATATCTTGCCCACCACCTATGGAGGACTATCAACCGATGAGGTTTGACTTCCCGATGAAGATGTCATGTTTATCGAGAATGCAACATTCCGGACGGAGGAAGGACCCGAACCAGGATCCCGGTGGACACTTGTGTTTGATGGAGCATCCAATGCAGTGGGGCATGGAATAGGGGCAATCATAACTTCTCCAACAGGTTTTCATATTTCTTTCACCGCCAGAATCTGTTTCGATTGTACCAATAACATGGCAGAATATGAAGCTTGTATTTTCGGGATAGAAGCGGCCATTGATTTGAGAATCAAAATTCTTGAAGTTTATGGAGATTCAAATGCGTTTGCCGGTCAAAGGAGAGTGGGAAACTCGTAATGAAAAGTTGATTCCGTACAGAGATCATGTCTTGAAATTGATACCATACTTTGATGAGATTACTTTCCATCACATTCCTAGAGAGGAAAATCAGTTAGCTGATGCTTTAGCCACTTTGTCTTCCATGTTCAAGGTCAAGTGGGCTAACGAAGCACCTTCCATCACTATCGAGCGTCTAGATGAACCTGGCTATTGTATGATGGTTGATGAGGAAACTGACGGTAAACCTTGGTTCTATGATATCAAGCAATACATAGAAACGGGCGAGTACCCAGAAGGGGCATCTATTACGGATAAGAAGACTTTGAGGAAGTTGTCTGCCAACTTTTTTTTGAGTAGTGGAGTGTTGTATAAGAGGAATTTTGATTTGGTCTTGCTCAGATGCGTGGATAGACACGAAGCAGATCAACTTATCAAAGAAATTCATGAAGGTTCTTTTGGTGTTCACGAAATGGACACGCTATGGCGAAGAAGATTCTCGTGTTACTATTGGATGACCATGGAAGCAGATGTTGTTTATGCGATGAAATGTCACAAGTGTCGATTCGGATAAGATGCATGTGCCACCCTACCTCTGAATGTTTTGACCTCTCCTTGGCCATTCTCTATGTGGGGAATTGATATGATCGGAATGATTGAGCCGAAAGCTTCCAATGGACATCGCTTCATACTAGTCGCCATAGATTATTTCACCAAGTGGGTTGAGGTGCTTCATATGAATGTAACACGACAAGTGGTTACCCGATTTATCAGGAACAACATAATTTGTCGCTACGGTACTCCAAGCAAGATTATCACTGACAATGGGACGAATCTGAACAACAAAATGATGAAGGAGTTATGTGACACCTTCAAGATCGATCATCACAACTCATCTCCCTACAGACCAAAGATGAATGGTGCTGTTGAGGCAGCGAACAAGAATATCAAGAAGATCCTGCGGAAGATGGTGAAGACGTATAAGGATTGGCACGAGATGTTGCCTTCGCTTTGCAGTGCAGGCGTGCATCGCACTTACCGGCGACACCTTACTCACTTGTTTATGGTATGGAGGCAGTACTTCCTATAGAGGTTGAGATTCCTTCCCTCAGAGTCCTGATGGAAACGGAGTTGGAAGAAGCGGAATGGGTTCAGAATAGATACAACCAACTTAATCTGATCGAAGAGAAGAGGTTGACAGCCATCTGTCATGGCCAACTTTACCAGAAAAGAATCAAGAGGGCTTTTGACAAGAAAGTACGTCCCCGCGAGTTCAAAGTGGGCGAATTGGTGCTAAAGAGGATAATCTCTCCACACAGAGATCCTCGTGGAAAGTGGGTGCCAAACTATGAAGGACCATACGTGGTAAAGAAAGTTTTCTCAGGAGGAGCTCTTGTTCTCACCAACATGGATGGAGAAGACTTGGCACACGCTATCAACTCGAGCGCGGTCAAGTATTATGTCCGAAAAAATTAAGCCGTGAAAACCGAAAGGCGGATTAAGCAAAAAAGGGTAAATGTCCCGGTGAACCAAAACCTTCTGAAAATGGTTCACGCAAAAGTTAGGGAATGTATAAAGACATAATGCTGCAGTACACATCTCCGTGCCACAACAAAAGCTCATATGGAAAGGATTAGTTCAATCACCATATTCAGAAGCAAAGTGATGAAGAATAGCAGTCAGGAGGGGGAATAGCATGTTTCGGTTCAATGAAGTTCAGTTTCAATTTCGTTGTTGTTTTAAGAAATGTGTAATAGATTCACTTTTTCCGTATGTTCCTCCTAAAGGAATGTGCATCCTTATGTACAAAAATCCCTACTTATGAGTTATTCTTCTCATATTTTAAATAAAATTGTCCAGTTGAACTTCATTTCTTATCCTACTTTTTATCTTTTCCGCATGATTAACTTAATGCTGCTGTTTGTTTTAGATAAAATTCAAATTATTCAAAATGATGAAACAGTGAAATTTTGAAACTTAAAATTACTTTGATTTACGGAATGGTGGGGGGTGACTGACTCTCTAAGCATTACGCTTTTCCTCGGAATTGGAGTACCTCCGTATCCTTCTTGGTGATTACGAGTAATCGTAAGATATTCTCCCTGTGAGGAAATCTTTGCATTAGCATCCATAACTTGGGTTGTGACCATTCTTTGTTAAATCGATTTTCAGTGGTGTAGGGAATTCAATTGATAAACCAATGCATCAACCAGTATACTCACGCATGCATTCATTCATTCATCCATGTCATATCACGGTACAGTCATGCATAAACCCTTACCAGAGTTTGGAATCTGTTCAGAAATTTTTGGAGGCGGAGTTGAAAATTCTCAGACGACATATTTATCCTTTTCTCCCCAACGAAGTCTCTTCCCCAGAGAATCGATTGATCATCCCCGGTGAACTCTTATGACGGCCAGATCGGTCAATTGGATTCCCCAGTGATATCTTCCTTCTCTCAACAGTCAGGAAATCATGCATCATTTGCATTAGAAAAAAAAATCACATCATGCATATCATATCATGCATATCATACCCATGCATTAGCTTCGGCTATTTGTTTTGCAGGTTTTTCCACGAAACTGTAAATGTCCTCATAAGGATCAAGATTGAAGGATTAGTTCTCAGACGGCATAATTATCCTCCCTTCTACAAGTACAGGTTATATACTTGTATGGATCTCAACAACTGATGGTTTCTCCAATCGAGACTTCTTCCCCAATGAAACAGTTGTATCTTTCGGTTGGACTCAAATGTCAGCAAAATTATTCAACCGGGAATCCCTAGTGAATTTTCCACATGGTTTCCTTACGAAGTTTCCCCAGCAAAGCTTATTTCTCTCCCCAAGTGAATCTCCTTCAGAAAGGACTACTACAACACTATTCTTGGCATTTTCAAGGATTTCTTTCAGACAAGAATCTTCTCAGCAAATACTATTGGCAGCGATTTCCGCATTTCGTTCTCTGAGCTGTTCTCAGAAAATTACAGCAAACTTCTGGTGCGTTTATTTCCCCAGTAAGTTATCAACTACTCAACAAATAAATATCCACCCGGCGGGATATTTATTCAAATCTCAAGATATTTCTCCAACTCAGATGTTGATCCACATATCCACTTGCTACAACGCATTGTCCATACAATGTCAGCAAATCGAAGCTCACTACCCTAGAAGTTTTTCAGCCACAGGCGCTGAATCTGATTCTTCTATCAACGGTAAAGCTATCTGCATACAAATTGAAGATCTTGTCAACTCAGAAGTTGTTCAACATGTCCGAACATGTTCAGTAAGATCTCTCATCAGCAGGAACGTCGGAAACAAGATTTACCGACTTCATAAACATTTATACCGCACCAGTGTGCTGGATATTGTTTTGTTTATCCCCAGAGAATTGTACTCTCGGTGCGCTCTTGAATTGATTGCGGGTAACTCAGAGGTTACACGGTCAAGGACATTCAGCATGCCATGGCTTCTCGCACTTTCGTGCACCAACAATCCCGAGATTGTTCTAAGCTATATGTCTTCGTTAAAGTTTGCGGGTATTCTTTAACTCTGTGGGATCTTCAGACAGATTCTCAATTTTCATTTCTCGTTAAAATCAAATTTTCGGGGTCCTCTGGTATTCAATCCTCTTCCACCTTGAATGTTCGAAAGCTGTCGCTTTTTCTCACTTATCAAGTTTAAGATGATTGAATAGGGGCAACTGTCGCACCCCAAAATTTCCCTTTCGTTCTATCCCATTATTTTCAAGCGAAATGTCTATTTATTATGGTTTCAGAGGAATTCCTACTGAAAATTTTTCATGAAAAAAAGTGGTGGGAAAGTGCTGTTAACTGATTCAATTCAAATTCAGGAGATTTCGAATGATTTCGAACCATTGGTGCAAGAGGTTGTTTATTATTTTATTTGCCGAAAAAGAATTATTTGTTTTAGAACTTAAATTGAAAAAATAATTATTTATTTGAAAATTTAAGTTTTAAAAGAAAAAGAAATTCTTTTTGTTCACTTGAGGTATTTGAATTCGGTAAAGGAAAACACCGTCCTCGCTGTTTGATTTTGTTAGCCGGAGATATTTACCAGATGTTTCAAGCAAAAGTGTAAATTGGCATTTTGAGATTAAATGAAAATAAGGAAGTTCTTATTATTTAGAATTCGGTTACAGTGTCGAATTACAAAGTTGCAAGAAATACAAAATATCCTAATTCTACGTTATTGCTATAAGATTCTAAGGTGTTCGAGCAAATGGTTGTTCTCTCCGAGTCTTGCTTCACACCCGGGCTGCCTTCCCATTTATTGGTATTGCTATGCCATTCTCCGCATCGTCACATGTAACAAAGAAAAGAATACAAGTTAGCAAGCATAAATATGAAACAAATGCGCGAAATTAAAAGAATTATTCTTTTGCGTGAGAGATTCATCATCGGGTGTTTGGCGGGAATCAGATTCAATGCTGAACCTCATAATCTCAAACAAGATTAATCATCGGTAAAAGAAAACCGCTTATTTGCAAATCACGAAAGGATTCGGTTCACAAATAAGCCTAACTCAGGTTGATCATCATGGTTAGCAGTTCAATAATTCCCAGGCAGCAGACTTAAATTAAGGCAACGGTCTAATGATCCCAAACAGGCAGCAATGATTCATTAATCAGGACAGCAAGCATAATCAAGGCAACAATGTTTCAATCCCAACAGGCAACAAGAAAGACCAAAGAGATGAAGGACTTGGTTGTCGACATAAAACCAATGAAGCATACATACCAGCCGATAGTAAAAGCCAAGGAGAGTAAATTCATTAATGCAAGCAACACATAGCATTAACATGGAAAGGGAAAAGGAAAATTCAAAGTGTTTTTCACCCAAAGGTAAAAAAGGGGTTAAAACCAGTTTTGATGATAGCAACAGAGTTGGACCAAGACCACATAGTATCTGTTCTTGGAATATATCAGAAAAAAGAGAGAGATAGGATCAAAGGTAGCATCTGTTGCAAAGGGTATAGAAATACAAAGACCAGAAGTCATCAGAGAAAAAAGAAAAAGTTTTGAATCCAGCAGTTAATACAAGAGTCCATCAGTTTCTGAGAACAGAGAGAAAACTTTAACACATAATATCTGTTTCTCATCAGTTAAAAAGGAGAAGGAGAGGCCATCAGAAAAGAGAACATTTTTTTTTTTTACACACCAGAGCATTCAAAAACAGACCCAACGTTTTGTCAAGAATCAACCAGTTCCAAACCCAGAAAAACAAAAACACAAGCATACGATAGTACCGGTTCAAAAGTTCCAAACCCAGAAAAACAAAAAAACACAAGCATACGATAGTACCAGTTCCAAACCCAGCAACATTTTCATCATCATCTTCACCAGCCAAACACCCTCAGAAAAGAAATTTCAGAAATACTTTCTGAACACAGAGAAAGAGGAAGAGAATCGGAAAGGTATTACCGGGTTAAAAGGTGGTTGCAAGCCTTGTTGCCCTCCTCCCTTCATCGTTCATAGCATGCATCCGTTCCAGCGAAATCCTCATTAGGGTTAGGGTTCCATGTATCCCTTTCACGATCTATGCCAAACAGCGAGCCATCTGCAAAATCAAGCACCAGAAACGTAAATAGGATGGAGAGATGAGCCGGAAAACATGAAATGACGAGATTCTGGGTCATGCCGCCGCCGAAACCGCCGTGAGGCGATTTCCGGCGCGGCCCTTTTTCCTTCTCTGGCGAGAGTTACAGCGAGAGAGCATGAGGTTTTTGTTTACGAAGAGAGAGCAATTGAGAGTTTCCTTTTTCCTTTTTCCTTTAGGATCGATATAAGTATTATTATTATTATAATATATTATTACTACTAAGTATTGTTATTAGTACCATTATATTATTACTAATCATTATTATTATTATATTATATTACCACTAATATTTATTATTTTTACTAATTTTTAGCCATTAGTTACTATCATCATTATTATTACTATCATTATAACTACTTTTATTTTATATTACTTTTTTTGTTATTACTATTACTCTATATTATTATTATTAATAACAACATTATTTTCTTAACCAGTAAATATTATTATTATATTTAAACCAGTAAAATATTTAGTGTATCCCAAAGTTACTAAAAAATAGTAATAGTGGTATTAGATAGGCATTTTTTATTATTAGAAAATTTTTGGCATTATATTTCTTTTTCCTATTCCCCATTTGTAAATTTGTACCCCATCCCCAATTTGTTGTAATAATTAGTAGATAATTTTTATTGCATTATTTATTTATTATTCACAAAGCACAACCAAAAATATTTTCAAACTAATACTCGTGCGAGTCATTTTTTACCCTGAGTGGACAAAGCTTTGAAGCGTCCCAACGGCCACACCTCTCTGCACACACCACGCTTACTCTTGGGCTTACAATGAAACTTTAATTAATTAGTTAAACATTATTTAGTTATCTAAATTAGATTATTTAAAATTAATTAGTTTACCTAATTAATTTTATTAAACTAATTACTTGATTAAATTTTGTTTAATTAGTCGATTAAATTTATTTCGCGCATGCACCTACACGAGATAAGTCGTTTATTTATTTGTGCCAGCCACCTTGTATGGGCTTTTAATTTATTTACCCGCTTTATTGAGTGCTTGTATACAATTGCTTGTTCTTTTCCATTATCACACTTTAGGACCATAGGCTCAATTAATTGTAACCCGTACCTCCAAAACACTTTCTTAATTAAATTACAAACCTCGATCCAACGTCGAGTGCATTTTCTAAAATCTTTCATAAAGAAAACTCAAGTGTTTAAGCCATTGGATGCTAGACTAGTTGTTTAAACACTTGCAAAAATGACCTTCAAATCTTTAAGTCGTTGGATGCTAGACTAGCTACTTAAAGATTCTTAATAACGTGAACCTTGTTTCACTTCACTCTTTCATAAAAAAGGAAAACTTTTGGGATGATAGACGACTCGATGGGCATTGAGTTCATCTTGTTTCTAGTATTTGAATCATAGGATGCTAGACTTGTGGTTCGGTACTTTTCACCCGCATAAAAAACAATTCAATTCATTCAAATTCTTTTATCGCTCATACGCGATCGTAAAAAACTCTTTTCGGATAAAGAGAGTGTAAATAGTCGTTTCAAGTACGAACGAGGACTTAAGCTTTTCAGACAAACAAAACAAGTCCTAGTTCAAAGCATTTGAAACGTCTAAATGTACGATTTTTCCTATAAAATCAATACAACAAATTAAAACCTTTTTGAGAGGAACTACAGAGTTTTGACTTTCCCATTGCACAAGGGAATATGTAGGCACACGGTTCCGAAACCGTGCCAAACTCAAAATAATAACAAACAATTCCTTTTCCTTTGGTATTCATAACTTAGCAATAAACACACACACAAACGCATAGAATTAAATGGGTCCCATCGAGTACGATGGATGTAAGGGGTGCTAATACCTTCCCCTTACATAACCGACTCCCGATTCCACTTTTTGGTCACGTGACCCTTATCCGCTTGCTTGGGGTTTTATCTATATTTCCCCGTTCTTTTCAGAACGAATAAAATTAGGTGGCGATTTCACTAGTTTTCGAGAATTAAGGGATTTTTGAAAATCCAGTTGCTTCAATGAGATTGTGTATGTATGGGACTGCATGGATGAATGAGGCTTATAAGGATTAATTGGTACTACATATACCAACAAGATGCATCTTCTTTTCGGGAGCCCGTTTCATAAGAGCTCCACGTTTAATTGTGTTTGACTTGGAGTAGTATTGGGATGGGTGACCTTCTGGGAAGTTTATTAGAAAGCGTGCGAGTGAGGTCAAAGCATGCTGAAACGACCTGTGTTGGTTTTGTGGGATCCCTCGATAATCTTGAAGGCAGTCAGGGGCGTTACAATAATCACTAGACCAGAGTGAGGACAAGGAGCCCTACGGTCCGTTGTCAAGAGAAATCATGAAAATTTCCCTACCTACCGGGATGAAGATGTAACATCCCGATTTTTATTAGATATTTTATTATTTATTTATTTATTTATTTTATTATTATATGGTGTGATAATTATGTAATTATTTAATTTGGTGATTTTGTGTTATTTGAATTATTTTAAATATAGTGTTATATTGTAATTTGAATTATTATGGTGTTATTTGAATTATTTGAATTGCTGGTATTGAGCCTAATTTAATTGAGAATATAATTTATTAATATATTGGATTATTGAGTTTAATTATGGAATAAAGGAATGAAATTAATAGAGGTGTGTTGAATAAAGTGAGGGTGTGAGGAGTAAAAGACTCTACTCACATTATTTAAGTTAAAGGAATAAAAGAAGGAAAAGAGGAAAAAGGAGTTATTTTTGGAGAAAACAACATGCGTGAAGTTGAGAAGAGGAAAAGGAAGGAAGAAAACCTAAAGTGTCAGAAATCGAAGAACTCACAAGGTAAGGGGTGATTTCGATTAGTTATTTCATATTACCGGTTTCGAATTTGACCGTATAGATCATAGCATGTTAGGAAATCTCAGTTAGGAATTTCTAGGTTTCCATGGATGTATATCTATCTGTGTCAGATTGTGTCAGATTTTAGGTTGAAAATGATTAGGGTGTCAGATATCAAATAGAAATGATGGAAACATGTTGTTTGATGTGATAATGATGCAAATTGGATGTGTTTTAGTGTTTCCTATGTTGGAATTCGTATGGGCAAGTTTGGGTTTGATTGAGAATGGATGAATGCTGTCAAAAGTGCAGAAAATGGCCCTGCAACACGTGGGAACCGGTTCCCAGTGGGGAGGAACCGGGTTCCACATTGAAAATTTATGAAAAACTAGAAAATTGCACTCAGGAACCGGTTCCTGTATGGGTAGGAACCGGGTTCCCATACAATTTTCCAGAGGCGAGTTTTTGGAACTTTTCAGGAACCGGTTCCTGTATGTGTAAGAACCGGGTTCTGCTTTATTTTTTAAAAAAATGTCAAACTTTGAAAATTCATAACTTTTAAACCGTAAGTCCGTTTTGAGCGCCGTTTTGGACGTCATTTCTTAAATTTAATGCTCTATTTTATAAAATGAAAAGATTTCCAAAAACTTGAAAATATTTTGAAAATGAGTCGAATTCCGAAATAGGTGATTTTTGACTGACGCATATTGATGTATATGTAGCAGAGAACCTTGGTGATGGA
Organism: Vicia sativa; assembly: GCA_021764765.1. Lineage (NCBI taxonomy): Eukaryota > Viridiplantae > Streptophyta > Magnoliopsida > Fabales > Fabaceae > Vicia > Vicia sativa. The sequence goes on along the minus strand of CM038792.1, from coordinate 135,304,245 downwards.
TGCATTGTTATTGTGTGGATGTAAAGCATGTTTATGCTGCTGTTAATTGTATGCATGATGGTTGAAATATCATGTTGTTGGTTTTGATTCAGTTATGATAAATTGATGTATTACATAGACTGATTTGATGTTGCATGCTAGTGATGTGCGTGCATATGCATTGTCTTGGTGAAGTTAATTCCCATTGTGCGGAATTTGACTTGGATTGCCGATAACCGATACCCGAGTGAGGATGGGTGGTTAGGCTGGATTCGTGTCCGGGTGTTTATGGACGAATCGATGGTTCCGATCCGGTTGATGATGGATCGGTGTTGGGTGACTTGGTCACGTGTTGGTACCACATGCATTGTGTCTGCATTTGTGTTTGCATGGGATTGTAACATGTTAGGATGTCTTCCAGTGTTGCAATTCTTTTGTTGTCTATTGAATGCGTAATGACTTGTATGATTGTGATTGCGTGTTAAATCTGAATTTATGCTAAGTGGGTGAAATAATATGCTTGTGATATATTGTTGAATTGAGAAGCTTATAATGTGTTTTAATTATGAGAAGTCTCACCCTTACCTTACAATTTCAGATTAAAGTTAACAGCTCAAGAGTTGGTGAGGATGGCTCTAGAGCTTATCTTTTAAGTCCGCGTGTCAGTGTCATGCTCTGATTAGATTGTAACACTGGGGAACGTTAGTTGAGGAATTCGTTATTGTTCAATTGTTTCTTTGAATCTCATTGAGAATAATTATGGTTTATTCAGTTTTGGTTTTGGTATTTTCCGCTGTGTAAGACATGGTCTTAAATTGATTGAATTATTTGAATAATGATCCTCAATGTAGCATGGCTACTGTTTAATTGGAGGTTTTATTTTATTTAACAATTGTGGCATCCCTTGTTCCGTGTTAACTCTGATGAATTATGACTTTAATCATTGATATAATTTAATATATTCGGGGTATTTTAGAAGGGGTGTTACATCCCTGATGCTCCTACTGACAACATCTCATTCCACTCCATTCAACTATCTCAGCGAAACTGGGAAAATTCATTTATGCAGTTGGCATGAAGATACCATTTGACTATGGTACTTAGGTTTATGATCAGACACTTAAACATGCTGACACGTGTGCCACAAAGCTTCCCATATCTTTCCCCACTCTCCTAAGTGGAATTATTCTACATCGACATCCTGGAATTTTGTCTACAACTTCATATGCTAAATGTAAAAGAGCTACTCCTCTGTCCCTACATCAGAAGTTGATTTCTATAACACATGTCCCAAAAATTTTCTCAACACATGCTGGTGCTGCACTAAAAACAAAAAATAAAAGGAATGTGATTGCTGAACTCACTGTAACATGCAGACAATTGGATGAGGTCATAAGAATTAGCACAACAAGAAATCTGAAACTTGAAGAGACCATCCTAGCTCTGAAGAAGAATGTTGTTGCAAGTGTTGCTGAAGAGGCACCAGAAGAAGAAGCAAGTAGGTCAGCAACTCAAATCTCTTCTGAAACTGGCTCAGGAGAAGAAGAAAGTGGAGAAAGTGGAGAGTCTGGAAGTTATGCAGATCACTGATTGGACTGAAGATGTTGATTGTGTTTCTATCTAGTTTTTGTCTAATTTTTCTATGTATTTTTGGCACTTAAGTGTATGACACATATTTATTCTGAGTTGTACTTAACTTTAGATTTTTAGTACTTAGTTGAACATAGTATTTAATTATGTTATCCTCCCTGAATTCTTTTTGGTTTTGCCAAATTATGGCTAAAAAGGGGGAGAGTTTGAGTGATTAGACATTAAGTTGAGGGGGAGCAACTGTGAACTGTTGCAGTTGTGAGCGTTTATGAGTGTCTATAAGTGTTTTGTGTTTGTTTTTGTGTGTTTCCATGTGTGAGCAGCTGATGTGAAGATAATGGTAAGGAGGAGCTGATGTTGTGTTCATTATGATTTGTGTGATGTGAATTGTGTGCTTCTCATGCTAAGAAGAAGTTGATGTTAATTGTTGATTGTGCTTCTTATACTGAAAGGAGAAGCTGAAGTGTTTATTGTTGATTGTGTATCTATGAAGATACTATATGTTTCCACAAGAAGAGAAGTTGTTGTGCAGGGGGACCAAAGTTTTTTAACTGTCAATTGTGCATCTGTGTGTGTTGTGTGAAAGGGGAGTAAAATGTTGCATCTTTGAATGTCTAACTGATGTTTGAACATCAGTGTTAATTATACGTAGCTATCTCTATTTTAACTGTGATACTGATTTTACTGTGTTGCTCTGATGTATGTGCTTGAATGCCTATGTTTATTATGATGATGTTTTAATTGTATGGTCTGCCCCCCCAAATAATATTTTAGCCAAAATTTGTCAAAGGAGAAGTTTGTTGATTCTATTGGTTGGCAGAAATTTTGGTAAAACATCTTGCTCAAAAATATTTTGAAGTTTACTGAAGTAACAAATATTGTGAGAGCCATTATTTTTTTTTATAGAGACTAAAATTGAAGTTATTATTATATTTATAAGCATTCATGACATATTTAACCCTATGAATAATACTCTAACTTGTTTAAAAAAAAATTATAAACATTATAAATAGAATGTTTATGTTGAACGTAAAAATTGCGTGTTTAAAAATTATATATTAATTTAATTAAGAGTTTATAATTAGAGTAATTAATTAATTAAATTTACTATTTTCATGTATAATTTGTTAGAATAATAATAATCAAAATTTTGATTAGGAACATTTAAAATATACTACGTACTACATAATGAGTGGTTAAAAAGAGCGGCATATCTTCTCATAGAAAATTTTATCCTATACCCCTGCATTTATTTCCCTACACTTACAAATTTGACATTTGGACGAAATTACCTTTGTATAAATACTAATTACATCAAAAAAATTTACTTTTATCATTTCCACTTTTGTAAAACGAGAGAGCGTGAATTGCACAAACCGGAGAACCCAACAAACCTACATTCGGTTCTTAATCATACACCCCGAAGAACCCAACAAGCCTACATCTGGTTCTTAATTATACACCCTGGAGGACGCAATCGTGAGTTATTCGGTTTTCCATAAATGAAAAAATACACCCCGGATTACATGTGCATGGGTTATCTAGCTTGAGATGGGAAATTTTGAAACACACCAGATAACACATGCTTGTGTTATCCAATTTATTGCTGTTTATTTTGGATAACGTTACGATTGGTTATCCGATTTTGATAATTTTGTTTTCTTTCTCTAGTGGTCCGTAGACGCGGAGGCGCGACGAGTGACAATAATATCCGCAGAAGGATTGAGGAACGACAACGTCGCCATGAAGCGGACGATGCAGAGGGCATCAACAGCCATGCAGTGCATCCACCTTTTCCCGAAGGACCGACCAATAATTCTCTTTTGGTCAGATATGAAGTTCATGTTGCTTGCCATCTGTGGTTTGGCGAGGTAAGTTAATCGTTATCATTTTATTTTGAATAATTTTTATTTGTTAATATTTATATATTTTATAACATATTTCGTATAAATTATTTTCAGGAGAGACATTCTAAAAAAGAGTTAAAGGTTGTTGCACATGGCAGCAAATTGATCAGTTGAATTCCACACATGCTCCCTCCCATGATAGAGAACTGGTTGGTGAATTATAGTCTATCCTCTCTTCAGAAAACTAGTTTGTCGAGGATTGACCAACATCTAGTATCAACATTTGTAGAGCGGTGACATCTAGAAACATCGTCATTTTATATGTCATTTGGTGAAATGACTATTACTTTAGACGATGTTTCATATCTTTAGGACTGAACTTTTCCAAATTTCCTCAATTGCATTGGTCATGTCCACCTCTGATCCATCATCTGCATCCACCTCTTGTTTGCCTTCCATACTTAGCTTTCTACAATGAATGTGAATAGCCTCAACTGGTATCGGATCACCACTCAGTGTATATATCCCTAATTCACAAGCACAAGGTAACCTATATACTTTTCTATGAGTACACCCGCACTTTTGGATATTTGTACCAACAATATCAACCCTCACCCACTCTTCAGCAATAAGCCTCAAAGCAGCTCTAGATACAGATCCACGCAAATTTCCATAAAATGGGCTAGGGTGTGCATGCTCGATTTCATAAAAACTATTCTGAAATGAAGCTCTAATGTTGCTCAATTGTATCTTAAGATTGCCATTCATAGCCTCCCAGCATTTGCACATATCACCTAAACTATTCTCCAACATTTGCTTCAATTTGCAATGTGTGGATTCAACCCTTTAAATAAATCAAAAAACAAGTAAGTACACGTCATATTAATATAAACAATCTATGACTAAAATCAAGTTATATTAACATAAACATACCTATTAGTTGTGGTGTTTCCCAAATGCAACACTTGATTGATCCATGATTCGACGAATCTATGTCTATGCGGAGACAACCATGTATCTTTCAAATAATCAATAAATTTGAAAAGTCAACACATGCATACTCAAGTTGTAGAAACCGTTGTTGATACTCCACCTTATCACTAGCCCTTATAAGTTCATACCACATTTTCTCTATCGACTCCCGCATGTCATTCACAACATATTCCTTACACATCGCTTTCACATTTTTGTTGATGTGAAATCGACAAAGCAAATTGGTTGTTTTTGGAAATACTATTTCAATTGCTTTCATCAAGGAAATATCTCTATCAGTCAACACCACTTGTGGCAAAAACCCCTCCTTAGTAAACAATTGTTTCAACATATCCAAAACCCAACAAAAATTTCCATTCTGCTTTGATTTCATATATGCAAATGCAACAATAAATGTCAACTCAGTGGATGTCACACTAACTATTTCAAATAGAGGTTGCCTATACTTATTGTCTTGTATGTGCTATCCATAATCAACGCAACAAGAAACATATTCAACAACTGCACTGATTCTGGATGAGCCCAGAAAATACCCCTCACAACTTCTGAATCATTTTTTTTCCTGCTCCAATATACATAATTTGATTCCTCTACCAGCTTAAACAAATGTTGCATTTCAATTTTAGGTCCCCTTATATCTTTCTATATTTTGCTCTTGTGCTTATACATTTGCGTGATCCGAGTGACATTTTATGGATCTCGCTCCTGCAATGACAAAAGTATGTGTCTTGGTGGAACATGAAGTTTTGTCAGATCAACAATATGTTGTTGTTTATCTGCATTAAGTCGACTTGCAAAAGGATGACCTTCAAATGTATCAAGTAATCCATGATTGTGAAGTCCGCATTTTACATCAATCTTCCATTCGGAACCATCTTTTGACGGTGTGGACCTAATTTTGAAAGGACAACCACATTTCTTACTAGCACTTTGTGTTTCACTATCTGCTTCTTTGTATTTTCCACCTTTATCACAACCAAATATTACTTTATCACTTCTTCCTCTCTTGCTTGTTTTGGTATCTGAACGAGTTATTATAACTGTCAATTTATTTCTGATTCCAACCTCCCTAATCCACCTTATCGCCTCTTCTCTCGTAGCAAAACGTTGTGCAGATGTAAATATATCAGTGGTATTTACGCATGTCTGATTTTTATCGCATATTTGAGGAATAACACCTGTTTAACATATTAAAAAATTAAAAATAATAATAAATTGGATAAATATCGGTTGAAAATAGTTTCTCCATTAGTTTGATTCTTAAAATCGAGCTACCGCTTGTCCGTTTCGCATGCGTTCAGATGAATAGTGAAAATAGTAAAAAATTCAACAGAAAAGTGAAAATAATAAAAGAGTAAAATTAAAATATTTTTAAATTTGTTGGGGTAGGAGAATAAATACAGGGTTATAGGATAAAATTTTCTCTTATAGAAGCCTTAATGGGCTTTTTATTAAAAACCCAACAACCAACAAGGCCAAAACCCAAACCTAATTCACCAATTCATGACAATATAAATTCTTCATACAAAAATTCAGACTCGTGTTTCATCCCATTTCTCTCTCCGGCGCAAACCCTAGCCTCCGAAGATGCAGATCTTCGTCAAAACCCTAACGGGTAAAACCATCACCCTCGAGGTCGAATCCTCCGACACCATTGACAATGTCAAGGCCAAGATCCAAGACAAAGAAGGAATCCCACCGGACCAGCAACGTCTCATTTTCGCCGGAAAGCAGCTCGAAGACGGCCGCACTCTTGCGGACTACAACATCCAGAAGGAGTCCACTCTCCACCTTGTTCTCCGTCTCCGCGGTGGGGCGAAGAAGCGCAAGAAGAAGACGTACACCAAGCCGAAGAAGATTAAGCACAAGCATAGGAAGGTGAAGCTTGCTGTTCTGCAGTTTTATAAGGTGGATGATTCTGGAAAGGTGCAGAGGTTGAGGAAGGAGTGCCCGAATGCAGAGTGCGGTGCCGGGACTTTCATGGCGAATCATTTTGATCGTCATTACTGTGGCAAGTGTGGTTTGACCTATGTTTATCAGAAAGCTGATGCTTGATTTTGTTTTATGGTTGATTTTATGTTTTAGTTTTTGAGAATTGTTGTTTATCATTTTGGATATTTGGGGTGAACAATTTTTGTTATTGTCATCACTGAATGAATGGTTAACTATACTTTGTGTTGGTTTTAATTAAGTAATTTATGATATTCTATGATTATGTTTGTTTCTTTTTCAATTTTATAATTTATTTGGTTTAGATGTTAAATAGGTTACTTGTGCTAGTTTCTTATTAATTTGATATGATTTATTTTAACCATGGTTGTTATGATTTGAGCTATGTGAAAGCTTTTGATTTGCTGAATTCAAATTTTGTAGTGTTGTATGCCTTTTATTGTGTCAGTTGTTTTACAATGTTATGTTACGTTTGTTTCTTTTTGCCAGATTGACAATTGGTATTCAATTGGACTTCCACTATGTGATAGTGTGAGTGTTGAAAATAAGTAATTTGATTAGGATTTATAACCAATCCCTAATCATTATTGTGTAAACTGCTCGAGTCTTTGTTGTCTGTTTGGTTGTTTCTGATTCCATATTGTGTAGGCGTTGTTTTGCCATCCTTGAAAGTTTTTAGATCATGTGTTAGTTTGAAGATGTGTAAGCTGTATTTGTTCTTTAATGTGTAGTTAAGAAATGCTATATGTTTTTGCAGTTATTTTTCTGATGTTTTGTTTAATGAATTTTTTTTGTTCTTTACCTCTTTTTGAAATTTTCAAGCTAAACACTATTGTGTAGTAAACATTGAAACCCTTTTTAATTTTATTTCATGACACTTCCACTATTTATACAGTTTCATGAAAAATGGTTTCTACACAAGGTTCTTGATTTGTGTTTCAATCTTCTAGACATTAACCCTTTTTAATTTTATTTCATGACACTTCCACTATTTATACAGTTTCATGAAAAATGGTTTCTACACAAGGTTCTTGATTTGTGTTTCAATCTTCTAGACATTAACCCTTTTTAATTTTATTTCATTATACTTCCTCTATTCTGAAAAATTGTTTCATGTAAAATGTCTACCACACGTTGTTTTGTTTAGTCTTTCAATCATCACATTATATATGGCTTTTCCTAGTGTTTTCTTTGCATAATGTATTTTGATAGTTAAAGGTCTGGTAGTTTTTATTGGAAAATTGAAAGTTAAACTTTTTACTGCTACTTCTAAAATTCAAGGTTTTGCTATTGAATTGTTAGTATTCATATGCCTTTGATGTTTTTGTCAAATTCCTCAATTAATGTCCACAGATCACAACCCTGTATGTTTTATTACGTTGTTATATGTTTTGTTAATTTATAGTGTGTGATCCAAGAATATCATTATTCATTTATCAATTTTGTTCATTATGTGTTTTATGCTACATTTTTTTAGTCTAAGGTTGATGTTTTCCATGAACTATTAGGTTAAATCCAATTCATGTTAATTAATATACTTTCTACTTGAAAAACATGTCGGCCACAAGTTAAAATGTAACCCAGGCCTTTGTAAACCTAACCACACTGAATTCTGGTTTTGAACTAGATTATGTTTTGATGATTTGTTGAAAATGTCTGTCATACTTGTCTGTAGCTCGTAAGTTGTGTCACTTCCAAACACAGTACAATCTACATTGTATCTATTAATTGAGCTTACCTTTTACCTCCGATTTCTGAAAACAGGTAGAATAACACCATTTGTCTCAATCTAATCCATACTACGCACTTATTAAACAAATTGTATGACTAGGGCTGTTTATGGTCCAGTTCATGAGAAAACTGAATCAAACTATAGTATAAATTCATTCAAATTGAACTGAACATCGTTTGGAATCTGTTTTTGTAGAGGTTATTCAGTTGCCTTGTAATCCTAGCAACCGAACAATTCAATCCTTTGCGATGCATAAATATGTCACCGCAATTTATGAACTATTCATTCATAATTATATCAACACAATTTCTGTCAATTAATTTCTTTTATCTTTTTTTGACGGCAAGAATTCAGAGTGATGACAAATTTAGCACCATAATTCTCCATGAATATAATGAAGACGAAGTTGTATTTTCTAAGCATTTCATACTTGTTTTTTTATTTATTTCTCAATGAAATTTCGGAATGAAAAATATATTTATATGTATATGAGATATGACACGAAAATGAGTAAAATAGTCTATAATGATTTTATTCAAAGTGGCAATCAATTGAAATGTTTGAAGTTCATTGAAAAATGATCAGAATCAACGCCAAATTTAATCAATTCATTTTAGCATTTTGAATCAAATCAAGCTATGCATGAATTGATTCATTGTACCTTCTGAATCGGTTCAAACTTTTCATTTGACTCGATTCTTGCAAATAAAGGCTAAAACAATTTCATGAATTGGTTCAAATTTATTTACCTTGAACTATTCAAGGGAGTCATCTACTTTGAATCAAGTCTAACATATGGTTGAATCAATTCAAATATATTTTGCACTTTGAATTGAATCACATCGAGTCACAAAGCTCGGACTTTTCAGGGCCCAACCCAAAAAGTCCATATTTAAATGAGTCTGATTTTTACTATCTAGGTCCCCTGTCTGGGCCGCGGACTACCCGACCCTAAACGGGTCTATTTTTTTTTAAAATCAAAATTTTCTTCTTATTTTTGTAAGTAATCATATAATTGCATGCAATAATATATATATATATATATATATATATATATATATATATATATATATATATATATATATATATATATATTAAATTTCATATCCAAAATTAAGATTTCTAAATAATTCATATAAGTTAACAATTAAAATGTAAATGAACATTAACTTAATTCAAACTATTCAAAATACATCACAAATTAAAATTATAAATATTCATGACAATTATAATGTTATAACAATTATAACAACAAATTTTAATGAAATTTTATAACAATTACAAATAATATTTTTTAAAAAATTATTTTTTTCTGGCCGGTGGGCTATTCATGGCCCATACTGACTGACACATATTTTTTAGGGTTTTTTAAAGATGGGTTAAAAAAGACCAGAAGTAAATGTGCTCGAAAATTAAGGTTCAGACCCTAACTTTTTCAGACCTGATGGACCAGCCCATGAACTTCGGTCCATTTTGATGGACTACCCCAAAAATGTCAAAACCTTACTTTTATTATATAGAAATTTTAACTATGATAGTTTTAAAATATAAAAATTAAGTTTCGTATATATTACAACATAGTGGAAAACAAGATTTTGGTTTAGGTAATGACTTCCAATGGTATTTATTTAAAATTTTATTGTTTCTGATAAAAAAAAATGCACCTAATGAGGCTTGAACCCACTACCATCAACACCCAAAATTTTAGTGAAACTTTAAATACTTCTACTAGACAACATCATACTATTTAAAATGCAATATAACTTTAAATTTATCTATTTAAACATTACACGGTGCCCAAATAATGTATCCTAGTTTTGCCACTAACTACAACAAACATAAAAACAATGATATAACCAATAAAACGTACCAGGACAATCTCAAATGTTAATATAAATCGGCCGTTAAATGCATTTGCGATCAAATTATTAGAAAATTATGAATTTATGTTCAAATTTGTATCCTTAATCTTTATGTCGTCATTAAAATTCAGCAAAAAATTAATCATTTCTAGTGAGTCTTCACTTATTCGATTCTCTCTCTAGCATCATGTATTTCTCTTGAAAATTTCTAAATTATGAAGGTTAATATTTATTTGGTTAATAAAACATTCTTCCTTCTTCCATTTTAGCTTTTTTTTTTCCTATATATTTTTTTAGCTTAAATGCACTTTTAATCCATTTATTTTGATATTTTTTAAGTTTTGATCGCCTCTTTTTAAAATCCGCTATTCTGGTCCCTAAACTTTATATTATTTGGGATGCAGTTGGTCCCCCTCCACTTTTACATATGTGGCAATGCTGATTGAGATAAAAAAATTATTTTTAATTAGTGGCATTGGTGACTAGATTAATATATTAATTAGTAAATTTTTATTAAAAAATAAATTAATGAATATTTCTTAATTATATATTTTTATTAAATAATTTTAATTAATTAATTAATAAATTACTTATGTTTTTTATTTAAATTAATTTGTCAAAATGTTTATATAATATATATTAAGCGTAGCTTTCGTGGCCCATATAGTCACTTGTCATTTATAACACATTTGCATAAGGTAGCTATATATACAATTAACATTTTCTTAAGCTAAAAAATGTGAGACTTTAAATATACCACCAAAATGTCTCTCCCATTTACTGTCTCAAGAACTTGGAGAGGATTGAGGTGTCTCTCTTCTCTTCAATTAATCACGTGTCTTGATTCTTCTTATTATAATTGTTTTCAATACTCTTTACAATCACAACCACCAGGAGCTTTAAGATTAGCACTTATTGATCAAACTCATCATCATCCATATATCATATGCAACAATAATACCAACAATATTAACATAAGTATTTTTATGTTTATGTTTTATATTTTTTTCATTATTAAAACACCAATCATTATTTCATATTATTGACGATGTCTCAACTCATTCATTCAGTAGGTAGTAATTCTTCTAGGAAAAGAGGAAGAGAAACAACCAGGACATCATGACATACTCTAATTTTCTGCACTGCATTCCAACACTGTAACAACACATGACATAGTCTAATTTTCTGCAATGAATTTCAACACTGCAACACATCTTCTAACTATATAATACAACATTGTCAATTGAATTTGAATTGATGAAATGTATATCCTATTCTCGTTGTTTTACTAGCAGATGCATCCAAGGTACATATATAACTAAATTGGATTAAATATCTGCAACTGTTAAAAATGGCAGGAAATGATGAGTGAGATGGCGAAGAAACCAGAGTTAAAGGCATCGAGTGCTGTGACCCATCTGCTATGCTTCAATCCTCTCCAAGTTCTTGTGAAAATTTTAGAATGAAGGAAAAAGATGATACGGGACGACATTTTGGTGGGACATTTAAAGTCCCACATCACATTGAACATTTTAGAAAAATGTTAAGTCTATATATAACTACCTCATGCATTAATTAAAAAGTGACTATATATGTAAATAAATATTTATTATGTAAATATTTTCACAAATTAATTCCAATAAAATATTTAATTAATTTAAATAAAAACATTGATAAATTATCAATTAATTAATTTATTAGTTAATAAAAAATGTAATTAATATATTATATTCATTAATTTTATTTTTTAATAAAAAATACTATTTAATATATTAATAAAGTCACCAATGCCACGTAATTAAAAATAATTTTTTTATCCCAATCAACACTGTCACATATGTAAAAGTGGAGGAGGACCAACTGAATCCCAAATAATATAAAGTTTAGGGACCAGAATAACGGATTTTAAAAAGAGGGGATCAGAACTTAAAAAATATTAAATTAAGGGGACTAAAAGTGCATTTAAGCCAATTTTTTTTTTGTGAAACCCATATCATTTGAAAATTATGTTGTTTTAAACTCTATGAAGATCCGATTGGACAAACTGCCGTGCTGACTAATTTTTTTCAATGCATACATGGAATTTAAAATAATTGAAAGTAAGAAATAATAAATCCACAATAGCATAATTAAGAAAAACAAAAAAGTTCAATCAATGCGCCAATATGTATTTTTTGTCTAGTCATATCCTCATATGCACTACTACAAATAATATATTTCATGATAAATTTTCACCTCATCCAACAAAAGATCGAGGTATAACGCTAAGGTGGACAATGTTTTATTTGTTTTTAAAAAACTACATATTCCCTTGTTTGTAATAGAACTGCGGAAAAATCTATTCAGAACATGCTTCGAATTCCAACTACTGCATTTTATATTTTTTTTCTTTATAAGTATAACCTTTCTTTTTATTTTATTTTTTATTTGTAAACTAAATGATCCCTTAAGAATTTTGACTAACCCCGGTACCCTAAGAGTTATAACGATCATTGACCCCTTCAAGGATTTCATCTACAATGACCTGCTGTCATTGTCGTCTCAAGTCTACAGATCTTCACCCGATCACTTGAGGCAACACCAATTCTAAACATAATTGTTTCTTTGGAGATTACAAGAGTGCTTCTTAACAAGCAGATTACTTCTAGTTTAAGTAAGATATGAGCAATAACTCCTTTATTTTACCTAATTCTACAAAGATGAATATAATCTAAGTTTGAGTGCAACATCTTCTTCTTCTTCTTCTTGTAGTGTCAGAGTCTTTCATATATTTGAAATTGTCTTCAGATTTGTAAGCAACAACTTATCCACGTAACAACTTCTTTATTTGAGAGAAAACTTTTCTAATGCACCATGTCTTGATCTGATCTTGATTTCTTGAAAACAACTTTCCTAAGATGCATATCTGATATCTGATTTTTGAAGCAAAAGCTTATATAAGTACATCTAATTTTGACATTCATTCTTCTTGATCTGATCTTTAATTTCTGATGACATCTTTTCTGAGCTGCATATCTGATGCCTAATTTTTTAAGCAAAAGCTTTCAGTACATCTGATTTTGACATTGAAATATTTCTTTTCGAACTCCTGAATTCTGATCTATGGATTGAGCGGAAAGAAACATCTTATGTCAACTATAATTTGATTTCTGATCTTGTAATATTTCTTTGAAGCATATGTAATTTCTTATATGAGAGTTGCACTTTTCTTGATAACACCTTTGATTCCTTTTTTGACGAACATTAAGCATTTCTTAGAACTGCTAATGTTTCTTTAGAGAAATTCACAATAGTTTTGCTAATGAGTGTAATGATATTTCTGATATGTTGATATCTTAAATTCTAAGCTTTATCTTCGGATATCTTTATTTCTGAGTATCTTCATTTCTGATATCTTTATTCTTGATATTAAGCTGTAAGCAAAAGCTTTTATCATCTACTTCTTTGATTTATGATATCTTGACTTCATAGCTTTTGATTCGATGCTGAGTTGATATTTGAATCTTGAGTTCGTGGATCTTTGATTTCTGATCTTATGAAGCTTGAGGTCTTCTTAGAAATTCATCGAGATTATTTTCTTGCTGAACATTCAACATTCAACATAACTACTAATGTTTCATTAAAAACGAACTCAATGATTTTTTTCATGAGTGCTAAAGTGATTATGATGATATCTTGATTAAGACTATCCAGAATTCTAATACCAGCACACTTAATAAAACCATTAGAACTAAAATTGTTCTTAATAACATATATGTATTTTGTGTCAAATGTGATTTTTAAAAAGGCACACCAAATATGAGGGAAGGAGCGAGAATGAATCTTTAGTATTAAATTTTTGTATTGAATGTCTTACTTAGGATAAATTTGACTAATTTAAAGGTATACAATAAAATTTAAATTAAAGCATTCTAAAAAAAAATAAAAAATAAAGTATTTTAAGTCTAATTAAATTTTGTAATATTAAAGTGTATTGGTCAAAAAATACACATGTGCATGTTACCTCTGCAAAGACAGAGACCCCGAATGCCTTAGTATGTGTATAACAAATAGTGATGGTTAATGCTCGTCCACATCATCGAGAAGGTCTATATGGTGGTTTAGAGGCCCTGGTTACGCTAGGTGAAAGGCCCTGTATACATGTGTCAGATGCTTAGGTATACGTGTATGAATTAAGACCTCTCATTCTCCTGTTGGGAGAGTGGTATTTGTATAGGCTTTGCGTCTAGGGTTTCTTTGAAAGATGTAACTGCTCACTCAGTCAATGGTGGACCATTGCATCCTTATTTGCAAAGGGGTCGTGAGTCATACTGATGGCCTTGACTTCTCTTTGTCCTAGAAACGTCTTATCCCATATTTCCCATGACTGAAAGATAGAGAAATATTTGAGGCGGTGATATGATTGTCGCCTTTCCTGAAGACGACTTATGGTTATCGCTCGATCAGAAATTATTTCCACCAAATTCAAATTTATTAGTTTCTAAATCTTCATTTTTAAGCAAGAACTCATTTACCACTCAAATCAAAGTGTTTGGTTACCAAACTACTACATTGTAATAGAGATGACTAAACATAAATTTAAAAGAAGAGAAAAAAAACCAAAAACCTTATCAACTCCATAAACTAGGTGCAAATTTAACAAAATCTCTTAGGCCAATTAAATAGTATAGTACCTCTAACAAAGTAAGTTGTATTGACAACAGAGTAGTTGAAAACTTTTGATTCAATTTCAATTGACAACAGTGACACCTCAATGTGTCACTCTACAAGGTTTAATATTTTAAATTTGATTCACCAATTTTAGTTCAAACTTCAAAAAACTTTCAAATATTTTTAGTCACTTTCCTTAAGGTTGAACTACTACATCTCACAATTATGAGATACTAGTCTATTCAAGTTCTGATAAGTGTCTTAAAAGCTAACTAAATTTACTCTTTCTCTTTTTAGTAATCTTTGCCATCACTTTAGTGCATAGCTTTGCACTTTATAGTTTTCTCAGGTTCATGTAGATAGCAAAAGTTTCAGTGAGTCAAATACACCAAGGTATTCCAAATGTGAAATAACAGCTTGTAATTGAGTTGTATATATGGCAATTTTCATCTCTTTTAGAATAAGAACAAAATTGGCATCTTTGGGTATATGTCCTATGCAAAGAAGCTTCTTATATTGTTACCCTTTGATTCTCAAAGATAATAATATAAGCCCTATCCCTAAACGTAAGTTTTCTTTGAAAAAGACCAGTCTATAAGTATCATATTTATATTTCTAAACATACTTATAACTTTTTTCTTCTAAAATATTACCAATCTTTCTTTGGAAGATGATTAGTCAAAGTTAAACATCCATATTTAAAACGGTGTTCTTATATACTTCATCAAAATAAAAATATTCGCATAAAACTGACGTACAACAATATTTTTTGAAAAAAAAAGTTATTTATTTTACATAAAAATGTATTTAAAAAAGTTTTCACCTGTTGCATATTATCTTATTTAAAAAAAGAATATAAAAAATCTAAATGCAAATTAGTTCACCAAATTTCATCTCGATCCGATGGCAAACGAACTAGGGGTCATCATTTTAATGAGACTGATGCAGAAAAATGAGAATGAGTTTCTCTCATATTTTCTCTTTTTTTGAATCATTATTTTCTCTTTATCTCTCTTAACCCTAAATTCACACTATCCACTTATATAAATGAGACAAGTGAGTTATTTATATTTGAGTATTTCTCTACATAGGAAGGGAGCCCGAGCCCAACAATACATTCAACAAATTTTCCCTCACAACTATGTGGAGAAAATCGCCAAACCGACGATATCACAACAAGCTTCAAACTTCCCTCTTGATAATGATTTAATCATCATATTAGAACGGTTGTGAATCTTGTTGTTAATTACGACAAAATTCAATATCAATTTGTGGGGCAAAAAATAGTAGTAACCAAAATAAAAGGTCTACAACAATAATAATTTTTATACAGAAACTATAACAGAATAAGGCGAGAAAAAAGACGAAGGTTTGTTTACCCAGTTCGACCAAACGATATACTCTGAAGAAGAGAGCAGTTCTCCAATTCACTATACTCGAGAAAGTTGTTACAAGAGATTACAGACAAGTTACAAGAAAATAACATTCGCCTTCAGGTTCCCAAGAATAACCCTGAAGGTGTCCAAGAATTACCCTATTTTCTACCCAAGTGTTTCCCAACCCCTTCAACCTTCAATATATGAATAACTCAAACCCAAGGTGTAAACAAGTGTTTCTCAATTTCCAATAATCTTAGATAACCCCAATGGTTTCCCTTGAGAATAGCCAAAATCCTATAATATGCCTTCAAACCCTTATTCTCCCTTTTGGTGCAAGTTCTAAGATTGTCATACTGTAATAACAAAGAGATACATATTTATAATAACAATTACCCAACAAACAAAGTCCAATATCACAGGTATCCATGGACAAAACGAGAAACTATCGAAAAAGCCCGAAATCCCTATTCATACTACAAACATCACTATTCACCATACGGACAACACTATTTATCGTACAGACATCACTATTCTTCCGTACAGATGACACTATTCACCACCCGATAAATTTTTTTTTTTTTTCGATTTCTATTTTTCGACTTTTTGTCTGACTTTCTAAAACTTCCGATTTTTGCTGTAAATGTAATCTCCAAAATATGTTTTCTTTCTCTTCATCAATAAAAGTTTTAAGGCACATTTACAACAATCTCCCCCTTGACTTTAAACCGTGTTGATATGAATTTAACCATCAACAACACTGTTGCTCTCTACCAGGTTGAAACTCTAATCAATAATAACCTTGATCAAATTCAAACAATCCTTGAATCTTGATCTTGCCACTTGCATCCACTTGTTTCTAATTACCCTTTTCTGCCTAGGTGGTTTAACAAGACTACAAGTATGATTTTTCAACCACCCTTGACTCCACCTGTTTTCAAATGCCTCCCTGAAGGTTTTTCTTCTTTTATTTTGCAGTCCTTTAGCACATTAAAAACATAATATCCATGACTAGCATAACCGTCCCTTTGAGATGCTACAATAACACTTCTTACCTTATCATGAGTCAAATGATAATCAAAGATCACTGTAACTGTTTCCTCACTACTGTTAGCATCCATAGTAGGAAACTCCACCTCAAACTGAGTTTTCTCCATTATAGTTTCTGTAACACCCCATATTTTCAATTATTATTAAATTGGAATTTGTAATTATTTAATTAATTAAAATTGGATTTTTGGGAATTTTTGGAATACTAGAAAAATAAATAAGAGGAGAGAATTTGAGTTTATGGTGGAAAGAGTAGAAGGAGTGGTGTATGGAGTAAAAGCCTCTAGTAATTTATTTTTATCATTATTATTATTATTATTATAGAATAATAATAAAAGGAATAAATAAAGGAGGATAAAAAGGAAAAGAAAAAGGAAGGTTATTTGGAAAAGTCATTGTACGTGAAGTTGAGAAGAGAAGAAAGAAGGAAGAAGACCTAGAAGTGTCAGAATCCGAAGAACCCACAAGGTAAGGGGTGATTTCGATTGATTATTTTGTATTATAGGTTTTGATTTTGATACTATAGATCATAGCATGTTAGGAAACCTTAGTTTGGGAATTTCTAGGTTTCCATGGATGTATACCTAATTGTGTCAGATGCTGTCAGATTGTGTCAGTTATTGTCAGATTATGGATTGAAAACATTTAGGTGTCAGTAGATGAAACGAAATGATGAAAATATATTGTTTGATGTGATAATGATGCAAATTGGATGTGTTTTAATGTTTCCCATGTTAGAATTCGTATGGGTATGTTTGAGTTTGATTGGGAATGAAAGAATGCTGTCAAAAGTGCAGGAAATGGCTTTTTAACACGTGGGAACCGGTTCCTGTATGCGTAGGAACCGGGTTCTCCTTTGAAAAATTGGCAAAAACTGGAAAAATACACTCAGGAACCGGTTCCTGTATGGGTAGGAACCGGGTTCCCATACATTTTCGAGCGTGTTTTGAACTTGAACCGGTTCCTGTATAGGTAGGAACCGGGTTCTGCTTTATATTTTTGAAAAAATGTCAAACTTCGAAAATTCACAACTTTCAAACCGTAAGTCCGTTTTGAGCGCCGTTTTGGACGTTATTTCCTAAATTTAATGCTCTATTTTATAAAATGAAAAGATTTTCTAAAACTTGAAATTATTTTGAAAATGAGTCGAATTTCCGAAGTAAGTGATTATTGACTGATGCACATGGGTGTGTATGTAGCGAGGAAACTGTGAGGAATGGATGTATTCGTATTTCGTGAATGAAAGGCATGTTTATGTTGCTAATGATGGTGTGCATGATCGTTGAGATATCATGTTTTGGTTTTGATTCGGTTTATGATAATCGGTGTGTTCATGATTGTATTGATACCATGTGTTTTGTTGGTGTTGTATATGCCTGATAGTTATTGATCTTTGTTGTTGTTGTTGTGGTATATACTGGTGAATAGTCTTACCAATTGAAGGGTAAGTGTTTGGCATATTATGCTTTGGGATGATTTATTTCATGATAGTTGATGATATCATGTTGTGGTTGATGATGGTTTATGATGTCTGAT
This sequence comes from Vicia sativa, assembly GCA_021764765.1. Lineage (NCBI taxonomy): Eukaryota > Viridiplantae > Streptophyta > Magnoliopsida > Fabales > Fabaceae > Vicia > Vicia sativa. The sequence goes on along the minus strand of CM038792.1, from coordinate 135,285,680 downwards.
GTGGTCATAACCTGTGTTGAATATTGCATGCTAGTGATGTGCGTGCATATGCATTGTTTTGGTGAAGTTAATTCCCATTGTGCGGAATTTGACTTGGATTGCCGATAACCGATACCCGAGTGAGGATGGGTGGTTAGGCGGGATTCGTGTCCGGGTGTTTATGGATGAATCGATGGTTACTGTATCCGGTTGATGATGGATCAGTGTTGGGTGACTTGGTCACGTGTTGGTACCACATGCATTGAGTCTGCATTTGTGTTTGCATGAGATTGTAACATGTTAGGATGTCTTCCAGTGTTACAATTCTTTGGTTGGTTATTGATTATACATAATGACTTGCATGATTGTGTTTGAGTGTTAAAAATCTGAATTTATGATGAAATGGGTGAAATAATATGCTTGCGATATATTATTGATTGAAAAGCTTATAATGTGTTTTAATTATGAGAAGTCTCACCCTTACTTTACAATTTCAGATTAAAGTTAGCAGCTCAGGAATCAGTGCGGATGACTTTAGAGCTGTCATTTAAGTCCGCGTGTCAGTGTCATGCTCTGATTAGATTGTAACACTGGGGAACGTTAGTTGAGGAATTAGATATTGTTCAGTTGTTTCTTTAAATTTTGTTGGGAATAATAATGATTGGTTTATTCCGTTTTGGTTATGATATTTTTCCGCTGTGTAAGACATGGTCTTAATTTAATTGAATTATTTTGAGTAATGATCCTCAGTGTAGCATGGCTACTGCTTAATGGAAGTTTTATTTTATTTATTAAATAATTGTGGCATCCCTGTTCCGTGTTAACTCTGATGAATTATGACTTAAATCGTTGATATAATTAATATTACTCGGGGTATTTTAGAAGGGGTGTTACAGTTTCTACCAAGTTTCTCCCTTTGTTTTCACTATTGTTTTTTTGAAGAAATTCTCTACTAACCAAGTAAGCTGTTTTAACCTGAGCTCTTCCCCAAAAACTCAATAACAACTCAGTGGTAACATGCATTTTATCACTTGATTCCTGCAAAATTCATTACTGGTGACTTTTCTTAGAACTTTATCCCTGAGGCACAAGATAATGACACTTCTCGTCTTATCCACCATCTTGGTCTTCTGTACCTGTGTAAGACCCGCAGTCATCAATGCTTCACTCTTCAAAGTATCAATACACTTATCTTGAATTAAAATTGATCGCATCTTAATTTTCCGTAGTCCGAAGTCGTTGTTACTAAATTTTTTTCCGATCTCCCATATGCCCATGGTGCTCAATACCTCTTTGCTCCACACTCACTGCACCACTTGTTGTTAATTACGACAAAATTCAATATCAATTTGTGGGGAAAATAATAGTAGCAACCAAAATAAATGGTCTGCAACAATAATAATTTTTACACAGAAAATATAACAGAATAAGGTGAGAAAAAAGACAAAGGTTTATTTATCCAATTCGATCAAACGATCTAGTCTGGGGGAGATAGCAGGTCTCGAATTCACTATACTCAGAAAGTTGTTACAAGAGATTACAGATGAGTCACAAGAAAATAGCCTTCACATTCAGGTTCCTAAGAACAACCCTGAAGGTGCCCAACAATTACCTTATTTTCTACCCAAGTGTTTCTCAACCCCTTCAACCTTCAATATATGAATAATTCAAACCCAAGGTCTAAACAAGTATTTTCCAATTCCCAATAACCTTAGATAACCCCAAAGGTTGTAAAAACCTTTGCCTTCTAAGGTTTCCCTTGAGAATAGCCAAAACCCTGTATTATGCCTTCAAACCCTTATTCTCCTTTTTGGTGTAAGCTCTAAGATTGTCACTCTGTAATAACATAAGATATACATATTTATAATAGCAAATACCCATCAAACAAAACCCAAAATCATAGGTATCCATGGACAAAATGTGAAACTGTCGAAAAAGCCCGAAATCACTATTCACCATACATAAATCACTATTCATCATACGTACAATACTATTCATCATACAGACAACACTATTCATCTGTACAAATGACACTATTCACCGCCCGATAATTTTTTTATTTCGATTTCTATTTTTCGACTTATCTTCCGACTTTCTAAAACTTCCAATTTTTGCTGTAAATGCAATCTCCAAAATATATTTTCTTTCTCTTCATCAACAAAGGTTTTAAGGCACATTTACAACAAGAACCTTTATCACTTGTATGGATATTATCTAACTCCAACAACTTAGCATCCAAAACATCACATTTTCAATGATACCTCGCATCAATGTGTTTGGACCTATTATAAAAAGTCGGATTCTTACTAAGATGAATATCACTTTGACTATCAACAAAAAAACACATATTTGTCTTGAACAAAACCAAGCTCCTGCAAAAAATTCTTCAACCAAAGTAACTCATTGCATGCTTCGGTAATGGCAATTAACTCAACCTTTGTAGTAAACAATGCTACACACTTTTGCAATATGGACTGCAAAGCCACAACCCGCTCTGCAAATTTAATCATGTAGCCCAAAGTGGACTTTCTGGAATCAATGTCTCCAGCCATATCAGAGTCATAGTATCCTGCTAGTGAATACTATCTCCTCCAAAGCAAAGCCTCATACAAGTAGTACCGCGAAAATATCTTAAAATCCATTTTACAGCATTTCAATTCTCTATACCTGGATTTGACAAAAAATTATTGTACAAACAACATGTGCTATATCTGGTCTTGTACATATCATTTCATACATTAAACTACCCACAACAAATGCATAAGGAGTACGTTTCATATCAAACGCTTCATTCTCACTTAAAGGAATTTGATTATAGCTCAATTTAAAATGAGTAGCAAGAGGAGTGCTTACCGCCTTAGAGTTTTCCATTTTAAATCTTTGCAACACTTTTTCGATATAATGCTCTTGTGACATCCAAAGTTTCTTCTCTTTTCTGTCACGCATGATTCCAATGCCAAGAATATATTTAGATGCTCCCATGTATTTCATGGCAAATGAATCTCCCAACTGTTTCTTTAACGTGTTAATGTTATAAATATCTTTCCATACAATAAGCATATCATCAACATATAACAACAAGATAATGAAGTCGTCATTAGAAAATTTTCTAATAAAGACGCAAGGATCTGAAGTAGTCTTCTAGTATTCTTGATTACACATAACAAACTCAAACTTCTTGTACCATTGTCTTGGAGCTTGCTTCAACCCATATATACTATTTCTCAATCTACAAACATGATCTTCTTTGCCTTTAACTTGAAAACCACTCACTACTATAAATAACACATTTCATGACAGAGCTTTCACGTCATCCGAAAAAAGGTATTAAGCCTAGGCGCGCCATATTATATATTTTTTAATTATAAAAATAACAATTTACCTCGGTTTCTAATATATACGACGGGTAAAACTGACAGGGACACGCTTCGAGTTAAAACTTTTACAGTTTATGTTTTATATTGATTATAATTGTATACTAAAACAACTAACATTTCAGTTTTTTGATATAACCGAGGGATTAACTAAACATCTTTCACTATAAAAGAAAAAAAGACTTTAGACTAATCCTTACTCATTTGTAGCCGCCCAAAACTCGCAAGCATCATTCTTTGGGATGAATTGCAAGACAAATAAAATCCTCAATGTTATTATTGAACAAAAGATTTTCTTTTGCCCTTGCAATATATCTCACATAATGGTGTTGATGTTGTTGTTGTTTTTGTTGTATTTTACTCAATTGATAGGTTGGAAGTGCGAGAAAAATTATTATTGATTCAAGGGAACAATGAAGGCAGCTCCCTTCTCTTTTAAAATTTACACAATAAGATGAAGAGAGCTTAAATAATCAGATGATGGATATCAGCAAAGATATTCATTCTAAAGAGCAAAGATTTGTTTTAAACCATTTATTTTAATATTTTGTGTAAACAATGTAAATTCCAAAAAAAAACTTTTCACGTCAGTTTTTCAAAAAAATACGGTGATAACTATAATCAAAAGATTTTAGACCTTGAATTTATGATAAATTTGAGGGGTAAAGTTATCAGATTTTACTATAAATACATTTGTTAAACAAATTTTACCCTAATTCCAACTAATACGTAGCCGTATCTGATATTTACCACTATCAATTGCCATGAAAACTTTTGTTCTAGAATATCTGAGATGAATTGCAAGTGCAGAAAATAAAATAACTTATTCAAATTTGAATAAGTTATGAAGGGCTTTTTGGATATGCAACATAAAAATATGCAATAACATTTGGATTCCACCAAAGATCTGTTATTGAAAACACATTCTCCTTTGCTTTTGTCTACCAAATTTAGGTACACTACCAAATTCCTTCTCTAGAACATTCAGTGTTCATACTTTAAAAATAATGATGATTGGTGATTGCGCGTGGTTTACTATTAATTTGTAGAATTGAGTTGAATAAAGGATATGCTTTTGTTAATTTCACTAAGTCTAAATCAAAAGTGAAAATTTGTTGTAATATTGTGTTTTAATATTCTTTGTAAACAATATAACTTTTTAAAGAAATAAAAATATCTTGCACCTCGGTGTTCTTAAAAATTGAGAGGATATTTTAGCGTTAAAGTTGAGAATATTTGTCATCCTCCTTAATCAAATCCTTGCTATCTACTTCATGACTATCAACACGCTCAAGACACTACCATTAGCGATCCACGTGAAACCTACCTTAACTTTCATTATAAAAACATTATGAATATAAAAAATTGGCAATGAATCACTTGAAACTATCCTCCAATTTAAGATATGCAAGAGTCTTTGTCATGAAGGATTATCTATGATTGATTGCAAGAGCAGAAAATAATTTGGATTTAAGATTTGTGTACTTAAATAATTATTTATCTAACCCTTTTTTTATCTAACTCCTTTTTTGTTGATATCAGAGACAAATGCAAGGAAAAACCGTAGATAATATATTGTTTCCTAATATTTGATATTCCCAAGATATCAAGGATTTGAAGATCCAACATATGATCTTCATGGACAATTTAATTTTTATTTTGATATTTTGTGTAAACAATGTAACTAGTTTAATATTATGGGTAAATATTGTATTTTTTAAACAAATTATTTTATTAATTTTATGCGTAAGCAATGCAACCAATTTAATTTTAAAAAATACAAATAATTTACCCATTAGTTTTATTGATAAACCGAGATACATGAGGCGTTATTATTGTAAATAGTAAAAATGCAGCTGGCGGGGTTCGAACTCATGCATAATTACAATACCCCTCGGTGTTTTAAAAACCGAGGTGCTAAGTCCATACTTTTTATGACGACCTTATTTATGTCCCTTTAGAAACCGAGGTAAAACACTTTTCGCGTCCGACATTACAGGGACTTTTTGTAGTAGTGATTGGGTTGTTTCAAGTATATTTCTTCCTCCAAATCACCATGAAGGAAAACCGTTTTCACATCCATTTATTCAACCTTTATATCAAGAGTAGAATTTAAACTCAACATGCTTCTGATTGATCACATATTTACAACATGGACGAAAATCTCATTAAAATCATCACTCTTTCTTTGACGAAAACCTTTCACCACTAATCTAGCTTTATATCTTGGAGACTTAGAGTTGCTCACATGTTTAACTCTATAAAGCCATATGTTTTCCAAAGCCCTTTTTCCTTTAGGAAACTTCACTAAATCATAAGTGTGATTATCATGCAATGATTTAATTTTGTCATGCCTTGCGTCCAACCACTTTTGATTTTCATCACTTTCCATAACCTTTTGAAAACACTCAGGTTCATCCTCATCAGCCAAGGTCACATACTCATCACAATTATACCTTGTAGAAGATTATCTTTTCCTGATAGACCTCCTAAGTTGAGTTTCATATGATTTTAGAGCTTCACCAAGATTCTCATCTTGTGAAATATCATTCTCCTCTTCATCATCATTAGTTGAAATATTCACCTCATCTCCTAGTTGTTGATCATTAACATTAACATATGGCTTATAATTCTGATCATCACTACCAATATCATCTAGATTATGATTAGGTTACTGAATTGGATCAATATTAGACAAACTGATATAATTCTTGGGTGTAATCTTCTCTATCTTATCAATGTATTCAATAGTTGGGCGTAATCTTCTCTACCTTACTAATGGATTTAGGTCGTGCATTCAAACATTTATAACAATAATAAATTTGATGGATGGTGCTGCTCGTGATGTACCTATGGAGGAAGGTATTTTTGGTTTTGATTATTCCGAAGCAATTGCTTCGGAGGAGATGAATCAAATTTTTGATCGTGATCAATTAGGCATGGGTGTTATCAATACATACATCAGGTACTCCAATCAAGTTTATTTAATTAATTGAACAATTTATATACTCATTTCGATAAATAGTCTAATGTTAATTATGTTTTTATTTAAAGTTCTTGTATGACAAATTGATGCACCCGCCTCAATTGGCAGAAAGATTCACTTTCTTATCTCCCCACCATATCAACGCATCGAAAATCAAACATAATCCAATTATAGTCAAAGATTACTTAGTCAGTGCATTTATGGCCGACAAAGATACTGAAAGTTATTTCTTTTACCGTATTGTACTAGGGATCAGTTAGATTTTCATTCTAACTTCATTTGTTATAATTTTTCGTTTTTTGATGGTGTGTAGAATATTTTCATCTGAACTTTTTTTAATTTTACCGTGGACACTGGTTGTTGGTTGCGATATTCCTATAAGATAAATACTATATTATCTGGATTCGTTAGTTGGTGATCAAACAAAATACCAAAATATGAAGATGATGGTTGATACGTAAATGAGATTGTTCTAAATATCTATGTGTATATTTATTTATTTATGTGAGGTTGTTCTAAATATTCTTTTATATTTTGTTAGAGCTATACAAATATTTCGATCACAAAGACAAGCTCAAGTACCAAAGAGTAAAGCAAACAACATTACATTGATCAGAGTGCAGGTATGTTTTCACAATTTTGATTATAATAGTGACACTACTTGATAAAACTAATTAAACTATATATATATATATATATATATATATATATATATATATATATATATATATATATATATATATATATATATATATATATATATATATATATATATATATATATATATATATATATATATATATATATATATATATATTCTATGTGTAGTGCCCTCGTCAGCTAATGGTGTGGATTGCAGTTTTTTCATATTGAGGTTTATGAAATAAATTATTCTTTTGGGTCAAATAGAGATTCCAAGCATGGTATGAATTTATAAGTTAGGATTTATTTTAATATTTAATAGATATTTGATCTAATTAATTAGTGTTAACTAAATCATATTATGTTATATTATGTAGTACTTTGATGAATTCAAGTGTGTTACTTACTCAAAAGCTCAAATGGAAGAAACTAAGGAGGATTGGTGTCAATACATTCTTGAGTTGATAATTTTATAAGATATTGTCTTTATTTCATTTGTGTGAAGTTTATGAAATGGTATATAGCATTTACAATTTTTTATACAAATATTATTTTCTTGGTGTATGAGGTTGTGTTAAATTTTAATTGTTATAAGGTTTATGTGTTGAATTATATATTGTTATAATGTTTATGTGTTGAATTATAATGGTTATTAGGTTTGTAATTGTTTATGTTTATATTTCTGATGCCTTGTAATTTGTTGGTTTTGTTTCAGATAGGTGGAGAAGATAGAGATAACAAGTTACTAGAACTTGTAGATATGTGCAGAAGACAAGTTCTATTTGTTGTATGGTCTATACTATGATGTGTAGTTTGTTCTAAAAAGTAGGTATATTATGCTGTGTAGTTTGTTCTAAAAAGTATGAATATAATGTTGTGTAGTTTATTCTAAAAAGTATGTATATATGCTGGATTTTATTAAAAAAACTACATCCGTTTTAAAAAAAAAGCGTTGTCAAAAGTGAACAGAAAACGCTGTCCAAAGTCACACTAAAATAGAGCTATAAAAGAGCTGCCTAAAGGGGGAATTTAGCAGCATTTCTCAAGAAAAAAAGCGCTGCCTAAGGGGTCCATTAGAGAGCGCTTTTGCTATGAAGCGCTGCCTAAAGTTCCACTAAAATAGAACTATAAAAGCGCTGCCTAAATGAGGATATTAGGCAGCGCTTTTCAAGAAAAAAGTGATGCCTAAGGGGGACATATATCAACTCTTTAGGAATGAAGCGGTGCCTAAAGTCCCCCTAAAATAGAACTATAAAAGCGCTGCCTAAAGGGGGATTTTAGGCAACGCTTTTCATGAAAAAAGTGCCTCCTAAGGGGGACATATAGCAGCGCTTTTGGCATGAAGTGCTGCCTAAAGGGGCCATGTAGCAACGCTTTTACATTAAAAAAAGTGCCGACTAAACATTATGCAGCGGTACTATAGGCAATGCTTTAAAGCGCTGCCTAGTCCAAAACAAGTGCTGCCTAAAGTCTTGTTTTGGCGTAGTGAATAATACATCGCGACTTCGGATAAGTTTTTCCCTACAATATCATAAAACCTGTAACAAAACTCATCTTGCCCATAGCCGATGAAGATGCTTTTTAAACTTTTCATCCAACTTGGATCTTTCATCTATTGGAATATGCACAAAATCCTTACAACCAAAGACTCTCAAATGATCATATTTGATATTCTTTCCAAACCAAAATTTATCTGGAACTTCATTGTTCAAAATAACAATAGGAGTAAGATTAATATCATGTACCTCCATGTAAAGTGCCTCACCCCAATAATGATTTGGAAACTTCTTTAGATAACACACACCTTACTCTCCCAGTTAGAGTTCGATTCATCCTCTCTACTAAACCATTAAATTGAGGAGTTCTGGGAGGAGTCATTTCATGTGAATTACCATGTTGCTTGCAACATCAAATGGTCTATAATACTCACCACCATTATCAAAATGAACATATTTCAGCTTCTCGCCTGTCTTCCTATCTACCAAAGCATATAATTATTTGAAACTCCTAACACTTGGTATTTTGTCTTCAAGGCATAAAACCATAGTTTCCTGGAACAATCATCAATAAAGGTAACAAAATAAAGTACACCACTAAAATATTTTACCTTTAATGGTCCATAAACATCAAAATATACTAATTGAAGCAACTTTAACTTCCTTGAGGAAAGATGTCTCTTGAAAGATACTCTAGTCTATTTACCAGCCATGCAATGACAACACTTCTCCAAATATGCATTCTTTAAAACAGAAAGAACATATTTTTGGCTAAAACATTCAATCCCTTTTCACTAATATGACAAAGCCTATGGTGCCACAAAGTTTCTTCAATGTCAATATCATTCACAATTTCCCAAACAACCAAAGTTTTTGTCTAATACAATTTAGAAAGCTTTTCCCCTCTATCCACAATCAAGTTACCTTTGTTGAGATTCTATTTTCCTGAAATAAAGTGATTATCGTAACCACAATCACGAATTATATGCAAAGAGATCAAATTAAAGAGGACATCCAGAGCATGTTTGGCCCTTCTAAGCAACAATTGCATTCCCATGTTAGTTTGCAAGCAAACATTACCAATACTAATTATCTTATATACACCATAATTACCCATATTCAACACTCCAAAATCACCATAAGTATAAGATGTGAAGAAATTTTTCCTTGGTGTAACATGTCATTGTAAACTATCCACATGCTCTCATTTGATACGAGATTAATAGACTCATGATTAGTAGCAGTAGTAACACAATCACCATCATGATCATCATGATCTCTTTGTTTAGACTTACCTTTCTTGCCTTTATCATCCCTTTTCCACTATTAATAATACTTTTGTATATGTCCTGTTTTGTGACAATAATTACACTCTATATTCTTGTATCGTGGCTTGGACTTGCTTCTGATATTCTCTCTACAACCCCTCGGGTTCCTTTTTATAACTTCTCCCCTATTTTCAGTGGAAAGTACCTTGAATTGAGATGAAGAAAACAATGCCTTCGTTCTCATATCCTCATTAAGAATACCACTCTTATCAGTTTCTAAAGAAATAACACGTTTAGGAGAAAAACTTGTAATGAAAACCTGAAAAGTCTCCCCATACATTGGTAAAGATAGCAATAGAAATAGTTCCAAAAATTTCATCATCAAATTTGACACTCATTCCTGACATCTGATCAAGGAGCTCTTGAAATTCACTCAAGTGAGATGAAATAAAAGTCCCCTCCTTATACTTCAAACATATGAAGCTACTTAACAAGAACAATTTATTATTCCCTGATTTAGAGGCATACAAGGACTCTATCTTCTCCCACATAGTTTTTGCACGTTTCTCATTAGAAATATGATTATAAACATGATCTTCTACATATTGTCGAATAAAACTACATACATGTTGATGTTCAAACTCCTATTCTTCATCCGACAAAGAATCTGGCTTTACGAAACTAAAACCCGGTAAATGTCATTTTTTCACAAATAGTAAGCCTTTCATTCTTCCCTTCCATAAATGGTAATTAGAACCATTCAACAATACAATCTTCATATTTGTATGTGACTCCGTCATTCAAACAAGTAAAATAGCCATTAACCAAGAGCTCTGATGCCACTCTGATGGAAAATTAAGATACAATAATAGACTAATACACAACAAATATAATATTTCCCAAACTTGTAGGAACCTTGAGGATCAACAACAAAGATAAGATGACAACCAAACAATAAATGCACAAAAGAACACCAGTATTTTTAACGTAGAAAACCCCTCAATATGAGAGTAAAAACCACAAGTCATCCAGAGCAAAGAAAATAGCTCCACTATAATCAATTGAGGATACAATAGAGTATTAAAGTTATTCACAAAGTAGTGATAACAATCACAAATTACAAAGAAAACTAACTTCTAAATAAGAATAAAAAAGCTGAAACTTTTTCCATATCTGCATCTTCAGTGCAAAGCCAATATCTCCCAACTCAGACCTAATTTTGAATATTCCACCGGTCAAAAGTTTGATATATATGTTGCAAACAAGCCCATCAAATTTCAGCTTGATTAGACGATGAACGAATTGGGGATCATCTTTTTAGCAAGACTGATGCAGAAAAATAGGAATGAGTTTCTCTTATCTTTTCTCTCTTTTTGAATCCTTATTTTCTCTCTATATCTCTTAACCATAAATTCACACTCTCCATTTATATAAGTGAGACAAATGAGCTATTTATATTTGGTCTTTCCCCACATAGGAAGAGAGCCCAAGCCCAACAATACATTCAATAAATAGGAGATCAACCTGATAAACATGTGAGTTAAGATATTTACGCCACCTCTTAAGTACCCCTTACAAATATACCAATACACATTATCTCCAACATGATGGATTTTAAAATACAATGTAATTTAGTATTGTTTATCTTACAAGAACAAGTCCCTTAAGCATGAGGTGTGTTTCTTCTGCATGGAGTGAGTCCCTCATGCGTTAAGTCTTTCAACACAAACTCTCCACCATCATTAGTTCTTAAAACTTTGAGCTTTCGACCACTTTGTCTTTCGATCATAGGTTTAAACTTGGAAAATACCCCGATCACTTCACTTTTCTTCTTGATCAGGTAAGTCCATAATTTTTGGCTGAAATCATCTATGAATGTGACAAAGTATTTATTACCTCCATACGGATCCACATGGATTAGTCCACATACATTAGAGTAAATGATTTCAAGAACAACCTTCGACTTGTTTCCCGCATCCTTGCTGAATTTATTCTCGTGTTGCTTTGCCTACACACATTCCTCACACACCTCGTTTGGAATGTCGATTTCTGGAAATATTGAAACCATATTTTTTCTCTTTAAATCTCTGATGTCTCTGAAGTTGAGATGACCTAATCTATAGTGCCATATCCATTCGTTTGTGCTAGCTACATTCGAAAGGCCCTGATGCTCCATCACATTAAGTTCAATCTTGAAGATTGTATTATGAGACATATGAGCCTTCAGGATTAATCTTCCATTTGCGTCAACGACTCTTATCATCTTGTCTTTTACCATCACTTTGTAATTATTTTTGACCAACTGCCCAATGCTAAGCAAGTTGCTCTTCATGCCTGGAATGTACAACACATTAGAAATTACCGATCTTTTGCTATCTTTCCTCATAATCAGAACATCTCCAATATCTTCGGCTGCTAGAGTATTGTCATTTGCTAATTTTACCATGTTCTTCATTGAGGGTTTTAGGTTGACAAAATAATATTTCCTTCCAGACATGTGTGATGAGTATCCTGAATCCAAGTACCATTCATCCTTGAGTTTTTCTTTATCTCTTGTTGTGACCATAAACAACATCTCTTCTTCTTCATGCCTTGTGAACTTTGCATCACTTTCTGGATTCTTTCGCTTCTATGGACAATCACTAGAGTAGTGACCACACTTCTAACAATTGTAACACTGAATGTGACTCTTGTCTGATTTTCGACCATTACCCCTTCCTCTACCTGTAACACCACCTCTTTGGTTGCCTTGGTATTAGGATCTTCTTTGATTTGACATAATTCCTTCATGCTGGTTTCCTCTACTAGTCAAATTGTTGTAGCCGCCTCTACCTTTGTCGAACCACTTTCCTTTGTCTTTACTTTCTTTCGATGAGTGTGCCTGCAAATCCACATCACACTTTGATTTTCCTTAAGCTCTTTTAGTCATTCTTTGTTCATGAGATACAAGCGTCCCTTGAAGCTCTTCTTTCGACAAAGATGACATGTCCTTCGACTCTTCTATGACAACTACCACATGGTCAAACTTCGGAGCCAAAGATCTCAAGATATTTGAAACAACAACTCTTGTTGATAACGACTCTCCACAAATCTTGATTTGATTCACTAGTTTCGTAACCCTAGTAAAGAAATCAGATATACTTTTGCAATCTTCCATCTGAAGCAATTCATACGTTCTTTTGTGAGTTTGTAACCTCACCTCTTTCACTTTCTCAACGCCCCAAACGATTTTTATTCAGAATTTCTCAAGCTACTTTTAGACTGACACATTGGTGAATTATAAAGAGAGATTTATCATTTTTCTTCTTCTTCTTCTTCAATTCTTTGTATTCCACCTCTTCGTTTTGTGAAGCGTCTTCTTCAAGTGGTTCTAAACCATATTTCACAAGTTCTCAAAGACCTTGAAAAGAAAATATGAACTTCATCTGTTTGCACGAATTCTCATAATTATCACCTTTCAGAATTGGAAGATTTGATAGAAAATTTTCATTTGCATAATTCATCGCCATTGATTTTCTTCTTCTTTCTTTAATCTTTCAACCCGAACTCTTGATACCGAATGTTGGAAATCCACCAATTCTCATGATGAATTTCTATCAATCTTGATGAACAAGATTCACTACAAAAAAGAAGCTCGTTTGCCACGTGAAAATAACGTGGCAAACTTCAAAAACACGTCACAAAAAACAACAACGACGTGGTGAGTTATGTCGCTGGGGAACAAGTGGCAACCTTGTAGCAACGTGCTTCCCATGTCAGAAAGTTGTGACGTGGTATTCACGTCGCAAAGGCTTTGCATAGGGAAAGACAAGTAGCAGCTTTATTAGCGACGTGGTTTGCATGTCACAAATTTGTGACATGATTCTCACGTTGCTACAGGTGACGTTTTTATTTTTTTAAAAATTATTTAGTAATTATTTTTTTATATTAATTAATTTATATAATAAAATTTAAATAATAAAAATTTTATAATAAAAATTATATGATAAAATTTATATAATAAAATTTATATAATAAAATTTATATATTAAAATTATTATAATAATATTATTTTATTATATATTCGAATAATAAAATTTTATAAAATAAACTCATATAATAAAATGTTATATAATTTAATAATTTAAAATGATAAAAATAAATATCTTACATAAATTCAAATTTAAAAACAAAATAAATAAAATGTTTTCACGGGGCATCTTCACCCGGATAATTATCAAGATCAAAATCACCAATTCCGTCATTATCCGGCTGTGTATCAGAAACATTTTGATTTCCACCACCTTGCATAAACCTTCTCATCTGCTCCTCCATATCAGATTGCCTCTTCCGCATGATCTCCAACTGCTGCTCCTGCTCTTGCCTCATTGTCGTCATTTGGGCCTCCATTTCGCGTCTCACTTCACTTGCCGTCAATTGTCTTACTGTTTCAAGTTGATCCTGTGTTAGATTCGGTTGATGTGACCCTCCCTCTCCATCTCTAAGTCGTTGAAACAGATTACGATCACCAACTCTCAAGCCGGCGGCGGCCAAATTTCCACCCGCAAAAAAGCAACCATTAGGCCCTTTTCCATTAACTACTTCATTCCAAATATAGAAATCAACATCACCATTAAGCGGCTCCCCCTCTGTTGGCCTATATTGAGGATTGTGTTCCAAAAAAAGTGCAAGCAATGTCTGATAATCATCCTACACATACATTAAATAATAAAATTAATTTTTTTTTTACATATATATATATATATATATTAAATTATACTAAATTAATACATGGATATATTAAATTATACTAAATTCAAATATATTAAAAAGTTGTCACGTGATTTTCACAAATCAACTTATGAATTGCCACGTGATTTTCACGTGGCAATTTATCAGTTGCCACATGAAAATCATTCACGTGGCAATTTATCAGTTGCCACATGATAATCAAGCCACAATTTATAGGCTGCCACGTGAAAATAACGTCACAAATTTTGTTATTAACTTAAAAAAAAACATAAATTAAATAACTTACAAAAGCTCTATGTGTGCGCTCGTCGACAAAACCTCCATATTTCTTTGTCCGAGTCCTCGTAATCAACTCAATGATCAATGGTGGTCTCCCCAACTTCTTAGTCTAAACAATAAAATTAAAAATAATTAGTAAAAAATATTATGAATAAAAATATAACTTAAAAAATTAGTAATTTTTACCATCCGCCGGACATGCTCCGCAGTACTAATACTTCCAACAGTATTGACACATCCCCCCTTTTCGGATGCCCTCATCTTCTTAAAAGTTTTGGATTTAGCCTTGAATTCTGGCGAACCCCAATATGTAAGAAGTTCGCCAAAAACCTCTACGCCTATCCAGTTAGGACGGATACTATGAAGCTCATAATTCTCCCTAACCCGCCGCATTATATCAGAAAATCTTCTAGAAGTTCTGCTATAATAGATTTTTTCCATAATTTTCTCATTCAACGGATCCCACACACATTTTTCCTGCAATGTTGTATGACATTAAAATAAAAAGTTAAGTAATTATCATTAAAATGTGACTTAAATAACAATACTAAAAAAATATATTAAATTTACAACTTAAATAAATAACAATACCTTAAATTTTTTAAACCATTCTTCTTTATTTGTAACCTCGCCAAAGTTTTTCCAAAATGATTTATACATCTGCTGGATTGTATAATTAATAACCTTGGCAGCAGTCCGACTCGACGCGAAACTAAACAACAAGATTTTGAATAAACAATATTAATTATAAATTTATACAAAATATTAAAATGAATATGTACTTAAATAAAAGTTTATATAAGAAACTTACTTGCTTCCTTCGGGCAAAATCCAAAACCTCCCGTCAATGACATGAATCTCACTCGGATCATCTCTCCCACGAAGATCAGCTCCATCTATATCATCAACTACCACATCTGCATCACCGTCAGCCTCACGTGCAGGTACATGTGTAGGACGTGGGGTGCTGGATCCAGCAGCCTGTATGGAATGTGGGGTGCGTGATCCTCCGGTCCGTCTAGGAGGTGGGGCGCGGGATCCTCCAGCCTGTGTGGGACGTGGACTGGGGGATCGTCCAGCCTGTGTGGGATGTGGACTAGGGGATCGTCCAGCCTGTGTCGGACGTGGACTACTGGATCCTCCAGTATGTGTGGAATGTGGGCTGATGGACCCTCCCGCCTGCTGGAAGGATGAAGACATTTGTGTGGGATATGAAAAACCGGGTCCCCCCTCTTGCTGGAATGATGAAGGCACGACAGTCTGTAGAAATGGAAAACTGGGTCCTCCTGCCCGCTGGAAGGATGAGGGGACACCAGTCTGCTGGAAAGATGAAGGCATCTGGGTCGATGTGAAAGGAAAACTAGATCCTCCCGTATGCTGGAAGGATGATGGCATCTGAGTCGGTGGGAAAAGGAAACTGGGGCCTCTAGGTGGCACAAAAGATACAGGTACCCCAGACGGGAATGTATGGGAGGAGAGTAATGGGACAAAACCCTGAGTACTGGCCAAGGACATAGGATCAACCTGACTCTGAGGGGGGGCACATGGCTGAGTGAGGAGACTCACATGTTACTATCCTCGGACGCTGAGACTTCTTACCGCTATCCTTATTCTTAGGTGGCATTTTACCTATTTATGTATATTTTCATAAACAAAGATAATCAAGTCATTAACATCAATAGATATTCATTAACACATTCAATATGTAAATGTTCTATAGATATTCATTAATATTACATTAAGTGATTAATTAATCTAAATCTTCATGCTCGTTATCCATAACATTTTCATCATCTGATGTAATATTGTCCTCGAATTCAAACTCTTCATCATTCTCTTCATCCACATTATTATCAACCAACAATATAGACGCATCAACTTGATGTCCCTCAACAGTTGTATCAGACAAACTTGTAATGTCTTCAGCTGCAACCACATCATTAATCTGTTCAACATCATCAACTTGGTAGGCAACATCTTCCACTAGATCTCCAGTTTCAATATGACCTAGCGGTTTTGTTTTTATTACAACACACCATCCTTTTTTACGTATTACAAATGAAGGATAAGGAACATAATAAACTCGCCTAACAATATGTGACATTATGAAAGGGTCATATTTTTTGTATCTCCGGTTCATTTGAATCTCGACAGAACCATATGACTTGTCTATTTTTTGTGCCTCTAGTTGGATCATACCATTCACAATAAAACAAGACAACTTTATTTTCCGAGTCCAAGTAATTGTATACCAACTCATAGATATGTTTAACAAATCCATAGAAGTCGTCTTCACCGCCATCTATAACTCCTTTTACAAATACACCACTATTTATGGTTTTTTCCCTTCGGTCCATGCCTCAGTGTGAAATTTATATTTGTTCACGAAGTATGTGTGCCAATCATTTGCGCTTTGGATAGGGCCTTCTGCCAAGTTTCTCAAATGGAGTATTTCTGGAGTTAGTGCAAGAACGCTAGACAATGTTTGCTTGAACCATGAGGGAAATTGAGCATGAATGACACCTGATGTTGACTGTACACCGGTACTATGAAAATAGGCATTGTTAAATTCCCTACAAAACACACACCATAAGTTTAATAAGTTTAGTATACACACATTGTCAACATAGTTAAAAAGTTTTGGTAAACTTACTCAAGATATGGTTTAACTTCATCGCAGTTGATCAAGACATGGACATGTGCAGATTACATTTCTTTTTGGGTCAACCAACACACACCCTTCTTTCTAGAAGGTCGACCTGGAAGCCCAAAGACTGATAAGGTGAATTGACTCCTCTAATTGACATTTACAGGATTCCGTATGATTCTAAGTGATTGAAATAGTGACTGCAAAAATGTGATGTTTCCCGATGCAAGTAATGTGCACATATAAATCCTTCTACTCTAGCTTTATTTTTCACCGATCTCTTTGAATCACCCATGAAACTTTCAAACGGATATATCCACCTATATTGAACAGGTCCACCAAGATAAGCTTCATATGCAAGATGCACAGGTAAATGTTCCATGGAGTCAAAGAAACCAGGCGGAAATACTTGTTCCAACTTACAAAGAATGAGTGCAATGTTTTGGTCCAACTTAATGATGTTTTCCACTTTTAAAGCTGACGCACAAATATCTCTAAAAAATTGACTAATTTCAGTTAGTGGATCAAGAACATGTTTGGGTAACGATCCAAATGCAATTGGTAGCAATTGTTCCATAAAAATGTGACAATCATGACTTTTCATACCATGTAATTTTCCGTGTTAGGTTGACACCTTGCTAACTTTGATGAATACCCATCAGGCATTATCAATTCTTTTAACCATCGACAAACCGCTTTAGCTTCTTGGGAAGTCAGACTGAAACAAGCCTTGGGTTTTAATAATTTTCCATTCGGTTGAGGCTTCAACTCTAACTCTCTTCGGTTACACCAAATTCCCATGTCTTGTCTGGCCTTCTCATTATCTTTTGTTTTTCCTGTCACATCCATCACTGTGTTAAATACATTATCAAAAAAATTCTTCTCAATATGCATAACATCAAGATTATGGCGCAACAAATTATCTTTCCAATACGGAAGATCCCAAAATATACTTCTTTTTGTCCAATTGTGGGTGACGCCGTATCCTTCAATTCGGCATGCTTTGCCAGTATCTGTAAATTTTGATAGTTCACAAACTTGGTTCCATATAACCCCTGGTGGAAATCGAGGCGGAGGCAAATCTTTCTCTCGTACATCTTTTTTAAAATTTGTCTTGTTTCTTTTATATGGATGATTTGCTGGTAGGAATCTGCGGTGACAGTCAAACCACGAGCTTTTCCCACCTTTATCCAACGTAAATGCTTTGGTGTATCCCATGCAATGCGGACAACCCATTTTTCGATCGTACTAACCGACAACATGCCATATGCTGGAAAGTCATTAACGGTCCACATCAAGGCAGCTCGCAATGTAAAGTTCATTTACGGGATATCATAAGTCCATTCTCCAATCCACAACCTCTTCAAATCATCAATTAAAGGTTGTAAGTACACATCAATTCGGCTTTTGGATGCGGGCTGGAATAACACGTCAAAACATGTATGGTTTTGTCATGCACATCTCGGAGGGAGGTTGTAAGGGTTACAATAAGCGGCCAACAAGAATACGCACTTCCGGCGCACGTATGAGGCAAAACCATCAGAGCATAATCCAAGCCTAACATTTCTAGGTTTTGCAGAAAAATCTGGATGTGTCCGATCAAAGTGCTTCCATGCCTCACCATCAGATGGATGTCGCATAGTGCCAGAACTTGTTTGGTTTGTATGATGCCATGTCATTTGACTTGCACTGTGCATTGAAGCAAACAGTCTTTTTAACCTTGGTATTATAGGAAGATAAAACATGGATTTTACTGCTACACGCTTCTGCTTGTTGTTAACGGCTCTACTGCGAACTTGATATCTTGGACTATTACAAAACTTACACTCCTCTAACGATCCATCTTGAGTACCAAACTCATTGTCATAAAACAACATGCAACCGTTAATGCAACAATCAATCTTTCTTACTTTTAAATCCAACTTCGACACCCACTTCTTTGCGTCATAATAACTTGTAGGCAAGTTGTCTTTCGTAGCGGTGGAGTCCAACATCATTTTTGCAAAATGTTTCAGACATTGATCAGAAACATTCCAATTTGACTTGGCGGCCAATAATCTCACACACATTGATAGCTTTGAGTCTGACGACCCCTCAAACAACGACGTATTCATCTCATTTAACAATTGATAAAACCTTTGCGCTTCCTCATTCGGCAACTCTTCCCCGTCAAAATCTCCTAGTTCATCATATGTCACGTTCACACCATAACCAGTCGACTACTTGAAGCATGCGTGTTGCTAGTCTCTAGTACATTACCTGGTAGTTCTTCACCATTATACGTCCAAACCCAATAATTTTCAATGAATCCCCTTCTATGCAGATGACGTGTTACTTCCTCTGGGTCACTAATTATTGGTCTACATTCACATTTAAGACAGGGACACCTAACCCTCCTTCGCTCGACAACACTCCGCAACGCCCACTTAATAAACCCATCAACTCCTACTATAAAATTGGGTTTAAGTCCACTTCTTCCGGATATGTTCTATCGTACATCCAACTACGATAATACCGATAATATTCCATCGCACATTTATACAATCATTGTCTTTTCATTAAAGATATTAATCAACTTAATAATATTATTCTTAAACGTATACTATTTAATTACTATTCTTAAAAATATTAATTTTGTTTAATTAACTATTAACTTTAACTTTAACTACTATAAATAAATATAAATTTTACTTTTTATATATATACTAACATATAAATAAATATTCAAATGTAAAATATATAATTTTTATTATATAACAATAATATCAAAAACAATAATATAACATATTTACTTTTTATTATATATACAATAATAATATTAAAAACAATAATGTAACATATATACTTTTTATTATATATACTCTTTTTAAATTATGTATTTTATAAATTATTATTTTAATATATAATTTTTTTTCATATTTTTAACATATAAATAAAAAACTAAAACTACTATAATAAATATAATATATAAAAAACTAAAACTACTATAATAAATATAATATAAATTTTTGTTTTTAAATTTGTTTTTAAATGTATGTGTTAACATATATATACATCTATGAAAATTAAAATTTTTAATTTTCTGTTTTCTAAATTTTTTTATTTTAATATATATTCAAATTTTTGTTATTTTATATGTATATACTAACAAATTTTTTTATATGTGTATAACAATAATATTAAAAAATCTTATATGTATATAACAATAATATTAACAGAATTTTTTATATGTATATAACAATAATATTAACAAATTTTTTTATATTTGTAATTTCTGTTTTTAAAAAAATCTTATTTTACTAAAACTAAAACAAAAATTAACCTATAATACTAACTTATAATTTTAAATTCATTTTAACTATTAACCTATAATACTAACCTAAAACTAAAATTAACTAAAATTATTTTTAATTCAAATAAACATAATACATAGAATACTAACCTATAATACATATAAAATAAATAAAAAAATGCATAAATACTTCTATATTCTTCACTTAATTTTCTTCTTCTTCTTCTATAAATCTTCCTTGATCTTCTTCTTCAAACTTCTACAACATAAACAAAACAAATTTTCTTCAATTTTTTACCACAATAATAAACACCAAATAAGTAAAATTAAAATCAAACAACATATAATTACCTTTCTTCTTCAACGATTGCTTGCTTGAGTATAATTTGGGATGGAAGAATTTTTTTTTTAAGAATGGAGTTGGGTTGGAGGAGGCAGAGGGAAAAGAAGAAGATGAAGAAACTTAACAAAATGTAAAGGCCTGCGTGTGTAACGGGTGTGTGATAACTTGGAAATTTAAATGCCAAGTAGCGACGTGACTGTCACGTCGCAACCTTGCCACGTGAGACTCACGTCGCTACACACTCAACGGCACAAACCTTTAATTGCGCAGTCTGCCCCTGTCATCAATCAACTCCAACTCAATTTTATTTTTCCCCCTTAAAAGTAGCGACGTGGTTATCACGTCACTACCAAATTTCAAAAAATATTTAATCTCCCTCCAACAAAACGTGTCAGACTTTATTATTTTTTTTTTTATGTGTAGCGACGTGACTATCACGTCGCAGTGTTTTTTTAAATAAAAAAACACCCTCTGACTTCCTTGTGTCTTCATTGTTTTATTATTAAAATATTTTGTGACGTGGTTATCACATCGCAACAAATTTTTTACTCACATGATAACCACGTCGCTAATATATGTCGCTGGAGACAACATTTCTTATAGTGATTATTTTCAATCACACAATGATGATAAAAATAAAATAAAATTTAAAGAATAAAATAATTAGGATTTCTGCAAAGTTTCTTTCGGTCACTATTTAAATATTAGTGTAGTTTTAAGAACCAAATCAATCTTCCTAAGAACTTTATTATTATGTGATTTTTCTATTTCGTTGAAAGTGATTTCCCAAACTCTTCTAACAAGATATAACTAATCTCTAAAGTAGGAGTGGATATAATTAATGTAAGGGGGGAACAAACACACAATCTTTCAGGGTTGTGACAAAATCGTCGCAAAAGAAAAGTGTAAAATATAAACAATGAGATTGATTATAACTGCAAGAATCCAAGAACATTTTTATCTCTAAAGTATAATAATAGAGTACAAAAATTGACTTAAAATACAATAATACAACAATAAGAGAGGTATATCTCCGGTTCTTGATTCCTACCTACCTCACAACTTTCGTTCATTTTGTTTGTGGGACATACCTATTTATCATAACATGTAATGAAGTTTCACAAATCTGGTTCTTTGTAGAAAAATCTAGTCCTAGTCACCCTATAAAAGTAGGTCTAGTAGGCCTATAGGAATAGGATTGCCAATGTTAGTTGTTTGCATTAAAGAACCTAGGGCAATTTTCATATTAAACCCCACCCTTCTTTAATGCAATGACCTCATCAAACAAAATCTAATCCAAGATATTTTGAAGCTAAACCTTATTGTCAATCTTGTTATAGCACAATTTTTTCCATCTTAGCACTTGACTCTTCAAAAACTAACTCATGTGCAATCACATGTGAGAGACTAGAGAGTTAAGGAAACAACAGAAAAAGGTTTTGAATGAAATGGATAATACATGGTTTAATGCAGAATCCTATAACTCAATGTGAAACAAAAATAGATGAGAAGTGACACATGCCAAAATTTCTGCACTTTCATTTTCATCTAGGACTTAGAAAAGGCTTCCAGAGTTATAAGTGTCAATAAAAGAGAAAACAACACATGAAACAAACAAGTACTTTAACTCATTCTGCAAACTCACATAGAACTTTGAGCCACTGCAACCAATGGAGAAGTTTGCCAGTTATATTATTAACATTCAATCAATTAGGTCAAATTATCATAAACTCTTTCGGGGTCTAAATTGTAATTTTACTACTAATATTTATTAACATTTGATACTATAGTCCTTCTAAAATCAGTTGAATCATATGTTATCAGATATCATATCATTATATAAGACCGCATTTTAGATGTGTAGGTCTGAGTGTGAGATGTGTATTAAATAAACGTCTGAATTAATTATATAAATGATGGAAAATTGTCATTTTAAAACCGGTTTTGTATATGTTATTTGAAGCGGAAATAATAAAATAAAAATTCAGAACACCCTTTTTCTAAGCTTGAATGTTGGAGTGGTTTGAGGCAATGAAAGTCAGCATTATATAACAAAATCATTTAAGTGAGATGATGATTGATTATGAGTGTTCAGCTTCAACTATAAATGCTTCTTAGTGTCAAAAGAGTTACATTACATGTTCATATCTTGTATCTCATCTTTCTCTTTCTTTTCACTTCACACAAACCCTCATCTAGCTAGCTTCACATTCACTCACACACACTCATGTCAACACTAAACCATCTTTTTGATCTTCCAGAACAGATATGTTACGTACAATGTGGATTCTGCAACACCATTTTAATGGTAATAAGCTCTAACTTCACTTGTTGATCAGCCTCATCTCATTAGGTTTTCATTTGCAACTTTTATTTTAATTGATTATTGAGATGGTGCAGGTAAGTGTTCCATGCAGCAGTTTGTCAATGGTGGTGACAGTAAGATGTGGTCACTGCACAAGTCTCTTGTCTGTTAATATGACAAAAGCTTCTTTCGTCCCTTTCCATCTTTTAGCTTCTCTTACTCATCTTGAGACGGTATTCAAACTACTTTGTGTTTATTTTCTTCTAGATTTTTCAAGTTAATCTCTACTATCTAATTTGTATGTTTTGCAACTCTTTTCACTTTTGTGCAGCCAAAAGAAAGCAGTAGTCCAGACGAGGATGCAAACAAGGCTTTGATAACTTATTCTGATTGTGAGGATGATGATATAATTCCAATCACCAACGTAGTCAATAAACGTATGTACTCGAGTGATACAAGAGTTCAAATTTCTCCGAAAACCGTTGTAAAATAGTGTAGTTTTTGTTTACATGTTTATTTGATGGATGAGTCATTGTTTCATTGTTTTATGCAGCACCAGAGAAGAGACAAAGAACACCATCAGCTTATAACCGATTCATCAAGTAATGTTACTTACACTAAACAAAGTTATGCACTTATTATCATTATATAAAGTTGTAAATCTTGAATTCTAATGTTGTGAACATTATTTTAATGCAGAGAAGAGATTAGAAGGCTAAAATCTCAACACCCTGATATGGCTCACAAGGAAGCTTTCAGCACAGCTGCAAAAAATGTAAAATTTAGTTTTCAAACTCATACTTTTAAAATGTGTTTACAGAGACCTCAAAAACTGGTTGCGGACTGCAATTTAAAACCATACTTAAAATTACATATATAAGTATTAGTTCATATTATCATTTCAAATCAAACTATATAGAATACTTTTAAGATTGATGAATAAATCATAATTTTGAAAATTATTTTTTCATTTCTAGTGGGCCAATTGTCCTCAAATACAGTTCAAAGGAGATGAAGAGAGCTGTAACTTGACAGATCAGCTTGTGGATCTTGACTCCCAAGTGGACCCTAATGATGCTGAGGTAAGAAAATAGTAATTAACTATTTTTTGTTTATTTAACAAGTAATTAATTCTTATAATTGAAATTAACAAACTGTTTTAGTTTATTAGAAGTTGCTATAAGTAGGAAATTATTTGGTTTGGCATAATGTGCATTTATAGTGTTACTTGTCTCTTTCTTTATATCACATGATGAATAGTTAAAGTTAGAGTTCATGCATTGAATGGCAATAAGACTTTATCATCATTTTGGTTTCCAATCAACAAGACATTGATCCACCTATTTAGAAACTTATTCTAAAATATTCTCAATAAATTATATTCTATAATTGATTGCCATTTTTCATTGCATTTTGCAAAAGTTAGAACATAGCATTTGATGTGTGAAACATTTGATTTTAGGTGAATATTGAAGAAGAACAAGGTTTCCGTGGAAGAAAGGTAGCAAGAAATTCCATCTTGGAAAGGACACCATTTCAGTGAATTAATAACAAAGCTCTCTCTCATCTGAATATATATGACAAGGAAGAAAGCTGCTACTAGTTGCTGTTTAGCATTAAAGTTCAATGCATGCATCAATGAAAGTCATTTTCATTCTGAAAGAGAAACAAAAACAAAGAGATGCTTTTGTCTTGGTAATGAAAGAGAATTAAGTAGGTTTCATTGAGGGATGACAATTTGTGACACTTTGTTTAATTAATAATTGACACTTTTATCTGACACCTTTCTTTTATCTGTTTACTACATATCCATCTATTAAAAGTATTCAGGATTATGAGAATGTTTTCTTTCTTTGTTTAAAGACTGTGTCTAATGTTGAAAGAGTTTGATCTGAACAAGATTTGTTTAAACTAATTAAATACAGAAATAATGTTTATAAATGGTTTGGCATTGATAATGATAAACTTTCTATTTAGAAGTTATAACATCAAAACTTCAATCACAAATAATTCTCATAAGAACTTTTAAAAATAAAGCATCCTTTACATAAAAGAGTATTGCTGAGTATGAGTAGAAATAATTGGTTGTTGAGATAATTATAAGTTGTTAAGAGTTAGTTCATATTATTAAGAAAATTATGAGTAGAAATAATTGTTTGTGGAGGGAAATTGGAGATTAGGATTTTAGATAAATTGAACCCTAGTAATATATAAGGCTTATAACATTGTACTCCAATTAAAATTCACAAGACAAAAATAAAGAGAAATATAGGAATTCTATAGTGTCAGAGGTAGACATCGTTGGTCGAACTGTGTTAACAAAGATCGATCGTGTTCACCGTCTTTTACTTTCGTTTATCTGCAATCTTCTATACTAGTTGTTGTTCTAACAATTGGTATCAGATAGCGATTAACCCTGGTTAAAAATTTGAAGTAACAAAGTTCGATAGAACATGTAATTTTGGATTATGGCAAATGAGGGTTAAGAATTTATTAGCTTAGAAAAGTTTATAGAAGGTGTTGCATAAGATGAAAACATACGACATAAAGGATACTGATTGGGCCGAGAGCAAGAAGAAGGTTGTAGGATTGATTCATCTATTTATTTCAAATGAGATGATATCATATCCTAGACCTAACAACTCCGAAGGAGATTTGGAACAAATTGAAATACAACCTCCTTTTCTTTAGGTCTACTTGTTTAACTCCGACAATATGATAAATTGAGTCAATGCATAGGAAATGAATGCATTTCTATACTATTAAGTTTAATGAAATACATACGACATAATCAATATTATATCATATTACTTTTTGTATTGGATATTACAGAGTCTGTTCATGTAGGATATGATCGAGTCTGATTTAGAAAATATTTTCTTCAAGCAAACATGACTATCCTCTGTAGAGGACTGGCGTGGTGGTTGGATTAAAGAAACATTTCATTGTAAATTCAAATGTGACAAATATATGTCAAAGACACTGATGACAAACAGTTTCTGAAACAACGACTATATAATATAAAGATGCATGAATGATCTGATTTACAACAACATCTCAATATCTTCAACATCATAATCATCTATCTTGTGAGATTGGAGTGAAGATTGATAATGAAGATAAGTCCATTATTTTTGCTCTACTCGTTACCTTGCTCTTATGATCACTTGGTGACTGCTCTTACCTACGGAAAAGCCATTATCAGTCTAGATGTGATTACTGGTACACTTTTGTCTCATTTTCCAAGAAGACAGAGTGTAGACAAAGGAACTCAAGGTGATGGTCTATATGTAAAAGGGAGTGAAGATCGTGGGAGTGTCAACGATAATGAGAGCTAAAAAGAAGAGGTCTAAGTCTAGGAATCGAAAAACAACTAAGTGTTATAGTTGCAAACAGATTGGGCATTGGAAGAGGGATTGTCCAAACAGAATGTAGGGCTCATTCACCTATGCAAATATGGTTCAAAAGGATTCTTTCATTGACACATATATAATGAGTGTTTCATCCATCAATTGCACAAATGCGTGGATTCTTGACTCTAGTTATTCTTACTATATGAAGCCACACTGGCAATGGTTCACTACATTTACATCAGGTTATTTTGGAATGGTACAAATTAAAATTTCCATGAACGATGGTGGACTGCAAACATTGAACAATGTCAGATATATTCCAGAATTTAGGAAGAACTTGATTTTCCTATGTGCTCTATAGAAAAATGGTTTCTTCTACAGGAAAATAGTTTCTCCTACAGGAAAATGGTTTCCTTATGTACTCTTTCAAGTTGTGGAAGATAGAGGTAGAGAATACATTATGAAGAAAAATCAAGTAATTGAGGTCAGATAATAGGATAGAGTGAATTGATTTGAAATTTAAGAAGTTTTTTGAAGAACATGGTATTCAAATACATTTTTTAGTTCACAAGACACCACAACAAAATGGGATGGTAGAGAGAATGAATAGGTTTTTAATTGAAGGGGAAAGATGAATTTTTTAAATGCGGGACAAAAAAAAAGGTTTCCAAGCAGAGGGA
The DNA here is from genome assembly GCA_021764765.1 of Vicia sativa. Taxonomy (NCBI): domain Eukaryota; kingdom Viridiplantae; phylum Streptophyta; class Magnoliopsida; order Fabales; family Fabaceae; genus Vicia; species Vicia sativa. Next base: position 135,258,305 of record CM038792.1, on the reverse strand, counting down.
GTTAATATGGCATATTATCTTATCAAAAGGTCACCATGGACTTCGTTGGAGAGGGAAGTTTGTAGAGGAAGTAAGAATAGGTAATCCTATTGATCTTGACAATTTAAGTATTTTTGGGTGTTCTTCTTATGTGTATATATCTAATTAAGATTGATCCAAACATGACCCAAAGTCGAAGAAATGTGTCTTTGTTGGTTACGTAAAATATGTGAAGGGGTTCAAGTTATAAGATCCGATTAAAAAGAAGGTGGTAATCAATAAGATGTTGTTTTTGATGAGAAATTAAGGTTGAAGTAGTCAGTTGCAATAGATATATCAACATCTGAAGAAGAAACTTCTTAGAAATTATAATTTGATGTTCTGTCGAAAGATGGTATTCGATTATATCTAAGTAGTTAGTTAGTCAAAGGTGTGGGAGTCACCTATTTGTATTTGACAAAGTCAAACACAACATCTAGTTGTTGTGTTAAAGTCAAAATACGTAGATGCAGGTCATCTTCTAATTCCAATATTGTCTGAAATTTTGAATAATATAGTACCGGCATTGGAAGCGAATGCATACAATCTTATTCAATAATATTCTCGAACATGTTAGGATCCACACATTGGTGAATCAAGAACAAATCTTTTCCATCTTAATTGAAATGCAATTATAAAAACTCTCTCTGTTCTTAAAGATGGATTTGAATTTAAATTGGGGGATGAGATGTCATCTTTCTGGTTTTCAATTTAGTTTAGGGTCGGGTAATTAGTGGAGTAAGTTCTCTATGTGGATATTTATGACCTAGAAATGCGAGTGACTGGTGTTTACTTGGATGAGAATTAAAACTTTAATTCATTATATATTAATATTCTTCTAGTTGTTTATGACCGCCTAAACGCGCTTCCCATTTGTTTGAATTCTCTAGTTCCTGATCAGTTAACACCGAAAGGAAATTTAAATGGTATCTATAATATTTGGAATGGTTATAATTGGCTCAACATACTTGAATTTATTCATAATACAACAAACAATAACTCTTGGAAGTGGGTGTGGCATATTTCTGCTTTTCAAAATGTGAAATTCTTCTTTTGGAAGGCTTTACATAAGTTCTTTTCTATGAGATTGATGTTGTGTCATCAGGGTATGCTAGTATAGACAAATATTTGTCCTAGATGTAATCAGGATGTTGAGATGATTCTACATGTCAAAGTGACTGTGAATTTGATACTCACTTTTGAAAATCTATTGGCTTCTTGGATATCTTATTCTTCCAATGGCATAGTTTATATGGTTGGATTAGATATGACATTAATAATGGCTTATTCTTGGTGGTTATGGCGCACTAGGAACAAAATGTATCTTGTAAATGAACTTATATTTTCTTATACTTTGGAACTCATCAAAGTGAATTATGGTAATTTGTTAGCTAAATATTTTCCAAAGCATAATATGTCTCATCCATCAAGAACGGTTATGTGGAATACACACAAAGGTAGTAATATGATTTTGATTGTTGGTGATAGTAGCTTTGGTAATTTTGACGTCTCGAGTTTGGATGGATTAATAAGAAATGTGGATGATACTTGACTTCATGGTTTTGCAAGTAATATTGATTATTTCAATATCCTTCATGTTGAGCTGATGGGACTATATCATGGATTACGTTTGGCCTTAGAACTTGACATTAATGACTTGATGTGTCATTTTAATTCCAACTTTGCTATCAAGCTTATCTCAGAGTCTGCTAATAATTGGCATCATTATATTGCAATTCTTCATAATATTAAAGAGTTTCTATCTAGAGATAACGAGTTCAGATATTTCATACTCTTAAAGAAGAGAATGCTTGAGCTGACTATTTTACAAACACGTGATAATGATAAAATATCCTAATTCTTTACATAGTCTTCTATTTAAATCATCAGTCTCCTAATACCTGATGCTAGTGAAATTTTATTTTTTAATTTTTTTTCATTCTTTTCCTTTTATCTCTTTTAAAAAAAACAAGTGGAATTTTTTTATTTTTTATTTTTTTCATTCTTTTCCTTTTATCTCTTGTAAAAAAACAAGAGCACTGAAACAATAATTTATAATTATTTTAAATTAATAAGAGAATATGTAAAAGATATTCGATTTATACACTAACTAGTCGGATACCCGTGCATTCGTATGGGTCCATCGATGGTTCAAAAATATGTTATATAAAAAATATTAAATTATAATAAAATGTCTTTAAAATAAATTGTCATAATATATACAAAATTTTTTGAAACTCCAAATATTAGTTTATTTAATTTAAATAAAATAAATAATATTCTAAAATATAATTCAACAACATGCCTTTATCCCACAATTGTATGTTAAGAAAAAAAAGAATATTAAATTTATGTTGAGAATAAATAAGATAATATTATTTATTTATTAAATGTTATTTAAAATAGAAAGTAATGACATAGTTGAGTTTTATAATAAGCACAAACTAAAAATTATTAATGTATTAATGTATGTTAAAAAAATTCACACGTGTCTAGAAATAATGAAGTGTAAGAATATAAAAGAACCGGAGAAAAGCGTATTAAAGGAAACACAAAGATGTCATTTGCAGTTTTCTCAAAGAAAAATTCACAAATAGTTTATTATTTTTAAAAGAAAAACGTATTTTTAAAATAAAAGTCAAATTATTTTTAAAAAATCTTTGACATCAATAATTTTCATATATTATTTTAAAAAAATATTATATTTTAAATTAAAAATAATTTCAAAATAAAAATGTTACATAATTAAATAACTAAAAACAACACTTTTTTTCATGTTTGAATTAATACATTATTTTTAATTTTATTTTCTTGAATTGTACAAAAAAAAAGTAATAACTCGTGCGTCTGCACGCATCTTAATATGGTTACCCGTGCATTCACACAGATTTTAATATAATTATCTGTGCATTCACACAACACTGATGTGTTTTTCATGCGCTCGCACGAGTACTGATGTGGTACATACACTTTTTTCAAACTATAATAAAAATATAAATAAGAAAAACAAATTACTTTACCAAAAGACTTTATTACTTTTAAAAAGAGAGACATAATTTTAAAATAAAAACAAAATTGTTTTATCATTACATCATATATATATATTTCAATTTTCCATATATTTGATATATAATAAATAAATAAAAAACAACACATTTTCTCGTGTTTGCATTAATACGTTAATTTTACTTTTATTTTCTTTAATTATATAAAAATTTAATAATAAGTGCGTTCGAATGAATTTTAATATGCTTACCTGTGTGTTCATACAATATTAATGTTTTATCCGTGCGTTCGCACGAATACCGTAGTGGTACGCATGCTTTTATTTTCAAATTATAATTAAAATATAAATAATAAAAATAAAATTATTTTACCAAAAACAACTTATTATTTAAAAAAAAATACATATTTTAAAAAAAAAAACAAAATTTGTTTTACAAAAGATATTTGACATAAACAACTTTCATATATTATCTTAAAAAATATCTTATCTTAAATAAGATAAAAAATAATTTCAAAATAAATATATTAGATACATAACTAATTAAAAAATAACACATATTTTTCGTGTATGGGTTATTACATTATCTTTAATTTTATTTTTTATGATTACCTGTGCGCACGAATTTTGGTATTGTTACATGTGCGTTCAGATGTGTACTGGTGTCGTATTTATTATTATAAAATTCACACAATTAGTAAAAAAAAAAAGTATATACTTATATAATAATTTTACTTTTGTAATCATAAAATGATTATAATTTGTTTATTAACATATAATTTATTTTAATTTAATTCATACATTACTTTAGTATGTTTTTTATTTATAAATATTTGTCTTGTTTATTTTTTTATTAATTTTAATTTTATTTAATTCATATATTACTTATATTCTTTTCAGTATCTTTTTAATTTATAAATATTTGTCTCATTTATTTCTTATTAAAATAAATAATTTAAAATTAATACATTTTTTCTCGTGTTACGTTAAATATCTTTTTTTGAATAAATATTCTTTTTTTAATTTTAAAATCACTTAATCATTAAAATTAATTATCAATAATCTTTATGACATTTTAAAACTCTTCATAATCATAGAACACCATAAAAATAATACTCTCAATTAAATTTAGAACAATTACACTATTTAAGTAGTGTGAAATAATAAATTTATTAGTTATAAATATTTAAGTAATTTTTTGAGATGTTATTTATACTATTTATTAGTGTTAAATATTTTTTAAAAAAATTAGATGTTATTTATGCTATTTATTAGTGATAAATATTTAAATAACTTTTTTGAGATGTTATTTATGCTATTTATTCCATCAATCTCTTAGTGCATCAACTATTACATTTAGGTAATATTATTTTGAGGTGTTAAAAAATATTAATTAACTTTTTTTAATTCCTAACTTGTATATTTTTATACTATTTATTCTATCAATCTTTAGTGCATCAACTATTAAATTTTTTTCATTAAAACTTATTATATGTAAATATTATTTTAATTGTATAACTAATAATAACAATAATAATAATAATATTTTAAATATTTGTCTAAAATTGTCATTTAAATTTGTGTTTGGAACATGTCTTTTCGTACTTAAATATTTCAATCAATATTTATGATTTATTTTTAAATGATGAATCACATCTTCAACCTTAACTAAAAACTGATTATAAATAAAAATAAAATCTAATTAACAAAATAAAATATTGACATTTTAACCTAATTTTTAAACTTCAATACTAATTATTATACACATTTTGATATCTATTTACAATTACATTTTAATATTTTATTTGCATTGTATATTGAAAAAAAGAATATTATATATTTAATTCAATAAATGATTAAAAAAAAGAATATTATATATTTAATTGCTATAAGAACAATAAAAGTATGTAAACCATTAAAAAAATTGATAGAACTAAAAATTTATATGATCTTTGGATTTAAAAAAATGAAAAAAATATTTTTCTGTTGATTATAAAAATTAGTATTAGATTATAAAAAAGAATTCATAAAAAAACAATAAAGAAACTGTTATTAAAAGTTAATAATTGATATGGTATCACATGAAACAAATCTAATATTTTCGGTATCTTTAAAAATTAATGATATTAATTTTAAATACTCAATTCCAGTTATTTATTAAATTATTTTAAAATCAATCATTTTACATTTTTGAGATATTCTAAATTTTAACTTTTAAACAACATTTAAGTTGTAGATTAATTTGTTTAAATATTTTAATTGATATTACTTTAAATTAAATTAAAAAAATATTTTACAATAAACCAAGTATAAAAATAAAAATATTATAAATAATAATTTAAAATTAAATGTAAAAATAAAATAAAATAAAACTTAATTGTCAAGATAGTATTTTATATAAAATTGCTCACTAATATAAAATTGTTGACGAGTTAAAATAGTTACAATTTTAAACCAAAAATAATATAGAAAATATTTCTAAATTTTAACTATTGATTAAAAACAAAACAAAATATTTTCTTTGTAAAAGAAATTCAACTAAACAAAATATTTTCTTCGTAAAAGAAATTCAACTTTACATGATCACATATAACCAATCACAGATAATAACATACAAACAAAATCTCCGGCTTCTTTATTTTTTATTGGTTAGCTCTAAAGGTTTTTTTTTAAGAGAAATTGGTCAACAGTTCTAAATAGGTTTTTTTCAAGAGAAATTGGTCAGCAGCTCTAAATTGGTCAATTCTAAAGGTTTTTTTCAAGAGAAATTGTTCAGCCGCTCTAAATTGGTCAACTCTAAAGGTTTTTTTCAAGAGAAATTGGTCAGCAGCTCTAAATTGGTCAACTCTAAAGGTTTTTTTCAAGAGAAATTGGTCAGCAGCTCTAAATTGGTCAGGTTTTTTTTCAAGAGAAATTGGTCAGCAGCTCTAAATTGGTCAAGGTTTTTAGCTCTAAATTGGTCAAGGTTTTTTTCAAGAGAAATTGGTTAGCAGCTCTAAATTGGTCAGCTCTAAAGATTTTTTTTCAAGAGAAATTTTTTCAAAGAGAAATTGGTCAGCTCTAAAGATTTTTTTCATGAGAAATTGGTCAGCTCTAAAGGAGGTTTTTTTCAAGAGAAATTGGTCCTCTAAACATTTTTTTTCAAGAGAAATTGGTCAGCTCTAAAGGAGGTTTTTTTCTAAAGGAGGTTTTTTTCAAGAGAAATTGGTCATCTCTAAATTGGTCAGCTCTAAAGATGATTTTTTTCAAGAGAAATTGGTCAACTCTAAAGGAGGTTTTTTCAAGAGAAATTGGTCATCTTTAAATTGGTCAGCTCTAAAGATTTTTTTGTTCTAAAGGAGGTTTTGGTTTTTTTCAAGAGAAATTGGTCATCTCTAAATTGGTCAGCTCAAATTGGTCAGCTCTAAATTGGTCAGCTCTAAATTGGTCAGCTCTAAAGATGATTTTTTTCAAGAGAAATTGGTCAACTCTAAAGGAGGTTTTTTCAAGAGAAATTGGTCATCTTTAAATTGGTCAGCTCTAAAGATTTTTTTGTTCTAAAGGAGGTTTTGGTTTTTTTCAAGAGAAATTGGTCATCTCTAAATTGGTCAGCTCAAATTGGTCAGCTCTAAATTGGTCAGCTCTAAATTGGTCAGCTCTAAAGGTTTTTTCAAGAGAAATTGGTCATCTCTAAATTGGTCAGCTCTAAAGATTTTTTTTCAAGAGAAATTGGTCAGCAAGGAGGTTTTTTTCAAGAGAAATTGGTCATCTCTAAATTGGTCAGCTCGATTTTTTCAAGAGAAATTGGTCATCTCTAAATTGGTCAGCTCTAAAGATTTTTTTTCAAGAGAAATTGGTCAGCAAGGAGGTTTTTTTCAAGAGAAATTGGTCATCTCTAAATTGGTCAGCTCTAAAGATTTTTTTTCAAGAGAAATTGGTCAGTAAGGAGGTTTTTTTCAAGAGAAATTGGTCAGCTCAAATTGGTCAGCTCTAAAGGTTTTTTTCAAGAGAAATTGGTCATCTCTAAATTGGTCAGCTCAAATTGATCAGCTCTAAAGGTTTTTTTCAAGAGAAATTGGTCATCTCTAAATTGGTAGGTTTTTTTTCGAGAGAAATTGGTCATCTCTAAATTAGAGAAATTGGTCATCTCTAAAGGTTTTTTCGAGAGAAATTGGTCATCTCTAAATTGGTCAGCTCTAAAGGAACACTTGATCCAGGCACACCTATTTTAAATTATACTAATCCCAAATATTATGAAAAACATATATAGTAAATTATTTTCAAAAATAACATCATGTTGAATACCTATAGCGCAGACTCAAAAACTAAGCTCAATATCAATGTCAAGTCATGAAGATGCAGATCAAGCAAAATGATTGGAACGTATTTATAGGAGAGAACATTGAATGGTTAGGGTTTACAACATGATTATCCATGGGTGGCTTTGAGAAGAAGAAAGTTTTTACGTGGAGAAAAGGAGAAAATTGAATGCGGAAGATGAAAAAGAAAAAGAGAACGCGGTTAATGATGAAGTAAGAATCAGGATTTGAAATACCACAATTTGATTGGAGCACATTAAAAGTGAGATTTTATAATGCATCTGATTAAATCCATATATTAAATCTATAAATTCTCCGTATTAAAATAGTTAAAGAAATAAGGCAATGCAATTTAATTGGACTAAATCAAAAAATATATTTTTGTTCGTACTAAAAAAGTTAAATAAAATACTAAATGTCAAAAAGGAACTATAGTCTTTTTCCATAGCATTCTATTTTTCTTATACGGTAGTTATACCAAATACAATGAAGATTTGTGTTGTCAAATAAAATATATTTAAGATCATAAAATTATTAACACACAATAGAATATGTCTTTTAAGATTATCCAATGCACATTTAAACGTACACACAAAAATAGCTCAATGTAAATTAACACATATTATGTCATGCATGATGACAAATATAATGCTAATAGCGAAACCCCGGAAACACTGATGTGTCTTCCGCTTCACAATGGAATATCCAATCACCCAACTAAAATAAACTAATAAAAATATTTATTTCAATTTTAAAATAAATTAAATTTTATACATTTTAAATACAAAAAATTTACACATTTAACATAGAATCACTTAAGAGAGTTCAAATAGTTGGATTCCATACCTTTTCAAATAAAAAAATAACAAAATTTAAATATTATTAGTCGTATTGAATATTATGATGTAGAAATAGCTCGGTTAGATCGAATTTAAATTAATCTTTTAAAATTAATCTAAATCAAATCAAATTACATATAATTATTCAATAATATTTATTTTTTCAATACAATTTATTAGTTTAATTTAATTTATTTTCTTTTATTATTTTATTTGTTTCAAGATCATTCTCGTTCTATAAGTATTAATATTTAATATATGTTATATATTATATTTAATAAAAAGTATAATTTATAATTTAAATATCTAAAAATTTAAAATTATATCACATAAAATTATATTAAATTAGATTGAATATTTAATTATCTAAAATTAAATCAAATTACGACTTAATTTATCTTTAAATTAAAAATATTTTTTTAAATAAAAATCAATTCAAATAGCATCTTATCCTTATCGTGTCACACCCACAAATTATTTTAATATAATTAAAAATAAATAAATAAAAACATGTGAATATGAATTCCATAATGGTCTGAAATTTCATTGCAATAACATAATGAAATTAAATTAATAATTGTATCTCCATTTCTTATGCAACACCCACTCCGTTGTTATCTTCCCTCTATTCTATTCTATATTCATCCACTCTTCTTCAACCTTCCTTTCTTTTCTTCCAGATCTCTCCCACCTTTTTCTTCATCAACCATCATTTCAATTTCAAGGTTTTTTTTATTTATAATCATTTCTCCATCCTTTATATTTGATGATCTTTATGGTTTATTATCTTTGAATATTTGATTTGATTTAATTGCAGTTTTCATTTTTCTCTTCCTGTTGAGACTTGTACAATCCGGGTAAATTTTTTCTGTTATGTTTGTGCTATAATAATATTATTATATCATATTATTTAGTTTAAATTGTTCTGATTTTATCAAGGATGATGCATGTTTATAATTATAATTTGAAATTTTGATGCTTATTATTGATAGTTTTTGTCAGTTTCTATAATACAATTTTTAAGGTGTATAGATTGATTCAGACAATTGCATTTTCTTAGGATAATGTTTGGGGGAAACAACAATGTAAACCGTGTTCTTCCTGGTTTCATAGATGAGACTCAAATTCAGTATCAAAATAATGCAGCAAATCAGTTGCAGTTGTTTGGAAATTGTGAGTTTTCTTTTCTCCTTTTGTTATGTGGTAATTAAACTTTTTATGGATTGTGTCACATAAAACACCCGATGCTCTCTCCGTTTCAACCATCCAACTTGAATTCAATAGTTTGCATCTTGTTTTATTTCTCCATCGTTTTGTATTATCGGCCCAAGATATTTAAACAACCTGATATGTGGTATAATTTGATCTCTAACTTTCATCTCTAAGTTAGAAACTTCTCCTTTTGTTAAACTCACGATTATATACTCTGTCTTATTTCTACGTAGGCAAAAATCATACGTCTCTATGGCTCACCTCTACGTTTCTAACTTCTCATTTAAATCCTTCCTCGATTCTTCGACTCTTCAAATAGGGCTATATAGCATGCAAAAAACATATATCTGGGTGCCACCAAAATTAAAGTAAAATAGTAAGAACCTAGGATTGAACCTTAATCCAATTCTATTCTTATGGGAAAATCGTCCGTCTTTCCACTCCGGGTCCTCACACTAGTCAAGACCCCCTCATACATTCTGAATAGTTCGAATATAGACAATCCTAACCCCTTTCTTCTTTAGGGATTTCCATAAGATCTCTCTAGACACTTATCATACGACTTCTCCAAATCAATGAAAACTAAGTGCAGATCTTGTTGATCTATCCGATACCGCTTCATCACACGTCGTAGTCAATAAATAGCTTCCATGGTCGACCTCTCAGATATAAAACCAACTTGATCATCAATTGCCTGAGTTTTTTTAGTCTTTGTTCAACCACTTTTTCTCATAACTTCATGGTATGACCCGTAAGTTTAATCCCTATATAATTTGCACAATTTTCTATCACTAGCTCTGATATTATTGTTTTCTTTTATTCTACATTTAGATGTCAATACTTATTTGATCACATTATGATTTTATGCAACTCCTAAAAATCTATATGTATTTTATCCGTAGTTTTACCTCATATTTGAATTATGAATGTACATTGTGTCTTGCAGTACAAGATGGATGTAGTGTTGATCTGGTTAACTTTGGAAATGAGCAAATCTGTTCCATGATTCCGCCAAATAGTAAGCAAAGCAGGGATTTGGAAGATATTTCAAATCAGCAAAGGCTTCAAATTTCCTTAAATTACAATGCCAGACAAGACGAACCCGATCGATCAGCAAGTATTCCAAACCCTAATCATGTGTCAACAGGATTGAGGCTTTCGTACGATGATGATGAGCGTAACTCAACCGTTACTTCTGCTAGTGGCAGCATAACTACCACGCCTACCATATTGTCTCTTGGTGACAATATCAGAACCGAGCTTGATCGGCAGCAAGAAGAGCTGGACCAGTATATTAAACTTCAGGTAATACATAATATATCAATATGGATCTTTGGTTTGGATTTTGTGCACTTTTTTGTTGTTGTTGATATTTTACTCCTATTCAATTCTTCATAGAAGGAACAATTGTCGAAAGGAGTAAGAGATATGAAGCAAAAACACATGACATCTCTTGTTACTTCACTTGAGAAAGGCATTGGTAAGAAGCTAAAAGAAAAAGACGTGGAAATCGAAAACATGAACCGCAAAAACAAAGAGCTAGTCGAGAGAATAAAGCAAATCGTTGTTGATGCGCAAAATTGGCACTATAGAGCAAAGTATAACGAATCAGTTGTCAACGTCTTGCGGAACAACCTCCAGCAGGCGATTTCACATGGAGCTGAGCAAGAACTAAAGGAAGGTTTTGGAGATAGTGAACTTGACGACGCTTCCTCGTATATGGATCCTAATAACTTCTTGAACATTTCAGGCGCACCGATGAAATCTATTTACAAAAACTACCAAGGAACGGAGAATCTTTATTGCAGAGCATGCAAAGAGAAAGAGGTTTGCATGTTGATGATGCCTTGTAGACACTTGTGCTTGTGTAAATATTGTGATGGATTTATCAATGTTTGTCCTGTATGCCAATTGGTAAAAACAGCAAGTTTCGAGGTTTATCTGTCTTAATCTTATGATGAAGGGTAAGTATTTGAAAGCAACAACAATGGAATATACAAGCTTGTTTTTCCATTGTATAATATTGCTATTGTTAGGATGAATATCTTGTTTTCAATTCGAGTCACGATCATCTATTGGTAAAAAAACAAAATTGCATTCATTAAAAATGTAAAAACAAAATTAGTGGCTTGTAATTCAATATAGACTTGTAATATATCTATCCTTGAAAGATTTGCTACTAAATTTCTACTATACATAAAAGTTAGCCTTGTAATTCGAGGAAGCATTGGTTGATTATATTATAACAAAGCTTGCTGCTTGTTCAAACATGCCTATAAGGCTTTGATGTTGACAAAAATGTGGATTAATACGGGGATTGTAATTGGCTACATTTACCTAAAAGCTACTATTTTGCAATTATTGAATACATTGTAGCAAAACTTAAACAGTAACATGTCTGTAATTTCCGGAATTCGTTGGGCTGGGAATTTCAAACCGCTTTTTTTTTTTTCATATATTAATAGTTCGAGCACCCATTCTGATCCATGTTTACAAATTTTTTTATTCATTTTTTTAAATTGAAATATTAAATTTAATATTTTATAACATAAATTTATATTATTGAAGACTAATACATAATCAAAATTGTAATTTTTTTAAAAGTTATTTTAAAAATGACTTTTAAAAAAATCTATTTGAAATAGATTCAAAATTAAGTGATTGTTTAAAATTTTGATATAAAAAAAAAGTTTTAACATAAAGATGAATGGTGAATATTATAGTATTATTATTAGTAGTGGTAGAACGTGGAGAGGAGAAGTTAAAAAAAAAACGTGGATGGATGGTGAATATTATAGTATGAGGAGAGATCAAATTACACCCGAACAGTTACACCATAAGTTACACTTACTCAAAAACGTCACTTTAGATTAATATTTTTTAAAATTAACCGTTGGATTAAAATATATTATCATATAAATCATACCTATAAAGTTTGAGATTAATCTCTGTGTTCCACTTTATAATAATAATAATGATAATAATAATAATAATAATAATAATAATAATAATAATAATAATAATAATAATAATAATAATAATATGTTCACAATAGTCCACAAACCGTACATCACAAAATAATAAAATATTCATAAAATAAATACCATAAAAAATCGATAGAGAGAATAAAAACCATAAATTTAAGGTTGTGTTTGTTTCAAGTTAAAAAAATTTATTCCTTGAAATTTTATTTTCATCATTGTTATTTCTTGAAATAATATTTCTATTTAAGTGTTTGACAAAAATTGATTTTTCTAAAAATGTTTACAATATTTATTTAATTCAAAAATTATAAAATAAATAAATAAATGTGAATAGTAGTGGAGAGTTGTAGTTAGTTAAACATTATTTTTATAGGAATATTGGATTCTCATATTTTAAATCTTGGGAAAAAAATAAAAAAGTCATTTATAAATTAAATTTTTGAAAATAAAATGTGTTTTGAAATATTTTTTAAAAAATTGAATCAAACATGAAAATATTATATTCTCGACCATATTTCCAAAAATATATTTTACAATCTTAAAACAAAGATACTCTAAGACTTTAATACTTCTTCTGATTCGTAGTCTCTCACCTCTTAAAGAAGTATATTTATGTATCTACAAATAAAACATAAAAAATAGTTAACAGATAACAATAAAAATATAAATACTTCCTCAAACCTGGAGTCTCTTACATTCCAACTTCTAACTAAATATATTTATGTACCTAAAATTAAAAATAATCAATAATTAACAAATAACAATACAAATTATATATATATATATATATATATATATATATATATATATATATATATATATATATATATATATATATATATATATATATATATATATATATATATATATATATATATATATATATATATATATATATATATATAATGTTTTGTGTTGATTTGGATTAGTAATAAACTTTAATAGAAAGATGAAATATTTAAAATAATATTTTAAGAATAACTATTCAAACCAAATTTTTATTTAAAAAGCTTTTATGAAAAGTCTTTTTGTAAATTTTTTTACACAAAAATTTGTAATACTATAAAAATCAATTTTAAAAAAAGTCAGAACAAACAAATCCTTATTTAGGTTATTTGGTTTTGGATGGATTCAAATTTTTTGTCTACCTTACTCCGTTTAACCACTCAAGTTCAATTAAACAAACTAAAAAAATATCAAAGATAAAAGTTAATGTAAAAATTCATTATTGAATAGTTCCTCTGATTTATAATGAATGTCGTTTTAATAATAAAAATTGTTTTAAAATTAATGTCGTTCTCATTTCTAATATTGAAATAATGACTAATTTTTCCGTTATGCTCTTTAATTTGTGCACTACTTCTAACATATTTACAAGGTTAATATAGTAAAAGTGCAAAGTTTTACAACACTATTATTATATTCCTTAATTCTTTAATTTGTATGTTGAATATTAAACGACACTCATTTTAAAATAGAGTGGCGAGCGGTGATGGATTCGCTAGTCAAGCGGGTGACAACAAATTGATAATACAAAATAAAAGTATTGTAACTCGTGATCTGTAGCTCTGTTCGACGTGTCGTTCAAAACATTAGAAAGCTAATAGACATAATTATAATAGTTTAATTACACAAATTGTTTGAATAATTATGTGCATGTCTATTATTAGGAACGTCTCAAATAAATTGGAGGTCCTTTCAAATATTTATGAAAATTTTTTAATAAATTTTTTTAAAAAAAAATCCTACATTAATTGTACTAGGAACTTTACTATTTAAAAATCCGTAAAAGAAAAAGTGATAGACAAAGCAGAAGATGAAATTTATATATGCCTAGTGCTGTCTAAATTAATTTCTACTGAATTTTCTAAGCATGTGATCTTTGTTCTTTCTTCTTTTTAATTGTAAGTAGGTTGACTTTACATTAATTTGGAGGCTCTTATAACTTTTAGAGGTCATGTGCAGTGAACTAGAAAATGGATCACCTAGAGCTCTTTTTCTCCTGCTGTTCCTCCTGCCTTTTACTCAATGGTTCAAAATTAATTTTAAAAAATGAAGTTGCTTTGAAAAGAAAAATTTATGTAAATGAATGGCTAAGATTGAAGTTGAATGAGCAACACCAAGATATAAATTGGAGAGAATCCAAGTCCATGGATTAGATTGCACATGTGTATAATCGGACATGTCTATTATGTTTGTGTAGTTGATTACTTACCATGTCTTGTTGATTATGTTGTGATACCATTATACTACGATGATTTATCGCAATGGTGAAATTTGATTGTTGTTATATGTTTCTATAATGTTGATATTGATGATGGTATTGTAATGATGGTTGAATAATCTGCATGTTCAAATATATTCATGCTGTTATGTGATGATGATTACGTTGTTGATTGTAACACCTAAAATCTACCCAACGTTTTATAAATCAGAGTGCCAAAATTTCAACTTAAAACTCGAGGCATTACACTTTTCACAACTTGAAATCAGCATTAAAATAATTTAATTTTCAGCGGATACATAGCACATAGTGAATACGAAACAATTAAAACATGTTTAGTCTCCAACAATTCAACTTAAATAAATAAACCGCAGCGGATTCTCAACATGAATAATTTCAAAATAGCATAGCATCTTTGAACAACGGAAAACCACAAATTATTTCTCAAAACCACAACTTAGTTCAACGGAAGAAAATGCGTAAACATAAAAGAAGGCAAGCGTTCGTTTCCCCCGAGTGCTACGTATCAGAGCGACGGCGCCATAAGCTACTAAACCTTCTACTCCTCATTACTTGCACGTTACCAATATAAAGGTAACGACCAACAAAATAGAAAGGGTGAGATATCGAAAAATATAAGCAAAAGTACGATAATTCATATGTTAGGTAAAGAATCATACAATAATTACTACTTTAATCAACAAACTACAAAATTCCACAGAACAACATGATAATCACCAACACTTAAAATGTGACTCAGATGCGACTCGACTAATGCAAATGCATGTGGATCCATTTGGAGTAAACTCCCAACTTAAAATCATGCCAGGTTATCGAGGCATTCAACAAGGCATAAGCCTTCAACTTTTAACGTGGTGTCAATCCAGGCCAACTTGATAATGCACATGCTATGTACGATGCAACGAATTCAACTCCAACAACAACTTAAACAACGGCAACTTAAAATCATGCATGAACTGCACCAACTTAATCAACCAACATCGATTTTCAATAACAATTAACAACGTCAACACAATGCAATTTATAAATTAATACAATCAACTTCACTTTTCGTCTTTGGCCATTTAAGCCTACGATTCATAGATTGTCCAATTCGGGAACAATTAACATCGTTCCGACAATACCTGCAAATCCAGCAACCAACGCTAATTTCAACGAAACGAAACATTTTTATTTAACTACCCGTATACCCGAACTACTCTGCAAAATTTTGTCCAATTCTGAGAAACTAATTTTTCCGCTTAATTGACTGACAGTCTAGTTTTTTGCACTATTTTTACTTCCTTCAGCATTAATACTTAATCCTATAAATCCTACTAATTAAGTCCGCCAGTACCAATTATCCTTCTGCATTTTTGATTAATCATTTCACTATTTAATTTATACTGTCTGCTACAATTTTGTTGCTGCTAATACTGTTCTGCTATGGTTATATGCTACTGATAGAAGTATTATTCCACTACCTGTCATTTAATTTTTGCTCTTCTATTATGGTTATCTTTAGTTTGATAAGAGTAATATTTTCATGTTATACTATCCTAATATACCAAGATATTATAACCTAAGCCATTACAGCATGCCACGAGAACAAACAATGCAGGGAAGAGAGTGTGGGTGAGGCGCCCATCCTGGGCACCTGAGGCGGTCGCTTCCCTCTCCTAGAAGCCAATTGAGACGGACGTCTCCCTCTCCCAGGAAGCCGTCTCCTTCTTCTTCTCCAATGGGGGGGGGGGGCGGTCGCCTCCATTCTCTTCTTCCCCTTGGCACGATCGCCTCCCTCCATTATAATATCTCTTCCTTTTTCCAGCCACAACAACGATTCAACACAAATTGCAATCAATTACACAGAACAACAAGTACAGGAAAACACATATAGCAGAAACAATTTCAACACAGGAAGCAATTTTACTCATTCCAGCAACATAAATTCATCGACGAAACACGATTAGTAGTGTAATTATATACCCTAAACCCCACATAAAAATTATCCTACAATCGATTATATAATTCGAACCCCACCCCTTACCTTTGGATTGAAGGGAACTCGGAAAATTGATCGGAAAAGCGAAATTCTCGAACAACAATTGATCCCTCCTAGCAACCCTTGTTCCCAAATCACTTCCTTTTTCTCTTCTGTTTTGCTGCTACGACTATGACTATCAGTTTTGGTTTTTTTTTCTTTTGTAACAATGCTACTTCCTTATGCCACTAGGTCAATTAATTAAATATGGGCTTCCAACATAATTTTGGTCTACTAAATAACACTCCTAAAAATACTATTTCACCCTCATAATTAATCTACTACATTTAATTTAATAATTCCAAATAATAAAATAAATTCTAATATTATTTTCATTCCGACTAATTTTACCCGACCATTAACTTAACGATTCCACCTACGAATTCGACTTAATCACGGATTAATCGGAAATACTCTATAATATTAAATTAAATTACTTTAATTAATTATGGGTGTTACATTGATGATGCATTTGAATAGTTGAGGTCGAACATATGTGATATTGTTGTTGTTGCATGTTGTGAATCATGCATCCAAGTGTGAAACTTATGTTCTAAATTATGTTGCGGCCTCGTTTCTTATGGTGATGGTTTGAGTGCGAGTAGCTAGATCCTTTGTTCAGGGATTTAGTGAAGCGTTACCTATGGTGATGGTAGTGATTTTTACTGTGCTCTAGTTCCAAGAGGGAATCGATCCTACAGTGGGAATCATGGAGGAAAATGAATCAGGTGTTCATAATTGGTACTATATGCATTAAGTTGGTGTCGTTCATCATATTTATGTGACATTGGATAGATTTGTTGATGGCGTAAGATGTGTTGATTGGTCGTGATGATTAGTTGATTATATGTTGATTTCTATGATGGATACTGTATGTGAGAAATCATGAGTTGTTATAATAATGATGTTGATTGCACTACTAATCTTTTTCTTATAACTTTTATAATGAATTATGATTACTCATCCTTTCTGTTTGAATATTGTCCCACGTGGATAATGCATAGATACTCAAGAGTAGCTTTTTGGAGTATTGAAGATAAAGCTCTTTGGAGTATTTATTAGTTTTATGTTATTTAAATGTGTATCACTCTCATGGGCGGCTCTAAGTAAAGGCAGGGTGTGGCTAAAGCCACACTTGATTTTTTAATATTATATATATTTAGATTATGAGGTTAACTAATAATAATAAAAAATCTTCATAAGCCTGCAAGTATATATAATGTTAGTTTTTGGTGTTGGAGGATCAAACTGTTGTTCTGCCTACCAAGTTCAGTGTCAATCACCACTGAACTAACTAGTGATTGGTAGAGCTGTCAAATGGGTCGATTTGGCCCAGCCCGCTTCGGCCCAATGGGTCAAAGTGTTTAATGGGCTAGTCTGGTCCGACACGATTGCTTAATGGGCTACAAAAAATGACCTCGACCCATTACAAGCTAACTTAGGGTACAAGCTAACTTAAACAATTGGACATAACAAATAGGCCCAATTCGAAATATTAACAACCCTAACATTTCGACACCCACATACTAGAACACACTTCAACAACATTATGGAGGTCTTCGACACTAGCATGTGAACAGACTTCGACGACATGCTCAATCCTGTCGAACCAGAAACTACTCTTTTACCCAATAGAGTTCGATCCAATATCTCACACTATGAGAAGAAATATAAGAAGTATGAAGCTATTGTGTAAACTTCATCCACATTATATTTCTTTTTCATTGCTTCATAGACTAGATGGACCTCATATGTTGATGATGATGGTGGTAGACATCGTATAATATGAGGTGATAAGGTATATATAGTTTGTGTAGCAATGAAAAAGAATACAAGAAGTATGAAGTCATTGTGGAAACTTCATCCACCTTGTATTTTTTTTCATTGCTTCACAAACTAGATGAACTTCATGGTTCCACGATTATTTTGAATAAAAGGTGTGTTCTTATTGTGTTAAAATATATGTTGTTTTTATTGTGTTACATGTATTTGTTGCGACTTAGCAATATTTTGTTCTTTAAATTCTTATACAGATTGACATAGTTTATTATATACTATATATATTGTTTGTTTCACTAACCTTTTAATAAAAAGGCAACAATTTAAATTGACATAGAAACTATAATATGAATATTAAGATGTATTTGAAAACAAACCCATATCAATTATTATATTTTGAATTGCATGTGTCTCATTCAGCACATTTTATGTTCTTTAACATATAATAAACGGTTTAATGGTCGGATTGCTACAATACATCGATATCTATTATTCTACTTTACCTCGTCGTCGTCATTTATCATCATGATTATTAAGATCATGATGGTTATGATGATAAGTGATCATAACAATCACGATGGTAAGTTACGATGAAGAGATAAACAATAATAAAAGATATCGATGCATTGAATGAATCTGACCATTGAACCATATATGTGTTAAACAACATAAAATGTGTTGTATTTCTTTAATGAGGTGTATGGTAAAACAAGCAATATACATTTGTATATAATAAACTATGGGTACGTTCCACAACTAGTTTTCATATTAATCGTGATCTAATGTAATTTATTTGATGTTGGTTTCGAACCCAGTACCTAATATATTACAATGGTTAATAAACATAACTGTTGTGATATCACACGAGCTTACTGTAACACCCCCTTTTTACCTTGTACGAAAATAACTCATAGATGGAAAAACAACAAAAATAACAAATATCAGGGTTCAAAAAATATGGCCACCAACGGCGCCAAAAGAGAGCGTTTATATTTTGAAAACCAAAATACATACAACACCTGCTCATAATGTGATACATAACACAAACGAGAGATATGAACATATGTATATATGACTCCCTCTAACAAAGAGGAGTTTCATTCACAGAATAAAAGCGGAATATCTACAACTGAAATGTTTCCCAAAATATCATTTATCATAAAAATGATCATATAAACAAATCCAAAATAAGTCATATACAAATGACTATTAACGGTCTCTCGACTACCCGTGCTACGTGTCAGAGCGACCGACAAAAAATGAAGAGCTACCTCTTCCAAAACGCCTTCAAGCGACTAATCTGCACGATGTTATTAAAGCATCATTCAAACAGAAGGGTGAGAATTCCAATCATATCATAATTGCATAATAATATGTAAACACATAACAGTTATCATGCACAATGGCATTTCACCCAGAATCCACATGTCACCCATAAAGTATAACAATCACCAATATATATATATATATATATATATATATATATATATATATATATATATATATATATATAAATAGACGATGCAATGCAAAGAGACCGACACAACGACTCTATGCAATGCATGAGGTACCTTGTCAAAATAATTCTCATTCGAATTAGATCATCAATTACACCCCGTCAGGCCACGAATGATCTCAGACCACTCAATGCAATAAACAACTCAGTTTATCTAAACATTGGGTCCTGCATGGATTTCTCATAAAAGGGGTCCAACTAACGAATCATGACCTCGCAAGAACCACCGATCGTTCTGCATGGCATCTCATTTGAGAGATCCAAAAACAACAAATCGCTCACACCCCACAAGGGCACACGATTGCTCTGCAACCAATAATGCAATAACTGTTACGAGATATCTGAACATTGAGTCATTCATAATGCATATGACATGTCAAGACATATGACAATGCACACACACAAGCATAATTCAACAATGTGAATTACCTTTCTCGTACTCAACCTGCATGTTAAATCAAACCATGCATATAATAAACATCCACTAGGATTCATGCCGAAAGGCTACCCACAACATTCATCAAAGCATACATTAATATCAAAATCAAACAATGTATTTTTCCGCCATAATGCCACAAAACATTCCATCACAATTTCTAACAATATATAAATAGCATACAAGATCCACATTTATATATCAATTGTTCAAACAACCAAAGATACAACAATCGCACGGTTCCTAAACGGTAAAACAAACGAAACCCGAACGATTTCCAAAACCACACCTAAACAAAACCCTCTATTGTTCCTCAAACCTACAATACTAGAAATAATATTTAATTAGCTTCACAACGCTTCGAACAGGGACCAAAACGGAATTACGGATCAAAAGTTATGAATTTTCAAGTTTCCAAAATTTTGTCAAACAGGGTGCAATAGATTGACACCAGACTGCAATTGATTGCACACAGCTCTAGGGGCCAAAAATCATATTTTCGAAGCAGTACAATTGATTGACACCAAACAGCAATCGATTTCTTGATGTAGCAGAAGCCAAAAACCATATTTTTCATGTTCTAAACCCAATTTCAAAACCCCAAATGTAACGCCCTGTTTTAATTAATATTAATATTTTCAAATTATCAATCAATATTTATTTTGCGATGAGAATATTTATAATAATCAATATAGCTGATAATATATTTAGCGACGTTTCGTTTGGTCCGGTTTTTATTCCGTTCAGTTCGGTAAAATATTATTCGAACCGATATTTAATTCCCCAGAATTATTTTAATTAATTAAATTAATAATATTATTAGATATTATTTAAGTGTTAATTTATAAAAATAAGTTAGGGGTGTGAGGAGCAATTGAAGAGATTGGGTTTGACACCCTTGTTGCTAGTAAGGATACATATAAGTCATTTTCCTCATTCTTTCCATTTTACAACAAAAACCTAACATAGAAGCATGAAGAGAAAAAGAGGGTTTTGGGAAGAAGAAGAAGAGGAGCAAGAGAGGAAGCCTTGGTTGGTTGTGGTAGAGGAATCATGAAGCTTTGCAAGAACAATATGAGGTAAGGGGTTTGACTTCTCTATCTCATATGGTTAGGGTTTGATAGTATATTTTCGATTTTGGGAAAAATTGATAGGTTGATTTATGAGTTTGGTTGGTGGATTGTTGAAATAGCTTAGAAATGTTGAGTTAGGAGTAGGTATTATTGGGTGTTTCATTGTTAGTTTATAGTTACTAGAAGCATAAAATGGAATTGAAAAAGAAAAGAAAAACTGTAATCTGTAAAAAAGAAAACCAGAAGAAATACTGTCAAATGAGGAAGATGGAGAAGGAGGACACCAAGGGGGGAGGCGCCCACCCCACAAGGGGAGGCAACCGTCCCCAGCCCTAGGGCGGCCTCCCCCTAGTCCACACACCCCTTGGGACGTTCGTCCCCTTAAGCTTAGGGAAGGAAATGGAATTTCGTGATTTTTTTTTTGCTGTCTGTCTGTTTTTCCATTTTATGTTTTGTTGTTTCTGTAACAATTGTTTTTCCTGCATAATTTTCAAATGCATTTTGTTTCTTTCAATTCCATTAAATCCAAATACTAATAGTTAGTATTAATAAAACATAACTAGGGCATAAGTTATCCGATTAAATTTAGAACCCGATTGTGTTCCGATTTTCCGATTTCGGTAAATTCGACGACGGAGCAAGTTGCTCCGAATTCAACGAAAATTGACGTGCTAGCTAAGTTCGACGTGTAGAACGTAGTGGTGAGGTTAGTTTTTAGAAATTACGAGTTTTTACGAGATGACCCGAAATAGACCAATTTACGGTTAAATTGAATCGGATTGCGTTTAGCAGATTTAAGGCACGTATGGACAATCCGATTTCGATGTGAGGATTATGATTAATGTCGGTTATTAAGAAGGACTTTCGTGACAATTATTGATGCTTTGACTATTTTTCCATTTTTGGAATTTGGTGAATTAATTGATAATGATGCGGAGTGAATAAACACAATGTTTGCGACGGTGTATTTATTAATGAATACTTATTGATATGCGATGTGATGATATATGTCTTTGTACATGATGTTGTTAATAAATGCTTTCGATTTGTGAATGCATGATTTTTGATGATGATGAATTATTGGTGATGTTTTGCATAATGCAAATATGATGCGATGATATATTTATCTTGTTTTGGATAAATTATGGCGATGTGGGCTTTATGCCAATTTTGATGAGCAATGATGATGTTTTTGTGTTGTGTTGTTTTATTGTCGAGTCACATACATTGCATTAGCGACGATGGGCTTTTATGCCAAGCGACGATGGGCTTTATGCCAAGTGTTCCTAATCATGGACAAAGTGACGGGTACCACATGCATAACATAGTCGTGTCTCATGGAGTCGGTTATGTTTATGTTTGAGTTGTTTGGCGTTGGGTTTAATTATTGGATGATGTTGAATTGCGATGATAAATGATGTTTTGTTTGGTGATGATCTTTATAAATTCATGATGACTATGCGATGAATATAAATGATGAGTATTGCGATGATTTAACTTTGATGAAATGCTTAATGCAAATATGATGTGATGATGTTTGTGATGATGTGCTTTTATGCCAATAGCGACGATGGGCCTTAGCCAATTTGTGATGATTTTATTTATGTTGATTATGTTATTCGCATTGTTTGGTGTTGTAGTGATGATTTATGCCGATAAGGTTATGGCGATAAAGTGTTGATTATACACATTAGTATGGTGGTTAAAGTAAGTGAGTTTGGATTATGTGTTGGAATTACTCTTATTAATCTATACTTTATCATGCCTTTAATATATGTTTTGGAGTATCTCACCCTTTACTTGTTTCGTCATTACCTTTATATTGGTAACGTGCAGGTTATGAAGACGGAGATGATAGCTGCTATTAGTTGAGTCGGTGTCGCTCTGATACGTAGCACTCGGGGGGAATATTTATGTGGTCATTGTTGTTGTTCTTTTGTTGTTTTCCTTTTGTAAAGAAGAATCATACTTTATGAAAACATGATTTTGATGAGGAAGTTTAATAAAGAAGATGTTTTGATTGTTATGAATCAATTTAGGATTTCCGATGATGCTATGTATCCGAGATTTATACTTTAAAGCAAACTGTTTAAAGTGATTTGGTTTTGAAGGTGTGACGCCTCAGTATTTAATTTATGAAATTTTAATATACTCTGATTTTTGCATATAAAACCTTGGGTAATATTGGGGTGTTACACCAAACCTCTTGTATCAATAACCAAATATTCCATATAATCACCCGACTATACTACGCGATTCATACAATATTTCAACCGCAAAATATCGATTCTCATCAAATCTACAACTTTGTTCAAAAACAGAAACTTCACATTTTCAACAAAACAAACCACACAAACGCATACATAAACATATACATATACATATACATATACATACACAAGCATAACATTTTCAAACTGTTATTTTTTTTAATTTAGGCCTTTTTTCTAAATTTGAACAGGGCCTCTGGACTAATTGGGTCGGCCCTGTCAATCGTTGTGAGGTATGGGTGGTTGTATGTATGATATTTTTCATCTCGGTCGTGCGACCATGATTATAATCTAGTAACTTGCTACCTATCAGAATCGTTATTCCAAACAACCGTTGTGATAAGGTTTAATGCAAAACATTTAACAAACATTATTCTAAACAATTATTGTGATATATACACTGAGTTTATTATAAATCGTGTGGAATTCATATTTCACCAATGCTCACTAAGCATATAATCTTTCAATCCGGTCTAGAATATGATAATATGACAAATTAAGTTATATTAGAAGAACAAGTTACACGTAAAATGCTAAACAAGAATTCGTCAGCTCCTTAACTATTTTGCTCTTTATCAATTAGAATTATGTTTAATGCTCCTATATGTTCTCCCCTTTCCTCCACCTCTATTTCATTTTACAACATATTATTTACTTTTCAAACAAAATTAGAGGTGAAGGAAGGGGAGGTTGAAGAACTAAAAGCGTTAAATTAAGTCCTAACTGTTAAAGAATGAAATGCATATAATGGTATGAAGAATTCTTGTCTAGAATTGAACGTGTAACTTATTTTGCAATTAAACTTTATCTATCATATTACAATTTTCTAATGCAATGCGAAAAGTTATATATTCAGTAAGGTGTTGGAAAAACACACAAACCGCATAAGATATAATAAACTCGTCTTTTATACAAACATTAACAACAACATTCATCAACAACAAACCTTTATTAACATACAAGTTTTATTAATAACAACAACAAGCTGTTTCAGAAACATACCTATCTCATAATGACTTCAAAAATGAAAGGAAATGAGGATGAAGCTGAAGTGAGAGTTTTGAATCAGTGCTAATTTTGAATGAATTGTTAGAACATAGTTTGATTCTAAGTCTTTTTAAGAAGTTTTGATGATAACAAATACTATTAATGATATCCATGTTCTGATTCTGATTGATAAATATTTTGCATAGAACATTTTTACTTCCTAATATTTTTAACGAAATATACAGATGAAGTTTTGATTGAGAAAGAGGAATGACACTCTAAGAGAACTCATAAGAAAGATACGCATGTGAAAGCAGCCTTCAGATTATCACGCTCATTAAGAAGAAGTCCTGCTCTGTTCAAGCCAAACTTCTGAAAATACCATGCTGCATTACAAATTCTGATATTTATATTCTGGCTGCACTTCTTACCTTAGTTTTGATGCGGTACAAGATTCACAAATGGAAATATTAAAAGTAACGATTGGCTGCAAATAAGATCTGTATTTATGGAAAGGAGCACTTAATACATTTATCAACATTCCATTTGCAAATTCTGGTGACTCCCACCGGTTCAAAGCTACGCCTATTTAAAGAGGTCTCATCATCAAACTTTGGTTGCCGAATCTCACACTCTCTAAAACAACTCAAAAGCATTCATTGTATTTTATTCAAAGTTGTTTTTATAATTTATGTGTCAATATTGTGTAAACATCACAATTGTGATAAAGCTTACTAGAAGCATTGAGAAACCAAGTTGTGGTTAGATCATCAAGAAGACGATGGCAGTTGTCATCGTGTTTGTAATCAAGATTTGATTAGTGGATTAAGACCTCGTTGAGAGAGGCAAATCACCTTGACGGGTGGACTGGAGTAGTTTGAGTTCAAATGAACTAGGATAAAAATATTTGTGTCTCTTTGTTTTTAATTTTAAAAACCCAATTCAAACCCCCTTTCTTGTGTTTTTCAACCTTCATGAATATCATTTTGGGTCTTTCACACAAGTTCGTAGAGCTCACTTTAACTTCATCCTCATTACTTTTTTCAATTCACACATCCCTACCTACAAGTCAAAACAAACAAATTATAAAGAAGACAAGTTTGTGCATAAGTTTGGAACAATAATAGATAAAAAGATTTAGAAACATAAACTATTTAGAAAACGAACATGCAAGCTAGTCATTTTCTAATATTTGAAGAAGATGAGTTTGTGCATAAGTTTGAGATTTCCATATGAGAGAGACGAGTGAAATAAATGTTAGGATTTTGTTTTAAGAGATACTAGTGAAATAAATGTTAAGGTTTTCTTTTTAGAGAAACACTTGTTATGTGGTGAAGTGAAAGACAATTTCACTTATATATAAATTTGTAACACCTTTCACCACGGTTGATAAAAAGAACTGTGATAATATTATTAAACTTTACACCAGAGTTGATTAAAAGAACTATGAAAATATACCCATTTTGTCAAGAGAAATAAAAAATTGTTGATGCTGAAAATCGAACCATTTAACTTCAAGTATTCATGACGGGTGTTATTTATGACCGTAATGAAATATCTTTTAATAAACACACACAAAAAAACATCCACCAACAAATTATCACAACGGTTAACAAAAAAATCATTGTAATACTGTGTCATGAAATATCTATTTTATAACAGTGAAAACACAAAAATGATAAATAATTAACTAGCATGTCACACTATGCTTCCATTATGTCACCCAAATATTTTTAACTTAGAACTTAGAAGAGTATGATGTAAATCTAAAAGATAAATCTAATCCAAGTAAATCAATTAAATAAATTTTAAATTTTCTTTAAAAATATTGTACAACATCCTTTTCTCCTGTCATAAATTTAGTACTTGTGGATTATAGTACTTATTTGGCATGCATCTCTAATCTAAAAGACACAATGAACATTCCATAGTGACAGAAACCAAAAAAGGTCACATGGGTAAGGATGCTACACACTACTTACTCATAGCCACAATGAAGTAATTGTCTCATTGTAAATGTTTGCCGTGGGATAAGGGTCTCTTCACCAAAGAATGCAAATGATTTAGGGGCTCAAAAAACTGATCCGTGAACCTATCTATATTGCTAACATCTCTTTCCGTAAGGAAGTTAGAATGCACACACACTACTAAGAGGAAAGTTCACCAAGACATAAAGATGAGGACAAACACATTTTTTTATAATGGATTATCACATCCCATTGACAAAGATTAGTTGAGCGTGATTATGTTTCTACTAAAAATAGCCTGTCATGATAAGAAAAAAAAATTGTAAAAATACATGCACAAGAAGACATGATATGGAATATGCATTGTTTGTTTGTTGTGAATACACGTATAATCTTTTACTAGTAATTCAGCTTCAAATTTCTAGATTGATCCGTGAACCAAAAAGCTGTTACTGTCTAGAAGTTGAGTAAAACCACTTTTAGTGAGCCACATTTTCTATCATTATTAACATCATTTGCACTTTTTAGGTGAAGTGTGGAATCTTGTTAAAGTGAACCATTTTTTGTTTTTGTTAGTGGCAATTATTGAACGGAATGTGTCCAAAAGCATATGTTGGTTTTATTGTTTTTTAGGGAATATCATAACCAGAAACATTTATATAATGATCAAAAAAATTTGAGATGTGTTGGTTTTATTCTTTTTTTAAGATAATTCATGAAAACAATTTATTTTATCATATTGTATTATAAAAATATTAATAAGCACTCATTATGATAAATATTATGGTATAAGGTAAAGATAAGTTGTTTCTCCGAATAAATTTAGTTTATAAAATGTGGATTTTTTAATCCACCCCCATATGACCTTTTTATCCATTTCGGTAAAATTCTTAAATTGTCTTTGAAAATCGGAAATATATTTCTGGTTAGCATTTCGTATCATAAAAATCACGTTGAAAAGGATTGAGTGTAAATCGAAATTATATTTTCGGTTTCAATCTATGTGTAATTTTTAAGACTGTAGTTCTTCATCAAATATTAGGAATTTGTTTCAAATTTGGTCTCACATACACGCTTTATTCTATTGGTAAAATAAAATAAATTGATTTAACAAAATAAAATCAAACATTAAGATTTAATTTAGACAGATAAAAAATTTACTGTATGTTTTGGTCTAAAAATCAGGCAAAATCATGATCAATAAGTACAGTCCTAAATAATTTCCTAATATTTTTAGGACTGTAGTTATTGATGTCTGGTTTTTAGACCAAAACATACAGAAATTTTTTTATCTGTCTAAATTAAATTTTAATGTTTGATTTTATTTTGTTAAATTAAATTGTTTTATTTTATCGATAGAATAAAGCGTGTATGTGAGACCAAATTTGAAATAAATTCTTAATATTACATTATTTAGTATGGAATCGAAAATATGTTTTCGATTTTCACCCAAATATTTTAAAATATGGTGCATACAAGAAGTAAATTTTCGGTTTCACTTAAAAAAATTTAGTTCTGTGAAGGATATTTTGAGATTTTCACGAGGTGTGCTCTATCCTTATGGGATGGATTAAGAAATTCACAAGTCGCTTGATTTATTTCTAAATTTTCAATGTTTAAAAGTTATATTATATTGACTAATTTGAGGCAGAAACTTTATGCAATTTATTTGATAAAATGAAACCATGTAAAATATAAGCAAAAGTAAATAATATTTTTATAAAAAATATAATATAAATACATTTTAAAATTTTATCCATTATTTAATAATAGTATTTATAAAACATCTCTTATTTAAATTTTTTATTATAAATTTTCAATATCCAAATTTATTGGTCATAGAGGATAATTTAGTCAATATTTAAATTTTATTAAATTTACTTAAATTAATTGTGATCAACTATTTTCTTAAGTGTAATTTAAATAATTTTTTATATAATTATTTTCTTAAGTGTAATTTAAATAATTTTTTATATAATTTATTTTGGATAAAATAATTTAAAATCATTGCTTATGG
The DNA here is from genome assembly GCA_021764765.1 of Vicia sativa. Taxonomy (NCBI): domain Eukaryota; kingdom Viridiplantae; phylum Streptophyta; class Magnoliopsida; order Fabales; family Fabaceae; genus Vicia; species Vicia sativa. The sequence continues at coordinate 135,229,640 of CM038792.1, read as the reverse complement.
AGGACTTGAAAATTGAGCATGTATACTAACTATCTCTAATAAATGTTCTAATTAATTGCGTGGACCATGTTTTGGTGGCCAATTGGCCTAGTACAACAAACATGAAATTATTTACTATTACCTATTGTTCACAAACATTTTGTCAACATAATAAATAATGTTTGAGTGCATTATAGTTCACGAGGAAACTTAAAAGGTCACGAGACGGACATAATAGCAAAAAGACGTTTAGAAAGGACTTATCGTACTCCTTAATCTCTCCTTTTTTTCCTTAATACTCCATATATTTTATTTTTATGATGCAAAGAGCAAAGTAAAACAAATTTGAATTAAGTATAAAGGTATAAATAATAAGATTTGGCATTAGGAAGTATATACATTGGGTTTTTCATGATCTCAAGTAAAGGAAACATGTCTCAAAATTTGTATGTATGCATGCATGCTCAGTTGTGCATATAAAAAAGCAAGATAATATTAGCCTGTTGGGATTTGATTACAAGATGTCTATTCATATGATCAAATGCATTTTTCCTAAGCGTTTTTGGGCTAATGTTGTAATGATTGTTGTTTTCATGCATGTGCCCGTAAGAACTTTGTAAGAATTTCAAGCATTATCCAAAATTTTAAACTTTTTTAGAGTCTAACGCGCATAAATATTTAAGACCTTTCATACTATATTTTAGTTTGCTTAATATAGATGAAATTTTATGTTTTGAATCTTGTTGTTAATTATGATAAAATTCAATATTAATTTGTGGGGATAAATAATAATAGCAACTAAAATAAATGGTATGCAGCAATAATAATTCTTACACAAAAAATATAATAGAATAAGACGAGAAAAAGACGAAGGTTTGTTTGTCCAATTCACTATACTCAGAAAGTTATTACAATAGATTACAAATGAGTTACAAAAAAATAGTCTTCGTCTTCATGTTCCCAAGAACAACCCTGAAGGTGCCCAAAAATTACCCTATTTTCTAATAACTCCAAAGGTTTTCAAAACCTTTGTCTTCTAAGGTTTCCCTTAAGAATAATCGGAAAGAGACCGAAACACCCGAAAGGAAAAATTGTCAAAAAAGTCCGAAAAACCCAAAAATATTGTTCACGTCCGTACGGTCACTATTAACCTGTCCGTACGACCGTATGATTTGCCAGATTTTTTATTTTTTGACTTTCTGAAACTTCCGATTTCCGCAGTATATGCAATCTCCAAAATATGTTTTCTTTCTCTTCATCAACAAAGGTTTTAAGGCACATTTCCAACATTTTATATATATGGAAATTGAAAATTAGAATTTTTTATAAAGATGATAAGTTTTTGATTTATTTATTTCTCAAATTAAAATGGTCTATTTATAGGAAAAATAGTGTTATTTCACAAAGTTGCGACCCTTGATTAAACATATCGTTTTTGCAACACTTCATATAAAGTGTTGTAACTTTGCACATTTTACCAACTATTGCAACACTTCACAGAGTGTTGGTATTTTTGAATTAAAAAAAAAACAAACTGGAGCAACAATAACATCATACTAGAGTAATGATCTGGAGTGTTGCAAATAGCCCGATTACTTTAATGTGTTATGCCTAAGTGCTTCCTACAAATCGATAATAGCGTCTTTACAGTCACATTCACTCCCTGATCCTAGTTCTGGAGCCGGTGTCGTCTGTGGAGGTCTAGAGGTGACAAGTGGCATAAAACTTGAGACCATCACGCTTGTCCATGTGATATTTTATCCTCTTTAACTCTTTTGTTAAGTTAATGAATGTAACTATATACAAAGACTATTAAAGTGAGTTGAACTTTCTATGTGGACTACTTTCTATGCATTGAATGTTCATTTACCCAGTTGTAATATTCTTGTTAGTATTGGAACACACTAATAGTCATGTATTAATTACTTTATTGATTACAACAATCCCTGCTTGTTCTAAAATGACAAGAACAATTCCAGAAAGGAAAAAAAGAATGTTAATACGGTAAAGTATCTTTCTATTTGAACTACTTTAATAAAGACGACAAAAAGTCTAATTAGAATTTTAGGTAGCAAGCCTTTGAACCTGTTATTCCTTGTGAGTAAACTGACATTATCTTACACACACTCTTTAATGGTCCTTCACCAACATCTATCTCCTATCATTATTTATTCCCATGTGTTTTTCCTGTTTCATGAATTTATCATGAGAAAAACTTCAATTTTCATGTTGAGACGACACCATCTCGAAATTCACTTAGGTGAAGTTCATATTTTATCTTCTTTACTTGAGATACATATTCTCGACATTGAACTTAATTAAGAGTTTGAAAAACTCAACCCTCTAAGTCAACATTCTTACATAATTATGCACAAACATCCAAATCAATGGTTTGTTGTTACCCATTGAACTTTGAGGTTAATGTTTTCTTAATGTTAGATTAGGTTTCTACTGTAGTTTGACCTTTTACTCAAGGAGTTTCAATCTCATACCTCTCGAGTTAGTCTTTACTAAATCTATGGTCAGTGGTTTATTTATTAGATCAACTAAATCAATTTTATCGTGAAGGAATGTTTAAGACCTATGTGTCTAGACTTTCCATTATAAACTTTGTTGTATGCTCTAGATAAAGTAATTTGACTATCACAATGTATCAACACCTTCAAAGCATTGTCTTTAGTCAATGGAACTTCCAACAAAAGGTCCCTCAACCATTCAGCTTCTTGACTAGCGGAAGCAATAGCCACAAACTTAATTCCATAGTTGAACGAGCCATACACGTTTGTTTCTTGATCTTCTGAGAAATTGCACCCCCTAACTAGTGTAAATATCCATCCATTTGTAGATTTATAATCTCCAACGCTCGATATCCAACTCACATCGGTATATCCTTCTAGTATGACAGGAAATCAATCATAATGATGACCAAGATTTTTTGTTTTCAAAAAATAACCGAAAATCCCTTTGATGACCTTCCAATGTTCACCATTTGGATTGTTAATAAATTTACTCATTTAGTAACTCCAAATTTTATGTCTATTTTGGTACATTGAATCAAAAACATTAGACAACCTATTGCACTTGCATATTTCAACTGAGCCATAACTCTTCCATCACTCTTTTGAACTTTGACACTAGGATCAAATGAAGTGTTTACTTCCTTAAAATGTAAGTGTTTGAACTTATCAAGCATTTTATCAGCATAGGTTATTTGACTAATTTCATAAACCCCACTATTTAGCTTTACTTTGATCCCCAAAATAATGCCAACTAGTCCAAGATCTTTCATTTTGATTGTGGAAGTTAAAAACCTCAATCAGCAATTTGCAATTAAATAGCTAAATATTTAATTAAATAAATAATTAAATATCGGGGCGTTACACAATTTGTCTGATTCTCATGTTTCTTCTTCCTTATATTTTTCTAAGGTTGTTCTTTACCCTCTATTTGGAGTAGTTAGCCTCCCTCAAATGTATTGGATTTTTCTTGACATCTTTTTCAGGATAAGATCCTGACTAGGGTTCATATTAGGCAGTTATGTTAGATCATGTTGGGTTCTTGTGGGCTATGTGTTGGATCCTTATAGTCAGATTCCCACTTTTTTGTCACTTGTTCTATCTCTGCTTCTTTGTGTTGTACGGTTTTGTGGTGGATGAGGATGATCATTGTCTTACCATGTGAGACATCGTAGGAGATTTGGCTATGATTAAAGGTTGTCTTATCATGATTTGACATTCAGTGGTGTGGACTCTTTAAAACAATCAAGAACAATTTAATCTTAGGTCGCATGGTGTGACACCCCGATTTAATTCGAATATTAAATAAATGGGAATTTAATTAATTACTTAATTAAAGTCTTAAGTATTTATATTATTGGATTAATTGGATCAATTTAATAAAGAAAGGATTGGAGGTGTGCAGAGTAATTAGTGAGTATGAGGAGTAAATTGCTCTACTTTTACTAATTATTATTTATGCATTTTATTTGGATTAATAAAGGAATATTAAAAGGAATATAAAAAGGAAAAGAAGGGAAAGAGAAGTCTTTTTGGAGAAAACTACTTCACGTAGAATTGGAGAAGAGAAGAGAAGAGAGGAAAAGCCGACGCCGAAGAAATCGAGAATCATCGCGAGGTAAGGGGTGATTTCTTTCGGTTAATATGTCTTATGGGTTTTGGGAATCAACTGGGTAATTGGGTACGTTAGGAAATTGATTATAGATTTATAGAATGAAACCCTATTTTGTGTTGGTGTATGGAATTAGGATCATTAGTGTGTCAAATAATTAATAGGAATGAGTAAACTATGTTGTTTGATGTTATGATGGTGTAAAATGGCTTTAGATTGGCGTTCCTAATGTCACAATTCGTGTTGGAAAGTTTGGAAATGATAAAGGATGCATAAAGCTGTCAAAAATAGCAGATTTTGCTGTTACAGGTCGTAGGAACCGGTTCCCTGTGGGGAGGAACCGGGTTCCAAGTGTTAAATTTCAAAATCTGGCATTTTTGTACGTGGGAACCGTTCCTATGGGAGGAACCGGTTCCCATACAAAATCCAGGAGGCTCATTTTCAAAACGTGGGAACCGGTTCCTGGGAGGAACCGGTTCCCATACAAATTTCGAAAGCGTGTATTTTCAAATTGTGGGAACCGGTTCTCCTGAGGAACCGTTACCACTGTATTTTTCAAAACTTCTAAAACTTCAAAATTCATATTTTCTAAACCGTAACTCCGATTCGAGTGCCGTTTTCGGCGTTATTTCTTAAATCTAAAATTCTATCTTTTGGAAAGGAAAAATATTATTTTCTCAAAAATTATTTTAAAAGAGTCGAGCTCCCGATTTTTGAAAAGTATGGATTAGTTAAGGATAATGGGGAATTAATACAAAAGGCCTGAGTTACCGGATGAGCACTAATGCATACCATGTTATATTTTGATATTCATTATGATTTGAATGTGATATATTGGTGAATTGGCATTGTGTGGATTGTATTGATATTATGATCAGTGAAATAATGTTGCATGCTTTTATGATGCATGCATGGACATTTGTTAAATTGGTTCATTCCCATTGTGCGGAAGTGAACTGGCAGAGCCAATAGACTTACCTGGTTAGAGGTAGTGAGGCTAGATTCTTGACCCAATGGTTGTGGGCGAATCATGGATTACACTGTCTTTCCACATGTAAACGGAGCAGTGGGTGAACTCGGTTCACATTTTGGTACCACATGCATAGAGTCTACATTGCATATGGGATTGTAACATGTTAGGATGGTTTCCAGTGTTGCAATTTCCATTGTTTGATATATACATGATCATTGTGTGAACTATTTTGTGGATTGATTATGACTTTGTGTTTGGTTAATGGATTAATGTATCCGATTATTCTGTTGTATTTAAAAACGTATAATGCATGTTATATTGAATTGAAATATCACCCTTACTTTAATAATTTCAGATCCGAAGTGATTAGCTGCTTGGAGTTGGTGGGGATAGCTCTAGAGTCGAGTTTAGTTAATCTAGTCCGCGTGTCAGTGTCGTGCTCTGGTAGATGTAACACTGGGGAAACGGTTGCTTGAATCCTTTAATGGATATTTTTAATAGTTTTGAATTGTGTCTTGATTAAATATCCTGGAATAACTATTGAATGATGTATTCGGGATTTTGTTATGTTTCATTTCCGCTGTTAAACATAACTTCAAGTATGATTTATTTAATGATTATTCTTCAGTGAAAGCATGACAACTGTTTGGTCAATTTTTATGATTTAAATTGTGACGCCTCTTAATTGTGGATAAAACTCTGATTATTATCTCTATAAAACGCGGGTAATTAGAAGGGGTGTTACACATGGTGTGCTTGTTCTTTCTCTAATTGGGTAGGGGCTTTATCCTTTGCTTGTGCCAATAGTGGTTTGAGTGTGTCTTATGGTTTCCTTGAGGTGTGGTCCTAAGCTATGTGTCTATGCTTGTGTTTTGTTTAAGGTGGCTCATTTTCCTGAGTTCTACTCTAGGTCTTTTGCTAGTAACTTTAATTTTCGTGAGACTCTGTCATTTTTATCTGTATGTTTATTTTATTCTCTCTGGCCATGTGCTCTTCGGTGAATTTGTAGTGTATATCGTATTCCGTTTTAACTTCAATTTACGTATGTATTTCCGTCTATTTTATTTATTATTATTTAAATAAGTTTTTCTATGGTAATGTATATAAAGCTATTACACATAGAGGTTGGAGGGTTTGGTAAATTTTGAAAGAGTAATTTGTGCAATTTGTCTTCCACCATTGAATCAATAAGTTCCATCTTATTTCACTCAATCCAATTTAAAACTTATTGATTTAATGGTAGAAACAAAATTGTAGATGGCAAGTTGCAATTATATACCACAGAATTTGCCTGACAAATAAACCAAATATGTTAGATCATAGATTGTCCTTCAAGCCCTGAATCTATTGCTATAAAATCTCTTAATCTTGCATTAAATTAATGTATTCAAGGATTTTGACATGATCTTAAGAAAAGTAATATATGTTTTGTTGATTTATTTATTTGGTCACTATTATGAGCTTGATCTTTGAAATTATTTCACTTTTTCCTATGGGGGCCTCGATAGATTTGAGAAGCATGAGTACAGAAATTTTATTCAGCACTAGCATATTTTGTTGTACTTTTTATTTTGTTTTATTCACTTGCACACAAAGTGTTGTCTACCAAAACCATATTGAAAATAAAAAGTCTATACAAAACTATGGGCGTAAAGTTGTTTTTTTTTTCTTCTATCAAATCCTTCTTTTCAAGTACTACATATATTCAGCAGCTATGTATTAAGATCGTACTCTTAAGGGAGACCTTGATTTTAATAATCATTGATATGTCCGATTATCCGAATTTTTTTTTGCGGGACGGACTAAATTTGTTGCCTCACACCATCAAATATGTTTGCCTCACATCCCCCGTTTTTTTGTGAATCTTTGCAAATGCGGGCTTTTAAAGATGTAATATGTTTTTGTGGAACAGACCAAGTTTTTAGACTTACACTATCTAATATGTTTTTACCAAGTATCTTATTGTGGACACAAACATTAATAATTTTTTTAAAATAATTTTTAGCTTCTAAGGATATTAAAGTTGGTTTGTTCGTTCTGTCATACTTTCATTTTTTTCCCGCTACGAACCAAAACTTTAAGTCTGTACCATCAATTATTTATGTTTCACCTTATTTTTTATCGTTCTTTTGCATGACGGACCTAAACATGACATACATGGCAGTTTGTCACCCCATTCACTAAATTATTACTAAAATCTACTTATGAGCACCGTTTACATTGTCACTTAAGTACATTGTAGCTTTTTATCATCTGAATTTCCTTGATGATGTCACTAGAAAAAAATTACTTTTTTTATGCAACATGTAAAAGATGAACAGAAATACCAAAAATGGAGGAAATAGCCTAAAGAATGGCTTTTTCTTTTCATATCATACAAGAATAAGTGATGGCTTAAGAAGACAAAGAACACAAAAAGTTTTGGCCCGTGAAGTTTGCATGTGATCATTAAGACCTGTTATAATCAGTGCTCTTGACACCTTATAGACCCACTCACGTGTATCGTTTGTCTTTTGCATCAAATCTTCATTCATTATTTATATTACTACTAACTAAACTAAACATTTTTTAATATAAGTTTGTATGAAGGAAGAAAACAAGAGAAAATTTGATGTATGTTTCTATGATCATGTGCACCAATTCCTCTTTTTGGTTAGATCCTTAATGAAAAGGATAACTTGTTTCAAGCTCGTATCAATCTTTGCAACAATTATTGTATTTACATGAGAGTTTTTGGGACCAATAATAGTTGTTTTTATCTACATTACCATTAATCAAATAAGTTTTATATAATTGATAATTTAATTAGAGATTAAAATAATTGCATTGTTAGTATAAATTAATTTTATACTATCAATTAAAACGTTTAACCATATCATATTAATATTTTAAAATTAAAAAAGTGATTTATTCTGATACACATTTGTGATTGATTGATAGTATAAAAATATTTGACATTGTTAATGCATTTTTTTCTTTAATTTATTAAGCAAATAATTAATCAAACTTAATTGCGTGGATGAGATATCTAAACTGATATTTATTAATTAGGTTAAATATGTGTAAGTTATTGGTCCAGAATTTTAAACTTCTATAATATAACATTTTATTATCAAATTATGATATGGTAATTTTTTTCCCTAGCTTTCGTGTGATTATGTTTTGTGGTGAAAATTCAATTCTCATATCCCCGTTTTCATTCCTTTAAATCCAATAGGACCACTCTTAGAATAAAGTATGAAGTCACATGTAATGACATTTAGGATATGTGGCAAAAAGAAATAGTTGTCCTATTTCTCATCCACAGTAAATAAATTGTAACCAAATTTCACAAAAAAGAAAACAAACTAATTAATAAAAGATAAAAAAAAAAAAAAAGATCAATAAATGCTTATTACCAAGAATGTTTTCCTCTTTTTATCTACTGGCAAAATTATTATCAATAAAACATAGATATAGATATTAGACACAATTTTGACACTAACAAATCAAAATCGATTTTTACAAAAATTTAACAAAATTATTAAATATAATCACTTTTTTGTGTGTGTAAGCAATCTTCATTGATAAAGGAGAACTAAGAATTCTCTAATCTCTTAAATATAATCACATGTGTAAGTGCTATGTAAGTATTAATTGTCTTATATAAACACATGTCTGACACGAGATACTAGATAAACCTGAAGTGTCATAAACTTTCAAATGCATTTCATTATATAAACATAGCCATCAATCACATAGTTTTTTTGTCAATAAACAGAACCTCCTCTGTTTCTCTCTGCCTCATCACTCACATTTCCACTAAAAATGAGTGCTTTAACCTTAAAAGCTTTCACATACATGTTCCTCATCACATTTCTCATATGGTCTTCAAATTTTGAGTGCTGCATTGCAAGAAGAGGTAAGCATTGGAAACAAACCAAAACTTTCTCATCTTCTTTGTTCAAGAAAAAAGGAAAGAGTTACAATGGAAATACTCATAACAAAAATCACCATAAAAGCACTCCACCGTTATCACCAAAGTCTCCTCCATCACATAAAAATGTTCCATCATCTCCACCTATTTCTAAACCAAAATATTCCCCTTCAACTCCCCCACCAAAAAGCTACAATGGTGTGCTTTCAACTTTCTTCAATGTGCTAGATTATGGAGCTAAAGGAGATGGTAACACCGACGACACAAAGGTAACTAACTAACCAACTCCAACTAACTCTAACTAACTTTTCGAATTACATTAATTCAACAAATGCTTCAATGCTTCACAAAAATTCAATGTTATAGTGATAATTCAAAGAACATGCAAAGTAGTTTTATGAGTATGTTGTGAAATATTAATCAGAAATCATATATTATAAGGATTATACAGAAACACCATACAAACAAACATCAAAATGTGCCGCCATCTCTTTGTCTGAGAAATTTAATTATTGAAATGTTCATGTTTTGCTTATGCTTTCATTTTCTTTATACAACATTGTACACTATGGCTAATAAAATTGAGATTGAAATTGAAATGAAATGCAGGCATTTGAAGCAACATGGGCAGCTACATGTAAAGTTGAGGCATCAACGATGATAGTCCCAGCAAACTACACATTTTTCGTGGGCCCGATTTCGTTCTCGGGCCCATATTGTAAGTCCAACATTATTTTTCAGGTAAATGCAACAACCTAAAATAAAAGTAGGAAGCAACATCACCATTAGTATTATTCTTAATTACAAAAATTAACAAAAAAACAAAAATAGTTAGGTAACACGTGAAAACTATAACATGCCTATGTCTTTTTCGCCACAACAACATGCAACATTTAGTGTCTTTTGTCTTTTATCTTGCATTTATAGTATTGATTGCATAAATATCATGATTATGCAATTTTATTTTCTTAATTATGTGTTAATTAGGCTAATGAGAAAGTGGTTGTTATTGTGTTAGCTTGATGGTACAATTATTGCTCCAACAAACCCCAGTGCATGGAGTGGAGTTAGACTACAATGGCTTGAATTCTCAAAACTAGAAGGAATTGTTATTCAAGGAAATGGTGTAATTGATGGAAGAGGTTCTATTTGGTGGCAAGATTTTCCATATGATAATCCAATAGACGATGAAGAAAAGCTTATAGTTCCTTTAAATCATACTCAAAAACCTCCAATGCCGGTAATTTCACTTTCAATTATTAAATATTTTTCAATTATCCTCGCAAGAGCAGATACTAATCCTTATGGAGAGGACCTCAAGTCGTATTAAACTAATTGTTTTATACATTTGTATGATTAGGTGCAAAATGAGATGGGAAGGAAAATGCCAAGTAACAAGCCAACGGTGAGGAGTTGTTTGTTTCAAACCATAAAAATTAATTAATTTGGATTCATGTTATAATGTTTTTTAATTTGATGTTTTTATGAACAGGCACTAAGGTTTTATGGGAGCTATGGTCCAACTGTCACGGGTATAACAATTCAAAACAGTCCTCAGTGTCACCTAAAGTTTGATAGTTGCAATAGGGTTCTTGTTCATGATGTGAGCATTTCATCTCCCGGGGATAGTCCTAACACCGACGGAATTCACCTTCAGAATTCCAAAGACGTCTTGATTTACGGCAGCAAGTTAGCATGCGGTAATTCTTCAATCCTTCATAATTCGAGTGTTTTCAAAACCGAACGGTTCAATCCGCTAAACTTTGAACCAGCTTTTGTTCTGGTTCGAGCAGTTTAAGACGGTTGAACCATAAAACATGATTCTTAGTTTTTAGATTTAATAAAAACACACACCATAACTTACATGACACTTGTCAAATCCAAAACCCATGATGCATCATCCAATGTTATCATAAACTCTTCTTTTAGTACTTTTTCCAACAGAAAATGAAGTTTCTTGTTTTTGTTCTTACTTACCAACCATTTATTAATTGAGGCCCTACTTAGCATAGCTAAAAACATATATTGCAGAGTTATACATTTAAATTAAGTAGTTAATGTTGGTTAAGCTTTACATCACCGACACCTCTAAAAAAATGTGTTTGTATCAATGTCGGACCGGAACTTATGATTATTTAACTTATTATTTTTTTAAAATTTATCAGAGACATGTTTCCGGTGTCTGAGTTTCATAGTGGTTAAGTATTCTTTTAGATTTGAGTTTTGAACTATGATATGCAGGAGATGATTGTATATCTATACAAACCGGATGCTCAAATGTATATGTACACAATGTCGACTGTGGTCCAGGACATGGAATCAGCATTGGAAGTTTAGGAAAAGATAACACTAGAGCATGTGTCTCAAACATTACTGTCAGAGATGTCAACATTCACAACTCAATGAATGGTGTTAGAATCAAAACATGGCAGGTAAAGAATTTCAATATAATCCATTACTTGAAAATTTCACAAGATTAATGCAAAAATAACAACCTCTGTAGCACCGACACCTTTGAAAAACAGTGTGTCTGTCTCCGTGTCGTGTCGGTGTCAGTGCCTTATTTCCTATGTTGCTTGATAGAAAATAACTAATAGTCTTTCTGTAAAATGATTTTCTGCAGGGTGGATCTGGTTCAGTGCAGGGAGTATTATTCTCAAACATACAAGTTACAGAAGTTCAACTTCCAATAGTGATAGATCAATTCTATTGTGACAAAAGAACATGCACAAATCACACATCAGCAGTGTCACTAGAAGGAATCAACTACGAAAGAATAAAGGGAACATACACAGTTAAACCAGTACACTTTGCCTGCAGTGATAGCTTTCCTTGTGTAGAAGTTTCTTTAGCCACTGTTGAGTTAAAACCAATTCAAGAAAAATATCACTTATATGATCCATTTTGCTGGCAGGCTTTTGGTGAATTGAAAACTCCAACTGTTCCACCAATTGGTTGTTTGCAGATTGGAAAGCCGGCGAATAATCGAATTCAGACCGATCATGATATATGTTGAAGCAATGTTTGATATGTAAATTCATATGCTTGTTGATTATGTTCTTATTCCGCATATCCTTTAGTTATAGGTAGCATGTATATTCCAAGAGTTCTAGTTTTATAGGGAATTTTTCTTCTTCGTGTTACTACATACTATTGTTATTACCAGCCCTACTTTATGCAAGAGGCTATGAGAATATATTATTGTAAAATGGACCTTATAGTTAAAATTGCCTGTGTGATTATTTATTATGTCTATGATGGATACTAGCATCTATGTGTGCAATGAAAACATTGACATCTTTTACACAGCTTAAGAATCATAGAATTCAAATATAGGTGCAAAATCAAATGATGTAGTGTTAGAATGAGATCTAATATGTTCTTCGGTGTTACTATCCCATGTGTGATAAAATGTTTGGAACATTTTTATAAGGTTAAATGTTTGGATACCTTAATACGAATGAAGTGGAATGAAACATAGGGAAGTGGAGTGGAACATATATACTGAGGCACAAACAAAACTAAATAATTATCTTACTTGAAACTTCACTCCTATTATCTCTATACACTAAATTATTGTATTAAAAATCGGATTGAACCGAACAGTCGGATTGAGAATTAGAGGAGTTATTAATTTAGATAAATTTCTTAATACATTCTATGGGATGGAATTAAACTCTATGCATTTCTGAAAATGTCTCTGAAAAATCCTCTTTCTAAAATATTTATCTGAAAATCGAAAGTTGCTTGCAAAATTAATTTTGTTTCTTTTAATAGTATTTTTCCAATTGAAGATTAATAACTAAAGAAACTCTTTTTCAAATGTATATTACTATCTCTTTTAAAATTGATATTTTATGGAATATGAGTTGGATCCAATAACTTTATGTTTAATTTTTTTTAAAATCTTATCATAATTTATGATATTTAATTATGATAAGATCTAGAAAAAAATTAAACATAAAGTTATTGAATCCAACTCACATTCCGTAGAATATCAATTTTAAAAGAGATAGTAATATACATTTGAAAAAGAGTTTATTTAATTATTAATCTTTAATTGAAAAATAAACTATTAAAAGAAACAAAATTAATTTAACAAACAATAAATTTGGAACCAAAAGTATACTTTCGGTTTACACCAATCTCTTTTTAATGTGATTTGCATGATATAGGCTGCGAATAGAAAGTATATTTCTGATTTTCAAGGGCATTATTGAAAATTCATGTGGTGCGAAGAGTACGGGATGAGTTAAGAAACTCACTTAATTTAGTGTGATTGTTGGATTGAGTATGTTATTGAAACAGTAGAAATCGGTCAAAATTGATGAACTAATAGTTTCAGATAATCGAGTGATCAAATGTATGTTATTTTTCTCGGACAAAATGACATTATTTTCATATTTAATTCTTTTTAAATTATAACTAAACTTTATTCAAAATTTATTTGGAACAATTTTTTTTGTTTGACTTTAAACCTGATTCAAAATTTATTTAAATTTGCATTTATATTACTTTATTATGAGTGATTGTTGTATTTAAAATTTGAAAAAGAACGACGAACATGCAAAATTATAATATTTTAAAATTTTGTAGATATTGTGATATTTTTTAATGTTAGAGTCATTCGATTAAACTGATTTTATAAATATATAATTTTGTTATAGAGACCGATTTATTCAACTAAATTATAGTAGGTCAATCAATAAACTAAATATCCACTTTAATAGTTCAATTTTTTTAATATTGCACTAAATTGTAACAAAAGAATTAAGACAAATAATAAAAACATAAGTTTAAATCAAATTTAAAAGTTCAAATTCTTTTATTTAAATAGAGATATATCTTATTCTTTAAATTATATTTGATACAGGTTGTATTTATTTATTGAGATGATTGGAAGTTTTTTTTTATCAATAACCATGTTATGAAAAAATATATAAAAATGACCATGTATTGAAATTAATTACCCAAATAACCATGTTTCAGGGTAAAGATATAAGCAGGAGCCATCTTAGATGGATACTGCATTATTTTTTAACAAGGATGAGTCATCTCAGATGGCACCTACATGTAGGCTATTTCCTTAAAAGTCATCTCAGATGGTGCTTAGGTGTTAAATAGATGGGAAAAGCCATCTAAGATGGTGCCTAGGTGTTAAACCTAAAAAAAATCGATTCAAATTAAAGTACGGGACATTGTTGTGAATTAAACTTTAAATCTAAATTTTCATTACAAACATAGCAAATAACAATTACATAGATTTATTCTCGGCGATTTGGGACATGTAGACGACCACGGGCTTCACAAGTGTGTCCTCTTATAACTCGTGTAATGTGTGGTTCTTGAGTCTGTTGTGGTTGGGTTGATGGCCCATGTGGTTGGGTCGATGGCCGCTCGTAGTGTATACGATCATGATCCATGTATGCCTCAAGATCTGCATTACTTATCATACTACTTTCGTATAGACGTGTTCCCATGTTCTCAAAGCTTGGTCGTTGTGGTGAGGGGTTATGTTCCATGTGGGGATGATAACACTCGTCATCTGTATAGGTGGAGTGTGAATGTGTAGGGTGAAAAAGAAATTGGGTGTTTGGAGACTGGTACCCATACGAATGATAAGGGTTTTGATACGGTGATGGTTGGTGGTAGTTGGATTGGTTGGGGAATATCCATCGGGCATGCTAGTGTCCGGGCTGAGGTGAGATGTTGATGGGCCCGTATATGTGTGTTGAACATATGATTTTTCTTCGGAGTATTGTATTTGAGTGTTTGGCATGTGGGAATATTGAAATTGTATGTCAGACATTTGGGTGGGTTGGTAATCAGGTTGAGATTGGGATTGGGATTGAGTGTTGGTGGTCCTGTATGTTCGGTTTGGTTGCAGGAGGTTGATGAACGTTGGGATTATTGTTGGTAGTGTTGTTGGGGTTATTGTTGGTAGTGTTGTCGCGGTTGTTGTTGGTAGTGTTGTTGCGGTTGTTGTTGTGATTGTTATTGTGGAGTTGAGGGTTGGCCACACTAGGTGTGTGGGTCGACCAAATAACGGGGGTGAGAGACATGCATTTTTGGGTTCGTTAAGGATCAGTACCAAGCAATGTATTAAGGAGAATGTTACATAATTTTATCATCCTCGTAAACAGGAAATTGTAAGACATGGTCCCGACGATTTTTCCACATCCTACAAAACTCTTTGGCAAAAATTTTCCAATTATCATATCCCCATTGGACATCGACCCTTTTGAGATGCCACATATCGAAACATATCAGATTGTGAGGTATGTCTTGGAACATACCGAACTTCATCTTCACGCGGTCGTTGTGGTGCATTTCCATAATGTTAAACCGTATAATAACAGTCTTCACAGTCCAAACATGTGCATCATCTTCATTGGGTACATGATCCAAACCCAGGTATGGTCTCCATGTAAACTGTTGATAAAAAAATATGCAGATTAATGATATATTTTAAAATAATATACGTTAAAATTAGTTGGAGTTAATAGAAATTACGTACATCATTTGCGCCAAGGTGGTCTATTAGATTATGATAAAGGACAACATTGAATCTCTGATTCTTTCCGTAATCTATACTCGTTACACTATACCTAAATGAATGAACATTTAATTTATTAATATTTTATATATATGAAAGACATGAATAATTTAATAATTAAGCAATGTACTTACTTTGTTACGTATGGAAAACTGAACGGTAGGTCATTGACGGGATTAAGAGATTGCATCCTCCACCAACCTCATGCTTGAAGCAAGAAAGTGCATCCATTAAAAGTAACCATGTCTTTCTTACAGTTCTTACATAAGGAACTGTATAGTTGGGCTAGAACATCGGAACCCCAACTATATTGTCCTATTCTATCAATGTCCCCAAGCAAACTTAAGTACATAAAATTTATGGTATTTCATGTACTCTCGGAGAATAATAGGCTCCCAAACAATAACATAATATAATTTCGTGTCTTTATTATTTTTTCTTCCTGGAATTTTCGTTCAAACCAAGGGAATCATAATGCACTCTAAGTGTGGATAAATAAATACCTTGGCCTCTTGAACTAGAACATTCCACCATATCTCTACCCAGCATCTCCTCGCATAGAGCGTTGGCTTGTTGGACCAGACCATTAACTGCCTTACCATTCATCGGAAGACCCGTCAACATGTAAACGTCCTCAAGTGTGATCATACATTCACCTATGGGCAGATGAAAGATGTATGTCTCGGGTCTCCACCTTTTGCACAATTCAAGAATAAACTTTGAATCTGTCGTACACTTGGAGATTTTAATAACATCCCCAAAACCGACACGTTCAAGGCATGAAACGATAAATGGATTGGGAGCATCATAATGATGGCCGCGGTATCTAAATCTTTTTGTGTCCTAAATAAAACGTGAAAATAATATGATGTGTAAGAAATTATAAAAAATAATAACATAATAAACAATGACTATTTGAATAATAATATAAAGGATAAAACTTACAAACGTAGCAATGTTTTCCCTTGTTCCTCGGTGAGATTCTCCTAAAGTCAAAAGACTCATGCTTGAATTTTTTTCTGATTATATGAGTTGTATCAGAGGTAGAGGTAGAGTGAAGAGTTGTGATGGAAAAAACTCATATGAGGCGTCATATTTATAGGCGACTCAGTCAACAAAGGAATAAATATGGTGGTTGGGACCTTGCATGCATTCAGGCCACGTGTCAGAGATGAGCCAAGAGAGATGACGCCTCCTCTCTAATTTTGAACCTTGGCGCCATTCAACATGGCTTATGGCAGGCTAGGTGGTATCTATGTGGCAGGGCTATGCATGCAGGCTAGGGTGGCGGGCTAGGTGGCAGGGCTATTTATGACTATGCCTCTAAAAATCCAAGAGAGATGATGTTTTCTCTCTAATTTTGTACATATGTGCCATCTGACTTGGCTTCTACACGTGTTTTTGAAATTTGAATTTTGTCTCATTCATTCTCATACAATCATCTGCCACCTCTATGTATATCTCATACAATCAAACATTTTCATACAATCAAACATTTCAAACACTCAAACCCAGATAAAATGTCATATGTACCACAATATATTATCATTGTACATTTCAATGGTGAGACGTACAATAGTGAGATAGCAGGTTTTTTATTCAAAAACACCGAAAATATCCAATTTTGTCTAAATAGTAGTGTGAATTTTTTGTATTTCAAAAAAAGACTCGAGACCAAACTTTGGCGAGGTCTGACATCACACATTTTCTACCAACACCCTATTTTTACTGGTGAAAACCAAGTAACATTTTACAAGGTAGCTGTTGAAGACGACGAAGACCTGCACAACATGTTTTGTAATCATGAATATTCTGGGTACGACTCGATTGAGTTGTACATTGTGTTCCAAGAGACAGAGATGGTTGATCCTATGGAGGAGGAACAAGCTGAGGTGGATATTTTTGAGGAAGAGGAGGAAGCTGACGAGATGCAGTTCAACAACATGGTAAACAAAGATTCAGAGGCCGATGAAGAACGACAGTTGCCTCCCCATGAAATCTTCACACCACCCCCGTACATGACTACCCTCAATATTGGCACAAATGGCCCATTATCTGATATATTCTATAACACTCATGTGCAGTCAAATGCAAATTTAAAAGTGAATGATAGATTTCGTTCAAAAGAAGATTGTGTGCGAGCAATAAAAAAGTTCCACATGATAAACAACTATGACTTTCATGTGGATCGAACAAATGCAGACAGATACAGAATTATTTGTAC
The DNA here is from genome assembly GCA_021764765.1 of Vicia sativa. NCBI lineage: Eukaryota > Viridiplantae > Streptophyta > Magnoliopsida > Fabales > Fabaceae > Vicia > Vicia sativa. Next base: position 135,211,864 of record CM038792.1, on the reverse strand, counting down.
CCACCTTGAGTGTAGGTTCAATCTAACTGCATCGTACATGTTGAGGAGTGATTCTTGGGTGATAGGTTCTATGACCGAACACACTTGTGTTAATACCACACAATCATAGGACCACCGCAAATTGAGTTATGATCTCATTTCTCAAGAAATTTTACCTCTTGTCAGTTGTGATTCGTCATTGAAGGTGAAAACAATAATCTCGCATATCACTACAATATACAACTATACCCCCTCGTATAGAAAGACTTGGTTAGCAAAAAACAAGTCTATTGAGCAAATCTACGGTAACTGGGAGGGTTCATACAAAGAGTTACCTCGCTACATGAATGCACTGCAAACGTATGCTCCTGGAACAGTTTATGTTATGGAAACATTGTCGACGTATGCCCCATACGGTACCTGTGTCAGCGGGCATGAAATATTCAGTTGACTTTTCTGGGCTTTTCGACCTTGCATCACTGGGTTTGCACACTGCAAACCTATTATACTGATAGACGAAACATGGTTGTACGGGAAATACAAGGGCACCCTACTGATGATCGTCGCAAAGGATGGTAACAATAATGTATTCTCAATCGCCTATGCTCTTGTCGAGGCAAAAATTGGAGGTGCTTGTAGTTTCTTCCTAAAGAATCTACGAACACACGTAGCTCCACAATGTTATCTTTGTCTGATTTTTGACAGACATGCTTCTATTGATAGTGCGTACAATAATCCTGCTAATGGTTGGCACGACCCCCTTCTACACATGTTTGTTGCGCAAGACATATCATTCAAAATTTCATGCGCGAGGTCAAAGATAAGAGTCTTTGGAAAATAGTTATAAACGCAGTGTACGCACTAACACAACCACGTTTTAAATATTATCGCAGCCAGATCAGAATGGAAAATCCAGATGCAGGTGTGTGGGTTGATAATCTTCAAGTGGAAAGGTGGACACGATCATACGACAATAGAGTGCATTGGGGTCACATGACAAGAAATCTAGTCGAGTCAATGAACAACGTCTTCAAAGGCATAAGAGCACTCCCAATAACCGATTTGGTGAGTACAACATATTTTAGGATTTAGTCAATTAAATTTAATTAATTAGTTAATTAAATTATTGAAGAATTTAATTATTGGATTTAGACGAAGTTTGAGAACTAATCGAAGTAATTGGATTTAGTCGGTTAAATTGGAGGAATAATATTAAGAATAATATTATTTATTTATTTGAATATTTTATTTAATTAGATTAAGTTGGATTGTGAGTAGCGAATAGCAAAGTGGAGGTGTGAATATATTAGGCCCATTAAGAAACAATAGTAATTATATTATTACTATTTGATTTATTGGATTAAAGGAATAAAAGAATAGAGAATTAGGTTTTGGTGAAAGAGAAGATTTTGACTTTTGGGAGAATAGATCGTGAAAAGAATTGCAGACAAAAGAGGAACGAAGGTTTTGCAGAAAAAGGAATCGATCGATGAATTACTGGGAAAAGGCAAAGGCTTGCACTCGACCAGAAATTAGGATGCGATCAGAGAGTTGAACTGCCATTGAATCCAGGTAAGGGGTGGGGTTTTAACTTTATAACTGGATTTATGATGAATCGTATGCGGGTATTGGGTTATTGTAATTACTGTTGTCGTGTGTTGTTATGTTGTGAATGATTGTTGTAATCGATGTTGAAATTGGTTGTTATGGGTGAATTAGTTGTGGGTAATTGATCTATGTTGTTTGGGTACGATTTCTATATTGTTGTGGTACTGTATTAGGTTTGTAAAAGGTTGGTGAAGATGAAAGTTGTAGGAAAACGTATTGAAAACAGAAGTTGGAGTTCTGTCCCGCACAGTTTGCGACGCCAACTTAAGGACGCGACGCGAATCCCTTTTTTGTCAAATTCGCGGCGCGAACAATGGGTCGCGGCGCGTACTGTTTGTTTTGCTTCAAAATAATTTTTGAATGAATTGGTAGTAGGTTCTTGCAGAATCTTTAAGTTAGCAGAAGAAGAATGTAGTAACTAGTGGTAATTTTATTAATGGATGATAGGTGGTGCAAGTTTGTATTAAGTAGTATAAGTAAAACTTGTAATAAGAGTATTGGTATAGATAAGTTATTGTTGTTGTTATGTTGTTGTTGTTAAATTGCTATGTTGCAGGTGATGAATAAATGTTGTAATTCCTTTAGCGATTTGACAGAGATAAAATTGTAGGTTTATGGCCGTGTCGATTTGATGTTATTACTACGTTGTTGTTGAAATACCAAGTTGTAGGCCTATGGCCAGTGTTGAAACATTTCTAAGTTATAGGCCTTTGGCCAGTGTTGAATTGATGTTGTTATTGTGTTGTTGTTGTTGTTGTGACGTTGTGATGTTGTGATGTGAAGATGAATAATGTTGTTGTGAATTGTTGTTGATTATGTTGATGACGTTGTAGGCCTATGGGTAGTGAAGTAGTGATATAGGTGTATGCCTCGTGAAGTGAATTTATGATGTTGTTGTATGTTGTTAGCATCGCATTACATTTGCATATTGTGAAGGTCTGTATTGGAGGATTTATGAAGAAGGCTTATGCCTTGTGCCTCGATAGCCTGACAATTATTTACATTGAGAGTTTTACTCCAATGGTACCACATGCATGTGCACAGTTGAGTTGCATTTGAAGTTGCATAATTATAGTTGTTATGTTGATGTGTCGATTGATTTAAGTTGTTGTTGTTATTCATAAGTGGTGAAACAGTTATTATGTTGTGTCAGAAATGTTGTTGTGATATAATTGTTATAATTATGTTATTATAAGTTGTGAAGTGGTGATTCTATATAATCTAATCTAATATATTGTTTATCATGAATTCAATTATATTGGTAGATATCTCACCCTTTTCATTTGTTTCGTCGTTGCCTTTATACTGGTAACGTGCAGGTATTCGAGAATGAAGAATTTAGTTGTTGTCAGTCCAAGTCGGTGTCATTGCTCTGATACGTAGCACTCGGTGGGATGAACATTGTTTATTTAATCGTTGTGGTTGATTAAGTTGTTCAAGTTTATGAATAATGTGAATACTTTATTTAAGTTGAATTATGACGTTGTTATTGTCGAATAATTATGATAAGTGAATTGGAGTTGAATAACATTAATAGCTATGAAGTGTTTTCAATTGAATAAAATATGTGTTGTTGTTACCGATGAGAAATTATGATTATTTTGCTTAGTTGATTAATTGAATTGAAATATGTTGTTATGAGTTCATCCAAGTTCTAAGTTTTATGTATCTGTATAATTATGACTAATGCATGTTGTTTATGTGAAGTAAATGTGACATCCCATGTGTGTATGAAATTTTAAAAATACTCTGATTTTCGGTATATTTTTCGGGTAGAATTTTGGGGTGTTACAGACACGGTCATATGATAATGGAGTGCATTGGAGTCACATGACAACAAATCTAGTCGAGTCAATGAACGACGTCTTCAAAGACATAAGAGCACTCCCAATAACCGATTTGGTGAGTACAACATATTTTAGGAGGACATCGTTGTTTGCAGAGATAGGTGAAATGTGGAACGCGGTGGTACAATCGGGACAACTATGGAGTGAAAGCTGCATGAAATTTATTAAGGTCGAAAGTTCCAAATCCAGCACTCATCTATTTACAAGATTCGACCTACATAACCATAACTTCATTATCAAAAAGACACTCGACCACAACGAAGGGTTAACTAGACAAAAGTACAGGGTTAAACTACCATCTTGTTGGTGCGACTGTGGAAAATTCCAGACCTTTCAAATGCATTGCTCTCATGTCATTGTAGCGTGCGCACATGTTCATCAAGATGCACTACTACTTCTTTCTCCCATTTACAAGTCCGAGACCTTGTTCAATGTATACAACGATGCCTTCGAACCGATAGCAAAACCAGATTATTGGCCTGCGTACAAAGGGGAAATAGTTTGGCACAACAATCAAATGCGAAGAAATAAAAAGGGTCGTCCCAAAAGCAAACGTATCACAAGTGAAATGGACGACCTTGACAAACTAGAAAGAAAGTGTGGTCTATGCCATCAAGTCGGACACAATCGAAAAAATTGTCCCACACGTGCTACAAGCTCGACATCGTGAAATTTGTATGAAAATTATATGCACTTTTTAATATTATAACAAAACTTCTTTTCATTAATAGCATTTCTTACAACCATCAATACGTAGACAAAAGAATAAAACACAACACGATTAAAACAACAACAGAAACAACATGGAAATATAACTTAAAATAACAACTAAAACAACATAAAAATATAACATCAACAACACAAACAAAAATTTAAGATACTACAACCGTCAAAATAATTTCATCGGATCCATACATCATCGCGATAACGTCTACGTCTGTTTTGACTTCCTCCAACCAAATTCGAGGTTGTCCAGTTGTGAAGTTCATGGTTGTTCTCTTCCTCTGCATCCTTCTAATTTCTTCGCCAACTTCTATTTCTCCCTCTAACCATCACATCAACTCTTTCTTCAGTTTGTCCATGGTAAAAATGTGCCAAAATTTCATTTTCATCGGAAGTTTGGAGACCGAGAAAACAACGTATTCATCTCTAGCATGAATGTATGGTGATGTCATGACAAAAAAAAAGAAAGAATATGAGATAAGAAGTTGAGAAAATGTGAAGAATGAAGGAGACATGAGTGTTGTATTTATAAAAAACACAAATACACGTAGGAGTCATCTGAGATGGCTTCTACATGTAACATACAAAAGGGAGGCGCCATCTGAGATGATTTGACCTAAGGGAGGCGCCAACTAGGATGACGTCTAAGTACATTTGCTTAGTGCAGAAGCCATCTCAGATGACACCTAAGTGTATTTATTTTCTGAAACCTAATTATTTGTGTAAATATTTATAAAACATGGTTATTTACCTATTTTTTTCAATGCATGATTATTGCAAAAATAAATTCTGATTGGAATTGTGAAAGAATTTTTAAATTTTAAATAATATTTTATTTCAATAAAAATATTATAATTTTAGTATAGATTACTTCTTTTTTATTTATAATTTAAAAATTATATAAAGCAACCCAGCCACTAATAATCGAATTTGAGTTTAAGATTTGATGAAATTCAACCTAGAGTAACCCGGGAACACCCCTAGTTCAGTTGCGTTGATGAGCGAAAGAGTGATTTTACTTGAGCTCGTGTAAAACTGAACACCGTGAACTCCAATTCCGCGGCAACAGTTTTCGTCACCGTAACTGTTCAACGATCGTGAAGAACCCGATATCAGATTTCTCTTAAAGTTCACATGGCAGGCAACGAGTTTCGTTTCTTCTTGTCATGCGATATCAATCTCCCCGTCACGTTCCGCATCGAACGCCTCGAAGGCAATTTACCTTTCGCCAAATCCCCTAATTCAGGTTCTTCTATTTTCATATTGTTAAATTCACCTATATTTCTAATTCTGGGATTCCAATTCAACGTTTTTATATCATGTAATTGACTTAATGTATTATTTGATGGATCAATTTGTGTTACTTCCAAAATGTTCATCAGTTAAACTCGATTATCGTGCACTCATAATTTTTTAATGGTTGTAGAGAATAACGGTTCCACGGATGATGGAACTGCCGAGTTATATGTGGAGTGTGCTTTGCATATTGATGGAGCACCATTTGGACTTCCTACCAGAACAAGGTAATCATACCGGTGATAATATGTAAAAATGAATAAATTAAACGTAATCAAAAGTGCTGGTGTCAGTTTCAGACATTCACACACGGTCACACTTTTTTCTGAGGTGTCTGCGCTACATAGGATTATATTTATATTTCATAGGATTATATTTATCATAACTGGTTTCGTTTTGTGAGTGTCATAATGTTTTCTCTTGATAGATAGCTGATATTCATTAACCGAACAACAGTGTGACAATATTATACTCACACTTCATTGTATCTATGGATTTTAATATTTTTAAATCATCTCGTGAAGGTTGGAGTCGACTGGACCATCATATTGTTGGAATGAACTCATCACATTGACAGCTAAATATCGAGATTTGACTGCTCAGTCACAACTCACTTTCTCTGTAAGTTGCAATGCCAGCTTATTTGTGTATCCTTCAGTATGCATAGGTCTTTATCTTGAAGTTCCTATTAGACTTTTTTTTGTCCATAATTGAATTAAAGCAAGAATATAATTCTTGTTTTTGCTTTAACTTCATAGTTCATGTGTTAATTTAATTCATTTAAAACTTTACTATACAACTTTTGACGTGTGATTTTTATAATATTGTTTGCCAGGTTTGGGATCTTTCTCATGGTGAAGAATTGATTGGAGGAGCCACGATTATTCTCTTTAACAACAAAAAGCAGCTCAAAACTGGGAAGCAAAAGCTTAGGCTTTGGGCAGGAAAAGAAGCAGATGGAACATTCCCTACATCTACACCTGGAAAGGTTAATGTGCATTTTAAGTGATCATATTCATAGACATGGCATTTTGTTGTGTTTTTCTGAATCCTTTTCAAATAAACATATTAGGTCCCTAGGCATGAACGCGGGGAGCTGGAGCGATTGGAAAAGCTTGTAAATAAGTATGAGCGAGGCCAAATTCAACGTGTTGACTGGCTAGACCGCCTCACATTCAAAACTATGGAAAAAATCAAGGAACGTGAAAGCTTGAAAAATGGTAGTTCTCATTTGTACCTGGTTGTGGACTTCTGTAGTTTTGAGCATCGAGTTGTTTTCCAGGTATTCTTACCTTCTAGTTGTGACATTTCCTAAAGGACTAGTTTGATAGTAATTCTTGTGGAACCCTTGTCAAAGAACGAAAATCATAATATACACTACCTTTTGCGCTTAATTTTATGTCTATTTTATCTCACCTCGTTCTAATATTTTGGCATAAGCCACAATCAAATAATTTTAGCAAATAAGATCAAAATAAGTTTTCTTTTATATTGCCTGATAGTGGTCCTATTGCAGTGGGATTGTTCCGTCAATGAGATTTAACTGATTTTTTAACTAAAGATTTAAATATATTATAAAAAGGTTTAAATTGTAAATACAATAGTTTAAATGAAGGGTATACTTAGAAGAAAAAGTATTACACCTAAATTAAGTGTTCTCTTTATATATAGGTATAGATATTTATTTAAATGTTCACACGATGTAATCCCCCATCACCCCAAAATAAACATACTTATGTGTCTTATTGTACATGTGGCTTATCAGGGACCTCTGTCGTAGTGTTAAAAGTACCCAGTGGATTTTTACTTTCTGCAGTCTATAAAATAATAGAGTATTTTTTTTTCTATATTTCTAATGAATTTTAATTTTTTTCCCTTCGGTTTCTACTTTGTTTACAATGCACCATATCACTTAGGTGCTTCCAAAATCATTGTTAAAACTAGTTGCTAATCTTCAGAGATATAACTTAATAAACTGTATGCTGCATGTTGCATAACTTGAGGCTGTTCTCCTATTGTCATTCTCACACCAGTATATGATAATATGATATACTTCTGTCTCAATTTCACCAGTATATAGGATCTCTATATAATGCTGATATAGATCCTACACATGCATTAACTCTTATCTGTTGAAATATCTAGGAATCTGGTGCAAATTTTTTGTTGCCATCCCCTATAGCTTCAACCAATGATATTGTTATTGTCTGGGACCCGGAAGTGGGAAAGATTAACCCCTCTGAGCATAAACAGTTAAAGCTGGCCAGGAGTTTGACCCGTGGTGTCATAGACAGAGATCTGAAGCCAAGCTCAAATGAGAGAAAGTAAGATAAATTTTCACGTCCAAATTTTGTTTACTTATTATATCTATGATCAGATTAATGGTATGGAGGATTTACCTTTAGTGCTTCAAATGTTTAAATTGTTAAGTGGCATGTCATTAATTATGAAGTAAACACAATTAGCATTCAAATGAAATTTCATTTCCACCTGTGAAATTGGACAGTTGTTGTGATCATGCTTCATAGATTGTCACAATTCTGGTTCCCGTTAGTTATATTTTCAAAACTAAATGATTTTAGATTTAACCGGTATTTTAAATTCAAGGTTTAGCTTATATGTGATCATTAACTGTTTTGTCTGCTCTTTCATGTCAAGGTCCATTCAGAGAATACTAAAGTATCCACCAACTAGGACTTTGAGTGGAGATGATAGGCAGCTCTTGTGGAAATTCCGCTTTTCTTTGATGACTGAAAAGAGGGCTCTAACAAAATTCCTTCGTTGTGTTGAATGGAGTGATGTACAGGTTAGCCCATTGTTATGTTGGAAATTAGTAATGGATATTATGATATATGTTTTTGGGTACGGGTTTTTCAAAAAAATATTTATGATGTATGACTTTTGGGGTGTTATAGACATGTTACTTTAAGTTCAATGAGGTATTCTAATGACAATTTACAAAAACCTGAAATATCGCTTCCTCCATCCTGCTCTTGCTCATCACGGGGAAATAATTCCATAATTTAGTGAAATAAATTATGCATTGGCCAATGTTTAGAAATGAATTATAAATCCTAGTGCATGCGATAGGTAAACATTAGCAATTTAGCATGTAAGTGGGTTAATCAGGGAGTTAGTTATGAGAAATTAGGTATCTTGCCTATAAATAAGAAAGAGGATTAAAAATGGTCTTATCAATTGCCATAATCTTGGGTCCTTTTGGCATTAGGGGGAGCAGACCCTCGAAGCTCTGCAACATTGTAAGTTTTAACTGTAATCAGGGAAGTTTCCTCTGTTTTCTTACAATAAAATACCAGTTCCTATTACAATCCTGCATCTCAAGAAGCAAATTTATTTCCTAAGCTGTTTCTACTCATCTAGGGTTTAAGGTTCTGTTCTGCAGGAGATGTGTGGAAAATATACAGGGAAGAGCATCTAACCATTTGCCGATAAACATGAACTTAGGGCATTGTCTGGCATCGTTTTTGGGGTTTTATATAATCACACGTGTTAGGATATAGAATAATGGCTATAGTGGTTAAAGTAGTTAAGACTTAAGAGTTGCTATAGAAGTTAATTAGTTAGTTAATTGGGGTTGTTATAAGGCTGTTTGTATAAATAAGAGAATAAAATGTAGAGTTGATCATTATTGAATATTTGTAAGGTTTGAGAGTAGAGTATTAACTTTATTGGGAAGAGGGAGGAGAGATTTCTCTCCTATTCTTTTCTATTTCTTAATAAAAGAGTTTTCTCTTTGAAATTCAATTTCTTGGTTCCAAACAAATGGTCTAACCTGCCAGATCTTTGAGGGAAGCTGGCGTTACAAAGTAGGTGAAATCCTCACCTGGTTTTGTAAAGTTGTTTTAGACCCAACCACAATTCTAAAAGGGTTACCATTGACAGTGAAGAAGAAAGGTACTATGGTGAATCAGCACATTTATCTAAAACGATTAAGAACATTGATGCAGTGGCAGCCAAAAGAAAAGGTGGCGAAAACCCTTTTCTTGATGGCCAAGATGTGATGCATGAAGAAGGGAAGAATGGCAATGGAAAAGGAGAAACTTGGGGAGGAAACAAGCAAGAACAGGGAAGAAAACAGACCATAGTGGGAAAGAACCACCAGACATGAATAGGAACAGTGAAGATGGGTCTGCAGCAGAGAATCGGAGGGGAGTTTTGTGCATGCTATTGCTGCTTCCGCCACTGAAACCACCAGATGGTGGTACACACACAATAACTATGGAGATTGGAATTTCATTGGAAGCAGCTGATTGGGAATGCTTGATGGAGAGCAAAACCGATTGAGTGTGCATGCAGGAACAGGAAGACTAGATCAAAGCTGGAAAACCAAGAAGTCATTATAGAACATTGGAAGAATCACATAAAATGTGTTCTGCCATCAGGCTCCTAACAGTGGGATCCTGGGGGACAAAATCATTCACTGAAGTTGGTGAATAGAGTAGTAACACTATTGTGAAGGGGAAATTATTAGAGGAACGATTTTTCTCTTATTCTTTCATATTTCTTAATAAAAAAGTGTTCTCCTTTGGAATCCAATTTCTCGGTTCATAACAACATGCTTTTCTCTCCATTAAAAATAAAGAAGCTTTTTTTTTCTTTCCTGTTTCTACCAGCTGAAATGTAATTGAGACCTAGACTCCTGGTTATCATAAGATGAATATAATACAACATAAACCAACAAAGATTTAAAGTGTGAACCCATTGAAAAAGATTTAGGTTTAAATGGCCTCTCGAAACATTTGCCTTTTGGCATAACACAGTGTTTCATTTGATCCACTGGGTTGAACCCCTGTAGTGGGAAAATACTTTCCTATTGTTGTTGATTGATTTTTTTGTTTCTTGAATAATTATCTTGTTATCCCTCTCTTGTTTTCTCCATATTTTTGTGCTCTTATCACTAAATAACAGCTGTAGAAGAAACTCCAATATTTATAATGCTGGTTTAATGCAGGAAGCAAAGCAAGCGCTAGAATTGATGGGCAAGTGGGAAATGATTGATGTTTGTGATGCACTTGAACTTTTGTCTCCAGTTTTTGAAAGTGAAGAGGTAATTATTTAGAGTAAAGAAATATTTTAGGAAATTGTACCGGCGTGTCTTAGTTTAGGTCTTTTATTTATATTCGGTAGCAGTTGAATATAGTGCAAAAAGATATTAACAACTTTCACACATCGATCATGATCATAATATTCTTTGCACACTAATCATATGTGAAATACATTTAACTCTCAACACACATAGAGAAGAAGGCTTCTTTTCAATTTTCCTACACATAGCTTTAAAAAATAAGTACTGAAAAAATCATCAGATAGAAGAGAGGAAAGTTATGAGGGACTGAGGCGAGGATTGAATAAAATATTTTCACTCTAGTTACAACAAATCAACCCTATTTGTCAGTAAGTTAGAAAGTGTAGCTCCTTTGATATACTTGAATTTAACACCATAGGGGTCATAGACATGACCCTATATGCCATAGAAAATGTAGGGGCAAAGATGCCAAACTGCAAAATGCACCCTCAGGTCTCAGTATAGATGTATTGCTTGCTACTTTTTTTTTCTCAAGCAAAAATTTGTATACCTTTTTTCAGGTCCGTGCTTATGCAGTGAGTGTTCTTGAGAGAGCTGATGATGAAGAGCTTCAATGTTACTTGCTTCAATTGGTTCAGGCTCTTCGGTTCGAGCGATCTGACAAATCTTGCCTTACTCATTTTCTTGTCCAGCGTGGTATGTGCATGAGGGAGTAAGTACTAGTTATGGTTGTATTTGGCTCTTGTCTGAAAGACACTTTTAATTTTTACAGCAGTAAGGAATATTGAATTGGCAAGCTTTTTTCGCTGGTATGTGGCTGTTGAACTTTATGACCCTGCATATGCAAAACGATTTTACTGCACATATGAAATTCTGGAGGAGAATATGGTGAAGGTTTGAACTCGTGAAAATTTCTTAATACTTGAATTTGAGTATTTACTTCAGTAAATTTTGCTTCTTGGTGCTTATTATCATGATAACTATTTTGCCTCGTAGCTGTATTTGGAAAATGTGTTATGATGTATTTCTTTAATGTCTGTATTTGGAAAATGTGGTTGATGGGATATTATGCGTTCCTTTAAAGTTGTAAGTCTGGAAATATACCTAAGCCATTTCTGCTTCATTTGTATTCCCACAGTAGAAACTCTTTTCCTATTTTAGCATAAGAGATTCATTCATGAACCAGAAAAAGGTTGTGTATGTAACCTTCTATTTGATTTCATTTGTGTAGCATAGAAAAGTCTTGATTGTACTTCATGTTACAATTTTTTTATAAAGGAATCTAATTATCATCAGTCTTGCAACATATTAAGCTTTATTAATAAATTAAAGATGGTGAAAGTTCTAATTATAATAGTTACTTAATTCTGGAATCTAACAACTATACTCTCATGCAAATCTCAGATGGGAGCTGGTCTGAACGGAGAGGAAGATGGATTTCAACGGTGGCAGAGTTTGGTACGACAGACAGAATTAACTGCTCAATTATGCTCAATCACTAGAGATGTTGGGAATGTACGAGGTAACACACAGAAGAAGATTGAAAAGCTTAGACAGCTACTTTCTGGTCTTCTAAGTGAACTTACCTATTTTGATGAGGTATCGGTCTAAGACGATGTTGTGAAGTAATTTATTGTCGTATTTTCTCTTCCGAACTTAAATAAATGATACATTTAGATAGTTTCTATGACATATACTTATTGATGCTATGTTTCATCTGTAGCCAATACGATCACCTCTGACACCAGATGTGCTCATCACTGGGATTGTGCCCTCTGAGTCGTCAATATTTAAAAGTGCATTGCATCCTTTGCGTCTTACTTTTAAAACAGAAAATGGTGGAACCTGGAAAATCATATTTAAGAAGGGGGATGATCTTCGGCAGGACCAGTTGGTATTCCCGCAAAATCTTCTTCTTACATCCTGTGTTTATGCTTGCAAATGGATATCTGTGTGTGTGCAATGTACATGTGTGCAGTGGCACACCAAAAAAACATACCTGCCCATGTGCTCTTACACACACAAACACTATTTCATGCATTTGGAGATAAACGTTCAGGACACACAAGTTCAGTTACTTAAATATTTGACTTTTTGTAGGTTGTCCAAATGGTATCACTAATGGATCGATTGCTTAAGTTAGAAAATCTTGACCTGCATTTAACGCCATATAAGGTTCTAGCAACTGGGCAAGATGAAGGCATGATGGAATTCATTCCATCCCGTTCCTTGGCGCAGGTAGGATACTTTTTTAAACACCTTTTCTTTATTAGTATGTAGTCTCCGCTTCCTCTTTCTGTAACTGGGATTTTCTTCTAAATTGATGTTGAACTAGTGTTTTACTTTTATTTTTGATATTAATTCCTTGTGAGTCCACATGGTACAATAAGGCTTGGTTGTTATTCAATGTTCCTGTTGCTTGACTATTAATGTAATCCTCTCATGTTTAGATTTTATCCGAGCATCGCAGCATCATAAACTATTTGCAGCATTGTCATCCTGATGATCATGGACCTTTTGGAATTACAGCCAACTGTCTTGAAACGTTTATAAAAAGCTGTGCTGGCTACTCTGTTATCACATATATACTTGGTATTGGAGACAGGTATTTGTTGATTTTATTCATTATACATGATTTCTGTCTATGTAATGATGTTTATGTTTAGAAAATGAATTATGCTTACTGACTGCATTTATATGTTACTTATTTGCCTTTTTTTAGCTTTTGAGGAAATGTCTCTGTTAAAACTGTATTCCTTGTATTCTATTATGAGGAGAAAATACACACCCACCCACACACACACACACATATATATATTTTAATTGATACTACTCATAAAGGCCACAGATACTAACTAATAATAAACTAATATCTCAACACTCCCCCTCAAGGTGGTGCGTATACATCTTAAGCATCCATCTTGTCACATATGTAAGTAATCCGAGGTCTTCGAAGAGATTCTGTAAAGAGGTCAGCAAGTTGATCTTTGGAATTAACGAAAGGGGTTCTGATGGCCCCGGCAGTAATCTTCTCTCTAAGAAAGTGACAGTCGACTTCAATATGTTTTGTCCTTTCATGAAAGACTAGATTGGAGGAGAGGTGCAAGGCTGACTGGTTATCACATACAAGTTCCATAACCTCACCCTTTGAGCTAGCTTTTCGGGTTGAGATCCAAGCATATTTAACATGGTATCAGAGCCCTATGGATACTACTCATAAAGGCCATAGATACTAAATAATAATAAACTAATATCGCAACAGTCTCTTCCTTTGCCTGGGTTTTTTCTATCTTTCTCTTAGTAATAAAATTTAATTGATTAAAAACAGATACATGAACTTAGTTTGGTGATGTTAAAATCTTTACTCAATACTTGAAGAAAAAACTATCACAACTGTTGAGATATTTTGTTTGTCGAATTGAGTTATTACGTTTAGAGAAAATTGCATTCACCCGCCTTGGTATGCTGAAATGGATCATACACTCCTCTATGTTGTAAAAGATAATGACCTCCACTCAATTACACAAACCTTCCATCTACTATGCAAAAGTAGAGGGGGTGTCACAAACAGGATCGTTGAGAAGTGTTTGCAATTTCGCCAACAAATAAGGGCGGTGAGTGTTCATTTTAAAAATAGAAAGGTTGTGTGATATTTATACATACCTCGTGGAGGGTGAGTGTAATTTTTCCTTAAATTTATAATGTATATAACTCTAAATGGCATCCAAATATTTTCTTCTGCTTTTAGTCAAGAAGGTTGGATAGATTTTATCATGTTATTCTATATTTTATAAAATTTGCATGTTACATTGTTCACCAAATCTATAATTTCTCCCAATTTGAAGTGATAGTTTTTCCATTGTTAGGCACTTAGACAACCTCCTCCTAAGAGACGATGGAAGTCTTTTCCATGTTGATTTTGGTTTTATACTTGGGCGAGATCCTAAGCCATTTCCACCACCAATGAAGCTCTGTAAGGAAATGGTTGAGGCTATGGGTGGAGCTGAAAGGTAAAGTTCCCATTGGATGTTTATTTCAGATTCAACACATTGGTTGTGATTTGTGGCTCTAAATTATGAGATGCTGATTGATTTAATTGTGCTCTTGCAGCCAATATTATACGAGATTCAAGTCCTACTGTTGTGAAGCATACAACATTCTTCGGAAGTCCAGTAACCTAATTTTAAATCTATTTTACTTAATGGCTGGTTCCAATATTCCTGACATAGCTTCTGATCCTGAAAAAGGGATTCTTAAAGTGAGCTCCCTCCTATTTCATTAAATAAGTTACAGTGGTTTTTTTTTTTGTCCTTATATCATGGCTTTTTTGTTGTACAGCTTCAGGAAAAATTTCGGTTGGACTTGGATGATGAAGCCTGTATACATTTCTTCCAGGATCTTATCAACGAGAGCGTGAGTGCATTGTTCCCTCAGATGGTTGAGACCATTCATCGTTGGGCTCAATATTGGCGATAACCTCAATATCTGTTGGGTTTCATTACACTATTGTAACTAACCAGGTAAGCATTTATATTCTTTGTAGCTGTTAACTTAAAATTGAATTATCTTTTCTACTGAAAATCTCTGCTTGCTTGACAAAATTGAAATTGATGTTTTCCTTGGGTATCTTCCTCATATTTTGTCTCTTGTTTCCACTTTACAGTATCTGATGATGTCTGGAGGCCTCTGATGCAGTTGTATAATGTGTGCAGCTTTATCTTCTCTCTGAAATTGGAAGTTGGAACTCCATAAGCAGAGTGAGACGACAGACATGACTGCACCTGTGCTGTCAGCCACTTGCTGCTCTAATTTCTGAACTAATTATTCTTGTCCGAGTGAGGTTGTCTACAAATATGTGAATGAATTATTAGATTTGCATTCTTTTGGACATGGCTGTTATAAGACGCAGTAAATCTTTTGCTGGTTGTATAGAAGCCCACTTACCTAATCACTAACCAACATACATTATGTAAATAACTTCAGTTATGATCCTATACTTTTTTCTCAACAGGCAAGAGATAAATTGCCAAAGTTGCATCTGCTTGGATTGTGAATACTGAAGAATTCGACTTTATTTATTTATTTGTTTATTTATTTAATGTATATTGTGTCTGCATTGTACTTCGTGGGCTTGAATTGACCAATACAAAATTTAGGAATATTTTATGGGCAATTTCTTTGGGGATTTCTTATTATTATATTTTAATTTTTTTTTCATTCAAAAAGGCTTTTGAATCACCCTCTTAAGCTTCTTGTTTTACATGAGAACTAGAATTGATGTTGATTGATGATGTTGGCCTCTTGGAGCAGTGTTGTTGATCTTTGAATTAGTGGCACCATTGATGTTGATTGATGATGTTGGCCTCTTGGAGCAGTGTTGTTGATCTTTGAATTAGTGGCACCGGGTGGATACGCTAGGTTAGCAATCTAATGCCCAAGTAAGCAATTTAATGCCCAAGTTACATATTCTAAGATGAGTAAAATAAAAAATGAAGATCAGAAAAGTGTATCTTAAATCTCAAGTGTGCTAATTATATACGTTGAATAACTTTTATTAGGCTTTGCATAGTTGGATTGGATATATGAATCTCACAATTCTTGAGCCATTTTTCCCGTCTAGAACAGTTATCCCAAAGATAGACTTGTTAGATGTTTTATCACCTAGGAAATGTTTCCAAGCCAAGGTCGGTGTCTTGTCGTCCCTAGAGATAATTGTTGAGGGAAGTGGGAAAGTGTAAAGATAGCTGTTTTATCACCTAGGAAATGTTTCCAAGCCAAGGTCGGTGTCTTGTCGTCCCTAGAGATAATTGTTGAGGGAAGTGGGAAAGTGTAAAGATAGCTGCAAAAGTAAAAGTTATGTTTTATCACCTAGGAAATATTTTCAAGCCAAGGTCGGTGTCTTGTTGTCCCTAGAGATAATTGTTGAGGGAAGTGGGAAAGCGTAAAGATAGCTGCAAAAGTAAAAGTTATGTTGAGGGAAGTGGGAAAGTGTAGAGATAGCTGCAAAAGTAAAAGTTATGGGAGTAGATATATTAAATAGATTTCTCCTCTTATAGGCCCTCATGCTAGGGTGTGACATTGTTAGGATGTGACATTCCTCTCTAGCACACTTTAATGCACATAAATAATACTTGTATTTTTAAGGAAGGATCAAACTGTCACCCTTGAACTCCCCATTTACTTCTGATACGGGTCGTTGATTTTTTATTAGTTTCATTATAAATGATTGGACACCTTTTTCCATGTGTTACTTTTACTTCGTTTACTACTCGAAATGTACTCCTCTTTCTTGAGTTCCTTTTATTGCTCGTGAGTTTCGACAACTTTAGCCATTTGATGTCTCTTTGCGGCGAGTAGTTCTTTTTCTCATGTCTTCCTTTTTTACGGGCTTGCATTTTTTCCAATGCACTTCTCTATCTTTTTTTACGTATCATTATGGTCAATCCAATGAATGTACTTGTAAGTATCTTGAACCTAATTTGTGACGAGTCTTCACCATCCGTGGGAGTTGAGAATTCAGATCTTATGGACACTTTCTACTGGGTGAATTCGTCTATTCCTGCCCAAAATGTACCCAACGGTAGCTCTGAGCCAGGGTTGGACTTTTTGGATAATGCGGGTGATTCTCTGAAGTGGGAAATCTCTATTTGCACCGCCTCTCTCAATCATGCCAAATTCAAATTTAATTTGGGTATTGTTTTATCTTGGGTGACAGAGCATGAGATTGATTGCTTCATCCAATCTCTCGAGAAATATTATCCTTGTATGCATTATAGGGATTGTGTTTCCTTTCTGAATTGTTCTATTATCACTAATTAGGAATACCCATTTTATGATGTAAAAAAAAGTATGGTTCTACCAAAAAGTTTATTGGAGCCGACTAATGTGTGTGTGTGTGTGTGTGTGTGTATATATATATATATATATATATATATATATATCATTGGGTAGATCATGTGTATCTGAGGATAATTTCCACCTACACCCGAGAGGTTGTCGTTGAAAATGCCATCATCGAGGTAGGGTCACCTTCTAATTGTTATATCTCCCCCATCCTCACCGATAAAAGATTTGCAACAAGTTAAAGGGGGTGTTGATTCCCTTATATGATTTCATCTTTTAGAAGTTAGGCATAAGGCTGTCTCTGATTGCTTTTGAGAAATATGTGTTTGGATTAATTACATATTTCCCTTATCAACTTCATCCAGTTGATTGGACTTTCGTAAGAGTGTTTCAATACTAGTATGATTATAAGAGGAAAATAGGTTGTGCTTCAAAAAATCTATTCTTCCACCTCTTTTCATTCAACCATACTTAAAAAAAGGCGTGACTTAGGCTAATTTTCCTCTGTTAGAATTATGATAATAAAGTCTTCCTTGTCTATACCGAGAGATGGAAGAATTTCAAACCCTTTTACTTCTTGATGACTCCCACCTCCCCAGTGGCCCATCAAAATTCTACGACTTTCCAATTTATTCTTCGAGGTTCGTTGCTTGCACGGACAGAGCCCAGATGCTTTGGACATCGAATTACTTTGAGCAAAAAATTTGTTTTTACTCTATCACTTACAACTCCCTTAATTTCTAAGAGAGATATGAATATTGCTTTGCTTTTGTTTTCTCATTAGTTAATAAGTTGTCAGGGCTTTGCAAATGCATGTTATGTTATGGATATGAAGAAAATATTTGCTAATTGACACGACTCTGACATGTTTGATTGATATTAAATTGTATTATTCTTAATTTTACCAATCTCGATGTTTTCTTTTCATATGAAGGAGATGGAGATGATGGTTCTTCGTTCTCGGTTAAATCTACGCCTTCTTTGGCTGATGCATAAATGGAGATATCCATTGTCAGTGTAGAAGAGAGAAAAACTTTATTGGTTCAAGCAAGGAGGTACCCTTGGGATTGACTTAACAATCCTCTGAGCGACGAAGTAAGGAGAATAATGACAATGTTGCTGATTAGGTCGAGACAAGGAGAAATCGTGGCAAAGATCTTGTCCAGGAAGAAATCTCATCTAAGAGACTGAGGCTATTCAGACAAGCTCTGGACACAATTTTGTTGGCCGATCATGACAAGGTCCATCCCATTGAACTACCTAATGCCTTTGACTGTTGGACACCATCCTAAAAACCATAAATTCTTTGTTTTTCTATTATATTTGATTTATTTATTGTTTTCATATTTTTGAAAAAATTCAGAAAAATTTATAGTCGCTTAATTTGATTTTTACTTGTATTTTTCAGTTTTTATAATTTTATTTTAAATATTTATCTATTTTCCAATAGAAAAATTGTTGAAATTTACATATTTGTTGCATTACTACTAGATCTATCTATTCAAATACATCTAATATTAAATTAAAAAAAAAAAACAACAGAGAATTTTTTAAATATAATAGAAATTTTTGTGAAAAATGAGTGCATCATACTTTTTTCAATAATTGAATGCATTTTTGAATTTTTGGCAAAGCTTTTGGGAGAAAGTATAATAGTAAGTAATTGTCAATTCATTCCTTTTTTTTTTCTTTGCATAGAAAAAGGATATTGACTTCATAGTTTTTATTTTCTATATTAGACTATGTTTAATGTTAATGCTATTTATCCTATATGCGTGAACCATGCTCTCTTTTTTCAATCATGTTTATGTTCTAACACTATTAGAATTTTTTTTTTATAATATTCCGTTCACATACTTTTGTGATCTATTAATTTCTTTTATATATATGTATATATATATATATATATATATATATATATATATATATATATATATATATATATTTCATCAACTTTTTTATTGTTAATTAAATTTATATATAAAGTTTTTTTTAATAGAATGTTAGATATATAAAAAAAAGCATTACAAAAAAGGAACAAGTTAGCCCCAAGATCACGAAAACCTAAAAAAGATATACCTAACATATTCAGGTGTTGCCCTCCCTATAAAAGTGGGAAATAAAACGGTGGAAAAAATATTGTGAGCGATACAATATTTCCACCTATTTCGAAAAGCCAAAGGGACCAGACAATGGTTAGTAAAAGCTTTGACCACTAGACTGGAATCTGTTTCCAACCATGAGCAATACTAATCTCCATAGCAAAAACAACGACGCCGAATTTTTCCTGAACGAAAGAGGTGCAATAGAGGCGCTTAGCAAAAGCATAAAGGAAGTCGCCCCGATGATTTCGGAAAATCCCACCCACACCAGCATTGGATGTATCATGAATGAAAGCGCCATCACTGTTACATTTCACCCAACCAACAAGCGAAGGAACCCAAATGACCTCCTTAATTGAAGGGGCCTTAGGCGGACGAATATTAACATGGAACGCCTTAATGTTGTAAAAATCCAAGAGATTAATTTTGGCAAACTTCACAGAATTATTACCTGACAACATCACTTGAGAGGAAATCCATCTAATGGCCATAGAAGAAGGAATGGAGATGTTGTTATGTTTCACTTGATTTCTTGTTATCCAAATTTTGTACAACGAGTTGATAATTGCAGCACTGAGAACAAGGGAAGACTGCAGAGAGTTGTTGGCGTAGCAGAAATTAAGCCAACCCTCAATGTTGGGAGGAGAAATAGAAATCTGCAACATCACTTTAAGCCAATTCCAAATGTGAATAGAGAAGGAGCACTCGAAGATAAGATGGTGGTAGGAATCTGTATTTTTACGCAAATGGGACAACGAGAAGCCAAGACAATACCACAACCCATTAAATAATCATCAGTGGGGATTTTTCAGATAGAGCATCTTCCAAACTATCATGGACCGGTACGGGGGAATGTTACAGTGCCAAACAAATTTGTGCCAGGGAGACGCTGCATCATAACTAGAGAGGAACGCATAAGCATCTTTTAATGACAGAATTTCGGTGGAAGAATGGTTCCAACCAAGGAAATCTGGGCTGTCCATAATCGGCGGGTTGAAACTCTCCAGGGCCTATTTCAAGAAAGGGAACCACTGGTACCAAATAGAAGGAAAGGTCCAGCAGCCATTAATGAAGACATCCGAAATAGTGAGAAACGAATTTATGCGATGAAGCCAGAGGAACGCTAAACGGGTTTATATAAAAAGATTCTAACACAAGAACGTGTTTCATTTTCCTTTTTTTAATAATTTAAACAAATAAATATTACAATATAAAATTTAATAATCAAATAAAAAAATGAAAAAAATACACATTATTGACAACAATATTAGCATAAAGTATTTTGTGTTTGGAAGCTTCCAAAAGCAGAATCCATCCAGGGATATTTTCGATATTTTAAACCAATGAAATAAAAAAACAAATATAATTCCATTAATACCCTTTGTTTCTTCTAGTAAAAATCAATTCTCCTACATCTCTCAAATATCTCGCGTTACTCCAAAGCTTCCTTCACACAACGAAGCTTTCATCGCCAAAATTTCAAATCTCAGATCCATTCTCTCATTTTCTCAATCGATCTTAGGGTTTTCCGATCAATCTCTTCAGATCCTTCCGTTCCCCCCCCTTCAGATTCGTTCACTATGATCTGTTTCGATCCATTGTACCATTCGCGATCTTTTGATGCTATATTTTTGATTTAGATCTTCGATTTGCGTGAATTATGAGATTTGTTATTTTTGTTGTTGTTGTTGTTGAATTATGGAAGGAGAAATGGGGATGACATTCACGAAGCTGTTCAATCGGTTATTTACGAAGAATGAGATGAGGATTTTGATGGTGGGTCTCGATGCGGCTGGTAAGACATTCTCGAGAGGACCACTATGAGTGTTTATCCTCCTGAACTGTCGAGCTTACGACCTTAAACAAGCGCTTCGTGGGAAGCAGCCCACAAGTTTTTAATTTCATTCTTGTTCTTATTTTCACTTTTCTATTTTATGTTAATTTTTAAAATTTACTCGATTATCGGTTGCACCTCTTATACTGATACGTTGGCACTACTTCTACGTAATACCGATAATTATACTCAATTAAATAATTTACCGTTAAAACTTATGGTTATAATTGAGTATTTTAATTATCATTATTTTCTGTCTCCTATCAGTACACTGAATTAATATTTCCCAACATTTATCCTATCAATTATAATGCATGCTAATTATTATATGTACTAGTATTTTATATATATATATATATATATATATATATATATATATATATATATATATATATATATATATATATATATATATATATATATGTATATATGTATGACATCTGAAAACTTATTTTCTACCTCATGCTATAATTACTGTGGAAAATGAACTTTGACACGCACGCCTTTAAGATTCTAACTTTGAGACGCACGCCTCAAGTCACACCTTCAGCTTTTGAGACACACGCCTCAAGTCACACCTTCAGCTTTTGAGACGCACGCCTCCATGTCCCCGTCTTATCCTTCAACCTTTATTGAGGCGACCGCCCCCGTGCCTTTCTCTCCCTGTCTTCGTCTCTTCTTGTCTCCCACTCGTTTTCTTTTACTCAGTATAAATATTATTTACCCACCACTTCAATACCACTTAACACCATTTATTCTCATTCATTTCCTATTTTCAGACCTCCACCCACCATTCATTATAAATACTATCTATCTTCTTATATTTCTCATCATCCATCACCCTCATATATTCCCACATTACTACATTTTCCCACCATATTCCTTCTATCTCTCCCCTACCATGGCTACACGCAACACCAACAGACAAGTGAGACCGGGACGACCACCACCCGACTTATCCACTGTGGTGTTCCGTGAGAATGACGACGGGCAGCAACGCGAAAAATATTTAAAGTTCTATACACGCTCAGTTGTCCCCACAAAATACGTGGACACTAACTGTTTAGCAACTCTGGGTTTGACAGATAGCGTCATTTTCATGCTCACCAATACAGGCCTGCTATATCTCTGCACTAATCCATTTCCTACATTTGAACCACTCGTGTTGGAGTTCCTAAGCTCGTTCTCCTACACCACTCCTCTAGAAGATCCTTTCACAACAGGAACCGCCAATTTTCGCATGTTCAATCGCGAGTACACTATAGATCAAGAAAGGGTGGCCGAACTTTTGCAGTTCACACGAGGGAAGAATATCTACTACAAACCTTTCGAAACATAAGGGATGTATCTTGGGATCATATCGGTTTCTCATTCTGGCAAGATCTGACCGGCCAAACAACTGAAAGCTGGAGGGATCTATATGCCTCTCACATTCACAATCCCGCCTTGAGGTACTTCCATCACATCTTAGCGAACACGATTTTTGGGAGGACCAATAACCACAAGGTCAACCAAAATGAAATGTTTTTTCTTTTCTGTGCACTCAACGGTAGCGCAGTGAATGTCGCGCCTTTCATGCTCAACCATTTCCAAACATGCGCAAATGCGGCAGGTATAAATCCTTTCATTTTCGGTGGTCTAATAACATCTTTAGCTTACGCTTTGGGTCTGGCCGACGAACTTTTATCCATTGGACATATTT
The DNA here is from genome assembly GCA_021764765.1 of Vicia sativa. Lineage (NCBI taxonomy): Eukaryota > Viridiplantae > Streptophyta > Magnoliopsida > Fabales > Fabaceae > Vicia > Vicia sativa. The sequence goes on along the minus strand of CM038792.1, from coordinate 135,188,883 downwards.
TGATGCCAGCACAACTTCTTGATGTTATTTATTATCATGACTCGCATCTAATCTCACCAAGGCAAGATGGAAGGTTTACTTTGATGGTCAACAAACGCTTAGTCCCAAGTGTGGTTCTACCCTATCCGAATCAAATTGACGTGCGCAACAATAATCATTGGCGTTTTGTTCTTGATGCACCTGCTGCACAACTTCCTCTAAAAAATCCTCCGCAACCTTCCACCCTTGACGCAATGTATGTTGCTATCTTACGACAAGATCAGCGTTTCCAAGCAATGGAACAGAATCAAAATGAAACATTGCGTCTAGTTCGAGAGTTACAACGAGATCAACGTGAATATGCTTTTCAGACCGACCGTAACTTCGAAATGATGTCAGCTCGAATGGCAGATACTTTACATCTTCATGATTCTGATTCTGACAGGCGCCGACGACCACGAACTAGAGGACGAGGAGCCAGGGGACGCAATCAGCACAACAACGAGTGATTACCCTTTTCCTTTTTGATTCTCCTAATTTTATCGCATTGAGGACAACGCTCATTCTAAGTATAGGGGAGTCAGAATATTTCTTATTTCATTTTATTTTCTCTGCTATATTAGTATTTCCCTTTTTGTTTCCTTTTTCTCTGTATTGCAAAATTTATATTCAATAAAAACATGTTTGTGTAATTTTAAGTCTTTTATGCAAAAGTTTCGTACTTATTCGAATTCCTTCATTTTCTTGAGCCATAACGAAAAATTTCAAATGCATATCTTGACATACTCAAAGAGTATTAAGGTTGCTTATTTTTATAAATAAGAATTTGAGTGCGACTAAAGAAAAATTGTTACGGTCCTAACACTTCAAAACCCCAACGCGCTAGATCAGTTTAAGTACTTATTATACCAACACCTTAAAACTTAGTTTTAAAGTAAACCTGAGTAGTTTAAAAAAGCAGTCGGCACCGCCTTAAACGACAAACTACGTGGAGAACCGATGAATATAAGTGATTTATCACAAAAAAAATTAAGAGAAATTTTTTATCAGGAGATGCACTTACTAAGTTAGATGGTCCTCACCAGATCGTTTAATCCAACAGTTACGGACACTATAAATTTTTTATGCAGACAATCCATTATGAATTGGCTCAGTGGTTCTTGGTGCTGGGCTTGGTAGGGAGGACTACGGTCCAATCCCCCACAATTTATAATTGGATAAAGGAGTACCAAATATAAGTACCAGAACTCTTAGCTGGATTACAAAGGTCAAATTCACTAACCGGTTACTCCATTATGCGCGCATAAGACAAAGGGCTTAATGTGATTGTGCCAGAATGAAAACGGGTGAAACAAAACGAAAGAATTAGGTTGAGCTATAATAGCATGACTTTAATTGGTTTGCAAAAATGGGGTTATCTAGTGTTTATACGGTAGCTTTGGTGTCGAAGTCGAACTTAGGTTATCCAACTAAGAATTGACTTGCAACCAAGTACGAACTGAAGTGTGTTTTATATCTGCGTTTAACTAATGCTTAAGAGATTTTCATTTTACTTTTTGCTTGAGGACAAGCAAAGGTTCAAGTATAGGGGAGTTTGATAACACGAATTTATATAGCATATTTGATTTAATTCTCATAGATAATGTTAGTATTTTTGTTTAATTATTTTGTTTTATTTTTGTATTATGCTGTTATTTTAATGTTTCAAGTATTTGTATTAAATAAAGACTAATTGAGCAAATAAATGAAATTGAAAAGAAATTGATGTACAAAGGCAAAGAAATGAAGAAAGAGGTGATATAGCAAAAAGGACGAGGTAAGAAGAAGAGAAATAATTATACAAAGACGAAGGGAAAGTCCAGACCAGGAAAGCTGAGACGACTGTCTCTGGCCCATTGGAGGCGCCAGCCTCCCAGACAAAGGTCCCACCATTACCAAATAAGGCCACGTATTTTAATTGAGACGCACGTCTCATCCTCTCTCTCAGCCCTTGGAGGCGCCCGCCTCCAGTCAAAAGGCCCAATAACCACGTCATTAAATGTGAGACGCACGTCTCATAATCCAGCTCTTATCCAACAAGGCGATCGTCTCCAACGTGTGAACAGTTAGAATATGGGAAGATGCGAAATTTTAGGAACTACACGACCACTATTTCCTACAAGATTGGAAAGGGAATTTGCATAGTGAACCTATAAAAAGAACGTACAAGTTCTAGAGAGGAGGTCGACATTTTTACCGAACAATCGAGTTAAGCTTTTATTTATTCGCATTTCTATTTTTTTAGTTTGGAATTTTATTTTATTTTTCATTTCTGTTTCTTATTTTTAAGCATATAGTATTTTTCTCACAACGATTTCTACACCAGAAATTGTTGTGTACTTTTCGCTGATCTAACCTTACGTTAGATCTAGTGCTTTTTATTTCTTGTTTATTTTCTTCTTTCGAATTCAAGAGTAGATCCAACCAGCTTGTGGTGGAGTACTCGTTTATTTTGAAGAACAAGATTTATTGCAGTATTCTTATTTTCAGGTTTTTAATTTAATTGTCTTAATTTATTTAAAGTATTGTTGCCTGATATTTATTTGTTAGATTATGGAGATGTTTAAATATATTGAATATTATTATTTATGCATGTCTAAATTAATTAATATGTCTGGCTAAATCATTCTGATATCGGTATGTAAACTAGTCGAACTGAAGGGATCCGAAACAAAGTGGCTTAATCTTATTTCTAAAACAAATACTTTTTCTGACTTAGATATCCAATTTAATTTATTAAAAGGTTTAGAAGCCAACAAAGCAAAAGTTTGAGGTTAAATAAACTGGACTAAGGTTAGAAACCAATAGAGCGAGAGTTTGAGGTTTAAACCGGATAGTGGATACTAGGTATTAATTTTAAAGACTGTGAAAGCGTTTTAAAACTGATTAAACCTTATTTATTTTCAAAAAGTATTTTTAAAATCAGCAGGATAGCGAGAGCATATGTTAGAGTTTAAATATATAATCTGATTCAATAGAGCGAAAGTTTGAGATAGGATTTTTAGATAAGTATTGTTTGTTGAAAAAGGATTTTTATTAATTTGAGAAACAAGCCAGTGGATAGTCGGATTCCCTAGGTTAGACGAATTACATATCGATATTCGTTTATCATTTCAACTAGTTTAAGTTTTAATTACCCAAAAAAAAATTTCCCCAATTAATTATTCGATAACTTTAGCTTTACACTGTAGGATTGGATTACGATAGACCGATTTATAGTCCCTGTGGATTCGATATCTTTTAAAACTACGCGATAAGACTATGCACTTGCAGTCTCCCAATTAATAGACGATAAAGTCGCGATCAAGAGACGACGACAGTAGGGTTATGGATGAAACTTGAAAGTTTGTACATGACCAAATCGTTGGTGAATCGACTCTACCTGAAGCAAGCTTTGTATTCATTCAATATGATTAAAGACAACGTGTAATCTGAGCAGTTGGATATGTTCAACAAGCTGATTCTTGATCTTGAAAATATTGATGTGAGGATCGATGATGAAGATCAAGCACTGTTGTTGTTGTGCGCGTTTCCCAGATCACATGCCCACTTCAAAGAAACTCTCTTGTATGGAAGGGATTCCCTGAACTTTGAAGAGGTTTAATCAGCCTTGTATTTGAAGGACTTGAATGAACGAAAGGAGCATAAACCTTCGACGGTTGGTGAAGGTTTGGCCGTTAAAGGAAAATTCTTGCGAAAGGATAATAAGTTCGACAAGAAGAAAGGTAAATGTCAGCAGAAGTTTTACAGTGGTGAAGCATCTGGTATTCGATGCTATCATTGTAAGAAGGAGGGTCACACAAGAAAAGGTGCCCTAAACGCCTAAAAGATCATGGAGGAAAGGATAATGGCAATGCAGTTATTGTTCAAGATGATTTCGACTAATCTGATGTTCTTGTGGTTTCGAGCAACAACTCGTCGAAGGAATGGATTATGGATTCTGGGTGCACTTGGCACATGACTCCAAACAAAGACTTGTTCGAGGAATTATGTGATCAAGATGGTGGATTTGTATTGCTGGGAAATAACAAAGCTTGCAAGATTGTAGGTGTTGGATCTGTGAGATTCAAACTCCATGATGAGTCAATAAGGTTATTGACTGAAGTCAAGTATGTACCTAATTTGAAGAGAAATTTGATTTCTCTTGGTGAACTCGATAAGAAATGATATGTTTTTCAAGGAGAGAAAAGTATCCTAAGAGTCATGAAGGGGTCGAAGGAAGTCTTGAGAGGCGTGAAGAAACAAGGATTGTATACCCTTGAGGCTGAAGTTGTAAGTGGTTCGACAAATGTTGCATCCACTAAACCTTTGTTGAAAACAGAAATTTGGGACATGAGATTAGGCCATGTCAGTGAAAGGGGTCTGGTCGAGTTGGGGAAACAAAATTTTCTTGGTGGAGACAAAGTCGAAAAGCTGAAGTTTTGTGAACCCTGTGTACTTGGAAAATCTTGCAGAGTGAAGTTCAAAAAAGGCAAACAAAGAACACATGGATTCCTTGATTACATCCATGCTGATCTTTGGGGGCCTGTAAGATATCCATCACATTCAGGAGCAAGGTATTTTCTATCCATAGTAGATGACTATTCCAGAAAGTTATGGGTATTCATTCAGAAGACTAAGGATGAAACTTTTGAGAATTTCAAAGGTTGGAAGACTCTGGTCGAAAATCAAAGTGGCATAAAGGTCAAGAGGTTGAGATTAGACAATGGTCTTGAATTTTGCAATGAGGCATTCGACATCTTTTGTTTTGTCTCTAGTATTGCAAGGCACAGAACTACTGCAGGGACTCCACAACAAAATGGTTTAGCTGAAAGGTTTAATCGACCCATCTTGGAGAGAGTTAGATGCGCGTTGACTAGTGTTGGGTTAAAGAAGGTGTTTTCGGCTGAGGCTATTTCGACAACAACATATCTGATAAATAGATGTCCTTCGACTGTGTTAGATATGAAGACACCTGAAGAAGTTTGGTCGGGACATCCACCAAATCTCGACAAACTGAGAGTATTTAGCTGCGTAGCCTATGCTCACATTAGGAAAGACAAGGTCGAACCTAGAGCTCTTAAATGCATGTTCATGGGATACCCTGAAGGATTCAAAGCTTATAGGCTATGGTGCCTAGAGTCAGGTCACAGAAGGATTATCACCAGTCGAGATATTGTTTTCAATGAGGCTGAAATGAGTTTCAAAAAAACGGATGATGTTGATCGAAGTGCAGAAGTATCTGACGAAGAGCTAGAACAGGTAGAGATTCCTATTGAGGTGGAGCATGTTGATGCTGAATTGCATATCCTAGATAAAGTCGAAGAAGCAGAGGATGCTGATGAAGTGGAGAAAAATGTCGATGACTACCTATTGGCAAGAGATAGGACACGAAGAGTCATCAAACCACCTCAATGATTTGGGTATGCAGATCTTATAGCTTATGCCTTAATCTCTACAAGTGAGGTTCTAGACGAAGAACCAAAAGACCATAAGGAAGCTATGAAGAGTCGAAATAAGACTAAATGGCGGAAGGCTATGGATGATGAGATGAAGTCTCTTCATGATAACAACACTTGGGAATTTATCAAGAAACCTTCTAGATCCAGGTTAGTCAGTTGTAAATGGATTTTCAAAGTTAAGGAAAAAACCGAAGGCGTGGCGTCGAAAAGATACAAGGCAAGGTTAGTTGCAAGGGGTTTTACTCAAAAAGAAGGTGTAGATTTCAATGATGTGTTTTCTCCTGTTGTGAAGTATAGGTCCATTCGAATATTGGTTGCCATGGTGGCTGTCATACCCCAAAATTTGCCCTCATGTTTCTCAAGACATTCCATACATCCATGCTCAAAGATTCCTCAAGAGTTGATCAGACAAACTCCCTCCTAAACAATCAACCCAAACTAGGGTTTGGCATTTCTCAGATCCAGATGGAGTTCTAACACCTCCAATGGTTTTCATGCCTCCTCATATGCCTCAAAGATTCTCCATGTCAAGTTTCAAGCCTCACAAGTCAAGTTTCCTCAGACAGTTGCTCAGATGGTTGAAAATCAGTTGTATTGATCAAAAAGTCAACTGTGGTCAACATACAGTCAAACTTCTGATTTTTGGTCAACATCCTCATTTTGAAGTTACATTCATTGATCAAGGGTTGATCATGAAGTCAACTTTCCAAATGAGGGTTTCTAGGTGAAAAGTCAAGAAAACTCAAGATTTGCTCAAAAGTCAACTTTCCAAATTAGGGTTTCTAGGTGAAAAGTCAACCAAACTTTGACTGATCATAACTTTCTCATACTTTCTCAGAAATTTTTCCACCACCTCTTGTTTTGAAGTAAATTCAATTCTCTACAACTTCATGTCTCACAAGAATGTCCAAAAAATGCTTCATTTGAGAGGTATGGCTCAAAACATTACAGGTCCTTTTCAAAGTCAACAAAAAGTCAACTTTTTGTTTTGAGGATATATTGAGCATGGTAAATCCAATTGAGATGAAACCAAAGAAATTGTTTAGAGGAATCTTAGAGATTTCCAAAAAGTCCAAGAACTCTCAAAAATGTGGAAAAATGAGCAAGATACACTATTCAGAAGTTGGGGAATTTTGGACAATTGCACAAAAGGACATAATGGTCAAAATGCAAAATTTTCCAAATGGGCCTATATTCTTTTGATCCAAACTTGTTCATGACATTATTCTTGACCCATAAATGCTTGGCCATGGCAATTTTCTATTTTATTGATTTTATTTTGAATTTTAGAACATTTAATTCAAAATTAAATTATATAAAATATGAAAATAATATATTTTTCCAAAAGGGCTGATTTTATATCTTCCTTGAAGTCCAAGATAGCCCAATACACTTGCCAAATTCGTGCTTGATCATGCATTGAAGAGGAAAATCAAATTTCTTTCAAAATTTGATTTTTATTTGAAAAATATTGAATGCTCCAAATCAAATCTTTTTCATTCCTTTTTTCTCTTCCAATCCTCTCTATAAATAGCCAGCATTATGTACAAGCAAGAGGACGAAACCCTAGCCAAAGAACAAACCCTTATTTTGCCAAAATTTTCCAAGAAACTTGAAAATTCAAATTTTATTTTCCAGCCTTTCTCAACCTCTTCCAGCCATCCAAACGTGCTCAGGGGGTAAGTATGAGTAAGAATACATCATTGGTATTGACCAAAGCAAGCTAAATCGATGCATATACATACATATACATTCAAACTTTTCTAATTTTTGCATTTTACTATTCTGCTTGTTTCAATTGATTCTAATGCCTTTTTTGTGTTCATGAGACTCCATATATATGATCTGGGCAATCGCTAGCAAGGTTGAACGTCCAAATTCCACGATGCCATGATTAGGGTTTTGGAACTGTTGAGTTTCGAACTGGTATTTAGAGACACTTTCAGGGCAAACCACTAGCGCCATTGGACTCGCAGACCCCGATTTAGGGGGGGTAGCCTTAATCCCAGTCCTCGAATCTATGTATTTTGCAGGTTTGCAGATCGGACTTCCGGAGAGGCGGCGGAGCCTAGCTCGTGGCTTCAGCGTGGACCGGCGAGGAGGCTGTGTGGCACAATGAAGCGTTTCAATTCGTCCATTCAAAAACAACTGGGGCCCGCGTGCTGACTCAGTTTGAATTTCAAATATCAGTGACACGTACTCATTCATAAGCCATTGTTTGGATTTCCATGACACCTAAGACGCGTTGGCCTAGTGGTAAAGGCGTTGGCAAGCAAAGATACCCCTCAAGATCATCAGTTCGAGCCAGCCATGGACCATTCTCTTTTCCTTTTTCACAAACTTTCATATTTTCTTATTTTTAATATTTTGCATATTATTTAATTTCTTTTCACAATTTTATTTCTGCATTAAAAAATCATCAAAAATTATTTTCTTTTTACATTATTTTCATAAAACCTTTATTTAATTTATAAAATTAAAAAACTTAATTTTGCATGCATATTTATTTTTATTCATAATTTTGCATTTAAATCACTTTTAATTCATTTTTAATTATTAAATTGCATCCAAAAAATCCCAAAAATTTATTTTAGCATATTTATATTATTTCCAGCATGCCATATTTTTCCCAATTAAAGATTTGCATTTTTCTAACATTTTTCTCTTATTCGATTCATCTCGTATTTTCCGATTTCACATTCTTTCACAGGTTACTCCGATTCAGGCGATTTTCTTTTATCGTTTTATTTTTCCAATAATGTAATTGCTCATGGGATGTAATAGTTTTAACTAGGGCTTTTATTTTCCGCACTTTCAATTATGTATCTTCCCCAAAGCCATGTAATAGCGTAGGACATTTATCTTTCCGCATCTTTACTTTCCGCAATTTAATTTCCGCACCCTATAAACTGCTAGTAACTAGGCGTGTATGGCAAGATAATAATTGAACGTAGCTCACTCTAATTTGCAAGATAAAATATCTGAATTCAACACACTCTTTCACACATGCACCCCTTAGGGTAATTCTCTCTCGTTGCCTTACGAATTCAAACGGTCATGTCCCTCGAACGTAGAGGTATTCTAGCACCGTTGCCTTCAAAACGAATCATCATAGTCCCTTCGATACAAAGATCATAGACCCACGATGTCGCCTCCGAATACATGATCTTGACCCTCGATTGTCGCCTACGAAAAATGATGACAGTCCCTTCGAATGTGCTAGGATACTTCCTACAAGTTGCCTTTTATGACCATCCGATGTCCCTTCGAATGTCCCGCTTACATCCAACGAATGGAGCTACCTACTAACTAATGGTATGGATAGCGCTATTCTAAAGGAAGGTAAAACAACACGAAAACGACCAATTCTGAGTAGGTAATAAGACTTTTAGTTGCTTGCTCTATCGAAAACTTTTCACACCTCACACTTTTTTCAAAGTTCAAACTTTTTCAAAACGAAACATTTTCGAACACTTTGTATACATTCCTACATGAATCATTACAAAGTCAAAGCGAAATGCCTTTTCAAAACATTTTCCAAACACACAGAAAGCACAAGTTTTTCAAAAGTGATCTAAGAGCAACTAAGAGCCCGTAGATAACTACGGATGGAAATGGGTGCTAATACCTTCCCTTTTCATAACCTTCTCCCTTACTCAGAATCTAACGAAGGTCTTTTTCTGTACTTTTACCTTCCCTTAATTGGATAAAAATAAAAGTCGGTGGCGACTCTTGCTATCCGCACATTTGCGATACAAAATCTACAAAGTTAGTTCACCGTATTACAGAACTGGCGACTCTGCCGGGAGACACTCTAAAGAGAGAATGCCTTAAGGATTTTTAGATCATCTTTACTGTTTTCTGTTTGACTTGCTTGCTTTACTTTTAAGGGTTGCTTGGGTATTATATTTGTGGGGGATCCTACACCCGGATCCGGGTTTCGTTTTAGGTAAGTGGCATTAGATCATTGCGACCGCTAGACGTATAACTAAACGGTCAACATGATGGCTACGTTAGCGTGACACTTTGGTTGTCCCGATGCTCCTCATTTCCAAGTTGAGGATAGTATTTGGCTTCTGCGTGGTGTCGTCAAGCGCTAACTAAACTTTTAGAACCTTAATTGACCCATCTTGGCCATTAGAAGGTAGTGAGATGGCCGGCTTTGGTGTAGACCGAGGTTGGTTGATACTCGATGCTACGCTCATTGAGATCAGACTTTTGGGACATTTTTGGTCGACCACTTGGTAGTCGTATTAAAATAAGCGCCTACGAGAAAGATCAGTGATGTGAGATTCCTAGAACCCGGTTACTATTATAGGACAGGATGAACCAACTCAAACTTTTGGTGGGGTAATCACCTATACCTCTTGCAAGCCTTAAACCTAGGCTCATTGTGTGAATTGTTTGTGTGTGCCAAACATGACATCATGACATCATCCGCATTGCATATCATTTCTAACTATTTCAAGGACCTAGGGATTTATCTTTGCTCTGTTTTGTAGGGATTATGGCTTCTAGAAAGACTATCCGAATCAACTTCATGGGTATACCTTCTCAGCTCAAAGAATTGGTTTCAGAAATTCCCGACCATGCTCAGTTCATCAAAAGACATGGTTATCTACTTGATTTGGTTATCTCCGGTTTTGAAGAAGATATGATGCATGTCCTATTCCAGTTCTTTGATCCGAAGCACCATTGCTTTACATTTCCAGAATATCAGTTGGTTCCTACCTTGGAAGAGTTCTCTAAGCTACTTGGGATACCTATTCTTGACCAAATGCCATTCACCGGTTTGGAAAAGGTTCCTAAGTACGAAGACATCGCATCCGCCCTACATCTTAAGCGCTCAGACATTGAAGCCAATTGGGAAACCAGGAGTGGAGTTAAGGGTTTACTTTCTAAGTTCCTAATTAAGAAAGCTCGAGAATTCCTCAAAGTTATGAGTTTCCATGCATTTGAAAACATTGTGGCCTTGCTAATTTATGGTTTGGTTCTATTCCCCTAACTCGGATCAATTCATAGATGTCAACGCCATCAAGTTGTTCCTTACCCGCAATCCAATTCCTACTTTACTTGGAGACATCCTACATTCTCTCCACACTCGTACTACTAAGAGACAAGGCACTCTCATGTGTTGCATCCCGTTACTTTCCAGGTGGTTTATTTCGCACCTTCCTCCATCAGTGTTGAAGAACGAACAAAGGATGAAGTGGTCTCAAAGGCTAATGTCACTCTCTCATTCAGATATCCGTTGGAGTCTTTTCTCTCAAAAGGACTTTACTTTCATTGAGCGTTGTGGAGAATTCCCTAATGTGCCACTCCTTGGTATAAGAGGAGGTATTACTTACAACCCTTCTCTGGCTCTACGTCATTTTGGTTTTGCTCGAAGAGATGGTCCTCATGATATGCTTCTCCAAGACATTGTGTTCGACTACAATCACGATCTCTAGAATTACCGACGAAGGTTCATACATGCTTGGGGCATGGTAAAGAAGACTGATACCAAGACTTTGGGGCACCAAAACCCCACTCCTTGGGAACCTTACCTCAAATGGGTGCGAGCTCGAGCTCAAAACCTCATGATGCCATTCGCGCCTGTTCTACCAGTGATTATGGAACCTGTTGCTATAGGTGACGTACCCTATACTGTTCTCCATCCTAACATGCCTAACTGATTTTGAAGATTTGAAGAGATCCTGGATTCAACTAAGAGAAGAAAGGGATACCTTTGAAGCTCAGTGTTATGCAAGCGAGAAGAAAGTGCTAGAGTTGACCAAGCTACTTCACGTAGAGCGCAACATCAACGCCTACCTCGGCACCAAGAGGAAGCGCCCATGGGAGACTTGAAGCTTTAGGATTTATGTTTTTCTTTTATTATTTTGAACTATCTTTTGTACTTAAAAAGAAAAATAATAAAAAGAGAACTAATATTTGTTTGTTCATTGCTTGTTTAACAAATTTAAATCCTTTAGAGGTCCTTGAAAATATTGCATTGCATTCGCATAAACATCGCATAGCATAGCATAGCATTGCATCACAGGTACATTGGAGATTGGTTTTCTCATTTTCTCGCTATTTATTTTAGCAGAAATGGCTCTCGAACAGACTGTCAAAGATCTCCAGGTTCAGAATGCTCAGTTTCAACAGATGTTGACTAGCTTGGTCCAAGGCCAAGAAGATCTGAAAAAGCTCATCAACAAGAAGAAGAAGGTTGTGGGTCTCCTCAACATGGGCAGACGCTACAAAGGTGGTCCCAAAAGGGTCAGTCGGATTGAGCTCTCTGAAGACAGTGTCAAGAATGAGGGGAGTACCAAGGGTGATGAAGAAGATCAGCGTGAGCCCGAGAAAGGGAGAGAGGAGCGTTCTGACTATAGTCAGTACTCTGATGAAGATGACAAGTACAAACAACTTGAAGACCGTCTGAATGCTGTGGAAAATCTGAAGATGTCCGGGCTGAATTTTGATGATCTGAGTCTTGTTCCTGGTGTCGTGATTCCTCCCAAATTCAAAGTTCCTGCCTTTGCCAAGTATGATGGCGTTTCTTGTCCGAAGTTGCATTTGAAGTCTTATGTTCAGAAGATCAACCCCCACACTGATGACAAAAAGTTGTGGATGCATTATTTTCAAGAGATTTTATCCGGAACTCAGTTGGAGTGGTATTATCAGCTAGAGAATGACCGTATCCGTACTTGGAGTGACTTGGCTGATGCTTTCTATAGACAATATGAGTACAATGCTGAATTGACACCCACTCGCATGCAATTACAAAGCATGTCTATGGGTCGTGACGAGAAGTTCAAGGAGTATGCTCAGAAATGGAGAGATCTAGCAGGCAGAGTTCAACCACCCTTGTCCAATAGGGAGTTGGTTGATATGTTCATGGGGACATTGTCAGGCCCATTCTTCAATCATCTGATTGGAAACTCTTCATCCGGATTCACCGAGCTGATATTGACAGGCGGGCGCATTGAAGCTGGTATCAAGAGCGGGAAAATTCAGGTAGAGTCATCATCAAATGCTGTGAAGAGATATTTTGGTGGTAAGAAAGAAACTAATGCTGTGTATGGTCAGAAAAGCCGAGCCAAGACCGACCGCTCAATCGTGAGGCGGTTGTGATCTCGATCCTACATCGGACAACCTCACGAGACAACGCGCCTAGCCAGAACGCGCCACGAAGAAAGTTTACGAAGATCAACATGCCGTTGTCGCAAGCCTTGCAACACATGTTGAAAGCAGAGCTGATTACCTTGAGGGATCCTCCTCAGAATGTCAACACTTCCTCTCCGAGATACAATCCTAATGCTAAGTGTGCTTACCACTCCAATAGCCCCGAACATAGTCGATGATTGTTGGGCTCAAGAACAAGATTCAAGATACGATTGAAGCTAAGCAGATTGAGTTTGATCCTCCGTTGAGACTCGAATGTGATCAGCGCCTATGCCTAACCATGACAAAAGTTCCAATCTTTGTTGGTGGCGATACTTATGTCTTCAACATAGATGACTTGACCATTCCTCGATGATTAGAAGGATTTCGCAAGCGGTGTCAATCCAGGATGCCCGGAAAATTGCCGTTGGTGCCCTCGCACGATGGTTGTGCTTGGTTGAGAAGGCGTGTTCGATGCATGATGGATAACCGTGAGATACTATTTCGAAACACTTTGTGCGGTTGTGTGAAGAAATGTCTAAGTTGAAGATCGACAATGCAAATAAAACTGAACCATCGGTATGTATGGGATACCTTGGGGCAGCCAAGTGGAAAGTATGATTACATGGTGAAGTACTCTGTTCCTGAAAGCTACAAGATTCCTATCGAAGATGTTAAAGCAACCGGATGGGGTGACGACTTCCCATAAGACTATGCTGTTGTTAACACAATAAGGATTTCCTCTGCTGATCCTGTGCCTAGAGTGGCACCCCTCATTATCACTTCTCCAAGACCAATTCCATATTCCTCCGACAAAGCTGTTCCTTGGAATTATGGAGCTGATGTTTACTATCATGGCGTCAAGCAAGACCCTCTGACCATTGAAGACCTTACAGTTGAAGCTTCCATTCCTGACGTTGACAACATCACCGGATCAAGCAAGGTGACTAGAACCGGAAGGGTATTCTCTCCAGATATCTCCCCTCCAAAAGACACTACGACTCCAGCTCGCATTCCAGCTACTCAACCAATATCCCCAGCCAGAGGGAAAGAACCAGTAACTCACCCTGCTCAACCAAAAGTACCAAAGGAAGTTACTGAAGCCACCTCCAAACAAGAAATGGAGGAAATTCTGAAGATTATCAAGAAGAGTGACTACAATGTTGTGGAACAGTTGGGACAAACTCCGTCCAAGATCTCCATGCTCGCACTACTCTTGTGCTCTGAGGCTCATGCTAACGCCTTGGTGAAGTTTCTGAAGAATGCTCACGTACCGCAAGACACTACTACTGATCAATTTGAAGTTTGTATTACTAGCCTGGCTGCCAACAACGGCCTAGGCTTCTCTGATGCTGATTTGGCTCCTGTCGGAAGAAAACATAACAAAGCCTTGCACATCTCTATTGAATGCAAGGGCACTACATTGTCTCATGTGTTGGTGGATACCAGTTCTGCTCTGAACATCCTACCGAAGACTGCTTTTGATCGCCTTAATGTCGAAGGGTTGGTTCTGAGACCCAGTGACATTATCGTGCGAGCTTTTGATGGTTCTAGCGAGCGATGCTTGGAGAGCTCACTCACTGTTAAAGTCGGTTCCCGACTTTTGACTCTACTTTCTTTGTTATGGACATCCGTCCGGCTTACTCTTGCTACTTGGACGCCTTGGATACATGGGGTACCTCTACCTTACATCGGTGAAGTACCCGTGAAAGGGAAGGTTGTTACAGTATGGTGAAGAAGAATATATGGTCAGTCATCTACAGTCATTCCGATATCTCGAGATGGAGGGTGAATTCTTTGAGACTCCCTGTCAAGCTTTCGAAACAGTCCCCAGAGTCATGCCTGTTGACCCTCTTGTTACTCCAGAAGTTACACAAGCTCCGCCTAGAATGGCCTCCCTGAAAGATGCTCAAGCTGCAGTTGAAGAAGGTGGTAGTACTATTTGGGGACAGCTCCCTGATCTTCCTTTCAAGTTTGACAAGACTGGTTTAGGCTTCACTATCAAAGGTCAGAAGATGATACGCCGCGAATGTGCCGGCCAACTCCTTTTCAGGTGGAATCCATGCTATAGAAGGCGGCGGCTTCGACAAGTGGATCTTCCCAACTCCCGACAACGGACTCAGCAATTGGAAGACCGAAGACGTCATACCAATCTCCTTTAGTCAGGAGTAATTATTCTTGTTTTGTTTTGCTTTTCATATTTTCTATGTTTTGAACAATAAACTCTAAAGCCTAGTGCCTTGCCCGGGGCATTATGGCTCGTTGAAGCTATTATTTGTCGTTTAGTATTTTCATTCAATAAATTCGTTGGACTTTTGCATTCAATTGTGTTTTCTTTCTTTACTTTATCACCCCTTCAAAGGCTATGTGTTCTTACACACCCCGTGATACAACTGCGAATCACTCGAATCTCGTTAATAACTATGCTAGTGCTAAATATGACTTCGATAATCCGATCTACCAAGCAAGATGAAAGTGAGGAAGATTGTGAAGTGCCGGAGAACTTGTCGACTACAAGAAGAGCGAGTTATCTGACCGCATGAAGAGCAAGTTGAGGTTGTGAATTTGGGTACTAGCGAAGAGAAGAGATCAAGATAGGAGCGGGTCTTGAGCAGTGTTAAAGAAAGAATGGTTCGGATGCTACGAGACTACATTGAGGTTTTGCTTGGTCATACGAAGACATGCCAGTTTAGACATTGATATTGTAGTACACGGTTGCCAACAAAGAAGGTTTTCTCCTGTGAAGCGGAAGGTCCGTCGTATCGTCTGAGATGTCGAGAAAATCAAAGCCGGTTATGAAGTAGTTCAATGCGGTTTCTTAGTCTTCTTATCCATGATGGGTTGCAAATGTGGTACCCGTACCTAAGAAGGATGGCAAAATACGAATGTGTGTGGATTACGAGATCGAATAAAGCAAGTCCGAAAGACGATTTCCCACTTCCTCGTATTGATGTTACGGTTGACAACACCGCTCGGCATAAGGTTTTCTCCTTCATGGATGGTTTCTCGGTTACAATCGATCAAAATGGCTCCGAAGACATGGAAAGACTACTTTTGTTACACAGTGGGGTACTTTCTGTTACAAGGTTATGCCGTTCGGATCGAAGAACGCAGGCGCCACTTATCAGCGTGCTATGGTGACATTGTTCCATGACATGATTCATCACGAGATAGAGGTCTATGTCGACGACATGATAGCTCGATCATAGACTGAAGAAGAGCATCTCAATCATTTGCAGAAGCTATTTGACAGGTTGAAGAAGTACAGATTAAGACTCAATCCTAATAAGTGCACTTTTGGAGTCAGATCCGGTAAACTCCTAGGGTTTGTTGTCAGTGGCAGAGGTATTGAAGTTGACCCCGCCAAGGTTAAAGCGATTCAAGAGATGCCAGCTCCCCGAAATCGAGAGGTTTCTTGGGCCGATTGAACTACATTGCCAGATTCATTGCACATCTAACTGCTACTTGTGAGCCAATCTTCAAGTTACTAAAGAAAGATCAAGTAGTGGAATGGAACGACGATTGCCAGATCGCTTTCGACAAAATCAAGGAGTACCTACAGAATCCTCCTATCTTGATACCGCCTACCAAAGCAAGACCTCTTATCATGTACTTGACAGTATTAGAGAACTCAATGGGGTGTGTGTTGGGGCGACATGGCGAGTCCAGTCGAAAAGAGCATGCAATATACTACCTTAGCAAAAGTTTACCGATGTGAAACAAGATACTCACACTAGAAAACTTGCAACTTTTCTCGCCGACTAAGACATATATGTTGACTCACACTACCTTGTTGATTTCTAAGATGGATCCGATAAAATACATCTTTGAGAAACCGCTCTCTCGGAAGAATAGCAAGATGGCAAATAATCTTGACCGAATATGACATCGGTACACTTCTCGGCGATCAAAGGAAGTGTAGTAGCCGATCATTTGGCTCACCAAGCCATAGATGACTATCGATCTATGCGGTTCAATTTCGAGATGAAGATGTTTTACTAATTCTTGATTGGAAGAACCGAGGCCAGACGAAGGACTGAACAAGGATCCCGATGGACCATGGTCTTTGATGGAGCCTCAAACGCACTTGGCAATGGCATTGGCGCCATCATTACATCCCCCAGTGACATCGCCTTTCACCGATTGTGTTTCATTGTACCAACAACATGGCCGAGTACGAGCGTGCATCATGGGTATTAAAGGCTATTGACTTAAGAATCAAATTCTTACAAGTGTATGGAGACTCGCTTTGGTGATCGTCGATTAAGGCGAGTGGGATCTGAAGCATCCGAATCTCATTCCGTATCGAGAGCATGTTCTAAGTTTGATCCCCTACTTCGAAGAGATTACTTTTGATCATATTCCACGAGAAGAGAATCAATTGGCAGACGCATTGGCTACTATGTCATCTATGTTCAAAGTCAGGTGGGACAACGAGGCTCCCCAGATCATCATTGAGAAGTTTGACGAACCGGCGTATTGTTATGAGCTTGACACAGAAGAGAAACCTTGGTACTACGACGTGAAGAGGTATCTTGAGACTCAGGAATATCCCGCAGGGGCATCTGTCAATCATAAGAAATTCATGAGAAGGTTTGCATCCAAATTCTTCCTCAGCAACGGCATCTTGTACAAGCGCAATCATGATTTGTGTTTACTACGCTGTGTAGACCAGAGAACAGCGAAACGTATCATGGAAGAGTTACACGAAGGCGCGTTTGGTACTCATTCCAGTGGTCATACGATGGCTAAGAAGATTCTGAGAACAGGTTACTATTGGTCCACCATGGGCGATTGTCACCGCTCGCTCGATCTTGTCACAAATGCCGTTCGCGAGATAAAGTACATGTACCTCGGTACCTCGAATGTTCTAACAGCTCCGTGGCCTTTCGCAATGTGGGGCATTGACATGATTGGAGAAATCAAGCCCACAGCTTCCAACGGACATCGTTTCATCCTTGTGGCAATTGACTATTTCACCAAGTGGGTAGAAGTAGCCTCGTTCGCATCTGTTACCAAGAATGTTGTGGCTCGATTCATCAAACATAACCTTATCTATCGATATGGCACTCCCGAAAGGATTATCATAGATAACGGCTCTAATCTCAACAATAAGATGATCACCGAACTCTGCACGCAGTTCAAGATCAAGCATCACAACTCTTCTCCTTATCGACCTAAGATGAACGGCGCAGTGGAATCCGCCAACAAGAACATTAAGAAGATTATACCGAAGATGACAGTGACTTACAAGGATTGGCATGAGATGTTACCATTTGCTCTTCATGGTTATCGCACTACAGTACGAACATCAACAGGGGCAACCCCCTTTTCTCTTGTGTACGGTATGGAAGCCGTCCTACCCATCGAGGTACAGATACCCTCAACCAGAGTCCTCCAGGACGCAGAATTAGGCGAAGATGATTGGATCCAGACTCGCCTTGACCAGATTAACTTGATCGATGAGAAACGACTTGCGTCCATTTGCCACGGACAAATCTATCAGAAGCGAATGATCAAAGCATTTAACAAGAAGGTCAAGCACCGAGTTTACCAAGTCGGTGATCTAGTAGTCAAGCGCATCATTCTTCCCTAAGGAGATCCCAGGGGCAAATGGACTCCCACCTATGAGGGACCATTTGTAGTCAAGATATTTTCCTGGAGCTATGATACTTAGCACCATGGATGGTGAAGACTTCCACACCCCGTGAACGCGACATAGTCAAAAATACTACGCCTAAAGAGACCCGCTAGGTCGATGACCTAGGCAAAAATAAGGGCATCTGGCGAACCAAAGGGTTCGGGCAAAAGTTAAGGATATATACAAAACATGTACACCGGCAAGTCGAAAACACGAAAAGGCTTGGGCAAAAAGGGTATCCCAGGTGAAAACCGAAAGGCGGTCTAGGCAAAAGTTAGGGATTTAAGCGTCGACTATGTCTCTTCCGATCACCTACTTCCACTACTATCAAGATTCAAGGTTCAAATGGCGAAGATCAGTTCACTCGCTTTCTCGATGCAAGGAGATGAGATAGTTGAAATATATGAGTACTAGCATAGTTGGAACTTAACGAGATTGTTTCCGCATAGCTTTTTACCTTTCTCTTGTATAAACTACTTGGCCATACGCCACCTTTCAAATAAATACAAGTTTCCTTCCCTTTACAATTCTTGTTTGTTGTTGTTTGCATAAAGTCCAACGTCTGCTTTGAATGATTATATGCATCCGACAATAAGAACCTGTCCGCAAACATGCGAAAAGTGAACATACAAAAGTAATTACTACAGGCTCCAGGAATTGAGATGACGACGAAAGTCACCAAAAGCATTCCCCCGCAGAACACAATCTCCACAGAGGTGTCACTCGCCACAAACCTTCCCCAGCAGAGTACGTGTCAGTCCACGAGCAATAATCCCACTCAACTAGAATCATGTTACATCAGTCTCCTAGCAGTAACACTTCATCCCCAGCAGGGATATCTATCTCCGGCAGATACCTCTCAGCAATTCCCCGTTTTCTCCAGCAAAAGTGTCCAAACTTGGAACTTGGTCAGATAGTGCATCGGAGGAAACCTACACCTCTTATACCTCAGCCCGAGATTACAACGGGCCCTAGATCCTTCTAACCCGGTCTCCCGGTAGCTATCAAATACTCCCCGACAAGATTTACACTTAAAATCCCCAGTAGAGCGCCTCTTCACTTTTCCACAACAGGATCTACACACAAGATCCCCAACAGATTGCCTCCCGGACTCTCCCAGCCTCAACAATATCAAGGCCCAAGACTTGGTCAGATAGTGCATCGGAGGAATCAAAGTCATCATCCTTCCTTCCCCAAGCAGGGTCTCCACCCACGTCATCCTCAAACAGAAGACGGAAGTCCTCAAGCAGAACATCCGCATCCTCTTCAAGATGGATATGTTTTGAAATACCACAACATCCATCATGCATACATTGTTCATAAGTGTCATGATTTGTGCATATACCATTCATACGCATCGTCATGCATCATACTCTGCATAAGACTAACAATATTCTATCAAAATTTCTCTTGTTTTCTCCAAAACAGGTAAAAGTCACTTCTGACGCAAACAGGTCCAGGATTAATACCCGAATCCAGACGGGAAAACTATTTGAACGACCAACCTCGTTGTTCTCCAACAGCGGATCCAGGATTAATACCCGAATCCAGACGGGAAAACTATCTGAACGACCAACCTCGTTGTTCTCCAACAGCGGATCCAGGATTAATACGGCTAGGCGGAAACCTTATCCGAACGATCACAAGTTATCCTCCGATAACAGGATCAACTGTGGAAATATCCACATTTTGTCAACTATTATCTCCCCAGAGCAGTCAGCACGAAGAACTATTTTGACCCTCTCTTACTATCAACAGCAACTACGAGAGTCTAGCGTACGACTCGGTTGCCTTGGATGGCATCTTAAGCCCATCTCCGACTACTTGTCAACATTTCTCAGCTTTCAGAATGCTGCATATTTGGTTAAAAACCAATACAAACCAATAACTTAATTCAAAGAGGAGCACGAAGTCTAACGTCGACTCCTGGATGGCATCCTAACATCTCCTTCCGAAGCATCTGAGCTAGCGTCTCACTCCCAGCGTCGACCTTTTCGGATGGCATCTTAAGCCCGTCTCCGACAGTTCTCCTATCTACACAACAATCTCGAGTCTAGCGTACGACTCATTCCCCAGCATTTCTCCAAATGGCATCTGTAAGCCCATTCCCGCATCGTCAGCCGACAACGAGTGCAAATTTTCAGGTGTATTCGAGTGTTCAATCATCTTCTACCTCCAGGTCATGAAAGGCAAAGCATGCCAATCTAACCCTTCCAGTACAAGAAGATTGAACAGGGGCAGCTGTCATACCCCAAAATTTGCCCTCATGTTTCTCAAGACATTCCATACATCCATGCTCAAAGATTCCTCAAGAGTTGATCAGACAAACTCCCTCCTAAACAATCAACCCAAACTAGGGTTTGGCATTTCTCAGATCCAGATGGACTTCTAACACCTCCAATGGTTTTCATGCCTCCTCATATGCCTCAAAGATTCTCCATGTCAAGTTTCAAGCCTCACAAGTCAAGTTTCCTCAGACAGTTGCTCAGATGGTTGAAAATCAGTTGTATTGATCAAAAAGTCAATTGTGGTCAACATACAGTCAAACTTCTGATTTTTGGTCAACATCCTCATTTTGAAGTTACATTCATCATTTGATCAAGGGTTGATCATGAAGTCAACTTTCCAAATGAGGGTTTCTAGGTGAAAAGTCAAGAAAACTCAAGATTTGCTCAAAAGTCAACTTTCCAAATTAGGGTTTCTAGGTGAAAAGTCAACCAAACTTTGACTGATCATAACTTTCTCATACTTTCTCAGAAATTTTTCCACCACCTCTTTTTTTGAAGGAAATTCAATTCTCTACAACTTCATGTCTCACAAGAATGTCCAAAAAATGCTTCATTTGAGAGGTATGACTCAAAACATTACAGGTCCTTTTCAAAGTCAACAAAAAGTCAACTTTTTGTTTTGAGGATATATTGAGCATGGTAACTCCAATTGAGATGAAACCAAAGACATTGTTTAGAGGACTCTTAGATATTTCCAAAAAGTTCAAGAACTCTCAAAAATGTGGAAAAATGAGCAAGATACATTATTCAGAAGTTGGGGAATTTTGGACAATTGCACAAAAGGACATAATGGTCAAAATGCAAAATTTTCCAAATGGGCCTATATTCTTTTGATCCAAACTTGTTCATGACATTATTCTTGACCCATAAATGCTTGGCCATGACAATTTTCTATTTTATTGATTTTATTTTGAATTTTAGAACATTTAATTCAAAATTAAATTATATAAAATATGAAAATAATATATTTTTCCAAAAGGGCTGATTTTATATCTTCCTTGAAGTCCAAGATAGCCCAATACACTTGCCAAGTTCGTGCTTGATCATGCATTGAAGAGGAAAATCAAATTTCTTTCAAAATTTGATTTTTATTAATATTGAATGCTCCAAATCAAATCTTTTTCATTCCTTTTTTCTCTTCCAATCCTCTCTATAAATAGCCAGCATTATGTACAAGCAAGAGGACGAAACCCTAGCCAAAGAACAAACCCTTATTTTGCCAAAATTTTCCAAGAAACTTGAAAATTCAAATTTTATTTTCCAGCCTTTCTCAACCTCTTCCAGCCATCCAAACGTGCTCAGGGGGTAAGTATGAGTAAGAATACATCATCGGTATTGACCAAAGCAAGCTAAATCGATGCATATACATACATATACATTCAAACTTTTCTGATTTTTGCATTTTACTATTCTGCTCGTTTCAATTGATTCTAATGCCTTTTTGTGTTCATGAGACTCCATATATATGATCTGGGCAATCGCTAGCAAGGTTGAACGTCCAAATTCCACGATGCCATGATTAGGATTTTGGGCTGATGAGTTTGAACGGTATTTAGAGACACTTTCAGGGCAAACCACTAGCGCCATTGGACTCGCAGACCCCGATTTAGGGGGGGTAGCCTTAATCCCAGTCCTCGAATCTATGTATTTTGCAGGTTTGCAGATCGGACTTGCCGGAGAAGACGACCGGAGCCCTAGCTCCGGCGCTGACTCAGGCGTGGACCGGCGAGGAGGCTGCGTGGCACAATGAAGCGTTTCAATTCGTCCATTCAAAAACAACTGGGGCCCGCGCGCTGACTCAGTTTGAATTTCAAATATCAGTGACACGTACTCATTCATAAGCCATTGTTTGGATTTCCATGACACCTAAGACGCGTTGGCCTAGTGGTAAAGGCGTTGGCAAGCAAAGATACCCCTCAAGGTCATCAGTTCGAGCCAGCCAGGGACCGTTCTCTTTTCCTTTTTCACAAACTTTCATATTTTCAATATTTTCCATATTTTCTTATTTTTAATATTTTGCATATTATTTAATTTCTTTTCACAATTTTATTTCTGCATTAAAAAATCATCAAAAATTATTTTCTTTTTACATTATTTTCATAAAACCTTTATTTAATTTATAAAATTAAAAAACTTAATTTTGCATGCATATTTATTTTTATTCATAATTTTGCATTTAAATCACTTTTAATTCATTTTTAATTATTAAATTGCATCCAAAAAATCCCAAAAATTTATTTTAGCATATTTATATTATTTCCAGCATGCCATATTTTTCCCAATTAAAGATTTGCATTTTTCTAACATTTTTCTCTTATTCGATTCATCTCGTATTTTCCGATTTCACATTCTTTCACAGGTTACTCCGATTCAGGCGATTTTCTTTTATCGTTTTATTTTTCCAATAATGTAATTGCTCATGGGATGTAATAGTTTTAACTAGGGCTTTTATTTTCCGCACTTTCAATTATGTATCTGCCCCAAAGCCATGTAATAGTGTAGGACATTTATCTTTCCGCATCTTTACTTTCCGCAATTTAATTTCCGCACCCTATAAACTGCTAGTAACTAGGCATGTATGGCAAGATAATAATTGAACGTAGCTCACTCTAATTTGCAAGATAAAATATCTGAATTCAACACACTCTTTCACACATGCACCCCTTAGGGTAATTCTCTCTCGTTGCCTTACGAATTCAAACGGTCATGTCCCTCGAACGTAGAGGTATTCTAGCACCGTTGCCTTCAAAACGAATCATCATAGTCCCTTCGATACAAAGATCATAGACCCACGATGTCGCCTCCGAATACATGATCTTGACCCTCGATTGTCGCCTCGAAAATGATGATAGTCCTTCGAATGTGCTAGGATACTTCCTACAAGTTGCCTTCTATGACCATCCGATGTCCCTTCGAATGTCCCGCTTACATCCAACGAATGGAGCTACCTACTAACTAATGGTATGGATAGCGCTATTCTAAAGGAAGGTAAAACAACACGAAAACGACCAATTCTGAGTAGATAATAAGACTTTTAGTTGCTTGCTCTATCGAAAACTTTTCACACCTCACACTTTTTTCAAAGTTCAAACTTTTTCAAAACGAAACATTTTCGAACACTTTGTATACATTCCTACATGAATCATTACAAAGTCAAAGCGAAATGCCTTTTCAAAACATTTTCCAAACACACAGAAAGCACAAGTTTTTCAAAAGTGATCTAAGAGCAACTAAGAGCCCGTAGATAACTACGGATGGAAAGGGGTGCTAATACCTTCCCTTTTCATAACCTTCTCCCTTACTCAGAATCTAACGAAGGTCTTTTTCTGTACTTTTACCTTCCCTTAATTAGATAAAAATAAAAGTCGGTGGCGACTCTTGCTATCCGCACATTTGCGATACAAAATCTACAAAGTCAGTTCACCGTATTACAGTGGCATAGTTTGATCTTGAACTAGAACAGATGGATGTGAGGACTGCGTTCTTGTATGGTGATCTAGATGAAACAATCCTGATGAGTCAACCTGAAGGGTATGTCGAAAAGGTAAAGGAAGATTATGTGTTCAAGTTGAATAAATCTTTATATGGGCTGAAATAATCTCCTCGACAGTGGAATAGGAGATTCGACAAATTCATGACACGCATAAGTTTTGTTAGAAATCAGTTCAACCACTATGTTTACTTCATATTTCGTCCTAGTAATTCATTTGTTATTTTGTTATTTTATGTTGATGATATTCTCATAGCAAGTAACAATGTCGAAGAGGTAATGAGGGTGAAGGCAGAACTCAATAAGGAGTTCGAAATGAAGGATCCAGGAGAAGCTTCCAGGATTCTTGGAATTATTAACATTCAAAGAGATAGAAAGAAGTCAAAATTATGCTTATCTCAAGAGGCATATTTACGAAAGTTTCTCGAAAAGTTTGGTATGTCGAATTCGAAGCCTGTTGTGACTCCAACAAACCCTCAATTCAAGTTGATTATTGATCAATGTCCCAGTACTGAGGTCGAAAGAACTTATATGAATAACATCTCATATGATAATGTCGTAGGTTCTTTAATGTATGTTATGATTTGTACTAGATCCGGCATAACATATGTCGTAAGTCTTGTAAGCAGGTACATGGTGAATCCTGGAAAGGCTCACTGGCAAGCATTGAAGTGGATTCTAAGGTACATAAATGAGTCTCTAAACAGAGTCTTAATTTATGGTGGAGCCTTTGGTGAAGATAGTAAAGCAGTAATCGAAGGATATACCGACTCTGATTATGCAGGTTGTATGGATTCCAGAAAATCTATTTCTGGATATGTTTTCACTTTGTTTGGTACAATAAGTAGTTGGAAAGCAACACTTTAGAAGGTTGTTTCATTATCAACCACTGAAGCGGAATATATTGCTTTAACTGAAGTTGTGAAAGAAGCATTATGGCTTGAAGGTTTTGCTAAGGAGCTGAAAATTCAAGGTGAAGTTATCACTGTTAAATGTGATAGTCAAAGTGCAATACACCTGTTGAAGAATTCAGCTTATCATGAGAGAACCAAACACATTGATGTGAGGCTACATTTCGTCAGAGGGGTAATCGAGCGTGGAGAAGTCCAAGTGCTGAAGGTTTCGACAAATCATAATGCTGTTGATATGATCACCAAGACATTGCCTAGTTGCAAGTTTTTCCACTGTATGTAGTTGATAAAGTTGCATGAAGAAAACTAGTTCATTAGTTGATAATAGAGTTTGTTCTAAGGTGGAGATTTGTGAGATATTGGATCGAACTCTATTGGGTCGAAGAAAGTAATTTGGTTCGACGATTCGACAGAGTTTAGCATGCAGTCGAAGGTTGCTCACATGATGTTGTCGAAGTGTTACAAGTTGTAGTCGAAGTGTGTTCTAGCTTGTAGTGTCGAAGGATGTTAGGATTGTTAGCATCGAATTGGGCCTGTTTGTTATATCCAATTGGTTAAGTTAGCTTGTACCCTAAGTTAACTTGTAATGGGTATTTGTGATAAAAGCCCATTAGTTTAGTATGTTAGGTTTATTATTCTTGTATACTTGTAATCTTGTTTTGAAGATAAAGTAAAGAATAGCAGTTAATAACCAACCCTTGTGTTCATCGTGTTCTTCATTCTTTTCCTACCCTAATTGTTTCTTGATCATTGAGCAACAAGTTTATATTTTGTTTCCAAGGCATCTGATTCACAACATAAAATTTATCAAAGATAAGATAATATAATTTAATAAATATTAAACACTTTTTTTGTAAATAGTATATTAAACAACAAAGTTAACATGACTATTATGAATAATATAATCTTTTTTTAATCAATTTTATAAGGTAGTCTGTAAACATCATCAAAATTATATTTCATGTAAATCATATAACATTGAAGTTCATCATTGCAACAATCAACTGATAACAACAATCTGCATCATACAACAACATGAAGAAATCTATCAAATCATATATTGATTATTTGAAATTGCAAAAAAAATAATTAAAAATAGATCGTTGTATGTACATATATAAAGTAAAAATGGATATTAAATTCGGATCGCAAAAGATAAGGTAAAAAATATTACCAACTAACAAAGTGCTTGGAAAACCTTCTTGTATACACCATTTGTAATAGTCAAGACTTTAGTAAAAGTATTTGATACAACGTATTATTGTATGTATAATAGACATTGCGTTTGCGCGGGTATTTTCATGATACACGCGATTTTTGTTTTCAAATTGTAATAAAAAAAAATACAATGAGACAAATATAACTCGTTTAAAAAAAGAAACTCAAATATTAATAATGTTTAATATTTGTAGAAAAAATGTTACCTAAATTAAAATATATTGTTAATTAAGAAAATAATTCTTATACTATACATAAATTGTAGTAACAATAATTAATTATGATTAATAAAAAATATTAAAAAGAAACAAAACATGTAAGAAAAAAGGATAAAAAAAAAAGAAATAATTGAAAAATGCCATGTTGAAATTATAAGAAAGTTGATAACTATCTCAAGTAAAATAACATCCAGAGTTAGATAAAAAAAATTAAAAGCAGAGTATATTTGTCTTTTTAAAGAAAAAGACAAATGAGCCACTAAATATTATATTAAAATGTCCCAATGTTTTATTTGTTCATCCAAGAATATGAAACACGGGTGAGTAGGATTATAAAGTATTGAAGAGACAAGGGTAACAGACACACAAGTCATTATCTCCATTGTATTTACCCAAAAAAATTCTTAGCACACAATATCAACGTCATCTTCTTCATTCTAAAACCCTAAAATGTCAAGCGACAATCCCTTTACCCCAGTTGAAAGGATTTTCCTATCTTTGCATCTACTATTTTTGCATTTCTATGATGACATCTCATCACCATAATTAGTATTCTTATTTATTTTGTGTTTTATTTTATGCAGGCCAATCAAAAGTTTGGAGTGAGAAACTTCCTATAGACATATGAGGTTGAACATGACATACCTTGAAGTAGAGAGAGAGAGAGAGAGTTAATCGTATTGCATCCGCGAATAAGAAAATATCAACAATAGCAAAAGTTGGAGGTTCATGTGTTGTTGATGATGACAAAAGTGAAGAAACATGTGGTGGTTCATCTGTTGATGATGGTGCGAAAAATGAAGAGGTCAAGGATCTTAAGGGAAAATGAGTTGTTTCAGGTCAAGACCCACTCAATGGAGAAGTTGTAGAATATAAGAGAGACATGCATGTATCAAAAGATCGTGAATCACCAAATAAAGCAGGGGATGTTAAGAAACAAAAAAGGTTCTCGAGTGCTGGATCATCTCACATATCAATTTCTTCTGACAGTGAAAGATATATCGTCATATTATATTATTTAGAAAGTTAATATAGGTTTAGTTGTTAACAAATTTATTTGGCATATTAAGGTTTATATTGTGGCCATGGACATTTATTAAATAAAAATGTAATGGTGATGTTGTTAATGCAGTTCTGATGAAGAGTCAATTGATGAAGATGTGATAGGGCTCCCAAGGTATCTGTATGGAAGAGGAAGATTAAATCCGAGAAGACAACCCGAAAACACATGTTTGTAAGTTTAAAATGTTGCATTTAATGATATAAGCCACAACATGTTTGTTATCTGCTACAAATTAGTATACTTTTTTTAGGTATAGAAAGTCCTTATAAAATGACTTTTGCAATATGAGCTTAGACTAAAATACAAAATTTTCTAAAAATTCTCCAAGATCCTTTTTATGAAACCAAATCAAATTTGTAATGTTACTAAAATATCTTTATTTGGTTGCGACTATATGAGTATTAAAACCACACATAATCTTCATATTATAAAAACAAATCTTCATATATTTATATCATGAACTATAATGATGTTCTGAGATAACATGTTAAGACATCTGTCAGAACATCTGTCTTCAGTGATGTTTGATCAAAATACCAAGACATATGTTACAATATCTTACCGTGAATCATATTTTAGCAAAATTTCTGCCTACATAGACTAGATGTCATGACATACTCTCTCACATCACAACAACAGTACCACAATAACACATAGACTAAGAGAAATAACCTCTTAACAACCAACACCAAGCCCCCTCTTTCACATTACTCCCCCCATCACATGGAATCAAAACACTTCCCCGTCTAGGGAACATCCACAAGCATAAGAAAATAAAAACAAGCACACATATGATACACAAACAAAATAGGATCAAACATCCATTATCACTATGTTTCTCCCCCATTCGAGCCACGATTTAGACAACAGCTAAAAATATGACATTAAAAGCAGTAACTTCTTCCATATTCTCTCCTTCTACGATAACACCATACTTCTGTTCCTCAAAGATGCAGATACCTAGTTCACCCCTTAATTTTTCAAATTGATTTATATCAAATACCTTGGTGAAAATATCAGCCAGTTGCTTCTCAGTGGCCACATACTCCAAAGTAAAATTTTTGTCTTCAACAAGATCCATAATAAAAATTTTATGAATGTCAACATGCTTTGTCATACTATGTTGAATGAGATTCTTAGATATGTTGATAGAACTCAGATTGCCATAATGTCATGACATCTTGCTCAATATTGTACTCTTTCAGCATTTATTTCATCAAAATCTATTGAGAACAACTACTTTATGTTGCAATATACTATGTATCAATAGTATATAGGGACACACAATTTTTCTTCTTGATGAACCAGGATATAAGATTATTTCCTAAGAAGAAATATTCTCCTAAAGGGTTTTTCCTATCATCAGCACTACCTGCCCAAATTGCATCACAATATCATACAAGCATGGAATCAAAACCATGAGAATATAACATGCCATAGTCACTAGTACCATTGATGTACTTCATAATCCTCTTCACTTGGTTGATGTGAGTTATTTTAGGATCAACTTGATATCTTGCACAAACACCTACAACAAATGTGATGTTAGATCTGCTGGCTGTAAGGTATAACAAGCTATCAATCATGCTTCTGTACATAATTTGGACCACATAAACACCTTTTTCATCTTTAGATAATTTCAAATGAGTAGGTGCAAATGTCCTTTTGTGATTAGCATTCTCCATACCAAACTTCTTCACAATGTTCTTGGCATACTTACTTTGAGATATGAAAATAGAATCATCCATCTATTTTACTGGAATCCCAAGAAGTATTTTAGTTCACCAACAAGACTCGTCTCAAATTCAGATTGCATTTGTTTGACAAAATGTTGAACCATCTAACATCCCTTGAAATACAATGTCATCCACATATATCTGAGCAATCACGAGTTTGCCATCCTTCTCCTTAACAAATAAAGTTATTAATAACTTTTACTCATTTTTGTGCCTCAACTCATGCACATATAAATATTTTTTATTTCATTTCTTTAATAATTTGTTGAGAAAATTCTTAATCTAGATTATGAGAGAAAAACTTCTTTTGTTAGAAAAAGTTTTACAAAATACATCTTTAACTCATTCAAATCACCACCTTTATTATGCTCATGGAGAATCATTGTAATAATTGTATACATGATGATTGATTGTGAAGAAATATTATAGGTCTAATCTTTTATTTGAGGAGATATTCAAAGAAGCGAAATTCTTTGAAGGAAATAGGATAGAGCTCTTCTCCATTGTTATGGAGTTTTTATGTGTGGATTTGTCAACCTGTTGAAGAGAAAGACTTAAGGCATATAATTTCGAGATTGAGTGAAAATCAGCGAACTTATCAATATTAAAGTCCATAAAAGGTTGAAGATTAAGATCGTGGTGAAGATCGAGGATAACAGTGGTGGTAGCTAGTTATAGACAAGTTCGACCAATAAGCAAGGAAAAATATACATTGTATTGTCATAGTTTATCTTTTTTTCACTAAATTGTTGTAACACAAACCATAATCAAATCAACATAGTGGGAGATACAAAATTTAGATGATTCACCATCAGAGACTATAGTAGGTTGTCAGTTACTCCCAACATTACGTTACAACTTTTCAAAGAGACATTTAATGCACGTATTTCCAAGAAACAATTTTTTTAAATATATGACTCCCACATTCACAGATCTCGTGGCCGAGTAATAGCGCGTGTCACAAATATTCTCCCCACAAATCAAAGACGAGGGCTTATGGACAATTGTTTTGGGCCTTTTGCAATATCCAGGAGACAAAAGCCTAATTATGAAGCAACAAGTTATATATGTGAGATATGAAGACTCTTTTTCCTCCTTGACACCAAATATCTCTCAAGAAAATGCCATGCTAATCGCTCCAATCAATCCAACAACCAACCATATCTCACGTTGTTCCACACACTTGCAATTACCAACCATCTCTCTTATTTAAAGAGGAAAACCGCTACTTCACATATATTCAAATCCTTTTCTATTCAAACTCCAGTTTTCACTTTCTTATTTTATTTTAACATTGAAGTGTTACCTTTCCATGCATTGAAACCACGATTGTGAATTCACCATTTATTTTTGATCAACTCTAGTTTTTGTCCGGAACAAAATATTAAAACTTTACTCTTTTTTAAAGTAAAACTAAAATTACATTTAAGTTTTTAAAAAAGAAATATCATGATATATTTGAGGGAAACAATGAAACTCATAAATGAATTTGAATAGAGATTTTATTATTAGTTATTTTAAGCAAATAAAAAGAAAGAATTGTGGTGGTACCCTTTTGTCGTAATAAAATCAATTCTCATACCCATCTCTCTTCCCATTCCGCGTTGCTGCAAAGCATTCTTCACCTCTCTCTCTCTCTGCTACATCAACTTTTCTTCTTCAAAGGTAAATTCAAATTCTCAGATCCAATCTCGATTCATCACACTTCTATTTGCTCGATCGATCGATCTCACATTTTTTTGTAGCAACTTTTTTCTGTGCGATCCGTTTCTATTGTCACCTAACAATTAACGCTTCTAATCGATTTGTATGCTACTGTTTATTTTTCTTGAGATCTGGTTGAATCTGGTGACATTGATGCATGTGGGAAGAAATTGTGATGGATTTGATTAGATCCTGTTGTTTGTTTTTGATTTGGAAATTTGTTATTGAAATTTTGATTGAACAATGAAATTAGGGAAGGAAAAATGGGGTTAACATTCACGAAGCTGTTCAGTCGGTTATTTGCCAAGAAGGAAATGAGAATTTTGATGGTGGGTCTCGATGCGGCTGGTAAGACCACTATCCTGTATAAGCTCAAGCTTGGAGAGATTGTTACTACCATCCCTACCATTGGTAAGTTTCTCACCTCTATTTTCGTTCTTATCTAAATGCATACATCAGATTTGTTCTTTACTTTTAGGAATGTTTATGTTTTGATCAATTGATTCGTACTGTGAATCTATATTAATTGTTTATGTTTTTGACATTTGAGTGCTTTGCTAAAATGGTGCGATGCTATGTTAATTAAAATGTATATTTTTTATTTAGGGTTCAATGTTGAGACTGTGGAGTACAAGAACATTAGCTTCACTGTTTGGGATGTCGGAGGTCAAGACAAGGTGTATATTTTTATTCTTATTCCTTCTGAAAAAAGTGCACTTTGTTGAATATTTAGTCTATCCACCTACTATTGTTATCTGCTATGCAACTGAACTTTGGTTGGCAGAGGCTTCTGGTAGCAAGTGGCTAAATACTTATGCTTTCTTCTACAGATTCGTCCCTTGTGGAGGCACTACTTCCAGAACACTCAGGGTCTTATTTTTGTTGTTGACAGCAATGACAGGGACAGAGTTGTTGAGGCCAGAGATGAGCTACATAGAATGTTGAATGAGGTACTTTGTTTTGTTTGGCATGTTATGTTTTCATCTTCATGTTAGATGCCTTCATTCATATATTAACATGTAGTGGCCAAAGGAAAGGAAGGAATCCCCATATTAGTTGTTATTGAAAGATCTAAGGATCATATTTAGCAATGATTATTCTGGGGTTGCCTTGACCACAATATGTTTTCTGCATCTGTTACGGCTGACTTTGCTAGAGTTACATTAGTCTAGATCATAATTTTCACATGCTCATTGGTTGTCTTTCCATTGATGAAGACAAATTTCTTTTGAATTTCTCATGAAACACCCTTCCCTTCATCATTGTTGCAGTTAATTCATGTGTGTTTGCTGGATCATCATTTATGATGACCGCTGTATATTGGTGTGACTGAGATGTCTTTTGGAAGTTGAATGACTGATTCTTCATAATCAATATCTTTTAATGCTTCTGATTGAATGCATTTCTCAGTTCACTTCAATGTATAAAATGTTCATGAGAAGAATCTTTAGTTTCTTTGAGTCCTTGTTCCTTGCTATCTCGTTTATGTGGTCTTGTAACTAAATGGGAATGTTTTGAATCCTTTATTTCAATGATTATTTCAGGATGAACTTAGAGATGCAGTATTGCTTGTGTTTGCTAACAAACAAGATCTTCCCAATGCAATGAATGCTGCTGAGATTACTGACAAGCTGGGTCTCCATTCTCTCAGACAGCGCCACTGGTAAATATTTTTGATAATGAAGTACTTCCTATTCTGTACTAATAGCTATCCCATTGTGATCTAACACGCTCTTCTGGGTCTTCCAGGTACATTCAGAGCACTTGTGCAACCTCTGGGGAGGGTCTTTATGAAGGTTTGGACTGGCTCTCCAACAATATAGCCAATAAGGTAGCTATTAGTTTCTTCCTTATCGTGCAAATATGTTTTCGGAACTATTGGAACTAGTAAGTTTTCTTATTTTCTTCTTGATTTTCTTGTCATTGCAGGCATAATGATATTTTGGGAGTCTTTTGGATCGGTCATTCTGGATGCAGGGGTGAATATTATCTAGCTTTTATTTCCGAGTCCTCTTCCGAAACAACTTGAATTTGTGTTCATGTATTATGATTTAGGACATATTGGTGGCTACAATTGTAGTAGGAATTTGTTTCATGGGATGTTTAATACTTTTGAGCTTTCTAATGGGTTTTCAACTGTAATGAAGATATACTACTTCTATGCGCCATCAGGTTCTGATTTATACCTTTGTCTTGGTCATATATACCTTTTCATATTTAGTATTGGATGGAGATTTTGTTTTTTTTTGTAAGATACCAAAGAAAGTACACTATTCATAATTTTCTTAGACATTCATAACTTGGTTCTCAATGCGAATTGTATGGCTGATTGTTTTCATAATATAGGATAGTTATATTGGACAGATATCTGTTGGGGGCAATATTTGGTGATTGTTATAATAACTTTTGTAAAATTTATTTGCTTAAAGGAAATTTATTTGACGATTAGTATTTTATTTATTTACTTGAAACAATATGCTTTAAATTTTATTCTAAATAGTGAAGATGAATTTTCGACTAAAAAAATCAAATTAGGGGGAGATCTACATTTTTACCTAAAACATATGTTGTTGTTTTTTATTGATCGGATACTAATAGCAGATTGAAAATATCGTAACAATGAGAGTCCTCTTCAAACTATTTATTTTTTAGTTTTTGATAAACATTTTTGAAATATTGATCTCATTAGAATTAAAAAAATGTCAGTTTTATTTAAATGACATTCAAAATGGGGGCTACTTTTTTCTTTGGGTACAGAAGAGGGCTTTATAAAAAGACTAATGGAAACACATGTTGGCTTTCTAATCTGCATAATGATTTCCTTTCTGTTAGGTATGGTTGCACTTGATGTGGTCTCTTGGTTAATCGTATCTAGCAAGATTTTAGAGTTAGTTTCGACAATCGGATTTGTAATACTTTCACGCATATCCTTTCACCTAATTTTCGAAATAGTCTTTCAACTAGCCTTCACATCCTGTTGTAGAAAGTAAACTTCTTGCACATACCATCCGTCTTGAGTTTGATTTTTCTTTGGGGATACCAATAAACATGCTTGATATCTGGCTCTGATAACCTAACATTGCCCTTCACATTACCACCCGTCTCAATCTCCTTTACCAGCTGCATGATTGAATTGGTTAGGTTATCAGGTCGCTGGAAGCCTTCAAAAAGTGTTTTGTTCCTCCACTGTCATAAATACCAACATGAGATCATAGATATTGACCTCCAATGATCATTGTGCGAATTTGTATCACTTCCTTACAGATTGTAAGAGATCCAATTCCTATAATACAATTTAAAAAATTAGTCATTTTATTAGAAGGAACAAGTCTAATCCATACATGTGTTGTGTGAAAGCAATCTCAAAGCACATGAATTAAGTTCTCTTATTTACTCCTACACCAATTGTAATCTCAAGATATAGTTGGGTTTGACTTATAACATCTTAATATAAGTTTATTTATTTCTTAACACAACAATAACATTTTTGAATTTTTTAAATGTTGATAAAAGCTTAAAATGACATGAAACATTATAATTAATAGATAGTTTGTTATTAGAAATACAGGTAAATGAGTGCGGGTATGGGTACATAGCTATTCATAGGGTACGAGAACATGTATACATGTTGGTGTCCACACAGGTATAGACTCGAGTACATGAATTTTTTTAAATTGCGGGTATGTAAACATATACTATAGTACCATGCTCATACCATATCAATTTCCATCTCTAATACTCCCCTATCATAGCCTATCCACACCATCTTTATGAAGAGGATGAGCGATAACCATAATCCAATTGACCAACTCGATATTGAACTGGTTCCGAAGCAACTATAAATTCCATTTCCCTTCACAATAACAATGTATTTAAACATGAATATGGTATCTAAAACTGTATAAGGATGGAATAACTTGAAGAAGATAGGTTGATCTGTCAGAGTCCAATGATCCAGGAAAAAATTAACCATATATATATATATATATATGATCTGAACTAGTGATCAGAATCAGAGATGGCCGGAACGGTTGAAGATCCTTTGAGCAAGTTGATGTTGAGGAGGGGGGTGTACATGCAAGACACTCCGATGCTAAAGTAAGCAAATGTTTAAAGAGAGAATATTAGGATTTTGAGTGTAGAAAAGTAATACCTTGCCCTCAAGGATATGAGGGTTTATATAATGATCTTAGGAGGATTCTCATTGGTTGCTATATCTGGGCCGAGATATGTGGATCTGCGCATATAGCTGTCAGAGCTGGCTAGGTCAAATCGGGCGATGATGTTCGCAACTAGCCGTTATGTCAAGCAGATGATACATAATGAGCATAGTCCTTAGCGAGATAAACAACTGATCTACTCGACATGTATCGAGCAGAGGATACCGCGTGGCTAATGAAACAGGCAGGTGGAAGCCCCCAATGTATTACTGGATCTCGGTGGATCGTCGCACCTCGAGATGGGGTGACTTGCACGATAGACATTCGGGCAGTCCATAATAGTGTGTGTATATATATATATATATATATATATATATATATATATATATATATATATATTTGAAATTTGTACCACATATTTGCCACACTTTCAATAAAGAGGAATAATTTTTCTTTGTAATCATATTTTCGACAAGGTTTTGTTTCTTGACATACTTATTGAGGAGAATCTGACACCATAAAACATTAGGGTTACTCAATAAATTCCAAAGAATTTTAAACAAAAAGTATCATTCATTAATTAAGTTTGTTTGATGTGTAAGACACCTTGATCCTTAGGCATGCAACAAACCTCCCAACTGATCAAGTGAGTCTTGTTGGTCGTCTCTATCCCCATATAAACCCTCTTTGTCATTTTTTAAAATTATGACAAATAATGGTGGATATTTTAGCATATTGCATTTGAAAGTAAGAGATAAAACTTATCATTGATTGACAGAGCATAATTCTTTTTTGTCAAATTCAAACATTTATGCTTCCAGCCACTCAGCAGACGTTGCACCTCAGTAATATGCCGAAATCTATTCTTAGATCTTATACTATAGGTAATGCTTGTCCAAAGATACTTGCGCACCAGGCTACGGGCTTCAGTGAATCCTTTATGATGCATAAACTCTCGTTGAATAGGGGAATATGTATTTGCTGAGAAATAAAATTTGAGTCTTCTAAGCATTAATATTTTGGCACGAGGCCTGACATAATTGATTTTGACAATGTTTAATACCGTAAGCCTTCTCTGTAGTCGCCTCTGCGTAAAAGAAGAAAGTCACATGCAAAGAGGAGGTGAGAAACTTGAGGTACATCCTATCTTGCACACATAGGTTTCCAATATCCTACATCAACCTAATTAGCAATAATGCACGACAAATGATTCATACAAATAACATAAAGATAACGAGAAAAAAGATCACCTTAACAAATACCTCTAAATGAAAATCTATCTAGCTTGTCCGTATTCCACACAATTTTGAAAGATGAAGAGGAAATACAATGATAAGTTAAATTAATTTATTCTTTGGAAAACATATAATCTTGAAGACACTGGATGAAAAACTTCCGATTCAATCTTTTATATGCTTTCTCGTGATCAACCTTAATTGACATAAAGACTTTTTGGTTTTTCATTGTCTTTATTACATGTACCATTTTTGGGGCTATAATAATATTATGATGAATATTCCTCCTTGGGATGAAGCTAAAAATGATATTATTTAGAAGAGGCTTCACACGATTCACCATAATTTTAGACACAAACTTATAAATCACATTACAAAAGGCAATAGGACGGAATTGCTTGAGAAACTTTGGTTGGTTTATATTTGGATCAAGCACAATAAGAGTGTTGTTAGCCTAACCAATCAAAGAGGGGTCACACTAAAATCTACTCACAAAATGATGTAAGGATGACGCCACAATATCCCAACATTACTAGTGAAAAAAGAAGCCAGGAAACCATCTTCACCCGAGGCATTCTTAAGACTCATATAAAAAAGGTCTTCTTGATCTCATGACTGGACGAGACAATGCGTAAGCTTATATGATGATTCTCCAATCTCCAAATAAGTAGGATAAGAGAAAAAGGTAACTACGAGCTTCCTTAAAAAGCTCAGAAAATACCTCATCACCATCTTTTTCATCTTCTCCTCATCCATATATATATATATATATAGTCATTTTTCCTCTTACAAAAAAATCGAATCTGTTATTAAATAGGTGAGAGTATTAGATCAATGATTCATTGATCAAAGCACTAGATCACTGGTTGGACTACATGACTAAACTGGATAGCTCGATTGAATAAACCGATTTCTATAACAAAACTATATACTTATTAAACTGATGGAGCCATATGACCCGGTCTCTTAAAAATATCGCAACTAATACAAAATTTTAACATATTTTACAAGTTCATTCCTTAAATTCAAGTTCCAAGTATTGTCATCACACAAAATAAAAGAATACAAAATATAAATCCAAATAAATTTTGAGTTAAAGTGTAATTGCTACATAAAATGAATAACAAAATAATTTGTCTAAAAAAATTAATTCTAAACAGGAAAAATTGTTTCAAATAAGTTTTCAACAAAATATACATTTCTTAAAAATAATTACAATACAATATCGTTTTATCTAAATAAAAAACAAACAATTAACTCGCCGGTTCTCCTATTTTTAATGGTTTTTACTACTTCCGCCCGATTCACACTAATTCAATAGCTTATTTGATCCAACAACCAAGCCAAATAGCTGGCACTTCTAGTTCCCGGTTCGACCGACATTCAGTCCGATTTTTAAAATATTGCTCTTAATTTTCTCTCTCATAGTAACTTCTTTTTCTCTTACTCTGCAACCTCACCATCTATCATGCTTATTTCTTCCTTTCATATTTATTAATCCTTCATTTTTTTCCTCTAATTTTTTCACTTGGTTTGATCGCATTTATTAATGGGTGATTAAAATTCAAAGGTATAGTAAGTATTTCAATTTTTTCTTATTAGTTTCTCTTTTTTGAGCTGAACCCTAAAACCCATATTTGTTAAAAAAATCAATTTTCTCAATTTTTCTTAAATGATTTTTCTTATAATCAATTGATTTTATTGTTCTCTTTATAATATGAATAACTATTTTAAATATTTTTATTGTTTTATTTATAGGATGAAGATTTTTTTTTCAAGCATGAAGTTTGTGAAGAGTCATTTGTGTAACAAAATGAGTGATCAATGGTTAAATGATTGTCTTGTAACTTTTGTAAAAATAGATGTTCCTAGAACGGTTAACAATGATGTTATTCTAGCTTATTTTTAAGAAATAGACAAGTATACAATTTTCATTGTAAATGTACTTCATTAAACAAAACTATTTCTTATTTTGAATATAATTTAATTTATATTTTCTTTCATGTTTAACCACACCAATATATAATGTCTGAATCTGTCCCTATTTTCATCACATTCCCAATCTTTATTCTCATTCATAAGAGTCATGATTTTATTTCTTCTTCTACAAACAAACAATGATCTTTGAGCAGTAATATTTAGTGTTCCTATCTCCATTAAAAATCGATTTACCTCTTCGACTTTTGAAACTAGAGGCACTCCTCCTGATAGAGTTTCCCTCTAAAGTCTCAAGGTATCTACTATGGCCATAGTGCTTACTATTATGTATGCCATTCAACCTAGCTTGAGCTATGGCCATAGTGCTTACTATTATGTATGCCATTCAACCTAGCTTGAGCTTTCTCTTGTGCTTGAAGACAATCCCAAAGATATCCGTGTTCCACTCCTTAATAAAAGTAGTCATACCATCTAACAAATACACTAACTCCTCCATATATCAATTTTGTACCTAAGGCCCAAAATACTCGTGCATAACTAAGCCACCTCAAATCTAAAGGTAGAATTGTTAAAAAAGAACTAACTAAATTAATTTTGCAACATCACGTTTTAGAAACCCTTTACTATACATAGTTTCAATTCTGTTAATGAGAAATGTAAAGAGGCCTTTTTGAAACATATTTTTGCCTACCCATAAAAAAGACAATGACGAGGTTAAAAAAACACACCCGTACCATAAAAAAGACATGACGAGGTTAAAAAATCACACACCCGTATTTTTTTTCCAGGAATAATATCTAAATATATTTTTATTTATAATATGAATTTAAATAGTCCTGAACATTTGTTTTGGTGTTAAGAGACACGAGTGAAAAAAAGGAGTATGAACCAGACCCCTCGTGCGTGACAATCAAAGCATAAGACAAGAATATGAACCGGATAAAAATAATCAGACCATGGAAACATTCATATCCACAGCAGGTATTGGTAGCATGTCCTACAATGGCCACATTTGTTATGCGAAGAGAATTTGAAATATGGACGTATAAAAAGTATTAGAACATATCGATGTCTAGGTCCAAGGGGCTTAAATAGCTTTCTTGAAACTCTACTTCCAGTTCCTCCTGGATATGATCATCCTCTTCAAAAAGGAAAGGCGCGATTTCTTTAGATTTGTCAGGATCCTTGTCGTTCATCTCTATAACTGAAACAATCTTTTCCTTGATACTGTTTTCCATGATTTCAGTCCCAACATCTTGAGACTGTAATCCAAGTAGTGAAAAACATTCCCTCTGGAAATTTAAGTCACTGGAAGACAAGATCAGTCCAGCAATTGTTTGAGCAAGATCAGGGGCATAATTGCGAATCTGAAAGTGTGATACCATTATAATAAATTGAATGAGTCCAAGGAGAAAATTCAGAAAAAATGCAAAACCATCTTACAACCGAGTTACATATGCAAAGATGTTTCGGAATTATCTGACCGATACAGCAAAATGTGATAGTGCATGCTACACTATATATGAAAAGGAATGACTGCTGCCCTTGCAGAGGGAGGTTCTATTGTGTACAAATCTAGGTGCAAGGGCCTACAGATCACAAATGTGAGGGAAAACATAGATAATTAGATATGAGTTTACCTGGAGGGCACGCGAACTAAGAAAATCCCCAGAATGCTTAGCCTTCAAGTCATCCAGAGAAAATTTAATAGCTCTTTTAACAAGGCTTCTATCAATTTGAGACCTTTTTCTTGGTGCGGGTATCACGGTCTTACAATTACGTCAAGGAAGTGAAATTCACATACAGAACAGCAGGAAATTTTAATACACAATGCAAATGGTCATATCATATTCATATATTCATGTAGGGAAGCAAGTATGTTATTTTGACTAGCATATTTATTACTTTTGATATAGATAGTACATAAAATGTAATTTTAACACTAAAATTTAGAGTTGTACACTGGTTCTTAAGGTTATCTGCCAATATAAAAGGAAAGTCTCTTACGATACACTTGATCCCCGAAATTTTGAGTAAGAACAGATAGATGGTCATTTATTTAGTTAATAATATAGACATCACAGAAAAAGAAAATCCAAAGAAAAGTCTTGCAACATAGCATCAAGAAACTTTCAGACAGAAATGAAAATACATAAAAATATACTAGTACTAGTTTAGCTGTCTCAGATGTTGGATATTGTTTTAGATATGAGTGGAGGACAATATCAATGTGAGTATCAGTAGGGAGGTTTTCCCATTCTAGTAATGCTATGCCATCTTGCTCTACTATACGCCCTAAATGCAAACCATATCTTTTCCAGTCAATGCTTTTCAATGCCTTCATAGATGATTGAGACATTGTGCTTGGTGAAAAGTCCTTGAAATACAAAACCTGATATTGACAATTGTTATCATCTGAAAAAATTAGCAGATAAGTAAAGTTAATACAACAAGACAAACTAAAACAAAAAATTCAAGGGACTAGTTCAGGGACCTCTGTTTTGTCACCATATTCTCTGAAGCACGTAGTGTTTTGAGTTGAGATATTACTTATTGCTAAGACCGCTTCCATCACCAGTTCAGCGTGTAGACGGTTTTCAGTGCTGCAAGCCACTCCAGTGCCAACTTTGAGCTCCTCCCTAAGAAAGGTTCAAAAAGTAGGTAATTTAAAATCTTTTAGTACTATAACTTGAGAATCTTGAGGCCCTATTTTTATTCAGCCTGTCATATCCACAAAGAAAGAAAATATTTGGAGAAGGCCACCTAGCTCTCAAATTTACTTCTACACCAGATACGGTTTTTCTACAATTTTATGCAGTGTTACCAACAATGAATTTAAATGGATCCAATAATAACATGTTATAAATCACATGTAAAGGAATAACAGTTGTGAATACCAGACATAAGAAATTGTTCGGGTCATATCATATGTTAAAGGGTTCTTCGTAGCTGACTGTGATACCTTAGAAATAACTG
Source organism: Vicia sativa (assembly GCA_021764765.1). Lineage (NCBI taxonomy): Eukaryota > Viridiplantae > Streptophyta > Magnoliopsida > Fabales > Fabaceae > Vicia > Vicia sativa. The sequence continues at coordinate 135,147,700 of CM038792.1, read as the reverse complement.
AGAACTACTATGCATTATACTGCCCATTGAGTTGTAAACAAGGAATTTTATTCTTTAAAAAAATCACATATCACAGGAACCATAGGATTTTGCCAACAAATAATCAATTATATTTGAAGCATATCAAAGTAGAATAGATATCTTCCTAACTCCTGAGCGACTTACCTTTGCGAAAGAAACCAAACTACTGATTCTAGAACAAAAACAACATGTTTCTAAATGATAAATACAGTGCCGACGTGAGATTGCGAACATACCAACTTGTGAAGCAAGAGTTACAGTGGTCACTTAAGTTATTTCCATGCTTAAGTACATAGTCTTCGAGGCCTGACTTAAGATGTTCAAGACTTGATGTTGAGACTGGTAACTGCTCGCGCGTATTTGCAAGAAAAACCTTTTCATATCGTGATTCGGGTACATTGCTATCTTCTGCTACTAATTGAATCGCAACATTCTGGATAGAAAGTCAAAGTAAATCGCTAAAACTGTGTTAGAATCTCAATCAATGTTTAGCGTAAAGTTGAATTGTTTCTGTGGATTATAAAAATGAGACAGAAGTGCATTTGAACTCTGATTTTGAAATAATCATTAACTGTTAAAAGTATAACAAATTGAAGCAACAAAACATGTCGAAGTTTCAATCAGTGGTTATGCATTAAATTTATAAGGCTGCTTCAGATTATATCAATGATTATGGACTTGCAATTCAGCAATCTGATTTGGTAGAATTGTGAATTGTTGTTAGCATATGAGATGGAAGGAATGCACTCCAGCTGCACTATTTATGCAAATTATGTTTGTTTGAAAGAATGTAAGAGCCTCAGAGAATTCTGCTGTAATGACAGTTCAACTTACAGGAATATTGAGAATTAACATCTGCAAAAATCAACAAACAAAAAAACAAACACACAGAATATGGAATTATAAGAATGTTTTGCAGAGAAACAGTGCCATGTTAGAACTTCAGTAAAATCCTTCAAACAATATAACTTAAATATTGATATGCATTAAAGAACTAGAAAAGTTGGCGCAAACTTGGCACATATACGCTTGATAAAGCTACTACCATGTTTGTGCTTGTGAATGTGTATCATTACTTCATTTTTGTTCTTTAATTTCTTACTTCTCACTATACAAGTTTCCTGTTTTTAGTGCACTGTTTTAGTAAAAAGATGCACAACACTGTTTGATAGTCATTACCCTAGAACTGCTGGATGACCAATGCACCGTGACAAATAAGCCATTTAATCAAGCAGATGTAGATTGAAAATACCAGCATGCCAAAAAAAGATTCGACCAAGTAGACAATGAACTGAATGAAGCCAACATACCTTCTCTAGGAGGTTATGAATTTCAGCCAGCAAGAGATCAGGGTTAACAAAAGAAGAAAGGCAAACTTCACTACCACTGCAAAATAAGTCGACCACCCATTTTTAGAAAGAAACTTGGCCAACAAATTAGTCTTAAATCAATCAAGTTCAAGTAAAATGCATGCCTGAATTTTGCACCATTTTTCGCATTCGAAGGTAGTTTAGTTATTCTGGAAGAACCACTTTCTTTCAGATTTATCTGATAATTATGTATCTCACTTTCACTGATACCTACCATTTCCATAGACTGCAATTAGAATTGTGACAACAACTAAACCAACATAGCAACATATTCAATACTAGTTGAAATCTACTTTACTCTTAAACCATGAAGTAGTATAAATAATTATGCCATCAAGGAAATACTTAGTAAAACAAATGCGGTTTGTCAAATTTCCACAAGGTTAATGAAAACTGAGCTCATATCAAAAGTACCACTGATTAACCATTAAGATATTATGCTAAGAACGGTTTCCTCCATACACTACCTCCCACATTATGAGCAAGAGCAATCGAGTTATCACGATACAAGAATAATGGTCTCTCATGTTGAATTTGTGTTCTTTAGGATATCAATATGTATATGTTCAATGAGAGATCAAAGCACAAGTACATGAGAATATTGAACTTACTGGTGGTTTTGATCGAAAGCATTCCATCTGTTTCACAAAATAAAAACCATAGATTAGTAATCATCTACAAACAAAGTGGTACGTATCAACTCCGATGATAATCATGACTTGTTCATTCATCTACCCCAATTGTCAGCAACATTTGTGAAAGAAACCCTCATTTCTTGAAATTCATCTAAGCTGCTCCCTATGCCAGTATCAGATACTGCAAACAAGAAAATTAAATGTTATTTTAAAACAAATCATTACTCTTAAAACACAAATTGCTCAAGTAATAAAAATTATAATCTACAAAATTCCGACACAAAAAACACGATAGCGATACTAACACGCCGACACTGATAATAATTTGAAAAAAATGAATAAATTAAACGTAATCACAAGTGTTGGTGACCTTTTCTCATAGGTGTCGGTGTTGGTTTCAGACAACGATACTGACACGAACACACATTTTCAAAGAGGTGACGGTGCTATAAAGATTGTAATTCCTGACAAAAATCATTTTCCTAAAATTGAAGGCGGAAAATTCCTGTAACATACATATAGAAAGCATGACGGTAAAATTGAACATGAAAATTCCTCTAACATTACCAATAGGAAAATTGAAATTATAGAAAATAACAAGATCTAAATTTAGTGTACATAGTATATTAGAATGCTATGATAGTTGTAAAGAATGGATTGAAGAGGATAGAGGATTACTAGAAATTTGAAGAGAAGGATCGGAAGATGAAGAGCAAGTGAGACCAACTGAGAGTCTGCAAATCTGTTGGGATAGTCGGCATCTCTGATATGCTGAAGAAATTAACTGCAATTGCAAATTGGAAAATCAGAGAAACCAAAATTGAATAGATCTTGGTGTTAGCATGAAATGTAAGAACAGATTCACATAACTGAATCAACGAGAAAATTGTAGGAAAATAATAAAAACATCTGTGAAGAGATTAAGAAGAAGAAGAAGAAGAAGAAGAAGCAGCTCACGTGTAAGCAAAGTTTCTGAACGGAAGAAAACTCCATTTCGAATAAGATCTCTCTCTCGTTCGCGCGCATTTGAAAATCATTATTTATAGTCGGAAAACTATACACAGAACAAGGTGGGCCTGATAAGTGGGCTCATCAACGTAGAATTTTAAACGAATTAATTCGCCACCTCCACACTTATACCTACTTATACCTGACAACCCTATATTGCATGTTTTTACCTGTTTAAAATTATCAATTTTCAAAAACTAGAAATTTTACTAGAAATTTCAAAACTATATTGAAAATTTTGAAGAAATACTGAAAATATGATAGGTCCAAATATTAATATTAGAGGTTTTACAAGTAAGTTGTTCTTACTATTCATAGAAGAATTTAGACATAAATTATCCGATCCATTTTTAAAAAATTAAAGATCGAAATTCTTATATTAAAGATATCCGATGTCAATTTCACTTGACTGAATGTCTTTAGAGTTGTATGATACTTTCTTTTTTTTTACAAATTTATATAATTTTTTTTTTTTTTACTAGTAGTGCATAGCCGATGAAGCTACGTTAAAGTTATTTTGTATGGAGTTCTATGGCGAGGAGCATGAAGGTAGACCTGGGATGCAGACACACCAATTTTTAAGAGGGTTGTATGACACATCTTTTATTGTACGGTACAAGTAACATGTTGCTCAACACTTATGATACATATATTATTTTTGCTAAAAAATTATATTTAGGATATTAAAGGGGGTTTAGAAGCTCACGTAAGAGATGCTATGAGTGGAGTGTAGTTTAACCCGCAGTTGAGAGTCCTTTTATAGGTTTTTTTAATAGTTTAAGTCTGGTCTATTTAATTAAATAAGCTTTTGAAAAAGTTAGAGCGTGGAGTGCACCAGCGAGTATCTCGGAACCAAAAGCTCTTGATATCACTATACCTTTGATAGAGGTACACCACATATCCTACTAAAATCTTAAGGTAATAAGTATGTGGATTCTCTCACTTATATAATGTTTAATCTTCCTTATTCTAATCAATGTGAGACTTCTTCTACGCACTTGATTCTTAACGCACTTTTAAAAATGTCCTATTTTCTTTTTTCTAGTATAATAAAAAATTCAAAATACACTATTAAAAAAACCAGATAATTTTTTTCTTCAAAATAAAACTCAAACATTTCTCAAAATAATATTTTATAGATAAATAATATATTTTGACAACTTTAAACAATGGTTAAAAAATATTAATATTTTATTGAAAAAAATTGATAAAAGAAAGAAACACAGCACAAGATAATTTTTCATATAAAATTAAAAATATTTCTATGAATTTTGATAGTAAAATAATTAACTTATCTAAAATATTATATAAATTAGACACATCAATTATTGTACAGATTTATAAAAATTTAATTTTTCTTATAATAGAAATTAAAGAAAATAATAAACACAAAATTTGATAGTATTTTGTATTAAGAGTACACGCATGCAAACATAAATACTTATTGTTAAAGAATTTTTTAAATACGAATTTTTAAAATAAATAATATTTTTTTGATTTGATTTATCAGTAAAGATTCTTTTTTAAATTTATTGAATAATAAATATATTTGATTTTTTATATAGATCACATACATTCATTATTCAATAAACTTAAAAAGAAAATTTTTATTTATAAATTAAGTGAGTAGAAACAATATTCTAAAGAAGAGTCGAAGCATTGGGGTCCATGAAAAAAGTGGTTTGCAAAAATTACAAACGTTATACTGAAATTTCTGACTTGTTGCTCTCACAAAGACAAGCAAGTATGAATTCCTTTGCAGACAAATATGCTGGTGCTGTTAACAATGCTTTTGTTTGAATCTTAATGCCACGCCGCTGCTTGTTTGACTGAATTTCTGCATTGCAATTTCTTTGTTATGTATGTATGGCTTTATCCCTTGTAAGAAAATTATACTAGCTTTATAAAATCAATACAGTTTTGAGAGAATTTGCTGCATGATTCTCAATTAGTAAAAGAATTTTAGTTGGTCTGAAAAAATTCCACAATTCTTTTGAAAGAACAATCCCATTATGCCAGCTATTGGTATCGCTGGATGAAACACAACCCACGCTTTTTTCACATATTCATATATTCTCATTGCTGGAAGTATAGTTTTTTTCATTTTATTTGATATTTTGTCTTCGGTCGGACTAATTCAGAAGATCAATTTCACCATCCACTTACGAGAATATCGTTTACTATCGTTTAAAATCAGATCCTAACTGTGACACAAATATATTTCTGAAAGATGTATGATGACTAATAGTATCAATACCAACTCAACACTCTCAATTAGATTCCATTTTTCAAATGGAATAAAGACAGGGTGGCCCCATTAACCTGATAAGGTTGCCCTTGGAATTGTGTTAGTGCTTGTTACTTTTTTACAGATCCCAATGTTAATAACCTAAAATATTGGTCTCTATCTTAGTGTTTTCCTTTCACTGTTTTTAATAAAATCCTTGACCGGAGATGTCTCCTAACAAAGTTTAGTTGTACTACATTTTTGTATCTTTATTGTATAATACTTTAATTTTTCTTTTTCGAAATAAAAATAATTATAATGATGGTAAAATTCTGCTTAAAGAAAATTTAATAGAGCTACATCCACAGATTGAATCTGAATCCAAAACTTCTAATTAAACTAAAAGAAATCTTTTCCTATATGATCTAAATATTTTCTTGTACATTAGTTTAGTTTTGGAAGCAAGAAAAGTAACAACATATCATAACCATTATTCTCTATGTAGTGTGTAACATCTCATTCAAATCATTATCAAAGGGAACACACCAAGTAAACAAAAGCTGCACTTTCATTGGGCCATGAGAGTGCTATGTCCCTTGATGCCCCAAGATTTCACTTTCTCTCATTACAAAGCAATCACATTACTCATCAATGAGTAAAGAGCTCAAAGAATATCTTTAATTTTCTTCTTTATTAAAGCAAAAGTTCCCCTCTTCCCCCTTTTTAAATTCAAAAAAATATTCCTATTTATTTCACCTCCAATTTACTCCCCTCACACCAAAATATACTTGAGTAATTGGGTTACTCTAAATTCACCTTAGTCCACACTCAAAGAACCACAACCTCATCCTCAAATACCAAACAATTTTCCTCATTCCCCACAAAAACAAAGTTTTCTTAACATGTCTTTACAAGAACAACCAATGCAGCAGCAACAACAGCAACAACAGCAACAACCGGTTCAGGTTTATCCAACCGCTTACACATACCAATCACCACCGGAACCTGACCACCATTCATCAAATGGATCATTTGGGTCAGTATTTGTTGTCTTAGCCATAATAATAATAATATCTGCTGTTGCTTGTTGTCTTGGAAGGTTTTGCAGCCGCCGCGGCAGCGGCAATAGCAAAAGCCACAGCCAGAAACATGTTAAGCCACAGAAACAGCAGCAGAAGCAGAACCAACACTCACGTCCAAAAGAAGTTGATATTGAATTTGGATTTGACAAGAAAATTGCAGCTTCTAAGCCTGTGAATAATGGACATGGAGGAGGGGTTAGAGTTCAGAAGCCAGTTTCTCATGGTCATCATGATATGAAGAGCTTTGAAATAAAGCTTGGTCCTCCTCCTCCTCAAGGAAAGTTTAGGCAAGGTGCATAATGAAGATTATTATGTACTGTAGACATGGTTCATTTTCTTAATTATTGCAACCATTCCATTACTGTAACATTTTGTTGCTATTTGTTTCCTCTGTCTCTTGGATTTCATGCTGCAAGATGAAATGTATAATGATCTTTTCTACGTTTTTGCATGCTAATGTTTTATTATAACATGAAAAAAAATGTTTGTGTTCTCTGCAATATTGATTTGTACGAAAGTGAATACAAATGTAAACATAAAGAAATGAATAAATTTTAAATAGATGGGTAATATATATGGAGTATATCTGGAACTCTAAAAATGCAAGATCTAATTAAAAATATATTTTTGGGAGTATATTGAGAAAAAAAAACTTTGGACTAAAAAAACAGATATATAATAAGAAAATGGTATGTCATTTTGCAAAATATGTATATAGCAATTTGTCTACGTGTATAAGTATCTATAAGTGTGGACCCTTACTTCAATTGATAAATAGCTATCTATACGTAAAAACAAGTTAATTAAAATTGGATCTGACATAAATCTGATCAGAGTTAAACTGAGATGGGATGGATAATTACAAAAGTAATTTTATTTTTTAACATGATATATAAGGCAACAAATAAGCAATAATAATATAAATCAAGAAAATAATCAAGGGTTACTTTTTATTATTTAATTATAATAAATATAGTTATGGATAGATTTAACATTAAATATTTCCAAAACAAACAAAAGTCTCTATATCTATCCCTTTTCAAGTTTTTTATTTTTTTCAGTTTGATGATGAATTTGTATTCATAATTTTATCAAGAATGCTAAGTTTACATAAAAAATTGACATTACACCGTATTTTATACGGTTTTTTTTTAATTTTTTTAATATTTTATTGCCACCTCAAAACATATGCATGTATAATTGGTATCTCACTCTCACATAATAACTACGGTGTAGAAAATTGGTGTAAGTTCTAGTGTAACTATGACATTCCTCTAATTTTATATACCTCTTGAAATCTTATAAATTATTAACTGATGTAGCTTCACATTATTTTTTGAGTGAGAAGTAAGAACTAAATGTTGACATGATTTCAGTTTATTTTGTTTGTTCAAAATATACTCAATTGAATTATGTAATACTAATAAACAAAGAAATAAATAGAAAGTTCTTAAGTGTAAAAAATGTGCAAAATGTTAGTCCGACATTGTGCAGTCCTAGAATAAAAGAGCAAACAATCCTTATAACTAGAGTTGTTAAAATGAACTAAAATGATTTTCAACATAACTAGAGTTGTTAAAATGGACTAAAATGATTTTCAACATGGGCTAAACTTCTTTTTGTATATCTTCAAACTCATCTAATTTCTCTCATTAGCAATGTGAAACTAGGAAGTTTTGGCGGACAAACAAATAGTAGAAAAATAGCCTGGTCATCAAACAAGTATCAAATTTCATCAAACAAGTACCAAATTTCTTGAATTTTACTTACTGTAATCCAGTCACAAAATGACAATCTTTAATTCCCAGTCCAGTCACAAAAAATCTTTAGTAGACAAAGATGATGCTGATGGAATCATGTAGGATGGGTCCAAAAGACCGAAGTTAATCTAACATTTGTGCAAACATTGACATGAAAATAACTTAGTTAAGAACAAGCTCGTATATAAACATTTTCTTCTGTTGTAATATGCATTCAGAAAAGTTGAATACATAATCTCATCTTCAATGTTAATTTCTCTCTCGAATTCCTTTCAATTTGATCTTCTCTATGCTTCAGTTCATTCACTAATATGGTATAAGAGCTTAGAAGAGCACTGAACTACCCATTCTTCACCATGCCACCACGAGCTACCTATTCGAATGCAGGTATAGCAGGCAAACAAAAAGTAAAGTATTATTTTTACTAGGTGATATATATCAGTTAGGTTATATCGTATCGTGTCCACAAAAATTGGTTATTGATTCGTCGTTAGACAATTCTATCGTTAATGAGTTAGGAGTTAAATAGTTGTAAAGAAAAGACAAAAAGTAAATGAACAAAAACTATAAAAAATAGACAACTTGTCCGGAACGAATGCACACTATACGTCACACTTAAATCTACCGTCCAGTTATACTCAGCTTACGATACTCGTCCGTGTCATCACATACCTCTCACACCCCCAAGCTATTTCTAATCCAAATTGAGAATTCAACTGCATCACCTCGATAGTCATGTCTGACCTACTTCAACAACACAGAAATCAACCGTCTCACTCGTAACGACTATCTCTAGCTCAAAACTCCTAACACAGAAGCATTAAGAACATATACTCTAAGTAAATGTCAGCTCTAAACCCATTTCTAGCATTCAGAAACTAACAGATAATCATTCTAGGTAAGAATCTAAGCAATATATATCTAACAAAGCTCAAATCCCTAACATAGAGTAAAAATCTAAGACAATCACCAACACAGATTCATAAAGCAAACTTTATACAATGCCAAGGGCGGCAAATATATGAGTTCAAAGTAAATATACATACAAACCGAACAAATAGAGAAATACATAGAGAGGAGAAGAGATAAACCACAGATCTACACTGGTTTGTCACAGTCAATCGAAGAGCAATCCACCCCAATCATCCATAAGCAAGACCCCAGTGTTATCTTCTAAGCTATACTATCAAAAATAAAGGTTAATGGAAATGGGGATCAAAATTCACCCCAAAATCATAACCTAAAAAGTGTTGGAAATGAAGTTATAAAACAAAACTCAGACGACCGCACTCAGCGGCGTCTTGAGATATTTACACACTAAACCGACCTAACGCCGCTCAGCGGCGTCAACCCGCTTCAGCGGTCTCTAAAAACTCTCCCTGCCGCAACAGTATCAAAACAAGAAGCGCGTTGTAAACCTCGCTCAGCGGCCTGGCCTGAACAAAACTTCCCAAAAATGAACTTTTATTGCGAAAACGCGCTTTCGGAGTTCTGTGTTCGACACTTTATTCCTCGATGGTCCAAATGTGCAACAAATACCTACAAAAATACATTAAAACTAGTCAAACGATACTTTATGTACACAAAACACAATAAAACGTATTTATAACAAAAAGTGGAGTTATTCAACGATTATTAACAAACAAAAACGAATAAGTGCCACAAAACATATATACAAAATAACTACATTGATCCTATGCAAAATCCATACTACAAGCATCCTGCTATAAGTACTTCAGCCCCTCTTGTCACTTCTCTTCTCGGTGGTAAGAACAAAGAAATGTCATTCCTGGTCGCGCTCCATGAGGCGTGTGATTATCATGATTCATGAAGAAGCAAATTCAGTCTCTCTATCACTCATAAGGCGTGTGATCTATATGGCCATTGCTGCAGCGGCTTGCAGGGATCTTGGGATGCGATTCTCGCAAGGAGACTAGGTCAGAAAAATGTATGTGTTGTGTGAAGAATTAGTGCATTACTGAAGTGTTAATGTGAATCAGTATAACAAATTCTTAATTCTTTAGGTCAGAAAAATGTATGTGTTGTGTGAAGAATTAGTGCATTACTGAAGTGTTAATGTGAATCAGTATAACAAATTCTTAATTCTTAATCAGCTGAAACACAAAGATTATCAAGCTGAAATACCTGAGACCAAAATCAGAACTAAAAATTGGACTAAATTTGCAGAGCCCTCAATGAAGAGGAATCTTCCAAAAACTAACGTATGCCGCTAATTGTGACGCTGACACGGTATTCTTTAGTAAAAGGCGAAAGAATAGTTCGCTATGTCATCATCACACGGCTCCGTGAGTTTAGAAAATCAGAGGTCCTTTCAATTTATATGTAAGGAGCATAGGTTCATTTACGAAGTAAATGATGTGGGACTACAAAACAAACAGTTAGGCTTAACATATTTCATCAAAAACACCAATGAAAAAGGTAGTCATGGATAAAGTATACAAATTGAGCACTGCCAAACAACAGATTTCTGTTAGACTATAAAAAAGCAGCAGCTTCTGTTATGAAAACTACAGGATGTTTCCAAACCTCAATTCTGGCCTGGTGGTGCTTAACTGGAGCATATAGCATTGAAAACTACACACACTAAATCCTTTAAAATGAACATTAAAAGGCATTTGATGCATAACATTTGTAACTTTTAAATCAACCATTTCAGTTTAAGTTAACCACGATAGTCTTTTGGCAGAGATGTTTCATCAATTGTTGAAACATTTTAGAGCTAAGTAGCACGGACACCGACACTTCTGAAAAACGTAGTCGATAAGTAGCTCAGTTGAAAGTGAACTCATATAGATAATTTGGTATTCATTTATTGGAATTGAAAGTACAGATATCAGTGTATCAAACTACTTGTGAACAAACCATCAGTAGAGTTAAAACCTAACACATAGTAACGATAATTTGAACTGAAAGTGTTCAACATCTATATAAATAAATCTATGCATGAAATAGCATGATCTTACTTGAAGGATCTGTTTTATAGACTCATACTAGTGTGTCCTTGATTTCAAAGGAAACCAAAGTTACTGTAATTTTCGGTGAAAACTTTTAGGATCTGCTGAAGGTTGTAATTTTTTGTATGTATATATACATACAACTCAATAGTCATTCATTACAATTTACAATCAAATACAATCAAATACAATGAATGAAAAGCTTATAATAATTATTACCATCTAATTATCTCATAGTTCACTTTGTCATCATCACAAGGCTCCATATTTGCCAGAATTAGAGGTCCTTTCACTTTATATATGAGTAGTTTAGTTTCTTTTACGCGTTAGACGATATGGGACGTTAGTTTGTTATCCACTCATTTGAACCTTAAATAACTAAAGTATCCCAGTCTAGTGACGATTGAACTTCAATGCAAATATAGCACATGAAACAACAAAGAGTAATAACTCACCTTGCAACAGAGGAGCTGTATTGAGTGAATTGATCAAAATTTACCAAATAATCCTGTAGAAGACAGAGAGGATTTACCTTAGTCTTATGCATACACTGTAAACAGTTTGACTTAACATATTTAACATAAACACCATTGAGAGAAGATACACAACAGCCTGGCCAAATGTGTAAGCACATAGAGTATACAGATTGAGCTACTGCCAAACATCAGATTTCATTGAAAAAAGACAACTCCATATCTTCTCATTCACAAGTGTTCCTGAATAAGCTTGAAGAGCTCCACAGGTATCATACTGCGGGTAAACAACATAGATTGAAAGTTTAGAGCCTAACCCATATCATCAGTTAATTCAATTCTGCCTAAACAGTATATCCATCCAAAAGCAGAATTCTTCTGAGGTGAAAAAGTAATTTGTAGAAACCATGCAATTTTTAAAGAAAATCTCCATACAACAACTTAAAATTGATTAAGTAAATGAAATGCTGCTAAATAAAAAAAGCACTTTAGAAACATATTAACAATGTGACCTATTAAACCATACTAATCATGATAAGCTGGCCCCGGCTTGTTGAAATGGTAACATCACCAGTGCTGCTTTGTTTGAACGGGATCTAAACTAATGTATTTGTTTCCAGATTTAGTGCTGGAGTTGTATGTGCATAGTCTATATTCACTTAGTCCATATGTAGAGTTTAGCTGTTGGTTGAATATCACACTTAACAATGCTGGAATAAATTGAAAAACTAATAATCAATCATAAATCTTTAATAACTAAAAAATTGAAAAACTAAGAATCAATAATAAATCTTTAATAACTAAAATGTTAAGGATTTTTGTTTCTTAAAACAAATACAAATATTGAACTGTAGGACTTTAAAGCCTAACAATTTATCACTTTCTTCTGTTGTAGCATAATGTTAATTACTTTGAGCTCAGAAGAGCACTTCAGCCACATTCTTAATGTATGTGTTGTGACACATTTTCCTTAAATTTAGTCTGAAGGTAAAGAAATTAATCAGCTCAAATTCTCAGCTGAAACACAAAATTGCTGAAATTACCTGAGATCAAAATCAGAACTAAAATGCATAGATTTTCACTAAAAATTTGGACTGAATTTGCATCAATAATCTTCCATTAACTTTAACGGTATTCTTTAAATAGTTCATCATGGTCCGTAAGATTATAACCATGTAATTTCTGTAAATGAGTATAAAATTAGGCTTAACATATTTCAAAAAACACCAATGAATTCATTTATACTCACTTAAACAACAGATTTCTGAGAATTCGATCTACAGGAAAACCTCAATAACTGGAATATAGCATTGATTAACAATTTTAAAGAAGGCATTTGATGCATAAGTAACTTTTTTTTTCATTTAAGTTAAACACCAGTCTTTTGAAGTATCATAGTTGACAAGAAAGTAGCATGGACACGACACTATAATTAAACTCGATTTCATATAAAATTTGGTCAATTGAAAAAGTACAGATATCAATCAAAACTTGTGAACAAACTTAACTCTAACATTAAAACTATGATTTTTAACATAAACAAAGCTAGATATAACATTATATAACTTATTGACATCGTTGAAGCACATATCTCTCATAATATACCAATCTTTCACGACCATCATTGTTAACCTCCAAAAGGAGACAGGCATAGAACACCGTGTGTTGAAACAAGATGATCGTTATTCTCATCTATATCCTCAGTTGGTTCTACCACACCACAATAATACATTTTCATTTCCTTGACTTTTCTTTTTTTCATTCTATAACTCCAAAGAACCTTGAGGTAGAAAAATTATTCAAATTCCAACACCAACATTAACATTCACTCTCTCAAATTGAGACCTCCGTAAAATACACATTTTAATCTCATACTTAACGGAAGATGATCAAATGCTTCCTCCTATAAAGAGCACATTACACAACAAAGGTCATGAGGATCAGAAATTATGCCTCTAATCAATCACTACAACAAATAATTATATTTCATGACGGAGTTTTCACGTCAACCAGAAAAACAACAAGGTATTAAGCCTAGGCGTGCCATGTATTATATTTTTTTAATTGGAAAAGTATTAACCTACTTCGGTTTTTAATAAATCTGAGGGATAAAATTATTCTGGACGCACTTTGAATCCTAACTTTTGTAGTTTATGTATTATTTTGATTAAAATTGTAAAATAAATTAACTAACTCTTCGATATTACGATATAACCGAGGGATCTATTAATTATATTACACTATAAAAAGCAAACGAATTTTATCCTAATCCTTACTTATTTGTAGCCGCATCAAACTCGAAATTGCATCATTCTTTGGGATGAATTGCAAGACAGAAAAAACCTTTAATGTTCTTATAGGACTAAACGTTTTTCATACCCTTGCAATCTATCTCACATAATAGTGTTGATGTTGTTGTTGGTGTTGTTATTCATTCAAAGGAGTAAAGATTTGTTTTTAAACTATTTATTTTAATTTTTTGTGTAAATAATGTAAGTAAAAAAAATATACATTTCACCTTGGTGTTTCCATAAAACTGAGGTGATAGATAATATATCAGTGAAGATATTCATTCAGGGGAACAAAGATTTGTTTTTAAAATATTTATTTTAATTTTTTGCGTAAACAATGTAAGTAAAAAAAAAACATTTCACCTCGTTTTTCCATAAAGCCAAGGTGATAGATAATATAATATACCTCAGTTATAAGTTAAATATGAGGGGTAAAGTAGTCAACTTTTAATATAAATACCTAAGTTTATCAGATTTTCCCCCAATTCTAACTTATATGTAGCCGCACCAGATTTTACACAAAATTATTTGTGTTTAAGATTTGTGTACTTAAATATTTATTTATCCTTTTTTTCATCTAATCCTTTATTTATATAACCATTTTTTCATTTAACCCTTTATTTATCTAACTCTTTTTTCATCTAACCATTTTTTTATCTAACCCTTTATTTATGTAACCCTTTTTCATCTAACCCTTTTTTCATTTAACACTTTATTTATTTATTGTTTCCAACATTTGATCTTTTCAAGATATGAAGGATTTGAAGATCCAACATATGATTCTTCATGGAAAAATTAAATTTTGTATTGATATTCTGTGTATACAATGTAACCAGTTTAATATTCTGGATAAACATTGTATTTTATAAATAAAATATTTTATTAATTTTCCGTGTAAACAATGTAACCAATTTAAATTTAAAAAAATACTACTAAATTACCCCTCGGTTTTATTTAAAAACTGAGATATATGAGGCGCTATTATTAAAAATAACAAAAATGTAGACGTTGTGGGTCGAACTCATGCGCTATTAAAATATTCTTTGGTGTTTTAAACAACGAGGGATAAGTCTTTACTTTAATGACAATCTTATTTACCTCGCTTCGGATACCGAGGTAAAATGCATTTTGCGTCCGACATTACTTGTGTTATTTGTAGTAGTGAATAATTGATTTCGAGACGGTAGCTTGTTCAAGAAACTTTTCCAAGCAAAAGCCTTAATTCTGTAAGAAAATGAAGCTTTTCACATCAAATAGTAGTTGTCGCGATCCCGAGCCAGCAATTTATAACTTGAAACTGAAGAATAATCGTTCGAAATAACAGGCCTCCAAACTGGGCCATACACTGAATCCGAAAAAGGCACAATAGAAGGCAGTGTCAAACAAAAATCTTTGATTTTGTTCTGCACATGATGATCAATGTTAGCTTCTATTCCAAAATCTCCCCGCTGCCACTGATTTTCTAGACATCTCCCCACCCCCTGCACACTAACCTCCTTCAAAGAACATATTTGTCATACCCCAAAATTTTTCCCCTGCTTCTCAAGATAATTCCCATCTCCATACTTGAGGATTTCAGAAGGGTTGATCAGACAAACCCTCTCCTAAGCAATCAATTCAGACTAGGGTTTTGCTTCTCTCAAGTCAAAATGGATTTCCAATGCTTCAAGGGATTACCATGTCAAGTTTCAAGCCCTACAAGTCAAATTTACTCATCCAGTTGCTCAGATGGTTGAAAATCAGTTGTATTGGACAAAAAGTCAATTGTGGTCAACATGCAACCAAACTTCATAATTTTTGGTCAACATCAATATTTTGAAATGATATTCATCATTTGATCAAGGGTTGATCATAATTCATCAAGAAAAGCCAAGATTTGATCAAAAGTCAAAGTTTCTAATTTAGGGTTTTTGAACAAAAAGTCAACAGAACTTTGACCAGGCATAACTTTCACATATTTTATTAGAAATTTTTCCACCAAATCTCATTTTGAAGAGAATTCAATTCTCTACAACTTCATGTCTCACAAGCTTGGGCTGGAAATGCTTCATTTGGAAGTTATGAATCAAAATATTACAGGTCCTTTTAAAAAGTCTACAGAAAGTCATCTTTTTGCAAAGAAGTGTTCATGAGCATGGAAAGTTCAATGGAGATGAAACCAAAAGAGCTGTTTAGAAGACATCTTGAGCTTTCTAAAGTCCAAGAACACCCAAAAATGTTAAAAATTGAGCAAGATACAAGTTGTGTAAGTTGAGCATTTTTGAGGAGGTGCATAAAGAAAAATACCTAGCAAAAGCAAATATTTTTCAAATGGGCCTAAGATTTTATGATCCAAACTTGATTATGAGATTATCCATGACTTCTATACCTCATGCCACGCCTCTTGTCTTTTTTTTTATATTTATTTTTGAATTAAATGGCTTAAATTCAAATTTAATTTAAAAAAAATACAAGGATGATTATTAATATAAGGTGGGTTTGATTTGTACATGTCTTGAGTACCAAGGAAGCCCAGAAGAGTTGTCATTTTCGTGCAAGAAGATTTAAGGAAAGACTGAGCCAAGTTTGGAAATATTTATACAAATTTCAAATCAAATATTCTCCATTGAAAGAATATATTTTCTCTTAAAGTCTTGACCTATTTCCACTCCTCTATATGTACTTAACACCTTCACAAGGAAAAGAAACGAATTGCTAGCCTCTTACAAACCCTAGAAATATCTCAAAAAATTTCACAAACTTGCAAAATCGTGTTTTAATTTCCAGGCAATTTCAAGCCATTCCATCCATCCATTCGTGATCCTGAAGTTCCCAGGGATCGATTCACATCATTACACAAAGCCAAAGCACTCTAGATCAAGCTTTCCAAACCTTTCCGATTTGGTATATGACTTAAAATCGTTTCTCTCAATCCATGCATTACTAAGTATTTTTGTTTGTTTGTATGATCTCAGGATGTTATTTAGAACAGGTACAACGTGTTACTTGTGAGCTTTAGGGCTTAGATCATGTGATGCCATTGTTATGGCATAGGAAGCTGTGAGCTTCGAACGCATCAATACAAGGACTTTCAGGATGTAAAAACACCACCATTGGATTCCTGGGGTTCGAATTAGGGGGGGGTAGGGTCCTCTATTTTCATTTAACTTGTTTATTTTGCAGGAATGGATCTCCAGAAGGCCGAAGAAGATGACCGACGCTTTGCTCCGGCGCTTCTGACTCAGGTTGACTCCGGCAGGGCAGGAACACACACATATATGTATGCCTTCACTTTGATACACGGATGTATCACCGCCCCAATGGTTAACCCTGCGCGCTATGTCACTTTCCTCTCTAAGGGTGTGGGTTCAAACCCCACCTTTTGCTGTTTTTTTTTCAATTTTTCTAATTAACACAGGTTTTAGAGTTTCCAGAAGCTCCAGCTTCTGGACGCCCCCAGCAGCAGAACCTCCAAAAGCTCCAACTTCTGGACCCTTTCAGATGTTTCACCTCCAGAAGCTCCAGCTTCTGGACACTCTCAGAAGAATCCTTTCCAGAAGCTCCATCTTCTGGATGCCCAAGGAGTAACGCCCACAAAAAGGAGCAGCTTTCGTGCCAGTTTCTATCAGAAGCTCTAATGGAAACCCTCATCCTTTTTTTTGTTTTTCTGCTGATCATTTTCTTATTTTCCCTTTTTTTAATTAGTTCAATTAATTAATTAAATAGTAATTAGGTTAAACAATTAGCTTAATTAGGGTTAACTTCACAAATATATTTTTCTTAATTAATTAATTTAATTAGTTTAATTTAGGTTAATCATTTAATTTAAATTAAATTTCTCTCATTAATTTTAAAATCAATTAGAATTAGGATTTTTACATTAAAATCAATCTTCAAAAATACCAAAAATATTTTTCTTTTGCAATTAAGGTTTTGGTATTCACTTTAACCATTTTACATTTTTCTTCTATTTATTTCTTTTGCATTTAAGTTCTAGAAAGGATGTATAGGTCGCAAAGTTTTATTCTGTAATAGCGTAGATTTATATTTCTGCTTTTACTTTCCGCACCTCTTATTATGTATCTGCCCCAAAGCCATGTAATAGCGTAAGATTTACTTTTCCGCACTTTACATTTCCGCAATTTATTTTCCGCACCTATTAAACTGTTAGTAACTAGGCGTGTATGGCAAGATAAAAATCAACCTAGATCACTAATACAAGATAAACTATTTGAATACAACACATATTTCACACATGCACCCTCCTTAGGGTATCCTCTCTTGTTGCCTTACGAACAATGATCATGTCCCTCGAGCGTGGGGATATCTTAGCACAGTTGCCTACAAACGTATCATCACAGTCCCTTCGAATTAAAGATCATAGTCCCTCGATGACCCTCGATGTTGCCTACGAATACATGATCTAGCCCCTCGATTGTTGCCTACGAAAAGTGATGATCGTCCCTACGGATACGCTAAGATATCCTCACAAGTTGCTTTCTATGACCATCTGATGTCCCTTCGAATGTCCCTTTTACATCCAACGAATAAGGTTACCTATCAACCAATGGTATGGATAGCCTTATTCTAAAGGAAAGCAAAATAACACGGAAATGACCGTTCTGAGTGGGTAATAAGTCTCTAGTTGCTTGCTCAATCAAAATGTTCTTCACACCTCACACTTTCAAAAACATTTTCAAAGCGCTTTTTATACATTCCAGCGTGAATCATTACAAAGTATTTTCCAAAAACAAAACATTTCCAAACACTTCGTATACATTCCAACATGAATCATTACGAAGTCAAAGTGAAATGCCTTTTCAAAAATCTTTTCAAACACACACACAAAAAACAATTAAAGTGAGCTAAGCAATTAAGAGCCCGTAGATAACTACGGATGGAAAGGGTGATAACACCTTCCCTTTTCATAACCACCTCCCGTACTCAGAATCTAACGAAGGTCTTTTCCTGTTCTTTTCGCCTTCCCTTAATTGGATAAAAGAAAAGTCGGTGACGACTCTTACTATCCGCAACATTTGCAATCAAACGCAAAACAAACAAGTCAGTTCTCCCACCGTGTTACAATATTCTTCAAACACAAATCATGAATCCAATTACTACTCCAAAACAGAATGGATATCCTCTACCCAACCTGAAGTTGTAACTTGTCGAAAACACTAGATCAAACAAGTTTTTTCCAGTCCTAAAATATCACTCCACCAATCATATTTGGGTGTCTTATTGCTATGAGACAAACTTGCAAAAATAAGGAATCTCACATTATCGTAACGAGTCATCTGAAATTTCATCCATAACGCATCCTCTCCGTATAAAATCCTCCGCATCCACTTGAAAAGAAAAGTCGTGTTAAAATCATGAATATTCTTCAATCTTAACCCACCTCTGCAGAGAGGTAGACAAAGCTTCTCTCATCTAACCCAATGAATTTTCCTCAAATTTGTCGTGTCACCCCAAAGGAAGTTGCTCTGGATCTTCGTAGTTTCATTGAAAATCTTAACATGGGCTTTAAAGAAAGACAAAAGAAATATTGAAATACTAGATAACACCGATTTTAATAGAGAAATTCTTCCTTCGAGACTTATAAACCTTCATTTCCAATTTGCTAAACGATCTTTAAACTTAGATAAAAGAGATTTCCAGGTAGAAATTCTCTCTGGGATGGAGCCGATAGGGATCCCAAGGAAAGAGAATTCTTTAACATCTACCAGGCACGAAAGAAAATTTGTCATCGTCGAAAGAAAATGAATACTCATATTAATGTTGATACTCTTACTTTTGTGGAAGTTGAAACCAAGACACGACACCGCCTCGAATCCTCTTAAAATTGCTTTGAGAACCCAAAAATGCTTCCAGTTACCTTCCCCTAACTAATAAAGTATTGTCTGTGAATTAGAGGATGTCCACCTCACAACCCTCCTCTACTGAAAAACCATAATATTCACCCGTTGAAGAATCCTTCCTTACCAAGACGGTTAAACCTTCTACAACTAACACAAAAGGAAATGAGATAATGAGTCTCCCAGCCTTAGACCCTTACATGCCTTGAATTCTCTAGTGGGACTATAGTTAACCGTAGCCTCTATCTATTTCAACCATAATTCGTCAAAGCGCATCCTCTTCATCATGTAGAGTTCCTTATGACTCCTTGATTCTCCTCTGATGAGGATGAAGAGAGAATTCCTAATAAGTCGTTTGTGTTGTCTACAAATGGAGACGATAACCCCTATAAATAACCTTAGGATTACTTATTAGTTTTAAATATTCTAATTTGACCCCTCGTCAAATTAGATATTGACTTATGGTATTTACACAATAATCTTATATTTCATGATATTTATGCTTTTAGCCACATACTTAAAATTAATTAGACCATTGTAGTTTTGGGTAATTAAATAATAACCTTAACACATGCAATATTACATTTGTGACCCGAAAATTCTAACAATCTCTCACTAGTCACATATGTAACTTTACGCATGTGTTAGACTTTATGAGCTCAAAATTTGCTATTGTATTCTTTAAGCATATCGAAAATATCTCGTCCATTTGTCATGCTAGAATCAAAGTGATTTTTTTTATATAAATCATAATTAAACCACTCAATTATCACTAAGAGAGACACGACTAAATGACATAGATCCATCATGAAATGTGTAGCATGAAAATCACATAAGATTGGTCTGTATATGTCGATTTTCAACTGGTTCTACTTCACTTTAGTGAGATCATTCAATAATTTTAGTGTACAAATTCTAAATTGCTGAAAATCAAGTAGGTCTGAAAGGGGGGTTGAATAGACCATTTCGTTTTAGATAATTTTGAAAAAGAATGTAGGTCCCATATACGTAATCATAGATTTTAAAAAGCACGAAAGCAAAACACAAAAACAAGAAAGCTTGGAAGTACCTTAATGAATTAACCTATATGAAATATTTTCATGATGCTCACTTATGCACTTGATTGCTTCGAGAACAAGTCAATTATAAGACTATTCAAATATCTTTCAACAAATCTAATTCAAAACGCGTAGCATATATGTTATAAAAAGACACTATCAAACTCATGATGCTTCAATAAGATCAATACACCATAGACCTAAAATTATACATAAAACTCTATAAGAAAATTCTAACTCATATGGCATACAACCAATGCAATAATGCACTTTTAAAGCAATAGCAAAATGATGAATACTAGAAAATAAAAGAGGTAAGGGAAGAAGAAAATATACACAAGGATATATAGTGGTTTGACAGTCGTCCTCGCATTGCCTACTCCACTCTTCAATGATGTTAAAAACCATTAGAAAATAATCATGATCTTCCACTATTTTGATAAGTTTGATACAAGTGTTTTGGTTACAACATAATATCAAACAATAATCCATATTGTTGATGTAGAAACTTTAAACTGCAAACAAAAACAAGATCATAAAAGACCTTACACCAATGATCTTGTCATGCACAATACTTATGATCCAAATATTTGTGTGTAGCTATCAACCCCTTAATCCCACCAGTTTCTTTTTCAGAGTGATTGTCATGAATAAGCATTCATTTGACAACTCCCACCTTTGTCTATAAGCAATCGTTCTCCAACTCCAATAAGAATGGACAAGTTTCATCCCTGTATTACGAACAATTGATACTTGATTTCACCAAAGTCTTTCTTGGATTATATTGAAACACTCTTATTGGTGAATATAAAAAGATTTCAAACTGCATTCAAGGAATGATACCTACACTTATAACTCAAATAAATATTCACACTAAAACATTAGATATCCTAATGAACCACTAGTCTCCCGCAAACACTCAATATTTAGAGGTTAAGGTCCATAAACATGGAATCATGACTAAGGATAAAGAAGATGAATAATGCTGGGAAATCTCACAAACCAATCTAAAGCAGAAGTTGTTTGTCAAGGAATATATGAATGTGACTGTAGAACACAACACAAGGTTCTAACAAATTTCTACATGAATGAGTCCTCTTATAAATGATATTATTACGATTGATTAATCATGAATAACACAACAAGATTAATCAACTCATTCTTTCTAATTCACTCAACACAACAACATAATTTCACAAACAAATAGCAACAAAAAAGATAATGAATTTGACATGAATTCATAATCAAGAAGTTGTTTGTAGAAAAAAGAAGAGAAAGATTCATGGTGTAAGGATGAAAACACTAAGATGAGAAGACAAAGAATACACTTGTTGTCTCTATGGGTTTTACCATGGGTTTCACACATTTGTTACTTTCATCAAAGAAAAAGCTATTTAAAATGATACATGAAAAATGGGTCTTAAAGCATTGATTCAAATCAAGTGAAAATTGTGATTTAAATAAATTTTGGGCTCTTGAAGTTTTGATTAAAATCAAGTGAAAAATGTGATTCAAATCAATTTAGGCAGAGCCAAAATAAAACTTTAAGAAGACATTTAATACGAATCTATATTTGTACTTGATTAGAATCACACGAGGTTGTGATTCAAATCAATTTGTTTAGGGCCAAATCCCATTTTTCACACAACTTATGATTCAAATCATTTATTGTACTTGATTCGAATCAAATCACTGAAATTCCAATTTTAACAACTTTAACTTGTGATTCAAGCTACACATGTGGAAATGACAAAAGAGAAATCTCAAGGGCTCAAAAAAGGAATACTAATAAGGATTAAAGAAATTTATTTCATGAAATATGGAGGGTTACTAGTTGTACAAATAAATAATAGCCAAAGAGATTGCAATCAAATTTAAATTATAGAAGCATACAAGCTTAAAAACAAATGATATTCAAATTATAAATAGTCAATCCTACTTATATTAATCAATAATCAAATTGATAAAAACATCAAAACACACGAATGCTACTTAAAGCTCATAAACGATACCACAAGATACTTTGTGATTTTAGGCTTATATTTGGCATGTTGATCCTGCATCCTAAGTTGCATCATGTTTATAGATTCACAATGTGGCTCGATTCTTGAATAGATTAGTAGCGGTGAAACTTTGGGTTCACATTGGTGGCTTTGGTCTTGTCCGGATCGGAAGCGTGACTTTGATTTCTAAGTTATTGAATCGGAAGCGAGGTGAACGGAATGTTCCCAAACGGTACCACATGCATGAGTTACATTGCATTGTTGTCTCATGAGTCATTGATTAATGAATTGTTGTATGTTGGATTGTGATATTTGATTATATGGATAATTGAATTGATTGTATTGATGACACTATGCTAATTATGATAAATGTGATTGTGTTATACTTGAAATGTTAGTATAATCATATTATTTTGGAATATCACTTGAAGTGTGTGGAATTTGTTAATAGATGTTGTTTCTATATTGCTTCCAATTATATACATTTGGATAATGATGTGAATTCCCACCCTTATGTTATGATGTTGCCTCTATATGGGTAACGTGCATGTTCCGAGAATAGTGGTGCTTTGCACGAGACTAGTTGAAGAAGTTTACTTAGTTTATTCCTTACACTAGGTAGTGAGTTGTTTCTCTAGTCATGTAACATGGGGGTTATCTAAATTTCTGCTTTTATGAGATATTTGTTATGTATTCTCATATATTTTGGATTTGTATGTTGAGATACTATTTTGATGTGGCCTTGGTGCCGATGTATGAATTCTTATGTCTCATTTATACTAAGGATTCATTGCTTTTTATCCAATGATTATAGTATGGAATGTAATCATTGATAGTATCTGTGTGTATGAAATAATCTGTTGTGGAATGCATGATTTGGTTTTAAGCATGAGATTCAATTATGTGTTATGATTATGTCCAATTGTATGTATTGTCTTATTTTTAAGAACATATGTGATGCCCTCTTGATATGCATTCTAATTTTACTCTGATTGTGCAATATATTTTATGGGGATTAGAGGGTGTTACACCACTTATCACAATGAGAATAACTTATGACACTTTACATAACATTCTATGTAGTATTCTCATAGCGGGTTAATCCAGTATAAATATTACTCATAATATTCATACGTATGTCAAGACTTGATAACTCTTTATCGATGATCCATGAGATGTGATCATCAGTCTATCTATATAATAATCTCAATGCTTTAATGTTATTCCACTTTACATTAAAGTTCGATTACAGATACTTTAAGAATAATGTCCTTATGTTTAATGAGATCTCATGATTAAGACACACTTAACATTTCATTAAACAAACTAACTATTCTAGGGACTTTATTGTTTTGGAAAAACAAACATAATAAAGAAATGCCTTTTATTATTGATAAATAATTCTATACAAGTACCAAAATTATTAGCTTCTAGGGCTTACACCAACAATTTTGTTTTAGTACGATTGTGTATCGTTGTTAAATCCTCCCCAATTTAATTCGTCTGAAAACTTTTGAAAATAAAAAAGCTTGTGATTATATATTTGTTATGAAAGTATATCGAGTCCGGGGTATGAGGATAAGGATATGAGGAATTTTTTGATAAAATTGTTATTGTTTGAACACCTAAAGCTTCCCAAATGGATTTCAATGTAACTCATTTTGCATTATAGTCTCTAAATCATTTTAGAAGTATTTTATGGTTAGTTTATTTAAAATAGTCTGGCAAACTTTTGAATTGAAAATTATATTTGGTTGATTGAGGATGACAAAAGTGAAAAAAATGAAGAAAAAAACATGGGTAGTAAAAGGCAATTGCCCATATTAAGTTTGATAACTCTCACCCGATTTTTCAACCCAATGGTGGTTAATCCCCAATACCAAGAAAAATAAAAACAAATATGTGAAATTATTAGTGTGAATAAAAAGCAACTAATCAGAGTAAGTCAGGATATCCCTCAAAAGGTTACACCTCTTAAGCGTTAACCCGCTTATGTGTTGTGAATAAGTTGAAATTCAAAAATAAATCTTCAGTTAAACTTATGTGTATGCAGTGATTATCATTATCCCCATTTCCTTAATTTGATTGTTATGAATAAAGGAAAATAAAATCAAATGAAAAAACTTAGGTACAAAATCATAGTTGAATCAGTAAAAAAAAGGGAGCCTTTAGTCTGTATTTTTATCTTGTGTGTTCTTATAATGCCCTTGGTGTTAAATTGAGTATCGTGAGAGTAAAATTTTGGCTGATTGAAACTAGGATTCATGTATAACTACCAATAACATATCCTTGAGCTTTTATCTATTGATGTGCTTAGCCTGAAATTTGTCAATGTAAGCCAAGTTGCTTGAGGACAAGTAACAATTTAATTTTGGGGGAGTTTGATAAATAGTTTTTTTTCTCTATTTTCTTAGTAATTTTTCATTCTATTTTATCCATTTAAATCCTTGATTTTTGTCACTTTTATGCATGGTTGTTTGTTTTTTCAATTTTCACACTAGTAGGAGTATCCCGAACATAAAGACGTTGAGAAGAGCAAAAAGCAAAAAAAGATAAAAGAAGGAAAATTTTCACCATACAAAATCCAGAAGAATACTACAGGTTGGTCGTAGCACATGCTACAGGACGTAGTGGCCCTTAGAAGCCCTTCATACATAAAGTCAGGGTCCTACTATGGATCACCCATAATGCATGTTACGAGCCATAACAACTTTGGAATTTAAAATTTTATTTTTTCTTTTATTTTTTCTCTCTCACCTCTTCTTATTCCAACTATCTTACTTTGTAAAGAAACGTCCCTAACACTAAGAGGGCGCGAAATCAAAGCTTGTGGCCATGTGATTAGCCTATTTATAGTTCAAAATTAGCAGAAACAAAGGATCTGCTTGCCCTATAACTAAGTTTACTTTTGCAAAGTTTATTTTTCTATCAAAATATTTTGTATTGTTGTATTCAAGATACTTCATTGGAGATTTTTATTCAAAAAATTTATTGCTTTTTATCCATGTTCATATTTACTTATCATCGTTATTACTTTCTATTATCATGCATGTTTATGTTTTCTTCATTTTACCAATGAACATGTGTGAGTAGTCTCTTAGGTACTAAGGGGCATGATGATTGTCTCATGACAACCTTCAACTGAACCTTCTATAATTTTATTACGAGAATCAAAATTAAAAGTTATTTTTGAAATCTGAGCTTTTAACACGGATGTCGTTTACGAAAGTAAAGGTATTTCAAGTGTTAATCATACGCTGAAAGGTAATGTTTCGGTACTCGAAGACAAAATTCTAGACAACTGAGTATGGGACGAAGAAAGTGTCTCAGACTCTGTTGAGACTTGAGGTAGCTCCATTTTTATAACTTTGCGAAACTAATCTCAAACAAAACTATTTGGTCGATGAAAAAAGACATATTATTTGTCTAAGACAGGAGAACACACTGACGAAAGTGGTGTGGTCCATTTTTTCCCTCTATTTTTCTAGAATTTGATTTGTCTCTCGTAATAGAACCAGATGCTCATCTAAGTCTGTTTAGATAAGAATCGTGCACCATATGTCCTGCCTTTAAATTATAGTCTTTATTCGTTAAATATTTGTTTGTTTGACCTCAAACTAAATTTTGATCGCTTTAGCTAAACAACAATGGGTAGAATTATGGTACGATATCCCTTTTTGTTACTCTGATATTTCCTTACACTTGTGGCATGTTAGTCTTGAATTAAAATTATAATCAGGGACGACCTTGGGCCTGGGGAGCAGGCCTACAACCCAGGGCCTCAAAATAACAGGGACCTCAATTTTGGGAGTCATGGTTAAAAAATTATAATAAGTACTAAAATAATATAATACATATTAGCAAGTTTTATTAACAAAGCGTTCTTTGTAGCTCAGCGAATGAGACCTCATTCTGGAAAGGTATTGTTTGCGGTTTGACACTTAGTGGTTCCTTTCAAATTAATTTATTGTAACCCTTTTAATTTTATTATTTTAGAGATTATTTATATGTTATGATTAAATATTTAAAAGTTTATTATACAATTAACTCATTTATTCTTATTTTTTAATAAAATCATATTTATTATCATTTCTGCTTTGATTTATTATTATTTTTTATAACAGAAATAAATTTCTTACCGGTGAGATAAACCTACGTCTTAGTGCCAAGACATGGTTTAGGCATACTCCTACTTTCCTTAGCTATATGACTTGGTTTTCCTCAATTGAAATAAGAGAAAATATCACATTCATTTCTTTGACATGGTGTTAGTTGTTTAGAAATCAGAATAATTAAGGTCCTTAAAAGATTCTCATTCTTAATTTAGTTAATCATATTGCAATTTAGAATTCTTTAATGATTTGCAGATGACTTTTTATCCGCATTAAAATTCTTTTTGTTGTTAGAAACAATCAAAATTTAATATTTTTGGTCTTGTCTCCGAGATTCATCTTCATTTTAGAGGCGAGTAAAAAGTAAATTTTTCGTTAAGGGCCCTCTCTTTTTTTCCGGGCCTCCAAAAAATCGAGACCGGCTCTAATTATAATCCTCTAGAGATATTTGAAATTAAATTATTAGTTCTTCAAAAACAACATACAAATTTTCACTTACAAATACAAAATAATTCATAGCATGTGAGCAATTCTTATTTTAAAACTCTTAGCTCTCATGAACTAAATATCACAAATGATCTTCGTAGTGATCAAGAACAATTTATTCTTTGCTCAATCCTTCTAAGAAGATCGGTAAAAAAATCTTACAAACCAAGTCACAAATCTTCACATCGAAAAAGAAAATGAATTCGTTAAACAATCCTTCTATGATATTTTAACATTTTTCATGTGATCCTTCTAGAATGCATAAAAATTATCATTGATTTTTTAATCAATTGTTCGATACATACTAGATAGACTAGAATCACTAATATATATTATAAAATTAAAAAAATAATAATGTTATCTTTTAAATCTTGAAATTTCGTACCGATAATATTTTATATAATTAATCAGAAATAATATAGAATGAGAATAGAGATGAATGAGAGAAAGCCTAAAGAAAAAAAAGTATATTCTTCTTTTCAAGTCATCATTTACATTGCAACATGTATCATATTTATAGGACATAATATCAATAATAATAATCAATTCATAGAAATAAAAAAAATATATAGAAAGAATAGGAAAATGAATATCCACATCCATATTAATATTATTCATAACAATAGGCATGTTTTAATATTAGCTGTTAATTTGAAACTTTGAAACTGAACTACTCATACTATAGATCCTCTGTTCTTCACCTCTCCTGGCTCCTCTTCAGCACTAATCCTAACCATTGGATTTGTAGAGGATTCTTATTCCTCATACTATATATTCATTAATTAAATTTAATCAATCTCAACCATTAATTTAAATTGGACAATCAAAATCAACTACAATATCACTTAATTAGATTTTATTAGTTTTATACATTGTATTTACATAAGAATCATTCAAACATAGTTTCAAAATGCAAAACACAAACTATAGATGTTTTATACAAACTCAGTGTATCATTGCTAATGTGCTTAAACAAACTCAACCTTCCATCATATCCCGCATTATAGTATATAAGATTTATACCATAGAAACTTTCAATGTTCCCCTCTATTAAAAAAAAAATGGGGAAAAAAGGAAACAGAACAAAAATTGAAGAGTTTTTTACAGTGTTTTATTCTTGAACAGGTTTAATTTGCGAATCGCCGCTTGGAGTATGTGGTATCCATGCAGATCCAGTAGGCACGTCTCTTGAACTGTATTCCGAGCTATAAATATCGAATTCAGAATCATCAAAACTTCCATTAGCCATTCTTTTGAATCTCATAAGGTCTTCATTATACTGTCCAGAATCGTAAATTGTGCTCTGACCATATTTCACCCCATTTGATAGATCATATAGTTGATCACCACTGTCCAAGGCTCTTGCAATCTGATAAATATCATGTTATGAATGCGTGTAATGATGATAATTGTTAAAACAAGATAGACATGTGTAAGTAACTTAGTATTGTTGTTACCTGAACCATTCGCGGTCGTTTTGGGGCAGAATGGCGAACACATGCTGCAGCTGCCTCGATCATTCTAAACATTTCACTGTCAACATATTGTCGTTGAAGCCTTGTGTCTGCTAATTCACTAAAATCACCTGTCTGGATTGCACGATGGAGAAGTGGACGAGCCTGTGAAAATATCATTCAAAGCGCGTAGTTAAGTTAACTATGTACGATCAGAATCAAGTCTTATCCCACTAAATGGGATCGGCTGGCTACATGGATATCAACTTATAATATATAAGATTTGTTTTAGGTCATACATACCCACTCGACCAAACTCTCATCCCCCACGGGTTGTGTTGCATCAACAGGTTTCCTTCCAGTTATGAGCTCAAGAAGAACAACTCCGAATGAAAAAACATCTGATCTATCTGTTAGTTTTCCACTCGTTGCATACTCTGGAGCCATATAGCTGCAAATCGAAGGAAGGTAAAATGAATTAGACTCTTTTAGTTTATAACTTGACATTATTTTTTATCAAATTAGCAAACATACCCAAAAGTACCCATCACCCTAGTTGATACATGAGTATTAGCATCGTCGGTCAATCGGGCAAGTCCAAAGTCTGCAACCTGTATTTGAACAAGGATAAATTTGGGATCCATGACTTCAATTTAAATAAGAGACACATTAAAAAGTATACGTGTAACATACTTGTGCCTCATACGCATTATCCAAGAGTATATTCGACGACTTAATATCTCTGTGAATAATCTTTGGGTTGCCTAGAAAAATAGAAAAATAAACCTTAGCATTATTTCATAAAATGCAAAAGTACTTTTAAATATGGAACATGAAATAGAATGCGTAATCCATGGAACAATGCGAAATATATATATACTTACATCCTTCGTGTAAATATGCTAAGCCCCTTGCAGCACCAATTGCTATCTTCATCCTGTTGGACCAATCCAAAACATTCCATTCACTTTCTGAGAAAAGAACACACAAAAAACACTCATGACAAACACTTTTGCAAAAACACATTACTTTATTTTCCCGAGTTTGGATTCCCTACGGTTGTTTTATAGTGAAGCATCCGTAGAAATAGTTACATTTAGAGAGTTAACAATTTCTACCACTGCTGCACCATAATACAACAACTATAGAGGATCCAAGTCAAATTTTCGCGAAGAGAAGAATAATACAAAAATGAAACTCACATTACCATGCAAATGTTGATCAAGATTCCCGTTAGGAACAAACTCATAAATGAGAGCTCTTTGTTGCTCAGATAAACAATAACCAATCAACGATACCAAATGTCGATGATGTACACGACTAATAATATCAACCTCTGCTCTGAACTCCCTCTCTCCTTGACCACTACCGACCTTCAATAACTTAACTGCTCCAACTCTACCATCAGGCATTGAAGCCTTGTAAACACGTCCAAAACCTCCTTCTCCTATCACATTTTCGCTTGAAAACTCATTAGTGATTTCCACAATCTGTTCATAACTAAACAAAATTTGGCCAGTATTCATTTGTTGTTGTGTTGGGTCTGAAGGAGTTCTCAAATGGTTCATTGCAACTAAATGGTTCCTATTACTATAACCAAAACCTGGTGACTCTACATAGTAATGCACATCTGCAAAATATGAAAAATGATTGCACAATTCAATAATATATTAATGAAATGAAAATAATAGAAATGCTAACACCACTGATGTGTCTGACAAGTATCAAAATCAGACAAGTAACACGACAGTGATATCTATGATTACATTCATCCATTGATATCAATTATTGCTTCATTGAATTTCAGAAAACTTTTTATAACGTTGACAATAAATCATCTACCTCCTTTCATTTGAGATTTCTTGGGGGGTGGAAAACCATAGACATTCCCTCGTTTCTCTCTCTTTTTTAATACTAGAAAAAGAGTGGCTGCAATAAAGGCGAGAACAAAAACTGCTGCGAGAGTAAAACCAATGTATTGTGCTGGATTAGTATTGGAGGAGGAATGTTTGGATTGAGAGTTGCTTTTGGGAAGAGAAGAGGTTGGTTTTAAATGGGAGCTTGGGGAAATGGATGGTGATTGTGGCGGCAAAGGATGGCCGGGCGGCGGTGGAGGACTAAATTTGGAAGAGGGGGAAGGTAAGGATGGAGCCTGAGGAGATGGAGGAGGGGAATTAGATTGTGATGGAGTGGGAGAATTATCGCCGGGCAGTGGTGGTGGTGGCGAAAATAATGGAGCTGGTGGCGATGATAGTGGTGGTCTTGGAGGCGGTGACAATTTAGGCGGCGATGATTGAGAAGGAGGAGGAGGTGAAGCTTTTGATGGAGGTGGCGAAGAATCTGGCGGTGGAGCTTCCGGGGGAGTTTGTGATTTCGGAGGTGGTATTGGTGGAGAAGGTGGTGGAGAACGACGCGGTAAAGGTGGTGGTGGAGAATGCTGCGGAGGAGGCGATGAAGGCGGAGGTGGAGACTTTGATGGTGGTTTTTCTGGAGGATTTGCATCATCAGATGGTGATGTAGACGGAGAAGGAGCAGAAGCTTTCTTATCTAAATCTTTATCTGGAGCTTTTTCAGAATCAATTTCAGAACCATTTTCTGTTTGAGAGGAAGACGTTCCGTTAGACTCATTATTTTCCTTAGCCATTTCTGAATTCATCATGAATATAAACTTGATATATTCTCAGAAATGGCTAGAAGAAATGAAAAACAAAAACAAAAAGAACAACAACAATCTCGAATATTTATCCCATGAATCGAGGATGTTTTGTTTTATGATCTAATATAATCAAATAAAAAACACAAGCAATGTTGTTCTTGTTTTAAAAGAATGAAGCTTAGTTCCAATGATGAAGTGGCCAGAAAATTGGTTGATTCTGGGTAACAGAATTGCCAGCAAGATACATCAAGTGGTTGGAGAGAAAAAGAGAGACGTTGTATTCGTGTCTGAAATTGGAGGAAGAGAAAATAATGATAATAGTAATAATTATAAAAATGATTAATAATTCTGAAAATGGATGAAAATGAGTCATTATAATTCCTTAAACATTATTTTAGGTAGTTAGTTTGATGCATGCATAGATTCATGTTCGTTTACGGTTGGGTTTGTTAAGCAGACAAGTGTTACTCTTTTTCTTTTGTCTCTTTTCTCTCCTAAAATTTGGGATTACCACGCAAACTAATTTAATTAGGTATTTATTAAATAAGTAAGGTTTAATTATTTCCTTATAACAAAGGAATTTAGAATGACAAGCACTTTGACACTAGTATATAGAAAAACAATTATATTACCATATATAAAACTGTGAATTTTAACTGGGAACTTTTTTTAACACAATTTTTTGGACAGGCAATTTGAGTGACTCATTTTCTTCGGTTTTTACTATAGTGCTTCAATAACATAAATATTAAAAAATTATTAACCTTTTCTTATATTTGAGGCCACTTAATTATACTATTTTGTTATTTATAAGTAATGTTGAAGGGAGTATTTGAGACCAGAATAATAAAAAAAGGAATTGGCAGACCAAATTTCACGGAGATGAAGAAGTGAGACAACACCAAAATAGATAGAAAAAATCAACAAAAGACTTACGATTGTATACATCCCCTCAAGCTTTGCTCTTATCTCAATTGCAGAAGTGTATCTCCTTCAAGGAGAAGAACCTCGAGTTGAGTCCTTTGGGAAAAACTTTCCATTCTTGTAAACCATTGGCAGTACAAAACGTAGCTGCCTTAACATTCTTTCCTAGTCTCCCGTCACCATCCAATTCCTTCTGAAAAATCAAGTCAAAGAACTACTCGCGGTTTGAAAAGGCTAGCAGCACCAACTCAAAATGGTAACAGATAACAAGCCAATAATACAAATTAAATCAAACAGAAAGATGGAATAAATGTGACAGATGGAAGCAAAAGTCACTAGGCAAAAAATGAAAATAAAGAAAGAAATAGCATCATGCCTTAAACTCTGATATATATCTTGCACTATGAACATTGAACACAAACTAATACACTCTATGACCATTGGCATTGATAACAACAGAGATACAACCAGTGGCGGAGCCAGGACTTTAGGTCAGGGGGTGCAAAAATAAATAAATTTGGGACTAAGTAAATTAATTGTGCAAATAAAAAAATTTAGGAGTTCAAAGTGCAATTAATATAGACAGAATTTAGATTTGAGGGTGCAAAAGTGAATAAATTCAAGACCAAATGAACAAGTGGTGCAAATAAAAATTTTCAGGGGATTCAAAATGCAATTTATATCAACATTTAGATGCAATATTTAATGTTCAGGGGGTTCAATTGAACCCCCTCAAATGGGCTGCCTCCGCCCCTGGATACAACATTCATTCAGGTGGGTTGAATAAATCTTACCAAGAAAACGATAGCGTAAAATTTGACGAAAGATTTAATCAAAGAATATTTTCCAGAATTAATCAAAGCATCTTTGACTACTTGCATAACAAGTAGCCTCTATAAGTTTGATACATCTAGGGCAGTGATTCACTGAATGGATGCATCTTGATTCGTAAGAAAATTCCAAATGAATCCAATCCTAAACAAAGAAAATCACAGCAAAGCTTGAGAATTACAATGATAATAAACACTTTAGTTCCATTTAGAGACAAACATCAACATTACACTAACACACAATAGTTAAGGATAAACAAGTAACGAACTAAAATTCTATTGCAACAAAAAAGCGAATAACAACTATATCTATGAAGGAGAAGAGTACTTACCAAGATAGAAAGAAAGTTTGTTGACCAAGTAAGATCTAGTAAGGTAGTCAAAGGAGTAAAACAATCGAGTTACTTCTGCAACATGAACATTAAAACAAACTGAGAGCAAAATTATAACCATTTTGTACATGTTTGCATATCTCATAAATAGCAAAAACATAAAAATTTCAACATCACACAAAAATAAAAATGTATTTTTCCTCAATTAATGGATTTGCATAGCCATGGTTTATAAAAAGAAATCAACACAAACATTGCAATATCGATATCCGAAACTCACACAAATATTTGTGATTACGTATAATTTATTCATTTTTTTAAATTATTACTAGTGTTGACGTTTGAGCGTTGTGTTTCCGGTGTCATTGTTTCATAGGTTAGAATTGAGGAAGATCAAAATTTGACTTAGTCAACAGAAATTCAAACAAAAACCTTAGAAATTGAATTTGTTTGAGCATAGGGAGCAAATGCAATCGGTGAGTATGAAGGAAACAAAAATGAGCTCAAGTTGTAAAGAAATAATTTGAAAGTAAAGTAGATATAACTAACGAGAGAAGTTCTGCCTGAGGATTTTCCACTGAAGGAAGCGAATGCGACGGAGAGGGAGTGCTTGTTTCTTCTCATTTTTTAAACGGGGTTTAGTGGAAAAACCATAGGGTACTAATAGAAACTGCATGTGATTGGGGCTAGCTTAAAGAAAATTTTAACAAAATAACTCAAAAATGTATTTAATAGACAACAAATTCACACATGCCAAATGAGTAAAAAACCTCACAACTTTGGAATATGTATTCGTAAGGAGATTGAATTTTGAACCACTCAATTAAAAAAAAAACTTTGGATTCTAATGTTTGAATTTTTCTAAATAGAATAAAATTAGAGCTTTCACTTTTACATTCTCAAAACTTGTTCAATCACTTTTCAAGCATTCTCAGAACTTTTAATCTATTGTATTGAATTTTAACACGTCTTTGAAGTTCGTAGTCCACTGCATTGCACGTTTCGAAAGTTATACTTCACTACATTATTAAGTTACTCTTTTTTTTTCTTTAATTTAACATGGATCCATGCATTATCTAAATAGTTTATAAGTCTGATACATTAGAGTTTAGGGTTTTGTTCATGCATAAAATCCATCTGAGGTATGGTGATTAAGCAAGGATTTCTAGTAAATAGTATATGTCGGACCTTTAGGGAAGCCTCATCTGGGTTGAGGGATTGGGATGTCGATGATCATAGCGTCGGAGAATGTAGGGGATCTTGCCCGACATACAACTCGGACCCAGGAAGTTACGAGTACGTTATGCCTAAGTCGGCCATTAAAGATGTAACTGTCGCTTTAAGTATGATGACGCACGTTACACTTTGGGGTCATCATCCATAGGCGACAAACATTATCTTCCTTAAAGGCAGTTCAGTTATGGAACTGGGAAGACATAGTCGTTACAGGCATTAATCATAGAGGTCCTGACACCTTTATATCAAGGACTCCCGAATGAGGGATAAGCAAGACAATTTAGCTTGGAGCACAAGTAACTTAGCTTGTAGCTTTGAATCCCTAAACATACGTATCCAATTTTTTTAGCAAGAACAGGTTTGTACCTGGTTTCTCTTGAACTGGTTTCTCCATTTTTCACATTGGAGCTTATGGTTTGTGTTATGTTTTCTGATTTTCCAAATAATATCTGTCTCACACTACTCTTTTGCAAGAACTCTCGTTCTTTAAAGTTTCCACTCGATTGAATCCAATATTTACAAAATCTTATTTAAACTATCAAATCAACACTATGATCTTGGGAGACAAACCCTACGATTTTTCTCAATGAAACTCTAAAAAATTCTCAACCCAATATTTGGTTACACCAACCTAATTGAAAGTTATCAACACAACTCTAGATGACACCCAAACAAAGAATGATTATGTGTAATTTGTTTGTGTGTATACATAGATGAGAGGTTGAAGATGATGACTAATTTTTGTACGTGTTTATAATTTATCAAGTTGAAAATGAGACATGTATGAAGTATTTATATATGTGCAAGTTAGAGGCAAAAAGAGAGATTAGAAATTGAAAAGAAATACATTTTTTCAAAAAAAAAACTACAATATGTGTTGACACATATAAGTCATATGTCGACACATGTAATGATATGCGTCGACATGTTCAAGGTCATGTGTTGATACAAAGAAACATAAGCTACCGACATTAATAATGAAGTATATGTGTCGACATGAATGTTGTATGTGTCGACACATAGATAAAACTTTTCAACATGTGTCGACTTGAAAGGATGGATTTGTCGACACATAATTATAGAGGCTACATGCTTTATTATATATTCACATGTGTCGACTCATCAATTGTATATGTCGACACATAGACATATTTTTCATGTAAAAACTTATTTTTTAATGCTTGATACCTTTTTCAAACATGTTCTAAATGCATTCTAAGATCCTAGTGCAAAGGTGCACATAAAGACTCAGAGCTACCGTCCAATATACATAAATGCTAAAGTTATCCTAGTTTTGACATCATACGAAACATTTAATGGGCAAGTGATCTCACACATGTCAACCTCAACCTTTGAGTGAGCAAAAGAAAAAAACATTAATCAAGTATGAAGGTTTATCCTCAAAGATGGTGATCATTTTGTTATTCTAATTTCCTTGTTTGTTAAGTACTTATTTTATTTTAAACTTTTTGTTCTTTTGAATGGTAAGATTAATGAAATGAACATGTATCATTTGAATTAGTACTTTTGTGTTCACTCTTTTTATATTCCTTCATTCTTTTTTCGCACAAAAATAATATCAATGTTTTTCACCTTACATTTTCTTCATCAAAGTTTTGTTTTAACAAAGAATAGATGAATGAGGATGTAAACAAAATACCCCAAATGGATAAAGTATGTTTTCTAGTAAAACTTAGTTGATGATGTAAGACATTGTTTCACCTCTCAAACACTAAGGAGTTAAGAAAGTGTAATCCCCGGTCACTTCCATTTGATCTTGGAAGATGTGTTTCTTTCTTTATTAAACCTATAATCTTGACTTGGGACCCCAAGCATGCGGCCCCTTAATTTCACTCGTGAATGGTCTCCAAATCGATAAAATACATGAGGTATGCCACATCCACGCAGGTCTCACTTTGGTCCAAATACATGGGCATGGCAACCAAGAATAAGAAGAAGCACCTCAATATGAACTCCTTGTGGTAGCCAACATGTATATCATCAGCATCTAGGTCTTCAACTATCTCCAAGTTTTCGTTATACAACTTCTTCAACCAAGAAAACTTGTCATGTGCATTCATGGTGCTCACATTGCTGAAAGGCTTCCTCAGGGCCATCTCCCAAATAAACCACCATAATTTCTAATGCATCAGCCCTTGTGATCTTAGAATGATCAAGTAACCTTCACCTGATGGAAATGTGTAAGAGGTAAGCAACATGATTTAATGTAATCATCATCTCACCAATACGGAGGTGGAAAAATATATTTTGCTATGTCATCTCTCAATAAATTCCGCCCATATTCCATGGTTGATTATATTGTACTGGGAAGCACAAAGACATGCAAGGTCGAAGGATCAAAGTACACTAAGGAACCGGTCTTCTTGAGGTTAAACAAGCTTGTGTATCTTTCTGGCATGGCTCATAAATTTCAAACTCTCATGCTTCTATTAAAAAAGAAAATATAACAAGCTCAGTCGAATTGAATTTGTTTAAAATATAAAAAATAAAATCGTTGAGAAATATACCTCTCTGTCCCAGATATACAGAGCCACATGATCTCCAAAGTATATCAATAATGAAGTGTTTGTTGGCTTTTCTGGAAAAGGGTTTGCAAGTGGGGCCTTATGTGCAGTTAAGGCCTATTGTGCAGTTGACGCCTCCTTCTCATGGTGTGAATGAGCTTAGGATTATAACCCATGTGATAATATACTCCTAGAGGTTAATGCTTCCCTATCATAAGTCATAGGGATAACTCTAGATTGCTTATAATGATGAGCCCTATCGTGGAAAGTATACGCATCTAGGGTGGAGCGGTCGAGTCTCGTCATGTCGTTGTTTTCAGCCATTTTCCTTGGAAAAAACATAACAAAAAATGTTAGTGCATGAGGAAAAGAGGAATTCGAAAATGTATCTCCAAACACCAGAGAGAACACACTTTAGAGATACATCTCCGAAAAAAGATTTGTTTTTTCATTTCAATGGCACAAACATCTCAAATCCTACGCATAATCTATATTAAATGCTAATGATATCTAATAAATTAAAAGTGACCTATTTAGAATAACATGATATACATTCATTTGTTCTTGAGGGTTTAGATGCAAGACATGCGTCTTGTCCATTATAATTCAATTTTTTCTCTCCTTGAATACACTTTAGTCACTCTAAATTTCTGAAATTAATAATTTAATTACAAAGAATAAAAATCTAAATAGATGTACATCTATTTTAAATGTATAGTTTGTGAGACACTTGGTTGTTTTAATTCTCATTATTTATATATAAACCAAAATTAGATTAAAGGAGAATAATTGGATGCATATCCTTTCATCATCGATTATGTGAATGCAAGTCGTACGATTTGGTCTAGTGAGGTTGCTCGTTTTCTTCCTAAAAACGATGATAACCAACAAAATTTTATTTTCTACCATAGCGCGAGTAAATGCATTTTATATTCAATCAATGAAACCTTTTGGGACATTTCACAATCAAACATTTTTTATTTAAAATCAATAAACGCACGAGTTTTTTCTATAACGAAATATGTAGCTTTGAGTTTTCTATCGCAGTTGGGAATATATAGGAGTAAGAGTAAAATCTTGTCAAGTACTCTAATAAAATAATCTTTATTTTTATCCTAGTAAATATGTCTTAGTAATTAGGAGAAACGAACATTTTAGAAAACATTTTTATTCGTAAAATTAATTAAAAGGAATTGTTGTTGACAACGGATGTTGCGGGACGCTAATACCTTTCATTCACACAACCAATTCTAGAACTTAAATTTGGTTGCGAATACCATATTTTTCTCTTAGGGTTTTATCGACGTTTCCCCTTTTAAAAAATAAACTTTGGTGGTGACTTCATTTTCTTTCAAGAATTTATTCGCTCGTTTATTTTTTGCATCGTAACACATCAACAATTTTTTCACCTCCATATCACGTTCTTACAATATACCAAAAAATAATGTGTGTCCATGGTTTCTAATTCCATTGATTCACAAATCACAATGACGCAATGTGTAAACTCTGTTTGCAATTGATTAATGTTCTCTTCATACTTAATTTTGAAGAGTTAATACTCATAGGTTAGTGCGCACAAGCTTTCCCTATTAACATCAATAGTTTCTTAATGGATAATTTGGAAGATGTCTTACATTTATTTTGTAGTCTCGCAGTGAGAAATTTTCAAAAATTCACTAATACTAAAAGTGGTAGTGATGATAGTTTTTTCTTTCAAATTGCGTTGCATATTTTCTTTATCATGTTTGGTCCAATCCTTTTTAGGTTTGTTTACTAGAATACCATTGAAATCGTGTGTAGAAACAAATGGACCTCCCTTCACACCTTTCTAAATACCAATATTCACCCTTCTATGGAAAACTTCATTTTATCTTCCCACAAACTATATCCTTCTCTATTAAAGAATGGGAGTTTATTCAGTGAATAGCTTAAAGTAATTTTACCTCATGAGACGATTATTCTTTAATAGGATTTAGGCTATGATGCCACTTGTTTAACAAGTGATTTCAAGCACCAAAAAGGGGTGGACTGTTCTATTCAAAATTCACGATTAAATTTAATGTTTTGTTACTTAAAAAGCGAGTTGTGTTAGTATTCTTTAAGATTAGAGTAAAACGAGCAGCGGAGAGTAAAAATAGTAAGGTAGATAGTACTCCCTCTGTCCCATATTATTTGTCACAATGAACCATTTCACATAAATTAAGAAACAACAATAAATGAAAGAAAGAGAATAGTGACTTTACCAAATTATCTTGATTAACTATTGGTGTATTCAAATTAACATTAACGTTAAGTGGGAGAATAATTAATTAAAATTATTCATTAGAGGGTATAATTGGAAGATTCAATATAAAATTGCATTGATAATATAAAGTGACAAGTATTTTAGGACAATTTTTTAATCAAATATGACAGTTATTTTGGGACAGAGGGAGTAGAAATTAAGAGATAAGAACTTAAATAGATAACAACAAATATTTATCCAAGTTCGGCCGAACGCTGGTCTACTCATATCCCCAAGAGATATTCTTGAGATTTTGAATATAAACTTTAGCTTTTATATGTGATGCTCATGAAACTAGATGCAAGCAGATCTAGATATTTTATAGTGGCTTATCCCAAACCAAATGAAATATTTTATCCATGCTGAGCTACCAAACCGATTAGAGATTTGCTAGACTAATCTCAATAACCAAACAAAAATTTTCAGGCTAAGTTCTAGAATCAAACAAAGATTTTAAGACTGGTTAATCTCAAGAACTAATCTTGATTTACCAAAAATATCGCACTCTTGAAAGTAATAACAATGCCACGATAGAAGTATAATTTTTTTCTCATAAAGCACTAAGGCAAATTTTGATGAACAACAAATATTTCTAGAGAGAGAGTAGAGATAAATTCCAAGGAAATACATAAACTCATAATTATGGAGTAAAATGAAGAGGATATGTGTCTCCTTGTTATAGGGGAAGACTAAAAAAGGAAATGTTCCATAGAAAAAATTAATTGTCTGATCGATTAGGTCCTTATTCTAATCGATTAAATAACCTAAATAGTTGATTATTTAAGCTTAGTTTGGAAATTTTGGATAGAAATCTATTTCTAATCATTAATGAAACTGACAATTTCCTAACTATATGGCTGAAGCTTGAAAACAATTGTAGTGTTTTAAGTATGTGTTTGTGAGTTATCACAATATCTTAGGAGTTACTCTCATACTTTTACAAGACTCTAGTCACTCAAACAGACACAATTAGGCGAGCTTTCACACTTTCTCTCTTTAAACTATGAGGCTTTCAAAATCCCTTTCTAGATACATTATTCATATAAGCATTTTATTGGAATCTTGAGTCTCCTATTTGATGAGGTTTGAGATGTCTTCAAGTTTGGTCACCATCATTAAAGATTTGAAAAGTTAACACCACCAACTTCAACAATTACTAGTGTTGTGTCATCAAAATATTAGGAAGGTCTTAGTAGCATCATCCACCTCATACTTAAAATCATATAGATCCATATATTCTTCATGTATGAAATTACATGATAACATGGCAGCTCTGTTAGCATCCATGTCCTACAAAAGCATTTTTTTAACAGGCTCATAATATATTTTTCTTCATTATATGAGATATGCCTAACTTCATAGTTGTATTCACCATCACACTTGTAAGAAATGTAGAACTCATAAATTACCTAACAATCTAACTGTAAAACACAAAATAAATATTCATAGTATAATTCATCAATTACCCCACTCTCCAATTGTTTTTTTTTTTGTGATTCATTTTCTATCCTTTTTTTAATATTTGGTAGAATGTTACAAAAACTCCCACTCAACATAAGATAAACTCATATTTCTTCAATCATAGTGACAGTTGCAAAAACTGAGTTGAAAGCCTCTGACATATTATTCACCAAATTATCACATCTTAGAGTGGTTTTAAACCTATATTTTCTCCAAAACCTTGGTGGAATCGTCAACTGCTTTAATGCTTCCTCATTTACTTCATTTGTTTCAAGCATAACTTATCATCTTCATTCATTCCATCATGCAAAACACTCCTTTCACCACTATATTCACCATCCTTCTTTATTTTGTTGGTCTTTCAACCTTGCATATTTCCTTTTTCTTTTCCCCATTTTTCTTTCCTTTCCCTTTCCC
Source organism: Vicia sativa (assembly GCA_021764765.1). Classification (NCBI taxonomy): domain Eukaryota; kingdom Viridiplantae; phylum Streptophyta; class Magnoliopsida; order Fabales; family Fabaceae; genus Vicia; species Vicia sativa. The sequence goes on along the minus strand of CM038792.1, from coordinate 135,106,243 downwards.
TTTTCTCTTCCCTTTACCTTTCTATTTACCTTTTCCTTTACCCTCCCCCCTCTCTTCATCAACTTCCTCTTTAGCAATTTTAAGTTCTTCATTAATACCAATATCATCCTCTGAATCTTTAAAGCTTATATCCAAAATAATGTATTCACTACCATAATATAATCATTCATCTTCCTCATGGTTACAGTCTAGTCTCTCATCATCTTTCTGGTTATAATCTAGTCCCACAACTATCTCCTGATTAAAATCAGTCATCCTTTCCTTAGTAAAGTCTCCTTGTACATCAGTGGTACCTTCCTTAGGCAAGTCATTCATTAACCTAGTGGTGTATCCCCTTGGTAAGTCATTCATTAACTAAGTGGCCCCTCCATCATTTAAGTCTTGGACTAACTCAGTGGTCCCTTCATCCAAATTATTCTTCTCCATATTGGACTTTTCCACTATCCACGTTTGACACTTCCACACAGGTGACTTTCTCAATTGTCTCTTCCGCGCAATTGACTTTCATATTTGTCTCATCCAATACAATATATTAAGTTCATAGGTGAGTATTCATAGCTTTTAAAGATTGAAGATGAATACTGGATATAAGTATTTGTTGCTCTTCAAGCGTGTTTGTCTCCGTCTCCTTTTCGTGTTCTAGAAAACTAGGACTTGGAGTCGTCTTCGTTTTTTTTTTCCCCTCTTCGTGTTTCAATTTTACATACCAAGTGAAATAATAAAACTAGACTTCAAAATGTATCAAATGTTTCATTACAAAAACTAATAAATTTAAAATATTAAAAAACACACGCCAAAAAACACAATACCGCCTACACTACCACATATATAAAAATTAATATTTTTCTCAACACTTATTAGAAAAAATTAAATTGACTAACAAAATTATTTTAAAAGACTAATATATATTATTTATTAGATAAAAAACAAAATAAAACTTTAAATTAAATTATAAAATTAAAAGATACATTAAACCTAGAAAAACAAAACCATATCCTAATAACATAAACAATATTGTCACGTAGTAGTAAAAGAGTTGTACATTTAGGATAATAGTAGATGCAAGTGTAATCAAACATTATAACAATTCAATAAATTACAAGCTAGTTTGCTTGACTTTACAAAGTGTCAAGAAAATCCCTTTGAAAAAAATAAAGTCAAAAGAATCAATTGATTTGCAAAACTTATTCCTTTTACATTTTGATTTCATCCATCTTAAAATAATTTCTAAGTAAATTTTTATATTTGATTAAAAGTAATTTGTGGCATAAGAAAAAAGCCATAATTATCTATAACTAAAAATAAACAAATATGACCAATGAAGTTGAATCTAACAAATAACAAGATTAAACTACTTGAAAAATGTATAAATAGTTACTTGTTGTGGGGGGAAAGTCGAGCATAGTAGGTTGGTCCCACGTAATCTTTTTGGTCCATTATATGTGCAAGTGGAATTCTAGAAGCAGATATGTACGTAGTATAAATTGGAAAGTCAACAAAGCTTAAGATTAGTTAATATGTAAATAAAACAAGTGAGTCAAACATGGATGAGAAGAAGAGTTTAGTCTTGAAGTTTAATTGGTCAGCGTTGGGCTTGGCTACCAAGAAATGGGAATCAAATACCACACACACAAGTAAAGCATATTTAATTAGGTACATCCAAATACATCACTGATTATTCAGTATTGAAGTCTAGATATCTACCAGAAAAGTCGAATATTTTAATTTTTAATGCATTTGAATATAGGAGGAGTACTATAGATATTAAAAAATGTTTACTTTTCTAAATCTGTCTGTTTGTTTCAAATAAAAGGGAGAGGAGATGATATATTTTAATGGTGAAAAGAAAGGAGGGATATATATATATATATATATATATATATATATATATATATATATATATATATATATATATATATATATATATATATATATAGGTTTAAAATAGGAGAAAAGAAGAAAAAGATTTTAATTAAAAATAGGGGAATAATTTTATTAATAATTTATATTTTTATTCTTATAATTTTATATAAGTTATATGATATTTAAAGATGAAAGATGAAAAATTTGTAAATATTTTTTGGTTATAAAATAGATATAGATAAATAAATATAATTTGTAATGTTGATTAATTAATTTTTTTTATAATTTATCACATAATATTAAAAAAAAATTAAATACACTCGATTTAAATTATAATTTTGTGACACAAATTAAATTATATATTAATAATAATTTTAAATCACGATAAATCATCTAATAAAACAAATATAGAAAATAACAATGTAATAGACAAAAGAATAAAATGAAATAATTTAAAATATAATATAAAATACAATACAATAGAATAGAATATATATAACAAAATTAGAAGAAAAAACGAATGTGAATAAAAATATTTTTACAAAAAATTAAATATACGTTGATTATAATGAATGTTAAGTATAATAAATAACAGGTGGAGAATAATTATAAATACATTATTTATATTAAAGCTAAAATCACACAAAAGACAAATACGGACAAAAATGAAAATGATTCATTTTAATATAGTAACATAAAATTGATGATATTTTAATATATAATAGAAATTTAAATAATAAATCTTATTTACATTCCCTCCTCCACCCCTGATTTGGAGAAAAATGAAAATGATTCATTTTAATATAGTAACATAAAATTGATGATATTTTAATATATAATAGAAATTTAAATAATAAATCTTATATTACATTCCCTCCTCCACCCCTGATTTGGAGGATACAAAATATATGTTTTCGAGGGATTTTACCTCTCCCCTCTTCTTTATTTTAAAAAAAATTTAAAAAAATTTAATTATATAGTATTATTTCATTTTTCTTCCATATATGTCGAATCAAACACACTTTGTGTTTTATGACGTTTGTTAACATTTTTCATATAAAATTCTAATTATAAAAAATTTTAAGCTAAATATTTCTAACTTAATTTTTAAGTTTTTTTTCAGAATGTTAGTGATTAAAATTTGTAAACATTTTTGTTGCATGCATTTTTACTACGTTTAATTACAAAGAAAAACTTACTACGTTTAATTACAAAGAAAAACTTACATGTCCACTAGAGATTTGAAATAGTAAGAAGATATAATTTTGTCTCTTAAAATTAGAGTTCATCAAAGTATATTCATTTAAAATTATAAAAATATAAATCAATTTACATTTTCTTTTAAATTTAAAAGAACCAAAGTGTGAATTTTGAAATTGAATAAGATTCAATTTGTAAAATTTTTATTAAAAAAACTAGAGATCAAATTAACTTTTTTTCAAATATAAAGTTATTTTTCAATTTTTTTTTAAAAATTATAATAATCAACTTGACTTCCAAAAAGTAGATAATAGAAAATTCTTTATTTTTGTCGTAAAATGCTTTAAATTTAACTGAAAAGATATTAATAAAAATATATTTGTTTCGTAATACTGTAGTTTTGTAAAAGATATTTAAAGTAGTTTTTGAGTTTATATTTTTTAATTTGTCATTTTTTTCTTCTATTTTATCTTTATTATTTTAACTAAACTCATTTTTATTATTTACAATTTATTATAATTTAAAATAAAATAAATATATTCTGAATGAATGAATAGAACATTGTTACAAAATATATGTTGAATACAATATGATATTATGTAGTATTTATAATTGTTACATGTGTTTATTGTTATGTTTAATTTTAAATAAAAATTAAATTTAATAATAAAAATACTATATTAAATAATCACTAAACTTATTATTACATTTTTTTTTCTCTTCATTACTCAAAGATTTTAAATCATGTTTCTACATTCTCCATCATGATTTGAAATCTTGGCGATGTCAATTTATCCATAAACCTCCTTATTGCTTTATATCATGTTGAATTATTATTCAATAACCATGATCAAGTTCAAGCCATCTTTGAACCTTAATTTCACCATTTGCATCACTTGCTTCCAACCACATTTTTTGCATTTTAGTAGTGTAACAAGCCCAAGAGCATGGTTTTTCAACCATTTTTTACTCTCTTTATTTTTTCAGGCCTTTTTAAAGGTCATTTTTATGAGCTTTGCAACCCTTAATTAACATTCAAAGCATAATATCAAAGGCAATATAATTGTTTACTTGAGATGGTACAATCTTCTTGCTTATCTTATCATGAGTCAAATCGTAATCAAAGATCTCTATGATTGTTGTCTCGTTACTACTAGTATCTAAAGTAGGAACTTCCACCTTAAACTAAGTTTTCTCCTCCGTAGTTTCTAAAAACTTCATTTCCAAGTATTTACTCTACTTACCGTGACGAGTCTCACTAAAAATAATACATCTACGGTTCATAAACTTCGATCCTCCAGTTTTCACTCCGAACAACTCATAAGCACTCATTCCTCTTGAACAACCACTGAAGATACAATCCATGACATTACCATCAAGCTTATTGGGCTTGATTTGATCAATAAGCAAATTTTTGGTGACTTTCGAATAAGAGTAATTTTTAGATTTCCTAATATAAACCACCATAAATATTTGGAAGTTTATTTTTGCACATGAACATCTGGCGACTAATTAGGCTACTTTGGCACTAACCTTACCCCGAAAAATCAATGACAATCCATTGGTCAAATGCGTCTTTATCCATTGTCTTCTAAAAACCCATTAAAGTGTTCTAAAACAACCTCCAAGAATCCACTATGTTTTGATCTCGAATATCATAGCTTGTTATTAGCACGAAAGTATTTAGTAGATGATGATGAATGAATAATAATATTGGAACCTTCTAAAATATATGAGCCGCGTAATTTAGAACCTTTAGCTATGATCACTTCAGCATGCAAATTTTTCAACACCATGTGTTCAACTATACTACAATATCTCAGTTCTATAACATACCTCACATTATGAAGAATAAATTCACTATCACCAAACATTTAAGTCTGACGATACCAATACATAAACTTTGCAAGCCTTTTTGTCACCAAGAAGAACTACCCTATCTTTATACAACTTCAAAGTCTCAAAGTATTCTTTTCTCACAAGTATGTGATAAAAGCAACCCAAATCCATGAACCAAACCTCTTTAGTCTCCGAAATCAACACCTATGATGCACCAACACTCTCATAAATATCCTCATATGAAGCAACTCTAATTTGAACAAAATCAACATTGCACATCCTCTTGGCACATTCCTTCATAAAGTGATTGGTCTTTGATAAGTAAAGCATTTTACATTTGACTTGTCAAACTTGTTTGATTTGGACATCCCTCTATGCTTACTTCCTCCTCTTGATATAGTCAAGCCTTCACCACTATCATCAATCTTCAAATATTTCACCATTGAAAATTCTTTGGATCTCACAACCGTATGGACTTCATCCAAAGTAATAATACATTCCTTACCATAAATAAGGGCATCCTTAAAGTACTTAAAGGATATGGGTAATGAGATTAACAAGATTAGTGTATTGTCATTTTCGCCATTCTTCACTTATTCTCAAGATCATCAATAATATTACGAAATTATATCAGGTGCTTCACTATGAATTTGTCCACTACAATTAAGAAAGAGTAGAGTTGTCATTTTAGACACAACCTATGAGTCAAAGACTTGGTCATATACAATAACTCATGTTTTGCATTCATCTAAGAATCAATATTCTCCCTAGAGACTTCCCTTATAACTTTATTCCCGAGGCATAAGATAAGGTCACTCCTGGACTTATCTATCATCTCGGTCATCTTTGCTTGTGTTAGACATGCAGGCATCAATACCTTAACCTTCAATGATTTAATACACTTAATTATATTGAGTTAATATTTCTTAAATATTAAATTTCTATAACCCAAAATTTTTGTCACTAGAAAAATTCTCGATCTTCCATTTACCATGGTACTCATTTGTAAACAATACCTTTTTTCACCCATTGTGGGTTCCATTTGTTGTGAAAAGTTGGCATAATAAATCAAAGAAATTGAGAAGAATCATTGAAGGTTCAATCACACAAAGAAATTTGATATGCGGGGACAAATAACAATGGAAACCAAAATAAATGGTCTAAAGTAACACAATATTCTGTCAAAAGTGAAAGCAAAACTACTACAAGGAACAAGAAGATAAAAGGCAAGAATGTAGTTGTTGTACCCCAAAATTTTCCCTCTTATTTATAACCCTAATTGGAGTTTGTTTCTCATTCTATGCATAATCCATTAGGTCATGACAACCACCCTCATGCATATCATTGATTTTATAATACATGCAATCATGGTTTTCTTGTGATTTAGGTTTTCCCCTTTCCAAGGATGATTTATCTAACTATCATACTAAAGTTGAGGAAAAGGATTGATCTCTCATAATCATGATTATTTTCCTCATCAAGTTACAAGTTCACCATCTACTCCAAGTGTTCTCAATAAACATCAAGCTAGGGTTTCATATGTGCTCAATTGAGGTTTCCTCTGAGCTAGGGTTTTGGTGGCTCTCAATATCTCAAGCAACTCTTTTAATTCATTATGTTCAAGATTTCTTCAAGTACTAGGGTTTTCAATATCTCAAGTTATTTTCATTGCTCAAGGTATTTTGTTTCATTCCTTTGAAGATTAAGGTTTTGGTATTCATCAAATGAAATTATGCTAGGGTTTCAATTTTGTGCCCCAAAGTTCATCATTTTCAAAGGTTCATCAATTTTATCTTTTCATGATCATCAAATTGATTTAAGTTGCTAAGCATTGCATCATGACCCAAGAGTTTCTTTTGATTTGAAGTGTATTATTTCAGTCAAAGAAATTCAAAGTTTGACTTTAGAGTTTCTTGGTCAAAATGGACATCTCAAGTCAAAAGTTCAAGAATTATGGAAACTGGATGATGATTATCAAATTAAATCATGAAAATAAAAAAGAGTATGACAAATGCAAAGTTGGAGAATTTGAAATATTTTCTAAGTGTCAAAATGCATGTTCATTTGGTCAAGTTGCCAAGCGTTTTATGATCGACTCAAGTATCCAAAATTATCGAACAAGGGATACCATTGAAGCTTATATTTGATACTACATGATGGTGAAAACTTTGATTAAAAAAGAAATCTTCAAGTGATAGAAATGTGGAGCTAAATTTGATGATTCATTTTTTTAACATGGCAAATACTTAGAAATTTTCTAAGTGTTGGGTGCAGTTTTAAGGCACAATTTTGAGAGAGAATTATTGAAGTTTCCAAGTCTTTTACCAAGTTACTTTTAACATGAAACTTGGGCTATATCATGCCACCTTTTATTTGATATCACTCTTGTACCATTTGGTCAATTCAACATCAAGTTAAACCTTTGCAAACTCACCCTCGTGGGCCTGAATCATTTATGAGCCAAATCTTTCCAAATTTGTCCAAACAATTACTAATCTCGTGCTCTTGTACTCATTCATTCCATCATGTCCCATTCATCAATTTTCATCACAGAACCTTACCCTAAACAATCCAACACACACTTGCCATGCACATGAGAGTATTGAGAAAATTGCCAAAACTAGAAAAATTGCATTTTGCATATAAACATGTTGAGCAAGTTGTACTATTGACAACTCATTCCACTCACCCAAACCAACTTATCCAAACCTAAAAATGAGGATAAATCCTTGATTCCCATCATGCATCTGTAGTACCCGAAACTACCTTACCATGTTCATTTTAATGCTAACAAACTCCAAACCATGGCACACTCATTTCCAACCCTAACTTTGTGTCCAAACCTCTTCATACAACCCTAAATGAAACACTATAAATCCATGTTGCCTCCATTTACTTCAAAACCAAGTTTTCAAATCTAAAATTCACAAACTTTTCTCTCATTTTCTCAAATTGATTTCTCTTATTTCATTGGTTCTCTCTGAGTTTTTTGGGTTGATACTCCATATAAGATATCACTACAAGCTTTTGTACACATCAAATATAATTTGTAGCTCTTCATTCATCCCATACAAGTGTCACTTTCTTCATGAGGAAAATGGAGTTGGTAAGCTAGATCTAGATGTTTTCAGAGCAAGCTAATCATATATCCTTCTTCCTCAAGCATCCCTGAAGCTCAAACTATCATTTTATCTTTGAATCTGTAGCTAAGAGGAAGCATTTGATGGTCTCCAATCAGTATTATTTTGTGTACTTAATTCTCATTCATTTCACCATCATTTCACTTCATTTTTGCTTCATTATGACTCTATGACATGCTTGGTGTTGAACTCTTAAGTTATTTGGCAATTGATGTGCATTTTCATGGTGAAATTTGAAATCTAAGTGTTAGGGTTTTACTCGTGTTTTCTTGATTTCTTGAAAATTTAGCTTGAATCTTTGAAAATGGTGAAGATATTCGTAATCGGTGTTAAATTTATAGGGAAATGATGTCGAATGTTGTGATTTTTGGGTTGATTACCACTATCACTGCATAGGGCAACAAACGCGGTGGCTTGAGAATTGAGGAAGATGATAGTGACCTGGCATTGGTGCCACCATTTAAATTTGAATTTAAACGTTATAAGCATTTGATTGATCCACGTATGTTATTGTTTTATTTTATTTTAATTCCTTTTGTTTTAATTATGAAAATATTAAAATTGATTTGAAAATGAGAGTTGGACTTGATGTTGTTGGGCTTTTGTACGCATGCTTGCTTCCCACACCCCTGCCTTAAGCCCATAGCATTTTTTTATGTGAACTTTTTGTTTGTTTTTGGACATGTGTTAATGGACAGGACCTGAATCATATTACTTTTCACACACTGCATGTTGCACACACACCTCTTTGGTTCACTTTGATTTTATTTTCATTTATTTGTTTTAGTTTCTTTTTATTTTTTTAAATGATAAAAAATAAAAATGCAAGTTTTATTTTAAGATTTTAATTTTGGTATTTGATTTTCACATTTTATTTTCATTTTTGTTTTATTTTGTATTGAGTCTTTAGTCAACTTGATGCCATGTATTTGGTCAATATTTTTTAGTTCTAATTTCATGCCATGCTTTGATGTTTTCACCTAGCTTTGATGTCATTTTTTTGTGAATATTATTGACGCATGAGTATGAGGATAGAAATATATGAATGCTTGTTCTTTTTGTGTTGATCTTTGTTTCAAAACCCTAATGTGATGAGATCCTCGATCTTAAACTTTTCCCTTTTGTGTTGATTGTCAAATTTTTCTTCATGAATGAACCCTGATGATATACACCTGATGATTTGTATTTGACATTTTTCCTTGATACTTGAGTTGTAACTTTTGAATTTTGAAATGTTGATTTTTATGTTTTAGATTTAGGTATTCAAACTTGAGTGTATTTGAGGTGCTACCTTTTGAAGTCATGTTTTGAATCATTCCTAATGCCATGTATTTGATGCTTTGAAATGAAAAATGTTGAGTTTCTTTTTGTTACTTCTTTGTGATAATCTTTGGGGGTTGAAATGTGTTTAATACTCACATATTTTAATGTTTTCCTTGTGGACTTGTGTTGTTGCTTTTGAGCACTTCTTATGCTATGACTTTGATATATGTATTTATTGAATGCTTTTGTTGATACTTGAGATGCTTAGGCTTGATAGTTGATTTATGTGCTTACTTTATTCATGTTTAGATGCTTCTCTTGAGTAGTATTTTTCCATGATTCTCTCTTTGATTGAATTTTGTTGACTTCTCTTGTTAAATATTTACACTACTTGAGTTTCTCTTTGTTGATGGAGCATTCTTTCGCCTTGACCATTTTTATGCTTTGAGTTTTGCCTTGTACTTGAGTCTTGACATGTGTTGAGTCTTGTTTGACATTTGAGATTTATCTTGTGATTGATCATGGTTTCTTGTATTATTTCTTGTTTTCCTAACATGCCCTCTTAGTATTTTTTAATTCAACTTAATCCTTGATTAAGATTTAACTGAGATAGACATTAAGTTTATGAATCATACGTCATTAAGACTTAAGTAATGGAAAAGGATGAGGCGGTGCATTCCTAACCTTTTTCTTCTTTCATTCATAGACTTTAGTATGATTCAATTCACAAAACATTTCCAAAGTTAAATGTGGAGAAGTAGTGATATGCCCATGCATTAGGAATCATTAACTGATATCCCCAACAAAACACTTCAACAAATTCAAATATTTTCGCCATCAGGCATTTTCCCTTTAAAACCTTTTCAAAGAGGACATGTTAATTCCATTTTAAGCAATACAACAATGCGTGAGATTGCAAACTTAATATCGTCCACTAAAAACAACCAACAAACAAACATTTTTTAAAAGAATCGGAGTTCTAATTTTTTTTATTGCACTATGAAGATACATAGGCACTGGGTTGCAAAACTCGGGCGAACTCAATAATAAAAACCTTTTGTTTTTCCCTTTAATGATTCATTCATACATTCCCTTAGCAAATAAGTATTTATATATACACATCATTTGAATATAACAACAAGAGTAGATCTCGTTGGATACAATAGACGTGAGAGGTCCTAATACCTTCCCCTTGTGTAATTAACTCCCGAACCCGAATATTGGTTGCAAGACCATGTTCTTCCCTTCTTTGAGGTTTTCTTGATATTTTCCTTTTCTGTTTTGGGATAAATAAAGTTCAACGGCGGATCTATTTATGTGTATATTTTGCGTAGTGACAGTTGTAACACCCCAAATTCCACCCGGAAAATATATCAAAAATCGGAGTAATTAAAATTTTCAACAAAACATGGGATGCCACATTTTCAACTTTAAAACAATACAGAAAACTTATTATAACAGATACATAACACCTTTAGTAATCAGAGGGTATATAATAACTTACATCATCTTTGAACACAAAACAATCTTTTATTTATTACACAAGGGAAATTCATGAGTCATACAACTTAAAACAACTGATCATCTTTATTCACTCAAAATAACTAGAAACATCATGTTCAACTTCCAAAATATTGAACAACTTTTATTTCACAACATCACTTAAAATTCAACAATTACTAATAACAACAAGAGTCAACAATATAAATGATATAGACAGAACATCCCCCCGAGTGCTACGTATCAGATCAATTGACACCAACTTGAACTAACGACAACTAATTCTTCATTATTGGATACCTGCACGTTACCAGTATAAAGGCAACGACAAACAAATAGAAAGGGTGAGATATCAAAATATATAAGCAAAAGTATGATAACTAATATATTAGATCTAGAATCATACAATATTCACCGCTTCAACCAAATACAACATAACAATCAACAAAACAACATAGTAAATAACAACAATTATAATAACAATTATAATTACTATTTTCGCAGCTTCCCAACAGTACTTGTCACAACACAACATTAGCATAAACTCACATTAAGTCACCCACAATATTTTGCAACAAAATCATCATCACGACACGATCACCAACATTATCACAACAACATCACCAACAACGAATTCATTTATAATGCGACTCTAAACAATGCACATGCATGTGGTACCAATTAGAGCTTCAACTCTCGTCGCCAATTGCCAATTAATAGAGGCATCAAACAAGGCATAAGCCTTCGTCGCAAAATTTTGCCAATCCAGGTTGTCGCTAAAATATGCAATATAATGCAACTCGATAATGCACAACACACAACATAAACAACAAAACCACGTCGTCAGGCATAAGCCTATATCACAATTCTTTACCAATAAATAGAGATAAACATCGTCACTGAAACATCCTACAACTTCGCATAAATCAACAACAACATGCAGTAATAATACACTTCACTGAGAATTCACAAACAAAATAACAACACCGCTAAGATAACTTCACAACTAAGTTAACTCTAACATAGGAAATACTAAGTCATCCTCCAAAAGTTCAATTCCTTCTGGAGGCACTATCAGAACTTCTGCTTCTAACCATCAGAACTTCTGCTTCTGACCATCAGAACTTCTGAATATGAATAATTCTCAACAAAGTTATTCTGCTACTAATATTACTTATTCTGCTATTTTATTCTGCTACGGATATTTGTTTTGCTACACTGCTACATGGATAAATCGACTAATATAATTATTATATTTCACCACATCATTTCTAATTAGACAATAGTGGTCTATGTTTATTATCCTAAGAGATTTATAATCCCATAAACCATTGTCAAAAACCATGCATTGCCTTTATCACTATAATACTACTTTTTCCTTATATTTTACCCATAAAGTTTATTTTACAGAAAACAACTTATTTCTACCAGCATAAATTTAAATATGAATAATATAGCAACACAGTGCAACAACATCCATGGCAGACAAAATAGTTTCAACACTGATCAATCAGTTTTCATCATAAAATAAGAATTGACAGCAAAATTATACAATCCTAAATCCCACATAAAAATTATCATATTCTCAATTACATAATTTGAACCCCACCCTTACCTTTAGATTGAAGAGAGCTCGAAAACTTGATCGGAAAAACGACAACTCTCAGACTGCAATTGAGTTTTTCTCCTCACTGCTAGCAAACCCTTACCTCCCAATTCCTCTTCTACTGCTACGTGAATATTTTCTTTTGTTTTTGTAAGGATACTACTTCCATATACTACCTAAGTCACTTAAAAATAATAATGGGCCACGAAACTCATATTGAGTCTACTAACTATTACTCCTCAAAATGCTATTTCACCTCTATAACTAACTCATCCATATTTAATTAATAATTCTAAAAATACTAATACATTCTAATATTATTTTTTCCCGACTAATTTTTCCCGACTATCAACTTAACGACTCAATCTACAATTTCGACATAACCCAGAATTAATCGGAAAAATACTCGATAATATTTAATTAAATACAGGTGTTACAACAGTAGTAACTTGTTTATCTAGTTTAATCACTTGTTGCTTTCTTTTCATTCGGGAATCCTAAGCAAGTCAATCTCAGCTCTTGTTTGTTTTATTTTCTTTGGGTGTTTATTGTAACACACAAACTTTTGAAATTACTCATTTGATGAATTTTTTTTATATATATATATATATATATATATATATATATATATATATATATATATATATATATTTGTGAGCTACCGAATAATTAATGTTTTACATGATGTGTGTTGGTTTGTTGTTGTTTATGATGTAGAACAACATGAGAATTATGATGGTTAGATGTGTTGGAATAATTAGTAATTATTGGAATTAATAGGAATAATTATTTAATAGGCTATATTGATAATTAGTAGAAAGAGTAGGGACATTATGGTAATTAGAGGTTGACTAAGTGAGGGCAATTGAGGAAGATGTTAGGGATCCTTTGAGATAACAGAGAAAAGGTTGTTTGTTATTCTCACAATCGATCATGAAAGTTTTGGAAATAGTAAGAGAAGAGACTAGGGCACAGAGGTTTTGGAAAGAGGAATCACTGTAAGAGGCACAAAGAGAAGAATTGATCGCTTGAAAACAATAAGGTAAAGGGTTTTTATTTGATTATTATGTTTGATTTAAGTGATAGATAGTTGTAGGATTTACCTTAGGTGTTGACAATGGTGATTTGATGTTGTTGGATTAAGAATTGATGGAATTGAGATGTATAATGACCCGTTAATGTTGTATAATTGATGTAGTAGACCAAGTTGTGGTTAGATTTGGGACTGGTTATATGATGAAATCGTAGGAAAAACTGGTTTGATACAGTGCAGAGTCGCAAATAGGAAAACCCTGTTCGTAAAGGATCGTCTGGTGATGGTTATTACGTCGGGTGAAGTTGGAGTGAGAAGAGGCAAATTTTGAGTGAGTTTCTGGAGTGCGTTGCGTCTTGCGTCACCGGGCGAATATGAAGGCGAAGACAATGTCGTCGGGTGATGAATTATTTTTCCAAGCGAAGAGTGGCAGAAACTGTTAGATGATTAGACTTTCTTAAAACAAGCATAACTTTAGTTGTAGAGCTCAGAATGAAGTGTCGTTCAAAACAGTGCGTAGCTAGCATGATGAACCTTGATTGGATGAAGTAAAATGAGAACTTAGGAGTATTTCCCCATATCTAAGTTATAATGGGAATAGGTTTTCCCCCCGTTAATTCACAATGTTGATTGGTTTAATTATGATTATATATTGTCATTATGATGATATGATGGTGCGACGATGATGTCTTGATTTCATAATTATATATGATGATGTTGACTATTACATGAATGATGATGCATATGACTGGATGTGGTCGATTATATTTGATTATTGCACATCATGCATTCATTGGACAATTGTGGTCCGTTTTAATGATTTAGGACTTCGGTCTAGTGATTTGGTCTCAATCCCATTGTATGGATGTGGGATGTCTATGATTTGCTCCGGTTCCAAGAGGGAATCAATCCTATGATTGTGATCTTTGGAGGGTGATGACTCAGTGTCCATCAAATGAATTGGTACCACATGCACGAGTCTATGTCTTTGCACTACATCTTATGTTGCATTATTATGTCATTACTTGGATGACGTTATTGCTGAATTGTTGTTGTGATACTTTTGGTTTATTTTGCAATGTTTATTACTTATGTCTTATATAGTGATTGCGATAGACTCACCTTTTTTGCTTGAATGTTGCCTCTACGTGGGTGTTATACCCCAAAATTTACCATCCTATTTTTCAGGTCAAGATACATCTCTATACTCAAGAATTCCTCAAGGGTTGATCAGACAAACTTTCTCCTAAGCAATCAACCAATAACTAGGGTTTTGTTTCTCTCAAGTCAAAAATGGTTTCTATTATCTCAAGTGAGCATCAGGACTCCTCATATGTTTCAAAGCATCATCATGTCAAGTTTTAAGCCTCGTAGCTCAAGTTTGCTCAGTCAATTGCTCAGATAGTTAAAAATCAGTTGTATTGGACAAAAAGTCAACTATGGTCAACATATAGTCAAACTTCACCATTTTTGGTCAACACCAAGATTTTGAAGTCACATTCATCATTTGATCAAGGGTTGATCATGATTCATCAAGAAAATTCAAAGAATGATCAAAAGTCAAAAGTTTCTAAATTAGGGTTCCTTAAGGGAAAGTCAACAGAACTTTGACCAACCATAACTTTCACATACTTCATCCGAAATTTTTCCACCAAAGCTCATTTTAAATGAAATTCAATTCTCTACAACTTTGTCTCTTACAAGGTTTGCCCAAAATACATCATTTGAAAGATATGGGTCAAGACATTATAGGTCCTTCTAAAAGTCAACAAAAAGTCATTTTTTTCCAAAGAGGTGTACATGAGCATGGAAGCTTCAATGAAGATGAAACCAAAAGGAGAATTTAGAGGGAATCTTAAGCTTTCTAAAAAGTCAAAGAACACTCTCAAATGACAAAAAATTGAGCAAGTTATGGCTTGGGAAAATTTGAAAAATTTGAAGAAATACATGAAGAAAAT
The DNA here is from genome assembly GCA_021764765.1 of Vicia sativa. Lineage (NCBI taxonomy): Eukaryota > Viridiplantae > Streptophyta > Magnoliopsida > Fabales > Fabaceae > Vicia > Vicia sativa. The sequence continues at coordinate 135,090,841 of CM038792.1, read as the reverse complement.
ATTGATCAAACTTGAAAATCTTCCAAATGGGCTCATATTTCTTTGATCTAAACTTGTTTCTAACATTTCCAAGAGCTTCTAAATCCCATTTACACGCCATGGCATTATTTATTTTATTTATTTTTGGATTAATTCATTTTAATTCAAATTTAATTAAAATAAAATATGAAATTAAATAAGATAAGTGCAAGGCTGTAAATCTAAGCTTTTTGTGGTCCAAGCAACTCAATACAAGTTGGAAATTTCAAAATATACTTGTTTGAAAAGAGATTGGCATGATTGAAGATCAAAAATAAAAAGATTTGGTGTTGATATCCAATCAAATATATTTGCATTTAAGGATTGATTTTTGATCAAATTTGTTGACCTAAATTCATCTCTTATATATATACAAGGATGCCAGATGAAGACGACACAAAATCCCTGCCTCAAGAACCCTAACACAACTCCAAAAAACTTGAGAAAAAAGCAACTTCAGATTCCACTTTGCAGTCCAATTCAAGGAGTTTTGAGGATCAATCGAGCATCATAGAGGTCCCAGGAACCTTTTCCAATTATCATTCAAGCCTAACGTGTGACACTCCGATTTAAATAAAATATTAAATAAGTGGGAATTTAATTATTTATTTAATTAAAGTCTTAAGTATTTATAATAATGGATTAATTGGATTAATTAAAGAGAAGAAGAGATGGAGGTGTGAGGTGTAATTAGGGGTGTGAGGAGTAAATTACTCTACTCTTTCTAATTACCATTTATTTTATTTTATTGGAATAAATAAAGGAACATTAAAAGGAACATTAAAAGGAATATAAAAAAAAAAGGAAAAGAAAGAAAAATAGGTTTTTTTTGGAGAAAAAGCTATTATACGTAGAATTGGAGAAGAGAAGAGAAGAGAGGAAAAGCTGACGCCGAGAGAAATCGAAGATCATCGCGAGGTAAGGGGTGATTTCGTTCGGTTAATATGCTTTATGGGTTTTGGGAATCAAAGGGATAATTGGGTATGTTAGGAAGTTTGAATGTTGATGATTATAAGTTATGGAAATAAACCCTATTTTGTGTCGGTGTTTGGAATTAGGATCATTTGTATGTCAAATAATTGATAGGAATGAATAAACCATGTTGTGTGATGTTATAATGGTGTGAAATGATCATGAAATAGTGTTCCTAATGTCCCAATTCGTACTTGAAAGTTTGGAAATGATAATGGGTGCAAAATGTCAAAAGTTGCGTAAAATGATGTTATAGGACGGGAACCGTTCCTGGGAGGAACCGAGTTCCTGTTAAATTGGCCAAAACTGGATTTTACACTCAGAACCGGTTCTGTATAGGTAGGAACCGGTTCCCATACAAAACCAGGAGCGAGTATTTTCTAAAATTTCTAAAACTTTAAAAATTCATATTTTCTAAACCGTAACTCCGATTTGAGTGCCGTTTTCGGCGTTATTTCTTAAATTTAAAATACTACCTTTTGAAAAGAGAAAAATATTATTTTACTAAAATTATTTTAAAAATAGTCGAGCTTCCGATTTTGAAAAGTATGGATTAATTAAGGATAATGGGGAATTAATATGAATGGCCTGAGTTATCGGTCGAGGACTAATGCTTACAATGTTGTGTTGATTATTCATTGTGATTGAATGCGATACATTGGTGATTGGCAATAAGTGAATTATGTTGAGATCATAATCTGTGAATTGGTTTAGATTGTTTGACAAGTTGAATGGAGATTGACGTTCATGTGATGTTTCTTTCCCTTGTGGTTTATTCATGATTGTATTGGTATCATGTGTTATTGCTATTATATACTGGTGATAGTCTTATTGATTGAAGAGTAAGCGTTTGGCATGTTAATGCTTGTGATAATTTAATTCATGATTATGTTGTTATCATGTGATAGATTAGTATTGGTATTTATGTGGAATTATGTTGTTATCATATTCTGTTGAATTGATCTTGCATGCTTTTATAATGCATGCATGAGCATTTGTTAAATTGGTTCATTCCCATTGTGCGGAAGTGAATCGCCAATAGACTTACAGTGCAGAGGTAGTGAGGCTAGATTCTTGACCCGTGGTTATGGGCGAATCATGGATTGGATTCTTGACTCTGTTCGAATCATGGATATACACCGCCTTTCCACATGTAAACGGAGCGGTGAACTCGGTTCACGCTTTGGTACCACATGCATAGAGTCGCATTGCATATGGGATTGTGACATGCTAGGATGGATTCCAGTGTTGCAATTTCCATTGTTTGTTATATGCATGTTCATTGTGTGAACCGCCTTGTGAATTGATTATGATTTGTGTTTGGTTAGTGGATTAACGATCCGATTATTCTTGCATTTTAAAACGATAATGCATGTTATATTGAATTGAAATCTCACCCTTACTTTAACAATTTCGGATCCGAGTGATTAGCTGCTTGAGTTGGTGAGGATAGCTCAGAGTCGAGTCTTAATTAGTCCGCGTGTCGTGTCGTGCTCGTAGATGTAACAAAACGGTTGTTTGAATCCTTTAATGGATATTTTAATGGTTTTGAATCATGTTTTGATGTTATGTCCTGAATAATTATGGATGTTGTATTCGGATCCGTTATGTTTCATTTCCGTTAAACATAACCTTAAGTATGTTTCATTTAATGAATTTTCTTCGAGAAAGCATGACAACTGCTTTGAATTATATTAAAATTGTGATGCCTCTTGATATGTGTTATATACTCGATTATTATTTATAAAATCGCGGGTAATTAGAAAGGGTGTTACAATAGTGGTATCGGCATAGTCGGTCGTTGTGACCAGGTCTTAATGTCATTATTCCTTTAGCGACAAGTGTGTGCAACAATCGCCGGTACTTCCGATTGATTATTGCGGAGTAGTGTGAAACTAAGTGGGGAGAAGAGATGCTTCCGGATATGTTCCGATTGTAAGTCATGGACGAGTTACCTTGAAAAGACAAGTGTGTGGTTAGAGTTGGAATCGTTTGGACCATGAGTCATAGTTGGAAGTGCAAAAGGTGAGTACGATTCGAGAATAAAGTGTTGGTAATGATGGGTTATACTGTATGATTATCGTGTCTATTGACAAATTGAGGACTTGATCACCCTTAATCTCTTGTTGATAGTAGACGAAATCGTATTGGATGGTATATAATTGTCTTGCTATCTAATTGGGACATAAAGTAATGAATATGAATGAAGTGTGGTAGAAGCTTGTGAACCATATGAGTGACGAATAATGAATAATGAATTGAGATGGATGGTTAGAGTTGCGAAGAAAATGATGGATGAAACCGAAGAATCTTTGTTCCGAAGTTCAATTGCCGGATGAATTTCGGGTGTTTCCAAGACGCCGGGAATTGCCGAGAGAGAGGAGGAATTACTATAGATTTAATTCTTGGAACTAGTCCGGTGTCGATGGCGCCGTATCGCATGTCGGCATCTGAGTTGTCTGAGTGGAAGAAACAGTTGGAAGAGTTAGGTGTGAATTCTAATGTTCCCTGAGAATAATAGCGACTCATCGTTTGAGCAAGATGTTGGATTAGCTTGAGGCTACCCTTGGGTTGAATGTTTGAAGTAAACCAAGTGATTATGAATCGTTTTGATGAGTTGATGCATATTCTTGGCCTATAAGATATTTGGTGATTGAGAAGAATGACTCTTAGGAGATGAAGCTGGTGTGATTGGAATGTTGCAACGCTTCCGGTTGATCGTGAAGTTGTCAGTGTGAGTGAACTCTTGGTGTTCTTGAAAAGATTAATTGTGTCAGTGTCAATGGTTGATATAAAGTATGCAATGATGTGAATTGGTTATTGAATTGTAACTTAACGCAATTAATCATGGTGCATGATGTGTTGCGGTATGTTGAAGTTAGAATCTCAAATTTTGCATTCTATGATGTTTTGGGATTTTCACTCACAAGGTGAGAAATCGATTACCTATCATAGGGAATTGATTTCCTGAAGCTGACAGCATTATTTTTCGAAAACTTGTAAAATCCATATTTGGAGTTTTGGATGTCTGATTTGAGTTTCGTTTGAAGTGTTGGAAAGATAATGTGATGAACTTTGTTTTAAAAATGGTTCCAGCACCTGTAAGTAATTTATTTATCGTGTAATGATGGTTGAGGAGAGTCGGAGTTGTGACACCCCGATTTAATTCAATATTAAATGAGTGAGAATTAATTATTTAATTGATTGAAGTCTTAAATATTTAATTCATCTGGATTAATTGGGTTATTTAGTAAAGGAAGGTTTGGAGGTGTGCAGAGTAAACGGTGGGTGTGATAGTAAAACACTCTACTAAGTACTAAGTAGTAATTAATTATTTTAATTGGAATATTAAAAAGGAAAAGAAAGGAAAAAGAGAAGGTTTTGGAAAATCATTTCACGAGAGTTGAAGAGAAGAGAGGAAAAGCCGACGAGAGAAACCGAGAATCATCGCGAGGTAAGGGGTGATTTTATTCGGTTAATATGTCTTATGGGTTTTGGGAACCAATGGGATGATTGGGTATGTTAGGAATTGGAATGGTAGATTATAGTATGAAACCCTAATTGTGTCAGTGGACGGAAAATTGATCACTAGTGTGTCAGATGATAATCGAATGGATAAAATATGTTAGTTGATGTCAAAATGGTGTGAAATGGTGTTAGAATGGTGTTCATGATATTATAATTCGTATTGGAAAGATTGGAAATGGTTATGGATGCATAAAGCAAATATGATAAATTTTGTTTATCGTGGAAACCGGTTCCTGTGGAAGGAACCGGTTCCACAAAATTTAAGGAATTTTTGACTGGAACCGGTTCCTGGGAGGAACCGTTCCCCATACAAAAATCCAGGGGACTCTATTTTGAAAACGGGAACCGGTTCCTGTGGGAGGAACCGGTTCCCATACAAATTTCCGTGAAGCAACGGGAAGAGGAACCGTTACCACTGTGTATTTTCCAAAACTTCTAAATTTTCAAAAATGCATATTTTCTAAACCGTAACTCCGATTCGGGTGCCGTTTTCGGCGTTATTTCTTAAATTTAAAGTTCTACCTCCTAGAAAAGAAAAATATTATTTTATTGAAAATTATTTTAAAAGAGCGAGTCCCGATTTTGGAAAATGTGGATTTAAATACGGAAGATGGTAATCAATGCGAATGGTCTGAGTTACCGGACGAGAACTAATGCATACCATGTTATATTTTGATGTCCATTGTGATTTGATTGTGATGTATTGGTGAAATGACATCGTGTGATTATGTTGATTTATTATGATCAGTGGAATAATGTGGCATGCTTTTATGATTGCATGCATATACATTTGTTAATTGGTTCATTCCCATTGTGCGGAAGTGAGCTTGCGAGCCAAGAGACCGACCGGTAGAGGTAGTGAGGCTAGATTCTTGACCCAATGGTGTGGGCGAATCATGGATTACATCGCCTTTCCACGAGTAAACGGAGGCGAACGCGTTCACGATTGGTACCACATGCATAGAGTCGCATTGCATATGGAATTGTAACATGTTAGGATGGTTTCCGTGTTGCAATTGCCATTGTTTGCTATTTATACATGATCATTGTGTGAATTGTTCGTATTGTTTGTGATCCGTGTTGGTTGATGAACTAATATATTCAATGAATCATTGGATCTAAGAACGATAATACATATTATATTGAATTGAAATCTCACCCTTACTTTAACATTTCGGATCCGGTGATTAGCTGCTTGGTTGGTGAGGATAGCCTTAGATTCGAGTCTTTGTCCGCGTGTCGTGTGCTCGTAGATGTAACACTGGGGGAAAACGATTGATTGGAATCCTTTTATGGATATTTTAATAACTTGGAATTTTGTTGATTTATTATCCTGGAATAACTGTTGAGTAAAGTATTCGGGATATTAATTATGTTTCATTTCCGCTGTTAAACATAATTTTGAGTATGATTTAATTGATGAGTATTCTTCGCATGCTGTTTGGTCAAAATTTTATGTTTTTAAATTGTGACGCCTTCTTGATTATGATTAAATACTCTGATTATTATTTATAAAACGCGGGTAATTAGAAGGGGGTGTTACAGGAGTCGTTGTTAATGTCTTCTGGGTACAAAACTTATTTATATGACACCGTACAAGACGTCAACTTTAGATATAGAAAATTGAAGAAACTATTGGAAGGTGCTCAGAGAAATAGATTTGTAAAACCAAGTGTATTGTTTTGGGATTCTGATTGTGAGGAAGGATTCCAAGAGTGGAAGAGGAGGTTGACTAGTGCTCCGATTTTAATTTTGTCGAATCCGGAAGGGTCCCTTGTTGTGTATTGTGATGCGTCATTGATGGGTTTAGGTGGTGTGTTGATGAAGGATAAGCAGGTTGTGGCTTATGCTTCGAGACAATTGAAAGTGAATGAAAGGAATTATCCGACCCATGATTTGAAATTTAACAGTTGTTGTATTTGTTTTGAAGTTATGAAGGTATTATCTGTATGGTTCACGGTTTGAAGTGTTCAGTGATCATAAGAGCCTGAAGTATCTCTTTAATCAGAAAGAGTTGAACAGGAGACAGAGAAGATGGTTAGAATTTCTCAAGGATTATGATTTTGGTTTGAATTACCATCCTGGTAAGGCAAACGTCGTGGCAGATGCGTTGAGCAGGAAATCCTTGCATATGTCGATGTTAATGGTTCGTGAATTGGATTTAGTGGAACAATTCAGAGACTTGAGTTTGATATGTGAGACTACTCTGAATAGTGTGAAATTGGGCATGTTAAAGCTGACTAGTGGTATATTGGAAGAGATTCGAAATGGACAGAAGTCTGATGTTGGTTTGGTAGACAAGCTGACATTGATTAACCAAGGTCAAGGAAGTGAGTTCCGAATTGATGAGAATGACATTATGAGATTTGGTGATAGAGTGTGTGTGTGTTCCGAATGTTGCTGAGATTATAAAGAGTATCTTGGAAGAAGGACACCGTAGTGGGTTGAGTATTCATCCCGGTGCTACTAAGATGTACCAAGGTTTGAAGAAATTATTTTGGTGGCCTGGAATGAAAAAAGGAAATTGCCGAGTTTGTGTATGCGTGTTTGGTTTGTCAGAAATCAAAGTTTGAGCATCAGAAGCCGTCTGTGACACCCCGATTTAATTCAAATATTAAATAAGTGAGAATTTAATTATTTATTTAATTAAAGTCTTAAGTATTAATTTTATTTGGATTAATTGGATCATTTAAGAAAGAAAGGATTGGAGGTGTGCAGAGTAATTAGTGAGTATGAGGAGTAAATTACTCTACTTTACTAATTATTATTATTTCATTTTATTTGGAATAAATAAAGGAACATTAAAAGGAATATAAAAAGGAAAAGAAAGGAAAAATAGGTTTTTTGGAAAAAAAAGCTATTATACGTGGAATTGGAGAAAAGAGGAAAAGAGAGGAAAAGCCGACGCCGAGAGAAATCGAAGATCATCGCGAGGTAAGGGGTGATTTCGTTCGGTTAATATGCTTTATGGGTTTTGGGAATCAAAGGGATAATTGGGTATGTTAGGAAGTTTGAATATTGATGATTATAAGTTATGGAAATAAACCCTATTTTGTGTCGGTGTTTGGAATTAGGATCATTTGTATGTCAAATAATTGATAGGAATGAATAAACCATGTTGTGTGATGTTATAATGGTGTGAAATGATCATGAAATAGTGTTCCTAATATCCCAATTGAAAAGTTTGGAAATGATAATGGGTGCAAAATGTGTCAAAAGTTGCGAAAATGATGTTATAGGACGGGAACCGGTTCCTGTGGGAGGAACCGAGTTCCCATGTTAAATTGGCAAAATCGATTTTACACTCGTGAACCGGTTCCCATACAAAACCGTGAAGCAGTATTTTTCTAAAATTTTAAAACTTTAAAATTCATATTTTCTAAACCGTAACTCGATTCGAAAGGCTTATTTCTTAAATTTAAAATACTACCTTTGAAAAGAGAAAATATTCTTTGCTAAAATTATTTTAAAATAGTTGAGCTCCGATTTTGAAAAGAGTGATTAGTTAAGGATAATGGGAAACTATTACGAATGGTCCGAGGATGAGTTATTAATGCTTGCTATGTTGTATCTTGATATTCATTGTGATTGAATGTGATACGTTGGTGATTGGCAATAAGTGAATTATGTTGGGATCGTAATCTATGAATTGGTTTAGATTGTTTGACAATTTGAATGGAGATTGACGCTCATGTGATGTTTCTTTCCTTGTGGTTTATTCATGATTGTATTGGTATCATATGTTATTGTTATTATATCTGGTGATAGACTTCCGATTGAAGAGTAAGCGTTTGGCATGTTTATGCTTTGTGATAATTTAATTTATGATTATGTTGTTATCATGTGATAGATTGGTATTGGTATTTATGTGGAATCATGTTGTTATCATATTCGTTGAATTGATGTGCATGCTTTTATGATGCATGCATGAGCATTTGTTAAATTGGTTCATTCCCATTATGCGGAAGTGAATCGGCGAGCCAATAGACTTACAGTGCAGAGGTAGTGAGGCTAGATTCTTGACCGGTGGTTATGGGCGAATCGTGATTGGATTCTTGACTCGTTGTTCGGGCGAATCATGGATATACACCGCCTTTCCACATGTAAACGGAGCGGTGGGTGAACTCGGTTCACGTTTTGGTACCACATGCATAGAGTCCGCATTGCATATGGGATTGTAACATGCTAGGATGGATTCCAGGTGTCAATTTCCATTGTTTGTTATATACATGTTCATTGTGTGAACCGCCTTGTGAATTGATTATGATTTGTGTTTGGTTAATGGAGTAACGATCCGATTATTCTTGCATTTTAAAACGATAATGCATGTTATATTGAATTGAAATCTCACCCTTACTTTAACAATTTCGATCCGGTGATTAGCTGCTTGAGTTGGTGAGGTAGCTCTAGAGTCGAGTCGCTTAATTAGTCCGCGTGTCGTTGTCGTGCTCGTAGATGTAACGGGAAATGGTTGTTTGAATCCTTTAATGGATATTTTTAATGGTTTTGAATCATGTTTTGATGTTATGTCCTGGAATAATTATGGATGTTGTATTCGGGATCCGTTATGTTTCATTTCCGCTGTTAAACATAACCTTAAGTATGTTTCATTTAATGAATTTTCTTCAGTGAAAGCATGACAACTGTTTTGAATTATATTTAAAAATTGTGATGCCTCTTGAAATGTGTTATATACTCTGATTATTATTTATAAAATCGCGGGTAATTAGAAGGGGTGTTACACCGTCGGGATTGATGGAACCATTGTTTGTTCCGGAATGGAAATGGGATGGCATTTCTATGGATTTCGTGACTGGTTGCTGAGGACAACTAAGAACTGTGATTCTATTTGAGTTATAGTCGACCGATTGACGAAGTCAGCTCACTTTATTCCGATAAGAATGGATTATCCGATGGAGAGGTTGGCGGAACTGTATGTTGAGAGGATTGCAAGGTTGCATGGTGTTCCGTCTAGCATTGTGTCGGATCGAGATCCGAGGGTTACGTCTAAGTTCTAGACAGGATTGCAGGAAGCTCTGGGTACTAAGTTACGATTGAGTTCCGCGTATCATCCGCAGATAGATGGTCAGACGGAGAGGACGATTCAGTCGTTAGAAGATTTATTGAGGGCATGTGTGTTAGAGAAAGGTGGAGCTTGGGATAGCTACTTGCCGTTGATAGAGTTTACCTACAACAATAATTTTCATTCGAGCATTGGTATGGCTCCGTTTGAGGCATTGTATGGTAGGAGATGTCGGACACCGTTGTGTTGGTATGAATCTGGAGAAAGTGCGGTGATTGGACCAGAGATTGTTCAACAGACTTCAGAAAAGATTAAGATGATTCAGGAGAAGATGAAGGCTTCTCAGAGTCGTCAGAAAAGTTATCATGATAAGAGGAGGAAAAGTCTTGATTTTAGTGAAGGAGATCATGTGTTCATACGAGTTACTCCGATGACTGGTATTGTTCGAGCTTTGAAGTCAAGGAAGTTGACTCCGCGTTTCATCGGCCCGTTTCAAATTACCAAGCGAGTTGGGAAGGTTGCTTGTCAGATTGCTTTACCGTCGTCACTTGCGAATTTGCATGATGTTTTCCATGTGTCTCAGTTGAGGAGGTACATTGCGGATCTGTCTCATGAGATTCAAGTGGATGATGTTCAGGTACGGGATAATTTGACTGTTGAAGCAGTACCTGCGCGAATTGAGGATCGGAAAGTGAAGCAATTGCGAGGTAAAGAGATATCACTGGTACGAGTAGCTTGGGGAGGACCAGTTGAAGGAAATGTCACTTGGGAACTGGAGAGTCAGATGAAGGACTCGTATCCCGAACTGTTCGTCTAAGGTATGTTTTCGAGGACGAAAACTCTTTTAGTGGGGGAGAGTTGTGACACCCCGATTTAAATAAAATATTAAATAAGTGGGAATTTAATTATTTATTTAATTAAAGTCTTAAGTATTTATAATAATGGATTAATTGGATTAATTAAAGAGAAGAAGAGATGGAGGTGTGAGGTGTAATTAGGGGTGTGAGGAGTAAATTACTCTACTCTTTCTAATTACCATTTATTTTATTTTATTGGAATAAATAAAGGAACATTAAAAGGAACATTAAAAGGAATATAAAAAAAAAAGGAAAAGAAAGAAAAATAGGTTTTTTTTGGAGAAAAAGCTATTATACGTAGAATTGGAGAAGAGAAGAGAAGAGAGGAAAAGCTGACGCCGAGAGAAATCGAAGATCATCGCGAGGTAAGGGGTGATTTCGTTCGGTTAATATGCTTTATGGGTTTTGGGAATCAAATGGATAATTGGGTATGTTAGGAAGTTTGAATGTTGATGATTATAAGTTATGGAAATAAACCCTATTTTGTGTCGGTGTTTGGAATTAGGATCATTTGTATGTCAAATAATTGATAGGAATGAATAAACCATGTTGTGTGATGTTATAATGGTGTGAAATGATCATGAAATAGTGTTCCTAATGTCCCAATTCGTACTTGAAAGTTTGGAAATGATAATGGGTGCAAAATGCTGTCAAAAGTTGCAGAAAATGATGTTATAGGACGTGGGAACCGGTTCCCTGTGGGGAGGAACCGAGTTCCCAGTGTTAAATTGGCCAAAACTGGGATTTTTACACTCAGGAACCGGTTCCTGTATAGGTAGGAACCGGGTTCCCATACAAAAACCAGGGAGCGAGTATTTTTCTAAAATTTCTAAAACTTTAAAAATTCATATTTTCTAAACCGTAACTCCGATTTGAGTGCCGTTTTCGGCGTTATTTCTTAAATTTAAAATACTACCTTTTGAAAAGAGAAAAATATTATTTTACTAAAATTATTTTAAAAATAGTCGAGCTTCCGATTTTGAAAAGTATGGATTAATTAAGGATAATGGGGAATTAATATGAATGGCCTGAGTTATCGGTCGAGGACTAATGCTTACAATGTTGTGTTGATTATTCATTGTGATTGAATGCGATACATTGGTGATTGGCAATAAGTGAATTATGTTGAGATCGTAATCTGTGAATTGGTTTAGATTGTTTGACAAGTTGAATGGAGATTGACGTTCATGTGATGTTTCTTTCCCTTGTGGTTTATTCATGATTGTATTGGTATCATGTGTTATTGCTATTATATACTGGTGATAGTCTTACTGATTGAAGAGTAAGCGTTTGGCATGTTTATGCTTGTGATAATTTAATTCATGATTATGTTGTTATCATGTGATAGATTAGTATTGGTATTTATGTGGAATTATGTTGTTATCATATTCCGTTGAATTGATCTTGCATGCTTTTATAATGCATGCATGAGCATTTGTTAAATTGGTTCATTCCCATTGTGCGGAAGTGAACTGGCAGAGCCAATAGACTTACCGTGCGGTAGTGAGGCTAGATTCTTGACCCGTGGTTATGGGCGAATCATGGATTGGATTCTTGACTCGTTCGCGAATCATGGATATACACCGCCTTCCACATGTAAACGGAGCGGTGGGTGAACTCGGTTCACGCTTTGGTACCACATGCATAGAGTCGCATTGCATATGGGATTGTGACATGCTAGGATGGATTCTGTTGCAATTTCCATTGTTTGTTATATACATGTTCATTGTGTGAACCGCCTTGTGAATTGATTATGATTTGTGTTTGGTTAGTGGATTAACGATCCGATTATTCTTGCATTTTAAAACGATAATGCATGTTATATTGAATTGAAATCTCACCCTTACTTTAACCGAGTGATTAGCGCTTGAGTTGGTGAGGATAGCTCTAGAGTCGAGTCGCTTAATTAGTCCGCGTGTCGTTGTCGTGCTCGTAGATGTAACACTGGGGAAACGGTTGTTTGAATCCTTTAATGGATATTTTAATGGTTTTGAATCATGTTTTGATGTTATGTCCTGGAATAATTATGGATGTTGTATTCGGGATCCGTTATGTTTCATTTCCGCTGTTAAACATAACCTTAAGTATGTTTCATTTAATGAATTTTCTTCAGTGAAAGCATGACAACTGTTTTGAATTATATTAAAAATTGTGATGCCTCTTGATATGTGTTATATACTCTGATTATTATTTATAAAATCGCGGGTAATTAGAAGGGGTGTTACATAACGCAAGACAAATCGATACAACAGAATCACGATTTGCACAAAGTTTTTTTTCAAAATCGATTTCAATAATTCATGCATATTTAACATAATTCGGTTGCATATTTGTGTTTATGATGATGTTTGCAAGCTATCTGGATTGTTTAATTCGAGTTTGAGTGCGGGTATATAGATTCACCATTGCTAGGGTTCATAACTTCGAATTAGGGTTTTCTAAAATAGATAAAATTGAACCAAATGATGGGTACCATCGTGCTTAGAACATCAATTGCAATCGAACCATGGTCTCACCTTTGATTTATATTGCATATATTTGATTTTGAAAATGTGCAGGTGCTATAGTGACGAACACGACCGTAGGTAAAGACTTTACCCACGAATTGACCGTCGGTAAAAGTCCCAGGAAAATTCAAACGGAGACGAAGACCCCTTGGCGCGTTTTGAATTTGAAATATTTTAAATTTTTGTTTTCATATTTAATTAATTCGATTTTTAGTTTTTTGCAGGTTTCAAAAAATGCCTCACCGGAGAAGATGGCCAGAGCCCTAGCTCCGGTGAAGGACTCTGATGCTGACTCTTTAACTACGCGCGTGGCTCCATATCTCATTCTGATTAGTTCATTCACAACATTGGGGCCCACGCGTGACTTGTGTTGAAAATTCAAAATGAAACGCGCGTTCCTTATATAATCAAATGAACGAGATTCAATAACAACGAAGCATCATGGCTCAGATGGCAAGGCGTGCGTTTGGTATCCAAGGGGTCATGGGATCGATTCCCAGCGTGACCACCCCTTTTTCCAATCTTTAATATTTTTCTCTTATTTATCCATGCTTTATTCTCATTTTAAATTCTAGAAATCGATGTATAGGTCGCAAGGATATTTTTGTAATAGCATAGATTTACTTTTCTGCATCTCCTATGTATCTGCCCCAAAATCATGTAATAGTGTAGGACTTTATCTTTCCGCACTTTTACTTTCTGCACTCTCTTATAAACTACTTAGATGTATGTTAATAGGATTGTATGGCAAGATTAAAATCAACTGTTAGATAACTCTAAACTGCCTACGATGACCCTACGTCTGTCCCTTCACATCCAAAGGACAGAGTTACCTACCAACTAATGGTATGCATAGTGATATCCTAAAGGAGAAGGAAAATAACAAGAACGACTCTTCCTAAGTAGGTAATAAAGACATTTAATTGCTTCCTCCAATCAAAACAAATACTTTTCACACCTCACAATTTCTTGCAAAGACTTTTCAAACAAACACTTTGTATACGTTCCAACGAGAATCATTACAAAGTTACATTTTCGAAAACATTTTCAAACACTTTGTATGCATTCTTGAGGATTGATACAAGAATCATTACGAAGTCAAAGCAAAATACTTTTCAAATAATTTTTCAAAATACTTTTCAAATCACACACAGAGAAAGAAAATTTTCAAAAGTGAGCTAAACAATTAAGAGCCCATAGATAACTACGAATGTAAAGGGTGCTAATACCTTCCTTTTTCATAATTATCTCCCGTACTCAGAATCGATAAAAAGGTCTTTCCTGTTCTTTTCACCTTTACTTTATTGGATAAAAGAAAAGTCGGTGGCGACTCTTGCTATCCGCAACATTTGCGATAAAACACAAAACAAACAAGTCAATTCTCCCACCGTGCTACAGGAACATTTGATTTATATTCAACTGTACACAGGTTACTAAATTGGGCTTTGAGATAATTTAGAAAACTAGACTAAAGGAGATTTTTATACACACATTGATGCAACCCTTAACTTATACAACAAGGAATATCTGGGTGCATATTCAAGCCTCATGGATTGCTGAGGAGTACTTAAAGAAACTACTTAGACCTAATTTTATTAAGAACTTTGTAAAAATAAGGGGGAGTCAATTTTTCTTAGTCTAAGGGCTTGAGGGTTTTTGAAGGGAGTTTCTGTTTTATTTGTATGTCCTCGTGTATATTTTGATAAATTTGAGTTGACTGATTGTTGCTTGGTAGTTTGTCAAGTTATTGTTCTCATATAAGCTTTTAATCAAGAGTTGAGTATTTTTCTTAGTTGAAGCTTTTAAGCAAGACTATGTATTTTGATATAGGAATAGTGATCTTTTGATTTTGGTTTTTTGAGACATTCTCTGGGATTGAGATTGTTTGATATCATTGTGGTGATTGGAAGTGAGAGGGAATTCTCATATCTAGGAGGTTCCTAGTTATAAGTTGCACTAGGTAGGGATTAAAAGATAAGTTGTAAACTAAGACTATTTAGGCTTAGAATTAATACTATTGATAGTGGATTTCCTTCATGGCTTGATATCCCACAGAGTTGGTGAGTTGCACCACTAGGTTAACAACTCTTTTTGTTCTTTTACCTTTTGAACTTTTCAATTCTGCATAATTTTTATTTTGGTAAAAGTTTACTGTCAGTACATGTCATAACATTTGTCGTGACATTGTGCTTGTGTGTGCCAAAATTTTAATTGGGATTGAGATTGTTTGATATCATTGTGGTGATTGGAAGTGAGAGGGAATTCTCATATCTAGGAGGTTCTTAGGTATAAGTTGCATTAGGTAGGGATTAAAAGATAAGTTGTAAACTGAGACTATTTAGGCTTAGAATTAATACTACCGATAGTGGATTTCCTTCATGGCTTGATATCCCACAGAGTTGGTGAGTTGCACCACTGAGTTAACAACTCTTTGTGTTATTTTACCTTTTGAACTTTTCAATTCTGCATAATTTTTATTTGGGTAAAAGTTTACTGTTAGTAGATGTCATAACATCTATCGTGACATTATGCTTGTGTGTGCCAAAATTTTAATTGACATCAGAGTAAGCACCTTATTTTGTTTATTGGGTGAGCTCCAGGAAAACTATTTTCTGGTACTATGTATATGAGAGGAGGATATGTCAACAAACCACCTGTGTTGGATAATGAAAACTATGTCCATTGGAAGGTTAGAATGATAGCCTTTTTGAAATCCATGGATAAAAAATCTTGGAAGATTATGATGAAAGCATGGAATCATCCTGTTATGGTGGACAAAGATGACAATGAGTCTTTGAAGCCAAAAGAGGACTGGTCCAAAGAGGAAAAAGAGTTGGCTTCTGCTAACTCCAAATTCTTGAGTGCTATACTTAATAGATTAGACAATGATTCTCTCAGGAAGATAGATACCTGCATTAATGCTAAATATGTCTGAGAAATTCTCAAGATAACTTATGGAGGTGATGCATCCTTTGAAGAAGAATTTTTAAAAAGAGTCGTATAATAGATACACATTTTAGATGCATACCCGTGAATACATTTGAAAAGTTTGAAGTATGGAAAATATGTTGAATAAAAAATATATTTTATTAAAATAAATGCAAAAATAACATTATCTGATTAAACCCTTTGAAGCTGACCAGGAGGGATAACAAAAGCGTAAGAAATTTGGTATCAGGTGTATTTTTGGGGAAGGATGAATGACCATCATTGTTGGTGGTTCAAATTTTTCACATGTGTTATGTATACTTTTTAGATTTTATTTGTGAGTTTTTCAGATCATTCTAGGCTCCCATTTTACTTGTTGAAGGCCTAATTCATTGGACAACCTCTTCTCTTTCACTAGACGCTGAATATGCACGATTTAATAGGCTTAATATTCATTCATGACCATAACGAACATAAATGTCACATTCATTAACGATGACCGTAGTGAATAAATGACTTTTGAACATTATAACATATATCAGTCTTGTCTTACCATTTTTCCTACAATATAATGCATAACCCAAATTATAATTTTGTCATCGTGTTGTCCATTAATTGCAAGTGCACAATCTTAACTCTTATATATTAGATATACTACATTTTAGATATGCATATCCATAAATACGTTTGAAAAGTTTGAAGTATGCCAAATGTATTGAATAAAAAAATATATCTTATTTAAATAAAAATATTGATACTTTTAAAATTCGTGTAAGTGAGGGGCACTAGGAAGAATATGCTTATCAAAAAAGAGTTGAAACCCTAAAGTTCTTGTCTCTCCCCTCAACCGCCACCCTTTTCATGTTATTTCTCTTCTCTCCTTCTAGATCTAAATTTCTCTATCACTATGTAGACACACGACAAGGTGGTCTGAGGTTCTCAAACCGCATCACCTCCGTCGACTGTAAGTTCCTTTTTTATAGCGGTTTCTCTTCAGATATCGGCGTGTTCAAGATTCTTTCGCAGTAGCAGGTTGGTGTTTATCCGAGTCGATTGACTTTGGACTGTTAGGCTCAAAATGACTATTATTGCTTGCTTTTGAATTTTATAGTAAGCTTTTGGATTGTGGTTCTGATTTCGTGTTGGCGGTCAGATTCATTCTCCGTTCTTTACATTCTTCGGGGGTTGTTCTTCTATCAGATCGACTCCTCTATGTTGAGTGTTTGTTCTGTTTTTAAATTGGTTTGATATTTGTTCGTCTGGTGCAATTGTGTGTGATGGGTCTTCTTCATCCTTAGATTTGTGCTTCAGTTTGTTTGGTCATAAA
This sequence comes from Vicia sativa, assembly GCA_021764765.1. Classification (NCBI taxonomy): domain Eukaryota; kingdom Viridiplantae; phylum Streptophyta; class Magnoliopsida; order Fabales; family Fabaceae; genus Vicia; species Vicia sativa. The sequence goes on along the minus strand of CM038792.1, from coordinate 135,073,681 downwards.
TGGCTTATTCACTTGCTCGTCAAGTTTTGTCTAATGGTTTTGTTACCGTGTTGACGGTCAATTTCATTATCCTTTTCTGCAATCTGAATTCAATGTTAATCAATCTGTTCATCATATTTTTTTTACAATTTAGTTTCGTTTTCGTACGCAAGTATGCTAGATTGTGCGCTTGATGGGTATATTTATCACTATTTTTAGATTTGATCTAAAATTGTACTTTCTTTTTTGTTTGTATTATTTATTTTTAATTTTATTGGATTTGATTTTATGTCCCCCAATTTTTGTACTTTATTTTATTTTATATTATTGCCGTATTAAAAAAAGTATCCCCAAAATCTAGGTATTTGATACATCTTGAATATGAATATTATCTTCAATTTTGTAAAATATGTAAACATCATAGTAGATCCACGCTTATTTACCCGTCATCAATGAGGCCAGGCACAGCCTTTTCCATTAATAACCCGTGACGCAAGCTCTACCCATGCTTTTTTAAATTCACACACCAACTAGTAAATCACATTTATACATCCCAAATAATCCTATCCTTCTAGATACTTTCAATTTTCTCATAATATTCTCTCGTTTTAATATCTCTTGTCCTACACGAAAAAGCCATTTTCCCTTAAATAAAAAAATTGACTTCAAGCCGTTATTACTAAGGAACTTCATTCTGGAAGGTGTGGTGAAGTTTCTCCGCGTTAACAGTTTGAACACACAAAACGTGTGAATGCCATTCAAAAAAAAGGAAAATCCTTTTTTTCACTATAACTTTTTCTTTCTTTCAAAAGTAACCCATGTTTGAATACCCTCTTCAACTCACATATATAAATACCAAATAACCTTCTCTATTTAACTCCTCACCATTCTTCAACTTCAACAACTTTCTCAACAACCTAACCACAAAAATAAAAATTCAATTTCAATTCAGTTACTGCAAAACAAAATATCATAATGCAAACCGTTTCAGGTTCGTCTCTTAGTGAGGTTACTGGAAAGTTCGAAAACGATTTCTTGGCGAAACTGAAAATCGGAGATGATAAAATCGAAGACGTTAAGCGAGATAAAGATGAGGATGATGATGATGATGAAGAAGAATTTACTTTCGTCTTCGCAGATCCTAACGGTTCTCCGATTTCCGCTGATGATGTGTTTGATAACGGTCAGATTCGTCCTATTTTTCCTATTTTCGGTCAGGATCTTCGTTTCACCGATGATTATGATAGTGAATCTGGAAACAGTTCGCCGGTGAAAAAGATTTTCGTTGAGTCGACTTCATCTTCGTCGGGGAAATCAACTTCCGAGGCGGCGGAAGGGACGTACTGCGAGTGGAATCCGAAATTAGCGGTGAAGAGTAACTCGACGGGAACATCGAAGTTATGGAAGTTACGCGATCCGAAGCTGAGAAGTAATAGTGACGGTAAAGATGCTTTTGTGTTTTTGAATCCGGCGAAGGTGGAGAAAGCGAGTTCCGGCGAGAAAAACGTGGTGGTAAGGAAGGTGAAAGTGGCGAAGGGGAAACCGGCGCCGTCGGCGCATGAGAAACATTATATGATGAGTAAAGCTAGGAAGGAAAGTGATAAACGGAAATCTTATTTGCCGTATAGGCAAGAGCTGTTTGGGTTCTTTTCGAGTACAAATGGATTGGGATTGAGTAGGAATGTTCATCCTTATTGAGTAGTTCATGTAATTAGATTCATGTTCTTTTGTTATTGATTTTGTTTTTTTTTTTTAAATGTTTTGATGAATATATCAAACTAACTTGGGGTTCTTTTCCATGTAAATTTGTTGATAATAGTAATCAGTTTTTAAATATTTGAGTTGTGTTTTGAACAAACGCTACTTGATTGAGGTTTGCTCGCCTCATGATTCTTCTGACAGTTGCGTGTAGAGGATATCCAGTCCAGTTTCTATATGAAACTGTTATTTGAAGGTAGTATAACCTGAGATAATTTTGTTTGAATGCTCCAACCAGAAATGTAATTAATATGAATGAACTGTCCAAATCGTTCGGTGGATCGACCCTCTACCACATAAATGAAAGCAGCAGGAATGCCAGCAAAGAAGAGAGACTTAACTCAAGGTGAGAGCATCAACTCAGAGTAAATTTAAACTATGAGTTGTGTTATTATTTTTAACAGCAGCAGAGGATTTGTATCCAGTTTTTGAAATTTTAACTTCGGTGTAGCATGTAATACAAATTTGATTTTGAGTGAAACGCAATAAATTTGTTACATGCAACAAGTTGTATGTGAATTATTAAAGATTGGTGTTATATGTAGTACAGTTACATTCAATTAATTTTTCAACCACACACCCAAACTTTACTTTAAAATCACAAAGTTGTCCTTCCCAATTTCTCTACCTGTCCTTTAGTTTTGTCAGCAGACACTACATGATACTAACAGAAAGACAGTTTTGGTCCATGAATTTAAGGATCACAATTGGAAAGGCATCGTGCCTTTCCACCAATCTTGTTTGTCCGATCAATCGGATTATGATTATTGTTTTTTTTAAATATAAATATCAATCCTTGTAGTTTATAGAGAAAGTTTAAACAAGTGAGACAACACCATTATACACCTCTATGATTCTGTGGTCGGCTTATTTCTCCTTGTTCGACCGCTGTGTCCTCGGCTGTCGTTGAACCTCACCCGCCATTCCCCTTAATTCTTAAATTTGGTTGCATCATTTTATTTCACCAAAATAATGTTTTATTTATTGTAGTTATTGGTAGAAACAACATCATTAAAACCTTTCAGATGCATAAAAATTACATATCAGAGCATAAAATAAATATTTACAGCAGAACTAAAATAAATATTTACAGCAAAAGTTAGAAATATTTTTAGCAGCGACTAAAGGAAAGGGTTTTAGAACTGGAAAATCATTAATAATAGAATTATACATTCTATGTATTATTTCATTCATTCTCAATTATACAATTGTGAAGAGTTTATACAGTGAGTTAGTTACATTACTTTATCAACTAACTTCACTTGTATTATACATTTCATAATACTTCATCACAGTCCTTGAAAGGCTGTTGTCCCAAGGGGTTTTGTTAACGTATCTGTCAGCTGAGAATGAGCTGATATGTGCTTAATTTGCAGCTGTCGAGCCACAACTCGTTCCCTAACAAAGTGAATATCTAATTCGACATGTTTGGTGTGAGCATAGAGTACAAGATTGTGAGACAAAAGACAACACTAACGTTATCACAGAAGAGAGTAGGAGGAAGAAAGGGAACATGTAATTCTGTTAGGAGAGACTCAATCCATAGGAGTTCTGAGGTAGAGTGAACAAGGCCACAATATTCTGCTTCAATGCTGGAGCGAGCTACCAAGGGTTTCTTTTTCGAGCTCCAAGCGACAAGGTTAGGGCCAAGGAAAACACACGAGCCAGAGGTGGAACATCTATCATTCGGATCGCTTGCCCAATCTGAATCGTTGTATGCACAGAGGGTGAGCGGATGATCCATAGAACCTGGAGAAACAACTAAACCATAAGAGATAGTACCACTAAGATAGCGAAGGATACGTTTCACAGCTAACCAATGACTGTCAAGGGGAACAGACATAAATTGACAAACTTTATTGACAGAAAATGCAATGTTCGGTCTGGTTAGTGTAACGTATTGCAACGCTCCAACTATAGATCTGTAAAGGCTTGGGTCATCGAAGACATCAGTACCATGCTTGCTGAGTTTACATGTACTCAGCATAGGAGTGAACACTCCCTTTGCAATTGGCATACGAGCTTTGCTAAGGAGATCTTTGATGTATTTCGACTGACTGAGTAAGAGAGAGCCATTTGATTGATATAAAATCTCGATACCCATAAAGTATTCTGGTTTACCCAAGTGTTTCAGCGCAAACTGATCATGTAACCTGCGAATGAGATCATGAATAAGTTTGGGGGAAGTACTTGTTAGCAGAATGTCGTCAACATAGACCAGTGCATACAGGTTATCACCTGGAGCAGAATATACAAATAGAGAGTGGTCACACCTACTGTGACGAAAACCAAACTGAAGGAGAGCCAGAGACAATTTCTCGTACCATGCCCGTGGAGCTTGTTTAAGCCCATAGAGCGCCTTGTTGAGCTTGCAAACTAAGGTTTTGTCAGCAAATAGAAATCCAGGTGGCTGCTGCATGTAGACTTCCTCCTGTAAGTCTCCATTGAGAAAAGCGTTGTTGATATCAATTTGTTGAAGTTCCCACTTCTGGGTGATGGCAAGTGTAAGGAGAATTCTGATGGTAGTAGGTTTAACCACAGGTGAGAAAGTCTCACTGTAGTCAAATCCCTGCTGTTGAAGGTAGCCTTTGGCTACCAGTCTGACTTTAAGTTTGTTGAGGGTGCCATCTGCATTTTCCTTTACTTTGAAAACCCACTTACATCCTACAACTTTTCTATGGGGAGGAAGAGTGGTCAGGGTCCAGGTGTTGTTGGAAAGAAGAGCTTGATATTCACTTTCCATGGCAGCTAACCATAAGGGATTAAAGAGAGATTTTTTGACAGAAGAAGGCTCCACCTGAGCAACGAAGGCCTTTGGCTTAGAGTGACCAATCTTTCCTCTTCTTAGCATAGGATGGTTGTTTGTGACAGTGGGAAGAGGAGGATTCTAACTGTGAAAAGATATAGATTCAGAAGAGTCATCAGACAAGATATGGTTGGGATTTAAGGTGGATACTGTGCCGGTATTAGAGGTATTATCCACTGGTTCAAGTGGAAAATCAGGAGGATAAGACTGCTGGAAGGTGGTAGTTGCAAGTTGTTGACTGCTAGGTGATATGGACCTGTCACGATTTGAAGGAGCAGCAAGATTAGTAGGTTGAGAACCAGGAGGCACAGGGCTACGATATGCAGTAGAAGAGCTAGGAGGTTCAGTGATAGCTGGAGTGTAGCTAGAGTAAAGTGTATTAAGCGCTTCTGATAGGCCAGGGCTAGGCAGAAGGACTTTTGGGGGTGGGCCAAGCCCACATAGAGACAAATGTCCAGAAGAGGTTTCTTTCACAGGTTGTGAGGTAGATGAAAACATAGTGGGATAGAGGAACGATTGTTCATCAAAGATGACATCTTTGGATACAAAAATTCTGCTCTCAGAATTGAGGCATTTGTATCCTTTATGTTGAGGGGAAACCCCTAAGAAGACACACCGGGAGCTTCGAAACTGGAGCTTGTTTTGATTGTAGGGTCGAAGGTGAGGAAAGCACGCACAACCAAAGCTCTTTAGTGACTTATAGTCAGGAAGAGTTTTATGAAGGGCCTGAAAGAGTGAGGAAAAACTTTGGAGGGCTTTGTTGGGTAGTCTGTTAATCAAGTATACAACAGTAGTAAAGTTGTGATCCCAAAAGTTGAGGGGAATGAAGGCATGAGCTAAAAGAGTTAACCCCATTTCAACAATGTGTTAGTGTTTTCTTTCTACAATCCCATTTTGATGGGAGGTATAAAGGCATGTGAGCCTATGTGTGATACCTAAATCTGTTAAGTAATTTGTGAAAGGTCTGTATGCTCCCTCATAATAAGATTGTACAGATTTGATGTTGGCACTAAACTGAGTCTTAACATGAGCATGAAACAATTTAAATGCTTTCAGAGCTTCATCTTTGCTATGCAGAAAATAAATCCATGTATATTTAGTGAATGTGTCCACAAAAGCAATGTAATATCTATAGCCACCAATAGATGGCATTGGAGAAGGTCCCCACAAATCAGTGTGATCAACTTCAAAAGGTGTGATATAAACTGTGTGTGAAGGTGGAGCAAACAGTTTGTGTGACTTTCGTATATAGCAGGAGTGACAAACATTAAGAGCTTGTTTTGAAGGAACTAAAATATTACAGGTGTGTAGAATAGACATAACAGCTTCATGATGGGCATGGCCCAGCCTGCAGTGCCACACAGATAACACAGAACTTGTATCACCAGTATGTTGGACATTATTCACCATTACATAGGAAGGTAGATGATCACCAGAACTATGGACACCTGACAGAGTCACCTGGAGAGGAGTTGTATAAACCTTGCTTGTCACGAGTGCCCTCAAGAAGAATAACTTTAGATTCCTGGGATTTGATATAACAATAGTCAGGATGAAATTCAAAGAAGGCATTGTTATCCTTAGAAAACTGTGATACCGAAAGCAAGTTCCTTGTAATTTGAGGCACAAACAAAATATTACTGAAGATAAGTTTGGTATTAGGCATTAACATGGACTGAAACTGAGCAGAGCCAATAGCAATAATGTCTAAAGCTTGACCATTACCTACACATACTTTATTAGGGCCATTATAAGACCTAATGATATGCAGAAGATTAAAGTGAGAGGTAAGATGATGCGTAGCACCTGAGTAAGCGAACCACACATGAGCATCAAGTTCATATGGCCCTTACAGTTCCTGAGTTGCTCCATAGGCATAGTGAGTGGCCATCAAAGTTGTGGCTTCCTGAGCATTATCAGTTTGAGATGTGGAAGCAGCTGGATCTGCATTAGAGCTTGTTGTTGTTTGTTGAGAGCTCTTAGATGGAACAAATGCTTCATCAAAGCGATGCCGGCAGTCAAGAGCAGCATGTCTATACTTGCCACAGAGTTGGCAAGTTGGCCTGTTCCCAGAGCTGGACGGATTTCCACAACCCCTGCTTCTTCCACAGGGTGCATACCCTCTACCTATGGTTTGAGGATTTCCTCGATTCATAGACGCAGCTTGTTTGGACCTGGACTCTGCCAAATTTGCAGAGGCAGTGGATACTGATAATTCTTGCCTAAACTTGTCCAAGTGCGCCTCCTGAACATAGAGAAAAGCCTCAACATCATAGAGATCAAGGTCATTGGACTTACCATACAGTTGCATTACAAAAGGACTGTGTTCCTCTGGAAGTCCATCCAAGATCGTGTCAGTTTGTGCTTCCTCTGTTACAACATCACCTACCGCAAAAAGTGAATCTGCAATTGACTTGATCTTGAGAACGTATTCTGACACAGTGCGATTCGCCTTCTTGGTAGTCTTGGGTTCAGAGCACAATTGACGAACCTTAGCCTCCATCATCACATTGAAATGGTTGTGAATCCTATCCCACACTTCATACGAGTGTTTGCACGAGTGAACTCTGTAACACCCCTTCTAATTTACCCGCGATTTATAATATTAATCAGAGTTTTAATCACATAACAAGAGGCGTGATCCGCTGTCGCGCGCGAATCAAAACGAGTAATTTTTGAAAACGTAGTATAGCGACAATGACTCGAATCGTCTCACAAGGATTCTTGATTATTACTAACCGAAGGTAAATCGAATTAGGGGGTTGGTTTGATGATCGATTAAGAAAAAGCAGAAAATAAGCGGTTAAAATAAGTGATTATAAAATAAGTCAATCTACCGATTCAGTTCCTACTATCATCGATTATTATAATTTTAATACCGGATTATCTATTCCTATTTGGATACAAACCCAAAGCGCGGTGAAGTTTGTGAGATGTACGATCCTATTGTCCGAATTAAGCAAACGGGATAAATTTTCATGGATTAAGCAAACATGATTGATCAGACACAACAACGAATTAAGCAAATGCGATGAGTCTAAGTTAGGATCATACAATCAACCAAATTGAATCAATATATTTCATGCAATTGAATTAAGCATACAATAACACAAAATATTATTGAAAGGAATTAAACTGAAATTAACATTATAATAATCTCAAGTGTTGGAACCTGAATACAGCAGATCGACTCTAGATGTTTAGTTCCTCATCATAATCGTCAAAAGCAAAATAGTATTTTTTATGAATAATGAAAGGTCCTCCCAAATTACTGTAGTGGCTTCTAGGTATAGCAAGGACAAGGATTCGGGTCATAACCCAACTGAGTCAAAAACACAACCAAGGCCCAAAACAAATGATCCAAAACTTAAATATAAAAAATGCTGCAACTTCAACGACTTTTTCAACCTTGCTACAGTCCGAATCAGCTTCTGTCCACAACTAGAGAGTTGTAGATCTTTCTCTTAGCTTTCCAACGCATGGTCAAACGCCTCAATCCGATTCCTTTAGCTCAAGTTATAAATGTTTCTGCGAAAGCTACAAATGCTGAAAATTAAATACGAAAATGAAATAAGTGCAAAAATAGAATAAAGTAGAAAAACAATATAAAATATAAAAATAATCAAAGGAAAACAAGGAAATTCTTAGATACAAACACGGAAGAATGTGCATGAAAATGCACTGATCAAATTCCCCCACACTTGAACTTTTGCACTCCGAGCAAAATAAAGTAAAAAGAAACACAAAAGCATCATCGCACTCGTTCTAGGCTACAAACTCCTCTTGGTTAAGATTGCATCAATAGGTACTAATCTTACACACTAAGGATATCATAGAAACACTAATATTATCTCTTGAATATAGAACCCAATTTAAATCAAATTATTATGCTAAAGCCTACTCTCATCCTCCTTTTTCACATTAAGCCGTTATCTCCACACACTCATACACCGGTTAGTGACTCGATCCTTTTGCGTGGGGTTACTTACGTGGCATAACCCTTTGCTTACTCGTTGTAGTTGGGATTGGACCCTACCAAGTTCATAAACCGAACAACTAACAACGAGTCTTATTATCGACTCTCTTTTGTAGGCTCTACGACCGTTGGGTTAAGTGACCGGTGAGGTCACCAAACTTAGAAGGCGCATTCCTTTTCTTCCTCTTTTAAATTTTTCTCTCCACTCACTTATATTCATCACTTCCTGAGTGTGTGTGAGATGGTACTTGAAATAAACTACTCAAGAGTCAGAGAATGAGAATTCAAGGCTAAAACATAATAAGAATTCAAATCAATTTCCATATGCAGAGACTTACAGTGTTAAGACGATACCGATCTTATGAACTTTTCCAAGTCTCCACAACTAACCTCAGATTAATCTCTAACCTAACTTTCAAACGGATGCAATTTATTTTATAACTAAAACAAAACAAAACAAGAAAACAGGAACAAAAGCAAATAAAACAATTCTCTCCCCACACTTAAAACAAGCATTGTCCTCAATGAAAAGACATAACTACTAAATAGGAGTGAGAGAGAAGGAAAGAGCACACCGAGTAGTCAAGGAGGATAAGTAATCACATAAGCATCCTTTCTCAAAGAGAGATCTACATTCTCTTCTTCCAAAGTGGGCTCTCATGGAGTAGTTTTGGGTAATGTCCATTGAACTTGAGAATTTTATCACTTTTTTATTCCGGGATCAAAGAAGAATCTTCGATAAGTAAAAGTGTCGAATGGGCACGTGATCTTCTTTTCAACAACATCGGTGATCAAAAGATTGAAGGGCTTCCTTACTACTTTTGTTTTATCTTCCCTTCAATTGAGAACATGTGCAAAATCATGGATGGGCTAATATTGGGAATGTCGGTCAAAGTCCACCCAATCTCCTTCTTATGCTTCTTCAAACCTGCAAAATCTTATTTTCTTGATAAAAATTAAGGTTAGAAGAAATTATAACCGTAGCTTTTCATTCATCTCTAAATAAGCATATTTAAGATTTTCGAGAATTTGTTTGACTCTTGGGAAGGTGGTTGTTCGATGGATGGTTTGTTCCGGCAGCTGGTGTCGAGAGTTTCATCTACATGAACAACTTCATTTGCAACCTCATCTGCAGAATATCAACTTGCAAGGCACCTCGATTTCAGACAAACAGAGCAAATTTTAGTGTCGGACAAACATCACAAGAATAAACAAAAACCGTCAAAATGATGATGCTGCAAATAAATCACTACAAGTATCATCAACAATTTAAATTAGACTCTATTTGAAAAATGTAACTCTCTTCCAAGGGTTGTTGGTTTGATCCTTGAGCTTGTTGCATGACATTCACCAAAGTGGCAAGTTATCCAATGTGTTTGAGTCATAAAGTATAATCTATTTGTTGTTGATATTGGAGATTATTTGCAGCCATTTGTTTAACAATGTCCTCTAGTGAAGGCTTGGGAGGTGCATAGCTCACAACTGAATTCTTTTAGATGCGTATGTGCATCCTCACCGCAAAACCATTACATCTAGGCAAGAAATGTATTAAACTAGATTTCAATTCAAAGGTGCATCACCGTAGGATAGTCAATACATAAACCATTATAGTTCATATAAGGAGAAACCAATTGCCTCAAAGTTCTTTGTTCAGCCATCTTATCAACAAACACATAAATACAAACTATGTCCCAAACATGCAGAATCAAATAGAAAGAAGAAAAACGATTAAAATAAATTCATAAAAATACAAAAACAAATTTAATCTAATAACGTAAAATAATAATTTTGAGATTTTTTTCAATTTTTTCCGACTCTATGAAAACAGTAATAAATTAATTAAAAATAGAAAAACGATGAATTTGGAAATTTGACGTCGGAGTCCCTTACTCTTCTAGAGAGAATTGATCGAACGATTTTTCCGCCCAGAGGCAAAATATTATACAATTGAACACAAATTTTCTAAAACCTGTTTTTCCGACTCTAAACGAATTGGCCAAACCGTGAGGAAACTAGGGCCTAAATGCGAGAACACTAATCCTAAGACTCTAAAATTAGTTAATAACAACAAGAATCCCGACACGGCGCCAATTTGATTCATTGTCGCCGAATCAAAACGAGTAATTTTGAAAGCGTAGTATAGCGACAATGACTCGAATCGTCTCACAAGGATTCTTGATTATTACTAACCAAGGTAAATCGAATTAGGGGTTGGTTTGATGATCGATTAAGAAAAAGCGTAAAATAAGCGGTTAAAATAAGTGATTATAAAATAAGTCAATTCGGTTCCTACTATCATCGATTATTATAATTTTAATACCAAGCGGATTATCTATTCCTATTTGGATACAAACCCAGTGACAAGCGCGGTGAAGTTTGTGAGATGTACGATCCTATTGTCCGAATTAAGCAAACGGGATAAATTTTCATGGATTAAGCAAACATGATTGATCAGACACAACAACGAATTAAGCAAACGCGATGAGTCTAAGTTAGGATCATACAATCAACCAAATTGAATCAATATATTTCATGCAATTGAATTAAGCATACAATAACACAAAATATTATTGAAAGGAATTAAACTGAAATTAACATTATAATAATCTCAAGTGTTGGAACCTGAATACAGCAGATCGACTCTAGATGTTTAGTTCCTCATCATAATCGTCAAAAGCAAAATAGTATTTTTTATGAATAATGAAAGGTCCTCCCAAATTACTGTAGTGGCTGCTAGGTATAGCAAGGACAAGGATTCGGGTCATAACCCAACTGAGTCAAAAACACAACCAAGGCCCAAAACAAATGACCCAAAACTTAAATATAAAAAATGCTGCAACTTCAACGACTTTTTCAACCTTGCTACAGTCCGAATCAGCTTCTGTCCACAACTAGAGAGTTGTAGATCTTTCTCTTAGCTTTCCAACGCATGGTCAAACGCCTCAATCCGATTCCTGTAGCTCAAGTTATAAATGTTTCTGCGAAAGCTACAAATGCTGAAAATTAAATACGAAAATGAAATAAGTGCAAAAATAGAATAAAGTAGAAAAACAATATAAAATATAAAAATAATCAAAGGAAAACAAGGAAATTCTTAGATACAAACACGGAAGAATGTGCATGAAAATGCACTGATCAAGGCGTCACAATTTAAATAATTCAAATAACTAAAAACAGTGCACATGCCTTTTTAACTGAAGAACGTATTAAATAAAACTAATGAATTATGTTTAAGCAGCGGAAAAATAACATAAACTCCGGAATGGTACAAATCAATAATTGTTCCAAAACATAAACAAAAACATAACTAAACAGCCAGTTTTAAATCCATAAAATCCAATCAATCGTTCCCCAGTGTTACAACTACCAGAGCATGACACTGACACGCGGAATAACTACGTAGCACAACTCTAAAAGCTGTCCTCACCAATTTCCAAAGCAGCTAATCACTTCGAATCTGAAATCATTAAAGTAAGGGTGAGATTTCATCAAAATTAAGATGCGTTATGCATTTCTCAAAACAATAAAACAACCAATTCATTATTCACCATCATTAATGGCATTAGCATATGATTTCACAAACACAATTCACACATTCATTTATACATACAGCAGCAAATATATGCAATTGGAACACTAGAATCCATCCTAACATATTCCAAATACATATGCAATGCAGACTCAATGCATGTGGTACCAATCGTGAACCAAGTTCACACCCTGTTCCGTTTACACTTCGAAAACAGCGTCAATCCAATGATTCGCCCATAAATCACCGGGTCAAGAATCTAGCCTCACTACCTTTGTACATTAGGTAAGTCTATTGGCCCTGCAAGCTCAATTCCGCACAATCGGAATGAACCATAAAACAATGCTTATGCATGCACTTCAGAAGCATGCAACAATTCAAATACATAGTATGAACATACAACATTTATTCCATCCATGATCAAATACAGCAACAATAACACATGCCATCAGTGAAATCATGAACATAACATCAATCTCAATACATAGAATTAACATACAGTTTTTCCACGCAACGGATAATCACGAATTTACAACGTATTTGCTCTACGGAAACTATATTAATTTCCTCCAGGTCTCAATTACTGGTTTTGAAAATATTATTATTAGATAGTGCTCGTCCTAAGCTTTCCAACGATACCAACTATGTCTAAATCGGAGTTACGGTTAAAAAGTTATGATAAAAATCATTTTCAGAAAATTATGTCCAATCCAACACAGTATGTGTCGATGCAAAAGGCCATGCATCGACCTCAAATCAGCTTGCGTCGACCTCAGTAAGTTACGCATCAATGCATAACATTTAATTTTCTGCATTTTTAAATTTTGTTCAGTATGTGTCGACACATACACATTATGTGTCGATGCATAACTCTCTTGCATCGATCCCTAATCCTCTTGCATCGATACATGGCTTTGTTTTGCTTCTTATGAATCGATGCATGACTCTATGAGTCGATGCATGGCTTTTCCAACTCTCTGTTTTTCTAAAATTCCACAACTTGTATCGATGCAAATCCTCTTGTGTCGACCCATACAAGTTGGTTTTCATCAAAAACCTAGTTTTCCCTACTGTTACGAATTTCCATTAATTCTAATCATCACCAAACAACATAGTAACCCCAAAACAGAATTAATTCATGAAAATTCACATACTTTTGATTATAGGAATATGTTTTCCAATTAACCTAGAATCATTCCACATCAATCTAATTATTCTTAACAATTTCAATTACGGTTTTTCGTCGGATTATAACATTAGGGCATATTTAATCATTCCAATTCGAGATTTCTAACGGTTTGATTCGTTCTAATGATCATAAAAACCCAATAAGGCATAAAAACCAGATTCAATCCCCCCTTACCTCGCGATGAATCTTCGAAGTTCCGACGAATTGGCTTTTCTCCTCTCTTTTCCAACTTCACGTAGTATGCAAATCCTTATTTCCTTTTTTCCTCACACTTTTCCTTTTATTCCTTTATATATTCCTTTTTATTTGCCAAATAATAGAAATAACTAAATTAGGATTTAGTAGAGCTTTTTACTCCATACACCTCCAATTCAAACTTACACCCCCAACCTTCTTTTTAATTAATTAAATAATTAATCCATTTAATCCAAAAATATTATTAATTAAGCCTTTAATTAAATTAATAATTAAATTCCTAATTATTTAATACTTGAATTAATTTGGGGTGTCACAAACTCGGGGAAGGACTGATTCAGAAATCGTGGATAAAAGCTAGATAAATAGTGTTTGATCTTGAATAATCCAAGCTTCGTACTCAGTGGAGGTGACACCATTTTGACGATCAAGATCCGAATTGAACTTGGTAGGAATTTGAGGACTCACCACGAAGCGATGAAGCCTGTTGGTGAGGATAACGCCTTCGACTTGTTGATTCCAGAGGAGAAAATTGTTGTCATTGAGTTTGATGGACAATTTTGGTCCAAAGGCACCATCGTCGGAGAAATTGGAACGTGTGGAAATGGAATTTAGGGTTTCAGAGGTGTGGGGAGATGGAGGTGGCGATGGGTGATCCATGTCGTCGTCGTTTTCTGCTAAGGAGCTTCTTTGAAGCTACGAGATTGACGAGAGAGAAAGCTTCTCTGAAGCGATCTTGAGGAGGAGGATGAAGCTTCTCTAAAGCTTTCGAGATGAACGAAACTTGGGGGCTTCTTTGAAGCTCTATGTATCTTATTTTCTTGAATCGTGAAGCGGAAGATGGAGAAAGAGAAAGGATCAAGAAGTGAATGATACCATAATAGAATTATACACTGCGTGTATTATTTCATTCATTCTCAATTATACAATTGTAAAGAGTTTATATAGTGAGTTAGTTACATTACTTTATCAACTAACTTCACTTGTATTATACATTTCATAATACTTCATCACAGTCCTTTATTAATTAAGAGAGTGGAGAAGTTGTTGCGGATGCATCATTATCATCATCAAATGACAACAAGACAAGCTCCGATATTGGGAATTGAATGTGGTTTGTTTGGTAAAAATAACGGTTGACAAATAAACTAGTTTATAGCTTGTAACTTATAGTTTATAGCTGATGACTGATAGCTTATAGCTGATGGCTGATGACTGATAACTTATAGGTTAATTGAAGTGTTTGGTAACATTAGCGGTTTAACTGACTTATAAATGTAAAATGACATAAAAGATATTTAATATATAATTATTTAATTTAATTTAAAATAAATTATTGAGGATAAAAATGAATTTTTATTAAAATAATAAAGATAAAAAAGGAAGAAAAATAATAAGCTATAAATTATAAGCTAAAACGCTATTTAAAATAGCGTCTTGAAAATAAGCTATAAGCTCGTGATCAAAGACCGTTATTAAACAAATCTAAAATGTGGTATGAAGTTATAAGTTATAAGCTATGAGACATAAGTTCACAAATTGGTCTTACTAAAGAGACTCTAGATAATTTTATATTAGAGTGACTTTGTAATTTTAGACTATTACAAAGATGAAAAATGATTAAAATAGATTAGTTATTGAGAGATAAAGATTGATTTAGAGAGATATATAGAGAAAATTATCAAAATCGCAAACATCCAAAGTTACCTAATCCCTTCCTCTGACGTCAGCGCATCACATAGGTTCTCGGTCATGACTTGCGCAACATGAGAAAGAATCGTTTGTTTTTTATTTATTTCTAAATTCAACTTAGTACTAATGGTTTAAGAAATAAAACAAAATATAGACATGTGACATTGTGTGGTGCATCCAATTTATCATATAAACAAGATTGGTGGAA
Source organism: Vicia sativa (assembly GCA_021764765.1). Lineage (NCBI taxonomy): Eukaryota > Viridiplantae > Streptophyta > Magnoliopsida > Fabales > Fabaceae > Vicia > Vicia sativa. Next base: position 135,058,349 of record CM038792.1, on the reverse strand, counting down.
AGGCACCATGTTTTTCCAGCCTTAAAGGCACCTCAATCCTGGTCTTAAATTTAACATGTGCGCATATTTGCAAGTGAGAATCTTTTTGCCATCTTTTATAATGGCCATTTTAGATGAAAATAAGTTATATTTGGGGATGGAAGTTAAGGTACGACTTGGTGGAGAGACACTAACAACATTGGGATAGGGGTTTAGGGATTTAAATTGGATTGGTTTTCAGAAAAACTATCAAGTTATATAGGGAATGAGACTGATACTATGTTTTGGTTGGATCGTTGCGATGAGGAGAGAATATTGAAAAAGATATATTTGCATGTCTTTTTGTATAGGCTGAAAATAAAGAAATTGAAATGAGAGATGTGATTCACGGAAATAGAGAATTCCACCAGAGTAGTCTTATGTTTGAAAGGGAAAGGCGGTTAGAAATAGAAATTAAACAAAAAATACAGAGAATATCTCTAAGAGAAAATGAGAAGAGTACGTGGACATGATTGAAAGAATCATTTTCAATCAAAGAGGCTGGCGAACTGTTATTAGCCGCGTATAGGAATGAAGACTCAAGAGAACTCAAACTATGTTTGGTTTGATGGACTAAAAAAGTACTGCTCTCTATAATACACCACTGGAAACTTATTATCAATTTTCAGGACTGATATGGAAGGGAAAGAATATCACGGGTCAGTGTAATCTAGGGCATCTGGCTTGCGTGCATTCGGGTATCAAGGAAAGATCGCAATGAATATTTCAAGACAAAAATGGATCGGTTGAGTCTAGACTAGAATAGATAAAATACCTGTCATGAAAATGGCTAAAGAGCAAGATGAAAAAATTTAACTATGAATCCGTCCAATGAAAATAAGCTTTGACAAATCAGATAATTCTTTAATATGCATTTGCACGTCTTGGGCTCTTTGAGTCTCTTTATGTGCAGACTGTTGTTTTAATCTTGTAGAGTATCTTTACAGGTACACTCCTCTTAATTTGGAGAAGGAGAATTCGACCAGAGACATGGAATCCAGGTCCATGAACTAGACATGAAGATTACATCACCAATTTTGATAATCAAACTTTTGTGTTCATTCAGCAAGGTCGGTAAATATAAACATAAAACAAGATGACAAGTGACAAATGCATTTGATCTAATTCCACTATGAAGTTGGAGGTCCATGTGTTCATGAACGCAAGTTGGAGGTATGAGTGTTCATGAACGCAGGTCGACTCGCGAATCTATCCTACTGACCTATAAATTATCTTAACTTGTTTATTTACGAGTATATTCAATTCAACCCACAACATGTATAGTTTGATTCGGGTATGCGATTTAAGTTTTTCAAAACGTGAATCTATTTATCCAACTCATTGATGTGGCCTTTGTGATATTTTTTTTTTAGTATTTTAAATGAAAATATAAAATTGCTAAAAAAATTTATAACCAATACTACTACTAGAGCAATGACTTTTTATAATTTTAATATTAAGTGTTGTTTCTTATTTTCTTTTGTGTTATTTTCAATTAACGTAGTTTATGTAAATGATGTATTTAATGTAAATGATGTATTTAACTGTTATCGCAGATAGATGAATTTTATTAGAAATTATATAATATGTTTCATTGAATTTGAATAATAGGTAAGAATTAAAGTCTGAACGAGTTGAATAATAGGTCAGGCCAAACAATCCAACCTAAGGTATACTCATAGTTGGAGGAGCTGACATTTGATTTTAGTTGTTTTGCACCTACAATGTTTGTCACCTAGTAGTTTATGTACCAAGTTATGTCGCCCAAGGAAGGGTCATCAGCATAGGAAGGTCATAGAGGCAGCATCCTGAAGAGAGCTAAATCAATGATGACACTTGCTGATATCACCTTGGCTCAGATGGGAAACACCCATATATGCTAGCTAGTTATAATGTTAAACGCATCTTTATCAACATCACGATGTAAATTTTAAAATCTTACAATTTTGCGATCTCATTCACCCCAATAATCTCCGATCTAAAATAAAATATCTGATTTTGTGTGATCTAGGCAAATTCCAACCACAATCAACCGTTTTTTGGCCACACCTATCACAAGTCGAGAAGGATGATGCGTAGGCACAACAGTTATTGTTCAACGGCGATAAATAATGTCTTTTGAAAAGACAATTTTAAATTTAAGGTTTAGAGAATAATCATCTGGATTGTAAAGTTTGTTTTAAATAAAGAGATTATAATAAACCAAGTAATAAAACAAATGTCTCTAATGTCTAAGTCTAATAAAGAATATGTAAACCTAAATATTATGTAAAAATACTTCAAATATATAGTATATTATCTTATCGTTTTAATAGGATCTTACGATTTTTGTTAGGATCTTATATTTTACGATCCTGCAACCCCTTCTCGATCTTACAAAAATAATTGGGTAGGATCTTCCAATCTTAACTACGTTATTATATTTTATGATCTTATAATACCTTCCCGATCTTATGCACGATCCCAATCTTGACACAAGATGGAGGAGCAGTGGAAGCATCCGAGGAAGCTGGACATATCAATTATCAACAACAAAATGCAGAAGACTAATCTGGGTACTGTGACTCAAAGTATCTGCCCATATATGCTTGTTCTTTAAGATTCATGTAGCCAAAACATTACTCACATGAATGTTTCGATTGTGTATTGCGATAATTTCCAAGTTTCGAAAACACAATAACTTATCACAGTAATAATGCCAACTTTCTGTGATTAGAAGTGCATTTCACAAGTTGGTTCTGATGCAATCAGAGCTAGAAATCAAAGAAATCTTTATTGAGTATGAGGGTCTGAGAGGTATGTATCTAACTGACCTTATTACATTAAGCCAATTGTTACAATAACTGTATATCAGAATTATTGCGTGTAAATATTACATGTTTCTTGTAATTATATTATATACATCCTTCGTGGAATAATTAATATGTCCAGAATCAGAGTCATTTTAGCGTAAATCAAATATTTCAAACCTTAGATTAGAGTTTTTGTACACATTGGAGCAGTGCTCATACACAGGATTCCCGTTATCTGGTTCTTTGTGAGGATGAAATCCTCTCTCGGGACAATTTTTTAGAATATTCATCCCATCAGGTTCGGTTATGCGAAAGAGTCCACAGCTCCTGGAAAAAGAACATATAATTGGCATAAATTTGTTGCATCCCTCAAGTGAAACTATATAATAACATGGCCTTACTAGTTAGTTATCATAACATTTTGAACTAGGCTAAATTTTTTGTTCCAGAGAGCCTAGTAAAAGTACTCGAGCATTGTATATTTAGAGGAAATTATAAGCAGGCTTTGTTTGAAATAATGTATATTCCGACCCATTTTTTGCACCATTACGCAAATTAGATGCCACTACAAGGAATCGTTTTTAAAAAGGAAGACAAGTATTAGACCTTGAGGTATCAGTTGGTGCCAATACAATGGCAAATGCCTCCGGAATCATTGCCTGGAAAAATAACACCAAACTATAAGTTTATATTCAGACTATAAAGAAAAAATATACAAAATTCGAATACATTTCAAGTCAATATACATGCCAGTTTAGATAGTGGAACAAAGAAATGCCTTTACGAGAAACTGTTATATTTGGACCAATTACCTGGTAGGAATATTGAGTGTGCAGATCCACCGATGACATGAAGCAACTTTGAGAAGGGTGCGTCTACAAACGTTTAGAAAAAGCTAAGGGTTAGATATAAGTAAAACCAGTACGAACCGAACCAATATTGCTAATTCTATTGGATTGTTGTGCTAAAAGACTAAACCTAGTGTTATAACATAGCAAAAAAACTATGAGGACATACATGGATCCATCCCACAGGATAAAGGGATCTTTCATTTAGAATTGTGAAAACTTCCTCCTCATTTGTGGCATTACACTGTAATACAGTGCAGAAAGTTAGCACAAGCAGTAATAAAACCAAGTCCTCTGAAAACATGTGCTAAAGGAATGCAAAACAAGGCCAAAAGAATGTAGGATTGAATAACCAGATACTAACAGAATTAGATGCTGATTCCTGCTTCGGTATGATCAGTGTAGTCATATAGAGGGTTCCTTTCTCCTGGATAATTGAAAGACATTGTTACATATGAATTTCAAATTCTATTAATCATTTTATCAGATCAAGTAATTTGTAAACATGTTTGGATTTGGATTGAGTGTACATTTGGCAGAATACTGTGATTTTTCCAAAAGCTATACTTTGGATATTCAATGGAATGACGGTTTCAGCATGATTTCATTAGTGTCGTGATTCCAAACACGCACTTATCTCTACAATAGAACTCCATGTACATAATAGCAGCCATACAAGACAAAGTAAAAATAAATAAATCTAGAAGCATTTGAAGCAGTTGTGAAATAAACATGACAAGAGTACACACTTAAGAGAGAGGAAAAGAAAAAGAAATTCAGTTGCAACAAAGATTAACTAAGGATGTGAGTCTAATTTCTTCTGAATCTATAGAAAGAGCCTAAAGATGTTCTTTTGTGGAAATTGCTGATAATTATACCATATACTGATAAAGCTAATATCAGTCTTGGTAAAAGCCTTCGGCCTCACACCAATTTAACAATTTTTAGGGTTTTAAAATGATTCATACCAGAAAGGCACCAAGTATACCGCATGTTTCAAGATCCTTTTCTGTATTTTCTTTTGCAAGATCAAGAAAGTCCTCCATTAACCGCATTGACTGGAAAATACAAAATGAATACTAGTTAAGCATAAATAATCTTCAAGAGTCATGGCCTCTAAGGCTCTAAGAGGCTTATTATAGACATGTATAGTCCACTACTTGTAAAACCTATGAATCACCCACACAAACAAGAACACGACCCTGACATGTCAACACAGTTAATAGAATATATCTGTCAAACACTGACACATGTCGGATATTAGACACATTTTCAATCTAAGATTCGTTAATGTAAAACAAAAAATCAACAATTCTAATTTGTTGTTCAAGTAATCAAATTTGCATTAGTGATTCTTACTATATGTACATCGCGGATGGTAGTTGATGAAGACGATTCATTACATGAACTGGTAGATCCATCTCCAGAATTAAAAGCTGTAATATGAGAACTTTGTTCATCTTTAGGCACTGTCTCCACACAACATAGTGCAGGGGAAGGTGAGGACTTAGTTACTTTATGATTTAAAAAGGATTTACTGAATTCCATAGCACAAAGTGATTACAAAAAATTCAGTTAGCTCCAACAACAGTGAAAATCCCAGCTGCTTCCATCAATGACCCATAAGCTGCATCCCACCCAAACAGAACAAGTTAATGCTGTGATTAATGAATTATTGCAAAATTATTCAGAAAAAAGAACAATATAATTAGAAGAAGATGGTTACTTGTTAGATGTTACCTTTGGTATGTTGAAGCTTTTGTTGTGAGGAATAAAGTGAATTGTGAGATGCATGTCCTTTGAGAAAGTCTGCCACGGAATCAAGCAGAACAGTGCGCACGTATCTTAATAAGTGACCAACTCTTCTGCTCTTATCATGTCGGTAACATTATACTTTGGGTCATGCTAACGAACGATTATTCATAGGCTACTCTTTAAAGATATCAAATAAAAGAATATTTTTTATAAAAATTAACTATTTTAATTTTCAATGTATTAATTATAGATATTTTTAAAAAATATTCTTACTTTAAATATTTAAATGTCTTAACGATATTGGTTAACATTTCTTATGCTTTTTCTCACAAAAAATAATTTAAATAATTGATTGTAATATTAAATTTCTTAATAATTAATATTATTTTATAAATGATGTAGAATTATTTTTTAAAATTTAAATTTAACCTTTTTTTTGTATTTTTTAGAATTAGATTTTGTACATCTCACAAATTAAGACAGACCCGTTATAATCAAGTCGGGTACAATCCGTTTGTCGCAAGCTAGATTAACCTAGGGGAGATATTCAAGATAAACATTTATGAACAATTATTAATGTGATATATATTCTTGTGTGATAATTATTAAATAAATGGATATAAATGCCCATTGATTAATGACACGGGAAATTATGGGGTGGCAAAATGGATATCTCTGTTCCATTTAGATTCGTTCAAAAGTGCGACAAGATAGACCAACTTAGATTTACGAGTTTAAAAGTCAAATTTATCATATTTACTAACAAGTTGGTGGGTTACGGACCATTCCACTATTTTTTATGTTATATAATTTATAAAAAAATTAAATATTATCAAAATGGCCGACAAAATATGTTTTTAATAATTCTTAATAGAACCTTAACAAATCATAATGTCAATGTTATATTCTTCAACATAAACAAAACAATATTACTATAACACCCAAAAAATAAAAAACTAATATGGTAAAACACCAAAATAATATACTTGATTCAACCATTATGTGGAAGTAACGTCACAATAATAAATTAAAAAAACCGACAAACACAACTTAATAGTACCAGACCACCCAGATCTAGATGACGTTTTTAAAAGATGAGGAATTTGAGATCAAACATCTACTAAGAAAAGTGTAAGATCTTTTTTCCTAGGAACCCTTATATATATTTGTAGCGGCAAAAAAAAATTGAGACTAAGCTATTGAATTGACTTAACTCATCAATCAGTGAAAGTCTCAACCGCACTTTATTATTTTCAAAGGAAAATGGGAAAAAGCGAACAAAACCCAAAATAAAAAATAAAGATCTAGGTAAGGGAGTTATTTATGCAAAGGAGAGGTTTTAAGCACCCTAAACATCTATGGTACTCCGCAAGAACCACTTTGAAAATCCGTGTTTGGCTAAAAGGTAACATATATACAAAATAGATTGTGGAGATGAGAAAAGAAGTATATTGAAATCAAAACCTATATAGTTCGGGTAAAAAAGACCTAAATTTGATTAATTTTAAATGAAAAGACAAGTCGTCATTTTTAAATGAGAAGACTCCTCTAAACGTCCACAAGGTATGATAAAGAATAAAGGACTACGCACCGACATGAGGGAGGGTTTGAGAACGCCTCTAGTACTCAAGTGGAGAAGTCGATAACCATGGGGATAGAGGAAGAACATATCAATTACAAATGTCGCATGTGTGATCTCAAAAAGTTTTAAGGGAAAAGTGCACGAGGGCACAAAAAAGTTTGAAAGAGGTTGCATGTTTTTTAGTCTTTTTGAAAGTGTTAGAATATGGTTAGATGGATTAACATTTGATTAAGAAAAAAAATTTGAAAAAAAGTCGCTCGACATAGTAGAAGTTTATTGTGAAAGCGGTTAAAGTTAGAAAAAACAAGAAAGTTTTGAAAAAGATGAGAAGATTTTGAAAATTAAAGAGTGGAAGGAGATGAAGAGACTATCCTATGTACATGAAAGATAAAAGGAAAAGGGAAAAGAAACGGTCTAACCAAGCGAGAAACAATTATTTGATATAATGATAAACCATTATTTGATATAATGAGGTCAATACAATGTTCACATTCCTTTGGATTAAAGCCAATAACAGATAATAAGTCAAAAATATACCGAACATCTCAGATAAAAATTCCAAGTGCAGACAAAATCAAAATAGTGTTGAAATAATCCGAACATCTCATGTGAAAAGAAAACCCAAGTCAAATTGGGTTAGAAACATGTATCAAAGATAAACGTACAAATGAAATATAAAGTTGATGATTAATTAATTAAAGATTGACAAAATTAATTAATTAGGTTAAAAAAAATTAATTAATAGAACTAATTAACTTTTAATAACAAAAGCAACTTATTAAATCAATATTCAATTAATTAACTAAGAACAACTAACTGTGTTAAGAAGAAATTAAATAATAAAAAAAATTAAACAATTAAATAAACATTTAATCAATAAATTAAAATACAATTAAATTAAGTAATTAGGTTAAGAAAAATTAATTAGATAAATTAATCAACTTTAAATAACACAATTAAATAATTAAAATGAAGTTTAATTAAATCAATCAAGTAAAATTTGAAATCAAGAGATATCAAAAAGAGATTAGTAACAAAAATTAATATATGCATAATCATGAAAATTAAATCAAGAAGTAATGAGAATTAAAATATATAGAGAATCATGGATAGAAATAAAATACATGTAACAAAAAATAATGACTAAAATATTAACTAAACAAAAATTAAAAGTTGTTAACTTAAATAAAAATTATTGTTAAAATTCTAAAAAGAAATTAAATTAATTCTAAATATTACTAAGTCTAAAGTTAAACCACATTATTATCTAATCAATTAACAATAAAAAAAAATAGTAACAATAAACAAAACAAAAAAAAAATAGCAAACAGTAAAAACAGTGGCGGGTGCATTTAAAAGAAATCGGAACTGGGCTTGAAGTAGAAATTGGGCAAAGTCCAAACAGAAGTTATCCTAAAAAACCCCAGAGACTGAAGAAAATCCCCAGCCGCTACTTTTCCTCTTCCAAACGCTACTTTTTCTTCCACTCGGTTTTCCTTATTTCTTTCACGCTAAGAAAATTATGTGTTCCGATTTCTACGTAAAAACTTGTTATATTCTTATTTTCTCAACCTTATGAAAACTCCTTCTCTTGATTTCTCAACCTTACGAGCTCGGAGATAATCCAAGAATTCTGAATTCCGATGCCGATAATAGATCAAGAAAACCAGAGGTGAGATAATAATAATTCCTGTATCATCTTCTTTGAATCTGAGAAATCCAGAAAATATTGCATGTTGAAGTTGCTTGGAGGAAGCTTCCTCCAGCGTCGAAAAATACGGACTGCATTTCACTGCAGTCAAGCAAACCATACATTCACGCTGTCACAGAAGTCTACCCATTGGATCAAGATTGAACGGCTGATATTTTAAATTTTATTATTTTATATTATTTAAAAAGTCAAAATATTAAATCTAAATCGTTTGATTTTAATCTAACGGTTACTGGTCCTGTGACTGCGTGAATTCAGAGTCTTGGTGACTGCAGGTGATCCGATTTCTGAAAGTACTCGATAATTTCTTCTCCAATTTGACAGCGTTGAAAATTCTCTTATTCTGATACTTTCTTCCGATTTCTCTTTCTGATTTTTTTTTGTGTGAAAGAAATAGTGACAGCGTTGAAAATTCTCTTATTCTGATAACTTCGTATGGATGGTCAAGATAAGTTGGAAATTTTGGTTTGGATGAGTGAGAGGTATCGATCCGTGCCAAAGGTGGAGAGTAAATTTTGGATCTTATATAATTTTAAATGGATGAATGGGATTGAATTGTGAAGTTTGTGAGAATCGGATTGAAAATTTCGGAAATTGATTTTCTCTTGCTGTGTGAACAAACGGTGACTTCTCTCTTTGGTGTGTGGTCACACTCACTTTTTTTTTGTTGCAATCTCTTCTCTTATTTTTCACAATAATGATATAATAAAAATAATAATAAGAATAAAAAAACTAATAATGATAAAAAGAGAAAAGAGTTAGTAGTAACAATTAACAAAATCTAATAATAATACCAATAATACTAATGAAAAATCAATTGGTTAGTAATATGCGAATAAGAAATAAAATTTGAATTAAATGAAAAGATTTAAAATAATTTTAATTTTTAATAATAATTCAAATTAAAAAATATTGTTAACTTGAATTAAACTCAAAAATCAAATCTAATTAGTTATTGAAATAAAAAGAAAGTTTTTAAAACACCAAATTAGATCTTAAATTGAATAAAAATAAAAATTAAATCTAATTAGTTATTGAAATAAAAGGATAATTTATGAAAGACCAAATTATCAAGCTAAAGATGCAAGAAGGAAAGAAAAAGTGATGTTTATACTAATTCACTTGAAAATTATCAAGTTAATTTAGTCTACCCGCCAAGGTGAATTCGCGTCTTAATTCAATAATTTCACAGATTATTACAATGCACAAGCTAACTGCAAGTGGCTCGTGAACAATCTCTAAGACACACTAATCTTAAATTTCTGGGGTGACGCAGTAATTTGCTTAAAATAACGAAAACTCTTAACATGCAGAAAGGAACATTGGATAAAATAAGATATATATGACGATCAAAGACTTGTAAGATAAAGATCCAATTAAGGACAATCTTATCTTTGTTATTGAAATTTTTAACTAATTAGTTATTCAACCCATGATGTTTATAGAAAATTATCAAGTTAACTTGAATTAATTGAATCTCTAAGACGGATTCAGTCGTCATAGACGAATGCTTATGAACATCGTCTCCCACACGGCTACATAATATTACTCAACTATCTTTATACTCCTTTTATTTTCAACCCATTTAATTCCAAAATGCGTCAATAACCAATCACGATACGATATAACCTAACGATATATATCATTAATACCAACTTTTGCTACCGCTTCAACAAAATGGTTCTGTTGTCGGGGATTGATTTTATTATTTCTATATTGCGATAACTCCGTTGTTTTTGAGTTTTGTAATTAATGTATATGTTGTATAGACTTTGTATATGAACTTGTATATTATTACTTGTACATGTTGTGTGTTTACTTTCCATACTTGTACATATGTGTATTTTTGTGAATTGTCTCGTATTCATAACGTTTGTTGTGTGGTTGTTAGGACACTTTCTTTAGGTTTGCGCGGTGTGGCAATAACTTGGCATGACGAGAGGAGGTTACTAGCTCGCATAATAAAGGCGACGAGCTTACGACGTAAAGCAAGCATGTTTGTTTATATGTGTGGTGACTTGTGTTTTAACAAGTTGAAATATGACTTGTTCTTAATTTTAAATCTTCACTTTTCAACTTGTTAATTCATTTTCACCACGTTTTCGTATCGTTTTTTGCTTTTGTTATGTAGTTTATTGTTTTCCACAAGTTTGTAGTATTTTAGCTTGTGGAAATGTGTATGTTTTGTAAATAGTTTTTAATTGTGTAAAATGAGATTATATAGGTGTGTTAGTGGAGCTTGCATAGCAGCTGCACCAGTTGTTGTATTTTTCTACAACTGGTGTAGTGCGCTTAGCACGCTCTAGGCCGCTTAGCGCGCTCTGTTGTGCAGAGCCAATGAATTCTTTTTAAATTTCACTTGGCTTTCATTTTTCTCACTTCCACCAAGGCTTTTTGTATTCAATAAAATTAGTTTTGTTTTTCTAATTCTTTTAGTGTTGTTTGGACTCAAATTTTGGTTCGGTAGCTTGAGGTTACATTTGGTGATTTTCCGAGTTTGATCGTTTCAATTCGCGGATGTATGGTAATGATAGTTTTCAAAGTTGGTACACGCCAGATACTCGTTTATCGCTTTCTATAGCATAACATGTTTAGGAAATTTATCATTTGTATCATTACCATAACATTCATTCTTTTTGCATTTCTTGCTCATGACTTGAATCACTATAGTTCCCTTTTTACCCATAAATGTGAGGAAGATTTTCATTGTTTACATATTTTTGAGGCCATGATTCTTGTTTTAACTAGATTTTATTATGCTTAATCTTTTGTTTTGTGTTGATTGTACAATTGCATGAAAACGATCAAGGCATTTTGTTTCATTTTGAGCACAACTACCTTGGCCAAATATTCAATTCACCTTGTGAGTTGGTGAACCTTTGTTAGCCCTTTTGAACTTTTATCAATATCCATATTTATTTGAACTTGATGCTTGTCTATGAGTGTTGAATTCACCTTTTTTGTATGGATGTTGATTTTTTTATTTCTTAAACCCTCAACTATATGTTGTATGAATTTTTACCTTGCCTTAGAAAGTAGGGAGTATTCACATAATGATGTTGGTTGGATTCAAGTTGGGGAGAGGGATATTTATGTACTTATGTTGTGGTTGGTATGAGGTTAAGAGAAAATAAAATGAAAAAAAATTTAGAAAAGAAAAACAAAAAAGTATGAATAATGTTGTGTTAATAAGTGAGGTGTTTTGGTTTGCAAATTTCTTATGAAGAACAATTTTGATTGAGATTTTATGCTTGAGTCTTTGTGAGTTGATCACTCTCTTAGTTTTAGGAAAATTTTGTTTCTATTAGCTTTAGGACTTATCACGTGTTTGTTAACTGAGCCACATTACAACCTTGAAAATCCCTTGTGATTCTTGCATTTGTATTTTCAATACGTTTTTGGGATGAATGCATAATTTAGTTTATTGTTTGTAAGATTGTGGAGGAGTGTTTTTTTTATCCCCATCTTTGTGAGTTCTTCATCTACCGATGAATTTTTTCTAGGTGTTATTCATGATTGAACTTGTTTTGTTTTAGAATGTTTTGCATGATTTTTGAACTTAGGATTTGTTTCGGTTATATGTTATTGTTGTAGTATGGTGGTAAGTATGTGTTTGTCGTGTACGTTTTTGTTTGAACCATACATTTGTTTTCTATTTTAAAACTTGTTGATTCGTGATTATTTGATTATCATTCTTTGTTTCTTTGAGTTATTTGACTTTGTTTGAGGACAAACAATGTGTCAAGTTGGGGAGAGTTGATAAGTGCCAAAATATAGTTATTTAGTATATATGTTTTATGGCACTTATCCGTTCTTGTTTGTTAATAATCGTTGAATAACCTCACTTTTTGTTGTAAATATGTTTTATTGTGTTTTGTGTACATATTGTACCGTTTGACTACTTTTAATGTATTTTTATAGGTATTTGTTACACATTTGAAGCATCGAGGAATAAGGTTTCGAAGACACTGCTCTGGATGCGCGTTTCTACAATAAAAGTCCATTTTTGGGAACTTTTTGTTTAGTGGAGGCTGCTGAGCGCGGTGAGGCCGCTTAGGGTCAGTCCGCTCAGCGCGTTTTGGAGCGCGTTGAGTGCTTTGGTACTGTTCCGACATAGAGAAATTTAGTTTTAGAGGCCGCTCAGCGCGCCCTTGCCGCTGAGTGGCATTAAGGCGGTTTAACGTGTAACTAACTGATGGCATTGAGCGCGCTCACTCCGCTGAGCGCGGTCGTCGAGATTTGTTTTATAACTTCATTTTTCTCACTTTTTAGATTATGGTTTTGGGGAAATTTTTGCTCCCAAATTCCATCACCATACATTTTTGATAGATTAGCTTAGAAAACAACATTAGGGCTTGCTCATGGATGATTGGAGGTGGATTGCTCTTCGTTAGACGTTGACAAATTGGTGTAAATGAGTAGTTTACCTCTTCTCCTCTCTTTGTATTTCTCAATTTGTTGGTTATGTATGTATATCTACTCTTACTCATGTATATTTGTCGCCTTTGGCGTTGTATAAAGTTTGCTTTACAAGTCTGTGTTGATGATAGTCTTAGGTTTTTATCTTGTGTTAGGGATTTGAGCTTTTCTAGATATATATATCGCTTAGATTCTTACCTAGGATGATTATCTGTTAGTTTCTGAATGCTAGAAATTGGTTTAGAGCTGACATTCACTTATGGTATCTGAGCTTAATGCCTCTGTGTCTGTGAGATATGCTAGAGATGGGTATTGAGGTGACGTAGTGTAATTCTCAATTTGGGTTAGAAATAGCTTGGGTTGTGAGAGATATGTGATGACACGGACGAGTATCATAGGCTGAGTATAACTGGACGGTAAATTTAAGTCTGTGACGGGTAGTGTGCATTCGTTCCGGACAAGCTGTTTATACTTTATACTTTTTGTTCATTTATTTTTTGTCTTTTATTTTCAACCCATTTAATCCCAAACTCATAAACGGTAGAATTGTCGAACGACGAATCAATAACCAATCTCTGTGGACATGATACGATATAACATAACCGATATAAATCACCTGGTAAAAATAATACCAACTCTTTGCTTGTCGCTTTACCGCTTCAACACATTACGGTGAGAAAATTACAATATTATTTCCAAGGATACTAGACTGTTGTTAAGATAAAATATATCGTCAAGTAGATGCTTGAAAATTTGGATCTAGTAGGCAGGATGGTAGCATGGTCAGTGGAGCTTTTTGGGTGCGACATATCTTTCATACCTAGAATCAATATTAAATCACAAGCCATGGAAAACTTCTTGGTCGAGTTCAGTACTCCGGTTGAGACAAATTTTCAATGCCTTTGGTTCCTCTCGTTAGACGTGTCATCTAACCTGAATTGAAGCAAGTATAATGTTAGAGGGAGACGGTGAAATACTCTTACAACAGTCGTTATGTTTAAATTTCTGCACTCATTTTTCTTTTCAAACTTTTTGGAAAGATCAGACATAAGTCATATGTTTTTAATAATCAAATTTGATTTAAAAAAAATTGCAATACAAATGCGATCACATGGATCTAGCCCCAACAAACAACTACACAAATATATCATCAAAAGCCTAGCCAAATGTTTTCTAAACTTATGGTGTGTCCAACCTCTATACACAATCAAATATATAAAAAATTTCTTCTATGTTATTGTTTTTGTTGTTGTTGTTGTTGTTGTTGTTTTTTGTTGTTGTTATCTTTACTTCCTAAACTAATCAATTTCTAGTATCTTCAAACTTCACATATTGTTTCCACTATTGTCGCCTTAAGCACACTCGTTTTTCAAGTATCTTCAAACTTCACATATTGTTTCCACTATTGTCGCCTTAAGCACACTCGTTTTCTAGCGTTTCCCTTTGCAATTGGCAGTTAGCCAAAACATTTCCTCCTCTAAAACTTTATGTGTTTTGGATATGTATCCAAGCAAGCAACTTTAACCAAATTCTCTTTGAGTGAGCACAGTCAAACAACATGTGATTGAGGGATTCAATTTAGGGCAAAAAAACATTTTATATCCATAGATAGTCCAATTTTGTTCAATCGAGCTTTGGTGGCCAGCTTCCCAAGACACACCATCTAGAGCACAAATTGGGCACGAGGTTTCACAAATTTTTGTCAAACAAATGTCTCAAGCTAACTTTCGGATACTGCACTTGGAACTCCAAGCACACCTTGCTAGATGTAATCTTACCACAATTTATCAGTTGGTTCCAACATTGGATCATAGGCACCCTTTCCCTTTGATTCAAAATCAATTTAAGAATCCAAGAGCATCCTATTTTGATCTTAACTAGAATGACATAGACCTTTTTTATATAGTAGTTGTTGTTGTGGTATTAAGCGGCAAGAAAAAAGTAAAACATTCATTTTTACCGGGTGATATATACCAGTTAGGTTATATCGTATCGTGTCCACAATGATTGGTTATTGATTCTCCGTTCGAAATTCGTTTATTAATGAGTTTGAGATTAAATAGGTTGAAAATAAAAAGACAAAAAGTAAATGAACAAAAAGTTTAAAAGATAGACAACTTGTCTGGAACGAATACACACTACCTATCACAAACTTAAATCTACCGTCTAGTTATACTCAGCCTATGATACTCGTCCGTGTCATCACATACCTTTCACAACCTAAGCTATTTCTAACCCAAATTAAGAATCCTCCCGAATCACCTCGATATCCATTTTTGGCATACCTCGACAACCAGAAGTCAATTGCGTCACTTCCATACCCATCTCTAGCATACTTCACCAATGCAAAGGCATTAAGATTAGATACTCTAAGTGAATGTCAGCTCTAAACCCCATTTCTAGCATTCAGAAACCAACAAATAACCATCCTAGGAAAGAATCTAAGCGATCTATCTCTAGCAAAGCTCAAACCCCTAACATAGAGTAAAAGCCTAAGACAATCACCAACACAAATTCGTAAAGCAAACTTTATACAACGCCAAGGGCAAAAAATATACATGAATAAGAGTAGATATACATACAAAACCCAAGAAAAGAGATTACAAATAGAAGAGAAGAAGAGGAACCAAACATTTCTTGGTTTGTCAACACCAATCGACGAGGGATGCGACTCCGGATCATCCAAATGCAAACTCCAATGTTGTTTTCTAAGCAAATCTATCAAAAAATGATGTTGATGGTGTTGAGACTCAAAAATACTCAACCCATAACCTAAAAATGTGTTTAGCCCCTTTTAAAGAGTTCTAAAATTACAGGGCGCGCTTAGCTCGGTCTGTGGCGCTCAGCGCGGTCTGTGTTGTTCCAAAAAAAACAACACTTGTTTTCGTCATAACTTGAGAACTGTAACTCGGAATTGCGTCCGGTTTGAAGTGTTGGAAAGATTATTCAATGCTCTATCTAACCATGAAAAAATATAAATCAAATTGATGATTTTTTATTCTTTGATTTTGAGCCTTATTCATTGATGAGTTGCTCCTCGCGCATTTGAAGTCGTGTCTTCGACACTTTATTACTCAATGCTCCAATTATGAATGAATATCTATAAAAGAGATGAAAAACCATCAAATGATACAATATTTACACAAAAACTCAATTATTCTATTATGTACACATTTATACAAAAAGCGGAGGATTTATTCGAAGAATATCAACAAAAGAACCGATAAGTGCCACAAAGCATATATACAAAATAACTACATTTTGGCACTTATCAGTAGCTACTAACCTACTTAATCCATAAGTTATCCTCCTTGTTTCTTAGGTTTTAAAGTAGCTTCAACAAACAAACAATATTCTAATCCTCCCAAGAAATAAGACTTAAACCACCTTGTTTCTTGGGGGAAGTAGATCGACTTCCAAGCTATGGAGATTTTGTCACAATCACATTTCCTCTTGACCAAACAAAAGACCGACTAATTGACTTGATTTTGTGAAAACAAATTCTCTGGGAGGGGAAAACAACTCATCCAATAGTTGGTAATGGTAAATTTTATACTCTTAATGAGTTGCAACCTATCAGAATAGACTAAGAGCTTTGCACTCCAATGCGTAGTTTTGGCCACAATCATATCAATTAAACTCAAATAGTGGTGTATGGCTAGCTTTTTACCTGTAAGCAGAACACCTAGATATTTGAAAAGGGTGATTCCTTCTTTATATCTTGCTTGGTTTGCTCTTCAACAACTACCAAAAAACTCTGAATTTATTTGGATTAACAGATAAACCAGAAGATTTCAAAAATTTATTGAAAGCCTCCATAAGCAACTCAATGGATTTCTTGTCACCTCTTGCAAAGAAGAGCGGGTCGGAGGTAAAATGTGACACCACGAAAATATTTCGGTAATTAAATAATTATGATTTTAATTATTAAATTAATTGAGAACATAGTTTATTTAATATATTGAATTATTGAGATTAATTATGGATTTATTGGATGTATGTTGAGTAAAGTGGGGTGTGAGGAGTAAAAGACTCTACTCACATTTATTGATTTATTTAATTTATGTTAAAAGGAATAAAAGGAATTAAATAAGAAAAGAGGAAAAAAGGAATCATTTTGGAGAAAACAAGATACGTGAAGTGAGAAGAGAAGGAAAGAAGGAAAAAGACCTAGGAGCGTCCGAAATCGAAGAACCCACAAGGTAAGGGGTGATTTCGATTGGTTATTGTTTATTATAGGTTTTGATTTTTAATATTATGGATCATGGCATGTTAGGAATCTATGTTTAGGAAATTCTAGGTTTCCATGGATGAATACCTAATAGTGTCTGATGGTGTCAGAATGAGTCTGATTGAGATGAATGTATGGAATATGATTAGAGTGTCAGTAGATGAAAATAGATGATGGAAATATGTTGTTTGATGTGATAGATGATGCAAAATGATGTATTTTAGTGTTTCCCATGTTGGAGTTCGTATGGGTAAAAATGGGTTTGATCGAAAATGAAAGGATGCTGTCAAAAGTGCAGAAAAGGACATTTTAACACGTGGGAACCGGTTCCTGTATGGGTAGGAACCGAGTTGCCCTTTGAAAAATTGGTAAAAATCTGAAAAATACACATGGGAATCGGTTCCTGTATGGGTAGGAACCGGGTTCCCATACATTTTTTCCGAAGCGAGGTTTTGAAACTTTTTAGGAACCGGTTCCTGTATATGTAGGAACCGGGTTCCACTTCAAATTTTTGAAAAAATGCCAAACTTTGAAAATTCATAACTTTCAAACCGTAAGTCCGTTTTGAGCGCCGTTTTGGACGTTATTTTCTAAATTTAATGCTCTATTTTATGAACTGAAAATATTTTCCAAAACTTGAAGTTATTTTGAAAATGAGCCAATTTCTGAGATAAGTGACTTTTGACTGACGCATAGTTAATGGTGTGTAGCGGAGATCATGTGTTGATGGATGTACTGATAATGTATAGATGTATTGGCATGTTTACGCTGATGTTAGATGTATGTATGATGGGTTGATATATCATGTTGATTGGTTTGCATGTTTATGCTGATGTTGATTGTATGCATGATTGGTTGAGATATCATGTTGGATGGTTGTTTCAGTTATGTTGAATTGATGTATTACATAGACTGATTAATGTTGCATGCTATTGATGTGCGTGCATATGCATTGTTTTGGTGAAGTTAATTCCCATTGTGCGGAATTTGGCTTGGATTGCCGATAACCGATACCCAGTGAGGATGGGTGGTTAGCCGGATTCGTGTCCGAGTGGTTATGGACGAATCGATGGTACCGTATCCGATGATGGATCAGTGTTGGGTGACTTGGTCACGAGTCGGTACCGCATGCATTGAGTCTACATTATATTTGTATGAAGTGGTAATATGTTAGGATGTCTTCCAGTGTTACTCTTCGTTGATTGTTATGATTAAGCATGATGAATATGGTTGTGTGTGAATCAATTTATGTTAAGTGGGTGAAATAATATGCTTGTGATATATTATTGATTGAAAGACTTATAATATGCTTTAATTATGAGAAGTCTCACCCTTACTTTACCATTTCGATTAAATTAGCGAGGAGTCGGTGAGGATGGCTCTAGAGCTTATCTTTTAGTCCGTGTGTCGGTCATGCTCGATTAGATTGTAACACCGGGAACGCTTAGTTAAGAGAATCATTATTGTTTAATTATTCTGGATTTGAATTCTTTGAGAACCTTGATGTTTTATTAAGTTTGATTTTGGTATTTCCGCTGTGTAAGACATGGTCTTATAATGATTGAATTATTGGATGATGATCCTCAGTGTAGCATGGCTACTGTTTGAATGAAGTTTTGATTTAATTGTTAATTGTGACATCCCTTATTATACCGTGTTAACTCTGATTAAATATGATTTAGATATTAATTTAATTAATATATTCGGGGTATTTAGATGGGGTGTTACAATAGTGGTATCAGAGCATAGTCGGTCTTGTCCTGTGTCGTTATCCCTTTAGTATGCGACTAGTGTGAAGTGACACTGTCGATACTTGTGTGCTGATGTAGATTGTTTTGTTATGCTACACAATGGCCAAGAGGTAACGGAAGGAATGATGATGCCATTCCGAGGCTTTGGGAATGTTGGTCGAGTGCTCGGAGGGAACCACAGGAGTCGATTGGTGCCGAAGACAATTGGGAAATTTTCAGAGGAATAATCCTCCATTGTTCAAAGGCACGCATGATCCCGAAGGTGCTCGTGGTTGAAGGAGATCGAGAGGATCTTCGAGTGATTGATCGCAGAGGTCAAGGTGAGATATGGAACTCACATGTTGGCCGAGGAAGTCGATGACCGTGGGTTGCTACCGAATCGAACTAGAAGAAGATGGTGTTGCATTGAATTGGGCCGTTCGGAGAGCTTTTCCGAGGAGGTACTTTCCGAGGACGCCGAGGTAAGAAGGAGATTGAGTTTTGGAACTCAGCAGGTAACAAGACCGCTGAGTATGCTTCAAGTTTTCCGAGTTAGCAAAGTATTATGCTCATTACCCTAACGATGCGATGGAGAATTTTCCAAATGTATCAAGTTTGAGAATGGTCTTCGTGACGAGATTAAGCGTGATATTCGGATCGCGATCCAAGATTTTCCGATCCGTTGATTGTAGTAGGATTCTTGAGGAGGATCTTGCTAACACTAAGTCGAATGCTCGAGGGTATGTTGATAGGAAAGGTAAGCAATGATGGATAGTGGTAAGCCTTATGATAGGAATAATCGAGATCCGGAGGTTGGAAGAAGTCCGTGGAGGAGATTCTAGTTCTTCCGCTAGGTGCTATAAGTGTGGTGAGACAGACATCGTATGGTGGACCAAGAGCAATGATAAGAAGTGTTTCAAGTGTGGAAAGTTCGCCATGTGGCCAATGACCGCAGAGTGAAAGTGGTGACTTGCAACTGTGGTGAAGAGGGTCATACTCGCCTCGCACAAAACCCAAGAAAGAGCAAGTGGTGGTAAAGTGTTTGCATTGTCCGGATCGAAACTAAACTAGATGATCGGTGATTAAAGGTACATGTTTTATTAATGGCATACCTTTGATTGCGATTATTGATACGGAGCTACGATTCTTTTATTGCGTGAGATTGTGCTAAGAGATTGAATTTGGAAATTTCTAATATGGATGGAAGTATGGTTATTGATACTCCCGCCGGGTTCAGGACTACTTGTATGTTTGTAGGAATTGTCCTGTGTGATTTTTGATAGGGTTTCGTATGGATTTAGTGTGCCTACCGCTAGAACAACTTGATATCATCCTTGGAATGAACTGGTTGGAATTCAACCGTGTTCATATCAACTGCTTTGAGAAGACACCATTTTTCCAAGAGGTTAAGATCGAAATGAGATTATGTCGGTTAAGCGGATGAACCTAGTGTGAAGGATGGTGCGTGGTGTTTATGTTGTATTCGCGATCAAGCGAAGGGAAAGGCAAAGAGTGATGGATTGCCGGTGAATGAATTTCCGAGGTGTTTCCAAGACGTTAGTGAACCGCCACCGAGAGAGAGGTAGAATTTACCATAGATTTGATTCCGGAACTAGTCCTGTCGATGGCGCCTATCGCATGTCGGCATCTGAACTAGCGAATCAAGAAGCGCTAGAGGAACCGCTGGAGAAGAAGTTTATTCGTCCGAGTGTTTCGTGGGTGCTCCAGTGTTATTGGTTAAGAAAAGGAAGGTTCAATGAGGTTATGTGTCGACTCACCGACATTGAATAAAGTTACAATCAAGAATCGTATCCTTTGCCGAGGATTGATGATTTGATGGATCAACTCGTTGGAGCTTGTGTATTTAGTAAGATTGATCCGAGATCCGGATATCATCGATTCGTAAAGTCGAGGATATTCGTAAAACTGCGTTCGTAACGAGGTATGGACATTATGAATATTCGCTATGCCGCTTGGAGTTACTAATGCACCGGTGTTTTCATGGAGTATATGAAGGATATTTCATCCGTATCTTGACAAGTTTGTAGTAGTGTTCATTGATGATATTCGATTTATTCGAAAAGCGATGAGGAGCATGCGTAACATCTCGTAGTTGTGTTGGAATTGTCAAGGAAAAGAAACTTTATGCGAAGTTGTCCAAGTGTGAATTCGTTAGGAGGTGAGTTTTCTTGGTCATGTAATTTCCAAGAATGGAATTGCTGTGGATCCTACGAAAGTAGGTGTCTCAAAGCGCCAAGAATGCTTGAGATTCGTAGTTTGGTCTTGCAGTTTACTACCGTAAGTTTATTGAAGGATTTTCCAAATCGGGCTGCTGACTAAGTTGACCGGAAGGGTCGATATTTGTTTGGGATGTTGAATGTGAGAAAGGATTTCAAGAGTTGAAGAGGAGGTTGACAAGTGCTCCGATCTTGATTTTGCCGATCCGACTAAGTCTTTTGTGGTGTATTGTGACGCATCATTAATGGGATTAGGTGGTGTGTTGATGCAAGATAAGGTGTTGTGGCTTATGCTTCACGAGCTTGAAAGTGCATGAAAGGAATTATCCGACCCATGATTTGAGTTACGTTGTGTTTGTTTTGAAGTTGTGGAGACATTATTTATATGGTTCTCGGTTTGAGGTATTCAGGATCATAAGAGTCCGAGGTATCTCTTTGATCGAAAGAGTTGAACATGAGGCGAGAAGATGGTTGGAATTCTTAAAGGATTATGATTTGGATTGAATTATCATCCCGTAAAGCAAACGTGGTTGTATGCTTTGAGTAGAAAGTCTTTGCATATGTCGATGTTGATGGTTCGTGAGTTAGATTTGGTCGAGCGCCGAGATTTGAGTTTAGTTTGTGAAACTACTCCGACAAGGTGAAATTGGGTATGTTGAAGTCGACTAGTGGTATTCGGAAGAGATCGAAATGGATGTAATCGATGTTGGTTTAGTTGATAAGTTGACATTGATCAACCAAGGTCAAGGAGGCGAGTTCAATCGACGAGAATGGTGTTATGAGATTTGGTGATCGGGTGTGTGTTGGATGTTGCCGAGATTAGGAAGAGCATTTTGGAAGAAGGGCATCGTGGGGTTAAGTATTCATCCGGTGCTACTAAAATGTATCATGATTTGAAGAAGTTGTTTTGGTGGCCGGGAATGAAAAAGGAAATTGCTGAGTTTGTGTATGCTTGTTTGGTTTGTCAGAAGTCGAAAATCGAACATCAGAAACCATTAGGGTTGATGGAGCCGTTGTTTGTTCCAGAATGGAAGTGGGATGGAATCTCAATGGATTTTGTGTCTGGTTTACCAAGGACAGCTAAGAATTGTGATTCTATCTGGGTTATTGTGGATAGGTTAACAAAATCTGCTCACTTCATTCCGATAAGAATGGATTATCCGATGGAGAGATTAGCAGAATTGTATGTCGAAAAGATTGTGAGTTTTCATGGTATTCCATCTAGCATTGTGTCGGATCGAGATCCGAGGTTTACATCTAAGTTCTGGACAGGGTTGCAAGAAGCTTTGGGTACCAAGTTGCGTTTGAGTTCTGCTTATCATCCGCACACGGATGATCAGACGGAAAGAACGATTCAGTCGTTGGAAGATTTGCTGAGAGCTTGTGTGTTAGAGAAGGGTGGAGCTTGGGATAGCTATCTGCCATTGATTAAGTTTACCTACAACAATAGCTTTCACTCGAGTATTGGTATGGCTCCGTTTGAGGCATTGTATGGTAGGAGGTGTCGGACACCATTGTGTTGGTATGAAACCGAGAGATTCGTGATTGGACCGAAATTGTTCAACAAACTTCGAAAAGATTAAGATGATTCAGAGAAGATGAGGACTTCTCGAGTCGCCGAAAAGTTATCATGATAAGAGGAGGAAAGACCTTGAGTTCCGTGAAGGAGAGCATGTGTTTATGCGGGTTACTCCGATGACTGGTATTGGTCGAGCCTTGAAGTCAAGGAAGTTGACTCCACGTTTTATTGGTCCTTTCAGATTACCAAAGAGTTGGGAAGGTTGCATATCGATTGCCTTGCCACATGCGAATCTGCATGATGTTTTTCATGTGTCTCAGCTGAGGAAGTACATTGATCCGTCTCATGAGATTCGGGTAGATGACATACAGGTACGAGAGAATTTAACTGTGGAAGCGGTACCTGCGAGGATAGAGGATCGGAAGTTGAAACAGTTAGGCAAAGAGATTGCATTGGTAAGAGTGGCTTGGGAGGACCATTGATGGAAATGTCACTGGGAGCCGGAGAGTCGATGAAGGACTCGTATCCCGAACTATTCGTTCGAGGTATGTTTTCGAGGACTAAAACTCTTTAAGTTAGGGGAGTTGTGACACCAAAATAATTCGTAATTAAATAATTATGATTTTAATTATTAAATTAATTGAGAACATAGTTTATTTAATATATTGAATTATTGAGATTAATTATGGATTTATTGGATGTATGTTGAGTAAAGTGGGGTGAGGAGTAAAAGACTCTACTCACATTTATTGATTTATTTAATTTATGTTAAAAGGAATAAAAGGAATTAAATAAGAAAAGAGGAAAAAGGAATCATTTTGGAGAAAACAAGATACGTGAGAAGAGAAGGAAAGAAGGAAAAGACCTAGAGCGTAAATCGAAGAACCCACAAGGTAAGGGTGATTTCGATTGGTTATTGTTTATTATAGGTTTTGATTTTAATATTATGGATCATGGCATGTTAGGAATCTATGTTTAGGAAATTCTAGGTTTCCATGGATGAATACCTAATAGTGTCGATGGTGTCGAATGAGTCCGATTGAGTCGAATGTGTATGGAATATGATTAGAGTGTCGAGATGAAAATAGATGATGGAAATATGTTGTTTGATGTGATAGATGATGCAAAATGATGTATTTTAGTGTTTCCCATGTTGGAGTTCGTATGGGTAAAATGGGTTTGATCGAAAATGAAAGGATGTCCAAAAGTGCGAAAAGGACATTTTAACACGTGGGAACCGGTTCGTATGGGTAGGAACCGGTTGCCTTTGAAAAATTGGTAAAATCTGAAAATACACGTGGAACCGTTCTCGTATGGGTAGGAACCGGTTCCCATACATTTTTCCAAGCGAGGTTTTGAAACTTTTAGGAACCGGTTCGATATGTAGGAACCGGTTCCACTTCAAATTTTGAAAAATGCCAAACTTTGAAAATTCATAACTTTCAAACCGTAAGTCCGTTTTGAGTACTGTTGGACGTTATTTTCTAAATTTAATGCTCTATTTTATGAACTGAAAATATTTTCCAAAACTTGAAGTTATTTTGAAAATGAGCCAATTTCTGAGATAAGTGACTTTTGACTGACGCATAGTTAATGGTGTGTAGCGGAGATCCTGTGTTGATGGATGTACTGATAATGTATAGATGTATTGGCATGTTTACGCTGATGTTAGATGTATGCATGATGGGTTGATATATCATGTTGATTGGTTTGCATGTTTATGCTGATGTTGATTGTATGCATGATTGGTTGAGATATCATGTTGGATGGTTGTTTCAGTTATGTTGAATTGATGTATTACATAGACTGATTAATGTTGCATGCTATTGATGTGCGTGCATATGCATTGTTTTGGTGAAGTTAATTCCCATTGTGCGGAATTTGGCTTGGATTGCCGATAACCGATACCCGAGTGAGGATGGGTGGTTAGGCTGGATTCGTGTCCGAGTGGTTATGGACGAATCGATGGTACTGTATCCGGTTGATGATGGATCAGTGTTGGGTGACTTGGTCACGAGTCGGTACCGCATGCATTGAGTCTGCATTATATTTGTATGAAGTGGTAACATGTTAGGATGTCTTCCAGTGTTACTCTTCGTTGATTGTTATGATTAAGCATGATGAATATGGTTGTGTGTGAATCTGAATTTATGTTAAGTGGGTGAAATAATATGCTTGTGATATATTATTGATTGAAAGACTTATAATATGCTTTAATTATGAGAAGTCTCACCCTTACTTTACCATTTCAGATTAAATTAGCAGCTGAGGAGTCGGTGAGGATGGCTCTAGAGCTTATCTTTTAGTCCGTGTGTCAGTGTCATGCTCTGATTAGATTGTAACACTGGGGAACGCTTAGTTAAGAGAATCATTATTGTTTAATTATTCTAGATTTGAATTCTTTGAGAACCTTGATGTTTTATTAAGTTTGATTTTGGTATTTCCGCTGTGTAAGACATGGTCTTATAATGATTGAATTATTGGATGATGATCCTCAGTGTAGCATGGCTACTGTTTGAATGAAGTTTTGATTTAATTGTTAATTGTGACATCTCTTATTATACCGTGTTAACTCTGATTAAAGATGATTTAGATATTAATTTAATTAATATATTCGGGGTATTTAGATGGGGTGTTACATAAAACATAGATTAATGATGTTTAACTTTTCATATTTTGAGTGGAAACTAAAATCAGGGATGTTTTTTAGGCTCTAAAGAGTTTAGTGCTGGTGTTCCATCATGAATACAAACAGGACGGGAGACAAGGGCCCCCACTGCCTCAAGCCTCTTTTTGCTTTCAATGGCCTAGTGAGAGCACCATTGATGAGAAACTCGAAAGAAACTATTGAAATAGTTAACATAACCCAACAAATAAATTTCTAACGAATGCCAACTTCTTGAACACATGCTCCAAAGTTTTCCAATCTACCGTATCATATACTTTTTATAAACCCATATGTAAAATGCATCTTGAAGTACCTACCTTCATGTTGTAACCTTTAATTAACTCATAAGCAAGAAGGATGTGGTTGTGAATTTTTTGTCCCGGTACGAAGGCTTCTTGGCTTTGATTCATAATGCTCCCCAAAACTCTATCCAGCCTAGTTGCCATGATTTTAGAGATAACCTTATAAAAGGTTGTGCAAAATGAGATAAACCGATAATCTCTAATACTTTTGGATTCATTGATTTTAGGAATTAAAACCACAAGAGTGTTATTTATGGATGAGTATGTACACATGCTCTTTATTAAAGAATTCATCAACTGCATCTACTATACCACCAGGTTTCATATTACTCCAACAACTTTTTAAAAATTTTGTTCCATAGCCATCCTCTCATATAGCAACTATGTCACCTGTATCCTTGAGTGCTTTCCAAATTTCTTTATTAGTGACTTTGCCTACTAGCTCACATCTTTGCTCACAATCCAATTATGGACCTTTACGCATGATATAAACATTGACACCTTCGAGACAATTTTCAGCCTTTCCCATTAATGTGTCACGGAAGGTCATGACCTCATTTTTGAACTCCTCCTGCGTGTTGATCTCGATCCCATCATCTTTAAGTATCGTTCTAATGGTTGTTTCCATAGTCTGATTGAGAGTTGTTTACATTTTCTACTTGAATGTTGAGACATGCTTGTTGATTATATTCAAGCTAAAGTTCTCCGTCAAGATGATGCAAATGTACACTTTCTCATACTTGTGGGTGATAAATTGAGTTTTCCACTCGAAAATGACAGAATGTCTTTTCATTAAAATCAATCAAACAAACACCTTTTTTTACTCTTTTACAAGAACTACGAGGTTTTGACTTCTTCATTTCACATGGAAGGTACGTAGGCACGAGACTCTCGAAGTATTGGTGAACCAAAAATAATAAAAAATACTTCTTTTCTCATCTCCCCAATCTTTTTGCAAACAACCATTTTAGTCTAACACAAATTTTCAAGAGGTTCCTACAGAGTACCGTAGATGTGAGGGGTGCTAATATCTTCTCCTTGCATAAACAACCCTCGTACATAGATCTTTCTTTTTTGGGTTTTATTGATATTTTCCCATTCATTTGAAAACAATAAAGTTCAGTGGTGACTCTTGGTTATCATTTTTGCGAGTTAAGTTAATCAATAGCTTAATCTCAATTTTCTTGCTGCGACACCTTATTTTAAGAAACACCATCCTAAAAACCCTAAATTCCTTATTTTTCTATTTTATTTATTTTATTTTATCTTTTCATATTTTCAAAAAAAAAATCGAAAAATTTTGTAGACTCTTAATTTGATTTTTAGTTGTATTTTCATACATTTATAAATCTATTTCAATTGTTTGTCTATTTTTCAATGTTTTTCTCAATAGTGACATTGTTGATATTTACATAATTGTTGTATTTCTGAAATAATAGATTTATTTGTATATGTATCTTTGAAATTAAGTATAATAGGGTGGCTCACTCATTTGCATTCAATTTTAAAAAAATAATAATTTATTCGAATATGCATTTTCAAATTCTATAAACATTTTTTACTTTTAGCCAAAGTCTAGGAGAAGGCATTGTGATGGAAAAATAAATTACATAATTTACCTAACTTCTTTTAAAGTTGAATTACACATCAATCAACCATTTTTATACACATCATTGTAAAGATTTTTTTTTTTGAAAATAAATATTAAAACATAAATCACTAAATTACACTTAAAAAAGAAAGGTTATGATTATTTTATTTCATGAGTCATCTATCTTCAAATAACAATATCCACAAAATGGATCATAAGATTGGTTGGCTTTCAAAATGCAAATACAAACATCAATCAAATGTATTACAAGACAAATTGGCATTGTCGTCAAATCACATTCACAAATATTCTCGACTAAGATAACGTTTATGTAAAATTCACTTTTACTTGTGGCTTAAGATTTAAGAACATCCTTCAGATTGGTAGTGAGATAATAGAGATAAGGAAGTAGTGTCAATTACAAACCCATAGCTGATATTAACTCACATTTCGCTTTCTTTATCCTTTTCATATGCATGATTTCCTCAAATTCATTTTCATTACCTTTTAGTCCAAATGTAACACAAACATTTCAAAGTTCATTAGCAAATTTTCTCTCATTTCATAGGGCAAGACAAGCATTAGTCTAATCTCTCTAATCATATATTGGTTACATTGGTACTATCTTTTCTTCTCACTCTTCAAAAAGAAACCTCTTACGTATAACTCAGGGCGAAGAGGAGCAAAGAGAGTGATGGCTGGGGCATTCAAAAAGTGCATGATGCTGTGTTGTACCAGCAAGATTGTCTCGGTACGTTGTTTATTCAATTTTGGTTATTTATAAATTAGAACTAGAGTGGTTTTTCTTAATTATATTAGTTTAATTAGATATTACAGTAGACACTTTAATATACGGATAATGCTAAAACAAAAATTGAAAAATATCTAAAAGAAACATCTTAAATAATAAAGTGTGAAATAAAATATTAATATATTAATTTAATTAAATAATTAATATTTTAAATTAATAAAATTAAAAATTACCAACCGTGCAAATTGGGGTTTAAAGTAAACCTAGTATTTCAATTACTCGTTTCGACGTCTATCAAAAAAATTAAATTGAAACTCAATTGAACCAGTTTTTTCATTCAAACTCAAGATAAGTTCATGTGTGATGTCTAGTAAAATTCTTCTATATGTCAATTTTTTTGAAATAAATAAAATTAAATAAAAGTGTAGACTTTCTTTTCATCTTTAGAAGTTTATAATTTATTTTCATATTTCATATCCATAACAAAATCGTTAGTGAAATACTACCGACGTTAAATATAATCGTTGTTAAATATAATATGTCATAGAGTAAATTAAACTAATTAAAAAAGTTTGTTAGAATATTAATTTATTGATTATTTATATAATTTTATAAGTATATTTTTAGGAGAGGAAAATAGTTTATGGTTAAAAATTGCAATAAATATTAATAAATTAAAACACACCTATATTATATAGGATAAATAACTATTAACTCTTAATTAATATAAACGATTTTAATCAAATTTTAAATATTACATATTTAAGTGAATAGGGATCAATTTCCAAAGTTGAAAAATAGAGAGATAGGTAAAATTAAAAAAAAATTATAAGTAACTCTTTACCAACCAATTCAATAACATTTAAAATTAAAAAAATTATAAGTAAGCTCCCTCAATTACCTCTTGATTTGTGCGGGACGAGAAGCCTAGGGAAAATAGGAAGCACTTTGGGGAAGCCATTATTCACCGAAGAGTGCACAACCAATATGAGTCTTGTATGGAAGAATTCTGGCGGAGGTAGATGTCATGCATAAGTTGAATGAGACTATTGTCGTCAAGGATAATGCAGGGAATCACATAAGTCAACCCGTGAAATGCGAATGGAAACCTCATTATTGTGAAAAATGTATAAAAAAAGCATGTCACAGATGTAAGTAGGATCCAAAATATTTATAAAGGGAATATTTATGCATCAAAAAGCATATCATGCATCAAAAATAAAATTGAAGAGGAAATATTAAAGTTGATAGATGCACATACCTCCATTGCTCAAGACAGATGGAACCCCTAAAATATTTATAAAGGGAATCAATACACATAATAAGTCCTTATATGGAGTGCCTTGAAGGAGCAAGCCGTGAGAAAAAAAGCTAAAATAGAATGGTTGAGACTGGGAGATGGAAACAATTCGTACTTTTATGCCCCTCCCTTAAGAACAAACGTAAACAAATAGGTATTGAAACCCTTTTAAAAAATGATGGAACCTTGATCACTACTCAAGAGGAGATTGAAATGAGAGTATTGGAGTACTATAAAAGTCTGATGGGGACTGAAGCAAATACATTAGATGGTGTGAATATTGTTACCGTGAGAGCTGGCAAGGAAATCACCGTAGAGGATAGAACATACTAAGAAGCTCATGTGTCTGAAAAAGAAATTGAATAAGCTCTAAAAGATATATGGGAGCTTAAACTTCTAGCATTGATAGCTATGGATCAAAGTTTTTCAAAGCTACCTGGACCATTGTATAGAAGAATATGATAGCAGCTGTATTGGAATTCTTTATGGAAGGAAAATGTATTATCCCATCAATAGCACTTTGGTAACACTAACCCAAAATAGCACTGAAGCAAAGAATCTTAGTTATTATAGACCTATATCATGTAGCACCACCATTTACAAGATAATATCAAAGGTGATAATCACACAAGGAAAGTACTTTGCAGCATCATTGATCAGAGCTAGGCAACCTTTGTACCTGGACAAAATGTACATAATTATATATTATTGGTTTATGAACTAATAAGAGGCTACTCAAATAAGGGAGGTGTACCCAAAGTGATGCTCCACATGGATCTCCAAAACGCCTATGATTCGGTGGACTAGAATGCCATGGAAACCATTTTGAAAGAATTGGTTTCCCTGGAAAATTCATTAGTTGTGGAAACTGTTTCCTACAAGTTCATAATAAATCGAGAGCATACCAAGATTTTGAAAGCAAATGGAGGGTTGAGACAGGGTGACCCCGTGTCTCCTTTATTTTTTGTAATGATCATGAAATACCTATATAGATCATTGCATAAACTCACGAGTGTTCCAACTTTCAATTTCCACTCAAAGTACGAAAAACTCCACATTATCAACCTTAGTTTTGCTGATGATTTACTACAATTTTTCAGGGGTGACACAACATAGGTTGAATTGTTGATGAAAAAGTTTGATGAGATCTCCAACTCCATAGGCCTATAAATTAATCCATCGAAATGCAGAGTTTACTCAGGGTGAGTTAAAGGTAAAATTAAGAAGGAGACCCATACCATCACTACATTTGCTGAAGGTCCTCTCCCCTTCAAGTATTTAGGGATCCCTCTTACTAGTAAGAAACTCTTTAACCAACAATATAGGATTTTAGTGAATAAACTTGTTATAAGAATAATACATTGGACCACCCGATTGTTGAGCTATATTAGCAGAGTGCAAATCATCAAAAGTGTGGTGTTTGCCTTAACAGATTATTGACTGCAATGTTTTTCACTTCCTAAAAGCGTGATGCCAAATAGAAGTAACCTGTAGAAAATCTCATGTGACGTGGAAGAATATGGATGTGCTTAAAAACCAAGGATGCCTCAATTTGATTTCCTTGGATGAATGGAGGATGGAAACCTATTAAAGTTACTATGGAATTTAAGTGGAAAATCTTATAGCTTGTGGATCAAATGGATCCACTACTATTACATTTGAAACACAAGAATTATGATAACACCAGTAACATCGACATGTTCATGGATCCTAAAAGCAATCCTCAAGATGAGGGAGGTAGTATAGCAGACACAAGAGTGACAGCGGATTCAGGCCAACAATCATTTTCATACTAAAAAGATGTATCATCCTATTTGAGAACACCAACAAGAAGTCCAATAGAGGACATTATTTTTTGGTAATGTGGCAATGACAAGGACAAGGTTTGTAACGTGGCTAGCGTGTCATGAGAAATTGTCAAAAAAAGACAGGTTGTAAAGATTTGGTTTAATTGTTGATGATCGATGTTGCTTCTGTACTAATACAGACACTTTGCAACATATCTTTTTTGCCTATGATGGTATGAAACTGATATGGATTAGGGTACTGCAATTGCTGAAAATTATGCACATACCAATGGAGTGGAAGGAAGAGATATAATGGGTCTCTTCATCAAGTAAAGGAAAAGGTGCAAAAGCCCAATTACTCAAGACAATCTTTGCTGAAATAATCTACCTAACCTGAAAGAATGGAAATTAAACTAGTTATGAAATCAATGTAAGTAACTCAAATATAGA
Organism: Vicia sativa; assembly: GCA_021764765.1. NCBI lineage: Eukaryota > Viridiplantae > Streptophyta > Magnoliopsida > Fabales > Fabaceae > Vicia > Vicia sativa. Next base: position 135,026,658 of record CM038792.1, on the reverse strand, counting down.
ACAAAAATCATAGACATCTTAACATATATAGTGTGGACCCAAATCAAGATTAGAGATTATCTTACAAAATTGATGATTAGCTAACTTAAAATCTTGATAATTCTTTATATTCCATAATTTAGGTTGGATCATTGTGATTAGGGATGACAAAACGGGTCACCCGCCCGCCCCACCCCACCCTACCTTAAGCCCTCTTAAAAAAGAGTGGGGCGGGCAAGCCCGCCAAGTGAAAATGCTTAGAAATCTAACTCGCCCCGCCAAAAAGGTGGGTTAACGGACGGCGACTTACCCACTTACTTTTTTATTTTATTTATTTCATTTTTTAAATATATTAAAAGATTTTCTTTTTACATTTCAATTAGATTTTTCACTTATTTTTATAGAACTTTTTTGTAAAGCATTGTTTAAACAAAATTTACTTTAAAAAATATTACATGTATAAAATAAATTATCAAGAATTAGACCTACTAGAATTAACTAAAAAATAATGGATTTAAAGTGGGACAAGTCCAACAAATAAGTGCGATGGACTTTGGCGAACGATGAATTTTGGCTAGACGGACATTGATAGATGATGGACTTTAACGAAACGAATTTTGATGCACGACGGATCCAAAGTACCAACTAAACTCGCAATTGTTTGACAGGTGAACGGGTCGGTCCGAGAGTGCAACTCCTAATTGTGAGACATATGCTTTTTTGGTTATAATAAAGCTTGACGATTATAAAAAAAACACTATATTACCTTAAACTATTTATTATTAAAAATAATCTAGATGAAACGAGAGAGCTCTATTAGTCTAATTAATTATATAGAGAGAGAGAGAAATCTCATTACTACATTATGTATAAAAAATGACTCACACCTAAAAAAGAGGAGAAAAATAGTCTTTATTATTATTTTTAAATAGACAAACATTATCTTTATGAAAACTAAACATTGACAAAATGTCATAAAATAAAGAAACCTTATCTTTACGTCATAGAAAAACATTGCATATAATTAAAAAATTGATTATTAAAATAGAAATAAACAATTGATTATCATAATTTGATGCACTTCTTTAAGTTGTAAGTTGATTATCAAATTGTTCAAACACCTCACGAGTATATTTATGCACCAAATTAGTACTAATTGGTAACACATTGAACTTAATTCATCTTATTTTTAAGAAAATTCTAATTATAGTGCAAAGGTCAACAAGGCACATGCATTGCCATTGTTGGTATACATTGTCCTATCGCTTTCTATGTGTTCATAATTCTTCCACTTGTTAATTTCAATAAGTCAAATTTTAATAAACTATTTTGTCGCTGCTCATCATCTACTTATTAAAATAAAATTTCCCACCTTCTTCCCATTAACTTGGCAATAATGTATAGCATACTTCTCCATTCTATGTTTTGTATAGTTTATGATTTTGTATAATATCCTAAAAATGATTTAATTTATACAATTCTAATTTGAAATTTATGTTTCTTCACACTTTCTTTATAAGTATATATTCAAATATTAATAGGTCATAATTAACCATTTTATACCAGCTACTGTTCATCTTCCATCATGCCATTTGTGTTTACAATTTTGGGCCCCCATGAGTCATGACTTTGATTCAGTGACCATGTTCACAGTTTACCACACTAAGCCACACCGTGCCCAGTCCCACCCTAAGGTTCCACTTTATTTTTTTTAGTTGTTTTTTTTAATAGTAAAATTTTCACAAATATTAAAAATAAAAAATAATAGACATGGTTTTTGTTTGCGATGTTTTTACATAACTATTAATAGCATTAATTTAATGAAAAGTATTTTTAATTAATTAATATAATTTATTTTTTATGAGAATATGTGGTTACCAAATTAGGTTTCACGGAAGTAATTATATTTACCTCCTTCCAAAACAAGGACAGAAATATTCAATTAAGTCAACTTAGTTTAAAAAGTCATAATTTTTTTTTCAAAAATACATTTTATTTTTTACTACAAATATAATTCGGTTGAGATAAATTCTATTATTAAGTAGTTTTAATTTACTCTCAATTGTGAAATTAACTGTGATATTTTCTATCCAGTTCCGCACCAATAATCACTTCACAAACTAAAAATTAGTTAATAAACGTATTCTGTTAATAAGAACAGAACTTCGAAATTATGTTTTTAATTTTGGTTCAATTACTTATCTGATTGTACATCTACTCCAATTAGGCAAGTAATTGACTACTATAAAGCACAATAATTCATTTTTTGAAAAAACAAATGAGACGTCCTTATCCAAGACTTGACACCAAATATAAACATTAATTTATTACTCATTCCAATTTTGATTACAAATAAAGTAGAGTAATAAAAAAAAAATTTATTGAATAGTATTTTTGTACGTGATACTCCCTCCGTTCTTTTTTAAGTGTCGTTTTAGAAGAATTTTTTTGTTTCTATTTAAGTGTCGTTTTAGAGTTTAATGTCATTATTTATCAATTATACCCTTACTTTCTCAATAAATGAGAGAGAGTGCATGAATGAATTTTTTAGGAAAGAGAAAATAAATGAGGGTATAATAGAAAATATAACTCTAATAATCCACTATCTTGGTTGAAGAGCTTCATGCTAAAATGACACTTAAAAAAGAACAGAGGGAGTATTATTTAATAAACTAAAAATAACATTTTCAAACAAAAAAATATAAAATAATATTTATTAAACATTTCAATTCTCTAGAAGTTAATTAAATATATGCTTTTATCCAATCTTTTAATATTATGTCATTATTTTAAATTATAATTTATTTATTTTTAAAAATTACTCCATCTTAAATAAAATTAAAAGAAAATATTATTTTCCTTATATTTCATTCTAGAATAATTGTTTTTTTTTCTATAAGATTATCTTTATAGAACAAAAAAATATGAAAAAAATAAAATGTATTATAGTAACAACTAATAAACGACATATATTCTGTTAAATAACTTATATATTTTTAAAATAATGTTACCTATAAAATTATTTTACGCATAAATGTTTAAACTAAAAAATATAAATAGTCTTATTTAATATTTATTTTTAAATATAGTTGAGTCAAGACAAAACATTGAATACTAGTTTATTGGTGTCAACAACAACAAAGTAGTATATATTATAAACCGTGTTAAGTGCCACACCAAGCGCAATTCTTGTTTTCTTTTTGTGGTTTCTCTTCTTTGCTACCGCGTCAAACTTTCTTCTCTATTCTCTTACAAATCTCACCAGTATCACACAGGAAACACACCAACAACCAAAAAAAACAACAAGGTTTGTCTTTACTCTAGATGCGATTCTTGTCTAATTCCTCTCCCAGATTCAGATCATGCAATAACAGGCTTAATATCTATCACCTACAATTATTGTCACGACACAAATACATAAATTCAAATATATTATTTATCAATTTTGATCTATCATTCGAATTATTGATTCGTATTTGTTTCGTTGTGTTTTTGGAACGAAATCAGAAAGAAGAAATGGCTGCAGAATCATACGACGAAACCATCGCATCACTGACCAAGCTTCTCCAGTAAGAAAAAAAAAACACAATCTCTCTCTCTCTCTTGATGGTGGTTCGGTTCGGTTATTGTTATTGTTATTGTCACGCGGGTCCCACACACACCGCATCGTACGCCTTGTTTTCCGTGTAATGTAACGGTTTCCATTTCATTTTTATTTTCAGGGAGAAAGCTGAGCTAGGCAGCATCGCGGCCGCTAGGATCAGGGAGCTCACGGCGGAGTTAAAGGCCACCGCTGCGAAACCGTTTAACCCGGATGAGAGGATCCGATCCGGTTTCGTTCAATTCAAAACTGAGAAATTCGAGTACGTTTCTTACCATCATTTTTAGGAAGATTCTTGTTCAAAACGTAACTGTTTGAATTGGATAAAATTCCTTGAAATATACTTTCGTGTTGAAAACAAGAATCGAAAAAAACAAAAATAATTGTTAGAGAAAGTGAAAGACAACCAACGTACTCTATTTTGTCTCGTAATCTTAAAATAGTTTGTGATTCTTCGTTGTTAACCTTATTGATAATGAATAAATTAAGTAATTAACTTTTTAATTTTGATAATTAACTTTATAGTTATAAAGTATTATTTGATAAAAAAATACTACTGTACCACCTTAAACTTTAGTTTTTTTTGTAAAAGATTTTACTTTTAAATGGTAAGGGAAAGTACATTTACTGAAATATTGGTGGGTGCTGTACGTCTTCTTTTCAGGAAAAACCCTGATCTGTACGGTGAACTAGCCAAAGGCCAGAGCCCAAAGGTTAGTTTTTTTTTTTGTTATCATTATATACTATTCCCTCTGTCATATAATAATTGTCTAATTTACTTTCTTTCTTCTTTTTTTTTCAAAATAATGGTCAAGAATTATTATTATTTTCTACTAATATATTCATATTTATTAACTTTCATTTTATTTAACAATTCTATCAATTATAATTAATAGAGATATTCTAATAAACTACATTAACTTTTTTAGTAAATTCAACACATTCAATCATTTTTTTTAAAACCGCGCATTTGCTCAAATAGAATATTTATTACAAGACGGAGAGAATATTTCATTTCACACATTTTAAGTTTTTATTCTTGCACATTTTGTTTTTTATCTGATGAACAATAATCATATTATATTGTTTTCATAATCATTGAATCAATGAAATTTTAAATTATTTTATTTAGAATACTAATTATAGTATATAAAAAAGAGCATTGACTTAAAATTAGCATCATTATAGTATAAAGTTTTATTTAATGGATAGTATATGTACTATTGTATGACTAATGATTTAATTGCACATGCAGTTTATGGTGTTTGCTTGCTCAGATTCAAGGGTTTGCCCTTCCCACATTTTGGATTTCCAACCAGGTGAAGCTTTTGTGGTCAGAAACATTGCCAACATGGTTCCACCATATGACAAGGTTCACTTTTGTTACTACTTTTATACTCAATAATGTGTAGTATTTAAATATGAATTGTGAAACATAAGATACTATAAAACACATGTCAAAATTAATAATTGTATAACATTACATGAACTTGTATAGCAATACACATGATTTTTTATAAAATATGAACCAAAAAATTTTTATGAAATTTTCAATGCTTAATATTTTAATATTATAATGTCAATGTTAATTTTTATCTTTTTGAATTGGTGATTTGATGTTTGAATTGAGACAGAAACTCTGACCGGCCTTTCTGTTTTTGCAGACCAAGTATTCGGGAGCAGGGGCGGCCATTGAATATGCTGTACTACATTTAAAGGTACTGAGTTTGTTGTTATTCATATACTCTTCTCTTTCTTAACTTGACCATATAAAAATACCTTATAATTATTTTTATAATAAAATATAATACAATGTTATGGTTGGTCAGTTCAACGGTAGAAAGTTCGGTACGTAGTGGAAGCCATTTCACATTGTTATGTTATGTTGCATTATTTCTTGGGTCCACACGCATCTCAATTTGCATGTATCTTTATATAAAGTTCAAACTCTTTTTTTTTTATATTTTAATTAGTATTAATGAACAATGTCTTTGTCTAAAACTATAATAGCATTTTAATTTTTTGTTTTTGGATTCTAAATGGTATGCTTTATAGGTGGAGAATATTGTAGTAATTGGACACAGCTGCTGTGGAGGTATCAAGGGTCTCATGTCTATCCCAGATGATGGGACCACCGCAAGGCAAGTTTTTATTAATTATTCTCTTTTATTAAAAAGTGATAAAGTATTTTTATAAGTACTGGAATTAGAATTACATGTGATTACAATTTAATTAATTAAAAATATTATGATAGCTTTTCACAACTTCCAAATATATTGTTGATTCACAGATCAACTTTTCATCGCATAGTTGAAATGCTAAGTATACTTATCAATCACATGTCAGCATAATAATTAATCTTAGTTTATAAGCAATAAACCAAATCATCTATCTCCATTGGTTTATCAAAAGCAACAACTTTTTGAAAAAATAATTCTTTGGGAATATACCAAGTACATAAATATTACAACCTTCTGGCCAGAATATCAATAAACCAATAGTTAATTATAGAAAACAAGTGTAAATTGAATTTATTTTATTAATGCTCCTATGCCTTTTCATGTTAAACGACAACGTATCATAATTCTCGTGCAAGATAATGTATAGATATGTTTCTCTTATCAAGGATTTTTTAATTGTAATCCTTAAAGTCCTGACTCACTAACTAGACATTGGATCTATACATAGTTGCATGTAAGATTTTAATATTGATTATATTAATATTATTACATGGTGATTTCTCATGAACTTAACTTTGGTAAAAGAAAAATGACACACAAAAAATCATGTGGAAAATAAATAAATAATTTTCTTCTTCCATAATCTTAACAGTGACTTCATAGAAAACTGGGTCCAAATATGTAATCCAGCAAGGTCCAAGATTAAAACAGATTCAGGCTTAAGCTTCGCAGAGCAGTGTACAAATTGTGAAAAGGTAAACAAATTAATTTGTTTATATTATGACTTAATAATGGATTAAATTAAATATAGTGTTTAAAATTGTAATTTAATATTCTAAATCAAATGCAGGAAGCTGTGAATGTATCTCTTGGGAACTTATTGACTTATTCATTTGTGAGAGAAGCTGTTCTGAAGAAAACACTTGCTTTGAAAGGAGCACATTACAATTTTGTTAATGGTACTTTTGAGCTGTGGGATTTGAACTACAATGTTTTGCCCTCTCTGGCCGTTTAAGGGTCTCTCCAACAAGAAAGTAAAGTTGCAGTATATATCATGAACTAGTCTTTGGAAAAGTATTTTGTCGGTTGTAATTGGTAAACCACCAATAAAGAAACATGCATTCAGCAATAATAATATTTTGTCAACAAACAATGGAGTAATAAGTCTAAGTATTTTTGTTTTCTATCAGCACATTGTATTCTTTTCATTGAGGTGATATCATATCTTTGCATTCTAACCAATAAGGGGAGTTTTTCCCCACCCAGTGGGATTCTCCTTCATCCCCAATGAAAATACAAAAATAACCTCAAGTTTCGTAAGTTAATTTATGAATTTCTCAAATAAGGTGAATTCGTAAGTTAACTTACGAAATAATCCACGTTTTTTAAAAAAAGGTGAATTATTTTTTTTAAAATAAAGTGAATTCTGAAATTAACTTGCGATTTCATCTTATCTGGAGAATTCGCAAGTTAACTTGCGAAGTCTGCGTATAATTTTAGAAAACTCATAATTTTCCCCATTTCCCATTCATTTCAAACTCTACTCAAAATCTTCCCAAACTACTCTAAACCCTAACTACTGCAAATACATTTCAAACCACTCCAAATCATTCTCATCATTTCCACCAACACATTTCAACTCCTCCAAAGTTCGAACTCAATCAATTTTGTAAGTTTTCTTCACTCTTCACTATTCAAATTTTTGATTTTTTATTAGATTATAAGGTTTAGATTGTAGAAATGTAGTAGTGTATGAAGTAGTAGTAGGATAATATGTAGTAGAAAAAATAGAATTTTGAGGTTTTTAAATTGGTTTTGAAAAATCTACGAGGGGTTAACTTAGATTAATTAATTTGGTTATTTTATTTCAATGGAAAATTGATAACATGACACGTTTGAGAGACAGATAAAGGAGAAACGGGAAAATGGCACAAAGGAAAGAAAGGAAAACCTCCATCACCTTCCACGGGAGGAGTCGTCTCCATGAGGCGTCTTCCTCTCGTGCACATGAGGAGGAGGTACTAGAGATGCAGGTACCAGAGGTCGAGTCGCCAGAGGAGGAGGCCCAAGATGCCCAGGACGACGTTGTTGAGGAGCCTGCAGGCGGAGGATGCTAGCTATCCAGGAGGGCCATATGACAAATCTCTCCTGATTTATTATGGTGACCATGCTGCTCGCTATGTCTAGGGCGGTGAGGTATTATAATTTTTATTTTGTATTATTTATTTATTTTTGTATTATTTCGTATTATTTATTTTATTTTCGTATTTTTTGTATTATTTATTTTATTTTTCATTTTATTTCGTATTATTTATTTATTTTCGTATACTGGTCGTTCGAATTATTTATTTATTTTCGTTTGATTCTTATGTTTCAGGAAAGAAAGGCGTTGAAACATTCTAACCACTCCCACAAGATCTTTGAGTTGTATACTCTGAAGACTCTGTGGTTCCAGACTGCTATCGTCGTATCCGGTCTTGCCGGATTATACAGTATTGGTTACGGGACCATTAGCACCAACATGCAGGGTGCTTTGCTGAGAGATAGCATAGGGAGACGTCATTTTTCCACTTTCCAGTTGGGGAGTTGACGATCACCCTCGACGATGTTGCATGCTTGCTCCGACTACCCATTATAGGTAGATTGCTTAACCATTCAAATATAACCAGAGTTGAAGCTGTTGATTTGATGGTTCAGTACCTGGGAGCTGATCCATGTAGAGTTACTGTGGACTGTGACTCCACAAACGGGGCGCACGTGACATTCTCCTATCTGAAGGAGTTATATGAGGAGCACCTCTGTCAGGAGGCTCGTGCAAAAAGAGATGCACAGGAAGCTGGGGAGCCTGTTGTGGAGGATGTTTTTGTTCAGTATCACCGGGGCTGTGTCATCCAGTGTTTTTTGATGTACTTGGTAGGCATGTCCGTCTTTGTGGACACGAGTGGTCGCGACACCGACGTGGCCTACCTGAGATATTTTACGGACCTTTCTACAGTTCACGACTGGAATTGGGCGTCACTGTTCTTACCTACCTCTACCAGAAGCTGAATGAAACTTCTAGGTGGAGGGCTAGGGCGCTTACCGGCTCGTGCACACTCCTCACAGTACGTTTTTATTTTAGCGATTAATTTTAATTTGTTTTAATTAATTTTAAGTAGTTTTAATTAATTTTAATTAATTTTAATTGATTTTAATTATGTTAACATTATTTTTTTTCGATGCAAAGTTGGATTTTATCGTACTTTCACTGGATCCATGGTTACTACGTGGATCACGATTATGAGGACTTAATGCCCAGGGCTGTCAGGTTTATTCTCAATAGGGGCAACGATAATGTGGCTCCTTATCGGGTGTTCCTTGATCTCACCCAACATGACACATCATCTGGACCCCGTTTGAGGACTACCGGGAGGTTGTCCCTTTCGACATCATTTTGTTATACTCCGGGTGGCTAGCCTGTGGGGCTAACATGATGGTTTGGTATCTGTACGAGCGGTGTATATGTGAAGAGCATACCCCGATCTCTTTCCAGGCTGCTCCCGACACCATCACACGGAGGGCTCTAGACGATATCTTCTAGGATTGGTAAAATCATGTCATGTTAGAGGAGTTTCGGTTGATGCGGGCATCCCGTATGTGGCACTCTGTGGAGGGGTACGCAACATGGTTCTATTTGGTGTCGAACCCTTACATGACACCAGAGGCTGAGGGACGTCCGTCGAGGCCAGTCCGTTAGTAGCTCTTGGAAAAAAGGCAGGTTAAGGATGATCATGCCATTGATTTACTGCCCATCTGTCAGAGTATGCGCCAGATTGGACAAGAGGCGTTGGATGACGGGACTATCGATGGGGGAGGATCTGGTGCGATTGTCGTGGTGGAGAGGATGGTCGCTAAGGCAGAGCGTGTTACGCGTTACCACCGGAAGAGGAGGGCGTGGGGTCAGAATTAGGCATACCCAGTAGTCTTTATTGTTTTTATTTGATTTTGTATGATCGCATTTTGTTCGGAACTATTTATGTAATAATATTTCTTACATTTTTTTCTCTTTATTATTTATAACATATTATTATTTACATGGTTTGCGTATATACAAGTTTTATATATATTCTATTTTATCTATATGTATTACTTTTTGAATGTCAAAAACACCACAAAACAAAATTTAGTTTCAACCAAAATTGAGTTTTGATTCTGTTTCTACATAATTTACAAGTTAACTCGTGAAATGTACTAAAGCAGGTGAATTCCTAAGTTAACTTGCGAATTATGCATGATTATTTTAAAAAAACAACATAGGGAATATTTCGCAGGTTAACTTACGAAATAATCCACGATTTAACAAAAAAAGGCGAATTCGCAAGTTAACCTGTGAATTCACCAACAAAGGTCACTTTGTAGGTTAACTTGCGAATTCATCTAACAAGGTGAATTCGAAGGTTAAATTGCGAATCATTTTTTTGATTTTTCAGAGATGTGGGAGAAATCCACAAGGTGGGTGAAGAAATTTCGAACCAATAATAATAAATTATTCAGCCATTTCATATTAGTAACTTAAAACTTAAGTTTGTTGTGACAGAATTTATGGTGGTAATTGATTGAATGTTTAAAGTAATTTTATATTTTGAGTGTATATACTATTTTTCTCATAAATAAATTTGAACGATTATTGAATAGTCATAAATAAGAGTTTAAAATTTAAAGATTTAAGCGAAGTCGAATAGAACCGGATCAATATTAATAAAATAATTATTTAATATAAAACATTGCATAATACTAGCATACATGTGTGTTTTTATTAATTTATGTATTTTTTTGTTTCTTATCATAGATGATAGTAAATTTACAAGAATTATTGAGACACAATTTGGTATATGATATGGACTCAATTTTGACATAGTTTTGGATGGTCTTGAGGTTGCAATTTCAATTTTAATCTTAATAGTTTTATTAGTGATGGACTAATTTATGTACGTGCAAGTATGCACAGTCAAATTAGTAGCAAGTGATAAGAAAAAATATTGATCTCACAATGATTGTCTTAAGCATAATGATTTTTATACAAGAAGTTGTAAAGTAAACATGAGAAAAGGTAATAAAATAATGGTGTGTGTCATCTGGTTAAGAAATTAGAAAAAGATAGAATATAGTTAAGGTTAACAAAGAGTGAAATAATATGTTGGACAATGTTCCATTTAATGAATTCAGCTAATGTATGCTTCTAATAAGTGCAGTCATGACATATGAGGTCAGAGCATTATAAATATTATGAGGTCAGAGCGTGATCTATAAGTATATCTCTATAACATTATAAATATATACTTCAAATTAAGGGGACAAATCTCTAAACCTCACTTGTAACATTAATGCATGTCTGGATTCATTATGAACTTCCCATATAAGTGTAGCTCTTTATCTCTAAAGAACCTATTCTAGTGAATATCCATATCCTACTATTTTCAACCACATTTTTCATGAAATTCACTCGGTAAATATCTCTCAACATTTACAAGTTGTTATGATCTACTTCTAAGTTGGCAAAACAAAGAAATAAACATATGGCATTAATTCACATGAACAAAATATATTAAGACAAATCATTCATAACACACAAAAGATTACTAATTCATTAAATTTTACATTATCACACAAAGCAAGTTTAGCTCATAATGAGTAAACTAAGCACAACACAGAAAGATCTCAAGCTACACATTTCTAAGTAATAAGATAGAAATAATAAATCCAAGGATGACATTTCAATCACTTGCAATTTATCAAATCGCGGGTGATGACTTATGTCCCAACTCTTGCTGCTTCTTCGTCTTTGTCTTCCTTTATTTCACTTTTGCAAAATTTTCTAAAGTTTCAAAACCTTCTTCTTCATTGCATTGCAACTCTATTTACAAAGGTTTCTCAACTGCATATTGTCTTAATGATTGAAGAATCCATGACTCAAACCATGGTATGTTGGGTATTAATTGTTTTTTTCATTCATTCAATTTTTCTATTCTATATCACTTATACAATATGTTTAAAATATCTCAGAAACTTGAAAATTCCTCATTCAATGAGGAAAAAGCTAACGGAAAAGAAGCAGTCTCAATAGACGAAGATGTCAATGACATTACTGTTGCTCAAACTTCTGCTGCTGCCCAGAACTGGAGTCTAGAGCTTGTCTCTAACAATACTCCTTCTAAGTGTCTCTCTTTGGATGAATCAACTCAAGACCCTGACAATGCTGAGATTCTTTCACCAAAACTATCTGCAACAAAGGGTGGAAGGAACAAGAGTGCGAGACACACTAAACTTAAATTATTCTAGGGGTTGAAATGGTTTAGACTATATTTTGTGATGGGAGATTACTATGCCCACCTATTTTGTGTAACACTTGTATTCCAAACTTATTAGGGATGAATATTCTGTGTTATTTCTAATCTATTATTTCTAATCTATTATGGAGAGTGTAATGACTTGTCCATTCAAATGAAGCAATTATTAACTTTGGTTTATGAGGTTTTTTGAATTACCAACTTGTCCTACTCACTTGTTGGTTGAGTTTATATAAATGCATATTTAACGACAAATTTGTTTGCTTTCACTCTTTGATTTTTAACACAATGTTATATATCTTGCAATTTTAGTTGGAAATGTCTTATTGAAGGATGAAAAACACAAGAAAGGGGGGTTTGAATTGGGGTTTTGAAATTAAATTAAATTGCAGCCAGAACATGGATATCAGAGTTTGTAGAGCAGTCTCGTGCTTTCAAAAGTTTGGCTTGAATCCTTGATGTCTTGATCAGAAGATGATGTAGCAGAGCTTTAAGATTTCTTAGATCAGCTGACAAGGTTTACATCAGAGTTTGGTGTAGCCTTTGGTGCTTTTAGAAGTTCATCAGAACTTCGCTTAGAGCATGAATCTTCTAACGTATCAGAACTTTGCTTAGATCAGAATCTTCTAACGTATCAGAACTTTGCTTAGATCAAAGTCTTCTAACTATCAGAACTTCGCTTAGATCAGAGTCTTAATAAATCCATTGTATCTGAACTTCTGTAGGTTCAGATCAAAATATTCTTCTGCTATCAGAACTTCTGAAGGTTCAGATCAAAAAAATTTCTTTTCTTTTCAAGGTCAGAACTTCATCTGCATACTCTATTAAACAAAATTAGGAGAAAACAACGTTTCATACAAAATATTTATTTATTAGGGTTTGAACATAATTGTCATCAATAATGCTTATTATCATCAAAACTGCTAAGATTGGTGTAGAACCAAACTACGTTCTAACAATCTCCCCCTTTTTGATGATGACAAAACATAAATATTATGACAAATAGAGGTCTCCCCCTGAATTTAATATTCGTATAAATTTAGAGAACATTGTACTTCCCTGAAGTTTCGTCCAGAGTATGATGAAGGTTCTAAGTTGATTTCCAGAAGTTATGTTTCCTGTTTTACTCTATTGATAGAAATGAAATCAAGAATGATATTAGAATGTTTGAGACTTAGTCTATCAGTAACTATGATGTTCAAAACATCTTACGTTCTCCCCCTTTTTGTCATAAATCAAAAAGAAAATAATAGGACAAAATAGAAGATAATTGTATGAAGGGGCAAAACAGAGTACAAAAGGAAATGTGCAGAAGATGAAGGTTTGAACATGAAATCCATTGAGGGTTGAAAAAGAAAGTTTGATGAATGAGACCATTAGAAGAGAAATTTTTAAATTTTTTTCAAAAGAGAGAGAGAGAGGATTGCAAATGATTTAAGAAACATTATGATTTCTGACAAGAGGGATGGCGTGAAAATATAGTGAACAATTACCAATGTGACCAACTCCTCAATGTAGCAACTCAAGCGTTTTCATGCTATCAGAGTTTGAACATGTGTTCATCTTCTGAGAGTGACTTTAACGATTAAGATTGACAGGTGTTGTTCTGGTGAACTGCATGCTTCTATCTTGATTTGATTCATCTATTAGAACTTCACTTAGATTAGAGTCTTCTAACGTATCAGAACTTCACTTAGATTAGAGTCGTCTAACGTATCAAAGTCTTAATAAATCCATTGTATCAGAACTTCTGTAGGTTCATATCAAAATCTTCTTCTGCTATCAAAACTTCTGAAGGTTCAGATCAAAAAAACTTCTTTTCTTTTCAAGGTTAGAACTTCATCTGCATACTCTATTAAACAAAATTAGGAGACAACAATGTTTCATACAAAATATTTATTTATTAGGGTCAGAACATAATTGTCATCAACAGTGCTTGTTATCATCAAAACTGCTAAGATTGGTGTAGAGCCAAACTATGTTCTAGCACTTATTTCATAAATATAAATCTGAAACGCAAAATATATACACAGTAAGACTGGTTATCATTTTGCATATGTTTCAAAGTTTGTTTTATCACTTTTAAGAGTTTAATGAAACCTCTTCATACTGCTATCACATTGGTTTTTCAACTACTTTATAGTTTGTTGGTGTTTACCAATAAACAACACATAATGATAAAGAAAAATATAAAATCCCTAGAAACATATAACACTTACACGATTATTTTTGTTTTGCATCAGAATTTGAATTACAATGCCTTTTGTATCACTTGATTCAAGGAGGTTCTTCTTCACACTATCATTACCTACCATGTACTTTACAATCTTACTTTAAAATAGTATGTCATAGCAGAGACATTCCTTTCTATATGCTGCACATTACCTATATAGATGTAAAAACTTTTCGTCTTACTCATGAACCTGCTGCAAAACATTAAATGTAGTATATGACGTCTGCTAAATAACCTGCTGCATCAAGTACAAGAACTGCCCAAACAACTCATAAAAACTGTAACCCTCTTATTGAAACCTGTGCATACAATACCAATATTGACCATGGCTCGGTTATTGTGTATCATGAACTTTTATTTTGCCCCTGTGAAGTACATCTTACTGGACAATATATGTTGAGAATAATTCATATCCAAAACTTTTGAGTGTCAGTCAGAAGTTCTGGTGTTCAATAATTCATATCCAGAACTTCGGATGGTCAGTCAGAAGTTCAGATGCTCTAATGTTCTGATGTTCTCGAGGATAAGTTAGTATTTTCTATGTTAGAGTTAACTTAGCTGTGAAGTATTTAGATAACTTAGCTATAAGGTTATTTAAATTAGGGCTTACATGGCATACTTACTTTTGCCATTTTTGTATATAAATAGGTATTCCTGTGTTCATTAATTATACAACAATCCTTATTTCTTTTCTCCTTTTGGTAGTCGTCATTCTCTTTTATTCTTCCATCATTTCAATCATTTTTTATTCTTGTGCACCAACAAATTGGTATCAGAGCTCCGGTTAGAAACACAGGGAAACACGAGCGAACGTGTGTTTGTGTTGTGTGGTTGATTTTGCTTCTGGGTTCACATTGAATCTAGAACAAGAATCATTTTTTCTGATTTTGTGGGTTGGTAAACACTGTGTGAGTGAATATCTAAGTGTATTGCACAAGGTAGAAGATGAACGGAAACGACAACATGAACACCAAACTTCCAGTTTTTGATGGCAAGAACTGGAGTAGATGGATGATTTAGATGCACATGTTATTTGGAGCTCAAGATGTTCTAGAGCTTGTTACTGATGGGTATATTCCAGTTGCAGAAGATGCAACAGAAGATGAGAAAGAGGCACAGAGAAGCAAGATGAAGAGAGATAAGAAGGCGTTGTTCTACATCCATCAGTGTGTGCACGTGAATTTGTTTGAGAAGATTGTTGATTCTATAACGTCAAAGGAGGTGTGGGACACACTGGTCAGATGTTACAGTGGTGACGCATCAGTGGAGAAGGTGAAGCTTCAGTCCTTGAGAAAGCAATATGAGAATCTCAACATGAAGAACAGTGAGAAAGTTTTTGAGTACATTTCAAGAGTGATTCTGATCACTAATGAAATGAAAGCTTGTGGAGAAACACTTTCTGAACAAGTAATCATAGAGAATATTTTGAGGTCACTTACTCCTCAATTTGATTACATTGTCGTAGCTATTGAACATTCTAAAGATCTGGAAACCATGAAAATAGAAGAGTTGCAAAGTAGTCTAGAAGCGCATGAGTTGCGTATGACTGAAAGAACTTCTGAGAGGGAAGTTGAGCAGACTCTGAAAGCTTCTTTTGTCAAGAAGGACCAGAAGCAGTCGTGGTCAAAGGCCAAGAATAAACGTGGTGATAGATTCCAGAAGTCAAAAACCTCAACTTTTGGTGAGAAGAAACATCAGAAGGGAAAGGAGAGGAGGAAAGTTCAATGTTACTGTTGTAAGCAGTTTGACCACTTTGCTAGAGATTGTTGGTCAAACAAAGAAGAAGCAAAAATAGCCAGAGGTGATTCTGATGACGAACCTGTGCTATTGATGGCTTATGAATTTGATGAGGAACCTGTTAAATTGTCATTTTCTGATTTTGAAGGGGAAGAAGATGACTCTAAATATTCTGATTCTGAAGGAGTGTTTCTTTATGAGTCGAGTCGAATGACATGAAGATTCAAGATGAGTCGAATCGAGGTTTCGAAGAAGAGTCGAGTTAGAAGATGACTCAAGTCAAGATAAGTCGAATCAAGGTTATTCGGTCCAAGAAGAGTCCGAAGTTGAAACTTCTGAAGAGTCAGAAAATGATGAAGAGTCAGAAGTTAAAACTTATAAAGAAGAATCAGAAGTTGAAACTTCTGAAGATGAGTCAGAACTTGAAAGTTTTGAAGAAGAGTTAGAGTCAGAAGATGAAGAATCTTTTGGAGACTCTAAAGATGAGTCAGATAATGAATTCGATTCTGGTCCAAATTTTGATGATGATCCAAAATCTGGCGGCGATCATGTTTCTAGAAGGGAAAACTCTGAAGACGTAGGTTCTGGAGGACAAGCTTTTGGAGATGATCATGCTTTTGGTGGTAATCATGACTCTAAAGGTGGACCTTCTGAAGGAGGAGCTTCTAAAAGGTAGTCCAGCCTCTGGCGGTGGTCATGATTTTGAATGTGGAATTTCTAAAGAAAGAGATTTTGAAGGTGATCCAACTTTTGAAGGTGGTGGTTCTGGACAAGGTCCAGAAGTTAACAAAGGTGGAACTTCTGGTGGAAGTAAAACTTCTGAAGAAAGTCCAGAAGGAGATACAGTTCCAAAGTCAGAAGGAGATTCTGAACAAGAGGTAGTTGAAGAAGTTCTGAAGAAGAAAGTGTGGCTGAAGGCCATTGTAAAAGAACTTGAGGCTTCAGAAGGAAACAAGACTTGGAACTTAACTGAGCTTCCAAGGGAGAAGAAAATAATCAACGTCAGATGGGTTTTCAAGGTGAAACTTAAGCCAGATGGATCAGTTGGCAAGTGCAAAGCAAGGATAGTGGCCAGAGGTTTTCTTCATAAACCTGGACTAGATTATTTTGAGGTGTTTGCTCCTGTAGCTAGGCATGAAACAATCAAATTGGTGATTGCTTTAGCTGCAAATAAAAGTTGGCCGCTGATGCATTTGCATGTGAATTCAGCATTTCTGAACGGTCCATTACAAGAAGAGGTATACGTGTCACAACCTCCTGGCTTCATGAAAAAGAATCAGGAAGGGATGATGTACAAGTTACACAAATATCTGTATGGATTGAAGCAAGCACCCAGAGCTTGGAATCAAAAGATTGTTTCATTTTTCAAGAAGCAAGGGTTTTAGAAATGTGAGATGGAGTATGGCGTGTATGTGAAACATTCTGGAAGCAATATGATTATAATGTGTCTTTATATTGATGACATATTGCTTACAGGGAGTTGTCCAGAAGATAAAACCAAGTTCAAGAAAGTGCTGATGAATGAATTTGAGATGACAGATCTAGGAAATATGGTACATTTTCTAGGGATGGAAGTTTTGTACTCAACGAAGGGTATCATTTTGCATCAGCTGAAGTATGAACTTAAACTTATGAAGAGATTTAAGCTGCAAAATTATACAATTGTTGTGACACCATGAGAAACCAATCATAAATTGGACTCTAACTCTGATGGTGATTCTGTGGATGCTACAACCTTCAAGCAGTTGGTTGGTTCTCTTAGGTATTTGTGCAATACCAGACCTAACATTTGCTATGCAGTTGGAATGCTCACCAGATTTATGAGTAATCCAAAGTGGTCCCATTACCAAGTTGCTGTCAGGATTCTGAGATATATAAAGGGAACTCTGAAATATGGAGTGTTATTTTCCTCTGGAAGAAAGTCATAACCAAAACTAGTGAGCTATTCTGATTCTGACTGGTGTGGAGATAGAGTTGACAAAAGAAGTACCTCTGACTACTTGTTCAAGTTTCTGGGAGGTCCTATTTCTTGGAGTTCCAAGAAACAACTTGTAGTGGCTTTGTCAACATGTGAAGCTGAGTATATTGCAGGCGTTGTAGCTGTATGTCAAGCTGTTTGGCTTTTGAATCTTCTAGAAGATTTGAAGATTATGATAGAGAAACCTTTGAAGCTGTTGATTGATAACAAGTTTGCAATCAATCTTTCCAAGAATCCAGTGTTGCATGGAAGAAGCAAGCATATTGAGACGAAGTATCATTTTCTCAGAAGTCAAGTACAGAAAGGAGTGTTAGAAGTTCTGCACTGCAGCACCCAGAAGCAGGTGGCAAATGTTCTGACAAAGGCTATCAAAATATACTAGTTTCTTCGTTTAAGAAATGAAATTGGTGTTGTTAGTTTTTGATGGATATGAATTAAGGGATGATGTTGAGAATAATTCATATCTAGAACGTCTGAGTGTCAGTCAGAAGCTCTCGTGTTCAATAATTCATATCCAGAACTTCGGATGGTCAGTTAGAAGTTCTGATGTTCTGATGTTCTGGAGGATAACTTAGTATTTTCTATGTTAAAGTTAACTTAGTTGTGAAGTATTTAGATAACTTAGCTATAAGGTTATTTAAATTAGGGCTTACGTGGCATACTTACTTTTGCTATTTTTGTGTATAAATAGGTATTCCTATGTTCATTAATTATACAACAATCTTTATTTCTTTTCTCCTTTTAGTAGCCATCATTCTCTTTTATTCTTCCATCATTCAATCATTTTTTATTCTTGTGCACCAACAATATATAGTATAACTTGGCTATAAGTAAAACTCTACCATACAACTTAACTAGAGTCAATACTTCAAATAAGAAACTCATGGTTACATACTAATTCCTTTCTTTTCATCTAGTTACAATATATGATAGCTATTATATTATTACTTTTAATTTATTTTTATTTTACTAATCATCAAATCTTATTATTTTTATAATTTCTATCAGTGGTATATTCTTACTTTTACTTTATTTTTCTTTACTAATAAAAAATTCTTATTATTTTCATAATTTCTATCGGAGGTTGCCACTTAACATTGCAACTAGAGTTGACTTTATTGTATCATTTTCTTTAATCAAAACAAACACGGTGTTGCAACCATCAACATTGGATGGAAAGATTTCTGTAACAAGTTATACATCTTAACAATATCGCTGGTAAGTTATCATTTCTTTCTTTCTCTTCAACCAATTTTAAAGGCAATAAATTTTATTCTTCTAACCTTACATATTTAACACTACTTAATTTTGTTACAATATAACATTTAATACGTTACTAAATTGACATAGCCTACCATGTTTATAATCATTTCCGTTTCTAAATACACAACTCTACCATGTCTATAAACATTTGCTTTATACACTAAATTTATTAGTTATTATGTTTGGAGTAATATATTATTATTTTTCTAATCTTAACACTACTTAATTTTGTTAAAATATAATAACCAACAATTATTAAAACCATTTAATATTTGTATTATACTCTTTCATTAACACTAACTATAATTCTAGAGAAGCTCTAGCAGCAATTGTTACATGTTTATAGGTCTCATATAATACTACAACATATATTTAATTTTTTGTATTAAATGTTAAATTAACTATTTGCTATGTTTGTAATAGATGAGCAACACAATATTTTTAATGAAATCATAGAGGCGGTTAATGCACAAAATGGAGGGGTGTTTTTTTATATGGTTATGGTGGAACTGGAAAGACTTTCATATGGAAAACACTCTCAGTAGCTTTACGTTCAAACCGTGACATTGTCTTGAATGTAGCATCAAGTGAGATTGCAAGTTTACTTTTACCAGGTGGTAGAACAACACATTCTAGATTCAAGATTCCTGCGCCTTGTATAAAATCATCAATTTGTGACATAGCAAAAAATTATGATCTTGCTGGTCTTTTGCAAATAACAAAATTGATTATCTGGGATGAGGCTCCAATGGCTAACAAGTTTTGCTTTGAATCTCTAGACAAGTCTTTGAAAGATATAATGGGTGTTGGTGATGTTGCTTGTGAAAAGATTTTCGGTGGCAAGGTGGTGGTGTTTGGTGGAGACTTTCATCAAATTCTACCTGTTGTACCAAGAGGAACCATGTATGATATAGTGCATTCGACAATTAATGCTTCATATATATAACAACATTGCAAAGTTCTAACTCTTTCCAAAAACATGTGTCTCCAAACTGGTTCACAATTAAACAATGCAACTGATATTGAGAACTTCTCAAAATGGATTTTAAAAGTGGGGGATGACAAAATATGTGAACCTAATGATGGATTTGCTGATATTACTATTCCGGATTAATTTATTCTATCTGATTATGTTGACCCAATTGAGAAGATAGTTACAAGTACTTACCCAAATCTCATTCAAAATTACAAAGATTCTAATTTTCTACAAAGTAGAGCCATTTTAGCTTCAACTATAGAGATTGTTGATGAGATTAACGACCACATTATTAATTTATTACCAGGTTAGTATTACTGTATTGTTAAAAATTATTAATTTCATGTTACAATATTTTATATTATTAAATTCATGTTACTAATGAAGTTTATTATAATTAGGTGATGTAAAGGACTATTTGAGTAGTGATTCAATAAATCGATCAGAAGCTAATGACAATGAAGCTTTTGAGCATTTGACACCTGAATTCTTGAGTTGTTTAAAGACTTCTGGTTTACCATACCATTCTTTGAAATTGAAGATTGACACAACAATTATGCTTATAAGAAATTTGGATCAATCTGAAAGTCTTTGCAACGGCACAAGGTTGATGGTAACAAGACTTGCAAATCACGTCATTGAGGCTCAAACCATTTATGGTATCCATGTTGGTAATACTATTTACATCCCAAGGATGTCTTTGTCTCCTTCTCAATCTCCTTGGCCTTTCAAGCTTATTAGAAGGCAATTTCCTATTATTGTCTCTTTTGCCATGACTATAAACAAGTCTCAGGGCCAATCATTAGATTTTGTTGGTTTATATTCAACAAAAGATGTCTTTAGTCACGGCCAGTTATATGTTGCTATGTCAAGAGTAAAGAGCAAAGCAGGTCTAAAGATTTTAATCCATAACAAAGATAAACTCCTGTTAAATCATACAACAAACGTGGCTTTCAAAGAAGTCTTCCACAATGTTGTTGTTTAAGTAATCTTTATTAACATATGCACATTTTTTATTATGACTCATATACTACATTATTTGCTATTCCTCGACTATAACTACAAGATCTCAAATATTAATTGTTTTTTTTTTTCTCTTCAGGCATGAACAACAATTCTTCATGGTGGTTGTTGTAACTATTTTGTCATGACTTTATGAGACTATGACTTTTTGGTTATTGTAATGTGATTATGAACTACAACATTACATTAATATTTTATAAATTGGGTAATTCTAAATTTTACTAAACAAATCCACCTTATATTACGTTTCAATTATAATTAACAAATATTCGTGATGAAAACTATAATGATGCCAAGTAAGACTTTTAATTAAAAAAAATCAAAATTGAAAATTGTCCGACAAAAAAATATTCTTTAGACATTTTTTAACCTAAGATCAACCTAACCTTGACATCTGCTTTGTATATCACATCAGTTTCATCTTCACTCAAATTTCGGCTCTCTAGTTTCATCTCTTCTCTCTCACACCCAATTTCATTTCTGCTTTACTTTCAGGTAAAATCTCTATCTCATCTCTCTCTACTTTCGCACTTTTCTACCTTTCACCGCTTTTCCACTCATGTTTTCGATTCTAATGTTAAAAAAAAATCAATTTTAAATTTTAGTGATTCAAGTTCCAATTTTTAGGTTTTAATTTTCTTTCAGTGAATTGTATTTGGAATCTATGAACTGGGTTTGATTCAATTGGAAGTTTGGTATCAGTTTGGATCTTCAAATCCATGTTTCTGATGTTCTATATTATCATTATCAATTTTTTTGCCCTAGCTTTGAATCTTTGACCTATTGATATATTCAAAAGATCTAAACTTTCTCACCCCTTTAAGCTGGGGCTAGTATAATTATGGGCTTTTTTGTATTGTAATTGATATTGGTTGAGTTTGGTTACATGTATTTTAGTGTGGAGTGATCCAGTTTTTATGTTGTGTTGGTGAAGTTTGTTGTGATTTGTGCACTTTGTAGGATTTTTAATATGGCTGATTCAAAACAAGGATTGAGGAAACCGGTGTTTACCAAGGTCGATCAGCTTCGCCCAGGGACCAGCGGACACACTATAACTGTGAAGGTTGTTGATACTAAGATGGTGATGCAGAGAGGTCGTCCTGATGGACCTCAATCCCGTCAAATGCGAATTGCTGAGAGTTTGGTGGGGGATGAGACCGGAGTGATTATAGTTACTGCAAGAAATGATCAGGGTATGCATGTTATTACTTGTAATTTTATACAAGTTTTTTCTTCTGCATCATGATGTTGCACTGTCGTAGTATTTTTAGAATCTTGTTGAATTTTATTTTGGGGCTAGAAGAAAATTTTTCTCTTTAATTATTTTGCATGCGGTATTCACATTCAAAGTGTTGTGTGTTTTATTGTGTCGGTTACGTGGGCATCTTTTCTTATGTGTTTTAATGTCTGTTACTTCAAAGGAAACTCATGCATAAGTTTTTTATTTTGTATATTTTGTCGGCATGCGTAATTTGTGTTCAATGTTTGTATGGCAGATGTATTTTTTTAAAATGACAAGTATATACGTCTATTAAATGGAAATATTTGACTTAACTGCTATTAGAATTTGGGTTAGACCTAATTCAGCCCTAAAATCTAGGTCATACGGTAGTTCATATATAACTACTACTATCACACCTCCGCAGTGTGAATAAATGTCGGTGGCCGAATAGCAATATTGAGTTCAATGTTGTCAATTGCATAAAGCAAGACCGTTATCGGGGTGATTTGTCACATGGTTATCAAAATCCTGATTTAAATCTTAAAATCTTACGATTTTATGATCTCACTCATCCCCAACTATCTAGATCTTAAGTAGAATCGAGTGTGGTAGTAAAATTGTGAAAAAATTGGTAAAACTAATGATTATGTGCGATTGGCCAATTCTGTCCATAATCGGCCTTTTTCCGGCCACCACCATTACAAGCCAAGAAGGATGACAAGATACAAAGGTACAACAGTTTCGGTCTGGCGGTGTCCATTTTCCCACAATTCACTTGCCTACAAAAATATCATGTAGAAATACTTAAAAATCGTAGTATTATTTTCCGTTTAAGTAGTATCTAACGATTTTGTTACGATCTTATGTTTTGCGTTCTTGCTACCCTGTCTCTATCTTACAAAAATAACTGAGTAGGATCTTCCGATCTTAGTTACGATCTTATATTTTACGATTCTACCATCCCTTCCTGATTTTATGCAAAATCCCGATTTTGACAACCTTATTTCGTCGCCCCCACATGGGTCTCTCTGTCCTAAAAGTGATTAACAGCTGTCACAGTCACTTTTGCATCGCATATGGCGTTATGTTTGGTGTTCTGCGAATGTCGCATTGCCCCCACATTGCGATACTGTTTAGGGTTCCAAAAAAAACCAGCATTAACTGTGCTGCTGTCCTTTTTTGTTTTTGTTTTTTTTTTTACCAAAAAAGCTCTGTATGACATCTCCAACCGCATAAATATTTTGTTGCATTAATTTTTTGTAGAAATCATAACGATAAATATCTTATCCTACACATGTTTGTCATATTTGAACCATTTTGGTCACTTGACTGCAAATGCATATAAGTCCTGTTTAGTAGCATTTGGTACTTCACAACATATCTAGATTTGAAAGGTCAGAAACTTGGTAACACTTTTTAACCCAATGGCAAACAGCTAAAAGATAAGGCAATTTCTCAACAGGCTGAATCTTGTGATTAGCCTGTTTGGATCAAATCACATTCTAGAGTTTGTTGCCTCACTAACTTCATGCAATTGAATTTGAAAGAAAAAATCTTGATTGTAAATAAGTTTATTTTTTATTAGATTTTTTTCCTAAATTGGTTATTAGCATTTTTGGCCATGAGATACGCCTTGTTTGGTATTTTTGTTGATCTGAATGATACGCCTTGTTTGTTATTTTTGTTGATCTGAATGATTCTGACAAATAAGAAGAATCCATTGATTTTTTGTTGTCTAAAATGTTATATGAAAACCAAGAAGTTTTTTAATTTACTATGTGTATGTGGAATTGGAGGGTAAAATAATAAAAAAACTATTCTTCATTTACTTGGTTGACATAGGCTGATTACTGACTGCTGATGCATAAATATTTTAGTGCTTCGGTCGGTCTGTGAATCTTGTAGGAGTTTGGGTGAGCCGTTGCAAATGGTCTGAGTTGCAAACCTACTAATAAATATAAGTACCAGGAAAAATGTAAATCTGTGCTATCTTCCATTAGTCAGCCTAGTATCTTATTTTGGTTTTTCACCTATAGGCACTTAGAAATATAACATTTTTTGTTAGAAATGTTAAAGGATTTTTGAATATGTGACTGGATTCGGTTGAGTTTTTGTTTTTAAAGAGAGAAGAAAAAGGAACCATCTTCTATACTAATGCTAATCAATTATGCTGATGCAAGATTTTCCTGTTTGTATGCTTTGAAATTCAAAAGTATCTTTATTTCACTTTGCACTTTCTTATTTAGAGAGAAGAAAATATATTAATTCACTCTAAGGAAATAAGATATCAGTAGTTGTAAACTTCAAAAGCAGGAGAGTAATTCCTTGCAAGAACAGAACAACATAGAAAATTCTGGAGATGTACAGAATCTCCATCCACAAGTCCAAAATCCCTTTCCCTTTTCCTCTTAAGTAAGCTTTTAAAGTTTGAGCTCAACCCCAAAACTCTGTTATAGAAGTGAGTATTATCCAAACCTTTATAATGACTATTTTTACCCCATCTCTACTCTCTTATCATGTGCTATCATAACATGCCCCCACACCCGGCTCCACTATATATCTAGAGTGTGGACAAACATGGGTTGCTCAATATCAAATCTAGGACACTTCGATATCTTTTTGAAATTCGTACCAGGCCCAACTCAACTTGAAAGGTTGCTCAAGAGGCTATTTAAGGGCTCTACTTTGGCCACATCGAGGGCACTGCTGTCGAAAATTGACTACTACTACCCCTTGCAAGCTTTGAAGTGTCATTATTTTCTTAATGTTCCTTTTCTCCTTTTTGTTTACCATTATTTTTCATATTACCATATTTCTTCTTCTCCTCGATCGTAGTATTCTATTTTCTGCTTTATTTTTTCATTCTTTGCTCTATTTCTTTCTTTGCATATTACCATTTCCATTCTATTCATTTTGCGTTTTATTTTTGTCTCTTTTCTGTATTTGCTCCATTTCTCAATTTGCCTGCCATGCATTATAGCCATAGGCTTTTACGCAATGGTGGGATTTTCGCCTGCCATTATAATCCACCATCAACGTCTCTGATCTCTAGTTGGTGTGAGATTTCAAGATAAGCCAAAAATTTCAAAATAAGCTCGCATCTTTGTGTCTCTCTCTTCATTCGACTCCTACAGGCCTACTTAGTTACTTGTTTTGCCAATATTTTTACTAATAGTTCTTTGGATTGAAATCCTCCTTCGAATGTTGATATTGGTCAAGTTGTATTCAACATATAGAAGTTTAAATGAAGTTTTATGTTTGTGGTAGATGACAAATTTTGGAATACTATTTTTATGTTGGAAATTTTCATATTAAGTTGCTAAGTTACTTATTAATCATAGACCTAATTTTGTCTCTTGGCTTTGAATGAGTTGTTTTTCTTTCTTTTCATGGCATCCTATTTCTGATGGTTCTTCTTTTCAGTGGATTTGATGAAAGAAGGCTCCACTATCATCCTACGTAATGCTAAGATTGACATGTTCAAAGGCTCCATGAGACTTGCCGTGGACAAATGGGGCCGTATTGAAGTCACAGAACCAGCTACCTTCACTGTCAAGGAAGATAATAACTTGTCTCTGATTGAGTATGAACTGGTGAATGTTGTTGAATGAATGACTTTGTCTGGAGCACATTGAAAAGTTCAAATGAAGAATAAAAACAATTCATCAAAGCAATCTACTTTTGTACATGGGAAATTATGACTGCTCATCCAAGTTCATCTTACTAGAAATATATTTTTGTTCAGCCATTAATACCAACAGCTGCTCTTACCGTTGCAAGTATCACCGTCGACAGATCTTGTAGCCTTAACCACCCGAGAATTGGTGAATGTAAGTTGGGAAAAAAAGGAACTGGCTAGATCATACATTTTGTTATGCTCGTCTATATATAAATTATGTTTATCTTCATCTACCATGGATTATGTATCAAATATTTTATATGGCTGGTGAATGTTTATGACTAAAACATAATGCAACTCTGTTTAATTACAATCTTCGTCATGATCTACCATGGTTATTGCTATAACATTCTACCATGGTTGCCATTTTACAACATTGAGTAAAAGATAATCTAGTTTTTTTAGTAGGCTGGTGTCTAAACTCTGATAATATGGATTACTTCAATTGGTACTCACATGTTATAGATAAACTTGTAGAGATCTACCAACGCCTTAGCTCTAATGGTTGCTGTTTTCCTTATATTTGTTTCTTCACAGAATCACAGTTGATAACAGTATCCTTTTCCTAACACAGGTTCAATATCATGTGCATGTGCCATGCAATTATAAGTTTGTTTGAATTAGTGGTTTGTTTGTATACTTTAAATAAAAATTGGAAAATCATGAGGGAGTCTGTTGTGCCTGTCTCCAATTCATAATTAAACATGAGGCATTCTTCTTCAATGTCAACAAAACGGAAGTCCAGCACCACAAAGGTTTGTCTCTGGGCTTGGAAAATAGCTTTCCTGCTGATATGTGCTTTGCTGATATGTGCTGCTTCTTAATCCAATGGCTGAAAAACCATGAAAAACAAACACATAAAAATAATACTAGTACATTTTGAAGAGAGAGTAAAAATGTAAATTAATGGCTCAGAATCCAAATCTCTCTGGGCTTGTGGTTCAAACCTCTGGGCTTCTGGTTCAAACCTCAGCATTTAATTACCCCCTGAGTTGTACCTGCCACCCTCCAAAATGAATGAAAAGATTATAATAACCCTATTCAAAGTTTCCATCTCCGCCTTTACATACATCGTTTTTTCGGTACTTCTAAATCGTGATGTCCATTCTTAACCATTTCACTCTTACATGCTTCGTACTTGAGAAATTGTGGACTGTTGTGTCTAATAGAGTCCAAGTCCACATAACATTAACAACTTAATCACATTCACTTATGACCATGACTTAAATGAGGTTCAATGATATTGAACGCATGTTTAGCATTAAGAAGATCTCGCCACAACATGTTATATTATCGGTGATGAGTTACCCACCATCCTCTCTAATGAAGCAAGGTTGTATGAATCAAGACTGAAAATAAAGTCTTAAGACTCCGCGCATTTCGCTAGGTCACAAAGGAGTATATATACCTACATCAAAGTTAGATCTCATCATCACATTTTTGCTTATCACAAACTAAAAGACCTTTGATTATCTTTACTCATAGCAAGTGCAATTTTATATTAGATGAATCTTGCAATTGAAGTAATTCAATATATAACAAAATTAGCATGTCATTAACATACACATTATTAAAATAGAGGGGAATCTAAGGGGATAGAGTTATAGGTATACATCCGTTTGAGGACAAAAGCATAACTCCTATAGTTAGGAGAAATAATGGTTTATCCATCTTCACCACACTTGCTACTACCACTAAATGGCTCAGTTCTAAACAACAAGTGGGTGTTTGTGCCTTACACATATATACCACCTTCTTTGTCTCTGTATAAACAGTGGGAATCAATCTCCATACGTTATCATATACTCTTTAAACTATGAAAGAGCCACTCACATGGCCCATTTTCATACCAATATATATATATATATTATATATATAAGTCATGGTAGTCACATAGTATTAAATTTGATAAATGTTGGTCAAAAAGTTGTAGGGTAGTTAGTACCTGATGATATAACCACCACATTAAAAAAATGTACTTTATATAGTTGGTAATGGACAAATTAATACAGACAATAGGATGCAGATAAATGAGATAGGACTAACTAAATGTGAACTCAAGATCAATTAATATGAACAGAAGCAGAACTCAGTTAGAGTAGATATTCAATGTACAAGCTTTACCAAATGCAGTACAAACCATTTAAACCTTTCTTAATTAACAAATTTCAAATCTATAGTTCTTTCATTTTCTATTATTTGTTTCAATAAAGTAAGTGTTTATTATATCTGATAATGTAGTTTGATACCTTACTTTAATTATTTGATACTTTAATTACATCCAAATTTTTTTGATGTTAATTAGTACTACTAAAGAAGTAAAATATAAACATTTTGTGGTCCAATCTTATAAATACACCATGTGCAATTGAAGCTTGTATTTGAACATTATCATGAAGAAAACAGAAAAATCCAGTACTAGTAATGATATAATAGAGTACATGATATTGAGTTTGGCTTCATAAGGAAGTTTGATTTTGATATCTTACTAACTCCTGCCACCACTGCATCCTCAGGTTACAGAACCTCCAATGCTCTCTCATAAAACCATGCCTTAGGTTTCTATTTATTAGGAAAATGGTTCCATACTTTCATTCAATGAACCAAACCTAAGCACATGATTATTCTTTTTTAATTAAGCATCATAATAAAGCATGTGATATTATATTTGTAATACCAACACATGTTGCCAAATATTCAGATATACTGCAAAATGTTGAATTGTTCAATTCATTTTTTTTCTCCTTAATGTTGAAACTAAAATTGAATAAAGTAGAGAATAAAAGAAAAATATATGAGTATGAAAGTGAGATATTGTGCAGAAGAATAATACTGTTGTTAGGACATAGACACAGATCTTTCTATAAAACAATGTAGGATAGAAACTCAACAGTATATTGTTTTTTAACCAAGAAAAGTTCATGCATGTGGTGTCACATGGACATTTCTTCATCATTGAAACAACTGGCTCTGTCTTTAATTGCTGACATTTTGCTTATTTTTTTCTATTAACTATACAAGTTTGAATTTGACATCATTGTTTTTCTTAGCATTCATTGACATTACCAACAGTTAGAATAAACTATATTTTAGACTTTCATTCACCACTAACTATATAGCCAATCAATTAACACCGGTCATTAGTGGATTAGTATCATTCTATCAATAAAGTTACTTTATCAAATAAGTGACTTTTATTTTTCACAAGTTATTAGTATCTAGCTAGTATCTTCAATGTAGTCTATTGATCGGAATGTGAAAGATAGTAAAATTCATATCATTAGCATGACATGACATGTAAAATCCTATCGAAGGGTAAAAAAGTAATTTCACACACACATATATATTGTGACAATCATTCATGTTTTAGGGTTAGGAGGAAGTTAACCTAATTAAAATAATAAGAATTTATTTTTCACTTAAAAAATCCAATTCATTTAGAAAGTTCCAAAAGCGATCCAACATTTTTTTTTACGATTCTGTTTTAAAAATCTCGATCTTGACTATGTTAGCAACAATTTTTTTATTTTTTTTTTATATTTTTTTTCCAATCGGTAACACTATTAAACAACCTTAATATATAAGATCTTAAAATCTTAAGATAAACATTCTATCTTGACTATATTGAGTATTGTTGAAGTACACTTTGAAGTTTGAACTTTAATAACATGCAACTTTGTTACTAAAATATGTGACACGTTAAAAGAGATATAAACTTACTAGTTTTAGCTATACATTAACACATTTCAATCTTATGATTAATTTACAAGCATGTTATGTGGTCCAATGCTAATTGATAGCACAAGGCTTCTTCACCTATAATTATGTCCTATAGTGATTTTACGATGTGTAGTATCTCTGAAAAAAAATGCAGAATGAGATGAAGAGAAAGGTGGGAAGAAGTTTTCTTTTGTTGGTGGGAGTTTTCCATTTGCAAAATGAGATAGGCATGTAGGGTACTGTGAGAAATAAATGCACTTCAACGCTCCTTTTGCTTTAATAATGAATGCGTAGTGAGGAAAATAGAACTTATATATGAATAGTATGAAAGCACAAATATAATGGGAATACATGAGAATCAATAACTCAAAACTTTAGTACTAGCCACATAGACTGTCCCAACTCGTGTACTTGAAATTTATAATGCAATATATTGGTACATTAGATACAACATTATAGTGAAACATATAAATATATAACTAAAGTAGACACGTTCAGATCTCTAACATGAGTTTATGTCGAACTCATACGATATGTAACTTTTATTTATTACATTTCTTTTTTATTTGACAAAGAGCTTTATTATCAATCTATACCAGATACAACATTGATATTGAAACATACGAATATCTGTAAAGTAGACATGTTTCAGCGTCTAAATCATTCGACATGTATCGGACAAGGTCACCCCCTTTTTGTTTGACAAAGAGTCTTATTATCAATCTATATAGGATACAACAATGACATTGAAACATATGAATATTTATAAAATATAAGTTATGTCTGACTCATATGATATGTATATGACAAGTGTATTACTTTTTTGTTTGACAAAGAGTTTTATTACTAATCTATATCAAATCCAACAATGATATTAAAATATACTATTATCTCTAAAATAGATATTTTTGATGTCTGAAATCACTGTGTATATGACAATTATATTCCTTTTTTGTTTGATAAAGAGCCTTATTACTAATCTATCTCTTTGATTATCTCTTCTCATAAATATGCTTTCATCAAAATACGATTAGTTCATAAAAGAAGATAGAAAGTGAAAACTAGGAGAGTTACAAAACCATATAATTTAGAAGGGTACTAGTATTATACTACTACCATATATAAGACATTAATGATGTATTTCAGGCATATGGTTGAATAGAACCATTTAGTTTGGAGTCAAGTATATTTATAGGATAATCATCATTTCAGCTGCATTTATTTTCATATCTAAATTAGAAAATTTATTTAATTTTCCATGTGCAACACTGTGGTAAGACATTTATAGATTCCATATTAATTTGGTTGCTACACTAATGATGAAAATTGTATGATAAAGTTCTTACATGATTTTTTTTATTTAGAAAAAAAAGGTGCTATGAAAAGAAGAGATTATTCTCTTATTTTCATTTTCTTTATAACAATCACATTAAAAGTCACACATTTTATACAAATATTCTGAATTCAACAGAGGTTCTTTCAGTTGTAGAACAAAAATGTGACAGAATTAATTATTTAATTATTTTTTGTTTTGGTATTAAAAATAAAAAGCAGAGAGAAAGGGAAAACACACATTTTATAAAGGGACTTTTGAGATGCATGAGCATAGAGAATATGTTCATGCCCTTTACCTTCTTTTAAAGGGTTTTTGATATTGCGAATTTCTTAAACTACTCCATTACTTTCTTATCTATATATATAAAAAATTTTAAATTGTTTTTGGAACTAAAAATATACTTTCGGTTAGCACCCTATATCATGCAAATCACATTGAAAATAGTTGGGTGTAAATTGAAAGTATATTTCCGATTTTAAACTGTATTTAATTTTTAAATAAAGCGTGTATGTGAGATCAAATTTGGAATAAATTCTTAATATTACATTATTTAGTATGGAACCGGAAATATATTTCTAGTTTTCACCAAAATATTTTAAAATATGGTGCATACCGGAAGTATATTTCTGATTCCACTCAAATATTTTAGAAAATAGTGCGTACCGAAAATAAATTTCCGATTTTGTGAAGGACATTTTAGAGCTTTCATGAGTGCATCCTACTCTTATGGGAGTGGGTTAAGAAATCCATTTTATTATTTAATTTCCTATATAGTTCGCGCTACAAACTCATGGAGGTAATTAATTGAGGATTTATGTGATATTTATTGACAAATTAAATTGGTTTATACTTCCTATGTCTCATATTATTTGTCACGATTGCCAGGGGCGGAGCTATAGCTCAGTGAGTCCGGAAACGCGTCCGGGTTTAACCCCTATTTTTTTTAATTATATTTCTTTCAATTTAATAGTCAAATGTTAGATAAAAGTATGAGCAAAATTAGTAAAGGATAGAGACAAAATTAATAAAAACAGGGGCAAAATTATATATTATGTCATATGTAATTTGTGGTTTAAATTTTTGTCCAGGCTGCTGATAAGTGCCAAAATTTAGTTATTTTGTATATATGTTTAGTGGCACTTATCAGTTTTTTTGTTGATATTCTTCGAATAAATCCCCCGTTTTTTGTATAAATGTGTACATAATAGAATAATTGATTTTTTGTGTAAACATTGTATCATTTGATAGTTTTTCATCTCTTTTATAGGTATTCATTCATAATTGGAGCATTGAGTAATAAAGTGTCGAAGACATGGCTTCAAACGCACGATTTTGAGTAATAAAAGAGAACACATAAAGCAAGGAATGAGTTTTCCAATATTTCAAATAGTCATAAAAGCTTGATATTTCTTCATGGTTAGATAGATCATTGAATAAGCTTTCCAACGCTTTAAACCGGGCGCAATTCCGAGTTACGGTTCTCAAGTTATGGCAAAAACAAGATGTTGATTTTTTTCGGAACAACACAGACCGCGCTTAGCGCGAAAATATCGGGCTTAGCGCGCCCTGCGATATCAGAATTCTTTAAAAGGGGCTAAAAACACATTTTTAGGTCATGGGTTGGGTATTTTTGAGTCCCAACACCATCAACATCATTTTTTTGATAGATTAGCTTAGAAAACAACATTGGAACTTGCATTTGGATGATCCGGAGTCGAATCCCTCGTCGATTGGTGTTGACAAACCAAGAAATATTTGGTTCCTCTTCTTTTCTTCTCTTTGTAATCTCTTTTGTTGGGTTTTGTATGTATATCTACTCATAACTCATGTATATTTGTCGCCTTTGACGTTGTATAAAGCTTGCTTTATGAATCTGTTTTGGTGATTGTCTTAGGTTTTTACTCTATGTTAGGGATTTGAGCTTTACTAGAGATAGATTGCTTAGATTCTTTCCTAGGATGATTATCTGTTAGTTTCTGAATGCTTGAAATGAGTTTAGAGATGACATTCACTATAGAGTATCTGAACTTAATGCCTCTGCGTTGGTGAAGTATGCCAAAGATGGGTATGGAGGTGACGCAGTTGACTTCTGGTTGTCGAGGTTGGCCAGAAATGGATATCGAGGTGATTCGGGAGGATTCTAAATTTGGGGTTAGAAATAGCTTAGGTTGTGAGAGGTATGTGATGACACGGACGAGTATCATAAGCCGAGTATGACATGGGTGGTAGATTTAAGTCTGTGACAGGTAGTTTACATTCGTTCCAGATAAGCTGTCTATCCTTTATACTTTTTGTTCATTTACTTTTTGTCTTTTATTTTCATTTCTTTTAATCTCAAACTCATTAACGGTAGAATTGTCGAACGACGAATCAATAACCAATCTCTGTGGACACGATACGATATAACCTAACCGGTATATATCACCCGGTAAAAATAAATACCAACTCTTTGCTTGTCACTTTACCACAGCAACAAAATGGCGTCGTTGTCGGGGATTGGTTTTATTGTTTCTGTATTGCGATAATTCCGTTGTTTTTGAGTTTTGTAATTAATGTAAATGTTGTATAGACTTTGTATATGAACTTGTATATTGTTACATGTACATGTTGTGTGTTTACTTTTCATACTTGTACATATGTGTGTTTTTCCTTGTTTTCAAGTATTGTTGTAAGTTATCTCGTATTCGTAATGTTTGTTGTGTGGTTGTTAGGACACTTTCTTTAGGTTTGCGCGGTATGGCAATACCATGGCATGACGAGAGGAGGTTACTAGTGCTCACACAATAAATGCGTCGAGCTTACGACGTAAAACAAACATGTTTGTTTATGTGTGTGGTGACTTGTGTTTTAACAAGTTAAAATAGGACTTGTTCTTAATTTTAAATCTTCACTTTTCAACTTGTTAATTCATTGTCACCAAGTTTTCGTATCGTAATTTGCTATTGTTTTGTACGTAAATTGTGTTTTTCTCGAGCTTGTCGTGTTTAGCTTGAGGAGTTTTGTTGGTTGTAAATATTGTAAATATTGTAAATTTTATTTTTCTAATGCTTTTGTTGTTGTTTGGACTCAAATTTTGGTCCGGTAACTTGAAGAATTTTGAGGTGATTTTTTGAGTTTGATCGTTTCAACTCGCGGATGTATGGTAATGATAGTTTTCAAAGTTGGTACACGTCAGATACTCGTTTATCGCTTTCTATAGCATAACATGTTTAGGAAATTTATCATTTGTACAATTACCATGTCATTCATTCTTTTTGCATTACTTACTCATGAATTGAATCACTTTAGTCCCCTTTTTACCCATAAATGTGAGGAAGCTTTCCATTGTTTACATATGAGAGTCCACATTCTTGTTTTAACTAGATTTTATTATGCTTAATCTTTTATTTTGTGTTGATTGTATGATTGCAAGAAAATGATCAAGGCATTTTGTTTGATTTTGAGCATAACTACCTTGGCCAAATATTTAATTCACCTTGTGAGCGTGTGAACATTTGTTACCCCCTTTGAGCTTTTATCAATATCCATGTTTATTTGAACTTGATGCTTGTCTATGAGTGTCAATTCACCATTTTTGTATGGATGTTGATTTCTTTGTTTCTTGAACCCTCAACTACATGTTGTTGTATGAATTTTTACCTTGTCTTAGAAAGTAGAGAGTATTCATGTAATGATGTTGGTTGAATTCAAGTTGGGGAGAGAAATGTTTATGTACTTAAATTATGGTTGATATGAGGTTAAGAGAAAAAGAAAAAGATTACAAAAAGAAAGAAAAAAGAGAAAAGCTTTGAAAATGAAAAACAAAAAGAGTAGGAATAATGTTATAAGTGAGGTGTGTTTGGTGTGAAATTTGTGATGAAGAAGAAGTTTGATTGGAATTGTATTGTTTGAAACTTTGTGAGTTGATCACTCCCTTAGGTTTAGGCAAGTTTTTGTTTCGATTAGCTTTAGGACTTATCACTTGTTTGTTAACCAAGCCACATTACAACCTTGAAAAGCCCTTATGATTCTTGCATTTGTATTTTCAATACGTTTTTGGATGAATGCATAATTTAGTCTATTGTTTGCAAGATTGTGGAGGAGTGTTTTTTATCCCTCACCTTTGTATGTTCTTCATCTACCGATGAATTTTTGCTAGGTGTGATTCATGATTGAGCTTGTTTTGTTTTAGAATGTTTTGCATGATTTTTGTACTTAGGATTTGTTTCGTTTATATGTTATCGTTGTAGGATGGTGGTAAGTATGCATTTTGTCGTGTACGTTTTTGTTTGAACCATACATTTATTTTCCGTTTTAAAAACTTGTTGATTCGTGATTCTTTGATTATCGTCTTTTGTTTCTTTAGGTTTACTTGACTTTGTTTGAGGACAAACAATGTGTCAAGTTGGGGAGAGTTAATAAGTGCCAAAATTTAGTTATTTTGCATATATGTTTAGTGACACTTATCGGTTCTTTTGTTGATATTCTTCGAATAAATCCCCCGCTTTTTGTATAAATGTGTACATATTAAGTGAGAAAACGATAAACTAAAAATATTTATTAGAATGTACATTTGAAAGATTAAATATAAAATTATATTGGTAATCTAAAGTGACAAATATTTTGGGATGATTTTTTTTTTTAATTGTGACACTTATTTTAAGACGGAAGGAGTATTGTTGATCAATGATAGTCCATTAAAAAAATTTAATTTTATAATATATAATTTAAAAGTGTAATAATTATCACAATAAGTTAATCCATATGATATATGCGTATAGAGACGTATGGTTGTAGAGACTTGGATTTTAGATTATTAGAAGAAAAAATACAATAGTTTTAGTTGATTGATTATATAAATAGTTTAAAATTAATTTGTACGGTAATAGTTAAATCTTAAAAAAATTATTTTATTTTAATTATATTCAAATACACTTCTCTACCAATTGTTGGTTGGTTCAGTGGTGATTGATACTGAACTTGGTAGGGAAAACCATGGTTCGATCCCCCACAACGGCGGCAGGGGGCTGAAACCACTATTGACCCCCGAACCGGAGACGTGTATCATAATTGTAGTATGATTATGTCTAACCAACTATCTTTTTTTAAAATTGTAGCGACAAAAAAGAGCGAATAAAATCATAAAAGAAAATGAGATCAAGGTACGTTGGTTATCATGCAAAGGGAATGTATTAGGCACCCTAAGCATCTACGGTTAGGGGTGGTAAAACGGGTCGTCCGCCCCGCCCATCCTTAAGCCCGCCAAAAAAAGGGCGGGGCGGCAAGCCCGCCAAGTGCAATGGAAATGAAAATCAAGTCCGCCCCGCCAAGTTGGCGGACGGCGTGCTTGCCCCGTCTATTTATTTGTTTTTTATTTTTATAATATATTAATAGTTTTTTTTTTACATTTCAATTAAATTTTTCAATTTTTTTAGAACATATTTTTGAAAAACATATTTCAAAGAAATTTTACTTAAAAAATATTGCATATATTCACATATAAATGTATAAAATAAAACCGTCAAAACTTGGAATGACTAGAATTAACTAAAAAAAGAAGGAACTTAAGGTCGGACATACTGAACGGATAGGTGCGGCGGGTTTTAGCGGGCGGCGGGCTTTGGCGGGGCGAGCTTAGGCTGGGAGAGCTTTAGCGGGTGACGGTCCCAAAATCCCAATCCAACCCGTTGTTTTTGGCGGGTGCGCGGGTCGGCTCGGCGGGCCATGACCCATTTTGCCACCCCTATCTACGGTACTCGCAGGAACCTCTTTGAAAATTTGTATATGTGCTATTAAAATATGTACAAAATAGATGGTAGAGATGAGAAAAGAAATATTTTTACAATTTTTGATTTGATAGAACTTCCAATGAGACAGGCCTACATAGCAATAATGTGCAATGTTGAAAACAAAATCCATCATGTAGTTCGGGTAAAAAAGGACTAAAATTGGTGTGTTGGTTAATTTTAAGAAGAATAAACATCATTGTCGTATCCGAGTGGTAAACATACTTACTACCCACAATTATGAGAAAAGAGCATTTCATCAACTCAAAGTGGAGGATAAAGCTCAGATTTTTATCAACAAGCATCACTCAACACCAAGTGAAAATGTCTCACTTCACTACATATCGTAGAAGTATAATAGTTAGCATCACTACAAAGAATTGACAAGAGTTTAATCTTTCAAGAAAATATTTTTAAAGAGGAAAGCCACAAAGGGGCTCAAAAAATTTGAATGAGGTTAATTGACTTTTAGTCTTAAGAAAGATGTCAAAGTATTGTTAAATTGGTTAATGGTTTATTAAGAAAAGAATTTTGAAAATGCATGGACATAAGTCCAAGTTTATTATGAAAGTGATTCGAGTTAGAAAATAAGAATCCTTTGAAAAAGGGAGAAGATTTTGAAAATTAAAGAATATGGGAGGAGACGAAGAGGCTATCCTATGTAATAAAAGTAAAATGTGAGGGTAAAGAAAGATCTAATCAGGCAAGAAATTATTACTTAACATCAAGAAACCAATACCATATTCTCATCCTTTGGATTCACAAGCCAACAAATAATAACCGGAAAAAAAATACCAAATCTTAGATGAATCTATACCTCAGACGAAATCATGTCTTCAAAAAAACGGGTAGAGTAACAACTGTATTTCGAGGAAAGTAACCAAGTCCAAGTTATCAGTTTTTAAAGGTTTTTTAATCTTTTATTAATGAATCAAACAAAGATAAAGTAAAAGGTTCAAGTAGACAAAGGAAAAATAGCAGAAATATAAATATGGTAATGAATGCTGAAATTTAAATAAAACGGTAAATAAAGCATAAAAATAAAGTGTGAGAATTTAAATGTTAGTAATTAGTGATTAGTTGTTAGTTGGTTTCATATGATTGATCCATAATGATTTGGACGTTGAGCCTAAGTCAAAAGTTATGAGGGTTCATCAGAAGATTGACAGAGTCAAAACAACTGCACATTGAGCCGATAAGTTTATTGACTAT
Organism: Vicia sativa; assembly: GCA_021764765.1. NCBI lineage: Eukaryota > Viridiplantae > Streptophyta > Magnoliopsida > Fabales > Fabaceae > Vicia > Vicia sativa. The sequence goes on along the minus strand of CM038792.1, from coordinate 134,988,428 downwards.
ATCTCAAAATTTAATTATCATTGGGCTTACAAGTTCAAGTATTGGCCTACAAAGAATCAATCATACAAAGAAAAGAAAATATAAGATCGTATGGTTCGCGATGAATTAAGCCTTGAGCCTAGGTCAAAGGTTATGAGTACTCATCGGAATATTGACAAAATCAAGACAACTACGCGGTGAATCGACAATTTTATTGTCCATATTCCAACACTTAATCATACTTGAACAATTTCAAGCAAGCTTGGGCCACGAAGAACCAACTTTCTCATAAAAAAAGGGATAAGATGAAGAGGGAGGGGATAAGGCACATAATCCACAATGTGTCAGATGAATTCATCCGATCTAACTTCGTCAACATCAATCAACTATCTTGGTGGATTTGGTCATAAGACCTATCAACATCCAAGTTCCATTGATGTTGAGGAAATTTTTGACTCAAAATAAATTCAAATTCATAAACAAGTATTTAATAATAAAAGTAATAAAAAATACTAATTAAAATAGTTTGAAAATTGATTATTTAATTACATTTTATTGTTGAAATACATAATGGTATCCATGCATCAAAATAAAATTCCAAAAAAATTGTCCAAGGTCAAACAAAGGTCAACAAGTGTTGACAAATTTTTTTAGAATTCTTAAAATTCAGAAACTATTTTTTAAAATAAAAGAAAATGGTAAAACAAACCAAAAATTGACAAAAATAGTAAAATCAGAAATAAAAATAAAATGAGGTCACAAATATTTGTCAAATGACTACTGGACCCTTCCATAATTTTTTTCATAATTTAAAAAATGTCAAACTGTATTTTTAAACATTTAAATAACTCAAATAAAAGGGAAAATCATAAAAATATCAAATCTGAAAATAAAATTATGAAAAAATAAAAATCAGAAAGAGAATATTTGAAAATATTTTTTTGAATTTTTTTATAATTTTTGAGTAAAAAATGAATTTTCTATGAATTTTTGGAGTTTAAAACAATTAAATATAAAAATAAGAAAATAAAGTAAAAGTAAAAAATATGGACCATTAGATCACAGTCAAAACGCGCGAGTAAGCAGATCCAAAGGATCAGACACGCTGTGTTTGATATGGACCTCACTGAAAACCACATCAGATCAGTTTTTTTAAATTAAATAAAATGAAATAATGTGGACCATTGGATAATGTCAAAACACGTTAGTAATCACATCCAAAGGACATGGCGCACTGTGCATATCATGGACTCTATTGAATAAAACACATAATCAAGTTTTTTTAAAAATCCATTTGAAAAAACAGATGGCACGACATCATTGGTTGAAGATGACACGCAGGTCGTCTTCAACCTCCGTCCAAGCTCGATTTGCAGGTTTTGCAAATGGTAAAATCAAGAGCTTGGACCGGTGCCATTCTATTCGTCTCTTCAAGACGGTTTCAATGGTACATTCGCGAAAAATTTAGTTAAACTATACAAAGAGAAATTTGGAGAAAACCACAATAATAACGAGCACTTGTTTTTTGAAATACATATTCAATTCTCAATGAAAATGAAAACGATAAAGACCACGAGGATCAGGGAGATGAGGAGAACAAGTTAGGTTTTCGTTTGGATTGATTTAGTTAAGAATTCTACCTGAACGAAGTACATTTTTAAAGCTCTGAAACTGGACTTGGATAGCACGATTCAAGGAACGATTGTTTTTGCCAAGAGTGTGGTTAGATTCAGAGAAGTTCAAGGAAGCTCAAGGAGTAATCAATTTGGAACTGAGAGTGCTCTAACTGTGAATTCGAAAACTCAGAAATATGGAGCGTGGAGGAAGTTTGGCAGGGTATTTCTGGCTACCAAAGCTTGAGGAAATGAGTGGGATAGGTCCCTCTATTTAAAAGGAAGCGAATGGTGATGAAAATTAGGAAAATTAGTGAGGTTTTGAGTGAAATCTTGCAAGGTGTGTGCACGAGTGAAGGGTGACTCCATGTGCATCAAAACTCACCTAAAACCTGTGTTTCAAGGTGCTAATTAATTATGGAAAGTTGCTAAACATGATTAGACACGAAAACAAGGCTTAATTTTGGCTTGTAAAATGAGTTATGAAGGAAAATGCAAAACTGGTAGCAAGCTTTAAATAGATTTTGGCACGATATTCACACCAAGGACAAATCCAATTCCCTCACGTGTTTTTAATTCTTTCTTGAGCCAAATGAAGTCCTCAAAGATTAGAACACAATGCAAAAAGAATCAACTTCAATGGGTGCTTGAGCTAGAAGGTATAACCATTAGGATTTAAGAAAAAACTCACTGAAAACTAGGTCATGCCTTTGGTAAAGTATGTTGTAACACGGTGGAAGAACTAACTTGTTTATTTTGCTTTTTATCGCAAATGTTGCGGATATCAAGAGTATCCACCGACTTTTCTTTTATCCAATAAAGGGAAGGTGAAAAGAACAGGAAAAGACCTTCGTTAGATTCTGAGTACGGGAGACAGTTATGAAAAGGGAAGGTATTAGCACCCTTTTCATCCGTAGTTATCTACAAGCTCTTAATTTCTTACCTCACTTTATAAATTGCTTTCTGTGTCTGTGCGTTTGAAAAGTATTTTTGAAATACATTTCTCTTTGACTTCGTAATGATTCTCGTTGGAATGTATACGAAGTGTTTGAAAATGTTTTGTTTTGAAAAGGTTTGAACTTTGTAATGATGCACGCTGGAATGTATACAAAGTGTTTTGAAAAGTTTTTGAAAGTAAGTGTGAGGTGTGAAAAGTATTTTTATTTGAGTGGAGCAAGCAATTTAGAGTCTATTACCTACTCAGAATGGTCGTTTCCATGTTATTTTGCTTTCCTTTAGGGTAGCGCTATCCATACCATTAGTTGGTAGGTAACTCTATCAGTTGGATGTAAATGGATAATCGAAGGGTCATCGTATGGTCATAGAAGGCAACATGTAAGGATTCCTTTAGCAATTCGTAGGGTCGATCATCACTTTTCTTAGGCAACAATTGAGGGACGAGATCATGTATTCGTAGGCAACATCGAGGGTCATTGAGGGACTATGATATTTGTATCGAAGGGACTATGATGATATTATTCGTAAGCGTCTTTGCTAATGGTATCCATACGTTCGAGGGACATGACCATGTTATTCGTAAAGGCAACAAGAGAGGATACCCTAAGGGGTGTGCAAGTGTGAAGAGTGTGTTGTATTCAGATATTTATCTTGAGATTAGAAGTGATCTAGGGTTGATTTTAGTCTTTAGCATGCAAACTGTAATTAACTAGCAGTTAAATATGTACAGGAAAATAAAGTGCGGAAATGTAAATCCTACGCTATTACATGGCTTTGGGGCAAATACATAATAGGAGTGCGGAAAGTAAAGGCAGAAATGTAAATCTACGCTATTACAGAATAAAAAATGTGCGACCTATACATCTTTTTCTAGAATTGTAAATGCAGAATAGCAAATAAAAATAATCAGGATAATAGGAAATATGTTAGTGAAAATGTTTTGGAAATTAGTAAAAAAAAGTTTTAGGTTAGTAACCCTAATTACTAGAAAAGAAATTATTTTTTGTGATTTTTTAAAAGGTTTTAATTAATTATGAAAAGAAATTAAGTTAAATTAAGGAAAATAGAAAAAAAAAAAAGGAAATAAGAAAAGTTAGAAAAATGAGGAAAAGGGTTAGCATGGATCGAGCCCCAGAAGTTGTGCTTATCGGAAGTTACTTCTGTCAGAAGTTGCGCTTATCAGAAGTTACTTCTGTCAGAATTTGCGCTTGCATGCTTCTAACAGAAGATACTTCCATCATAAATTACTTCTATTAGAAGTTGTACTTGTATGCTTCTGTCAGAGGTTGTGTTCCAGAAGTTCTTTCCCAAAACTTCAACGTTCATCTTCTGGTCAAAACAGTGTAGCGTTTCATTCTAACACCTGAGTCAGAACATCTGCTGAAAACAATAAACAGGTCAGAGTATCAAGTTTATCAGAGGATCATAGCATCTGCTGAAATTAAACATAAACATGCCAGAGTATCAAGTTCATCAGAGGATCATATTATCTGCTGAAAAACATAAACAGGTCAGAGGATCACAGCATCAGAGGATCATATTATTAGAGGATCATATTATCTGCGGAAAAACATAAACATGCCAGAATATCCAGTTCATCAGAGGATCATATTATATGCTGAAAAACATAAACAGGTCAGAGTATCAAACATTCAAACCACCGTCCAGAGTGGTCAACTTCGTCTTCTCCGGTGAGGTCGAATCTCAAACCTGCAAAATAAGAAAAGTTAGCAATCAAAAGGGACCCTATCCCCCTAAATCAAGGGCTGCGAGTTCAGGGTGGCCTTGGTTTGGTCTGAATCGGCCTGTATCTAGAGATATAAAGCTTAGCAGTTCCATGCACTCACTATGACAAATCACGATTTGGCCATGAAAAGCTTGTAACGATGGCCCAGACCTGCTCTAATAAACCTCAGGAAACGATTAACATGGTTAGTTTAGATCAAAATATCATAAAAACAGAAATATGAATTTAAGAAAAAGCATGTAATCGGAGTTTCATGATGCATGTGATTCAGGGCGTTATGGCCATGGTTCTGGGCATGTACTTACCCTACAATACCTCAGGAGCACGTTTGTGTGCTTGGAACTGATTGAAGGAGGCTGGAAACTAGAATACGAACTTGTAAGTTTGTATGAGAATTTTGGAGAGTTAGGGTTCTTTGTGGTGGCGAGTAATCTGTTCCTTTTGCTTGTGAATGTATCATGTATATATAGGGCATAAGATTAGATCTTAAATAATGAGGAAATATCATGCCTTGAATGCAAAGAATATCTCATTTGAAATTTCATCAAATCTTTCCCAAAATAGGTCAAACTTGCCTTAAAACCTTGTGCACAAATTTGGCAACTTGTAATGGGCTTCCTTGGTCCTCAAGACAAGTAGAAACCAAGCCCAACTCATATTATCAATTATCTTTGTATTTTATTTAATTAATTTTGAATTTTGACCATTTAATTCAAAAATAAATTAAATAAAAAGATAAGAGGCGTGGAAAGGAGTATTGATGTCTTGGATAATATCAAGATTAAGTTTGGATCATAAAATCTTAGGCCCATTTGAAAAATATTTGCATTTGCTAAGTATTTCTCTTTATGCACCTCCTAAAAAATGCTCAACTTGCACAACTTGTATCTTACTAAATTTTCAACATTTTTTGGTGTTATTGGACTTTTTAGAAAGATCAAGATGTCCTTTAAACACTCCTTTTTGTTTCATCTTCATTGAAGTTTCCATGTTCATGTACACTTCTTTGCAAAAAAAATGACTTTTTGTTGACTTTTAGAAGGACCTCTAATATTTTGATCCATAACTCTCAAATGACGCATTTTTGGCCAAAGCTTGTGAGACATGAAGTTGTAGAGAATTGAATTCCCTTCAATATGAGCTTTGGTGGAAAACTTTTTGATAAAGTATGTGAAAGATATGCGTGGTCAAAGTTATGTTGACTATTAATTAAAAAACTTAACTTGGAAACTTTGACTTTTAATCAAATCCTGAGTTTTCTTGATGATTCATAGTCAACCCTTGATCATATGATGGATATGAGTTCAAAATATTTATGTTGACCAAAAATTATGAAGTTTGAGTGTATGTTGACTACAATTGACTTTTTGTCCAATACAACTGATTTTCAACCATCTGAGCACTTGACTGAGCAAACTTGAGCTATGAGGCTTGAAACTTGACATTGTGATCCCTTGAGACATGTGAGAAGGTATAATGACCACTTTAGGTATTAGAACTTTATTTTGTCTTGAGAGAAGCAAAACCCTAGTTGTGGGTTGATCCTAGCAATTTCTCTAATCTTTATCTGAGTTTGATCAAGTCCCCAATAATACCAATTTGATCCACCGTTTCACGATACTCCTTTGCAAGAAACCACCGTTCTTCAAAGTCATTCACTCGGACGAATCCAATTTGTGTAATTGTTATATCCCAAGATTCTTAAGCGAATCACCGTCTTACGCTATTCCTTTGCAAGAACCTCCTATTTTTTAAATCCTTTCACTCGGTCGAATACAATATCTGAAGAATCTCGTAAAAAACCCTAAATCCACGATCTTGGGGTAAAAACTCTCACCCCTTTTCTGATGAAACCTCCTATGATTCTCAACCTAACCTTAGGTTACACCAACCTAAATTAATTGTTACCACCACTCAAATAATGAATGATTATGTGTATATTTTTTTTGTGTATGCATATATGCAAGGTTAAAGACGATGGACAATCTTATAGTTTCAATGCCATAATAGAGTAGAACACAATCTTATTCTTTTTGCATTGTGTATGCATATATGCAAGGTTAAAGACGATGGACAATCTAGAGACTTTAATGTTTTAAAACAACAACACATGGGTCAACGGCATAATAGATGTGTTGACACATATAAATGATTTTTATGTTAAATAATATTTTTTATAACATGTGTCGACACATATAAGGTCATTGTGTCATCACATAGTTACAGATCCTACATGCTTCATTATTGATCGAAATGTGTCGACACATAGTTACAAATCCTACATGATTAATTATTGATCTACATGTGTCGACACATAGTATAGGTGTGTCGATACATTCACCTGATTTTTATGCATAAAATCATTTTTGATGCATGATACCTTTCGACAACCTTTTCAAACGTGTTCTAGATGCATTATAAGATCCTTAATGCAACGGTGCACACAATAACTCATATTCCGTTCAACATACATAATCATAGTTTTGACATCATGTTAAACATCTATTGAAGAGGAAAATGTATTTACGCCGCTCATCATGGATCAACTTCTCCTAAACCTCCTGGATCAACCTTTATTACTTCTCCTGATGCACCTTCTCACGTTCAAGATGTTCCTTCTGAATATCTCTCTCCTACACCTCATCAGTCAACTTTTCTCACTCCTTTTCTAATGCTTCTTGTATCCTCCCACCCATTATTTTATAAACTATATATTGAATTTTTTCTAACGCATTACTACATTGCTTTTTGTGATGATCCAAAAAATAACCTCAATTCGATGCCTCTTGCAAGAACACATGACATTCTTGTGGAGCAAAGGTACCCCTTTGATTTTTGAAACCAACAAATCCTACAACACAAATAAAAGTTCATTGTTACCAAATTTAATTAACTAAAATAAGTAATGTTGAAAAATGTATCTACTTACAATTTTGTCAGCAACTTCACATGTAGCCTCTGATGTGAATTCACCTCATGGTATTCGATGTGTCCTCTTCCATTTCTCATGGTTTGATGATGGAGATGAGTTGTGATCAAGGCTTCTAGAAGAATATCTCAACTCTAGTTCTCTTTTTATTTTAATTTTTATTTAACTATTGACTATTCCAGTTTATCATATCCTCTACGAGACAATCTATGTGGATATATATTTATTGTCTTATTCTCCTTTCCTTTTTGCCTCTTAGCCAAGAATTCATGAGTGTTGCAAACTTAACAAACTTCTCCCAAACGGCCTTCCCAATAAATTTATAGATTGCATATGGAGGATATAATTCAAGTTTTTAAATTTTAATATAATCACTTATGAGTTATGTCTTAAAGTCCCTCTAATATTCACCAGCAACGTATGCAATCCATTTTTTTCAGCTTATCATCGTCTGGAACAATAAACACGCCCTACATTTTCCTAAAAATATTTAACACAACATTAACACTTAACTTTAAGCAAAACCAACAACATTAACATTTTACTATACAAGTCATGGTCTTTTGTCAACAACATTTCTATTAGAATATTTTTTTTATCAACATAATCAAAATATAACATCTTTAAACATAATATATAAGCAATAAGAAATTCACAAAAACAAAACTAACATTTCTAAATGGAAATATTGAGTTATGTGCTGAAAACGTGATGACGAAACTTCGTTCGAGTTTGTTTGGATGAGTTGATATTGAAAGAGTTATGTTGGAATAGATGATGGAATATAAGTTTAAGGTGTTTTGATGAATATAAAAATAGCCTACGATTTTTGTTAATAGAATAAAGATGAAACAAGAAGTGTTGAAAGATAAATGAAAAGTTAAAGCGTAATTTAATGAAATATTCATATAAATAAATATTTTACGTCAGGTATAAGAGACGATCGAGGGAATTGATTAATTTAAAATTAAATTATAGAAAAGCGTCATACTCTAGAAATTTTATGCCAATAATATTTTCCTTCGATTGGTAAAAATAATTGAGGAAAGAGACAAATTTTAAAAAATAATAGAAAAATAAGGTTCATTTGAAATAATATGACATTTAATAAAATAATTTAGCAAAATCAATATTTTTTATTGTAAACAATTAATTTAATTTTCTTGTATCATGAGTATTTCTTTTTCATCCAACAAACATTAATTTTGTAATTCAAAATAAATAAATAGAAAGGGAAAAGGAAGATGCACCAACTGAAAAAAAATGTATCGCTTGATAGATTAAACCGAGGTCTATGATAGATCTATTCTCTCGGTGGTTAATAACATTGAGGGTGTGTTTGTTTGATAGATCAAAATTATTATCTTGTAAATATCATTCCTAAAAATATTATTGTCAGAAATTTTATTCATTTCAATATGTTTGGCAAACAAATCAATTATTCATTTCAATATGGTTGGCAAACAAATCAAATTCCTAGGAATATTTTTATGTTTTATTTTAATCAAAATTTTAAAATTAAAAAATTAAAAATAAATGTGTTAAGATAATATAAAAATAAAAAGTTATGATTAGTTATTTTATATTTCCATAGAAATGTAAGATTCTCATCCTTTTACATGAGAATAAAAATTAAAAAATTTGTGAGTAAATTATATTTTTGAAAATAAAAAATACCTAAGTAAAATTAATCAAAACTTGAATCAAACATGAGATATCTATCCCATTGAAACAAACAGCCTTCATAAATATATTGTATTTAAAAAACAATTAAACATGGCACATTCAAAAAATATACACCCGTTAATTGTTAAATAATACTACCTCCGTTCCTATATATAAAAGACAATTCAATTTTTAGATTCATTGAATAATCAATGTACCTAGTCTATAAATTGACCAAATACATTGATTATTCAATGAATTTAAAAAATGAATTGTCTCTTATATATAGGAACAGAGGTAGTATTATTTTTAAAGCTAAACAAACTAGTCACATGACTTCAAATTTTACTACCTTTTAGGTATTCTACTCCCCGCCATTTTTGATGATTTATTATATCATTAAAGATGTTGCATTTATGTGGCAAAACTCTGAAACATTAATTGTTTCTTCATCTTCTACACTATTTTGTCATTGATTTTTATCTTCTACACTATTTTTAGATATTATTTGAGAAGTCCGGTCTCTCAAAAAATATAATTTCACTTCAAAATTATCATATCAGTTATATTTATTAGGAGTGTTTGCAGGTCAGTTTAATTTGAGTTATAGAGAATCTGATATTCAAACCGATAAAAAAAATATATGGATTAATTTAGATTTAATTGGATTGGACTTTCATATATTTTCGATAAAATCTAGACTTAACTAAACCGATAAATAATAGGTTAATTTAGGTTGGATTGATCGAATATATTAGAAACAAATATGCAAAAATATTTTTTAAAAAATCTAGTTTTTATCAACTAATTTGTTGGAGAAGTCCAAAGAGCGAGGTCTGGAAGTGTTAATAATGAGCTAAACGTTCATGATTACAAAACTCTTTAACGCCACATATCCATCCAAAACTTGAAGACAATGAGGTATGAGTTACCTCTTTATAAATTCAGTATTTCTTCCATTCCTAATCGATGTGGGACTTTAGCTCAACTTTCGTACTTAAAACCCAATAATCTCCCCCACAAGTGTGAGTCACCCACATCACTAGTCTTAATCCACATCAGGATCCACTTATGGTCCCCCATTAAGCCAACCAAACTCGAATATCACTTAATAGGTGGATATGTAGGGTCCATATCTCTTGTAATCATAAAAGTTTGGTCCATTAGCACTTTTGGACCTCGCTCCCTAGACTTTCCCAGCATAATTTTTCATAATAACATAAAAATTTTAATTTTTTTGTTTCACTATATAGGTTGTGAATGTCACAAATGACATTTTATTGTTTTCTTCTTGAAGTTAAATATTTCATATTAGTTTTTATGATAATGATGATATACTATATTCTAATATCCGAACACTAAAGGTAGAATTTTAAAAATTTGTTACTCAGACTAATTAACATCGAATTTCATCGATTTGAATCAATTTTTACTTAAACTAAAAACATGTTCAACTTATACACATGAATTGATTTGAATTCGAATTTAATTCAAATTTTCTCAAACAAATAAACATATGCTATAACTATGACGATGATGGGTTCATCATCAAAAATAGTTAGAAGCAAAACATCTTAAAAAATTGTAAAATAAAATCAAAAGTGAAAAACATAATTTTAGAAATAAATTACTCAAAATTAATAATGAAAAAATTAAAAGGACTTAAAATATAGAAGAAAAAAAACTTTTAGAATAAATTTAAGCTAAATAAATTATTTAAATAAATAATTATATAGTTACTATTAATATAGAAAGTCAATATAAATAAACACAGCTCGTTAAGCTATAATTGTAACATTTGCTTACGAAACAATCTTACAATCTTACAATATTATATCAATAGATTTAGCAACTTAAACAAACTAGAAAATTAATATAAATCAATAGTTTACATTATTTTAAACACCTACTATTTTCAGTTAAGACCTCAAATCTTCAAAGATAGGGTCTGCGCAAATAATGCATAAAAATAGAGGAAACCTATTGTCCAACGCCAAGTATATCATCTTATCACCAAATTTATTTTGTCATTTTCGATTATTCTTTTACTTTCTGTTTTCTACACATATATAGTAATTGACACGAAATAATTTTCATGTTTTGTTAATATTTTTATAGGGTCCCTCTTCACTTCTCATGTGTCTTAAAAACCAAGATCATGTACTATCAAACAGTTTTTACAATAATAATCACTCTGTTGCTTTGTCGTTCCACGTGTGTGTAGTATTTTCCTTTAGCTTCTGTGGGGAGATTCTGAAGAATTTGTCTGAGTGGTTCTTCCATTATTTTTCCTAATTATTTACATTAAGTAAAATGTTTTCTACACACTACTATCATTCTTAATAAGATTTTGGTCACAATCATAACCGACATAATTCATACAAAATATATATCTCTCTCCAAGTAATAGACTCAACGCGTCTTAAGTCTTAACCACACATGCAAACAAGTTAAATATATAAATAAAGTAACCTTTTTTCAATTGCAATTTCTACCATTTTCAGTTCACGAGCCTTAAATGTCACTATCCTTGTACATTTGTTGCAAATACACCGAAGAATGATCACGAAAAGATTATATATTATATAGTAATTACAAAACAAATTCATAGTGGCTAAACGCGTTTATTATATATATATATATATATATATATATATATATATATATATATATATATATATATATATATATATATATATATATATATATATATATATATATATATATATATATATATATATATATATCATGAACAATCCTTCTAATTTACATTCAACAAGTTCTTACGATTTTATTTGTTGAATGTTTGGTTTATTCGTATATGAAAACCACTCTCTAATGTTGTTTTTAAGTTCTTTTGTTTTCCGTAAAGAAATAGTAGAATGTATAGAAGTTTCAATATTGTTTAAAATCTAAGACACCATTATCGGGACCACCAATACTCTATTTCTGATGATTCTTCAATTGACTTTTTTATAATTTCTTTGACGAAGTTTTGTTTACGCCGTACACGTAACGAGATCCTCTTAAATTTTATCCATTCGTCGTAATTTCCACCTCGAAATTGAATTTGAGTGATTATGCTATCTGAATTGTCATTTGAGTTCAAATCATTGAGAGATGGTATTATTGTTACCACCTCAGAACCTTGCTCTGATGTCATAATAATTTCTTGCTCTGATGCCATAATGATTTATAAAAAACTATTGTATCAATTTCACATAACAAAAGTGTCATATATACACGTACAAACTTGTGTTTCATATCAAATTTCTTAAACAATCTCCTATTTTTATCTCCTTACTCTATACTTGAACTAATTTGGTTAAAGTACAACTAATTTCTAACTAATACAGTAAATCACTTGATATACCCGATTAAAATACATATGACAACTCTTATTACATTATATATATATATATATATATATATATATATATATATATATATATATATATATATATATATATATATATATATATATATATATATATATATATATATATATATATATATATATATATATCAAGATGTATAACCAATCAGAGAGTCCCACGTACATGTTGTCAACATTGGCTATTGGGTATGGACATTACCTTGCTTTCAGCTCAAAGACATCTATATAGTTCTGTCTCCTTCTCTAAACCTTATTCGAGAAAATAAGATCTCCCAATTTAGAAGCACGTTCTTTGAGCATTCTACTATTTTAGAGTTGCAACACGTCATTTTGGTTAATTTTTGGTTTAAAATAATCACTAGAGTAAATTTAATTAATTAACTTTTAAATTTTTACTTACTAAGTTTTTATTGATGGACATTATATTAAGGGAATATTTTATTTTACACCAAGATTTTTCTTGAATATTTTTTTAAAAAACTTTTGGAAAAAGAAGAATCGGATTTAAAAGTTAAGGGTTAGGAGCCAGACTTTAATGTGAGACTTTTTAATTATAAATTTACTTAATTTTAAGTTCGTTATTTAAGAAGATAGGGGTTTGTTTCTTCATATATCTAGGCCTTAATTTTTGTTTTTGTTTTTCTGTTAAAATAATAATACTAATTACTATAATAATAATAATAATAATAATAATAATAATAATAATAATAATAATAATAATAATAATTATTATTATTATTATTATTATTATTATTATTATTATTATGAAACAAATATATGATTTAACTGAAATATGAATGAGTTGGAAGAAAGAAATATAATTAAATAACCATTGAATCGAGTGATTTTTAAGAAAGCGTGTGTGAGCTTATTTTAGAGGAGGCAGACAAACACTACTCAAACTTAGATACATGTTTAAAAAAATAATTTGGTCTCATTTATATCGGGGTCAATTTTTGTTTTTTAATTATATAAAAAAAATCAATGTAATTTCTTATGTCTTTAAATAAAAATAAATTATTTTCGTCTAATTTTCATCAATGACATTAACTTTTACATGTGTGACATTCACCGTGACATATGTTCATATGTGTGTCATGATATAGCATATGTTCGTCACTAAGATCATCAAAAATTAAAAAATTTACTTCAACCTATATTTGAAGTGAACCAAATACATTATAGTTGCTACACAAGATGAAGTACGATTACGCTACTTCACCATTGTTGAATTATTTACAAATTGGATATATTCTTTTTTTTTTTTTTACGGTAAAGGCATTCCATTAAACACCAACAAAAGATACAGGAGAGGAAAAGGATTCCAAAGAGGGGTACCCACTAAATCAAGATCGAGAACCAAGTAAATTATCCAAGTCAATAAGGTTATAGGCATCTACATTGTACTCCCTCCTAATAAACATAACAGCACAGACAGAAAAAGAGCTACAAGTAAGATACAATACTAAATGTTGTAAAGATAAATTCTTCTTAACACCATTGAGATAGTCCACCACATTTAAGCAATCTGAGTGAATAGCCACATGTTGGAGGCGAAGGTTTGATGCTATTACCAGACTCCAACGAATTGCAAGGAGCTCCACCGTTTCCACATCGATTACCAAAGACTCCTTATGGCATTTTATGATATGAATGTATTATGTTTGTTTGAATGTTTTGGAAGTTGACATACTGGTGTGCTAATGAAGAACATAATTCGTTAAGTTGGTTTTTGGATGTAAAAATTGTTGGATTAATTATTTAATTAATTAATTTTTGATTAACAATAATCAATTATTATTAATATAAATTATGGTCTATTGTTATTAAGCACTTATTGGTGAATTATTAGATTGGGTTTTTGTGCCTGAATAAACCATGATGGGTTGGACCATTCAGTTAAGTCCGATAAGAGGTCTTTGTCCTTAGCCGTTTAACTATTTAAGCGTTGTCCCATTAAACAATTAACTCTGTCTGAAATCCTAAATGACAACGAGGATAGGAATCCTCTCATACTCTCCAATGACAATGTATAATTCTAACAGGTACATCGGCAATCTCTAGAATCTTACAAGGTATATCGTTGCTCTTATCATTCTTGAATATTGTTCAGTATAATAATATGTTATAATTTATAGGGTTAAGACCCTTGCAATTTCTAGATTCTCATTTTTAACTGGACTGACATATATATATTTAATTATTTTGGTATTTCCCACATGGTATTTTTTTTTTTAATAATTATTTTAACTCGAATTTTTAAATTTATTTCAATTTTTTTATTCTTTTTTAACTATATATTATATTTTTTTACAGTTAATGTTTTTTAATAATTATTATTTTAATTTTTATTAACATTTTTAATGAATTACTAAGTTAAATTAACAAAATATTATAATTGGGCCTAACACCCAAATTGATTTACACAGAAGTCCAGGGTCGTGTAAATGCATGCTCAAGTTTTAATGATGGCAAAAGTCCCAGAATGTGTATGTGCGTGCTACAAGGATGGGTGTCAGAAGAAAAACAAAGAAATCAGAAAAAGGACCCAATGTGTCGACGCACATTTAAGGGAAACACCTTGGATGTTACGTGTCGACCCTTGAGTCGACGCATATGTAAATGAAGTCTGGGAGCTAAAATCAAAATGATTGCGTCGACGCATCCCCCTGGTGTCGTCGACGCATCCAACATTGAAGCTCCAACGCGTGGGCTCTGGAAGTTACGCGTCGACCCTCCCTCTTGGAGCAGTCGACGCATCTGCCATGTGCTGTAGTTTTTTAAATCAATTTTATTTATTTTGCCTTATTTTCAATTCATTAATACTAACACATATAAATAGATATTTTTGTCATTTGAGTTTTTGAACAAGCATAAAGTGAAAGAAACACAAAGAGAGCACTTCATCTTCAACATTCCTTCTTCAAATTCAACTTCTCCAATAATCAAAGTGGTTGATTTCAAGATCCAAGAATTGTTGATAACGTCCGAATTGAAGAATTGCTTCAGATTTGGATTATGTGTTGTGGGCTCTATCTTGAATAAAACCGTTAGGGTTTTGTCCTCTTAGATTCGTATCGGTGTGGGGGTTTTTGGTACTAATCTTCGCTTTGCAAGATTCAGCCGAGTGAAGCAATCAAAGAGCTGTGGGTTCGCTTGATTTTGTCACGATAACTGGAGGATCTTGAAGGAAGAGTTAGGGTTCGATCTTGTTCAATTGATATCAGCCGAGAGAAAGAAGTTCTACATCAAATTGGTAGAGATTTCAAGTATCGCTAGTCGGAGGTATAGTCGAAGAGGTCGAAAATTGGTTTGGCTCGAACCAAGGATCGTGAAGAAGGTAGGTTCATCATCTACAATTGATTTGTGTGAAAAGGGAACTATTTCTTCACCTTGTTACAATTTTCCAATTTTATGAAAAACATCTCAACTCTATATTCTAGAGTTAGGGGCAAACGTACACCACGCGAGGACGAAAGGTGGAGCTGCCTTAATAAATTCTCGTGTTATTTTTTGCATTTAAATTTCATTACTTGATTGATCGATTTCTTAAGATTCAAACTATCAAACGGGCATAAACTGAATTTGTGTTGTGTCGAGGTTTAACAAACACTTCGCAACAAAGACTTTAAAAAAAAACAAACACTTCGTAACAATTCGATCGATTGTTACGTGATCACTTTCGACAACACAACTTAGTTAAAGCCACACCTGTCAAATTCACATACAAGGTGTTTGATAATTTTCCTCTCTACATA
This sequence comes from Vicia sativa, assembly GCA_021764765.1. Lineage (NCBI taxonomy): Eukaryota > Viridiplantae > Streptophyta > Magnoliopsida > Fabales > Fabaceae > Vicia > Vicia sativa. The sequence goes on along the minus strand of CM038792.1, from coordinate 134,972,383 downwards.
TTGTTAGTTGTGATTAAGTTTCTTTCTCCATTATTGCATTGGAAGTAAACATTGCTCAAAGTGAGTGATTAAGCAATTAATAAAGAGCATTTGAATTATATTGATTAAAGCAAATCTTTTTCTCATTGATAATTCGGTTTACATATATGATCTTCTCAATAGAGGATCGTTTAGACGATTGGAAATCTAGGAGACTTTTGTGAAAATATTTCAAACACACAAATTTTAAAAACTCGATCTATTCAACCCCCCTTCTAGATCGAGCACATCATCTAACAAGTGGTATCACGAGCACCGGTTTATCTAGAGCTTCACAATATTACTTTGTAGAAAATGGAGAACAATCTAAAATGGGCTTACACAAGAGATCCAGTTTTCATTGGTGAAAACTATAACTATTGGAAAGATTGTATGCATGTTCATATCACATCTGTTGATAGAAATATATGGAAATTTATCGAAAATGGTCCTATGGAAATAACCATGACCAACAAAGATAACATTACCATACCTAAACCGGGAGCACTATGGGATTAAAATGATGAGAAAAATTATGCCTATGATTGGAAGGGTAGGAACATGCTTATAGCTGCATTAGGTGTCGATGAATACTTTTGAGTATCTCATTGTACCACAACCAAAGCCATGTGGGATGCCCTACAAATTTCCCATGAAGGCACAAATGATGTGAAACTTGCTAGAATCAACACTTTGACTCAAGAGTCTGATCTCTTTCACATGAATCATGGTGAAACCATTACCGATATGCAAAAGAGATTTTCTCACATTATTAATCGCTTACACATTCTTGGTCATGTTACTCCCAATGTAGTTTCTACTAACAAAGTCTTGAGATGTCTTAACAGGGAATGACAACCGAAAGTCACCGCTATGAAAGAAGCAAATGACCTAGCCACTCTTGACATCACAACACTATTTGGCAAGCTCCAAGAACATGAACAAGAGCTCACAAATATCAACAAGCAAGAAAATAAAGAAAGAAAGGAAAAGAAAAAAAGATATGGAAATGAAGTCTATCTCATTGAAGGCTTCATACTCAAAGTCTTCCGCCAATAACTCATGTGTTAGTGAGTCTAGTGATGATGATGAGAGCTCGAGTGAAGACATGGGGTTGTTTGTGAGAAAATATCACAAATATCTTTGAAATAATGAAGTGCAACACTCGGACAAAAATCTCGTCAACTATAGGCAACAATCAAAGACATCTAAGCAAGATGATGACAAGAAATCAAAATCAAGAGGATCATGCTTCAATTGTGGGAAACCCGAACACTACAAGCCGGATTATCCTCTTCTCAAAAGAGACAAAGGAAAAGACAAATTTCAAATAAGATCTAACAAAGCTAGAAGAGCTTACATTGCATGGGAAAGCGATAGTGAATAATCTAACAAGAGTGACTCTAGCATTGAAGAAGAAACAGTCAACTTTTGTCTTATGGCCCATCAAGGAAAGAATAAAAAGGTAAAATATTCTAAATATGATCATAGTGATAAAATGTCTCATTTAGAATTACAAAAAGCATTTGACACTCTACATCATGAGGCTAGTGAGACTTTCAAGAGATTAGCCTCAAATAAGAAGATATTTTCATACCTTGAGCATAATGTTTCCGAATCCAAAAAGGAACTTGAAGCTCTTAAGGAATCTATTATTGAGAAGGTCAAATGTGATAACAAAGATGACAAGATGTCTTGGCATGATTGGCTCGGATGTGAAACTTGTCATATTTGGCAAAGAGAGGTTAAAATTCTTAAAGCTAAACTTGACAAGGCTTTACAACCCAAAATTACATATGTTATTGATAGATCGAATTTTCGAAGTAGTATGATCAATCCTTATCAAAAATACTCTTATGAAGTTAGAGATCAATCTAGCAAATGCAATTATTCCAACACATTGACTTGCCTATATTGTTGCAAAAAAGGACATACCATTAAAAAATGTTGCTTTAGGAGATTTCTAGTTCCTCAAAACATTTTCCAATGGTTGCCTAAACGCAACTTATGAACAACTCACACACAAGGACCCAATAAAAATTAGGTACCTACTTCCCTTGTTTAAATCCGCAGGTGGAATGTCTTGAGACTACCGAGAGAAAATGGTTCCTTGATAGTGGGTGCTCAAGACATATGACAAGTGACATATCTCTGTTCTTTGACTTTGTGGCTAAGAAGAAAGGATTTTTTACCTATGGTGACAATAATAAGGGAGAAATACTCGGCAAAGGTAGTGTAGGTAATCCCTCTTCTACTACTATCTCTGACGTCCTTTTAGTTGATGGTCTTAAACACAATCTCATTAGCATTAGTCAATTGTGCGACAAAGGATATAATGTCTCTTTTTCTAAATATTGTTGCACTATTGAACACAGTGTAAATAAAGAGAATGTGTTCAAAGGCTTTAGGGTTAATAATGTATACATGCTAGACTTGAATGAAGTTTCCTTAAAAGGTGCCAAATGCCTAATCTCCTTAATTGAAAATTCTTGGCTTTGGTATAGACGTCTATATCACTTAAGCATTGATTTGTTAAATAAAGTTGTTTCAAAATATTTAGTAGTCAGACTACCTATATCAAAATTTTACAAAGATCATTTATGTGATGCGTGCCAAATCGAAAAGCAAACAAGAGTCTCGTTTAAATCTAAAAACATTGTGTCCACAACGAGACCTCTTGAAATTCTCCATATGGACCTCTTTGGACCTTCTAGGATTAAAAGCCTAGGCGAGAATTATTATGGATTTGTCATTGTTGACGACTATTCTAGATTTTGTTGGACACTTTTCTTAGCAAATAAAAGCGACACCTTTCCGACATTCGAAAAATTTGCTAAGATCTTCCAAAACAAATTAAATGCAAACATTATTACTATTCATAGCGATTACGGAGGAGAATTTGAAAATGATTTGTTCAACAAGTTTTGTGCCAAGCACGAAATTGATCATAATTTTTCTGCACCACGCACTCCTCAACAAAATAGAGTTGTGGAGCGTAAAAATCGTGTTTTAGAAGAACTAGGAAGAACTATGATCAATGAAAATCGTCTTCCTAAATATTTTTGGGCCGATGCCATTAACACGGCTTGTTATGTTTTGAATAGGGTCCTAATACGTCCTATTCTAAACAAAACTCCCTATGAACTTTTGAAAGGAAGAAAACCAAATATTTCTCATCTTCGTGTGTTCGGATGTAAATGTTTTGTATTAAACAATGGAAAGGAAAATCTAGGTAAATTTGACTCAAAAGCTTATGAAGGTATCTTTCTTGGATACTCTCATTCTAGTAAAGCTTATAGAGTATACAATAAAAGGTTACATATTGTTGAAGAGTCTGTGCATGTTTCCTTTGATGAATCCTATCCGAAAGAAGTCGAAAAGGGTAGTTTGTTTGATGGTGCAGGTGTATCTTCGGAGAGCATACTAAAAGATCCCAAAAAGGACTATGAATCTACTAATAACGAGAAGGAGTTGAATCAAGTATCCGAGGAAAGAGGGGAGGATCATCCAAGTACTAAATATGATCTTCCTTTGGAATGGAAAACCTCTAAGGATCATCCCATCGACAACATCCTTGGAGACATATCAAAGGGAGTTACCACTTGCTCTAAGATAAGTAACTTTTGTTATCATTTCGCTTTCATCTCACAAATTGAGCCTAAAAATTCTAAAGAGGCATTACTCGATAAATAATGGTTTTTTGCTATGCAAGAGGAACTTAATTAGTTTAAGAGAAATAAGGTTTAGGACCTTGTCCCTCCTCCATGAGATCATCGAGTCATTGGCACTAAATGGGTCTTTAGGAACAAACTTGACGAAAACGGAATAATAACTCGCAACAAGGCCCGCCTTGTTGCCCAAGGGTATCGATTATGAGGAAACTTATGATCCGGTGTCCCTACTTGAGGCTATACGCCTTTTACTTTCTTATGCATGCTCATAAAATTTTAAATTGTTCCAAATGGACGTAAAGAGTGCTTTCCTTAATGGGTACATTAATGAGGAGGTCTATGTGTCTCAATCCCCCAGTTTTGAGAATTTTGAGAATCCTAACTATGTTTATAAACTTAAGCGTGCGCTATACAGTCTTAAACAAACTCCTAGAGCTTGGTACAAACGTCTTAGCAAATTCTTATTAGATCAAGGATTCTCAAGAGGTAAGGTTGACACAACCTTTTTTATTAAACGTCAAGGAAAACACTCAATTCTTGTCCAAGTCTATGTAGATGATATTATTTTTGGTTCCACTAATATATCCTTGGTCAAGGAGTTTTCTATGATTATGAAGGGACAATTTGAAATAAGCATGACAGGGGAGTTGAACTACTTCCTTGGACTTCAAATAAAGCAATTAACCGAAGGAACTTTCGTGAGCCAAACAAATATTTCCTTGATCTGCTTAAACGCTTTGATATGGATAACTCAAAGGCAATTGACACCCCTATGCCTACTGCGGTAAATTTAGACCGCGATGAAAATGGTAAGTCCGTTGACACAAAGCGGTATAGAGGTATGATTGGTTCCCTTCTTTATTTGACTGCCTCTCGTTCGGATATCATGTTTAGTGTTTACATGTGTGCCTGATATTAATCATATCCCAAGGAATCACATTTAAAATATGTTAAGCGAATACTTAGGTATCTTTGTGGTACACCTAAGTATGGTCTTTGGTTTTCCAAGGGAAGTGATTAGTCCTTGGTTGGATACTCCGACTCCGATTTTGCCGGTTGCAAATCCGATAGGAAGAGCACAAGTGGTACTTGTCACTTCTTTTCTAACTCTTTGGTAAGTTGGCATAGCAAAAAGCAAGTTTCTGTTGCCTTTTTAACCGCTGAAGCAGAATATGTCGCGGCCGATAATTGTTGTGCCCAAATTTTGTGGCTAAAGCAACAACTACTCAACTATAATGTCCATCTTAGTCGTATTTCCATTTTATGTGACAATACTAGTGCTATCAATCTAACTAGGAACCTGGTTCTACATTCTCGCACAAAACACATCGAAATAAGACATAACTTCCTTAGAGATCATGTTGAAAAATGGGATGTAGTTTTTGAGCATGTTGATAGCAAAAATTAACTTGCGGATATTTTTACTTAGCCGTTTGCAACTGAGCCTTTATTCAATATCTGAAGGGAACTCGGTTTTCTTGATATCTCGGATCGACTGAATCTCACTTGAGGTGCATGCTCAAATAATTATTAATTATTACCTTCTTTAACCATTCACTTTAAGCTAGTTTTAGTATAAGTCTCATGACAATTCCGCATGAAGGTAGTATCCCTCTAACTCTTAAATATTCTCTTGACCATATATATATATATATTTACTTGTTCTTCTACTTGACTTGTATATGATGTGTTCTTATGTATATGCAATGCTTATGTATTGTTTATTCTTCATGACTACGTGCCTTAATTTTGCAGAAATTCTTAGTAGATGCGTCGACTCAACCATATAAGCTGCGTCAACGCACTTTTCCTTTTTAGTTCAGTAGTTATTTTTATAGTAGTTGCGTCGATGCATGGCCTCGGGGCGGTCGAAACATCTCTTAAAAATTTAGTTTTTATTTTACATTTAGGGTTCATTTGTCTCATAATCTTCACTTCATTCCAAAGAGATACACGATAACCCTTCACTTCATCAAAATCCTTCAAAGATTCATCATGGCATCTCAGAGAGTGGCTAAGAAAAGGGTTCTCCGCGGTGAATCTTCTCAATCTCAGCAAGATTTACCGGTAACTGCTCTCTCACTTCTCTCCACTAATTTAACTGAGGTTTTTGAAAAATTCAAAAATAGGAAGGTTGTTAAACAACACTATGTCACCATGAAAACCCTTGAGGTAGAACATTTGGATTTCATCAGTGACCTAATTTCCTTTCAAGGGCTTCAACCCTTCTTTGCTTGTAGTAATAAGTACAATGAATATTTTGTTAGGTTATTTTATGCGGGTATAAAGGAAAAGTTTGAAGGTCCCGTATTTCGTCATCGTATTGACAACAAATTCTCATGGTACCATCTCATGTTTGGAAGGATATTCTTAATCTTGATTCTGAAGATGCAAATGCTATTAAGTTTTCTGACTCCACTGACCTTGTTGGATATGATTTTAAGACTTCTTTGTACTCTATGCTCAAGACACCATATGTTGAACACATTATCAACAATGCTCTCTTTCCGCCTAATGTCACCACGGGCTCTCTAGCACCGTTTGACAGAATCCTATACTGGTTTGTTGGGCATATCATTCGGCCTAAAAAGGGTGGGTTGTCAAGAATCGACGAAGCTGATGTCAAAATCAAGTTCTGCTTGAAAAATAAAACCAAGGTCAATTGGCCTCATTACCTTGCCAGCAGAATGTTTGATCTCCGGGATATTACTCGTGGCACCTCCTTATGTTATGGCTCTTTCATTCAAAGAATCTTGAACCGTGAGTGAGTTAGAGTTGTTGGCATCCCTTATGTCACTTTTGACATGGATCAAGAATTCACTCACAAATCCCTTAAACTTATGGGATTCATATGGTTCCCCCAACGACGAGCTTTTCGTCATATTACAAGATCTAATGTTACTCAAATCGGAAATGCAAGTAATGATACCGATGAATAGATTGAGGCAATGTTTGATGAAGGCAATGCTGGAAAAAATGCTGAAGATTTTGCAGAAAACAATGAACAAGCGAAAGAAGATGTTGGGGAGGATGCTGGTCAAAGTGACATGGCTTGGGTTCTTGCTCAGATGCAACGAATGGAGCTTCATATGCGTGAAGACCTAGCTGCTCAAAATGAAAGGTTCTCCTCCACTTATGAAGCAACACAAACGGAGCGCTGCAACACTTTTCATGGAATGGTCAAAACTTAAGCCGAAAGCTTTGCATCTTTCCAAAATCATTTTGCTCACTACTACCCATTTAACCCATCAGACCAACCTCCTACCGATTGAAACTATATTTCATGTCTCTGCATTTTATTTCTCTTTATCTATTGTAATTCATATTGTCATGACCTTAATTTGTATTTGTGTGTGACTTGTTTTTATTGTGACTGTAATCTTGTGTAATATGTCCGTACAATGTCTTACTATGTGTTCTCACTGTGCTTCTTAAAATTTCATTTTGTTTGACAAATATCCTATCTTTATTGTGTTACATCTAATCTTGCCTCTACCTCTTTTTGATTTTGTCAACGGGGGAGAATGGTGATGAATTAAGGCTCACTTCCATATGCACACTCTTAGGGGAAGCTTTGCTCTTTTTATCTTAGCTTAACCCATATGTTATTGTGTTTCTTCGTATATTTTTTACAGGTACTACCTTGCTTGTGTCGGTTTTCCCATCATTAAAAGGGGGAGTATGTAAATGCATGATCAAGTTTTAATGATGTCAAAAGCCCCAGAATGCGTATGTGCATGCTACAAGGATGGGTGTCATAAGAAAAACAAACAAATTAGAAAAAGGACCCAATACATCGATGCAAGTTCCCCTTTGGTCGACGCACATTTAAGGGAAACACCCTGGATGTTACGTGTCGACCCCTGAGTCGACGTATATGTAAATGAAGTCTGGGAGCTAAAATCAAAATGACTGCGTCGACGCACCCCCTGGTGTCGTCGACGCATCCAATATTGAAGCTCCAATGCATGGGCTCTGGAAGTTACACTTGAAGGTAGTATCCCTCTAACTCTTAAATATTCTCTTGACCATATATATATGTTTACTTGTTCTTCTACTTGACTTGTATATGATGTGTTCTTATGTATATGCAATGCTTATGTATTGTTTATTCTTCATGACTACGTGCCTTACTTTTGCAGAAATTCTTAGTAGATGCGTCGACTCAACCATATAAGTTGCGTCAACGCACTTTTCCTTTTTAGTTCAGTAGTTATTTTTATAGTAGTTACGTCGATGCATGGCCTCGGGGCGGTCGAAACATCTCTTAAAAATTTAGTTTTTATTTTACATTTAGGGTTCATTTGTCTCATAATCTTCACTTCATTCCAAAGAGATACACGATAACCCTTCACTTCATCAAAATCCTTCAAAGATTCATCATGGCATCTCAGAGAGTGGCTAAGAAAAGGGTTCTCCGCGGTGAATCTTCTCAATCTCAGCAAGATTTACCGGTAACTGCTCTCTCACTTCTCTCCACTAATTTAACTGAGGTTTTTGAAAAATTCAAAAATAGGAAGGTTGTTAAACAACACTATGTCACCATGAAAACCCTTGAGGTAGAACATTTGGATTTCATCAGTGACCTAATTTCCTTTCAAGGGCTTCAACCCTTCTTTGCTTGTAGTAATAAGTACAATGAATATTTTGTTAGGTTATTTTATGCGGGTATAAAGGAAAAGTTTGAAGGTCCCGTATTTCGTCATCGTATTGACAACAAATTCTCATGGTACCATCTCATGTTTGGAAGGATATTCTTAATCTTGATTCTGAAGATGCAAATGCTATTAAGTTTTCTGACTCCACTGACCTTGTTGGATATGATTTTAAGACTTCTTTGTACTCTATGCTCAAGACACCATATGTTGAACACATTATCAACAATGCTCTCTTTCCGCCTAATGTCACCACGGGCTCTCTAGCACCGTTTGACAGAATCCTATACTGGTTTGTTGGGCATATCATTCGGCCTAAAAAGGGTGGGTTGTCAAGAATCGACAAAGCTGATGTCAAAATCAAGTTCTGCTTGAAAAATAAAACCAAGGTCAATTGGCCTCATTACCTTGCCAGCAGAATGTTTGATCTCCGGGATATTACTCGTGGCACCTCCTTATGTTATGGCTCTTTCATTCAAAGAATCTTGAACCGTGAGTGAGTTAGAGTTGTTGGCATCCCTTATGTCACTTTTGACATGGATCAAGAATTCACTCACAAATCCCTTAAACTTATGGGATTCATATGGTTCCCCCAACGACGAGCTTTTCGTCATATTACAAGATCTAATGTTACTCAAATCGGAAATGCAAGTAATGATACCGATGAATAGATTGACGCAATGTTTGATGAAGGCAATGCTGGAAAAAATGCTGAAGATTTTGCAGAAAACAATGAACAAGCGAAAGAAGATGTTGGGGAGGATGCTGGTCAAAGTGACATGGCTTGGGTTCTTGCTCAGATGCAACGAATGGAGCTTCATATGCGTGAAGACCTAGCTGCTCAAAATGAAAGGTTCTCCTCCACTTATAAAGCAACACAAACGGAGCGCTGCAACACTTTTCATGGAATGGTCGAAACTTAAGCCGAAAACTTTGCATCTTTCCAAAATCATTTTGCTCACTACTACCCATTTAACCCATCAGACCAACCTCCTACCGATTGAAACTATATTTCATGTCTCTGCATTTTATTTCTCTTTATCTATTGTAATTCATATTGTCATGACCTTAATTTGTATTTGTGTGTGACTTGTTTTTATTGTGACTGTAATCTTATGTAATATGTCAGGACAATGTCTTACTATGTGTTCTCACTGTGCTTCTTAAAATTTCATTTTGTTTGACAAATATCCTATCTTAATTGTGTTACATCTAATCTTGCCTCTACCTCTTTTTGATGTTGTCAACGGGGGAGAATGGTGATGAATTAAGGCTCACTTCCATATGCACACTCTTAGGGGGAGCTTTGCTCTTTTTATCTTAGGTTATCCCATATGTTATTGTGTATCTTCGTATATTTTTTTACAGGTACTACCTTGCTTGTGTCGGTTTTCCCATCATTAAAAGGGGGAGTATGTAAATGCATGATCAAGTTTTAATGATGTCAAAAGCCCCAGAATGCGTATGTGCATGCTACAAGGATGGGTGTCATAAGAAAAACAAACAAATTAGAAAAAGGACCCAATGCATCGATGCAAGTTCCCCTTTGGTCGACGCACGTTTAAGGGAAACACCCTGGATGTTACGTGTCGACCCCTGAGTCGACGCATATGTAAATGAAGTCTGGGAGCTAAAATCAAAATGATGCGTCGACGCACCGGTGTCGCCGACGATCCAATATTGAAGCTCCAATGCATGGAAGTTACGCTTGAAGGTAGTATCCCTCTAACTCTTAAATATTCTCTTGACCATATATATATGTTTACTTGTTCTTCTACTTGACTTGTATATGATGTGTTCTTATGTATATGCAATGCTTATGTATTATTTATTCTTCATGACTACGTGCCTTAATTTTGCAGAAATTCTTAGTAGATGCGTCGACTCAACCATATAAGCTGCGTTAACGCACTTTTCCTTTTTAGTTCAGTAGTTATTTTTATAGTAGTTGCGTCGATGCATGGCCTCGGGGCGGTCGAAACATCTCTTAAAATTTTAGTTTTTATTTTACATTTAGGGTTCATTTGTCTCATAATCTTCACTTCATTCCAAAGAGATACACGATAACCCTTCACTTCATCAAAATCCTTCAAAGATTCATCATGGCATCTCAGAGAGTGGCTAAGAAAAGGGTTCTCCGCGGTGAATCTTCTCAATCTCAGCAAGATTTACCGGTAACTGCTCTCTCACTTCTCTCCACTAATTTAACTGAGGTTTTTGAAAAATTCAAAAATAGGAAGGTTGTTAAACAACACTATGTCACCATGAAAACCCTTGAGGTAGAACATTTGGATTTCATCAGTGACCTAATTTCCTTTCAAGGGCTTCAACCCTTCTTTGCTTGTAGTAATAAGTACAATGAATATTTTGTTAGGTTATTTTATGCGGGTATAAAGGAAAAGTTTGAAGGTCCCGTATTTCGTCATCGTATTGACAACAAATTCTCATGGTACCATCTCATGTTTGGAAGGATATTCTTAATCTTGATTCTGAAGATGCAAATGCTATTAAGTTTTCTGACTCCACTGACCTTGTTGGATATGATTTTAAGACTTCTTTGTACTCTATGCTCAAGACACCATATGTTGAACACATTATCAACAATGCTCTCTTTCCGCCTAATGTCACCACGGGCTCTCTAGCACCGTTTGACAGAATCCTATACTGGTTTGTTGGGCATATCATTCGGCCTAAAAAGGGTGGTGATAACACGATTTTATATAACATATTTGATGTATTTTTCATAAATAATGTTAATGTTTTTATTTAATTATTTCACTTTATTTCTATATTACGTTGGTATTTTCTATGTTTCAGGTATTTGCATTAAATAAAGATAAATCGAGCAAAGAAGTAAAATCGAGGAAAAATCGGATTAAAAAGCAAAGAAATGAAGCAAATTGGTGATATAGTGAAAGGGAGGTGTTAAGAAGTAGAAAACAATTATAGCAAAGGTCCAAGACTAAGCCCACAAGCAAGCAAGCCCAGACCAGCACGCACATGCCCTTGCCACGTGGGCTGAGACGGTCGTCTCAGCTTTCCTCTTTCCTCGGAGGCGCCCGCCTCCTTAGCAAGTGGGGCCCTCCATTTTCGCAGCAGTTGAGACGCACGTCTCAAAGTCAAGGGCCACGTGGAGGCGCCCGCCTCCCTCGCAAGTGGGGCCCACTACTTTTTCCCATGCAGTTGAGACGCACGTCCCCACGTTTGACCTATTCTTGAGGCAACCGCCTCCTCCACTTTTTAAGGCAATTTTCTCTCCACGTTCACCACTTGCTTGCGTACAAAGTTGAGGAAAGGCAGTTACAAATGCTTCTATAAATAGGAATCCCAGTTTCAGAATTAAGGGTCGGCATTTCACCGAACAACCGCTACCGCTATTTCATATTTCGTAATTTTATTCCAGTATTGTATTTTGAATTATTTTATTTCAGTTTTCACTGATCTAACCTTACGTTAGATCCAGTGCTTTTTATTCCTTGTCGTATTTATTTTCCTTTCAATTCAAGAAGTCAAGAACAAGTTATTTCCAGCATTCTTAATTTCAGGTTTTATTTATTTATTTTATGTTATTTAATTTATTGTTGCCTGATATTATTTATTTGATTTTGGTAATGTTTAAATATATTGAACCAATTTATTTATGCATGTCTGAATTAATTAATATGTCTGGCTAATTAGTTCTGATATTGGTATGTAAATTAATCGATCCATAGGAATCTAAAATAAACCGCATAATGTTACGTTGTTAAAAATATTCTTTCGACTTAGATATCTAATTTAATTTATTAAAAGGTTTAGAAACCAACAGGCGAAAGTTTGAGGTTAATAAACCGACTAAGATTAGAAACCAACAGAGTTTGAGGTTTAGAATCGATAGTAGGTACTAGGTATTGTTTTTAAAAACCGTGACATTTTAAAACCAATTAAACTTTATTTATTTTCAAAAGTGTTTTTATATTCGGGGATAGCGGAAGCATACGTTAGGATTTAATTACATGATTCTTATCAATAGAGACATTTGAGATAGGATCTTTAGATAAGTATTGTTTTGAAATAGGATTTTATCAACATGAGTAACACGTCGGTGGAAATTTAGATCCCCTTAGGTTAGGCAATTACGCATCGATATCTATTTATTTATTTATTATATTTTCCTTAACCAAAAATCCTAAAGAATTATTCCTTAGTCATATACGTAACATAGGATAACAATAGGTCGATTTATAGTCTCGTGGGTTCGATATCTTTAAAACTACGCGATAGGATCGTGCACTTGCGATCTGGCGATTTATAGACGATAAAGTCGCGATCAAGTTTTTGGCGCGTTGGACTATTTAAGTCGATATTGTAACTCGTGTTACACCGTATAGACTAAGGCACCTTTACCTTTACTACCATGTATGACCCAAATTTTTCCTACCCATTATCGATTATGAGGAACCACATGAATCCCATAGATCCGACCTTGAAATCGATGGAAAACTTTAATGCTTCACAAACCTACTCCTACCCCAACTACCTTGAACTACCAATCCCATATTTTGAAGAACCACAAGAAACTTATAATTTCAACCAAACCTTTCCTCAACCCAATCCTTCCTACAATTATCACACCCAATATTTTCAAGGATCACCAGAACCATACAAATCTGATCTCGAAATATTAATGGAAGATTTTAACGAATCATGTAGGATGATAGAACGCGATGGGGAAACACAAAAGGAGACCTTAACCTACTTTCAAGACTCTGAAGAATCGCAAAATTTTAATTTCGAAACATCAATGGAAGATTCAGATGAGATGATAATTAACTCTAGGTTAGAGTCTATGATTGAGCACTTTGTAGAGACACAATTTATCCAAAATGAAGCACAAACTATCCAAAATGAAGAAGTACGAAAACAAAGTCTTCAAATTAATGAAACCCTTAGCCAACTAACCAGTATGGTTGAATCCCTCGCGTCTCACACCGTTGGCTTAGAGACTAAAATCTCTCAACTCAAACAAAACCTTCTAGGACCTCTACCCGAGGAAGATGTGGATGTTGAAACAACCATTATGGAAAAACTATTTGGAAATCTAGAAAGTGATGATGAGTATGAGGAGAGTGATATTGTATCCGAGGAAAGTTCTGATGACAAAATAGTGGAGATTGAGAAAAATGAACCAACAATGTTCGAAGAGGAGGTTGTAAAAGAGGTAGAAAAAGAAGCATCTATCGTAACCCCAAATCACTACATCCCACTGATTCCCTTCCCGAAAATTTTTATGGAAACTCCGGTAGACTCCCAATCTAAAACGCACGTTGCGGTATTGAAAAATATCCATACTAATTCACCACTATTGGAAGTCTTACCTAAAAAGCGAAAATTAGAGGACCATAAAATTAGGGATATAATTACTGTTAAGAGGGTAAGGTTAACTTATGAGGCGATGGATGAAATCACTAAGCCAAAAATTGAAAAACTTATATTTAGGATAAATCCAGAACCACTACCAAAATTTCGAAAGAATAAACCGCCCTACAAACGTAAGAAAAGAAAAGGTGAGGGATATGTGAGATGGCTTGATAAGTGGCCATGGAAAATCAACGGGTAGTCGTTCTAGTTTCTAATTTTAATTTTAATTTTAATTTTTCTTTTTTTTTTCGTATTTTCAATTTTTCTATTTTATGTTAAAATTTTAAATTTTTAGTCGGTTATCTATTGCACCCTTTCATCTGATGCGTTCGAACTATTTTCCACTAATACCGATAATTATATTCAATTAAATAATCTACATTAATATTTATATAATAATTGAATATTCTTATTATCGTATTCTTCTATTAATATACAAAATTAATACTTCCCAATATTTATTATATTAATTATAAGGCATTATATATACTAGTATTATATATATATTTATATCCTATTGTTTGAAATCATCTATAATATATATATTATATAAGTATGTAGTATGTATGCATGTGGTCTACAAAATTGTTCCCTATCTCTATTACCTAAGTCACATGTATTACTAAAAAGGCATGCAAATTAAGATTCTCTGCTTTTCAATTATTCGTGCCATGCCTTCATGATTCCCTGCTCGAGTGATCACCTTTCTCTTTTCTGATTTCTCCTGGTTTTATCGCATTGAGGACAATGCTTATTTTAAGTTTGGGGGAGTCAGAACATTTCTTTGTTCGTTTTTATTTTCTTTGCTCTATTTAGTTTTTTTCCCTTTTAGTTTCCTTTTTCTATGTATTGCAAAATTTCCATTCAATAAAATACATGTTTATGAAATTTTAGTCTTTTATGTTTAAATTTCGTGCTTATTCGAATTCCTCCTTTTCTTGAGCCATAACGACAAATTTTAACAAAAATTAAAACGCATTTATTGACGTATTCAACTAGTACTAAGGTTGCTTATTTTAATTAAGAATTGAGCACAACTTAGCAAAATTGTTATCGTCCTAACACTTTAAAACCCCCGACGTGTTAGATTGATTTAAGTACTTATTATACCAACACCTTAAGACTTAGTTTTAAAGTAATCCCGAGTAGTTTATTAAGCAGTCGGCACCGCCTTAAACGACAAACTACGTGGAGAATCGATGAATATAAGTGATTGATCAAGAGTTTTTAAAGAGAAATTTTTATTAGAAGATGCACTTATTAAGTTAGATGGTCCTTACCATATCATTTAATTCAACGTTGCGAAACTATAAAATATTTATGCAAACATCCATTATGAATTGGTTCGGTGGTCCTGTTGAACTTGGTAGGGATGACGATCCGATCCCCGCAATTTGTAATTGGGTAAAAGTACCAAATATAATTACCGGACTCCTAGCTGGATTATAAAGATCAAAGTCACTAACCGTTACTCCACTATGTGCGCGTAGGTAATGGGCTTAATGTGATTGCGCGAAATGAAAAGGTGAAACAAAACGAAAGTATTAAGTCGAGCTATAATTCACGACTTAAATTGGTCTGCATAAATGGGGTTGTCTAGTGTTATTACGGTAACTTTGGTGTCAAAGTCTAAACTCGAGTTATCCAACAAAGAAGTGAGTTGCGACCTAGTACGAATTGAATTGTGTTATATATCGTTTGACATATGCTCGTGTGATTTTTCATTTTACTTTTGCTTGAGGACAAGCAAAGGTTTAAGTATAGGGGAGTTTGATAACACGATTTTATATAACATATTTGATGTATTTTTCATAAATAATGTTAATGTTTTTATTTAATTATTTCACTTTATTTCTATATTACGTTGGTATTTTCTATGTTTCAGGTATTTGCATTAAATAAAGATAAATCGAGCAAAGAAGTAAAATCGAGGAAAAATCGGATTAAAAAGCAAAGAAATGAAGCAAATGGGTGATATAGTGAAAGGGAGGTGTTAAGAAGTAGAAAACAATTATAGCAAAGGTCCAAGACTAAGCCCACAAGCAAGCAAGCCCAGACCAGCACGCACATGCCCTTGCCACGTGGGCTGAGACGGTCGTCTCAGCTTTCCTCTTTCCTCGGAGGCGCCCGCCTCCTTAGCAAGTGGGGCCCTCCATTTCGCAGTTGAGACGCGCGTCTCAAAGTCAGGCCACGTGGGGCGCCCGCCTCCTCGCAAGTGGGGCCCACTACTTTTCCCATGCATTGAGACGCGTCCCCACGTTGACCTATTCTTGAGGCAACCGCCTCCTCCACTTTTTAAGGCAATTTTCTCTCCACGTTCACCACTTGCTTGCGTACAAAGTTGAGGAAAGGCAGTTACAAATGCTTCTATAAATAGGAATCCCAGTTTCAGAATTAAGGGTCGGCATTTCACCGAACAACCGCTACCGCTATTTCATATTTCGTAATTTTATTCCAGTATTGTATTTTGAATTATTTTATTTCGTTTTCAGATCTAACCTTACGTTAGATCCGGCTTTTATTCCTTGTCGATTTATTTTCCTTTCAATTCAAGAAGTCAAGAACAAGTTATTTCCAACATTCTTAATTTCAGGTTTTATTTATTTATTTTATGTTATTTAATTTATTGTTGCCTGATATTATTTATTTGATTTTGGTAATGTTTAAATATATTGAACCAATTTATTTATGCATGTCTGAATTAATTAATATGTCTGGCTAATTAGTTCTGATATTGGTATGTAAATTAATCGATCCATAGGAATCTAAAATAAACGGCATAATGTTACGTTGTTAAAAATATTCTTTCGACTTAGATATCTAATTTAATTTATTAAAAGGTTTAGAAACCAACAGAGCGAAAGTTTGAGGTTAATAAACGACTAAGATTAGAAACCAACAGAAGTTTGAGGTTTAGAATCGAGATAGTAGGTACTAGGTATTGTTTTTAAAACATGACATTTAAAAACCAATTAAACTTTATTTATTTTCAAAAGTGTTTTTATATTCGTGGGATAGCGGAAGCATACGTTAGGATTTAATTACATGATTCTTATCAATAGAGCGACAGTTTGAGATAGGATCTTTAGATAAGTATTGTTTCTTTGAAATAGGATTTTTATCAACATGAGTAACACGTCGGTGGAAATTTAGATCCCTTAGGTTAGGCGAATTACGTACGATATCTATTTATTTATTTATTATATTTTCCTTAACCAAAAATCCTAAAGAATTATTCGCCTTAGCTGTATACCGTAACATAGGATAACAATAGGTCGATTTATAGTCTCTGTGGGTTCGATATCTTTTAAAACTACGCGATAGGATGTGCACTTGCGATCTTGATTTATAGACGATAAAGTCGCGATCAAGTTTTGGCGCCGTTGCGGGACTATTTAAGTCGATATTGTAACTCGGTGTTACAAGTATAGACTAAGGCACCTTTACCTTTACTACCATGTATGACCCAAATTTTTCCTACGCCCATTATCAGTATTATGAGGAACCACATGAATCCCATAGATCCGACCTTGAAATACTGATGGAAAACTTTAATGCTTCACAAACCTACTCCTACCCCAACTACCTTGAACTACCAATCCCATATTTTGAAGAACCACAAGAAACTTATAATTTCAACCAAACCTTTCCTCAACCCAATCCTTCCTACAATTATCACACCCAATATTTTCAAGGATCACCAGAACCATACAAATCTGATCTCGAAATATTAATGGAAGATTTTAACGAATCATGTAGGATGATAGAGCGATGGGGAAACACAAAGGAGACCTTAACCTACTTTCAAGACTACGAAGAATCGCAAAATTTTAATTTGAAACATCAATGGAAGATTCGGATGAGATGATAATTAACTCTAGGTTAGAGTCTATGATTGAGCACTTTGTAGAGACACAATTTATCCAAAATGAAGCACAAACTATCCAAAATGAAGAAGTACGAAAACAAAGTCTTCAAATTAATGAAACCCTTAGCCAACTAACCAGTATGGTTGAATCCCTCGCGTCTCACACCGTTGGCTTAGAGACTAAAATCTCTCAACTCAAACAAAACCTTCTAGGACCTCTACCGAGGAAGATGTGGATGTTGAAACAACCATTATGGAAAAACTATTTGGAAATCTAGAAAGTGATGATGAGTATGAGGAGAGTGATATTGTATCCGAGGAAAGTTCTGATGACAAAATAGTGGAGATTGAGAAAAATGAACCAACAATGTTCGAAGAGGAGGTTGTAAAAGAGGTAGAAAAAGAAGCATCTATCGTAACCCCAAATCACTACATCCCACTGATTCCCTTCCCGAAAATTTTTATGGAAACTCCGGTAGACTCCCAATCTAAAACGCACGTTGCGGTATTGAAAAATATCCATACTAATTCACCACTATTGGAAGTCTTACCTAAAAAGCGAAAATTAGAGGACCATAAAATTAGGGATATAATTACTGTTAAGAGGGTAAGGTTAACTTATGAGGCGATGGATGAAATCACTAAGCCAAAAATTGAAAAACTTATATTTAGGATAAATCCAGAACCACTACCAAAATTTCGAAAGAATAAACCGCCCTACAAACGTAAGAAAAGAAAAGGTGAGGGATATGTGAGATGGCTTGATAAGTGGCCATGGAAAATCAACGGGTAGTCGTTCTAGTTTCTAATTTTAATTTTAATTTTAATTTTTCTTTTTTTTCGTATTTTCAATTTTTCTATTTTATGTTAAAATTTTAAATTTTTAGTCGGTTATCTATTGCACCCTTTCATCTGATGCGTTCGAACTATTTTCCACTAATACCGATAATTATATTCAATTAAATAATCTACATTAATATTTATATAATAATTGAATATTCTTATTATCGTATTCTTCTATTAATATACAAAATTAATACTTCCCAATATTTATTATATTAATTATAAGGCATTATATATACTAGTATTATATATATATTTATATCCTATTGTTTGAAATCATCTATAATATATATATTATATAAGTATGTAGTATGTATGCATGTGGTCTACAAAATTGTTCCCTATCTCTATTACCTAAGTCACATGTATTACTAAAAAGGCATGCAAATTAAGATTCTCTGCTTTTCAATTATTCGTGCCATGCCTTCATGATTCCCTGCTCGAGTGATCACCTTTCTCTTTTCTGATTTCTCCTGGTTTTATCGCATTGAGGACAATGCTTATTTTAAGTTTGGGGGAGTCAGAACATTTCTTTGTTCGTTTTTATTTTCTTTGCTCTATTTAGTTTTTTTTCCCTTTTAGTTTCCTTTTTCTATGTATTGCAAAATTTCCATTCAATAAAATACATGTTTATGAAATTTTAGTCTTTTATGTTTAAATTTCGTGCTTATTCGAATTCCTCCTTTTCTTGAGCCATAACGACAAATTTTAACAAAAATTAAAACGCATTTATTGACGTATTCAACTAGTACTAAGGTTGCTTATTTTTAATTAAGAATTCGAGCACAACTTAGCAAAATTGTTATCGTCCTAACACTTTAAAACCCCCGACGTGTTAGATTGATTTAAGTACTTATTATACCAACACCTTAAGACTTAGTTTTAAAGTAATCCCGAGTAGTTTATTAAGCAGTCGGCACCGCCTTAAACGACAAACTACGTGGAGAATCGATGAATATAAGTGATTGATCAAGAGTTTTTAAAGAGAAAATTTTTATTAGAAGATGCACTTATTAAGTTAGATGGTCCTTACCAGATCATTTAATTCAACGGTTGCAGAAACTATAAAATATTTATGCAAACATCCATTATGAATTGGTTCAGTGGTCCCTGGTGCTGAACTTGGTAGGGCGGATGACGATCCGATCCCCCGCAATTTGTAATTGGGTAAAAGGAGTACCAAATATAATTACCAGGACTCCTAGCTGGATTATAAAGATCAAAGTCACTAACCGGTTACTCCACTATGTGCGCGTAAGGTAATGGGCTTAATGTGATTGCGCCAGAATGAAAACGGGTGAAACAAAACGAAAGTATTAAGTCGAGCTATAATTCACGACTTAAATTGGTCTGCATAAATGGGGTTGTCTAGTGTTATTACGGTAACTTTGGTGTCAAAGTCTAAACTCGAGTTATCCAACAAAGAAGTGAGTTGCGACCTAGTACGAATTGAATTGTGTTATATATCTACGTTTGACATATGCTCAGGTGATTTTTCATTTTTACTTTTTGCTTGAGGACAAGCAAAGGTTTAAGTATAGGGGAGTTTGATAACACGATTTTATATAACATATTTGATGTATTTTTCATAAATAATGTTAATGTTTTTATTTAATTATTTCACTTTATTTCTATATTACGTTGGTATTTTCTATGTTTCAGGTATTTGCATTAAATAAAGATAAATCGAGCAAAGAAGTAAAATCGAGGAAAAATCGGATTAAAAAGCAAAGAAATGAAGCAAATGGGTGATATAGTGAAAGGGAGGTGTTAAGAAGTAGAAAACAATTATAGCAAAGGTCCAAGACTAAGCCCACAAGCAAGCAAGCCCAGACCAGCACGCACATGCCCTTGCCACGTGGGCTGAGACGGTCGTCTCAGCTTTCCTCTTTCCTCGGAGGCGCCCGCCTCCTTAGCAAGTGGGGCCCTCCATTTTCGCAGCAGTTGAGACGCACGTCTCAAAGTCAAGGGCCACGTGGAGGCGCCCGCCTCCCTCGCAAGTGGGGCCCACTACTTTTTCCCATGCAGTTGAGACGCACGTCCCCACGTTTGACCTATTCTTGAGGCAACCGCCTCCTCCACTTTTTAAGGCAATTTTCTCTCCACGTTCACCACTTGCTTGCGTACAAAGTTGAGGAAAGGCAGTTACAAATGCTTCTATAAATAGGAATCCCAGTTTCAGAATTAAGGGTCGGCATTTCACCGAACAACCGCTACCGCTATTTCATATTTCGTAATTTTATTCCAGTATTGTATTTTGAATTATTTTATTTCAGTTTTCACTGATCTAACCTTACGTTAGATCCAGTGCTTTTTATTCCTTGTCGTATTTATTTTCCTTTCAATTCAAGAAGTCAAGAACAAGTTATTTCCAGCATTCTTAATTTCAGGTTTTATTTATTTATTTTATGTTATTTAATTTATTGTTGCCTGATATTATTTATTTGATTTTGGTAATGTTTAAATATATTGAACCAATTTATTTATGCATGTCTGAATTAATTAATATGTCTGGCTAATTAGTTCTGATATTGGTATGTAAATTAATCGATCCATAGGAATCTAAAATAAACTGGCATAATGTTACGTTGTTAAAAATATTCTTTCTGACTTAGATATCTAATTTAATTTATTAAAAGGTTTAGAAACCAACAGAGCGAAAGTTTGAGGTTAATAAACTGACTAAGATTAGAAACCAACAGAGCGACAATTTGAGGTTTAGAATCGATAGTAGGTACTAGGTATTGTTTTTAAAACCATGACATTTAAAACCAATTAAACTTTATTTATTTTCAAAAGTGTTTTTATATTCGGTAGGGATAGCGGAAGCATACGTTAGGATTTAATTACATGATTCTTATCAATAGAGACAGTTTGAGATAGGATCTTTAGATAAGTATTGTTTCTGAAATAGGATTTTTATCAACATGAGTAACACGTCGGTGGAAATTTAGATCCCCTTAGGTTAGGCAATTACGTACGATATCTATTTATTTATTTATTATATTTTCCTTAACCAAAAAATCCTAAAGAATTATTCGCCTTAGCTGTATACCGTAACATAGGATAACAATAGGTCGATTTATAGTCTCTGTGGGTTCGATATCTTTTAAAACTACGCGATAGGACTGTGCACTTGCAGTCTGCTGATTTATAGACGATAAAGTCGCGATCAAGTTTTTGGCGCGGGACTATTTAAGTCGATATTGTAACTCGGTGTTACAGTATAGACTAAGGCACCTTTTACCTTTACTACCATGTATGACCCAAATTTTTCCTACGCCCATTATCAGTATTATGAGGAACCACATGAATCCCATAGATCCGACCTTGAAATACTGATGGAAAACTTTAATGCTTCACAAACCTACTCCTACCCCAACTACCTTCAGAACTACCAATCCCCATATTTTGAAGAACCACAAGAAACTTATAATTTCAACCAAACCTTTCCTCAACCCAATCCTTCCTACAATTATCACACCCAATATTTTCAAGGATCACCAGAACCATACAAATCTGATCTCGAAATATTAATGGAAGATTTTAACGAATCATGTAGGATGATAGAACGCGATGGGGAAACACAAAAGGAGACCTTAACCTACTTTCAAGACTCTGAAGAATCGCAAAATTTTAATTTCGAAACATCAATGGAAGATTCAGATGAGATGATAATTAACTCTAGGTTAGAGTCTATGATTGAGCACTTTGTAGAGACACAATTTATCCAAAATGAAGCACAAACTATCCAAAATGAAGAAGTACGAAAACAAAGTCTTCAAATTAATGAAACCCTTAGCCAACTAACCAGTATGGTTGAATCCCTCGCGTCTCACACCGTTGGCTTAGAGACTAAAATCTCTCAACTCAAACAAAACCTTCTAGGACCTCTACCCGAGGAAGATGTGGATGTTGAAACAACCATTATGGAAAAACTATTTGGAAATCTAGAAAGTGATGATGAGTATGAGGAGAGTGATATTGTATCCGAGGAAAGTTCTGATGACAAAATAGTGGAGATTGAGAAAAATGAACCAACAATGTTCGAAGAGGAGGTTGTAAAAGAGGTAGAAAAAGAAGCATCTATCGTAACCCCAAATCACTACATCCCACTGATTCCCTTCCCGAAAATTTTTATGGAAACTCCGGTAGACTCCCAATCTAAAACGCACGTTGCGGTATTGAAAAATATCCATACTAATTCACCACTATTGGAAGTCTTACCTAAAAAGCGAAAATTAGAGGACCATAAAATTAGGGATATAATTACTGTTAAGAGGGTAAGGTTAACTTATGAGGCGATGGATGAAATCACTAAGCCAAAAATTGAAAAACTTATATTTAGGATAAATCCAGAACCACTACCAAAATTTCGAAAGAATAAACCGCCCTACAAACGTAAGAAAAGAAAAGGTGAGGGATATGTGAGATGGCTTGATAAGTGGCCATGGAAAATCAACGGGTAGTCGTTCTAGTTTCTAATTTTAATTTTAATTTTAATTTTTCTTTTTTTTCGTATTTTCAATTTTTCTATTTTATGTTAAAATTTTAAATTTTTAGTCGGTTATCTATTGCACCCTTTCATCTGATGCGTTCGAACTATTTTCCACTAATACCGATAATTATATTCAATTAAATAATCTACATTAATATTTATATAATAATTGAATATTCTTATTATCGTATTCTTCTATTAATATACAAAATTAATACTTCCCAATATTTATTATATTAATTATAAGGCATTATATATACTAGTATTATATATATATTTATATCCTATTGTTTGAAATCATCTATAATATATATATTATATAAGTATGTAGTATGTATGCATGTGGTCTACAAAATTGTTCCCTATCTCTATTACCTAAGTCACATGTATTACTAAAAAGGCATGCAAATTAAGATTCTCTGCTTTTCAATTATTCGTGCCATGCCTTCATGATTCCCTGCTCGAGTGATCACCTTTCTCTTTTCTGATTTCTCCTGGTTTTATCGCATTGAGGACAATGCTTATTTTAAGTTTGGGGGAGTCAGAACATTTCTTTGTTCGTTTTTATTTTCTTTGCTCTATTTAGTTTTTTTTCCCTTTTAGTTTCCTTTTTCTATGTATTGCAAAATTTCCATTCAATAAAATACATGTTTATGAAATTTTAGTCTTTTATGTTTAAATTTCGTGCTTATTCGAATTCCTCCTTTTCTTGAGCCATAACGACAAATTTTAACAAAAATTAAAACGCATTTATTGACGTATTCAACTAGTACTAAGGTTGCTTATTTTTAATTAAGAATTCGAGCACAACTTAGCAAAATTGTTATCGTCCTAACACTTTAAAACCCCCGACGTGTTAGATTGATTTAAGTACTTATTATACCAACACCTTAAGACTTAGTTTTAAAGTAATCCCGAGTAGTTTATTAAGCAGTCGGCACCGCCTTAAACGACAAACTACGTGGAGAATCGATGAATATAAGTGATTGATCAAGAGTTTTTAAAGAGAAAATTTTTATTAGAAGATGCACTTATTAAGTTAGATGGTCCTTACCAGATCATTTAATTCAACGGTTGCAGAAACTATAAAATATTTATGCAAACATCCATTATGAATTGGTTCAGTGGTCCCTGGTGCTGAACTTGGTAGGGCGGATGACGATCCGATCCCCCGCAATTTGTAATTGGGTAAAAGGAGTACCAAATATAATTACCAGGACTCCTAGCTGGATTATAAAGATCAAAGTCACTAACCGGTTACTCCACTATGTGCGCGTAAGGTAATGGGCTTAATGTGATTGCGCCAGAATGAAAACGGGTGAAACAAAACGAAAGTATTAAGTCGAGCTATAATTCACGACTTAAATTGGTCTGCATAAATGGGGTTGTCTAGTGTTATTACGGTAACTTTGGTGTCAAAGTCTAAACTCGAGTTATCCAACAAAGAAGTGAGTTGCGACCTAGTACGAATTGAATTGTGTTATATATCTACGTTTGACATATGCTCAGGTGATTTTTCATTTTTACTTTTTGCTTGAGGACAAGCAAAGGTTTAAGTATAGGGGAGTTTGATAACACGATTTTATATAACATATTTGATGTATTTTTCATAAATAATGTTAATGTTTTTATTTAATTATTTCACTTTATTTCTATATTACGTTGGTATTTTCTATGTTTCAGGTATTTGCATTAAATAAAGATAAATCGAGCAAAGAAGTAAAATCGAGGAAAAATCGGATTAAAAAGCAAAGAAATGAAGCAAATGGGTGATATAGTGAAAGGGAGGTGTTAAGAAGTAGAAAACAATTATAGCAAAGGTCCAAGACTAAGCCCACAAGCAAGCCCAGACCGCACATGCCCCCACGTGGAGACGGTCGTCTCAGCTTTCCTCTTTCCTCGGAGGCGCCCGCCTCCTTAGCAAGTGGGGCCCTCCATTTCGCAGCTTGAGACGCACGTCTCAAAGTCACGTGGGCGCCCGCCTCCCTAAGTGGGGCCCACTACTTTTCCCATGCGTTGAGGCACGTCCCCACGTTGACCTATTCTTGAGGCCGCCTCCTCCACTTTAAGGCAATTTTCTCTCCACGTTCACCACTTGCTTGCATAAAGTTGAGGAAAGCGATTACAAATGCTTCTATAAATAGGAATCCCAGTTTCAGAATTAAGGGTCGGCATTTCACCGAACAACCGCTACCGCTATTTCATATTTCGTAATTTTATTCCAGTATTGTATTTTGAATTATTTTATTTCAGTTTTCACTGATCTAACCTTACGTTAGATCCGTGCTTTTATTCCTTGTCGATTTATTTTCCTTTCAATTCAAGAAGTCAAGAACAAGTTATTTCCAGCATTCTTAATTTCAGGTTTTATTTATTTATTTTATGTTATTTAATTTATTGTTGCCTGATATTATTTATTTGATTTTGGTAATGTTTAAATATATTGAACCAATTTATTTATGCATGTCGAATTAATTAATATGTCCGCTAATTAGTTCGATATTGGTATGTAAATTAATCGATCCATAGGAATCTAAAATAAACGGCATAATGTTACGTTGTTAAAAATATTCTTTCGACTTAGATATCTAATTTAATTTATTAAAAGGTTTAGAAACCAACAGGCGAAAGTTTGAGGTTAATAAACCGACTAAGATTAGAAACCAACAGAGCGGCAGTTTGAGGTTTAGAATCGATAGTAGGTACTAGGTATTGTTTTTAAAAACCGACAAGATTTAAAACCAATTAAACTTTATTTATTTTCAAAAGTGTTTTTATATTCAAGGATAAGCGGAAGCATACGTTAGGATTTAATTACATGATTCTTATCAATAGAGCGATTTGAGATAGGATCTTTAGATAAGTATTGTTTTTGAAATAGGATTTTTATCAACATGAGTAACACGTCGGTGGAAATTTAGATCCCTTAGGTTAGGCAATTACGCATCGATATCTATTTATTTATTTATTATATTTTCCTTAACCAAAAAATCCTAAAGAATTATTCGCCTTAGCTGTATACCGTAACATAGGATAACAATAGGTCGATTTATAGTCTCTGTGGGTTCGATATCTTTTAAAACTACGCGATAGGACTGTGCACTTGCAGTCTGCTGATTTATAGACGATAAAGTCGCGATCAGGTGGGTTGTCAAGAATCGACAAAGCTGATGTCAAAATCAAGTTCTGCTTGAAAAATAAAACCAAGGTCAATTGGCCTCATTACCTTGCCAGCAGAATGTTTGATCTCCGGGATTCTACTCGTGGCACCTCCTTATGTTATGGCTCTTTCATTCAAAGAATCTTGAACCGTGAGTGAGTTAGAGTTGTTGGCATCCCTTATGTCACTTTTGACATGGATCAAGAATTCACTCACAAATCCCTTAAACTTATGGGATTCATATGGTTCCCCCAACGACGAGCTTTTCGTCACATTACAAGATCTAATGTTACTCAAATCAGAAATGCAAGTAATGATACCGATGAATAGATTGAGGCAATGTTTGATGAAGGCAATGCTGGAAAAAATGCTGAAGATTTTGCAGAAAACAATGAACAAGCGAAAGAAGACGTTGGGGAGGATGCTGGTCAAAGTGACATGGCTTGGGTTCTTGCTCAGATGCAACGAATGGAGCTTCATATGCGTGAAGACCTAGCTGCTCGAAATGAAAGGTTCTCCTCCACTTATGAAGCAACACAAACGGAGCGCTGCAACACTTTTCATGGAATGGTCGAAACTTAAGCCGAAAGCTTTGCATCTTTCCAAAATCATTTTGCTCACTACTACCCATTTAACCCATCAGACCAACCTCCTACCGATTGAAACTATATTTCATGTCTCTGCATTTTATTTCTCTTTATCTATTGTAATTCATATTGTCATAACCTTAATTTGTATTTGTGTGTGACTTGTTTTTATTGTGACTGTAATCTTATGTAATATGTCCGTACAATGTCTTACTATGTGTTCTCACCGTGCTTCTTAAAATTTCATTTTGTTTGACAAATATTCTATCTTTATTGTGTTACATCTAATCTTGCCTCTACCTCTTTTTGATGTTGTCAACGGGGGAGAATGGTGATGAATTAAGGCTCACTTCCATATGCACACTCTTAGGGGGAGCTTTGCTCTTTTTATCTTAGCTTATCCCATATGTTATTGTGTATGTCCGTATATTGTTTTACATGTACTACCTTGCTTGTGTTAGTTTTCCCATCATCAAAAGGGGGAGTATGTAAATGCATGATCAAGTTTTAATGATGTCAAAAGCCCCAGAATGCGTATGTGCGTGCTACAAGGCTGGGTGTCATAAGAAAAACAAACAAATCAGAAAAAGGACCCAATGCGTAGATGCAAGTTCCCCTTTGTTCGACGTACGTTTAAGAGAAACACCCTGGATGTTACGTGCCGACCCCTGAGTCGACGTATATGTAAATGAAGTCTGGGAGCTAAAATCAAAATGGCTACGTCGACGCATCCCCCTGGTGCCATCGACGCATCCAATAAAACCGTTAGGGTTTTGTCATCTTAGATCCGTATTGGTGCGGGGGTTTTTGATACTAATCTTTGCTTTGCAAGATTCTGCAAGTGAAGCAATCAAGGAGTTGTGGGTTCGCTTGATTTTGTCACTATAACCAGAGGATTTTGAAGGAAGAGTTAGGGTTCAATCTTGTTCGTTTGATATCAGCCGAGAGAAAGAAATTCTACAGCAAATTGGTAGAGATTTCAAGTATCGCTAGTCGGAGGTATAGTCGAAAAGGTCGAAAATTGGTTTGGATCGAACCAAGGATCGTGAAGAAGATAGGTTTATCATCTACAATTGATTTGTGTGAAAAGGGAACTATTTCTTCACCTTGTTACAATTTGAAAATTTTATGAAAACATCTCAACTCTATATTATAGAGTTGGGGGCAGACGTACACCACGCGAGGACGAATGGTGAAACTTCCTTAACAAATTCTCATGTTCTTTTTTGTATTTTACTTTCATTACTTGATTGATCGATTTCTTAAGATTCAAACTATCAAACGGGCATAAACTGGTTTTGTGTTGTGTCGAGGTTTAACAAACACTTCGTAACAATTCGAATGATTGTTACATGATCACTTTCGACAACACAACTTAGTTATAGCCACACCTGTCAAATTCGCATACAAGGTGTTTGATAATTTGCCTCTCTACATATTGTTAGTTGTGATTAAGTTTCTTTCTCCATTATTGTATTGGAAGTAAACATTGCTCAAAATGAGTGATTAAGTAATTAATAAAGAGCATTTGAATTGTATTTATTAAAGCAAATCTTTTTCTCATTGATAATTCGGTTTGCATATATGATCTTCTCAATAGCAGATCGTTTAGATGATTGGAAATCCAGGAGACTTTTGTGAAAATATTTCAAACGCGCAAATTTTAAAAACCCGATCTATTCAACGCCCTTCTAGATCGAGCACATCATCTAACAGGTCGGACCAATCAAACCAGAGGTCCCGTTTTAATTTTTAAAATGAGCCTCAATTAAAAAAATACAATTATAATAAATTAAAAATGACATATTAAAATATTATATATTTTTAAAAGATATTTAATTAGAATTATTTTAATTTTGATCAATGTATTGGATTTTTATCATAGTAATTTTTTGATTTGTTGAATTTTTTTATGACATATTTTTGTTTTTATTAATATTTATGTTTAAAAAATGGATTTTTCAAAATTATGGGTCCCTTAAAATTTGAGGCTATGTGCTGTAGAGCCTGCTGGTCCTGCACAGCATTGGCCCTGCAGAAGTCCCCTAACTTAATGAATTATAAACTCTTGTGAATTAGTGTTTCATATACACTTTCATTTTGAGACTATAGTCTTCACAAATATGGTATTCACCACCATATAACTCACAATGCATTATCGTAATCATTAAAGCTTCCATCAGCCACAAATGCAGCAACAACAATCATCATTAAAGCTACAGAATATCGAAAGACTTTTCTATTTGGGAGAAGAGATTCATAGTTATTTGAAAGGCCTTGAAAAAAAAATACTTGCAAAGATACACAATGCTGAAATCCACAAACAAAAAGATGAGGACTGTGAGGGTGAAGCTACTAGTGTCGGTGGGGTCCTATATGTTGGAGCCAGTGGAATATCGTAATGAGGTTCCGATGAAGACATTGTCGAGACAGTGAGGATGGATTTTTGATCCCCTATATCTTGATACTCTTTTTGTTGTTGAAACAACTGATGTGGGACTATAAAAATAAGAGATCAAAATGGACCTCGAGGTAAAGATAATGTATCAAAAAGAGTATTATTCGTATAATTTTTGCCACTCTCGAGATAGAACTAACATGTTGCTAATGCCTTTAATTTTTCTCGATGTATCCAATGAATAATAATTACAATGATAACATGTTGTCATCTAAAATATGTGGTCATGATAATAATTTTTCACATATAAAAAATGTCTTAAAAAGCATAAACAAAATCCATGTCGATGAATAAGTCTATAAAACTCAAATGAACAAAGTATCAATATTAATTAAATATCTCTCTCTAGTATTGAAGAACTTTTTAAACACTTCATCTTCATCTATTTTTTGTAACTAAAAAACAACACAGTTCACAGTATCGCATATATAGGGGGTTGGAGGAAATGTGATATATTGTCCGTTTTATAAATGTGGTATAATTGTGAGACATACATCATTTTACAATAAGTTTATTAAAACATGATATAGTATTTTTTTTCATATATCTATTTTTTTAATAGTAAAAATGCAACTATATTATAAAAACAAAAGTAAAAAGATACGGAGAAAACCAAGAGCAGTAGTAGTACGCAAGTTCAAATAGAAACAAAGATAAAAATTCATCCCAAACAAACCCAACAAACCCCCACCCGCCAATAGGAGGAAAACAAGAAAAACTGAGACAAAAATCACAAACCAACCTACCATAGATTGGATCTAAACTTAACCACAAACCAAGCACATAAACCTCAGGATAGAAGTTGGAGGAAGGAAGACCCGACGCTTGCCAAAGAACAGAAGGACAATTATCCACCCAGTTAACTCCTAAATACCCGACTAACTGAGTGGTATTCACTCCCAGTCTAACAAAGTAACATTGAAACCACAACATGGTCTTGGGTCCAGTTCCACGTCAGATTAATAATCTTAGATATCCATATGTTTACCGAAAAATGATCATGTCTAAAAATACAATTATTTCGAAGCATCCAAATAGTCTATACCACATAATGACAAATCAAAACCAAAACCAAAGACATTGCATTTCCCTTCTCTAAATCCCGAAACAAGTAAAACACCCCTAAAATCGAGTGCGAAAAACAACATGGGATGCATTAACCACCTAAACACTTCACACCATATAGCATAGGTGACCTCACACGAAACAAAAGATAACCGATAAATTCCACAGTCTTATCTCAAAAAGTGAACCCAACTAAACTACCCCCGACATAATCTTCAGCTTTAGGAGATTTTGCTTAGAATCCTATTTTGGAGAACATGACAAGAGGAAAAGAAACCACTTTATAAGGCATTCAACTCTTTCAAACTCTAGAAAGTGTAACACCCTAGATCCAGAACATACAATTTAAAAAAACACATGCAGAAAATAATAATATAAAAGGGTGCTACATCTTAAAAAATCATCATTTATATGGAAATAAACTTTACTTCACAATATCAAAAATTCAATTAAACAACTCACAAAATAAATAAAGTATTTCCCCAACCTAGTATTACATTATCAAAATGACACACGAAAAAACTAAATTGTTGATAAGGTACGTCAATAAAGAAAAAAATTAATGCAACTAAGAGGCCAACTATACCATCCCCTAAAACAGCTACAACTCATTAGTCTCTACCAGAGAATATGTATAACAGGCATAAAGAACAACACAGGAACAAAAATAAAAGGGGTGAGAAATACATTCCATATATTAGTGATGTATAAATAGTAAGGATAGTATAATACCATTCATAAAAATCCAACAATAGAATAATTAATCAACATATTCATTTATATATGCAATGTATTCATCTCATTTGAAACGCCCCAATTTTATTTAATTAGTTTTCGTAAATAAATTGTGTGAGAATATGTGTTGTTGGATGTTTTGATGTGTTGGGGGAACCGTAGATATGGGATGGTAGCCTTAAAAATATAGAACTTAAGGTGTTTGAGATATTTGAGTAATAATGTAGAGATTGAGGGTGATAGAAGTAGAACTAATTATGAATAATTAATTAGGAGTATTTTGTTTATTTTAAATAGTAGAAATAATATTATTTAAATAAATATTTAGTTGAGATAATATTTTTTTAATTAGTTAGGATAAGTAAGAATAACAATAATTATAATAATAAAATATTATAAGAAGAAATTAGAGCATAGGAAGAAGAAATTCCATTATAGAAGTTCAAGCTCATCATCTAAGGTAAGGGTGAGACTTCCTCTTATATAATAGATTGCATGATAACATGTGGGTGGGTGTTCCAATCTTTATGATTGTTATTCTCTTGTCTAGGTTATGAGTAAATTGATGTTATAAAGATGTGATTGTGTTGTATGGTATATGAATTGGGTGTTACTTGAATGATGTGATTGTTGTGTACTAATAGGAATCAGCGTGTGGGACTTGGGTACATAATAGCAAAAAATTTCTTATGTCGCAAGGGTAACCGGCTACGGGATTTGGTGTAGTCGATTACACCTGAGACAACTTTTAAAAAGATTGAAATTGTGTGTGTGTGTGTGACTGATTACGTGTTTTGGTGTAACTGGTTACATAATTAAACTAAAACGTGAATTGATAATTTGGGGAGGGGTGTAACCGGTTACCACAGGGAGGAATGTGTACCCGCTGTTCTGGATTGGGCTTAATCGATTGCCACTACTATATGCTGAAACGTTAATAAATCCATAACTTGATTTCCGAGTATCTGATTGAGGTGTCGTTCGAAGCTCTAGGAAGTTAATGCAATGTACTTTAATTTAAAAATAGTCTTGAAACTTGGAAATGATTAAATTGTTGGTATAAGCCCTAAATACAAATAATTTTGGTGATCGAATTATTTATTAATAATAAAAGGAATTTCTTTATTATGTTTGATTTTCCAAAATAATAAAGTCCCTAGAATAGTTAGTTTTTTTAATGAAATATTAAGTGTGACTTAATCATGAGATCTCATTAAACATAAAGACATTATTCTTAAAGTATCCGTAGTTGAGATTTATTGTGAAGTGGGATAACATTAAATCATTAAGATTATTATGTAGATAGACTGATGATCACATCTCATGGATCATGGATAAGGAGTTATCAAGTCTTGACATAGGTGTGAATATTAGGAGTAATATTTATACTGGATTGAACCATTATGAGAATACTACATAGAATATTATGCAAAGTGTCATAAGTTATTATCATAGTGATAATTGGTGTATAATACCCTTCGACCTGAAACCACTATGAACCCTAGATGTAGAGTAAAGTAATTTATTGCTGATTAAACGTTATTCGAAACTAGATGACCATAAAGATAGCTGGTGGGTACTTCACAAAGCAAGTTGAGGGACATGAGTGTACTATATAGAATTTTCCCATCTTGCGTAACAGGATAAATGTCTAAGGGTCCAATATTCAAATGGACAAGGGTGACACGACATATGCCTTGTGTTCAATATAGACATAAGGGAAAAGGGTATTTGTACACATAAGTATTATCATAGAAAGATTTTGTTAGATCACATGACATTTTTTGACTTGGGTAGCAGTGATGTGTTGCTAGATACCGCTTAATGTGAGATTTAATATAATTGCCAACGTGGTAAAACCTACACACATAAGGACATGTTAATGACAGATAGAGTAAATATGCAATTTGATTATATAATTGTGAATTCTCACCTCTTTTGTTTGAATGTTGCCTTTGCATGGTCATTGTGTAGATAATATGCAATAGAGGCGTAGAAGTGAGTGAAAGAGATTTACTTTTTTTTATGTTTTTGTTGAATCAACCTCTGTTCTGATATGTAACACTGGGAGGGAGAACGCATTTTTCTCTATTTTATGTTTGTTGGGTATTATTATATGAATCTCCTATGTTTGAGAAATTCTTATAACTACTTTGGTTATATTTATGTTTGAGGAGTTAAACCATTCAATTTTTGATGTTTTTCGCTGCTAAGAAAGTGTTGAAGTTTAGACTCATATTATGTTCTTTAATTATTATTCGTGTTACTGTTAGCTGGAAATTTGTAAAGTATATCTAAGGGCATGGTTTAAAGGCAAAGGTTCCTACCGTTTAAATACCAATCTTAAATGAAGTTAGTTTCTAAAGGTACTTTACAAAGCCAAGTTAAAAGCTCCAGAAAGAATGCATGTCGGTTGAGAAACTGGCTCAGAAGGCTAAACCAAGTCGACCAAACAGCGAGAGTAAAACAATTTCAAAAACAAGACTATATCAACACATTGTATGATGGTCGATTCGACAGGAGCTTGGGTCGAATGAAGGCACCAGTCGAAGTGCTCATGCTGTCGAAGACACATGCTAGTGGACTTAGGAAATTTTGCTATACTTCAAGAAGATATACCGAACCTGAAGGCAGTTTCCTTCTGAAGACATGAAGCGGGAAAAAGTCAAAAGTGAGGAGATCATGGGTAGTTGCCTCAGAAGATCGTGGGTTAGAAGCTTTGAATGGATGGCGAAACGTGTGCGGAAGTTGCTTTTAAATATTGAATCTCATTCGTTGATTAGCTTTAGCGGTTACATTGTAATTACTATAAATAAGTTAGAATGTTAAGAATTCTGGGTGTTCATTTGTACTCTCAAACTGCTTGCCAAAACTCTGTCCAATTCCGCGCTAAAGGAAGAAAGAGTAACTCAAGCTTTAATGTACGTGAATCACCATATTTTCTATTTCAATGCAATCAATTTACTTTTAACTTTATCTTTACTGCTTTTTTTTTTTGCTTACTTCTATCTCATTTACCTATTGGTCACGAGTCACCAATAGCCTCATTTACCAAAAATGTTTCAACGTAAACTGTTGGTCACGAGTCACCAATAGTCAGAATCCTTCGTAAGTGGAAAGCCATTGTGTTGTTTCCCTTAGGCTCTGGAAACCATTTCTGGGCCAAAGTCCTTTTCGTTTACAGAAGCAGTGCAATTTACCAAAACCTTAGCACGTGTATTGAGATCAACTGGTCGATCTCGCAAGTAACCCTTAGTTTTAGGACTTAGGGTGTTTACCATTTTCCACAGTAAACAGTTACATATCTATTTGTATGAGTTGGTTGAAGATGAAAGTAACATCCTAATCTCTCAATTACTTAAAATTACTCTGATTTTTATTTTTAAATTATTCTAGGGAATTAGGGTGTTACATTCTCTACTCCCATTCATGTGGTACCAATAATTCTAACATTCAGAGGTGTGTTACTAAAGCATCCAACTCGTCACTAGAACAAAGTCATACTCTTCATTGAATTTAAGTCCTAACCTGTCATTGGACTAAATTCCTAACTCGTCACTGGACTAAATTTCTACCTATCTATGATATACATGACGTATGAATGCAAAAACCATATAAATTGTCATCCACAATCCTCCAACTTCAATCCTCGCACTGGACATAAGTCTTACATGTTATTGGTTCGTTCGAACCTAAGCACATCATCATCAATTATTGTCGGTGTAATGGCATATCATTGGTATTTTCCAACCTAAACACATCATCATCTATTATTGCTGGTGTAAGGCCATGTCACTGGTTCTCCTAAACTTAAACATCTCAACAATGATTCTCTAAAACCTAAACATAAATCACATCAACACTTACGTCCTAACCTTAAAAAATTAACATGAATGCGTATTATCAACCATTATACTCGTGTCTTAAAGGATTAACAATTTAATTCAATATCATCTTATCAAACAACCCCAAAGTAATGTTTCATACTAGTCATGCCTCGAATTCGAATAATCATTTAAAATAACAAACGATGTCTAAATCAAGCAAATAAATATGTTTTGAAAATCTTAGAGTTTATTTTAATACTGTGACTTTTATTTTAGTACTTAAGATCCCAATCAATATAGTTTAATCAAACAATAGGGACTGATACATGCACCGGGTAAAATGCTTCATCGAACTTGTAACTAGTATTTGCCTACTGAATATAGTGGAATGAGATGCTAATTAAGTATAATATGTAGTAAATTTTGTATATTCTCTTATGATATAAAGTTTTCTCTTAAAATAATTGTGTAGAGTGAGTTATGTCCAAATTACTAACAACATGTCAGATAGTTGTGTTAAAGGGTTTTCAAAATATTAACTGAACTTGCAATTCAGTTTTCTAGCCTTTGCCACAATGAAATTGATCCAGATTGAAGTCTATCTCGTGCTAAATCTTGTCAAGCTTCTTATAGTCTCAGTTTTATTCTTAAAATATCTAGGTAAATAAAGTTATAGGTAAATGACTAATAGGATATACTAACCGTAAGTTGTAGAAATTAATTGATGTATGGTAACAACAGTACTTAAACATATATTATCACAACTAATCATCCTAAACCACTGGTTTAACATCTTCAAACTCTTATTCCATAAACTTGATTGAGAAATCATGATTACCCACTATCAACTACACCACTTCTCCTACCACCTTGGGAGAAGAAATTTAAAAAATTCACTTGACCAAACACATAAGACTCCTAAGCTATAACACATGCATATGTAAGAACAAGATTGGTTTTGCATCTGGCCTTATGTTTGATGATAACTTTACATGTTATCTTATAGAATAATTGTGTGTTCTAATGGTTTATGTCTTGTGTGTAGATTTATCTAAACAAGTTTTGACTCTGGTAAGAAGGCGTGTGACGTCATCAGACTTTAAAATCAACACTATGGAAGAATACATTTGGTGTGTTATAAGTTAAGTCAATATTCTAGCATTATTCTTATGCAGTCGTTCTAAGGAATATTAGTACAAGAGCTTATGATCGTAACCTATGCAAGAAAGCGTTGGAGGCATTCTAAAGATTTACTTATGTTGTTCCAAGTTCTGAAGATGTTGAAGACAAGTTTCTGTTGAACGAACTCTAAAAATCTAAAGACAATAGTTCTGAAGAACAAGTGCAGAAGACTCTAAAGATAAGGGTTCTATGAACAAGCTATGAAGACTCAAAGACTTAGGTTCTGAAGATACAAAGTTTTGATCCTTTTACAACATTCTTCATCAACCTACAATTTTGAAGCCTCTGAAGATGCAGAAGATAAAGATCAAGACTAGGGATTGTGTGTGATGGTGATTATAAAAGTACAAAGTACTTTGTGACCTCTACTCTCTAGGGTGGATTAAGGACATACCTTTTTGTACTATTGTCTACCAGTCTCACCATGACCGTTGGGAACAAAATAGCTAGGTTTTATGTTTCCTATTCTACCCTCCAACGAATCTCTTTTTCACATATAAAATAATGACTTTGAAGAATTTGAAATCAACGAATCAGTTTTACAAAACTACACCAAACTACTGCACAAACTATTTTAGAGAAATTCTTTGTATAATTTTGTAAATAAGCAAGGAGCTTTTGTTTGTATCTTTCTATCAACACTTTTGTGTTGTTGTACTTAAACATTGTGTAATCTTCTTGTTTAGAGGCATCTGTGTATACACATCTTTGTAAATCAACGGTTGTTGATGGATTCCTCGAGAGACTATATGAGTCTGGATTCTCAAGAAGACTTTGGTTGCGGTCATAGTGGATTTGCAATAAGGATCGACGAACTTGTTGGGGTTTTCAATAAGGTTGATCAGACTTATTATGGTTATCTGTAATCAAGTTAATTATAGTATATTAAGTCCTTGTGTATAAGACAAATCACCTTGTGGGGGTGGATTGGAGTAAATTAGTTAACAATGAACCATGATAAAAATAATTGTATTCATATATTTTTATTCACTTGTTAGCTTTGTGTTTGAGTTTTGAAAAGATTATATTTGGTGCAACCCAATTCAACCCCCCTTTCTTGTGGTTCTCACACATGTAATTGGAATTAGAGCTATGGTTCTAGTATTGATTTATATCAAACACTTAACAGTGTCAGATAAAGATCTAGACGAGTTTTAGAAACACTATAGTTGCTCCTACTCCACCACCACCAGCTATAATTTATAATAAAGATAACTATAATACTAAACCTCTCATTTTTTATGGTGAAAAGTTTGATTACTAGAAAACATACTAGAAAGTTTCTTTCTAGGTCATGATGTTGATCTTTGGGATATGGTAGTTGATGGCTACAATCCTCCCATAGATGTTGTTGGTAAGAAGCTTGAAAGAAGATCAATGACCGATCAAAAGAAAAACGATTGTAAGAATCATCATAAAGTAAGAACTATATTGTTGAATGTTTTTCTTATATTGAGTATGATATGATCAGAATATTTGAGAAGTCCAAAGCTCTTCAAGCTGAAGAGATTAAGGATTTAAAAGAAGATTCTGATGAAGTTGAAAATGAGTTGTCTTTACTAACCAGAAGGGTTAACCGTCTCTGGAATAGAAATCAAGGCAACATGTTCAGAAGTACTAGAATGACAAGTGGTTTCTTCGAGACTACTTATGATCACAAAGAAGTCACTTGTTATGAGTGAAATGAGCCAGGACACTACACAAACGATTGTCTTGAACTTCTGAAGGACAAACCCTATAAGAAAGCTCTCAAGAGAAATAAGAAAGGGCTGTTGAAAACTTGGAATAATTCTAATTCTTCAGAAGATGACTCAGAAGTAGAACGTGCTAACGTGGCACTGGTGGCTTATGTAGATTTTCTGATGAAAAGATCCATTTAGAAGATGAAGCGGAATCTAATTCAGACACTTAAGAGGTATTCTCCAAAGAGGTATTTTCTAACCTTACTCATTCTAAATTAAATTCATGTTTACTTGAAATTTTCGAAAAACATGAGTTACTCAAGTTTGAATTCAAGGAACTTAAGAAGACCCATGAATCCATATCTTCTAAAAACAACAAGCTTAAGGCATATTTCTCCATTATCAATGAAGAATTTTTTTCTTAAAGATGAGAACTTTGCCCTCAAAGGAATGAGAACTCCTTTAGGAGCTTATGAGAGTACCAATGATGTCATTAAGAAATATGACAAATCTTTTAAGAAGTTCCTAGCCAGAAGCATAGGGAGAAAGATGATGGCTTCTATGATCTATGACCTAGGCAGAAATGAGACCAATGGTATTGGTTTTAACTCCTATGACGAATTGAATTCTGATAAGGAATACAAACCTAATACTCTTCTTTCCCATTTTGTCTCTGCTGGGTTTTTGCCTAAATATAAAGGAAAGGAAAAAGAGAAATATGTTTCTGAACCTAAGGTTAAACCTTCTTGTTTTAATTCTTGTAAATATGATTATTCCACTGCTAAACCCAAAGTTGTGAAGAACTATAGGATAACTAACAAGAGAGGACCAATAAACTATGGGTACCCAAGGAAGAAATAATCTATGTTGTAGATATCCTTAGCTGCACAATTGAAACACTAGTTATGGTACCTGAACTCTAGCTGCTTGTGACACATTACAAGAAGAAGGCATGTGTTATAAAGCCCAGAACTTAAGCCTGAAAGCATCGTGGTTCTCAGAGGTAACCAGAAGGGAAGATCATAGGCTCCAAAATAGTTGGTAATTGATATAGTTCTATGTCAAGGATGAGTTACATTCTACATTACATTCATAACAAAGTCTCTACAAAAGACTCCCTGTGAGTTGTGATAGAACAGGAATACTATAAGTTTCTTCTCTCATCTCGTTAAAGCTCTTGTTTATCTTAAACTCAAAAGAGGATTCTAATAAGCTTGACTCTAAAGCTCAAATTTGTATCATGTTATAGTATTGAATGTTGAGAAGGCTACTAAGTATACAACATTGAAACACTTGTTGAAGAGTCAATTATTGGTTAACCCTATGATAAGCCTGGCCTTGAAAATTCAAACCTAGGTGAAATATTTTCGTATATGGAGATTACCTATTTAGACCCATAAGGTATTGAAGATTCTACATAAGAACAAGAAGTCAAAGACTCAGAAGATGCTCAATTAGAAGCTGCTGAAGCTGTTTACTGTGGAAAATGGTAAACAACCTGTTATACCCCAAAATTTTCCCTCCTACTTTTGATGTCAAAATATACATCCATACACAAGAATTCCTCAAGGGTTGATCAGACAAACCCTCTCCTAAGCAATCAACCCACAACTAGGGTTTTGCTTCTCTCAAGTCAAAATTAATTTTTATTGCCTCAAGTGAGCATCATGCCTCCTTATATGTTTCAAAGTATCACCGTGACAAATTTCAAGCCTCACAGATCAAGTTTTCTCAGTCAATTGCTCAGATGGTTGAAAATCAGTTGTATTGGACAAAAAGTTAACTATGGTTAACATACAGTGAAACTTCACATTTTTGGTCAACATCAATATTTTGAATTCACATTCATCATTTGATCAAGGGTTGATCATGATTCACCAAGAAAACTCAAGATTTGATCAAAAGTCAAAAGTTTCTAAATTAGGGTTTCTTAGGAGAAAGTCAACAAAACTTTGACCAAGCATAACTTTGACATAATTAATCAGAAATTTTTGCACAAAATCTCATTTTGAAGGGAATTAAATTCTATACAACTTTTTCTATCACAAGCTTTGCCCAAAAATGCTTCATTTGAGAGTTATGGATCAAGACATTATAGGTCCTTCTAAAAGTCAACAAAAAGTCATCTTTTTTCAAAGAGGTGTACATGAACATGGAAGCTTCAATAAAGATGAAAGCAAAATGATTTCTTAGAGGACATCTTGATCTTTCTAAAAAGTCCAAGAACACTCTCAAATGATAAAAATTGAGCAAGTTATGACTTGGGCAAAATTGGAAATTTTGAAGAAATGCATGAAGGAAATATTGATCAAACTTGAAAATTTTCCGAATGGGCCTTGGTTTTAATAACTTGAAACTTTTTATGATCTAAACTTATTTCTAACATGGCCCATTACCTATAAGCTCAATTAAACGTCCTCCTTTAATATATTTAATTTATTTTTAAATTATTTCCTTTAAATTCAATTTTAAATAAAATAAAATACAAGGAAGGAAGTCATGGCGTGTTGGGCTTGGTTTCTAAGTTCCTTGAGGTACAAGAACGTCTAAGAATACTGGAAAATCCATGAATATTTGATTGGCATGAGATTGAACAAAAAAGGAAGCTTTTCATACAAAATTGCCAATCAAATATTTTTTATTAAAAGCAATATATTTTCTCTCACAAATTCTGACCTAATACACTCTCTCTCTCTCTCTCTCTCTCTCTCTATATATATATATATATATATATATATATATATATATATATATATATATATATATATATACAAGATCAAGGTCTGAAGGAAAGAGGACGAATTGGCAGCCAAAGCATTAGGGTTTGAAGTTCAAAAATTTCAAATAAACCTGCACCTTCGAATTTCAAACTCCAGCCATCTATTAGCAATTCTAAGCATTCAAATCATTTACTGAGACTTCCAAGAGTAAGCCCAGGCCAAGAGCCAAGTTAAATCATGCCTAAAACATACATACAATAACCTTCGATTGCATTATATTTATGAGTTTCAAATTTTAATTTTTATCGTGTTTCAATTTGAACTAACCATGCCAATGTGTTCCTGAGATGTCATAGAATAGGTTTGACCTATCGCATGAGGTTTAGGACGCATAAATCGTGTTATGCCATTGTTAGGGCATCGAGCTCATGAAGCTTCAGATCCATGGTTACAAGCAATTTTAGGGCAAGATAACACCACCATCGAACTCGTAACATCCTAAATATGCGATTTGGGTTCTTTTCTTTTGTTGTTTGATTGATTTTCGCAGGTTTGGAATTTGGCTTGGCCGGAGAAGACGATCGGACCACCGTCGAGGGTGGCGTTGACCCAGGTCAAGGGTTTGCATGCATGCGTGGCTTCATACCTCAATCTGATTGGTTTGCTCAATAACACTAGGACCCACAGCTTGACTTGCGTTGAAAACCAAAATGAAACACATGGAACACATATAATTTAATGGTTGTGATTCAATAACAGATGGATCCAATGGCTCAGATGGCAGCGCGCGTGCTTGGTAACCCAGGGGTCCTGAGTTCGAATCTCAGCCACCTCTTTTCCAACCTTTTTCCAATTCTTTTTATTTTCATATTTTCTTAATTATTTCCTTAATTAATTAATTCATCATTCATTCAATTAGTTTAATTAGGTTAAATAATTAGTTTAATTAGGATTAATTAAATTTCTCTTTTTTTATATTAATTTAATTAATTTTATTAGTTTAATTTAGGTAATTTAATTTAAACTAAATTTCTTTTATTAATTAAAAACAATCAGAATTAGGGTTTCTGATTCACCCGATTTTCACATAGTAATTAGGTTAACTTAATTAGGATTTAATTAACCTCAAACTCATATTTTCACTGACTTTTTCCAACTTCTCCCGACTAATTCTTTTTCGCGCATATTATTGTAAATGCTTCCTGGATGTATAATTTCTCGCGCGCGTTTCTTTTACTATTATG
Organism: Vicia sativa; assembly: GCA_021764765.1. Taxonomy (NCBI): domain Eukaryota; kingdom Viridiplantae; phylum Streptophyta; class Magnoliopsida; order Fabales; family Fabaceae; genus Vicia; species Vicia sativa. The sequence goes on along the minus strand of CM038792.1, from coordinate 134,930,770 downwards.
TATTTACTCACAGGATGTAATAGTTAATTAGGACCTTTACTTTCCGCATTTACTTTCTGCACCTCCTATGTATCTGCCCCAAAGCCATGTAATAGCGAAGGATTTATCTTTCCTCACTTTTACTTTTCGCGCTCTTATAAATTGTATATACGCTACTACGATATATGGCTAATAGGATTGTATGGAAAGACTAATCAATCAATTTTAGATCACCCTAATAATCAAGATAAAATATCTGAATTGAACACATTGTGCACACTCACATCCCTAGGGTATCCTCTCTTGTTGCCTTTGGATAAAAATGTTCATGTCCCTTGGACGTAGGGATATCATTAGCAAAGTCCCTCAGTTAAATCATCACAAAGATCATAGTCCCTCGATGACCCTCGATGTTGCCTATGAATATATGATCTCGTCCCTCGGTTGTTGCCTATGAATAAGTGATTATCGTCCCTTATAATTTCTAAGTTATCCTTACATGTTGCCTTCGATGACCCTATGCTTATCCCTTCACATCCAACGGATAGAGTTACCTGCCAACTAATGGTATGGATAGTGCTATCCTAAAGGAGAAGGAAAATAACAAGAATGACCTTTCTGAGTAGGTAATATGACTTTTAATTGCTTGCTCCAATCACAAATACTTTTTACACCTCAAACTTATTTTCAAAAATACTTTCAAACAAACACTTTGTATACATTCATACGAGAATCATTACAAAGTTACATTTTCAATCTTTTGAAATATTTTCAAACACTTCATATACATTCTTGAGGACTGATACAAGAATCATTACGAAGTCAAAGCAAAATACTTTTCAAACACACGGATGAAAAGGGTGCTAATACCTTCCCTTTTCATAATTATCTGTCGTACTTAGAATCGATAAAAGGTCTTTCCTGTTCTTTTCACCTTTCCTTTATTGGATAAAAGAAAAGTAGATGGCGACTCTTGCTATCCGCACATTTGCTATAAAACGCAAAACGAACAAGTCAGTTCTCCCACCATGTTACAGAACTGGCGACTCTGTTGGGGAAACTACCCAAAGAGGGGTTACCTTAGGGCTATATATCACTTTTATCGCTTCTATTTTCTTTGTATGCTTTATTTTTAAGGGTTTCTTGGGTATTATATCTGTGGCGGATCCTACACCCGGATCCAGGTTTCATTAGGTAAGTAGCAATAAATCATCACGACTGTCCGGCGTAGACCGAAACAGCTAAAATGGTGGCTACTGTTAGTGCGACACTTTGGATATCCTGATGTTCCTCATGTTTAGTTGAGGAAATATTTTGCATCTGAGTGGTGTCATCAAAGCACTAACTAAACTTTTAGAACCCTAATTGCCCCATCTTAGCCATTATAAAGTAGTGAGATAGCCGACTTCGTTGCAGACTGAGGTTGGTTGATACTCGATGCTATGCTCATTGAGATTTGACTTTCGGGATGTTTTGGTCGACCATTTGGTAGCCATACTGAAAACAAGCCTGTGATAAAGATTTGTGATATGAGATTCCTAGAACCCGGTTACTATTGTAGGACAGGTTGAACCAACTTAAACTCTGGTAGGGTAGACATTTATACCTCATGCAAGCCTTAAACCTAGGGTTGTTGTGTGAATTGCTTGTGCTTTCTATTTAAACATGACATTATGATATCATAACATCATAACATTTATAACCATTTCAAGGACCTAGGGGTTTACTTTTGCTTTGTGTTGTAGGGTTATGGCTTCCAGGAAGACTACTTGAATCAACTTTGTGGGTATACCTTCTCAACTCAAAGAATTAGTCTCAAAAGTTCCCGGTCACGCTCAGTTCATCAAGAGGCATGGTTATCTACTCGACTTGGTTCCGATTTTGAAGAAGATATGATGAGCTTCATTCAGGCTTTTTCCTTATTAGTTGGTACCTACAATGGAAGAATTATCTAAGCTACTTGGGATACCTATCTTTGACCAGATACCTTTCATCGGTCTAGAAAAAGTTTTGAGGTTTGAAGACATTGCAGCAGCTTTACACCTCAAGCGGCCAGACATTGAAGCTAATTGGGAAACAAGAAGTGGAGTTAAGAGTTTGCTTGCTAAGTTTATGATAAAGAAGGCTCGAGAGTTCCTAAAGGCTATGAGCTTCCACGCTTTTGAAGATATTTTGGCCTTACTAATCTATGGTTTGGTGTTATTTCCAAATCCAGACCAATTCATAGATGTGAACGTCATCAAGATATTCCTCACTCATAATCTTGTGCCTACCCTGCTCGGAGATATTCTGCATTCTCTTTACACTCGTACTATGAAAAGACAAGGGACTCTCATGTGTTTCATTCCCTTATTATCCAAGTGGTTTATTTCGCACCTTCCTCGATCAGTGATGAAGAATGAACAAGGTCTGAAATGGTCTCAAAGGTTGATGTCAATCTCTCATTCAGATATCCGTTGGTGTCTCTACTCTTAAAAATACTTCGCTTTCCTTGAGCGTTGTGTAGAATTCCCTAATGTACCACTCCTTGGCATAAGGGAAGGTATCACTTACAACCCTTTCTTAGCGCTACGACTGTTTGGTTATGCTCGAAGAGATGGTCCTCATGATATACGTATCTAAGGCATTGTGTTTGACTACCACAACAATCTCCAAGGTTACCATCAAAGATTTGTACATGCATGGGACATGGTAAAGAAGACTGATACTTAAACTTTGGGTCATAAAAACTCCATTCCTTGGGAACCTTACCTCAAATGGGTGCGGTCTCGTGCTAAAAATCTCATGATGCCATATGCTGCTATTCTACCACTAATTATAAAACATGTTGTTGAAGGTGACGAATCTTATACCATTCTTCATCGAAATATGCCTACCGATTTCAAAGAATTGAAGAGATCTTGGATTCAAATTAAAGAAGAAAGGGATACATTCGAATCCCAAGGCTATGCAAGTGAGAAAATAGTATTGGAGCTAACAAAACTACTTCACGAGGAATAGAGCATTAACACCTATGTCAACACAAAGAGGAAGCGTTCATGGGAGGCCTAAATGCAAGGAGTTTTACTTTTATTGCTTGAACTTTCATTTGTATTCACTAAACAACTAATAAAAGTTTGTTCTTGTTTGTTTACCAAATTTAAATTCCTAAGGTCCAAAACATTGCATAACAATGCATAACATTTCATATCATAGCATATCATTTCATAACAGATAGTCTGAAGACCAGTTTTTCTTATTCTCTCGCTGTTTATTTCAATAGAAATGGCTCTCGAACAAACTGTCAAAGATCTCCAGGGTCAGAACACTCAGCTCCAAGAGATGTTCACCAACTTGGCCCAAGGACAGAAAGATCTGAAAAAGCTCATCATCAAGAAGAAAAATAAGAAGATCGCTGGTATTCTCAACATGGGGAAAAGGTTCAGAGGTCTGGTCAAGGTAGTCAGACAGGTTAAATTCTCAGAAAAGAGCGGCGAAATTGAAGGAAGCGTCAACGCTAATGAAGGAAGCCATTATGGGTCTCAAGAAGAAGAAGGAGAAGACTATTTGAACGAGCAGTATCCTCCTGATGACGAGAAGTACAAGTTGCTCAAAGATCGTCTGAATGCTGTGGAAAATATGAAAATGTCAGGATTGAACCTTGATTATCTAAGGCTGGTTCCTGGAGTGGTGATTCCCCGCAAGTTCAAAGTTACTAATTTTGCAAAGTATGATGGCATTTCCTGTTCGAAACTTCAATTGAAGTCCTATGTTCAGAAGATTCAACCACACACTGCTGGCAAGAAATTATGGATGAATTTCTTTCAAGAGATTCTATCCAGAGCACAGTTAGAATGGTATTATCAGCTAGAAAATACCCATATTCATACCTGGAATGATTTGGTAGATGTTTTTTTCCAAACAATACCAATGTAACGCCAAATGGGCACCAACCCGTATGCAACTACAGAATATGTCTATGGACCGTGATGAGAAATTCAAAGAGTACGCTCATAAATGGAGAGATCTAGCAGGCATAGTTCAACCACCCTTGTCTAATAGTGAATTGGTTAACATGTTCATGGGTACATTGACTGATCCATTTTTCAATCATCTAATTGGAAATTCTTCAGCCAGATTCACCGAGATGATATTGACAGGAGAATGTATTAAAGCTGGAATCAAGAGTGAAAAGATTCAAGTCGAGACATCTTCACATGCTACGAATAGATCTTTTGGTGGGAAGAAAGAAGCCAATGTTGTGTATGGTCAGAAGAGCCGTGATAAAAATGATCGCCACCCATCTGTGGGGGCAGTCCTGATATCCAATCCCACGACAATGCATCCTCAACAAGACAACACTTGTAGACAGAACACGCCAAGAAGACAGTTTACGAAGATCAACATGCCATTGTCTCATGCATTACAGCACATGTTGAAAGTAGAGCTGATTACTTTGAGGGATCCTCCTCAACATGTTAACACATCTTCTCCAAAGTACAATCCCAATGCAAGGTGTGCATACCACTCCAATAGCCCTGGGCACGACACCAACAACTCTTGGGCCCTGAAGAATAAGATCTAAGACATGATTGAAGCTCAGGAAATTGAATTCGACCCTCATGTCGAAACCCCGAATATGATCAACGCACCAATGCCTGATCATGGCAAGAGTGCCAACGCCATTGATAACGACTCTTAAGTATTTTCTATGAATGAGTTAAACACTCCCTTGATGACTGTTAAGAAAAATATGCTACAAGCCGACTTATTTTCGGCATGTTTTGACAAATGTCGTTACTATGCATCTGAACCCAATGGATGTGCATGGTTGAAGATAGGTGTTCAATGCCTGATAGACAACCGAGAAGTGTTATTCATGAAAACTTCGTCTGTAGAGGATTTGTGCAAAGATATTTCCAAAAGCTTGAAAATCGAAGACATAAGTGAAGCCATACCAGAAGTCTGGGATACCTTGAGGCAGCCAAGTGGGAAATTTGATTTCATGGTGAAATATACCGCCCCCAAAATCTCCAAGATTGCAATTGAAGACATCAAAGCAACCAGATGGGGAGATGACGACTATCCCGAAGAATATACTAATTTGAACACAATAAGGATCACCTCAGCCGATCAAATATCTAGAGTGGCACCTCTAATTATTACCTTACCCATACCAATTCCATATTCTTCTGACAAAGCTATACCTTGGAATTATAGAGCTGAAGTTTACTACTATGGCGTCAAGAAAGAGCCATTAGCCATTGAAGACAACACAGTTGAAGCTGCTAATCCTGATATCGACAATATCACCAGATCAAGCAAAGTAACCAGAACCAAAAGAGTGTTTTCTCCAGATATCTCTCCTCTAAAAGACACTGTTGTAGCAGTTCATATTCCTGCTGTTGAGCCAACCACTAAGGCCCAGGACAAAGAAAAAGTAACATAGTCTTCCCCGACAGAAACAGCGAAGGAAGTTGAAGACGCCTCCAAGCAAGAGATGGAGGAAATCCTGAAGATTATTAAGAAAAGCGATTACAATGTTGTGGAGCAGTTGGGAAAAACCCCATCTAAGATTTCCATGCTAACTCTGTTACTGTGCTCCGAGGCTCATGCTAAAGCCTTGATTAAGTTTCTGAAGAATGCCCACATACCACAAGACACTTCTGTTGACCAATTCGAAAGTTGTATTGCTAGCCTGTTCGCAGATAATGGCTTAAGCTTTTCTGATGCTGATTTGACTCTTGTAGGAAGAAAATGCAATAAAGCCTTGCACATCTCTATGGAGTGTAAGGGCGCTACTTGGTCATGTGTTGGTGGATACTGGCACTGCTTTAAATGTCCTACCGAAGAGTGCTCTCGACATACTTGGTGTTAAAGAAGTGGTGATAAAACGCAGTGACATAATTGTAAGGGCTTTTGATGGTTCGAAGAGAACAGTGCTTGGAGAGCTTAACCTGCCAATCAAAGTGGGTTCCTAGAATTTTGACTATACTTTCTTTGTGATAAATATTCGCCTGACTTATTCTTGCTTGCTTGGATGCCCCTGGATACATGGGGCAGGCGTTGTTACCTTTACTCTACATCAGAAGTTGAAATACCCAGCGAAAAGGAAGATTTTCACCGTTTGCAGAGAAGCAGAATATATGGTAAGCCATCTGCAATCATTCTGATACATTGAAATAGAAGGCGAATTTATCGAGACTCCCTGTCAATCTTTTGAAGTGGTTCCGTGAGTCATGCCTATCGACACTCTTGCCACTCCCAAGATTACTAGAACTCCACCGAAGATGGTCTCACTAAAGGATGCAAAAGTTGTAGTTGAAGAAGGAGGATGCACTATTTGGGGTCAGTTTCCCAATTTCCCATTCAAATCTAATAAGTCTAGTTTAGGCTTCACTTCCAAAAGGTAAGAAAATGGAGTTCATAATATAGAAGACAATGATGGTGACTTTGACATCAACAACTGGATCTTTCCAACTACCGACGATGGAATCAACAATTGGAAGACAAAGGATGTTATGCCAATCTCCTTTAGACAGGAGTAATTATTTTTTGGTTTTTTGCTTTTATGCTTTATAGCTTCGAATAATAAGGCTTTAAGCCTAGTGCCTTGCCCGGGGCACAATGGCTCTTTTGTGAGGGTTATTATTTGTCATTCACATATTTTCATTCAATAAATCATTGGAAATTTTTATTCAAATATTGTGCTCTTTTTCTTTCTTTTACTTTATCACCTTTTCAAAAAAAGCTATGTGTTCTTACACACACCCACGTAATAAACTGCAGATCCATATGCAATCCAGATCCCATTGATAACGACTCTGCTATTGCTAAATATGACTTTGATAATCCGATCTACCAAGTCGAAGACGAAGGCAGGGAAGATTGTGAAGTGCCAGGAGAACTTTCCAGACTACTACAGTAAGAGGAAAGGGCCATACAGCTGCACGAAGAGCCGATGGAGGTTGTGAATCTTGGTACCGACGAAAACAGAAAAGAAATCAAGATAGGAGCGGGTCTTGAGAACAGTGTTAAGGAAAGATTGATCCAGATGCTACAAAATTACATCGAGATTTTTGCTTGGTCTTTGTTAAGGACCAAAATTTAGATATTTTTGTAGATAATCTTGTGGTCCTTTACTATATCCTTTGTAAATTAGTAGTATTTAAGTTGTTAATTTGATATAAATATGCTTTTATGTAGTTTTTGTTGTAAATAACTTAGTTTACCAAGTTTTATGTTCATTTTGTAGGTTATTGAAGTTGATTCTTGAGGCATTGAAGTTTTGGGCAAGCTTGGATCAAGTTGGACAAGCTAAAGAACCATTTTGAAGTTTTGAACAGGAAAGGCCGCTCAGCGGGATTTAAAGCGCGCTTCGCCTGTTACTGTTCAAGCAAAACATAATTACATTTTTTAGGTTGCTCAGCGCGGGCCACTGAATGTGATTTCTTTGTTTTGTTCAGGGCGCTCAGCGCGATCAAGCCGCTGAGCACAAATACATGTCATGGTCAGATATTTTCTTCAAGAACTCTACATTTTCCATCCAAAATCAGATTTAGGGCATAGGAGCAAGCTATTTTCTCCATTGTAACTCAAATTCTTGGAAGAATCTCTTGAATCTTTGCTTCTTTATTTTACATCCATGTTCATCATCTTCACTCCATTTCTTGCAAGTTAAGCTACCATGAGAATTCTTTAATGTCAAGATTAGAGGTAGTTAACCTAACTTTTATGTATTTCTTTTGATCTCTTGGTGTATGAACTTGGTTGATGATATATATATGTTGAATATCTTTGTTTTACTTGTACTTTTTGCTTTGGATCATGATAGAGAAATATGTTTCAAACTTGACCTAAGATATTCATCTACTAAGGAACAAATGCTAGACATAGATTTGTGAGTTAGTATTTACTTGTATTGAATTTAAATATTATCATGTCAATAGTTAGAGTGAGACATCATCTAAAGATTAACATGATAAAACTCACAATATTGGTTGTAAATCAACAATATTGAGAGGTTACATAATTATATCGATCATCAACTAGTTCATCCGCTTGGTTAATTGAATTTATATGAAATTAGGTTAATGAAACTAATATTGTCATGCTTTTACCATTTGAAAACCAACCAAAACTCTCTTTAATCTAAACAATTCTCTTTTTGAAAGAAAACTAAACTTGTTTGATTGAAACTTATGATTTTTGTGACTAGGAAACAAAACCCTTTTGTAACCAAATCTTAAAATACACTTGAACTATCGAACGACGGTAATATCACACCAATCCCTATGGAAAATGATAATTAAAAGTACTTGTATCAGAAAATACGAACAACAAAATGGTGTCATTGTCGGGTATTGGCGTTTGATATTGTAAGCATTGCAATAGTTTGTGTGTTTTAAGATTATTTATCTACTAATCTCTCTCTTTGTTTCAATTTGTGTGTTTAGAATTTTCAGAGTATAGTTTATGCGAGGAAGTGTTTCGTTCGATCAACTCCTATTCGATTCAGAAATTGAAAGGACGACAAGAAGACTTAATAGCAACATTAAACGAAGGAAAGTACTAGCTAGACAAAGACAACAAGAGGAGAAGCATCTACTTCTTCTACACCACAAGTTTTGGGAGAAGTCATGGCGGATCCACCACCACCACCGAGAGGGCCTTGTGTAAATAGCCCTCGTCACACAGCTCAGTTTGCTCGCCTAGCCAATACGAGGTTCACGGAAATGAAGACGAGGATACTCCAACTACTTATGCAAATCCTTTTCATGATCATGACAATGAAGATCCTTACACTTACCTTATAAAGTTCTATGAAATTGCGGGTGCGGTCAGAGCTCTGGAAGCCGAAGAGGAACAATATTTTCAAAGGCTTTTTCCTCACTCTTTGGTAGGGAAAGCAAATGATTGGTATCTAGACCAACCACAAGAAACAATGACAAATTGGAACGTGTTAGAGGAGAAATTTCTTGAAATATTTTTTCCTCAATCAAGATTCATGGAAGCTAAAACCACGATCTCGGTGTTCTCACAAGGTGTTAATGAATCTTTGAATAGAGCTTGGGAGAGATGCAAATCTATGCTTAGAAAATGCCCAAGTCATGGTTTTGATGAAATCACTCAAATTCACATTTTTTGCAATGGTCTCCAACCTCAACATAAATTGTTGTTGGATGCTACGGTGGGAGGTTCATTAATGGCTAAGACACCTTTTGAAGTCATTCAAATCATTGAGAAGATGGGAAGAAATGACCACCAAGTCCAAAATGATCAAGGGAATGTGCAAGTTAAAACGGGAGCTCTTGAAATCGGTTCTAGTCATGAAGCACTTGTGACCTAAAACAAATTATTTGCAAAGCAAGTGAAAGAATTGACCAAGTAAATGGAAATGCTTCCACAACAAATCATGGAAATGCAAGGATCATCTAGCAAGCAAACTCAAAAAATTGCTCGTTGTGAATTATGCAAAGGTGGTCCACAAGATCGAGTTTTGTCCTCTGGTTTATGAAGAAGCAAATTACATGGAAAATCAAGGGCAATGATATCAACAAAGACCTCCTTATCAAAATCAAGGCCAAGGTTACCAACAAAGAGGTAACCAAGGTTATCAAGATGGATGGAGACAAGACAATAACAACAATCAAGCAAGACAAAATCCTTACCAAAGTGGAACACAAGCTCAAGCTCAAGCTCAAATTCAAGCTAGAAGTTCAATCATTCAAGATACACTTGCCCAATTAATGAAAGCTTCAATGGAGAACCAAAAGAGCACGGAAGCATCGATAAATAATTTAGAGACTCAATTGGGACAATTAGCAAAACAAATTTTCGATCAAAGTGCCTCGACCTCGTTTTCGACAACTACTCAAACAAATCCAAGGGAGCATTGTAAAGCAATCGTGACTAGCAGTGGTAGAGTTGTTGATGAGACAAAGAAATAATTGAAGAATGGAAAAGAGCAAGATGCAGATGAAGAAGAAATTGAAGAAGAGATAGTTGTGGAGGAATTTGTAGTTCAAAATAATGGTGAAGATGTTGTAGTTGAAAATGATGTTGTTGAAAATGTTGTAGTTGAAAAAGAAAATATAGAAGAGAAGAAGAAGAAGTTGAAGAGGGGAAAGGACAAGGTTGTGAATTTACCGGTACAAAACTTACCATATCCTCATGCTCCATATAAGAAGGATGATGCTCAGCATTATGCTCGGTTTATGGACATATTCAAGCAATTACAAATCAACATTCGATTTACCGAGGCATTGGAGAAAATGCCTAAGTATTCCAAATTTATGAAAGAAATTTTGACAAAGAAGAAGAGGTATACGAATCAAGAGACTATTATGATCGACGCTAGTTATAGTGCAATCATTCAACGTACAATGCCAAAGAAAGAAAGCAATCCAGAACGTGTCACTTTACCCGTTACCATTGGTGATGTGTATGTTGGCAAGGGATTGATAGATTTGGGATCTAGCATCAACTTGATTCCATTATCTATTGTGAAGAGGTTGGGAAATATTGAGTTAAAATCTACAAAGATGACTTTGAAATTGGCATACAAGTCTATTACTCACCCACATGGTGTAGCCTTAGATTTATTGGTTAAAGTGGATAAATTCTTTTTTCCCGTTGATTTCGTTGTGATAGAAATGGAAGAAGATTTGGATGCTCCCTTAATTCTAGGATGACCATTCATGAATACCGTGAGAATGATGACTGATATCGATGATGGTTTGATGAAAGTGTGTGTGCAAGACGAAGAGATTTGTTTCAGTCTTTTTGAAGAAATGAAGCATTCAAATGATAAAAGGATTGTTTCAAAATAGACGTTATTGAAGAAGCAATAAAAGATGTCACTAGACAAGTGCATATTACAAATCCTATTGAAAGAACCTTGACCGAAGCTTTTAATGTGCTCGATGACGGTGAAATGAGGGAACTTGAAGAGTGTTTGGAGGAATTAGAGGTTTCAAAGGAAGTGCAACCGTGGGACAATGAGATGGAGATTTTAAAGAAGGATCCATTAGATGAAGAAACAAAATTTGAGTTGAAGATACTACCTTCTCATTTAAAATATGTGTTTCTTGATGATAGAGGTAACAAACCTGTGATTATTAGTAACACTTTATCATAAAAGGAGGAATGTAGTTTGATTCATGTTTTAAAGACTAACCAAAATTCAATAGGTTGGGTGTTATCTGACTTAAGAGGCATAAGCCCCGCTTATTGTATGCATAATATCATGTTGGAAGAGGAATTCAAACTGGTGGCCCAACCTCAAAGGCGCTTGAATCCGGTTATGAAAGAAGTGGTGAGAAAAGAAGTTGTTAAGATGTTGGAAGCCGACATGATTTATCCGATCTCGGATAGCACGTGGGTTAGTCCGGTTCATGTGGTCCCCAAAAAGGGTGGTTTGACGGTTATTGCAAATGAAAAGAATGAATTGGTTCTGACACAAAAAGTAATAGGTTGGAGGATGTGCGTCGATTATAGAAGGCTAAACAAAGCTACTAGAAAAGATCACTTTCCTCTTCCTTTTATAGATCAAATTTTGGAGCAAATTCCGGGGCAACAATATTATGGTTTCTTAGATGGATATTCGGGTTACAACCAAATTTCGGTGAATCTGAAAGACCATGAGAAGACGACTTTCACTTGTCCATTTGGGATTTTTGCGTGTAGACGAATGCCTTTTAGCTTATGTAATGCGTCAGCTACTTTTCAACGTTGCATGCAAGCCATCTTTGCCGACTTGATTGAAAAGACCATTGAGGTATTCATGGATGACTTCTCCGTCTTTGGAGCATCATACGATTTGTGATTGAAGAATTTGGACACCGTCTTGAAGAGGTGTGTTGATACTAACTTGGTCTTAAATTGGGAGAAGTGCAACTTTATGGTGACCAAAGGCATTGTTCTCGGGCATAAAATTTCTTCAAAAGGGATCGAGGTTGACAAAGCCAAGATCCATGTGATAGAGACGCTTTCCCCACCTACCAATGTCAACGAGATAAGGAGTTTTCTTGGCCATGCGGGCTTTTATCAAAGATTTCTCCAAGATCACAAAGCCGTTGAGCAATCTTCTCAACAAAGATAAGTCTTTTTATTTTTGATAAAGATTGTTTAATTGCTTTTGAAAAATTAAAGGAAAATTTGATTAATGCACCGATAATCACCGCACCAAATTGGAAATTAGATTTTGAATTAATGTGCGATGTGAGTGATTATGCAGTGAGAGACGTGCTCGGTCAAAGAAAGAATAAAATTTTCCATGCAATACACTATGCGAGCAAAGTTTTAAACGATGCTCAAATAAACTATGCAACAACTGAAAAAGAGTTGTTTGCTATATTGTATGCTTTGGAAAAATTTCGTTCTTATCTTATCGGCTCCAAAGTTGTGATTTTCACAGACCATTCGGCTATATAGTATTTTGTCACTAAGCTGGACTCCAAACAAAGATTAATCCGTTGGATTCTATTGTTACAAGAATTTGATTTGAAAATTCGGGATAAAAAAGGTTCCAAATTTTTTGTAACGGATCACGTTTCCCGATTGGTCAATGTAGAAATTGCAAAGAAAGAAAAGGAGGTAAGAGAAGAATTGCTGAATGAGAAACTTTATGCAATTCAAGTGAGGCCTTGGTTTGCCGATTTTGCTAATTATAAGGCAACTGGTTTGATACCAGAAGACCTCACTAGTAATCAAAAGAAGAAATTCTTATCGGATGTCAAGCAATATGTGTGAGATGACCCATACTTGTTCAAGGTGGGTGTGGACAACATCTTGAGAATGTGTGTAACAAGTGAAGAGTCCAAAGACATTCTTTGGCATTGTCACAACTCTCCATATGGAGGACACTATAGCGGTTTGTGAATAGCCACTAAAGTCTTACAATCGGGATTTTATTGACCGTCATTATTTAAAGATGCTCATGAGCATGCAAAAAGTTGTGACCAATGCCAACAGAGTGGAGGAATAGGTAAATGAGATGAAATACCTCTAACTAATATGTTGGAAGTTGAGGTTTTTGATTGTTGGGGCATTGATTTCGTTGGCCCATTTCCCCCGTCTTTTTCCAATGAATACATACTTGTGGAGGTTGACTATGTGTCAAAGTGGGTCAATTAAAACTCAAATGATAAATTTTTAAAGAAAAACATTTTTTCACGTTTTGGTGTGCCGAGGGTGTTGGTAAGAGATGGTGGTTCGTATTTTTGAAATGCACCTTTGGAAAAAGTTTTAGAACATTATGGTGTAAAGCATAAAGTAACCACTCCTTATCACCCTTAAGCCAATGGTCAAACCGAAGTGTCTAATAGAGAAATAAAACAAATTCTTGAGAAAACCGTGTCAAGTGCAAGGAAATAATGGTCTTCAAAATTGGATGAAGATTTGTGGGCATATCGTACCGCATACAAAGCTCCCATCGGACTAACACCATTCCAAATGGTATATGGTAAAGACTTGCCACCTTCCAGAAGAATTGGAACATAGAGCACTCTGGGCTCTCAAACTTTTGAACTTTGATTCCAATCTAGTAGGAGAAAAGAAGAAAGATCAACTTCATGAATTGGAAGAATTGAGAAATGGAGCTTACCACTCAAACAAGATCTACAAAGAGAAGGTTAAACTTTATCATGATAAGAAGCTCAAGAACAAGGATTTTCAACCGGACCAAAGTGTACTTTTGTTTAATTCTTGGATGCGGCTTTTTTTGGGAAAACTTAAGTCAAAATGGTCGGGTCCATTTTTAGTCAAAGAGGTAAATGATTATGGAGCTATTATGTTGGAAGATCAAGGAAACAATAAGGTTTGGACCGTTAATGGTCAAAGGTTAAAAGTTTATATTGGTGGCAAAAAAAGCCGAAAAATTTCCATGTTGTACTTTGATGATCCTTGATCATCTTCAACCGTCTAGCTCAAAACGACGTTAAACAAAGTGCTTGTTGGGAGGCACCCCAACACTGTAAGTATTTCCTGTTTTATATTGTTTAATAAGTGTTTGAAATTGTGGAGGTAATGGGCATAATCTGAAACCGCATTTCTTTGCTAGTAGAGTAGCCAACGGCGTAACGCGAGTCTTTTAAAAAAATTTTGGGCAGAAATGTCCCACTCAAGGCCCTAAAAGCACTTTAAAAAACCCCATTCCTTTCAAGGTTGTCAAGTGTTTTTCAAATAATTTCATCTCTTTTCTCTAATTTCCTTGCTAATACTCCATCATCAACCAAGGTAAGTCAAATTTCTTTAACTTTCTATTTTTAATTAGATGTTTAGGGTTGTTTATGTTTAGAGTAGATTGATTTGTGGTTAGGATTAGATTAGAAGGTTTATAATGTCAAAAATTGTACAAATTTGTGTTAGAATTTAGAATGTTAGGGTTAGATTCTTGTTGATTTTGCAAGTTAGATAGTTTGTAAATGCTTTTTACTAGTACCCTCCATGATAACATGTTGATTTAGGTTGGTATTGTTAATTTTGAAGTTCAGCCATGGCAGAACAAAACGAAGAACTGCTGTCCAGGGAGGCGCGCTCAGCTGCCTCACCTATAGAATTTTTTGTTTTTTGTTTTTTTGATTTCTGTCCAGCTATTGTGTGATACTTTATCAAGTAATTTTTAGCATGTTTGCATAATTTTCTGTATGTTTTATATTGACGTGGTATGTGTTTGTTTTTTATGGTATTTTGTGTTGTGTTTATGCAAATGAGTTAAAGAGGAAATCAATCTAAGTGATCTAGGTTTGCTGTTGCTGGGTCATCATCTCGCTCTCAACAGGGGGCTAGTGCTGAAGAATTAGAGTTTGATAACTCCAGGTTCATTGGGCCACCTCAAGAGGCTCGTTTTAACAGTTTGCTCGAACGACAAATCTGGCTAGAGAAGATTTTTGTTGTGAATCCTCAAGGAACTTACAAGTACTTTGTGAATGATGTGGACGAGAGGAAATGGGATACTCTGTTAACTCCTCCCATCGAGTTGAACTTTGATTTGATTCGTGAATTCTACGCGAATCCTATGTCGGTTGAAAATGTTCGGCATACTTCCATTTCTTATGTGCGAGGGAAAGCAGTGTCATTCACAAGGGATGCCATAAATGATTATTTGGGGAAGCCCCTTGTTCTTCAAAGAGGGCAAAAGTGTGCATATCAGAAACAGGTGGCTAATAGGGATTGGAAATTAGATGAAGTAGTTTTGGTGTCAGGTCTCATACCTAACCATGGTTTTCATCTGAATGCATCTAATTAACCCGTACATTTCAAAAAAACAAGACATGAACACCAAAGCTCAATTGTTTTTGACTTTTCTGCTTAATAACATCAAGTCGAGAAGTCATATTTCTACTATTCCGATTGAAACTTATTGTCTTTTGTATGCTATGATTGAGGGGTGAGAGATTTGGAAGATGATGGAGGCTCAAATGAGAGCCTCGTTTTATTACATGATTCTATGCATATGCTGTACCGCCACCAGATTGCGCCTGAGGAGGTTCGACTTTTCCCACTCGGGAATAGTTCTCTACTTATGCTAATTACCTTGAGGACATGCCATTCTTCAGAGAGAGGGCAGCAGACGAGGATGTTGCTGAGGAGGAGCATGAAGATGAGGCCCATCAGAGTGATGCAGAGATAGACGGTTGATTCCATCCTTTTTAGCTTGTTCATTTTATTTATGTTTGTTTGGTTTTTTTTAAGCATTATGTTTTAAATATTGACACATTATTGTAGTAGTTTCCATCCTTTTTAGGATGAGGGTTTTTATGTTATGTACTTTGATATTTTGAAGGCATTATGCTTTGGTACATTTTGAAACACCATTTTGGGTGTCTTTTAAACTTATGCATTGTTTCTTTTAATTTAATTTCTTTTAGTTTGTCCTTGTGAACGAATGATGCTCAAAAGCAAGAATAAGTGTTTTGAAAGTGTGTTTTCACCAAAAGGTGATGGTGATGATATGATTCTCAATTGATGCGCGCTTAAGGTACATTTTTAATTGTTTTGTAGAATGTTAACATGTGTATGAAATTTGCGCTTTATGCAAAATATCTTGGCATGTACAATTTTGAAAAAAAATTGTGTTCACATTTGAATCAAGTAGGACATAAACCACAAAAGTGAGAAGCTTTCCATTATGCACAAAAAAGAGTGTTTTCTAGCAATTGTTGTTAAATCGTTTGATTTTTGTTTAATCTTAATTTTTTGTTGACAATTTGGAAACTTAGAAAGGATCAAGGAATTTTTTGTGTATTATAAGAAAACAATTAATTCCAAAAGGGATTAATCTAACCTTGTGAGTGTGCGAATCTTAGTTACCCCTTTTGATATTAAAATTGAAATTTGTGGAATGAATCATTCTTAGTCAACTAAGTGTTAAGTAGGCCACTTAATAAATTAGTGATGATCTATGAAAATCCAATGATGATTCATTCTATGAAATTTTTCTTGTTTGTAAACACCAACCCAATTGTTTGATTAGCCTTTGTGAAAATCACGTTCTTAAATAAAGAAGGATTGAAAAATTGAAAGTTGGGGAGGTTGATCAAAAAGAAATAATTAATTGATGGCACAATGTATCCGTTGAAAAAGAGAAAAATAGATTGAATAGAAAAGAAAAAAATATAAAAAGTGTGATAACTGGTTTTTTCATCGGTTATTTTAAAACAATGAAGTCGCCACCTAATTTTATTTGTTCTAAAAGAACAGAGAAATATAGATAAAACCCGCGAAGAAGGATAAGGTGGTCTACAAGACCAAAAGGTATGGATTCCGGAGTTGGTTGTGCAAGGCGAAGGTATTAGCACCCCTCACATCCATCGTACTCAATGGGACCCGTTTAGTTCTAAGTGTTTGTGTGTATATTCGCTAATTTCTAAGTTATGATCGAGAAATAAGAAAGAAGAAAAGGGGTTTGTTTATTATTATTTTGAGTTTTCCGCAATTTTGAAACCTTGTGCCTACGTATTCCCTCGTGCAATGGGAAAGTCAAAACTCTTTAGTTCTTCTCAAAAATGTTTAAGTTGGTTGTGTTGATTTTACAAGAAAAATCGTGCATTAGACATTTCAAATGCTTGAACTTTGACTTGTTTAGTTTGTTTGAAAAGCTAAGTCTTCGTTCGTATTTGAAATGACTATTACACACTCTTTGTAAGAAGAGAGCTTTGGTGATCGCATATGAGTGAAAAAAAGAGTTGAGTGAGTTAATTTATTCTTATGTGGGAGACGAGCATCGGACCATAAGCGTTCAACGGCTAACTCCCTAAGTACTCGAATGAAGGGACATAACCATCCTAATCATCTTTTTCTACCCAAAAAGTTTTATTAAAAAAAGTGATGCGAAACAAAATTTGCTTAATTAGATTCAATTAAATAAACCAAACGTACGATCGAGGGTCGAAACAGGACTGACTACCCTACGCTTGAGAAGAGAGAAGTAGAGTATTTATTTAAAAAAATATTTTGGAAATAAACTCGGCGTTGGATCGAGGTTTAAAGATTTTATTTATGAAAGTGTTTTAACATTGGTATATGGACCGAGAGGAGTTGAATCGGGTTATGATTAATCAAGTATATGGACTTAATTAATCTCGTGGGGATAGGTGCTCCTATCCCCAACTATGAAACCCTTTTGCATGGATGATTGGTATATGGAGCCTTTGTCTTTTTAGACTTAGACTTAAGAGCAATTGATTTACCTCTCTTCTAAGATTCATCTTCTTGAAGCTTAATTTCATGACTTCTTAAAGAACTAATGTGTTCCTCAAGACTGGTGTTGTTGAGATCCTTCACTATTTTAAAGTAGTTACCATGGGTCTCTATTTAACAGACAGACTTCTGATAATCTTTTTGACGTGATCAACAGTAGTGTATCCTTTGTCCAAAACTTTAAGTCCTGCAACAAGCATCTGAAATCTTCAAATTATAGTTTCTACATATTCATCTTCTTCCATTTTGAAGGCTTCGTACTTATGGATTAAGGTCGGAGCCTTTGTTTCCTTAACTTGAGCATTTCCTTCGTGAGTCCTCTGAAGAGAATCAAACATGGACTTAGCAGTATCTCTATATTTGATATTTTCATACTCTGTATATGAAATATCGTTGAGAAGAATAGTTCTTGCTTTATGATGATTCTTGTACATTTTATTCTAAGCATCTGTTAGAGGATTTCTTGGAATTTCCTTTCCTTCTGCATCTACTGGGTAACTGTAGCCATCAACTACAATATCCCATAGATCCAAATCGAAACCTAGAAGGTGACTTCTTAATTTGTCTTTCAAATAGTCAAATTTCTAACCATCAAGGATATGGGGTTTTGCACTATATGAATCTCTTTCCTTGTTATCAGAAGTAACTACAACAACATTTTTGGAAGCAACCATTGTTTTTCACACACATGATCGGTACTGATCATTGTTAGGTGTTTGATAAAAATCCAACCTTTTTATCACTTTAGAATCGGAGCTCTGAAGTCAACTGAAGGTGTGAAAACCACAAGAAAGGGGGGTTTGAATTGGGTTTTATCCTTTGAAACTTTTTCTTGAACACAATCCCCTTTGAAGTTTACTTGACTTTCGATAATAAGATAGAAAAAATTGTAAAACAAGTATGAACTCAAGATTTTTATACTAGTTCACTTGAAAACCTCAAGTTACTCTAGTCCACCCTTCCAGGTGATTTGCCTATCTCCAACGAGATCTTAATCCAATAATCAAACAAATTATTATACTTGCACACATCAATGGTATATGACTAACACCTACACATACCAATTGTGTGTGACTAACTATCAACCTCTAAAACACACTAGTCCTAGAATTCTTAAGAACTATGACCTAACTGGTCTCTTAAGGATCAATCAAACAACCGTTTGAATACAAGTTTGCTTACAAATGAATTTGCTTCTACACAAGTTGAATATATAAACAGATTTTTAGCACAATAACTTGAGAAAATTTACAACTTTGTACAAAGAAAATGATAGCGCTTGTGCGTAGAGAATTAGCAATTGTTTCTTCAAGCCTTTATATAGAGTCATGCATGAGATGTGACCATTAAGGGGTACATCTGGAAATATCAAATTTGTGGCGGCTTGAGAGAACGTGGGGGACAATATCGTACACAACGCCTGTCATTTCATGGTAGTAGAATGAAACGCTTTGTTTGTACCATGTACTACTTATATCACATTAACGTTATCTTCTAACATTATGTACTTCAGAGGCTTCTACGAGCATGAGTAAGAAGAGAGAACATAACTTCTGGTTAGTCAAAACTTCAAGTCTTTAGAGTCTTCCAATTTTCGTCTTCAGAGTCCTTAGCACTTGGTCTTGAAAAACCTTGTATCACCATCTAAGGTTAGAAGAACTTCAAGTCTTCAGAGTCTTAAGAACTTCGTCTTCAGAGTCTTCAACACTTGGTCTTAGAACCTTGTATCACATTTAAGGTCAGAAGAGCTTCAAGTCTTCAAAGTCTTCAGAGATACGTCTTTAGAGTCTCTAACACTTGGTCTTCATAACCCTTTATCTTATGAAACTTGAGTCTTCATCATCTAGACTATGTTCACTCAGAACTTCTGTCTTAAGATCTTCAGACTGGTTTCTTCAGACATACGTATCAGAGTTACTGAGCTTCAGAGCCTTCTGAAGCTTTCCTCGGTACTTGTTCATCAAAACCTCTGTAGCTTAGAAGTGTAGCTTTTTCTCTTCTAATATCTTGGCCACGTCACTTATGAGAAGCATAACCTGTTTGTCAATTCTCAAAATAAAACAAATATTAGAGTATCAAAATTGTTCACACAAACATACTCTTTATTATCATTAAAATTCAAAGACATAATTGCAGAACTAAATCTTGTTTTAACACTTAGGACTAAGGATATAATTAGTGGTAGTAGAGTGATAAAATTCGAGTATGTGGATCTTTTAAATATGGTGAACAAAGTTGGTTTGTTTGAAATGGACTCTACAGGTGACTACTACACATGGTTTAACAAGCACAATGTGGATCCAATCTATTCAAAGATAGATAGACTGTTGGGAAATGTAGAATGGTTTCAAACTCACTTGGATGCCACTTTAAATATTTTTCTTCCTAGTGTGTCAAATCATTCTATCCTTCACATAAGTAGACAGGGGAAACAACATAATAATAGAAGTAAATTTAAAATTTCAAACTGTGTTACTAAGGTGGAAGGTTATGACGAGGCAGTAACACATAGTTGGAACAACCATTTTGATGGTATCCCTATGGTAGTGGTATGTGTAACACCCCAATTCTACCCCTCGTAATTAATAATAAAATCAGAGTTTCAAAATTTCATTGAACAAAATTGAGGCATCACATATTCGTGTTTTCATCACTTTGCATTATAATGCACATCACAAACATCAAAAGTCGGATATACCGATTCATAACATAATTCATCATATAAACATATGACTATTCACAGCACAGCGGATGTGTTCACAAAATATACATATCATCATGTTATCATCAATACATAAAGTTATAACATCATAAGATAGTATACATAAACTATCCTATCAAAATAATAACGTCGCCCAAATCCCGAGTGTTACTACGATCAGAGCAGAGCGACTCAAAATAAAGAGACTCAAGTTAATCCTCATCATCCTTGTGGATCACCTGCACGATACCAATATAAAGGCAACGGCGAAACAAGTAAAGGGTGAGATACTCCAAAACATATAATTAAAGGCATGATAAAATATATAAATAGTTTTGGAATTATAAATGATATAAGTTAATAAGAGTATGTCAACATATATCAAAACCTCACATACTTTAAATTAGCATTTAGTGTATAAAATTAACACTTTAACTTCGTCACATAATCATTATACTCGTATCGTATCAACACAAGTATCATATATAATCGCAATTCAACATCATCCATCAATTAAAACCCAACGCCAAACAACTCAAACATAAACATAACCGACTCCATGAGACACGACTATGTTATGCATGTGGTACCCGTCGCTTTGTCCATAATTAGGAACATTTGGCATAAAGCCCATCGTCGCTTGACATAAAAGCCCTCGCCGCCAATGCAATGTATGTGACTCGACAAATAAAAACAACACAACAAAAACATCATCATCGCTCATCGAAATTGACATAAAGTCCACGTCGCCATATTTATCCACATCAAGATAAACATATCATCGCATCGCATATCAACAAGTATTCATTAATAAATACATCGTCGCAAACATCATGTTTAATCACACCACATCATTATCAATTAATTCACCAACTTCCAAATACGGAAAAATAGTCAAAACACCAATAATCGTCGCGAAAGCCATTCTTAATAACCGGCATTAATCATCATCGTCAACATCGCAATCGGATTGTCCATACGTGTCTTAAATTGACTAAAACGCAATCCGATTCAATTTAACCGTAATTTGGCCTATTTCGTAAAAACTCGTAATTTCGAAAAACTAACGTCACCACTACGTTCTACACGTCGAACTTAGCTAGCACGTCAATTTTCGTTGAATTCGGAGCAACTTGCTCCGTCGCTGAAATTACCAAAATCGGGAAATCGGAACATAATCGAGTTCCAATTTTAATCGGCTAACTTATGTCCTAATTATATTTTATTAATACTAACTAGTAGTATGTGGAATTAAGGAAATGGAGAGAAACAGAAACAAACTGCATAATTATGCAAAAAACACAATTATGCAGTAAACAGAAAATTGACAGAAAAACACAATTTCATTTCCATCTTCCACAAGAGGAAGGGATGAACGTCCCAAGCTGATCAAAGGGAGGGGGCGGGCGCCTTAAGGGGCGACGGTCGCCCTCCATGGGAGGTGGGCGCCTCCCCTTGATTCGTGACCTTTCTTCATCTTCCTCCCTTCATTTCCATTACATACAGACAGTGTATTTAGTTCACAGTTTTACAGTTTTTCTTATTTTTCTTCATTCTAGCAACTTATCCTTACTAGCTTAGAAATAAAACACCTACAATCCATACTCCTAACCCAACCTTTTTCTAAGTTATTTGATCAATCATTCAACCAAAACTCATGGATCAACCTATCAATTTTTCCCCAAATCCAAAATATATCACCAAACCCTAACTATAATGAAATGGAAGATCAAACCCCTTATCTCAAGTGCTTGGATAATTCTAGATGATTCAACAAATCCAACCCTCAAGCTTGCTTTGCTCTTCTTCTTCTTCTTCTTCTTCCAAAACCCTCTATGTTTCTAAGTTGGATTTTGGTGTTGGAATGGAAAGAAAAGAGGAAAAATGGTTTTATGTTGTTTCTACTAGTAAGCCAAGGGTGTAAACCCAATTCTACACAATTAATCCTCACACCCCTAACTTATTTTTATTAATTAACACACTAATAATATCTAATAATATTATTAACTCAATTAATTAAAATAATTCTGGGGAATTAAATATCGGTCCGAATAATATTTTACCGAACCGAACGAAATAAAAATCGGACCGAACGAAACGTCGCCAAATATATTAATAGATATATCGATTAATATAAATATTCTCGTCGCCAAAACAATCGTCAAACGGTAACTCAAAAATATTAATATAATATAATATTAAATAAAACAGGGCGTTACCGTATGGAAGAAACTTAAAAGGCTATAAAAGGTGTTAAGAAGTATGAATAAACCCCTTGCCCGTGCCCCAACAACTTACTAAAGCTAGAATTCATCTTGCAAAGGCTCAACAATTACTTGTGCAAGACAGGTGAACAAACAAAAGATTGATAAGGTGAAAAAATATAGAGAAAAGGTCATTAAATGGAATGATATTGATGAAGGTATTTTAAAACAACGAGAAAAATTTGATTGGCTTAAATTGGAGGATGGTAATAAATCTTACTTCCATGCCTTAATTAGATCCAAACATAATGCTATGAATATTACTAGACTGGAATTGGAGGATGGATCAATCATCTTAGAGCAACATGATATTGAGGAAGAGATTCTGAGACTTTATGGTGACTTAATGGAAAAGAAAATTGTCACTCTTTAAATTATAAACGTTGTGGCTATGAGATAAGAACCTCAAATAAATGTCGATCATGCGGATATGCTTACTTCATGAGTCACTGAGCAAGAAGTCTTGAAATCCTTGTATATCATAGGTGACTTAAAATCTCCTGGTATAGATGGATATGGTGCTCAATTCTTTAAGGATAGCTGACATATAATTAGAAATGATATGATGGCAGAAATTAAAGAATTCTTTGAACATGAAATTTTTTTCTAACTGTGAATTGTACACTCGTGACACTTATACCAAAACATGATGAGGCAAAATCAATTAAGGAATACAGACCTATTGCATGTTGTACTACTATCTATAAAATCATCTCAAAGTTCTTACAATGATATTGAGTAAAGTCATGCGTGATATTATTGGATTCAGTCAGGCGGCTTTCGTACCTATCCAAAAAATCCATAGTCATATCCTTTTGGCGTATGAACTTATAAGAGGTTACAACAGGAAATGAGGGGCACCAAGATGTATGACCCAATTGGATTTACAAAGAGCCTATCATATGGTGGATTTGAAGGCTTTAGAATCTATTATATATGAGATTGACATATTGTTAGCTGTGAACTTCGATGATATATAATATTGAAGGAATCGACAAAAGTTTAGCTTTGGAATAAAATATGAGAAGTTTAGAAATTGAGATTTTGACTGACCAAAATTATGGATAGCTTGATTTTGTTTAAACAATTGGTGAAAGTATTATTGTGGAATATATGGGACTTAAGCTATTTGAAGATTCGAATTTGAATCGTTTCGACATGTTAAGTTGTTGTTTTGGCGCTTCGAATTGAAGAGGGGTTTGCTTTCAAATGGTTGATCTTATCCAGAAAGACGTGTGCAAAACTCAGACATGGCACTCTTGTAGAGAAAGATCGTTAGCAATACATGTTAAGGCATGGTACGATAGTGAGCAATACATGTTTTTGTGAAGCTAAGAAAATAATGGATCATCTGTTCTTTGGCTCTATTACTACGAAGAATGTGTGGAAATAGGTTCTAAGATGGATCGTTATTTCTCGTGTACCAAAAGGATGGATCGGTATTACTGCGTTTTGCTGCAACTGAGACGATATACGATTTCTGGACCTATAGGAATACTAAATGCTTTGGTAAAAGCATAGACAATAATATCATAGATTAAATTACACTCGAAGAATTACACCATGAGTTACACTCGCTCAAAAACATTACTTCAGATTAATATTTTTTAAAATCGACCGTTGAATTGAAACATACTATCATATAGATCATTCATATAAAGTTTGAGACTAATCTATAATGATTTACTATGTCAATGAACTACATCAAAATTAACATTATATGAAAGTTCATTTTGATGTTAATTTTTGGATATCTTGATCGTATAGTAAACCATTATAGATTAATCTGAAACTTTATAGGTATGATCTATATGATGGTATATTTCAATCCAACGGTTGATTTTAAAAAATATTAATCAAAAATAACGTTTTTGAGCGAATGTAACTCATAGTATAATTCTTCGGATGTAATTTGAGCAAGTGTGTGTATATATACCGACATAGTAATAAGCTTAAAGTTCATAGTGCAAAGTTGATGTTGTAGTTTGATGGCTTTTATTTTATTTTTTCTTCTTGCCTGTTTGATAATTGGAGGGTTGGATCGATTGATCGTCAAGTTTGTAATTATACTTTTTTGAATATATTTTTATTTGTTTCAATAAATAAATAAATAAACTCTTAAATAGAAATATAATAAATACTCATTAATGTTTAGTTAAATCGTTTTCCAGTTTCACTAAACTCTCATTTTTCTCAATAACAATTTTAAACACTTAAAATTAAATAATAAAGAAAGAAAATAAATTCTTGTTAGAAGAAGCAAGAAAATAAAAAACATAGAATACATGGTGCTAGTTTGTTTTTTTTTACTGAGTGCATTGCAACTATAAACTAGAAAACGCGTGAATTTGTATTCTTTAAGGGCTATAAATACGCTCCTATCCCCATGCTTATTGTTCATGCAAACTGTCCACCAGATCAACCAAGGTAGTAATAATAATCAATTAATTCTCTACTCCATTCTATTCTCTACCCACCAAAATTTCAATCTCTCATTTTATCTCTATTGACTTTTTCTACTTGTTTCTTTCTTCCATGAACACTCAAGTATCTAATCTAACACTACATTCTCACTTGTGTTAGTTCACTTAATCTTTGTTTTACATGACTTGGTTCTTTCTCATTTCCCAGCTCAATCACTAACCCCACACATAATTTAGTTAATCATATCATAAATTAATTATTCTTTTGTCATTGTATTTTCAGGCATTTCATAGCGTTCACACAAGAGAGAAGAGAAGATGAAGAATCACATACACACATTCTCACTCCTTTTTATATAAATTTTCTCAACACTTTTTTCAGTTTTCTCACTCTTTCAAACATCAACAGGAAACAAAACAAGTAACATTATTATGAACAAACAACTCATCCTTATCTGTCTCTTTATCCTCTTCTCATCTATCATTGTAAGTACATGTTTTTTTCTTCATTATTATCATTGTTTAAAGTATCAGTTTTTTTTATTGTTTATATTTATATTATTATAAATTCTAGAATGGGTTTTCAATTTTCATCAATGCAGGTAACTATATCCGGCGATGAGGTGGCCGGAGACAAAAACCCGTTCACTCCAAGAGCATATGTCAACCGTTATTGGGACAAAGAGATCCGCAACGGCTTACCTAAACCGTCGTTCCTGTTATCCAAAGCGTCACCGCTAAGCACCGTGGAAGCTGCTACGTTCGCCAAGCTAGCCGCCGGGAATAGTCTTTCCACGCGCCTGAGGGAGTTTTGTTCCGCTGCAAACCTCCTCTGTCTCCCAGAAGTTGCTGCAAGTCTCGAAAAGCACGACAAGGACGCAAGCTTTGCTGCTTACAGAGATAAGAACTTCACCAACTACGGAACAAGTCGACCCGGTGGAGTGGATTTGTTCAAACAGTACTCCGACGGGGAAAACATTCCGGTAAACGACTTCCGTCGCTACAGCCGTAACTCCGCTGGACACAAAGACAGTTTCACAAGCTACGCCACAGAAAGCAACGTGGCTGACCAAAGCTTCCACACATACGGCACCGGAGCCACCGGCGGCAGCGGCGATTTCAAACAATACACAAAAGAAACCAACAACCCCACCCTCGTTTTCGCTTCTTACTCCGACAACTCCAACGGAAGAACCCAATCCTTCACTTCCTACACCGAAAACGGAAATGCCGGAGACCAATCATTCACTTCCTACGGCAAAAACGGCAATGGCCCCACAGAAGAATTCACCTCGTACGGAACAAACACCAACGTGGTCGGATCCGGTTTCTCCAACTACGCCGAAACCTCAAACGCCGGCAACGACAGTTTCACAAACTACGGAATAGATATGAACAACCCAACCAACACTTTCAACAACTACGCTAACGACGGTAACGGCGCAGTTCAAACATTCACAAACTACCGTGAAAAAGCCAACGTCGGTGCAGACACTTTCACCAGCTACGCCAAAACAGCAAACGCCGCTCAAGTTGATTTCAACAACTACGGTAAATCGTTCAACGAAGGAACCGACACATTCACAAGCTACGCTAAAACATCAACCGGCGAAACAAAGGTTAACTTCAAAGGCTACGGTGTTAAAAACAGTTTCAAAGAGTATACAAAAGACGGTGTTTCTTTTTCAAAGTACACAAACGTGACTTCATCAACGGTGGAAGAGAAAAAAACCACGGTGAGTGGCAATTTGGTAAAAAAGTGGGTTGAACCGGGTAAATTCTTTAGAGAGAAAATGTTGAAAGAGGGTACAGTAATGCCTATGCCGGATATTAAAGATAAATTACCTAAAAGGTCGTTTTTACCCCGGAGTATAGTTTCGAAATTACCGTTTTCTACCTCGAAAATCTCTGAAATGAAGGAACTTTTCAAAGCTTCGGATAATGGTTCAATGGAGAAAATGATGAGAGATTCATTGGAAGAGTGTGAGAGAGTTCCAAGCCGCGGCGAAACGAAACGGTGCGTTGGGTCTATCGAGGACATGATCGACTTTGCAACTTCGGTTCTCGGTCGAAACGTTGTCGTTCGGACGACTCAGAATTTAAACGGGTCGAAGAAGAGTGTTATGGTGGGTCGGGTTAGTGGAATCAACGGTGGGAAAGTTACCCGATCGGTTTCTTGTCATCAGAGTTTGTTTCCTTCTTTGCTATACTATTGTCACTCTGTTCCTAAGGTTCGGGTTTATCAAGCGGATCTACTTGACCCGAAAAGTAAGGATAAGATTAATCAAGGTGTTGCGGTTTGCCATTTGGATACTTCTGATTGGAGTTCTACTCATGGAGCTTTTATGTCACTCGGGTCGGGTCCGGGTCGGATAGAAGTTTGTCATTGGATATTTGAGAACGATATGTCATGGACAGTTGCTGATTGATTGAGAAGGTTGAGAAAATCAAAACTTGTTATTTTTTTCTGCTTAAAAAAAATTAAGCAGTTAAAAGAATGTTTGTTTTGAATTTGAATTTAAATATTTTAAGTAATGTAATTTTTTTTTCTTTTCAATTTTTAGTTTGATAGAAAAAGTCAAGTAATGGTATTATTACATTATATTATTATTATATATTATTATTAATTGTAAGTGTTATTTATGGGTTGCTTGCTTGGCTTCCTTAATGATGGGAGGAAATGAAATGAAATAACTTGATAACTTGTGACTGTTTTGATTTTGTTTTTGTTCAATTATATAGTGATTCTATGGTATTGGTTAGAATGAGATAGAACAAAATTGAACAAGAGACAAAAAAAAAGACATGAATGAGATTTTTTGATGATAAATTTTGTGAGAGTAAGAAGAATTAGAGGGACATGGAATTGGATTTTCCACAAATATACAAAGCCATGTGAACTAAAAAGATGAGGTGGTCCTTAAACCAACCAAAACATGCTCTTGTATTGGTGTGACAAAGTTCACGGGGCATATATTGTTGGCCAGTGTCCAAATATGAGAAAAATTAAATATAGAAGTACATAAATAAAATAATAATAACATTTTTAATTATCTTCCTTAAAAAATAATATTTGTTTAGTTTAGGAATATGACTCAACCTCACTATTAAAGATGTACACATGTTTGGTTTATTTGTATGAGAAGATCTAAATTATAATATAGCTTTTACTTAAATCACTTTTTTTTTTCGCACTGAAAATGTCATATGTGAGACGTAACCTAATATTTATAAATATTTATAATTTATTTATTTTTAATTATTATTAATATCATCGTATCGATATTAAAATATATGTGTTTTTGAAACTGGACTGTACGATTCTTCACACCATTTAATTGATTTACAATATTGATGATATTCTAAAATTTTTGAGTTATGAAATTGAGAGGATTCCAAATTTCCCATGTGTTTGTTGGATATTAAAGACAAAACATCTATAACGATTTAACGATGCATACACACTGTATCAACAACAATTTATGGAAATGATTTTATTGCAAAAATTTGGGGCCATGGCTTGTATCAGTCAGTATGTAGGCAAAGATACGTAGGCAAAGATATACGAATGACTCAATATGAGAACATGTGAACAATGAACATTAAATGAAAGCATACAACAGTTGTAATATGCTATGATCCAACATAATCAAAACTTGACAAAAAAAAAACCTAAAAACCTACCTGTCAAAAATAGCCGACTAGAAAAGTGAAAAATCTAGCAAAAGTTGGGGAAAATTGGTGGTTGACTTAATTTTTGGGGTTTGGAATGTTTTATTTTTGATTTGTTTTTGTAGAAATGTAAAAATGGTTACACTAATTTTCTTATTTTTATTTTATATGGTTCACAAACAAAATCTTGATTTATGGCATAAATGGACAGACTTGATCGAGTTTGGCCAACAAAATATCGGTTATTACCTCAGTTAAATAGTAGCATCACAAATTGTTAGGATAGAAAACTATGCATTTAAGATTGTTTGGGACAATTTTGAGGAAAGAGTATTTTTATATTTTGGATACACTTTTTTATAAAAGACATGTAATATATACATCTAAAATTTTAAGGTTATAAGTGTGTGAGTGAGAAATTTATTTATTTAATATTTTTTTAATTAATGTGAGACTTCTTTCTCACATTTGGTTTTCAACACTTCATCTTAAGGGTAAGTCACATTGTTCTCTCTCATGTGGAAACTCTCTCTTCCACAACACTTGTACCACCGTTGACACTCTTCGACAGAAGACCTTCTACCCACTATTTGTAGGAAGTACCTTCTACCCACTATCTGTAGGAAGTATAGGAAGTGTTTCGATATAAGTAAGTTGGTCTCTATCTCGAAACCAAATGCGCATAATATCATTGTTAGAGGCAATTCTAAAGAAGAAGCATTTTTATATTTGCGACACATCTTTTTATGAGAGACACATCACATATCCACCTAAAATCTTAAAGTTATATGTGTGTGAGTTCTTTCACTTATATAGTGTTCAATATTCTATTTCTTAATCAATGTGAAACTTCTTTCTCACGCTTGACTCTTAATAAAGACTTCATAATTTATTTTATAGGCCAGAGGTATTTATAAAATGTTTACAAAACAAATAACCTCCTAAAAGATAACATGTAGAAACTAGCTTAACTGATTTTCAGCTATTTAACAAACTAACGATCTACTTATAGCTAACGATATCTCTCTTAAACCAAGATGTTCAAGCAATTGGTTTACAAGCAATAGATAAAATCAAAATAGGAAAAATTAGAACTAGCTATTTTGAAAATCTTGCAAACTTTAAGTACTTTCTTGAAATTCTTGAACACTTCAAATTTTAGAGACTTTGTCATTATACTTGCTGGTTGGTCTTGTAAGACATAATACATTAAATCAACTTCATCTTTTTTACCCAAGTTCCTTACAAAATGAAATTTTATGTTTATATGTCTTTTCCTTCCATGCATGATGGGATTTATGCTTAGTTTAATAGTGAAACTATTATTATAGAAAGTAGTTAAGTGTTTCTTTTTCTTTAGACCTAAGCAATTTAGAATTCTCTACAACTATATGCTTTGACATACATAATGATTTGCAACTATGAATTCATATTTGATAGTTGATAAGGTCGCAATACGTTATTTTTTCGATGACCTTGAGGACATTGCACCAGACCCTATCATGAGCACATACTCTTAAGTATTTTTCCTTGTCAACTACACCTCCTTCATAATCATCATTTGAGTAAACAACCAATTTAGAGTGTTCTCCTTTCTTATGATGAACTCACAACTAAATTATTTTTTCAAATACCTTAGAAATCATTCGTTCCCAATAAGTGAGTTTCCACATAATGTTCTATGTATCTGTTTATCATGCTAATTGCAAACACAAGTCACTATACCTAGTGGTATTTAGGTACATTAGAAGTCATGCAATTTTTCTGAAATAAGTAGGATACACATTAGTTACTTTGCCTTATTTTAATAGCTTGGTCCCTAGCACAACATGAATGCACATAACATTTATTATATTCATGTCAAACATGGAAAGTATCTCTTTGGTATATATCTATGTTACCACTTGAAAATATTTCTATTGTCCTGAATAATTTCAACTCCTATGTAAATGTGAGAAAATACACAACACGGTAGGGGTGAATTGTGTATCAGATAACTTATATTTTTTTTCAAAAGATTGGCTTTTGAATCTGACCAAGTTCTGATTCTAAGCTAGAGTATGCAACATCGAAATATTTAAAGTGCAGAAGTAATAAGTAAATCACACATAAAGATTATCATGGTTCTTCTATAACGAGAGTAGTCTAATCCCCTTTCCATGCAAGAGATTTTTACTACAATCATAACATGATTACAATTTTCTTAGACACACATGTCCAAGACTTCCTGCTCAATTTCACCAGAAAAAGACTTCTTGCCTAAATCAATTGTTCAAGACTTCCTTGCTCAATCACACTAGAAAAAGACTTTCTTGCCCAAACTCACAAACCAAGATTTCTTGCTTAATCACACCTGAAAGAGAATTTCTTGCCCAACTAACAATTAAGGACTTCTTTGCTCAAACGTATTATGAGACTTTTACAAATACTAAACAAACTATTTAGGATTTACAACAAAATGTACTTGATATACAATCAGAGACACAATCAAACCAGCACGCATAAAGACATTTCTTGATATTTCTAAGATATACAAGTGTAATAAACTCTTAATTCTATGTGCAATACAAAACTATATACAATAGCTTAGAGAAAGTGAAAGTTCTAGTTCACATGTGTTGTATGTTGCTTTTATGGTTGTTCTTGTTGTACTGCTTCTTTTGAATCTCTAGCTCCTTATATAGAGGGGACAAAAGAGACATTAAAAGTTGTTTTTCCAAGTGTCTTTACTAAAGTAGAAATCTAGTCTAGTCCCCTTTCCATGCAAGATCTTTTTACTACATTCAGAACCTGATTACAATTTTCTTAGACACATACGTCAAAGATTTCCTGCTCAATTTCACTAGAAAGATATTTATTGCCTAAACTAACTGTTCAGCAATTCCTTGCTCAATCACACTAGAAAGATAATTTCTTGCCCAAACTCACAGTCCAAGATTTCTTACTGAATCACACCTGAAAGATACTTCATTTCCCAACTAACAATTAAGGACTTCTTTGCTCAAACATAGTGTGAGACTTTTACAAATACTAAACAAATTATTTAGGATTTACTACAAGATGTACTTGATATCCCATCAGAGGTATAATCAAACCAGTACATACAAAGACCTTTCTTGAGATTTCTAAGATATACAAGTGTAATAAACTCTAATGTTTTTGTGAAATACAAAACTATATACAATAGCTTAGAGAACATGAAAGTTCTAGTTTACATGTGTTGTGTGTTGCTTTTGTTGTTGTTCATGTTGTATTGCTTCTTTTAAATATCCATCTCCTTATATAGAGGGAACAAAAGAGACGTTAGAATTTTCTTTCCCAAGTGTCTTTGTTGAAGTAGTAGTTTCCAAGAGAGAGACGTTGGAGTTGGCACGATGAGGATCTTCATCTTCTCAATAATCTCTTTATCTATTGTGTTTTTCTCAAGTATGGTGTCCATATGAATGGATTGGTAGATTGAAGAAATTATATCATTTAGCCTTGAGCCTTGTGCTAAAACCTCTATATGGATTTCTCCATAATTATAGCCATTGTCGGGACGAAGGTTGTTTTTTCACAGAGTACAGACAAAAGAGTTGTGTATTATGTTTTTAGCAGAGCACTTGAAGTTTCATTTGAATTATTAGAGGAAAGTTCAATGTAGCAACAAAGTTTCTATTTGATCATCAAAAGCTAAAAACATATGGCTTTTGAGGTTCCATTAGAAATTCAAACTCTGATCCATTAGAATGTAAATTTCATGCTTCTTCTTTTACAACCTAATTAATTGGGTCTGAACCAAGTTAATAATTAGCTTTAATGAACCTGCATACTTAATTAAACATTAGTATGCCCTTTTTTTTCTTTACGTACTTTTGTTATCATCAAAACTCAAGAAGTATGAACTTAAGGAGCATGAACAATTCTTATTCCAACAATCTCTTCCTTTTTGATGAGGACAAACATAAGTATTTAAGAAAAATTGGTTGGTTAGTCTCAATAATTTGACAACATCAGAGTCTGAGGTTTGTAAATTCTATTTGCGTCTAACAGTCTATAGGTTGAGGTTTGTAAGCTCCACCTAAGTCCTATCCAAATTATTTAAACCAATTTTAGTGACTTGACAACATCAGATCATGAGGTTTATAAGATCTCTCTCTTTGAGTCTAATAGTTCATAGGTTGAGTTTGTATGCTCCCCCTAAGTCCTATCAAAGCTATTAAACCTTTATTTTTAAAATAATCAGCGAAGTAACTTTGGCAACTTCAGAGCCAGAGTTATGTAAGCTTTCCCTGAGTCTAATAAAACATAGGTTAAGTTTTATAAGATCCCCTTTAGTCATATCTGAGTTATTAAAAGTTTTATTTAAAAAAATCATTAAGCATATGTTCAGAAGTTGATTGAAGCGAATTTAAAATCTAAATAAACTTTAGCACATACCATAAGTTTATTCTTTAAATACTTCCATATTTCTCCTTTTTTGTCATCAACAAAACATATATAAATAGAGTAGAGAGAGAAAAAGATATTGAACAATAATCCATTTATATTTCGGCTTCCAAGAAATTGAAGAGGCCGATGGAAACTGAGAGATGAAGCATGTAACCATAGCATGCTTTGACGTTTATTGGATTTTAAACTTCCAAGATTCAAGAACAACACAAAACATGATTAATCTTCTAGCGGACCATTATTAAAGCAACCTACCTTAGTTGCTCACACACATCATTTGTTACCTCCTTCTGAATCAAACATGAGCACTTATGTTGAGAGCTCTAAGAAAATTGTCACTATTGAAGTAACCATGGTTAAAGAAACCAAGATCGTGATGCAATGTATTGAGAAAAATCAAGGAGGAGTCATATCTTTTAAAGCAAGTCTCGCTCTAGTCGCTTTAAAGCCTACAGAGGCTCTAGAGGCGTCAAAAATAAGGAAGTCTAAGAAGAGGAAGACCCATATAAAAGAAGACTCTTCTGATTTAGACGAAGATGGTATTTATTTTGACTCTAATGATGATGATGATGATGAGTATGAATACAATTGGGGAACTTTTTCAAACCCAAGTGTTTTAGATATTCTCCTTAAAGTGTTGTATCTGAAATACCTTTTTTAAGTGTACTTCCTTGTTTCATTTAATGAAATTATATCCCCTTTTTGTCAAGACTACTACATTTTCCATAAAATTCTCAATTCAGTTCAATAAAGTGTATGGAAAAAATAACTTCTAGATAAATATGATAAAAACAAATTTTAACTCATGCTATCAAATTAAACTATGACTAATGATAAATGCATTTTCTTAGTTCAGTCAAACTAGTTTTCACAACTAATGCACAAACACAAGGACTAGAGAGTGGTTGAAAAAGAAGGAAAAAACTATCAAAGCAGCTTATTTTCAAAAAACTGATTTATAAAATGTCATGTCTGAACATGCCTATAAAACAGACTCGTCAAAGCATAAGAAGAACTGAGTAAAAAACACTAGCTTAAACAAAAATGAGTAAGCAAATACAAGAAAAAGATAATGAAGCAATAACAATTCTTCATCAAAAGCAGGTCAAGGCAACTGAAGTGGGTGATGATATTCACAGGCTAGAGACAAATATTGGGAGTGTTAGCGAGACTGAGAAGACTACTCAAGAAAACTCAGAGGATAGAAACAAAAAAAAAAAAAAAAAACCTTTTTAAAAGTAGGACTTAGAAGATGATGACTAAAAGTCCTATTTTAAGTTTGATGACTGAGAACAAGATTAGGCATTGAAGGATTTTTAGTAAGAAAACTATTCTTAAAATTAAGTTGGGAAAATTATACGCTAGTTATAATAGACTTGGTTTAAGATTTTAAAATTGTATTATCTTTAATCATGATAGATGTAATGCCAGGGTGAAGTAACCAAAATTTTGATTTACCTAAAATTAAATATTTAATCCAACTCATTGTATCAAAGTTTAACAATAAAACTCAGAGTTTCAAGAATTGAAAAATCTAAAGGTTGTAAGATATCAGGGGCTATTTACATCTTGAAAATAAATTAAGCATATGATTAGAGTGTGACGCTCAGGGATTAAAAAATCTAAAGATTGTAAGCTATCTAAATGAAAAATATACATCCAGCTTAACTTATTATTTTCGGCTGTTTACATACTAACAAGCTTTAAATAGTTAAGAGAAGCATAGCTAAGAGAAGAACCATTTAAATCACATTCTAAAATTGGAATAATATAAAATATGTTTTATATCTTAGAATCTAAAATATGTTTTAGAAAGTGTAGGATTTTTTTAAAACTTTGTTTGGTTCTTTGTCTCATCTTTATATTTCTTTTAAATCAAGTCCTTGGACCTTGCTAACTTTGTTTAAAATCCTTACAGCCAGATATGTTTTGATTGAAATTGATATTTGTCACATTGAATTTACATAGAATAAGTAATATTTAGTGGCTCTCATTGCATTAACTGCCTAATATGACTTTAGTACTATATCACAAGTTGTCATAGAATCCAATGATCCCATGATTTTTAATCCATGCTGGTAGAAGGTAATAGAACCGTTAGAACATATAGAAATAATATTACTGTTACATAATTTAAAAACATATAGTTGGAGTATTCTAAACAATATGTATATTTTCCATTTGTAATCCTTATGAAAATAAATTAAGCATATGATTAGAGCGTGACACTCATATTTTGACTTATTGGTGAGTAGTTTGGACTTTCAGTTGAGTCATTATCACGTAGTGGATATATCGGTGCATGACAGATTATTAATCATTGTGTGTTTATTTAAGGCAAATAAGTAAGATTAGGAGGCTGATGTGAGAGTTTGAGACCAGTAAATCTAAATTTTTCTTTTCAAATTGATCATTAACATGTTTAAGACCGTCAAGTGAGGAAAAATAGTAAGCAAATATTTAAGTGCACTTTAATAAAGAAAAGAGCATAATAAGCAACCTATTATTATGGCTAATGGAGCACTTTTTTGTACTTTAGTTAAACAGGTTCTAATTTCATTAATTATATAAGTGATGTTGTTTTAGGACTAAAATAAAAATAAATAAATAAATAAAAGTAAAAAAACTCAATCTTGTTTTGAATGAAAAAGATTTAGTTACTTTTTTGGAAGAGAAAACATTGAACATTGAGATGTAGAATCAATTTTGATATTGGGCTGTTTGTTTTAATTTTTTTTTTAAATAATTTTTATAGTGTAATATAATGTTGTTTGAAAAAATTCACAAAAGAAATTTTTTTATAAAATGTTTAAATCAAAATTTAATTTAAATAATTATTTTTAAAATATTATTTTAGATATTTTATCATTTTTATTTATATTTTCTTTAGATATAATTATTTTAGATATTTTATCATTTTTATTTATATTTTCTTTAGATATAAGAAGCTATTTCAAATAGTTTTTCATAAAAATTATTTTTAAAATATAACTTTTTAAAATAATTATAATGTTAACAATATTTCGATTTTCAATATTATATGTTTATAGTATAGAATGTCAAAATTAATCTTTTGATTTAAAAACAAAAAGAATAAAACAATTTGTAGTATTTTAAAATGTGATTTTATAAAATTTACTTTTGAAAAAAAAGAAGAGAATTTGACTGTTTTGAATTGATTTTACTTTAAGATGTAATTTTAACTAAAGTTAAAATTTAGAGCTTTTGATATAGACTTAATTTTGTCATTTTCTTTTGTTCTTCTTATTTTTCATAAGTGTAATCAAATATAAATTATTTATTTTCAACTATATTTTAATCATAATTAATTTTACATAATCAATTGTAACTCGTAACCAAACATGCAAAAAAATAAAATAAAGAAATGGATTCAAAATGTTAATGTGTGAGATATTTTTGGTGATGAGAGAAAGAGAAAATAAAACAATAAAGATTAATGTTTATTATATATAATATATATATATATATATATATATATATATATATATATATATATATATATATATATATATATATATATATATATATATATATATATATATATATATATATTTGTACACTAAGTAACTAACAAACCATAATTAATTTGGGTTTATGCATGAATTACTTAACTTGATTATATTCCAATATACCACTTATCATCCAAGTTGTCGAACATACGCTAATCATAGTTGATCTGAACTATTCCTAATTTCTTTTTCAAATTTATAAATTTGTCGATCTTCAATTCTTTGGTGAAAATGTCTACAAACTGTGCTTCACTTGAGTAGTGTCTTACTTCAAGTTCACCTCGATTTACCTTCTCTCATAAGAAGTGAAATCTAGCTTCAATGTGCTTACTCCTTCCATGTTGAACTTGATTCTTTGCAAGATTAAAGGCCGACTTGTTGTCGATCTGCAGCACCCGAGGTTTCTTCCCTTAGACCTTGATTTATTCTAGCACAAATATGATATAAATCGCTTCACACACAACATAGGATCATGTTATATATCCAGTCTCACACAATAACAATGTCACCACTGGTTGCTTTCTCGAGCACCATGAGACCGAGGCACCAAAGACTTGAAAGAAATAATAAATTGTGCTTCTTTGATTTTCCTTAACTTCACACCAATCAGCATCTGAATAGAAATTAATCACAACTTCTTTGCTTTCAGAGTCTCGTCGAAATAGAATTCCATAGTTTATTAATCCTTTTAAATATCTTAGGATTCTTCTTGCATCCTTCATGTGTGACACCATTGGTTCACTCATGTATCAGCTCACTAATCCGAATGTCAAACCTATATCAGATCGACTGTTGCACACATATCTCAGAGATCCACAATTTATTTGAAAAAAGTAGCATCGACCTTGTCCTCCTCACCATATTTCTCTAGTTTCAAGTTTGGTTCGATAGGTGAGGACGCATGATTCAACTCATCCATATTGAATATCTTGAGTATCTTTTTGACCTAATTTTTTTGACGTAGCACCATACCTATCTTTGACATTCAAAATTCCATGCCTAGGACATAAAACAAGTTTCTCAGCTCTAACATTTCAAATTCCCTCATCATTAACTCTTTAAACTTCGACAAGTTCTCAAAGCTATTTCCAATTACCAACAAGTTATTAACGTATAAGTAGATGATTGTTATATATTGTGCCACAACCTAAACATGGACATCATATTCATATTTGAATTTGATAAATCCCAATTCGAATAAGTATGAGTCATTCTTCTTATTCCATGCCCTAGGTGAATGCTTGAGGCCATAGAGTGCTTTGTGCAACTTGTATACTTTCCTTGCTACCTCTTGAATCACAAACCCATGAGGTTGTGTGACATACACCTCTTTATCAAAAACACCATTCAAAAATGTGGATTTTACACAAAATTAAATGTCGACCAACCTTACTTGCATGCCACAGCTACCACTAGTCAAACATTCTCTAGTCTTCCTACTAAGGCATATACTTTAGAGTACTCGAGTTCTGCTCTTTGAATAAATCCTTAAGCTACCAATCTCTCATTATGTCTTGCTATAGAACCATCATCATTGTGCTTGAACTTGAACATCCATTTTTCTTAGAGCTTTCAAAATGGGTCGAAGCCCATCGATCCTGAAAAAAGTTTGGGGATAGGCCTTATTTTTTTAGTCCATTTACTTCCTGGCCTTTTTTAGCCCGACCCGAAAAGGCCCTAAAAATATGGGCCAACCCGTATGGGCCATGGGCAGTCTGTCAGCCCAAAAAAAATAATTTTTTTAATATAATCAGAAATTATCCATTCCTGACCCATAAAAAATTAAACAAAAGAAAACAATTTAATTGGGCCAAGTAACTCAGCCATAACCATCCCAATATATGTTCCTAACTCACACACACATCTTGTAATGAAACCTCAAAAGTTAACTCAACCCAATATTAATAAACTAAACCTAATATCCTCAAGAGACCTCAAAAGTAAAAAACACAGCCTAATATGAAGTTGATTCCGTGAAATCCACAACCAGCAGTTTGCAAAATTTGTTTTGTGAAATCATGATATTTGATTGCATGAAATCCTGCGATTTTATTCTGTGAAATCCTACGATTTGATTGAGCCAGTTCGTGAAATCATGTTTCTTGAAATTCTGTGAAGTCACCAGTTCGTGAAATTGCTAGTTTTACTTATTTTCTGTGAAAACTTGTTCGGCTCTTTCACTCGGGTTTATGAAGTTTCTGTCTAGTCGTGTATTGTGAAGTTTCTCTCTAGTCTATTTTGTGTAATGATAAGTGATCTTTGTACCATTTTATTGGAAGTCTTACTTTTTATTTCATCAATTTTATCCTTGTTTCCTTCCTTTTATTATATTTTATGCTTTGGTATTGTGTTTATGTTGTTTTCAGGCGTTTAGAAACACTACAGACAAAAAGAGGATCAAATTAGACGAAACGAGAAGATAATAAAAAAGTCAAAAATTCCCATACAAAAACTAGGGGGATGTTACGGCCACCCGTAACACCCATTACGGGTCGTAAGAGAATGAAGGCTTAGGTCCCTAATTTTGCACTCCCATGACAAAATACCGGAGGCCTGTTACAGGCACCAGTAATAGACATTACGGGTCGTAACATGCATACACATTTCCAATTATTCTGCTTCCTTTTTGGTTTGATTCATCGTTGTTTTGGGATTTCCGCACATTCCAATTTAGGTTGATTCTATTTTTAATGGGCATTGATGTTCACTATTTGTGCCATGTTTAGAATTTCACTATAAAAACTCATAGGTAGTTTTAAGTTGGGGATTTAGTTTTTATTGGTTACCTGTGCTATTGAGGGGGAGAATTTTTCTAATTATCTGAAGTTGATTGCTGCTATTGAAGGGGGAATTTTTTGATTCTCTAAAGTTGATTGGTTTTATTGAGGGGGAGAATTTTCTGATTCTCTGACGTGTTTCTTAGCAGTTTTTGAGAGAGAGTCCTTTCTATGGATTGGACAGTTGTGAAGAGATGTCGGACATGATGTCTTGATATCAACCTGACTGAGAATTTATTTTTCTCAATGTTGTTGTGTTGGCAGATTACATTGACTGGTACTCTGATAATTCTTTTCTTGTTGCTAATATCTCTGAAAGATTGATATTTCTGATGAATCACTTTTGTTGTTGTCTTCTGTTGTGTGTGTTTGATTTATTTTCAAACCTATGTTTTTGTTGGAACTGGATTGTGGTATTTGTGTGTAAGGGTTATTTATTTGTTTTAGCCCAAATTTGCCAAAGGGGGATTGTCAATTATCTATTTTTATGATTGGCATTAATTTTGGTAAAACTAACATGACAACAACATGTTGAACAAGATGTCATATCACAAAGTCTCGACATCTTGTTTGTTACAGTTTTGCAGATTAGATTTGTTGGGTTTAATTAATGATTATAGAATATTATGAGAATATTAAGTAATCCTATGTGGCGTCCAAGATTGAGGAAACACACATTTTGTTTTAGTTTGAAGTGATTTTGTTTTTCTAAATGTTGAGACATTTTAGGAAATATTTGATTTAAGATCTATTATTATGCAGATTTTTAGCAGTTGGCCTGCTGCATTTTTGAAGCCCAAATCCAGGCCAGACATTACTTATAAAAAGAAGGCTACAAACCTATTTCAAGTAGTCGAACGCATTGTGTCTTTAAGTGAGATTTTAGGATTTGTGTTCTATTTTATTGCGAGCCTTTCTAATATCATCTTGATACAAGAGTAAGACCGTCTCTATTGAGTTATAAGTTTTGTTAATCATTCTTAAGCTTTTAAGCATTGAGTGTGTGTGTCTTTGAAGTGTAACTTTTGAAATATTTTAAGTATTAGAGTTTTCATCATTGCTGTGATTGAAAGGGAATTGAGAATGGTCTCATACCTAGGTGAGTCTTATGTAGAAGTCTATCACGGGTAATGATTAGGTGAGTGGATTGTAAATTGGAGATAATTTGCTGAAGGTCTATAAACTGATATTATTTAGTGGATTTCGTCCCTGGCTTGGTAGCCACCAAACATAAGAGTTGTTGTACACTGAGATAGGTTAACAACTTTGTGTGTTCCTTTATTTTCAAGTAATCTTATTTGTATTTATATTGACATTGTGTTTTGATCAGATATTAGTGTCTCCACATCTGATTAAGATATTTGATATATGCATATCACAATTTCAATATCTTATGCATAAAAATGACTATCACAATATTCATCTGCTTGCGCAAGCACTAATAATGTTCTTGTTTACAAGTGTATTAAAATACAATATACTTAAATTTTACTTTCTTTTTTTTTATTACTATTTTCTTCTTTTGGGCGTAAGTGTAATACTATTATATATTTTTTCTTTGAATGTTTAATTTTATTAATCACTTTTAATTATAGTTCATTCACAAAGATGAAAAAACTAAAAAATGTGTGGGCATTTATAACTTTTCATTTTTTTAACATGTGAACAAATATTTAAAAATGAAGTATTTAACTTATGATTAATAATTATAAAAAAAATATAAATATAATATTTTTTATTTTTGGTTAAAAATAGTTCATGTGAGATGTCAACACCATTATATTCAACTAGCATCCAGACAGACACCATGTGAGTGTCCGCTTTCTTTAATGTGCTTTCTTTGTTTCTTTTTCTCGCTTAGCAATTAAAAGATCACAAACTAAATATCACACTAACATTCACTCGCAAAACTAACTAAATGAGTCTCTTTGAGTAAAATAAGTGTGAAGAGTGCTAATATCTTTTCTCTTGCATAATTGACTCACAAATCTAATCTGGTTGCGAAGACTATTTTTCTTTTCTTTCGTGGATTTTATCAATATTTTCCCTTTTCTTTGAAATAAATAAAGTTTGATGGCGACTCTGTTGTTTTTTGAGCGTTTCTTACGCTCAAACATTTTTCGCGTCACGACACTAACTTCAAAGGCTTAAGTCATAATCCTAAAATACCTTAAATATGAATTTGATATACTTTGTTGAAAAATTTGCAAACATATGGTAAAATGATTTTGTATGTTGATTTTGTGATTAACCTTTCAATTTGAGTGAACAAATATAAGATGAGATCTGATTGAGTATTTGTGATGCTAGAAGATCTTTCCAGAATTATCTGGATTGACGTAGTGAATGGACATGTTGATTCAAAAAAATAAAATAACAGTGACATTCATTGGTAAGGGTAAGCTTTTGTTTTTGTTGAAATTCTTAATTTACATGCATGTTACTTAAGGACAAACAACATAGTATGCCTGGGGTTGTTATGACACTTTGTCATTACGTAATATTTACAAGTATTTTCAATAGAATCGGTGAAATTTCGAGTAAAATATGAGCTAAAATGATGAAGAAATGAGAAGAATGACCAAAGGAAGAGAAATTTAAGACTTCTAATAAAACAAGCAAAATAACATGATTTTTCCCTTGGAGTTCTCGCTATCGTGATAACCTCATTGTGGGTGTAATGGACAAATATCGTGATCGTGATACTACTCATCGATGGAAAAATATATTTTTTCTTTTGATGTGAAAAAACAGACAAATGATGTTTTTAAGTAGAAAGTTGATTTAGTGTGGAAGGAGATTTTGATATGATTTGAACAAAAATGGTGTTTTTGACCATGAGTGAAGCAAACATGCAAGGTGGTGTTTTATTAAATTTTTAGTTTGATATTTTCAAAAATGTATTTTTGGAATCATTACTGACATGCAAAGGTGGCATTTTCTCAACCCATTTGACAAATCCAGAAGTACGCATTTGTATTTGTCACTGAGTTGTTAAATGATCAAAATCATTGAAGAGGATGTGTATGGAGATGTACATCCGAAATAGTTTTTTTTTTGGAAAAATAGGGGCGTGTCTCACTAAAGACATATTCTTGTGTGATATGAGCGTGTTTGAAAATACATTTTCATTCGTAGGACATTTTTTCAGATTTTTATTTGGTGCTTCTACACCACTTAGGGTGGAAAAAGTCATAAAAATGGGGTTTCTTAACTCACCCATAGGGTTGAAAAACCCTATGGAATTTCGTAAATGTA
The DNA here is from genome assembly GCA_021764765.1 of Vicia sativa. NCBI lineage: Eukaryota > Viridiplantae > Streptophyta > Magnoliopsida > Fabales > Fabaceae > Vicia > Vicia sativa. The sequence goes on along the minus strand of CM038792.1, from coordinate 134,888,053 downwards.
TTTATGGCTCCTATGCAAACAATAACAAGAAAAATATGCAGGTAGTAGGTATTTGTCGCATTATTTCGCATGTTATTCTCTCTCTAACACACACACACAACTATATGAGGAGGGATATATTTACTCTAAGAGTAAATTAAAAGTGTTATTCTAAATCTCTACCATTGATCTTGTTTTAATCTATTGGTCCAAAGTTAAGCTCCATTACTCTCACGTGACATTCTCAAATTACATATTATTAACTTGGATTAAATATTTAACTTCACTATTAGAATCTTAAATTTATTTAGAATCTTAAATTGATTTAGAATCATAAATTGAATCAAATTTCATTAAAAGAAATCACAAATATCCATCGTTGTCTCATATTTGTATTTTATGATTGTTGGATTGATAATAGGTTTTTTAGTGTTACCTTATATCAATTTCACTCATGATTTTGTAATATTAGACGGCAAAACTTTGAAAATCAAGGTCAGATGTTAAAAACTTTAACAATATATTTTGTGTTGTTGCCATGAAAAGTGATATAGTACTCTCTCTTTTTTTCATTTATTAACTTTTCTCTCTTTCTCTTGTGTAAATTTTTTAGATACGACAACTAGTAATGGATGATTCAAATGTTGCTAAAGAATTGGATATCGAAACGGAAGTTGGTATGGAATTCGAATCTATTAAAATAGTTAGGGGATTTTATACTTCATTTGCTAAGAAAAGGGGTTTTGGAATCCGCATTCGTTCGACTAAATCGAAAAGAGTCGTCTTTGTATGTTGCAATGAAGGAAAACACAAAATAAAACATCTACAAATGAAGAAAATCAAGATAACATTGGCCACACTAAAAGAAAGTGTTCCACTATTCGAAGTGGGTGTCAAGCTTTACTTGTTGTTTCAAGAGGCACAACTAAGAGCAATTGGATAATTAAATCTTTCAACGATGATCATAACCATGCCATGGTTACTCCTAGAAAAGTATTTTATATGAGATGCCACAAAAAGATGAGTGATTCTACTAAAAGCCTTGTCGAAAAGTTTGAGGAAGAAGGATTACCCATCGGAAAAGTTGCTACTATTTTCAATAGTGGTGACTTAAATTTCCCTAATGGAGATTGTTGTAATCATATGAATCAGGTTCGGAGAAAAAAATTAGATGTTGGAGATGCTCAATCAGGTTTTAATTATTGTTGACGAAAGCAAATTGGAAATTCTAACTTTTTCTATGCAATTCAATGTGATGATGATTCTCGAATGACAAACTTTTTTTGGGTATATGCTAGATCAAAACTAGCTTACCAACACTTTGGTGATGTCATAACTTTTGATACCACATATAAAACCAACAAGTATAGTATGCAGTTTGCCCCTTTTACTGGATTGAATATTCATCATCAATCAATTTTATTTGGTTGTGCTCTATTACAAGATGAGTCAGAGAGCTCTTTCACATGGTTATTTGAAACTTGGCTTGAGGCAATGAATGGGAAAAAAACCTATATTTTTCATAACTGAGCAGGATTTAGCTATTAGAGCTGCTCTAGCAAAAGTATTTCTAGAAACTCGACATCATCTTTGCTTATGGAATATTAGAAAGAAGATTCCTGAAAAGTTAGCCCATATAATATCACAAAAAATCTATATTCAAACGTGATCTAAAAAGATGTATTCGAGATTCTTCTAGTGTCCAAAGTTTTGAAGAAGAGTGGAGGCACTTAATAATTAAGTATAACTTGGAAGAAAATGAATGGCTTCAAGGATTATACAAGATTAGAGAATCATGGATACCAATTTATAATAGAGGAACATTTTTTGCTGGAATGAACACTACACAAAGAAGTGAGAGTATTAATTCTTTGTTTGATTCTTTTGTTGATGCCACGACTACATTACAAGAATTTATGGTAAAGTATGAGAAAGCAGTTGAAATTCAATTGGAGGTAGAAAGAAGGGAAGAATTTGAATCACGACATAAGTCACGCGTTTTGACTACTGGATCAAAACTTGAGGAGCATGCTGCATTTATTTATACAAAAAATATTTTTTGTAAGTTTCAAGATGAGTTAGCAAAGATCAACCAATTCACCAAATTGAAGATTATAAAGGAAGGTACATTGTGTAAGTATCAAGTTTCTAACAACTTTGGTTCTCAAGATACATTCATGGTTGATATAGATTTAAACTCAAAAATTGCTAATTGTAGCTGTCAACTATTTGAATTCGTGGGTATTCTATGTAGACATATACTAGTGATATTTCAATCAAAAGGCGTGGTTCAAATCCCTGATCATTTTATTTTGCAACGTTGGACTAAGGAAGTTAACTAAGAAATCACGTTTAGTGATACTAAATATGATTTTGATAGTCATTCTGATACACCAAAGATTTTAAGAAGGGTGCATACACAAAAAGAAACAACTGTGTTAGTTGATCTTGCTGAAGAATCAAAAGAGATATATAAGTTTATTATTTTGGAGTTAACTAATATTCGTGTGGCTGCTATGAAAATAAAAGCATATCAATCAAATAGTGATGGTGTGGCTCTTTAAGAATCTAGCCAAAGTAATATGGATGGAATTTTTTCATTTGATCAAGGGAGCATAGATGCACATATGACAATTGGAGACCCACACATATCACAAATAAAAGGAAGGGAAAAAGATGGGGATAAAATAAGTCAAAATAGTAGATTTAAGATTGGACTTGGAATATCCCTTAATAAGTTTTCGGTAAAAAGGAAAGCATGTCAGGAGTGCGGGGAACATGGTCATAATAGCAGAACTTGCAAAAAAAAAAAAGAATATTGGAGATTAGTATGAAGGATTGGTAGTGTTGGAATGAATCTGTCTTTTATTATTGTAAGAGTTATAACATATTTTTAATTTTATTTACACTTTGGTTATGTCCAGTGTTTAACTTTTGGATCAAATTTATCTATGTATGTCATGATTTTAAATGCTCCAACTTTAGAGAAAATGAAACATAAGTGAAATCATGTTGTTTCTATATTGCTACAATTATCTAGATACACCAAGTATTATAGGTTCTGGCTTCCAACATAAATTTTGTCTTGCATGAAATATCTTTGTGATTTCAGTCGTGTAAGTACTATAGGTCCTGGCTTCCCACATAAGTGATCGTGTTTTAAAAATTGGTCGCGTAAATATTTTTGTAATTTTGGTCGGTACAAGTGTTATGACACTAAATATAGTCGTTACAATGTGAATTAACCATTTTTTTCGATATCTTTGTCTGAAACAGAGATCGAAGGACTGCATCCCAAAAAATTTATGGGACAAATGCAAGTAATGCTAATTAAATGCATTAATTCTAATAAAATGCAAGTAATTATATATTAACAGAAATCAACATAGCTCTATTATCATTGAAATAATAATTCAGAATGTGTTGAATTTTATTACTATATAAATTGTATAAAAGGAGACGGAAAAAAGTATGACTGAACAAAAGGTAAAATAAATTCAATCTACCAATCTGAATTCAAATTACAGTGCTTTACGACTATCAATGTAGTACTCTTTTGAGAAGGGATCCGTTCTTTTCTTTCCAGACCTACCATTTTATGTTTAGGATTTTCTCTTTCGTCTAATAACTCAACAATGATTTTTTTAAAAAGAAACAAATTCAAAAAATTTTAGTAACAACTTTGAAATTGGTGACTCTGCTTGAAGTTTATTTAACTACATAATTTTTTAAAAAAAATTCTTCCATGTAAAAGTTAAGAAAGTAATCGTATAAATTTTTTTTATATTTTATCAAATTTGTTATATACTGGTTGTGATTTATTTTCCTCATATTTTATTTAATTTAAGATTATGATATTAAATATCAAGATTCGATGAAGATTTTAAAAAGAGATTTGGAGTAACACTTTTAATTTACTCTTTTAATTTATTCAAATACAATCCAAATATTGACAAACAAAATCTAACAATGAAGAAGACTATTGGGTATGACGAATTATACGTCGGCCCCTCTCCCTCCCGGCGTTCCTCCGATGCCTCTTGTAAAACAGAGCCACTCCAACCTCCACCATGATGGCATCTATGACACCCTTAACATCAGAGCCATCAGGAAACAAACCACCATCAATACCCGTCTGCATAATATTCAAGATACAACGACACCTAGGTAACACATCAGTGACATGATCGCTCATTTTGATTGTTGGGATACATGTATAATTAAACGGGTACGAGTTAAAATTTTCAAAAAAATTTTCCTAGGCCCATTTGTGTTTTACAAAAACAAATTATGGTTGATTAGATCCAAGCCCATATTGCAAACCCCCCATCTTGGACGATTCCTTCCTTCCCACCACACTGTCTGAAAACACGAAATGGCGTCCAACTGTTGTAGGAAGTCTCTCCAAATAGCTTCATCTTCTGCCAAAACCCTAATTTCTCGTCGATCTCCTTTACCTTCTTCTTCATCTTCAAACCCCAATAAGTTCAACTCCTCCGCTTCTTCTTTTCAAGCTTCCCCTCTCAAACGCTCCCCCTCCAACTCCTGGTAAATTCCATAACACTGAAACTAGATTTATTCATTTCAATTTTCTTAAATGCATCTAAGTTGAATAATAATTATTACTATGTTTGCTTTTTAGGCTCCCAGTGCAATTGGCTGGTGCACAAGTCTCATTGACGCCATTGCATAGTGCCACTGCTTCTGCATTGTTCACTTCACTGCTGTCTCTGCACAATAACAACTGGGGTTGTCTTTCAGAAGGTATTCTTTTCTTTATTCATTCTTCCTTTACAATTTTGGCTTCTGCACTTTAAAAAAGGTAAAGCTATGGATAGTAGTACTACATTGCCTGGGCTTATGTTGGGGAAAGATCCTTGGTATAAGGGTGAAAATGGGAAGAGATTGTTTTGTTTCTTATAGCTGCTTCTGTAAGCCTATAACAACCAAAAGGGAGCTGAAAGATCATGAATTGTGTGATTATAACATGAGTTTAAGATCGTGCTATATATTTCCAAATAGTAGTATGATAATGTAATCAATTACAACATGAAATAATGAGGGAAGTTCAAATTCAATGAGGTATCAGATGGGTGAGGCGGAGGGAGGCCAGCTGACTGGTTGGGTGGGTGAGAGAAGGAAGTAAGTAGGTCTAAGAAAAGGATTTCACTTGGATTGTTGGTGGGCTATACCACAATCGACTGAGCTGGATTAATCTGGCATGTAGTTGGATAGTGCAGAGAGAAAGACACTGACTTAAGTGGGCAGGAGCATGGTAGGCCTAAGTTGTGGAGGATGTACTTTAGGAAATGTAAGCAAAAGAGAATGAACGCCGATCTGGCAAAGAAAGGGAGGAGGTTACGGGAGAATGGAGTGAGGAGGAGAGGGGTATGACCGTATGAGGTATCATTGATTTAGTTGAGAAGAGAGGATGACTTCTCTGTGTGGGAACTTGCTCTGGGAGCAGCAGGCATTGTCTTCCTCTACTTCTTTCCTTTTTATCATCAATAAAATCAGTGTCTCAGATCTATCTTGGGTTTTTCCCGTTATTTTTCTGTTAATTGCCTGTTGTGATTGTTAGTACCCAAAAGAGTGTGATTAGGATGTAGATAGGTTTTGTTTTTTGTCTCTGTAGTTATGCATTTTCTCATCTAAATTTTTTCACATCAATATAACTTGATAGGATTCTTACATTTTGAAGTCCTCCATTATAATATTGTAGAGAAAAATGTGGATGGCTTTATTGTTGACTTGTGCTTCTCTAGTCATTACCATATACATTGCTTTGCCATGTTTGTGGTTGGTGTATTGATTTTTAAACTACCCCTGGGGTTGGTACTCATAACCCGTTTTGACAATACTATTGATTGCAGAACCTAATGATCAAAATTAGTGCTGCCAAATAATTGTTGGATACCTAAGAGATTTTCTTTAATGCACAAGACCCTGACATTAACTTGATGTTTTGGACAGGTTTTGCAACAACTCTATAGCATGCCGAAGATATCTTTGCGTTTTGACCAACCAGATCTAGTTAGGTGCAGGTTTCGTTTCAATGCTTGTTTCTAATAGGTGCTGCAGATTAATAATGTACTTTGAAGAACTTTTCTTTATATGCTAAGATTGTCGGATGCAGTCGTCTCATTTACATTTACAAGGTTTATTTAGTTTGAACTTTCAGTTTTTTCTGATTGTTTAACCCTTTTAATTTGGGAATTTTTTCATGTAAAATGTATACCAGTTTATCAAGTGATTTTGATTTTATTCTATGTGGATTTTCAGTTAAGTTTTTTGTCATGTCATGTGATTTTATGAATTTCTTATGGTCCAAGCAATGTGATCTCTCAGGCTTTCAACATTGTTTTAGCATGACATGTGGTGAACTTCATGATCAACATTAGGTTTCATGTTTCTGACAGATTCAGGACTCCAATGATCACCATAAATTATTCTGAGAAGTTTTTTTTTACGCACTTGCTGTAGTGTGTGTATATATATAAAAGTCATTTATTTTAATTTCCATTGCATTGATTACACACATTCTTAAAAAAATGTTACTACTTTAAATAGAGTGCCCCAAGAATACTGGTTAACATTTTCCTATTTTCCTATATATATTGACGTGAAATGGGAAGGAAAAAAGAGTTTTATTGAATAATACAACGATAAGTGAATAAATATATGTGCAAAGTGGCTCTAGAGGCAAAAGTTAGATTTGTGTTAAGTTGCATCTATTGCATTCTATTTATCAAGGAGGTTTAATATTCATCCACTTTCACAAAAAAAAAAACACATTGAAAATTCATTTTCATTTTCATATGACATGTGTATTGTGTAATCATTCATCATGGGTTGCCACTTGTATATGATGCTCTAGAAACATTTTTTACCACTAATATTTGGTATCATTAGTTATTTGAAGGGAAATAATTTTTCCACCGTTTATGATGTGGCCCACATCGTTAGAAATTCTAAAATATTTTGTATGTGATAGGAAATACATCTTCGGACGCATCTAAAATCACATCATTCATTGTATTTTTTATGTCTTCTTCCATTTTGAACAAAACCTTAATAATATGGAAAGACACCATATAGAATTAGGTCATATAATCTGTTGTATAAGTCCAATATGTAAGAGTTGGGATGATGTAGTACTTCTTTGGTATCAAATGACTCTTAAAATCAAGTATCGCATCAAGATTTCTGCGACGGACGGTGGACGGAACTGACCCATATGAGGTCTCAGAATAATATCTAAATAACCAAATTATTGCATCACTCGCTCGGGAAGATAAGGATGTGTAAGAGCTTACCCACACACCAATCATCTTAGAGTATAAGGAGATGATGTCCAACTAACGCGTCTCACGAAGGCTGTCGTATTGGCAGGAGACAATCTCATCTAGTATATGACGATCAAGATACACTTTGAATGGTTCAATCACACTATTTCTCTTGTACGCGGTAAAGATGACAACACGTGGTCAATTCTTAGTGTAGATAGACACAACTTCCCACCCAATGATGCGAGGGAAGTGGGAGATGATACATCCCTATAAATGGTCCAAATATAATTATGAAAATATTAGTAACAAATAAATTACTGTATGCATGCAACTTCCTGTAATCTGCTTTGTCTTTCAAAGATAACTCTCGCCCGACTTCGAATACAAGTAGACCAAACAAGTGTCCTCCCAATTGTATTCGTGAATCCTACTCAAGTCGATAAAGTACTAAAGGTACACCACATCGACGTATGTTGCACTTTTCACTTCGAGTACATAAGTTGTCGGAAACCCCACGATTTAATGATATATGATCAATTATCGAGGAAAGCATACAAACATAACCAACAGTCCAGATGTTGCCTCAACTTTGGTATAAAATTCAATTGCTTTAAAGACATCACCTCTAACCTTATCCCAACTTTGGTACAACACTCAATTGCTCTAAAGACACACCTCTAACATTACCTTTACCCTCTGAAGTCTAGGGACACATTGAAAATTTAAATTACGAAATGATTTAGATACAATACAATCATTTAATGTATGTGTTTCTGATGTCACATACTCCCACTCAACACATCTCTAGCCTGCAAAAAAGATTCATTTAGATGTCGGTCTCAACTATTTCATCACAATCTTAGCTTCACATATGGTAAAAAAGTCATAAGTCCATAATGATCAATACGTAGACTACTTACTCATCATCAACAATTGAATCTAATATGACAGACTCTAACATCTTATATTGTATCAATCGAGAGCAGTTTTAACTGATCATCATATATAAACTTATTTATATGTCATATTAAGTACAATTTTATTTACTTTGCAAGTTACATGATATCAGACTTTGATGTTGAAATGTCAACTTTGTAAGTACACTCTTCTCTTCAGTACCAAAGAGCTGCACTGACATATCAAAGAACTTCATATCTATGTGTCATAAATCTTATCATATTCACCATAATAGTATTTTGGTACACAATTTCAATAAGTAAAATTTAGCTTTAGTCATTCTTAAGTCGATAGGAAATTTTTCAAACATCAAAAACATTCAGTGAGGGATAAAGTTAAATGATGACCTACTCATGTACAGTTTTATATGTTAAAAAAAATGTAATGATAAATTTTGAATTTTATAGTTTGTAAGGGTGATGGTATAATTGGTGAGGCATGAAATAATTTTCTTTTAAACATGAAAGGCCCATATTTGTAGTGGGTAGGAAGACCCAGCCCAAATGACAAACCCCTTGTTCGGCGGGCGACTCCTTGGTACCACACTGACTGAGAACACGAAATGGCGGTGGCATCGAACTGTGTTCGGAAATCTCTCCAAATAGCTTCATCTTCCGCCAAAACCCTAATATCTCGTCGATCAAACCCCAATAAATTCAACGCCTCCGCTTCTTCTTTTCAAGCTTCCCCACACAAACGCTCCCTCTCCAGCTCCTGGTAAATTTCTTAACATTGAAAGTATATTTATTCATTTCAATTGAATAATAATTATTACGGTTGCTTTTTAGGTTCCCGGTGCAATTGGCCGGTGCACAAGTTTCACTGACGCCATTGCATAGTGCCACTGCTTCTGCATTGTTCACTTCACTCTTGTCTTTGCACAATAACAACTGGGGTTGTCTTTCAGAAGGTATCATTTTTGCTTTAATATAACTCTGATTGTTAGTGAATACCATTATGTTATGTTATGTCATTTTGCTAGCTAGATTAGTGGTTGTTTGCTTTCTTGCACCTGTTAATGTGTGGATTAATCAACAATAACAACATGGGAATCATGTTCAAAACAAGTAGGTCTAATGGTACTCTGCAGTGTCAGCATTATAGTTATTGATTTTTCTCTAGTAAAATATTCATTTCTAATTTCATGGTTTGTCACAAGGCTTCTCGTTTTCTGGTTAATTTCTTTGTAACCATTTTTCCACTATTCACCCAACTTCATTGGCAAACATAGTTCCCAATTTGGCTCCTAGTTACTAATGTTAAATGTCCATTTGATTCATTTTCAGAAGATGTGACCTAAAACAATGTTTCAAATATGTAGGCAGGCAAGTTTTTTACTTTCAACTTTTATTTCCTTAATAGGGTAAGTTTAAGGATACTTCATGTATGGGGAAGACCAAGGAACATTTCAAATACCATCTTCAAATGTTATTAGAGAATTTAGTCTAAAATACCAGTACTTTATAGTGGATCGATCGAATACTGTATATGCAACATTATGCATAAATATATTATTAATGACGTGAGGAAAAGTAGATGAGAATTGAGAGAGTCTTAACTTGCTAAATGAATAAGCAAAGGTGTGGAGAGTTACGTTGTATTAAATTGAATCCTATGCAGTCGGGTTTTTTGCGCATTCACGCTGCCAAGATGTTATTAACTGTTTGTTCCTGACATAGCTAATGTTGGGGGGAAGATCCATATCAACACTTTGGCATAATGGTGATGTTTGACTAATGGTTTGGGATCTTTTTGTGCGCATGTGAAAACTGAAAATGGAAAAAGTGCTTATAAGTGTTATAACTGCTCCAGAATTTTCAGCTTCAGAATTTAAAAATAAAAACAAGTTAGAGTTACAAATACCGAAAGCATTGTTGTAAAGATCGAAGCATTAGGCAGAGAGGGTTGTCCGTGACCCGCTAGGGCCAGGCTGAGAAGTGCAATGCTAGATAACAACAGAGAAGCCAATAGGCTGTGTTGAGGGATGAAAACAATTTACAACTACTTTTTCTCATCATGTTATAGATTCCTAATTTTACATTTACAATTAGACCAAAAGGAAAACAAGGTTGACTTTTATGATGGAAAAGGTTGGCAACAGAACTGTGGGATGGAAAAGGCTGGCAACAGAACTGTAGACTGCACAGAACTCTTCGATAATTTTTTAAACAAGTGTTTAAGATAAAGATTTCATTAGGATTATCGTTGGCTATGTTACATTGAATTGAGCTGGGGTAACAATAAACTATCTTAAGCTCTGTTGAAGATTTTTTGTTTTGTTTAATATTTGTTATTTATTATGTATTTTCTTGTCTAATTGTTTACTTTGAATGATTGCAAAAGTTGTTTCCTGGAAAAAAAATTATTTTATGCATCCAATCATCACAGTTCTCCCTTAACTTAAATCATCAATATAGTTTGATAGGATTCTTGGGTTTTGAAGTCCTTCATTATAATATTGTAAAAAAGGATGTGAATCTCTTTAATCTCTAGTATTGTGCTTCTACATTCATTAGCATATATTGACTGCAGAACCTAATGATCAAAATTAGTGCTACCAAATCAGTTGTTGAAATACCTAAGAAGCTTTCTTTAATACACAAGAATCTTTAACATTTACTTGATGTTATGACAGGTTTTGCAACAACTTTATAACACAGTGATGATATGTTTGCTTTTAGGCCATCAAGATAGTAGTGGTAGATGCAGGTTTTCTTCCAACACTTGTTTCTAGTTGGTGCTGCCATTAATAATGTAATTTGATTAATTTTTCTTTATTTACTGAGACTCACGGGTCACAAGGTGTTTTTCCATTTGAACTTTCCGTTTTTTCCTGATGGTTAACCCTTTAATCTGGGAAATTTTTCATGTAAAATGTATACCAGTTTATCAAGTGATTTTATTTTGCATGAATCTTCAGTTAATTATTTTTCCTATGGTCCAGAATTGTTTTTGCATGGTACATACCAAACTTCATGATTCGATCATCTTGTTTTTAATTCTATTAATCGGGTGACCATATATGATTGACGCGTGGCTTGCATGATCAAACAATTGATTTTCTTATTACTGTATTTCACAACTTGCAATGAATTCTCTCGATTTCTTCACTCCATTTAATGTTATACTATTATGTTTATGTTTGTATTTTCAAAATCATATCAATTGAGGAAATGAAGAGAAAAAAAATGGAGAAGATTTTTTCCTTGGAGCAGAAGGACTACATTGCAGGGTGTAATTTTATTTGAATTTTGGTGATTACCCCCTCCGGAGCGATTTATAAATAAATTTTGCTTTTTAAATTTATTGAATAATTAATGTATTAGGTCTATATAGACAAGATTCATTAATTATTCAATAAATCTAAAAAGTAAAATTTGCTTATAAATCAAATCTAAAATGCAAATTTTGTTTATAAAATCGTTTGCTTATAAATCAAATCTAAAATGCAAATTTTGTTTATAAATCGTTATAGAAGAGTAGTTGTGCTGACTACTTGTTGAACCTCTTGATTTTTAATTGAGTTTGAATTTTGGTGAATAGTTGTGTTGACTAGTTGTTGAACCTCTTGAAGTTTTCTTGTATTTTGGTGGTACATTTGAATTTAAAGCTTCAATTTATTTGTTGAGTGGATTGTAGTAGACATCAAATAGACATAATTAATATGATGATCTGAACTCAATTTGAAAATTTGGAAGGTGCAGTATTTGTTTTCCTTTGGTACATTTCTATATCTTCGGTCTTTAAAAAAGTTGAGAAATGAACAGATGAGATATATGTACAAAATATGTCTAAAAATTAGGATGTGAAAATGTCATTTTTTTTGTTCCATCCCATTTCTGTAATTATGAATTTATGTGAAGGATTCAATTGAGTTTCAGCCCCTTTTTCTTTGTTTTTACTTTTAATTGGATAGTTTTCATTTCACTTCCCAAATATAAGGCTGTTAGTTTTAGATTTAAAAAATAGATTTTTTTGTATTTTTAAAAATTGATATTATAATTTAAAAAATAAATAAATATTACAAGTATTTCTATGTTTTTTTCTTTCTAAATTGAAAGATTAACTTTGACATTTTATATCAAAATATAATCGAAATCATAATTTTTTAAAAATTACATCTCAAAATTAATTTCGATGAAAAACTATTTGAAATAATTTTAAAATTAAATAATTTTTAAATTTTTGAAATTTTTGTAAAAGGTTTTCACAAAATTATATAATTTTATAAAAATTATTTAAAAAGAGAAAACTAAACAAACGGCACAGACACATTAAATAAATCACCGCTAAAAATTGCACTTCTCAAATAGTTGCATTGATTAAATGCACATAAACAAGGCATGGGCATAGATGAGAGTAAGAAAACGACAATAGTACTATTATACGTCTGTTTAGTTGAGGGGTCGGTTTTTATTTTCACAGCAAAATTGTGGCAAGTTAGCACGTTCTAACATAAATGTAGTGTATGTAGGGCTGTTTATGATATGGTTATCTCATAACGTTAACCGAAACAAACATAATGTTTTAGATTTGATATACCGTACCGTTTGTATTGCATTGTTTGATATTCCACTGTTTCATTATATTTTATTCTATTGTTTCATTGTATGTTATGTTATTCAAATGTCCGGTTCAATTTTTCTTTTTTGTTCAATGTTTCGTGTTCATCCTTTTTGCAAAGTATTTGATGTTCTTCATTATGTTTTTCGATTAAAGTAGTTTATACAAAAGTTGATGTTGGATCTTTTTATTATGTTCAATCTTTTGTCTTTCTTGCTTTTCTATTTTATTGTTTTTTTATGATTATTCATCGTTTATTACTACAAATAAGTGATTCTTGGTATTTTATTTCTCATATTCGAATTCTTTGTTTTTGAATTTTTAAGATCTAAATTCTATTATGATGTGTAGCATTGACATTAGTACTTTGATTCATTACAAGCAAATATGCCGTGATTAGAGTGGTTAAAATGGGTTGGTACATCAGTCCGCCTATAAGTCAATTAATTTAGCGCAGATTAGATCGTAAAATACTTTAAAAAAATACGATCCTATCTTTTTGGTCCAGTCTATTGTGTCTATGTTTTTTATGGACCGGGTTAAAAAAATATTTGATAAATTTTAGAGAAAAAAATTAGATAAAATATGATTGCATAAATGTGTTTTTAAGTGATAAAAAAAATTAAGGAAAATAAGAAAATGAAGACATATTTTCAAGATGGTGTGATCAAAGAAATTGTTGTGAGATGAAGAGAAAATTTGATAAATATCGATGATAATATTAATTTGTTTTGTATTTATAGATACTTTTATGGTATACATATATATGGATGTTGATTCGATGAATATTTTAAATATTACTTAAATAAGTTTATAATGACTATCTACTCATGTTATATACATTCTTTAAAAAAAAAAGATTATAATATTGAAATACGGGTCGGACTGACCCATCAGACTTCACGGATCTTAAAAAAATGAGTCAGATTTATTTTTTATAGCTAATTAAGCAATCGGGTCTGGTCGAACTAGCTTATTTTAACTCTTTGATCCAACGAATCAAAATGGATTGGACTGGATCGATCTATTTGACAGCTCTAACCATAACAGTATAATATATATACATTATATTTTTGCAGGGCCAGGACCAGAGTACTCATAAGTTTACCATTCAGTTGGTTACCATAAACAATTACAAGGATGAATTTGGGAATGAATGATGAATTTGAAAGTTAATATTGTGTTATTAATGATTAATTCTCACACAATATACACAAATGAATGTAGACCAGGAAAATTTATTAATTACTAACGTCGAAGAAGACCCAGAAAAAAATTTAATTATGATGAAAGTTGGAATTAACTCTTGAATTTCTAAATATGAAATTTGTACTAATTTTAGTATAATTTATTATTATAATTATTATTATTATTATTATTATTCAATTAATTTAATTAGGAAATTATTTTAGGTATTTATTCATTTTCATAAATCTCGATCAATAACAATTGTTATTATTTATTGTTGAAATAGATCACTTTAATACATTTTAATAATAAAAAAAAAATTCTATAAAAATAAAAATATAATAAAAAAGAAAATTGACTAATTCGTTCTAATAGAAATTAAAGATAATTCTTTTTTAGACAACTATTTTCATGTCCTGATTGTCATTTTCGTGTGATAATATTTACTATAAATAATTATTATGATTTTTATTTTGATAGTAAATAATTAATATGATTTAATTTATAAGATATATGGTCAATAATAAGCTTTAAATAATTAATTTAATTTTAAAACATAATTAAGTTGTTTTGACTTAAAATAAAAGTTGAAGAAGAAAAATTACTTAATTAATTTTTATTTTATAATTCAATTTTATTGGGTTTATTAAGTAAAGAAATTAAACGCTGATTTTTTTTTCAATATTCCAATTAAACAATGAACCGGTTGAAATAATAATAATTTCTTTTTAATCTCAAATATTTTATTGAAATTATTTATATTAATTAGAGTTAATATTAGACTATAAATAGTTACTTATAATAGTAAAAAATAGGGTTTCAATGAATTCTAAATCTTATTTAATTATTGATAATAAACAAAAAAATAGTGTTTAAAATTATTAATATGTCATTAATAATAGAGAAAGAATTTGAAATGTTAAACAATTTAATAGGGTTTACTTTTACATATTAATAATTATAGGATTTGAATTTAAATAGATAAAAAATAATTGGTATAAATAGTAAAAAAAATTATTTTAAATTTGTTAATATGTCATTAAATTTTAAGATATTTTATGAATTGGTAGTTAATAATTGAACTTAATTATTTCATGTATTATTAGAAAATGAGAAATAAATTAAATTTGTAACTTTTTAAAATTGGACCCCTTAATGCATTGTCCCACTTCTGTTAACTTCATATTCCTTATACATCTATCGTATAAATTTAACAATAACTTAATATTATCATTCATAATTATATACCATAAATACTATAAAACTTAATGTATTGTATTAGAATCAAAACAACTAAATTATATATGTTACACGTCCTTAAATATGTATAGATTACATCAAAATTTACAATATGAGTAAACATTTTCAACAAATGAATTTGACCGTTTATTTGTAGATACTGAGGGTGTGTATGTTCCAGACCTTGATTTTCATTCCGCCTCTAATTTCTATAGAAGATAATACTTCCTTATTGGCTCCTATCACCAAAGAATAGTTATATGTAGCCCTCAACCTTATGTATCCTAATAAATCTTCAGGTCTAGACGGTTTCAACCAGGCCTTTTATCAAAAAAATTTGACATATTTGCGACGATGATATCTTTTCGGCAGCCTCTGCCTGACTTGAGCGTGGTTTCTTCCCTACAACTCTTAAAGATACTAATATTTGTCTGATTCTTAAGTGTGCTAAACCTCAGTCGATGAAAGAGCTTCGTCCTATTTCACTATGTAATGTGGATTATAAATTGGTGGCCAAAGTGTTAGCTAACAGGTTGAAACCTTACTTGCCTAAGTGTGTATCCGATGAACATTCTGCTTTTGTTGAGAATCGTTCCATTTTGGATAATGCCATGATGGATATTGAAATCATCCATAATCTTAAATGTCGCACTAAAGGTAACAAAGTTCACATGACCTTGAAGATAGATATCAGTAAAGTCTATGACAGGGTGGATTGGGGATTTCTGAGAGATATGTTAAGAAGATTGGGTTTTACGGATAAGTGGATACATTGGATGATGATGTGTGTGATGTCGGTGAGTTATTCAGTTCTAGTTAATTTAGAAAGAGTTGGTCCAGTGCAACCAGGGAGAGGATTGAGACAAGGAGACTCATTGTCTCCTTGTCTATTCATTATTATTGCCGAAGGCCTTTTGGGCCTTATCAAAGATGCAGTTGCTCGTGGATATATTCATGGTGTTCAGATATGCAGAGGGGGACCTAGTGTGTCTCATCTGCTTTTTGCTAACGATTGTTTTCTGTTTTGCAGGGCGTCTATTGCTGAGGTATCTCACCTTATGGAGTTACTTAAGATCTATGCCTTGGCTTCTGGCCAAAAAATTAACATGACTAAGTCAGAAATTTTCTTTAGTCAAAATCTGAGTATTCTGGCCCAGGAGGATATCGCCAAGCTGATGGATATTCGTCTTGTTCTAGGGACAGGAACGTATTTGGGCATGCCATCTATGATTGGGCGTAGTAAGAAGGAGACTTTTGCATTTATAAAAGATCGTATTTGGAAGAGAATTAATTCGTGGGGTGGCGATCATTGTCTAAAGTTGGCAAAGAGGTGATGATAAAATATGTTCTTTAATCTATTCCGGTTTATATCATGAGCGTGTATGTAGTTCCTGATTCGGTGGTTAATGATATTGAGAAGATGTTAAATTCCTTTTGGTGGGGGAGGGAGTGATAATAATAAAGGTATTCATTGGATGGCTTGGGATAAATTGATGTGTCCTAAGAAGGATGAAGGGTTGAGGTTTAGGGATTTCAGGGCGTTTAATTTGGCTATGGTAACTAAGCAGGGGTGGAAGCTGTTAACAAAACCAAATTCTTTAGTTTCCAAATTCTTCAAAGCAAGGTACTTCTCTAACACATCTTTCTTGGATGCTAAGATTTGTTCTAATCCAAGTTTCGTTTGGAGGAGTTTGTGGAAAGCTAAGGATGTTTTGTGTTTGGGCTGCAGGTGGAGCATCGATAATGGGAATAATATTAAGGTTCTCCATGAGCCTTGGATTTGTGGTAGGAAAAGTTACCGGTTAGGCGGCCCTTTCCCTCAAGGTGTGTATAATCTTATGGTTTGTGACTTGCTTTTACCAAATTATAAACAGTGGGATGACCAGATTATTCATGTCTTGTTTGATCACACAGTTTCCAAAGATATTTTGAATGTTCCATTATTGGAGGATGTCCTAGAGGATCGAATTGTTTGGGACGAGGGTAAGGATACGGAGTATAGTGTTCGTTCAGGTTACAGACTCTGGAGAATGTCCCGTGAGCGTCGTATTCACGAGCGAGAGGAGGGTGATTGGAATAGTTTGTGGAGCATTTTGGCTCCACCTAGAGTCAAACATTTTCTATGGAGGCTTTGTAGAGGGTGTCTCCCGACTCGTTGTAGACTTCGGAACCACCATGTTCAATACCCGTTATCTTGCCATGTGTGTGGTTTAGAGGAGGAGAATGATTGGCATATATTTTTCAGTTATAGCTCTACCTATCAGTGTTGGAGGGCAGCAGGTTTGTTCACCATTTTTTATCAGCGTTCTCAAACTTTTAATGATGTTAAGTCTTTAATTCTTGATGTTTGTAGTAAAGAAGATCAAAAGGATGCTGGTCGTTTTGCTATGTTGTTAGAAGGAATCTGGAAGAACCGTAATAATGTTGCTTGGAATAATGATAGGGAGGATCTTGATAGGATTGGTGTGCAATCTTATTATAATTGGCTTAATTGGTTTGATGTTTGTGAGAGTCAGGTTTCGAATAATGAGAATAGCCCTTCGTTAACGTGGATTCCTCCTAGAGAGGGATGGGTGAAATGTAATACAAATGTTGGTTTTAATAGTCATTTTGGAACTACTAATAGGTGGCAAGTGTCTCTGTGATAGTCTGGGAAGATTCATTAGTGGAAGTGTCTCTTGGGATGTCGATATTATGTCCATCATTGAAGCTGAAGCTTTGGCATTGAAAGAGGCTATCCAGGTGGTTGGCAATATGAATCGGGATAATGTGATCTTTGAAAGTGATTAGTTGTTGGTTCAAAGTATTAATTCTAATGCTTCCGGTAGTTCTGAGTTTAGGTGTATTGTTCTTTCCATCAAAAGGTTGTTGAGTCGTTTTTTAAACTTTGAGGTTAAATTTATTAAACGCCAAGCGAATATGGTTATCGACTCGTTAGTGAGGGCGACCAATTCTTGATCTAGGCGTAATTTCATTATTGATGTTCCTCCTTATATTAATTTTCATTTGATTAATGAGATGAGTTAACTTTGTTATTGTAAAAAAAAAACATAAATATATAATCAATAAATAAGCCTTACTCATTTCCACTATAACATATTCATCAATTAAATAGAATTTAAATTTTGTTTTTCATTTTTTATTGTTTAGTTTTCAAACCAAAATTTTAAAGTATCCTATCATTTACGTTTTGTCATACATACTTTTTAAAAACACTAATTAGTGTGTGAAAAAAAACAGGTCTTAATATTAATGTGAATTTCTTAATCCACCCATAGTGGTGGGGGCACTCTATGGAAAATTGAAAATACCCTCTCTAAAATCAGAAGTATATTTTTGGTCCGCGCCTCATTTTGTACAAACCAGTCAAAATATGGCGTGACCCTTGAAATTGTAAGAAACTTAACCGAAGATGCACTTTCAGTTCAGAATCGAATGTATACTTCTATTTATAGTAGCGGGAACATTGAATTGTGTTGCCACCTGAATATTTTGTATGAAACTGAAAGTATACTTCTGATTTTGTCACGACATTGATTGCTTAAAATAGCAACCATGGTGATCACCACCATAACACACTTTCTCCTTCAAACCTCTCAAAACCCTTTCCATTGTCAATCCATTTTCCACTCCAAATCCTCATTTTTGTGGTTCATCATATCAGAAATAGCTCAAGAAAGTAGAATTTCAAGTAAACTTTATCCCTTTTATTCCTCATTCACTACATTAATTTATTAGTTTTGAAGAAAATAAGGTTACGTATAAACCAAAATTATACTTCCGGTTTCTGGTTGAACAAAATCGGAAGTTCATTTCAGGTTAAAGAGGTGCGTGAAACATTGCAGGAACTTGTACCTTACGGCGACGATCGAAAGGTAGAGAAGATTGAGTACCGCTCGCCATCGATTGACAGTGAAAGGACTCTTCAGTTCATAAACCGTGAACTGAAGAACGGCGTTGATTTTACGTGCTATGTGGTCTACTTATGCAAGTTTTCGGGAGAAAGTTACAATTGTGCTAGATGCGACTTTATCAAGAATCGTCGATGACATTATGAGGATGTTGCAACGTCCACCCAGATATTGATTTGTAATGTTTGATTTATATTTAACTATTAAATGTATTTGCTAAATTTATGTTATAAATTATATGTATCTATGTTAAACAATGCAATGAAGTTTTCTGGTTTTTATTATGATTAAAACCGGAATTCCAGTTCCGGTACAGAACCGAAAGTAAAATTCTGATTTGGTGTATATTTTATCAGATGATGGTGCGCACCAAAACTATACTTCTGATTATAAGAGACATTTTAGAAAACTCGTGCGGTGGATAAGAAAGTCATATGGTGGAATAAGAAATTCTCATATTAATTTACAAAATTATATGTATCTATGTTAAACAATGCAATGAAGTTTTTTGGTTTTTGTTATGATTAAAACCGGAATTTCAGTTCCTCGTACAGAACCGAAAGTAAAATTCTGATTTAATGTATATTTTATTAGATGATGGTGCGCACCAAAAATATACTTCTGATTATAAGAAATATTTTAAAAAATTCGCGCGGTGGATAAGAAAGTCATATGGTGGAATAAGAAATTCTCATATTAATTTACAAAATTATTTTTAAAATCTAAAAAATCTAACGCAGACAAACAATCTCATCTTTCTTTAATAAGCAATTTAATCTCATATGTTACGAAAGAAATGCTTAACTATTCTATTTATTTTTCTACTAAAATATATATTTTCGACGAGCTAAACGGGAAAAGTCAATTGTTTTTATAGTTATTTTTATAAATAAGAAAAAGTTACAAATTAAGAAATAAAGGTTAAAATTCTTATTGTTGATATAATTATTTTTATAAACAGGAATAAGTTACAAATATTCTTATAAACGGGAAAAAATCGACTATTGATACAATTTTTTTATACATAAAAATAAGTTACAAATATTTTTATAAATGGACACACGAATTCTATGACCATGCCCCGTCCTGCAAAACCCTATAAACGAGAATAAATTAAAATATTTTTATATATGAATACACGAGTTATAAAACCTCATACCACTGCGAAAAATCATGAGTGCGGGACGGGGCAGAATCGCAGGCATTGCACATTTTATAAACGGGAAAAATCAACAGTAGGTACAATTGTGTGTGAAGTGTCCTACATCATATACTTATATATTTTTCAACATAATTTCTATGTATAACTTGACAATTACTACAATTTAATAAATTCAATTAATATTTATATGATAATTATCATTGAATATTTTTTAATTCATATATATTTTTATATATATATTTTGATAATAATTATATAATATTTATTTAATATTTATATCGATTTTATGTCATCCATAGGAACACATGTTATTTTTTAGTTAAGACATAATAGTAAATAATCAATCATAATAGAATCAAAAGTTAAAAAGTGATGTTTAAGTGTGAAAATATTAAAGTTCAAAATTAAATTCATTTTCCAATGAATCATTATTAGTTTTAAGACGAATTGAAACAAATTAACACAACTTTTATAATAACTTAATTTTACTTTTTCCACTGCAGTGACCTAATACTCACATTATTACAACCCACATATGACCGTTGGAACTAAAATAACCAAATTTTAAAACAAAAAAGAAAATCACATTATAATTTTCCAAGTTACCGTTATCAACGAACACATCACTCTTCTTCTTCACAACCACTCTTTCTTCTTCAAACTCCATTCTTGAACCCTAAAAATAGCAACAAAATTTCCCAAATTCTTCAAAATTCAGCTTCAACAATGGCAACACTAGCACCTGGAATTCTGTTAAAGCTTCTAAACGGAATTAACACCGGCGTTAAACCAACCAGCGAGCATCGGAGTTCTCTCTTACAAGTCACCGACATCGTCCCCGCCGATCTCGACGAGAAGAGTCTTTTCCCGAAACAAGGCTTTTACATCAAGGTTTCCGATTCTTCGCATTCGATTTACGTTACTCTTCCTTCCGATGAACACGATTTTGTTTTGAGTAATAAAATGCAGTTAGGTCAGTTTATCTATGTTGATAGATTGGAACCCGGTTCGCCTGTTCCGGTTCTTAAAGGAGCTAAACCGTTACCCGGGAGACATCCTTTCATTGGGACGCCGGAGCCTTTGTTGGGCCTAAGGGAAAAAACCCAGGCCCAAGCTCAGGCGCAATCGTGTAAACCCTCTGTTAGAGGCTCTTGGGGGACAGGGAGGAAGAAGAAGAAGAATGATGAAGATGGTGACGGCGACGGTGACGATGGTGGTGCTTTTTCTTGTTCTCCGATGGTTTTTAAGCCGGTGAATTTGGATTTTGATCAGTGTACGCCGGTTAGAGGGAGGGGTTTTGTTGGAAAAGATGGAACTCCGGTTCGATGTTCGGTTGGTGGCGGGCTTTTTGGGAAAATGAGTGATGCGAAAGGTGAAAGTCCTGCGTTGATGAGAAAAAGCTGTGTTGTTGGTTCTTCTAATTCGAAGATTACACGAAGCAGGAGTGTTTCCGAAAGAGAGAATAGGATGCCTTCTGCTAGTCCCTTCAAGTCAAATGTAGGTACATTGTTCTTTCTTTGATTCTTTGTGGCTGGAAATTAGCTCTGTAGACATTTCTCTGGTGTCTGACATGTGTTGGAGTCTGATATTCCTAACATTAATTATTACCAGCTTTGTAGCATGATAGTTCTGAAAGTATGCATGTATGGTGTCTAATAAGTGTTGGTGTTATGGTGTCCGACGCCAAGTGTTGGTGTCTGATAAGGACGCACTAGTTTCATTCAACCAGTTCATTAAATTATTACTAGTGTCAAGTTGTTGTGTGAGTGTGTGTCATGTTCAGTTGTCTTTGGACTCATTCGTTGGTGCTTCATAAGTGTTTGCTTTTTAACTAAAATGTCCCTATTGCAATTGGAGTGGCAAATTGACGAATGTTGTGTTTCTCTATGGCTTCAAAATGAGTGTAGTTGAGGTTGTATCAGCTGTATTTGATTTTGACTGCAATTGTGATTTGTTATGTTTGTGAGACTAAACTATTATAATTGAGATTGTATCAGCTGTATTTGAATTTGAGTGTGCAATTCTACATAAATAAGTATCTAGGATTGTAATATGACATCTTTTTTATTGTTTGTTATAATTTTCTGAGTTTGATTGATTGATAATTTTTGCAAAATAGCAGGAAAAGAAAGGTGGTACTCCGCCACCCCGGTTGAGAAATGCAAGAGTGGCCAATCCTGTTGGTGTTACTGGAGGAGATGCTCACAAAGAGGACTCAAGTGTCACCTCTCAACAGAAATCTCAGTCTACAACTAATTCAGCTTTTGATGATTCCAACAATCTTAGTCTGCCAATGAATTTACCAGCAAGACTCAGCTCCTTAGGAAAGGTACATTTTGTTAATGCTAAAGATTGAGCTTCCTTGTTTAAGTCCTAACTTTTAAACTATGATCGCAGCCTATGACACTGTTCAGAACCACATTAGCTTGATTGCTGTCTACTATAGTCGTATAATATGTATTTTATGATAACAGGAAGCTGTGCAGCAAAGAGAAGTGGCTCAAAAGATTGCTCTTCAAGCATTAAGAGATGCTTCAGCCACTGAGACCGTCGTTCGATCACTTAAGTATGCATTCCTTTTACAATTCTATTTTTAGACTAGTTTTGCACTTTTTATATTTGTTTTAGATACTAGAATAAACTAGTAACTAATTAACTTTGGTTTTGTTTGGTGTTTTCTTTCAGGATGTTTTCAAATTTATGCAAATCGGCTCGAGCTGATGCGCCTGCTACATGTTTTGAACGGTTTTTGGAATTTCATAATGATATTGTACTAGGAGTTAGTGCAATGATGTCAATGCAAGCAGCTACCTCTGCTTCAGAATGGGCTTCAAAATCAGATAAGCAAGTTGAAGAAGAACAACAGAAGGTTTTACAAGAAGTTACGCTAAATTCTGTCGACCAATCAGGAAACTCTATCGAATCAAACACGTCAAAAAGAAGATGTGCTTATAGAGCAAAAGTGGGGAAGCTTTTGAGATCATCGAGTTCAAACCCAAAGGAGATTATGGAGAAGAAAGGTTCTACCCTGGAACCTATTGGCGAAAACGACGAGAATAAGAAACCAGTTTCTTGCAGCTTAAGCAACACTATCAAATTGGGAAAACAGATTGAAACAGAAGCTGGAAATTGGTTTATGGATTTCATTGAGAAGGCATTGGAAGCGGGATTGAAGAAAACAAAGGAAGCGTCAAACGGGGATGTTCGTAAAGTTTCTCAATCTCTCATAATTAAGGTTATGAACTGGGTTGAGGTTGAACAATACCATAGTAACAAGAGGCCTAGCCACCCTAAAGCGGCACAGATTGCTCGGAAGTTAAGAATAAAGATAAAAAATCCTTGATATGTTCAACACAAATTGAAGTTAAGAATAAAGATTAAGAAAGAATCCTTGATACTTTTGTTCAAATGGTGATGAACTCTTTTCAAGTTATGTGTGTGTGTGCATTGTGTTTGGAATAGTTGTGAAAAGTTAATCCTAATAATCAGTCATTATCCTAGTTGATATTATTTATGATATTCAAATTCATATATGTATTCGTTGGTTAGAATTGAACAATTAGAAGCTATACTCATTCATATGTATTATTTGTGTATGTACATTGAGTATCTTAAATGATTCTTGATGAATCAATCTGTCTTGTACAAGCAATCGTCACGGATTTTTTCTCATTAGCTTGAATTGAATACCACTGGAATTTAAGAGATCTGAATGGAATTGAATCACACTTAATGCACTCTAACAATTTTTTTCTCATTCATTATGCATGACTTTGTTTACTATGCAGATTTTGTGACGATTGAAGCAGCTTGGTGAGTGTACAATTAATACTTGCTGAATACAATCAAACCGAATAGGGAAATTTAGGATTCAAAAAGTAACTGGACGTGTCTTGTCAATACATATTTATTGGAATGGTTTTGCCCTGAAAGATCTGAATAAACTTCCTATTCTTGTATGTAATAGTAATCAGCATGTTTTGGGTAATTCAGGTGTTTTGGGTAAAACAATTACAAGAGACGGCTTAAAAACTACACTGAATTGAAATTAAAATAAGAAAACTCAGTAATTTTAGGATTTAGAAAATAAAAAATTATTTTATAATAAATTAAAAATAAATGAGTGTTTTAATAAACAAAAGTGAATAAATTTTTTATCAATATTGAAAATTCTTTTACCAATATAATTATATTATTTTTATATTGATTTAACTTTATGGGGGTATTAAGAAAAATTTCCCAAAGATCTCTAATAAGTCTGATGCATTAAGAAATGAAAATTTCTTTGTACACCACCTCTTATGGGTGGACAAAAATTCTTGAAAATCTGAAAATACTTTTCAGATATGTATTTTTGAACGCATTTAAATTCAAGGTGATTTAGAGATACATTTTCGAAAATAATTTGTTTGTATTTTAACGTTATATTTAAATATGTAGTAATATTTTCGGAGATGCACCTCTGAAACATCTTGACTTAGTTATTTCGGAGATGCAGCTCCGAAACCCTAGACAGTGATATTTTTTCTTAAAAATCATCAATGTTTTGATAAATAATTAGATGAAAACGATAATAAAAACGCAAATGAAAAATGATAACAAATAAAAACGATAATAGACACAATAAATTGTTTAAGAAAATAATACAATAATTGTTCATTAATTGTTCTGAAATAAAAAAAGTCATAGTCTACTGCGTATGCTTGATCTGGGTATGGTCTGCACATAGTCAAACTTTCGCAGACATCGCTCTGCCAGATATCTGGAAATAGTGCCGCTCCCACATGCCAATCATCCAAAGTACACACAGAACAACATCATAACCATGTTTCCTCTATGGAGGACATCCACATCAGCTCTAGGCATATCCTCGGTATATTGCATATCCAACTCAAAACCATGGAGGCGGTGGAACTGCGAAATGATCTAGCCTTGAAAAACAAATAAGATTCATGTAAGAATAAATTATAATTATTAATAGAAAATTAAAATTAATTTTAATAGTTGGAATGAAAATTACCATCAGCAGTGTAGCAGAGCCTGTCAGCTATCGTGTCTTCCAGTTAGAGGCTTCATTCAACTTTTGGTACAAATATACATAACAACCGACTCCAAGTTCCAGTCCCTCATTGTATCCAAATCCATGAAATACCTGAGCTATGTTACATCCACGTAGTTGACACTTTTGTCCACGAAAATAGACGTGCCAACAAAGAACATGAAGTAACACCTTAGAGCACACTGACGGTGATACATAACAAAGAAGTCGTCTCCCTTAGACTCGAAATCAGCTGTCGAAGAGAGGTGTTGGTGATATAGTTCCTTAAGGAATGAGAACTTGACATAAGCCCCATTGGTGGAGGAACACTGCTCAAATGCCTTTTTTGGTTGAGCTTCCAGATAGTCAACCATCCATTCAATCGCCTCATTACAAGTAATCTTAAAGTGGTTAAGTAACCTCCCTTTGATAAGAAGGTGTAGCAGGTAGACAACGTCATCAAGTGTTATTGTCATCTCTCCAACAAGCAAGTGGAAAGATGACGTCTCCTTGTGCCACCTCTAGACAAATTCCCCAATGTGTCGTGGTTGATGGTGAATGGTGATGTAACTGGAACAACATAGGTTGGCAAGTCCAGAGGCAAAAATGGCCTTTATAAACCAATCCTCACGGGGGTGATACATCTCAGATATCTTCTGCGCGTGATTCACTTACTTTAGTGGCAGTCATTCCGGTAAATATAAATAATTAAAATGCGTAAATATTAGTGCGTAAATCGTTAAAATGAAAAGTGTTAAAAAATTATACTTGTCCATCCGAAACATATCAAGCGACATGATCAATATAATAGATCAAGAGGGAGGTGTCAGACGATCCTTCAAGAAAAATCGTGTTACCCTCCTCCTCAGGTTCTGGAACATTAACCTTTTTTGGTTCTTCCTCGTAATCTCTAGAAGAGGACGCGCATGAAAGGCAACTCCTTGGAGCAGAAGTTGATGTTTCCTCTACTTCCTCCTGCAATACCCAACCGCGTCTTCGACGACTCGTAACCTACTCAACTCTCTCGTCGAGAGGAAGCAGTTTGTCTAGGCCTACCTAGTCTCAATTTGTTGGCGTTCTCAAGCATTTTTATGGAAAAATAAATAATCGTTAATCAAAGGCAAACGAACGAACAAAAACATGTTTGAAAATTGAAAAAAGAATAAACTTAGGTCTTTTTCAGAGATGCACCTTTGAAACTCCTCAAAGGGGTTTTCGGAGGTGCATCTCCGAAAAAACCCGCGACTTCCATACCCAAAGCTTTAACCTAACAACACCATTTTTACACCAAAATTCAATTTTTACACATAAAAGCAAGCTTTTTACAAGTTATACATAATCTAAACTTAAATACACATGCAAAGATTAAAAGGGATTGAAGAATTTACTCAAATTTGAAGCTTTTAGAGTTGTTGAAATGTGTTTAAATTGAGAGGTGAAGTGAGCTGTAACAAGTGCAAATTAGTAGACAAACTTGAATGAGTTTTGAAAATAGAGATTTTGGAGATTTTTGGGGTGTTTGATAATTACAGTAAGAAAAATGAGAATGAGGGGTGAGTGTTCGTGTTTGTCACTGTAAACCCGTAATTCGAAGAAGTATCTCCCAAATACCCCTGATTTTGAAAAAACAAATCTTTCGATACATCTCTGAAAATACCCCCGAAAAAAAGTGTGGTACTTTCGAAGATACATCTCTAAATTGTGAAGATAAAAATAAAATTTCGTCAGAGGTAACTAAGAAAGTGTAACGATGGGGAAATAAATTCCCTAAAGAAATTCTATATGAAGATGGAAAAGAAATTGCCAAAAAAAATAAGTTTGAATGTTTTGGGCCAACAAGGTCCCGTTATCAAAACTTGGGCCGTTATTTACCCGCCAACTCATAAATAATATACACCACCCTCCTCATTTCCCGGGGGTGCAGAAGTAAAACTTGAGGCGTCGAAAGTAAATCCTCTCCAAACCAGTGTTCACTCCCTAGTTTCAAAACCCTACTCAACTTCTCTCCCTCAGAGTTAATAATCGTTAAGCGCCGCCGCCGCTCCGTAAGTCTCCCTTTCTCCGTCAAAGCAATCATGGCGACAAACTCCGGCACCGCCCCGCCCCGTCAACTCTCCCAGAAAGAATCCGACATCCAGTTAATGTTGGCAGCCGACGTCCACCTCGGCACCAAAAACTGCGACTTCCAAATGGAACGCTACATCTTCAAGCGCCGCAACGACGGTAACCACTAAACACAAATCAAATCACCGCATGCGAAAAAGTTTCCTATCATTTTTGTTGCAAATTTTTAGCTTCTATGTTAATATAGGTATTTATATTATCAACCTTGGAAAGACATGGGAGAAGCTTCAACTCGCTGCTAGGGTTATTGTTGCAATTGAAAACCCTCAGGATATTATTGTTCAATCTGCTAGACCTTATGGACAGAGAGCTGTTCTCAAATTTGCTCAGTATACTGGTGCTCATGCAATTGCTGGAAGACACACTCCTGGAACTTTTACTAATCAGCTTCAAACTTCCTTCAGCGAGCCTCGTCTTCTTATCCTCACCGACCCAAGAACTGATCACCAGGTTTTTTTGTGTGGAATAAATAGCTCAATTTTGTTCTGAATTGATTTCGAATGTGTAGAATTGAATTGGACATGTTTGTGTGCAGCCAATTAAAGAAGCAGCTCTTGGGAATAT
Organism: Vicia sativa; assembly: GCA_021764765.1. Lineage (NCBI taxonomy): Eukaryota > Viridiplantae > Streptophyta > Magnoliopsida > Fabales > Fabaceae > Vicia > Vicia sativa. The sequence continues at coordinate 134,860,039 of CM038792.1, read as the reverse complement.
TCCCACAATTGCTTTTTGTGACACTGATTCCCCTATGCGATATGTTGACATTGGAATTCCGGCCAACAACAAAGGGAAGCATAGCATAGGTTGTCTCTTTTGGCTTTTGGCTAGGATGGTGTTGCAGATGCGTGGTACAATTCGCCCTGGTCTAAAATGGGATGTCATGGTAAACTGTTTTTTTGCATTGTAATTGGTGGATGATATTCTTCTGTCTCTTTGGTTGAGTTTGCAGGTTTTGATTTTCTGGTGTTTTCTTTGATGCAGGTTGATCTATTCTTCTACAGAGAACCAGAGGAGGCTAAGCAGGAAGAGGAGGATGAAGTTCCGGCTCCTGATTATGCCATTGCCGACTTCAATGCAGCTGCTAACCCCATTGATGGTCAATGGCCTGCTGCAATTGATCAATCATGGTCTGATGCTGCTCCACAACCTATTCCAGCAGTTCCCGCTGTCAACTGGACAGCCCCAGAAGCTGGTACACGATTATGTGCTTTTGTAAAAATAAAAAAATAGAATAAACTAAAAATTTCTGAACATCTTTGATTTCCTTTTATCTCAAATTATCTTTAAGGCTGTTATTGACATTTTCTAAATTGATTTTTACTGCACTATGCCAATATTATTGTTTAATTGTTTATTCATTCTCTATTCAAGTTTTTTTAGGGGATAAGATTAATGTAGAATGTGTGGTTTATTTAATTTATTTTAGAATGGTTTCATGTTTTGTTAATGCACAGTTATCTTGCAGTTGCAGGGGAATGGGGTGAAGCTGTTCCACCACCACAACTAACATCCGCTCCTGGAGTTGAAGCTATCCAAGCAACCGGCTGGGAATAATCTTGTGGTTTTTGATATTGTGGCAATCTTTTTTTACCTCTCCCTTCCACCAGCGTCAGTGATCCAGTTTTTCTTGTTTGGTATGAGTGGCAGAAATGTTGTTTAGCATTTGGGATATTTCTATAAGTTGTAGTTTTTATTTTTAATGCAGTTATAAATTAATTATTTTTAATGTGTTGAGATTTTTCTCCTCCTTGTTTCTGAATCCACATACATGTTCTATTATACACATGTGAATTCTGGAGTCAATTTCAACCTTGGTTGTGCACATCTTTTTGTGGGTGGTGTTTTTGTTAGGGATCAGTCTGTGTTTTAGTACTCTTAATGCAGTGAAAAATTCTGAAACAATCTAAGGATCTTTTGCTTGAGTTAATAAATATTGATTTCTAACTCTGAAATTGGGATGAAGTCGCCATTGATTAGGTTGTCAAGGAACGCCCTTGAGCAATAGAGCTCTGAATTAATTAACATGTTGCAGTGATTCCAAGCTTTGTAATTAAGATCAAAATTTGATGGGACTGGAATTGATCCATCCATAAAATCAAATTTGTTAATGGCACCAAATGCGTGACACATGAACTATGTCCAAGCATGGTAATTTGAGTGAGGACCTTCCGAGGAAAGAACATAAAGAAATCGTGAGGAATTTGAGAAGTGCCTTAAACATGTTTGGAAACTAGAGGAGGTGGTTCAGGATTCGCAGCATTGTGATATAAAGGAAGATGAAATGATGAACTGCATAGCATAGAAAAGCCCTCATGAAGTCTACAAGATGAAATCATGAGAAAAAAAATCAGAAACTTTAAGGTAGTAAACAAAGAGATAAGATAAGGCTCTTGTATATGTATATTGATTAAATGAATCAAAACTCATAGGTTTATAATATATATAATTGTATTCTCAAACTGATCTAACAAAGTTAACAATATTCTACTTGATTGAGTCTACCTGCATATAACTGATTTAAACCTACTCTAATAACTTTAACATCATGGGTGCTTCAATTAGTTGTAGTAACATGCATTGGCATTCATGGCTTCTATGTACCTCTTGCTCCAAACATATGTTAGTTTCAGCATCATGATTCATCTCGTCTTGTTGATTCAATTTTTGTTAATCTATTGTTGAATTGTTCCTGAATATGTTCCATAGAAGTTAACAATATTCTACCTGATGGAGTCTACCTGCATATAACTGATTTAAACTTACTCTAATAACTTTAACAGCAATCTATTGTTGAATTGTTCCTGAATATGTTCCACTAGATCTGCTTAAAGTTGACTAGATTTTTTTTTTGCCTTCTCGTGCCCATGTGTTGTGGAATTGGGTAAAATGTCTTTTAATATTGAGTTAAATAAGTTTTTGGTCCCTCTAAAATTTTCAAATTTCGTTTTCATTCCCTCCAATATTTTCCTTCAAGAATTGGTCCCTTCAATATATTTCGTCCAAAGAATTAGTTCCTAACGTTAAAAATCATTAACTTCTGTTGAGTTGGAAATATGAGTGGATTATATTTTTTGTTTTCTTTAGAGATGGAATTAGGTGGCATAGAAACCCAATTCCTTTTGATCATATTTGTCTACTTTTAATTTTAATCAAACATAAATATTTATTCCATAAGTATTGATGTATTAATGATAAATATGTATTATATATTTTTATTATATTTATTATTAACAAATATTTGTCCGATATGTTGTATTAGAAATAAATTTTTGTCCCATTTTTATATCAATTATTGACAAAAAAATTTAAAATATTCCCATGTTTCAGGTAGGATTGTGATTAAAACTAGTGTGATACCCACCCGTTCCAGCCCTCTTATTTTTCTCAATATTGATATTATTGCAAAGACAAATATAATTAAAAAATTGATTTTAAATAAAATGAAAAAATGATTTGATTTATAGTAATTTGTTTATATATTAAAAAAAATAGGTAAAATAAAAGATTTTTTTAAATTAATTGTATAAAAATAAAACTGAGGCTTATACAACAAACTTAACAAAATTTTGATAAATTCATGTTCCCGTTAATATTTAATATTTTTATTAGTAATTTTATGTTCTCTTTAATATTTTAAAAAATTATCAGTAACTTAATGTTTCCGTTAATATTCAAGTAGTTTCGTGTTCCCGTTAATATCAATATTTTGATCAAGAATTTGTTCTTAATATTCAAAATTTGAATCAATAACTTCGTGTTCCCGTTGATATTCAATATTTTGATTAATGATTTTATGTTTTCGTTAATATTTAGTATTTTGCTCAATAATTTTATGTTCCCATTATAATTATTGCACGGGTACCGATATGGTACATACTTTTGTTCCCAAAATATTATAAAAAATAATTATTTAAAAAATAGATGATAAATCAGTGCGTATAATTGTTTCAATATATAAAAATGTCATGTTTCCGTTAATATTCAATAATTTAATTAATAAATTTAATTTTCTATTATTATTCAATATTTTGATCAGTAACTTCACGTTCACGTTAATATTCAATATTTTGATCAACAACTTAATATTCTCGCTAATATTTAGTATATTGATCAAATTTAATTGTCACATAGCCCTAATAAAACTGATCTTGGTGACCAAGATAAAAGGCACTAATAATACAAACTAACAAATACTAAAGTATCTTTAAAACTAAACTTAATAGCTAAGTTAAGGAACCAGAACTTAAACACACTTCTGGACACAACCTCATAAGTTCTACCTTTAAGTTCTATAACTTAGTAACTCGACATCCTCGGTTTATGAATTATTCTTAACACCATCCCTTAATTCATATTCATCGAAACTAACAACACCAATTCCATCCTCAAACAGGGTGGTCTTGACATCCTTCATCGAACTTCGCAGTTTCTTGGTTGCTACATTGTGCAACTTCCAATACTCCATTTAGAATATGATTTTTCCTCGAGAACCCATCTTTTCTTCTCCTTTTCGTTTTCTTGTTTCTTTCAAGCCTTAAGTTCTTCTTTCATTTCAACACTTTTCTTCTCTTTACTTTTTGTTTAGAATTTTCGAACCGTATCTCCTTTTGGACTTTTTCGTTTTACTTCCACCAAAAGTTCCTCTTTGTTAACCGGACCTTGTCCGAACCATCACCTTCAAAGTTCCTCCTTGAGAATCATGACCACCACCAGAGGCTGGACTACCTTTAGAAGCTCCTCCTTCAAAAGGTACACATTTAGAGTCATGATTATCACCAAAAATTTGATCACCTCCAGAAGCTTGTCCTCCAGATCCTACGTCTTTAGAGTTTTCCGTTCCAGAAGCATGATCACCACCAAGTTCTTGATCATCATCAAAATCTGGATCAGAATCAGATTCACCATCTGACTCATCCTTAGAGTCTCCAGAAGATTCTTCATCTTCTGACTTTAACTCTTCTTCAGGACTTCCTGACTCATCTTCAAAAGCAGAATCTCCTTGAGATTCTAACTCATCTTCTGATTCTTCTTAAGACTCAGAATCACCTTCGGATTCTGACTTGTCTTCAGCTTTAGAGTCATCTTCTAACTCTGACTCTTCTTCCGAAACCTTAGATTTTGACTCATCTTCAGAATCTTCAATGTCATTTTCTGACTCTTCAGAAGTTTCAACTTCTGACTCGTCTTCAGAAGTTATCTCTACATCAGAAGTTGGTGGGACTTACTCCAATCCCAAACTTCTGACTCTTTCACAACAATGTCTCTGCTAATTTCAACTTTGTTGGTTTCTGGACAATAGAGCTTATATGCACCTGTACTGTGGTACCCCACCAGTAACATTATCTTGCTTCTATCATCCAACTTCTGTCTTCTAGCTTCTGGGACGTGTTTGTAACATACAGAACCAAACACTCTCAGATGACCAACACTTTGCTTATCTCAAATCCACTTCTCTAAAGGAACAATTTCTTTCAGCTTCTTTGTTGGACACTTGTTCAGAACATATGTTGATGTGGCAACAACTTCTCCCCATAACATATGAGGTAGCTTCTTCTCTTTCAGCATACTTCTGGACATATCAAGCAAAGTTTTGTTTCTTCTCTCAGCAAGACCATTGTGTTGAGGAGTATATGGAGCAGTAACCCTCATGTTTTATTCCATTCTCCTCACAAAACGTATGGAACTCTGTAGAGTTATACTCACCTCCACCATTTGTTCTCAGAATCTTCATCTTCTGACCGCTCTACTTCTCAGCCTTCACCTTGAACTTCTGAAACTCAGTAAACACTTAACATCACGCAACACCAAGTTTGAAACTGTCGCTGTAGAAGCATCCTTGAATCTATCATATAAGAAAATTAGGTGTTTTTAAAAACCCCTAATTATCCTTACCTTTTTATTCCATAATCTTCCACGTGAATAAAAAAAGAATAATTAGGATTTTTAAGAACACCTAATTTTCTTATATGATAGATAATAAAATCATACATTATAAATGTTTTGATTTTATTTAAATATATAAAAAAACATAATTTTAATTAATCAATTAGTGACATATAAATTATCTTTTGTATGAATGAATATTTTAACAACTTTTAAATGGCAAAAAAATGTAACATGAACAAAATTGTGAAAATTATAGTTAAACTATTATAATCATTCTTTTTTTTATTTACTTACGGTGAAGATATTAACAAATACTTAGTTTATTATAATTATAGTTTCGCTTATAGGTTTACTTGTCCGCTTTGATGGCTGAATCTTTTTGGATTGCCTTGGGTGTATTGGTTTTTTAAATTAATATACTTTATTTTGGTTAAAAAAGAATTATAGTTTCGCTTATGAAATATAGGTTTCAACAATTTTTTTATGTATGATTTTTGACATACATTATATTTATTTTATTATGTATGTTCTTAATTTTATTTGAAAATTATTAATTATAAAATTTAGCTAATTAATTAATGTTAAATATTTATGCCTTCTATGAAATATACTTTTGAATGTAAATTTAGCTAATACAAAATATAAATTTAAATAATTAATTAATCAATGTAAATAGTTATGTCATGAATGAAGCATTAACCAATACAGAGTTTAGCTTATTTAATGGATTTTAGCAATTCATTTTTGAAAACACAACGTAGAAATTCAAATTCTAAAAATCTCTTTAATTAGTATTAATTTAAATAATTTTAATCTCTTTCACTCTTTCGCATCAAAAGTTCATGGTGTATCTATTTTATTTTTCTGTTAAAAAAAAAATTGTGAGAGAGAAAAAATATTTAAAATGGGACATTAACTTCATATAAATAAATTAGATTAAAAGGTTTTGTCTAAAATCAAGATAATTATAATTGAACACTATTGGGTTATTCAACCTATGAGTGTGTTTGTTTCAAGGTTGTTAAAATTATTTTAAGGAATATGATAATGGGAATGCAACTTTCTCATGTTTAATTCAAGTTTAAAAAAATTATTCTAAGGAATATTTTATTTCTAGTTTTTGTCTTTTTATTCTCATGATTAAAGGGTGATAATCCAACATTCTCATGAGAATAAATCTAACTACCACTAACTTCTCACTTCTACTCACAAATTATTACTATTTTTATTTTTTTATAATTTTTAAATTAAATAAGTTTGTAAATATTCCTATAAATGTTTATTTTTATCCAAAAATATAAGTTGGAATATTATTCAAAGGAATATGATTCAAAGAAATGTAATTTGATAACTTGAAACAAACTAACCTATAAAACAGAGAACCAAAATCCTAACAGGTTTGTTTGGAACTAAAAATCAAATTGCAGAAGAACTGATATTTAAGTTAGAAAATTGGACAAAACTTAGAAAATCGGAGGTTTAGATAATTGATAAGATTATATTGATTTTGATTTGGATTTATAAAAACATGATAAATAATTTCATTTCAAATTAAAATATTGTTTGATTTAATTTTCTTATTTCTTCTTCAATCTATCTAGTACAGAGTAGTAGTGTAGAGGAACCAAATAGAAAATCAAAATAAAATTTATTTTTAATTTATTTGTTGTTTTCCGTTTATGAATGAAAATGAATTTATATTATAATACATAATATTGCTTTTTCGTTTAAAAAGGAAAGGAAATTTCAAAATCGCCTCGTTAGTGTTATTTATTTTTACTTATAAGTTATAGAAATTATTACATTTAATTAATTAATGATAAATAATTGTCATTTGTATGAATTGTATGTTCTAGTGACTCATTTTCAAAACAGAATTACAACAATATTAAATAAAATATCTAACTTATTTAATTAATTCTTAGAGATCAAGTATGTCCCTGTACAATTTTATTATACATTATAAGCAATTTATGATATTGCTCTAATATTAAAATATATAAAGTATTTAAATTTAAGTGATTAATTAGGGATATGTGTTTTTTATCATTTAAATTGTATGCTACAAGCACATGGCTTATTTGTAGAAAAAGAAGGTAAAAAGTGACAGATATATATTTATTGTTAAATTAATATATTGTTTGGTTAAATTAATTTATGATGGTCATTTATTTATCAGGTATCATAAAAACTACTTTGATAGGCAAGTCTTTAGTGAAAGAAATTGGATTTCTATGTCATCTAATTCCACCTCAGTTAAAGAAAATAAAAAATATAATTCACACGTATTGCCAACTCAGTATATGTTAGTGATTTTTAACATTAGTGACTAATTCTTCAGACGAAATATATTGAAGGGACCAATTCTTGAAAAAAAATATTGGAGGGACTAAAAACAAAATTTGGAAATTTTAGAGGGATCAAAAACTTATTTAACCCTTTAATATTTTATCTACTGTGACACAATTATCCGTATGGTCGTGGGCCGTTTGTCTTTGAAAATCAAGTCATGTTATGTAATTGTTGAGAAAGTAGTGTAATTAAATTCAATATAACAGATGTGCAATATGTTACACCTCTTTAAAAATGCTACTTTACCATGCAGAAAATTAGAGCAACTAGTTGCTCCAAATGTGCAATCAGTTGTACCCTTTCTAATTTGTGTATTTTTTGAAATAAGGATTTAGCGCAACCGGTTGAACTAAATGTGCAACCCGTTGCTGGTCTAGGAAGCTTGTTTTTTTTTTAATTAATTGGTTAATTGTATTGTTTTCTATGATGGTTTAAATACCCATGTTGGGTCATTAATGTTATAATGTCATATTTTCACCTCAGTCCTCTATAATTCTCTCACGCTTTCCATATCTCTATTATTTTTCAATGTTCTCGTGATTGGGATTTTAGGCCAACATTTGGTATCAAAAGTATGGTTCTTTGATAGAACACTAAGCATGCGAAAATGATTTTCATCTCCAATGAATGTATCCCTACAAATCTCTCAATTTTTGATGCGAAGAAGTATGACAAGTGGTGCAAATAGATGAAGGTGTTGTTTGGTTGTCAAGATGTTCTTGAAGTGATCAAGAACGATGTTAATCCATTTGTAGAAGGTGCAATAATTGCACAAAGAACTATGCATAAGGAAGAAGACAAAAAATTTCAAAGTTTTGTGTCTCATTCATCAATGTATTGATGCTAATAATTTTAATAAGGTTAGAGACTGCACATCCTAAAAACAAGTTTGGGAAATCTTGGAGAAAAGTTACGAGGGAGATGATAAGGCAAAGGCGACGAAGTTACAAACTCACAAGAGGCAACTAAAGTTAATTCCAATGGAGAAGAAGGAAATAATTAGTGAGTTTAATACAAGAATCATAAGATTGGTGAATCAAGTGAAAGCTTACGGAAAGACATCATGAGCAATATGTGGTTGGTAAAATCGTGAGATTGTTTACGTTAAGATTCGATAACATACTGGTTTCCATTGAAGAGTCCAAGGATCTTTCAACTATGAATATAGAAGAGTTGCAAAGTTCTCTTGAGGTGCATGAGCAAAGAATGAAGGAGAGAAATATTGATAAACAAAGGCTGAAATTACTTTACAAACTCGTTTCATTGGAAAGGGAAAGAAAGTGAAGGAAAAGTGGTCCTTGAATAGAGGTAGAGGGAACTTCCACAACAATGGTGGGAGATACTCTCAAAATTTCAAAAATTCATAATTCCAAAAGGGTAAAAGTAGTTGCAACAAAGGTGGTGGATCAAGTAATTACGAAGGTGACAACAAAAGAGGAAGATGATAAAGATGAAAAAATGACAAGAGCAACATCAAATGTTATAATTGTCAAAAGCTTGAACATTTTAATCGCAAATATCATTCCAACAAGAATGATCCATAAGAAATTAAAGAAAATTTTGAAAGATAAGAAAATGATGAGAGCTCACTATTAATGGTCATTGCTGAAGCACAAAATAGTGTCGGAAAGTACAACTAAAGTCAAATACAATCGCTTGAAAACATGATGGCGACTATGCCAGATGACGTAGAATGCAACAATCAATGGTACCTTGACTCTGGATGTTCAACTCACATGACAAAAATGAAGGATTGGTTTGTTAAAATCAATCGAGCGTCGAAGAACAAGATGAAACTCAGAGATGATAGTACACTTGCAATAAATAGGGTATTGGCGACGTATGAATCAGGAGGAAGAATGATTTTTGCAATGAAAATAACACGCCTTTTATGAAAAGGTTTTAAGTTACACCCTCAAAGCAAGGTGACACGTTTGATTAGTTGTGTTGATTTTAGATGGATCTGAACCGAAAAAGTTTATTGTGAAAATATATGACAAGTTTAATTGTTCTGTATCAAAGAATAACATCACCAATTCAAAATATCTAATTTATCAATTGAATCCAATTCTGATTTCTGAACGGGACGAGTTTTATCCTTTATTCATTATATGTGGTGCATTGTAGTTTTCTTTAAGGGTGTGCTTGATTAAAGTGATTTAAAAGAGAGAGAGAAGTATGAGAGAGAGAGAAGAGAAGTATATAAGTCATCATGCTTATTAACAAAAGAAATTGAGAAGAGAGAACCCATGTACTTTTTCTTTCTTCTCAAAGTAGCGAAGAAATGACCGAGAAAACATCTTATATTTCGTTTTCCTCAAGTTACCCTTGCATAAAATGTGTTCTAAGTTTTTGTTTCTCTAGTATTATTTGGGACAAAAAAAATATATTATATTATTATATATTATTATCGTAAGAAATATTTAAATTAATAGAGATGAAAAATGTTTATTAAAAAACCAATTTAAAATTTTAATTGATTAATAAATTTAAATAAAATAATATTTTATTGAAGACATTATTATTCCTCTAAATCACGAATATTATTGTCTTAAAAAAATATATTTCTCTATCTTTTATTTCTTTTATCTTTCTCTTCTATCAAATAGTAAATCTATTCTATTTCTCACTCACTTCTCTTCTCTCTTCTCTTACGCTTTTTCATCTCTTTCTCTCTTTTCAATTTCTTCTTACAATCAAACACACTCTAAGTGAATTTTTATTTTTATATGAAATAATTTTACTTTTTCTATACAGAGAACTATGATATGGTTATGTATATCATGAACCATACCATGAATGGTCTATTTAGGGATGACAGACAGATCCAAACTTGCAGGGTCCATCTGCACCCGAACTCGAATTAACGGGTGAAAACCTTAGTTGATTGAGTTTGAGTTCGGATTCGGGTGCTATTCGATATTTCGGATGCGGGTTTGGATTCACTTAAACCCACATCCGAAACCCAAAACCACTTTCACTTGGACATTAAATTACATAAGTACCTCTAAATATATATAAGTGTAAAAATTTAAGATCTTAATTTTAATTGTAATGTTACCAAATTTGATGGAAAGTTGTAATTTAATTTCTTAATTTCTTTGAGAGACCTTAATAAAATAATTGTGTTTAGAATTTTAATGTTGTTGTTGTATTTTTTGTATTTTTGCAGCGGGTTCAGGTAGAAAAACCTGAACCTAACAGATGTAAGCGTGAGTGTTATTTTACCACTCAAATAATCTTTGAGTTTGAATTTAATTTCGAGTGATGATTTTGAATGCAGATTTAAGTAGTGCGAAATCCGCATCAAACCCGACTCATTGCCATCCTTATGTCTATTGTAAAATTTCTTTTAATGAATTTATATTGTTTATGAAATAATTTTTTTATATAGATTATGTCTAATGTGGACCACCACTATACTTGGCATGTTGTGAAAAAGATTTTTTAATTTGAATTTATTCTTTTCTTAAGTAAATTATTTATCTTTTCCTTATCACTTACGTCTAACATGGACCAATATATAGGATATATTGTGGAGAGTTTCCTTTTTTGTCTAGGTGGATCACATAGATCTATTATAACCTTCTTATTAGAAACTTTAGAATAAACTTCAAAATTAGACCATATCATCCCTATCTTAAAAAAATGTATATTACATAGGGAAGAGAAATGAAACTCATGATAAATTGTCAGCATAATTAAACTTATATTATATAAATTTAAAAAACCATAGTTTTACCTAAGGTTAGGTGAGTTTCCACCATCCGGTTAAAAATTGAATAATTTGATACTTCTGAATGTCACGGGTTAGATTAAAATAATTTCGCGATTATGACGTGTGGCTGAATCGGATGTTGTCAAATTTTTGCAATCAAACTCATTTGATAATTTTGTAATTGTCGATGTTCGAATTCGACTAAATATCCATAGATAGTTATGCCCATGTATGTTATACTCATAAGTTATAGATCACAAATTTTGTAACTACAATAACAAGTTCAAGTAATAAGAATGATATTCCTCGTAATTTTCTCTCATTGCTTTTGAATTTCAAAACCCTAACCACCCAACTCTCATATTTCAATTATAACAATCTCAACTAAGGATGAACTTTCATATCTTCATGTTGTAAAAATATTTCTTCTTCAAATTTTCATTTCTCAAAGATTTTCGATGGGGACTCTTAATAGTTGTTTGGAGGTTATTCGAAGCATTCAATCATGGTAGATAAGTGGTAAAATAGATATTTGTGAAAGTATAACATACTCACCATATTGACCACATACCCTTTGATCTCTATATGGAGAAAGGATACCTCGATCCTCAGGCACATCCACATCAGTCATAATCGAAACAAAAACATCAACTGAGAAAAACGGAGAAAACACCTGATATCTCCGAACTTACTCAAACTCCCGAAACATCCATACTATCCCCTAGTTGATAGTCATAGGAAACAACCATGTTAGCAGGAATAAAAGAGTAAATGCAGGAATCGAAAGACAAAGCCCCAATAAAGCATGAAGCCCAATACCCAAAGAATGCAAGCATGGCGAAAATGAATAGATGCAATGATAAGCCTTCTCACGCTATCTCATCTGAGGACACATTCTACACCGTAAAATATATCCCACAATCATCCACAGTTTAGGCTCATTTTTGTATTTCAGTTGCTAACAAACTCTCCTATTTAAAAGAATTCACCGAGTCATTTTCATGTACGATTTTCACTCTCCATTTGAAATTTCACTATTATTTTTCTCACCAATTTAAATGTTAGAGTGCTAATCTTATATGTTAGTCTCGACCACCACATTCGAACCTAACTCCACCATTACACATCAACTAATTATATTTCTCGGATCAACATTTAGTTCTCTAATGAAATAATATCTTCTAAAATAACATATAATAAAAGAAGAAGGCTATTCCGTGTCATTAGACAAAACACACATTAAATAACTCTATAGAATATTATTAAAATTTGTACATTCAACTTTTTAAAGATAAATGATATTCTTACACCATTTCTTACATTACACTATATTTTATTGTTCATCAATACGGTAAACAGTTATAATAATAAAATAATTTTTTTAAAAAAATATAAAAATATTTTTTATTTTTTATTAAAAGATAACGATATAAAATTATGAAATTAATCAACTTTATAATTTTATTAACTAACATTTTATATTTCATTAACCAACTTTATTTTACTACTAAATTTTTTTTTAATATCTGGAAATTTATAAACCAACTTCATAATTTCATTAACCAATTTTGTATGTTTTATTAAACAATTTTATTTTACTAATAAAAATTATTTTTAATATTTGAGTGTTTATTAACCAACTTCATAATTTTATTAACAAATTTATTGTATTTCATTAATCAATTTTATTTTATTATTAAAAATTACTTTTAGGGTTAAATAAGTTTTTGGTCCCTCTAAAATTTCCAAATTTTGGTTTTAGTCCCTCAAATATTTTCCTTCAAGTTTTGGTCCTAATATTTTTCGTGAGGTTTTAAAACCATTAACGGTTGATGTGGGTAAATTTTATTATTTCATATTAAATGAGATGGTATTAGGTGACATAAACCCAATTGTTCATCGTGAACCACATGTCCAAACTTGGAAGAGGTGTCAATGAACTTCAGCTTGATCTCTTCAAGAGCCAGTCGAGAAGTCTGCTGAGTGGACCGACGAAAGAGCTCCAACACAACCTCCCTTCACCATAAGATAATCATGCTTCACTATACCATAATGAGAAAATTCACCCATATGAGTAATATCCTTCTCAGTCCTGTAAACCAAAATATACATAGAACATGATTAATTAAATATTGTAGAAGCTGATAAAGAGACTTACAATTGCAATTACCACAATTCAAAACCTTTGAGGCTTTGACCTTTCATAAAGATCAATATTCTTTCGTCTACTACAATATCTACCTGTCAAATTTTGTGATGGCAGTGTGTGACTCTTGATCAGTCTTGCCAACCTTGGAGATCTTCTTGTTCAACTCAGGACGATGATGGTATCCATTCGAGCAATGTGAAAGAAACACGGCGGTGCTGCTACAAGCAATGTTCCTTAGACCTTTGTGTGTCTTTCGGGGAAGACGGGTCACACCCCAACGAGTAACCACACCTTCATAACCTTTCCCTTTGGTTACTCCAATGATATTAATCATCTCATCCTTTTGAAAAACAGCATCAATAGGGACTTTCTTAGAGACATAAACCCAATTGTTCGACGGTTCTGCAGAACATTCAAACGAATAGAACCTATCAGGACACGATATAGCTGGTCTACGAATATCAACTACAAAAATAAATGTTTAGCTTTTGGAAGATATATCTCTAAGCCTCTCCGATAAACGATTTTGAAGAGATAAAGATTGCGGCCATGGCAGATTAGATGGCTGAGATACAGATAACAAGAGGCTCCACCAGTAGCTTTTGCCTTTCATAAATAGAGAAGAACATTTTTTCAAGGGACCACAAGAATGAATGGAGAAAGGGAAAGGAATTAGGGTTCACGAGACATTGGGTTTTAATTTAGATTTTGTTCTCACGTAGTACTAGATGAAACAATTGAGATTATGCCACCTAATACCATCTCATTTAATACGAAATAATAAAATTTACCCACCTGCCATGCCAATTTAATTTTTCGTGGGGACCAATTCTCATTTAAAAATATTGCAAGGACCAAAACTTGAAGGAAAATATTTGAGGGACTAAAACCAAAATTTGGAAATTTTAGAGGAACCAAAAACTTATTTAACCCTTACTTTTAATATCTGAGTGAGTATTAACCAATTTCATTATTTTATTAACCAACATTTTACATTATATTAACCAATTTTATATTATTACTAAATTATTTTTAATATCTAAATATTTATTCACCCATTTCATCACTTATTAATCAATATTTTATATTCAATTACGAACTTTATTTTATTATTAAAAATCAATATTTATACACTATTTATCAACATTGTTTATTGTCACTGTTCACGTGTATGTACAGTTTACCATCACTATTATATCACTGTTGATTTAACGTAAGAAAATATTGTTCATATAATACAAAATATGGTCCACATGATAAACAAAAATTATGTGAATATTTTATTAATTAGTTGATTATAATAGCATGATTATAGGGTGTTGGTGTAAAACACCGGTGTAAAAATAACATGACTACTTTTTAAAATCAAAATATTATTTTTAATGATAAAACCTCAATTTATAAACATTATAAATTAAAAAACAAATGGTCATTTAAAGTCTTAAATTTGTGTGTGACAATTTAAAGTTTTTAATATATGAAATATATAGTTAAATATGTTTGTGGTCTTCCTAAATATTTCATTTTTTATTTTTAGTCTTTCAAAATATTTTCTTCAAAGAATAATTGTCCTAAAAGTTTTATCAATAATTTTTGTCTTTCTTACAATTTAGTGACAAAATTAACTACAATTTTAACAATAGTTTTATCAGGAGGGATCTAAAACTTGGAGGAAACCTTTTAAGAAGACAATTTTTTTTTATAAAGACTAAAATCAAATTTAAATTATTTATAAAAACAAAAAACATATTTAATCTTAAAAGATAAAATTTGCTTTCTCAAATTGTGTAACAAGGTCAAAATGTTGTCTTCATCAAGTAATTATGTTAGATTCCAAATTGGTGTCATACCTGATCGTACCTGATCAGAAGGATCGTCGATGGCTCAAGTTGCTGCAGTTGGAGAAAGATGGGGTACCTGCAAGACACTCTGATACCAAAGTGAGAAAGGGCAAGAGGAGAGAGCAAGTAGGGAGAGAATGAAAAGAAGTGAATACCTGACCCTCTCGAATGAGAGGGTATTTATAACCCCCAGCAATGGGTCAAGGTCCAGTTAGTGGGTAGCTTAGCGAGACCCACTAAGGGACTTCCAAAGTTTGCGTGTGTAAGGAGTCCAAGACGTGGCCTCCTCCCTGATATGTAGCTCCGAGATATAAGGGGCGGTTGCCCCGTTATTCTCGGAGGGCAGAGTGACGGTTAGATAACCGTTGGCCACGTGTCCCTAACACGCATGTGGGGACATCCCTAGCGGTTGTGGACAGATGGGCCTGCGGGTCCTTAATGCCCATTGGATCGGGCCCTAACAGGAGCCCCCCAAGTTATCGTTCTCGAAGAGAGCGATGACTTT
The DNA here is from genome assembly GCA_021764765.1 of Vicia sativa. NCBI lineage: Eukaryota > Viridiplantae > Streptophyta > Magnoliopsida > Fabales > Fabaceae > Vicia > Vicia sativa. Next base: position 134,844,302 of record CM038792.1, on the reverse strand, counting down.
GAGTTAATTCACCCGTCTGTCGGGAACACTGCTCGGGAGGATTTCGGTCGTCGAGGAAAAGGGTTCGTCCATGGCGTGGTGCATAGTCGAGTTATAATGTCGAGAAGATCGTCGCGGGCACGAATTTGCTCTCGCCTCCAACGGGCACCGTGAAGGCCGATGAACTGACTGTGAACGAGGTGTCATGGTGCATGGGCTCGTTTGCACATCAGACTAGGGATGACACGCGCCACATGTCATCATCCAGACCACACGTCCAATTTGGGAAGGTGTGAGAGGCTCCATAGGGCGTGACTCTTCGTATGCATGGGAAATTTTGGTTATAAAAGGAAGTTAGGATTTTTATATGACCTATTCTCCCTCTGTTCCTTCAGTTTGAAATTTAAGATTCTCTGCACGAGGTTCCAAGGATCTTCAAGGTTTCTCCAAAGATTTCCCACAAACTCCATCGTTCAAGTAAATGCTCCTCAATTTCTTTGTATGTTTCTTCATAGATCTGAGATTTTGAAAAAAATATTCATGGAGATACTTGAGTTTCTAATGAATGTTCACGCTCTTGGAATGAATACACCGAGAAGATAAAATTTTTATATTTGATATATTATTTCAATATTTTAAAAATAAAAATATATTTTATTGTGATAGTCTCTTATTAATTAAAAGTGTAAAAATGTGGATGCATTTTCTTTTTTTCTCAAATTTTTATGTACGACTCTTAATTAGTCTCTCAAAATCATAATTAAGCCATGATTAAACATTGTGTTTTTTTTGAAAGATTAAATATTGTGTTAACATCTCAAATATGTAGAGAAAGCCACACCTACGTGATTAGTTTTAAATCACTTTCAAGCACCAATTCGCCGTAAACCAAACAAGACCCCTTTCCACCCTTAATTCCTTACCCGAGCCTGAAGCAAACTTTGCTCATTTTCCAAACAAGTCCACACATTCAGAACTAGTTAATCAACCGCGTGCACACACACGCGCATAACACTCGCGTGAGAAATAATTTCATTTTGGCGGTTTCACGTTCATGCCCGTCACTTGAAAAAGTTCGCCATGTCCGAAACTGTTTAAAAACCAACTCTCCTTCACGTTTCATCATTTCTCCGTTTCAACTTCTTTTCAGTTTCTCTCCCTTTCTCTCTCTCTCTCTCTCTCTCTCTCTCTCTCTCTCTCTCTCTCTCTCTCTTTCTCTTCCACAAACCCTAACGCACACTGCAAATTTCTCTCTCTGCATTCATTCTCTACTTCACTCCATGACAACCGATTCTTCCATCGCCGTTCCTTTTTCCTCGAACGATTCCGTCTCCTCCGAACGGAAATTCCTCAAGCACATCCGTGATAACGTTCACGGCAACATCCTTCTCGAGCCTGTAACCGCTTTTTCCGATTCTCGCTTCTTCCTTTAAACTTTCATTCCAATATTACTTTTCTACTTTTATTCCTTCTCTGTTCTAGATAATCGTTTCATGATTTTTGTATTGTTGATCGGTAGTAGATTGAACAAGATTCTGCGAGAGATTGTTGAAATTGCGTTTTCTGTTTTTTGCTTTTTGTTACCGTTACAATCAGTGATAGAAAAATGTGGAACTGTTATTGAAGGTTTTGGTGGAGTTAATAAGATAATATACTTGAAAACCGATTTAAGCGGAGATTATTGCGGATTTATCTGTATATGTCAATTCATGCAAAATAGTGTACAAGTGTGAAGTGAGATTAGAAGAAAAGTTAGTATAGATAAACTTTCTATAATGATAGATGTCACGTAAAGGCTTTCATGATTTCGGTTGATAGCGACACTGATTGCGGACGTCGCGGTGAGAGTAACAGACTGTTTAAAACCAAAACTCAGTGCAGATTCACCGTTAAACAGGTTGAATCAGGTCAGGAATTAAAATATTGATTCTGATATATCCTTGAATCAGATAGAGTCCTTAGGGATGCCTTATAATATAAAACATGTTTAGATGATTCTTCTTTATCATAATGTTTTTGTTAAAAACATGTAATATATTCATTGGCTTGTGTGGTATTATATCGGCACTCTTTTCTTTATCTGAAGTGCATAAAGAGTTTTATTTTTCTGTGTTTTGGTTGTGATGGAACTTGGAAATCTCTTGTTTGTTGCAGATCTTCTTGAAGTTTGTTGACACAGAACAATTTCAAAGGCAAGTGTGCCTTGCAAAAACTAGATTCAATGCAAAAAATAGAGGCGAATAATTACACTTCATGTACTGACATTTTTTTCCCCTTTACATGACTGTTTATTATGCAGACTTCGTGATTTGAAGCAGCTAGGTGAGTGAGCAATTAGTACTCTGAATACAAATCAAACTAAATAGGAGGATGCAGGATTGGAAAACAACTGCATGTGTTTTCAATGCATATTTATTAGAATAAGTTTTATCATGGAAAATTGCATGTAATCCTTAAGGTCAGAGATTCGAGTTCTCTTGACTCTTGTTGCTAGGTCACAGTAATCAGTCACAGCAAATGTAGGCTTCCTACAATAAATTGGTTTTTTTCTATCATCAAATCAGCATGTTTTATTATGAGCACTTTATATTCAACTTCTTAGCTTCCCTTAGCCTTTTTCTAATATTACAAATCTGCTAGCATAAACTTCTTAGTGTTTTTTTAGATTATGAGTTAATGTGCAATTCAATCAGTTTTATGCCCAAAAAAGAAAGGTGATTTAAAAGTAGAGATATTGGTTATATTTTTTTAAACAACATAATCAAACTCATTTTAGATGAGCTTAACCTTCCCACTTATGTAATCCAGGCCTATCTCATATGGTTTACCCTGGGGCTGTACATTCTCGCTTTGAACATTCATTGGGTGTTTATTGGCTTGCTGGCAAAGCTGTTGATATCATTAAAAAATACCAGGTATACACTTTTCAATCATCTTATCTAAATACACCTTATCAGTTGTGAGTTGTAGTGTTAAGCAGTCATGTGGTCTTGCCATCCTTTTCAGGGCCCCGAGCTTGGTATTGAAAAATTTGATGTATTGGCAGTAAAACTTGCTGGTAACTTCCATCTTCTACCAAATTTAGTTTGTTTTAACTGTTCTAATTCCACTACTTTATCATTTCTCATCTCTGTCTAGGTTTACTGCATGATGTTGGTCATGGGCCCTTCAGCCACACTTTTGAGCGTGGGTTCCTTCCCCTGGTTCTTAATGGCTCTACCTGGTAATTTTGGCGTTCAGGATAAAAAAGTACATGTTGATTTTGTGCTTTTAATCATACTTGTTTGATTTTTAGTTAGTTTTCATTGAAGTGTACTTAATAACAAAAACTGAGTATAGTTTAAAACCTTACTCTTCTTGAAATGTCAATTGGTGCGCCACATGACACTATTGGATTCTTCACTCTTTCTTATTCCTTATTCACTAGTGATTAAATTGAAGAAATATAACTTTCACGATGGAATGCAAAATTTACTTCTGTGCTGTGTCCAAATATTGCCTCTGGTATTGGTTATAATTTATAACACCTATTTTTTTTTATTTTTTTTTAAGTTTTCAATATTACTCTTCTCTGGTGTACCACAATATATAACTTACTACTTCTTCAAATTCCGTCGACAAAAATATGATATGAATATCACAACTCTTCCACAACAAAGATTACTCTGTTATGATTTTCGGAATTGACTAGAGTTTTGCTAAAACTGCAATCATTCCATCGTGGAGAATCCATCTGTTTGATGCTTCTTATTTATTCTTTCAGGTCTCACGAGGAAATGTCTGAGAAAATGATAGATTACATTGTTGACCAACACAATATTGATTTGGATCCTCAACTCCTCAAAAAAGCGAAGGTCAGACTTAAATGATCAATTGAGTTTTCTTTGATTTGTCTGTTTTTTGAAACCGAAATTCTATGGTATATCACAATGACATATCTTTTGTTGATTATCTTTCGGTTTGGACACAACTTTCATTTCTGTTCCATATTCCATTCCTAAAATTTTAAATATTGATATTTCTTAAGAATAGGAACTAGTGACTGAGTTCCTCATTTAAGTTCGTAGACAAGAAGCTTTGATAAATTTCATTTCCTTTTGCAGGAAATGATCAGTTCTAGCTCTGACCATCCTCCTCCTCCACAAAGAGTCTGTCATCTTAGTTTCCAAAATTTTACTTTCTTCTAATAACTTTATTCATACCATACCACTTTCTTTAACAATATTATTATACTGATTTCCTTTAAAATTTTCTCCTACATAAAAGGAAAATCAGTTCTTATATGATATTGTTGCAAATGGTCGCAATGGGATTGATGTTGACAAGTAAGTTGATACTTTCCCCCCTCTTTCCTCCCGATGCACATTTGTTATTGATATCCAATCTCTTAAACTTAGAACCTTAACGGATTTGCAGGTTTGATTACATTGTTCGTGATTCACGTGCGTGTGGCCTAGGGTGCAACTTTCAGCCTGAAAGGTGTTTATTTTTATTATCTAGGCGGCTTTATTTTGTTGGGTCGGATGTTCTGACAGTCGGTGACAGCAAAGTTGTACAAAATTGTACCCCCAGTGCAGCAATGCGGGCTTCTTATTGAATTATATCCCATACTTTGTTCCGGGCCTATTTTCTCAATGAGGTTGGTAATTAATTATAACTTGATTCAAATTTTATTGACTTTTCAGATTGATGGAGACCATGCAAGTTATGGATGACGAAATTTGCTATCGTGCTAATGATTGTTAGTGCTTGCTAAAAACTTTGCTCTCATTGTTAGTGCAGAAAACTTTAAATTATATACATTATTCTTGTTTGAAATGTTGGTCAGATCTGACAATTCAAAAGTTATTTGCAACCCGTGCTGATTTGCATCGAACAGTCTATACACATGCAAAAGTAAAGGTGAATTGTTTCACAAAACTTTGTTATGTCAATACAAGTTCTATTTGTATTCAGAGAGAAAGCACAACATCTTCTTTTTCTGTTTCCTTTGTCAGGCTGTAGAGTTGATGGTTATTGACGCATTGGTGAAAGCTAGTCCATATCTTCCTATTGCATCCTCTATTCATAATCCATCTGACTTTTGGAAGGTCTTGAATATATTGAAAGCTTTTGATGTTAAAAAAATTTATTTATCAAGTTGGATCTGCCGATCTGACACTCTTACATTTCAGTTAGATGACTCTATTCTTAAAACAATTGAGTCTTCTTCCCAGCAAGAGTTGAAGGAGTCTAGAGACTTGATTCTGCGCATTCACAGAAGAAATCTTTACCAGGTACAGACCTACTGTACCGTCCCTGATTTTTTTTTTTTGGATAGGTGCTTTACCTATTCTTATTTTTTTGACAACCTTTCTGAGGCGGAGAGAATTTAATATCTTATGTAGTTAGTAATGATAATACATAAATAGCTATGCCGTCAAGTTGATGCCACCATTTACTCCATTTTGTAGTTCTGCAATGAATTCTCAGTTCCAAAGGAAAGATTGGAAAACTTCAAAAGCATCACACCCCAAGACATTGTTTGTTCCCAGGTTGAAAAAGTTATAGTAATAATTGTCCATTTTCATTCTGTATATGTACATGTTTGCCTACCTTCTTTTCTGGAGACAGATTGAGATCCTCATTCTATCTCAATGTCATTTTTTCTAAACAGACAGATGGCTCCAATTTGAAAGAAGACGATGTTGTTGTGAGCAATGTTAAAATTGATTTAACACGTGGAACAAAAAACCCTCTTGAAAGGTACATGCTGAAGAACTTAACTGTTCCCAATCATTTGTTAACTGCAAACAGTAGGTTGACACTATCTTTGTTCTTTTTGCATGCATTTCTGGATCCAGAATTAAATTTTTCAAGGTACCGACTTCACTTATATTTTCAGTTCTTTCTTTTTTTAATAACTTTGGTCAATAAATACCAATTATATTTCATAACTAATTGTGATTATCTTCAAGTTATATTTCAAGTTATATTTCAAGGTTGCCATCCTTGAAATAACTATCATCAAGTCACCATAATCCAAATTAGTCAAATATATCTTGTATGGTACTATTTATAATTGTTCAAATGCCACTTCCCAAAATTATTTAGTTTTCTTATTGCATAAAGTTTACATGACTGAAGGCTCAACTGCATCATATTATTTGTGTCAGGACTACGAGAGTAATGAAAAGTTTTCAATCCAAAATGAGCGGATCAGCCATTTGTTGCCAGCATTCTATGAAGACATCTTAGTGCGAGTGTACAGTAAGAAGCCTGAACTGGTAAGCAGCAAAGAAACAAGAGGCAAATAAATGTATTTTCACAATTCAGAAATGTTGGATTATATGCGCTCTATGTACTGATGTACTGATTTTTTGACATTAACAAAGGTGGAAGCTGTTTCTAAAGCCTTCGAAAATTATCAGCTCAAGACATTGGGAAGAAAGGCACAAGTGCACGAAACTCCTGAGAAGAAGCGTCTTAAGTATAAGACTTACCCTACTGGATTTGAACATGTAGATATCTGTTAGTCTACTAGGGGTCCCAAATACTAATTACCATATGTAAAGCAGTGGGTGGTACAAAGTCTACTAGCTAGTTTCTTAATTCTTGTTATTTAGTCCACCGAAGGGGTATATTTAGGGAAAAGAATGGAGTACTGCTTACCAGTGATCAAAATTGTGTTTTGATTAGGTTGTTGATAAGTTTTTGAGCAACGTGATTCATATTCCTTTAAGATGGATGATGGTATTTCTACCTACTAACGTACAATGCTGTCAAAATTGTCGTGTTTTTGACCCGTGTGCAAATTTGTTGGAGAATAGAATCCCCGTTTAATCATTTAACTTTAGGCCACTAAAATCACATACCACTACAACCTCCTTTGATAAAAGGAACATGTTTAGAAGACACATGTGTCACGAGAAGTTAATTTATTTTTGAATTGATTTATTTTTTGAATGTCACAAGTCATAACATCATTTGAATAGACTTTAAATTGAAATGACATTTAAATCATACAACTTCAACTCACATATTAGAACCAAAATATAGATGTTTGTAATGACCTTTTTGAAGATAGTAACACTCACATATTAGAACCAAAATATAGATGTTTGTAATGACCTTTTTGAAGCAATAAAAATATATGCATGAATTAATTGTGTGCAACTATAAGAATAATATATCAGGAAACAAAAATGAAATGTAAAAATAGACGGATGTTATTTTGACATTCAAATTTGAGTGTCAAAAAGGTATCTAGTGTAAATTTTAGGTGTTACAGTGTATTATTGGAATTCGTGTAAGTGTATAAAATGAAAAAGTAGGAGAGAGATAGAGACATTAATATACGGTGTCGCATACAATATCAAATATTAGGTGTTCAAATAACACTACTCGTAAAAATACTTAGACATAGCCACATTAATTGTTTCTTTGACAATCACATTAATTGTCTGAGATAAAGAATTTTTGTCTTTTCAAACCATCCTTGCTCTTAACTCTTACATCACCACATAAAATTGTCCATAACTAAACACATTTTTTGGCAAAATATAAATCAACAAAGTCTAATGATTGTTCTTGGACTTTGTTAATTGTCATAACAAACGAGACAATAATGTGGAATTATCTTCCAATAAATTTGAATGGCTAAGGAGATTGAGAAGGGGACAAGGACATTTTTAGAATGTAAATAGTGTTTCCTATATATGTATCTGATATAGTCTTTGCTTTGATGACATGCTTTACTAGCCTAGTAAAGGTCAATCATGTACCATTACATATTCTTTCAGATTGATCCAAATCCCGTATCAAAATTATAATTATGTCAATATTTAATTTCACGGAATGATTAGGCAATCTTAATTCGGGTGTCAAATGCTCGTAAGCATAATTGTCATTAGCTTCTGATGAATGGAATCACTACTTAAATTCTCTTTTGTGTCACCTTAATGAAAGAATATAGAGTATTAAATTTAACAGAATAAATTTTAAAAAATTAGGTGAAAATGAATGATGTATAATTAATAGTTTCCTGGAAGAAGATTAGTCATGTAATTATTTATTTAATAAAAAATCTCAATAGTTGATGCTAAAATAACTCGACTTTGTAGATACTCTATATTTGTGTAATTTTGAAAGATGTTTGAATAAGTATTTGTAACAATTTTTTCAATAGGGTCCACATAATTTGTTAGAAGTAACTCAGGTGGAATAAATATTTTTGCATATCCATCACGTTGGTTCAAAAAATTGATCATCTCATACTTGTAAAATCCATTCAGAGAACAATTTAATATCTTATGCATTGTTTGAATTGGACCCAATTTCCAAACACATATTTTTTATAAGCTTTAGTACCTTGCAATGATCATAAATGTATGATACATTTATTGTTGAATGCACAAAATCAGACCTAGTTTCTCTTGGTACAACGGGTAGAATTTTTCTGAAATAACCACCAAAGACCACAACTTTGCCTCAATTATAGGCCACTTTGATTGCTTCAATGAACCATTGTCATCTTGTAAAGATCCTCTTACAAAACACGCGTATCCGTAACTTGAATGTTTCAACCCCTCAACTGTTTTGAGATCATCATAACTTGTAGGGCCTTTCTTAGCAGTCAATAACATTTGCATATAATACAATTCTCCAGCTGTAGGAGGAACCAAAATTAACCGACCAATTGTGTAACCTCTTTTCCTTGGTTTTCAACATCTTTTTTCTTCACATAAACAAACTTGGACACAAATTGTCCACATGTCAATAATTTTACATCCTTATATTCTCTATTAGCCAAAAACCAAGAAGTAAACATCGATTCAGTCGCACTCGTCTTAAGAAGGATATTTCCAATTTATTCAAAGTTTATGTAGTATATAGAGTTTTCATTCCAAGTGAAAAAACAATCTTTCAACAAACAGTTTCCTTCCATGAATAGAATAAGATAACATTCTCCAACATGCTTCGCTTGGTGATACATGTCTGCAATAATGTATTGGTTGATTTCAACAATATTTTCGTCACCTCCGCTTTTACTTGGAACAATAACAATTGAAATTCTATCAGAATCCTTGTTGATGTACTTGAAGAGATATTTAATTGAAGTACTTTGATTGCACCACTCTATATTGATATGTGCTTCATATTTCATAAGCAAACTTGGATTGTGTGGCACAACATGACCTCTATAAAGCTTGATTCCATTCTCAATTGTATAGTTGTTATCTCTTCTTCTATAAACCGAATAACCTTCTTGATAAAAAATGGTAACATCTTGAAACTTTTTTGAAAAATACTTTGAACACTTGCCATCTTTCATGCACGGTCATTTTGGATTTTCCATCCCACGAGGTCCATGTACCATATGGTTCTTCACAAGATTATAAAACTTTGACTCTTTCAAAGGATCTGGCACCTCAGCAGATATAATTTTGTCAATATCAGAAGGTGTTGGATATTATTTGATAGATGCAAAAAGATAAGAATGTGGACATGTGACAAACCTCTGTTCTGAAATTCAACTATGTACATATCTGAAATTGTAATTCATAAATTATTATAAACATTATATCAAAAAACATGTGACAATAATACATTATCTAAGAAAACTATATAATATGAACTTACATACAAGTACTTTTCCCAGGACACCTTTCTTAGTCACATCAATTAAGAGGTTATCAAACTTCATCTTAAATACTCTAGCAATAATACCGGGTCTATCTTATGGCTTCAGCTTGAGAGGATTTAAAGCTCTTTGAATTTTAGGCCAATTTGGTTTACGTGTGAATGTAATAAATAAGTTGGGAAGGCCGAATTTACTACAAATTGACATGCCATCATAGTACAACTGATCCGTAAATCTCTAACTTCCCACATAATAAGACGACAATATGACTTTTTTTCCTGTGCTTGAACCTGTTGTTTCACTTTGGTCTCCATCATCATTTAGAGTTTAATACTTTGGGACTATAAACTTGGATTGATTGTTTCAGAGCCATTTCAATCTCTCTCCCTTAAGCATGGTGTAACCGTCAAACAAAAATTATTGGAAAAATCGCCTAGATGATAACAGAGTTTTATCCTCACTAAATCTTATTTGAATTCAAAATTCCAACCACTCTCTAATAGTAGGTCAATTTCTTAGATTATCATCGAAGATGTCAAGATCTCGGTGGGTAACATTTGGTCTATAACTATCTTCTCCATACGAAAATATCAAAGGATATTGGTAAGCCAAATATCTTGCATGAAACTCATCAATACATTTAATTTCCCCATTTTCTTTGCATAGTAATGTTTGTTTCATCAGTTATGTCAACATCACCTATAACTAAAGCAACCACCTCAGAAATAGTTGGTTGGTTGTGTGAGTGCACTATTCTATTAGATGTTTTGAATGATGTCAAAACTAAGTAGTATTAGTATTTGTATATTGGACCTTTTTTCTCTATGTCTAAGCAATGCACTTTCATCTTAAGACACTTATAGATCAAGTCAAAAACATTTGAGCAAGTTAAAAATATGACTTTTCATGAAAACTAAAGCAAAATGAAAACAAAATATCTACATTGGATGAGTCGATACATAATTGTTATGGGTCAACACACAACACGAATGGTTCGACTCCTTCAAGTCGTGGGTCGACTCCCACTGAATGATTTTTGAACAAAATTTCCATATCTCTCATGAGTCAATACATAAGGGTTATGAGTTAACACACAACACGAATGGGTCGACTTTTCGTTGGGTTTTTTTCTACTAGAAGTTGACTCCTAAGCTGATGGATTGGATTGGATCTCCATCTCCTATGAGTCGACTCCCAATGTGAATGGGTCGACTCCTAATGACTAAAATTATCCAAAACTGAAATTTTGCAAATCTATTTTTTAGTTACTTCTTTCACACACAACTACACATAATCATTTTTGTTGTGTGATCTAGAGATAGTGTGATAAGGTCCAATTAGGTTTGTTGTAATCAATTGGGTTGGAAATTATTTTGGGGTTTCAAGATAAATCTAGTTGGGATTTTCTTCCTAGATCAAGGTTGATTTGCGAGTTTTGCACAAGATTTCATAATTCGGATTCAGTCGAGTGAAAGCTTTAAAGAAATACCTTTTATCAAAGAAGTAACGGTAATCGAAGGATCAATTGGTAATCTTGGATGACAATAGTTTGCAATTTAGATTCAGCCGAGTGAAAGCTTTGACAGGGATTATGTCAAAGGTGTAGTGGTAACCAGAGTATCAAATTGGAAGTATTGGATTACTTGATCTTGCTTAAGATTAAGGGAAAATAAGAAGATAAGATCAATTTCAAACATATTATTTAGAGGGTGGATCACTATTTCTCTCTTATATTCATACAATTGCAAAGGTTCATTGATTATCTCAATTCCATTTGGAATTGGGGCGATACGCCGATTAATCTCTCCCTCTCTCTCTCTCTCTCTCTCTCTATATATATATATATATATATATATATATATATATATATATATATATATATATATATATATATCATTCTCTCTCTCTCGTTCATTGCAAATTGTGAAACCATTGATTCTGCAATCAATACATTGAGATAATTTGTTGCCAATACTAATTCAAACTGTTTTTTGTTGAGTTTATTGCAATATATAATATTGCAATTGGATTTTCATATCAACCAAACCAAAGAAAAATCTTATTAGAATTGATTGCACACCAAATGTTCAAAAAAATTCTTAAGTAAAATTTTTGCTTAATACTTCATTGGACTTTGGACACTCATATTTGTAATGTCCTGGTTCATTATATTTGTAGCACGTGACTTCTCTATTTCCCTTTGAGAAGGAATCTGAGTGATCTCTTTTGAATCTTCTAGAATTGTGTTGTCTTCTCTAGAGTTGTTTCACTCTTTTGGGAAGTAGTGGCAATTCATCATCATCATCATAGTCTTTATTATTTGAATCTTCTTTCTCTTCAGATTTGAGAGCTTTGAGTCTTCCGTATTTGACCTTTTCTGATTTAGACACTAGAGCGATAGATTTAACCTTTTTATGAGATTCATCTTCCTCTAACTATATTTCGTAACTCCTTAGAGAACTAATCAAGTCTTCAATACTGATTATGTTCAGATCCTTGGAAAGTTTCAAAGTCGTTACCATAGGTATCCACTTCCTTCGAAGACTTCTGACGATCTTCTTAGCGTGATCTATTGTTGTATACCATTTGTCCATAACTTTGAGTCCCGCTACTAAGGTTTTAAACCTTGAGAAAAGGGTCTCAACAGTTTCATCTTCTTCCATCTTGAATGCTTCATATTTCTGAAATAAAGTTAACGCTTTAGTTTCCTTTACTTGAGCATTTCCTTCGTGAGTCATTCTTAAGGAATCAAAAATCTCCTTATTTGTTTCTCTGTTGGTGATTTTCTCATATTCATTATATGAGATAACACCGAGAAGAATGGTTCTAGCTTTATGGTGATTCTTGCTTCATCATTTATGATCATCACTTATTTCACTCCTGGGAATAGGAATACCTTCTTCAGATATAGGTTCCCTATAGCCATCTATAATCAGATCCCAAGGATATGCATCATAACCCAGAAAGAAACTCTCTAGCCTGTCTTTCCAATACTCAAATTATTCTCCATCATAAATACGAGGCTTGGAAAAATAATTATCTCATTCATTGTTGTTTGCAGGAGCAGCCATAGAATAATTTTCTCACACTGGATATCTCTACACAATTAAGTGTTTGATTTAAAAAACAATGAAGAGTCAGAGCTCTGATGCCAATTGAAGGGTGAGAAAAACACAAGAAATAGGGGTTTGAATTATGTTTTCTAACAAACTTTGTTTCTTTAAAAATAATTTGCAAACTAACTATAAAGTATACGACTAAGGAAAGAATAAAATGACTCTTTTGGTTTATACAATGCTACTCTTGTCCACCCGCCAAGGTGATTTTGCCTACAACAAGAACTTAATCCACTAATCTCAACAGATTATAAATGCACAGACTATCCGCTGGTGACTCACCATAATCGTCTAAGATCTTAGAAGACACCTTAGTCCTCTCAAGTCTACATACTAGCAACCTAGTCACTTGGGGAAATAATCATTTCTAAACAAAAGCAGAATCAACCATATTTACAATGTTTGCTTCTAAAAACAACGAGGTATTAAGCCTAGGCGCGACATATATTATATTTTTTTAATGGGAAAAGTATCAACCTACCTCAGTTTTTAATAAATATAACGGCTAAAATTATTCTGGACGCGCTTCGAATCCTAACTTTTGTAGTTTATGTTTTATTTTGATTATAATTGTAAGTTAAATTAATTAATCCTTCAATGTTTTGATATAACCGAGGGGTATACTAATCAGATTACACTATAAAAAGCAAACAAATTTTACCTTAATCATTACTTATTTGTAGCCGCCCTAAACTCGAAATTGCATCATTCGTTGGGATGGATTGCGAGACAGAAAAAACTTCAATGTTCTTATAGAACAAAACATGTTTTCCGCCCTTATGTTTACTGTGGAAAATGGTAAACAACTGGTGGTCCTCCCAAAGTCCTAAAACTAAGGGTCACTCGCAAGATCGACTAGTTGATCTTAAGACATGTGCTAAGATTCTGTAAAATTGTACTGATTCTGTCGAAGCCCTTGCCTAAGGATGGTTTTCTAAGACTAAGGGAATAAGTACAATGGATTTCCACACAATAATTCAGGTTCAATCGACAGGTAACTCGTGACCGACAGAGACAAAAATCTAAATAACTCGACAAATCTGAGTATTCACTATATTTTGACCTACTATGGTGACTCGTGACCGACAAAAGGCTGTGAATTCAAACTTGTTCTAAACAAAATAATGATCGAAGGAATCTCTCGTCAATGCGAAACTTGTAACGAAAAGATCATTAACATATACGAAAACGCAAAGTGATTGCTGAAAAGTAAATAGAATTCGAGTAAAAGTTCCAAAGAAAATAGCTGAAATGTAAAGGTTTTGCATTGAAATAAAGGTGGTGATTCACGTACATCAAACACTTTCGCAACTCTTTCTTCCTGACGCTCAAAATTGGGCAGAGTTTTTGTAAGTATTTTGAGTGTACAAGTGAAAACACAGATTTTACATTGAAATGACCTATTTATAATATTTACAAAGTAACTGCCTAAAGACAATCTATGGCTGGCGTTCGAAAGTTGAAGAAACCGCTTCACCAAATTTTGCCACCTGTTTGGCACTCAAACAACACAATGCTTTGGCAACTGCCCATGATCTAGAACTTTTGAATCTTTCCCGCTTCTGGCTTATAAAAGTAAACTTCTCCTAACCTCGACGCTTCTCTTCATCGAAGGCAAAACACATAAATTTATCTAAGTCCAAAATCCTCCATAATCGATTGGGCTCAGCTTCGACTCCCTCTTTTGCTATTTAAAACTTTGGTCGAATCGATCAATTTCCACACTCTGTTCCTCTAGTCGACATGCCCTTTTTCGACATCCTTATCTTGATATCTTTCTTGTTCATATATTTCAATTCTTCTAAAGAACCCTTATTCTTTAAGGATCGACCCTTAATTTACAAGGACGTTTGCATTTAATAGTACTTTTGAATACCTTAGAGAAATTTCAAGGTAACACCTTACAATCTATCTCACATTATTGTGTTGATGTTGTTGTTGGTGTTGATGTTGTTTTTGGTGTTGTTGTATTGTCGCTCATTTGAAAGATTGCAAGTGTAGAAAACTCATTCTCCCTTCATGGAGATAGACAACGAAGGAAGTTAAGCTCCCTTTTATATTCAAAAGTTTAACGAATAGGATGATGGATATTATCGAAGATATTATTCAAAGGAGTAGAGATTTGTTTTTTGTAAGTTAAAAAAAACATTACACCTCGATTTTTTTAAAAGACCGAGGTGATAGATAAATTCAAAATATAATATACCTCGGTTTTTAATGTAAATCTGAGGGGTAAAGTAATAAGTTGTTACTATAAATATCTTAGTTAATCGGATTTTACCCTAATTCTAACTTATATGTAGATGCACCAGATACATGAAATATTTACTATTGTCCATTACCATGAATTTTTTTGATCTAGAAGCGCTTAAGAACATATCTCTAAGATGGATTGCAAGTGCAGAAATTAAAATAACTTATCCGAAGATGGGTAAGTTATGGAGTGTTTTTTGGATATGCAACATAAAGGTATGCAATAAAATTTGGATTCCACCAAAGATCTGTTGTTGGAAACACTTTCTCCTATACTTTTGTCTATTGGCCGATAGATTTGGTAAGCTTAAAGCAGTAGTCGGAATTTGTTGTAATATTGTTTTCCTAATATTCTTTGTAAATAATGTAACTAAAATAAAAAATAAAAAATTATTTCCACCTTGGTTTTTCTCAAAATCGAGGGTAAATTTTAGCGTTAAAGTTGATGTTATTTGTCACTGCACTTAGTTAAATTCTTGTCGTCCATTTCATGACTATCAACGCTCAATACACTACCACATCAGTGATCCGCATGAAACCTAAGTTAACTTCCATTATAAAAGAACTCTGAATATAAAAAATTGATAATAAAACGTCATGAAGTGCTTGAAACTATCCTCCACTTTAAGATTTACAAGAGTCTTTGTTATGAGGTGCTCTCTATGTTGGATTGCAAGAGCAGAAAATTATTTGTGTTTAAAGTTTGTGTACTTAAATATTTATTTATCTAACCCTTTTTTCATCTAACCCTTTATTTATCTAACCTTTTTTTTTGTTGATATCAGAAACAAATGCAAGTAAAATCCATAGAGAATATATTGTTTCCCAGTATTTGATCTTCCCATGATATCAAGGACTTGAAGATCCAACATGTGATCTTCATGGACAACTTCATTTTTCTATTGATATTTTGTGTAAACAATATAACCAGTTTAGTATTCTGGGTAAACATTGTATTTTATAATTTTATTAATTTTTTGTGTAAACAATGTAACCAGTTTAAATTTTAAAAAAACTAAGATGTTACCCCTCACTTTTATTGATAAACCGAGATACATGAGACACTATTATTGTCAATAATAAAAATGCATACGGTGTGGATCAAACCCGTGAGCTTTTAAAATACCCCTCGGTGTTTTAAACGCTGAGGTGATAAGTCTTTACTTTTTATGACGACCTTATTTACCTCCCTTTAGATGCCAAGGTAGAAATGCATTTCGCGTCCGACGTTAGATTTGTAGTAATGAATCTTCAAATGTTGTTGAGGTCTCTTTATATAGACTTTGAAAAATAGATTGTTGGAAGAGAAACATCGTTGTCATTTTTCAGCTACAGTAACGGTAGCATTTCATTATGGGAAACAAAATAGTACAATAGGTAAGCATGTAGTGGAATTTTGAATCGTATTGACTAAATTATAAACTTCGTGGATGAGTTTCTTAGATCTTATCTTCTGATGATTTACTTCTGGCTTGAAGTAGTAAGCTTGGAAGATATCTCTTTATGATCTTTGTTCTTTTCTTATTTGCTTGATTGGTTCTGATATAATGAATAAAAGTGATCCAGGAGATGCTTCATTATTATAGAATCAGAGTCTTTTAGATAGTTGAATATTGTCTTCAAATATATAAGCAACAACTTATCTGAGGAAAAACTTCTTTGTTTGAGAGTGAAAGCTTTTTCTGTTCTATACATATTGGTATGAACTTGATGACAACTTTTATGAGTTGTATATCTAATGTATGATTTCCGAAGCAAAAGCCTAAATCAGTATATGTGATGTTGACATTGAATTCTCTCTCTTTCTGATCTCTTGAACTATGATCTTTGGATTGAGCTGAAAGCAACAACTTATGTCAGATGCATCTTGGTTTTTGATTTTGAACTCTTTCTTTAAAAGCGCATGTGATTTATGAACTGAGAGTAACAATTTTCTTGAGAACACTCTTGATTCCCTTTCTGATGAACATTCAACATTTCTTAGAACTGCTGATGTTTCTTTAGAAACGATCACAATAGTTATTCTGATGAGCTATGAAGTTTCTGATTCTGATCTTGATTTGTATACTTAGCTGATCTTTGAATCTTGACTTCTTGGCTTCTTGATTTTTTTATCTTTTGAAGTTTGAGCTCTTCTTAGAAACTCATCAATATTCTTTTCTTTGTTGAACATTCAACATTCAATATAACTACTGATGTTTCATTAGAAACAAACTCAATGGTTTTTCTTCTGAGTGATAAAGTGATGTTTTTGATGGTACTTGTCTTTTAATGAATGTTGCTTCTGTTGAGTATATTTTTTTGAGGAGATATCATTATTTGATCTTGTTTTCTAATAGACTATATGATGTTGATTAGGAATGTGCGTATTCCATGAACTATCCCAGTCTTCAGAGTCTTAACTTTTTCTTAGAACTATGAGCAAAAACTCTTCTAATGAGCAAGTCTTGACTTCTGATTTGAAGGTAGAAGCTTTCTCTTGATGTGTTCATAATCTTGACTTTGTCTTCAGACATATAAGTAGCAACTTTTTTGATGAAAAAATCTTGACTTTTGATCTTTACAATGAAAGCTTGTTTCTTGTGCAAACTGATTTCTGATCTTGAAACAACAGTTTGTTTAGACATACATATCTGATCTTTTTTCTGGTGAATATTTAACATTCTTTTGGACTACTGATGTTTCTTCATAAGTTGATGTGAACACTCTTTCTTGTATGCTTGACATATTTCTGATTCTTCAGACAATAGTCCTGAATTAATTAGAATTTCCTATATGCACACTTAATGAAATCATTAGAAACTAAAAGTGTTTCTCATAAAATATATGCATTGTTATCATCAAAACATATAGATTTAAACACATGTCCAAACACAGATGTCATGACATTTTGTCTGACATTACAACAATTCCTAAGAAAGAAATAAACTCTCAGCACACCAGCACCATGCTCCCCCTGTCACAAAACTCCCCATGTCACATAGCTCCCTTGTCGCACGGGACCGAACTCCCCCTTAATGAGACATCCTTCACACACACAACGCCAAAAAAATACAAACAGAAACAATTCCAAACAACATCCAAGCAACAAACAAACAAAACAAACAACACCACTAAACAACCACTACTAGTACTCCCCCTTTTTAGCCTCAATTTAGACAACAACTATAGATATGACACTAGCAGCATCAATTTATTCTTCCTTCATTCCTTTTGCACTATCACCAGACTATTGTTCTTCAAGAATGAGGATCCCTACTTAACCCCTTAATTTTTTAAATTGATTTGCATCCAATGCCTTGGTGAAAATATCAGTCAATCGATTCTTAGTGGCCACATGCTCCAGAGTAACAACTTTGTCTTCAACAAGATCCCTGATAAATTGATGACGAATGTCAATATGTTTTTGTCCTTCTATGTTGAATGAGATTTTTAAAAAAGTTGACGGCACTAAGGTTGTCACAGAAAAATGTCATGACATCTTGCTTGACATTATATTTTTTCAACATTTGCTTCATCCAAATCAGCTGAGAACAGATGATTCGTGCTGCAATACACTCTGCTTCAACACTTGATAGGGACACACAATTTTGTTTCTTACTGAACCAAGATATGTGATTATTTTCCAAGAAGAAGCAACCTCTTGAAGTGCTTTTCCTATCATCATCACTACCTGCCCAATCTGCATCACAATATCCTACAAGCATGGAATCATAACCATAAGAGTATAATATGCCACAATCACTAGTACCATTGATGTACTTCATAATCCTTTTCACTTGATTAATGCGACTTATCTACTTAATCTAAGTCCAAGGTTGTCATGATGACAACCTTGGACACAATCTGACCTTAACTCTAACCCTAATTCTTATGTGTCATTCTAATATCATGTTAATGCTTATGTGGCATAATATTAAAATTTAATATTTTTATTATTATACATATTATGTAAATTCTTACATTTGTAAATCCTATTATTTTAATTCTCAATTATTTTAGTATAAAATCTTCAATTCTTTTATTAATAGCTGTCATTTTAATATTTAAAAGAATTCTTTATTTTTATAAAAAAAAATTATTAATAATAATATTGTAACTTTCAATTTTTTTATAATTATATGCATAATCAAATGTATATAAATCTGTGATAATGACTTATCATTATATAATTTATATATCTTTAGAATATATAGTAACAATAATGAATATATTTTCTTCGTAATAATAATAATATAATTTTAATAAAAAATTCATTATTTTTTAATTCTATATAATAAAAATGAGCAAAATATCTATATTAAGTTTTAGCTAAAAAAAATCACTATTAAATAATCCATCTTCAATATCATTTAAATTCATTAGTATTATTTTAATTCTCAATTATTTTGGTATAAATTCTTTAATTCTCCTATTATTAACTCTCATTTTAATATTTAAAAACATTCTCTCTCTCTCTCTCTCTCATTTTAATATTTAAAAACATTCTCTCTCTCTCTCTCTCTCTCTCTCTCTCTCTCTCTCTCTATATATATATATATATATATATATATATATATATATATATATATATATATATATATATATATATATATTAGTAGAAATCGTTTATTACTAATTATTTTATTCTTTATTTCATGTAAGTTACAAAATTAAAAAATCATTAGACTATGAATTTTATTAAAGTTATATAATAAAGTAAATTATAAAAAATGTTTTAACATTTAATAAATATAATATTAATTTAGTATTAAATTTTTTAAAATGTAACTCCCAAATAAATTTTCTATAAAAACGGTTAACATCACAATTAATATATTTGTAATAAATTAATATAATTAACATTAACCGTTTTAAAAACAAAAATAATTATGAAAGTGTAGAGTAAGAATATAATATATGTGTAAGAAACAAGAGTAAGAATATATAGATTCATGGATAAAATGATTTAATATTAACGTTATTAAAAATGAGAGAATATATATAGTTAAACTAAAATTAAAGGAGGATTGAATTAATCAAAATTTATATTGATTAAAAATTGAAAATTAAAAGGATGAACGATTTTAAGAAATTATTTAAAACTAACTATTTAATTAAATAAATTTAATTATAAATTACATAATATATTAGTATAAATTAAATTAAATTAAATTTATATTGATATTTTTTAAAATTAAAATATTTAATTATGACAGTTACTATTTGATTTATATTTATATTATTAAGGTAGAATTTACTCTGCATTATATTGTTATTATAATTCATATTTATGATTGAATATTTTTTATTGATTTTATAATAATATTTAAGAGGGATAGAGTGACTCACCAACTTTTATTAGTTTATAGAGGCTTATTTTATCTCATTAAAAATCCATTTTCATAATCTTTTATTTTTCTTTCTTTTTTATTTTCATAATCTTCCATTATGTGCAGATTTTGAAGATATATTTGATAATATTTGAGAATTTTATCGAAAAATAGATTCTCATGAGGTAATTTTTTCCTATATTTATTATTTATGGTCTTATCATTGACATTATATTTTTGAATTACTCTTTGAGATGAATTGCGTTGTAGAAAATAGTTGGATAATTCAAATATTATATATGAACAATAATATTATATACTTTTTCAACGAGGTATGAGATTCTTTTTATAATTTACCTTATACGGATTTTAATGTATAAGTTATAAAACTAATAGTTTTATAGTACTCTTCTCTCTCAGAATTTATCATATATGTTGTTTAAGGTAATATTCAAAAATTCCGCATGTTGAAAATATGTTTGAAGAACTCTTATTTAGTAGGACTTGAACATAAAATATGTTGAAAAGTAATAAGTCTTTGAAGTATTATGTTTTAGAATTAGAAGTTGAATACAGTTGTGGTATTTAAAGGTCTAATGGTTAATTTTTTGTTTGTCTCAGTAAAAGATCTAATGTTAATGTTATTGTAGATTATCTCCTTGTGTTGAAAATGTGTTTGAAAAACTCTGATTTAGCAGGAGCAGAAGTTTATTTTTGGTTTCAATTTTACAAACAGTTTTTAAGTTTTTTTTGCCTCATGTCCTACAAAAAAAATTTGTCAGGATAAAAATATTAATGATATTATAATGATTTACCAGTGATTTAAATATATAATCTATTTTTGTTATTATATAAGTTTATATTTTGTAATTATATTTTTTTTTATTTATATTTTGTACTTATTTTATATTAATAATAGTTTAATTTAAACAATTTTTGTTATTATAGTATAGATATTTCTATAATTTATATTTATTCTATCTTAATAATTATATAACTATTTAAATTAGAGTAATCATTATTAAAAATGTTTTTTTATAATTTATAAGAATTCGGATACAATTAAGATTATAGTTTAATTTTTTTTAAATAGTGCCATTCCTAAAAATAATAGATTTTTTTATAACTAACTTATAACTTTACTATGCTTAATTTTTAAATAGATTGAGATTCATCAATTTTTAGTTATCAAATAAATTTTGCAATAAATTCCATTTATATCTTATTAGAGAAAAAAATATAAAATAAAAAACATCAATTATTTTATGGAGTATTCTAAATTTCATTCAATGATGCACATAAAATGATATTAGGGGCCACAACATCCTTAGCCAGAACTATTTATGGATTCTGATCAAAATAATCTGATTAAACATGAAGAACTTATGGAATATCCAAAAAAATTGGATAAACTTAATAAATGGACAATTCCATCAGTACCTTTAAACCAAATTTGTAAATTTGGTAAAATAGATTTATTATCTCGTTTTGCAGTAAAAAGCTTAGAACAAACTATTCAAATTTCTGAAAGTACTCAAATAATCAAACTTTTACAAAAAAGGATTTACTTCCTTTTAAAAATTATAATTATATTCATGTTGGTTTAATACAAATTGCGGTTAAACCTTTGACTTTGCTAGGATTAAATGCTAGCATCTGGGATATATTAGGGATGGTAGATGTAAGGATTTTAAACAATCATTAGCTGTTTTAATTGAGACAAGTCTGTGTCATGGACCAGTTTATTTTGATGTCTCTCCCAATATAAGCTTATCTATGTCTGATAAAAACTTATTAGATGCTCTTCAATTAACCATTCATACCAATGGTTACAATTTCAAATCTGGTAGTGAAATCATGGCTATATGTTACAGGGTTTATTACAAAGTTCTTACCAATTTAAACCCTAAAGCTAGACATATATAATTTCTTGGAACCACTACTTTAGTGCAAACTAATTTGTTAACTTCTAATGTTGCAACTAATAGGTTGCTAAAATGGGATGAAATTAATTTTCCAGAAACCTGGAATCTTCCTCAGGCCATAGAACCCGAACATGTCCTTAATAAAGATGTTGATCAAATAATCCAGTCTAATGAAGGAGATTTGGAGATAAACTTTAGTTCTAAAAGAATGATTAGAATACCCAGATCTATGTCTGGAAGACATTCTGTGAATTCTATAAATGAGTTTTATTCTGCTCCTAGTCAATTATCTAGACCTTCAACTTCTCAATTAAGAGAAGAAATAGAAGTAGTCGAGAATATAAGACTTAGCAAAAACAAAATTCCACATGGAATATATCAAAAACCAAAAGTAGAATCACCTACTCCCTCAGATATGGACTTCCCATTATAATGTTAGACTATTCTCCAGGAAGTAACCTAAGAAACCTCGTCAATGACGAGTTTCACCATGAAAGATACACTCAATTTAGAAAATGTTTTTTTAAAACTTTTTCTACTCCAGTATTAGAAAACTTTAAAGATGAGTATTATACTCAAATGTTGGTGAATCAAGATTCCATTCCCTTTGTCAAATGGTTCATTAGTTACTTTATAAAAAAAACAAAAAGAAGAGTTGGTTTTCATAAAACAAGATTAACTCTTAGTCCTACAAAAACCTTGGGAAAATATCAGAGGAGAAAAAATGGAATCTCCTTTTCCCCCAGAGCAAACCATAAGTTTGGGTCCTCATATAGAGGCTACACCATATCGTACCCTTTAGCTGCAAAGAGTTGAACAAAATCAAATTACTCTTAAAGAGTTAAATTCCATAATTAAATCCAATAATTATACTAATGCATATCTTGTCTGTTTAGGAGAACAATTTATTTCTCTAGAAAAATAACTCTCATCCATAAAAGATCTTTTAGACAAACAAATAGCTCGTCAAAAGATTATTATTGACCTTATCAATAAGCCTAAATATCAAGAACAAGCTTCTATACCTATAGAAGGATTTAAGATGGAAACCAACAGTGATGAGTTTATCCGTATTCTTGAGAAAAAGCTTAAGGATTTACATTTAACAGTTGTGTCTAATCAAGACTCTTCTAATGAAGAAGACATTAATGATTTAGCAAATATGTTTGTTGACCTAGACATTAGTAATCAACATACTAGTGAAATAAACCTTGTTTATAACTCTAAACCTTTAGAGAAATACTATTATAAGTGCCCCTCTCCTCAAGATTTACTTTTTGAGGAACCTGAACCTTTCCAAAATTCGTATTCTGGAAAAGCCATTTATGAATGGAACATTGATGGATTAAATGACAAACAAATCATTGATACAATACATAGAATGATTATGTATTCTACTGTTTGTAAACAACACGGAAATTCTGACAGAGATATTGCCTCCCTTATAACAACTGGATTTGTTGATCAACTAAGAGGCTGGTGGGATCATTATCTCACTAAAAATCAGAAAAAAAGATATTCTTAACCATAATAAAATGGTTAAGTCCGAAGTTCTTGGAATCGGAGTAAGTGGAGTAAGGCTGATACCTTAACTAAACCTCTTGGTACTGCTGCTTTTCAAGATCTTAGGACCAAACTCAAGGTTGTTTGTCCACTAACACAACCTTCAGTTTGAGGGGGGGTATTAGTGATATTTTTCCAGTGCCAGTGTTGTTAGTTACTTTAGTGCTTGTCGTTACTATTCCTTGCCAATACTTCTTAGCTTCTGTTAGTTGTTAACAGAACTACTTGTAGTACATGTATATATATTCTTGTCCTCTCTCTATTCATAGTCTAATGAAAGAAGGCTTCAGTTTAATTCACAAACACCAAACTCATCTTCACTGAGTGAAGAATGAGATATGTTCTTACTTTCTAACACACTAACACCACCAAACTCTCAACCATTTAAGATTTCTACAACATTAGAGACAACCCCAATCATCTCATATTTTTTCATTAGTGAATTAACACACTTAGTAAAAGATGATCCTATAACAAATGAATGGTGGTAAAAGAGTGACATCCAAAATAACTATTTTGAATTCTATTAAATCATACTTGTTTTCTTCGACAAACTCTGCACTGGTTATTCTCTGCCACGCAGTAATGCATTCAATCAATTGCAATACCCTATTTACAACATTGCTGAAGTAAATAAGGTGTTGAGTAATTCTCACATCACTTTGTGGAAATAAATATGACAAAAGAATCTTATCAAGTGACATAATTTAAGGCAAAGCCAAGAAAAGAAATACAATTTAAAACTAAAAATGGTGTAGTTCCCCTTCTCGTGCGGCTGTTGAGCAGTAAGAAATACATCATCCAAATGAAGGTATGAAACCACAATCTATCTATGTATTATATATGTGCAATGAAACACGGATACACTAAAATCTATGCCATATCAGAATTTTGTGAAGATAACTGTAAAGTAGTTCCAATAACAACAGAGGTCATTACAACAAAATAAGAACTAAAATATTAATACATGTTTTCTTTGAACATACATAGAAAGCAGTAACTGTTCCAACAGAATCACCGGGAACCATTTTAATGTTCATACTGAAATGACCAAACAAGTATGAACCCTTCGACTGAAAACCAGTTAGAAACATGAATAGTGTAGTAACTAAAAATTTAGAACTATATAGGGAAAAATTTATCAAGATGAAGCTGAATCTCAGAACCGCCATTGACCTATTTGATATGATGAAAAGCCCAAGTTGGGTAATAGCTTCTGCCAAAACATCCACCGACTTACTTGGGAGAGCGCATAATGTAGAAGAAATTAGTGAATAGTGATGCTAGAATGGTACATGTACAAGTTTATTTATATGATTTAATTTAAATGTGTAACTTGTTTTTTTTTTATGATATAACTCTTTAGTATTGAGCAGGCTGCATGGGCGTTAGGAAATATAGCTTGTGATTTTTTAGAGAAAAAGATATTGTTGTTGAAAATGATGCACTCGCGCCACTGATGGATATGTTGAAGACAACCAACAAACACGTCTTGATGATTACTAAATGGGCATTACGAAAGATGTGCAGTGAAATTATTCCTCCAAAATTTAATGATTAGGTTCGGTTAATTTGCACAAAGTATTGTTAATTAATTTGGACTTTTTTTTATTACCAATGTGGTATGTTCTGTTATTTTTTTCTTTATCAGATATCTCCTGTATTGTCTTTCCTCCGGGAATTATTATCGGTGGCGGATGGAGATAAGCCTGATGAAGGAGCTATAGTATTCGGACTCCAACTTGTTATATTTCTTGATCATTCAAGTGAACTATACAAAGTCTTAGCTGAAGAAGGCGTGTACTTGCGAATCGTAGAGTGTCTTTCGTAAGTACATTAATATAATTTTTAGTAAAATTACTCTTTGGTTGACTAACTGTTGAATTTCATTATTACAGCTATGATCCAAAATATAGCCATCTTCCTTTGTATGCTTTAATGGTCATAGGAAATTTGGCACAGTGTGGAAAGGCTCAAAAGCAGGTAAAATGCTTCTAGAGCCCTCATTTTTTTCACAGATCTTTTATCACATATCATTAAATTTACAGTGTGTTTTTTAGATCATAATCGACGGTGGAGCTCTGTTGGCCTTAAGTGGCTACTTAGGCAAACTGACAAACTGATCCTTAAAGAAGCATGTTGGATAATTGGGAACCTGGAAGGTGGAGCAAGAGGCCATTTACAGGTAAATATGATTTGACCTCAAAAAGTATTTGTTTGTTTTGAAAACTATAAACTGTAACCTCATCGCAGGTGGACAATTGGTTACTTAAGCAAAGTATGATTTTTTTTTTTTAAAACTCTAAACTCTAAATTTGTTCCTTGATAAATAGGCCGTCATTGATGAGGGTTTTATCCCTATTCTGATTGATCTTATGAAGAATAAATTTGACATGAGGTATGAGGCTGCATGGGTCATTTATACTGTCAGTTGTGGAAGCTTTAAACAAACAAGGTAAGTTTTACCATTAGATTTAATTTTCCTTCCTTCTTTTAGCCTCCCTCATTCTATGTGGTGGATATTGTGGAAAATATTTACCGCATCTAGAAGTTATTGGATGCTTAAAGGGATTACTTAATCTCATGAGTTTTACAAACGAACCTAAGTTACTTGATGTGTGCCTAAATGGGCTAAGCAATTTCTTAATTCATGGCGACATGCTAAGGAAAAAATCTACTGCCAAAGTTTATGCAGAATATATTAAATAATGCTTTTCTCAATGGCAATCTCCAAGATGAAGTTTACATGACACAGTCCCTTGGTTTTGTTAGCAAAGACAAACATCTTGTCTGTAGGCTTACCAAAACTCTATATGGTCTCAAACAGGCTCCCAGGGCCTGGTATGAGAAGCTGACTCAAGCACTGCTACATTTTGGCTTCACCTCCTCCAAGTGTGATAGCTCCCTGTTTCTCTACTGCAAGCAAGGGATCTCTCTATATGCTTTGGTGTATATTGATGACATACTCATCACAGGTTCCAGTGCAGCTCTGATCCAGGATCTTATCAACAAACTGCACAACAAATTTTCCTTAAAAAGGCTTGGCAGACCAAGCTACTTTCTAGGAATTGAGGTGCAGTCCTGTAGCAATGGCTCTTTTCTTCTCACTGAAACCAAATACATCAAAGATATATTAGTCAAAGCTAAAATGGTTGCTGCTAATGGAGTTCCTACGCCAATGTTAAGTACATGTAAACTGAGCAAACATGGCTCTTCACCTCTGACTAATGCTCAACATTATCGCTCTGTCATTGGTGCCTTGCAGTATGTCACACTCACTCGCCCAGATATTGCTTTCAGTGTCAATAAGGCGTGCCAATTCATGGCTAATCCTGTGGAAGCACACTGGTCTACTGTCAGAAGGCTGCTCCGCTATCTCAATGGCACTAGTACTTATGGTCTGCTACTGTCTCCCTCTGTTTCTGCTCCAAATTTCTCCTTAAGGGTCTATAGTGACTCTGATTGGGCCAGTGATCCTGATGATCGAAGGTCCACGTCTGGTTCTCGCTTATTTTTTGGTCCAAATCTAGTCTCCTAGAGCTCTAAGAAGCAGTCTTTGGTTGCTCGCTCGAGCACGAAAACTGAGTATCGTGCCATTGCTCATTCCACCTCTGAACTTTTGTGGCTTGAGTCCCTGCTGTCCGAACTTCAGGTTGCTTTTCACACTCCCAGATTGTTGTGTGACAATCAAAGTGCGATACTATTGTCCCATAATCCCGTTCTTCATGCTCGAACTAAACATATTGAATTAGATATTCATTTTGTGCGTGAACGTGTTGTTGCTAAACAAATGGTTATCCAACATATTTCAGCCACAGCCCAAATTGCTGATACCTTAACTAAACCTCTTGGTACTGCTGCTTTTCAAGATCTTAGGACCAAACTCAAGGTTGTTTGTCCACTAACATAACCTTCAGTTTGAGGGGGGGTATTAGTGATATTTTTCCAGTGCCAGTGTTGTTAGTTACTTTAGTGCTTGCCGTTACTATTCCTTGCAATTACTTCTTAGCTTCTGTTAGTTGTTAACAGAACTACTTGTAGTACATGTATATATATTCTTGTCCTCTCTCTA
Source organism: Vicia sativa (assembly GCA_021764765.1). Classification (NCBI taxonomy): domain Eukaryota; kingdom Viridiplantae; phylum Streptophyta; class Magnoliopsida; order Fabales; family Fabaceae; genus Vicia; species Vicia sativa. Next base: position 134,816,460 of record CM038792.1, on the reverse strand, counting down.
TTGATAGTCTAAAGAAAGAAGGCTTAAGTTTAATTCACAAACACCAAACTCATCTTCACTGAGTGAAGAATGAGATCTGTTCTTACTTTCTAACACACTAACACCACCAAACTCTCAACCACTTAAGATTTCTACAACATGAGAGACAACCCCAATCATCTCATATTTTTTCATTAGTGAATTAAGACACTTAGTAAAAGATGATCCTATAACAATTGAATGATGGTAAAAGAGTGACATCCAAAATAACTATTTTGAATTCTATTGAATCATACCTGTTTTCTTCAACAAACTCTGCACTGGCTATTCTCTGCCATGCAGTGATGCATTCAATCGATTGCAATACCCTATTTACAATATTGCTGAAGTAAATAATGTGTTGAGTAATTCTCACATCACTTTGTGGAAATAAATATGACAAAAGAATCTTATCAAGTGACATAATTTAAGGCAAAGCCAAGAAAAGAAATACAATTTAAAACTAAAAATGGTGTAGTTCCCCTTCTCGTGCGGCTGTTGAGCAGTAAGAAATACATCATCCAAATGAAGGTATGAAACCACAATCTATCTATGTATTATATATGTGCAATGAAACACGGATACACTAAAATCTATGCCATATCAGAATTTTGTGAATATAACTGTAAAGTAGTTCCAATAACAACAGAGGTCATTACAACAAAATAAGAACTAAAATATTAATACATGTTTTCTTTGAACATACATAGAAAGCAGTAACTGTTCCAACAGAATCACCGGGAACCATTTTAATGTTCATACTGAAATGACCAAACAAGTATGAACCCTTCGACTGAAAACCAGTTAGAAACATGAATAGTGTAGTAACTAAAAATTTAGAACTATATAGGGAAAAATTTATCAAGATGAAGCTGAATCTCAGAACCGCCATTGACCTATTTGATATGATGAAAAGCCCAAGTTGGGTAATAGCTTCTGCCAAAACATCGACCGACTTACTTGGGAGAGCGCATAATGTAGAAGAAATTAGTGAATAGTGATGCTAGAATGGTACATGTACAAGTTTATTTATATGATTTAATTTAAATGTGTAACTTGTTTTTTTTTTTATGATATAACTCTTTAGTATTGAGCAGGCTGCATGGGCGTTAGGAAATATAGCTTGTGATTTTTTAGAGAAAAGGATATTGTTGTTAAAAATGATGCGTTCGCGCCACTGATGGATATGTTGAAGACAACCAACAAACACGTCTTGATGATTACTAAATGGACATTACGAAAGATGTGCAGTGAAATTATTCCTCCAAAATTTAATGATCAGGTTCGGTTAATTTGCACAAAGTATTGTTAATTAATTTGGACTTTTTTTATTACCAATGTGGTATGTTCTGTTATTTTTTTCTTTATCAGATATCTCCTGTATTGTCTTTCCTCCGGGAATTATTATCGGTGGCGGATGGAGATAAGCCTGATGAAGGAGATATATTATCCGGACTCCAACTTTTTATATTTCTTGATCATTCAAGTGAACTATACAAAGTCTTAGTTGAAGAAAGTGTGTACTTGCGAATCATAGAGTGTCTTCCGTAAGTACATTAATATAATTTTTAGTAAAATTTGTTAGTGTTTTAAGTTGGCATCAATTTTGGTAAAACTAGGCTTTAGAAATGTCTTGATAGATGTCATGACATTCAGAGATTGAAGATAAATCCTACTGGACAAGGATGGTAAAAGTACAGCTCACAACTGGGAAGCTAAAAGCTGTGCTGGAAATTCTGCAGAAAACAGTCTGATGTCATAACAGATGTTATGACATTCAGTGTGACATTCTGTTCTGCAGAATCAGTTTTTACTGAGATTTTTCAGGAAGTTTGTTGAGCATTTTATTTATGTTTTTCTGTTATTAGAAAGCATGCTCACGTGGCTGCTAGGTTAATCTTAATTAAACCTAAATTGGTTGTTGAACAAACCATGTTTTTAGGAGAAAATTAAGTAAACCCTAGCTATCTTTATGGAAGCCCAAAACTGAAGATTCAGGACTGCTTCTATATAAAGAATTCAACCCTTACTCTACAGCCACGCCTCTGGATTTCATTTGAAGACACTGAAGGCTTTTTGTTTGTGTACTGTTAAGGTTAGTAACAGTTGGTATTGTGTAATTCTAGTTTCTCTTGTGAGCCAAGCAACTATCAATTGATAAGTGCATTGGACTAGGATTTGTTGTAAGAGTAGTTTATCACTCAAAGCTTTAAAGCACGAGTGTTTGTCTCTTGATTAAAGCTTTGAAGCAAAATCATGATATTTTATTGAAGTGTGTCTTCACAACTCAATTAAACAATAGGTTGATATCACTGCGGTGATTGAGGGGGAGTGAGTAGGAACTCAGATCTAAGTAGGACTTAGGTTGAAGTGTCATTGGGTAGGGATTAAGTGAGGAGTTGTAAACGGGTGAGTTTAACTCTTAATTGATACTACTAATAGTGAATTTCCTCCCTGGCTTGGTAGCCTCCAGACGTAGGTTTGTTAGAACCGAACTGGGTGAACAACTTATTGTGTTATTTACTGCTTTCTATATTTACTGTGTGAATTGTCAAAGCAGTGTCAGATACTGTGTCATAACATTCTCTGTGACATTAAGTATCTGCTGCCAGGAATTTCAAAATTACTCTTTGATTGACGGGCTAACAGGTTGAATTTCATTATTACAGCTATGATCCAAAATATAGTCAACTTCCTTTGTATGCTTTAATGGTCATAGGAAATTTGGCACAGTGTGGAAAGGCTCAAAAGCAGGTAAAATGCTTCTAGACCCTCATTTATTTCACAGATCTTTTATCACATATCATTTAATTTACAGTGTGTTTTTTAGATCATAATCGCCAGTGGAGCTCTGTTGGCCTTAAGTGGCTACTTAGGCAAACTGACAAACTGATCCTTAAAGAAGCATGTTGGATAATTGGGAACTGGCGGTGGAGCAAGAGGCCATTTACATGTAAATATGATTTGACCTCAAAAAGTATTTGTTTGTTTTGAAAACTATAAACTGTAACCTCATCGCAGGTGGACAATTGGTTACTTAAGCAAAGTATGATTTGTTTTTTCTTTAAAACTCTAAATTCTAAATTTGTTCCTTGATAAATAGGCCGTCATTGATGAGGGTTTTATCCCTATACTGATTCATCTTATGAAGAATAAATTTGACACAAGGTATGAGGCTGCATGGGTCATTTATACTGTCAGCTGTGGAAGCTTTAAACAAACAAGGTAAGTTTTACCATTAGATTTAATTTTCCTTCCTTCTTTTAGCCTCCCTCATTCTATGCGGTGGATATTGTGGATATTTTTACCGCATCTAGAAGTTATTGGAAGCTTAAAGGGATTACTTAATCTCATGAGTTTTACAAACGAACCAAAGTTACTTGATGTGTGCCTAAATGGGCTAAGCAATTTCTTAATTCATGGCGACATGCTAAGGAAAAAATCTACTGCCAACGTTTATGCAGAATATATTAAATAATGCTTTTCTCAATGGCAATCTCCAAGATGAAGTTTACATGACACAGTCCCTTGGTTTTGTTAGCAAAGACAAACATCTTGTCTGTAGGCTTACCAAAACTCTATATGGTCTCAAACAGGCTCCCAGGGCCTGGTATGAGAAGCTGACTCAAGCACTGCTACATTTTGGCTTCACCTCCTCCAAGTGTGATAGCTCCCTGTTTCTCTACTGCAAGCAAGGGATCTCTCTATATGCTTTGGTGTATATTGATGACATACTCATCACAGGTTCCAATGCAGTTCTGATCCAGGATCTTATCAACAAACTGCACAACAAATTTGCCTTAAAAAGGCTTGGCAGACCAAGCTACTTTCTGGGAATTGAGGTGTAGTCCTGTAGCAATGGCTCTTTTCTTCTCACTCAAACCAAATACATCAAAGATCTGTTGGTCAAAGCTAAAACGGTTGCTGCTAATGGAGTTCCTACTCCAATGTTAAGTACATGTAAACTGAGCAAACATGGCTCTTCACCTCTGACTGATCTCAACATTATCGCTCTGTCATTGGTGCCTTGCAGTATGTCACACTCACTCGCCCAGATATTGCTTTCAGTATCAATAAGGCGTACCAATTCATGGCTAATCCTCTGGAAGCACACTGGTCTGCTGTCAGAAGGCTGCTCTGCTATCTAAGTGGCACTAGTACTTATGGTCTGCTGTTGTCTCCCTCTGTTTCCGCTCCAAAGTTCTCCTTAAGGGTCTATAGTGACTCTGATTGGGCCAGTGATCCTGATGATTGAAGGTCCACGTCTAGTTCTCGCTTATTTTTTGGTCCAAATCTAGTCTCCTGGAGCTCTAAGAAGCAGTCTTTGGTTGCTCGCTCAAGCACGAAAGCTGAGTATCGTGTCATTGCTCATTCTGTGAAATCAAGCCTCTCCAAATATTAGTTTTGATGACGACATCTTCTAGAAGCAAATGATCATGACAAAAGAATGGAAAAAGTCTTGAAGATTAAAGAAGAATTTTTAAAGAATCAACAATATCAAAAGGTATAAATAATTCTTCAACTTGAATATAGATGTTCACAAATGCATTCATAATCATATACATATACCATATGTTTAACAAAAGAAAAAATTATGTTTGAAATATTTTTCAAAAAGTATTTTTGAAAATAAACTTTCAGGAACCGGTTCCGTCCCCTGTGGGAACCAGGTTCCAAGCTTTTCAAAAAACGCCCCTTCTGGTTTTTGTACCAGGAACCGGGTTGGTCCTACATGGGAACCGGTTCCTGCGTGATTTTTTTTAAATAGTTTGCCATAACGTTCACTAGGAACCGGGTTCTTCCTGGTACGGAACCGGTTCCCAGCGAAACTATGCAGCCTTTATTTTAGTTTTTGAACCTTTTCAAAATGGCTTTCATTCATGGTTGAGTTGCACCCCTTTCATACAAAATGGCATGAATGAAAAGGCATTTGGGGCAGTATAAATATTGCTGAATTTTCAAATTCAAATAACCTTCTTCAACTAACAATTCTTGATTATTCATTTTCATATTCTCTTGCAAATTTTCAAGTGTTCATACAAAAGTCATAATTTTGTGAAACTTGCATTACACATTTTCAATCATTACAAGTTTCATATATGCATTGTGAACACTTATAATCATTGTTGAGAATTGTTTATTTGCTTGAAGAGGAAGATCAATCCAAGATTGATATAGTTTACTACAAACTTCAAATCTCCTATAAATTCAAATATATTAGTTGTATTCTTGTTGTCCAGGATTGTTGGAAACAAGTTGTGCATTGAAGAGGATTGTTCTTCTTGCACATAGTGTTGTTAGATCTTAAAGGTTTTAAGAACCTTTGGTCTCCCTATAGGTTAGATAGTAGGCTTCACCTTTTGGTGTGAATAGGCTGTACGATAATTCTGACTATAGTGAAATCTCTTTCGTGTTGGAAAGGGGGACTGGAGTACTCTCGGATTGTGAGAGGAACCAGGATATATCTTTGTGTTCTTTACCTTTCTGCTTTTATTGCTTTCATCTCACCATAACCAAAAAGGAAAGAAACACTTGTTTAAAACTTCATATACCAAACCAGAAAAATTAGTACAAGTTTTCATTAAACCGGATAAAATCTTAAAACACCTAATTCACCCCCCTCTTAGGTGCACTCTTAAACTTACATTTGGCATCAGAGCAAGTTATAGGTAACTTGTTCCTAAAAGATCCAGAATGGCTTCCGCAAATCAAAATCCGGTTTTCAAAGATGGTGGTAGCAACAACAAGCCTCCATTGTTTTGTGGAGAATACTTTGATTTTTAGAAAATTCGCATGAAGGCTCATCTTGAAGCACAAGGAGAAGAAATTTGGAATGTTGTTGAGAATGGTCCATTCACTCCGATGTGTGTTGTCAATGGTGTTGGGTCATCTAAGCCTAAAGCATCATGGGATGACGATGACAAGAAAAAAGTTCTCTTTGACAAAAAGGCAATCAACATCCTTCAAAGTGCTCTCAGTATGGATGAATTTTTCCGAATATCGGCATGTACAACGACAAAGGAAATTTGGGATACTCTTGTAGAAACTCATGAAGGAACCGCCGAAGTCAAAAGGTCTAGATTAAACACTTTGAGTCAAGAATATGAATTATTCAGAATGCTGCCCGGAGAATCCATCCTTGACTTGCAAAAGAGATTCGTTCACTTGACAAACCATTTGAAGGCACTCGGTAAGACTTTAACTAACGATGAATTAAATCTTAAAGTGCTTAGGTCCTTGACTAGGGAATGGCAACCTAAAGTGACGGCAATATCCGAAAAGAAAAGCCTAGCAACTATGACTTCCGCAACATTATTCGGAAAGCTTCAAGAATATGAAACGGAACTTGGAAGACTTGAAAAACATGAAATCCAAGTAAGAGATTCAAAAGACATTGCTTTAAAGACAAGGATCAAATATCATGATAGCAATCAAGAGGATGAATCCACAAGTAGTGAAGATGAAGCCTTTATCAAGAAGTTTGAAAAATTTCTAAGAAAAGAAAAGAAAAAGGAGATCACTAAAATGGAAGTACCATCAAGGAAAATTAAATGTTTTGAATGTGGAGAAAAAGGTCATGTCAAAAGTGAATGCCCTACACTCGAAAGGAAGAATAAACATTTCAAAGGAAAGAAGGACAAAAAGCCAGAGAAAGCATATATAGCATGGGATGATAATGAGATAAGTTCATCATCAGATAAAGAACATGCAAATCTTGCATTTATAGCAACACACAACTCCGAAGATGAAGAAGGCGAGGTTAGTAATGATAACTCTCTTTATGATAATGATGCACAAGGTGCTATAGATGAACTATTAAATGAATGCAAAATTCTATATAAAACTATTTCATCTCAAAAGAAATTAATTTCATCTTTAGAAGAAAAGTTAAAACTATTGAAAAGAACATAAAGATGAAAAAGAAAAGATGATTAGTGATCAAAAAGAATTTTGTATGCAATAATTGTGAATCACTTTCTTTCCAAATTGTTCAATTAAAAGAGTCTTAGAAAGGTATGAAAAGGACAAGTTGGATTGGAAAAGGTTCTTAGCACTCAAAGATACCCTAAAGATAAAAGTGGACTTGGTTTTCAAAATTTTCTCAACCAAGTCCCAACAAAACTATCTTTGTTAAGGCTAATAACCAACCAATTCAAGAGAAAGTGAATAAGCCTAAAGTAGTTCATCATTATCCTAAAAATGAAAGAGTTGTTAAGAATAAAACTTATCCTCCTAGATATATAAGTCATTTTGAACCTACTTGTTTCTATTGTGGTATGAAAGGCCACACACCTAATGCTTGCTATATAAGAAACTTTAGTGTTCCAAGTGGGCATTATGTGTGGGTCAAGAAAGGAACTAACTATGATGGACCCAAAGTACATTGGGTACCAAATCAAACTTAATTGTTTTGTAGGTTTGCTTGGAGACCACTTCAAACTTTTGGTATCTTGATGAGTGGTGACTCTAAGTATTTGATGGGTGACTTAATTTTATTTTAACTTTTAAATCTAGTCTTAAAGGCCAAGTGTTATCTCACATTTTGGGAATACCTTAAAGGAAGATTTCTTGGCATAGTCAAAGTTGGAACACTTTAACTTTCACATCCTTTGAATATGTTCTTTATGATAAAGGACTAAAGCATAATCTTCTAGAAAGACAATTTTATGACAAAAGTCTCTTACATGAGGTACAAATCATTAGTATAAGTTGTTTTTATTTTTTCAAAATTTCATTATATACTTTGTTAGTCTTTTCCCATCCTTTTTGATAATGACAAAGGGGGAGAAGATATATATGTGTATGTGTATGCTTGTCTCTAACTATTGCAGAGCCCCAAAGTCTTGTAAAATTATCTTAAATCAAGGGAGAGCTTTGATCAAGGGGGAGTTATCAAAGATAGGGGGAGCATTCACATAAGACACTATCATTTGCTCTACATATTAAAAGCACTTCAACTTTCAATGGGTTGTCTTCATCAAAAAGGGGGAGAATGTGAAATCAAGCCTCTCCAAATATTAGTTTTGATGACGACATCTTCTAGAATCAAATGATCATGACAAAAGAATGGAAAAAGTCTTGAAGATTAAAAGAAGAATTTTTAAAGAATCAACAATATCAAAAGGTATAAATAATTCTTCAACTTGAATATAGATGTTCACAAATGCATTCATAATCATATACATATACCATATGTTTAACAAAAGAAAAAATTATGTTTGAAATATTTTTCAAAAAGTATTTTTGAAAATAAACTTTCAGGAACCGGTTCCGTCCCCTGTGGGAACCAGGTTCCAAGCTTTTCAAAAAACGCCCCTTCTGGTTTTTGTACCAGGAACCGGGTTGGTCCTACATGGGAACCGGTTCCTGCGTGATTTTTTTTAAATAGTTTGCCATAACGTTCACTAGGAACCGGGTTCTTCCTGGTACGGAACCGGTTCCCAGCGAAACTATGCAGCCTTTATTTTAGTTTTTGAACCTTTTCAAAATGGCTTTCATTCATGGTTGAGTTGCACCCTTTCATACAAAATGGCATGAATGAAAAGGCATTTGGGGCAGTATAAATATTGCTGAATTTTCAAATTCAAATAACCTTCTTCAACTAACAATTCTTGATTATTCATTTTCATATTCTCTTGCAAATTTTCAAGTGTTCATACAAAAGTCATAATTTTGTGAAACTTGCATTACACATTTTCAATCATTACAAGTTTCATATATGCATTGTGAACACTTATAATCATTGTTGAGAATTGTTTATTTGCTTGAAGAGGAAGATCAATCCAAGATTGATATAGTTTACTACAAACTTCAAATCTCCTATAAATTCAAATATATTAGTTGTATTCTTGTTGTCCAGGATTGTTGGAAACAAGTTGTGCATTGAAGAGGATTGTTCTTCTTGCACATAGTGTTGTTAGATCTTAAAGGTTTTAAGAACCTTTGGTCTCCCTATAGGTTAGATAGTAGGCTTCACCTTTTGGTGTGAATAGGCTGTACGATAATTCTGACTATAGTGAAATCTCTTTCGTGTTGGAAAGGGGACTGGAGTACTCTCGGATTGTGAGAGGAACCAGGATATATCTTTGTGTTCTTTACCTTTCTGCTTTTATTGCTTTCATCTCACCATAACCAAAAGGAAAGAAACACTTGTTTAAAACTTCATATACCAAACCAGAAAAATTAGTACAAGTTTTCATTAAACCGGATAAAATCTTAAAACACCTAATTCACCCCCCTCTTAGGTGCACTCTTAAACTTACACATTCCACCTCTGAACTTTTGTGGCTTGAGTCCCTGTTGTCCGAACTTCAGGTTGCTTTTCACACTCCCACATTGTTGTATGACAATCTTAGTGCGATATTGTTGTCCCATAATCCCGTTCTTCATGCTCGAACTAAACATATTGAATTAGATATTCATTTTGTGCGTGAACGTGTTGTTGCTAAACGAATGGCTATCCAACATATTTCAGCCACAGCTCAAATTGTTGATACCTTAACTAAACCTCTTGGTACTGCTGCTTTTCAAGATCTTAGGACCAAACTCAAGGTTGTTTGTCCACTAACACAACCTTCAGTTTGAGGGGGGGTATTAGTGATATTTTTCCAGTGCCAGTGCTGTTAGTTACTTTAGTGCTTGCCGTTACTATTCCTTGCCAATACTTCTTAGCTTCTATTAGTTGTTAACAGAACTACTTGTAGTACATGTATATATATTCTTGTCCTCTCTCTATTCATAGTCTAATGAAAGAAGGCATGAGTTTAATTCACAAACACCAAACTCATCTTCACTGAGTGAACAATGAGATCTGTTCTTACTTTCTAACACACTAACACCACCAAACTCTCAACCACTTAAGATTTCTACAACATGAGAGACAACCCCAATCATCTCATATTTTTTCATTAGTGAATTAAGACACTTAGTAAAAGATGATCCTATAGCAAATGAATGGTGGTAAAAGAGTGACATCCAAAATAACTATTTTGAATTCTATTGAATCATACCTGTTTTCTTCGACAAACTCTGCACTGGCTATTCTCTGCCACGCAATGATGCATTCAATCGATTGCAATACCCTATTTACAACATTGCTGAAGTAAATAAGGTGTTGAGTAATTCTCACATCACTTTGTGGAAATAAATATGACAAAAGAATCTTATCAAGTGACATAATTTAAGGCAAAGCCAAGAAAAGAAATACAATTTAAAACTACAAATGGTGTAGATCCCCTTCTCGTACGGCTGCTGAGCAGTAAGAAATACATCATCCAAATGAAGGTATGAAACCACAATCTATCTATGTATTATATATGTGCAATGAAACACGGATACACTAAAATCTATGCCATATCAGAATTTTGTGAATATAACTGTAAAGTAGTTCCAATAACAACAGAGGTCATTACAACAAAATAAGAACTAAAATATTAATACATGTTTTCTTTGAACATACATAGAAAGCAGTAACTGTTCCAACAGAATCACCGGGAACCATTTTAATGTTCATACTGAAATGACCAAACAAGTATGAACCCTTCGACTGAAAACCAGTTAGAAACATGAATAGTGTAGTAACTAAAAATTTAGAACTATATAGGGAAAAATTTATCAAGATGAAGCTGAATCTCAGAACCGCCATTGACCTATTTGATATGATGAAAAGCCCAAGTTGGGTAATAGTTTCTGCCAAAACATCCATCGACTTACTTGGGAGAGCGCATAATGTAGAAGAAATTAGTGAATAGTGATGCTAGAATGGTACATGTACAAGTTTATTTATATGATTTAATTTAAATGTGTAACTTGTTTTTTTTTAATGATATAACTCTTTAGTATTGCGGTGCTGCATGGGCGTTAGGAAATATAGCTTGTGATTTTTTAGAGAAAAGGATCTTGTTGTTGAAAATGATGCACTCGCGCCACTGATGGATATGTTGAAGACAACCAACAAACACGTCTTGATGATTACTAAATGGACATTACGAAAGATGTGCAGTGAAATTATTCCTCCAAAATTTAATGATCAGGTTCGGTTAATTTGCACAAAGTATTGTTAATTAATTTGGACTTTTTATTACCAATGTGGTATGTTTTTTTTTTCTTTATCAGATATCTCCTGTATTGTCTTTCCTCCGGGAATTATTATCGGTGGCGGATGGAGATAAGCCTGATGAAGGAGCTATATTATCCGGACTCCAACTTGTTATATTTCTTGATCATTCAAGTGAACGATACAAAGTCTTAGCTGAAGAAAGCGTGTACTTGCGAATCGTAGAGTGTCTTCCGTAAGTACATTAATATAATTTTTAGTAAAATTACTCTTTGGTTGACGGACTAACGGTTGAATTTCATTATTACTATGATCCAAAATATAGCCAACTTCCTTTGTATGCTTTAATGGTCATAGGAAATTTGGCACAGTGTGGAAAGGCTCAAAAGCAGGTAAAATGCTTCTAGAGCCCTCATTTTTTTCACAGATCTTTTATCACATATCATTAAATTTACAGTGTGTTTTTTAGATCATAATCGACAGTGGAGCTCTGTTGGCCTTAAGTGGCTACTTAGGCAAACTGACAAACTGATCCTTAAAGAAGCATGTTGGATAATTAGGAACCTGGCAGGTGGAGCAAGAGGCCATTTACAGGTAAATATGATTTGACCTCAAAAAGTATTTGTTTGTTTTGAAAACTATAAACTATAACCTCATCGCAGGTGGACAATTGGTTACTTAAGCAAAGTATGATTTGTTTTTTCTTTAAAACTCTAAACTCTAAATTTGTTCCTTGATAAATAGGCCGTCATTGATGAGGGTTTTATCCCTATTCTGATTGATCTTATGAAGAATAAATTTGACACGAGGTATGAGGCTGCATGGGTCATTTATACTGTCAAATGTGGAAGCTTTAAACAAACAAGGTAAGTTTTACCATTAGATTTAATTTTCCTTCCTTCTTTCAGCCTCCCTCATTCTATGCGGTGGATATTGTGGAAAATATTTACCGCATCTAAAAGTTATTGGATGCTTAAAGGGATTACTTAATCTCATGAGTTTTACAAACGAACCAAAGTTACTTGATGTGTGCCTAAATGGGCTAAGCAATTTCTTAATTCATGGCGACATGCTAAGGAAAAAATCTACTGCCAAAGTTTATGCAGAATATATTTAATAATGCTTTTCCCAATGGAAATCTCCAGGATGAAGTTTACATGACACAACCCCTTGGTTTTGTTAGCAAAGACAAACATGTTGTCTGTAGGCTTACCAAAGCTCTATATGGTCTCAAACAGACCCCCAGGGCCTGGTATGAGAAGTTGGCTCAAGCACTGCTACATTTTGGCTTCACCTCTTCCAAGTGTGATAGCTCCCTATTTCTCAACTGCAAGCAAGGGATCTCTCTATATGCTTTGGTGTATATTGATGACATACTCATCACAGGTTCCATTGCAGTTCTGATCCAGGATCTTATCAACAAATTGCACAAGAAATTTGCCTTAAAAAGGCTTGGTAGACCAAGCTACTTTCTGGGAATTGAGGTGCAGTCCTGTAGCAATGGCTCTCTTCTTCTCACTCAAACCAAATACATCAAAGATCTGTTGGTCAAAGCTAAAATGGTTGCTGCTAATGGAGTTCCTACTCCAATGTTAAGTACATGTAAACTGAGCAAACATGGCTCTTCACCTCTGACTGATCTCAACATTATCGCTCTGTCATTGGTGCCTTGCAGTATGTCACACTCACTCGCCCAGATATTGCTTTCAGTGTCAATAAGGCGTGCCAATTCATGGCTAATCCTCTGGAAGCACACTGGTCTGCTGTCAGAAGGCTGCTCCGCTATCTAAGTGGCACTAGTACTTATGGTCTGCTACTGTCTCCCTCTGTTTCTGCTCCAAAGTTCTCCTTAAGGGTCTACAGTGACTCTGATAGGCCTAGTGATCCTTATGATCGAAGGTCCACGTCTGGTTCTCGCTTATTTTTTGGTCCAAATCTAGTCTCCTGGAGCTCTAAGAAGCAGTCTTTGGTTGCTCGCTCGAGCACGAAAGCTGAGTATCGTGCCATTGCTCATTCCACCTCTGAACGTTTGTGGCTTGAGTCCCTGCTGTCCGAACTTCAGGTTGCTTTTCACACTCCCACATTGTTGTGTGACAATCTTAGTGCGGTACTGCTGTCCCATAATCCCGTTCTTCATGCTCGAACTAAACATATTGAATTAGATATTCATTTTGTGCGTGAACGTGTTGTTGCTAAACGAATGGCTATCCAACATATTTCAGCCACAGCTCAAATTGTTGATACCTTAACTAAACCTCTTGGTACTGCTGCTTTTCAAGATCTTAGGACCAAACTCAAGGTTGTTTGTCCACTAACACAACCTTCAGTTTGAGGGGGGGGGTATTAGTGATATTTTTCCAGTGCCAGTGTTGTTAGTTACTTTAGTGCTTGTCGTTACTATTCCTTGCCAATACTTCTTAGCTTCTGTTAGTTGTTAACAAAACTACTTGTAGTACATGTATATATATTCTTGTCCTCTCTCTATTCATAGTCTAATGAAAGAAGGCTTCAGTTTAATTCACAAACACCAAACTCATCTTCACTGAGTGAAGAATGAGATCTGTTCTTACTTTCTAACACACTAACACCACCAAACTCTCAACCACTTAAGATTTCTACAACATGAGAGACAACCCCAATCATCTCATATTTTTTCATTAGTGAATTAAGACACTTAGTAAAAGATGATCCTATAACAATTGAATGATGGTAAAAGAGTGACATCCAAAATAACTATTTTGAATTCTATTGAATCATACTTGTTTTCTTCGACAAACTCTGCACTGGATATTCTCTGCCATGCAGTGATGCATTCAATCGATTGCAATACCCTATTTACAATATTGCTGAAGTAAATAATGTGTTGAGTAATTCTCACATCACTTTGTGGAAATAAATATGACAAAAGAATCTTATCAAGTGACATAATTTAAGGCAAAGCCAAGAAAAGAAATACAATTTAAAACTAAAAATGGTGTAGTTCCCCTTCTCGTGCGGCTGTTGAGCAGTAAGAAATACATCATCCAAATGAAGGTATGAAACCACAATCTATCTATGTATTATATATGTGCAATGAAACACGGATACACTAAAATCTATGCCATATCAGAATTTTGTGAATATAACTGTAAAGTAGTTCCAATAACAACAGAGGTCATTACAACAAAATAAGAACTAAAATATTAATACATTTTTTCTTTGAACATACATAGAAAGCAGTAATTGTTCCAACAGAATCACCGGGAACCATTTTAATGTTCATACTGAAATGACCAAACAAGTATGAACCCTTCGACTGAAAACCAGTTAGAAACATGAATAGTGTAGTAACTAAAAATTTAGAACTATATAGGGAAAAATTTATCAAGATGAAGCTGAATCTCAGAACCGCCATTGACCTATTTGATATGATGAAAAGCCCAAGTTGGGTAATAGTTTCTGCCAAAACATCCATCGACTTACTTGGGAGAGCGCATAATGTAGAAGAAATTAGTGAATAGTGATGCTAGAATGGTACATGTACAAGTTTATTTATATGATTTAATTTAAATGTGTAACATGTTTTTTTTTATGATATAACTCTTTAGTATTGAGCAGGCTGCATGGGTGTTAGGAAATATAGCTTGTGATTTTTTAGAGAAAAAGATATTGTTGTTGAAAATGATGCACTCGCGCCACTGATGGATATGTTGAAGACAACCAACAAACACGTCTTGATGATTACTAAATGGGCATTACGAAAGATGTGCAGTGAAATTATTCCTCCAAAATTTAATGATTAGGTTCGGTTAATTTGCACAAAGTATTGTTAATTAATTTGGACTTTTTTTATTACCAATGTGGTATGTTCTGTTATTTTTTTCTTTATCAGATATCTCCTGTATTGTCTTTCCTCCGGGAATTATTATCGGTGGCGGATGGAGATAAGCCTGATGAAGGAGCTATAGTATTCGGACTCCAACTTGTTATATTTCTTGATCATTCAAGTGAACTATACAAAGTCTTAGCTGAAGAAGGCGTGTACTTGCGAATCGTAGAGTGTCTTTCGTAAGTACATTAATATAATTTTTAGTAAAATTACTCTTTGGTTGACGGACTAACAGGTTGAATTTCATTATTACAGCTATGATCCAAAATATAGCCAACTTCCTTTGTATGCTTTAATGGTCATAGGAAATTTGGCACAGTGTGGAAAGGCTCAAAAGCAGGTAAAATGCTTCTAGAGCCCTCATTTTTTTCACAGATCTTTTATCACATATCATTAAATTTACAGTGTGTTTTTTAGATCATAATCGACTGTGGAGCTCTGTTGGCCTTAAGTGGCTACTTAGGCAAACCGACAAACCGATCCTAAAGAAGCATGTTGGATAATTGGAAACTGGCGGTGGAGCGAGAGGCCATTTATGTAAATATGATTTGACCTCAAAAGTATTTGTTTGTTTTGAAAACTATAAACTGTAACCTCATCGCAGGTGGACAATTGGTTACTTAAGCAAAGTATGATTTGTTTTTTTTTAAAGCTCTAAACTCTAAATTTGTTCCTTGATAAATAGGCCGTCATTGATGAGGGTTTTATCCCTATTCTGATTGATCTTGTGAAGAATAAATTTGACACAAGGTATGAGGTTGCATGGGTCATTTATATTGTCAGATGTGGAAGCTTTAAACAAACAAGGTAAGTTTTACCATTAGATTTAATTTTCCTTCCTTCTTTTAACCTCCCTCATTCTATGCGGTGGATATTGTGGAAAATATTTACCGCATCTAGAAGTTATTGGATGCTTAAAGGGATTACTTAATCTCATGAGTTTTACAAACGAACCAAAGTTACTTGATGTGTGCCTAAATGGGCTAAGCAATTTCTTAATTCATGGCGACATGCTAAGGAAAAAATCTACTGCCAAAGTTTATGCAGAATATATTTAATAATGCTTTTCCCAATGGAAATCTCCAGGATGAAGTTTACATGACACAACCCCTTGGTTTTGTTAGCAAAGACAAACATCTTGTCTGCAGGCTTACCAAAGCTCTATAATATCTATAACAAGCCCACAGGGCCTGGTATGAGAAGCTGACTCAAGCACTGCTACATTTTGGTTTCACCTCCTCCAAGTGTGATAGCTCCCTGTTTCTCTACTGCAAGCAAGGGATCTCTCTATATGCTTTGGTGTATATTGATGACATACTCATCACAGGTTCCATTGCAGTTCTGATCCAGGATCTTATCAACAAATTGCACAAGAAATTTGCCTTAAAAAGGCTTGGTAGACCAAGCTACTTTCTGGGAATTGAGGTGCAGTCCTGTAGCAATGGCTCTCTTCTTCTCACTCAAACCAAATACATCAAAGATCTGTTGGTCAAAGCTAAAATGGTTGCTGCTAATGGAGTTCCTACTCCAATGTTAAGTACATGTAAACTGAGCAAACATGGCTCTTCACCTCTGACTGATCTCAACATTATCGCTCTGTCATTGGTGCCTTGCAGTATGTCACACTCACTCGCCCAGATATTGCTTTCAGTATCAATAAGGCGTACCAATTCATGGCTAATCCTCTGGAAGCACACTGGTCTGCTGTCAGAAGGCTGCTCCGCTATCTAAGTGGCACTAGTACTTATGGTCTGCTACTGTCTCCCTCTGTTTCTGCTCCAAATTTCTCCTTAAGGGTCTATAGTGACTCTGATTGGGCCAGTGATCCTGATGATTGAAGGTCCACGTCTGGTTCTCGCTTATTTTTTTGTCCAAATCTAGTCTCCTGGAGCTCTAAGAAGCAGTCTTTGGTTGCTCGCTCGAGCACGAAAGCTGAGTATCGTGCCATTGCTCATTCCACCTCTGAACGTTTGTGGCTTGAGTCCCTGCTGTCCGAACTTCAGGTTGCTTTTCACACTCCCACATTGTTGTGACAATCTTAGTGCGATACTCTTGTCCCATAATCCCGTTCTTCATGCTCGAACCAAACATATTGAATTAGATATTCATTTTGTGCGTGAACGTGTTGTTGCTAAACGAATGGCTATCCAACATATTTCAGCCACAGCTCAAATTGTTGATACCTTAACTAAACCTCTTGGTACTGCTGCTTTTCAAGATCTTAGGACCAAACACAAGGTTGTTTGTCCACTAACACAACCTTCAGTTTGAGGGGGGGTATTAGTGATATTTTCCAATGCCAGTGCTGTTAGTTACTTTAGTGCTTGCCGTTACTATTCCTTGCCAATACTTCTTAGCTTATGTTAGTTGTTAACATAACTACTTGTAGTACATGTATATATATTCTTGTCCTCTCTCTATTCATAGTCTAATGAAAGAAGGCTTGAGTTTAATTCACAAACACCAAACTCATCTTCACTGAGTGAAGAATGAGATATGTTCTTACTTTCTAACACACTAACACCACCAAACTCTCAACCATTTAAGATTTCTACAACATTAGAGACAACCCCAATCATCTCATATTTTTTCATTAGTGAATTAACACACTTAGTAAAAGATGATCCTATAACAAATGAATGGTGGTAAAAGAGTGACATCCAAAATAACTATTTTGAATTCTATTGAATCATACTTGTTTTCTTCGACAAACTCTGCACTGGATATTCTCTGCCATGCAGTGATGCATTCAATCGATTGCAATACCCTATTTACAATATTGCTGAAGTAAATAATGTGTTGAGTAATTCTCACATCACTTTGTGGAAATAAATATGACAAAAGAATCTTATCAAGTGACATAATTTAAGGCAAAGCCAAGAAAAGAAATACAATTTAAAACTAAAAATGGTGTAGTTCCCCTTCTCGTGCGGCTGTTGAGCAGTAAGAAATACATCATCCAAATGAAGGTATGAAACCACAATCTATCTATGTATTATATATGTGCAATGAAACACGGATACACTAAAATCTATGCCATATCAGAATTTTGTGAAGATAACTGTAAAGTAGTTCCAATAACAACAGAGGTCATTACAACAAAATAAGAACTAAAATATTAATACATTTTTTCTTTGAACATACATAGAAAGCAGTAATTGTTCCAACAGAATCACCGGGAACCATTTTAATGTTCATACTGAAATGACCAAACAAGTATGAACCCTTCGACTGAAAACCAGTTAGAAACATGAATAGTGTAGTAACTAAAAATTTAGAACTATATAGGGAAAAATTTATCAAGATGAAGCTGAATCTCAGAACCGCCATTGACCTATTTGATATGATGAAAAGCCCAAGTTGGGTAATAGATTCTGCCAAAACATCCACCGACTTACTTGGGAGAGCGCATAATGTAGAAGAAATTAGTGAATAGTGATGCTAGAATGGTACATGTACAAGTTTATTTATATGATTTAATTTAAATGTGTAACTTGTTTTTTTTATGATATAACTCTTTAGTATTGAGCAGGCTGCATGGGCGTTAGGAAATATAGCTTGTGATTTTTTAGAGAAAAGGATATTGTTGTTGAAAATGATGCACTCGCGCCACTGATGGATATGTTGAAGACAACCAACAAACACGTCTTGATGATTACTAAATGGACATTACGAAAGATGTGCAGTGAAATTATTCCTCCAAAATTTAATGATCAGGTTCGGTTAATTTGCACAAAGTATTGTTAATTAATTTGGACTTTTTTTATTACCAATGTGGTATGTTCTGTTATTTTTTTCTTTATCAGATATCTCCTGTATTGTCTTTCCTCCGGGAATTATTATCGGTGGTGGATGGAGATAAGCCTGATGAAGGAGCTATACTATCCAGACTCCAACTTGTTATATTTCTTGATCATTCTAGTGAACTATACAAAGTCTTAGCTGAAGAAAGCGTGTACTTGCGAATCGTAGAATGTCTTCCGTAAGTACATTAATATAATTTTTAGTAAAATTACTCTTTGGTTGACGGACTAACAGGTTGAATTTCATTATTACAGCTATGATCCAAAATATAGCCAACTTCCTTTGTATGCTTTAATGGTCATAGGAAATTTGGCACAGTGTGGAAAGGCTCAAAAGCAGGTAAAATGCTTCTAGAGCCCTCATTTTTTTCACAGATCTTTTATCACATATCATTAAATTTACAGTGTGTTTTTTAGATCATAATCGACAGTGGAGCTCTGTTGGCCTTAAGTGGCTACTTAGGCAAACTGACAAACTGATCCTTAAAGAAGCATGTTGAATAATTGGAAACCTGACAGGTGGAACAAGAGGCCATTTACAGGTAAATATGATTTGACCTCAAAAAGTATTTGTTTGTTTTGAAAACTATAAACTGTAACCTCATCGCAGGTGGACAATTGGTTACTTAAGCAAAGTATGATTTGTTTTTTTTTTAAAGCTCTAAACTCTAAATTTGTTCCTTGATAAATAGGCCGTCATTGATGAGGGTTTTATCCCTATTCTAATTGATCTTATGAAGAATAAATTTGACACGAGGTATGAGGCTGCATAGGTCATTTATACTGTCAATTGTGGAAGCTTTAAACAAACAAGGTAAGTTTTACCATTAGATTTAATTTTCCTTCCTTCTTTTAGCCTCCCTCATTCTATGCGGTGGATATTGTGGAAAATATTTACCGCATCTAGAAGTTATTGGATGCTTAAAGGGATTACTTAATCTCATGAGTTTTACAAACGAACCAAAGTTACTTGATGTGTGCCTAAATGGGCTAAGCAATTTCTTAATTCATGGCGACATGCTAAGGAAAAAAATCTACTGCCAACGTTTATGCAGAATATATTAAAAATGGTGACACGACTGCTTTGTTGAGGTTGCAGTCTTTGAAGAATCACGACAATGAAGATATTTCTTATTTGGCAGGTAAGATTTTTGGGGAGTATTGGTCTTAGGAAAAAGGTATAAAGAGTTTTGGAATGTACTGATATATTGTATAAAAATCCATCCAAAATTTATACCTGTCACCAATATTGGAATCAACTCAGTTCTAATACAAAGTCATCTCAAAGTATTTGTGACATTGTGAAAATTCTAACTATCCTCTAACTTTTATTTGTACATGTATTTTGAGAAGTAGAAAAAACTGGCTGCATTATTATTGCTAGATCCACGCATGCTTAAAACACAAAAATTCAAGGCATATCATCAAAAGTTCTGAGTAAAAAAGCATTGGTAACACTTATTATATCTCAATTATTTACTTGATTCAAACAATAAACAATTATGATCTTAAGCAAAACTTCACAGACACAGACTAGATAGTAAGTATATACCAAGTGATTAAATAAAAGCCAATTTTCATTAGTAGAGCTGGAACAAAAAATTGAAGGAAATTTTATTACTTAAAAAAAAACACTACAAGCATGGGATCCAAAGGGATCCAACCACCCAGAAGACTACACACACTAAGGCAACATTAGTTTGCTAAGATAGCCCCTTAGCCTAGGCTTAGCCCAACATCTATACACAATACAATCAATGATCTTAGGCCCAATATCCTGGATACTACTAACCCCACCAAAACAGCAAGTATTCATGTAATTCCACGTCTCGTACACCGTCGCTCCTTTGCCCTTGCTTTGCTCAATACTCCAATGTAGTTCCTCATTCCATTCACTTGGCTAATGGTGGATTTGAAGCCACTGAAGCACATGCATCCAAATCCCTTTAACACCATTGCACACAAATAAAAGATGTTGCAAATTTTCTTGTTGCCTGCATAAAACACAATTGTCAATGTCATTATCAACAAACCCAAATCTGATCATGCTGTCTTTGGTTGCAAGTCTGCCATGACATGCCAACCTCAGAGTGAATAAAGTTCTCGGCCTTGCTACATTCCCATTCATAAATTTCCTCCAATCAACCACCGGATCTGTAACATTGCATCCCAAGTCTGGTAGACCTGGAAAATTACAGTCACAAATAAACAAGGTGAGTTTATGACAGACCGCCTACTACTACAATATAATTGTAGAAATAAGATTCTTAGTCAAAAGTACACATCCACACAGCATAAAGTGATTTCATGTTTCTAGTGGGGTGTACTTGGAGATGCATCTCGGAACTAAAATGATGCAAAAATGGTATTTGATGCGTTCGGATATGTATCACCGAATTTATCCAAGAGCATTTTTTAATTTTTAGAGGTGCGTCCCATATAGCAAGAAATTGCGCAAAAGGCTTGTATGTTGTAGTTACTGATCCATGCCAAGAAAACATGTGTACAAAGGCTTTTTTTTAACAAACAAAAAAGAATAGAAATCAAAGTGACTGGTGTGTGTATCATTGGATGCATTGAGGATTTGAAGAGAAACTTTTTCATTTGAAAACACGGCAATGCTTAAGAGTTTCATTCAGGTTTAATTTGGAGTTATAAATGGAGGTAGAATTATGAAGGCAAAAGTTTTTGGTTACATTAGATATGCTTCTAGCAGACTATTGATCAAGGAAAAATCGAATCGAGCTACAATTGTTAACTTGAAGACCCATAGAACGATAGACATAGGGATGGATGAAGCCAACCCATTCTAGCATAACAAGCAATTAAACTAGACCTGCCATAACAGCTTGAGCTATATTAAACAATGAGAATGCCTCCACTAACACCACCAAACTCTCAACCACTTAAGATGTCTACAACATGAGAGACAACCCCAATCATCTTATATTTTTTCATTAGTGAATCAAGAAACCCAGTTAAAGATGATACTACAACAAATTAATGGTGGTAAAAGAGTGACATCCAAAATAATAAACTCTGACATAGTACAGATATAGCTAAATCATACATGTTTTCTTCAACAAACTCTGCATTGGTTATTCTCTGCCACTCAGTAATGAGCAAATTCACATATGCAAACTGAAATAAAAAATAAAAAACCACTTTCTCATGGATGTGTTGCCCAATCCAGAACAGAAGTAAATATGAAACACAAAATTCCAAGACATATCATCAACTGATCAAGTTTGAGTAAAAAAACAAAAAATGATTTCAAAAGTAGCAGGTGAGTTTATCAAAAGAACATACCCACATAGCATAAAATGATTTCGTGTTTCTAGTGCGGTAGTGCCAATATAAATAGCTCTTAAATACCACATCTCTATAGCTCGAGTCTTTATCTTTAACCATATCATTCATTTTTCAGCATAATCGGCCCAATGTTGAAGAATAGAAAAGACCACATCATCTTTGCACTAACCAAAATATTTTGCGTTGCTTCCTCAATAAAAAGCCATTTTGATTCCTCACAATGTTTTAACTCTATTTCACCCCAATTTCATTACCTTCCATTTGACTAATTCAACTGCCTCGCTAATAGCAAAAGGCTTGTATGCTGTAGCTACTAATCCATGCCAAGAAAACATGTGTACAAAGGCTTTTTAGTTACATTAAATATGCCTCTAGCAAACTATTGATCAAGGAAAATGCAAGCTATAGTTCAAAACTTGAAGACCATTCTAGCACAACATGAGACAACAATGTGTAAAATATGTTAGATGCATTGATATATTAAAAAATGAGAAAGCTTCTTCCTCTATAACCACCAAATTCACATCCACTTAGGAATTCCAAAACATGAGACAACCCCAATCATCTAATATTTTTTCATTAGTGAATTAAGACACTTAGTAAAAGATGATCTTATAACAAATGAATGGTGGTAAAAGAGTGACATCCAAAATAACTATTTTGAATTCTATTAAATCATACTTGTTTTCTTCGACAAACTCTGCACTGGTTATTCTCTGCCACGCAGTAATGCATTCAATCAATTGCAATACCCTATTTACAACATTGCTGAAGTAAATAAGGTGTTGAGTAATTCTCACATCACTTTGTGGAAATAAATATGACAAAAGAATCTTATCAAGTGACATAATTTAACGCAAAGCCAAGAAAAGAAATACAATTTAAAACTACAAATGGTGTAGTTCCCCTTCTCGTGCGGCTGCTGAGCAGTAAGAAATACATCATCCAAATGAAGGTATGAAATCAAAATCTATCTATGTATTATATATGTGCAATGAAACACGGATACACTACAATTTTGTGAAGATAACTGTAAAATAGTTCCAATAACAACAGAGGTTATTACAACAAAATAAGAAGTAAAATATTAATACATGTTTTTTTGAACATACATGGAAAGCAGTAACTGTTTCAACGGAGTCACCGGGAACCATTTTAATGTTCATACTGAAATGACAGTATCAACCCTTGAACTGAAAACCGTATCAACCCTTGAACTGAAAACCAGTACCTATTCAAAAATTTAGAACTATATAGGGAAAAATTTATTAGTTGGGTAATAGTTTCGGCCAAAACCTCCACCGGCTTACTTGGTAGAGCGCAAAATGTAGAAGAAATTAGTAAATTAGTGAATAGTGATGCTAGAATGGTACATGCATAGCATTGGTTTATTTATATGATTTAATTTAAATGTGTAATTTGGTTTTTTTACATGATATAACTCTTTAGTATTGAGCAGGCTGCATGGCGTTAGGAAATATAGCTTGTGATTCTTTAGAGAAAAGGGATATTGTTGTTGAAAATTGTGCACTCGCGCCACTGATGGATGTGTTGAAGAAAACCAACAAACACATGATTACTAAATGGACATTACGAAAGATGTGCAGTGAAATTATTCCTCAAAGATTTAATGTTCGGTTAATTTGCACAAAGTATTGTTAATTAATTTGGGCTTTTTTTTATTACCAATGGTATGTTCTCTTTTTTTTTCTTCATCAGATATCTCATGTATTGTTAATTACAGGTTCTGATCTGGTACGCGCATATTTTTACATAATATATTTATTTTAAATAAAAGGTTAAAAAAATTAGATTAATAATTAAAAAAATCGTATATAAAAATATTAAGATCTATAATAGATTTTATGCGTATATCATTTAAGGATGATAAATATTTGGATCATAAATACTATTTTTTGTATATAAAAATATTTAATCAATAACATATTTTTCCCGTAAAAAAATATTATTTTTGTTCTGGTATCGTTTCAAAATTATTCAAATCAATAGTAAATGTTTGTATATAATAATATTTAGATTTATAACAGATTTATTTCCAGCATACAATTTTTTCCAGATATAGTTTACAAAAGTATATGAATCAATAGTAAATTTTCGTATATAAAAAATATTTAGATCAATAGTATAATTTTTCCCGTTTACAATTTTTGGATAAATAATACATTTTCCCCGTATACAAATGTTATGTTTGTTTTCATATCATATACAAAAAAATATTTGGATCAAAAGTAAATTTTCATATATAAAAATATTAAGATCAATAATAAATTTGTTTCCCGTATACCATTTTTTAATCAAAGATTTTTGTAGTATAAATATCATTTTTAGTATATACAAATATTATTTCTCGTATATAAATAGAGTTTTTCCCGTATACAAATATTATTTTTGTTTAGGCATCGTTTACAAAAATATATAGAATAATAGTAAATTTTCGTATATTAAAATATTTAGATCAATAATAGATGTTATCTCATATATCACTTTTAGATAAATAAAAAATATTTGAATCATAAATACTATTTTTCGTATATAAAAATATTTGAATCAATAATAGACTTGTTCCCGTATTCAAATATTATTTTTGTTTAGGTATCGATTACAAATATATCTGAAAATTTACGAAAAATACAATATGACATTTCTATAAATTCTATTAAGTTTCTCTCACCATTTTTATTTAAGAAAAAAGGATAAATCTATAAAAAAAAATATAGATCTATGAAACTTGTTTAAGAACAATAAAACTTAATCTTTAAAAAGAGTAGATATGAAGAAAAAAATTATTTTCAACTATTTTTATTTTAAAAAAAAGTTATATTTATTATTTCTTATTCTATACTTGGAATGATGAAATTGAAAAACTATTTGAAACTCATATTTACCTTTTATCTTGAAAAATGTATCAAATGTTAAATTAATATTATGAAATGTTGAAAGAAGAGATTTGGAAGAAGAAATTTAAACAATGAGGAAGTTTCAACATTGTGAGATAATGAAAAATATATATAAATATGGTGAGGGGAAAAACATGATGAATGAGTAGGTGAGAAGAAATATATGGAGATATATGTGTTTGTTAAATAAAATGGGTTAAGAAATAAAAAAAGTATTGATGAGAGATATGATAAGATTGTCAAAGATAACATTGGGAATGAAAAAAAAAAGATAAAAATATGAATATGATTTTTTGTTGCACATGAAATGATGAACACCCATGTGGGAATTAGTTAGAATCTATAATAAAAAGACAATATTTAACCTCAAATTAGTAATATGTTTGAAAAGTAACAAAGAGTAAAAGGGTGATTTCCAGAACATCAACTTTTCTTATATTATAGATTATTTTCGGTGGCGGATGGAGATAAGCCTGATGAAGGAGCTATACTATTCGGACTCCAACTTGTTATATTTCTTGATCATTCAAGTGAACTATACAAAGTCTTAGCTGAAGAAGGTGTTTACTTGCAAATCGTAGAATTTCTTCTGTAAGTACATTAATATAGTTTTTAGTAAAATTACTCTTTGGTTGACGGACTAACAAGTTGGATTTCATTCTTACAGCTATGATCCAAAATATAGCCAACTTCCTTTGTAGGCTTTAATGGTCATAGGAAATTTGGCACAGTGTGGAAAGGCTCAAAAGCAGGTAAAATGCTTCTAGAGCCCTCATTTTTTTCACAGATCTTTTATCACATATCATTAAATTTACAGTGTGTTTTTTGTTAGATCTTTTATTGGGGGTCTGCTGCAAAATATAGACAAGAAGAAGATGAAAACGTTACGATGAAAGTTGCACAAAATAAATTCCAAAGCGTGTGTTTACACTAAGATTTAGGTTCGATTCGCCCCTACCAATTTATGTATATTGGATGCAAATGGGTTACCCGGCGAATCCCCTTCAGGATACTTTGGAAACCTTAACATGAATCGCACATTCACATTAAGCATATCGATCAACGATATTTTACCGAATAAAGTTTCCTCATTTATTCTTGTGCACTAGATAGAATAATAAAGAAACGACTTAGATATGATTTTAGGCTCTTGAAATATACTATTTTCGCATGTGTTCAATACCTAACAAATGTCTCTATTTATAGAGAAACTTATGTCCTTTGGTGAAGGGAAACAACTCTTTGAAAGATGTTGTTCATGAATGGTTACATTGCTTCAATTGTAAAGCATTACACATTTTCTCTAAAAGGTCTATTTTAACCATTGCAACTTTCCAAATATATTTTGGAAATTCTCCAACATTTTTTAGATCATAATCGACACTCGATCTCTCTTTGGCCTTAAGTGGCTACTTAGGCAAACTGATCCTTAAAGAAGCATGTTGGATAATTGGGAACCTGGCAGGTGGAACAAGAGGCCATTTACAGGTAAATATGATTTGACCTCAAAAAGTATTTGTTTGTTTTGAAAACTATAAATTGTAACCTCATCTCAGGTGGACAATTGGTTACTTAAGCAAAGTATGATTTGTTTTTTCTTAAAACTCTAAACTCTAAATTTGTTCCTTGATAAATAGGCCGTCATTAATGAGGGTTTTATCCCTATTCTGATCGATCTTATGAAGAATAAATTTATTGACTTCAAAAAGTATTTGTTTGTTTTGAAAACTATAAATTGTAACCTCATCTCAAGTGGACAATTGGTTACTTAAGCAAAGTATGATTTGTTTTTTTTTTTAACTCTAAACTCTAAATTTGTTCCTTGATAAATAGGCCGTCATTAATGAGGGTTTTATCCCTATTCTGATTGATCTTATGAAGAATAAATTTATTGACCTCAAAAAGTATTTGTTTGTTTTGAAAACTATAAATTGTAACCTCATCTCAAGTGGACAATTGGTTACTTAAGCAAAGTATGATTTTTTTTTTTTAAACTCTAAACTCTAAATTTGTTCCTTGATAAATAGGTCGTCATTAACGAGGGTTTTATCCCTATTCTGATTGATCTTATGGAGAATAAATTTGACATGAGATATGAGGCTGCATGGGCCATTTATACGGTCAATTGTGGAAGCTTTAAACAAACAAGGTAAGTTTTACCATTAGATTTAATTTTCCTTCCTTCTTTTTAGCCTCCCTCATTACTTGCCGCATCTAGAAGTTATTGGATGCCTAAAGTGATTACTTAATCTCATTACTTAATCTCATGAGTTTTACAAACGAACCAAAGTTACTTGACGGGTAAGATTTTTGAGGAGTATTGGTCTAAAGTTATACTTGTCACCAATATTGGAATCAACTCAGTTCTTATGTACATGTATTTTGAGAAGTAGAATCAAACTTAAGTGACATGGTCAATTAAATTCCAAAAAAGATTGTTACTCACATGAAAAAACTGACTGCATTACTATTGTAGACATATCATCAAAAGTTCTGAGTAAAAAAGCATTGGTAACACTAGATAGTAAGTATATACCAAGTGATTAAATAAAAGCCAATTTTCATTAGTAGAGCTGGAACAAAAAATTGAAAGGAAATTTTATTACTTAAAAAAAACACTACAAGCATGGGATCCAAAGGGATCCAACCACCCAGAAGACTACACACACTAAGGCAACAATAGTTTGCTAAGATAGCCCCTTAGCCTAGGCTTAGCCCAACATCTATACACAATAGAATCAATGATCTTAGGCCCAATATCCTGGATACTACTAACCCCACCAAAACAGCAAGTATTCATGTAATTCCACGTCTCGTACACCGTCGCTCCTTTGCCCTTGCTTTGCTCAATACTCCAATGTAGTTCCTCATTCCATTCACTCGGTGAATGGTGGATTTGAAGCCACTGAAGGACATGCATCCAAATCCCTTTAACACTATTGCACGCAAATAAAAGATGTTGCAAATTTTCTTGTTGCCTGCATAAAACACAATTGTCAATGTCATTATCAACAAACCCAAATCTGATCATGCTGTCTTTGGTTGCAAGTCTGCCATGACATGCCAACCTCAGAGTGAATAAAGTTCTCGGCCTTGCTACATTCCCATTCAGAAATTTCCTCCAATCAACCACCGGATTTGTAACATTGCATCCCAAGTCTGGTAGACCTGGAAAATTACAGTCACAAATAAACAAGGTGAGTTTATGACAGACAGCCTACTACTACAATACAATTGTAGAAATAATATTCCTAATCAAAAGTACACATCCACACAGCATAAAGTGATTTCATGTTTCTAGTGCGGCGTACTCGGAGATGCATCTCGGAACTAAAATGATGCAAAAATGGTATTTGATGCGTTCGGATATGTATCACCGAACATAAGTAAATATGAAAACAAAGACATGTTACATTTCAGAATTCAAACTTCAGCAAACAATGCATCCTCGACGCAAGAGGAGTTTCCTCTCAGTTTCAGTGAAATGAATATGAGGTGGAGGCGTTATCTTTCTCAAGGATGAACTTGAAAATAACATTGAGGGAGCAAGATTGGTGTGCACATTCAAACAGTGATTCAAATTGATCTCTCTGAGTTGCGTGCAGTTGTCTACCACATGTTTCACTCCCTTGTGTGTGCATCGGGAACAATTAATTAATAACAATTGCAAAAGGCCAGAACAATTTTTTGAGATGACATAGAGTGTTGCATCGTCAACTTGTGAAGACGACAAGTTTAGCATCTTGAGTTGGGGAACTTAAAAGTTCATTTCAAGTAGATTCAGTGGTGAAGTTAAGTTACAGAATGATAAATCCAAATGACTTATCCTGCAGCATCTGTTTAAAACTTGAATTGAGGGTATAGTCCAAAATCATGATAAGAATTGAGTAGAGTGTTACCCCCAATATCTTCCATTTTGATGTGAGTGAGTGAAGGACATTTCCTAACAAGTGTAAACAAAGCTGACTGTGTGAGCATAAAACAACGTCTAAGGCTTATACCAAACCGAGGAGATATGAAGACAAGTCCATAACACGTTTGGATAGATTGACAGTTGGATAACAAAGTAAATAGGTCGGCATAAGTATAGTCGTCGCATTGACGAATGGAAAACCTGTTCAAAGGAAGACCTTGGATTGCAATAGAAGTGAGCAATTGATCCGAAATAGAGGAATAGGAAAGATCAATATAAGTTAAAGCCTTCAAAGTGAACAAGGAGGGAATGATGTGTGGAATAATCAATAAGGGAACGGACAAATACCTCAATGATGTTGGTGTCTGACGGATAGCATAAACAAGTCCTTGTTTGGTTATATGAAGAGAATGAGTCACGATGAATTCTTGTAGGAATTTGCAGTTCTTAAACAAGTGAAAAATGGATTTGTCATCCATATAATAATGGCCAGAGAGATTAAGCTTGCGGAGTTTGGAAAGTGACGAGGAAAGAGCCTCAATCCCATAGAGGAAGCTTTGGAAAGAATCGCCATCCTCGTCATAGATAAGGTTGTCAGAAAGGTCGAGTTCGAGTTCTTCTGGTAAAGGGAAACATTGGGCGATGAGGATGAGGAAGCAGTCAGTACTTTTGAAATACTCTATGTCGGAACAAATGAGAGAGGTTAAACTTGTAATTTTTTGAGAGAAAGCTAGTAAACCAGTAACGGGAATCGTAAGTTTGTGAGAGAGATTGAGTGATACCAGGTGGTTCAATGGAAAAAGAGAGATCTCGTGGAGAAGTGCATCAAGGTCACCGTGGAAGTGAGTGAGGTCGAGGGAGGTAAGGTTTGTGAATCTATGGAAGAGGCGGGAGAGGAAAGGGGTTGTTGGATCATATATAGTGAGAGATGATCGGATACTGTTGGTGATGGACAACAACTGCTTAGAGACGACGGAGATACACTTCAAGTTACGTTTATATTCGTAGTCGTCGGAGATAGGCTTCAAATTACTTTCGTGGACGTCGGGGATAAACTTCAAGTTAGGTTTATCGTCCTCCTCCTCCCGTTCATAAATTTCAACACATATTCCCAGCATTCATCTGGTAAATATGAATATCTCGCATCTTCCCTTCTCTTCTTTTCCATTGATCTCTAATTCTACATCTCCTATCTCACTCTTTCTTAGCTTTTATAATGCTTTAAGTGGATTGGGCCTTGCCCACGTATACTTACTTTATTATATTTATCATTATAATAATAAACTCTTATTTTTATTCGATAAACTAGTGTCTTACCCGTGCGTTTACACGGGTACCCGTTGGTCTTTAGTTATTTTGTTCAATATTGATTGTTAAGACATAAGATAGAAGATAGTAATGATTAAATGAGAGAGAGTAAAAACAAGGATTTAATTGTATTGATTGAATTGAATTAAAACCAACGGAATACTAGTGCCTATTTATAAGACAAAATAGTAACAAATTAAAAACAAACTCTAACCCTATTCTTAAGTAATTAAAGATATATGATAATAACAATAAAATAAAAAATACTAAATTATCTTAATAATTACTAAAGTGCCCTTTTAACATGAATTATTCACAACATCATCCCTTAATTCATGTTCAGCAAAACTGACAACATCATCCTTTATTTTTATTTGATAAATTTTTATTAATTTATTCACTTGATTAACATTCATATAGTTACAAACATAATAAATGTCTCTATCCCTTGTGTCTCTTTATTAAAAAATTATAGCGTTTATAAAAATATTTGTATAAATCGTTAAATTTTTCTCGTTTATAAAAATATTTATAACTTATTTCCGTTTATAAAAATTATTGTAACTTATTTTCGTTTATAAAAATATATTATATCAACATATAGACTTTTTCTGTTTATAAGTGACTTGAACCGTGTGACAATTTGTAAAATTATTGTTAACTTATTCATGTTAAAAATTAATGTTCTCGCTATTGGTCTCATTTTGAGAAGATACTCTAACTTCTGCTTGGTTCTCGGATGAAGCTCGAGTATGTGTATTATCAATATGTCTCAAATTTTCTATCCTCTACGCAACTTCTGATATCTTAGGTCTTTAATCAGACATTCTTACCACACGCGACATCGTTATCTGCAACATCTCAATAATCTCTTCTACTATAATTGGATATCTCATCAACTAAGTTAAACACTTCAGTTGTCTACTCCTCTCGAACAATCGAATGAACCAGTCTCACCAAGTGGACAGACACTTCACCATTGGCTGAGTTAGAAACTCTTGTGAAACCACACCGAAGTAAAGTGACTTATAAATATAATAATATGGAAACCAATATTTGATTCAATCACAATAAACATAAGAAATTGCAATTGGTTAATAACACTAATATGTAATTTTCTAACCTGTACTATTTTAGAATGCATCACATCTTTTCCAAAATGATGATCAGAATATAATGACAATTAAAGACAATTAAGGTTTCTGAAATCCACTTATTGTTGGATCTCTCACAAGAACAAACTATTATCTTTTCCTAAGTTGATCATTCAAAGAAACTGATTTGCAAACAAGTTAACCCATAATAAAGCAAGGCATTTAACAACATATCATTTAACATAAAAACAACTTAATATTAACTTCACAATACTCAACAACAAAAGGTTTAGCTCATAATGAACTGTGTACAACCTACAAGCACGGTTCTCAAAGGCAACATCCTTAAACAAGTATTGAAAAAGAAATATAAACCTAAGAGAGACTTGAATGTGAGTACAACTTCACCATTAGATGTTTTACATTATGTCAATACTAGAAAAATTTAGCATTTATGTATGTTGGACGATATCTAAATGTCTTGTGGCACTCCTTTGCATTGTGGGTCTTAAGAACCATTAACTTTGAAGCATACAACTTTGAAGCATATTTTCAGGTCGATCCATGCAACTCAACTTTGAAGCTTGTAGCTTATGGAAGGCTTAGGTCGACACATGCATCATATAGGTCGAGACATACTTAAGTTTTTTTGAAATTGAAGAAATTCTTCTTTTATGTGTTGACACATAAGAATTTCAGGTCGACACATGTACTTATGTTTTAAAGCCTGTAGCCACTGACTTGTTTCGGTTGACACATGCATTCATTCAGGTCGACACATACAATGCAAATTTGATGTATGTGTCAACACATACGATTTTTAAGAGACTACCATCCATTAGAGTAAAACCTCAACAACAAACTATATTTCATAACAAAGAGACTATCATCCATCGAAACAGAACCTCGACAACGAACTATCTCCCATAACAAACTGACTACCATTCAATGGAGTAAATCAAACCTTAACAACAAACTATCTCCATAGCAAAGAGATTAACATCCATCAGAGTAAATCAAACCTCAACAGCAAACTATCCCCCATAACAAATAGACTACCATCCATCAGAGTAAATCAAACCCCAACAACAAACTATCTCCCGTAACAAAGATATTACCATCCATCAGAGTAAATCAAACCTCAACAATGAACTATCTCCCATAAAGAATAGACTATCATCCATCGTAGTAAATCAAACCTCAACAATGAACTATCTCCCATAACAAAGAGACTACCATCCATCAGAGTAAATCCTCAAGAAACCTCTTCTTTGGGGATTGACAGATTTACTGAGGGGTGTGAGCTGCTCAAATAAAGAGACCGCCAATTGTTGTTGGGAACAGTATTGCAATAACCATGCTGGAGGGTGAATTTTGACTTCCTGGGGGAATACCAACACCTTCGTACTTAAGAGATATGGTCATTTTGTGCAAAATAAATGCACATTCTCAATCTAAGTTTCCAACTTAGAGATATCAAAATAACATTGTTGCCAAGGACCCAAATTCAAACCAGGAACAAAGTGGAGTGAAACAGTTGACTAAGACATCACCGAGTGAGGAATAACTCAAATGGGGAAAAAATTCCATCTAGATAAAAGCTATGGAGGAAGACTGAAGCAAAATTCTTCTATGAGGAATCAACTCAGTGGGGAAATAGAAAGGATATACACTTTATGCTTAAGGTTGACATTCTATCAGGGAAAGGATACGCTATACGAGAATGATAAGATATCAATAGAAACATCAATAAATTAAATAAGCAATGAATTTTAATTCAGTTATGCATGATGTATGGACAATGTATGAATGTTATGGTATGCATATGCTGACAAAACAAACATGCAATACTGGGGATAACCAGACAACACCAGTCTTGGGTACAAACAACACTCGACTAAATCATATTCAATAGTAAATTTCTCATAAGAGAGTAACCAACCAATTGAGGAAACAAAGTCCTACTTCAGTGTTTAACTTCTATAGGAAAGGACAAATTGCTTGAGTATAAGTGAAGCACAACTCCATAATAAACAAAACATCAGGCTGCCATGATATAATAACTTCTTTTAAGCTTTACCATGATATAACACCCATACTTTGTTAGGGAAGTTAATGATAACACACATACTGAAAGGAGGCTATAAACATTCTTCGACACCCATAATGGTAATTGCTTAAACTTCTCCAGGGAAGATAAAAGATACTTCGCGGAAATTACCACACAAAAAACCATAGGGAAATATCATCCTTGATCACACGAAAAATCGATCTTTACGAGGATTTCAAATCAAAATCAACGCATGTGGCGAGAGAAAAACTCAAACAGATGAAAAACGTCTCAACCTTTCTTATAAAGATGTTGCCCTTGCTTAGCTCCTTGAATAAAGAAGGACATTTCACACTTCGGAATCAGTTCATCCTTAAAACAACTGCTTCGTTCCTTTTAATTCACAAAATGTCAAAATCTAAGTAAAATATTTTCCTTTTTGTAAAACTTTTCAAAAACACTGCTTTATTATTTAAGTATTTTGTTTCAAAATTTACTATCAATAATAGATGAAATTTTTGCAAGCAGAATAAAAATAAGAATTTCAAAGAATTGGATAAAAGCTCAAACTTTATTAATAGAATGGAAATTCACAAATGGCGAGACTCCATAGATAAATATAAAGTTTGAAAAATGGTAAATACATGGAAAATGTACATTGAAATACAATGACTACTATTCTCTCTAACAACTTTGAACTCATGTGCTTTAGGCTTCAATTGAAGAGTAACGGAAATCCAATGAAATTGCTGCTCTTAACAATCGTGGATCAAAAAAATTACCTATTCCAAAACTGAATTAAGTTTCAAACCAACTCCAAGAAACAATCTCTCAAGCTTTGATTGAAATAAATAATGAAGAAAAAGTGTTTAGATGAAGGTTTACCTCAAAGATTAGTAAGCTTCAATGAAAAGCTTACTAACTTTAATGGAGAAAGAGCTTTAGGTGAATTTGGTAGATGAAGAGAGTTAAGAGAATTTTTAGCAAGGTGAATTTGACTATCAAAATCTTGATGAATGGATGAAATGAGAGCACTATTTATAGAATTTAGGCTTAGGATTATTGGTGGCTTGGAGAAAAAATTAGGCTTGGTAATTAACTTTTGAATCCAAAATTAAATCAAGTGGTGCACATGTCATCAAAAGAAGGTGTATGATGAAATTTAATTGTGATGAGGTAGGAGACTTATTTTGGGTGATCAAGAATATTCTCGAAAAAATGAAATTGGAGTCACATGCCACAAACTTGAAAATCTGCATTATTTTTGGAGATTTCACATAGGAAACCGATTTATGGAATATGGGAAACCGGTTTCTTCTTCGAAAATTTTCTGGGGCAAAAATCAATGAGGGAAATCAGTTTCTCCATATGTGGAAACCAGTTTCAGTTGGAAAAAATGACAAAAACTTTTGTTGGATGAATGCTTTGACTCGATACCTACAAATATTCACAAGAACAAAAGCACATATTTTTGGCATTGTGATTAGATGTTAGTGAAATATAAAATACATATATACAAGATACACAATTAAGAGGTTTGGTGATTCCTTGAGAGCAAACTTAAAGATAGGGGAATAAGGAGAGTTGACCCTAATGTGTAATCTTGTTGTATTGTGATGATGAGATGATAAGGGATCTTTGGGGCAAAAATTGGGATATAACACTAGATAAGCTTAAACCAAATATCTACTTCTCACAAAATATACTGCACATGAGATAAATTCATCTTGGCCAAATTACAACCATCACTAAAATACACAATAAAATCCTCACTAATATTTTCCACTCTTAAAGCATTAAGACAATTTTAGTGAAATGAAATAAACTAGAAAGAGCGAAGTAGAGAGTGAGAATGTATATTCAAATGCATATTCCAGTGTATTTTGAAAGTGATGACATACCTCTATTTATATGTGAGAAACCTGCTTAACAAAAGTAAAACTATCAGTGAAATTTTTAATGCTCATAATTGATTGGGTTTTAGGTAAGAATGACAAGTAGACTCAAACCCGCAGAGCCCACCTGCACCCAAACCCGAGTCAACGGATCAAAACCCAAGTTGACTGGGTTTAGATTCGGGTGCCACCCGATATTTCGGGTGTGGGTTTGGATTCACTCAAAGCCACACCCAAATCACACTCTCTTAGACATTAAATTATATAAATACCCCTAAATGTATATAAGTGTAAAAATTTAAGACCTTAATTTTAATTGTAATGTTCCCAAACTTGATGGAAAGTTGTAATTTAATTCTTTATTTTCTTTGAGAGGCCTTGATGGAATTATTGTGGTTCAAATTTTAATGTTGTTGTTGTGTTTTTTGTTTTATTTTTGCGGGTTTGGGTTTTAGTGGAAAAACCCGAACCCAACGGGTATGGGTGTGGGTGTTATTTTGCCACCCGAATAACCTTTAGGTTTGAGTGGTGATTTTGGGTGTGGGTTTGGGAAGTGTGAAACTCGCACCGACCCGTTGCCATCCCTAGTTTTAGGTCTAATCGATTTTGTAATTCATAAAATGGAAACCCTAATTCTACAAAAGGAAATCTTACAATGACTAGTGTCATGATCAATTATGAGTGTTCATAATAGATTACGAAGCTTTATGCCTTATTCTAATTCATTGGTTAAGAGCTTTAAGAACACCCTTTATCAATTCCACAAGCACATTGATGGTTCCTCTGAGGGTTTTAAGGACTTTTATCAAAGAGAGGTTATAAATACTTTTAGGCGAGTGTGCACACTATCTTAATAGTTTAAGAATTATTTTACTATATTTTACAAGGCTATGTTCCCTTAGAGACATATCAATGAGGATTTTACACCTTTTCTCTTTCATGAACTTTAAAAGTTTTAGACCTCTTACTTTTAGACCTCTTTAACACTTCATATGAGACTTGACTTCTTTTATTTGATGATAATTGATAAGACTTATTGATAAAATCAGAAAGATTGCTTGGTTGGGATAATCAGGGATTCCATCGAACACCGCTTAACATAGATGTTGTTGTTAAGAGATTGATTTTGACATCTTGACCTCCCAAGCATAATAACTTGATCATAACTTCAAATGAAAACTTCACCTTATAGTGTTGTCATCATCGAGACCATATATGTCAACTGATTGTTGCTTAGATTATATCTCCAAGAACATTTATCCACATCACCATCATAAGATAAAATTAGGATTGATAAGAAAACTTGTATGCGTTATGGATGCCAAATATATTTCAAATGTACACCAATTGTAACTTCCCTGACGGTGGAGTCAACAAAGCCCCATTTATCAATGATTTATGAATGTTCTTTTTGTTGTTTTTATAATTATATATAGCAGCAAGCTCTTCTAACAACATTCGAAATGGAGCCGAGCTCGTCCGTCCCCTAAACAAGAGATGTGCAACGACAATATACTCTAACAAAAATATGGACATTACAAAACAACGACGATAATAATAATAATAAGTATTAGTATTATTTAAATTTGTAAAAAAAATGGTTGATTGAACCATATCTTGAAACTAAATTGCACTAAAAAATATAAATAATTTAAATGGTTAATTAACTTAATCACAACTAAATTTAGGATAAAACATGTTTAAAAAGTTCCTTAAAAAATATTTTTAATTAAAAAATATTATTAAATAATAGTAGTTGATATTGTATAATGATATGATTTAGGTTTAATTTTTATTATAATTTGGAAAGGAGGCAACAATTTCGTAAACCCTCTCCAAAACTTCACTTTTCTTCTAAGACTCATTCATTATGTTGTCTTCAATGGCAGATTCATCCCCGTCCCCCGCAACCCTAGAACCCAATCCTCACCCTAATTCCCAATCTCCATCTCCTGATCTACCTCCCCAATCATCCCAATCACAATCTACACCTCCCTCTTCCACACCCCTCCCCACAAACCCTAATCCCAATCCCAATCAACCCTTACCAATTCCAAAATCACTTCCTCCTCCTCCTACTTTATCATATGCAACCGAAGCCCCGCCATAAATTCCCGTTGTTCTCTCTCCGTCGGCGCCATACTTCCGTTCGCTAGGTCCTCAAGTGCCGCAGTTCACTCCGTTGCCCAATCTTGTCGGTGTCTACCAAAACCCTGATCCACCTCCCGGTGTGCCCGGCTCGGTTCAGATACCGCATATGCAACCAATGATGTTGTATCAGGTTCAGAGCGGTATGAGTTATGAAACTAGTGATAACATCCTTCACTTTCTACTCCTTTCTAGTTTTAATCATCACATGATTAGCCCTAGGTTGAGTAGAATATTTTGGATAACCATATAGTCTATAACATAATGGTTTTCAGTGACCATACTTTCTAGAGTAAATACATTTCAAAAGATGGAGCTTGGCTTTGGTATGAGTATCCTAAAATCTAGAAGGATTCTGTAACATTTGTTCAGACATTATCCTTTCATCCTTCACTGTAGTAGGAACAAATTTCATCACAGGGTTCTTTTATTTTTTATTTTATTTTTTAAAGACTGATAATCAAACCTTATAGCAGTTGCTCTTCTGCCAACTTCTACATCTTGAAGAATTTCATCCAACACATCAAACCCATTGTTAAACATCCTTATGGACTTGGTCATATTTTCAAGCTTTGATGTTAAAAGGTTTTGAGTTACACCCTCAAGGCAATATGCCACATTTGATTGGTTGTGTTTGATTCTAGGGTGGAGATAAGTCCTTAAATAGTAACCTCTGCAGGTAGTACTCACTTCCTTATTACTCCAAAATATTTTCTTGTGAAATTTGTGTGGTAAGTTTAGTCACGTTCCTCGTATCTAAAGACAAGCACTTATACCACACACTCTATAGTGAGGATCAATTGCCTGAAAGAGGAATGAGTCTGCACCCAACCCTCTTTATAGTCCCAATACGGGGAGGATTTTACTTATATTATTTAGGAGGTGTTTTACTTTGGAAGAAAAGTGTTTAGATAGCAACCTCTACAGGTAGTATCAAACCCTTAGGATATGAGGTATATTGGGTAAAGGTAGGTCGATTGCAACATGGCTAAGCACGTCGACTTATGGACGAGAACATACAAGGCGTGCTTAGTTGGTTTATGATGGTGGAGTAATGATGAATAATTGTTGGAGGTCAACGGGTAATATGGGGAAAGATATGCATAGGAACACCTAAAGGAGGGAAGCGGGAGAAAGAAATTCAATAAATTGTTTTTTAAAATGAACTTGGCGTTGGACCAAGATTTTATCTTTTTCTCATGTTAAGAAACCCTAATTTCTCCTAATTTAACATACAATTGAATTAAATCCTAAACTAATGGAAAAAATCAGAGAAAAATATCATTAAATCAGAAACTGACATATCATCGTCCACATAAAATTTCAGCCAAAAATCATGCATGAAACTCAAGAAATTAATTGCAAAAAATTAAAGAACAAATGAGAATTTGAGAAAGATGTTAGGGGCTATATGGGCCAGAAACGCGTATGAGTGGAGATTTCAATGGGTTGGACCTAGGTCGCCAACATCCAAAGTCAATGTTTAATCAACGAGAATTTTTCCTGCTATCCCCTCAATTATACCTGGCACCTCCCTAAATTTTTTTATTCCCACTTTACCACTGATTTATTACAAAGGTATTTCTGGACGAAATTTCCAGTAATACCACAAATTTCCGGTATGCCCTAAAATTTTGGATGCGTGTTTGAAAATTCCAGTATATCAGAAATTACATATGTCCGATATTACCCAAATTTCCGGAAGCATATTTCAAAAATACGGTATACTGGAAATTACAAAATATTCGGTCTTACCTAAATTTTTGAGAGTGTATTAAAAATTTTGGTACACCGGAAATTACTTAATATCCGGTATACCGGAAATTTCATTTGTACCTGAAATTTGCGGTATGTATACATTTTTTTTTCAACAGTTGAGATTTTGCCGACCCTTTTGAAGGGTTCAGATTGCACCGACATTTATGTATGGTCTATAACGTATAACCATTTGTATAAATAGGGTTTTTAGGATTATTGAGTAACACATCTCAACAACATGCCTCTTTCTCAATATCTGATTAAGGTATAAGTGTATTACAACGGCCGCAAACCTGCTGTTGAATTCAAGCTCCCAGATGGATCTTAGTCCTTTGCCACCTTGAAGGAAACATTGAACGATTTACTGTCTGATTCTGAGAACAGAAGGGTGACAAAGATTGAGTTTTGAGAGGATTACGTTGGTACAAATGGTTGGGTGAAATACAACCTAATCAGGCTGAAAAATGATGAAGATGTGAAGGCCATGTAGAAATTATTTCTTCGTAGGATAACCAAAGGTCCGATCGAGTTGGACACGGAGATCCAGAGATATGTTGACGACATCATGACGTGTCTGAAGCGGCCAGTTGAATTCGGTACTTCCTAGGTTTTCATGAATCGGAGTATTGTTTGTAACACCCCAAATTTAATTAATTAGTTAATTAAAATATTGAAGTATTTTATTATTGGATTAATATGTTGGTTGATCAGTTAAGTTGATAGTTGAGCGATGTTTGGTTTAATCGAAGGAATAATATTAAGAATAATATTATTAATGAACTATTTTATTTAATTGTATTGGGTTGGCTTGTTGTGTGGTTGTATGAAGCACTTGGGAGGTATAAGAAATAGGCCCATTAAGGAATAATAGTATTATTATTATTATTATTATTGGATTAAAAAAAATAAAAGAATAAAGAATTAGGTTTCAGTAGAAAAAGAATAAGGTTTTGGCTTTTGGGAGAATAGATCGTGAAAAAGAGAAACTGTAGACCAAAGAGGAACAAGGATTTTGACGGAGAAAAGTGGAACGATCAAGAATTTTTAGAGCAACCTTCAATCCAAGGTAAGGGTGGGTTTCTTGCTCTATAATTGGGGATATGATGGGAATTAGGTAGTTTGGGATGTGTGATTCTCTAGGTTGTGTCCTGTCGATGTGATTAACCGTAGAAAATCCCAAATTGTGTTATAGGAACGTTGTTATTTCGTAGGTATTATCGTTGTTGATCGAAAGTAATATGTAATTGTTGTTATTATGTGTATGTTGATAATACTAATTAAAAATCATGCATAATTCTGCTGCCATGTGAATTGTTGTTGTTACGAATTGAAATAAAACCAATTGAATCGTGTGCAATTGTGAAAATCTGGTTTTTGGTGTTTAGGATGCAGTATGAATCGACACATATACCTATGTATCGATACAAGTTTGATAAATTTGAAAACCAGGGGCTGGAAAAACTCTTGCATCGATACAAAGGGTCTTAGGTCGACTCATAGGGAAAAATTACACTGCTTGTATCAACTCATACGAGGTATGTATCGATACAAGTCAGTTTTGTATCAATACAAAACATGTATGCATCAACTCATACTGAAGGAAAGTGGAAAAACAGAATTTTGAAAATTTCAAGCTATGAGCCGACTCATACGATGTATGCGTCGATACAAGTGGATTTTACATCGATGCATGGAGTTTTGTATTGGCTCATACTGAACAAAAACAGAGGAATAATTCTGGAAAATTGCTTTGGTCGTATCTTCGCGACCGTAACTCTGATTTTGATTTCGTTTGGACCGTTGGAAAGCTAGAATCATGAATTAGCCTATAATAATGTTTTTAGGTACAGTAGGTGAGTTTTTGGATGATTTGTTGTAGTTTCCGTAAGTGAATCTATTGTTGTCGTTATTGTTGAACGTTGTTGTAGAGACTTTGATAGCTAAGGTTGATGGTTGCTATTGTTGTTGATTACGTTGGCCATAAGGGGAAAAATGAATATGTTGTAAGTTGGTTTTCGTTGTGGATTACGTTTTTGTTGTGGTATGTTGTTTGATTACATCACATACATACATTTGCATATTATGTTGAGCCGTGATGGGCAAAACCATGTTGAGTCGTTAAGGGCATGCTGTTTACGTTGAAGGCTTACGCCTTGATGCCTCAGAATTACTGGCAGTTGTTTATGTTGGGAGTTATACTCCGATGAATCCACATGCATTTTCATAGTTGAGTCGCATTCGAATTATTGATTACGTTGTTGTTGTCGTTGTTGTTGTTGTTTGAGTCGTTGTTGTTGCTGCTGTTGTTGATATATATTATTATGGTTGTTGAATATGATTCACTATTAATATAATTTGCCGTTGAATTTAGTCGTTGTTTGATAAATGTCGTCGCATATTAGTTGTTGTTGATATGTTGTTGTATTGAATTACGTTGTTGTGAATGACCGTATGTTGTTATGGAATAGTTGCGTGTTAGCGTTGATTAGTCGGGTGATTACAGAATGGTGATATTATATGATTTCGAATTATATATTGTTTATCATAATCTCAATTATATGGTTTGATATCTCACCCTTTACTTGTTTTTTCGTTGCATTTATATTGGTAACGTGCAGGTAATGAAGGATGAAGAGTTAGTAACAATTAGTTCAAGTATGGTGTCATTTGCTCTGATACGTAGCACTCGGGGGAAATGCGCATTGTTTCTATTCTGTTATTTTTATGTTGAACTGATGTTGTTGAAATAATCATAAGATGTTATGTTTTGTTTTGTATAAACTATTTGAATTCTGCTGCTATAATTACTTAACTTTTTATTTTAATGTCGTACAACATTGCAGGAAAAATGTGTGTGAGATCCGTTGAACGAGAAAATGATTGAAAAAAACTATTATAGCATAACCTCTAGAAGATTTTCTGATATAATGCGGCGGATTAGGGAGAATTATGAGCTTCATGGTATCCGTCATAACTGGATAGGCGTAGAGGTTTTCGGCGAACTTCTTACATATTGGGATTCGCCGGAATTCAGGACTAAATCAGAAACTTTTAGTAAGATAAGGGCATCCGAAAAGAGGGGATGTGTCAATATTGTTGGAAGTATTAGTACTGCGGAGCACATTCGGCGAACGGTAAATATTACTAATTTTTTAAGTTATATTTTTATTCATGATATATTTTATTAATTAATTTTAATTTTATTATTTAGACTAAGGAGTTGGGGAGACCACCATTGATCATTGAGTTGATTACAAAGACTCAGACAAAGAGATCAGGAGGTTTTATCGATGAGCACACACGAAGAGCTTTTGTAAGTAATTTAATTTATGTTGTTCATATTTTTTTAATTTAATAACAAATTTATGACGTGATTTTCACGTGGCAGCCGATAAATTATGACGTGAATATCACGTGGCAAGTGATTTTTTAAACTTAATGACAATTTTGTGGCGTGATTATCATGTGACAACTAATAAATTGCCACGTAAAAATCACGTGGCAATTCATAAGTTGTGGTGTGAAAATCATGTAGAAATTTTTTAATATACTTTAATTTAGTATAATTATATATATATATATATATATATATATATATATATATATATAATTTTTTTTTACTATATGTATGTGCAAGATGATTATCAGACATTGCTCGCAGTTTTCCTAGAAAATAATCTTGAATATACTCCACTCCAGCAGAGGGGAAGCCGCTTCATGTGGATGTTGATTTCTATATTTGGAATCAAGTAGTTGAGGGAAAAGGGCCTAATGGTTGCTTTTTGGAGGGTGGAAATTTAGCGGTCGACTTGAGATTTGCTGATAGGAATCTATTTCAGAGAGTTAGAGATGGAGAAGGAGGGTCGCGTCAACCAAATCTGACACGAGCACAATTTGAAACAGTAAGATAATTGGCGTTAAGTGAGGCGAGACGCGAAATGGAGGCCCAAATGACGGTAATGAGGCAAGAGCAAGAGCAGTAATTGGAGATCATGCAGAAGAGGCAATCTGATATGGAGGAGCAAATGCGACGATTTATGCAAGGTGGTGGAAATCCAAATGTTCCTGATCAAGAGCTGGAGGATGACGAAAACAATGATTTTGATCTTGATAATTATCCGGGTGAAGATGTCCCGTAAAAACACTTTGTGTTTAATTTATTTTTAAATTTGCATTTATGTAAATTATTTTAAATTTGAATTTATTAAAATATTAAATATTAAATTTT
Source organism: Vicia sativa (assembly GCA_021764765.1). Classification (NCBI taxonomy): domain Eukaryota; kingdom Viridiplantae; phylum Streptophyta; class Magnoliopsida; order Fabales; family Fabaceae; genus Vicia; species Vicia sativa. The sequence continues at coordinate 134,773,091 of CM038792.1, read as the reverse complement.
AATTTATTAGTTTTAATATATTAAATTTAATTATATAATTTTAGTTTATCAAATTTATTATATAAAATTTTATTATACGAATTTATTATATAAAATTTTATTATATGAATATATACTTATATAAATTTATTATATAAATTTTATTATATAAATTAATTAGTTTATTATATATAAAAAAATATTACTAATAATTAATTTTTATAAAAAAAATGTCATCTGTAGCGACATGGAATACATGTCACAAAATTGTGACATGTATCTCACATCGCAACTAAAGTTGTATTTATGTCTGCCACACCTGCTTCTAAAGCAGAGTTATGTTCTCTATATAACTATGTTGCGACGTGAATACCACGTCATAACTTTGTGACATGTATCCCACGTCGCAACAAATTTGTCACTTGTTCCCCAGTGACATAAACACTCACGTCGCTGATTATGTGTTGTGATATGATTTCTCAAGTTGTGACGTGATATTCACTTCGCAACTGAGAGTCTTTTTTGTAGTGCTTACATGGAGCCTTATCAGGTCAATTTATACAGTTTTGGAATGATTTGAGCCTAAGATCAATTTTGTGTGGCTTTATAGAATTAAATGTTTCATCATCTATGATTGGTGCATATGTTGTAAGAGTAGTTGGTTTAAGATAATTTTAGAAAGATTAAGTTGTGTTTTTTCCCTCTACATGTAGGACATGTTTGTTGGAGGCACAAACACTACTTACACAGTTCTAGATTGGACAATGACATAACTGTTAAGACACTAAACTGACACTAAACTGTGATGCATAAATTGCAAAATGAGGTGAGAACTGTGGTTGGTAACAAAATCCATGTATCTGAAGAAGTAGTAAGAAATAGAGTCCCACGTCGGTTTGTAGTAAGAAAATGTTAGGGTTTATAAACCAATAATTCGTATGGGATGAATTGTAGTGAAAATAAATAGATGTAAGTCTAAATCTTGTACTTTTATTATTTAAAATAATAATTCATAAAAAATATTAATAAAAATTAATATAATAACTCTTAAAAAAATACAAATATATAAAAATATAATAATCATAACTTAAAAAATTCTAACTAAAATTTAAAAGTTAATTTAAAAATAAAAAGTCTCGTAGACTGCCACATGGCCTTTAAAATTTAAATAAAAAAGCAAAATAAAATAGATTCTAGCCACGTCTACGATATAAAAGCTTTTTTTATTATAAAATCTATTATTATTGAAGAGCGGAAAACAATTTTTTTTAAAAAGGGACTAAACAAAATCTCACTACTATTATTTTTTTATTATAAAATCTATTATTATTGAAGAGCGGAAAACAATTTTTTTTAAAAAGGGACTAAACAAAATCTCACTACTATTATATGAGATAAAAGATATTTAACCCTTATCAATATTATGATTTTCTAAATATACATGTCCTGCTGTTGAATACATAATAATTTTTTTGCATAGACGATCATTTCTTTTACGTGTATCATGGGTATATAAATGTCTTGTATATAGAATGTGCAGTATATAGAATTTGCGGAATTGATTACCGTTATAGTTGTAAGGCGATAAAAAATTCTTAAGAATTGCATAATATTAAGAAGAATAAAATTTATAATTTTTCTTAGAGAAAGTGAAAAGACTTTAACGTCACTTTTATACATCTATGCTTAAATTGATACTTGCTATGGTATTATGTTTAACCGCTCCATTATCACGTAATGAAGTACAATTTCATGTTGATTAATATACATATATGAATGATGTATATATGTATAACAATACCACCTTTTAATTGTAGTACGAAGAAAACCATACAAATGTTTGCCTATATATGCCTACACCCTGAAAAATACAAAAAAGGCTATGTATTTATTTGTATGGCAAAAAGTTAAAAATAATCATTAATTATGATAAAAATTTCAAAATACTGTGTAATTGTCAAAATTTAGTGTAAGAATATTATTCGTCTTTTATATGTAATAGGTATATTGTTATTTCAATTTGATAAACACACATGAACGTCATGTTAATGTTTCATAAACATCATAGACTATCTATAGAAGCAGTATGTGGCTTATAGTTGCTTCTGGAACATGCATCATATATAAAAATTAATCAAAAATAGTGAATAAGTGAAAATATATATATTTTTGATAACGAGTGATTAAAGTATATAATTGAAAGTAAGTCTCACTTTTTAATATATTTTTTTTCCGAAAATGAGTTTGAATATTTGGAATCAAATTGTTTGATTTTAACAGTAGACATTGTTAATATAAACTGGTACTTTATGATGAGATTGATTGATCACTAAAATAGTCAAATTTATATGTAAATTAAAGTTTATAACTTTAAATTATATAATTGAATTATGCTCTATGTTATGTGAATTATTTGAGTTAGATGAAATTTATCGTAAGATATAAAAATAATTCAATGATGGATAATAATTTATATAAACTTTTGAATTTGGATATATTAAATTCTAAGATGTGGAATTTTGGAAACCTTATTAAGGAGGATAATGAATTCGAAGAATCTCCTGAGAAAGGTTCTATGTGAATTGTTGAAACACAAGTCGGAAGTTTGTCAATGATTGTTGAAAAAAAATTAGAATTTAGAATAAGCAGAAAGACTGAAAGGCTAAGGATCTAGGACCGAACAAAATCAATAATCAATTTATTTCCTTTTGTCTAGTAAAGGGAAATGGTGAGAATTTTGTTTGTAAGAGTCCTATTATTCTTCAAGTGGAAGATGATCCTAAGATTTATAAGGAAGAAGTATCTTCAAAGGACTCTACTTTAAGAATGATGTTATCCAAGACAAAATGGATTCAACAAATTCAAACTATACTTGGAACTTGTCGATCTACCTAAAAGATTAAAACCCATTGGATGCAAGTAAGTGTTTCGAAGGAAGTATCATGGTGATGATACACTAAATACTTACAATGATAGACTAGTAGCCAAGAATTTTGACCAAAAAAAAAGTGTTGATTATCTTGACACATATGCACTAGAAGGAAGCACAACGAAAGTTAGAGTTTTGTTTGCTTTAACTTCCTTGCACGACCTTATAGTTCATCAAAAGGATGTCTTCCTATATGGAGATCTCGATGAGGAGATCATTCACATGGAGAAACCATAAGGTTATAAGGTTTTTTGTAATGAACAAAAGGTGTGGAAGCTTGTCAAACTTTTCGTATGTATTAAAACAAACACCGAAAGAATGACATCAAAGGTTTGATTCTGTCATTACAAGAGTCACCAATTAAGGGGGAGACACATAACATAACTTCGAGGGAGACTTTTCAATCTTATCAAAACACGAATTGAAAAAGTTTGTCGTCATCAAAAGAGGGAGATTGTGAAGAATACATCTTATATCTAGTATTGATAAAGACAAAGATTATTAGAGAAGAAAAGGATCAAAAGTGTCATGTACATCAATGGTAAAGTTGATCAAGAAGGTTTAGCATAGAAATCCAAGTGAAGATTTGAAAATAGTGAACATAACTAAGGTACTCATTGCAATTCATACTATACTACTTTAAATTGTTCATAATTTCATATCTCACTTCATCTAAAACCTTCTTGCAATATCATACATGATCATCTAAAACCTTCTCGTCTAATTCTTATGAAAAATATTTGTACACAAAGTTGTGTGAGAACATTGTAATATTCTTTTATCCATGTTGATTATATGTTGATCACTATCAATGAGATGAATGGAACTTTAGAAATAAAGAGGTCTCTAGATTTGACATTCAAGATGAAAAGATGTTGAAATATTGGGGGTTAAAAACATAGTCAAACAAACTATATTGAGAAAACTTTCACATTCAAGATGAAATATCTTTCACTAGTTGATACTCTTTTTGGGATCAAAGTAATACGAAATAGTGGGGGTTACGAACTTAGTCAAACACACTTTATTGAGAAAGTTCTTGATAAGTTCAAATTGTCACATTTCAAGAAAGTGAATATTCAACTTAGTGTCAAAATAATGATGGAAGAGTTGTGGCTATATTAGAATACGCAAGTGCAATTTGTCCTTTAATGTAATGAATGTACTAGAACTGATATAATATTTGTAGTTAGTAAATGAGTAGATTTACTAGCAATTCAAATAGTGAGCATTGGAAGGCCATAATGAGAATTTTGGTTATCTTAGAATACAAAATATTTGACCTTCATTATGATAGGTGTCTTGCCATACTAAAAGGATATATCGATGTGAGATGGATATTGAGTGTTGTAGATAGTAAATCTACAAATGGGTGGAAATTTACACTAGTTGATGTGTAATTTCTTGGAAGAGAAAGAAACAAACATGTATTAATATTTCTACCGTGGAATCATATTTTGTGGCTCTTATTTCCGCTGGTTAAGAAAATAAATGGTTAGGGTCCCTTATGTTGGAAGTTCCATTGACAAAAGACAATGTTTCAAAAGTGTTGATACATTACGATAGTCAAACCAATTTAGTTAGTACATTCAACAAAGTGTATGATGAAAAGTTTAGGCACTGAGGGCTTAGACATTCTTTTGTGAGAAAATTGATTAAAGATGTAATCATTTCACTCACATATATATGATCGATCTATAATTTGAGAAATTCATTTACTAAGCCACTGGCCAGAGACTTAGTAAAAACAACCTCGAGAGGTACGGAGTTGAAAGTTCTTGAGTAAGAGTTCCGACAGCGGCGACAATCCAATCTTACGTTAACAGAACATTAACCTCAAGATTCAACGGGTAACAACAAGTCGTTGATTTGGATAATTGTTGAACATTTCGTGCTAATGTTGACCTTAAAACGAGGGTTGAATTTGATTTTAAATTTTTTAATGAAGTTCATAACCGAGGAAAAGTATCTCATATACAACATGAGAGTTGGAGTTTCTCTCATGAAAAATTCATGAAACAGGATAACATATGGCCATAAATAAGTGATAAGTGAGATATGTAGAGGAAGAACCTTTAAAGAGTGTGTGTCAGGTAACGTCGATCTAATCATATGGATTAATAGTTTAAAAGCATTGCTACCTAATATTCCGATTAAACTTTGTGTTATCCTCACTAAGGTTAAGTTTAAAATCGAAAGATACCTAACTGTATTAACATTCTTTATATCTCATTTTTTAGAATTAGACTTGTCATTATTAGTACTAGTGGGGGATTGTTGGAAATTAATGGACAATTAATTCTCATGGATGTGTTTTCCAATATGAAAAAGTTAAAGAGGATAAAAGTGCCCCATAGACAAAATGTGTAAATTGCCTTAAAATACTTCATGAAGTGGTGTATAATGTAACTATAGGCGAATCATTGCAATCTTATGTTGAAAAGATGTTGTTTCATCAAGAGTTGAAAACTTGTGAAACAACACGTGCATGGCCTATAAATACATTATTCAAAATTCAAAAATACTACACTCAAAATTTTTACATCCTCTTGGATATTCCAAACACTCTTCCCTGCATTCGAGCTCTTCACCAGTCTTGTGCAGACACAATTCAAAGACCGAATTATCCAGGGTATTCTTGCGTTCCAACTCTAAGACAATAAATAGAGTGCTTGAAATAATTATAATTAGGGAAATAAATCCTAATTCCCGTGGTGGAAATTATGTACTAGGAGATGACCCCCCAATGCTTGAACTTGTAGTCTTTTTGGATGAGACTTGTAGGTGTCTTGTGTTGCAAGCAACAACAACCCTCGCTTGGGTTTAAGGATACCACAGAATGTTGAGGAGGAAATCCTTAGATGATGTTTATTCAATCTATAAAAATTCATCAGATAACCTTGAGTATAAGGGGAAAAGCCCTAATCCATGATATTGGTCCTCATTTGAGATAAGCCTGCAAAAAGATAGATAACCCTAATGTGCAGTTGAACCTCAATCTCCATGATCATTGATCCAAGTAACAAGCATTGTTGTTAATGAATGCATGATGTACTAGGTGACCTAATGGAGGGTATGTACACGATGATGCATAACGTGACACCCAAAATAATTCAATTATTAAATAATTAAAATTTTAATTATTAAGTTAATTAAAAGTTTAATTATTAGTATTTTTGGTTTATTGGATTTAACTAATTAATTAAATGAATGGATTAGTTGGTGGTGTGAGAAATAATGTGGGGGTGTGAGGAGTAAAATACTCTACCCATACTAATTATTATTTATTTTATTTATTGGAATAATAAAAGGAATAATAAAAGGAAGGAAAAGAGAAAAAGAACCACTTTTGGAGAAACTATCTGTACGTGCAATTAAGAAGAGGAAAAGGAAGGAAGAAAACCAATTCGTGTCGGAAGTCGAAGAACCCACAAGGTAAAGGGTGATTTCGATTAATTATTATGTATTATCGGTTTTGAATTCGACCGTATGGATCATAGCATGTTAGGAAATCTCAGTTTAGGAATTCTAGGTTTCCGTAGAATTGTCTCTATTTGTGTCGGATTGTAGGTCGGAAACCAATAGAGTGTCAAATAATAAATGAGAATGATGAAATAATGTTGGTTGATGTTATAATGGTGTATAATGGATGTATCTTGGTGTTTCTCATGTTGCAATTCGTATGGGAATGTTTGGAATTGATTTAGAATGAATAAATGTTGTCAAAAGTGCAGATTTTGACTCTGCAGGTCGTGGGAACCGGTTCCCAGTGGGGAGGAACCGGGTTCCACTGTGTAAATTTATAAAAACTGGCAAAAAATGCACGTAGGAACCGGTTCCCAGTGGGGTAGGAACCGGGTTCCCATACATTTTTCCAGAGGCGTGATTTTTGAACCTTGTGGGAACCGGTTCCTGCATAGGTAGGAACCGGGTTCCACTGTAACTTTTTGAAAAAATACTAAACTTTGAAAATTCATAACTTTTAAACCGTAAGTCCGTTTTGAGCGCCGTTTTGGACGTTGTTTCTTAAATTTAATGCTCTATTTTATAAAATGAAAAGATTTCCTAAAATTTGAAAGTATTTTGAAAATGAGTCGAATTCCGAAATAAGTGTATTGACTGACGCGCATTGATGTGTATGTAGCAGTGAACCTGTGATGATGGATGTATTAGTATTGTGGGAATGAAAGGCATGTTTATATTGCTGATGATTGTGTGCATGATGGTTGAGATATCATGTTTTGGTTTTGATTCAGTTATGATAATTTGGTGTATTTCATAGACTGATTTGATGTTGCATGCTGGTGATGTGCGTGCATATGCATTGTTTTGGTTTTGATTCGGTTTATGATAATTTGGTGTATTCATGATTGTATTGATATCATGTGTTTTGTTGGTGTTGTATATGCCTGATAGTTGTTGATCTTAGTTGTTGTTGTTGTGGTATATATTGGTGATAGTCTTACCAATTGAAGGGTAAGCGTTTGGCATATTTATGCTTTGTGATGATTTATTTCATGATATGTGATTATATCATGTTGTGGTTGATGATGGTTTATGATGTCTGAATGTGGTCATAACCTGTGTTGAACGTTGCATGCTGGTGTTGTGCATGCATATGCATTCTGGTGAAGTTAATTCCCATTGTGTGGAATTTGACTTGTATTGCCAATAACCTTACCCGGGTGATGATGGGTGGTGAGGCTGGATTCTTGACCCAGTGGTGTATGGGCGAATCGATGATTACTGTATCCGGTTGATGATGGATCAGTGTTGGGTGACTTGGTCACGTGTTGGTACCACATGTATTGTGTCTGCATTTGTGTTTGCATGGGATTGTAACATGTTAGGATGTCTTCCAGTGTTACAATTCTTTTGTTGTTTATTGATTATGCATATTGACTTGTATGTTGGTGATTGCGTGTTGAATCTGAATTTATGCTAAATGGGTGAAATAATATGCTTGTGATATATTGTTGATTGAGAAGCTTATAATGTGTTTTAATTATGAGAAGTCTCACCCTTACTTTCACAATTTCAGATTAAAGTTAGCAGCTCAGGAGTTGGTGAGGATGACTCTAGAGCTTGTCTTTTAAGTCCGCGTGTCAGTGTCATGCTCTGATTAGGTTGTAACACTGGGGAACGCTTAGTTGAGGAATTAGTTATTATTCAATTGTTTCTTTGAGTTCATTTGGGAATAATTATATTTTGGTTTATTCCGTTTTGGTTGTGGTATTTTTCCGCTGTGTAAGACATGGTCTTAATTTGATTGAATTAATTGAATAATGACCCTCAGTGTAGCATGACTACTGTTTTATTGGAAGTTTTATTTATTTCATAATTGTGACGTCCCTTGTTCCGTATTAACTCTGATGGAATATGTCTTTAATCATGGATATAATTAATATTATTCGGGGTATTTTAGAAGGGGTGTTACACATAAGCCATATGATAGATGAAATGGGTAGGATAAATTTGGGGTATGACAACAGTATTCAGTTCATCCTAAGACATTTCTTCAACATAGAAGTCTTCACCAGAGCCCCACCATCCAGTTAAAGCGGTTACAAGTTTAGCAGATTCACCCTCAAGTTCACTTTCAGAGGAATCATAATTTAACCAAGAAATAGACAACCCCTTATGTTGTTTCTTGAGATATGTAGGACATTCTGCTCTAATGTTCCCAAAGTCTTCACATTCATGACACTGAATGCCTTTACTTTGATTAGACTTTTCTTCAATTCTGGTTTTTCTCTAAAAATCATAGATCTTGCTGATGTCAAATGAGATGTTCTTAACATTAGGTTTTGCCCTTCTGTCCATTCTCTTTAGCACTTTGTTAAATTTCCTCTCAAGTAATACAATGGCATTTGACATTCCTTCCTCGGTATCCATATCATATTGACCCTCTTCATCTACAGTGTTGGAAACGAAAGTTATGCCCTTATTCTTCTTTTTAGATTTGTAACTAATATCCAATTCAAATGTTTGAAGTGAGCCAACCAATTAATTCACTTTCATGTTGTTGACGTCTTGGGCTTCTTCTATGGTTGTCACATTCATGTCAAATCTCTTAGGTAGAGACCTAAGAATTTATTCTAATTAGCTTTTCTTCTGACATCCTTTCCTCCAAAGCACTAGATGTGTTTGCTATTTCAAGAATATTCATATGAAAATCATGAATGCTCTAATTATCTTTCATCTTTAGATTATCAAATATGGTGGTGAGACGCGGAAGTCTAGACATCTTAACTTTAGATGTGCCTTCATGAATGGTTTTGAGAATTTCCCGAACATATTTGGCCACAATTTGTGTTTATTAACCTGTATATGTTTTTGTCAACTCCATTTAATAGGGAATTTAAAGCTTTGGAGTTTCCAAGATCAAGTTCGTCTTCATCTTTAGACCAGTCCTCTTCTGGTTTCAAAGTCTCATTCCCATCTTTGTATTTCACAATAGGATGGTCCCAATCCTTTATGACAACTCTACAAGTTTTGTTATCCATAGATTTTAGGTAAGTGACCATACGAGCCTTCCAATAATCATAGTTGGTGCTATTTAAGAGTGGTGGTCTGTTATTGAATCCTCCTTCTTTTCCCATGGTACCAGAAAGTATCTTCCCTAGAGATCACCCAAAACAGAACAGGGTGCCTGCATTAATGCCAATTGAAATTATGGCACAATATACGACATATAACATATATGATGTTCCAGCACTAGGATGTCCAAACACAATGTCAAATGCAATGTTAAGACATCATACCAACTGACAGTATAATTAACAAAAGAAAAACAAGTTATAGAAAGTAAAGAACACAGATTAATTGCTAACCTGGTTCAATGAAACGTCACCTACATATGGAGCCATCCAAACCAGGAAGGAAATCCACTAAGATAGGATTCGTTTGAAGCCTAAGTAAACAAACTTTGGTTTACAATCCTCTCATCTATTCATTACCCGTGTTATTTCTATCTAAGACACTCCTAGATTTGAGACTCCTCTCACTCCCTTTCAATCACACAATAGTGATAAACTAACAATGATAAACGAAATATGAGGCACTCTTCAAAGACACATAATCAGCTATGCTTAAAAGCTTATGACTTATTAACAGAGACAAATTGACACACGGTCAACCCTTTCTTAAAACTCATGAGTGATTGACAATTTACAAATCGAACTTAGTCCAACTCTAATATCAAGATGATAAGAGAGTGGCTCGCAATAAACAAACAACAACAAACAAACTAAAACCATAAACCTTATTCAATACACACAACTTCTCCAATTGCATTAGGTTTATAATGTCCTTTTAAAAAGACTTTTGCATGCACGGTGTAACACCCTTCTAATTACCCGCGATTTATAATTTAATAATCAGAGTATTTAACACATATCAAGAGGCATCACAATTTTAATAAAATTCAAGTTATAACCAAACAGATGTCATGCTTTCACTGAAGGAAATCATTAAATAAATAAACCAAAAGTTATGTTTAACAGCGGAAATGAAACATAACAACTCCTGAATACGTCGTTCATAATTATTCCAGGACAATAAACTGAAACATTAATCAAAACCAATATTTAATATCCAAAAGAATCTCAATCAAACGTTTCCCCAGTGTTACATCTACCAGAGCACGACACTGACACGCAGATTAACTAATGACTCGACTCTAGAAGCTATCCTCACTGATTCCAAGCAGCTAATCACTTCAAATCTGAAATCATCAAATTAAGGGTGAGATTTCTATCCAATATAAAATGCATTATACGTTTTTAAATACAACAGAATAATCGAATACATTAGTCCATTATCCAAACACGTAGTTGTAGTCAATTCACAAGGCATCTCACACAATGAACATGTAATATAACAAACAATGGAAATTGCAACACTGGAAACCATCCTAGCATGTTACAATCCCATATGCAATGCAGACTCTATGCATGTGGTACCAAAACGTGAACCTAGTTCACCCACTGCTCCGTTTACATGTGGAAAGACAACGAAAATCCATGATTCGCCCGTAACCACTGGGTCAAGAATCTAGCCTTACTACCTCTAAATCCTGGTAAGTTTATTGGCTCTGCCAGTTCACTTCCGCACAATGGGAATGAACCAATTAACAAATGTTTATGCATGCATCATAAAAGCATGCAACATCAATTCACAGATTATGATATCAACATAATTCACATAATGCCAATCACCAATGTATTACATTCAATCATAATGAATATCAAAATACAACATTGTAAGCATTATTCTCATCCGATAACTCAGACCATTTGTAATAATTCCCCATTATCCTTAACTATTCACACTTTTCAAAATCGGAAGCTCGACTCTTTTTAAAATAATTTTAGCAAAAAAATATTTTTCCTTTTTAAAAAGATAGTATTTTAAATTTAAGAAATAATGCCGAAAACAACACTCGAATCGGAGTTACGGTTTAGAAAATATGAATTTTTGAAGTTTAAGTATTTTGAAAAATTACACAGTGGAACCCGGTTCCTACCCTGGTACAACCCGGTTCCCACTTTTTGAAAAAGTCACGCCCCTGGAATTTTGTATGAGAACCCGGTTCCTACCCCACTAGGAACCAGTTCCCACGTACAAAAATGCCCAGTTTTGAAAAATTCACACTAGGAACTCGGTTCCTCCCCACAGGGAACCGGTTCCTACGACCTGCAGAATCATTTTCTGCTATTTTGACAGCATTTAGGCATTCCAAATCACTTCCAAACATTCTCATACGAATTGTGACATTAGAAACACCAGTTTACGACCATTATACGCCAATACAACATCATATATCATTGTTTCATCATTCCTGTCAATTGTTCGACACACTATTGATCTTAATTCTATAATCCGACAAAAAATAGGGTTTAATCCTACAAACCTATATTCATCAAAATCAAACTTCCTAACATACCCAATCATCCATTTAATTCCCAAAACCCATAAGGCATCCTTACCTCGCGATGATCTTCGATTTCCTCGGCATTGGCTTTTTCCTCTCTTCTCTTCTCTTCTCCAATTCTACGTGAAATGATTTTCCAAAAAGACTCCTTTTTCCTTCTTTTCCTTTTTATAACCCTTGTTATATTCCTTTATTATTTCCAAATAAAACACATAATTAATAATTAGTAAAAGTAGAGTGATTTTCTCCTCACACCCACTATTTACTCTTCACACCACCAACCTTCTTTCTTCAATTAATCCAATTAAATCCAAAAATATAAATACTTAAGACTTTAATTAAATAAATAATTAAATTCCTATTTATTTAATATTCGAATTAAATCGGGGTGTCACACACGGGCTTGGGCTTTTCATTCGCATATCCACAGCAGCGGCAAATATTATGCATATACTTCTCCATAAAAATAGGAACAAAATATAATGTTTCCTAAAAAGTTTCCAAGATTCTTTTTATGAAACAAAAGCACTTCTGGTATAGAACCATTCTCCTAAATTAACCCTCCTAGGACTGCGACGATATAGGAATTAAAAAAAAAAATACATAATCTCATATTTTAAAAATAAATCTTCTAATATTTAAAACCTAAACGTGCACTATGTTTGGTGTAACATGTCACGACATCGTGCTCAACATCTTTTATAATGATGTTAGATCTACATGTCAAGACATTTTGCTGAGATACATGTTTTAACAAAATTGTTGTCAAGCATAAAATCACAGACTTAACAATCTCCTCATGTGACAGCTGGAGGTAAGAAAAAATAGCAGCAAAACAACTACAAAACACAAGATGAATACCATGTATCCTTTGAAAAATATCAAACAAATCAGATACACACCCAACAAAGTCCAGAAGATACCCAGTCTCACAAACACACAGAGAGAAATAAACCCTCACACTCCAAAATTCCACCAGAGACTAGATGTTATGACATTCTCTCTAACATCACAACTACATCATCACAAAAATTCTTAAGAGAGAAATAAACTCTCACCACACCAGCATCATGACCCCCTGTCGCACAAATCTCCTGTCACACATAATTAAAACTCCGCCTCAAAGAGACATCATTCACACACATAGCACCTAAAAAATCCAAACAGAAACAGATCCAAATAACATCCAAGCAACAAACAATACCAATAAACAACCACCACTACTCCCCCTTAATTGGTTGTAAAATCACTAATGCTATTTGGTGTAAAGTCCTTAATTGGCTGAATGTGAAGCATGTTCCAAAGGGTTGTGTGGAAGAGTTTAGATGGATCATTGGAGTCACTAAAGATAAAGGCTGGAGAACCTCTATCATGAAGATGACCATAGTCGAGACAATGTACAACATATGGCAGTATAGAAACTTAATTTGTTTTGACAAAGCTGTTGATAATACAAACATGGATAGTAAGATCATAGATAGCATTATGCATATGAAATGGCAAAATAAAAAGCTTAGAGGCCCCATTGATAAGATGATGATGTAATTTTGGTTCTCTTTTGTTTTTATTTGTCTTGTTGGGATGATTGGGTTCTAGGGATCACCCTGTACTTCTTTGTTTTTTGAATTAATATATACATACACTTTCTTCTCCTTTTGATTAAAAAAATATTGTATCATTTTTAAACAATCTTATAATATATTATTAATAAAAATAGTAATAATTATAGTGTAATTTAAAAATGGTTAATAAAATACAATTTAATATATAAAAATAATTTTTTCAAAAGAATTATGTTTATCTAGTTTTTTAATTTATAAAATATAAATAATATATTTTTTCATATTAATAATGCACGCTATAAGGTTTTGTTTCATGATTAGCAACAAACGCACCACTATAACTATAACAGAAAACTCGATAGCAACTTCAAGAACACATTACAAGCAATTTTCAAGAATGGCGAAGCGATTTAGCGGCGAACTTTCAACAGCGGTTTTTGGTGAAAAAAGTTTCATCGCTTCTCCCCTAACAGTAAGTTCATGTTTATTAGAAGATGTTAAGTTTGTTTCTTAGATGATGAAACTGTTAAAATGGTTATGTGTTAATTAATTTCAATTTGTTTGTTTCTAACCTAATGACTCTACTATATTTGTGCATTTTTCGATTTTGTTTGAATGTTCTTTTGATTTAGTTTTGTTTGATTGAATTTATTGTAGTATTGATTGGGTTTTTATTTGTTTGAATTTCATGTTGTTCCTAGATCGAAGAAATTCGTTCAAACTGCACTAGTGTGATTCATGGGGAGTATGATACAAAATTTAGGGCATTGCAAAATCTTGCAACTCTACTGTCTTCAGGTACTAGTACTGTGCAATTTTCTTACTATTTAGTTTGGTATTAATCTTTCAACGACATTGTCACCACTCGTCTAACTTTCAATGAAAAATTGTTCAGGTGACCTCCGCCAAATTGAGGCGATGTCTGAGAACGAAATTGTTCCTTGCTTGGTGAAGTCTCTGTCGGAAGATGGGAAGCACAGAATGAAGGTATAAATTTTTTTTTATCTTGTTCTTAATTTTTCTTCTCAATATATTCTACATTATCGTATGTGCAGGCCTATGCAACATGGGCACTAGCAAACATAGCTGGAGGATTGTCTAAGCACACTGAAGTTGTCGTTGCAAATGGTGCAGTTCCCGTACTCGTGCAGCTGCTGAGCAGTGGCACATACATCATCCAAATGAAGGTATAAATACATGTTTTTTTTGAACATACATAGAAAGCAGTAACTGTTCCAACAGAATCACTGGGAACCGTTTTAATGTTCATACTGAAATGACCAAACAAGTATGAACCCTTGGACTGAAAACCAGTTAGAAACATGAATAATGTAGTAATTAAAAATTTAGAACTATATAGGGAAAAATTTATCAAGATGAAGCTGAATCTCATTGACCTATTTGATATGATCAAAAGCCCAAGTTGGGTAATAGTTTCTGCCAAAACATCCACCGGCTTACTTGGTAATGTAGAAGAAATTAGTGAATAGTGATGTAGAATGGTACATGCACTGGCTTCCTTTGGAGGACAAGTTTATTGATATGATTTAATTTAAATGTGTAACTTGTTTTTTTTTACATGATATAACTCTTTTGTATTGAGCAGGCTGCATGGGCGTTAGGAAATATAGCTTGTGATTCCATAGAGAAAAGGGATATCGTTGTTGAAAATGGTGCAGTTGCAGCACTTATGGATCTGTTGAAGGCAACCAACAAACACGTCTTGATGATTACTAAATGGACTTTACGAAAGCTGTGCAGTGAAATTATTCCTGCAAGACTTTACAAATTTATAGTTTATAGTTTTAAAAAAAAAACAGATCATACTTTGCTTAAGTAACCAATTGTCCACCTGCAATGAGGTTACAGTTTATAGTTTTCAAAACAAACAAATATTTTTTGAGGTCAAATCATATTTACCTGTAAATGGCCTCTTGTTCCACCAGTTAGGTTCCCAATTATCCAACATGCTTTGAAGGATCAGTCTGTCAGGTTGCTTAAGTAGCCACTTAAGGCCAAACAAAGCTCCAGTGTCGATTATGATCTAAAAAACACACCGTAAATATAATGATATGTGATAAAAGATCTGTGGAAAAAATGAGGGCTCTAGAAGCATTTTAACTGCTTTTGAGCCTTTCCACACTGTGCCAAGTTTCCTATGACCATTAAAGCATATAAAGGAAGTTGGCAATACTTTAGATCATAGCTGTAATAATGAAATCCAACCTGTTAGTCAGTCATACAGCTTTGTATATATTAAAAGTGGTGACACGACTGCTTTGTTGAGGTTGCAGTCTTTGAAGAATCACGACAATGAAGATATTAAAAAAATCCAAAAGTTATACCTGTCAAAGTATTTGATACATTGTGAAAATTCTAACTATCATCTACCTTTTATATAGTGAGTTGCTATGGATAGTAGAAGTTGAGAAACCACGCATTTTGAGATAAATAGAATCAAACTTAAGTGACATGGTCAATTAAATATTTAAATTCTTACTGACTGCATTACTATTGCTAGATCCATGATTCTGAGTCATGATCAATTATGAGTGTTCATAATAGATTACGAAGCTTTATGCCTTATTCTAATCGATTGGCTAAGAGCTTTAAGAACACCCTTTATCAATTCCACAAGCACATTGATGATTCCTCTAAGGGCTTTAAGGACTTTTATCAAAGAGAGGTTATAAATACTTTTAGGCGAGTGTGCACACTATCTTAATAGTTTAAGAACTATTGAACTATCTTTTACAAGGCTCTGTTCCCTTAGAGACATGTCAATAAGGCTTTTACACCTTTTATCTTTCACGAACTTTAAAACTTTTAGACCTCTTACTAGATATATCAATGATTCAACACTTCATATAAGACTTGACTTCTTTTATTTAATGATAATTGATAAGACTTGTTAATAAAATCAGAAAGATTTCTTGGTTGGGATAATCAGGGATTCCACCGAACACCGCTTAACATAGGCGTTGTTGTTAAGAGATTAATTTTGACATCTTGACCTCCCAAGCATGATAACTTGATCATAATTTCAAATGGAAACTTCACCTTATAGTGTTGTCATCATCGAGACCATATATGTCAACTGATTGTTGCTTAGATTATACCTCCAAGCACATTGATCCACATCACCATCATAAGATAAAATTAAGATTGATAAGAAAACTTGTATGCGTTATGGATGCCAAATATATTTCAAATGTACACCAAGTGTAACTTCCTTAACGGTGGAGTCAACAAAGCACTATTTATCAATGATTTCTAAATGTTCTTTTTGTTGTTTTTATAATTATATATAGCGGCGAGCTCTTCTAATAACTATTTGAAATGGAGCCGAGCTCATCCATCCCCTAAACAAGAGATGTGCAACGACAATATACTCTAATAAAAATATGGACATTACAAAACAATAATAATAATAATAATAATAATAATAATAATAATAATAATAATAATAATAATAATAATAATAATAATAATAAGTGGTATTATTTAAATGTGTAAAAAAAATATGGTTGATTGAGCCATATCTTGAAACTAAATTGCACTAAAAAATATAAATAATTTAAATGGTTAATTAACTTAATCACAACTAAATTTAGGATAAAACATGTTTAAAAATCATACAACATAGATGTTTATCTGTTTTGAAAATCATAAAACATATTTAAATGCTTATTTCTCTTTCTTCTTTCATTATTTTGATTCCACTTTCTAATATAATTATTAAATAATATATTTGTAAAATCATACACCATTTCATTTTTGTATAAAATAATTTTTTATTTATTTTTAATTCCGGTAAAATGACTAAAATGTGGCCTAATTTAGGAGAGAAGCAGTTGATATTGTAGAATAATATGATTTAAGTTTAATTTTTATTATAATTTGGAAAGGAGGCAACAATTTCGTAAACCCTCTTCAAAACTGATTCACTTATCTTCCGAGACTCTTTCATTATTTTGTCTTCAATGGCGGATTCATCCTCGTCCCCCGCAACCCTAGAACCCAATCCTCACCCCAATTCCCAATCTCCATCTCCCGATCTACCTCCCCAATCATCCCAATCGCAATCTACACCTCCCTCTTCCACGCCCCTCCCCACAAACCCTAATCCCAATCCCAATCCCAATCCCAATCAACCCTTACCAATCCCACAGTCACTTCCTCCGCCTCCTACTCTATCATACGCAACCGGAGCCCCGCCGCAAATTCCCGCTGTTCTCCCTCCGTCGGCGCCATCCTTCCGTCCGCTAGGTCCTCAAGTGCCGCAGTTCACTCCGTTGCCCAATCCTGCCGGTGTCTACCAAAACCCTAATCCACCTCCCGGCGTGCCCAGCTCGGTTCAGATGCCGCAGATGCAACCGATGATGTCGTATCAGGTTCCTGGGACTAACCCTGCAATGAGACACTATGCTCCTATGCCAAATGGTTACGCCATGCATCCTCCAGGACCTCTAAATCCTGCAGGTGGGTCATTCGTTCAATCATGTTTCATTTCATTGTTTTTGTGTTTGCTTTCAGATTTAGTTAATGTTTCTCTGATTGTTGATTATTATATATTTGTACTGGTACTGTGATTTTTGTGAAGATTTGTTGTTGAGTGTGTTTAATATCTTCTAGAAAAGATCTCTTTTGCATTGATAGATTTGATAGATTGATAGTTAATGTGTTTTGTTTATGTTAACGGTGAGGGGTTTCAATTTGGATGTGTTAGGATAGATTTAGAAAAAGTTATTGATGGTTAGATAAGGGGTATCCATGACGGGGTTGTTTCTCAATTCTCTCATACAGTGTCTTATTGAATACGATGACAAAAAGTTGGAAGGCTTCATATTGGTTAAAGACACACCCCTCCCTTCAACAACTCATTTTTGGTATGCATATATTTGCCTAGTTTATTGATTGTCTTTTACTAAAATCATGATGGAAACCAACCTTAAGCAGAGTGATTCTGATAGTGGAAAGTTAATTCAAATAAATAAAAAACAGGTTGTTCTTTTGTCGATCTACATACTGTATGGTTGTGTCGTGCTCATTTTAGTAGGCCACTTTCTGCTAGTTATAAGGGTACTACTTTCCCTCGAATGACTTTATGAATTCCCGAAGCTGACCATGTTTGCTACTGAATGCACGTTGGCCTTTTGTCATGAGGTATTGCAATCTTTTCAATTCTTTCTCTCAATTGCAGTTTCATTCCATTTTTTATGCTGCAACATGGGTTCCTTAATTAAAAAAAAACTTGTAATTCAACTAGAATTTCCTTCTTAGTAAAGTAAGTGTGTATGAGATTACGGAAGTTACTATTTTCCATTGGTGGATGAGATGGTTTGAGAAGCCTGCTATGTTTCAAGTTGTCAGACAAAGGTAAGCACTTTTCTGGACATCCATGAATTTCAAACTCGATAGTATTTTTTATTGTTTCTTCAGGTTGTCATTTCAGCTGGTGATTATTAGCTGTGCTGCCATCTCTAATATGCTTTTGATGTGTGGTAATCGCATTCCATTGTTCGTCACGTTATTTTTTCTGTATATATCATTAGTGTTGTATATATTTTATTTGTTTATGTGTATTCTCGCTCATGATCTGCTCTAATATATTTGCATAGATGTTTTTTGTCATGTACAGGAATTCCTCGTTATCCACCTCCTTATGGAACTATGGTTCGTCCTGTATATCCTCCACGCCCTCCTGGAGCAATCAACATGCTTCCAGTTTCACGCCCACCTGTTGCAGGGATCCCTTCAATTCGCCCTATTATTCCTCCTATTGTCAGACCTGTGGTTCTTCCTAGTGTTACTCCGGCTGAGAAGCAACATACCACCGTTTATATTGGCAAGATTGCACCAACCGTGGAAAATGAGTTCATGCTTTCTCTGCTTAAAGTAAATTTCTAAGTTTGATATTTTCTCTGGGGAGTGGGGAGGGAGCAGGGTATATTTATTTGTCGTCTTTTAGCCTCCTACCTTAACTTTTGGACAATTGGTATCTTTGAATGTTTTGGTATATTTTATAGTGTCTTATTCTGTTTTTTATTTTTTTTATTTATTTTTGAAGTTATGTGGGAATATTAAGAGCTGGAAAAGACCTCAGGATTTATCAAGTGGGACTCCTAAAAGTTTTGGGTTTTATGAGTTTGATACCGCTGAAGGGGTTCTCCGTGCTTTACGTCTCCTTACCAAATTGAACATTGATGGGCAAGAACTAATGGTATGTCTTCTTCTCCAACTACTTTTTATTTGTACTTGATGTTACACGGCATACCACTCTACTTTTATATTATATTGTGAGATTAATGGTTTGAACATGAATTTTGCTTTTGGAATCAACTATACCTATAGTCAAGGATCTGATTTATTTGAATGAATTTGATTGCATTTCTTGAAAGTTAAGTTTGCAACTGATGTGGAAACAAAAAGATTGGTATTCATCCGTGTTCGTTTCATTGTTTCTTTGCGTCCATTTGACATTACATCAAGAGTGAAAAGAAAGAACAAAAACTGTGAATTATGAACATGTTTTAATATGACTGAAGATTATGGTTTTATACAAAGGGACTAAGCACTAACCCATATTTATACCACTACAACTATTTATTTTTTGGGAGTGGGAATAATTTGTAGTTTGACAAAGCTTAAACTCAAGTTCCTCTGTTATACAGGGATTTTAAACATTTGACAACTTATAATGTGTTCACTTTATCTCAAATACTTCGAACATGGCTTAGAGGAAAGGACGAAACATTTCTTTATCATAATTGGAGTTTTTATTTGATTGCATAAAGCAAGTTTTCTTAGGTTGCTTATATTTGTTCAATTAATTTTATGCAGAGTTGGTACTTAACTTATGTTCTTTGACTTGATAGTTTTCTTCATGTGGTGGGTGTTGTATATAATTTTGAACTTTCAGATCATTCTTTCAGATCATTTTGGGCATCTGTAAATGCATCAACAACTGTGCTAGTTAAAAGTGTATTAAATTTCTGTGAACATGGCACAGTATTTGTAAATGCATCCACAATTTTGCGAATAAAATGTGTATTAAATTTCAGTGAATGAGGCACAGCTTTCTCATACTAATAACTTTTGACACAAATGTTTTCCTTTCATTGGTTCTGTATTTGAGGTTTTTAGCCATTAATCTTCAATATTTTGCTGACAGATCAATGTAGATGAAGCTATGAGAAACTATCTGGAGCGGTATGTACAAAAAAAATCTGAGAGTTCAAAGGAAAAGGAAACTCAGGCAGCAGAAGCTGAAAAAGACGGTGAGGTTGCAAAACCTTCTGATGTAAAAGAGGATGCAAATCCTGATCCGGAGCTCTCGAATAAAGAAGAGGTTAATGATTCAGTAAACAAGAAATCCCATGATGTGGCAACTTTTGGGATTGTTACGGATGAAGATAGGGAAGCTGATCGAGACACTTTAGAAAAGATCAAGACAATGATAGAGGAGAGATTGAAGACAAGACCTTTGCCTCCACCACCTCCGCCGCCAATCCGTGATGGTTCCGTGGATTCATTTTCCGAACAACCTACTAAAACAAGAGAAGGTGACTCTGATGTGGATCCAAAGAAGAGTGGTAAGAGAAAACACTGACGTTGCTATATCTATCATCTGTTGAATGGTTCACTGCAGGGCCAATATCTAATCAGCAGGATAGTTTTTTTCTTCCATTTTTTAAAAATTTATTATTTATCTGTTTTGCTTTTCAAATTCTGCAGAAGCGGCTGAAGATAAAAATGAGAGAGATGCAAACGGTGATAATAAGCCCACAAGTGAACATGATAGACCCGAAACCCCCGACAGAAGGCTTGACAGGAAAAGCAGGGAGAGAGACCGAGATAGGGAGCTGAAACGAGAAAAGGAAAGAGAACTTGAGAGATATGAAAGAGAAGCTGAGCGGGAACGTATTCGGAAAGAGAGGGAACAAAAACGGAGGATTGAGGAGGTTGAGCGTCAGTTTGAAGTATATTTGAAGGATTGGGAGTATAGAGAAAGAGAGAAAGAAAAAGAACGACAATATGAAAGGGAGAAGGAGAAGGACAGGGAGCGCAAACGAAGAAAGGAAATACTTCATGATGAAGAGGATGATGATGGGGATTCTAGGAAGAGATGGCGCAGAAATGCGATAGAGGATAAGAGAAAGAAGAGGCTGCGAGAAAAGGAGGATGACCTGGCTGACCGACAAAAAGAAGAGGAGGAAATTGCTGAGGCCAAGAAGAGGAATGACGAGGATCAACAACTGAATCGACAAAGAGATGCATTAAAGCTGTTGACAGAGCAAATTGTAAATGGTGGGGACGAAGCTATGACTACCAGCAAAGTTACTAGTGAAATAAAGAATATTATTGCTGTAGAAGATACTGTAGCTGATTATAGTCATGAAGATCATATTGGTAATTTTTGTAATTACTCCTAATCTTTGCTTTTCTCTTTGTATCTCTTTCTCATTATTAATATGGTTCATGCTTTATGTGACAGGTGATGGTAATGTACTAAATACTATCAATGATGAATCAGCCATGGCATCTTTAGCCACAACCGATACACAATCTAGTGGAAATGCTCCTATGAAGAAGTTGGGATTTGGTCTGGTTGGATCTGGAAAAAGAACAACCGTCCCTTCTGTTTTCCATGAAGATGAAGATGACGATGCGCACAAGGATAAAAAGTTGAGGCCTTTGGTTCCGATTGATTACTCAACGGAGGAATTGCAGGCTGTCGAACCTACTGCTTCTGGGCCAACACAACCCAATTTGGCTGCAGCTGCAGAATTCGCCAAGCGTATATCTAGTACCAATTTCAAGGAAGAAAGGCTGGATGGAGAAAGGGATAGAAGTAGGCATTCACATGAAAAGTCTAACCATCGGGACAGGGATAGGAGTGATGAAGACAGCACTCACCACAGAGATGAACACAGGGAGAAAATTTCTGACCGTGACAGGGATCGAGATCATGGGTTGGAGAAAAACAAGACTTACGATAACAGGAGGCTCTTGGACGCAAAACAATTAATTGATATGATACCAAAGACCAAGGAGGAGTTGTTCTCATATGAGATAGATTGGGCAGTGTATGACAAGGTACTTAGTTTTTTATCTGAATTTTGAATTGGGTAATCATTTGGTCTTGATAGGGTAATCAATGGCATGCTACAGTGGCACTACAATGGCGTACTGGACCAGGCCCTTGCTGCCATACGCAGTAGGGGTGCAGTCTCATGTAGTGGCTGAAATAGCAGCTGTCTTGTTTAGATGTTCCAAAAAAAACCTTAAGATTTAAATCTTAGGTCTTTATGCTTAGGAGTAACACTCCCTTAAATCTTGCTTGCTCTCTAGGGGGAAGAACTAAACCATTAAAATACTTCACTGAGCATCTAATATTACTCAATGTGGCTTGGGCACCCATCATACCCAATTTCCTATCACTATTATGGGGCTATTTTATTTTTATCTTTTTATTTATTTTTTATTTTTTAGAAATCTTGGTATCCGGCCTTGCGAGGGTTTAGGGTTTATGGGGCTATTAGTGTACTTGTTCAAGGTATTTGAGATAAAGATTTAAGAATTACATTAGCTTTATATAGAAGGAACTGTAATGGGATGGGATCCTCTAAAAACATCATTGGAAGTTTAAAGAGAAAATGAACTTACAACTGATGATTGGCAAATGAAGAAGTCATTTAATCTCTTGTTGGTTTGTATTATGTATTTGGGTATTCTTAGGAACTTTGTCTAATTAAATATGTTTCAAATTTTATTCTTTAAGAGCAGCCTGTATGTTTGCAATATTATCCATGTTTAAACTGCATTTTTAGTACATGCTTTGATTATGTTGTCTCGTGTAGTCTAAAAAGTAGATAATGCAGTTTTACTTTTATGTTTTAACTCTGATCATATGGTGTTATTTTTTCAGCATCAATTACATGACAGAATGAGACCTTGGATTTCAAAGAAAATCAAAGAGTTTTTGGGAGAAGAAGAAAATACTCTGACAGAATATATTGTTTCTAGTACACAAGAACATGTGAAAGCATCTCAGATGCTAGAGAGTCTTCAGGTCATTTTAGATGAAGAAGCTGAAATGTTTGTTCTCAAGATGTGGAGGATGCTTATCTTTGAAATAAAGAAGGTGGAGACAGGGCTTGCTTTGAGGTCTAAATCATGAATGGTTGGTTGTTGTATGTTCCACACTTTCCCTTTTCTGCTGGATTTATGTTCTTACAACCGTCACTATGTATGCGACTGCCTTAAAATATAAGATGGCTGCATTATAATGTACCATTTTCAGTCTTTATTGCTTCAAGATTGAAGTAGTTATCTTGATAAGCCCCCATTTTCTTTATTTATAAGAATCCGGTGGCAAATTTTATCATGTGAATAGTCAGAATTTTGAAGTGTTGATGACTGTCGAGGACCATTGATTTTTTCTGTTTTATTTTGGTTTTAAAAGATCAGTCCTCTATCTTGGGAAACTGTAATAGAAGATGCCAGTCAAGCAAGATGCAGTTCTAAGATGTTAAACCTTTTTATTTTTTGTTGTTAATTATAAAGTTGTTTTTTGCCTTGTGACTTTTTGGTGTGGTTTCACTTGTTTCAGCAGCGGGTACTCAAATTTTATAGCAGTCGACCATATTTTTCACTTGAAACGTTACAATTTCCAATTCTCTTTGCACGTTAGTACTAATCATGAAACTAAAATCAACTTAGTTAATCACAAGTGGAAAATCTTTCTGCAAAAATATTTTTTATGATTGACATTGCTATCACAGCTACTAGGTACAAGAGAATGAAAAATCTATTTCAAACTAGCAATTTTTATCCTATGCTTGCAACTTCCATGTGAAATTGAAAGAATAAAGAGAAATAAATAGTAGAATGTATGTTAGGCAAAAAACTATTAATAATGATGTATTGAAATTGATAAGTGATTTATAGTTTAGTATAAATATTTTTGGTAAAATGACTTATAATTTGAGATAGAGGAAATAAAAATAAACAAAGAAAATTTTGGTTTTTGTGATAAGTGGCCATCCGTGAAAATACTTGCCCCATGGAAAAAATCTCTTTTTGGTTATCAAAAGTAGTATCGCCTTGATCACTTAAGAAATAACAAAGCTATGTTTTTTTAAAAGGATAAAATTCTAAATTTAAGTAAAATATATAAGAAATTATCGAATTAGATTGTCTTAAGAAATTATTGAATTAGATTAGATAAGAGGAAAATAAAATACTTACTACAAATGTATGATTCTTGAAAGAAAGAAGGTGAGTTCATGGAAAAATAAAAAAAAAAGCTTTTCACCCTTGCAGTCTCTGTGGCATTTAGTTAAAAAAGAGATATTCCGTGGAGGGATGAAATACAACGTGACGTGTGATTTGTTTTGTTGTAGTCTCTAGTCGAGACCGAAAATATCTGTCTTTTTGAATGTCCAATCTTTACGAGTTCGTCCTTGGTTTGAGTTGAGTTTGGCTATGCATAATGTAAGAAAAGCTCATTTCTATCAGTTTGGAGGGCTAAAGAGAAATTGAAGCAACATTTTTATTGATGAATGTTTAATAGAGATTACAATCTTATTTGATTGATACAAAGAAAAATATTTACAATCATTTGTATCAGCTTCATCGTTAAAAAGAGAAGCTGATTAAACAATTAGCTCTTTAAAACATGAGCTAATTAATATAAGTACAAATAAACAAAAGATGAAGAAAATTTACATAGTATTAGTGTATTACTATATCCACAATTCACAAAATCACTAAAAACTAATCAAAGAATACCCGGATTGAAAAAATATATACCGGGTTTAATAAATTTACCATGCATGAATCAATTGTTCACGTGGAATCACTGATGTAGTGTAGTTAGAGGATCTCCTCTCAGAAAAATCATGAAGGACCCTTATGAGAGAACTTGCCTTTTTGCTTCCTCGAGAAGTTCCTTCACTTAGTTGTGAATACAAAGATTCCATAAGAGAAGAACTCTTCACTAAATGAGCAACCACATTTTCTCCTCCATTCATTGATAGAGAAAGCAACAAAGACACACAATGCTCTTTCCCTAATCTTGAAGTAGTGGAGGAAGAACTCATAACTTCAACCGCTACATGCAAAGCTCCAAACCGAAGGATTTCCATTGTTCCGTTGCTTTTCTCTGCAAGAGTTGCTAGAATTGCTAGTGAGTCTGTGACAATGTCTTCCTTTTCATGTGCTTTTAAGATGTTAACTAACAAAGGAATTGCTTGAGCAGCAAGTATTCTCTTGTGATTTTCATGGTTTTTTAGGAGGCCGAAAATTGCAACCAAACCATTCTTTACACTTCGATCAGTGCCGTCTTTGATGAGACTGATCAATGAGGGAATTGCTTCTGGCTCTTTGCCGATTAAGTTACCATGGTCGGCATTTGAAGCAAGGTAAAACAACACTGCTGCAGCATGTTGTTTTGCTTCGAGCGTAATCCCTTTGTTTAAGACCCCAACAATCATTTCTAAACCCCAATTTTCAACCATTTCACTTCTACTTTTGGTGTATTTTGAGAGGTTTAAAAGGGCTGCAATCGCATTCTCTTGTGCTGATGAATCACTTGATGCCAACAACAACAACAAAAGAGGAACTGAACCAGCTTCCACCAAACAAGACCTACTAAAAATGCTTGTTTTGGTAAGAACTCTTGCCTCAAATGCAGCACGGCTCTTCTGTTCCACATTTCCGTTGTCAAGACATCCACAAAGAAAACCAGCCAAGAGCTTCATTGCTCCCTCTGCAGCTGCACTTCCAGGCTGCATTGTTCTTGTCATGTCCCGATTCCGACGTCCCGAATCAGAAAAAGGAATGCCATTGACATTGCAGTACTCTCGAATCAACTTCCCAAGTACCAAATTAGGTACCAATTCAATGCTGCTCAGACTTTTACCTGTCTTCGGACACATTGCATTTCCACTTCTAAACCATTTGAGAATCGAAGAACGATCATAAGTATGACCTGTTTCTATAGTCACAGGATCACTCATCAAATCCAAAGAGATCGGACATCGAAAATCATCCGAGTTTACACTCAAAATCATTTCAGTTTCTATTCTTGCATCAATTTTCTTCCTACTTTCCCCCTCTTCAAAGTCCACAGTTTCCATCACCACATCCATCACCACACATCTACAATAACTCATAAACCCCATCAAACTACTTAAAAAATCCACCTTTTTCTTTTTGCTTTTCTCATTCAACCACTCAAACTCAATTTCACTATCCAAAAACTTCACCTCTTTATCAACCTCACTCCACTTCAAAACCCCAATATAATCAAGAACACGTTTCAAATCAAACTTTTCCGGAGCAACCCTTTTCTCAAACATCTTCAAGACATTCACAACACACATCACTACCTTCTCATCTTCAACCTCAAATTCAAACCCCCCCTCCCTCGCTTGCTTTATCAACAACAAAACATCCTCTTTACCTTCCACAGACACTTCAACACTATCAAAAGGAAAAACATCAAGCGCAGCTGCAACCGATCGGAACAAAACCCGAAACATGGTTGCAACCCGACCCGACTCCATTAGCATAAACAACCTTGCATCATCTCTGGTTGAATCTTGCATCAGGAAAAGAAGCTTCTGGAAGATGAAATGAAGCTCGGTGAAACAGAGCGTCGCCGGAGATGGAAGATCGGAGTGATTTTCTCGGATGTCATGAAGGAAGGGTTGGAGGAGATGAATCAAACGAATAGCGTTTTTCGCGTTTCGTTTATTGGAAGAGAAGAATTTGTGTTGGAAATCGGAGACATCGTCGGAGAGAGTGATGAGAGAACTGAGAAGAGTGGAAAGAGAAATGTTCGCGGATGGATGAACCGCCGGGAAATTGAATGCCCGACGACCCGACCCGTTTGTTGTTTGGATCATGGAAAGTGAAAGAAGACAAAACTGTACGTTTGGATTTTCAATTTTGTGTTTGAAACTTTGTAAATTGGGTTTTGGGTATTTATAGGAGAGGAAAAGGAGGGACACGTGTTGGGATATGATTTGGTGATGAGTTTTTGAGATGGTGACACGTGTGGTTTTTGGATCTATGAAAAGGGGTGTGTGAGGAAGTGACGCGTGGACGTTGAAAATGGAAAAGGAAGGTGCTTTTGAAGTTGCTTGGAGAAAGGGAGCCGACATGCAGTGATGTTGACAGAAATGTAGAGTTGAGATTGGAGAAAATAAATAAAATTGTGGCTTTGGGTTGGCCAATTATATGGATTTTTGGTTATTTAATTAGGTTTATTTATTTTTTGTCATATGGGTTTGCTTCAAGCCTTCAATTATTAGTGTTGAAGTCAATTAGATAAAGATGTATATACATAGATCGTTGTTGGAACATTAAAATTTATCGGATAGATAAGATTGGCTAAAGAGGAAATTGAGAATCAAGCTAACAATTTTGTTATTAATTAAGTTTGAATTAAAAGTGTTATATAAATCATGAATAAATAGGTTACTCAATGAGCCATAAAATTGGGGATTATGTTTTTCTATGGTGTATTTTCGAATGTAATTTTTTTAATATTATATTTTCGAAATACTTTTGAAAAGTCTTTAGAAATAAATAAATAAAAATGATGTAAAAAAATAACTTCCGTAACACTTTTGAAAAGTCTTTCGGAACACAAAATAAAAATGTTAAAAATTGATTTCCGAAACACTTTTGAAAACTCTTCCGAAACACAATAAAAATTATGTAAAAAGATTGACCTCCGGGACACTTTTGAAAAGTCTTCCCAAACACAAAATAAAAATTGTGTAAAATATTGGCTTCCGAAACACTTTTTAAAAGTCTTCTGATACACAATAAAAATTAATGTAAAAATTGACTTTTAGAACACTTTTGCAAAGTCTTCCGATATATAAAATAAAACTTTAAAAATAAAATAATAACTTAGTTAAAAATATATAAGGGCAAAGTTGGTATTTTTTTATAAAGTATAATGTAGAGTTAGTTACGAAGTAAAATTTGTGAGCAACCCTTTACATTGTGCTAGATTGTTTTGAATGATAGCAAATGCTAGATTGTTTTGAATATTAGCAAATATATATGCTTGATTGTCTAATTGTGTCAATATACGTGTGTGATTGTATGACCAAATGGTAACATGCATAAAAGTGGTCAAAATATCATGTTTGTCATGCACAAACCTTTTTGTATCGACTCATACATGCTTGCATCGATACATATCTTTTTGTGAATTCATAAAAACTGTTTTTACACAATATGAGCCGACTCATACATGCTTGCATCGATACATATCTTTTTGTGAATTCATAAAAACTATTTTTAAACAGTATGAGCCGACTCATATGTGTTATGAGTCGATACAAGCAAGTTTGAAGGTTCAAGAAAATAAGGCTTGCATCGACACATATGACCATGGATCGATACATACACATCTTTCATCGATACATACCATTTTGCATTGACTCATATATACATCATAAATTGGAATTCAGTTTTGTTTCAGTTCTTCTTTGTATGCCTTAGAGCTTGTATCGATACAAAAGCTCTTGTGTTAATACATAACTAACTTGTATCAACACATATGATACTCGCATCGACTCATACTGAACTAAATTCCTCTGAAATCTATTCTAACACAGTATGCATTGATGCAAAACCTCTTGCATCAACACATAAGTCATTTCATCGACACATACAACATTTGCATCGACTCATACATATGTTTACTCTCTGGAATTACTTCCTAATATTGTATGCATCGATTCAAACTCTCTCAGGTTAACTCATATGTCTCTTGTATCGACTCACACAAGTTATGTGTCGCCTCATAAGTTTGTTTTTCAACTAACATTTTTTGTTTCCATATATAAAGACAGTTTGGCAGTTTTAGTCAGTTACAGGTGTTACAAAATCAGTTTGTGAGCATCCAATTTCTGAGCACATAGAAACCTGAAAATATACTTCATCTTCATCATCTTCTCAATCACCTTGGTTCAAGAACCTTGACACATAATCATCATTGGTAATTGGATCAAGGGATCAAAGAGATAACGTTCAATGGTACAATCGGTGATCTAGATAAGTTGAAGTTTGGAAGGGGGTGAAGCAACTCGATTTTCAAAAATCATTTAAATGAATTTTCAAAACAATGAAATCGCCACCTAATTTTATTCGTTCTAGAAAGAACGGGGAAATATAGATAAAACCCACAAAAATCGGATAAGGCGGTCTATAAGACCAAAAAGGATGGATTCGAGAGTCGGTTACGCAAGAGGAAGGTATTAGCACCTCTTACGTCCATCGTACTCGATGGGACCCATTTAGTTCAAAATGTGTTTGTGTGTGTATTCGCTAATTTCTAAATTATGAATAAGAATGAAACGGGATTTGTTTATTATTATTTTGAGTTTGACACGGTTTTGAAACCGCGTGCCTACGTATTCCCTCGTGCAATGGGAAAGTCAAAACTCCGTAGTTCTTGTTGAAAATGTCTTGGATTGTTTGTATTGATTTTAGAAGAAAATGTTTTTAATTTTGATGACCGCGTATGAGCGGAAAAGGAATTTGAATGGGTTGAATTGATTTTAGTTGTGGATGACAAGTACCAAAACGTCGGGATATCCTCTAACGATTCGATACTCGAGATTGGTGATTGAAGTCAACCGATCTTCTCTCATCCAAAATCTTTATTATGAAAGGAGTGAGGTGAAACAAAGTTCACTTTTATTAAGTGTTATGGAATAAAGTATTTAAGTCATTGGGTTACCCTCTAATGGCCCAAATACTTTACATTTTAATTAAATCGTCGGGCGAACCTCTAACAATTTAATTAAATACCATAACACTATGTTTTTTTTATTTTTGTAGAAAAATTGATTTAGAAAAACAAATTCAATTAATTAATTTAATGTGAAAGTGTTTTAAATGTTCAAGTGTATGGAATAAAGTATTCAAGTCATCGGGTTACCCTCTAATGGCCCAAATACTTTACATTTTAATTAAATCGTTGGGCGAACCTCTAACAATTTAATTAAGTACCGTAACACTATGTTTTTTGACTTGAAAGGGTGTTGAAAATTGCGGCGTTGGACGTAGAGAAATGATATTTCGGGTTATGATTAACCAAGTATATGGACTTGATTAACCTCGTGAGGATAGGTGCTCCTATCCCCAACCATGAGACCCTGGTGCATGGTGATCGGTATATGGACCAATTATTTTTCGGTTATGATTAATCAAGGCAACGAGGCCCTAATTAACCTCGTGAGGATGGCCATGCCCATCCCCAACCATGAGACCCTTAGAGAATTTGGTGTGGGTAACCAAAATGAGAGAGGGCGAGGCGTTGTTGTTTTATATTAATGCGAGTGGAGTGTACAATCGTGTAATAAACATACAAGCATATAATGATAAAGCGGATAATGAGAGAAAATAAATCAACACACAATACAAACCGGAATTTAAATAATTATTAGTATAGATATTTTTTTACTTGATAAAAAATCAACTAACAATTTAATTGATAATTCAACAAATAAAAAACTACCATATGCCAAACATTATTTAATACATCATTATATAAAAAAAAAACTTGCATAGTATTGAATTTAAAGAGAGGTTTTAGAAATGGGTCTGATTGAAGCTTTAAATCTGGGGGTGCAAACAGCAAATCTGAGCCCAAGCCCAAAACAAAGCTGCTGGATCCTGTGTGAGTGCCTCCATGGATCATACTATGGTCTGCCATTCTGGATCGCTGGATCTGGACTTCAACAGATCTGATGGCCTTGATGCAGGAGGGTGCAAGATAGATATCATGGACATGCCTACACCAGATTTTTGAACAGACCAAACAGGTGGTGACAAGTGTCACCACCTGGACTAAACAACATGGCCAAACATGCTAATATCCTCTTAAACTCATTTTTTATAAATTATGTAAAACAAAATAAAACTAATTCTGATTAAATAAATAATAACACTAGTAAAATAAAAAGAAAAGAAATTAGTTTATTGTTATTATATTATTATATATTATATCATTAAACTAAAACTAAATCAAATTAGCTTTGTTACTAATCTGAATTTTTACTATAAGTAAAAAAAAAAAAAAAAACAATCTAATCCTAATACTAATTAAATATTAATACTTAAATGAAAAAAAAAAAAAAAAACAAGAATCAGTTTTTATAAGATCAAAAAAATCTAATCCTAAGTAGATACCTAATACCATCCTAATCTTATTTTACAAAATAAACAAAAATAAGTTTCAGAACTCTCCCATCCTCACAAACCCTCACGATCTGTTCATCTTCTCAAACTCTCTCTCTCTCACGATCACATGCAAACTCCCAACGCCGCCGCTCAAACCTCACGATCGCTCATCGCTCTCGTCCGATCTCACTGCCGCTCTTTCGCGATTTTCATCGTCGTTGCTGTTTCACTCTCGAACTCGCCGCGATCTCTCTCTCAAAGCTCGCCGCGATTTCTCACCGCGGTTCTCTCGATCTGTTTTCACTCGCGTTTCCTCACCGAAATAGCTCATCTCTCTCTCTCTCGATCTTACTATTGCTCTGTTATCGTTATGTTTTGTGACTTCTGGAATTTGTGATTACAGGTTTGTTGGAATCGGAAAGGGGAAAAGGAAACCTAACTTCTATGACATGATGATAGCGATGCAATACAGAGAACGTAAAGTCAGTGAGGAAAAGAGAAGGATGGCGACACAAAGGGTCCGCAACCTCCTCTCTTCTCTGCTGATCCGGTAATACCTTTCGAATCTCTTTCCTCTCGTGGCTATTTCGGATTTTCTGAAGGGTTTTCTTCTGGAAAATGATGAGTATTTTTGAATAGCGTTAAGGTTTGGTTTCTGATGAACTGTTCGGGTTTTGTTTCTTTGTTAGGGTTTGTGATTTCGCTAGGGTTTGGTGAGCGATTCTTGCCTACGTGTTATAAACTTTGAATGTTTATATCTTGTCGAACTTAGGGTTTTGGAGTTCTTGCTATTTTGATTTTTACAAGTAAAAGGCCTTGAAAAATGCTTGATGGGCTTGCATCATTTTGTATTGGGCTGATAATTTCTGATTTTTCTGGCTGTTTTGATATATCGATATTATCCCCGATTGTGTTAAATTGTTGGTGTATTGTTTATGGTAAAACTTGCCTTTTCGGTGTCTACCCTTGCCTGTATAAGGTTGTCGTCTTGTCATGCCCTTTTCCTCATCTTCTTTCCACACCTCCTATTGTGAACCAAGGGTTAACTCTTGAGGATTTGCAATAGTGAGTTTTCATGGCCAATGATTTGTATATGAGGCCCCGGTTATGATCGAACCCTCCATGCGACCTGATTCCGAAAAGAAAATCCTAATGACGAGATAGAATTCTGTATATTGTCTTGTGTTATTATTGCTGATGTTGTTCATTATTGCTAACTGCTTTCTTTGTTTGTTTCATGTATGCGAAACGCTACGAGTTCGGAAAAATGATGAAGGAAAGCTTGGAGGAATGGAAAGCTTGAGAACGACGTCAAGAACACATTCATGAAGACTT
Organism: Vicia sativa; assembly: GCA_021764765.1. Classification (NCBI taxonomy): domain Eukaryota; kingdom Viridiplantae; phylum Streptophyta; class Magnoliopsida; order Fabales; family Fabaceae; genus Vicia; species Vicia sativa. Next base: position 134,740,132 of record CM038792.1, on the reverse strand, counting down.
ACAGCTTGAAAAATCCACAAATAGTTTAGAAAGTACTAGTATTGTAGGGACTTTGTAACTTGCATTTTAAGATTTGACGAATTGTGAATACATGTATCTTGATTTGTTCTTGTATCCTTGTACAATAAAAAGCTTTGGAGTAATGTGAAACTCTGGAATTTTTCATGAATGCAAAATTTGAGAACTATGTATCAACATGAGTCTTTAGTTTTAGATCTTTAAATACTACCAATGTGATTTTCATTGTTATAGCATTTGTACATGAAAGTTGGAAATTGTGCATGAAAGTTAAGAATTTGTGATGAACCAAGCATTCCAAAAAAATGGTCATGAATCAAAATTAATTTGGTTAAAACCAACTAAGTCGAAATGTTGATTAAAATAGGCGCCTAAATCCAAATCAATCCACCATTCCAATCCGTAGTCTTGAATCAAACGAGTAGTAATATGGTTGTTGTATTTTTAGAATTTGAACCCCCTAGTATGCAAAACTTGCGAATTAAACTCTAAATACAAAAATGGTTTGATGACTTATATTTTAGAAATACTTGAATTCTTTTAAATTTCCCGGCCATAAAGCTTCCATGTTTATCTACTCATGTAGAAAGTCGGAGTCCTTTGCTACTTGAGACAAAAAAATGAAACTCCAAGTTTCAAATAAAACTCTTGATTAAAACCTTAGTCAACTTGACGATTGATTTTTTTAGAATTGATCGATAGATTCCACTTGGAATTATCAATGCATTTCCAAATCGAACCACATTCGGTAGTAGAGAGAGATTTGGAACCAAACGAATTCCATAAGGAAACTTCTAGTTTTTTTTATAAAAAGAATGCCTCGAATCTTGTGAGCGATGAACGCGACAGGAAAAGATCTAATCATGCGGCAACTTGACATTCGTAAATCTTATAAACAAACCCTCTGGATGAATATGTTCACATACATCAACTATCGCCAAGAACGAATAAAGTTGACGAGCAAACCAAATGCACTAGAACTGGAATTGTTGATCAATAAACGGATAATCATAATCCACCTTTTTACATCTTGAACAATGAACTCGAAACAACAGCAAAACCCAAACTCGTGATGAATTGATCTCCTGAATCAGGAGGTAATGACATTCAAAATAACCAGACTTCCGTAGCTCCATCAAGAACAGACCATTCAATTCAACAATCGAACACCAAGCCCCGAAAACCGATAGATATGAACGGATAAGATTTAATATTAAACCTCGTCGTTTTCCAATATCCTAGATTGGTTGAAAGTGCCATGCCTTTTCTGTTCAACGGAGAATCTTTGGGAATCAACTCCAATCCGTAACCATAGAACCAGTGGTATGAATGCATGTGAGTGTCATGATAGATGCGAAGCCTAAACCAGATAAGATCGAGATAGGAGGGTAAATTTTGGGGTGCAACAGGGGGATTCGAGGAGCAAGAACGGAAGTGTCTTGTGGGTTTGTTATTCACGATTACACGGATCAGATTCAGCCGCAACGTAGGGTTTGGTGATCAGGGTGATCTTGCAAACAAGTCGTGGAACCGGTGAATTGTTTGTGTATCTTGCAGGTGTTAGTCACGATTGCACAAAGCAGATTCAACCATAGCGCAAGGTTTGGAGATCGAGGTGATTTCGCAAACAGGTCGTGGAAGTGGTGAATTGTCTGTGAATCTTGCAGGTGGTTCTTGATTGGCTCAGGTCAATGGAAGGTTGATACAAGAAGAAGAAGATCTGCGTGATTTGTTTTTCTGTCTTTGTATTGCAACCTTGTAAGCATTTTTCAACAGATTGATATAGAAGTTCTAAATTCCAATTTGGAAACTGAGAGGGAGACGTACCCACACGCGAGGACGAACGTGGGGAACTTCCTTACCAAATCGCTCTGTGTATCGTATTCTTTCTCTCTATCTCTTTACTTTTACAATACATTTGTGATTCAATTAGTGTGCAATTTTCTGTTCTTTGATGCAAGGCTGGAAGAAACTCTTTATCAAAACTCCATTACCATTGATTATTGAACAAGCATATTCCAACTGTTTGACAAAAGTGCTAGCTTAGTTTCATTTCATTGGAAATAATGTTATAGTGATAAGTGCATTAATTCAACATAAGTTCTGTGTTAATTCATCTTTCTCATCTCAATTAAAATCCAGTAAATTATCGCATGTCCGGTTTTCTAGTAGCTAGTTCAGAATAGACGGAAGTCAATTTAGGACCGTTTGTCGCTTTCCGCAAGTTTTATTATTAACTCTGATAAGTAATCTTTAATCTGTGATATTAAAGAGGTGATCTATTCACGCCCCCTCTAGATTACTCGCCACACCGTCTAACAAGTGGTATCAGAGCACCGGTTCGCTGGTGCTTTGTGGCTGCTTCTAACGATATGGATTCTGGACCTAAGGGGGCGTACACTAGAGCTCCTGTTTTTATCGGTGAAAACTATGGCTATTGGAAAGACTGCATATGAGTTCACATAAACTCCATATATAGGACTGTATGGACTGCCATTCAAAATGGACCTTTTAAAATTACCATGAAGAATGTTGCAGGTGCCATTGTGCCTAAACTTGAGGACGATTGGGATGAAAAAGATGAGAAAAAATGGTCAAGCGATTGGAAAGGCCGAAATATGATAATCTCAGCACTTGGGGTTGATGAATATTATCGGGTATCTTATTGCACTACAACTAAAGAAATATGGGATACTTTAGAAGTTGCCCATGAGGGCACTACTGAAGTTAAGCAATCTCGAATTAACACACTTAACCAAGAGTTTGAGCTCTTTCGCATGAAACAGGGAGAAACTATCTCTGACATGCAAAAGAGATTCGTTCATCTCACTGGTCATTTAAATGCACTTGGAAAACCTGTTTCCAATGAAACTGCTACTAATAAAATTCTGAGATGTCTTAGTAGGGAATGGCAACCTAAAGTTACAGCTATTAAGAAAGCCAATGACCTCACTACGCTTACCATTTCAACTCTGTTTGGTAAGCTGGAAGAACATCAGCAACAACTGCAAAGCCTTGAAAATCATGAAAATAAGAGTGAGAAGGAGAAGAATAAATACAAGGAGAGTGAGAAGAAGTCTATAGCTCTTAAGGCTTCTAGCTCTAAGTCATCAAAAATAGAGCAAAGCGATAATGACTCAAGTAGTGACGAAGATTCGGATGATGAAGAGATGAGATTGTTTGTTCGAAAATATAATAGATTCATTCGAAGGAACGAAATCAAACACTCCGACAAAAATCTCACAAAGTTTAGAAGACAACCCATGGAATCCAAGCAAGAAGAAATTAAGAAATACAAGGGAAAAGGATCTTGCTACAATTGTGGTAAAGCTGGGCACTATAAGACAAAATGTCCTATGAACAAAAGGGACAAAGAAAAGGCTCCACCAAAGAAGTTCAACAAACAAAGAAGAGCTTATATTGCTTGGGATAGTGATAGTGAGTCATCAAGCAAGAACAACTCAAGTGATAGTGATGAGACTGCAAATCTATGTCTCACGGATCTCATTAATAAATAGTCCAGCTACAAGAAGAGAAACAAGAAGAATAAAGTAAGACAAGCCTACTACAGTAATTTTGATTCTTTGTCTTTCTCTGGACTGAAAATAGCTTTTGAAAAACCGCATAACGAGCTTTTAAACAATTATCCTCCAACAAACAAATATTTTCTCATTGGAGGGTAAAGTGTATAAAGCTGAACAAGATCTAAAAAGTCTAAAAGCTAGTATTGCGGAAAGTTCAAAAGATATTGATGTAAATGGATGTATCGAAACTATGAATTGTGGGGTTTCTTCATATTTGGCAAAAAGAGGTTAAGACTCTTAATGTCAAATTGGAAAAAGCTTTACAACCCAAGATTACTTATGCTATTGATCCTAGGATTTTTAAGAAATCATTAAATCCACCATATGCTAAATACACTTTTGTGGAAAAGATTCCAAAGGATTCAATGAGCAAAAGTAAGCATGTTTATCATCATGGTTTATGTCATTATTGTTGTCATAAAGGTCACCCCACCGAAAAATGCAAGTGTAGGAGATTTCTTGTTCCTGAAGGCATTTATCAATGGAGGCCTAAAGGCAACCATGTTACTACTTACCCACAAGGACCCAATGGAAATTGGGGACCTACTTTTCTCTTTTAATTTTGCAGATTGTGTGTCTTGTATCCGTAAATAAAAGATGGTCTCTAGATAGCGGGTGCTCAAGACACATGACGAGTGACATATCATTTTTCATTGACTTCAAAGCAAAGAAGAAGTGATATGTTGCTTACGGAGACAATAACAAAGGAGGTATACTCTTATCATATCATTGTCAAATGTTTATACATGTTTACTTGTCATTTGCCTTATTTCCAACACTCTTTGTGGGTGCTGTCTATATATTACTACTGTCAACTATTACTTTGCTACTGTTCTTTTTCTCTTTTTGAGTTGACAAAGGGGGAGAAAAGGAAGATGTCATGTTAGAAATTATGCACAAACTCAGGGGGAGAAATCCTGCACAAGTTTGTAGATGTCATGTTAGAAATCCTGCACAAGCTCAGGAGGAGCAACTATCAATCAACATACATCTTGCAAGAATTTGCCATCATCAAAAAGGGGGAGTTTGTGAGCAACCCTTTACATTGTGCTAGATTGTTTTGAATGTTAGAAAACATATATGCTTGATTGTCTAATTGTGTCAATATACATGTGTGATTGTATGACAAAATGGTAACATGCATAAAAGTGGTCAAAATATCATGTTTGTCATGCACAAACCTTTTTGTATCGACTCATACATGCTTGCATCGATACATATCTTTTTGTGAATTCATAAAAACTATTTTTACAAAGTATGATTTGACTCATACATGCTTGCATCGATACATATCTTTTTGTGAATTCATAAAAACTATTTTTACACTGTATGAGCCGACTCATACGTGTTATGAGTCGATACAAGCAAGTTTGAAGGTTCAAGAAAATAAGGCTTGCATCGACACATATGACCATGGATCGATACATACGCATATTGCATCGATACATACCATTTTGCATCGACTCATATATACATCATAAATTGGAATTCAGTTCTGTTTCAGTTCTGCTTTGTATGCCTTAGAGCTTGTATCGATACAAAAGCTCTTGTGTCAATATATAACTAACTTGTATCGACACATACGATACTTGCATCGACTCATACTAAACTAAATTCCTCTGAAATCTATTCTAACACAGTATGTATTGATACAAAGCCTCTTGCATCAACACATAAGTCATTTGCATCGACACATACGACATTTGCATCGACTCATACAAATGTTTACTCTCTGGAGTTACTTCCTAATACTGTATGCATCGATTCAAACTCTCTCAGGTTGACTCATATGTCTCTTGTATCGAATCATACGAGTTATGTGTCAACTCATAAGTTTGTTTTTCAACTAACATTTTCTGTTTCCATATATAAGACAGTTTGGCAGTTTTAGTCAGTTATAGGTGTTACAAAATCAGTTTGTGAGCATCCAATTTCTAAACACATAGAAACCTGAAAATATACTTCATCTTCACCATCTTCTCAATCACCTTGGTTCAAGAACCTTGACACATAATCATCATTGGTAATTGGATCAAGGGATCAAAGAGATAACGTTCAGTGGTACGATCGGTGATCTAGCTAAGTTGAAGTTTGGAATGGGGTTTCGAGGAAAAACCAAAAGGTTTGTCCAGCAAGAACAGAGGTGTCTTGTGGGTTTGTTAGTCACGATTACACAAAGCAGATTCAGCCGCAGCGTAAGGTTTGGTGATCGGGGTGATCTCGCAAACAGGTCGTGGAACCGGTGAATTGTTTGTGTATCTTGCAGGTGTTAGTCAGGATTGCACAGAGGAGATTCAGCCTTAGCCCAAGGTTTGGTGATCGGGGTGATTTTGCAAACAAGTCGTGGAAGTGGTGAATTGTCTATGAATCTTGCAGGTGGTTCTTGATTGGCTCAGGTCAAGGGAAGGTTGATACAAGAAGAAGAAGATCTGCGGAATTTATTTTTCTGTCTTTGTATTGCAACCTTGTAAACATTTTTCAACATATTAATATAGAAGTTCTCAATTCCAATTTGGAAATTGAGGGGGAGATGTACCCTCACGCGAGGACGGACGTGGGGAACTTCATTACCAAATCGCTCTGCGTATCGTATTCTTTCTCTCTATCTCTTTACTTTTACAATACGTTTGTGATTCAATTGGTGTGCAATTTTTTATTCTTTGATACAAGGCTGGAAGAAACTCTTTATCAAAACTCAATTGCCATTGATCATTGAACAAGCATACTCCAATTGTTTGACAAAAGTGCTAGCGTAACTTCATTTCATTGGAAATAGTGTTATAGTGATAAGTGCATTAATTCAACATAAGTTATGTGTTAATTCATCTTTCTCATCTCAATTAAAATCCAGCAAACTATCGCATGTTCGATTTTCTAGTAGTTGGTTCAGAATAGACGGAAGTCAATTCAGGACCGTTTGTTGCTTTCCGCAAGTTTTATTATTAACTCTGATAAATAATCTTTAATCTGTGATATTAAAGAGGTGATCTATTCACCCCCTCTCGATCACTTGCCACACCGTCTAACAAAATTTTTGTTGGTTTGAGACCTCTCTTTACTCATTGGGCCGTATTCTGTCTTGTAGTCGAGAAATTATCTTGCCACCCCCAAAATTAAACATGCCATCTCCCATAAATATTTTATTCCAAAATTATCCCTGTTGAAATTTTCAATACCCCTAAATGAAATTTCCAGTACATATCGAAAATTTCAAATACACTGAAGTTTTTGGTATTGAAATAAAAAATAAAATAAAAATTTGTAGTTTATCGGAAATTTCGTAAATTTCCGATATTTTTTGAAATTTGCGATTTTGTATGAGATTCAAAATTTCCAGTATTTGACTGAAAAATTTTGAAAAAAAATTCCAAAAATTTCAAAAAAATCAAAAATTTCTTGAAATTTTTGGTACACTCCCCAAATTTCTGATAAAACTCTTTTTTTTTTTAATTTAATAATTTTTCACAAGAATATAATGATAAAATCATATTCTTTTTAAAATTTAATCATTTTTCACAAGGATATAATGATAAAATCATACCCTTAAAAGGATGAGATGTATAACCCTTGGAGTTAGGGATGTTCAAAACCAAACCAACCCAATAGAAAACCGCAAACCAAACCAAACCAAACCGAAACCGCAAAAAATCGCATTTGGTTCGGATTAGTTTGGGTCATTTTTTAACAAAACTGCATGGTTCGGTTCGGTTTGCGATTTGTATTTTATAAACCGAATCAAACCGCATTATGTTATAACCTAAATTTTATATAACTCGCATCTAACCCAAACCTATTATACATTAGCCTTGTGATTACAAATAAATTTTTCATCTTTACAGTTATGGTTTCAATTTCAATCTTCTTAAATATTTCCTAGCATTATCACTTCATCTTGACCACTTACATATTGTCTCTTCTTCTCTAATCTCTTATATTGTTTCCTTTTCACCTTCTCATTTTTTATGCAAATTTTCTCTCTTTCAATTTCGTTTTATCGCACATCTTTATCTCTAATCTCTCCTCTCTTATGTTCTTTGTTTTTCATCTTCATTAATCTCTCATCTCTTCTATTTTTTTGTTTCATTATAATATTTTTAATATTGTTTTATGCTATTATTTTATGTTTATTATTTCACTTTTGTCTAATCTAACTTTTACATATTAAATGGGAAGTTATTGGCCAAATATGATTAATTTTGTTGTTATTTAGTAGTGTATGAATGACCAAATACAAAGTTATGTTGTCATCTATATGTGTATGTATGATTCAACAAATTATTTGTAAAAAACCGAACCAACCTCATCGAACCAAACCGCATTGGTTAGGTTTAGTTTTTTTTCTAAACGTCAACCGAACCAAACCAAACCGCACGCCTTTTTCTCTCGCGGTTCGGATGATTTTTTACGTCAAAACCGCCCAAACCACATCGCTAACACCCCTACTTGGAATAACATGATAAATTCTCCTTGTATTCTATGGTTAGGAGAATTTTTTCTTCCACCCAACACTTTAAATTAGCACCCTTTAAATGATGGAATTTTTCATATTAATCTATTAAAACTAAAATCTATTTTACTATTTATTTGCAACATTTTGAATTTTTTTAAAAACTCTCATTCATATCGAATTTTTCATTCCAATACCAAATTTATGACTAATATAAATTTTACCAACAAAACTAAAATCTATTTTACTATTTATTTGCAACATTTTGAATTTTTTTAAAAACTCTCATTCATATCGAATTTTTCATTCCAATACCAAATTTATGACTAATATAAATTTTACCAACAAAACTAAAATCTATTTTACTATTTATTTGCAACATTTTGAATTTTTTTAAAAACTCTCATTCATTTCGAATTTTTCATTCCAATACCAAATTTATGACTAATATAAATTTTACCAACTTTTTTAATTTTGAATTGGCTTTTTCTTTAGAAAAAACTGATTTTTATCAATTTTTTTGAAATGTATGAAATACTCATATTTCTCATGTATTTTTATTGGATATTTTAAAAAAATTGGTAAAATTGAATTTTTTTTCTATCGAATATTTAAAAAAAATTGGTAAAAATGCATATTTTCAATAGGATAATTAAAAATAAACAATAAAAATGCATTTAATTACATCAGATAAGATAATTCAAAAAATCCGGTAAAACCACAATGCTTTCTGATATTTTAAAAATCTGATAGCCGTTATTTTTTTTATTTTTTTTTTAATTTGCAGAGTGAAGATAAAAAAATCACACGGGTTGATTCTTCTGAACAGTGTGACAATGCTGAAATAAGGGTTCATGCGAGGGCAGTAATAGATCATCTAACACACATTTCTACAAAATGATGCTTCAGATTTATCCAAAGTTGTCCATTTGACTTGAAGCTTCTTTTATAGGAGTGAAATAGGTGGATTACTGAGTGCTGAAATATAGAACGTTTTTAGTTTTTAGTAGCAAAAATGTTATAGATTTTGCACAGAGGAGGTTTCAAGAACATATGAGGAGCAACTAAGCTGCAAGGAAAATGTTCATGAAACAATCAAGAGAAGACAACTGACAACTTGACAGTTGTGATAGTGTGTTGTCGAAAGAATGCGAGCATATAAATGTGGAAGGACTTCAGAATCTTCTGAATTTTCAATAAAAAGACAGCAACAAAATGAAACATTAAGGTGTTGAATTGTCTCACCTAGACATTCTTCTACTTATGAATTTACCATCATCAAATAAAGAATGAAAACATTATAAGTTAATGAAGCATTCCAAAAATACTTTTCCCTTTAATAGGTAATACTTATATACTGTGAAAAATTTGTGTAATGTACTATCAATAAAGGACCTATACTAAAACAGAATTCATATTTCTCAAAATTTCAAATCACTTTCCAGAAAGTTTCTCTCGTATCTCAGTTCTTGCGACTCGAATCAAGAACAAACCAGCAAAGAAAATTGATAAAACGAGCATAAAAAATACACTGTTCCATCCCCTAGTTGAAACATAACCTGCTAGAAGTGGTCCAAGAGCAGCTCCGACAGAACCAGTACCATCAATGATTGCAGTAACAGTAGCCAGTGCCCGAGAACTCCCACCACTAAAGCCCTGAGTACCGAGATCGGCAGCCACAGCAGTTGTGATTAACGAGTATGGACCATTCACCAAAAATCCAGAAAGAAACATCAATGTGATGTTGGTAAACATAGAGATGCTCCCCAAAAAGCGATACAAAAGAAGGGCTGGAATTGATAGAAACAAGAACATGATTGAAGTAACAGCACGCGCTTCAATCATATCAGAAACGAAACCGGCTGTTATTCCTCCTAAGACTCCTCCAATGTCAAATATTGTTGAAAGTAACCCAGCAGTTTTGTGAGATAGATTAACACCAGCAACCGCTGCAACGAACACCATATTACGAAATCAGGAAAAAAAAACATTGTGATTGTGATTCGTGAAGAAAAACAACGTACGTAAACTGTAATTAATTTACTCAAAGTTGCAATTTCCAAGAACCAGACCTCCAAGACACTGTATTAGAGAGGTAGAGCTACCGGTAATAAACTAAACGGATATGATTAAAATAAATTAATAACCTACGTTTTTACATCAAAGAACAATTACCTGTGTGCCTGATGTAGAAGGGTAACCAATACAAGAAAGTGTAAGCAACAAATTTAGAGAAAAAGAGACAAAATGCAAATGGAGCAACTCCAGGTATTTTCCACGCCTCTAAAAATCCAATAGCGGATGAAGAATCTGTAACGGAATTATCAGGAACAATTAGCTTTGCTTCCTCTGAATCAACTTTTGGCGGAACCTCCGCACTGTCTGCCTCAACAGTCATTTCAACATCCATTCCAGAATGCGCAAACCCTATATCCTCCGGATTCACAACAAGAAACAAAAATACGAAAACCCCAACCAAAATGATCAAAAATCCAGGCAGCACAAAAGACCAACCCCATCCAAATTCCAAGACACCAGAGGCAATAACGGAACCAATTATATTCCCCACGGAGGTATGCGAATTCCATACCCCCATTATCAATCCCCTCTTTGATTCCCCAACCCAATTCCCCACAACTGCAACAACACAAGGCCAACCAATGGACTGAAACAGTCCACAAAAAATCTGAACAGCCACGAAAAAGCCCAAGAAATGAACATCTAACCAATACCCTAACCCAAAAAGTATAGTAAAAAGGCCACTACCCATCATCCCAAACACAAGGAACAACCTCAAATCAATTCTATCTCCAAGATGACCGGCCAAATACATGCCAATAGAGTAAGCAGTGAGGAATGCGAGATCAACCTCGCCGAGGCGGTGAGTTCCCTGAGTTCCATTAAAAGGGGGCCAACCTAAATCAACATGAGTTAAATTGGTTGGAGCAGTGGGTCCCAAAACACTCTTAACAATACTGGGAGGTTTCCTAGAAGCATGGAATGCAGCATATGCAAGAAATGTGATAAAAAGAACACAACTTTGGTGGAAAAGTAGGGTTTTGTGAGGGGGTTTCAGATTTGGAAATATACTCAAACCTGGAGCTAGGCTCAAACTCATCAGGATTTAAGTATGCACATTCAATCTTATTATCTAACCTGATCTAGCACAGTGGAAAAAATCAATTTTTTCCTTCAAAAATGCTTACAGATTTGAGGTTTGCAGTGGCGGAATGGTGATAGAAAGCGGTGAGAGCAAGAGAGGATTGCGTCGGAAAACGGTTGGTGTCAGGATCGGGATCGGGATCGGCGACTTCTGTAAAACGTTAATGAAAAATTTGGCAAGACAAAACAAGTTTTTAACTCTTAATTCTAAACCATTTTTAATTCATATCAATAAAAATGTTTTTTTTTCTTTTTGATAATTGTGAGAAAAAAATTAATATTTTATCCACACAATTAATTCGCATAGTGCAAATTTGCGGCCGTAAGCTTGAAATAGTCGGGAAAAGCCCCTTTGTTCAAATGTTATCGAAAAATATGAGTACGCAGGCCCAACAACCAAAACACGGGCACGCAAGCCCAAACATTAAAACACAAGCATGCAGGATCGAACATGTGTCACATCTCGATCGAACGCGAGATTAAACATCTTCTTCTGTGTAATGCGTAGATCCCTTGTCATCAACGTAACCCTCTAGAGCCACCATGTGGCCATCAATCACATAATGATAAGACCTTATCACGTTTGTAATAAGGTGGACTTTAGGGTTGACCAGTTGATGTTGCTCGACCGTAGAATTAAAGCCATGTCCCATAACATCCAAACAGTCCTACTCTAGCACACGAAGGAGAGCAATCAACTCAGCCTGGGTAATCAAGAGCTTGTCATCATTTGTCTCCCCCTCAATGGGCATCACATCGGTATCCAGCCTCGTCACACGAGCCTTCAGCCGATCATTTTCTAAGGTCATCTCAAACAGTTGCTCTTTCGAATTACTTATCTCCTCGTAAAGGCTAACCTAGATCTTATACATGTCCTTGTAGTTGAGGAAATCATTTTCCAATTTATTCACTTCAGCTTTCAGGGCAAGATTCATGGCCTTCTCCTTTCTCGACTCTTTCAACGAGCAAGTCTCAGCATTGTTGAGGGCCATAGTAGTTTCCAAAACCCTTATCACAACGACAACATCTTCATTTAGGGCCTTCCCCCAAGCAACCTATCCATAGCCAGGATGGCTTTCGATTCCGCCTTGTAGACATCTAGAGAGTTGACTATTGTGCCCCAAAATTTACCTTATTCATTTTTTACCCCATTTGGCTTATACTTGATCATATGCATACATTCGCATTCAATAAAGCGCATAAGGTTCAAAGTTTGGTGATTGCGCAAGTTAGGGTTTCACAACTGTTAAAGTGTATATATCTTCAGACGTTTCTGATTTTTTTCAAGCATCTAACCGTTGAACTAATATTATGAAGAATGGTTGTCCTGAACTTCTTTCTCCTCAAGCTACAAGGCTACTAGGTTTTATTTCCCTATGCGTGATCAAAGTCAAGGTTTTATAGTTATTATGCTCTAACTGAATTTTCTCTTGAGGAATCATCAAGCATGAGATAGGTTTTACTTCCTCTCATTACCCTAAGACATATTCTTCTTCATGGAGCATCTAAGTCAATGATTAATGTTTGTTGCTCGTCATGCTTGAGCATGTTAACATTCATCATCAAAAATTCATCTGCTTAAGATTTCATGGCAAGGGTATCTTGGTGATTATGTCCCTTATATGCTTCAAATCATTCTTCAAAGAGGCATTAATTTTGTTTAAGATCAAGATATCATGAGGTTTGCATTGCAACATATAATCCATGGCATAAGAGATGTACTCGTGGATTCATTTTTGTTTGCTTGTGATATAGCGTACGAGTTATTTGTGGATTTGAGAATGAAGGGTGATTTGATTTCATTACTTGGAAGCGTTTACTCGAGGCAACTACCTAATGGTGCGAATGCAATGCGGTTCACGATATCTCAAATGAATTGAAGTTATTTGAAAAAAGAAAAGATGAAAATTATTTGAATTTTTTTGAAGAGAAAGCCATAAAATTACAAGAAATACTCAAGGCATACATCATCATTGCTAAAAGGGTTCGTATTCAAAGTTCAAGTTTTGTTCAAATATTCTTCATCGTTCAACTTTGTTTGAGAGACCTATTCAGGTCGTGATTCAAGGAAAGGTATGAAAATTACGTGGAATTGTTTAGCTTACTTCAAGTTTCTATTTGAGGCTAAAGTTTTCATACAAAGCTCAAACTCATTCAAAGTCATTAAAAATATCATTTCAAAATCAAAGGGAAGCATGGAAGCTTAAAGGGAATCTTTGAAGATCATTTTTTTACGTCCACAAAATCGCCATAATTCTCAATACCACAATTCAAGGTTTACAAATATTACTTTCCATTACAAAGTCCTAAAGGTTATGATAGTTTAGAATAATACATCACAAGTTTACAAGTCAACTATGATCCTAAATTTCATCCCTTGCTCCAATCTTCAAATTGCACACTTCAACTCCCGCTTCGTGTTCCCATCCGCTTTGATTCATCGTCAACCAATCTTGATGCCATCTTTATGCCAACCACGCTGCTCGAACATCCAATCTGCACCAAAGCTCCATAAATCAGTTCACAATTCATGGAACTAAACCAAAAACAAAAGCAATTCACATTAATATAATAAATCCCCCATGCATATTCTTACTGAACTAGAATTTCAAAACTTAACAACTTCCAACAAATTTTTAACAAAAATTGATAAAAGGAAATCAAAGCCTTCAACCCAATCAATTAACCGCCTAACAAAATTTTCACTAACTGTCAAGAATCAGAACCAACTAACTACCCTAACAAAGTCCTGACAGTTTCTAACTAATTCCTACAACTAACATAACAATTTTCTTAACAAACACTTCATAAACTAACTTTCTAACAATTCTAACAAAAATTCCCTAACCAACTATCATAACAGAAATTCCTAAACATCCCCAACCGATTCTCTAATAGTTCCTAACAAATACTCACAACTGATAACAAAAAACAGTTCATAAAATTAGGGAGAGAAATTATTCATAATTATGCAGAAGTTCACATAGAGAGATCCACAATTGAAAACACATAATCAATTACAAATAGAAAATCAAAACCAGATAACATAATCAGAAAAACAAAAAAGCGGAGATTCAGTATTCAATAAAAGATCACATAATTTCAGATGGAGAGGATTCACACTAATCATTATTCAATTCTCAGATACGATTCATTCAGAAAATTCACGATACAAAACAAAAATGCAGAAAACATAATTGAGAGAAGAAGATTCACAACACACAAATCCAGAAAATCTCAGATATTTATGCACAAAAGAAAATACAGAGTCACTCACATAGAAAAACTCGGCAACATCTTCTTCACCTCTTTTATATCAAGAACTCAACAACAACGAAGAATCCGCAACAACTTCAATCATCACTCCCCATTCTTCCGTATAATCGCCTTCATAGTTCTACAGTCCATTGATTACCATAATAGAATTGCTCTATCTTTCCCAAAAGATACATATGACCAAAAATATATCTCCCTGAAACTCACTCAATAGACCAGAGTGCTTGCTCTGATACCAATTGAAATTCTGGTATATGCAACATATATTAACAAAAATGTCTTGACAACATACAACGTTGAGACATATGTTACAATATCTGGTACAAGACCATATCAATTAAGATATAAGTGATACATAAATAAAAACTGGAAAAAGATAAATAACACAATGATTTGTTAACCAAGTTTGGTGAAAACTCACCTACTATGGGGGATACCAAGCCATGAAGGAAGTCCACTATCATCATGATTAGTTCAAAGATAAACTCCCCTGTTTACAACTTCTCGCCTAATCATTATCCAATACAAAAATTAACATAGTAGGTGATAAATATCCATATCACTTCCTAAGTTACATGTGTGATATCTAACAATCTCAATCCCAATTACAACAACAAATACAGCTTACGGAGAAGATCATACTTCATTTATAAAAAAACTCAAACTCTTGCTTAAAAGCTTCGAGTGAGAACAATACTCAACTCATTACCTAACAGTTCTAGAGTAAGGATAATAACTTGATAAACGGACAAGTAACAAACAATCTTCCACATAGTATCAAAAGATACATGGGTGACCCACAAACTATACAAGAGACTCTTAAAACCTAAGACTTATGCTTCCCCTAGTTTTACAATTGTTGAAAACTTAAATTACATTAGGTTATGATTGCCCTCTAAATACACCCATGTAGTCCATGGGCTTCAATATTTTGAATCCAGAAGTTTCTCGATCCATAAGCTAAGTGATGTACCAATTGTGCATCAATCTCCATCAATCTTGGAACAAACGATACAAAGTTTCCTAAATTGCCTCAAGGCCCAGTTTAATATCTTTGCACAACTAGAGATATATTTCAAAACAAATATTTTTGACATGTGAAGATCCCTTAAATATATCCAAAGGAAATAAATCAAATCTGTTAAGATTTAAAATCTGCAGCGCCTGCCTATTGCATATTAGAACAAGATATTATGACATCGTGTTCGACATCTGGTCATAACCAAGTTTTAGAACAATGTTGTCAATCCACAAAAACCATGGTGCTAATAAATATGACATACTTTCTTCATTTATGTGCAAAATTGTGACATTGTATGTATTAGAAACAGAAAGAGGATAATTTACTGCAGCAAGCAAAAGGTTCTAATAAAGGTTCATAACAAAAATTAACATGTCACGACTTAAAGATAAAATTTTATACACTACCTTCTTCTTTAACATTCACATATCATATAACAATTATAACCGGAGCCATATATTTTTTACCTTCGTAAAATTTCATAAATTTGACTGCATAACTTTTACTAGAAAGTGTAGTTGATTGAATTGTTATTGTACAATACAATACATGTTTTCTAATAAACATTTAAATATGTTAAAACAAACAATAATGTAAAAAGGAAATAAAAACACAATCCCTAAGTCTTTCAGAATAAGATTAACTTGTTGTTTCTTAGAACCATATTAGCTTTGCGTATAACCAATGTCATGAACCAACCCAATAACATATGTGAGGAAAAAATTAATTTAATGAAATGAGTTAAACAAAGGTAATGCAAACTCCATTAAAATAGTATGTTTGTTAGTGTCTGAAACTTTTGTTCCACCGGTAAACTTTAGGAGAACGCCATGGCCGAACGTCTTGAAAACAAATCATTCTTTTGAACTTGGAAGTTGAAAATGGTGTAGGTATTGTTCGAATTTATGGTAGAATCAAATTTCCCTTTATAAAACACATGATCTATTACTTGAATCTTCATACCCTGCAATGATACACATTGAAGTTTCAAAATCATATCAATAAAATCATTTTAACCATAAATAGAGAATACAAATGGAAAAAACTGCAAATAACATCTTTGTCAATTAAAATCATTTCAATGTGCTCTTTGTTGTTGGAGAAGACTGCCCATCTGTGAACAACCTTCACAACTATCTTCCATAACTTCTTTTTTGTCTGTGATGTCTTTTATGCACTCGAAAGCTTAGGCCATTGAAACAAAATATATTTGAAGCTGGGAAGGAGAAAAGGAAGAGAGAGATAAACGAATTAGATAATGGCAGAGAGAGAAAACCTAAAGGTAGTAAGAAGAAGTAGCATGAAAATATAATCCAAACGGTTGATTAGACTATATTTAGATTGATTCAATAGACATACAACTGCAAATAGTGTTAAAAGAAGTTGGATCACAACCAAAACGACGCAAAAACAGTTGGGAGTAGACAAAAAAAAGACATTTAGCAAAATAATTTTTTTGTTGGACACAAAATGCCCTCACTTAGGACACATGGCAGACAATGAGGCTGGGGCAGTTAGGTTTTTCTAGCACAACTAGATTTCTTATATTATAAAAGATAAATATATATAGATTACACCAATAATTTTTAAAAAATACACCAATGACTAGGGGTGGCAAAACGAACTTAACCCATTGGGGATTGCCCATCTTGTACGCAGTTTTTTTGCAGGACGGACTAATGTTTTAGACTCACACCCTCAAATATGTCAGTTTTGTTACGTTTATTTTGCAAGCACGTGCGTTTACATACAATTTCACATATTTAGACTTACAAGAGAAAAAGCCTGCATGCATTCCCTGCCTCACCCTTATTTGTTTGCGGAGCAAACTAAAATTTTAGGTCCGCACTCTCAACAATGCCCTATGTATTTAGAGAATTTCACTTTAAACCTAGTGGTAGTGGATTTCACCAATGAAAACCCGAAAATACCCTTCGCAAGTGCACTTGCGAAGTCAGCTCTCAGCAGGTTTCACAAGTGCACTTGCGAAGAACCATTTTTTTATACATATTTAGAGGTTGTTTCGCAAGCACACTTGTGAAACCTGATGCGAGGTGACTTTGCAAGTGCACTTGTGAAACTTCCTCTATTTGTGTCAATTTTGTTTAAAACTTCATCAATTCCACTATTTCACGATCAGACAAATATTCTATGATATGATCGGAAATATATAACAAACATAACAATACAATAAAAAAAGATGTTCATAAATAATAGTATATAAAATTTGTTCAGAAAGTAAGTATGGTCAAAATATTACAACAACAACAAAAAACAAAAAACAAAACATAACAAGGCTACTGCGTATGCCTAATCCTAACCCCATGCGCCCTCCTCTACATACAGTACTACAATGCATAAGATGCCTCACTGACCATCCTCTTAACTATGGAAGCCGCCTCAGGACCCCCGTCTCAATAATCCCTGTATCCAACGCCTCCTGCCCAAGTAGAAGGATTCATTGACATATCAATGACATGGTCATCCTCGTCCTGCTCGTTCTCCAAGAGTTCCTCATGAGCTAGCCTAGTTGAACATCCAGGATCATCTCGTGTCATAAGAGGGCATGACACACCATGTCATGTTGTAACACCCGGAAAATCATTTAATTATTTAAATGAAGTATTAAGAAATTATTAGTTGGAATTTAGTCGAAGAAGAAATTATCAGAATAATTATAAGGGACATTAACGGATTTATAAGTCGGTTTAAGAGGATTAAGTGAATAATCAGTTTGGTTGGAGAATTATTATTATGAGTAGAAATTAATTAACTAGGATATTTAGTGAGTTTTATTATAATGTGAGAAATAGAATGAGGAAACATTATTTAATTGGCCAATACGGATATATGATAGAATGTTATTTAATTTATTAAAAGAGTGGAAATAATTAATTTAATTATTAATAGAGTATAATATTAGGTAGTATATAAATAAAGTAGTATTAGGAAAATAGGGTTTTACGTAAGAAGAGAAAATCAATTGAAGGAAGTGGAGGCACAAAGGTTAAGAGAGGATACAAGGAGTGCACAACCGGAACCGAAAAATAGGAAGTCGATCAAAGTTATAACCACCGTCAAATCTAAGGTAAGGGGTGGGGTTCTAACTCTCTAAATGGGATTATGATAAATCGTATGTGGGGACAAAATTGTACGAAATTATCTTTATTTGTGTAGACTGTATGTGAATTAAATGGTTGATTATTATATTTGTGGTTGCTGCTGTTAATCGAAGGATAGAAACAATGGTGATGTAAAGAATTAGAGTTATACTGATCGATTTGGAAGAAGGCTTAATTACAGGGGTGGGGCGGGCGTCCCATACACCATAGGAAGAAGAGGCGGACGCCTCAGGAAAAAAAAAGGAAATAGTGCAGGTAGTGGAGGCGGGCGCCCCCATATGTAGGAGAAGGGTGGGGCGGGCACCCTTGGGTGGGTGATGAAGGGGGAGGTTTGTCCCTGTCTTGAGGTGGGCGCCTCAAGCAAAAAGTGTGGTTATTACCTAATTGTGGCACGTGTAGTATGTTAGGATGTAGTACTCTTTAGTATACTTGATTTAGGTACTTAATATATACATATATGAATGATAATAGAATAAGCAGATATCATTTGGACAACAATATTCCAATGGAAATAGTAGTATGAGTGGTTAACAGAATGGTACTGTAGCAGGGTCAAGGAATAACAGTGCATGTATAATTAGCAGAACCAATCGTGTGATAATATTAACAAATAGTAACATTTGACAGGAGCAGTCTAATTGATAGCATGTTTTGGCAGCAGTGTAAATTAGATACCGGGAAGATAGTTATATCAACTGTAAAATTTGACAAGAACACTGTAATAATTAATAATCAATAGTAACAATAGTACCTAAAAATCAATTCCGAATTAACCGAGTGAGTGATTTAAGCGATATAATTAGTAGTCCGGAATTAATTAGAAATTTTCGAAATGATTCGTACATTTTAGTAAGTGAATACGATTATTTATTTTGTTGAATTTGTGTGAAGGTATTGTGTTGTTGATTTGTTTGCGAATTATTAGCCATGAATACGTTGTTGTATGTTGAATTGTGTGAAGTTGCAGGATGCTTTCAGTGACGATAATTACCTCTGATTATTGGTAATAACAGTGATATAGGTGTATGCCTCGTGAAGTGAATTTACGTTGTTATTGCATGTTGTTAGCATCGCATTTCATTTGCATTTGTGAAGGCCTGTATTGACGGAATTGTGAAGAATGCTTATGCCTTGTGCCTCTATTAACTGGCAATAGTGAAGGGAGCTGAAGCTCCATTGGTACCACATACATATGCATTTTTGTGTCTCATTTGAATCATGTCGTTGTTAATTGTGAAGTAAATTTAATTGTTGTTGCTAACGATGAAGTGACTTTGTGTTGTCGTTGATTGGGAAGTTATTGTGACGTGTTATTTGTGATGTGGTAATTATGTATTGATTTAATCCTAATATATTATTTATCATACACCTGTTAATTTATATTGGTAGATATCTCACCCTTTCTACTTTGTTGGTTGTTACCTTTATATTGGTAACGTGCAGGTAACGAGGAGTAAAAGGATTTAGTAGCTTTTGGCGTCGTCACTCTGATACGTAGCACTCGGGGGGAATGAACACTTTTGATTTTATATTGTCTTCCGTTGCATTGTTGACATTGATACTTTGGGAATTTGTTTCCTTGAATTAAGTTGTTTAAAAGATGCTATATTCTGTTTGAAGTTTTGAAATATTATGAATTCGCTGCGTAGTTTTTTAATAAATATGAAGTATTTTTGAAGACTAATTAATTGTTATAAATTCTTTGAATTAATATGTGCTATGTATCTTTTATGATAGACTTTTTAAGTTGATGGTTTTTGAATTATGAATGTAATGCCTCATATTTGTGGAACTTTTGGCACTCTGATTTTTATATAAACGTTGGGTAGAATTGGGGTGTTACATTAGTGGTATCAGAGCAGGTCGGTCGGTCCGGCCAGATTGTTGTGTCTTTAACAATCGAGTATTGTTAATTACTTTTATCTAACTGTTGGTTATGTTGTAGTGCTTAGTTGGAATGGCTGGAAGGAACGATGTTGCGATTGCTGCTGCTTTAGAAGCAATGACTCATGCTTTGGAAAATCAATTGAATGCTGAAGGGGATGCTGGATTCCGAAGTTTGGCAACTTTCCAGAGAGAGAATCCACCGGTGTTCAAGGGCAAGCATGATCTTGATGTTGCTTTGGAGTGGTTGAAAGAAATTGAGAGGATCTTCCGCGTGATGGATTGCACTCCAGCACAGAAGGTTCGGTATGGAACTCATATGTTAGCTATTGAGGCTGATGACTGGTGGTTGGAAACAAATGCAAGATTGGAAGCTGTAGGTGAGGAGGTTACTTGGGTTGTGTTCCGTAGGGAATTTCTGAGGAAGTATTATCCTAAAGATGTTCGGGGTAAAAAGGAAATTGAATTCCTTGAACTAAAGCAGGGTAATAAGTCTGTTACTGAGTATGCTGCTAAGTTTGTGGAGTTGGCCAAGTTTTATCCGCATTATAGCGCGGAAACTGCTGAGTTCTTGAAGTGCATCA
The DNA here is from genome assembly GCA_021764765.1 of Vicia sativa. Taxonomy (NCBI): domain Eukaryota; kingdom Viridiplantae; phylum Streptophyta; class Magnoliopsida; order Fabales; family Fabaceae; genus Vicia; species Vicia sativa. The sequence goes on along the minus strand of CM038792.1, from coordinate 134,719,034 downwards.
AGTTTGAAAACGGGTTGTGCTCTGAGATCAAGAAAGCAATTGGATATCAGAAGATCCGTGTTTTCTCTGATTTGGTGGATAGTTGTCGGATTTTTGAAGAAGATAACAATGCTCATTACAAGATAGTTACTGAGAAGAGGAGCAAGAATCAGAGTCGTGGTAAGCCGTATGATGCTCCAGCTGGTAAAGGAAAACAGGAAGTTGCCGAGGGCCAGAGAACTAGTGGGGGAGACGCTCCTGCTAGTGTGATTTGTTTCAAGTGAGGGAAACCCAGTCACAAGAGTAATGTATGCATTGCTGTTGATGTGAAGAGGTGTTTTCGTTGTGGCAAGGTTGGCCACGCAGCTCCTGATTGTAGACATAAGGCGGATGTCTGTTTCAATTATGGTGAAGAAGGGCATATTAGTCCTCAGTGTCAGAAACTGAGGAAAGCGCCTGGTGCGAAGGTGTTCGTGTTGGTTGAGACTCTAACGGATAGAGATACCAGAGGTATGTTTTCATGGATCTAACTCTGTTGATTATTATGGTTGATGTTGTCTAAGTGAAATGAAATTGTGCATGTACTTTGGATTTTAATTGTAGTAAGTTGTGGTTATGTCGGAAGGTTAGACGTAGAGACAAGGTTAAGGATGGATGTGTCAGACGAATTTTTGAGGACGGAAATATTCTAAGTGGGGGAGAGTTTTAACACCCGGATAATCATTTAATTATTTAATTGAAGTATTAAGAAATTATTAGTTGGAATTTAGTCGAAGAAGAAATTATCGGAATAATTATAAGGGACATTAACGAATTTATAAGTCGGTTTAAGAGGATTAAGTAAATAATCAGTTTGGTCGGAGAATTATTATTATGAGTAGAAATTAATTAACTAGGATATTTAGTGAGTTTTATTATAATGTGAGAAATAGAATGAGGAAACATTATTTAATTGGCCAATACGGATATATGATAGAATGTTATTTAATTTATTAAAAGAGTGGAAATAATTAATTTAATTATTAATAGAGTATAATATTAGGTAGTATATAAATAAAGTAGTATTAGGAAGATAGGGTTTTACGTAAGAAGAGAAAATCAATTGAAGGAAGTGGAGGCACAAAGGCTAGGATAGGATACAAGGAGTGCACAACCGGAACTGGAAAATAGGAATTCGATCGGAATTATAACCACCGTCAAATCTAAGGTAAGGGGTGGGATTCTAACTCTCTAAACGAGATTATGATAAATCGTGTGTGGGGACGAAATTGTATGAAATTATCTTTATTTGTGTAGACCGTATGTGAATTAAATGGTTGATTATTATATTTGTGGTTGTTGTTGTTAATCGAAGGATAAAAACAATGGTGATGTAAAGAATTAGAGTTATACTGATCGATTTGGAAGAAGGCTTAATTACAGAGGTGGGGCGGGCGTCCCATACACCATAGGAAGAAGAGGCGGACGCCTCAGGAAAAAACAAAAGAAAGGAAATAGTGCAGGTAGTGGAGGCGGGCGCCCCCATGTGCAAGAGAAGGGTGGGGTCGGCGCCCTTATGTGGGTGATGAAGGGGGACGTTTGTCCCTGCCTTGAGGTGGGTGCCTCAAGCAAAAAGTGTGGTTATTACCTAACTGTGGCACGTGTAGTATGTTAGGATGTAGTACTCTTTAGTATACTTGATTTAGGTACTTAATATATACATATATGAATGATAATAGAATAAGCAGATAACATTTGGACAACAATATTCCAATGGAAATAGCAGTAGGAGTGGTTAGCAGAATGGTACTGTAGCAGGGTCAAGGAATAACATTGCATGTATAATTAGCAGAATCAATCGTGTGATAATATTAGCAGATAGTAACATTTGACAGGAGTAGTGTAATTGATAACAGGTTTTGGCAGCAATGTAAATTAGATATCGGGAAGATAATTATATCAGCTGTAAAATTTGACAAGAACATTGTAATAATTAATAATTTAATAGTAACAATAGTGCTTAAAAATCAGTACCGAATTAACCGAGTTAGTGATTTAAGCGATATAATTAGTTGTCCGGAATTAATTAGAAATTGTCGAAATGATTCATATATTTTAGTAGGTGATTACGATTATTTATTTTATTGAATTTGTGTGAAGGTATTGTGTTGTTGATTTGTTTGCGAATTATTAGCGGTGAATACGTTGTTGTATGTTGAATTGTGTAAAGTTGTAGGATGCTTTCAGTGACGATAATTACCTCTGATTATTGGTAATAACAGTGATATAGGCGTATGCTTCGTGAAGTGAATTTACGTTGTTATTGCATGTTGTTAGCATCACATTTCATTTGCATTTGTGAAGGTCTGTATTGGCGGAATTGTGAAGAATGCTTATGCCTTGTGCCTCTATTAACTGGCAATAGTGAAGGGAGCTGAAGCTCCGTTGGTACCACATGCATATGCATTGTTGTGTCTCATTTGAATCATGTCGTTGTTAATTGTGAAGTAAATTTAATTGTTGTTGCTAACGATGAAGTGGCTTTGTGTTGTCGTTGATTGGAAAGTTATTGTGATGTGGTAATTATGTATGATTTAATCCTAATATATTATTTATCATATACCTGTTTATATTGGTAGATATCTCACCCTTTCTATTTTGTTGGCCGTTACCTTTATATTGGTAACGTGCAGGTAACAAGGTGTAAAAGGATTTAGTAGCTTTTGACGTCGTCGCTCTGATACGTAGCACTCGGGGGGAATGGACGCTTTTGATTTTATATTGTCTTCCGTTGCATTGTTGACATTGATACTTTGGGAATTTGTTTCCTTGAATTAAGTTGTTTAAAAGATGCTATATTCCGTTTGATGTTTTGAAATATTATGAATCCGTTGCGTAGTTTTTGAATAAATATGAAGTATTTTTGAAGACTAATTAATTGTTATAAATTCTTTGAATTAATATGTGCTATGTATCTTTTATGATAGACTTTTTAAGTTGATGGTTTTTGAATTATGAATGTAATGCCTCATATTTGTGGAACTTTTGGCACTCTGATTTTTATATAAACGTTGGGTAGAATTGGGGTGTTACACATGTAACCCTCTACATAATTCCAATTCTGGGATACTAACATCATCCGAGACTCTTGTGACACCAAATGATTCTCCCAATCCTGGAAGACGCCATCGAGATCCCGCCGTACTATGGTGTTAAAATAAGCCTGAAAAGGAGATCTAGGTATCATTTGCATATAACCAAATTGGCGGATACACCGCTCCGAAAGTTACTTGACCATAATGTCCGAACCACATGCTAGCCACCTTGAGTATAATAAGATTGGATCAAATGGGACAACCTCCCTGTATTCCTCAAACGACATCCAATTGATGTCGTTATGGTTGATGCGATCAAGATACACCTGGTACGACGCCACTTTATGGGTTCCTCTGTGGAGAAGATACTTGGCAGCCCTTGGCATGTTGTCAGTATAATCCTTATATGGTTTGAAACCATGAATGCAGTGGAAATGAGATATTATCCAGCTCTGCGAAAGCAATAACATAATATATAAGTACAAATTAATCAAAACAAAATAAGTTAATAGTTGAAAAAAAAGCTACCGTGAGGAGTGTGCATGAGTCATTGAGTGCCTTCGGCTTCCAATTTGAAGCTTCATTCAACTTCTGGTAGAGGAATACCAAAACAACGACCTCCCAGTTCCACTCACGAACTATAGTCAGGTCCATAAAATACCGCAGGTAGGTCACATCAGTATAGGTCCCAGTTGTGTCCACAATTACGAACATGCCGACCAAGAACACAAAGTAACACTGCATAGCACAATCTCGATGATATTGAATAAAAACCTCATCCTCTTCTTCCTGGGCATCTATTGTTGCAACCAAGTGCTCCTCATACAAGTCCTTCAGTTGAGAGAACGTTATATGCACCCCATTAAATGTTTTACAATCATCATATGCCCTATCTGGATTAACTCCAAGATACTCAACCATCCACTCAATCTCCCCAACTCGTGAGATCTTGTTACAGTTAAGTAACCTACCTCTGATAAGTAGGTGGAGCAAGCAGGCAACATCATCAAGGGTGATGGTCATCTCCCCAACAGAAAAGTGGAAAGAAGAGGTCTTTGTGCCACCTCTCAGAAAATTCTCCTGCATGTCGTGGTTTATAGTGTTGTAACCTGTATATCATAATCCGGAAAGACATGTTCCAATCACATCATCATGGAACCACTGAGCTCTTAGCATGAACAACTCAAAAAAGTTTCGAGAGTGTTTCACATGCTTAATAGGCAATCGTTCCTGAAATATAAAAAGTAATAATTATTACAATCGTATTTTTGAGTAAAAAATATAAAATAAAAAATGCAACAAAAAATATATCTATCTTTCTGAGACATAGCAGACAATATGATTATGGTATTAAATCAAGAGGGAGGTGTCAACTGACCCTCCCGGATAGCCATGCTCCCTATGCTCAGGTACCATAACATTATCGGGTACCTCACCCCCTCAAGCTTCGCGACTCTTCTTGAATCTCCGACTCATCAGGCACCTGCTCATACGTATGAGAGGAATACGCCTGATGCAGACAACTCCTCGACGCAGAAGGGAAAACTACATCCAATTTCTCCCTTTGTATCCAACCCCTGCCTCGAGGCTAATTAACCTGCTACGCAACCTGCCTTTCTTGATGAGCCGAGACAGTCTGGGTTGTCCTGCCTTGTCTTGACCTCCTGTTTGGGTCCTGACCTTTAGCCATGTTCCTGAAATAAATAATTATAATTGTAAGGTTTTAAAAAAAACAACTCAGACAATAATTCACAAGTGTACTTATGAAACTGGTCCAGGGTGACTTCGCAAGTGCACTTGCGAAAGCCCCTGTGCACATCTATTTTTAAATCTCAACAACTTCTTGCCCTAAACAACCAAATCTAAATTTTTTATCACCCAAACAACTACGTTTACCTATTCTAACACCAAGATACACAATGTAATTTTAACAAGCTGACATAATAAACATACAAGATTGCATTGTGATTCAAAGAAAATTGTAGAAAATTTATACAAATTTGAAAGCTTGAAGATGATTTGGGATGACTTGAAATGACTTGAAATGGAGAGATGAGCAAAAATTTGTGAGTTTGGGTAGTAGAAATGTTAGGATTTAGAGTAAAAAGTGAGAAAATTAGGTGTTTTGATAGAAAAGGGGTTGGAGATTTGTTTTATTCGTTTTGCTAAAACAATTCACAGACTTCGTAAGTGCACTTGTGAAAGAGGAATAATGAGTTAATTTGCAAGTGCACATGCGAAATCACATTGTTTTAAACAAATTATAGATTAATTCGCATGTGCATTTGCGAAACTTTGTTGCGAGATAACTTTACAAGTGTACTTACGAAGTCTGAAGATATTTTAGGTTTTTCGTCAGAGACCTAAATTTTTTTTCTTATTTATTATCTATTTATTTATATCATGAATCGGTCAAATGTAATATATATTTTTTAACTTAATAGTAAAATTCAATAGTCAAAGAAAAGAATAATAACACAAAAATTTACCTCAAGAATAAACTAAATTAAACTTGATAACAATAATGATGACTATTATTATAATTTATAAGTACATGATATGATAGCTGAAAAATAAAAGAATCTCAACGTGTGTGATTGCGAGTATAAATATAAAGCACTAAGAAGGGCACAAAGAGCGAGTAACTTCCCTACACTCATTGCAAACATGGCGGCACCAGAAACCACACTTCACTCCACAGATTCTCCCTTAAAGCGGCCAAGAGAAGATGAACTCAACGGTGTCTCCGATACTCTTTCCAAAGACCCTCAACCTAATGGTTTATCTTCCGTTATCCCTGGCTGGTTCTCCGAAATCAGCCCAATGTGGCCAGGTTCGGTTTCTTGCTCAATTTTCACTCTTTGTGACTCCATTGTTTAATTTTCACTCTCAATTTTAAGCTTGTTGTTTTTTCTTTTGTCATGGAAAATGAAATTTAGGTTTAACTTTATTGGGGTTTGCATAGAATCTTACTTTATGATAATCAATTAATTCTCTGTGGTTGTGGTCCTGTTTTGATTATGATTATGTTTTTAGATTCTGTTATGTTATGATTATGTTTTTAGGATCTGTTTTTTTATGATGTTGTTATGATTATGTTTTTAGGTTATGTTATTTATGATATGGTTATGATTATTATTAGACCCTTGAATTTGGCTTCATTTTTGCAGGGGAGGCTCACTCATTGAAAGTGGAAAAAATTTTGTTTCAAGGAAAGTCTGATTATCAGGATGTTATGGTCTTCCAGGTAGATGTTAGATTCGGTTAAATTTGAAATTTGAATCACCCCGTGGTTCGATTTTTTATTTACAGAGTATGCTTTGAATTTGCAGTCAGCAACGTATGGCAAGGTTCTTATTTTGGATGGAGTTATTCAGCTCACAGAAAGAGATGAGTGTGCCTACCAAGAGATGATCACTCATCTTCCTCTTTGCTCTATTCCAAACCCCAAAAAGGTATTTTATACTTCAAATCCCTATATGAAGGTGTGGCTTAGAGGATTTTAAGAATGAAATGCTTGTTTTGATTGCATAGAATGTTAATATGCCCAACACTGTGCCGATTCCTGTTGGACAATTGGTTACATTAGTTTACATACGGTAGTTTTTTTCATTTGAAGTTGTTTTGGCTTTTCTTGAGAAGAGCGCGGACTGTTATTGTGTTGTTAATCGCAGATTGCAGGAAATTTTCATTGTTGAAAATCCCCTATGAGCTTATGCTACAGCCCTATAGCATTGTCATGTCCGATAACTTTCCAAGTGTACAAAGTTAATTGTTTTTTCCTTACTGATTTTTTGTTAGGTTTTGGTTATTGGTGGAGGAGACGGGGGAGTCCTGCGGGAAGTTGCACGTCACTCTTCGGTTGAAAAGATAGACATTTGCGAAATAGACAAGATGGTTGTCGATGTCTCCAAAGAATTTTTCCCTGATATAGCAGTAGGTTTTGCGGATCCACGCGTGACACTTAATATCGGTGATGGTATGATCAATTACCCTCCATGTTCCTTGATGTTTCTTCATCACTTCTCTGTTTTGGGATAACATTTCTAATGATGGTTTGTCTCTCAATGTTCTAGGAGTTGCATTTTTGAAGGCAGCTCCAGAAGGAACTTATGATGCAGTTATAGTGGATTCATCTGATCCTATTGGTAGGGTATATCTGAAGTGCCTTATAATTTTATGATTTTTGCAGTTAATATAATGCCTTTTCTTGTTAACTTTATATTTGGTATTGTTTAGGCCCTGCTAAAGAGCTTTTTGAAAAGCCATTTTTTGAGTCAGTTGCAAGGGCTCTTCGTCCAGGAGGAGTTGTGTCTACTCAAGCGGAAAGTATATGGCTTCATATGCACATCATTGAGGACATTATGGTGAACTGTCGCCAGGTATTCAAAGGGTCTGTCAACTATGCTTGGACCACAGTTCCTACATACCCAAGGTATATTCTTTCATAGTTTTATTTCTACTTCCCATTTACAATTGTTTTTATATAACATGCTGTTGGATTGGGGATATGATTCTATTTTTTTTGACGGTTTTTCTATTCTTTTCTCCTTTTCCAGTGGGATGATTGGTTTTATGCTTTGCTCAACTGAGGGGCCTTCGGTTGATTTCAAGCATCCGGTGAATCCTATTGATGAGGATGATAGCCAGCAGGTGGCAAGACCATTGAAATTTTACAACCGTGAGGTATGCTTCATGAACCATGTTCAGTTTCCCGTATCCCAAACTCCCCTCAAAGTCGGTTCAAACTCCAAACCTCAATAAGGCCTAAAGCAAAGGCTTTAGCCAATGAGTTGGATCGGCTCTGACTCTAGGGATTTTCAACTCCAACACTCAGAACTGTGTTTTTGTTCTCTTTTCTTTTCTGAATTTAAATTCTGGAATTTCTGTTTTTATTTCAGATTCATTCAGCAGCCTTCTGTTTGCCATCTTTTGCCAAGAGGGCGATTGCTTCTAAAGAAAACTGAGAACATCTTCATGGAATCGTTCACATTCATCTTTTAATTGATCCATCCGTCAATGAATTGTGGAATAAATCAGAGCTTCAAGTTTGATATTGAAGTGCAACTTTTATTTCATGAAATGATTTGTTGATGGATTCAGTTCTTAGAAACCTGTTTCAAACATTATTCACAATATTGGGACTTTTTGTTTAAGGCACATGCTAGCTCCTTTTCTTAAACCTATTTTTGGAAGTTAAAATTCACTATTATGTTTTGATTAATCATCAGTGAGTATATGTAAACTCGTGATTAAATTAGTGGAGTAAGTGAGTTTTCTGATATTTAGGAACGTTTTACATATCTTCGAGATAAATAAATTATAAAGTCGAACACCTTTTTTCTAGGTATTCCCTGGTGGATTATCTTCTTAGTTTGATCACTCGTATATTTTTTCGTATAACTCACTTGTTTTTATCAATTTGTATTAAAGTGTTTCTTAAATCATTAGAAAAAATGCTTTGATTCATAATTTTGTTAAAAAGTTAGGTGATCTCCTGAATGTCTCTGTTTTAAAAAAATTTCACACGTATTTTTACCAAGTCACATACTAGTATTACTTTTTTTTCTCTTTCTTTCTACTGTTTCTCTTCTCTTGTGTTTTTGAATTCGATGATAATAGTTATAATTTTGACTCTCTTCTCTAGTGTCCAACCAATTAGTATCTTGAGAGATATCATGTCATTCAAGAAATAAATCATAAGAAACTTTTTCCATTATATATATATATATATATATATATATATATATATATATATATATATATATATATATATATATATATATATATATATATATATATATATATAAAGTCATATGACCCTCCTGGATATCCTTCGGACTCTTGTGGAGGCTGTGAAGCGGATTCAGATGTACCATCATCCTCCTGGATATCCTTCGGACTCTTGTGGAGGTTGTGAAGCGGATTCAGATGTACCATCATCCTCCATTTTCACCTGCACGTTTTCCCGTGCCTCTGAGGAAGTATACCATCCCAATCTAATGTGTTCATACTGTAAAGTAAAAAAAAGAAGATAAACAGAACACTTCTTGAAAGCCTTTTCGGTGTGTAAAACCTGTAAAATTTTGGAACACTTCCAAAAAGTGTTCTGATGTGTAAATTTTTAAACCGAAACAATTTAGAAATGTGTTCCGTAACGTAAAATCAAACCGGAACAATTTTTGGAAGTGTTCTAAATTTAAAATTCAAAACGTAATACTTTAAGAATGTGTTCCGATGTGCTACAATTTTCGGAACACTAACATTGATGTGTTTCGGTATCGGGTATGTAACTGAGTGAACCAGAAGACTTTAGCAATGTGTTTCAGTTTGTATTCTTTTTCAGAGCGTTTCGGAAGAGTTTATGAACGTGAAAGTGAGAAATGATTTTTTTTTGAAAGTTATACTATTTATATGAAGGGTATTTTTGTCAAAAATTTCATTATAGGGGTACATGTCTAAAAGTAGGGGCACACAATAAATTTTTCTTAGGACTAACGTGAAAAACTTTGTATTGGATTTTCTAGAGAGTTGGAAAGCCTTTTCACATTGTGAGAATGAGGAGAAATGAACATGTCACCTCCAATTTTTCAGTGTATTTAAAATTTTCATTATTAAAATTTTTTTCTCGAAAAAATATTAGTATTTTTTCTAAAAATTTCAAAAAAATCCAATTTATTTTTGAAACTTTTGGTTTTAAAAGAAATGAAAATTTTCTTCCAAAATTTTGAAATATAATAAAATTTTCGATATTGGAATGAAATTTCGGTATTTTAAGTAGAAGTAGAACCACATTTACATGGGTAATTAAGAAAATAAGTATTAGAGGCGTAGGTAAAAGGAATTGATTTAAACCAAGCCAAGTAATCTTCACTTGACTTAACTTCTCCATCCATTATTCCCTCTTTCAAGACAAACATGTGCGTGTTCCTCTACTCAAGTTGCGCGTCTTTGTTCAACACAAAATAATGTTGCCACGACTTGATCATATTCTTTTCATGAGGTTCTCTAAGCCATCTTGGTGGATTTGATATCTCTTGTATGCAGCCAAATTTAAAGTTTGACACTATATGTCTTATGCATTTCACTAATAAAGAAACATATTAAAGATGTTGTTTCACTCCAAATCAAGCTATCATCATTGTCACATGACATATAAACAACACATGACATCGTTGTAAGATGATGCATAATATATAATGTTGGTTAGTGTATAATATTTGAATTAAAAAAATATTAAGATGTAAAATATTACATCTTTGGCCTCCATGTGATCTAACACGATTAGGATCATCTCCAACTTTCTCCATTCAACCATCATTATGCCTTAAATCAAATGATTGAAAAATATTAATCAATACAAATAATTAGAAGAGAGAGAGAAACAAAATGTAAATCTAATGGTTAGAATTACAACTGCACACACAACAGAGGAGGAAGAGCATGAGAGATTTTTGGTTCGATCTATTGTGAATTTTATTATTAATTATGATAAAATTTAATATTAATTTGTGAAACAAAGTGTTAGAGTGAATTAATAGTATGAACATTGATATAAAGTTGGGGAACAAGCACTCTTGTGAGAGACACACCACTTGCCCACCTAAAATCTTAAGGTGATAGGTGAGTGGGTTCTCCCACTTATATATGCTTAAGTCTCCACATTCCTATCCAATGTGAGACTATTTCTTCACTTACTCACACTTGCTATATTATTCAAATACAAAGAATAGTAGCAACCAAAATAAATGGTTTGCAGCAATAATAATTTTTACACATAAAATATAACAGAATAAGGCGATAAAAAGACGAAGTTTTGGTTACTCAGTTTGACCAAACGATCTACTCTGAGGGAGAGTGCAACTCTCCAATTCACTATACTCAAAAAATTATTACAAGAGATTACAGATGAGTTACAAGAAAATAACCTTCACCTTCAGGTGCCCAAGAATTACCCATGAAAGTGCCCAAGAATTACCTTATTTTCTACCAAAGTGTTTTCCAACCCTTTCAACATTCAATATATGAATAACTCAAACCAAGGTGTAAACAAATGTTTCTCAATTCCCAATAACTTTAGATAACTCCAAAGATTTTCAAAACCCCTGCCTTCTAAAGTTTGAGAATAGCCGAAACCCTATACTATGTCTTCAAACCCTTATTCCACCTTTTGGTGTAAACTCTAAGATTGTCACACTTGCAAACATATAAGAGATACATATTTATAATAACCAATACCCAACAAACAAAGCCCAAAATCACATGTATCCAGGACAAAACGAAAAACTGTTGAAAAAGCCCGAAAAATCCAAAATCACTATTCACTGTACATACAACACTATTCATCCAAACGGACAACACTGTTCATCCGTACGGATGACACTATTCATCTTCCGGATTTTTTTTTTCCTTTTCGATTTCTATTTTTTGACTTTTTGTCCGACTTTATAAATTTTCAATTTTTGAGGTAAATGCAATTTACAAAATATATTTTCTTTTTCTTCATCAACAAAGGTTTTAAGACACATTTCAAACATATTCCATTTTAATATTCAAGGATATATATATATATATATATATATATATATATATACTCCTTGAATATATAGTGAAAAAAGAAAAGAATATATATAGCTTAAAAAGAAAAGAATATATAGATACCTCCTTGATTTTATAGTTCATCATTTTTGCAATATAATTAAATATTTATTTTATCAAATAGAATACTACATATTCATTCATCCAACTGACATTTTATCTAACGAGTCACTATCAAATTATTATCATTATTTTTAAATGTCAATTTTTCTCTCTCTCCGTGTCACAAGTTATTTCTAATTTTTTATTAAAATTAAGTTTATATAATAATTGTTTATTTTTCCATTATGTAGTTTAATTTAAATTCACACATGTATCTAAATACATCATTGTCAAATTGACCATTATATTTTGTCTAATCATATTATTTATTATAATATTTTGATTTCATTATTTTTCATTGTAATTTCTCAACAAATATGAGTTTTTCATATGTACTGTATTTTTTTAAAAAAAATCGTCAATATTAAAATAAATTCACCCATACGAAAGCACATGTCTCCAACTAATGAGTCTGTAAAATGTATCCAAATAAGCCGAACCTTAACTATACTGGCCCACCTCATCAAAATCTCTAATGAATTGTACCCAACGAGCATAGACAATATTATTTGACATGTTTAACATTAATAAGTGATTAATGGGGAGTAGCACATATTTTATGGTATGAAGCATTATATCAGTTATAATAATATTTGAGAACACACATCACTTCTAAATCTAACCTTTGTTCGATATCTGACACATTAATCTAAAAAGTGTTGGAGAATTTTCAAAATATAATTTAATATTATATTTTGAAAAAAATAGCGTTGAGCAAACAATGACCAATCGTTGAAATGGTTAGTGATATTGTTAATGTTCATGGTTCAAATCTGAATGTTTTAATATAATACTGCTTGGAATGACCATATTTAAACAATTGAAACATTGTTTTTTTCCCACTAATTGGTACAATTTTTTTTCTATAAATAGAGATACTTGTAAGACATAAAATGTATACAGAAATAGTATAGTTCAAGTACCATAAATTATATCAAAGTCATTCTTTTATTTTTCTAGTGCACGAGAATAAATGAAGGAACTTTATTTGGTAAAATATCATTGATCGATATGCTTAATGTGAATGCTCAATTCATGTTAAGGTTTCCAAAGTATCATGAAGAGGATTCATCGGATAACCCATTTGCATCCATTTTTCTAAATTAGTGGGGGAGAATCAAACCTAAAGCATAGTGTAAACACACGTTTTGGAATTTATTTTGTGCAAGTTTCATCGTACCGTTTTCATCTTCTTCTCGTTCATATTTTGCAGCAGACCCCCAACACAAGATCTAACATAAAGAGTGCATACAATAATCTTAAAAATGGATGACAATATCCTCCATCTTTCCATGTGTAATGTATCATACACATTGCACAAAACTTCATGTGTAAGATCAAAGACAAATAACTTTGCAAAAAAGTTATTAACATATGAGTAACAATACTTGTTTATCCTTACTACTACAACTTTGACTAATATATTTAAAATTATATATACAAGATACGTGTTGAATGAGCCTAAATTCCAATACTGTCTTGAGGAAGTACATCAAGAAAACCTACGAGCTTTGAGGTGGGTAAATAATATTCCAAGAGAAAAGTGGGCTCAAGCATATGAAGGAGATCACCGATAGGGCCACTTGACAACCAGCCTTGTTGAGTCAATGATCTAGGTGCTTAAGTCCACATGTAACTTACCTATTAAATCTTTGGTAAAATAAATATACTATAGGTTGAGACCATTGTTTGAGAACTAAGGACATGATTGAACAAAATTGTTGGCTTCGGGGCAAGTATGTGGATCTATGTATTTGCATGCATAATCATTAGTTGATTTTGATGATGATAACTGATGATAACTATCAAGTAGATCAGAATACAATAACTCCATAAGTCAAAAAATATTTAGGTGTTAATATCTCTCTTCAAGAGTTATTTGGGACAACTTCCAAAGGGGAAGTTGATTGAAATTGTCCAATAGTTCTTAATGATGGCATATGATCAAGAAGAATATGTCTCAAGTTTCACCAGTCAGATGATTCAAGTTCCAATTGAAGTGCTAATTAAATGTTTAATAAAGCAAATAAAATTGAAGTGTAAATGTTTTGAAAGTGAGGAAGTGTGAAAGCTCACATGGTCCTGTATTTAGTGCTTTAGATTGATTTTTTTTAGTGTAAAAGGGACAAAAGTAAGTCTCGAGATATTATGGCAAAGAAAACAAAACATAATAATTTTCAAACCTCTTCTAATTTTATTAAACTTCTGAAAATCGATCCATGCAAGTATGAAATCGTTTGTTAAGTGTTTGCAATCAATTAGGAATTCTAACTCACCACCTAATCGATTAAGGCTTTGATCAAATCAATTAAAGCAAAGAGAAACAAGTTCTAATCAATTAGAAAGGCCATTAATCAATTAAAGCATATATGCATTTTAGGGTTTACTTTTCTAGATTAGGGTTGATTTTTTGAGGTAGATTAATAGATTAAAAGTAGGTTTTAATCGGTTAGCTCATTAATTTGCCAATGAAATATTTCTTTTCTTAGCCAAATCTTTTCCTATATAAATGACACTTCTCTTCATTTCACTTTAACACCAGAGTTCTGAATATATAAACCTTTATACCATTCTTTCTACTCTCTTTTTCTTCTAAATTCTTTTTTCATTAGAGTTGTCTTAGGGTCAAAAGAGTTAAAAGTTCTTCTGAGAGTTGTGTTGTATCAACTAGAGCTGTCAAATTAGGTTACCCAACCCATTTAGGGCCGACCCTCATGGGCCTAGGCTTTTTATGACTGGGCAAAAAAATCTATTATAATATGAGCCTCAAAATTACTACCCGAGCCCGACCCTAGATCGACTTCGGGCTACCCGACCCTAAATTGGCTTTTTTTTAATAAAAAAACTAAAGTAAAAAATCCATCATATTGACTATAAATAAAATAAAAAATTATATTATTCTAAATATAATACATTTTTAAGTTCTATGTTATTTTTTATAAATATTAAAATGTGTTTTTAAATACAATATATGTCCAAATTAAAGAAAATAATACTCAAAATATTTAACTTAAGAGAAACTAATGGAATACGAAGAAATTGTTGATTATATTAATGTATAATATTTAAAAAAGAAAGATTGAATAGATTAGAGACAAAATCTAGTGAAATGAGAAAAATTAATGTGTTATTTTGGAGTAACATAATATAAGAATTAATATAATTTTTAAAATTTTATAGCAATGTGGGTCTAATGGGCTACCCACGATCCATATGAGCTAGCCCTAATGGGTAGCGAGCTTTTTAAGTCGGAGCTAAAAAGACCCTTAAATATATGAGCTCTAATTTAAAGGCTCAAACCCTATGATTTTTTGGGCCGGGTGGGCCGGTCCATTTTGACAGTTCTAGTATCAACGCTATGCTAAATTTATTTTATTCAAGAGTGTAATTCTATTATGTAATATATTTGTAAATAATTTGAAGGCTGTAAGCTAAATCTAAACAAAGCTTGGGTGGAGGTTGTTAAGCTAAGAATATGTGAAATCTCTATCAGCAGGTTTTTGACTTAAATCATTGTAAAATATCTAGTTTTTGTTAAAACACTTATGGGTTAATCTTGTGGAAAAGCTCCAAGTTTTGTTAAAGGTTATTTGGGATGATCCTAGAAAAGTTTAAAATTGATTTTAGTGGAACTCTCAAGAGAAACAAAGACTACTATGTGCACATACCGGATATGTACAAAATTGATAATGTCTTTATAGTCGGTTAGAAATTTGGGTCATAAATGTAATATTTAAGGTGTTAGTGCCATTATTTTAATTAGTCAAGACTTAAAGGGAGTATAATTAATATAATATTAAGTTTGTGACTAAAAATATAAATGTAATGAAAGGTTATATAATTGTGTAGATACTGCAAGTCAATATTTAATTTGATGAGGAGCCAAATTAGAATATTAAATATTAAGAAATAAGCATAAGGTTATTTATAGGGGTTATGGCCCCATTTGTAGATAGCGAAAATGGCTTATTAGGAATTCTTTCTTCATCTCAATCAGAGGAGAATCAATGAGCCATAAGGAACTCTACAAATTGGAAGATCATATACCCACAAATCTTCAGTAAATCTCAATGATAAATTCAGGTATGCTTCCGCTTTCATTCTCATAATTGTAATCGAATATGAGTTTAAGGATTTTATTTAGTGTTTTATTCTTAATTTCTATAATGATAAGAATTATAAAATTTATGAACAAATTCTAACAAGTCGTATTAGAGGCACCTATATCTGATTCAATTTGATTTTAGGGTTATCTTTTAATTGTATAAATTAAATTTTTTAGGTTGTCAATCAAATGGTTTTTTTAATTTTTAATTCAGGATTTTAAACATAGAATATTTGTTATCTTTCAATTTGTATAAGGTTCTTTTTTAATGTTGTAAAGGTTTATGTTTGATTTGAAACGATACAATGATAGAGAAAACTCATATTTGAGACCGGTTTATGTTTACACAATTTTTTGCCACTTGTTGTCGTCGTTAACCTATGTCTCTATCATACCATAACATGATAAATTGTTACTGTGCTTTAAAATTGGGATTATCAATTTATCATTTGTATAGTATGATTTATGTCTTAGTTTTTATTTATTGAATTTTCAAATTTTCGTGATATTATTTAATATCTCCATCGTTGGTAAATTGATTCATGGTGAGACATAGCTACAATATTTTGTTCAAGCATGCTAACTAAAATAGATTTTTTGGGCAAAATTGTCTAGTGACATACTCATGCTGCAACATTTTTTTTTTGGTTTTGTTTTGAAACTTTACGTGAAAGTTTGAATTTAATTGTCGTTGTTACCGAAATGCTTATTATGAATGGCTGAGACGTTAAATGAGAATTATATATTTTGGATATAATATATTTCAGTAAAGTAAATTGGTACTGTTTTACTTAGGTTTGATATTTATTTTTAAATTTTTATTTAATTCTAATTTTCTAGTATCAGTGCATAAGGTGCATCAATGTGCAATTCAATTAAATTTAGCATATGAATATCTTTCAAGTGGTACCAATGTTGTAACAGTATAGTGGAATATATTATTATTTTTGGGTTCCATATGCTGTTAATTATATTGGAGAAAATTGTGATCAAATATCATGAATGAAGTTGTGCTTGCACTTTCGTAGCAATCATTAGAAAACTTGCAATTTTATTCGAATGTATATTCCGATTTGTACAGTAAAGTAAAATAAATTAGTATTTTTTGATTTGAACTTAAAATTCAATTTTTGAATTTTAATTTGATTTCAATTTTCTGGTAACAGTGCATAAAATGCACTATTGTTTATTGTTTATTGTTTTGCATTTAATTCCAAATTTTCTTTAGTTTAATTTTGTTCAAATTTTGACTACAAATTGTATTTTTACACAATAATTTAATTTTTTTAGTGAGAAATTAAAATAAAAGAGTCGCTAAAGTGACCTCTTCTATGAAAATTGTTTATGAAAAATGTTAAATACTTTTTTGGTTATGTGTATGTATGTTCATGCGAGTATCAATTGACTCAAATGATAGTTGGTGGTTGCCGATTTTTATACGCGTCTGTGATGGTAAACATGTGATAATTATAAAGTCTTATATGTGAATAATAAATAAATCCAAAGAGGGGTTTATATTCGACATGTTTTTATTATCAATTTTTTTATTGTTACAATAAGAGTACCAATAACAGTTAATATTAGTGTCCTAAGACTCAATATTGATGGTGCACTAGATATCTTGAGATGAATTATGTCTTTATTTGAACAAATTGATAATCCAATTTTCTTTTATGTGAGTATTTTAAATGTTTAATTTTGTTCTCGTTTTTCAACTACAATTGCTTCAATATCTGCAAATTTTAAGAATAAGGTACATGTCCTTAATAAGACAAATTTTAAGGAATGTAATTAGAATATAGAAATTGTTCTTGACTGCATGGATTTTGACCTTGCATTAAGGATGAAGCAATCACCATCTCCTTTGGAATTTGATTCCTCTGAACATAAGAAATTTTATGAGAAGTGGGTATCGCTCCAATCGCATGAGTCATATTTTGGTTTGTTCTAAGATCAATTTAGATTCAGTATCTGAAAACACTAGGTGGTTAGACTTTGATGCAACTACTAATATCAGTGTTTCAATGAAGGGTTGCCTAAACTACCGAAATCCAAATGATGTTGAAAGATACATATATGTGGAAGTTGACAAGTCAGTGGAGGTGGAGGCTATATGGAATCTTAGATTATTATTGTGTTTCTGATTTTATTTGGATTTGAAAGACACTTTTGTGGTTCCGTCATTTATACGAAATAAATTGGACTCTCGAATAATGAGCAACTACTTTATTGGTTATTCTTAAATATCTAGGGGCTACAAATTTTATGATCCCACATTAAATTCAATTTATGAGATGGGAACAACCACATTTATGAGGATATCGAGTTTGGGGAGAAGAAGAATAAGGTTAAAGACTTTGGTTTAGAGGAAGAATCGGTAACAATTCAAGAACTGATTCATACAATTGCTTTTGATTAAGCAAGTATGAAACTTCCACAAGACATTATTGATTTTTCTCCTACTCAATATGATTTGGTAATTCATGAAGAACAAACATCAAAATCCTCAAGAATAAGTGTTACAAGAACCAATACCTTCGCCGAGATCCATTAAAGAGAGGAGAAATGCTATTCTTGATGAAGTAGGAGTATAAAGTCCATGCAAGATGATAAAGTTTGAAAACTTGTCCTATTACCAGAAGGTGTGAAACCCATTGGTTGCAAATGAATTTTTGAGACCAAACAAGATTCGAACGGTAATGTGGAAAAGTATAAAGTTTGTCTTATGGTTAAAGGTTATACTCAAAAGGAATTGATTGACTTAAAAGAGTATTTCTCTCCGGTTTTAGCAAAAGATTCTTTTAGGACAATCATGACTCTTGTTGCATATTATGATATAAAAATCCATCGAACGGATTTCAAGACGACATTCCTCAATGGATGTTAGGCATATATTTGAGCAATCAAGGAATGCATCATTGAAAAGTAGCCAAAAGGTTGTAAGGTATTTAAAGAGAACAAAAGACTATATGCTCACATATATGAGGTTAGACTAGTTAGAGATCACAAGATAATCTCACTCAGATTTTGTTGGATGCCAAAACAATAAAAGATCCACTTTAGACTTATATACATGTTGGTTGGTGGAGCAGTTTCTTGGCGCAGTGCCAAGAAAACTCTTACGACTTCATCCACAACAGCAACATAGTTTATAGCATGTTACGAGACATCCAACCATGAGATTCAGCTGAGGAGTATTGTCTATGGATTGTGGATTATGGAAAGAATTGAAAGACCACTTAAGTTATACATTGACAATAAATCAGTCGTCCTGTAACAATGATAGGAGCTTGGCCAAGTCAAAACATATTGACATCAAGTTCGTAGTTGTTAAATAAAATGGTACAAATTGGACAGATTTCTATAGTACACTTGAGGACAGATTTCCAACCAAAGTCTTTTACGAGCACATTGCTCACATGAGTGTTATACCTTTAGAGGAGTTTTTGGTTTAGTGGGAGTTAGTCAATTATGAATTATAGGTTCTATATTTTGGTATTATGTAAGCATACTATGATTTTGAATATTTTTCAAAATTTTTAAGTTTTGATATTTAGCTATTTACATTTTGTAGAATGAAGTTATTGAGTGATCTTACTAAAGTAAAGTAGGACCAGTTGAAAATCGACATATACAGACCAACTTCATGTGATTTTCATGCTACACATTTCATGATGGATTTATGCCATTTAGTTGTGTCACTATTAATGATCATTGATGAGTTTAGTTATGATTGTTATAACGAAAATCACTTTGATTCTGAATAGTGACATGATTAATGGACGATATAACTTGGATATGCTTAAGGAATATAATGGTGAATTTTGAGCTCATAAAGTCTAACACATGTATATATTACATATGTGACCAGTGGAAGATTGTTAGAATTTTGGGTCACAAATATAACACTTAAGGTGTTAGTGTCATTATTTTAATTTGTCAAGACTTAAAGGGGTCTAATTAATATAATATTAAGTTTGTGACTAAAAGCATAAATGTCATGAAATGTTAGGTTATTGTGTAAATACCATAAGTCAATATCTAATTTGATGAGAGGTCAAATTAGAATATTAAATACTAAGAAATAACCCTAAGACTATTTATAGGGAGTTATGGTCTCCAGTTGTAGACAACCAAAACGACTTATTAAGAATTCTCTCTTCATCCCCATCAGATGAGAAAAGAATTCTACAAATTAAAAGATCACATACCCGCAAACCTTTGGTGATTCTCAATGACAAATTCAAGTATGTTTCTGCTTTCAATTTCTTAATTATATTTAAGGGTTAATACCTATTTTCACCCCTGACATATGGGGTGTATTTGAAAACCCCCCCTGCCAAAAAAAAAGTTTCAATTGTTACCTTGACAAATTTTAAAAGTTTCATTTTTGACCTTTAGGATGCCACATCACCTAAAAGGCTGATGTGGCTTAATTTTTTGTTAAATTTATAAGTTTTTGTTATTCCACGTCACATAATTGCCATTAAAATGACCAGAATGCCCTTAGCTCCATTTATCTTAAAAACCAAAAATATTTTGCAAAGCCATGTTTCAATTCAGACCCTCCAAATTAGGGTTCTTCATCCTTGCAAAGTGGTCACAGCTTCATCTCAAGGAAATGAGTGTGTTTAATTTAGTGTTTCACTCTCACATCCGCAACCTTGTTCTCCGTTTCCATCTCACTAGAAAACTCCCTTGCTGTAACACCCCATCTAAACACGTACCCTCCGTCGTAACTCCCTCTTCTCCGAAACCCTCATCACCTTTGTTCCATCCTCACTATTCCCTCACAGCCACCGCTTTCCGTCGCCGTTCTGCCATACCTCGCAGCCAGCTCCAACCCTTCCTTTCCTTCATCTCCTTCTGCTAACCCTCACTAACTCACCTTCTGCAACATACTCCTTTCTAAATCATCATCCAACACTCCATTCTCGTCTCAGCCGTAGCTCATCTGCACTCCCTCTGTTCAAGAACAAAATCGCAGCTTCATACTCCCTGTCTCCATTGCCGTTATTTCCTCACATCCACCCTTCAAACTCTGTTCCGTATCTCACACCTTAATCTTCCAGTACCCCCTTCTTCCTTCTGCAGCTTCTTCTTTGTTTCAGAACCTACAACAAACCACCTTCCGTTCACTCTCGTCGCGTCCTCTGTTTCTTCCAACAACCAGTTTCCTCCTTTCAACATTCAAACTCCAGCAACCTCTCTCAGCAAGGATGAAGATGAAGAAAGCAAACCCTAATCGTAGGGTCTGAATTGAGACTTATGTATAAGGGCATTCTGGTCATTTTAATGGCAATTATGTGACGTGGAATAACAAAAACTTATAAATTTAACAAAAAATTAAGCCACATCAGCCTTTTAGGTGATGTGGCATCCTAAAGGTAAAAAATGAAACTTTTAAAATTTGTCAAGGTAACAATTGAAACTTTTTTTTTGGCAGGGGGGTTTTTCAAATACACCCCATATGTCAGGGGTGAAAATAGGTATTAACCCTATATTTAAATATGTGTTTAAGAATTTTATTTAAGATTTTATTCTTAATTTCTATATTAATAAAAGTATAAGGTTTATGAACAAATTCTAACAAACTCTACTAGAAAAATTTCATTTTTGTTCCCCATGAAGATTATTTGCCTCAATACGAAGGATATGCTCTTTACGGGTCTATTTTCAGGGAAAAAAATCTCTCAAACATTACCTACATTAGAATCAAAATTAATAATATTGAAAAACACAAAAGAAAATGTATAATTTGTCTCCAAATCAACCATATCCGCATAAATTGTTGATAGTTTAGTACACTTATTTTTTTTGTTAACTTCATCTTATTGTTAAATTATCAATTAGTTCAATGTTATTTGTTTGCCGCATAACTACAAGATATATTTAGGCTTAAATAATTTTTTAATCTATTTAAGTTAGCTTGTTTTTGATTTTTATTTATATAATTTTTTTTTTTGAAAATGATCCATGATTAAAATTCTTTTAGTTTAGTTTCTAAACTCAAAATTTGCTAAAAAATTTACAGGTTTTTTACATATTTTTCTTTGAATTTCATACACATTTTAATTTTAAAGACTAAAATTAAAAGGATTTTAACATTTAAAAATAATTAAAAAAAAAATTACAAGAACAAAAATAAAAAACATACTAACTTACGCAACCAAAAGACTATTTAAATCATATATTTTAAAATACTTCTTATAACTAGTAGATCTTTGACTCATCTATAAACTTCTCCTCTAAACATTTCAATCATACATGTTACATTTTAAATCATTCTCAACACACTCTCAATCATATAATACAGTATCATCTAAGGTATCATCTTTCATGTTATGTATGAACAATGAAATTCTATTTTTCTCACGTTTCTATTACGATCACCTAACTATCAAAAACTAGTATTGAACGATGAAATGAGTGTTATAAAATTTCAATGTGGATCTAAAGCATATGCTTATATGCTTATCATGATTATAAAACGCAACAACCCAAACAAATATCATCAAGAAGTATGTGAAACGAGTGAAATGAATAATGAACATACATTTTTATTAGACTCTGTTATTTAAAGAAGGTCTTACAATCAACTAAACGAGTGAAAATCTTATAAACAATCCAATGGGCAAAAACCTTATAATCAACTCAATGGACGAAAATCATTTTGAAATATTTTTTCATATATTTTTTAAACTTTTTATCATTTAAATATTAATTTATTATTTTAAAATAAATAAATTCAAAATATTTAATATGGTATTATGGAATTTGGAATTTATTATCACCATGAAAGTGTCATTTACTTGAGTGTCACATAGCTTGAATAAGCATGTTCAATTTCTTGTCAAAGAATATATACCCTCTAATTAATTGATATGTCCTTTGTGATATATGAACAATGAAATGACACAAATAAAATTATTAAATTATGCTAAAAAGGGACACTTGCGTGAACACTAAACTTATGGTTTGTGATTCAAGATTTGGTTATGAAAGGTTCATTACCGACTGACAGCTCCAAATCACTTTACATATAAATCTTACAATTTAAAGGGTAGGTGATTTGAAAACATTAAATTATATAATAAGTAGGACCACTTCATTTTATGGTGGGGGTTATAGATTCATCTTATCTCATGCACCATTCATATAATTTAAAATACATAAATAAGTAGGGTCTCTAAGGTGACCACTTCCTTTAATGTGTGTTGAACATCAAACTGCTGTCCTTTCTTTTTGTGAGGTTGACTATAGAAAATGAAAGCTCCCAATTTTGATTAATCATTATGTTATAATCAACAATAATTTGTCTAAGAATGCAATTTACATGCTATATACTTATAAAATTGTGAATTTTATTGATGAATAATCTTTTTAAAATATTTGTAAACATTAGTTAAATTTTAAAGAATTTGTTATATATGAAAGTCTCTAAAATCATAAACTCTAAACCAATATTTTCAATGATGATAATATGATGGTGATATATGATTAATTAGTAATTTGGCTAAGGATTTTATTTTCTAAAAAGATAATAACAATAAGCAAGAAACCAATAATGCAATTGAGCATCTACCAAGTTTTGAGGACAGCTTTGTGAGAAAGACATGCAAACAACCTTTATCTATATGAGGGATATTCAAAAAACTTGATAAAGTTTGAGGCCAAATCTTAATAGAACCTATTGCTTCATAGATAGGAACAGGATAGGCTATGAGATTTTGCACGGTTGAATTGAATGTATGTTTACTTACTTCAAGCTTGTTTGTGTAGGCGTCCCATTCTATCGAATAAGTCATAAATTGAAAAGGACAGTCCCTTTGAGTCAAGTTCACATGGTTGAAAACTTATGTTAGTATTTAGTTATTTTGAGTCAAGTTCACAGGTTGAAAGTTACGGCAGGAAAAATTAAAATTAAATTATTGATTATCTTAATTTTAAAAATAATAAGAGTCGTCATCGAATTTTATTATTTTCAAAGAAAAGAAAAAATATTGATAAAATTCAACGAAAAAATAAAACACAGAGAGTTTGGGCTACGAAAACTGATTATACAAGGAAAAAATATTATCACCCGTCGCACCTATGAGATTTCATAGGAGTCTCCTGAAAATCTATATTATGATAAAACCGAGTTGTGTACAAAAAGATTTAGGTGATGAGAAAATAAATACTTTATTATTTTTTTTGCTTGCCAAGACTTCAAGACTCATGTGCCTATGTATCCTCCATGTGCAATGAAGAAGTCAGAGCCTCATAGTTTATGGTAAAAATAACTACGAAACTTTGTTGATTGATTTTAAATTGAAAAAACATTCAATCGTATTTGAGTGGAAAATACTATTTACTACCCACAAGTATGAGAAATTGAACTTTTACATCATTTTAATATGAAGAACTTTTACTTGGACTTCCTCACAAACACGTCTCAACATTCAAGTGGAAAATGTCAATCATTTCACAATATATTATAAATGTATAAAGTTTGCATCACTACTAGAATAGACTATAATATCCAATCTTTTGAAAAGGTTTAAAAGAAAAGTGCACAAAGACACAAAAATAAATTTGATGAGGTTTGTCTTTTGTAGAAGTTTTGAAAAGAGTTTGAATATGCTTACGTGTTTTATCATTTATCAAGAAAAAAAATATTTTCGGGGTCAATTGACAAGATCAAGTTTTATTAAGAAAATGTTTGAAGTTTGAAGAAACAAGTTTTAAAAATAAGGAGAAGTTTTGAAAATTAAAGAAATGGGTAGGAGATGAATAGAATATCCTAAAGCAGAAAGTAAATGACATGAAATAAAATGTCTCATTGTAAGGTAGCTCAAGAGAAAATCTTTGTGTGTTCAAATGTACTAACCACAAGATGGATCAAGCATTTGACATTGATCAAAATGAATATTTCTTTCCCTTTGGATTAATCCATAAGATAAGCAAATCACATGAGCAAGCACATAAGCAGATGAATCATCAAGAGCAAGCATTGGAAGCAAATGAACACCAAAATGTCCAGATGAAAGTCAAGGTCACAGAGCAATAAAGAGAATTACAAGTCTTCAAGTAAAGATCAAAGTTTTTTAGAATAAGGCCAAGTCTTGAATTGAAGTTCAAAGATCCAGATGAATCACAAAGTCTTAGATACATCAAATTCAAAGATCCAGATGAAGTTCAAAGATCTTGACATGAAAATGACTCTTTCTCTACACCCAAACACCCCCGATCCCCACACCATGCACAATTCAGATTCCAAGTTTCAATTTTCATTCACATGTATCATTAGCAATATTCTAATTTACTAAAACACATATAAACACATGGAATCACATAATTAAATCAAACCAATTTACATTAATATAAACATACAATTTCTCATTATCATAAACAAACCATAATTTTGCCATTGAAGGATTAGCACATGTGGTAGAATTAAGTTCTAACAAGTAATTAATCCATACCCACAAATCATTATACAACAACAACAATAATACATCATCACATATATTATGGACATCAAATCATGATATTTTCACATCATTATTCACACAATCATCATGGTTTCTCCTCATATTTCATCACAAAACACAAAACAATCTTACATATACCTAGACCCCATATCAATCATAATAATTTGGATCACCCCTTACCTTAATTCCTAAAAATGATCTTCTTCTTTCGTGTTTCCATGGAAAATCCCCTTTTGTTCTCTATGCTCTAGCCCCTTCTCCATAACTTTTCTCTAATTCCACGATCATAACAATGAAGCAAAAAATCTCCAATTCTCCTTTTGTAACTCTTACCCCTTAGACTCTTTTTATGACATTCCACTTATGTCCTCACTTAACCTCTTAAAATTACCAACAAGTCATTAATATCTCTACACTACTGTTACCTTTATTTTAATTTTATTAATTCTAAATAATCTAAACTAAATTATTTAAATTGAAATACTTCTAATTATCACATAACTTCAACACAACCCCACAACACACATTATTCAACAATAATTCACATATATTCACCAATAAATCACAATTAATCAATTAAGTAATTAATTATAATTTTTGGGGTGTTACATTTTGCAACAATAAACAAGTTTACACATGTGCTGGTGGTCCCAAGTGAAGATTTGGTGTTTTTAGGTTTCATGTCATGCCTAAAATGCAGAGTTCATGGCGCCATGTTTGAGCTTAGGCCAAATGAAATCCACTTGTGCGTTTTTAAATGTTCTTCGTGCCAAATTATCTACTCATGATGAAGAATTAAATGCAATAAGAACCACATCAAAAGTATGCTTGAATTCAAAATGTCATGGATGATAAGTTCAGGTCATGACCTGATTTTTGGGTTAAGCAATAGGTCAAATTAGGTTTTGGACCAGAATTTGTGCACACATGGGCATCATCTTGTGCAATCCCAAAATGGGCTTAGAGGCAAAATTTATTTTTGAACCTTGAAACAAATTTGTAGAGGGTTTCAAATGTAACATTTGGCTCGAATAAGATTCCAAACATATTGATAAATGAGAGAGTTATTGTGTTTGGGCCAAGTGTTATGCCATACTTGATTTTAGGTCAACCAAACATGTACCAACTTGTGATTTTTCTATTTTATTGTTTCCAAAGGCCCAATGATGATCACTTGAATACCTAGTGAAATAATGTTGATTGTCCCTTGAATAATCTTTATAATTGCTTAAGAATTGGATGAAGATGACATAGTAATAAACACATGAATCATACTTGAATCAACTTTGAAATCATGCACATAAATTGAACTTTTATTGAACCAAATGAAGTTGAAAGAAGATTTACATGAATCTGACCTAATATTACAGGTCACGCCTTGAAGTAAAAGCTCTTGTGGACCACTTGATGACCAAAACTTTGACCCTGGGAACCAAAACCCTAATTTTGAAACCAAACTTGATCCTTTAATTGCAAGTTCCTACCTTGTACAATGATAAAAGAAAGCAACACATACTTTTGTATTTTGAATAAGGTTAGAAAACTTAAAATGTAAGCAAGAATAGATGCAAAAGGGTAAAGGTGAGGAGGATATCATGCTTGTGATTTTTGGTTAGATGCAATGAAATGATTAATGGAATCTTAGGGTTAAAAATTAGGGTATGACAGTTACTATATCAAATTTGAATAAGAATATTTGTTAGTGAACAAAATTTAAACAAGTTAAAAATTCATATATTCACATGCTCAATATTTTAATATGTATAATTTATTTTGTGTGATTATTTAAAAATATGCTTAAATACAGTTTTACTTCGTTTTAAAAAAAACTTTTTAATCTTCTTTTATAAAAAAATAGGTTTTCGTCCACACTTTATTTTAGGCTTTAGCCCCCCTCTAAAATTGTATACTTGGCATGTTCACTTTTGACCTGACAATGACTATGAGGACATATTTTCAAATTGTTTTGACATGTCAAATACAAAATATTTTATATCTTTTTTTAGTTTTATTTATTATATTTAAATTGAGTATTGAAAATTAAAAATTATGATAAATGTATTAATTTACTCATTCGTTTCAAATTAGCCCCGATTTTCGAAAACACCATTTGTGTTACGTGTTCTAAAACAATCATCATTCACCATCGTTGAACCTATTCATCATTCTCAAACAACAATTCTTCACCATCGTGGAATCCAATTATCATTCTTCATCACCACTTGCCTCCTATGTTTGTGAGTTTGTATTTTGTCACCAAGCTTCAGGCAATCATTGAAGTTATTCTACAATGGATAATCTGCCTACATTCACGAGTTACTATTTTGTCTCAGGTACATATTTTGTTGTCCCCATGATAGAAATTTACCTTTATGCCTTTTTTAGTGTAGCAAGTTATTACATTATTTTTTTAGGGTTTAGGGTCATGGTCCATCTTTTTGAAACCCTAATACTTTATTCATACTTTGTGGTCCCTCTTTCTAATTTGCGTATTTAATATGTTATCAAGACCAACTAACAACTAAGTGTCAACCTACTAAGTTAATAATTCATCATATGGGTAAAATTGTAGACGCCCTTGTTAAATGGTATGTTAATGGATTAGTTTCAAAATTGACTTAGAAGTGAGATGTTGACTATATGTCTTATATGCAATTGTAAGATTTGACTAAAAATGAGGGATATAAAATATTAAGTGTACGTGATCTTGGAACCCTAAGCTTAGATTTTCTTGTGGCCTTAGACTACTTAACTATAAAGCATTGTTAATTATGGTTCTTTTAGAAAAATCTTCACTAAAGTATACAAACTTTAGATGAGAATGAAATTATTTTAATTCTAGTTATACTTGCTTTCGCTCCTTTTTATTCTTTTGGATATTTTTGGTTTGGATTTCAATTGACTTGTCCTCATTTAAATCTTTTAATTTTAAGTGCCTATTTTCACTTTATGCAAATTCAATTATTCTTACAAATTTTTCCTCTTCATTATCATTGCTTCATCGGTTGTTATCATATAATTTAGCAACACTATTTCTAATGGTAGGGATGTTGTTTTATTGTGTAAATTCTTGCATTATGATAATTTGATTTCTCATTTTGATGGTGCGTAGTCTCAAAGACATTGAAGATGACATGTTTGTCTTGGAACCTGAACATTATTTATCCAATCTCTACATCTATCAAAGCTCTTCTGATATCTAAATTTGACTCCCTAAGAGAAAATATATCTTTGAATCTTCTTCCATGTCTAAAATGACAAAATAAGACAGGAATAATAAATCATTGACTTTTTTAAAAATATCATCCATTACACTATAAGGACATGCACAAATATGTCAGCTAGTGTCAATGTCATTATTGTAGGATTGTCATCCCCACGATCTAAATTCGTCATTATTGAGACGACATAAAATTCATACTAATTTTCAAATAGCATAATATGTTCCCCACACTTAAATTCTCAAATGTATATGAAATTATAAAAGTGTCTGGATCTTTGTGTGTTTGTGAAAACTTTTTTTAGGTTATTGTACTGCATTTTTCATTTACTGCCACATTGTCGTTGTCATGTAACTTTTTTTTCATTTTGTTAACATTTCCATTAACTTCTTAAATTTCTCCTTTAAGCATCTTTATTTTTGTAATAGAGATATGGTGGGTTAATGTTATTTGGGGTTTCTTTCTCTTTATTTTTTTCATCTCCAATCGCTATTTTCTCTCCACATTTTTTTCCTTTTCATTAATTTTTCCACTCTTATCATTTTTAACTCCTCCCCCACTTTCATTCTTATTACCAACTCTATGTTTATTAATTATTTCATGACGTTTCTCCTACTTCTTCTAGAATTTACCTTTGTATGTGTTGAAAGTATTATTCTTTGTGTCGAAGCAGTTTGTTCGACATAAATAAGGAAGTGTCAAAAATATTGTGTCGAGTTGTAATTAGTCTATCGAAGTGTTGTAAGAAGATTTCTACACATATTTGATTTAGATCTAAAATAGGTAGGTTTGATTTACATCTAGAATAGATAGATATTATTTAGGTCTAAAATAAATATTTTGGGCTTTTATAGTTTTAGACTTTTTGGCTTAGGGAGAAAACAAGCTCAATTATAAATAGAAGGGGTAACCCCTATTTTTGTAATAAACTCAGATTGAATATTCATAAAAATTTTCAGTTGCAAAGTGAATAAATTTTTTCCACAGTTTGTGGGTAGAGAGAAACTCTGCAGAAACCCTAATATTTCTTTTCTTCTTTAAATTTCCTTTTTTATTTTCATTATCATTGTGATATTGATAACAATCTTGTTCATCAAGATTGGTAGAAATTCATCATAATTTTTGGTGAATTTCCAACAATATAGACTTTCTTTCTTTTTACAAGATTGATTTGTATTTGTCTGATAACAAAAAAAAGGTTAAACTAATATAACGAAATTCATCATGTGTGCGCATATCAACTTCATGTTCTTATTCATTCGAGTTTTTATCATTATTTTTCATCATTATTTTTCAGTATCAACTTATTGACATTTATCTTTCTAATAGGGTCATTATAAAATTTTAGATTGTAAGTTAAAAAAAATTAGCACAAACTATCTTTAACAATATCACACAACTTTGGGAAACCAGGCCTATGGTCTAGGGTCACCAAAAAATAGGGGTTTTAATTTTATTTATTTATAAATTATAATTTTGAAATAAATATATAAATATTAAATTTTCAATTTAATATTATATTATGTAAGTTAGTTAGTGTATTGGTAAAAAAGTTTATTTTTGACAAAAAAATTAATTGTTCAATCTTTGGTGTCTATATTTTTTCTACTTAAATGTATACTTTATAGTTGGGGTTAATTTTTTCTATTTATCTATTTTTCTTTTTATTGGGGTTAATTTTTAAAATTGACACAAAGCCTCCAAATTATTGAGGACGACCCTATATCCCACCATGCATGCTGATTTGTTGGTCATATAATGTTTTACTTCCAGTAAATGAACTCGTCGTATCAATCTAGAACTCGAGTTAGATTCTATTAGATTCTTAGTTGATAGATGTACTTACAATTTTTTTGTTAATGTTTGAATTACTTGCAAATGACATATGTTGTGAATAATCACAACAATTATAGAAAAGAAAAAGGAAAAGAGTGATTAGTAAAGAAGAATAAACAATTGAAAAATTAAGACTATTATATATTAATAGTAAGGAAAAACATATATCATTTTTGTTCTTCATAGCAAATTAAAATTGTTAGTTTATGTGCGCGTGTGCGCACGCGTGATATATATTTTGGATAGACTATTGAGTAAAAAAATAAAATTTGCTAAGAATTGAGGTCCTTTTTTAAATTATAAGAAATGAGAAATTAATTTTCCTCCTTGCATGAATATCATTTAGAGCATGATTTTCGGTGATTATACTAGGTTATTACACGCTTGTCAATAATATTATGTCAGAAGTATTCGGATATTTGAACAATTTACAACACTCCCCAATTTAAAACGTTCATGAAGCATCATATGGTGCTACAAACACTCCTACAAAATAAAGTCTAATTTTTTTATTTATAAAAATAGGGTGTTTTTGTTCGAGAAAAAAGTATGTATTTGAACCGTCGATTTTGAAAAACTGCCGATTTATCAATTTTGGTTGGTTCCTATCGATTCAATATTATACCCGATATAACAATCAGACTAGACTAGTGACTCCTCTGATTCCTGGTTCGACCGACCTGACCGGTCAGTTCGATCTGATTTTTAAAACATTAGACGTGGATGCTCTTAGTACATAGTCATCTTGAATTAATCAATTGTGAGAAGTTTCTTGTACAATTTTTTTTCTTTTGACTTATTGACAATTCAATTTTAAATTTGTGATCTCTTTCAATCATACGTATCAAGACATGTATGTCGTATTCAAAGTCATGACAAATAACATTTTCAAAGAACTTTTACAATTTTTTAAGAAATATGTGAAGTCAAGCTTCTTCAATATTATATTTTGACGAAGACAACTACTATTTACATATACTAAAGGATGAGATAAAACATGAAAAAAATAACTATGAATCAAAATTGCGATTTTATGAATGGTAACATAGATCTTAAGCATTAGAGGCAATGAGGGATCTTGTAAGTAGCTGGGTGGTGCAATTAGGAATAGAAAACAAAACAAAGTAAAACAATTGACATAGAAGTATAGGAAAAAGAGATGGAAATTAAAAATATATAAGAAGATACAGTAAATGATGGCCATACCACAGAAATTTGAGTTTGTAAAACGGAATAAAAACTAGGAAAATTAAAAGAAGAAAGAATGAAAAGAGAGGGAGAAAGATAAGAATAATTCATGCCGGCTGTTAAACATCATGTACAATGCAAAGATGAAAGTTACATTTTTTCTTAATTGTTATAGTAGACTTATACTATACCTATAATTTAAAATAAAAATCATATCATCAAAAAATAAGTGATATAATAAACCTTACTTTTTTACTTCTCGTTAATGATAGTCTGATTTTCTTTTTTATATTTATTATTATATATTTCTTTTTAAATATTAGTTTGTATTAATATAAGCTTCTTGCTCTTTTTTCTTTCTTTCATTTTTTATTGTAAATGAATAAAAAGAAGTTGTTTATGCATTCTTCAAAAAAAAAAACATTATTTTTAAAAGAAATTTAATATCGACTGACTTAATAGTCATATACTACAATGATTCATCTATTAATGATTTAGTTTAAACTTATACCTGACAAGTTTTATTTTTTTAAATGCAAAGATGTTAGTATTTTGAATTTGATATTGTGAAATTGTTTATTTTTATATGTTGTTTAAAAATTAAATCTTTGATTCTTAATCCTCTTAATAATTTATTTGTGTAATTTTTGGAAGTGATACTACATGATTTGATATTCACCGCACTCCTTAGTATTTTTAGTACCTTAGTATTTTTAGTATTTTGAGTAAGATCCGCCACTTATTAGAGGTATAAGCATCCAATTATATTAATATTTTAGTGTTCAAAATACTTCAAAATATTCATTTGTATGGTCTAAAGTAGTTGCATTTGTTGGAACATACACAATTGGAATGAGGTGAATCAATGGTGAAAAAGTGTAATTGGAGAAGATGAAGTTTAGAGAGAAAAGAGAATTGAGAGAGAGAGAGAGTAATTGAGGAGAAAACTAAAATGTTTATTATTCACAAAATGACATTACAATTCTTACTCATTACATAGAGAGGGAGAGTTTATATAGAGTCCACACATGACACAACAAAACAACATAACTAACAAAAAACAGGAAAAACTGCTTCAACAGAAAATTGATTTTGCACCAGAAACCGGTTTTCCCAAAACTGGAAACCGATTTCCTCTTCGCATTTCTGTTTTTCTGCACTGATGTAGAACAACTTTTTTACTTAAGCTGTTTTCCAAAACAGCTTTTGAAGCTCTACAATTGCACTTGACTTATACAATACATTCAACACACTACCTTAAGCCAAGTGCTCCACATTCCTCAAGCTCAATTTCTTCACAAGCCTCTTGAACACTTCATTTATTAACACTTTAGTCAACAAATCCGTAAATTGTTCTTCGCTTCGACAATGAGCTAGCTTTAGCTGTCCTTCACACACCAGCTCCCTCAAGTAATGAAACCTCATCTCTATGTGCTTGCTTCTCCCATGTGCTATAGGATTCCTTGCAAGGTTAATAGCCGAGAGGTTGTCAACAAAGAGTGTGACAACTTTTACCTCAATGCTGTCCAACTCCTTAAGTAGATTCATCAGCCACACGGCTTGACATGCACACATCGACGTTGCGATATACTCGGCCTCACAAGAAGAGAGTGCCACCACGGGTTCCTTTTTAGAGCACCAAGTTGAGCTCCTCGAACATAAAGGCATACTTTCGATCATCTTTATCTCCACATCACCCTCATCCTCATTCTTGGACAGCTGCAACCTTGGTTTCATTGGTGAATTGACAGCATTACAATGCTCCATATCACACCTCTTCAATATCTCATAAGCATACTTTCTTTGATGCATGAGAAGTACCAACTTTGACTTGTGAAACTCTATGCCAAGGAAGTATGTCATGATACCAAGATCGCTCATCTCAAATCCTTCCATAAGCTCACCTTTAAACTTGGAAATAAACTCCTCATTGCTGTCTGTAATCAAAAGATCGTCCACATATAAGCAAAGTATACTCACTCATTTGCTTGAATCCGACTTCACATAAACACCATGTTCGGATACACACTTCTTGAAGCCAACTTCAATAAGAAAAGTATCTATGTGTTTGTTCCAAGCTCTAGGTGCTTGTTTCAAACCATAGAGTGCTTTCCTCAACTTGTAGACTCTTCCCTATTGGTTCTTTATCACAAAACCGAGGGGGTGCTCTACATAGACTTTCTTCTCAAGTGGACCATTCAAAAATGCGGATTTCACATCCATTTGGTACATTCGCCAATTTTTGCTATTGGAAATACCAACAACCAACCGTATTGTCTCCAATCTAGCTACCAGAGCAAATACCTCATCACAGTCTATGCCTTCTCGCTGTAAAAATCTCTTTGCTACTAATCGAGCCTTATGCTTGACAATTTCGCCTTTACGGTTTGCCTTTATCTTATAGACTCGCTTTACTCCGATTGCCTTTTTTCTTTCCGGTAAATCAACCAGCTCCCAAGTACTATTTTTCTCAATCAATTCCAGTTCTTCTTTCATCGCATACACCCACTTTGCATTTCTTAATTCCTCTTCCGTACTCATCGGTTCAGATTCGGCCATAAGTGCAAAGTGAATGAGATCGCCATCATTGTCAATATCATTATCATGGAATACTTCAAAATCTTGGAGCCGTCGAGGTAGACCTCTACGCCTTGTCGGCCTTCTATTGGACTCACCATTGCCATCTTCAATCGAAATCATAACAGCTTTTGCATTCTGCTGCTGTTGTTGATTTTCTGCATTTTCTGGTGGAAACCGGTTTCTAGGATCAGGGGAACCGGTTTATGCATCAAGAAATCCCATTCCAGAACCTTCAAACTGCAAATTTCGCGAGGGAAACCGGTTTCCTTCTATTGAGAAACCGGTTTCTGCTACTGTTCTCAGAAAAATTATGTTGTCAAACAACATCAGTTCATCCACCACCACATCTCGACTAATCACGATTTTCTTGCTACTCACATCAAATAGCTTGTAGCCTCCAGTAGGGTGATATCCGACAAGTAACGTTACCTCTCCTTTATCATCCAACTTCTTTCGAAGTTGACCCGGAATGTGCCGAAATGCAATCGAACCGAAAACTTTCAAATGCGTTAAATTCAGTTTGTGGCCTTTCAACCTCACATATTATACTCTCATCATCACAATAATTCCCAAATTCATTTGAGGTATATTCACCTCCACCACCCGTTTTGAGATTTTTCACCTTGTGACCATTTTGCCGCTCCTCCATGGACTTAAAACGTTTGAACACATCAAACACCTCATCCTTCCTCTTTATGAGGTAAATCCATAGCTTCCTATTAAAATCTTCAATGAAAGTGACAAAGTACCTATTTCCACCATACGAGTCGACTTGCATTGGGCCACACACATTAGAATACACAACTTCAAGGTGTTCCTTGGTCCTATGACCAATATCCTTGCTGAAATTGTTCTTGTGTTGCTTCCCTTGCACACACTCTTCACACAACTCAGCTGGAAAATTAATCTTGGCCAGCGCGGTTATAACACCTTGACTTCCCCGTGGCATATTTATATAATAATCAGAGTGAATTTAAAATTTCAAACAACATAAATCAGGATGTCACATGCTTTAAAAACCATATAGCTTATTCAATTAGATACATAACACATGATTAGAATAAACGTAACATAGTCTGAATCAAAACTTTATTGAAATAGCGGAAATACTTCAATTCTCAACAAAACCATTTCAATCAATTATTCCAGAGTCCAAACTACTCCAATCGGAATCAACAACAAAAAACCAAATCAAAATAAACATTTCAAACGTTTATCCCCAACCCGAGTGTTACGTATCAGAGCAAATGACACCACACTCGAACTAACGGCTACTAACTCTTCATCCTCCAATACCTTCACGTTAAGAATATAAAGGTAACGACAAAAACAAGCAAAGGGTGAGATATCAAACCATATAATTGAGATTATGATAAACAATATACAGTTCGAAATCATATAATATCACCATTTTATAATCACACGACTAATCAACAATAACACAATTCAAACAACAACTTATCAACAACAACTATACTAGACAACAATTCATATTCAACAACAGTTAAATTAGACAACAATAATAACATGTATCAACCGACAACATGAACATCAACAACAACAACAACTTAAACAACAACAACTTAATCAACGATTCGAATGCGACTCAACTATGCAAATGCATGTGGATCCATCGGAGTATAACTCCCAATGTAAACAACTGCCAGTAATTCCGAGGCATCAAGGCGTAAGCCTTCAACATAAATAACATGCCCCTAACGACTCAACGTGGTTTTGCCCCTCACGGCTCAACATAATATGCAAATGTATATATGCGATGAAATTAAACAGCATACAACAACAATAACGTAATCCACAACAGAAACCAACTTACAACATATTCATTTTTCCCATTACGATCAACGTAATCAATAACAACAACAACCATCAACCTTAGCTATCAAAGCCTCTACAACAACGTTCAACAATAACGACAACAACAGATTCACTTACGGAAACTACAAAAAATCATCCAAAAACTCACCTACTGTACCTAAAAACATTATTATAGGATAATTCATGATTCTAGATTTCTAACGGTTCAAACGACATCAAAATCGAAGTTACGGTCGCGAAGATACGACCAAAACAATTTTCCAGAATTTTTTTTCTATTTCTGTTCAGTATGAGCCAATACAAAACTCCATGCACCGATACAAAACCCACTTGTATCAACGCATACATCGTATGAGTCGGCTCATAGCTTTTCAAAATTCTGTTTTTCCACTTTCCTTCAGTATGAGTCGATGTATACATGCTTTGTATCGATGCATACATCACAGCCTGCCTCCATGAGCCGATACATGCCATTTTGAATCGATACAAGTTATTCCCGCGCTCCTGGTTCTTAACAACAGCACTACATGTATCGATGCATACATGCATGAGTTGATACATGCTTCCCAATTTTACCTCATGAGCCAATACATTGCAGCTTGTATCGATGCATGCTGCTTCTAAACTTCTGGTTTTCAAAACAACCATAGCATGTATCGATACATGCTTTCTTGAGTCGACTCATGTAGTACAATTGTTTTCTCCAAGGTTTCATGATTCAATTGGAATTCTTTGCAAACGTTAACAACAACCTATCATCTAATAGCAGAATTATGCATCTTTTCAATCAACAACAACAATTTACTCCTAATAGCCAAATTCATATATTCCAATTGGGATTTTCTACGGTTAATCACATCGACATGACACAACCTAGCGAATCATACATCCTAAAACTACATACTGCACATAATATCCCCAATTGTAGATCAAGAACCCCACCCTTAACTTGGATTGAAGGTTGCTCTACGAATTCTTGATCGTTCCACTTTTCTCCGTCAAAATCCTCGTTCCTCTTTGGTCTGCAGTTTCTCTTTTCACGTTCTATTCTCCCAAAAACCACCAACCTTATTCTACTGCAACCCGATTCTTTTATTCATTTTAATCCCATAATAATAATAATACTATTATTTTCTTAATGGGACAACTAATTAACACCTCCCACATTACTCTCACACCACCACCAAATCCAACTTTTAATCAAATAATAATTCCATAATACTATTATTTCTAATATTATTTCTCCGATTAAACCAACTATCACTCAACTATCAACTTAACTGCTCAACCAACATATTAATTCAATAATAAAATACTTATATAATTTAATTAACTAATTAATTAAATTTGAGGCGTTACACCGGTCACCATGCTTTTGCAACGCGTCGAGGTCTCTAAAATTGAGGTGTCCAAGACGGTAGTGCCACAACCACTCATCACGACTTGTCGTTGTAGAAAGACACTTGTGTTCCATTAATTTCAACTCTATTTTGAATGTACGATTTGCAGCCATGGGTGCTCTAAGGATTAAAACGCCTTTTTGGTCAAAAACGCGCAAAATCTTGTTTTCCATCCGAATTGTGTAATTTTTCTCGAGTAATTGGCCAATGCTCAATAGATTACACATAATTCCAGGAATGTACAACACATCTTTGACCAAAGAATGGCTTCCATCTTTCTTCTTGATCAAAACAACACCCACACCGTCGGCTGCTAAAGTGGTGTCATCCGCGAATCTCACCCTATTCTTCGTGGCTTGATTGATTTTCACAAATCAATCCTTTCTACCCGTCATATGAGTTGAACAACCTGAATCCAAGTACCATTCATCACTACTTTGGACTCCACCTCGAACGGTTACCATTGCATTTTGCTCACCGAACGCGTTTGTGCAGAAAATTATGCACTGTTAGAGTTGCTGTGCAGCCCTCGACACACTATAGATCTTCTTTCCAGCCCCTATTTGCAGCCATTATTCTCCTACGTGATCATGACAAGAAGTGTATTATCATCCTCTACCTCTTTCCTGGAAACTTTGGCCTTATCTCCATGACTTTCCTTTGATTTCGCATTACATTCTTTTGCGAAATGGCCAAACATTGACATTTAAAACACTTCACATTGCTTTTGTCACCTCTCTTGTAGTTGTTGCCTTGACCACCATATTTGGAGTTTCTCTCTCCTCTTTGAGCCATGGAATCCCTTGAATTTTGTGGATCTTTTCCACTAGAATTCTAAAAATTCGCTTTTCCATTCGAAGTCCACTTGCCTTTCGATGTCTTGTTCTTCTCATTGAACCTTGCTTGCAATGCAATTTCCTCCTTGGCCTTGTCATTTCCTCTTTCATCCAATCCTTGCTCATGTGCCTCCAATGAGCTTTGAAGCTCCTATTTTCTCATAGTGAGAAGATCCTTTGACTCTTCTATGGCTACCACTATGTTGTCGAATCTTGACGCTAAAGAACGCAAGATTTTAGCTACTACATTTGGCACCGTAACGGTTTCACTCCAAGCCTTCATTTGATTCACCAAACGCGTTATTCACGTAATATAGTCGTTGATCGATTCCATCTCTTCCATTTGTACCAACTCGAACTGCCTCTTATGAGTTTGTAACCTCACCACATTCTCTTTGTCGTAACCTTCATACACTTTCTTCAATATATCCCAAGGTTGCTTTGCCGACGTACAATCACCAACTTTCTCAAAGTTGTCATTGTCGACACAAGAATGTATCAAGAAGAGGGCTTTGTAACCTTTCTTATTTTCTTCCTTGAATATGGCTTGTTGTGCAGCTGTAGCCTCTGAAACAAGTGGTATGACTCCATCATTCACCACTTCAAGGACTTCTTGATACCTGAACAAAACTTTCATTTGTTTGCACCATTTGTCATTGTTCTTGGAATCAAGAATTAGGAGGTTGGTAGGGATTCAATAAGTGGTTGTCATGTTTGTAGCGGATTAATGGATCAGAACCAGTGCTCTTGATGCCAGATGTTGGAACATACACAATTGGGATAAGGTGAATCAATGGTGAAAAGTGTAATCGGAGAAGATTAAGTTTAGAGAGAAAAGAGAATTGAGAGAGAGAGTAATTAAGGAGAAAACTAAAATGTTTATTATTCACAAAATGGAATTACAATTCTTACTCATTACATAGAGAGGGAGAGTTTATATAGAGTCCACACATGACACAACTAAACTACATAACCAACAAAAAACAAGAAAAAACCGCTTCAGGAGAAAACTGATTTTCGCACGAATCCAGTTTCCCCAAAACTGGAAACCGGTTTCCTCTTTGCATTTATGTTTTTCTGCACGGATGCAAAACAACTTTTTTACTTAAGCTATTTTTCAAAACAGCTTCTGAAGCTCTCCAATTGCAATTGGCTTATACAATACATTCAACAACATTGCAAACTGTTTCTACCTTTAAAACAAATATGTTTTCAATTTCCAGTTCAGGAAATTATCAGTTACTCCTATTTGAGAAATCGATTTTCTTCACTAAATTTTGAATTTCTAAAAAAAATAGTTTTTAAGTATGGAAATCGATTACCCATATTTCAGAAATTAATTTCTTTCACGAAAATTTGATTTTTTTTAGTTGTAACGTTTCAAAGGAAACCGATTTCCTAAGTAAAATATTATCTTTTCAATTTGTTTTTTGAACTCACACTATAAGAAATGTGCTCCCTAGCGAAATAGAGTTGCAACGTGATAAACACGTGGGAGAAAAGGGTTGTTGCGACGTGGAAGTCACGTCGCTACATTATTTTATTAAAAAACAAATAAAGAGAATGTTACCACATGGTAAGTCAGAGGAAATCTACTTTTCATTAAACACAGCAACGTGTAAGACACGTCACAACTAAATAAATAAATAAATTATTAAAAAGTTATAACGTTAGCACATGGTGAGAAGTTTGAATTTTTTAAATTTGATGTGGCGACGTCTTTCTCACGTTGCAACCTTTTAGGAGGGAAATAAATGCTGCACATATACTGTAAAGCATGAATTAATTACAGAGACATAATTAATTTTATGACCGTTTGGATATAGCGACGTGTTTCCCACGTGGTAATGTTGCGTCGTGAAAACTACATCGCTGCTTTATTTATATATCTTCTCGTAATGCAGCACTTCTCCATTCATTTTCTCCATTGTTGTTGTTGTTCTGTGTTGTTCTTCTCTTCTTCTTCTATGCATCATCTGCAAGCACTCAACATTGAACAAATTTTCTCTTCCAATCTAACAGGTAACTAAATTTATTATGCTATTTAATTATTTTTCTATAATTTTGTTAATAGTTTTCTGATTTTAATTTAGGTTTTTTTTCAAGCTATTATTTAGAAGAGAATTGAAGAATAGTGAAGAGGATTTTTGTACTAGAAGATTGAAGGACATTGAAGGAGATTGAAGTAGAGGTATTTTAGTAATTTTTTTTAATTTGATTTTTATTCTGATTTATATGGTTATATAGGTTGAATTATATATAGGTTTATTCTGATTTTTAGTAAATTTTTATTATATATATAGGTTTAATTTGATTTATATTATAATTTTTATTCATAGAAAAAATATATATCTATATTAAAATAGTATATAAAATATATTATAAATATGTTATATTTATTTATATATAAAATAGAATATTATTATATTAATTTATAATATTTTTATTAAATATATGTTATATATTAAAAACAATTAAAAAAGAAAATTTATATATTTATAAATAAAAAACAGAATATTTTATGTATATTAATAACAAAATATTTTTATATTATGAAAATAGATTATTAAAAAGAGAATATTTTTATGTATAGAAAATAATTTTTTTATGTTTATATTAAATTTTTGTAAAAAACGTAATAATTTTATGTATTGAAAATAGATTTTTTATGTTTATATTAATTTTTTTTAAAAACATAATTATATTATGTAAATAATAAAAACTAAATTATTTTTTTGAAAAATAGAAATATAAACAAACTATAATTAGAAAAAAAACATCATTTTTGTATATATTTTATAAAAATAGTTTTATTAAAAAATTACAATATAATATGTTTTAATATATATATATATATATTATAAAAACATATTTAAAATAAAATAAAATACATAGTTTATATTATTGTTTTTTGATCATACATAAAGTCCTAGCCGAGATGTGAAGTCGGGAGCAGGTTCGTGTGGGGTCAAGAATAAGACCGGATAGAAGTATGTGGGCGGAGTTTGAGGTGGATCCCAGGTGAAGGGGAAAGAGCCAGAGTATGGTCCGGGTATATATTCCGGACATGCGTCCTGGGATCCAACTCGGGTTGAGTACGAGCGTTAGGACTAGGTTGAGGAAACTGATGCATTGATTCCAACGACGTACGTTACGTTGAGAAGTTATCATTGCCTGAAACGGCTGATGCTTCACCTTCTTGTTACAGTTAATGTGCTGGAGGCCGTTACTGATAGAGAAGAAGGAGACTCATGAAGTCAATCGTATATATAGGGCTCCCCCAGCGGGATAAACAAGACAATCATAGCTTGAAGTTCAAGAGATCACAATTGAACCTCAAAATCCCTAAATACGATCATAAAGGTTTTTCCTGCAAAAACATTTTTAAAAATAGAATTTATTAATAAAGATAATATACATATTTATCTTAATGAATATAATAGTTATGTATAAAAAGTATTATTAATATTTTAAAAATAAAATTATAAATATAATGTTATAAATTTACATTCTTTAAATAGAATATATTATATATTAAATAAAATGTTATATATATTTTTTAAAAATAACATAATATATGTGAACTATAAAATTAATTATCTTAATAAACTATAGTAGTTACACACACACACACACACACACATATATATATATATATATATATATATATATATATATATATATTCATGTTTATTTTTTTGAAGGAGCTTATGCGACGATTTATGCAAGGTGGTGAAAATCTAAATGTTTTGATCAAGAGCCGGAGGATGAAGAAAACAATGATTTTGATCTTGATAATTACCCGGGTGAAGATGCCCCGTAAAAACACTTTGATTTAATTTGTTTTTAAATTTGTATTTATGTAAATTATTTTAAAATTGAATTTATTAAAATAGTAAATATTAAATATTAATTTATTAGTTTTGTTAAATTAAATTAAATTATATAATTTGAGTTTATCAAATTTATTATATAAAATTTTATTATATTAGTTAATTAGTTTATTATATATAAATAAATATTATTAGTAATTAATTTTAAAAAAAAGTGTCATCTATAACGACGAGGAATCCATGTCACAAAGTTGTGACATGTATTTCATGTCGCAACTAAAGTTGCATTTATGTCTGCCACAACTGCTTTTAAAGCATAGTTATATTCCCTATATAACGGTGTTGCGATGTGAATACCACGTCACAACTTTGTGACATGTATCCCACGTCGTAATACGTTTGTCACTTGTTCTCCAGCGACATAAATACTCATGTCGCTGATAACATGTTGCGACGTGATTTCTCAAGTTGTGACATGTTATTCAAGTCGCAACTAAGAGTCTTTTTTTGTAATTCGAACCTTTTTCAAATATCATTCCTTAAACATTACTCATCTTCACTAAAATATACACTTTCATAAAAGTGTTAAGGTGCTTATATTCTCTTATTTTAAAGTTCTAATTCATCCCTCCCTCCTCCCACTATTAGATGCAATCCGAATTTACGTTATATTTTAAAGTTCAAAACCCTAAATTTTATATTTAACGAAAATATAAAGTATATCAGCTATAAAACATGTGTATTAAGCATATCCCAAAAGAGAAATTAATTGTAGAAGATAAGTCGAATTCAATTATTACACTCAAGCTAATTCAGTTATTTTATGATATAAACGTACATGATCATGTATATTTAATTCAGCAAGTCGTATGGATAAGGTATATTGACAGCTATATAATGTTTAATTAATCACATACTTTTATTTTTAGTCTAACTCGTGCTTGGTTTTACCTAATTCAGCATTGATAAAATATATTGGTTCTGGTTTATATATTTTCATACTACAATAGTGGAAGTCACATGTGTATTGTTATATATATTTTTAT
Source organism: Vicia sativa (assembly GCA_021764765.1). Taxonomy (NCBI): domain Eukaryota; kingdom Viridiplantae; phylum Streptophyta; class Magnoliopsida; order Fabales; family Fabaceae; genus Vicia; species Vicia sativa. Next base: position 134,675,924 of record CM038792.1, on the reverse strand, counting down.
TGCTCATGTAAATCCTTTGACCAAAAGTTATAGACTAATTATTTCATGAGGAAATTTTATTTTAGAGATTGAGAACTTGTCAATAGGAAACGAATTGTCTTTGCCTTCTCTTTTATGGTTGTATTTATTTATTTATTAGTTTATTTATCGAACTTGCTTAAAAGATCGGTTATTTGTCAACTATGTTGCAACTTATGGATATAATAAGAATATATAGTATTGATTAATGATCATTTATCGAACATATATGGTGTCATTTTCTTGGATGATTTTTTTTATGTTTGGTTAGGTTTAGGTTTGATAAACTCCAAAAGGCCTACCGTTTGGTAACAAACAGAGACAGAGGAGAATCAAATTATATAATTTCAAATAAAATTATATCAAACTATAGAGAGAAATTGACGTGTTAAATTCTTACTAGCTAGCTAATTATATCAAACATCTTCATTTATTAGTTTGGGGTTAGGCCAAACACATTTTTACGCGTTATTAAACATTATAATATGTTTTTTTCTTTATTTTGTTTTTTATACATTACTTCTATCCTTTATATATATATATATATATATATATATATATATATATATATATATATATATATATATATATATATATATATATATATATATATATATAAGTATTTTTAAATAAGAGATAGAATGATTAAATTATAACGGCTGGATTTTGATAAATAGTCTTGATGAAGTTAAGACCATAAATATTCGTGATCATTTATCAAATTCAATGGTTATCATTTAATTCTCCTATCTCTTATTTTAAAATACTTCTACTTGATATATCTTTTATATAACAACAAATTAAGAGAGTATATGTGGGTTCGTATACAAATTGTAGATATGTTTTGATATAGGAATGTTGGTTGCAGGTATAAAAGAAGATGCCTTGCGTACAAAATATCTTGCAAAGTTTGTATAAGATTGGTGTCCTATGTTAAAATAATTATTATTATATTTTTGATAGAAAACCACTCACGCACTGCTTTGCCATGATATATGAGTCTTTTAAATCATTTAAGTTCACTTCAAGTCCAAAAACAACACATTAATATTTCAACAATTTTTTGTTTTATTTCTATGTTGGATAATTTTTGCGTTAGAGTTTCATTTTCTGTATTTAAATATTTTTTGCGTAGTTTTAATATTTCCCTTTTTTTAATTAAATTCTAGAGCTTTATCCGATAGATTTATCACTTGCAAATTTGTATTTCATTTTAAATTTAACGTTTGTTAATTCTTCGTGATTTCGACTGCGTCATATTTTATTGTAGTTTAAAATTCCTCAATGTTAATTTAGATGTTTCTTTAAATTATTATTAAAGTTGTCTACATAAACTTAATGATTTTACTTTGGATGATTACAATGTGATTTATATTGATTTCGAGGCAAAATTTTATTTAATGTAAGGATAAGATGACTTGTAATTTGGTTCTGTATTAGATGATTAGTTAAAAGAATTGATCTTATTCAATATAATTTTATTGGTTAAATTGATAGTACAAATAAGTGGTGACTCTGAACTGGTTGTCAAGCAAATAATTAGAGAGTACAAATGTGTCGAGAAAAATTTAATCATGATTTCATTATAGCAAACAGATTGCTGCAAAAGTTTGAATATGTGAACATTAGACACATCCTTCGACTCAAGAATCAGGAAGCTAATAATTTTTTTAATCACAAAGTGGACCTTGTCCACCACAAAAATATATTAGAAAGAAAAAGATGAAGTTACAAAGATAAAGGGGACCAAACCAAAACCCCTTAACGAGAAACTCTATAACAAGGAAGACCTATGGAGTTTTCCAGCAAAATCCACGAGAATATCTTTATGAATTACATCCCACCAAATAAAATCATTTAAAAGCAAGCCTATGTTAGCTAGCCTATTCACACAATGATTGCCTTCCCAGAAGATATGAGTTACCAAAAAATTGATAGATCGAATATAATGAAGAGCATTTTTCCATCTGATTCGTAGAGACCAAGGGACCATGTAAGGTTTGGTGAACGCTAAGACCACCAACTTCGAATCCGATTCCAGCAAAAAATTACTCCAATTTTTTGTTTTGCAATCTCAATAGCCAAGATAGCGCCATATAACTCTGCCAAGAACGCGTGTCCTAGCCCGATAAACTTGGGAAAACTTCCCAAATGATTGATATTATGATCTTTGAATATGCCACCACAAGCAGCAATAACATGCATTTCGGTAGCCTCCTCATCCGTGTTACATTTAACCCAGTTCATAACTAGAGGGTGCCATAAGAACTCTTTGACATTATATGCCTTAGGGGGATGAATCTTAACATTAAATTCCTTCAAGATTCTGAAATCCAACATAGAATTTGAACCAGTTTTAGAAGTGGCATTTCCTGTATATGCGACATCAACCTTTATAACATTGAAAGCCAATTTTCGTTGAGTTTTAATATCTTCAAATATGCTTCTATTACGGGCTTTTGAAATTGCATTAACAATATTAATGATGGCTACAAGCACCACCAATTTTGCTTGATCAGAATCAGACTTATCCAAAGCAGTCCAGAAATCTGCAATAGAGCGAAAATCCCGCGATAAAACTGCAAACAGTGAGCTCTAGAATCTATCTGCAAAAGGACACTCGAAAAATAGGTGATTCCCGAATTTGAAATTATTAGAACAAAGGTTGCATATTGAAGGAAATTGCACCCCTCTAACACCCAAGTTTTCATCTGTCGGCAACTTATCGTGGAGCAGCCTCCAGAACAACAAGGATCTAGAAGGAGGAATATGAGCATCCAAATGAGCTTACCCCAACTGAGATTTTGAGAAGACTTTTTTTTTAATTATATCATATTCCAGACTAAAAAATTTGGTTTGTCCTCTAGAGGAACCTGGACTTTCGCCAGCAGATTTATCATATTCAGATACGTCTCATGAACCTGACTAGGAAGATTCCTCCGGAAGTTCTGAATGTAATCAGAGGCATTGTCAGTACATAAGGCATGATTCAAATTAGTAAGGTCGAGGGTTTGAAGCACCTCGGAGTCATTCCAATTATGCGTCAAAAATTTTACTTTCCTACCATTTCCTACTATCCACTTATTAAGCTTCACCTTTGCAAATTAACCTTTCATACTGCTCCACAAAAAGGGAAAAATATGGTATGAAATATGTCAATTATTTATCAACAGTTTTTCTCTGAGTAAGCCAGCCAATTGATCATTAGAATTAATAAAATCCCAACAAAGTTTCATATTAGATGCCTCATTTAAGGTAAACAAGGATCTTATCCCTAGCCCTCCCTCTTCCCAGGTTCGACAACATTTTTTCCACGCCACAGTAACAAGTTTCTTTTTGTCAATCTTGTTGCTCCAAATGAAATTCCTCGCCCAATGTTCAATAGTTTTTATAACAGAAATAGGCCAAGAGTAAATAAACATAGTGTGCAAGGTCATGCGTTGGACAGTCGAAACTACCTGGATGAACATCATCAGATAGAATATCAATGAAGTCGCAATCAAACATTTTTTATCTTGCAAGAGGAGAAAGGAAAACATCGAGTAAACATGAGGGGGAGAAATCATGGTCTTACGATCAAGAGATCGGGTAAGGGAGTCTGTTACGCGAGGGGAAGGTATTAGCACCCCACACGTCCATAGTACTCTACGGTATCCACTTCTATTTTCTATCTAATAGGTGTGTTATATCTATCTATCGCTTAATCGCTACAATTCATGTGAAAGAAATAAAATAAAGAAAACACGGGAAAAAGAAGGAAGTATTTACAAAGCTTGCTCGGTCGAGCCCCGTGACAAGATGCCTATGTATTCCCTTGTGCAATGGGAAAGTCAGAGCGTCATAGTTCGACTCACATGTTTTGATGGGTTGCAATGTTTTATATGAGAATTTTGATTTTGCATCTTCACAATTGCAACTCGTGCTTGGCGTTGCAGCTATAAGAAGTCTTATGCATGGACACTCACACACTTAGCGAATTGCTCAGACTTGGAAGGGAACACCCTTTTTGAAAAGATTTTTAAAGAAAAGAAGTCCAAAGACAAAAAGGTTTGAAGTGAGGTTGGTTTCATTTACCTTTGAAAAGGAGTCTAAAACATTATTAAGTGTTTTGATTTTCAAGGAAAAGAAAACAATTTTTAGTTTTATTACATACAAGGATGCATAAGAAACTAGAAAATAAACAAAGAGAGACTAACTAGTTCTAACATAATGTTATCATGTAAAGGTTGCCCTATGGTTGAGGATAAAAATTCTATGCTCGAAGACTATCCTAACCGAGAAAACCTAGGGAAACTTTCCTAACATCCACCTTGGTTGAACGACCAAGGGATGCAAAGAGAGAAGGCAAGAAAGTGCTTTGGCAGAAACACACAATCAATGCAATGCACAATAAAATGATACACACATGCGCGGGGAAGAAGAGAGAAGTCTTATAGCCTCGACGGTAACGAGCATACCATAGTCAAACAGGATCCGACTTTCGAAGGAAAATCATAGCCAATGGCGAGACAAACTGTTGTCAAACAGGAGTTTCCTATAGGAGAAATGTATCACAACATGATATAAATTATCAAGTGTGAGGAGAATATGAGTGCGGGTGTCAAAGCATATGAATGCGAACCCAATAACAAAGCGCTGAGAGTCAGAATAGGGAACTCTTGCCACTTTTATTATTGACTCGATAAAGGAAGCATCACAATTCCCATGTGCTAAAGCTGACACAGACTAGAACTGTGCGGGGGTTGATTGCGAACTCTTTCCGCGTGCCCATCATATCTCACACACACACACACACACACACATATATATATATATATATATATATATATATATATATATATATATATATATATATATATCACCTGTAGATCTCAAAGCGGGATTTTGCTTGGTGGTTCCACTTAGTGGTTTACCTAACTACTCTTGACCTATGCAAGCACAAATGTAAACACACAATGAAAGTACCTCCCTATGCATAGAAGAGGATTTTAAACAAATCGCACACAAGTAGCAAACAGGATAGCCCTAAATGGGTCTTTAAATATACCAGAGGGGTTCCTAAACATGCTCCAACTACGGAATCCCTGTCATGCATCTCAATTCCTAATTCTCATGGCAAAAGAAAACGGTAAAACCCTAATTCTCACGCTCTCTAGAAAAGCGGTAAAAGAATGCAATAAAAAGGTATAAAAAAAATACCAAATGGACAATAATCTGTAAGCAACAACAAGCAAAGAAATACTCCAAAAAACTTCAAGTACTGCTAACAAGCAATAAGGAAAACTGGTGAAAAATGCACAGATGCACCAAAGCATGATCGAAATGTGTATCCCACACATCTGAAGCTAAGAAACCTGCACAAAATTGAAATCCAGACATTAGAATGCACACACATGTGTGCAATCAAGATACGTATCCCACATATCCTGAATTAATCCGAACACCTGCAAGAAGGTAAAAATCCAAAGATGTAGACAATAGAATGCACACACATGTGTGCAAGCAACAAGATACACATCCCGCATATCTAAATCAATCATAACACCTGCAAGAAGGTAAAAACCCAAAGATGCAGACATTAGAATGCACACACATGTGTGCAAGCAACAAGATACACATCCCACATATCTAAATTAATCGGAACACCTGCAAGAAGGTAAAAACCCAAAGATGCAGACAATAGAATGCACACACATGTGTGCAAGCAGCAAGATACACATCCTGCATATCTCAATCAATCAGAACACCTACAAGAAGGTAAAAACCCAAAGATACAGATAATAGAATGCACACACATATGTGCAAGCAACAAGATACACATCCCACATATCTAAGTCAAATAAAAAAGGCTCAATGTACCTCGCACATGAAATAAAGTGTCATAATTAACAAAGAAAGTACTAGAAATAAAGTACCAAATGCAAAATCGATTATACACATGATAATACACTAGTATACGCATATGAGAAGTGAAATAAAAATACAAAAATCGGCTTTGGAAAGCACTTATCCGAAATCGGAGCGAAAAACTCAACTTCTTGGAATCGATTAAAAATCGCATGGCTGCTTGTAAAAATGTCAACGGATTCAAAAATATGATTGATTTTAATTAATTCCGAGCCGACCTGAAAGGAACAGCGATAGCAAGGCATTTGCACTTGAAATTTGCCAAACAAAAACAATTTTAAAGCATGCCAAAACATTGGGAACAAGTATTGTTACCTTGGACCTTTGAGAAAAATTGAGGTTCGGTTCACAAAAATGCTTATGGAATGTGAAAATTCATGTACCGATTTAATTTCCAATTTTGATTTGTTTTGTGTTTTGAAATGAGAATGAGAATTGGATATTAAATCAATACATGATGCAAACAATTCTACATGATTGAATTTACAAATGATATGCAAAAAATCCAAGTTGTTTAAATTAGAACAATGCATGAAAATGCATATTTATTCATGTAGTTAATGTATTTTTATGAATGAAAGTGCTACATGAATATGAATGAAATGCAAATGTATGACATACAATATGAAATGGAATGATCACTCAACCTACACCACATCTAGCCATAATGCACAATATGAATTAAAGTCAAGTTGAGTCAAGAATTCATCATGTTATAATGTTTCAATTAAATCATCAAGAATGCATCAGACAACAAATAAAAGTGCATAAAAGTTACACTTCGACACATTTCGAGTCATTAAAAACAAGCTTCGACACATGAATTTAACTCAATTATTTAAACTAAATGCAATCTAATGCATGAACATACAATATGTGATGCAAATGATCAATTCAAATAGTTTATGTACAAATAAAAAGTTTCATGCAAGTGTATGTATGCTCTATGTACAAAATTCCTTCACATCGACACAATAACGTTCCAAAATCAAGCTCAATTCAAGGAAATTTCAAGCAATTAATCAAGATTCCAATTCAATGTATAAAATCAACTTTCAAAAATTTCAAAAAATCATGAAAAATTAAAATTGATGAATCAAAAGCTTGAAAAGGTTGAAGAATTGAAGAGGAAGCTAGAAAAATCTTGATCAGAGAAGAGATAATAGAGAAGAAAAAAGCAAGATAAAACTTCAACTCTTGATGAAAAGCTTGAGATCCTTGAGATTGAAGAGAGAAATCTGAGAAGAAGAGAAAAAAAAAATTGGTTTGGTAACAAGAGAAGAAAAGAGAGAAAGAGTGATTTGAATGTGACATTTAACAAATGATTCTTTTCTCCATTTTGTGAGAGGCAAAATTTATTTATAGGTGAGAAAATTGGGCTTTGAAGTCTTTGTAACAAACAAAGCCAACATAATTTGTGAAATTTTGGCCTTGGTTCCACCTCTTTTCGATAAAAATCGAGCGAGATATGATTTTTGATCGTCTAATCTTAAAATTGATCCCAAAGAATAAGAAAATGCTCTTGATTGATAAGCAATTGACTCTGGACTTGTGAATTAAAGTGAGGACTTGATGAATTTTAGACACCGTTTCAGTCGAAAACCATTTAACCAACGACATTCAACCCAAATTCAAATCAACAAAGATCAACTTGAGAAATAGAAATATTTCAAAGGACTTCCGAAAATCAAAACCCATCCCAAAATTCACTTTATTAAGAAATGAACTATTAAAAACTATTCTTGACAAAACGGCCTCCGATCTGAACAGATGAACCGGAGAACATATTGATATGATACCAATGTTTGTTGAACTAAACCAAAATAACATGGTGACCAGAAAACCGTGCCTCAAGCACACGAACAAAAAAATATCGATTTTGGCTCAAAATGATCTGAGATAGTCGAAACGCACAGTTTCTTTCACAATTTGAGATGCTCAGCACCTGATAACCACATGATCAATTCTATGTATATATATATGCATTTATGTTCATGATGACAAATTTATAAGCCAAGAATACCGAAATGAAAAGGGTAAATTTTGGGGTACAACAACTGCCCCTATTCAATCATCCTTTAACCCGGAGCGAGGTTGGTATCCCGCCTTCCAAGCGACAAGGTAAAGGTGATTGAATACATATATGAACTTAAAAATTTACCCTATGAATTCCACAAAATGTGTCGACACAGATAAATACGATGACTTAAAGCACTGACTAGACTCCAAAAAAAATACAGGAAAATGTTGCACCCGAAAACATGGGACACAACACGAAAACGAAGGCTAGCAACATCGAATAGACTTCGATCAAAAAACACATATCCCCTTGCACCCGGAAACATGAGTCACAATAAGGAAACAGAGACTGGGAACATCGACCAGACTTCGATCATAAAAACACAGATCCCCTTTGAAACAACCGGCCGAAAAATCAAAGAAATATACATATATTAATGAAGTATCCATCGAATGTTTTTTATCCCACCAAAAGGGAATGGTAAACATTGAGTAAACTTGAAAGAGAGAAATCACGGTCTTGCGACCGAGAGATTGGGTAAGAAAGTCTGTTACTCTAGGGGAAGGGATTAGCACCCCACGTGTAACGCCCCAAATTTAATTAATTAGTTAATTAAATTATTGAAGTATTTTATTATTGGATTAATATGCTGGTTGAGCGGTTAAGTTGATAGTTGAGCGATAGCCGGTTACATTGGAGAAATAATATTATTATGGAATTATTATTTGACTAAAAATTGGATTTGGTGGTGGTGTGAGAAATAATGCGGGAGGTGTTAATTAGTTGGCCCATTAAGGAATAATATTATTATTACTACTATTATTATGGGATTAAAAAGAATAGAAGGAAATTAGGTTGCAGTACAGAATAAGGGTTTTGGCTTTTGGGAGAATAGAACGTCAAAGAGAAACTGCAAACCAATGAGGAACGAGGATTTTGACGGAGAAAAGTGGAACGATCAAGAATTGTTAGAGCAACCTTCAATCCAAGGTAAGGGTGGGGTTCTTGCTCTATAATTGGGGATATGATGGGCAGTAGATAGTTTGGGATGTATGATTCTCTAGGTTATGTCATGTCGATGTGGTTAACCATAGAAAATCCCAAATTGGAATATAAGATTGTTGTTATTTTGTGTATAATGTTGTTGTTGATTGAAAAGATGAATAATTCTGTTGTTAGATGATAGGTTGTTGTTACTATTTGCAAAGAATTCCAATTGAATCGTGTAATAGTGAAGAATCTGGTTTTTGGGTGTTTAGGATGCAGTATGAATCGACACATGCACCTATGTATCGATACAAGTTTGATGAATTTGAAAACCAGGGGCTGGAAAAACTCTTGCATTGATACAAAGGGTCTTAGGTCGAATCATAGGGCAAAATTACACTACTTGTATCGACTCATACGAGTCTTGAATCGATACAAGATGGCTTTGGACCGACACATGAGAGCCATGCATCGACTCATACTCAAGGAAAGTGGAAAAACATAATTTTGAAAAGCTATGAGACGACACATATGATCTATGCGTCGACACATACTGTGTAAAAATATGAAAAATTTAAGGTATGAGCCGACACATGAGCTTATGCACCTCAAACAGATACTTCAAACTCTTGTGATCGCTATACACCTCAAATCTCGATCCAAACAAATAATGCCTCCAAATATTCAACACAAACATAACTCCGGCTAACTCTAAATCATGCGTCGGATAATTCCTCTCATGAATTTTAAGTTTCCTCGAAGCATAAGCTACCGCTTGTCTATTATACATCAAGACACCTCCTAAACCCATCAATGAAGCATGCCAATACACCACAAATGGTTCCGTCGAATTAGGCAAAATAAAAATAGGAGCGGTTTTTAACCTTCTTTTAAGCTCTTGAAAATTAGCTTCACACTGCAAAGTCCAAACAAAAGCTTGACCTTTCCTCGTCAACTACGTCAACGGTGACTCCAACTTAGAAAATCCTTCAATGAACTTACGGTAATAACCAGCCAAACCAGGAAAAATTCTAATCTCAGAAACAAATTTCGGAGCTTCCCAACGAGATACTGCCTCAACCTTAGAAGGATCCACAAAAATACCACCACTCGAAATCACATGCCCAAGGAAACTCACTTCCTTCAAACAAAACTCACACTTAGAAAGCTTAGCATACAACTTCTTCTCTTTCAACACAGATAACACAATCCTCAAATGCTCAGCATGATCTCCTTCACTCTTGGAATAAATCAGAATATCATCAATGAACACAACCACAAATTGATCCACATACTCATGAAAAATCCAATTCATATATTCCAGAAACACACCAGAAGCATTAGTCACACCAAACGACATTACAGAATACTCATAGTGACCGTACCTTGTCCTAAAAGCAGTCTTCTGAATATCATCAAGTTTCACATTAATCTGATGATAACCGAACCTCAAATCAATCTTACTGAAAACACAAGCACCAACCAAATGACCCATCAAATCATCAATCCTCTAAAATGGATTGTTGTTCTTAATAGTCACCTTATTCAGTTATCTATAATCAACACACAACCTCATAGAACCTTCCTTCTTCTTAACTAACAAAACAGGTGCACCCCACGGAGATACACTCGGACGAATGAACTTCTTTTCAAGCAAATCCTCAAGTTGACTCTTCAAGTCCTTCAATTCAGAAGCAGACATCCGATACAGAGCCATCAAAATAGGACTAGTTCCAGGAACTAAATCAATCGAAAACTCTACCTCACGCTCTGGCGGAAAACCAATTACATCTTCAAGTAATACCCCAGGAAAATCACACATAACAGACAATAATGCCAACAAAGAAAACAACACAGCACCATCTTTTAAAGATTCATCCACTTGCTTAGTAGATAAAACAAATCATTCTCGACACCAGAATCAAGAAAGATAACCAGTTCATACCAAGAATCACATCCAATTGATCTAATGGAAGACAAGCTAAATCCATCCAAAAATATCTACCAAAAATACTCAACAGACAATTCATACATGCAACAGAAGTACAAATAAAACCCATAGCATGAGTATCAATAATCATATTTCCATGCATATCAAACAATTCAAGATTCAACCTCTTAACACAATCCACAGAAATAAAAGAATGTGTTGCACCAGTATCAATGATAGCAATAAAAGGTGTACCATTAATAAATCACGTACCTCGGATAAGCCTATCCTCAACCGGAGTCTCAGCACCAGACAATGCAAACACTTTCCCTTTAGCTTGTTCCTTCCTTAGCTTCTCAGACTTAGTACCAATATGTCCTCGTTCACGAAAATTGTAACAAGTCACATCCACACTAAATCTACACTCAACAATTCTGTGACCTTCCTTGCCACACCTAAAACATTTCATAACATCTTTCTCAACCACCTTTCCACAATCAGAAGCACGATGCCCTTCCACACCACACTTGTAACACTTAAGCGGAGCAGATGATCCTCCCCTACTTTACTTCTTGCCACCACTAGCTTTCTTCTTATCCTCATAAGGTTTACCAGGAAATTGACCCTTTCCCTTCCTATCATTCACATTCTTGTAGTAAGAAGCACTTTCCCTATTATCCTCATCATAAATCCTACTCTTGTTCACCAACTCAGCAAAACGAGTAATCTGTTGATATCCAATAGCCTTCTTGATATCAGGTCTCAAACTGTTCACAAACTTCAGACTCTTAGACCTCTCATCATTTATAGTATTGTAATGAGGATAATACTTAATCATCTCTTGAAATCTTGCAGCCTACTCAGCCACGGTTCCATTACCTTGCTTTAACTCAAGAAATTCCACCTCTTTCTTTCCACGCACATCTTCTGGAAAATAGTTCTCCAAAAATGCATCACGGAAAAGAGCCCAAGAAACTTCAACACCTTCCTCATCAAATCTCTGAACAGTGTTGCTTCACCAATCTTCAGCTTCTTTCTCCAGCATATGAGTACCAAACTGCACCTTCTACGCATCCGTACAATTCATAACTCTGAAGATCTTCTCAATCGCCTTCAGCCATGCTTGAGCCTTGTCAGGTTCATGCTCACCCTTAAAGATAAGAGGATTGTTCCTTTGAAACTTCCCCAAAGCACGTAACTCATCTTCCTCAGCTCGGTGTCCAGCATTCGTATATGGAATCTGCCCAAGATATCCAACCAACAATCTCAAAGCATCAACAATGACATCATCATTCCTTCCTGTAACCATTGTCCTAAGACATCCAACAACATTGATCGTGTCAGATACACAAATCAAATACAACATGAATTAAATCAATTAATAACCTGGCCAAATAATTTTGACTAACCATTGTTCTGATACCATAATGTAACACCCCCTTCTAATTCCCCAAATATTATATATATATATATATATATTATAATTAGAGTAAATAGAATGCATAACAAGAGGGCGTCACATGATATTTCATTCAATATTAAAATCATACATGCACACTAGCCATAATCATAACACATATTTGAATCTCATGCTTTAGAACAATTCATGCATTTTCACAGCGGATCATTTAATATTCACAAATACTATCAATGATTACATCCTATACTATTATCATTGGATGAAAAAGTAATGAATCCATATTATAAACAAGTCATCAGAATTCATGCATCGGCACCAAGACCACATCAACATAGTATCTCAACCATACAAATCAAAATAGATGAGAATACATAACTGATCTCATCAAAGCAGAAATCCAGATAAATCGCGTGTTACATGACCAGAGTAATGACTCAACTTCCTAGTAAAGGATAAATTATCTAGACTCCTCAACTAGTCTCATGCGAAGCACCGCTTTCCTCGGAACCTGCACGTTACCCACATAGAGGCAACATCATAACAGAAGGGTGAGAATTCACATCATTATCCAAAAGTATATAAATGGAAATAATATAGAAACAAGATCTATTTACGGATTCCACACACTTCAAGTTATATTCCATGATAACATGATTATACAGATATTCCAAGTATAATATATTCATATTTATTACACATAGCATAAATGCCATCCATCCAAATGATTCAATTATCCATACGATTAAACATCACAATTTCATTACACACATCGCATATTCAATAATGACTCATGTGACAACAATGAAATGTGGCTCAATATGCATGTGGTACCAATCTTGGGAATGACCTTACTTTGGAAGCTTTTGTTTAAGATTTAATGCGTAGAAGCGAGAATGATGCAGAGAAGCTTGTTGAGAGTTTACGAGTTAAAGAGATAAAATGAGAGAATGATAACGTAGGAACCCCTTTATTAGATTTAAGTGGCAGAGAAAGTGATAGCTATATTTATGGATATGTAATCAAGGTTACATTAAATAAGGTAGGTGATGAGTAACCCATATTCCCAAGGTAGGTGATGAGTAACCCATATTCCCAAGGTAGGTGATGAATGGCCCACTCAAATGACTAACAAACATGCGCCGACCACAGTCCAATACCACCACATTTTGAGAAATAAGGGTGAACTCACCCAAAAAGTAGATCACGCCCTAACACATCAGTTGATGGAAAACCAATACTAAAAAGCACTTCGCTCTTACACAATTCATTCATGAAGAGCCGTGTACATGTCTGTTTTCTTGGAGGACTTTAGATAAGCACTTAGCTCTTACACGGCTCATGTTTGAAAGGTTATGTATATGCATTTTCATGGAAGACTTTAGATAAACAATTATCTCTTACACAACTCATACTTTAGGGGCTGTGCAAATGTCTATTTTCTTAGAGGGCTTTAGATAAGCAATTTGCTACACAACTCATACTTGAGGGGTTGTGTATATATTCGACCTCTTAGGTCAAGTTCTAGAGTGGACTAGAGTCAATTTGAATCTAGTAAAGCTCGTCCAACTTAAAGTAGTTTATCCAAAAAAATATGATTGAGCAAAAAATAACGAGGGAGCTTTTACCGACCAAATTCTGACATAGTTCAATATTTGATAAAAATATTATTGAGAAGACATTTTTACTGATGGAAGTTATTAGAATCCAAGATTTGAGACAATCAAGCTTGATTTCCTATCACCATTAAGAAGTCATGGCCTCTAATTGACTTTTCGTGTAAAATGGGTCAAAATTGTCATATAAAGAAAAAAACACAAGTGAAAAAAATCATTCATAATTCATGAGATTTTTCGAATGTGACTTTATTGTTCTCCCCTAATAGATATATCAAATGATGTACATTTATAAGTGCAAATTTGTAATACAAATTTGATTACTAATTGAACTTAATTGTTTGACTTTTATTATAAGGATTTAATTGATGTTACTTTTTATTAGAGTATAGAAATATTTTATATTATCAATTAATTATAATTATTAAATTTATCAAAGTGTGAAAATATTTGACTTTTATTTTAATCACATTTAAATTATCACTTAAGAGTAATTTTGATACACCTCAACTCGACCATGTAAAACTTTTTACTTCCCAACAAATAAACTATTGTTAATTAGTTGAGTAATTCTTTTAAAAAGAATGAAAAGAATAAACGAATTATTTAAAAATAATTTACTTGGTTTGTGCTTATTTATTAAAGATTGTATGTGTTTGTCCTATTTTCCATTATTACTATTATTAGCTTTTGGCTTCAACTTTCAAAGGTGAAATAGACTTTGGGAAAAAAAGTGATGGGTCTTTTTGTCAAAATATTAGGTCATGAGAAAGAGATATGTAGACAATCCCAAACATGAAATGATGATGTCTTTGATTCGGATATTCCATTGTCGAACGCACTTATGCGAAATATGAGCGTCTGCTTATACATAATGCCCTTTATAACCTATCAAAATCTAAGGTTAGGTCAATCCCATCTTATTCAAAAACATTATCATCATCAAAACCGCTAATTACTCAGTTTAGTGACTTATTATTGTCTATTAAGTAACATGTACATCTAAGGTTTGGGCACATGGTAGATATATTATTTACGGAAATATTTTTTTGAATCCGTAAATTTAATTTATCAAAATTATAAATATAATTTTATTATATATATTTTTTAATTATAGTATTTTAACATGTAGTCTAATGACACATGTTAATATCATCCTTTAAATAATATCTCTTGTGTCTTTATAATAAAAGAAATTATTTTTTAGATATATTAAATAATTAATGTATTTGATCCATGTTAGAAATTTAAATTCTCTCAAATTTTGCAAGGCTTGAAGATTGCAAAAATTTCCTCTTTGAACTTAGAAACTTAGAATTCAAGAAAGAAAGAAAGCTTGATTATGATATGATAGCTTTGGTGTGATTTGAATTTGAGGAAACGACCTCTATTTATAGGCCAACAAATCTGAATGATATGGCATGACTATCATTGAGGGAAACTTACAACTTGCTTAAGAGGTAAGAAGGAATCTTTTGCATTTAATGCAAAAGTTACTTTCCTAACCATGGTTAAGTTTTTCTCTTTGATTCAATCCTTTCTTCAATCATTCAAACTGATATTTATCATTTATAATCTACCTCTAGCTGATGACAAGGCTTCTAGAAGGGAGATTTGTGAAAAATGACTTATAATTTTGAAGCATGTACTTGAAATTCCATGGTTTTGGAGCTCTATGTTTCAAAATCAAAAGTATAGCTAGACAAAGTGTTTTTGCAAGTTCTTGGACATTTTGGAAAGTTTGTAACAAGGGATACAACTTTCATGTTTTGAGTTTTTTCTGAATCCAAATGGATCTAGGTGAAAAATGGCCATGAAAGTGGGAAAAACCATGTTTCTTAACACTTGAAATTTTTTCCAAGTGTTAGAAATTTTTCAAATCTTGACTTTTTGTTGACTTTTTCACATTTCTTGATTTTTTATGATCATGATGGATCATTTGAAATATTTTTATGATTGAAAAAGTTTGGTCTTGAAAAAGTTGACCAAAAGTCAAAGTTTGACTTTTCTGAGCAGATGAATTTTCATTAGATGATTCAGAATTTGTCTGATGAAGAAACATGAACTTTTGAAATGTTTTGAATCAAGAAATTAGGTCAAGATGTTGCATTGAAGATGTTAAGATCAATCTCCAAGAAAATAGGTCATTCATTGAGCAGAAAGTCAATGATTCACTATCCTCGATCAAAACCCTAATTGGTCGATTCATGGTAGATCATGAAAAAAAGTTGGGAATCTGAAGATCAAATGTTGATGATTGATTAAGATAGATCAATTGAGGTGAGTGGAAACACAAACTCTAATTGATTAGATCTTGAACAGATGAAATTTTGAAGAAACCCTGATTTTGACTTCTAGAAGCCACGCACGATCTATTCTGTTCTGAAACTGTTAGTGATGCAGATGCATATGTGGATAATGTAAGGTGGTATCTTAGGTCAAAAATTGGGGTATGACAAATACTCCATTGGATAAGGGAAGAGAACTAAAGAATATAAGGTAATGGTGAGGTTCTAACTCTATAAGGGATTATATGATGATGGGTTATGCTATATAATTGTATGTTCATCCTTGTGTGAATTTGGTGTTTCATGTGAATTACCTATGTGACAATTGTTGATGATGAATGGGTGTGAAATTCTTGCATTTGATGTTGTATAAATGAAGTTTATTGATGGGTGATATTTGGGTGTAATTGTTATAACAATGATTTTTGATTTGGGTGGAAAATTGGGTTTTGAATGTGTAAGTGATGTTATGAATATTGATGATGAACTTGCGATTAAATCCATTGAAATTGATGAGATTATGATTAATTGATGAATGGGAAGGTTGGGTAATGTCAGGGTCGCCCAATCAATCTAGAGGCCATGTTCGAATTTAAAAAGATAAATCTAATAAGGACATTCGCAATATAGTTTGGATCGATTTTGAAGTAAAACACATTCAATTCAAAGAAATAATTACTCGAATTCGATTTGATTTTGAATAATTAATCAAATATATAAATAAATGTATTTAATTAGTAGACTTGCTTTCAGAGATTAATCCTTACACATTTAAATAGGAGAACTTTTATAATGATTTGATTTGTCTCAAAATATTGAGAGAGTATTTAATTTGCCTTAAAATATTGAGAGAGATATTTTATTTTTACAAGTGAACGGTTAACCACAACAACAACAAAAATATGAGGATTTTAAATATTGGTCCAAAAGTACAACATTACATGGGAAAAGAAAAGACAAAGTGGTGTTATTATTAACTAAATGATATTTTAAAAAAAGGAAACCCCGGATACTGTAACGATTTATTCTCAATGGCCTCAAAGTTCAATATTGTAGATAAGACTAAAGTATGTTCATACCCACGATTATTAACGTAGTTAAAATTTTTGGAGGCCCTTACTATATTAGACTAGTTATTCTTACACCAAAGTATACATCAAATATTGTTCATCGTATTTATACGGTGAATAATATTTTTTTAAAATAAAAATAATATTTATGAACAACAATATGAATAGTAACATGAATAGTGTCAATGAACAGTACCTGTGAATATTATATGAACAGTGAAGTTTAATGTTAAAATAAAATTGGTTAATGAAATGTAAAAAGTTGGTTAATGAAGTGATGAAGTTGGTTAATAAACACTTAGATTTTAAAAATAATTTTTAGTAAAACAAAGTTAGTTAGTAAAATATAAAAAGTTGGTTAATAGAGTGATGAAGTTGGTTAATAATGCTCAGATATTAAAATAATTTTTAATAATAAAATAAAGTTGGTTAATAATACATAAAATGTTGGTTAATAGAGTTATGAAGTAGGTTAATCATATAATTTTATATTGACAATTCAAAATAAAAATAAAACAATTTTGTTTTAAAAAAATAATATTTTTTTATAAAATATTTTAATATTATAATATTTCATTGTTCACCGTATTGGTGAACAGTAAAATACGGTGTAGTGTATGATTGTGGTGTAAGAATATCATTTCTCTTAATATATTGAGGTCATGTGTTGTAGCACTGTTTGCACATGCATAGGACCGACTCTGGATAATGTATATGTTTAAATTATACAAGTGAGGAAACTATTTTTTGTGTCAAAAAGGTAATTTTTGGGGTTTGGGGGGAAATTTTCGTAGCAGAAAAATTGTTGATTTTTGGCTCTGCAACAGTGGGTACTCGGGTACCCAGTTATGGTAAAATCGGTTACCTAGTAAACAGTAGTTGTGATTTTCAAAATATTAGGTGGTAACCAGTTACCATATATGGGTATCCTGATATCCTATTGAAACTGGCAGATTTTTGAAAATCTTTGAAAATCAATAACTTTTGACTCGGGTGTCTGTTTGACGCGTCGTTCGAACCTACAAGAAGCTAGAAACATTTTCTATCTAATAAAAATAATTTGAAAACAGAATGAGTTGATTTATTGGGTTTTGTTTTATTTTGTTGTTTTGTTGTAATTGCGAAGTTGTGAATACGACGATTAAATTGAAGAGATTTTATGATGTGGTGATGTTGCGATGATGTACGAACAATGATGTGTGATTAGTGATATGTGATTGGTTTATTCTATTGACGTATGTTGTGTCACTACATTAGTTATTATGAAATATTTGTGTTTCATGCATGCTCATAAGCGACGATGTGGCCTCAAAGGTAAGTGACGATGTAGCCTTAATGGCAAGTGACGGTGTAGCCTAGAGGACTTAGAGACGTTGTTATGGTACCACGTGCATATAGTTAGGGAAGTTGGTCTCATTGCATTACGATGTTGTTGTTGTAGAAAAGATGTGATTTGTCTGCCTGTTGGGTGTGATTGTCGAAACTACGTTGTGTATTGGTGTTGATGCATGAGTATGAATAATATGATTATGTGTGTTGTACTTTACCTGCTCATTGTCATATGTTCGTTTATATTGTTATGATATCTCACCCCTTCTATTTGAATGTTGTCTTCACGTGGGTAACGCGCAGGTGACAAGGATTAGAGTTGTTTGAGGTATGAAGTTGCGCCTCGTATTGCGTAGATTGAGTCGGGTCTTGTTCTGATACGTAACATCGGTGGTTGAACGTTTGTTTTATTTAGTTGATGTTTTCTTTGAGGAATTTTTGAGAGTTTTGTAAACTCTCTTTTAATTGAGAATTTGTTGATTATATGATGAGTTGATGATGATGGAATTAATTTTGAATTCTTTTCCGTTGCATTAATGAAGTTGAAGAATTGAAAACTATGATGATGATGTTGTCGATTCATCCGAAATGCGTGTTATGTATCAAACTGTTAAATGTTGAGCAATTTGTATGATTGTGAATGATGTGATATCCTATTTGATGTTGATTTAAATTTTTAAATTACTCTGATTTTATGAATTATGCGATGAGAAAAATAGGGTGTTACAAGTAACATTTCGGCAGGTACATTAGTCCTATTTTATTGGACCGATTCACAAATGGATCTTGGATAAATCGGTCCAAAAACAACTCTAATTAAGATACTCGTATATGCACTCATACCCGCTTATTTTCGTAGGTAGTTACTTTACACCTATCTATTATAAATTAGTTTTACATATATCTATAAAATATAAAAAAATGAGTCCAATTGCTATCACTATTATCATCTTTAATTGATGCAGTGCTGACGCGACACCCATTTTAAACAAGTTAATGGTTGGACGGGCTAAAACAAAAATGAACTTTTTTTTCAATTTTTGAACTAAATCATCACATTTAAATTTAATAATACGGTATAAAATTAAAGTGTATCTTTGTTAAGTGATATATGTATGGATAATGACGTTCTAGATTAAAACTAGAAAAAATCCAATATCAAACTACTATTGATAGTATATCAACAAATGGCGTGGTGCACGTAGGATTCTTGCATGTACTTATTTCGAAAATAGTAATGTTTGAAAAATTCAGTTATTTAATTAAATTTCTGTTACTTGGAAAGATTCATTTTTCGAATTGCAGGCCACGATACATTGTCATCTATTAATACTCCATTTTATCCATTTGTCAAAACTGAAATTCAATGCTTCATTATAAAAAAATGAAAGACATAAATGAGATATCGGTGGATATTTTTTAAAAATAACTGAAAATTATTCTAATTTTTAACAAGATTAATTGATATGAAATGTTAGTAGTAAGATTGATAGTAAATTGAATTGACTCGAATATAATTTTGAAGTTGATTTGATAATTAAATTATTCAAATAAATTTATAAATTGAATATGAGTAAAAAAATTAAGTTTATTAATTAAATAAATTTAATTTAAATTATATATAGTGTGACTGGTTTTATTTATAAATCAATTTGATTAAATATTCGTATAGTTACATTGCTTTTGAGTTTTGACAGTAGGTTTAAATATTTACTTTAAATTTTAATCATATATTTTTTGAATTTAATAATTTTAATTAATCATTTATATTTTCAAATAAAAAAAATATTTATAAAATTAATTATATAAAAAGATAGCATCATTTAATAAATTGATCTAATTAAATGAACATAACAAATTAAATTGTGTTATCGTAAACTTATAATGAGTTGAGTTTGAATTTAAAAAATTCATTACATACTCAAATCAAATTTTGAGATTGAATAAATTTTTAACAAATAAAGTTGAGTTAAAATGAATTTGATTGAACTCAACTTATTTTTATTTTAAATATTTGTCATAAAAAAGAATATTGAAATAGAAGACAAATAGATAACAAAAAATTTAAATTCTTTTTTAAATGAAATAAAATTTCTTTATTTAAATTTTTTTTATGTCTATCTCTTTATAATAAATATTGTAATTCTCATATTCTTTTGAAACACATAAAGCCTCTCTCACTGGAATATTCTTTTGCACCGTGTCGGTTATATAGAAAATCCTTGCTAAATTGTCGCTTTTACAAACAAAGCACTAAATTCTATCTTTCTTAATAGATAAATAAATACAAGATAATTCTTGTTGTAAACTCTTTGAATTCTTTCCGTAAAACTAACAATTACAAAACTACACGAAAATATATTTTATCTTTAATTAATAGATAAGTTGACAATTTTTATTCTCCTAAGTACAACTACAAAACTAAACACAAACTAGTGTGTATACCCGTGCGAGACACGGCTTTAATTTATATTAGTTTAAATAATTATGTCTATTACATATAAAATAATTATATTTCGAATATCTAATTAAAATAATAAAATAGAGATAACTTAATTAAAAATTAAAATAATATAATAATATAATAATATTTTTTGTCTTATTAGTTTCATTTTTTAATACAATATTTTATCGAAATTATAATTATTAAATAATAATTTTTAGAAGAAATTATAATTTTTATAAAAAAATTATAAATCACAAAATAAATTTATAGTAAAATATATATATTTTTTAAAATATAGTATTTACTATTAATATAGATATATTTGTTTTATTTAAATATAAAATGATTATTTATTATAAATATATATATTTTTTTCATATTAATATCAACAGAGATATTAAGTATATTAAAAAATAAATAAAATAAAATAAAATATTAAATCCTTTATAAAAAATAATTTCCACAAATAGTGACACATATGTCTAACTGAAACGTGTGAGAATGAGAAAAGTTAATCTAGAAACGGAATAGAAAGTATTTATTTTATAATTTATTTTTTAAAATAATCTTTAAATATAATAATTATTAAATATACTAAAATAAAAGTATCATTAATTATAATTCTAATATTTTTGAAAGATTAATCTTTGCAATTGCTCAAAGGAGATTATTATAAAATATTATTTATATTATAAAAACTTTAAAAAATATATATTTACAGATTAATTTTATTTATGTGATCATAAAATAATTATGATTTGTTTATATTAACATATACTTTCAATGTCATTTAATTCATATATTAAATATGATTTATTTTATTTAAATATTATTAGTTATTTATACTATTTATTAGCAATAAATATTCAAATAACTTTTTTGACATGTTATTTATGCAATTTATCTCATCAATCTCTAATATGCACTATTAGATTTAAGTAATATTATTTTGAGATGTCAACATGTAAGGAAGGATATGAATGAAATAAAAGTTAAATGCAAATTACTATAATACAAAAAACATGTAAGGAAGGATATGAATGAAATAAAAGTTAAATGCAAATTACTATAATACAAAAAACATGTAAGGAAGGATATGAATGAAATAAAAGTTAAATGCAAATTACATCTTGACAGTCTTTTAGTTCCTCTATTGTTCCTTAGTTCCTCTATTGTTTTACGTTGACTCAGATTCAAGAAATCTTCTTCCAAACTCGTCTCTGAAGCATCCTTCATATAGCTAAATGGTTGAGTAGGTGATCCAATGTTATCGCTAATAAGAAAGAAATAAGAAAGAAAAAAGTAATAATCAATTATTAACTTTCAGAAACTTCAGAAGACTTAAGACTTAATTATACAAATTGAAAGATATGTGAATCAAAAAAGTATTTACTTCAGCTTTAAAGAATCTGCCTGAGGCATGTTTGGGTTGAACAACAGTTTGGTACAATTCATTGCATTTTGCATCTGGATTTTTCCATTATACAATTTGACTTTCAAAAACTGAGCAAGAAGAACAACATTGTCGGGGTTACCAGATTTTAGGTATGCATCAAGTTCATCAACATATGGTCCAAACAGCGTACAATCAAGCTTCATCCTACAGGAAACCAATTAATTCAAAAGTTATTGGATTGTAACTCTAACTGCATAAAAAATTATATAAGTTTTTAATCATATGACTTACCCATGGGATTGTAACTCAATAACCAAAAGCCGACAAAATGGCCACAACATCTATTACATAGATTAGACAAATTAGATGATGATATAATTGAATAATAACGAAAATTGAAGACAATAAAAAACAAATAGAATATTTGTTTTGAATTAAATAAAAGCTTTACCAATCAAGTAGTCCATATCAATTTTCCCAACAATCTCTGGGAAGGACACAAATGAGTAAACAAATGAGTAAGGGGTTACTGTTATGGGATCATCACCAATTTCTGTAACCACGAACTCTGCAAATTCAACTTAAATTGATGTTTCGTGGTCCTATACCCTCCAGTATTAGGGACAACCCCAAAATATTGAAAATTATAAACAATACCGTCACGAATCTTATTCTCAAATCGAGACAGCAGAGCCTTACGAACAGATGCTTGTATCTTGAAACCCTATAAACAATAACAAACAAATATCAGAATAAAATGATATATAATAATATGCAAAGAAAAAAATTACAAATCAAACAACAACAACAACCTTCTCATCGATTAAAACCATCTCCATCGCATAATGTTTTTGTTTACAATTCATGTCTGGCACAAACCACAATCGAATAACTCGAACAACAACGTTCCATGATTCTTTTGCTGGTGTGATTTCAGAAACAAAATCGTATCTTGTGGCAGCCATTGTAAAATATTGGAAAATTGAAACGGTTCAAAGAGAATGAGGATTTGGAGATGATATAAGTCATATTTATATATGTAGAATAAGCAATCATACAAAGAAATTGAAAGAACAAACTTGGAATTGGGAAATATGCAGAAACCTTGAATTGGGAAAAGAAACCTTGAATTGGAAAAGGAAGAAGAACATGAATAGATGGAGGCGTGAATTGTGTCAATGCAATTTAAGGGCAAAGAATGGGAAACGAAAAGAACGCATGAAAGGAGGTTCACACAATTGTAAATTCAATGCAATTTAATGGAAAAAAACAAAGGTATGTGTGGAAAATTTTGTGTACGGGTTAAAAATTTGTAGAATAAAAATATTTCATAAGTATTTACAATTAAAGTATATATGTTATTAGACAGAAAAATTGAATTTTTTTTAAAAATAAAATATATATCTTATATGTCATTAAAAAATAATAAATTCATCAAATTATAATGCAAAAATATGAGATTGAGGTCAAAACTATTTTAACTAAAAAGATTAATTTCCTAAATGAAAGATTGAGGTCAAAACTATTTGTATCAATTTTATAATATAAAGGTTAATATTTTATCATAAAAAATATTATTTCAACTGAATTTTATTTTTTCTTATATCATATGTCATAATATCTTATATTCCATCCGTCTAAAAATAAGTATCATTTAATTAAGTATAAAATATTTGTTTATCGAAGGGATATCATTCTTAGTACATTGGATTAAAATAAATATTTTCTATATATATATAATTATTATAAGGTATTTTCTATATTTTGTTAAAATTTTGTGTGAACTAATTATAATAAAAAAAATTATATTTCTTGTTTCTTATGTTAGGTAAAAATGCCTTTTATAAAATTAACTATCATTAAATAATTAATAAGTATTCAAAATTTATTGTGTGATTCTATGTTTAAAAAAATTAGCATATTAATAGATTTATTTTTATTTCTAATTTACCTTCTTATATAATGGTCAAATAAAAAAACTTGAAAGTAGAATTTACATTTTGTATATGGTAAACATGAAAATAAGATAATTTTGAAAAAATTACATGAAAATGATTAATTAGATTTGTATCATACATTTAATTTAGATAACTTTATTTGTTTTAAAAAAATAATAAGAATTTATATAACTTTATTAATTTAGATAACTTAATGAATCTCAAACTTAATTCTATTTTTTCTTTTTATAATTATTATAATTATTAATTATATAGAGAAAGTAAATTTACAGAATTTATATTATAGTTTTATATTTATTAAATGCATTTTTAATTCTTCAAAATATGAGTATTCAAAATATGTCAGTTAACATTTTTACTTTGTAATAATGATCATAAAGAAATTAATGGAAGGAAATTAATGCTTCATTTTTGCACTGGAACAATACAAAAGTTAATGGGAAGAAAAATAATGTGGACGGTTCATTTTTATAAAAATCTCAATTGCTGTGTAAGCGTGACATTACAGAATTTGTGTAATGATATCAAAAATTAAAATAAAATTAATAATTAATAATAATTAAATAAAAGAAAGTTTCTATTTATAGAAAATTTACAAATAGAAGAATGCATGAGAATTTGACAAGTGGCAAACTTGCCAAAGTACTCATCTTGCTTTTTTCTATTGTATGATATATTGTATCTTTAATTAATTGTATCTTATAAGTATTTATGTTGTTTTATTAAACTTTTTGTTTTTTTATTGATTGCATGAGTCTTTATTATTGTTGTTATTTTAAATAATATATTTTTTTTAATTCTTTTTGTGATATATTATATCTTCTAAATGTTCTTAGGTTATCGAAAAATCTAATTTTATATAACTTTTTTCCCGCACTAGAAGCATATTAAAATAAAAGATTATATCTCTTTACTTATATTCTGAAAGTTTGGAGGTTATTTTTTTCTGCGTCTTATAAAAAAATTAGAAGATTCATGCAACACCCCTTCTAAATAACCCGCGAATATGTTAAATTAAATCAGAGTAACATGGAAAAATAGGGATGTCACAATTAAAAATAAATACAAAAGCCTCGACTGCAAACAGTAATCATGCTTAACTGAAAGAATTATTAAAATAGAATATTCAAAATCAACATCAAGTTCTACACAGCGGAAAATATCACAAAATCGGAATAACTTCAATTCATAAGTATTTCCAACATAAATTAAAACAATGGAGTATAAAATAAAACTCCTCATCCAAATGTTTCCCCCAGTGTTACAACTATCAGAGCATGACACTGACACACGCGGATAAAATAAGACACAGCTCTATAAGTCATCCTCACCGACTCCTGAGCTGCTAACTTTAATCTGAAATTATTAAAGTAAGGGTGAGATCTCTATTCAATATATAATGCATTATACGTTCTTTAAACACAACGGAACAATTCAATGTATTAGTTCACTATCACTAACATAATCATAATCCAGTTCACAAATGCATTTCTCACAAATCATTATGCAAATATAACAATCAATGAAAATTATAACACTGGAAACCATCCTAGCATGTTACAATTCCATATGCAATGCAGACTCTATGCATGTGGTACCAAACGTGAACCAAGTCCACAACCTGTTCCGTTACACCTCGGAAAACAACGTCAATCAATGATTCACCCATATACCACTGGGTCAAGAATCTAGCCTCACCACCACTATCCATTGGATACGGTTATTGGCTCTGCAAGTTCAATTCCACACAATGGGAATGAACCATCACCAGAATGTTTATGCATGCACAATAAAAGCATGCAACATCCAATCAACGGAATATGATCACAACATAATTCCACATAATGCCAACACCAATATATCACATGATAACAACTCAATCATAATGGATAGTAGGCACAACATATAAGTATTAGTTCTCACTCACTAAATTAGAACAATTTACAACCAATTCTCCACCGTCCCTAAACTACCAAGTTTTCAAAAATCGGGGACTCCACTCTTTTTAAAATAAATTTCATAAAATGATATTTTTCTTATTTTATAAGATAGTATTTTTAATTTAAGAAATACTGCCGAAAACGGCACTCGAATCGGAGTTACGGTTTGGAAAATATGAATTTTTAAAGTTTTAAGTATTTTGAAGTTCAACACAGTCAACACAGTGGTAACCGGTTCCTCCCAGGGAGAACCCGGTTCCCACATTTCTCAAAAACACGCCCCCTGAAATTTTGTATGGGGAACCCGATTCCTCCATACTGGAAACCGGTTCCCATAAAAAAAAATTGTTTTCTTTGTAAATTTTGAACTGGGAACCCGGTTCCTCCCTAGGAGTAACCGGTTCCCAGAAACCCAGATTTCTGCTTCCCTGGTTTTTATACCAGGAACCCGGTTCCTGCGACCTACAGAACCAAAAACTGCAGTTTTTGACAGCAATTTGTTCCAAGCTCAATTTCTTCCATTCAATTACGAACCCATGCATCAAAACACTCAAAATCATCCCAAATACATCAATATTATGCCACTTAACATGAACCTATTAATTCCACATACTCCATGACATTACTACGGCTTCCATTCATACAATTCGACGCATTTTGGGATTAATTCCATAAACCTAAATTATCAATTTCAAGGTTCCTAATACACTAATCATTCAATTGGATTCTAAAACCCATAAGGCATAATAATTGAATGAAATCACCCCTTACCTCGCGATGATTCTTCGAATTCTCGACGTTTGGCTTTTTCCCTCTTTCTCTTCTTTCTCCAATCTCACGTATGATAAATTTTCCCAATAACTGTCTTTTTCCTTCTTTTCCTTTTAACATTCCTTTTATTATTCCAATGAAATAAATAAAATAGTAATTAGTAAGAATAGAGTATTTTACTCCCCACACCCTCTAATACTCCTCACACCACCAACTCTTCTTTCCTTTAATTAATTAATTAAATCCTTTAATTCCAAATATTAATAATTAAACTCTTAATTAAATTAATAATTAAAAATTTCAATTATTTTAAATATTAAATTATTTGGGGTGTTACAATTCACGTCTTCGTCACTTTCATTTTATAAGCTTTTATCTTGTAACTTCCTATGTTGTCCATATGCTGCTTTTAGAGCAATTCCCTTCTTTTTCTTATAATCGTTCTTCACTTTTAGCAAGACTGCTTACCTCAATTCGGTGTTCATGTAACTTATTCGGTGTTCATGTAATTTTCTAAATAAAGAGGCAAATTTACAATAGACAAATATTTAGATTCATAAATCACAAGGAATTTAGATTGACATATGTGTGTAGGCATCTATCATACCCCAATTTTTGACCTAAGATACCACGTCATATCATTCACATGTGCATCATTTGCATCACTAACAATTTCAGAATAAGTTAGATCATGTGTGTGCTCCTTGAGTCAAATTAGGGTTTTAATCAAAAAAATTATCTGTTCAAGATATGATCAATTAGGGTTTGAGTCTCCACTCACCTCAATTGATTTATCTTAATCAATCATCAACATTTGATCTTCAAATTCCCAACATTTTCTCAAGATCTACCTTGAATCGACCAATTAGGGTTTTGACCGAGGATGGTGTATCATTGACTTTTTGCTCAATGACTGACCTATTTTCTTGGAGATTGATCTTAAAATTATCAATGCAACATCTTGACCTAATTTCTTGGTTCAAAATATTCTAAATATCATGATTGATCATCAGAGAAAATCTGAATCATCTAATGAAAATTCAATTGTTCAAAAAAGACAAACTTTGACTTTTTGGTCAACTTTTTCAAATCCAAATTTTCTCAATCATCAATACATTTTAAATTATCCATCATGATCATGAAAAATCAAAATGTATGAAAAAGTCAAGAAAAAGTCAAGATTGAAAATTTTTCTTACACTTAGAAAAAATTTCAAGTGTTAAAAACTTGATTTTTCAACACTTTCATGGACATTTTTCACCTAGATCAATTTTGATCCAAGAAAAACTCAAAACATGAAAGTTGTAGATCTTGTTACAAGCTTTCCAAAATGTCCAAGAACTTGAAAAAACACTTTGTGTAGCTAGAGTTTTGAAATTGAAACTTAGAGCTCCATAACCATATTTGACAAGTCATTTTTCAAGATTATAGGTCATTTTTTGCATTTTCCTTCCTTCTAGAAGCCTTGTCATCAAATTAGATAGAATTTGAGAGATAAATATCAGATGAGAGTGATTAAGAGAAGGATAAGATCAAGTTAAAATTTTAACCATGGTTAAAAGAATATTCCATGTGCATTTATGACAAAAATGTCTTTCTTGCCCTTTAAGGCAAATTGTTAATTTTCAAGCCAATCTTTGC
Organism: Vicia sativa; assembly: GCA_021764765.1. Taxonomy (NCBI): domain Eukaryota; kingdom Viridiplantae; phylum Streptophyta; class Magnoliopsida; order Fabales; family Fabaceae; genus Vicia; species Vicia sativa. The sequence goes on along the minus strand of CM038792.1, from coordinate 134,647,190 downwards.
CCTTGCCATTTAGAATTCCTTTCCTATAAATAGAGGTCTCTACTCACTCTCAAATCACACCAAAGCATTCCTAAATAAGCTTTCCTTCTTTCTTTCTTGTTTTTCAAGTTTCAAGTTTCTAAGTTGGAGAAATTGCAAAACTCCAAGCCTCGCAATTTCTGAGCAACCTATGGCTTAAAACACTTTCTAAACATCATTAGAAAGTTTTTGGAGTCCTCAAGCTAGCCCAAGAACTAGCCAAACTCAGAAACCACCTCCAACTCCATAAACATGTCATTTTGAGCCATAACTTCCAAATTTCCAATCCACTCGTGCATCTTCCAATTTTTCACTTCAAATACCTTTTATACATCATATAGAAGTGAGCCAAACCATCATTTCATCATTGTAAACTCAGAATCATTAAATTCGACTCTCACTTCAAGTGACTGCAGTTGGACTTGGTCAGAGTGACCCAGGTCATTTCAATCCAAGCTAAGCATCCATACACACTCCATAAGGTCTAGTGGTGCTGTAGCAATCATCAAACTAGCTCTGTAACATTTCCTTTGAAGAATCAGAATTCAACTTGAAGAGGTAAGAGCTTCAACTTTGATATCTTTAATTCTTGATTTCCAGTTCACAAATGACTTGGCCATTTTGTTTCTGCACTATCACTGATCATTAACCCTCAATCAATTTCACAAATCATGATCCATACACGATTTCATATTGATTTGTTAAAATTAGGGTTCTTCGTGTTATTGCAAAAATTAATGGTCTTAAACTCAAAATAAATGAAATTAATCATCACCATCATGTTCCTGACTAAAATTCATGCAAGTTTGATGTTTACATCTCTTGATTTCATTGAGAAATGAAGAATCCATGGCTTGAGGAAGATGATGAACGTTGCGCGCGTTTTTCAGTTTCTGAAAAATTCAAATTCTCGTTTTAAAGTATATTTAATGGTTTGTGTTTTATTCATGGATGTATTACCACCCCAATGGTTGTCAGCGCGCGTTTAAACCTTGCCATGCCATAGGTCCAGGGTTCGAATCCCCCTGGGACCTTTTTATTTTTCATCTTTTTCAAAACCTTCATTTTTCAACTGATTTCACAAATCATTTTCAAATATAATCAAATCAAAGCCTTGATTTGACAAGCCACACGTGTGGCCCAGTGGCTAAATTTTTCAACTTTGAGCCTTAGGTCCTGAGTTCAAACCTCCTTAGGACCAAAATCAAATTTTTAATCACTTGTTTTCTTCACATTTTTAACAAACTTCAACAATTTCAAAAACCAATCAAAAATTCTCATTTTGAGATGAATTTTTGCACACTTGTCATTTAATATACCTATTTTATGATTATGTCAAAAAAATCCAATAATATTTTCTTTTCGACATATTTTTATTAGGTTAAAAATGAGACGTTTTTGGTATTTTGAATACTTTTTAAAAATGTTTTCTTTCCGATTTTCAAACCTAATCTTTTTCAAAACCTTTTGTGAATATCTTTCACTTTTCAAAATCATTTAAAAACTTTCAAAAATATTTCAATTGACTTACGCACCTCTTTTCCATGATCGATTCGATTAATCTTTGAAAATACAAACCGAGTTAGGTTTTTTCTTCGAAATTCTTTCGAACTCAAAATCAAATTGATCATGGACCTCCCTCACGATGTAAGTCCTAACCCTTTTTTATGTACATATTCATTTCCTTGTACATATCAACCCTTTTATGTACATATTCATTTCCTTGTACATATCAACCCTCCTATGTACATATTTATTTCCTTGTACATATCAACCCTTTTGTGTACATATTCAATTCCTTGTACTTAATCAATCATCCTTGCAAATATTCAAGTATAGTTAGCTTCGTTCCACTAATTTTTATTCACTTGTTTATACACTGATTCCATTGGTATTAAGAGGAGCATTATTCCCGGTGAAATTGCTCTTAAACCAATGGGTCTCCCTTAAGGTGTAAGGCCCGACTCCTTTGTATATATCCAAGTATACTAGCTTATTCGCTCGTTTGAAACACTTGTTTATTTTCACACATCATTTGTATATATTCAAGTTACGCTTGCTTTAATTTCATGTTTTATACACTTGTTTATATATTTCCTTCATAAACTCTTGTGAATTCACACATACACTTTGTCATATATATTTTTTCATATACTTGTTCATGTTTATTTATGTCATAACAACTAGTATAACAACTAGGTTCCCCATAGCCTCCTCTTGGGCTTTGTACAAGATAACTCATTTACTGAGTTAGCCTCCTCTTGAGCTTCATATAAAAGAACTCCCCTGTTGAGTTAGCCTCCTCTTGGGCTTCATTCAAAAGAACTCCCTCGTTGAGTTTAGCCTTCTCTTGGGCATCAAACAAGAAAGAGACCTGGAAATCTCTTAACAGCCTCCTATTAGGCTTCCAATGGAAAGAATCACCCACGCTATAATAGAACCCTAAGAGTATGATTTCCCAGTGAAATCACTCTTGAATCCTAAGAGGATGTTTTTTCGGTGAAATCACTCTTAAAGCCAAATCCATCCATACCCTATAGCTTCCTCTTGAGCTTCGTACAAGGACCCTCGATGTTCCTCAGAATGCCTCCTCTTGAGCTTATAATACAAAGACTCACAGGCTTCTTAAAAGTATCCTCCTATCAATAATTAATTTCTCCTAGAGATTTAGACATGTATCATCTCTATGAAAGAAGTATCTCATCTATAACATCACATACAAATTAAACACTTTTTCAAACACTTTTTTTTCAAACAAAACATCTTTTAACTGTAAGTGGCAATGCTTGTACACTCAAGCAAAACGCCCAATGCTTACAATTAAAGATTCAAACATCTTTTCAAACATCTTTCTTAACTTATAAGTGGTAACGCTTGTACACTCAAGCAAAACACCCAATGCTTACAATGAAAGATTTAACCAATCAATCTTTCAAAAATGTATGTGATGAAATAGATTAGATACATTTTTCATTAAGATGACATTTATCTTTGTCTCTTAATAACACCCTTTTCTTCCACTAGCATAAGTGGGAACTACGATTGCTCTAGCTTTCTCAACCTCCCTTTGAGAATACGTAGGCACAAGGTCTCATCCTTGGCGAGCATACTTCTTTCTCCCTCAAACCAAACAAACTATAGTTCCCTTAGATCCGAGCTACAGATGCTCTGATTCCCACTAGGGGATATGTATGCAGGGGATCCTAATGATATTTGCGAGCATAATAATAACAAAACTTAGGACCCTGCCTAACCTACCTTTTCTTGAAACCTAAAGGAGAAACTTTCCCGAAATAGAGTAGCGAATAAAACACACAAACATATAAAAATATGCATAAAAAAGTTGCTATAGAAAACTATAGATATATAGGGTGCTAATACCTTCCCTTTATGTAACCAACCCCCTTACCCTGGTCTCTCCCGAATGTGTTGCGTCTATTTCACGCTAGTTACATCGCATATCATTATATATTTAGAGTATTTCAGCTTTCCCCTTTTCCATCTTCTTTTCTTGTTTGAAATAATAAATCTTGATGCTCGCGGCATCTTTTAAAACAAAAATAATCAAAAGAGTAAATCGTTTTGAACCTGAGATTCGAATTCTGATTCGATTCCCTCGTTCGTCACTTTTTACCGTGAACAACATCTAATGAGTTTTTTTAATTAAATATACATTTGTTAATGAATTTCTCATAGTTCTTAAGTAGTTTACTATATAAAGAAATATTTTTCATATCCTGGATATTTTCTTTAGGGTTGTGTAACATGGTGGGAGAACTGACTTATCTGTTTTGCGTTTAATCGCAAATGTTGCGGATAGCAAGAGTCGGCACTGGTTTTTCTTTTATCCAATTAAGGGAAGGCGAAAAGAACAGGAAAAGACCTTCGTTAGATTCTGAGTAAGGGAGGTGGTTATGAAAAGGGAAGGTATTAGCACCCTTTCCATCTGTAGTTATCTACGGGCTCTTAATTGCTTAGCTCACTTTATGACTTCCTTTTAGTGTGTGTGTTTGAAAATGTTTTGAAAAATTCATTTCGCTTTGACTTCGTAATGATTCTCGTTGGAATGTATACGAAGTGTTCGGAAATGTTTTGTTTTGGAAACGACTTTGTAATGATTCACGCTGGAACGTATACAAAGTGTTTTGAAAAGATTTTGAAAAGTGTGAGGTGTGAAAAGAGTATTTTAATTGAGCAAGCAAAAGAGACTTATTTTACCCACTCATAACGGTCATTTCCGTGTTATTTTTCTTTCCTTTAGAATAGGGCTATCCATACCATTGTTTGGTAGGTAGCCTTATTCGTTGGATGTGAAAGGGACATTCGAAGGAACATCGGATGGTCATAGAAGGCAACTTGTAAGGATATCTTAGCATATTCGTAGGGACAATCATCACTTTTCGTAGGCAACAACCGAGATACGAGATCATATATTCGTAGGCAGCTTCGAGGGACTATGATCTTTAATTCGAAGGGACTATGATTATATATTCGTAGGCAACTGTGGTAAGATATCCCTACGTTCGAGGGACATGACCATTTTCGTACGGCAACAAGAGAGAATACCCTAAAGGGGGTGCAAGTGTGAAATATGTGTTGTATTCTGATATTTTATCTTGTATTTAGTGATCTAGATTGATTTTTATCTTGCCATACACGTCTAGTTACTAGCAGTTTAATAGGTGTGGAAAGTAAATTGTGGAAATGTAAAGTGCGGAAAGTAAATGTCCTACGCTATTACATGGCTTTGGGGCAGATACATAATAAGGATGCAGAAAGTAAAAGCAGAAATATAAATTTACGCTATTACATGAAAACAACCTTGCAACCTATACATCATTTCTAGAATTTAAATGCAAAGAAATAGAATAGAAGAAAAAATGATCTAAGTGAAAACCTAAATCCTAATATTTTTTCTATTTTTGAAGATTAATATTAATGTGAGACGAACCCTAATTCTAATTGATTTTAATTAAAAAAAAGGTTTTAATGAAAATTATTAACCTAGATTAAACTAATTAAGTTAATTAATTAAAAAAAGAGCATGAAAAAAATTATTTGTGAAACTAACCCTAATTAAACTAATTATTTAACCTACTTACTAATTAATTAGTTAAATTAATTTAAAAAAGGAATAAAAAGCAGAAAAATAAATAAAGTAAAGAAAATCCATCAGAGCTTCTGAAGGAAGCTACCAGAGAAGCCAAACCTTCTGTGAGTGGCGCGCCTTGGGCATCCGAACCGGAGTTTCGTGAAGATTCTTGAGTGTCCGTGTCGGAGCTTCAGATTTGAAAGGGTCCAAAAGTCGGCTTCGTGATTCAGACGCCTGTCGGAGCTTGGAGAATCTGGTGTTGAAACATCCGTGTCGAGCTTGGGGATCCGTGTTGAAACATTCGTGTCGGAGCTTCGGGGATCCGTCTAGGGTCATCCAGTCGGAACTTCGGAGAATTTTGGCTGGGAAGTCTAGTCGGAGCTCGAGGACTCTTCGAGACGCCTCGAGATCCAGTCGAACTTCTAGAGATGACACCAGAAGGGAAACTCCGGTCATCTTCTCTGGTCACCACCTTTTGTAAAACCTGTGAAATCAAACAGAAAAGCAAAAACAAAACATCCAGATTTAATAATTCGACCCTTGCGAACACGATGGTGGGTTCGTTTGTCCAAAAACGACCTATAACTATGGTTTCGAAACTCAACAGCTAGCTTGCACTAACCATGGCAGTTAACGATTTGGCCACCAAACCTTGCAAACGATGGATGAAACCTGTCTTATTTGATCCCAGGAAGACATTAGTGGTGTTAGTTTTGATTAAAACAAGCCATAACTTGAAATACGGTTTTGAAATATTCACAAGCGGGATACATGCATATTGGATGATACAGCCAGCATGAACTATGCACAAGGGTGTATTCTTACCTTTACCTACCTTAGGAACACGATTGGATGATTGAAACGGCTGGAAAGTGGCTGCAAAGGGCTGCACGATTTTGCCAACTTCTTTGATTTTTTGAGAAATTTTAGGGTTGTTGTGGAGGCAAGGGTTTCGTGTAAGAAGCTGGCCAAGAGTCCTCTTTGTCTTGTGGAGATGTTAAGTATATATAGAGGAGTGGAAATAGGTCAAGCCTTTAAGAGAAAATATTCTCTTTAAATGCAAAAATATTTGATCAGAAATTTGCATGAAATCTTTCCAAATTTGCTCAATCTTCTTGCACGAATTTGACAGCTATTTTGGACTTCCTTGGTCCTCAAGACATGCACAAATCAAGCCCATCTTGCATTAATAATTTATCTTTGTATTTTATTTAATTAAATTTGATTTTAAGCCATTTAATTCAAAAATAAATAAATAAAAGGATAGAAGGTGTGGCATGCAGCATAGAAGCCATGGATAATCTTATAATCAAGTTTGGATCATAAAATCTTGGGCCCATTTGGAAAATATTTGCTTTTGCTAGGTATTTTCCTTCATGTACCTCCTCAAAAATGCCCAACTTGCACCATTTGTAACTTGCTCAATTTTCAACTTTTTTGGGTGTTCTTGGAATTTTTAGAAATCTCAAGATGTCTTCTAAACAGCCCTTTTGGTTTCATCTTCATTGAAGTTTCCATGCTCATGAACACTTCTTTGCAAAAAGATGACTTTTTATTGACTTTTTAAAAGGACCTGTAATGTTTTGATCCATAACTTCCAAATGAAGCATTTCTAGCCAAAGCTTGTGATACATGAAGTTGTAGAGAATTGAATTCCCTTTAAAATTATCTTTGGTGGAAAAATTTCTGATAAAGTATGTGAAAGTTATGCTTGGTCAAAGTTCTGTTGACTTTAAAAAGCCCTAATTTAGAAACTTTGACTTTTGATCAAATCTTGATTTTTCTTGAAGAGTCTTGGTCAACCCTTGATCAAATGATGAATATTACCTCAAAATATTGATGTTGACCAAAAATTATGAAGTTTGACTGTATGTTGATCACAATTGACTTTTTATCCAATACAGCTGATTTTCAAACATCTAAGCAATTGGATGAGCAATTTTGACTTGTAAGGCTTGAAACTTGACATAGTGATTCCTTGAAATATATGATGAGGTATGGTGACCATTTGAATCCTTGGAAATACATCTTGACTTGAGAGGAGCAAAACCCTAGTTTAGATTGATTGCTTAGGAGAGGGTTTGTCTGATCAACCCTTGTGGAATCCTTGAGTATGGAGTGGTGGATTGTCTTGAGAAGTAGGAGGGAAAATTTTGGGATATAACAGGTTCATTCTAAAAAATTCATATTCGCGAATTAATGTGTTCATCCTTACCCTTTTTATCTTCATTGTACTTAAGAGGGAGTGAATTAGGTTTTCATACACTTTTGATTATTTGATCTTTGATATCTCTTTCACGATAAGGTTATGTCTTCATCAAAACCAATACTTCCAAATAGAATGAACATCTTCTTCACAATCCCCCTCCCCCCTTTTATGATGACAAAACCTTTTGATGAGAAGTTTTTGTTTGATATTTAATGGCTTCCATTATCTTGTATATCTCTCATTATCGTGCATAACTCCCTATTTATTTTACAATTTATGCTATTATGGCTTTCATATCCAGAAAAAATAATAAAAAACAACCATTCCTTCTCCCACTTTTTGACATTATAAAAAAAAGGAGTAAAATCCAAGGGAGTGTAATAATAAAAAGGGAATGATATTAAGATATAAAAAAATTATCTTCTTCACAATGTTATCGTATGAAGTCAAAATTGATATCTAACTTGATGTTTCTTCAAAACATATTTCAATCAATGAAACTTTTAGAACTACAATATCATATGGCCTTGTATCTTGAAAGATCAATCTTGACTTGACAATACTAGTATATGATTTTAAAGTACTTACAAAATAATTAATAGTGTTCCGTATCCAATATTATTTGGGTCTTCTTATGTTAGATCATTTTTTATCACATACACAATCACCATGAAAAATAACATAATTTCTTATGTAGCAAGCATTAGAGGTATGACCTCTTACATTATAATAAAAACAAGTAGGTCTAAAAACATTATTGAAATAGGAGAGACTAGGAGCCATTTAGGTTAAACCGTATATTTTGGAAAGCACCACAGGGACTTTATTATATATAAAGAAATTACAATTAATTACATAATATAGTTAATGTGGGGCTATTCTATATACAAATACTCCTAACTCATAATTCTCTATATTATGGTTGACATTAATTTTAGTAAAACAAATTAGACATAAACATGTTATATAGGATGTTCTAACTTGCTGAAAAATAATGTTGAACAAGATGTCATATTCTAATCATTCGGCATCGCGCCTTTGAGCAGAAGGAAAATCAGATCAACTTTGTTTGTTACAAAAGCATAATGTTCTGGGAATATTATGATATCCTATTTGGCGTTAATTTAAGGAATAAGAGATTCAAGCTGAAATCAAGGAGTTGTGTTAGTTTCTAATTATGGAGATAAATTAGGGAACTAATGATTGATATCCTAAGTTTTAGGAGATATATTTGCAGCCTTATTTGCTACTGGTCAGTTGCGGTTTTTTAAAGTCTAATCCATGTCTAGAAAAATGGTTATGAAAAGAAGTCTCTCTATACCTAAAGAACATGCGAGCTAGAGTTGTAAAACTATCAGTTATTAGGGAACACTTCTATAACTTGTGACAAATTCGAGGAGTGTAGAAGATTATTTGGCAGAGATAAGAGGTGGAAGATCATTTAAAGATGATCAAGATTGATTTGTTCCCAATGCTATGTTGAGCTTCTGTTGTTAATGATAAAGTGGATTTGTGTTGTTATGTCAGATGTAATGTCCTAACATATCTGACAGACTGAGAATTTATTTTTCTCAATGTTGTTGTGATTGTAGACCCTATTGACGGATACTCTAATGTTTATTTTGCAGCTTTGTGGGGCGTGATTGATTCCTTCTGATGTATGGATGACATGGCATCTCTCCTTACATGTGAACGTGGGTAATTCATATTGAGTTTATGTATTTGTTTTCTTGCTTTTCTTAAGAATGAGTGGTAATTATTTGTGACACGTCTAGTAATGGTCTTGTCTGAAGTTGTCTGGCATATTGCTTTGAAGGTGAGCTGTTGTGTCTCTAATTTGTGTGTTTGATTTATTTTAAACCTATGTTACTCTGTGGTCACCTAAAGTGTGTTTGCTTGGAAATTTAAGTTGTGAATGAAGAATGGTTATGTATAAGTGTAGCTGAAGTCAAACTTATGGTAGTTCCTAGTGTCTCTAGTGTCAAGGCTTTAGGAAAATATGGTATTGGAATACCATTAAGGGAAAAGCATTGTGATCATGTCTCCTATGAAGATTTATTTTATGGAAGATAGATGCAACCAGCTTATTAAAGTTTCCAAAGATACTTAAGGTTCACCATAAGTCCACTTATAAAGGAACGTACAAATGTGGTTGATAGAAGGTGGTGAATTGGTTAAGAATGTGACATGAAGGTGACATATCACTGAAGAAAGACAATAGTTTGTTTAACTCTATATAGGTTATTTTTGGGTCTATGATAAAAGATATCTTGGTATTATCCTAGAAGGATTACCATTTGTTTAGTAAGGTTGGTTTGGACTACATCTACTAATGCTAAAGAAAAAGGGAATTAGGGGGAGAATTTTGGTATTCTCTGAAGTATTGCTCAACAAGTATTAGGGGAGTCTCTGTTGTGGTTGGGATTGCTGCCACTGTGAACAGGTGTCAGAAATCATGTCCTGACATGTTGAGAATTTATTTTTCTCTTGGTTGTTGTGATGAGTAGATTTCACCCGGTGGTACTCTGACATCTTGGTTGTTGATTGTGTCTTCTATTATTGCACCTCTGATGGTGTATGGTTGATTTATATTCAAACTTGATCTTGTTTTATTATTTATGTGGTAATTGAAAAGGAAACTGATGTCCCACTGGATGTTGAAATATCTCATCCACAAAGTTTATGGTGTAGAATCTTGTTGATAGGAATGGCATAACATATGCTCTGGGTGCAAAACTGTTGTGTTGATCATGTATGCTTGAAGGATTTTCTAGATCGAATTTGAAGAGGAATTTTGGTGGAGTGTCCAAGAAGGTTCTGCCTAAGAAACATGTCTTAGACAAATGGGCTGATACACCCACTTATCGCATACAGAGGAAATAAACAACATTAGACAACACTGGTCGGACGGACCAACCTGCTCTAGTACAACTAATGTAACACCCCAAATCTACCCGTAGAATATTAATAAAAATCAGAGTGCAAAATTTCATCATACATGGGATGCCACATTTACTTCACATAAAAACAACATATATTAATCATATTTATTCAGATACATAACACCTTAAAACTTGGATAAACCTGCAATAAAATTATTTCAACTTTCAACCAACTACAATTCACTTGATATTGTTATTCGACTAAAACAACTTCCACACAGCATGATACTTCATGAATTCAACTTAAAGGTCAACAACTTAAAATAACACCAACAAATAATAAATAACAACTATCGTTCATCCCCCCGAAGGCTACGTATCAGAGCAAAAGACACCAACTCGAACTAACAGCTGAAGAAGCTACTAAGCATCAACTAACCTTTTTAATTACCTGCATGTTACCCACGTAGAGGCAACATCACAATAGAAGGGGTGAGATATCAACCAATATAAGCAGGTGTATGATAAACAGTATATTAGATCATAATCATACAAATTTCACCACTTCATAACAACAACTATACAACAACCAACAAACCACTTAGTAACAGCAACAAGACACTTATTCAATCAACGTAACAACTTAATCGACACAACTTAATAACAACAACAACTTATAACAACAAACACATCAACATAAAAACTTATGATATACAACTTTGTTTTATCACAACTTAACAACAACAACAACTTTAACACACAACTCAAGATGCGACTCAACTTTGATAATGCATGTGGTACCATTTAGAGCAGAACTCCCAACTTAAACATATGTCAGTTTATCGAGACATTAACAAGGCATAAGCCTTCAACGTGGTGCCACCAATGCCAAGGCATAAGCCTTCAATTTTCAACGTGGTGCCATCAAGGTCAACTTAATCATGCAAATGCTATGTATGTGACAACAACCACAACATCAACGTATTCAACACAACCATGGCCAAATGCAACAACAACCAACAACAACAACAACAACAACAACAACAACAACAACTTAAACATGCATCAATTGCATCAACTTAAATAAACATTGGTCATTCTTCCTACAACTCAAACATGCCCATGAATCAGGACAATTCAACTTATTCGGTTGTACTTGCAAATCAACATATTCAATATCGTCTCGACAAAACAATCAACTAAGATTACCTACTAATAACTACATACTACTCCAATAATTTTTGGTTCATTCCGAATAACTAATTTTACCGATTAAATTACCAATTCGACTAACTCGACCCTGTCTTTATTAACTACTACTATTACTACTAATTCTGCCAGATAGTTCTTCAACTAATTAATCACTGCTATTGTTATTCGATTATTTCTGCATATTCCACCTAATCAACTTAATTTGACTACTTATTTTCCTATACAACGTCTCTATCCCGATATGGTTCTGCTACACAACCAACTACTACTGCTATATAATTCCTATTGATGACTAAACTCAGCAACTTAGAATTTAAGTATACTAGCTACTTCGTATCATCTTTGTTAATTCCCAATACTCTTTATATAGTTTCTACTAGTATTAACCAGCTAAATCAACTAACATAATTTTTCTGTTATTTTCACTCCGTGATAATTTCCATTTAACTCAAATGGGCCATAATTGTTTGAAATTAGAAGTAAGTTAAATTAACTATGAACTGGTAACAATAAAATAAGCCAAAAATGCCAAAAAGAACACATGCCCTCCCGCCTTAAAGCCTTCGGAGCTCACCATGCAATGTGAGGCCCACGCCCTCTCCTCCAAGGGCGGTCGCCCCAAGCCCAAAGCCCTTTAAGGGTGGGCGCCTCCCAGACCCGGGGGTGGTCGTCCCTTAAACCTCCCTCTTACCTTCCCTCTCCAAATGTCACCGAACCAAACAATTCCAATGATTTTAATTCTCCTTCAGTCATCGATTAACATAAAATAACTTCGATCGATCTTAAATTTCCACAACAGAATAACATACTTTTATTTATACACAGACAATACTATCAATCGATAAGCCAAAATTAAAATCCCCGAACAATACAATAGTAACATTAACACAACATCAGTTATTTACACCAAATCATCCTAGCACAGAAACAACGACCAATCCATGGAAAAATTCATACAACCCAACCCACATACAGTCTATCATATACCCGGTTATAGAGATTGAACCCCACCCTTACCTTGGATTGACGATCTCTCTATAATCTTCCGGTCGATTCTGATCTTCGCCGCAACTTCCAACCTTTTCCTTGAAACTTCACAACAACAACTTGTACCGACTTCCACATTCTCTTCTTTTCTCCACAAATCCTTATTTTCTTCTCTTTCTCTACGTACTGCACAATTATAATCCCTTTTTTCCTCTTTTTCTACTTAATCCACATAATAATAATAATAATAATAATAATAATAATAATAATAATAATATTCCATTATTCTATTGGGCCTAATATTCACACCTCCAACTTACTATTTATCACACACCAACAAAATTAATTAATATACTACTAAAACAAATATTATTTCTAATATTAATTACTCCCTGTTAAATCGACTATTTTTCCGATTACCAACTTATCAACCCAGACAACATAATAATCCAATTACGCCGATAATTTCGAACTTAGACCAATTCCAACAAATTCCTTTAATAATTTAATTAAATAATTAATTAAATTTGAGGCATTACAGAGGACAACCCTACTGACATCTGATCAAAAGGAGTCAGATTTATGTGGTCTTGTATGAGGATATTTTCTTATTACTTAGTATTATGATTCCCAAGGGAAGGAATCTATGTGAAGGGAGAATCAGCTACCTCATCCTCTGACTGAAGAAGAAAAACGTGTGTTCACCCCATATGATATGTAGGAGAAAGGGTTTTATTGTTCTCTAAACTTGTAAATTGTTCAAGTAGTTGAGAATGTTCAATGTTGATGAGAGAGGTCTGAAAAATATAAAAATTTCTCAAGACTGTGTCAAGAAGATACTTAGAGATATGCAAGATTAGTTCCATCATAAGTCAAACTGAGATATGATGTCTAAACATCACATAAGACATCAAAAAGGAATATTCTTGAGTTGAGCGTGTGTCATACCCTAAATTTGTTTATAGTGGTGTTAAAATCATTTCATTTTATTTATTGCATTTTTTACGGTTATACTTTGCCAAAGAGAAATCATTAATCGTTTTTATTAGTGGCAAAGAATTTACGATATGATGACATTATTGGAAAAATATTTCGTAAGTAACAATTTAGAGCAATATACAATCAAATTATTGAGAAGATTTATGATTTGAGAAACTACTAAGGAAGGTTTTGGGAAAAACATCAACACTTGATGCTAAAATATGTCATGTTCTGATGGAAAGCTATTTGAATAAAATGATTGCTATTTCAACAAGTTGCTTGTAAAATGTTTAGCCGAAACTTGATTCCTGATAGAAAGTTATGTGAGAAAGTGATAAAAAAAAGAAGAAGCTGATATTAGATGGTAATAAGTATATATGATGAAATATTTATTCACAAGAAGTGGTGGAGATGGTTTGTTTTTTAAATGTTTTTGTTTTATAAAAGTGTTCTATTGTTTCTACGTGGCTACAAAAACAACATGTTTCATCTATGATAATTCCAAACTTTATCAATTTATATTTAGTTGTAAGTATACCCATCAAATCCATACACCGTGTAAACAAAGACATTGGCTAACATAGTTGGTATACATCATTTATTTCCAATCCAAATCATATTTTTCCCCTTGCAACTCTTTATACATGGAAGTCGTTCTGTATTTTCCATTCTGAATAGCTCCATTCCAATAGGATGTCTTCTTCACCTTTTCCCTACATATCAAAATCCTTTTAAGGATCCAAGAACAATTGGCTGCACCTTTCCATCTCATGATATCTTGAACTTTGAGGTAATAAGCATTAATCCACTTGATCCATAATTTATCCTCTTTTGTTGGCAAATTCCAAAGGAGTTTACTAATTGTTGCTAAATTCCATTAAGCCAATGAAGTAATATTAAGACCCCCCGCTATTTTAGGATTACATACTTTTTCCCAAGCAACAAGTGCTTTTTTACTCACTACTTCTATAATACTCATAATAACCTTATGCAAATCACTTCTATCTTCTTAATCACTTTCTTGGGAATAGGCAAAACTTGCATCTAATATGTAGTTATGGCAAATAACACACTCTTAATCAATTGTAGTCTTTCTGAATAACTCAAAAGTTTTGCAGTTTAATGTCTAATCCTAATTGTGAGGGAAAAGGTGAAAGAACTGTGCTTTAATGCTTGTCAAAAACCTATATGTGCAAATATATCATGCTTCAAACTGGTGCAAGTGAGGAACATCAAAAACAAGCATATTTCTCAAAACAGACTGCATGAGCCGGCTCATGGAACCTTAGGTCGGTTCATAAATAGAAGATTTTGGTTTGACAACGTCCGGGAAGGCGCACGCCTTCTCTATGTGTTGACGCATCGTTCTGGGAAAACATGAGTCAGCTCATAAGGCAATGAGTCGGTGCATGGCTGAAGAAATTTTAACTCTCATTCACTCGGGAAGGCACACGCCTTCTGCACATCCTGCATGAGCCGGCTCATCGCTAATTTGTCTCATTTTTTCTGCTATGTTGTTACATCATGGGAATCACTTATATATAGTTTTGGCTTCTATTTTTTGAGATAACAAGAAAAAGTGAAATATTGACACAAGAGCTCTCTTCATCTTCAACCTCTCATCAACCATCAACAATTACACACAATCATTTTTGTTGATCAAGTTTTTGAGATTTAGTTGATAATGTCCGAATTGAAAGTAAAAATTTCAGATTTGGGTAGAGATCTTTGTGGGTGTTTTTCTTGAATAAAACCATTAGGATTTTCTCCTCCAAAATTGGGGGTTTTTATCACAAGTCTTTGCTTCATTGAATTCAACCGATCTAAGGGATTGGAAGAACGTGAGTTGTTCAATCGGGTAGCGGTAACCGGAGGATTGTGAAGAAGGATTTGGGGTCAATTTCTAGGGTTCAAAATCATTCAAGAAGAAGGGGATTTTGTTCAAGATTTGGCATACTTGGTTCATATAGAATCAAGCGAAGAGAAGTGCAATATATAAGATTCATCAAGTTACTTTGAATTGTGGTGATTGTATCTTATCTTACAAACTTTGCAAAATTAATTTCATAATCCTATTTCTAGATTCTAGAATTAGGGGCAGCCCACGCGAAGACGACACGGTGAACTGCCTTAACAAATACTGTGTCCATTTTAGTTTTCCACATTTTATTTCTATTTGCTTGAATTTATGAGTTATCAATTTTTCTCATTCATACAAAATAGTCGTAGTGATAAACTTAATTTTACAACATATATAGCATTCATTTGAATAGCTATAATCACTACAATTTGAGTATAACCAAACCTTGTGTAGTACGTACACCAAGTGTTTAGTGAATTTACAACTCACAAATTAGCTTTATTTTCTCCGCAACTAATTGGTAAAAACTTACACCTTGTTAAATTTTCTAAAGAGATTCATCATATTCAATTGTAGTTGTGATTCTATTCTCATCATTTTCATCAAATCGGATCGCTTATCCGATCTTTCCAATACGTAAAGTTTAGACGATTAAATTCAGGGTTGTCAATCTCTGATAAAAACAATTTTACAAAAAGTGCAAAATTTTCAAACGGATATATTCAAAAGGTGTTTCCATTCCTTGAGTTGGATGGATACTACAACGAGGTACTCGTCAAGGTATTCTATGCGGGTATACAAGGTAAATTCTCTGATCACCAATTTTCATACAAAATTGCAAATAAGGTTGTCAAGGTAGATGATGAAACTTAGAAAGCTTTTAAATTATTCCCTGTTGACACTGATGTTGTTAAAACATGCCTTGAACTCTATGTTAAAACATTCCTATAGACTATGACTTCAAACATGCCTTGAACTCTATGTTAAAACGACCATATCCTGAGAGTTATGTGCAAAGTAGTGTTTTTCCAAAAACTATCACAACATGTCAATTGGTTTCTCTAGCTCGAATTATGCAATCGATTGTGTCAAGGATAATTTGCCCCAAAAAGGGTGGGTTGTCCCGTATTGATCAACCTGAGGTTTTGTTAATTTGGGCTATTCTAAACAAAATTGAGATTCATTGGATGTATTACATCACTAGTCGGCTATTTGCATTGAGGGATTCCCCTAGAGTATCTGCTTTGGGGTATCCATCGTTCATTCATGGAATTCTAAGTCAAGCAAACCTTGATCTTACTGGTATTTCACCTACACCTATCCAGCCGGAATCAAATTTTACCTCCAAAACTCTCACACTCATGGGTCATCAATGGGATCCCCAACTTGGTAGGTACAGGTACTTTATGAAATTAAACTCGGTAATGCTTCAAAATGAAGATGTTGAATATGATGATGAAATGGAAGATAATGAGGGTGGTGAAATTGGTACTGAGAATCAAGAAAGTGCGGAAGATGAAGAAGAAGATGACGACAACAATGATGCGCAAACTTGAAGAAATACATGTCCACCATCGTGAAGACATGGTATTAGCAAATGAAAGAATTAGCAATCTTGTTGGCATAGTCAATCTTCAAAACATTCAGTTTAAGGATTATGCTAGCCTCTAAGACCGCCGATATAACTCTCTTCATGGAATGATGGAAACGCAAAACACAACTTTTTGCAAACTTTCAGTCGGCTTTCATGGCTCGTTTTCCACCAAACCAGCCTGTTGAACCACCACAAGACAATGAGGAACAACAACATTAATTAATGCTTGGCACTTTATTTCTTGCGTGTTATGCTTGTATTACTATGGTTTTGTATTAAACTATTTTACTTCCCGTACTACTTTGTGTTTTATTTTGGGTTTGTAATAATGAACATCTTATTGTACTGTTTTATTGGTTATTGCATCTATTATCGTATGCACTTGCTTCATATTTTGTGTATGTTAGTTTGTGTTCTTTTTGCAAAGTTGCAAAATATTGGTCATTCTACTTTTTTTTTGTTCTTTTAATCCTTGTCCTTATTTATTTTTGATGTTGTCAAAGGGGGAGAAGGAATACACAACATAAATATGCAATATCTCAGGGGGAGGATGGTTGGATGATTCGCAATCATTGAGACGATTCATATTTGCGGTTTTTGCCATCATCAAAAAGGGGGAGTATATGAGGGAAAAGGTGAAAGAACTGTGTTTTAATGCTTGTCAAAAACCTATCTATGCAAATATATCATGCTTCAAACTAGTGCAAGTGAGGAACATCAAAAACAAGTATATTTCTCAAAACAGGCTGCATGAGCCGGCTCATGGAACCTTAGGTCGGCTCATGAAAAGAATATTTTGGTTTGACAACGTCCAGGAAAGCGCACGCCTTCTCTATGCATCGACGTATCATTTTGGGAAAACATGAGTCGGCTCATAAGGCAATGAGTCGGCGTATGGCTGAAATTTTTTTAACTCTCACTCACTCGAGAAGGAGCACCCCTTCTGCACATCCTGCATGAGCCAGTGTTATACCCAAAAAATTTCCCTCCTACTCCTCCTATTGTCTCATTTTTCTGCTATGTTGTTACATCATGGGAATCACTTATATATAGTTTTGGCTTCTATTTTTTGAGATAACAAGAAAAGGTGAAATATTGACAGAAGAGCTCTCTTCATCTTTAACTACTCATCAACCATCAACAATTACACACAATCATTTTGTTGATCAAGTTTTTGGGATTTAGTTGATAACGTCCGATTTGAAAGTGAAAATTTTAGATTTAGGTAGAGATCTTTGTGGGTTTTTTTCTTGAATAAAACCATTGGGGTTTTCTCCTCCAAAATTGGGGGTTTTATCACAAGTCTTTGCTTCATTGAATTCAGCCGAGCTAAGGGATTGGAAGAACGTGAGTTGTTCAATCGGGTAGCGGTAACCGGAGGAAGAAGGATTTGGGGCCAATTTCTAGGGTTCAAAATAATTCAAGTAAGAAGGGGATTTTGTTCAAGATTTGGCATACTTGATTCATCTAGAATCAAGGGAAGAGAAGTGCAACATATAAGATTCATCAAGTTACTTTGAACTGTTGTGATTGTATCTTCTCTTACAAACTTTGCAAAATTAATTTCATAATCCTAATTCTAAATTCTAGAATTAGAGGAAGAGTAGCCCACGCGAGGATGACAGGGTGAACTGCCTTAACAAATACTGTGTCTATTTTAGTTTTCTGCATTTTATTTCTATTTGCTTGAATTTGTGAGTTATCAATTTTTCCCATTCATACAAAATAATCGTAGTGATAAACCTAATTTTACAACACATATAACATTCATTTGAATAGCTATAATCACTACAATTTGAGTATAACCAAACCTTGTGTAGTACGTACACCAAGTGTTTGGTGAATTTACAACTCACAAATTAATTTTATTTTCTCCGCAACTAATTGGTAAAAACTTACACCTTGTTAAATTTGCTAAAGCGATTCATCATATTCAATTGTAGTTGTGATTCTATTCTCATCATTTTCATCAAATTGGTTCGTATATCCGATCTTTCCAATACGTAAAGTTTAGACGATTAGATTCAGGGTTGTCGCTCTCTGATAAAAACAATTTTACAAAAAACGCAAAATTTTCAAACGGATCTATTCAACCCCTCTTCTAGATCCGTCACATCGTCTAACACTACTCACAATCTTAAATCAAAGGTCAAATTGGTACACAACTAGATTTCTACTTGATATCGGAACCCCTAAGTGCTTGAAAGGTACCATACTTGTAGAGAAATTTGTGACATCCATGATCTTCTTTTGAATTTGATACTGACTCCTCCAAAATACACCTTGCATTTTGCTAGATTTGCTTGTAACCATGTAGCTTTAGATAATTGATAGAACTCTTTCATCATGATTTGCATTAATATTTTATCTCCTCTAGAAAATAGGATTAAATCATCTGCAAAACATATGTTTGTTATCTTAATCTTCTCACATTTTGGATGGTAGTTAAAATATGGTTTCTTTTGTAGCATTTTCAGGCACCTATGTAAATATTCTGTCACCAGTACAAATGGTATGGGAGATATTGGAGCTTCCTTCCTTAATACCCTTCTAGCTTACAACAACCCACTTTGTTGACTATTTAGCATGTATCTATGTGAAACTGTATTGACACATATCATGATCTATCTAATGAAATTGGGTGGGAAGTTCATCTCTCTTAAAATTCATTCTAGACTTGTCCACTCCATTGTATCATATGTTTTTTGCACATCCATGTGTATAACACATTTATGAGATATGTGTTTTATGTTATACCTTCTCAAAAACTCATTTGAAATGATTATATTATCATGTATCACCTTTCCAGGAATAAATGCAGATTGGCTCTCATCCACCATCATATTTATCACCTTGCATAATCTTGCAGTTAAAATTTCGGATATAACTTTGTACAAAGTGAAGAAGAATGCTATTAGCCTCATATCCTTCATTGTCTTAGCATCATTATTCTTAGGTAAGAAAGTTACCAGAGCACATTTTACTACTACGTATAGTCTCTCATTGGTAAAGTAGTCATGCACTATTTTTATCACATTCCCTCCTATCACACCCAAGTATAACACCTTGAATTTTAGATTCAATTATTTGATTCATTAATTTAGCATGATTATATGAGTTTAGGTGAAGTAGATGGTGTCAATGTTTTGATGTTTATTTATGATGTTTTGGTGCCTTGTGTGAGTCCTTGTGACGATGTTCGATGTGTAGTCGTGATGCATCTATGATGCAAATAACGATGACTTGATGATCAAGGTGTTAAGGTGACGAGTGATGTAGTGTAGGATGAGTTGCTAAGATGTCATAGAATTTAAATGATTGTTTTAAAATTATTTATATTTAATAATGATTTGTTGGGATTATTTGGATTTAAATAAATAGAATAATATATGTGATGTAAAGATAGCAAGGGTAACGTGGTCATTGTGAAGTATAAGTGAGGGTAATATAGAGAGTTTGAATATTAGGGGTCCAAAGGTTATACTTGGAATTTGGTGAACATTTGGTTATTACGATCGTGAAAAATAGAGAGAAGACTAATATTGTGAAAGAGTCGGAGCTACGGCAAGAGATCTCGATAGAACATGAACAAAAGTCGGAATCAACAACAAATTAAGGTAAGGGGAGTTTTACCGTGGTTATTATATTTGACCTAAGGTTTTTGATTTGGTAGAATTGTTTTAGGTTTAGGTAGATGATGGTTTGGTGTTGTGTGTGATGAAGAATTGATAAATTTGACATTGAATAATGAACATATATAAGGTATTATGAGTATAGAATTATAGGAGGATGTTGGGTGATGAAATACCACAATTAGATGATGTTTTAGGACTTGTAGCATGACAAAATTGCAGGAATTTGAGACTGGTGCAGTGCGGAAAATGCAACAGGAAAACCCTATTTGTGCAGGAGCGTCTGGCGATGAATCTAGGCGCCAGGCGGTGGGGCCTCGCTCCAGCAGCACCGGGCGAGGAAGTGGTGATGGGAAGGGGTAAAAATATGTCCTCTGGATTTTGTATGAGGAAGGGTCCAGCTCTAAAGCGTCGTCGGGCGACGCTGAAGCGAGCAAGCAGTACTGATCGAGTATAAGGCAATGTTGAGAAAAAAAGGATGTCACTCTCATGTCGTCGGGTGAGCATTTGGCGACGGGAAGTAGTGGGATTTTTAAAGTGTCATATCTTGAGTTCCAGGACTCTGATTGATGTGTCGTCCGAACCGATGGAAAGCCAATGCAATGAACTTGAATTAGTGAGAATAAAATAAGGAATAAGAAGTATATTTAAAGGACCTAATTTAGAATAGAAGTAGGTTCCTTGCGTATAATCACAATAATGATTTGGTTATTGTGTGGTTGCTTTGTGTATGGTAATGATATGATGATGTTTTGATTCATGTGGTGTTTATACGATGTATTTATGATGTTGTTATATCCTTTGATGATATGAGGTTATTTGTGATTGATTCATGAATGGTGATATGTGTTGACTAGTCGTGGTCGTATTATTTATGTTGTTGTATATCATTGCATTTATGGAATAGTTCAGGACTTCGGTCCAGTGATGGTGATTAGGACTTTGGTCCAGTGATGATGATAGGGCAATTGTCTAGTGAAGGCAACAATCCCATAATATGGATTGGATGCAATAGTGAAGTGCTTTGGTTCCAAGTGAAAATCGATCCTATTGGTCGGGATCTTTGGAGATTGAAGATGATTAAGTCATCAATGAGGTTTCGGTATCACATTCATGAGTCTATGAAGGTGCATTACATTCTATATGACATTGAATTTGATGTGTTTTATTTATGATAGAGGATACTTTATATATGATGATGGTATGTGTTCATATCTTGGTAAATTGGTGAAGGAGTGAGCATAATATGAAGAAGTATGGAATTGGATATGTAACACCCGGAAAATTATTTAATTATTTAAATGAAGTATTAAGGAATTATTTGTTGGAATTTAGTCGAAGAAGGAATTATCGGAATAATTACAAGGAACATTAATGGATTTATAAGTTGATTTAAGAGGACTAAGTGAATAATCTGTTTAGTCGGAGAATTATTATTAGGAGTAGTAATTAATTAACTAGAATATTTAGTGGGTTTTATTATAGTGTGAGAAATAGAAAATGAGGAAGTATTATTTAATTGGTCAATAAGAATATATGATAGAATAATATTTGATTTATTAAAAGAGTGGAATAATTAATTTATTTTATTAATAGATTAAAATAATAGGTTGGTATATAAGTGAAGGTAGTAATAGGAAATAGGGTTTTACGAAGAAAGGAAATCAATTGAGGAGAGTGGAGGCACAAGGGTTAGAAGAGGATACAAGAAGTGCACAACCGGAACTAGAAAATAGGAATTCGATCGGAGTTATAACCACCGTCAAATCTAAGGTAAGGGGTGGGGTTCTAACTCTCTAAACGGGATTATGATAAATCGTATGTGGGGATGAAATTGTATGAAATTATCTTTGTTGTGTAGACCGTATGTGGATTATATGGTTGAATTTATATTAGTGTTTGTTGCTGTTAATCGAAGGATATGGATAATGATTATGTAAAGAATTAGTGTTACAACGATCAATCGACGGTAGGTACAGGGGTGGGGGCGGACGCCCCTTACACCATAGGAAGTGGAGGCGGACGCCTCAGGGCAAAACAGAAACAAAGTGGAGGCGGGGGACTTGGAGGAGGAAGGTGAGCGCCTTCTAGGGGGAATAGAATGGAGGCGGACGCCTCCCATTGGCTGAAGGAAAGGGGGCGGTCGTCTCCTGTGTTCTAAGGGGGGCCACCACCTATAACTAGTCTGTGTACTGTGTATTATGTTCCGACAGTGGTAGCAGTACAGTTCCAGTGAAAGTAATATATTTGGAATTAAATTAGTAGTAGGTAATTACACAGTGAGTAATTTTGAAATAGCAGTACAAGAATGGTATGCTAGCAGCAAGGATAAAGTAGCATCAGCCTCAATTAACTGACCGGAAGAGATTACTAGCACCTAATGGAGAAAACATTGGTACATGAATGAATAGAATTGATTTAATTAATATAGCAGAAGTAACTAGTTAGTATTAAAACCAATACAGCATGAAATAATTAATATAGCAGTACTTTCCCTACTTGATTTAACATATGGAAAATAGCAGTGTAGTGAATTTAGTGAAAGGAGTATTAATTTGTTTATGTGAGCTGGCAGTATAGTAGCATAATTAATTTAATATTAGAAACATAGTAGATAGGGAATTAGCAGCCTTATAATAAGTAATAGTCACCATAGTACTTAAAATCAGTATCGAATTAACCGGGTTAGTAAATTAAGTAGTGTAAATAATTGTCCGGAATTAATTAGAAATTGTCGGAATGGTTCATATATTTTAGTAGGTGATTACGATTGTTTTATTTTGTTGGAATTGTGTGAATGTATCGTGTTGTTGAATTATTTGTGAATTATTGACGAGGAATATGTTGTTGTATGTTGAATTATGTGAAGTTGCAGGGTGTTTTCAGTGACGATAATTACCTCTGATTATTGGTAATAATAGTGATATAGGTGTATGCCTCGTGAAGTGAATTTATGTCGTTGTTGTATGTTGTTAGCATCACATTTCATTTGCATTTGTGAAGGCATGTATTGGCGGAATTGTGAAGAAGGCTTATGTCTTGTGCCTCTATTAATTGGCAATAGTGAAGGGAGCTGAAACTCTGCTGGTACCACATACATATGCATTATTGTGTCTCATTTGAATTATGTCGTTGTTACTTGTGAAGTAAATTATTAGTTGTTGCTAATGATGAAGTGGTTTTGTGTTGTTGTTGATTGGGAAGTTATTGTGCCGTGCTAAATGTGATGTGATAATTTTGTATGATTTAATCTTAATATATTATTTATCATACACGTGTTTATATTGGTAGATATCTCACCCTTTTCTATTTTGTTGGTCGTTACCTTTATATTGATAACGTGCAGGTAACGAGGAGTAAAAGGATTTAGTAGCTTATGGCGTCGCTACGTCACTATGAACGCTTATTGATTTTATATTGTTTTCCGTTGCACTATTGATGTTGATACTTTGAGAATTTGTTTCCTTTGGATTAAGTTTTTTAAAAGATGTTATTATTTCGTTGAAGTTTTGAGATATTACGAATCTGTTGCGTAGTTACTAAAAAAATATGAAGTACTTTTGAAGACTAATTAATTGCTATAAGTTCTTTAGATTAATATGTGCTATGTACCTATTATGATAGGCTTTTTATGTTGATGGTTTCGAATTATGAATGTAATGCCTCATATTTGTGGAATTTTTGGCACTCTGATTTTTATATAAACGTTCGGTAGAAATGGGGTGTTACAGGATACCTTACCTATATGAATTTTTGGCTAGATCTATTACTTATGTTTTATATAATAATTATGATTTACTCACCCTTCCTGTTTGAATGTTGCCTCCATGTGGGTAACGCACAAGTGATCTAGAGTAGTCCGTAGAAGTTTAGAAGATAGATTCATGATGCCTTTACTTATTTTCAGTAGAATAAAGGAAGTCTTGCTCTGATATGTAACATTGGGGTTAGGATCCAATGTTTTGGAACTTACGTTCTTGATTTGTTTTAAGATGTTGAGTCACCCTATGTGGTACTCGAGTTTCTTTTTGAAGTTATATGTATGAATGATGAAGCATGACTATTTACTATGAATTATTTATAAAGAGGTGGTTTTGAACTATGAATTACGTTGTTATGATTGGAGAACTAATATTGAATAATATTATATGGAGTATTTTACAACCCGTGTTACGGAGCAGGATGTTTATTTATGACGTTTCTATGAAGATGTGACGCCCTTGTGGTGATGTACTCTGATTATTTGTTTATTTAATTTTGCGAAAAATTCCTTGGATTTAGAAGGATGTTACACCAAGCTCCATTACATAACTTAACACTATATCCATCAATTACATGGGCTTTTGTATAACCAATTTCCTTCAAAAGATGTCCAAATTTCTTGATCAGTAATATGTTAAATCAAGCTTACCTTTTGTATATCTTGAAGATGATCCCCTTCTCTAAGAGCAGCAATATCCATTTGTTTTGTTCTTTGAGCAACTCTACCATCTAGATATCTATAAAAATCCTGTGACTTCATTTTTAATATTTGTGAACTCAGTTAAAACTTTGCATTGGGATCCTCCAGTTTATAAATTCTAGCTTGTTTATTGTTACCTCTGATGGTAGCATGAAAGTAGGCATTGTTACCATCCCTAAGTTTTAGCTAATTGAGTTTTGGTTTCTGTAAAATAATTTGTTCCTCTAACTTAATGGTTTGCATCAGATGTTCTGCCTACTTTTGAACTTCTTTAATATGCTCAGCATTGAACATGTCCTCATCCAATATTTTGTATGCTTTCTCTAGCTTCAATATATTTTCTTGAATGTTGTTCACTCTGGTAAGTATCTGCTTGTTCAAGTTTTGCACAATTGGTTGTAGTCTCTTTAACTTCCTTTAATGAACACAAGTCTACTATTTCCCCTTTATTTCAACTATTTATGATCATCTCCATAAAATAAGGTATGGCAGTCACACAATTCATAAATTTTAATCTTCTAGGAATTCTTTTTAATCTCAGCTACATGTCCTAATATTTTCACTTTGAGGGGATTATGATCATAAATATGTGGTTGTAGAATTTTAATGTCACAATTTAGATAGGTTACAAACCACTCTCTGTTATAAATAGTTCCATCAATTATAGAGTATATCACTCAATTTATATGCTTATTTGACTAAGTATAATAGTTTCCTTTGGTATCATGCTCATATAATCCAACATCCCTCATCATGTATTCCAGGTCTTTAACTTCACTTTCTTGAACAGGGTTACCACATATTCTACCATTCATTTTTAGCACACTATTGAAATCTCCAATAACCATCCAAGGTCATTAAATAGCCAAAGAAATATCTTTGATGTCTATCCAAAGCTGTTTTCCATGCACTAGTTGGTTTTATGCATAAATCACATTCAACTAGTGTGATCTATTCACAATGCAGATATTGGTATGAGCTATCAAGATGATTGATATTCATCTTGTCTTCTTCCACATGAGCCAAATTTTCCCATTATTATGATCATCATAGTTATCCAACCACTTTCATTTGTTTCCAAATTTCTTCCTTGTTTCATTTGCCTTATTCCTCTTAACCTTAGTATCAAGTAAAGCAACACAAGATATGTGTAGTCTACTGAGATGGTCTCACATCTCAATATGTCTTGCTATTTTATTCAGGCCTCTAACATTCCAATCTATAATCAAGGTACTTTTCCATTTAAGGTTATTAAGCTCTCCATTCTAAGAACCTAAAATCCATTTTTACATCCCAATAGTACTTATCCTCTCCCCAAAGATGTGTTTCCTTCTGTCCTTATTTCTTTCCCTTTGTTTCTGTTGGAGGACCCCACTATCTGCCATTCTTTTTTTTTTGGAGTTTCTTGTTGTTCTATTTTTGGTTCTTTTTCTTTCATCTCTAGTTCTAGTTCAGAAATCTTGTTGATTTTTGTTGTCCACTTTTTTCTCACTTAGTCTTGTTTCACTCGTTATTTCTTTTCTTTACATTCACCCCCATATTACTATAACTCTTGAAATACATTGGCTTCCATTCATATTCCACCTATTGGCTAATTTTGTTTCCTTTTGAACCTCTGATGCTTATGGATTTTTTTAGCTTTGTGGTAACACAAACTTCTATCAGCATACGAGCATATGATACTCTTAACTTTTTTAGTTGTACATTCATTTGTCATCATTGGTTTCCCTATCACACTTGCTATTTTACTAATGCTTTTTTCTCCCTAGAAAAAGTGGTAATTGTGGGAATATCACTCATATAGGTAGGATTATCAACATGTCATCTTTAAGCTTAAACGTCAGTGTTCACTCATATAGGAACATAGGTTTGGGATAAATTGTATAAGGACCTTGTATCAGAATCAAATCATGATCAATATTTGATCTAAACCCAATAGTGAAGTATCCTTCTTCATTATAGAATAGTTCAGTCAAAGATAAAAAATTCCATTCATTCACCATAAATTTTTGCACTACATTCATCGATAAGTTCTCCCTTAGAACCTACATAATCAGAGGATTTTCCCAATATTTCATCTCAAATTCAACTTCATTTTCATTTATAATCACTTCAATTTCCCCATCTACAATTGTTGGAGCACTATATTCAATTTCAATTCCAT
This sequence comes from Vicia sativa, assembly GCA_021764765.1. Taxonomy (NCBI): domain Eukaryota; kingdom Viridiplantae; phylum Streptophyta; class Magnoliopsida; order Fabales; family Fabaceae; genus Vicia; species Vicia sativa. Next base: position 134,620,096 of record CM038792.1, on the reverse strand, counting down.
TGGAAGCTAGACGGTTACCTCTAATGATATCTACCCATGGTCAATTTGGCTCCAATTCTTGTACTTCCACTACTAGTTCTTCTTTCAACTACTCCATAATTGGTTTTAGTGTCATTGTAGTAGGTGTTTGTGTTGATGTTTTTCCTTCCAGGTTCTTTCCTCGTGTGCTTTTGCTAGTTCCAACTTCATTCAAAATTTGACTTAAACTTTCCACTCGAGCATTATACAATGGTGTAACACTCTTACCATTGTCAGAGGTGTCGTAATTGTCAATGTCTTTGGCCGATCGCGGCCATCTCCCATTTGCCCTAAATCAAAATTAGTCATGTTTCAACCAACTAAATTCCACCGATTTGGTCCCTAATATGAATATTGGGATCCAATTGTTGATTATGAAGATTTCAAATTACATACAGATGAAAAATTACTCTTGCCATGTCGAAAATTGCTAGACCTTATTTCATGCGTTCAAAATTTCAGTTACTAGTTCTTTATTATTATTATTATTATTATTATTATTATTATTATTATTATTATTATTATTATTATTATTATTATTATTATTATTATTATTATTATTATCATCATTCATATCTAAAATAACACCAATCTTAAATTCATTCAAAATAAAGAAAAGTTCAATACGAGAGAGTATATAACTTTTTTTATTTATTTTGATATTATATTTTATAATTCTTATCTAGGGATGGAAAAAAAAATTATATCTGCAGTTAAAATCTGTCACGAATATGAAACGAGTAACTTAATAGATATTTATAGATAAAATAAATGGATATTCAAATATCGTTTATTAATGTGTGTATATATATATATATATATATATATATATATATATATATATATATATATATATATATATATATATATATATATATATATATATATAAAGGAGAAATCAAATTACACCAAGAGTTACACTATGAGTTACAAAAAACATCATTTCAGTTAATATTTTTAAAATCAACCGTTAGATTGAAACATACCATTATATATATATATATATATATATATATATATATATATATATATATATATATATATATATATATATATATATATATATATATATATATATATATATATATATATATATATATATAATTCTTATCCAATTATACCTACAATCCTATCTCATTATAAATTATTTTTAAAATATATTTTCATACCTCTATACAAAGAAATGTAATTAATTGAATATCCATATAATCTTTCTCACACAGAATCTGTTTGGTAAGACCAATTTGTGAGCTTATGTCTTATAGCTTATAAGCTCATATGACATTTTAGACATGTTTGGTAACGATCTTTGATCATGAGCTTATAGGTTATTTTGCTAGTTTATAACTTATTTTTCATATGCTATTTTAAATAGCGTTTTAGGTTATAGCTTATAGTTTATTATTTTTTCTTCCTTTTTTTATTCGTATTATTTTAACAAAAATTCATTTTTATCTTCAATAATTTATTTTAAATTAAAATAAAATAATTATATATTAAATATTTTTTATGTCATTTTACATTTATAAGTCGGTTAAACCGCTAATGTTATCAAACACTTCAATTAGCTTATCAGCCATAAATCTCAATCATCAACAATAAGTTATTAGCTATCAGTTATCAGCCATCAATTATAAACTATATATTAATTTATTTATCGACCGTTATTTTTACGAACAGACCCTTGATACTTACACACTATTTTATTTTCTTATCTTATCTCATCACATCACTATACTTTTATAATACACAATTTTTATTATTTTTTCAAATTTTTTATTACCAATATAAAGTTAAATTCATGAATGAACATAATTAGAGAAGACCACTCTCTTATCAAAAGCATCAAGAAAACCAAAAAACACGTCCCACCAACCCCACCACCCAAACTTTAAATATATAATAATTTTTTTCTTTTTCAATTTTTTTTCTCATCTCACATTCTCCACACACTCTTGTTTTCTCTAGAACTATACGCTAACTCACTCTTTTCCTTTTTTAGGTCTTCAACTTCTCACACTCTTTTTGCCTTTTCATTCTTATTTCTTTATTCAATAACTTCTCATATAAGTGAACTTTTTTTCATTTTTTATATTATATTAAAAAATAAAATAATAAACCGATATTTCGTGTGTAACTTCCCTTCATATAAATCCTCATAAAAAAATTAAAAAAATAACTCTATACAAGCTAGGGTGGTCGTTTTCTCAGAGATGAGTATTTAATTAATTCTTTATTATTATTTTACTTTGCCGAAAAGAGTAAAAATTTGATTCCTTTATTAAAATTATTTTTTATTTAAGATAAAAACACACCATGGATCTGGAAAGTTATTTTTTTATTATATTAAAAAATATATTTTTTGACCAAAAAAAATATATTTTTTAATTAATTTTTCTTCCTTTTCAAACATTAAATTTCACTCTACACCCAAAATTTGTTTAGTATATAAGTAGAGAAGTTTTTATTAATTTCTTTGAAAATCTTTAATTTGTTTTTCTCAACTGAGGAAGAACTTGCAGCAATTGGGTGAGTGTGATCATCATCAATATCAAAAAAATCAAAAAATCAAAACATAAAAATCTTAAATTTCCGTTGAAAAGTACAATAAATGGTTCATTGAGAGTTGAAACCGTTCATGTTATGGATCTGGAAGGTGGAAGAACTCGTGGAAATTCTTCAAAGGTAAGAAAATGGGTGTTGTGAAAAGTGTTTAAAGTTTCGATTTTTAATTCATGGGTGTGTTTTGTTTTGGATTTAACCATGTTTTGGTGATGTGGGTAATGCTGCAATGTTGTTTCTTGAATTTTTTTGGTTTTTTGGTTTTGGGTTTTGCAGAAAGATTCATGGAGGACTGTTTTGACACTGGCTTATCAGAGTCTTGGAGTAGTTTATGGAGATTTAAGCATTTCGCCTTTGTATGTATTTAGAAGCACTTTTGGTGAGGGAATTGGTCACTCTAATACGAATGAAGAGATTTTTGGTGTTTTGTCTTTGGTGTTTTGGTCTGTCACGCTTGTTCCTTTAGTTAAATATGTTTTCATAGTGTTGAGAGCTGATGATAATGGTGAAGGAGGGACTTTTGCGCTTTACTCTTTGTTGTGTAGATATGCTAAGGTTAATTCTTTTCCTAATTGTCAATTGGCTGATGAGGAATTGTATGAGTATAAGAAAGATTCTTGTGGTGGTGCTGGTGCTGGTGTTTCGTCGGATAGAGGTTTTGCGTTTCGGCTTAAGTCGACGCTTGAGAAACGCAAGGTTTTGCAGAAGATTTTGCTTATTCTTGCTTTGATTGGTACTTGTATGGTTATTGGTGATGGTGTACTTACACCTGCTCTTTCAGGTGAATGATGATTCTGTTGTTTTGTGATGTTTTTCTTTCGGTTCGTTAACTTTTAGGAAATGTTTTCAGTTTTTAGGGTAAACAGTTATTTTGGTCTTTAAACGTGTGAGTCTATGCCACTAAGTCTTTGAATGTGGTAGTGTCAAAATCACATCTAAATGTGTCTTTTCCTATTTGTAATTTTGATATATTCAGAGAATAGTGACAACATCTTATACATTTTGAGACCAAAATGACTGTTTACTTCTGTTTTTACTTCATGTTTTTTACTTTTGATAACAAAATTGACACACTTGTCATTCGAATTAAATCAGGTTTGTGAGATTTGTATAGGAAACATTGAAGTCACTGTTCTTTGTTTTAGGGTTGAAATAGGAAAAGATTTCGATCTTTATTTAGAATTTCTGTAAATTACTTATTAAGTTATTTTTGAATGAGTGCAGTTTTCTCGGCCATATCAGGATTTGAGCTTTCGATGTCAAAGGAACATCACGCTTGTAAGTTTTGATCTGATTCTGATTTTTGTTTTTTCATTGCGCCAATAGTAATTTATTTCTTTGTTGTTTATATGCTTTCGTTTACTCAGTTTGGCGGTTTTGGTTTATACTTTTGTTGGAATGTTCGGGAGAAACTGTATACAAGGACAAAACATGATGTTGCATTTATCTATGCACGTTTAGGGTGTGACTGTATTTGTGTCCTCTGAAAATTTAAATCCACATGATCACATGTGATTGAGTCCTGTACTGAGCATAAAGCATGTTCTGTATGCTTAACATTTTGTTTGTCCTTTATTTCTTTTTTGCTCTTATTTCAATTCTTATTTTGAAACCACTTATTTGAATGATTTGGTACTTTCCTCATTGACAGTGCTTTTGTAACTTGTTACTTGACAGATGTAGAAGTTCCGGTTGCATGCATCATATTGGTAGGCTTGTTTGCGCTTCAACATTATGGCACGCATAGGGTCGGCTTCTTGTTCGCGCCGGTAGTTATTACATGGCTATTTTGTATCAGTGCCATTGGACTATATAATATTTTCTTCTGGAACCCTCAGATATACCGTGCACTCTGTCCGATTTATGCTTTACGATTTATAAGGAAAACTCAGACGGGAGGTTGGATGGCCCTTGGCGGAGTTTTGCTGTCAATAACAGGTCCGTATGTGTTGGTTGATGGTTAACTTTGATTTTATGCCGTTGTTCTCACCATTTCTTTTGCACTTATACAGGATCAGAAGCCATGTTTGCTGATCTTGGTCACTTCTCACAGTTATCAATCCAGGTATGCTATTCTAAATCTGAGGATAGTTGATGCATAGTGATGTTGAGCGATTTCACTCTGTTTGGATATGCTTATTTACTTAACATTTCTTTTGCAGATTGCTTTCACTTCTGTGGTTTATCCATGTTTAGTTCTTGCGTATATGGGGCAAGCTGCTTATCTATCAAGACATCATGACGTTGAACATGCGTATCACTTTGGGTTTTATGTATCTGTTCCAGGTAGGCCTTGAGTATATCATTCATTTTCAGGGACGATATATATATAAACGATGAAAGTGTTCTTGACTGATTGACAATTTTGTTTTTGTGCTTTTGTTTTCCAGAGAACTTGAGATGGCCTGTTCTTGTGATAGCCGTATTTGCTGCGGTTGTAGGAAGCCAAGCCATCATAACTGGAACATTCTCAATTATCAAGCAATGTTCTGCATTAAATTGCTTCCCAAGAGTTAAAGTGGTTCACACATCATCCAAAATTCACGGCCAAATATATATCCCTGAGATCAATTGGCTATTGATGCTCCTGACCTTGGCTGTTACCATCGGTTTCAGAAACACACAGCATCTCGGTCACGCCTCAGGTATGTCAATGATTGCAAATTACATACACATACATTAATTTCTTAGCAATATGATAAGGAACTAGCATAATCAAGATGCATTTTTCTATAAGATACCAGTGTCGGCTTAGCGTCTGTATATGTGTCAGTGATGTTATTCATAGATAATAAGCATGTCTTAATATTTTCGAGTTGTGATTTCAAAGCTAACATAATGCTCTGTCTAACAGGTTTAGCAGTTATTACAGTGATGTTGGTCACCACCTGTCTGATGTCACTGGTTATAGTACTAGTCTGGCACCAGAATGTTCTCTTTGCGCTCACATTTGTTCTCTTTTTCGGCACCATTGAGTCACTCTTCTTCTCCGCTTCTCTTACAAAATTCCTACAAGGAGCATGGGTGCCGATAGCACTAGCGTTTGTATTTATGACAGTCATGTATGTTTGGCATTTCGGCACGCTCAAAAAGTACGAATTTGATGTTCAAAACAAGGTTTCCATCAACTGGCTACTCGGTATAGGTCCAAGCATAGGCATCGTACGAGTGCGTGGTGTCGGCCTCATACATACAGATCTAGTATCCGGTATTCCTGTTATCTTCTCCCACTTTGTGACCAACCTGCCAGCCTTCCATCAAATCCTAGTCTTTCTCTGCATCAAACATGTCCCAGTTCCGCACGTTAGACCCGAGGAAAGGTTTCTAGTCGGTCGCGTAGGTCCAAAAAATTTCAGACTCTACCGCTGCATAGTACGGTACGGATACCGTGATATCCATAAAGACGACGTTGAGTTCGAAAACGATCTTTTATGCAGCATAGCTGAGTTCATACGCACCGGAAGCACCGAAATATCTTCAAACGACGAGATAGATAAAATTGAAAGAATGACGGTTGTTGGAACATATTCTTCACAAACCATTTCAAGGAGAGGCGAAAATGGAGACAATAATAATAATAATGTTGATAGCTTGGACTCGGAAGAGACATCATCGGAGCTTAAAGAGATAAAGTCACCACAGGTGATTCAACCGAAGAAACAGGTGAGGTTTTTGGTACCGGAGAGTCCAAAGATTGACTTAGAAGCAAAGGAAGAGTTAGAGGAAGTAATTGAAGCTAGAGAAGCTGGAATAGCTTACATTATAGGACATTCATACATGAAGGCTAAACCAGGGTCTAGTACTATAAAGAAAATAGCTATTAATTTTGTGTATGAATTTCTAAGGAGGAATAGTAGAGCACCCTCTTTTGTACTTGGTGTACCTCATGCATCATCTTTAGAAGTTGGGATGATGTACCAAGTTTAATTTTTGGTTTGACAAAAGATAGAGTTATTATCGTCATGTACATATTTTTCTTGTTATATAGTTTTGTCAAAAGGTCACACACCACTTATCAAGTGGTGATAGATAAATAGTGTACAGATTTTGATCTGTTTTGTTTTGTCTCATTTCTTCTTTGTCATATCTATTCTATATCATTTTTTTTTTTCTTTCTCTTTTGCTATACATGGTGTCAAAGATGTTTTCTTAAAGAAAGAAAAGATGAAAGAAGGTTTGGAGAACATGCTTTTGGATGTGGATACAACTGGTCTTACGTTTGTCCTAGCCGAACATGTGTTTAGCACAATACTTGTGCAGAAACGTGTTGTTTAATTAAAAAACATGTTTTTATTTTTTTATAATTTAGTCACTCAATTAAAAAATACCAATTAATTGTAGTCTATCTATTAAAATATTTTTTATATATCCATCAATAACAGTATAATAATTAATACATATTGACTTAGACGTTTATTAGATATTGGCAACATAAGCTTAATGTTTATGGAGGGAGATTAGACAGACCAATTTGATGAGATCTAGCCAACAAGGTCAGAGCAAATCATACAAGCTAATTACTTGAGGAGAGGTGCAAAACCGCTGGTTATCACATACTGTACAATTCGAAATGCTCATATGGGCTATGGCTCGATATTTAACTTTTGTATTTAATCGAATAACAACCCTTTGTTTTCTTTTGCTCTCATGAGATTACATTTGGATTAATAAAACACGATAATTTGATGCCGAGCGCATATTACTTGCATCTCGTATCTAATTAACACCTGAATATTCAATAATATCAGGGTAGTCTTTATTATAGAAAACAATTCTTCTTTTTTGGGTTATCTTTTGATATATTTAAGGATTTGAATAATAACGTCTCAATGGTTGTCACAAGTAGAATTCAAGACCAATTTAGTACACCGGCGGAAAAAGATATATCGAATTTAGTTAAGATAAGATAATTCAATTTTTGTTATGAGTCTTTGATATCTACCTGGATCATATATGTAAGAAGTTTTTTTACATTAGAATTCACAAGAGTATCATGCAGTTCGTAAGACATGTTTCTTTCAAAATATCAAAAGCATAGTTTCTTTGAGAGATAACAATATATGACTTTAATTGAGCTACCTCAATCCCTAAAAATTAACGAAGAATCTGAAAATTCTGAAATAAATGATGTTTTAAAGTCTTGATACTCTCAAAATCATCACTAGTAATTACAATATCGTCAACATAAATCTCTAGATAAATATATTTATTTGATAAGTATTTTGTGAAAACAAAGTGATCTGATAAGTATTTTGTGAAAACGGAGTGATCTAACTCAACGGTTCATCCTAAATTGTTGCAACACTTTATTAGAAAATTTAAACCATGCTCGAGGTGATTGTTTTAAGTCATATAATTTAAGTCATACAAAGACTTCTACAATTTGCGTATTTGATTGTACTCCCCTTGAGCAACAAATCCAAATGGTTGCTCCATGTAAATATCATCTTCTAAGATATCATGCAAGAATGCATTCTTGATATCTAATTGAAATAGATGTCATTATTTCATGAAAGTCATGTCAGAAGGACACGAAAAAATGTCATGTTCTCAAGAGGAGAAAAAGTATCACTATAATATTGACCTTGAACTTGAGTATATCTCTTTTAGGGATGAAAATGGGTACCCATAGGCACGGGTATTAGTCTCCCCGCCCCGTTTAATAAAAATGGTATCCGTATATGTCCCATATCCGTGTAGGTATCCGTTAGATGGATATCCATGAATTTTGAGATATCCGCGAGTATTAACAGGTATCCATGGATATTATTATTATTATTATTATTATTATTATTATTATTATATATATATATATATATATATTAAAATAACTATTTTTTAATGTCTTTTAAAGTCAAAATAATTATTTTCAAATTTAACACATAATAAATAATAATAAAAATAATTCACATTCGTTTTATGTCTTCTTTTATCCAAATAATAATGATATCATATTTAAGAAAATAACAATAATAATTTTGATTAAACAAATTAATATTTAAGTTTTTCTAATTATTAACAGATACGGATATCGCGGGTACGGGTACCATCAAACACATATTTGTATCCGTAAGTAAACGGGTAATCAAATATCCGTTTATTTTATCTGTGGATACCCATTAAGCCATCATATCCATATCCGTGACGGATTTTACCCGCGAGTATTCACGGGTACGAATTTTTTTATCATCCCTAATCTCTTTGCCACTAGGAAAACTTTTAATAGATCTACCTATCAATTAGGATCCACCTTAACATTAAATATTCACCTAAAACCAACAAAGAATTTTTCCAAAGGGAGAGGAGCAAACTTCCATGTATGATTAGATTTTAAAGCTGATATTTCGTCAAATATTGTTTGTCTTTGCTCTGATGAAATAATGCTTACTAAATAGTTGAAGTTCCTTTTTGATTGGTTGCATTTTGTAAAACAACAATATTGAGAAGTGTTCAAAATGTTCAAGATTAATCTATATGGCTTAAGGTGTATGGAGATGCGTAAAAGACTCATGTTGGACACAATGTCCCAACATATGTTGGTACAACATCTGAGCTTAGCGCAATAGTTCATTGTTGCTGCAATTTGCAAAACTTTCTAGTCAAAGATTGAATCAGATTTTATTGCTATTGGTGTAGCATTATGATTAAGTGATTTATTTGAAAGTTGGAAGAACATTCAAATTTAAACTTAAATATGAATTAAAACAAATCATATATTGTTGGAGAGATTTATGCAACAAATAATATCCAACAAATTTTGCACTAATCATCATTTCACATCATAAACATTCCACCAGAAGACTAAGAACAAGAACATGATCTCTTCTGGACTCCTCATTATTACTTAAGATCAAAATCATTTGATTAGAAGATAAGATCAAGAAAATATGCACAAGAAGAAAATAGTACAATAGTATTGTACCTATTCCACAATGGTGAATAATACATTCTATGACCAAAGAAATTTGTCTCCCACGATTTCATGCTAGCGTTTTGCAACTGGCAAATGAAAGTGACATTTTAGTACTAACCAAACGGTACATTTTTCTTAGCCTATATAAAGAGAACTATTTCATTGAAGAAGAAGAACATCAATAAAGAAGAAGAATAAGTATTGAAACATCAAAGAAAGGTTATTGTTCAAAGAAATTATCAAGTGAGAAATATTCTTAAAAGAGAAAATCAACACAAAGTGTTCTTCCTCAGGTTTGTGTGATCATTGTCTTCTCAATCTAAGACACAAAGATTTATTGCTCATTTTTGTGTCATTATCATTGTTGTATACACAAGATTTGTTGCTCATATTTGTGTGTAAATATTTGGTCTTCATTGTAGTGTTAAATATGCTTTTCTAGAAGCACTGTTGTAAACACTTTGATTGCAATCTTTTGAGATTTGTTTCCTTAAGTGACTAGGTGATAGTCTGTATAATTGAGAGGGCTAAGGTGTTTTTCTAAACTCTTAGACGATTGTAATCTTTTGAGATTTGTTTCCTCAAGTGAATAAGCTTTAGTCTGTATACTTGGGAGGTCGGGCTATGAGAGGGCTAAGGTGTTTTTATAAACTCTTAAACGTTTGCAATCTTTCAAGATTAGTGGATTAAGCCCTTTTTGAAGGCAAAATCGCCTTGGAGGTGGACAAGAGTTGACTTGTTTAAGGTGAACTTGTATAAATCGATTGTGTCATTTTTCCTTCTTATCTTGTCTATATCTTGATTGTTTGTGAGAAGCAATTCTAAGCAAAAAGTTTTGAAAATTCCATTCAAAACCCTCTTTCTTGTGTTTTTCTCAATCTTCAATTGGTATCAGAGCTCTGGCTCTATTATTGATTTTTCAATCAAACACTTAATCGTGTAGAGTGATCCAGTGTGAGAAAAACTTATATGGTTGCTGCTAATACAAACGAAAGAGATAGTTACAATGTTAAGTCTCCTATCTTTGATGGAGAGAAATTTGACTACTGGAAAGATAGGCTAGAAAGTTCCTTTCTAGGCTATGATATAGATATCTGGAATATTATTATTAGAGGGTGAAATTGGAATACTAAACATAATTGTTAATCTAAAGTGACAAGTATTTTAGAACATTTTTTTCTAAACGTGACACTTATTTTGGGACGGAGGGAGCATTAAACTTCTTCCAAACGTGGGAAACTGATAACACCAAAATACACCTTATATTTGACTCGATTTACATGTGTTTTATTATTGTTTTATCTTCATTTTCTATATTATGTTGGTATTTTGTATGGATTTCTAGTATTTGATCAAACGAGAATCGTACCCAAAGAAACGAATTAATTTGGTTGAAAAATAGATGAAAATATAGTATTTTGCACTCAAGGCGACCACCATGGCGTTCACCACATAGGTGACCACGAGTTGTCCATGTACTAGCGGTCAAAAGACAAAGTCATATCCATATTGAGAGCTCAGAGCATGAAATTCTCCATGAGGGGTGTGGCGGTCGCCACACGTTGAAATGTGCAACAATTACAAAAGGGATTTGCTGGGTCTTCCCACACTCTCCAACTTCTCCTATTTCTTCTCCCACGAATCCAGCAACCTCCTTGGGATATTTTGGGAATTTGGAACTCTATAAATAAGTATTTACATTCATTTCTTCAGGCATCCAAGCTTAGCACACTCTTAGGCATATATTTACCGATTAAAGCTATAACTTGTCACATTGAGGGGTTATAGCACTGTTTTTTCTTGAGTTTGGAGAAACTTTCTAGAAGTTTTAATCTTTCGATAATTTTATTTCCCACATTCAAGATTCCAACAATTTGCTCTTGTACCAGATTAAAGTCTCTACAAAGTAGGTTTTTATTTATCGATTTATATTTATTTTATCATATTTTTATTTAATCGCATGTTCATCTTCTACTTTTATTCCAATTGCATGTTTAAAGTCTTAGTCATAATGTCTACCATGTTCTCTTTCAAAAACGAATTAATTATTTTATCGCACGTTACAATCATGTCTAGCTAAACTATAATTGTTGAAATGTAAGGACTGTCGATTTGACGGTACTCTAAATTGTTGTTCTCGAGAAAAGCTTATGGGACTGTTTTGGTTTTAAACACAATTTTTCTAAACTTAAAATTATCAGTTACTACGAAAGTAGAACCATTTATACATCGGGTAAGATCGAAAGTCGTTTGGTACAAAAAAATTAAAGTTGTTTAGTTTTTAATTGATAAAAACAGCGAAAGCTATTTGTTAATTAATTAGTAAGGTTGGATTTTAATAAAGTAATTTTGAACCTATTTTCGGATGCGTTTATAAGTTTAAGGTACGGTTGGCCGAGTGAACGTTGAAAATCCTGTAAAGTCTTATTTTTTCCAATCAAAACAACTTTTCATTTGAGTGAAAGAAACTTATTTCTAAAAAAGGTTACTTCTTTAAAGCAAGATGTGTCGGACACGCGACAGAGGACGATATAAATTAGAGAGTAAAATTTGGTTCCGATTACGCGACAACGACGATTCCTTTTTAATTAGTTATTTTCAAAGAGAAAAACATTGTCCCATAGGTAATTCTACTTAAGAACAATAATAGTATCAACGAATTGATGAGATCCACATTCCAGCATTACATTTCTGAATTAATTCAAGTTCGTTATTTTATCCTAATTCCACAACACAATCACTTATTTTTATTCGTCTTAGATAAACACCGTAACAATAAATAACGATAGCTTAACTATTAAGTCTTTATGGATTCAACACTCGTTATATTACTCTAATATTTTTCATGCAAAAATACCCCATCAGAAACACAAAACAACGATAAATGCATTAGTTGGACAATGGAAAGTCTCACAACTTTTCAATCCAACGCTTCAAAATTTTCATCTTCCTTCAACCAATACAACCCTCCACCTCTCCCTCAACAGCCCTATGTAGTCTTCATCCCTCTCTTCTTCGCGCTACCACTCTTTGTTATAACTTTCAAATGCATTGTCGAGCCAATTTGCCCTTCCGCCAAATCGGTTAGAGTGTCAAGGCTTAATTCCAATGTCAAAAGTTGGTGGTGGTGTCGCTTTTTTTGGTCAGGTTTTCAACATATTAAAAATGAAGTTACAAAAAATTAAAATTGTTTTGCGAGTAATGCTTTCGTTTAAAAACCTTTCATTTTTTAATCTTCATTTTCTTCTTCATCATACAGACTTCAATTCAACAACACAACTATTCTCGACTCCGAATTTCATCCATTTTGCTAAAGGTAATGTCACCGAGAGTTTCAACTTTTCGCAATTTTGGTTTTTGATTTTGTAAATCCAATTTATTTTTATTTCAAAATCGATTTGTTTGTTTATTATGAATTGAAATTGTTTTTGTTTTTGTTTTGTCCGACTTTAGATAACTGGAGCTTGAAATGAAACCGCTGAAAGTTTGATTTTTTTTTTTTTGTTTATTTTGGAAATTCATGTTTTTGTGTGGCTTCTTTTGTAATAATAATTTGGAGGGTTAGAGAGTGTGAAGTATATTTTTCTCTCTTCTATTCTACTACTTCACTACTACATCAATATCTTTCTACAGAATTAGGAGAGAGAACATTGCCTCTCTGTTAAACTCTTTAAATCACATTCAATCTTCTATTATATGGTTAATTTGATAAGGACTCTATTTCTCCTTCTAAAGCCACGGTTCATTCATCTTTAAAAATTCTATTTTCTTTGTTTGTCACTTTCGTTCCTGTTAATTTCATCTCATATTTGTTCCATTTTTTTACAGCTGGAACTTTTTAGATTTTAGAATGGAAATCATCCGCAAAAGATATAGACATGGAACATTTTTGTGGAAAGGTTACCCTACTGAACGCGGTTAGGTCTTTGTCACCAAAATAATAATTGAAGGTTGTTTATTAATATTTGATTGAATGTGAAACACCTTATTATATTGCTAGAATCTTTTTTATATCAACTATTGTTTGGAATCTAATTTAACCTCTTTTTTCGTAGGACAAAAATCGTCCGAGTTGTATCGGAAATATATTTGGAAGATAAAAAAGTTGGCTCAGATTACCCAAAGTGAACTTCATAGTAATGCATTTGAAGTTGGATATAACCAGTGGTATGTGGATTTTGGATATTCTTATGAACCCTAATACCAGAATCTCGAACTAGCACTACTTTTGTGATTTCATGTGGTGACCGGTTGCAGCTATGTTGTGATGTGGGTGAGTTTTCTCTATACGGGATTGTGTTTCTTGCGCATTTTCTCACAAGAGGCTTCGTTTTGAATAAGTTTTTAATGAAATAGTTGTTTTCTTGCTGAATTATTATATTTGATGTGTCTGATGAACCTGTAGTAGGCTACTTGCATGATTGTATTGATTGTGAGCCAAGTGGAGGGCATAAACGGATTGCATTGGTCAGGGCCTAATTTTTAAATTCTTAAAATATAATTGGTCTAAACTTTTAAAAATAAATGAACTCCAGAATAAGTAGGATCCGTAAAGTAAAACCCTTAAATTTTAAATAAATCTTAAACCCTAAATTTTTCATAATTTAAAAAAAAAATCTTTTTAATCAAAAATTAACTTTTTTATTTTCATAAAAAAATTGAATTTTTTATTTTTTAAAAAAATCTTTTTGTATTTCGGAATTTTTCTTCTTCTTAATAATAAACATTTTTATATTTTCGACAAAAAAACACTTTTTTCAAAAAGTCGATTAATTGTATTTTCAAAAAATTGATTTTTTTCTGAAAAAATCGACTTTTTATATTTTCGACAAAAAAATCAATTATTTTACAAATCGCCAAAAAATCAACTATTTATATTTCCAAAAAAAAATCGGTTTTTCATCAGAAAAATCTATTTTTTGTATTTTCGACAAAAAATCAGTTTTTCGATAAAAAATCAGTTTTTTGTATTTTTTGTATTTTTGAAAAGTCCATTTTTTATTTTTTCGATAAAAAATCGGTTGTTTTTCCGGAAAAATCGATTTTTATTTTTTTGAAAAAAATTGTTCTTTTAAGTCGATTTTAAAATTTTCAACAAAAAATCAAATTTTTTCGATAAAAAACGGTTTTTTCTCAGAAATATCGACTTTTTATATTTTCGACAAAAAATCGGTTTGTTTTTGAAAAAGTCGACTTTTTATATTTTCGATGAACAAAAAGTTTGTTTTTGAAAAAGTCGACTTTTTATATTTTCGACAAAAATTATGGTTTTTCCGAAAAAATCTAAAATTTTATTTTAAAAAAAATCGACTTTTCTTATTTTCAAAAAAGGCACCTTTTTATATTTTCAGACAAAAATAATAATAATTATTTTTTTAACAAAAAAATCAATTTTTTTTCGAAAAAGTCGACTTTCCATATTTTCAGAATAATCGATTATTTTAATTTTCTAAAAAACTAAAGTGAGTTTTAAATTTTAAAAAAATATATTTTTTACTTTTTAAAATAAAATTAATTTTCAAACGATTTAGTTTCTAATAAATTATAATTTAGGTCCTTTACGTAGGGCCCCATAAAACACCAAAATATGAGGGATTTAAAAAAATGGGTCCCAAAAAAATTTCTTTTAATAAGGGGCCTAAAAAAAAGGGTTATATAAGGGCTTAATTGTTAGGGCTTTGTAATTTAGGACTTTTTTGATTCCTTTAGTCCTTATACATTTGTAGTGGCTCAAAAAAATATCGATACAATGAAGTTGCCATCGAGTGTTTATCTGTTCCAAAAGGAACGGGAAAACATCCAGTAAAACCCACTAAAGAAATGGTCATCACAACTAAGAGAAAGGTAAGAGAGTCGATTATGCAAGGGGGAGGTATTAGCACCCCTCACATCCATCGGACTCGATGGGAACCGTTAAGCTCACGTGTGTGTGTGTGTTCATGTGTTAATGTAATTGTTAACTTCTCAGTCAAGAAAGGAGAAAGAAATAAGGGTTTTGTTTTTTTAGTTTTTGAACTCGCCAGAGACATCGCATCTTGTGCCTACCTACCTCCTCGTGCAATGGAAAAGTCAGAGGTCCGTAGTTTCTCTAAAAGCGTCCAAGTTGGTTGTGTTAATTTTAGGAGAAGAATGATGCTTTAGACATTTCAAATATTTGAACCTTAACTTGTTTTGCTCACATGAGAGGCTAAGTCTTGTGTATTCGCTTTATATTTGATATGGCTAAAATATACTTTTTTCTTATAAAAAAGTTTGAAGTCGCACAAGGGGGAAAGGCAATTTGATGAGTTGAGTTGTTTTTATGTGGGTGACAAGTACTGAAATATTAGACTATCATCTAATGATTCAAATATTAGAAACTGGATGAGTGGGCTCAACTAGTCGTCTCTCATCCAAAAAAAAATTAAGAAAATATATGATGTGAAAACTAGGTTCACTTTATTAGGTATTTTGCATGGACATGAGTCTTTAGCTTATTGGGCTACAATCCAATAATCTAAAGACTTTGAATTTGTTTAAACCATTGGGTTATTATCTAACGACTTAAACAAATGCCATCCGAGTTTTATGAAAATCTTTTTGGAAAATGATTTTTTTCAATTTTATTAATTTAAAAGTGTTTTAAGATGTTTGGTATATGGACCAAAAGAAAAAAAAATCGGGTTATGATTAACAAAGTATTGGACTTGACTAATCTTGTGATGATAGGTGCTCATTTTCCCAACCATGAAACCTTTTTTTGCATGGACACTTAGTATATGAACTAAGGTAATTAATTCAGGTTATGATTAATCAAAGCAAGCAAAGGCTTAGATTAACCTCATGAGAATGACCATACTCATTCTCAACTATTGAACCCTTTAGGAAATTTGACATATGAGCCAAAATGAGAAAATAGAATTAATTATAACAAGTGTGTGGGGTGTACATTTGTGAATAATTCGTACAAGCATACAAGACACAAGAAAATAATTAAATCACCCAGCCCAAACCATTGAATAAAATTAATTAATAATTTAATTAATAATATCGCATAAAAATTATTTTAAAACTAATAATTATTTAAAACATATGAATTTATATTTTTACTTCTATATTATACTAAAATAAAATAATAAGCAAAATGAATAATATGTAAAAAAAAATAAAGAGAAAATAGAGAGATTTTACGAATGGGCCTGATTTGAAGTAAATGTGAGGTGCATGAAGTAGATAGAAATTCAAACCCAAATAAAGGGCAGACCAAGTTGCTGGAATAATTAGATGCAGTAATCTTCGAGAGGTGTATCATGGTCATTAAATCTGGAGTCTTGGATGCTTGCTGATGATGATCAAATGGTGATATTCTGAAGGTGCACCATAGACTATAACGGGGATGCACGCGTGGAACCACATTTACTCTATCTTCTCCGGTGAGTGACAACTGGCACCGGAGACACACTTGTCACCCACCGGTGACCCAAAAAAAATTATAATTATCACAAACATTATTAGTAATCAACATAATAATAAAAATATTTTTAACCAAACCCATAACACCTAATTAACCTAACAGTGATATTAAAACAAAAAATAGCCCTAAATCTATGTTACCTCTCTCTCTCTCTCTCTCTCTCTCTCTCTCTCTTATTCTTCCAACTTTAACTTTCATCTCTCTTCTGTCTCGCCGATTCAACTTTCACTCTCCTCTCTCTTGTATCTCGCCGATTCAACTTCCTCTGTGTTCTCTGAATTCTCTCGTTGCTCTCACATCTCGCTCTCGGCCCGACAAGGGAACCTACCGAAAAAGATGTTTTCGCCACACCAGAAATTGCTTCCGGGCGGCGGCGTTATCGCTAACTTTTTTTATTAATATTCTTGGTGTTATCTGGTCCATATTTCTATTTTATTTACTAATATAAGGTTTTTTGGAGAAAGAACTGAAGATCTATCCTAGATCTAAAAGGGGGGTTTGAAACCCTAGTTTCCGAAACACACAAATAAGTCAACGATTATGAGGGAAATATGCAAATAAATGAGGAAAACGCAAGGAAAAGAGGAGGAAAGAAGGTTGTGATGCTTCAAAATTGATGAATTTGAACAACCTTTTGAGGTTTCCAGGTGAGATCGTTCTGACTCCTTGAACTTGTATCACCTTCGTCTTCTCTATGATCTTGCCATTTTCTTGATTTCTGAAGGAATTGTAGTGTGGGAAAATGATGAAAGAATTTTAGTTCTAGGGTTTGTGATGTTCGCGCAGCTTCTGTGTATGGTCTTGTGAACAATATATCCTTATGATTTGTGTAATTAAGGCTTATATACTAATAACATTAGGGTTTCTTCATGTGTTTGTGATTCTATAAGCGGGCTTTGTAGAAATCGTTTTGGGCATAACGTGTTCTGATATGATTTTTGTGTTTGGGCTTAGCAACTCTATGTGTAACGCCCTGAATTCAATTAATTATTTAATTAAATTATTAAAGGAATTATTTGTTGGAATAAAAGTTTGAGAGTTAATCGGAGTAATTGGATCCGTTAGTATTATTGTAAGAGGCGTGTTTGGATTAATTAAATTAAGTTAGATTATGAGTAGTGAATATCAAAATGGAGGTGTGAATATAATAATCCCATTAAGAAAATAATAGTAATTATATTATTATTATTTGATTTATCGGATTAAAAAGAAAATATAAGGAATTAGGTTGGGAAAGGAAGAAAAAGAAGGAGATTATTGTACGTGGGAAAAAGAAGAGGAACAAGGTTTGGTAATTAGCCGCCGGGAGAAGATTGTAGACCGAAAAGCCGAATCAAAATGCGATCAAAAATTAGGATGCGATTGGGGAATTCGAACTGCCGTTAAATCAAGGTAAGGGTGGGGTTCGAATTATATAACCGAAAATATGATGATTAATATGTGGGATTCGGGTTTTATGAATTCAACTATTACATGTTGATTTGTGGTAATTGATTCGGATAAGACTATGTTGATTAATATACGGTTGTGAGAATTGGAACTGTAAATAATAGTAGAAACCACAAACACGGGTGAAGATGAAGAACTGGGACGGACCCATAAACAACTAAGGCGAACGCCCTGTTAGTAGAAAATGAATAAAATATGTATACATGACAAATGAAGGGCGGACGCCTCATTGATGAGAGTGGGCGTCCCACTTTGTATTTATTTCCTTTCCCTGTACGCATGTGGGACCTTTACTTTGTTTCTGGCAAGTTGTAGTCTTAAGAAAATAAATGTAGTCTTAATTTTAGCAAATGGAACAAAGATGGAAAATCAAATAAATATATGTAGCTACAGGGGGTGGACGCCCCAGGGGATGAGGTGGCCGCCCCACCCATTCACATGTGCCTCCTAATTTTAATTGGAATACAGTTTCGGTTTGGCAGGTTTTTAGAAACTTTAGCTAAGTATTAATAGATCCTATGCTTAATTGTAAAAAGAAGTAGAAGTTCTGTTGGTCAGAAGTTCTGATGGTAGAAGTTGTAACACCCCAATTCTACCCAACGTTTATATAAAAATCAGAGTGCCAAAAATTCCACAATTATGAGACATTACATTCATAATTCAAAACCGTCATCATAAAAAAAAAACATATCATAATGGATACATAGCACATATTAATTCAAAGAATTTATAACAATTAATTAGTCTTCAAAATACTTCATATTTATTCAAAACTACGCAGCGGATTCATAACATTTCAAACGGAATATAGCATCTTTTAAACAACTTAATTCAAGGAAACAAATTCTCAAAGTATTAACGTCAACAATGCCACAGAAAATAATATAAAATCACTAAGCGTTCATTTCCCCCCGAGTGCTACGTATCAGAGTGACGACGCCAAAAGCTACTAAACTCTTTACTCATCGTTACCTGCACGTTACCAATATAAAGGTAACGGCCAACAAAATAGAAAAGGTGATATATTTACCAATATAAACAGGTGTACGATAAATAATATATTAGGAATGCAAAATGAGACACAATAATGACATATGCATGTGGTACCAATAGAGCTTCAGCTCCCTTCACTATTACCAGTTAATAGAGGCACAAGGCATACGCCTTCTTCACAATTCCGCCAATACAGGCCTTCACAAATGCAAATGAAATGCGATGCTAACAACATGCAATAACAACATAAATTCACTTCACGAGGCACACGCCTATATCACTGTTATTACCAATAATCATAGGTAATTATCGTCACTGAAAACATCCTGCAACTTCACACAATTCAACATACAACAACATATTCATCCTTAATAATTCGCAAACAAATCAACAACCCAATACCTTCACACAAATTCAACAAAATAAATAATTATAATCATCTACTAAAATATACAAATCATTCCGACAATTTTTAATTAATTCTGGACAACTAATTATATCGCTTAAATCACTAACTCGGTTAATTCGGTACTGCCTTTAAGTACTATTGTGAGATATTGGGTCGAACTCTATAGTGTCGAAGGATGCTAGAATTGTTAGCATCGAATTGGGCCTGTTTGTTATGTCCAATTGGTTAAGTTAGCTTGTACCCTAAGTTAGCTTGTAATGGGTATTTGTGATAAAAGCCCATTAGTTTAGTATGTTAGGTTTATTATAAATAGCATACTAGTCTCTCATCATTGCATCTTAAAATCCTAATTTAGGGTGAGAGGGTTATTTGTTATTCTTGTATACTTGTAATCTTGTTTTAAGATAAAGGAAAGAATAGCAGTTAATAACCAATCCTTGTGTTCATCGTGTTCTTCATTCTTTTTCCTTACATTGAGCAACAAAGTTATATTTTGTTTCCAAGGCATCCGATTCACAACAACTATTTTTATTATTATTATCTACTATAGTATTTCATCTAATTGCACTACTAATATAGTTACTTTCTTGTAAATACAATTACACTGTCGTCACACTTTCATCTTTACTAGCACTACTATTATTCTTCTTACTGCTATATTACCATTACCTGCTATAGTATTATTTTTCTATTCTCTACTGCCTTATACCAAGCACCCAACAAAATTGTTAAAGACTGGTTTCTGGTACTACTAAATTTCTGATTCTTAATCAATTATTCTGTCATACCTACACCAATCATATACTTTGTCATTTACTCATTTGTACCTAAAAATTACACTATCAGTTGGCATTATTTTTACTGATATAATTTTACTATTAAGCTGTATTACTTTCTCTGCCGAACATGCCAAAAATATAGAAAATAGAATCTAAGGTGTTGCAAACAGAGGAAAACAAGGGCACACGTCTCATGTAACTCCTCCAACCAAAGGAGGCGCCCGTCCCACCTTCCCTTCATACTAGGGGCGTCCGCCTTCTCCTCCAAGGCCCCCGTCTCCCTTTTATTTTTGTCTTGCCCTGAGGCGTCCGCCTCCTATCTTCTTCGTGTAAGGGGCGCCCGCCCCACCCATGTACCTACATTTTTTTAATCGATCACTATAACACTAATTCTTCGCATAACCATTATTCATGCCATTCGATTTAACCGCAGCAAAAATTAATTAAAAATTAACCATTTAATCTACATACGGTCTACATAAACAAGGATAATTTCATACAATTTCATCCCCACATACGATTTATCATAATCCCGTTTAGAGAGTTAGAACCTCACCCCTTACCTTAAATCTGACGGTGGTTATAACTCCGATCGAATTCCTATTTTCCGCTTCCGGTTGTGCACTCCTTGTATCCTCTCCTAGCCTTTGTGCCTCCACTTTCTTTTTGATTTTTCCTTTTCTCACGTAAAAACCCTATTTTCTATTACTACCTTTCATTTATATACTACCTAGTATTTTACTCTATTAATAATTAATTAATTATTCTACCCTTTTTATAATTCAAATATTATTCTATCATATATTCTATTGGCCAATTAAATAATGCTTCCTCATTCTATTTCTCACATTATAATAAAACTCACTAAATATTCTAGTTAATTAATTTCTACTCATAATAATAATTCTCCGACTAAACTGATTATTCACTTAATCCTCTTAAACCGACTTATAAATCCGTTAGCGTCCCTAATAATTATTCCGATTATTTCTTCTTTGACTAAATTCCAACAATTAATTCCTTAATACTTCATTTAAATAATTAAGTGATTTTTCGGGTGTTACAAAAGTGTTGGTCAGAAGTTGTGTTGGTCAGAAATGTGCTGGTCAGAAGTTGTGTTGGTCAGAAGTTTTGTTGGTCAGAAGTTGTGTTGGTCAGAAGTTATGTTGGTCAGAAGTTGTGTTGGTCAGAAGTTGTGTTGGTCAGAAGCAGTGTTTTAAAAACCGGACCGGCCGGTCGGACCGGTCGAACCGGGAACCGGCCAGGTAACCGGCCTGGTTCAATAGTTGGATCGGAAATGTCGTTGAACCGGTAAGAACCCGTGAAAACCGGAAAAACCGGCGGTTTTCTAAAACCGGTGGTTCAACTGTATTTTTTAATTTTTTTATTCAAAATTTTTAAATTTTTTAAAAAATATGCAATTTAAATTTTTTTTTATTTATTTGGATTATTTTATTAAAATATTATATTTAAATAAAAAATAAAATTAATTAATTATATTATTGACAAAGAAAATGTTGTTGATGCGGTTGATTTTGTAGATAATTTTGATATTGAAGAAGGATATCTTAATATTAAAATAATCTTTACTCCTTGAAACTAAATAGTAGATAATAAAATTATTTTGTTATAAATTATTCAATTATACTATGTTGCAATTATACTTTGTAATTTTGTACTATTTTATTATATATGATACTTATATTTAAAATTTAAATTTAAATTATCAAATTGTAAATTTATTTATGATATGATATTTTTAAAATATTTAAAATATTTAAAATTTAAATTTAAATTATCAAATTGTGAATTTATTTATGAAATGATATTTAAAAAAAAAAAATTAATTCTAATTATATTTTGTAGAGATTGAGTCATCTGGTTCGACAAGTTTTATACCTATATCGTTTTGTTATAAAGGTCGGTTTAATCAACTGAGTTATCCAGTTTAATCCGGTTTAGTCATGCGGTTCGACCAGTGACCCAGTGGTTCAACCAATAAACCAGTGACCCAGTACCTTCACCGGTTTGATCTCCGGTCCGGTTTTTAAAACACTGGTCAGAAGTTCTGTTGGTCATAAGTAGAAGTGATGGTTAGAAGTAGAAGTTTTGTTGGTTAGAAGTGATGGTCAGAAGTTCCCAGAAGGATTTCATGGTGCTATAGAGAGGGAGACGAACGTCTCCAGTGCCAATTAAAGGGTGAGACGACCGCCCTAGACATGTGGGACCATGGTTATTTCATCTTTGTTTTCTTGAAACGTGGAGAAAGTCACTTGCAGTATATAATTCATTATTGCCCTTTAGTTCAGTATAACTTAATGTTAGTTAGCACATATAATCTTTTGGTTTAATAACATGGAGAACCAAATAAGTAGCAGATAATTAAGAGATGTGTTGAGGTTAGCAGAACTGTAGAAGGAAGAAGTAGAAGTTCCTTGATGTTTATACTGTAGCGGTATGCAGTGGAATGGAAGTAGCCACATGGTGCTCTGATTATTTTATTAAGGGGAGGGCCACTATCTACCAGTAA
Organism: Vicia sativa; assembly: GCA_021764765.1. Classification (NCBI taxonomy): domain Eukaryota; kingdom Viridiplantae; phylum Streptophyta; class Magnoliopsida; order Fabales; family Fabaceae; genus Vicia; species Vicia sativa. The sequence goes on along the minus strand of CM038792.1, from coordinate 134,596,990 downwards.
ATCTTAGTTTCTCTTAGTACTAACATAATAACAATATGGTTAATAATAATAATAATTCATTATAATAATAATGTATTATTGTAAATATAAAAATAATTACTTAGAAGTGGATTAAATGTTACATTGTAGTTTATCAGAAAAATACAGAAACATGGTTAAGTATAAGGTTTGTAGCAGATAGTAATATGCCAACAAAAAAACCCGGAATTTTGATAACAGTGTAACTTTAGATATAGGAAAATAATTATATCAGCAATATAGTTAGACAGGAACACTGTAATAATTGATAATAATAGAAGTGCTTAAAAACAGTATCGAATTAGCTGAAGTAGTAAATTAAGCGGTATAATTAGTTGTCCGGGATTAATTGAAAATTATCGGAGTAGTCTATAATTATTAGTAAGTAACCTTGGTTGGTTTATTTCGTCGAGACGATGTTGAATATGTTGATTTGCATGTTCAACCAAGTAAGTTGGATTGTCCCGATATACGAACATGCTTGCGTTGTAGGTCGTATGACCAATGTTGATTTAAGTTGACGCAATTGATGTATGTTTAAGTTGTTGTTGTTTAAGTTGTTGATGAAGTTGATGTTGTCGTATTTTGTCGTGGTTTTGTTGCGTTGAATAAGTTGATGTTGTGGTTGTTGTCGCATACATAGCATTTGCATGATTAAGTTGGCCTTGATGGCACCACGTTGAAAGTTGAAGGCTTATGTCTTGGTCTTGATGGCACCACGTTGAACGTTTTTGCCTTGTTGAATGCCTCGATAACCTGGCATGATTTAAGTTGGGAGTTTTATTCTGAATGGTACCACATGCATTTGCATAGTTGAGTCACATTCGATTTGCATGTTTAAGTTGTTGATGATGTTTAAGTTGTCGTTGTGGTTGATGACGTTGCACTTGATGTTTGATAAGTTGATTGTTGATAAGTTGATGCTTGACAAAGTGTTGTTAATACGTGTTGTTGTTGCTATTAAGTTAGTCCTAGCAGTGAAATTGTATGACTCTAGTCTAATATATTAATTATCAAACTTTTGTTTATATTTTTCGAGATCTCACCCCTTCTGCTGATATTTCCCCTACCAAGGGAAATGGACAAGTACTCAAGCATAGCTGTGAATGTTGGAGTTAATCCTTGAAGTATGTATGCCGCTTTATGATAAGTCAAAGGGTCTTGCTCTGATACGTAGCACTCGAGGGGATGTTTATGTTGTTGTGATTATAAGATGATGAATAGTTGTCATTACCTGTTGTTGGAATTGTTTCAAATTGTTGCCATTACAATAATTCTCGAATAATTATAAATTCAAGTTTTGATTTAGTTGAATAAAGTTGTATATGACATATAAGACGTGAACGCTGAATGCTATGTATCTATATTAAATGAAATACAAGTGTTTGATAATAAGTTGAAATGTGACACCTGTTTTATGTTTTGAAATTTTGGCGCTCTGATTTTATTATAAATGTTGGGTAGAAAATGGGTGTTACACTATGTGTTTTTGCATGAGATGTGAAATGTTTTTGCTGTGATAATTCTTGTTATTATTTGGGTTGGAAATGTGATTGATGTCCTGTTGTTGCTGTATATTGGACCTGTGATGTTTTGGCCTTAAGTAAGTTTGCAATTCTGATTTGAACCTCTTTTGATTTTGTTTTTTTGTGAACCAACTTCATTTGTGATTTGCCATAAACTTCTTTTGGCTCATGATTGAACTGAAAACTGACTTTTGTAATTTTGTTTTTGAGGCTTTAGTATTGCTTGAATGTGATTTGGAGTAAAATGCCCTAAACAAAATTGATTCCCTCACAATACCCTAATGATGAATTTGAAAAACTTGTTCAAAAATTTATTGTTTATCTCTTACTCAATGTTATAGATGGTTGTGCTAACCATTTTTCTTTCTTGTTTCATGAATGGCAACAATGGTGAGGATTGGCAAGGGAGAAACCATGGCATGGCTTGGAGTGAAGAAACCAAGAGATTGACTTAAGACTTTGGAGGGTCAACAATAGACAAGTTTGTATCATGATTAGCCTTGGTGATATCCAAAGAAGCTTAGGTATAATAATTTTTTATTAGGCCATAGAGAAAAGAAAGTTTACGTAACAACTACAATCATGTAAACTTCGTGAATTTTGGTTTAGGATTTGTACTCTCGATGTAAATATATCTTGAGAACTTAAACTTAGAAGTACTTGAATTTGTTGCAGAGAGTTGCTAAGAGCATTGATACATAGTGTAGGAATAAGCACCTTTGTAAGAGACACACCACTTGTCCATCTAAAATCTTAAGATGATGGGTGAGTGGGTTCTCCCACTTATATATGTTTAAGTCTCCACATTCCTATCCAATGTGAGACTATTTTTCCATTTACTCACACTTACATATTATTCCAACACCTCATTAAAGTGTGAGTCCACAATGCTCCTCCACTTGCACCATCGTTGACATCTTACAATGGGACACCACTTCTTCGGTCCCTTTCTCGAACCAAAGGCTTTGATACCATGTTGGGGGGAGTTGCTAGATGCATTGATACATAGTGTAGAAATAAGCACCTTTGTGAGAGACACATCACTTGGATCTTTTGGATCTTTTGAGTTACGGCCTCTGTTCGAACGATGTACATGAAACAACTCATTTTTGGTTATTTTGAGTTTAGACCGTTGTTTGATTGATGTACACGAGACAACATACTTTATAAATCGTTTCAATTTAGGCTTTTGTGTATTCTGACTTCTATTAAATAAATTTGTGGCTTTCAGTTGTTAGCTAAATGTGTTACTAACTATGTACTATATATTACGATTAAGTTTTTTTCCACATTTTTTGTTTTTATTGTTCTTGACTTTCGTTCATCCATTGGTCGAGCCAAGGTTGAGTAACTCAATATATGACCTATTTGCAAAGTGTACCAAGACAATTGAGTGTTGATATTTTGTGCAACTTTCAGTGGCTTTGTCCAAGTTGAGTTTGTATTTAAAAGCTGGCATATTATGCTGATTGAGTTTGAGAAAAAAAAACTAGCTTCTAAACATTGCGTAATGTTCATTATTGAAAGGGTTATACAACAACTACTTTGTGCCTAATATTACTTATAAATGCTTTTTATATGTATCAAATAAATTGATCTCTACATGAACACGAGTATATTTTATACTCTATCAAATAAATCGGTTTGTAACCAACAGTTTGGTTTGTAACCAACAGTTTATCGTAATGAATGTTCATGGAAGCACATATCAATGATAGATGTGAAGCAAATCTATGGAATAACATTTGTAGAATATTTATTGTAAAGAATGTTCTTGAAGACATAGACGGGCGGGTAAATGTAAAGTGTATCTATGGGATAACATCTGTGAATTATTTATCATAATGAAGATCCTTATAGACGTAGATCGACGAGTAGATGTGAAACGCATCTATGGAATAACAGTTGTAGATTATTTATCGTACTTACCAATGTTGTGTTCAAATAGGTTTTCCAGACACTATATTAGTTGGTAAACAAAATTTCTCTCTTTTTATGCTATAATTTTAATATTTATCTTTTGAATCTTTCTTCTGCTATTGTTTTATACAATTGAAGTTAGAGTAAAAAAATGATGAGAATGATGAGTTAGCAGACACGTTATTTAATTTCCAATATACTTCAATCTATTCATAACATCTTTCTTTTGTTGTTGTTTATATTAATTCACCACATAATTCATTTTTGACTAAATTGTAGAATCTTTTTTACGAAATCTGATTAACATTAAAGACTTAATACTCTCTTGATCAAGTATATTAATGTAAGAGTTCTTTTTATTTCTCATTTTATTTATCAATTTACAGCATAAATTGTTCACCGTAATAAAGGTCTTTGCAAGGCATATATCAACGTATAGATATGAATGTATCTATGAGATTCATTGTAGACGGTTCATTATAATGTCCATCTCTAAATTTTGTTGTTGTTTATATAATTGCAGTTAGAGAATCGACTATACAATTTATTATAAGTATGAATCAATGTTTAAAAGTCAGTGTTTATTATTAACCTATATTTGTAACTATGTGAATGTCAATCAATTGAAGAATGAATTCATATTTTATAAATGATTGTTTGTTAGACATGTAAAGTGAATCCATACGAGACTTGTTCAATAGCACTGATTTTTTACTGGTATTTTTTAAAAAGTGTAAAACAATCAATTGATTCCAAGGTTGCCAGAATCGAGTTTTTTACCTTGACTTGTTTTGCCTACGTAAAATCGAAACGTAAAATCGTGGAGTTTCACTCACATTAAATAATGTTAAATTTATATACACGGCATATATATACTTGTAAAATATTATAAATGCATCAATTATTTAAATTTTTAACTTAATTATAAATCAAAAAGACACTATATCACCATAATAAAGTGTAATACACAAACTTTTTATCAAACTAACTAAATTATCTACTAAATAATAGAAAGTAACATCTAAAAAGATTATTCCAAAAAATAATAGTTTCACAAGTTTCTCAAGTTCAAAGAAACAAGTGTTTTCATCTTCATCTTTAACTTAATCAAAAGTTAAATTCATTTACAACATTAGTATATTCATATTCCACTTATTAAATTTATATCTAAATGATAAAGGTTATTCAATATTATAACCAAGATATGAATGTGAATAAAATTAAAAAGCATGAGAGAAATTTTCATGAGGCAAAATATAAAATGTGTTTCGTAAAATTTAACAAAAAAGATAAAATCGAATCCAAGATTAAAATCCAACGATTTTACACGATTTCAGAGTGATTTAAATAATTTTAAATCATTCAAGAATACGATTTTAAATAAAAAGGTTTTTCATCTACGATTTAACACAAAATGCTGACCTAGAAACATAAACTCTATGGAGTTTAGATTTTAAATCGAGATTTTAACGACACTAAACATTATTTTTATAATTTTACTTGTATTTAAGTGCAAATTCACTAAAATCAACAAAATATGAGACATATATACTATATTTTGTTTAAGCTACTACTTTTTCAGAAATAATAATATACTAAATACATTTATTACAAATAAAACCCTAATTTTACACAGCCTTGCCCCAAACCCCACGTGATGATGATTGGCTTGCGAAATTCTGCTACAAGCGTTGTTGATATGCCAATGGTCTCCGCCTAGTAGGAGGTACTTTGAATTTGATTCTGCATTTTGTTATTTGTAACTTAATCGTTATCAAATGAAGAATAGTCCAAGTTATCATTTTCTACTAAATCTTAATTTTTGTCAGAGGGAGTACTTCAAGAGAAGGCTCTAACTTCACGACATATGAATGGGTTTATAGACCGGCGAATAGGTGTTCATCCATTATTTATTCTAATAACTTGAAATTGTTTAATAATAGTAAATAGTATTTCTATGTTTTTATATAAGATATGAAAGTATTTAAATATGTCTTCATTAATTCATTTTTTTGAATCATACAGGTTATTTAACAATAATTTTATATAGATAAGTCTGTGAAAAATATGTGCCTAATTGGGGAGATTTCATGCGACGTGCTAGGGAGTAAGCCAATACAAATTTCAGCTAAATCTCTTAAGGTAGAGATACCTTACATAGACCGTCCTTACAAAGGCATTCATATAGAATTAACCAAGGAGTACAAACAACCTTGCTAAGAGGATAAGATTAAGCTAACTTTTGACAAAATCAATCCAAAAGTGAAAAAAGCTTTAGAAGCCATTGCATTCCAATATTCATATGAAGTTCGCAGAGGATTAGTCCTTGAGTGAAAAAATTGTTCGGAAGCTCAAAGCATTGAGCTAAAATATAAATACGAGAATGATACGATTGAGTGTGCAGGTTTGTTGCTAGATCAATACAATGGTGATGGATTTGAAAGTTAGCCCTTAGAATGTTTCTGGGGCTAACTCAAACCATCACCATTGTTCACTGTATTCTAGCTCAATGCTGATAGAACAATTTTTCACCTAGACAATCCTGCTGAATAATGACTGCTTTGGATTGATTTTGTCAAAAGTTAGCTTAATCTCTTAGCAGGTTGTTTGTACTCCTTGTTAATTGTAATGCCTTGTAAGGACTGCTATGTGGTATCTCTGTAAGAGATTTGAAAATTATTGGCTTACTCCCATCATATAATCTCAATCTCCATTCTTTGGAATCCCCATTGGGCATATTTTTCGGACTTATCTATATAAAATATAAAATTATTGTTAAATAACATGATTCAAAAAAATTAATCATATTTAAATACTTTCATATCTTATATAAAAACATAGAAATACTATTTACTATTATTAAACAATTTCAAGTTGTTAGAATAAATAATGGATGAACACATATTCGTCGGTAGTTAAATCTCGAGCCTTCTCTTGAAGTACTCCCTCTAACAAAAATTAAGATTAAGATTTAGTAGAAAATGACAATTTAGACTATTCTTCGTTTGATAACAGTTAAGTCACCGATAACAAAATGCAGAATCAAATTCAAAGTAGGCCTTATTTGTACTTTATTTGTTTCTTCAAAAAGCTAGAAAACATGTTGGAACTATGACGAATGATACTTGGTGACAGCATTTCCTGAACATGTGTTTCAATCTCATTTTTAAGAAGGTAAGGGTATTGGTAGGGCCTTAAGTTAATAGGGTATTGTGTCCCTCTTTGATGTTGATGAAATGCTCCCTCCCTTGCTCCCTCCCTCTACTAGGAGGTAACCCGACTACCTCTGTGAAGACACCTCGAACTTATTGGGCAGTTCCCACAATTTAGAATGTTGTTCATTAAAAATGCATTGTTCTTGTGAGCCCTCCTTCTTTGATTTATCAAAGAGACAGAGTAACCCTAGTGATGATACTTTGCAAGGCCATGTTAGATTCTTAGTTCACTTCAAGACCTTGCAAACATCCATTCCTTCCCATTCCAAAAACTCGGTGTTATCAAATTGCCCCTCTATGGCCGCTATAGCAGATATACATCGCGGTTTTTAGGCTCGCCGCAATGGTAAATATTGGCCTCTATTGCGGGATTTTTCCGCCATAATCCGCAATAACAGCGTCGCTTTGGCGGGATTTTGGCTCTCTGCCATGGACCGCCATCCGCCATGCACAACACTGCTCCTAATTCAACCAGATGAGGTGAACAAACAAATATTCAAATCTCCTATCTCCATTTAAAATTATATGCAGCATCCCTATGTACGAGTTTGGAACCCATCAGCTAGCTTATTATGTGTTGCTTCGCTTCGCTATCCATGAGGACTAACACCAGAACTCCATGGATTTTATCTTAGAATTTCACTGTTTGTGGCTTTTCTCTCAGACTGTTAGTGAGGTTGTTTAAGCTCATGACACTCATTTCTCCTTCCACCATGTCATCTTCAACATTTATTTCCGACACCAAAATATCACACCCCTTCCACCAACAAAATATCACACTCCCCAGCTACGTCATCTCCCTCTTCTACTATCAACACCCTTAATTATTTGTCAAGACATTGGTGCCTTGGTGGTGCATGGGGTGGAATGAGCTTCCCCATTTAAATTAAAACATAATTTATGATCAATGAAATTATGTGTTGTTCCGCTATCCACGAGGACCAACACCGGAACTCCATGGAATTTACCTTGGAATTTCACTATTTGTGGCTTTTTCACTTTGCCTGTTAGTGAGGTTGTTTATGTTGGCATATTTACTAAGAATTAGTCTTTACTATAAGTAGAAATGATAAATTAGCTAAGTTTAATAATAGGATAAGTTGAATAAGTTTCATTGGTTATTATAGCTTTATTCCATATTATTATCTGAGGTTTGTATTGAAATTGTAAGGCTTATATAAAGCCATTGTATTTCATTTTGTAAGTATAAGAAGTTATCACACTTATTAATATTACTAAAGTTATTACTACTTCTTCATTATAGTGTGTAAACAAGAGTGTTTGAGAGGAAAAACACTAGAGTGACTGAACGACGTGAAGTGGCTGAATCGAGCAATTTCAACGCACCAAGTGTGCCTAAGTTTGATGGAGACTATGATCATTGGAGTTTGATCATGGAGAACTTACTTCGATCCAAGGAGTACTGGAGTGTTATTGAATCTGGAATAAAGGAATGAAGAGATAACTGCAGCACAACAAAAGGCACTGGATGAAGAAAGACTCAAAGATCTTAAAGCAAAGAACTATTTATTTTAGGCCATTGACAAATCCATTTTAAAAACTATTACCCATCAAGAAACGGCTAAACAATTGTGGGAATCCATGAAAGCCAAGTACAAAGGAAGCACTAGAGTAAAACGTGCGCAACTGCAAAGGCTTCGACGGACATTCGAAACCTTAGAGATGAAGACAGGTGAATCAGTGAATGATTATTTTCGAAGAGTGATGAAAATAACAAATGACATGAGTAATTGCGGAGAGAATATGAACGATGTGAAAATAGTTGAGAAGATACTAAGATCTTTGACAGAAAACTTCAACTTTGTGGTATGCTCAATTGAAGAGTCTAAGGACATTGATCTCCTAATTGTGGATGAGCTGCAAAGTTCACTACTTGTTCATGAACAAAAGGTAAGAGAGAAACGGAGTGAAGAACAAGTTCTGCAAGTTGAGTATGGCACACGTTATGGACGTGGGAGAGGAAGAAGCAATTTTTAAAGAGGAGGTAGCAGCTATCTTAGGGGACGAGGGAGAGCAAAACCATTTGTAAACAGGAGTGCTATTATATGCTATCGATGTCAAAAACAAGGACACTACCAATATGAATGTCCAAGTTTAGAAAAAGAAGCAAACTATGCTGAGTTTGACGAGGAAGAGGAGTTACTCCTAATGGCTCATGCCGAAGTTCAAGATATTAAAGACAAAGGGGTATGGTTTCTTGATTTTGGTTGCTCAAATCACATGACAGGAAATAAAAGGTGGTTTGTAGAACTAGATGAAAATTTTAGTTGTATTGTTAGATTGGGAAACAATTCAAGAATGTCTGTGATGGGAAAAGGAAGTGTCAGGTTTGAAGTGGATAGAATCATTCTAACTGTGAGTGATGTTTACTTTGTACCTGACTTAACCAATAATTTGTTAAGTATAGGACAACTTCAAGAAAGACGCCTGGTAATAATTATAAAAGAAAGTGTATGCAAAATTTATCATCCTCAAAGAGGAAAAATTGTAGACATCAACATGACTCTGAATCGGATGTTTGTAATTCATGCTACATTAAAACCGCTTCCACGAAAATGCTTAAAGGTTGAGGAGGAGAACTTGGAGAATCTATGGCATAGAAGGTACGAGCATGTAAATCATAATTTTATTGTTGCTATGTAGAAGAAACAGATGGTAAAGGGTCTACCAAAGCTCAAGGAAACTGCAGAGGTTTGTGAAGTGTGTAATATTGGCAAGCAACACCGAGACAAAATACCAAAGAAAAGTAATTGGAGAGTATCAGAAAAACTTGAATTGGTGCATGCAGATCTGTGTGGTCCAATCACTCCAATTTCTCATAGTGGTAAAAGAGATATTTGCTTATGTTTGTAGATGACTACTCTTGCAAAACTTGGATTTATTTTCTTGTGGAAAAAGGTGAAACATTTGAGACATTCAAATGCTTCAAGAATCTGGTTGAGAAAGAAGCTCATAAACATATATGTTGTTTACGAACAGACAGGGGAGGAGAATTCACCTCAAACAAGTTTAATCAGTTCTGCCTAGAGAATGGAATTAAACGACAATTAACAACCGTTTTCACACCACAGCAAAATGGGGTAGCCGAACGAAGAAATTGAACAATTATGAATATGGTGCGCTGCTTACTTACGGAGAAGGAGATGCCAAAGACCTTATGGGCAGAAGCTGCAAAGTGGACAAATCATGTGATTAACAGAAGCCTTACCAAAGCAGTAAAAGAAATGGTACTAGAAGAAAGATGGAGTGGACTGAAACCTAGAGTTGACTATTTTAGAGTGTTCAGATCCATTGCACATGTATCTTAATTGGTGTGAGTGACGAATCAAAGGCTTACCGATTGTATGATCCAATATTAAAGAAAATAACAGTAAGCAGGGATGTCATATTTGAAGAAGGAGAAAGATGGAATTGGAACCTAAATTCAAAAGAGGAAAAAGAAATTACTCTAGATTGGGGTAACGATGGTAGTGACATGGAGGATACTCTGATGAAGAATCAGATATAGAAACAAAGGTGAGTAATGTCGGAAACTAGGTGAGTAATATTAGAAACCATGAGCATACATTACAAAATGTGGGACAACAACATGAAGAGCAACAACATAAGGAACGACCAATAAGAGAGGAACGACCAATAAAATTATAAATCGTGCTCTCTAGTACCTAACATGAAAACAGCATACTATTAACAAAGATTTCAAATTAATTAGCCTTTCATTTTGTGTTGTCCATTAAAAAATTTCATGCAGCAAACTAAAATGAATTACAATATTAGCATCCATACTATTTTACACTAAAAGCAAAACGAAAATAAGTGAAATTGACATACATAAAAATAACTTTTAGAAAATCAATCTAGAATCTTATTCCTCTTATATAAGCAAAAATTGATTGGATAAGTAACTTAAATAGCAAACTCGGACAACACACTCTGCAACAAAGGAATGATGAATAACCTCTGTTATGTTTTGTAAGGATTTACACCGATCTACCACACGAATGAAAAAAAATTAAAAATATTGTTACCCGTATGAGTGGTAAGCCGAAAAATTTTGCACAATTCAGAAGGAATCAAAGATTTAGACAAAAAGGATATGCACCATGGCAAGAAGAAAGAGAAAAAATTTAGGCCATGAGAGAGAACGAGACGGCTAACTAGGATCTCAACACAACGCAACACAACAGTACTTTGTTATCTGAATAACCCAAATGACTTCGCAACCGTTGGATCATTTATCTCTTTATTAATTTAATTTAATTGTTACCACCCACGGGTCTTTGACAATAATAATTTATAATAGTTTCTAACCATATAGCAAATTATTTTATCAATAATAATTTATTAATAATTTATAATAATTTCTAACGATAATAATATATATAGAATAATGCAAATTATTTTATCAATAATTTATAATATTTTCTAACAATAATAATATATAAGAATAATGATAGTGCACTAAAACAACTTTACATTTTCAACCAATTAGTTTTAGTCATTTTGTCATGTTATATTCAAACAATTTTATTAAAATTAAATAATAATAGTTTAAAAAAATAATTGACTCAGTAATAAGAAACCACTCCAACTACAAACAGAATGCCTCTTTCTTCCCTGTCAAATTCAAATTTACATCTTTTTCAACTTTCTTGTTTTGTTCCTCTATCAATTTGGTTGATGTTTAAAATTACAGCTTTTGATCAATGGAAGCAAAAGTGTGGAAATATTCTTCAAATAAAGATAGTGATGATGACAATGATGAACTCTATTTGCAAAATCATTCACCTAAATTGCTTCGCTGTCAAAACCCTTGCTTTTTATCCCAAAATCTCACAAAATTTCCGCTACATCATTCCCTCAAATAGAAAAACCATGAACATGTTTGATTTAGTTCTCTCCAAATTTATGCTGGATCGGTTCCTCCAATCCCAAAACCCATGAATCGTTAATCTAATACCTCTCTCTTACGTTGTGTTTATGTTGATTTGTGGCATTCCGATTATGTGGATTTTAATACGATATTTTATGAAAACTCGATATTAAATAAAACGTGAATCAGGTGTCAATAGCTATCAAAGCCGCCCGTCGCCAAGTTATCAAGTCAATAATCAAGTATTTTAATTATTTTTGAATGTTTTTGCAGTTCGAATGGCGAAAACGATGCCGCATTGGAAGCAATGGCTAATGCAATGGAGAATCAAATTGGATCCGAAAGTTTGGCGACTTTCGGAGGAGAATCCGCAGTGTTCAAGGGTAAGCATGGGCGCTTGATTGGTGAAAGAGATAGAGATGATCTTTCGTGATGGATTGCCCCCACGAAAGGTTCGTTATTGGACGCATATGTTAGGTGAGGCTAACGATTGGTGGTGAAACGCGGTCAGAAATCACTTGGGCCGTAGGAGTTTATGAGGAAGTACTATCCTCAAGATGTTCGGTAAGAAAGAAATCGAGTTCCTTGGTGGAGCAGGAAACCAGACGTGACCGAGTATCTTAAAGAGTCCTAAGTTCTACCCACACTTTAATGGGGAAGGTGTTGAATTTTCCAAGTGCATCAAGTTTGAGAACGGGTTGCGCTCGGATATTAAGAAAGTTGTTGGCTACCGTAAGATTCGTGACTTTTCCGATAATAGTTGCGGGATCTATGAGGCCATCTAAGATCGACCGATAAGAGAGGCAAGGGTCACAGGACCGTGGCAAGCCTTATGATCTTGGTAGAGGTAAGCAGGCGTAAGATTAGTAGGGAGATGCTCCCTAAGATTGTTTGTTTCAAATGTCAAGTCGGGCATAAGAGTTTTGCTTGCACCGATGTGAAAAGATGTTTCCGTTGCAGCTTGGGCATGCAATGTCCGATCGCAAACATAAAGAGATGGTATGTTTCAACTGGAGAAGAGGCACACTTGGTAGTCGGTGCTCAAACCAAGAAAGGGCATGCTAAAAAGGCATTTGCTTTAGGCCGGAATCCAAAAGAGAGACTCATTAGAGGAACATGTTTCATTAATAGCCTTTAATTACTATTATTGATACGGTGCTACGCATTGTTTTGTTGTTCGATTGTGTTAAGAGGTTGGGTCTTGCATTGTCTTATATGAATGGAGAAATGGTCGTAAAATCGGCTGACTACTTCTCTTATATGTTTGAATTGTCCTTTGTCAATCTTGAAAGAGACTTTGTTGTTGATTTGATTTGTTTGCCGTTAAGCGGACTTGATGTGATATTGGGTATGAACGGTTAGAATGTAACTACATATCTTCATATCTTTGAGATTTTCTACCCCTGAAGAGGAAGGAGCTGGTTTGTTGACCGATAAATAGTTGAAGTGTTTGATGCAAGACGAAGCGTAAATGTTCTCGTTGATGGCGACGTTGTCGGTCGAGAATCAAGTTAGATTGAATGAGTTGCAGGTGGTGCGAGAATTTCCAGGAGTGTTTCTTGATGAAATTCCTGAAGTATCTCCTGGAAGGGATGTTAAATTTGCAATTGGCACCGTACCGGATGTCTCCATCTGAGTTGTCTGAATTGAAGAAGCAATTAGAAGAGTTGCTTGAGAAAAAGTTTGTGAGACCGAGTGTATCTCCGTGGGGAGCGTCTGTGCTGTTAGTGAAGAAAAAAGATGGGAGTATGAGACTTTGTGTTGACTATCGACAGTTGAATAAAGTGACGATTAAGAACAAGTATCCGCTTTCGAGGATTGATGATTTGATGGATCAACTGGTGGGTGCTAGTGTGTTTTCTAAGATTGATTTGAGATCTGGATATCACCAAATTAGAGTGAAAGAAGATGATATTCAGAAGACCGCGTTCAGGACTCGGTATAGACACTACGAGTATTCGGTGATGCCTTTCGGTGTTACTAATGCGTCGGGAGTATTCATGGAGTACATGAACCGTATTTTTCATACTTACTTGGATCGATTTGTGGTAGTCTTCATTGATGACATTCTGATTTACTCTAAATCGGAAGAAGAACATCAACACACGAGAGTCGTGCAAGTTTTGAAAGAAAAGTAGTATTGTCAAGTGTGAATTTTGGTTGAAAGAGATTAATTTTCTTGGCCATGTCATTTCTGGTAGTGGCATTGTCGTGGATCCTTCTAAGGTTGATGTTGCGTTGCAATGGGAAACTCCGAAGTCGGTTACTGAGATTAGGAGCTTCTTGGGATTAACCGGTTACTATAGGCGATTTATCGAAGGGTTTTTGAAGTTGGAACTTCCATTGACTAAATTGACTTGTAAAGGGAAAGCCTTTGTGTGGAATGTTCGATGCAAAGAGAGTTTCAATGAGTTGAAGAAGAGGTTGACGTCGGCTCCAATTTTGATTCTACCTAATCCAGAAGAGTCTTTTGTTGTGTATTGCGATGCGTGTCTAATGGGGTTAGGTGGTGTGCTTATGCAGGATGGCAAAGTGGTTGCTTATGCGTCTAGGCAATTGAGAACTCACGAAAAGAATTATCCTACGCATGATCTTGAATTGGCTGCAGTGGTATTTGTATTGAAAATTTGAAGGCATTATCTGTATGGTTCCAGATTTGAGGTGTTTAATGATCATAAGAGTTTGAAGTACCTTTTTGATCAGAAAGAGTTGAATATAAGGCAACGAAGGTGGTTAGAGTTATTGAAGGATTATGATTTCGGTTTGAATTATCATCCCAGAAAAGCTAATGTTGTAGCCGATGCTTTGAGACGGAAGACTTTGCATATGTCGGCTATGATGGTTAAGGAGTTGGAGTTGATTGAGCAATTCCGAGATTTGAGTTTGGTTTGTGAAGTGACACCGCATAGTGTTATGTTGGGAATGTTAAAAATTAACAATGATTTTCTTGACGATATTAAAGAGACTTGAGACGGAAGACTTTGCATATGTCGGCCATGATGGTTAAGGAGTTGGAGTTGATTGAGCAATTCCGAGATTTGAGTTTGGTTTGTGAAGTGACACCGCATAGTGTTATGTTGGAAATGTTAAAGATTAACAATGATTTTCTTGACGATATTAAAGAGGCTCAGAAGCGAGATGTGAAGTTGGTGGATTGGATGGTAGGAACTTATCGGTCCGAGAATGATGATTTCAAGTTGGATGTGCAAGGTGTGTTGGGATTCCGAGATCGTATTTGTATTCCTGATGATGAAAAGTGATTGAGTATCCATCCAGGAGCTACTAAAATGTATCAGGATTTGAAAGGTTTATTTTGGTGGCCTGGCATGAAACGTGATGTGGCACAGCTTGTGTATGCTTGTTTGACTTTCCAAAAGTCAAAGATCGAGCATCAGAAGCCTGCAAGGTTGATGCAACGTTAGACGTTCCAGAATGAAAATGGGACAGCATTTCGATGGACTTTGTGACGAGTTTGCCTAATACCGTGAGAGGACATGATTCGATATGGGTGATTGTTAATAGGCTTACAAAGTCAGCAGACTTTATACCTATTAACATTACTTACCCGATTGCGAATTTGGCTGAGATTTATGTCAGAGTGATTGTGAAGTTGCATGGTGTTTTGGTGAGTATTCTGTCGGATAGAGATCTGAGGTTTACTTCTGATTTTTGGAAGAGTTTGCAGGAAGCGTTGAGGTCTAAGTTGAAGTTGAGTTTGGCGTATCATCCACAGACAGATGGTCAGACCGAGAGAACTATTCAGTCACTAGAGGATTTGTTGAGAGCTTGTGTTCTTGAGCAGAGAGGCTCATGGGATACTTATCTTTCTTTGATCGAGTTCACTAATAATAACAGTGACCATTTTAGTATTGGGATGACGTCTTTTGAGGCATTGTATGGACGGAGATGCAGGACTCCGTTGTGTTGGCATGAACCTGGTGAGAGTGTGGTAGTTGGACCAGAAATTGTTCGAGAAACTATAGAGAAAGTGAAGTTTATTCGGGAGCAGATGAAGGTTTCCCAGAGTAGGCAGAAAAATTACCATGATAAGAGAAGAAAAGATTTAGAATTCCAGCTTGGTGAGCATGTGTTCTTGAGAGTCACGCCAATGACGGGTGTCGGATGAGCTCTAAAGTCTAGGAAGCTCACTCCTCGTTTTATTAGTCCGTATCAAATATTGGAACGTGTTGGAAAAGTTGTTTACCGTGTGGCATTACCACCAAATCTTGCTAATTTGCACGATGTGTTTCATGTATCGCAACTCCGCAAGTATATTCCAGATTCGTCTCATGTGATTCAGATGGATGATGTACAAGTACGTGACAATCTCACAGTGGAGACGATGCCTGTGCGAATTGTGGATCGTGAGATGAAGGTTCTTTGAGGTAAAGAGATTGCGTTGGTGAAAGTTGTTTGGTTAGGAGCTGCCAGTGAAAGCTTGACCTGGGAGCTGGAGAGCAAGATGCGAGACTCCTATCCCGAGCTGTTTGAATCAGGTAAACTTCTATTTTCGAGGACGAAAATGTTCTAGTAGGGAGAGTCAGAAGAAATATTTAGTTAGAATTATTTAATTAAATATTTTAAATAATTATTTTTGAATAATTATGTTGGTTGCGTCGGAGAATAATACTGATAATCATATTATTGTTATTAAGTCAGTGAAGTGGGCCTGAAGGGTGGCGTTGGTGATAGTAATGTTGGGGGCGTGGAATTAAGTCCAAATAGTAATTATAAGGATTATTATTATTTAAATTAATAATAATTAGAATTGGGACTTTTGTTGTCAGTGGAAGCAAACCTGAAATTGGGAACGGAAGAACAGAGCGAAGCGTAGAACTGAGAAAAGTTGGAACGATCAAGAATCTTCAGAGCAACCTTCAATCCAAGGTAAGGGTGAAGTTCTTGCTTTATAATTGGGGATATGATGGGCAATTGGTAGTTAGGGATGTATGATTCGCTAGGTTGTGTCGTATCTATGTGATTAACCGTAGAAAATTTCAAATTGGAATATATAATCTTGTATTTTGTGTATCTTGTTGTTGTTGATTGTGCAATTCTATGGTATGTGTTGTGTTGTTGTTGTTGAGTGAAAAGAATACATGATTTTGGTGTTAGAGGATAGGTTGCAGTTGCCAATTGAAAATAATCCCAATTGAATCGTGTAAATTGGAAAGAAACTGGTTTTTGGGTGAAATTTCGCAACATGAGTCGATCCATAGTTATGTATCGACATTCGTTATGATTTTAAAAATGTACATGAAAATAGCTTGCATCGATACAAAAGGGCTTGTATCGGCTCATGGGGCTGTTTTGGAAGACTTGTATCGACTCATACGAGGTATGTATCGATACAAGTCAGTTTTGTATATTTTATTGTCAATCCTCATTTTCTCTTGCAAAACTCATGTCAGATAGATTATGCTTCTCCCTTTATTCTATATTTTAATGTCAATCCTCATTTTCTCTTGCAAAACTCATGTAGTCGGATAGACTATGCTTCTCCCTCTAGTATTTCTTTCTGCTCTTAAAGTAGAGTTAAGCATTTAGGAAAAATTTAGTCACCAAAGACACAAAAACTATACAGGTCGTCTGTGCTTACTACAACCTCCTTGCTCAAGCCACAATGGTATCAACGAGAGCATGACTGCTGTCGGCACTTATTTTGTCACCAGCCAGCAACTTCACCCTTCCATCTTCAAAACCAGACGTGACTCCCATTTAAACAACAACCCAATCTGCAACCGTCGAGTTACAAGAAGAGGAGAGAGGACCTGTTCTCACATAAGTTATTGCCGCGACGCGCGGCCACCGTTACACCTGTGTTGGCAAGCCAACCCCTTCCATAGTTTGTGCCTTTACCCAAATCTAATGAAAAATGTGCTTGATTTGTCATTTACTATGAAGGCTGAGTGTCAACGCATGAATACAAGGAAAGATCCATCGCATACATAGGTGTCTAAGGGAGGATCCGGCGATGGTGGCTGAGATAATAGGATGACGAAACAATGCAGTGATATGGCAGTTAACAGGGTGGTGGGCTAAACCACAACTACTACAATTATAATGGTGACGAGATAGCGGTGTTCAAGGACAACAGAAGGTTGTGACCATACTTGGTTGATGATTATTAGAAACTAATTTAGCTGATACTCATTTACTGTCTTTATGGTATAATTATGTGGTATAATTGATGTAGGACAAGCTGTAAATATATCATCCTTTGAGCATCAATAAAATATACAAATTCTGCCCATCCTATTTTCTTAATGATGTTACTTGGGAGATTTGAAAGAAACCCTTATTGAGTAAGTAAATGGGAAGGGAAGTTTCCTTTAGAGATTTGTGAGTGTGAGAATGAGATAAAGTTTTTTTAATTTAGTTTGTTATATCTTTGACAGCATGCCCTTATAGCACATGATGTCATAAATGCTATAAAAGGTGTGTTATGGATATACATATATAGTTATTTGTTAGTAAGGACATGATATTAAAGTGATCTAGATGAAGTGCTATGAAAGACCTCCACAAAACATATCATAATGCTTAAAAATTTAAGTGCTATAAAAAGACCGTTATTATTTAAACTTTCTTTGGTTTCTTCATGAGAACAAGAGGTCTTTTGATTAGAATGTTCACATGTGACCGGTGGAAGACCAGCAAGTTTGCAAGGTCAATGGATGGAAATTGGTTGAGGATGTAGCTGTGGAAGGATATTGGAATTGGTTTGAAGGGTGCAAGGCCGCAAATGAAAGTGAATGGAATGGTTGGGTCAAATGAGAAACCAACCATGGAGTTTATTTATGAGGCTGTGGATGGAGGAGCTAAGGATAATATACAAAAAGAGTTCAATGGTGGTCAGAAAGAGGTACCAAACATCACTGATGAAAGGTTGGACAACCCTCCTCAGGCCTTTGCATGATGCATATTATTTTGTTAACCCTAAATTGCATTATGCTCCTAATTTGAAAGTAAAAAAAGGGACTAATGAGTTGTATAGAGAGGTCTGACCTGTGTAACGTCCTATAGCAAATCCTGACTGAACATTTCCCCAATGCCTTTAAAACCCTGAAGTTGAAAACAGTGATTTAGCATACAATATTTGTTAAATTTCAAATTCCAATGCCTTTGAGCCATAATATGCAATGGAAAAAAAAAGAACAGAGTAGCCGATAGAACATCACCTTCATATGTGGGTTTCTTTTATATCTAGACAAAAAAAACGACCTCTTTGCATATCTGAGTCGCTCCTGTGGAATACTTATTAATTAATAACATGAAACCATAATCTAAAAAGGAAAGGTGTTGGCATTATAAATTTAAAGTGAGCTCTAATGTATTAGGTTTAAGACCCATTTGACAATCCTAACATTGAGGAGGGATATACGGTGTGAGTTTGTTACCTGAGCAATAGGATTGGTAGTAATGACAGGGGAATGGGTGGACTTAAAAGATGACAGTCGCAGCTAGAAGCAAATAAAATAACATGGTTAGTTGAGCAGAAGAAAAAATCCCAACACCACAATAATACTTGGTACTCTATTTATAACTTATAAGAAATCTCTCCATATATGTACCTGGCCAATGAATGCGAGGGTTACGAGAGCAAAAAAACCTAAATAACAGATGAAAACATGTAAGAACATAAAATGAATTAACAAAAAAGAGTAAGCGTAATGTGAGATAGAGATAGAGAAAATACCAGCTGCATAAAGACAGACGTCGTCGACGATCTTGACTACGCGTGGTAAATCGAAAAAGAAGTGGACGAGCTTAGAGGATCCATTTAACATCAGGGGAGTTATCTCATCCTCCTTACAAGTGGCGAAAAGACCCCTTATGCCATTAGCGATGAAGATTAAGTTAGACAACTCGGTGTTTACCAGGTGATTCTTATCGGCTTCAGAGAGGCGAGATAACTCGGTGTTGAGGAGGAGAGATAACTTGTCATCGGAGAGGAGAGATATTTCTCTTTCTGAGAGGGCACAGATTTTACTTGCAATGTAGTTGAAAAAGCCGCGGACCAGGTGACGAGATGAGTTGTCGGCGTGGTCGAGAGCGATAGCTACGGAGTTACGCTTTCCGTCATCCACGGAGTGAAGGGGGGAGAGAGAAGCAGCCATGGTGTTTCACTATTTGACCTAACAAAACTGCATCTCATTATATTTGATACTAACTATGTAAATTAGCGGGTGGGTTTTATTAGAACATCTATAAAACAAAATTTATATTTTAAATTATTAATTTTGATAAATATAATTCAATAAATAAATATATTTTCAGTTCTAACATGTAATCTACATATAAGAAAATTTAACGATATGGTTAACCCTTAATAACACTTGTCCTCCACTTGACACCTGTACAAATTGTGTCTTTTTTCTACTTTGTGGTAATTATGGAACGAGATGAAACATCAAGTCTAAAGTGGAAGTTACGAACCACTACGAATCTTGCGTTAAACTTGGGTTTCAAACTTTAGTTGGATGTAAGAGAACATTTTCAATAACATGAAAATTACGGTTTTGATTTTATAGATTTATCACATACAAGACAAGACAATATATTTACGTTTTTTAGAAATATTATTCAAAGTATTACGCTGCAACTTGAATTACTCATCATTAGTATGTCAAAGACCTCAAAAGAGTTACATAATAAAATTGATGTTTTTTAATTAAAGCTTATTTATGTAAGAAGAAGACTCTCTCTCTCACACTCTTTATTCTCTTTTTTCTGCTCTTCTCTCAAACATGTCCAATCCCATAAGCTTCCACCTCAATCCTCTTGCTTATACTTTTTCTCCTCTTCTTCTTCCTTATCATTGTTCTTTCCTTCTTCCTCTTCTTTACAAACCATATCTTACTGATTGTTGTTGCTTTTTCAGGAAGTATGGATCTGGGTTAATTATATGCAAAACCATTTAGGAGATGTTCAGTTCATCTACAATAATTAACTCTTTCAACATAGGGTTTCATGTACACTCATCAACTACATAAAGGTATGTTTGGATGAAAAACGCCCTCTTTTTTGTTGTTTTTCTCTATGTTTCATATTGTGTTTTCTTCGTGAAATTTAAGATTGATACCGGTAAGTCGGAAGTGGAAGTTACGAATCACAATGAATCTTGCGTTAGGCGTGGATTTCAAACTTTAGTTGGATGTAAGACAACATTTTCAATAACATAAAAATTACGCTTTTGATTTTGTGGATTTATCGTCAGTGTTACGTCGCAGAGGCCGCCGATGATTATTCTGAAACAGGTTTGGTTTCAACATTTTTTCCCAATTTGCTATGTTAATAAGTTTGGTACTTTATGAGTTGATAGAGTTTCTATCAAGAATGTTCTTTGGTGATACTTGAACATAGTTATTGTTGTTAATGTCTGATTGTCTAACCTCTTGGATTTAGGATTGGCAGGTCAATGCAGTTTTGTTTTCTGGTTTTCGTCAATGTAACGCCCGATTAATTAAATAATTATTTAATTATGTTGTTAGAAATTATCTGATAATTGGTGTGTTGAATGGTATGTGTGACATTGATGTGTGTGGTGTAGTGCCAGATTTAATATTAGTTGAGAGTATGTTAGATTTATTAATTTGTTGATAAATTATTAAATTTATAATTATTATTAGAAATAATAGAAATATTAGAAAAAAGAATTTGTTACTAATTAATTGTTTATTATTTGAATAATTAAAATAATAAGATAGTTAGTAGAAGGATGACAAGGGCAAGGTGGTACTTTTGATAGAATAAGTGGGGATAAAAAAGGGAAACCAATATTAAGGATCCTAAGGGTAGAAGTGACTATAAGAGAAAATAAGGATTAGAATTCTCATTAGTTACGTTCGTGAAAATAAGGAAGAGAAGAAGAGGAAGAGAAGAAGCAAGGAATTAGGGCTTGAAGGAGAACTCCATTAGAGAAGGAAAGATAACTCAGAAATCCTGAGGTAAGGGTGGGGTTCCAACTCTCTAAGGGATAATATAATTATAGGTATGTGGGAAATTTGATTGTATAGTTTTGTGTGGGTTTGCTTATGAATTGGTTTGTTTGTGTGTGTTGAACCTAATGATGAACTCTTGATGAAATTGCAATAGAAATTGATGAAATTGTGATATTTATGTTGTGATTTGTTGTTGATGATTTTTTTGTGTAGTGAATCGCATAAGTGCAAGGATTGACAAAGCCGTGTTGTTTCCCGAAATCAGAGGAAATGGAATTCTTATCTGTTAAACAGCTGAAGAAGTGGATGGAGGATGAAGCTCTGGTATTTTCATTACTAGCATCCTTGTCTATTGAGAATCAAGCAGCGGTCGATGAATTGCAAGTAGTATGTGAATTTCCTGAAGTTTTCCTGACGATATTCCTAACGTACCGCTAGAAAGAGATGTGGAGTTTGCTATTGATCTTGTTCCTGGTTTAAGACCTATTTCTATGGCACCGTACAGGATGTCACCAACAGAATTAACTGATTTGAAGAAATAATTGGAAGAGTTACTCGAGAAGAAGTTTGTGAGACCAAGTGTACCACCTTTGGGAGCTCCATTGTTGTTGGTAAAGAAGAAAGGTGGTAGTATGAGATTTTGTGTCGATTACTGACAACTGAATAAGGTAACAATCAAGAACAAGTATCCACTTCCGAGAATATACGACTTGATGGATCAATTAGTGGGTGCACGTGTGTTTAGCAAGATTGATTTAAGATAAGGTTATCACATAATTCGAGTAAAGAATGAGGGTATTCAGAAGACAACTTTTAAGACTCGGTATGGACATCATGAATACTCTATAATGCCATTTGGTGTTACTAATGCGCTGGGAGTATTTATGGAGTATATGAATCATATTTTTCATATAAATCTGGATCGATTCGTAGTAGTGTTCATTGATGATATCTCGATGTATTCTAAGTCTGAAGAAGAACATGTTGAGCATTTGCGAATTGTATTGCAACTGTTGAAAGAGAAAAAGTTATACGCGAAGCTATCGAAGTGTGAATTATGGTTAACAAAGGTTAGTTTCCTTGGCCATGTTATTTCTAGCGATGGGGTTGCGGTAGATCCATCCAAAGTAGATGCAGTGTTGCAATAGGAGGCTCCGAAGACAGTAATTGAGATTAGAAGTTTTCTAGGTTTGGTTGTGTTTACTATGGAAAATGGTAAAAAAAAAAAAAAACACTAGTCCTTCCAAAGTCCTAAAACTAAGGGTTACTCGCAAGATCGACTAGTTGATCTTGAGACATGTGCTAAGATTTTGAAATTATACTAGTTTTGTCGAAACCCTTATCAAAGAAACAATTTTCTATGACTAAGGGAACAGGTATAATGACTTTCCACACAAAGATTCGACCGACTGACTGGTAACTCGTGACCGACAATAGGTTTTTTATATGAAGTAAGACTCAATAAGCTAACTCACTGGTGACTCGTGACCGATAGAGAGTATTGAATTGTTTACGCGAAACAAAATATAACGTAAAGAGTTTGCTCAAAGGTAAATAAAAAGCAAGCAAAGTATTCAAAAGGAACAACTGAAAGATAAAAGATTTACATTAAAATAAAGGTGGTGATTTACGTACATTAAACACTTCTCAACTTTTTGCTTCCTAACGCTCATAATGGACAGAGTTTTGACAAGTGATTTGAGTATACAAGTGAACACACCAAAAATTACAGTGAATCTACTTATTTATAGAATTTACAATGTAACTTCCTAGATGAAATCTACTAACAATATTTGAATCTTGAGGTAACTGCCCCACAAGATGTCGCCACCTATTTGGCGCCCAATCAGCACACAAACCACTAGTAACTGCTTGTGACTTTGAAGTTTGAATCTTCCTGCTTCTGACTTCTGAAAGTAAATTGTTTCTGGCTTGCTTCGACCCATTTCCTTTGGTAAGATTAAAACAATAAAATTCTTCTAAGTCCAGAATTTCCTTTGGTCGACAAAACCAACTTCGACCATTTTCCTCTTTCTTCATACTCTGGTCAACAAGACTAATTTCCACATATCTTAACATATACTATTTTATGTCCTTTTGGTCGACACAACTCAACTTCGACGTTTTTGTCTTCATATTCTCTTTAACCATTGATTTCTTTGATCCATGGACTTCAATTCCTTAAAAGTCCTTATCTTCAAGGATTACCCTTAGCTTATTAGAATACCCTCATTTAATACATGTACTTGAATACCTTGAGATATTCCAAGGTAACAAAATGCCCCCTAGAGATGTCATTTTTGAGTTTCGACTAATAGGAGATAATGACATCTTTGAAGCGTCAGTTTTACCATTCGACCAAATCGTTCCCACTCCTCAGAAATAGGCGTTACTATTCCACTTTTTTCATGATGTCATGTAATCATGGATTGTATCACGCTTTTCAGTTTAAGACGTGTGACATTTAATTTTCGCCATCATTGTGCTTTTAGTGGGAAACATAGCCCACCACTCCTACTTCAATCTCGTTGCACGTGTCCATCAACGTGACACGATTTAGACTTAGGAAATCACACAGATTTTCTCCATAATTTCTTCTTTCCTCTCAAAGGCTACAAATACCCCCCATTCTTCACTTTTTCTTCTTATTTTCTCTTCGCTTTCTTCAATCCCTCACTTCAGAAAACCCAGAACTCACAAACACCATAATTGTTCATCGTCTTCAAACTTCTTCAAGCTTTCTATAATGGCGAACGCTAGTAATCCAACTACTTCTCCAGCCATGGACCTTTAGTTACGCCTCGTCGACGACAAAACCTATGTACCAGAGCCTCCATTTGCTGAGGAGAAAGCCAAGATCTAGCAATCTCAGGTACTCATTCCCTTCTCTCTTGAAGAAAAATCCTTAGCTTTCCTAAGACCTCTTCCTGCAGATATGCTTTCTAAAATCTATGTAGATAACAAATGAGCCTTTTTCCCTACTAGCACTATAACCAGACCTATAATCTCTTCCTCAAACCATATTACACTTCAGTATGTTGAAAGAAATTTTAGAATTGCTCCACCCTTGAATTGCTCTAAGTTCAGTGCTTGGATGACGCGTTTAGAAACCGACAAAGGAGATCAATGGAAAAGAATGGGAATTTACACATTGTTAGAGCTTTACCGTTGTGGCCAGCCCTATTCTAGTGGCATGTTGCAGGATGCCATACACTTTTGGGAGGGGTTGACCAACACATTCCACACTAAGTGTGGTATGATTACTCCTACCCTGCTGAACGTTGCTGCCATCACGAGATTAAAACCAAATGGCATAATTTTCAATTATAGGGATGTTGAACCTCTGCCAATAAAGTTCGACATTGGTGAAGCTGGTAAACCAACATACAACAACTTCATCGACCATCATGTTCAAGATTCTGGCCCCATAACTGACGAAGAGCATGTAGCATTCTTAACTCTCTGGCTATCCCGTTTCATTTTCTCCTCCAGGTCGATGCGGGTGGCCAAACAATTTTCATACCTGGCTACCCAGTTGCACATGGGTGAGAATGTCGCTTTAGGCCAACTGATTTTGGCCTTTCTTTATGCGTCCTTGACTGATGCTGCTAACCAAATCAAGAATTTTGACCCCACCAATTCAAAAAAAGAGAGAATGTTTTGGCGCATGGTCCTTTCTGGATTTTGCAGTTGTGGTTGAATGCCACTTTTTCTGAAGAAATTAGGCCCTTCAAAAGTAGAAAGGTGGCATGCCCCCCAACTAGTAGTCATATCGTTTGGCAACACCTTCTTCCTTTGACTCCTATTGACAAGGGTTCCCAAAATCCTGAAGTTTTCAAACTGCTGTTCAATATCATGTTGACAAGAGTCGACTTTACACCCTCTATGGAACCATTTTCTGATGAAAAAGTGTCCCAGAGTGGCTCACTAAGTCTTTCCCACCTATGAAAGAGGAAGACAAGAAAAGATCTTTAATCTACTAGAGAAGTTTTTTAACTCCCCAATTTCTATCTTCCGTGATTGTCGGCCTGAATCTAGGCTTGGTTGCTTACCAGCCCAACTTGGTGGCTCGATAATTTGGGCTTTGTCAACTTGTCCCCAAATCTTTGTTTAACTCTTACGAGCTACTGGTCGACATCACATCTGACCAACCTTTTGAAAATATAAAAGAAGATGTCGACAACCTATGGGCACAAAGACCTATGCTTACCTTTACTCCTTTTCAACCATCCTCCTACTGTACTAAAGAGTTTGAGACTTGGTGGCAGTCATATTTTGTCACATTTATTGGTGATACTGACTTGAAATTAGCTGAACTAACTACAACTTTTGATCCTTCACAAGGAAAACCAACTAAATGTAAGGCTACTAACATCAAGCAGATCCAGGCTTTCCAGAAATACTTTAGGGTGATGTATCTACCTAATAATCTTCGTCAGACCATCTCTGACGCGGCCCAAGAGCTAAAGGAGAAGGTAACCGACAGGCTTCCACAACTCAAAATTCCTGGTTACACGAAAGACAAATATCCTTTCGCACTTCATTTTGGAAAAAATAAATTTTCTCCTTTGCCGACTAGCCCTTTGGCCTTGTCTTTTCGCCCACTATCCCAGATTAGTGGTATAGCTCTTGGTTGAACGTACAAAACGCTTATAAGAAAAGGCCGACAGGGTGGTGCCGACAAAGTATTGGTTACACGACTTGTAGTGGCAAAAACTGCGAGTATAAGCCATTGAATTGACTTAACTCAAAAAATAACAAAAGAGTCGCCACCGCACTTTTATTTTATCCAAAGGACTAGGAAAAAGAGTGAATAAAATCCTAACAAAAAGATCAGAGATATGGGACCGGAGGTTAGTTATGCAAAGGGAAGATGTTAGGCACCTAAAGCATCTACGGTACTCCGCAAGAACCTTTTTGAAAATTTGTATATGTGTGCTAAAAAAAAGTATATGTACAAAAGTGTCTGGAGAAGAAAATAAGTATATATTTTTTTACAATTTTTGATTTGATAGAACTTCCAATGAGTTCCAGGCCGACACACCAACAATGTGCAATGTTGAAATCAAAACCAAGTAGTTCGGCTAAAAAAGACCAAAATTATGTGTTGGTTGATTTTAAGAAAATGTTAGTTTAGGAAAGCCACAAAGAGCTCAAAAAGTTTGAATGAGGTTAAGTGATTTTTAGTCTTATGAAAAGAAAAGTCAAAATATCATTAGATTGATTGAAAGTTTATTAAGAAAAGAAGTTTGAAAATTCATGGACCTAAGTATTATTATTATTTTATATAAACAGTATTATTATTAATAAAAACAGTTATTATTATTTTATATAAACAGTATTATTATTATAAAAAATAGTTATTATTATTTTATATAAACAGTATTATTATTATATCAAAAACAGAATAATATATTTTTTTTAATTATTATTATGTTAAAATTAAATACTATAATTATTTTTAAAAATATATTATAATAATAATAATAAATATTATTCTTGTTTAAACATATTATATTTATTCATTTCTTTTTTAATAATTTATTTTTGTAAAAAATGGTAAAAATATTATTTATATTCAAAAATCGAAAGTAATTATTCTTAACAAACTTAAAAACAAAATATTTATTACATCTTTATTTATATTGATAGAATAATATTTTGTTTTTAAGTTTGTTAATAATAATTACTTTCAATTTTTGCATATCATTAATATTTTTACCATTTTTTTGCATAAATAAATTATTAAAAAAGAAATAAATAAATAAAATATATTTTAAAAACTGAATATTATATTTATAAAACCGAATAATATTTTTTTTAAATGATATAATATATAAAGATATTATTATTATTTTTAAAAACAAAATATATATTTTTTTTAAATCTAGAATATTATTATTAATACTTGTAAAAACAGCATATTATTATTTTTAAATCAAAGTATTATTATATTTTATTAAATTAGAATATTATTATTATATCAAAAACATTTTTTATTTTTAAATCAAAGTATTATTATACTTTTATAAAATAGAATATTATTTATTTTAAATGACAAAATATTATTATTATTTGTTAAAATTGAATACTATAATTATTTTTAAAAACATATTATATTTATAAAAACTGAATAATTCATTCATAAAAATATAATATAATATTTTTTAAAAAAATATTTATTATTATTATTATTATTTAACGCTTGTAATCATTAAATATCTTTTTATAAATATAATATGTTTTTAAAAATAATTATAGTATTCAATTTTAATATAATAATAATAATACTGTTTATATAAAATAATAATAACTGTTTTAATAATAATAATAATAATAATAATAATAATAATAATAATAATAATAATAATATTTGTAATGGAAACAGTAATGGAATATATGGATTTAATATGTTTTCTTGATAATAAATTTGAATGATAAGATAAGCCTCAATTGTAACGTGGTGTAGTGGTAATTTGTTTCTCATGTATGCATTGCAACCTTGGTTCATATCTTGGCAAAAACAATGGGTTTTTTTTACCTTGAGGTATAGTTAAGGGACCAAAAAGAATATTTTGCTTAAATAAATTTATTTTCAAAAATTAAATTTAAGAAATTTGTGAATAAATTTAAATTTTAAATATGATTTTAGTACTCATAATTATATACCGTTTTGTAATAAATAGCCCTTCAATTAGTCTCTCTATATGTAAACCCAAACTTTAAATTTTCTATAATTTTTAGAGAACCAAATTTAATTGGCATATACTGGAATAATAATAAAAACAATTTAACAAAAAATAATAGCTACCTGTTGCAATTTAAGGGATAGCAATATAATAATCACGTAGTTGTTTGTTGTCTTGAAATTTGAATCGGAATGAATGCCTTCTTTAGACAATGTGAATGAATGGATTGCTATTTATATTGTCAAGGTAAGGTTACTAAGATTTAGAAATTGTGAGATGCATAGAGCTGGGATTTAAATTCTCCAATTTGAGATTTTGAAAATGTTAAGTTTATAGAGAAAATGAGAGAAAAAATTTCATTTCTTTTGTTATAGATATCCAAGAAATTCAAAATATGGATCAGTTAAAAAACAAACATATATTATCCTGTTTTTTATGGGTATGGATAAACCAAAAATCTAGTTAAACTGGATACCTCTACTTGTAAACATGCAAGCTAACTAAGTACAAGTCAAATTCTAAACCCTCAGTTAAGGAAATGATAAAATTGAGGAATCTCTGCTACATCAAAACTTCAGAGCAAACTTATCTTTACATGATATGTTTCCCTTTTCCTGCACAAAGAACATAGACAATTGTCGTCCGTTTAGTTATACACACCAAAAGGGTACATGTTTATATTGCCATTTTCTATCATTTATGGAGTTGAAAAACATGTAATTGAATCACTTCAAATTTGCAAAAAAGGAATTCAAATTTGCACCTCAACATCACAAAGAAAATCAATTAAAAACATGATGTGCAAATACCAGTAGATTTACTGCTTGGAACAACAGCTCTAGATGTGCCTTCCTGATGTGGGTTCTACTTCCTGCAGTTGGAATATCCATTGGACAAAACAAAATTTGAAAGGTTACTCAATACACAAGTCTGTTAATTTGTATAATTAGCAGATCGATTGGACAAAACAAGATGCAAGAATTCTACAGATGTTTGTGGCTGTGCTTTAGATTAGGATATTATTGACTTTAGCTATGGCTAAAACTAACTCTAACATGTTATCCTCCAAGTGTTGCAGTAGCAACATTAGCAACAATAATTCTATTCTATATTTTAATGTCAATCCCTCATTTTCTCTTGCAAAACTCATCTCGGATAGATTATGCTTCTCCCTCTAGTATTTCTGCTCTTAAAGTAGTGCTAAGCATTTAGGAAAATTTAGGACTCACTGAAGACCCAAAAATCATACAGGTCTATGTTTGTTACAACCTTCTTGCTTAAGCCACGATGGCATCAACGAGAGCATTACTGGTCTCGGCACTTCAGTTTTCAAATAACACACGAATGCAATTTATTCTATACTTGAGTTATTTGTTGACTACATGGAACATCACGGATGAAAGGTTGGACAACCCTCCTTAGGCCATTGCATGATGCATGCTATTTTTCTTAACCCTAAATTGCATTATGCTCCTGATTTGAAAGTAAAAAAAAAAAAGGGTGTAATGAGTTGTATAGAGAGGTCTGACCTGTGTAACGTCCGATAGCAACTCCTGACTGAACATTTCCCCGATGCCTTTAAAACCCTGAAATTGTTAAAATTTCAAATTCCGATGCCTTTAAGCCATAACATGCAATGAAAAAAAAAAGAACAGAGTAGCCGATAGAACATCACCTTCATAAGTGGGTTTCTAGTATATCTAGACAAAAATACCGACCTCTTTGCATATCTGAGTCGCTGCTGCAGAATAGTTATTAATTAATAACATGAAAGCATTATCTATAGAAGAATGGGGAATGGCATTGGCATTATAAATTTAAAGTGTGTATTTGGTTTCCGGTTAGGTAAATATAAGAACTTAAGGGCAGATCCATTTGACAATCCTGGATATAGAGTGTGAGTTAGTTACCTGAGCAATAGGATTGGAAGTAGTGAGAGTGGAATTGGTGGACTTAGAAGAAGAGAGTCCTAAGTGCAGGATCTAGAAGCAAAAGCAAATAAAATAACATGGGCAATGAATACTTGCTACTCTATTTGCATATATGTATGTACCTGGCCAATGAATATGGTGAACATGACACCAAAATAACCTAAATAATAGAAGAAAGCAAAAACGAGTAAGAAGATATACTGAATTAACAAAAAGAGAAATGTGAGATAGAGAGATAGGGAAAATACAAGCGCCATATAGAAAGAGTTTGTCGAAGAACGTGGAAACGCCTAACAAGTTGAGGATCTCAGAGGATCCATTAGACAACAGGGAAGTTATCTCATCGTCGTTATCAGAGGCTAAAAGATGTGTTATGCTATTAGCGATGGTGATTAAGTTAGACAACTCGGTGTCCAACAGATTATACTTATCGGCTCCAGAGAGGCGAGATAACTCCGTGTTGAGGAGGACAGCTATCTTATCGTCGGAGAGGCGACGTATTTCTCTTTCTGAGAGTGGGCAGATTTTACTTGCAATGTAGTTGAAAATCCCTCGGACCCCCGGACGAGATGCGTCGTCGGCGCGGGCGAAAGCGCTAGCTATGGGGTTACGCTGAACGTCGTCCACGTCGCCACCGATAGAGCCAGAAACACCCATATTGTTTGACTTTTTGACCTGACAGGATTGCTGAACGGTGCTTTGCGCGGATATTTTAGAAAGAGAAAAACTATTATGTTTATAATAACTGATATTTAATTTTTTATTTATATATAAAATTATGTTTCTAATTATTTGTTAATGTAAAAAAGAATTAAATAGAAAAAATTGTATTATGATCACTTAAAGTGTATAAATTTAAATAAAAGAATATTAATTAATTAAAAAATGTTATTAAATATTTTTTATAAACTATATTTAATGTTGTATCTGTATTTCCACGTTCATCATTAGTTATCAATATCTTCAATATTTTCTTGAAGCAATTTTTGATATGGTAATTTACCGTTGTTTAGAAGAGAAAATTGACTATGATATTTATACTTCAATATGTTTGAGCGACTACTCTGGATTGTTATTGATAGTTATTGCAAATGAAACCACGAAGAATATTGACATTATTGAAATTTGAATATAAGACCGTGAACATAAGAAAAAATTTATATGAAAATATTAATTACACTACTTATGTAAAACATCATAAACAAAATATTTGAAGAATAAATGATATATACTTTTTATATTTAACATGATTTATTAGGTGATAGATAATTATGAAATTTTAGTTAATATTATACTCTACATTAAATTTTTTCTCGAAACATAATATGTGTTTCTTCAATATACACTTTATATGATATGATCTATAAGATGAAAAAGAAAAAAGACATATAATAATATCGTAAAAGTTTGAAAAGTTATTATACTTATTCTACAATTTTTACATCTTTGTTGAAATGAAATTGTTCTAGAATGGACCTACACTTGACCAAAATAGCATGCAAGGCCCAATCCAATAGTGTTGCATGGGAAGTCCATTATGACGATCGTTGGGCTGAGTCTGCCCTTGGTTACTCGTTGGGCACGAAACATGCCCTACGTTACCCAAACTATAGGGCAAATGCCTCTCCCACACTCATGTCGAGGATCTGCTTCCCACATGCCTTTTAGGGACGTCCTCGCCATGTAATCGTCGAGGACATTCACCCATATACCTGTCGTGGAGCATCATCGTCGTAGGGCATATCACCAATGTCTTTGAATATAACGGGGTCCTCCTGATCTCAAAAAGGTTGCGTCCACCACCTCCATAGTATCTCGGGATAGTTCACCCAAGATGGAGGTCACATGTTGGCCTCCCCACTACACTTGTAGATCCTAGCAGTTTCCAGCTTGGGCCTACCCAGTCAACCTAATATGAGGACATTGGCCCAATGTTTGGGGCTATAAATACCCTCTTTCACTATAGTGTCATATATTCATTTTTTACTCATTTTTTACTTGCACTCTACTCCGATTCTTAGTTTGGCATCAGAGTGTCTTGAAGCTACCCTCCAATTCACTTCAACAGTCGTATGAGTCAATTGTTATAGGTCACTAAAGATCATTCTGGTCAGGTATGATCAGCGTCGTCTGTGGAAACACTTGCTCCTCCGTCTTTCTCAACTTAAGACCAAAGTAAACGTTTCAAATTTTTGATCATTATTGCGAGTCAGCACAACAACAATGATAACTTCAATGAAACCGCTTTCGCAAACGGCGGAACAAACGAAAACAACATAATAGTGGGTCACGATTAGGGTGACACCCGAGATGGACAAAGTGCCTCTTCTTCATCCGAGGAACATCCCATTGATGTGAAGCAACATGTCGACCATCGCGGGGAGTATTAGGAGATTCTAGTGCCTCCCAATGATGATCCCACCATTATGGCCCTCTTTACGGCCATCAACCAGACGAACCTCCTGATTTCCCATCAAAATGAACAAATTGGGATGCTAGAGAATGATCGACGACCACGAAGCTGAAGACATAACAATCGATGCTCGTCCCTGCGACACCAAGAAACCCACTCACGATCTCCCTCGCAGAGACGCCAACAAGAAGACTCTAGAAGCTTCTCTCCTTATTGCACCGAGTCCGGTCCTCAACTGGAGAAACCCCGACCAGAGCTGATTAAAATGTGTGACCACACACCACCACAAAAAAAGCGTCGTTCCCTGCCCCCTAAAAGGAATAAAGGCAGATACCAACTAGAGAAAACGAGGAGTCAACCACGAACTTCCCCGCGTCGCAGAGGTCCTCGCTTCGACTCCTCCCCGCCTCACTCTCTGTTCTGCAGCGAGGAACACGACCTCAACGGTCCTTTGTCCTAGGAAATCATGGAAGTCCCCATACCCAATAGGATGGAAAAAAACTCCACCCTTGGCTAACTTCGATGGAACCATGGACCCTGACGACCACCTCGAGACCTTCAAGGTGATGCTCCACTACCATAATGTCAGGGGCACCATCAAGTGTAGGTTATTCCCTATGACTCTGAGAAAATGTGCCATGGCATGGTACAAAAACCTAGCCCTAAAGTACTTGACCTCGTGGAAGGGTCAAAAAGGTGACTTCGTCAGAAACTTTACAGACTCCCGACGACACCCAAAGACTAAGGCGTCCTTTGAGGCGATCATCCAGGGGAATAATGAATCCCTTCGACCGTACATTGAACGGTTCAATCGTGAATCCATCCAGATTCTAACGACTAACTGCGTGAAAAGGTATCTTCTCTAAAAGGGACTGCACTCTTGTGACTTTAGAAAGGTCGTAGGGATAGAAACTCCCAAGACGTTCGGCGATCTCCTCCAAAAGGCACGAGCTTGCATAACATATGAGGAAAAAGAGTCCGCCAATAACACTCGAGATGCGAGGAGCTGCGAAGGGACCATAGCCGTGAATTACGAGTATGTTGAACCATCTCGGCGGGGCAGGGATAAGAGGAAAGACGAAAAATCTTGTGATTCCTGTAACACCCCGATTCTACCCCACATATTTATTTAGTAAAATATCAGAGTTTCAAAATTTAATCAATGTAATCAGGATGTCACAATTCAACGTAAACACATCAATATCTTTTATTTCATTTAATATAGATACATAGCATTTCAGATGGACAAATCACAACGTACTTTATTCTCATGAAACAAAACAACTTCTTTATTATTCAACAACTATAACAACAATAGAAACAATAACAACCAAACATGACAAGTATTTGTTTCCCCGAGTGCTACGTATCAGAGCAACTAGACCGACTTGGATTAACGACTACTAACTCTTCATTCTTCATTACTTGCACGTTGCCAATATAAAGGCAACGACGAAAACAAGCAAATAGTGAGATATCAAACCATATAATTGAAGTTATGATAAACAATCTATAGTTCAAAAGCATATAGCATCACCATTTCTAATCACACTAGTAATCAACGGTAACTCACATCCAATTCATCACAACATACAACCATCCACAACAACTAGCAACCATACACAACAACGTAATCCAATTATCACAACAACGGTATCATGAATTATTATGACATGCGACTCGATTAACGCACATGTATGTGGTACCAACGGAGTGAAACTCCCAACGTAATTCCATTGCCAATAATTTCGAGGCATCAAGGCGTAAGCCTTCAACGTAAACAACATTGCCCCCAATGGCTCAACGTATTCTGCCAACATAGGTCAACATGTGATGCAATGCAGGTATGCAATAAAATCAAACAGCATACGACAACAACAACGACAACATATCCAACAACTTAGTCCAACAACGCAATCCAACAATGTTGGCCATCAAGCCTCAACAACGACAACGAAATCACATACGGAAACTACCTCAACATATCCAAATTCTCACTTACAGTGTTTAACAACATTATTATAGGTTAATTCATGTTTCCAGCTTTCCAACGGTTCAAACGACATCAAAAACGGAGTTACGGTCGCGAAGATACGACCAAAACAATTTTCCAAAATTCCCCTTCTGTTTCTGTTCAGTATGCATCGATACAAACCTCCATGTATTGATACATACTCAGCTTGTATCAATGTAAGATTTGTATGAGTCGACTCATACGTTCTGCAAAATTCTATTTTTCTGTTTTTCTTCAGTATGAGTCGATGCAAGCTCCCTTTGTATCAACACAAAGCTGACTTGTATCGATACATACTCAGCTTGTATCGACACAAGCTTCGTATGAGTCGACTCATACGTTCTGCAAAATTCTAATTTTCTGTTTTTCTTCAGTATGAGTCAATGCAAGCTCCCTTTGTATTGACACAAAGCTGACTTGTATCGATACATACCACGTATGAGTCGATACAAGTCCTACAAAACAGCCCCATGAGCCGACACAAGCCCTTTTGTATCGATGCAAGTTATTTTCATGCTTCTGGTTTTTAAAAGCATAACAACTTGTATGGATACATAACTCTATGGATTGACTCATGCTGCGAAATTTCACCCAAAACCTGATTTTTCCACTGTTTTACAATTCCAATCAACACCATTCTTCACCAACAATCATAGTACAACATATGCAGTAAATTGGTGCATTCCTTTCATACAATTAACAACAACACGACATATACAACAAAATTGTACAATCAACGGCAACAAGATACACAAAATACAAAATCATATATTCCAATTTGGGATTTTCTACGGTTAATCACATAGCTACGCAACAACCTAGAGAATCATACATCCCTAAACTACCAATTTCCCATCATATCCTCAATTATAGAACAAGAACCCCACCCTTACCTTAGATTGAAGGTTGCTCTAAGAATTCTTGATCGTTCCACCTTTCTCCGTCAAAACCCTTGTTCCTCTTTGGTCTGCAGTTTCTCTTTTTCACGATTAATTCCCAAAAGCCAAAACCTTTATTCTTTTATTTCTTTTTAACCCATAATAATAATAATAATACTGTTATTCCTTAATGGGCCTACTACTTAACACCTCCCATATTATTTCTCACACCACCACTAAATCCAACTTTTAATCAAATAATAATTCCATAATAATATTATTTCTAATATTATTTCTCCGATCAAACCGACAATCGCTCAACTATCAACTTAACCGCTCAACCAGCATATTAATCCAATAATAAAATACTTCAATAATTTAATTAACTAATTAATTAAATTTGGGGCGTTACAATTCCCGCAAACACAAAGGTTCAGCTAGACGCTTCATCGAGTACACCCCGCTGACCACTGCCCGTGACCGTATCCTCGCAGAATGTGTAAATGCATATTTCAAGGACGGTGGGGTCCGAAGACCAGAACCCATGACTCTTAAGCCCAGGGTCGACATCACCAAGTACTGCTAGTACGACCAGAGTTATGACCACGTCATTGAGGACTGTGTCCACCTAAAGGACACCATCGAGACCCTTATCAAGGTAGAATGCCTCAATTTTGGTCTCTCATTTTGTGTTAGTTGGGTTTGTGTTAAAGGAAGATGGAATAAATGAAGAGAAATCTGATTCTAAATCCAATGTAAATTAGTTGGCTAAACTAGAAAATTTTAATTCTTGCAAATATGATTATTCTTCTGAAAAGACCAAAGTTGTTCACAACTCTGGTAGATATAATAAGAAAGGACCCAGAAAATTATGGGTACCTAAGGATAAGATAATCTATGTTGCAAACATCCTTAGTAGTGCAACTGAAACATTTGTATTGGGACAAGGATTCTGGCTACTTGCTACACATGATGGGAAAAAGGCATATATTCCAAAATATGGAACTTAAGCCTGAAAATATCATGGGTTTCGGAGGTGATCAAAAGGATTAAATCACAAGCTCCGTAACAATAGTTGTTGGGATGGCTATGTCTTGTTTCAATGAAAGGAAGAGAAACAAAGTTTATAGGATCGGGCTTTCTGACCTTATAATATCAAAAGATAGATTGTCTTTTGTCTGTTAATGAGAAGCAGTGGACGTGGCTCAAATGATTAAAGTGTGTTAGCTAGAGAAATAATTCTCTACTGAACAAACTTATCAAAAGGGTCTGTCTTAACTGAAGTTTACTTCAGATGCTTTTTGTAAAATATTTCAGAAGGACAAGTTTTCAAAAACCTCTTTCAGAGAAGAGAATGTTGGTTCTTCCTTCAAACCATTGGAACTTATGTTCATTGATTTGTTTGATTTAGTGAAACCTATATCAATCAATAAAAATAAGCAAGGATTAGTTATTTTAAATAACTACAACAAATGGACTAAGGTGAATTTTCTCTAACACAAGGGTGTGTCATTTTTCATTCACCATATTCAGTAATCAAGGTGCAATTTAATATAAAGTCTCAAACATTGTCAAGTTGTTATAGCATTGCACAACTTCATAAAGATTTTGGGTGATGCTATCCTAAGCACCAAAGAAAATCTGAACAAGTTTTGATTCTAATGCTCAAAGTGGTATCATGTTATGATGTTCTAAAAGCTCAAAAGGCTACAGAATATATAACACTGAAACATTTTTATTAAATCAATTTATGTTAGACTTGATAAAATATTTGACTAGAAAAAGTCAAAGCTAGTTTATAAACTTGCAAGTATAAAGATCATCATTTCGAAATCTGAAAGTAATGCAGCACTTGTGGAATAACAAGAAGATCAGAAGATGTTAAATCATAAGCTTATATTGATCGGGATCCTATAATATCATCCCTCAAGATAAAAGATGAAAGTGATCAACATACAAAGGACAAAATATCAGGGCAGTACTTATATGTTTTCTGACAAAGTACTTATAGATATCTCTACAAGTTAAGAGTTATTCTATCAAGGAAAAGGTCAGATCATTTAAGGTCAGATTTATCTCCTATAGAAGTATCTGCATCATGAATTCTGAATAGTCATTTCATCAATTAATGTTAGACCTTAGCTATCTGACATTTTTTATAAACCACCTATTTGTAAATGATATTTATTAGCCTGTTGTATCCAATATCTTTCATAAAGCCTTTATTATATGTCTTATCTCGTGTATTGGAACTCGTAGTGCTTACCCCCCTCTCTCTCTCTAAATATTTATTTATTGAGTTGTCATCCTTCTTGAGGCATCTGAACCATATCTTTTATACAGTCAGTTACATTTTCCTCTGTCTATTTAAATCCTGATTTCCCCTTTCCTAACCTTTCATACTTCTTCTCATGGATTTAATAATCGTCTTTGGAGATGATAACCTTCTTATAGTTACATGCGAACATCGTTTAAACATTCAAATGTCTACCGGGTAATCATCTGGGTCTTACTCAAAATATAGTGTTTCAAGGATGATCCAATTACTTTGCCATGTTAAATGGATCAATCTATCTTGATCTAGTTAGGGACTTCTGGATGAATGCTGAAATTAGAAGTTTTGGTACTTCCATCCACTCCTCAGTCTTTATAAATCCCATTATTATAACCACAACATTGGCTGCAGTTGCTATTGGTTGTGACCAAAACAGATTTCTTATAGAAGACTTTCAAAATAGATACTTCTTTGTTGATAGACTCAGCTCTATCCACAACGTATCTGATGAAAAGGCCACATCCATACTGACAATCTTCTTCCTGGTGCCAAAGTTTGGTTTCAGTTTATAACATCAAACTTTAGGCCTAGAGCATCAATGTTGAGAACCCTAACCTATAATGACAGTGTCTTCATCTACCTCATCCTCCACAATTTTAAAGTTAACTTACCTCAATATATTCTCAACTACTTGAGAAACTTCATCATTGATTCCAGATCTAGGAACCATATCTTTATCCCTTTTTCTAGAGTGCTCTCTATTCTCTTCACAAGGGCCAGGATTATTGAAGAAATTCGCAAAGATGGTCTAGAGGATTTCATAGAGGAAGTTCCTTGTGAAGATCTTCTAGTTTAGATGTTTAGGGGTATTTATCTTAGTTGTATTTTTCTTTCTTTTGTTTCAACCTTGTTATTTTATTTTATTCATGCTTCATGTGAATATCAATGAAGTGTTTTGCTTCTTGATTTTATTGGATATATGTGTGTTGATTTATTAATCTCATTTTCATAAAGTCTTACCAAACATTTTAAAAGTCTTAAAAGTAGTTTCAATTTACAGGAAGTAAAATGATATCAATTTCATTTCTCTCTATCACCTTTTTTATTTCTGACAAAGGGGGAGAAAGTAAAAATGATATTTTTATAATAATTAATGATAAAATCATAAAACACAAACATGTAAAAGGTTGTTGCTTCTAATTGTTTGTTCTATGTTTTCACTCTGGGAACTCTAAACAAGTTCACAAGTATTCAAAGACAGGTTGAAGATGAAGATCATGTTGCAAAGGTTGAAAACCTTATATTGAAGAAGTTGTACACTTTTTGAATATATGAATATTCAAACAGATGTACCAAACACAATTCAGAAGTTATAAACTTACTGAAAGTAAGGTAATCTTGCTTGATATCATAGTATTCAGAAGTTAACTTTCTGAAATTTTGAAGTTTAGACTTAAAGCTCAAAAGTTGTGCTCTCCTGGAAGAAAGACAAGTCTACATTCTGATGCATGCTCTCATTTAGATATGCCACTCATAAGTTGCGCTTTGATACATATGCTTCTGCTACAAACGCTCTATTCGGAAGTTGTGAACTATCTGCTATAGTGGAGTATATTAGATCAAATGATGATGTTTGAGAAGTATAGTCTTTATGTGTGATATTGGAATCAAGAAATATAAGCACAAATACATAATGTGTGGCATTATTCAGGCTCAAATCAAGATATTGGTTCTACATCGAGTGCTGATAGAAACCAAGTTCTGAGATGCAAGCCAAGTGTTCTAGTCAGACTTTGATGAGTTGTTGAAGGGAAGTGCTACTTCTCTATTCCATATTTTGAACACTCATAAATCCATTTTGCGAGTCTTGGGCTCAGAGTGAGAATTATTAACAAGCTTAAATGAAATTTTGGGTTTAACTGAATCAGGGGAATTGTGAGCTTAACTTTGAATTTGTTGGTTATAATGATTACCTTGTATAAATTATTCCATCAAAATACATGGTTTGTCATCATCAAAAAGGGGGAGATTGTAAGAACAAGAAATGTTTCTACATTTGGCCTTGTGATTTTGATGATAACTTCACATGTTATCTTAGAGAATAATTGTATACACTAATGGTTTTGTTCTAGTGTGTAGTTACTGCTAGATTGTTCTAACTATGATAGTAAGGCGTGAGACGTCATCAGGTTCTGAAAATATACACTCTATATGAGAACATGTGGTTACGTGTTTCGGTAAAGTCAAGGTTTTGAATCTATCTTCTACAATGTGTCTAAGTAGTGTTAGTACAACAGGTTTTGATCGTGACTTTGTGGTTTATTTTAGAGGCCTTCTGAAGCTCCACTTCTGGTGTTACAAGTTCTAAAGATTATGAAGACAAGGTTCTGTTGAACAAGTTCAGATGATCTGAAGAAAAGCAAGTTCTTACAACCAAGTGCTGAAGACTATGAAGACAAGTTCTATGTGACAAGTTCTGAAGATTCCAAGACTTAGGTTTTAAGGCTTAAAGAAAGATTCTTCTACAACAAGCTTCAACGTTAAAATATTCAAATATCTGAAGCCTCTGAAGTTATGAAGAAAGTTCAAAATGGTTAATGTGTGATAGTGTACAAAAAGGTACATAAATTGTATGTGACCTCTACTTTTCTAGAGTGGCGCATGGACAATCCTTTTTGTAT
Organism: Vicia sativa; assembly: GCA_021764765.1. NCBI lineage: Eukaryota > Viridiplantae > Streptophyta > Magnoliopsida > Fabales > Fabaceae > Vicia > Vicia sativa. The sequence continues at coordinate 134,556,592 of CM038792.1, read as the reverse complement.
TAGAATGTAACTACTCTCATTATAACCGTTGAGAACCAACAACTAGATTTCCAAAATTACCTTTCTACCCTTTCAACGGATCTCTTTTACAAGCTATAAAAGGAAGAATTGTAAGTTGGAGAAATGTAAGAAACTACACTATAACGACAAATTTATTGGAACAAATCAAGCTCAAACAAAACTACACGAAGGCGCTGCACAAACTCTATAGAGAAATCATATGTGTATAGTTTTGTAAATAAGCAAGGAGTTGTTACTCGTATCTTGGTGTATAACACTTAGGTGTTTTTCATTGTACTTAAAAGACTGTGTAACATGCTTTCAAGAAGCAAATCTGTAAACACTAGAAGAAATCAACAATTGTTGTAAGATTCCTTGAGAGATTGAGTGAAGGCCTGATCTCAAGAAGACTCATGTTGCGGCTTGAGTAGGTAGCGCAATAAGGGTCAACGAACTTGTTGGGGTGTGCCAATAAGGTTGATGAGACTTATTGTGGTTGTTCTATAATCGGTTTGGCTATAGTGGATTAAGTCATTGTTGAAGGCGAAACCATTCTTGCAATGGTGGGCTCGATGTAACTTAGTTAACAACGAAACATGATTATTTATCTTTATATTATGTGGTTATTTGGTCAAGTCACCAGCGAAAAAGAATCCATCTTGGTGAAACCCAAATCAAACCCCCAATTTCTTGTGTTTCTCACACCTTCAACACTAATTCAAGTTGGCGTAGTGATGTTGAGGATCAAAAATCCACAACAGGACATGTGTTTATTCTAGGTAGTGCATCGGTTACTTGGAGTTCGAGAAAGGGAGTAGCAATGGCACTATCATCATGCAAAATAAGGTACATGGCTGCTTCTCTTTGTGCATGTCAAGCAATATGGATGATGAACTTGGTCGAAGAGATTACAGGGAAAGATCATAGAGCAATTATCATGAAGATCGGCAGAATGTCAGCTATCAACCTGCGAAGAACCCGATAACACATGAATTTTGATTTAGGTTTAAAATAGGTATTTTGTTCTTTTATAGTTTTGGGCCTTTTGCCTTAGGGAGAAAGCTAACATAAAACTATAAACAGAGTGAATAACCCCTATTTTTATTATCAATTTATTGGATATTCACATAATTTATTGTTGCAAATGAATAAAAATTTTCCACAGTTTGTGGGCTAAGATAAACTCTGCATAAATCTCAATCTCTCTTTTTCTTTAATTTTCTTTTCATTGTCATTGTGTGGTGATAACAATTTTATTCATCAAGATTACTAAAATTTCATCATAGATTTTAATGAATTTCTAACACTAATGTTAAAAATAAGAAGAGCCATGTTGATATTGTTGGGATATGAAAAAATGTTAATTATCTAATATTTTCAAATCAAATAGAAATCATAGTTTTTTTCTAATTGAGGAATGGCTAGGAGAAAGGAATCAAATTGTTTTATTAGTTCTCTAATATTGAAATCAGATGTACTTTTGGACTTTAAAGATATGCTGTGAAAATATGGGATATCATGATAAACCCCAATCATAAAGGAAGTTAAGGCCAATTAATTTCACAAATGCTATGAAAATACTCCCTTTGAAGTACGGTGATTTAATTTTAAAAATTTGATAGTTAAACTCAACTGGTTCAATCCATTGTTACTTATCTAAACTTCAAATGAAAAATATAATCATTAGAAAGAAATATGTATTGAGTGGAGCTAAGCCCTTAAGTATTACCTCCTCCGTCCCAAATTATACGACTGTTCTTGTAGAAAAAATTTATATATCTGTATTTAAGAATTTGGAGGCTCAAGCTAAGTATCTTGAACTCCAAACTAATGAATGTCTTGTTTATCCTGCCGGCGGGAGCCCTATATATACAGTGACTACGTGACTTCCACGTCTTAGCGCCAATAACGGCTTCCAGCTCCATAACTGAATTAAAGATGCATAACGTCCGTCGTTTCCAGCAATGATGACTTCATTGTGTAACGTGCGCCGCCAAGATTAATGTGATAGTTTCCTCCAACTTGTCCGTAACGTTAGCTTCATTAGCCAGACTGGATCTTGGCTCATATGACCAAGATGTATGTCCGGTGGACTTCGACCTCCATACTCTCCATCCGAGCACCATTCTCGGCTCCTCCCTTACTCCTTCCGACTCGCTCGGCTGAGATTTTATGTACGATCAAAGACGTTTTGGTGAAAAAAGTTGTCCGAAATTATAAGCCACTTTACATTTCCAATGCAACATTAATGATGTTTTTCTCAATATACTTTCTATTATTTATTTCTCTTTCTTCTTTTAATTTTCTTAATTTCTCTCTCCTCTATAATTAATGAAGGACAATAGTGTAAAATCATATATAATTTCTCTTTTCTATACAACAATGATTATTTTTCTTACTACATGTGAAATGCTCAAAACGTCTTATAATTTGGGACGGAGGGAGTAATTTTATTCTCATGTCCCTTAATCCTCTTCTCTTAGGCTATTTACAGTGGTATTATGGCCTTCTCTTAGTAGCATGGATGGAACAGCTGGTGGAGTTTCTTGGTTTTTTGTCTGTTGGTTGGCGGTCTTGTTTAGTTACGGTGTTCGATTGTTAATCGTCTCAATGTGATTATTGGGGACAGTGGATTGTGTGGGTGCAGCCTTGGAAAGTGTCTTTATTTAAAATCCAAAGTGCCCGGAGTTTTGTTTTGGCTTCTATAGAGCCCTAATGTGAGCAGAGTGTTTTATCTTCTTTTGTGTTACGCAGTAGCAGGGTTCTTTTGTGTTACGCAGTAGCAGGGTAGCAGGGTTTAGCTCTAGGCTGGTGGGGTTTATAGTTGTTCTTGGTTTGGTTCCTGTGATCTGGGCTGGTGGAATCTTTCTTTGCTGCTTAAAAAAAAAAGGTTCAATTATGTTGTGTATACATGGATAAGTTCAAAAGTAATTTAGAGGCTCCTACTTGCAACACATACAGGCATTGCCAATACTTTTCAAAATACCATTAGAATTTGAACACCTCATTGCTAAATATTATGATATATTTGAAGCTCCAATTTTGTTACATCCAATCAATTTAGACATCACATAATTTCACAAAAATGAAAGAGAAAAAAAAGTGGTTTAACCATGACAATATAAAAGAACTTCCTACAATCCAACAAAGGCAATTATCTGGAAATATTTTGAGAAGCATATATACTTGTGGTTTTAAGAAACTTCCCGTAATACAAAAAAGTGACACTAAGTTATTTGAGCTTCAGATGGCATCTAAAATTAGAGTCGCGGAGCAGCTTGTTGCTCGTTTGCCCGGCATAAATTACTAGTGACATTACAAAGGCTTCACACTCAACTAAAACTGCGTCTCAAACTCTCTACATATTATATACAACCACTATATTGATAATGAAATCACAAACCCTTTGTCTTTTTATTGGCAGCATTCTTCCTTGCAGCACCCACCCCAAGGGCCAAGGCTGTTCCAATTACAACTGCAATATCATGTGATAATAAAATCATTAACCAAAGGAAACAAAAACCACACTTATTTTCTCTTGTGATTTATATCAACATTTTTTAGAACTCCAAAGCAATACGCGCCAAAAGTTGAATAACAAATTCAGAAGATTGACAGCCAATAGAATATCCAAAAATAAATTATTAATGAACAACTAACAAGTAACTTGTCAAATGATATACCTGTAAAAAACGTAAGAGTTCGATTTATGAGAATGTGGTACTGCTTGCGGGTTTTTCCAGCTTCAGTTTTTGGAATGCTTAAATGAGGGTGCTCAGCAGCAATTACAATTTGGTGAAATATATTGTTGAAATCCCCCGACATCACACTGATTGGTGTATGAGCCTCTACTCCCATGCCCTGTCCAACCTATAGAATGCATTTGCATTTCAATAGTCGATGAAGGAAATCATTGGCATCAAGAAAGAACATATGCCATGATTATATATGCCGCGGAAAGCATACATATAAACTTACTACTACATGATATATGCAACAATTTTGTCAACCCATCCAACACTTTTGTACAGAAATACATGCAAAGTAATATGACCATGCAAAGGAATGAAATAATGAAAAATACCGTCGTTGTCTCTTGTATAGCCATTGTTAATGAATCCTGGTCTTCTTTAACTGCAACTATAAGACAGGGCACTTGAAAGCCAGTGTCTTCTGCATGGCCAGCAACTTTTAACAAGAGTTCAGATGATGCCTTCCATGAAGACTCATCAAACCTGAAATTAATATTTAGTCAACTGAGCTTTGTACAACTAGCATTTTTCCAGGTACTTGGTATAAGTTGGCCACAATCCATATCACATGAACATGAAAATATAATTAACTTAGAACTTAGAAGCCCATAGATGAGTTATAAATTTGAACATAATGGATATCATGCAAACACATTAAATCATGTTCTTAAGTTGCTTGAAGCATATGTTTGTACTCCTTCTGATTACAATGACACGACAACAATAACGTCTTATCCCACTAAGAGGAGTTTGATTCAATTATAACCCAATAAAAAATTGAGTGCTCTAAATATAAGTAAATCTAATCATGTTCACACTAGTTGATTGGTGTCATCCCTAATTAATGAAGTTTTTATTTTGCAACTACCCTTTTGTTCTCGAACATCTTCCTATGAAGGGCAGCGTAGGAAATACAATTAAGTTTTTGATAACATTAAGAAAAATCATTAGAGTTAACTAAAATTCTTAATTAGTGCAAAATTAGTTAGGTATTTTTGTTTTATAATAGCTACTAGAGGGAGTAACTTACTATCAGAGTTAGAAAAATCAACACAGAATTTGTGGCTTTCAGCCTATAAATTGATTTAGGGAGTTCATCCAAAAGCATAATTGAGTTTCTCTAAATATTTTTGATTTCAGATGTTGAAAAGCTGCTTATGAGCTAAAAATCTACGGAAACAAATTATAATTTTTAAGTTATATACACCAAAGGCAATAAGTAATAACTTAATACTGAAACCTATCCTTATAATAACAAAAAAAGAAGTAATGCATAACTTCTATCATATGCTGGTATAATGAAATTTAGTATAAATGGTCACCTGTCATGAACAAAAACTGCAATGTCACATGAGGCTAAAGAATCCTTGTTGGCCAGCAATTTTGTGACTCCACCTTCAGAAATCTCTCTCAGCACAAGATATTTTTTGTTTTCCTACAAACAAAATGATAAACCTTGAAATGGAAGATACAAATGCCAATATGTACAAAACAAATACATCTAATGAAGACTTTGGCGTGGGAAAAGGTGGAAGACTCTCTGACACTGTAAGAAGCCATTATCAAATGTCAATCAAGTATAAATTACCCTAGAAATGTCTATAACATGTACAGCATAATGATCCTCGTCGGTTGGATTGACAGCTTCAGTATATGGTCTGCATTATGAATTCAACAACAATAAGATGCCACTCAAATTAAATTTGTGTTACTAGGAATGTTAAGGTAATAAATAAAGTACCTTCCAACGAAAGAATTCAATAGTGCAGATTTTCCAGCCTGCATAGGCCCAAAAACGAAGCACTGCAATACATTTCTTTCTGAATGTTGTTTTTGGTGATCCACGTGTCGCTTCCTAGTCACCCGGAGAGCAGATGATGGATCACCAGGATAACCAATGTATATCAAGTTCTCCAAACTAAAGGTTGGGTTTAGAAGTGTCATGAGTGCCCACTGTCAACAAAACATACATATAATATACAAATCAACGATAATTCAAATTGAATGTTGTATGCACTAAAAATGTACAAAGACCAGACATACAATCACACATTATGTAATGCTAAGGCAACCTTGCAAAAATACTTTTTAAATTGAGTGATAAAACTATCCATAGAAGCCCACCACTTTTCTACAAACATTTTTCGATAAAATATAAGGAAGGACTAGAGACAAAGATAAAAGAATTGAGCACCTGTGACAAAAATGCATCAACTGATACTCCTCCAGATGCATTCCTTCCTAAAGCATCCTTGTATGGATTTTCAATCCAGGGACTGCAATTAAAAATCATAAAATATCAAATAACATTGCCAAGAGTCCTAATCGACATTCAGACTAGGAAAAGGTGTATATATACAAAAAAAATGTTATAGCTGGGATTTAGAAAAACAATGAATGATTAAAGCCAAAAATGTATATCACATCCTTAAGGCATGTATGTACATTTGAAAAACTGCACAACATAAGAAAGATTACAATCAATCTACCTTTCTGGAGCTGTAGAAAACAATTCTTCAAGTTCCGAGGGCTGCAGCACTTTATCCTAGAGGAAGGAAATGATATGGTTAATTTGAAAATTGTATAACGATAAAGCCAGCTTAGAAAATCCCCAAAACTGATTGGAGAGCAGCATGAAAAAGTGAAATTATTCAGGGTCATTTGCGCAAATGACATACAGAATCACCATCAAATTCATCAAAGATTGCCTTCAAGAAATCAATTGCTTCATTTGTCAACTCAACACTCTGTAGACATTAAATCCCATAAGAATAGAATAAGATAAGTTTCCTATTGTCAACAAATTGAATACAAACAGGTATAACATATATAGAACACGGGTATACGAGGCCACAAAAGAAACACCTGATCAGGTGCACGTTCCAAAGGTGGAATTAAATCATCAGCAAGCTTCACATCATTGTTATATCCAAATGTTCTGAGCACGGTCGTTGTCTCAAGAGGCCCTTTTTCCATGTAAAGGGCATGAAGACATACAAATCCTTCCATAGTAAGTCCACGTTCATTCACACCTTTAGACAAAAATGTATGCACAACCTTCTTTACATTTGAAATTTCCCGTGGTTGAAAAGGAGCATTGAAACATTTAACCTGTAGAAAGTTTAGTTAGATTTTACACAAATCTTATACACTGTTTAACCTTGCCATAACATGATGTGAACAAGCTTATATTCAAGCTATAAGGGGTCAGACTATTATCCTTGGGTAATAAAAAAGCCACCCACCATTTTTACATTTAGTATGAGAAGAAAAAATTAAAACCTGAAAATCATTCAGTTCAACATCGCTAAGAGCGCCATCTTTGTCATGGTCAGAGAGGATAAAAATCCGCTTTAAAGCCCGTACACATCGCGGCTTTAAAGTCTTTGACTCCTTGTCGTATAAAGGATTCGTGGGATAAAGGGCAGCCTTTTGAGCTAAGAAGAAAACTTCAAAGACCTTCAACAAAGAAATTTAATTACAATTGTATAAAAACAAAAATCAAATAAATTTGTAGCACCTTTGAAATTAAGATTTCATAAAACAGAACAATTGGATTGTAATAGTATAAATAAAACATACCTGAAAACAGCCAGTGACTGAACACTCAATGTATGCTTCAATCTCACAGAATTCCTTCATTAATGGTGACACTGCCTCTTCTAGACTCACCTGATTCTGATCTTGCAGATCAAACTTACAACCAACCACTATTACGGGAACTTTGACCTGTTAATGAAGTTCAAATATCTATGTCAAGCATTCATTCTCAAAAACTGAAAATACAAACAGTGAAATTGATTTCAATGAAGTGTACGAATTAGAAGCAAGTGCATATAAAAATAGAAATGGGAACCTCTAAACTGCGAAGACGAGGGAGCCAAAATATGCTTATACTTTCAAGTGTTTCGGGTCGATCACATGCACAAGTGAGGACAACTACGTTCGCGCGCTGTAGTTCTTCGTCAACTCTGTCACTGTCCTTAGCACTGCAACAAGCAAATGGTGAAGGTTCAAATTAGGGTTTCATAAAATAGCAACCATAAAATCACGAGCATGGCATCGCATTTCACGAAGAGATTACTTAAATGAAACTTGATAAGAACGTTACTGAGAAGAGGTGTCAATGATTTGTACAGGTACACCGTCACAATACGGAGGCAATAACGGGGGGTCTTTCATCGGGAATCTATAGGCGGCGGCATGAATGAGGGTGGATTTTCCGGTTTGACGGTCTCCTGCAACAACAATGCGAACCACGGGATAACCGTGTGGGTCAACGGGCGTCGGTGGTCTCAGAGCCAGCATGGATACAGGAAGAAACAAAACCTAAAATCAAAATGTGAAATGAGTGAGTGAGTGAGAAGCTTACGAGAGAATCATCACCATAAAGTTTTCCAGAAACATCACAGGTAGGTTCAATAGAATGAAGATAATGGAGATAATGAAGAAAGAAAGAACAAGTAAGGAGATAATGAAAACCTGTAAAGTTTGGTGGTGCGATGGTGGTGGTGGTGTAGCATAGAGGAAGAAGAAGAAGAAGAAACGAACGAAGAAGAAAACTCGTCTTGCACTTTTTCAACTTTTCCCCTTTCACTCAATAGCGTTTCTTTTTACTGCTAGGTTTATGTGATACCCTACGTTTCAAAAAAAATATTTTAAAATACCTCACTTTTCAAAAAAAAAAAAAATTTGTTTTCTTTTCTTCATTATCTCAATCATGATTGTTAAAAAGATTGATATATTTGTTATTCGATAACGAAACTTCGGATGAAAAAGTGTTTTCTGAAGATCTAAAATTTTGAACATTTTGATAGAAATTTGAAAAGTTGGTTAGACAAAGAGATTAATGATGGCGAAAAATAAATGAATTAATAGATTTGTTTCGTACATCTTAATTGCAAATGACAATAATAATATACAACGTATTTGGGTGTGAGTTAGAGATGACAATGATGTTTGTGATAAGATGTCTTCATAAGATGAAATTGTTTTTGATGGTTGTGATATCGTATACATGGTTTCATATTTATATTTATGTTGTTGTTCTTAAGTGTGTGTTTGCTTAATTGTGGTATGTGTTGTTTTGGGTGTTAGTTGTTATGTTAATTTTGTTGTAACTGTATGTATGTATGTATGTATATATATATATATATATATGTGTGTGTGTGTGTGTGTGTGTGTGTGTGTGTGTGTGTGTTCTTGTTAAAAACTATATCTATGATGTTTAAGGTTTCAGAGGCTCAAGTTAGCTGTCTTGAGCTCCAAGCTATGTATCTTCTTTACCCCTCAGTCGAGATCCCTATTGTTGTACCCCAAAATTCGCCCTCTTCATTTTGTTAATAAATGATTGGCTTACACTTGATCAATAGGTGCATTGCATACATATCATTCATGCATTAACCATGGGTTCGAGATTTTCTAAATCGTATGAATCTGTACAATTCTAAAGAAGAGATTTGGTTCTCCAAAGCTGGATATCTGAAGTTCTGTTATTTCAAGCGTCGTCTCAATATATAAGATGTGTGTATCCAGACGCTTCTGATTATCTCTCGAGAATCAAGGTTTTGGAGTTCTGATTGCCCGTCAGGTGGATATTGATTACAGTTTCGAGCTACAGTGTGTTGTGGTCGAATATTTGAGCCCGAATTGATTCTATGGCATTCTGTGAGTCTTGAAGTATTTGTATATGATTTATCAATCCGCGCGATTCATCAGAAAATCAAGAACGGACGGATAAAATGATATTTGAGTGCGTGTATCGAAAAGTCAACAAAAGTCAAAGTTTGACCGAGTGGAATTTCTGGTCAAAATTACGGTCAAAAGTCAAAATTCGAGAAAATATGATCATTTGTTGAGAAAGATCGGAAGAATCGGGTGAAAATGAGGTTTCTTGCATTTTAAGTAATCTTAGACTTAGAAATAATTTCTAAGTTTTAAGCACTTTGTGTTCACAGAGCCATGTTGCCGCATCCGTATCTTGCTCGTCTGTGTTCGAAATTTCACGAATGAGTAATCGTTAAAAAGAGCGTATTCCGCACTCCGAATTTGTCTTTGTGAAGATTTCTCCAGAAATGCCCGGATTTCGAGTTATAAAGTTCCGAAGTTTGAAGTTCACAACTTTTAAAGTTTTACACTTAGTGAAAAATTTAAGTGTTTTCAACATGTTCAAGTGCTCGACTTCGGAGGCATTTTACACGTGTTTTGAGGCGTCAATTCGAGTTGAGTTCAAAATAAAGGTTGTTCATTTAGCGGCAATCTACAACTTTGCTGAAGAAATCGAATCCATTCGGGAATCGGATCAAAAATTACGGAGCTCGGAAGTTACGGGTTATCATTTCTCAAAAATTCAACACTTAGAAATATTTCAAAGTGTTTGTTTCTATGCTCAAGCTGACAGTTTCAGGTTCGATTTTATCATAGTTATCGGCTCCGAATTAAAAGGTGTTCAACTGCAAAGTTGTTCATCTCACGGTAGTCTACAACTATGTTGAAGGAATCGAATTCATTCGGGACTCGGATCAGAAGTTATAAAGCCCGGAAAATAAGAATTCATCATGTTTGCAAGGTTCGAATAGTTGTTGTGCGCGTGTTCAGGGCTGTTTTTGTCATCGGTTTGATCGTTGCACGGAGAAACTCCAAACATGAAAGTTGGAGTTTGCCATACCCTCTACGAGTTCCATTTAGAAACTTTTTCGTTTCGGACGTCGGAGCGAAAGATATGGAGCGCCTTAAGTGACAGTTTGAAATTGCCAAATGCAAGATGACACACACATTTTTTGCCATACATACGGAAACATTTTATCGAACAGTTTTTGTGCACATGTTTGAGGTTGTTTTCTCGTCGAGTCGATCACCGCACGGAAAAACTCCGAACATAAAAGTTGGAGTTTGTCATGAACTCTACAAGTTTTGTTTAGAAACTTTTTCGTTTCGGACGTCGGAGCGGAAAATACGAAGCGCCGTAATTGGCAGCTTGAAGTTGAAAAATTGCTGCAAGTCATGCTTGGAATTTGCCCAGCCCAGTCAGGACTTTCATCGAGCAGTCATGTGACAAATTTCAAACACTTTTTATTCGACGATTAAGGCTTCGTTTGGATTTTTGTCCGACTATAAAGTTGTACTATCCCACTTGATCTTTCCAACAGTATCGGGTTTGCATCGTCCGGTCGAATATCAAGAGTGTTACGGGGCTGCAAAGTAGTGCACCTAGCGTGAGCGAATGGCTGGATAATGTCTAGGAAATTCCATGGTTTTGCAATCAATTTCGACGTCATGACTTCGGGATCGATTTAAAGCATACTATGGGCTTCGATTCGAAAAAGTTTTCAACATGGAAGTTGTTCAGGGGAATCTCCCCTCCAATTTTCATGTCGGGAGTCCAGATCGAAGAGGCATATATTTCAAGTTATCGGATCCAGAAAACCATCACGTGGTCATGAATTCCAACTGGCACCAGCTGGCATGAGGGTCGTTGCATGCTTTGTGGGTAGCGTTTGCATGGTTTGCGCCTTGTTTTGGCCACACAGTATCGTGTTTTCGTGACTTTTTTTCTTTGGAAGAGATATATATCAGAAACAGAACTCTCTCGCGGGCTCTGGGGGGAATCTGCTCGCTTTCTCTCATTCTAACAGAAAACAGAAAAAACCTTCGATAACCTCTTCTTTTCACCCTTTCTTCCTCCACATAACAACCGTTCACCACCACAACTAACTTCTTTCTCTTCTCCAGAACAGAAAACCTCACAACAACCTCTAACAGAACCTCCATCATCCATCACCATGTCACCGTAACGAAATCAACAATCACCGCCATCACCCTCTATTCTTCCCATAATAACCTCACCAGAGAACAAAAAGAAACTTCTTCCACCAACATAACAAAACTTCTTCCATAATTATAACAAACTTCCTCCACCCCTAACAATGTTCACCTCACTGTTACCTTCAAAAATCGATAAACATCACACAAAATTATAACAACGACGGTAACAACCTTCTTCTTCTCTCCCTCTCCATAACTGAATCGGTTACGAAACTCTCGCCCTCAACTCTCGCTCTCACGTCACTCCCTCTTTTCTTTCTCAACCACCATTACGGACCACCTCGCCCTCATTCTGCTCACCGTCAAACCATCATCTTCAATCAATTCCTTCCTTTCGAAAAGGATCGTAATCATAACAAATTTGAACCATCTTATTCCTCGGGAACTCACACTGTAACAGAGCAAACTTTTCCTCTCTCATTTTCCATGAGAATCTCCTCCGTTCTTCATAGCCACCAGCCTTCCTGGTCTTCTACTCGAAACCACGACAACCATTACAACCATAAGACTCTCCATTTTTACTCCTACCGTCTTCGACTGTGAAAAGCCGTGACAGACTCATCAAGAATCAGAAGAGCTACAAGTTCTTGGGCTCATAACGAAGAGGAACTCGCCTTCTTCTTCTCCTCTCGAATTTTTGAAATATGGCATAGGAAAGAGGTCGAGCAACACCGTCGTGGATCCGGAAACACCATATTCGCCTATCATTCCTCATCTTCGTTTTCCGTCGACGCTTCTATTCTTGTTTAACGATGGTCATATGCCGGTAAACAAAGGAAAGGAGGTCGGATTTGTGATCGGCAGCCAAAACCGAGGCCGGTAGCGGTCCTGTTAGTTGCGGACGAAGCTTATATTTTCGGCCAGCAGCTTCGCCGGAGAAGAAAGCCATAAATGCAATTCCGGCGACGTTACTGCAAGCGCTGGGCGTGTTCTTCGTTGAATGGCTCATGTTTTTTTGTGCTACAACCAATCAGGTTCCTCCACGTGTTTTTATTTTATTTCAAAAAATATAAAATCTGAAGAACTTAATATGTTGACCAATTGACATAATATATGTACCACATGAAAAAATAACGTGACACAAGTTATTAAAATATTTTTGTTTGATTAAATGGATGTAGCATAATTCAAAAATGGACTTAGTGCACTAATTGGACCTGGACTTAGCATTTTGTTGCTTCACCCCCTGTTTTTGAGCCCAAGCGTGACAATAACTAAATTTAGTACAGATTAGAAATTCAGTTTTACACCCCCTTGAGCTATGCTAACATATTCGATAATTGTCGATTTAGCTCCCGATTTCGATTCGATTGGCTTATAAAAAAATACATAAAAAAATAGTTTCTGACATTTTAGGATCTTAGAATATTTTTGGTATTTTTTTGATATTTTTGCAATTAATTTCTTTTAATTTTTAATTCATTTTCAATAATATGTTTAGAAGCTTGTTTTTCCTTTTTAGTTTGAGTTGACTAATCTTAGGAGTGTAATGGCATGTGTTTCTTAGAAACTTTAGGATGTTTTTCTACCATTTATTTGTAGTTAAATATATACCTTACCTTAGTTTTGTAAATAGAATTTCAAAACTAACTTTTAATAGTTCGATTCTTAGGAACTAGTTGATAATTGTATAGTTTTTCTAGCTTCCTTTCGCATGATTAATTTGTAGTCTTTCCTCTATTTGTTTAGCTGTTTAGGATAGCTTTAGAACAATTTAGTTGCTGCCCTTACTAGGGAATTATCTTTAATACTTTGATTTCATTGTAAATAATCATTTTTTGCGTCTTGTGCTTTATTTAAAAGGCCTCATTGCTATTTCTGACACTCTGTTTTGTATGCGAGGTACACGGAGAATTATACTATTGGTTTGGATGTATAGAATCCATATTTCGATGTGGCACACATGCGTGTGCACTCTTTATCTGTCTGCTTGGTTTTCACCATCTTTTGTAGGTTATCTGATTCGATTTGGATGTGTAGAATCCATATTTGTTGCTTGCACACATGTGTGTGCCTTCTTTGTCTGCTATGTCTGGATTGTAATTTTTTTCAGGTTCATTGGATATACGTCGAATGTGTATAGACACACGTTCTTGACCGTGCATATTGATGCACATCCTTTATCTGTATTATCTGGATATTTCCTTGCAGGTTTATTGGATATACGTCGAATGTGTATAGACACACATTCTTGATCGTGCACATCGATGCACATCCTTTATCTGTATTGTCTGGATTACGATCTTGTACAGGTGTATTTGCTTCGGATGTGTATGACACACATTTCGATTATGCTTTTGGTGCCTCTGCACATTGCTCATCGGATTACTTTATTGCGTGTCAGCAGTACTTGAAGTTTTCTGGAGTATTTTTAGCTTGCAGTGCTCTTCGGATTTAATATCCATTTGGTATTTTCTATACCTTATTTGTCGCATTCTTTTACCGCTTTTCTAAAGAGCATGAGAAGTAGGGTTTTACCGCTTTCCTTGCAATGAGAAGTAGGAATAGAGATGTACGAAGGGGCTTCCGTAGTTGGAGCATGTTCAGGAACCCCTCTGGTTTATTTAAAGACCCGTTTAGGGCGATTCTACCTGTTGTTTGTGTTTGATTTGTTTGATTTCCCTTAGGATTACTCGGTTAGGATAGTCTTCGAGCTTAGACTTTTATCCTCAACCATAGGGCCATTTTTGCATGTTTACATTAGGGATATAATTAGATAGTTTCCCTTGATTATTTTTCTAGTTTTTTGCATCCTTGCATGTAATAAAACTAAAACTTGTTTTCTTTTTCTTTTGAAAATTAAAATACTTAATAATGGTTCAAACTCCTTTTTCAAAGGTAAAAGCAACCAACCAATGTAAACCTTTTTTTTGCCTACGGGTTTTCTTTTGTGTTTAAAACTCTCTTTTTTCATAAATAAAAAACACATAACCCACCAAAACATATGAGCCGAACTATGGCGCTCTGACTTTCCCATTGCACACGGGAATACGTAGGCATCTTGTCACGGGGCTCGATCGAGCAAACTTTGTAAATACTTCCTTCTTGTCCCCGTGTTTTCTTTATTTTGTTTTCTTTCACATGCATTCTCTTTTACAATACAAATACAACAATTAAGCGGTAAATAGATAGAAACACACTCATTAGACATAAAATAGAAGTGGATACCGTAGAGTACTACGGGCGTGTGGGGTGCTAATACCTTCCCTTCGCGTAATAGATTCCCTTACCCTATCTCTCGGTCGCAAGGTCGTGTCCTATCCCTTTTAGGTTTTCGCGATGCGTTTACCTTTCTCCTTTTACGAGATAAAAAACGTTCGATGGCGACTTCATTGATATAGTTATCGGATGATGTTCAGCCGGTTGTTTCACCTATTTATAGCGGTGTATGGACCTCGGCATTCACTGCATATAACCGTCGTGACCCTTCGTCATGTGTAACTGGGTTGTTGTAAAGTCCTGCAAGTGTAATGCTTGTCGCTGCCAATGATGGCCAATTATGTAATGCACGCTGTCAGGTATAATCAAGCAGTTACATCTTTGAAGGATCGATCTTGTCATAACGTGTTCATAATGGTCGAGCTTTACATAACCCATGGGTTCGGGATATGAGTTTGGCAACTATCTCTTCGTCTTCTGTTAGTTCTGATTCTTTGGTAGTTCCAACCTTGAAGCTCAACGATACCCTGCCCCGTGATCCGGGGTATATACCCGGCAAGAATACCCTTACTTTTACCAGCCCGGTTGCTCATATTTCTTACTTAAGCTTAATAGCACGGTCAGTAGAATTTATGCACGAACATAAGCCCCCGAGCATATGGCTTCTAGACTCGTAGCCTTTGGATCGATAAATGAAAGCGTGAGTCTCCATCCGAGGTATAAACCGGCTATAAATATATCAACGCACGTGCAATTCGCGCTTCAGCTCACCCAATAGTCACCTAGTTTCTCTAGGCGTAATTATAGCGGAGTGGGTTTTAAATTTTTGTGCATGTTTCCTCTTCCCTTTTTAAACGCTTTTCTTTCATTTTCTACAAGAATACTTCCTTTTCAGTTTTCAACTACAAACCTTCCTTGCCAACATTCTCGCTCGGATTCTTCCTCAAGGTCTATTGAAAAATCGTCGTCTAACAGGTATTTCCCTCTTTATTTCTACTTATTTCACCGTGTTTTTCCCCTTTCAAGTATGGTTATTATCAAGGAGTGTGACGATTTCGTTAATAGAAAACACCTTAGTAGCGATGAACGTAGGATTATGTGGGAAGAATGCATGCAATAGATGAGGGATGCCTTAGAGGTAGACGAACTCATGAGGGTTTTGAATAAAGTTTATTTTGAAGTTCTAACCTCTGAAAGTGATTTTGATCCTGACTCTTCAAGTTCAGTGGAGCTCTTGATAGAAACCAACAAAACTTTTAGCGAAGAGGTGTTAGGTTATGACCATAGAACTTTGGACAAAATAAAGATTGTCAAGCTTCGCTCTTTATGGAGCATATCCTCAACTAGAAGTGAGGACGACATTGTGACACCCCAATATTTCGATTATTAAATAATTAGAATTTTTAATTATTTATTTAATTAAAAATTTAAGTATTGGCATTTTTGGGATTTATGGAATTAAATAAAATAAAATAAAAGTGAGATTGTTGGTGGTGTGAAGTGTAAAGTGAGGGTGTGAGGAGTAAAAGGCTCTACTTACACTATTTGTTTTATTATTATTATTATTTTAGAGTAATAAGAACAAAAGGAAAGGAAAAGAGAAGTCATTTGGGAATATTCATTCTACGTGAAAGTGAGAAGAGGAAAAGGAAGGAGGAAAAGTCAAAAGTGTCAGAATCCGACGAATCCTTAAGGTAATGGGTGATTTTATCCGATTGTTATGCCTTATGAGTTTTGATAATCAATAGGATTGATTAACATGTTAGGAATCCCAATTTAGAATTCTCTAGGTTTGTAGGATTTGACCCTAAATTGCCTATTTACATGAAATTAAAATTAATTGATGTTATAGGATTATTGGGTGTGGTTTAATTGTGTTTAATCTCACTATGTTGTTGTTGTTGGGATGATTTTTGTGATATTGGATGTGTTGATTTGTAAAGGAATGATTGGTTTTGAGTTGGGAAGAAGGATGCTGTCAAATTGAGTATTTTCTGCTACAAACGCGTGGGAACCGGTTCCCAGTATGGAGGAACCGAGTTCTCATAGTAAATTCCAGAGAAGGAACAATTTTGTGTCTCAGGAACCGGTTCCCAGTATGGAGGAACCGAGTTCCCTTTGTAAAACTCACTAAAATTGTCATTTTTGAACGCAGGAACCGGTTATTCCAGGGGAGCAACTGGGGTTCCCAGTGCAAATTTTACACATGAAAATGATATTTTTGCAGGAAACGGTTTCCTGTTTGGAGGAACCCGTTCCCACTGTTACTTTTTGAAAAATACTAAACTTTAAAAATTCATAACTTTCAAACCGTAAGTCTGTTTTAGTCGTCGTTTTGGACGTTGTTTCTTAAATTAAATACTTTATTTTATAAAATAAAGAAAATTATTATTAATGGATTTTATTTTGAAAAGAGTCGTTTTTCCAATTTGTGAATAATGGGAGTTATGAGAATGGTGGATGAATGAGTATAGGGTTGTTCTGACAGGTTGAACGTGAAATGAAGCTTGTATGTTATTTCCCTACTGTTTATTCATGATTGTATTGATATCATGTGTTGTTGTCGATGTTGTATATTTATGATGGTTGTTGATATCTTATGTTGTTGTTGATGTTGTATATACCTGGTAGTTGTTGATCTCGGTTGTTGTTGTATATATTGGTGATAGTCTTACTAATTGAAGGGTAAGCGTTTGTCATATTTATGCTTTGTGATGATTTATTTCATGATAGGTGATGATATCATGTTGTGGTTGATGATGGTTTATGATGTCTGATGTGGTCATAACCTGTGTTGAAATGTTGCATGCTTTTGATGTGCATGCATATGCACTCTGGTGGAGTTAATTCCCATTGTGTGGAATTAGACTTGTAGAGCCAATACCCGTACCCGGTGGCTTAGTGGTGGTGAGACTAGATTCGTGTCCCAATGGTGTATGGGCGAATCGAGGATTTACGTTGTGTCCGAGGTGGAAATGGAACAGTGTGTGAATTTAGTTCATGGTTGATACCACATGCATAGAGTCTGCATCAATATTTGTTTGGATTATAACATGTTAGGATGGATTCCAGTGTTATAGTCTGTTGTTTGTGTATGACGTATATGTATGACTTGTGTATGAAGCAGATCCGATTATGCTGAATAGGGTGGACTGATGTCTTATGATATTTTATTGCTTTTGATGAACTTATAATGCATTCTAATTATGATGAAGTTTCACCCTTACTTTTATGATTTCAGATTGAAGTCTTAGCTGTTTAGGAGTTGGTGAGGATGGCTCTCGAGCTATGCATTTAGTTTATCCGCGTGTTAGTGTCATGATCTGGTAGTTGTAACACTGGGGAACGATTAGATTAGAGTGCTAATGAAACTCTGTTGATTTATTTGAGATTATTTGGATCATTGTTGTTTTGAAATTATCCTAGTTTTAATTTCATTCTGCCGTGTAAAACATGTTATTTCCTGATTATGGATGTTTATGTTCCTCGGTAATGCATGACAATTGTTTTGGTTAATTATATTTTGAAAAATAAGTTGTGACATCCCTTATTACATGTTAACTCTGAAACATAATATGATAATTCGCGAGGTATTTTAGAAGGGTGTTACAGACATAATTCTAGAAGCTTGCATTCCTAGTGAATGTGTTTGCATGTCCCGACCCAAAGGGGTAGAGAACTAATGGTTCTATTTCTACGTCGGGGTGTTAGATGATATGTCCATCCATATTCCCTTTACCGATTTTGAAGTGGACATGCTAAGGACTCTAAATGTTGCTCCTTCGCAGCTCCATTCCAACTGTTAGGGTTTTATCAAAGCCTTCGAAAGGATTTGTGAGGCTTTAAGCATAACTCCTACGATCGGGTTATTTTTCTCTTATTTTGAAGTGAAAAACATAGACACTGGGAGTTGGGTAGTGTTGTACCCCAAAATTTACCTATTCTTTCTCGTATTTTTTGCTTATAATTCGATTGCATAGACATACATGTAGTCGCATACATAGAATTGATCATGGGGTTACCAGGTACAAGGTATCCCAAATGGCGAAAGAAATGGTGCGTTTCGGTTATCTCAGATCATTTTGAGTCTGGTATCGATATTCTTCGATTCACATGCTCAATACAACGTATTCTGGTCAGAAAGCTATCTTGATGTGGTTCCATAAGCTATGGGATTGTTTCAATTTGTTCACCAGTTTATATGTTCAGATCGGAGGCCATTTCGCCAAACAAAGAGAATTTATTCGCTTATTTCTCAATAAAGTAAATTTGGGTTTTGGCGCGTTTTAGGCACTCTAGAAGACGTATCTCTCAGCTCGTCGGGTATTTTTTTGATGATTTTTGACCGAAAAGTTCTTCTCATTATTATCTACAATTTTCGTTTGCAAGCCGAAAACAAATCGTGTGAGGAAGGTCCCCAAGAAAATTGATTTCTCCAGCGGATTAAACTGAATTTTAGTGTTGAACCGTCCATTCTGCCCACTAAATAGTTCGTATCTCCTAGCTGGGAACTCGAAACTGAGCGGGATCGATTTCTAAAATTCCGTATCGAAATTATCTTAGACTTTCATTTGCAACTAAAGAGCTGATTCCTCACCAATAAATACCAGAATTTTGTTCTTTGGAGTTGATTTTGAGCTGAACTGAGTAATTTTCATCTGATACGCGAAGTTTGAAAAATCATATCTCGCTCGATTTTCATCGAAACAAGGTGGGACCAGTGCCAAAAGTTCACAAATTTCGTTAGCTTCAATTGTCTCAGAAATACTCGTTTGCAGATTTTGATCAGAAGACCCTCGTTCGATGCATTTTCTCCAAAGAGCGCATCGAAAATTCTGCATGTGTAAGTAGTTTGAAAACTGTGCTGAAACTTCAAAAATTTGTATCGCCTTGACCGTTCACCCGATCGAGTCAAAATTTTAATTATAATAAGCAAAATCGCATTCCGGACACTTTTTGTTTACATTCCGACTTCAAATTCCGCACAGATTTGGCTGTTTTGGACTAATTACGAAAATTATTTTGATGATCATTATTTGGGCTTGATTATGGATCTATGGCACTCTTAGGCCCAACTCTCAAAACTATAAATATATTTTTGCCTCCACAAATCATAACAACACAATCATTTACTTAATTTTCACCACAAATCACTCCTTAATTCTCTCTCAAAACCAAAGCAAAACTCAAGAACAAATTTCAAATTTCAACTTTCCCTCCAAGCAACCACCACAGGCCGCCACCGAACCTCCTTCTGACACCTGTCACCACCACAGACCGCGCTAAGCGTGCCCTGCAATCTCTCTTCTTCTCATTGCAGCTTTCTCTCATAGGATCTTGCTCATCTTCTCCTTCTTCTGCTCGAATCTGACTTAGAATGAGTCAATTCCTCTTGATTTCTCTTCAATTTCAAGAATTAAGCAATTCTTCTTCATCTTCTTCAATTCTCCATTGAAGATTCTAAGTTTCTTCAAGAATTCAAGCTTGATTTTAAGGATTATCATCAATTCGGTATTGATTTGGTATTTTCTTTGAAGAGCACAAGGAACTCCTCTTTAATTTGATTCAAACTTCAAGTTCAAGTAAGTGTTTAGTTCAATTAAGCAATTATTTTAAGCTATTCTTGACTTTTAGCTTTTCTTGAAATTGAATATTGTCATTGCTTGCAAATTCCGTGTGGATTTCGGTTATTGAATTTTCATCTTTGAATTCATTGAATTGGAATGTTTTTTACAACGTTATTTGTGTTGGTGTGAGGATTTTTGTACATAGCACACACATACAGTTGTGCATTTGTATTTTCCTAGAACTTAGGTCATAAGTTTGTGCATCTTGCATCATCTATTACATGCTCATGCATTAGAAAGCATTTAGTTTGACTGAATTGCATTGAGTCATGATGATTTGAGGTATAATTTGCATTCGGAAGCGCGTCGACATGTAGGTTCAAAGGCATCTTGATCATTAGGTACATTGTGCATTATACATAGTTCATGCATATGCATCTCAATTGTTTGTGTTGATGTACAACGTAGATTTGACATGATCTTTCATTACTTCTTTGTGGCATGACTTGCTTGCATTGATTCTTGACGTGTGAACATTAGAATTGTTGATTCAACTTGCATTCTTAGCATGTTCATGCATAACTTTGCATAATGAGCATTAGAATTGTTGATTCGACTTGCATTTTTAACATGTTCATGCATAACTTTGCATATATGAGCATTAGAATTGTTGATACAACTTGCATTCTTAACATGTTCATACATAATTTTGCATATGATGAGCATTAGAATTGTTGATACAACTTGCATTCTTAACATGTTCATATATTGATTCTTAGCATATGAACATTAGAATTGTTGATTCAACTTGCATTCTTAACATATTAATATATTGATTCTTAGCATATGAGCATTGGAATTGTTGATTCAACATTCATTCTTAACATGCTCATACATTGATTCCTAGCATATGAGCATTAGAATTGTTGATTCAACTTGCATTCTTAACATGTTCATACATTGATCCTTAGCATGTGAGCATTAGAATTGTTGATCCAACTTGCATTCTTAACATATGCATACATAGCTTTGCATATATAAGTATTAGAATTGTTGACTTGCATTCCTCACATGTCCATGCATTAATTTTCATCTATGAACATTGGAATTATTGCTTAAACTCGCATTCCTCACATGTCCATGCATTTGATTGTCATATGAACATTGGAATTGTTGATACAACTTGCATTTCTCACATGTTCATGCATTTGATTGTCATATGAACAATGGAATTGATGCTTTAACTTGTATTCCTCACGTGTTCATGCATTTGATTATCATATGAACCTTTTTCTGTGACTACTTGACTGTGTGGATTGACTTTCGGCATGAGAACATCATGAAAAAATGATTCGGATCAAAACAGGAAATTTTGTAGGTTGCAGACCGTGCTTAGCGCTACTAAAAGTGCGGTAAGCGCCAAATTCACTGAATTTTGCATTGTAGGTTGCGCTTAGCGCCACCAGGAGCAGGCTCAACGCCAAACTTTCTGTTTGGGTCGCGCTTAGCGCCAGATACCAGGCTTAGGGCGACCTGGAACTGAATTTTCTTTTCTTTCTTAATTCTAAAAGCAAACCTCATGTGTTCTAACATTCTTAGACATTGTTTGAGATGTATTTCATGCAGAAAAGTCAAATTTTAGGAAGTTTTGTTTAAGCCAGACTGCTGAACGGGAATTGGAGCGCAAAAATGAGGTTTTTTCACTATTCCAGCAGAGACTTCATTTTTGAGGCCGCTGAGCGGGACGCTGCTGAGCGAGATTAAGGAGGTTTAACGTGTAAATATCTAAGGCCGCTGAGCGGGACCTGTTGAGATTTGTTTTATAACTTCATTTTCAACACTTTTTAGGTTATGGTTTTGGGGTGGATTTTGATCCCCATTTCCATCAACCTTTATTTTTGATAGTATAGCTTAAAAAACAACAACAGGACTTGCTTATGAATGATTGGAGGTGGATTGCTCTTCGATAGGCTCTGACAAACCGGTGTATATATGTGGTTTATCTCTTCTCTTCTCTATGTATTTCTCTATTTGTTGGATTTTTATGTATAGTTACCTTGAACTCATGTATATTTGTCGCCCTTGGCGTTGTATAAAGCTTGCTTTACGAATATGTGTTTGTGATTGTCTTAGGTTTTTATAGGGATTTGAGCTTTGCTAGACATAAATTACTTAGATTCTTACCTTGGATGATTATTTGTTAGTTTCTGAATGCTAGAAATAGGTTTAGAGTTGACATTTACTTAAAGTATCTGATCTTAATGCCTATGTGTTGGTTGTTTCGAGCTAAAGATAGTCGTTACGAGTGACACGGTTGACTTTTGTGTTGTTGAGGTAGGCCAGACATGGCTATCGAGGTGATGCAGTTGAATTCTCAATATGGGTTAGAAATAACTTGGTTGTGAGAGGTATGTGATGATATGGACGAGTATCGTAGGTTGAGTATAATTGGACGATAGATTTAAGTTTGTGACGGGTAGTGTGCATTCGTTCCAGACAAGCTGTCTATCCTTTTTATACTTTTGTTTGCATTTAATTTTTGTTTATAACTTTTCTTTACAACCAATTTAATCTCAAACTCATTAACGATAGAATTATCGAACGACGAATCAATAACCAATCTCTGTGGACACGATACGATATAACCTAACCGGTATATATCACCCGGTAAAAATAATATTTTACTTTTTCTTGCCGCTAATACCGCAACAACAATCAATATAAGTTCGATAACAAAATTTATACTCTCACGAAGGAAATTCTTCTTCCTCTAATTACAATATTATCTCAATTGATTTTACATGCTCATATGACCTTTCTATAAATTCTATTAAGTTTCTCTCACCATTTGTATTTAAGAAAAAATGATAAATCCTATAAAAAAAATTATTTTTAAAAAAATAATATATTTATTATTGCTTAAAAAATGTATATATTTATTATTTCTTAAAAATTATTTCTTAAAAAAATAATATATTTATTATTTCTTAAAAAATAACATATTTATTATTTCTTTAAAAAATAAGGAAAAAAATTTATTTTCAACTATTTTTATTTTATTTTAAAAAATAAATTATATTTATTATTTCTTATTCTATACTTGGAAGGAAGAAATTGAAAAACTATTTGAAATCCATATTTACCTTTTATCTTGAAAAATGTATCAAATGTTAAATTAATATTATGAAATGTTGAAAGAAGAGATCTCGAAGAAGAAATTTAAACAATGATGAAATTTCTACATTGTGAGATAATGGAGAAGATATATATGAGTATAGTGAGAGGAGAGACATGATGAATGAGAAGAAATATATGAAAATATATGTGTTTGTTAAATAAAATGGGTTGAGAAATAAAAAAAGCTTTGATGAGAGATATGATAAGATTGTCAAAGATAGCATTGAGAATGAAAAATAAAAATAAAAATATGATTTGTTGTTGCACATGAAATGATAAGCAACCATGTGGGAATTTGTTAGAATCTATCATAAAAAGACAATATTTAACCTCAAATTAATAATATGTTTGAAAAATAACAAAAGGTAAAAGGGTGATTTCCAGAACATCAACTTTTTTTATATTATAGTAACTTGGAAGAAAGAAATTGAAAAACTATTTGAAACTCATATTTACCTTTTATCTTGAAAAATGTATCAAATATTAAATTAATATTATGAAATATTGAAAGAAGAGATCTAGAAGAAGAAATTTAAACAATGATGAAGTTTCAACATTGTGAGATAATGAAGAAGATATATATGCGTATAGTGAGAGGAGAGGCATGATGAATGAGCATAATGAGAAGAAATGTATGGAAATATATGTGTTTGTTAAATAAAATGGGTTGAGAAATAAATAAAAAAAAGCATTGATGAGAGATATGATAAGATTGTCAAAGATAACATTGAGAATGAAAAAGAAAGATAAAAATATGAATATGATTTGTTGTTGCACATGAAATGATAGGCAACCATGTGAGAATTGGTTGAAATCTATCATAAAATGTCAATATTTAACCTCAAATTAATAATATGTTTGAAAAATAACAAAGGGTAAAAGGGTGATTTCCAGAACATTTTCTTATATTATAGATAATAAAATTTGAATACTCCTTCAATACATATCAGTGATATATCATAACGTATCAACATAACGATACTTATCATATATGATTTGACAACGATTTTAAAGTTTTAAGTATCCTTACTTCATGACTAGCCACATGACGGGTCCTTGATGTTGTGGATATGATTAGTTGCACCTGAACTAGTTTGTGTGGCTTCTAGAAGCATCTTTTGTTGGTTTTATATGGTGGTTCTTGATTGAGTTATGAGACCAAAACTCATCTCACATACATGGTAACATTAATTGAATTTTTCCATTTCTCATGTCATCTAGAGAGCTACTATAGATGTGTTTAGAACTAGTCGAAGACCCGTGCATCCGCACAGGTAATTTAATTTTCATGAATAAGTGTTAATTGTAATTGAAATGATATATAATATAAGGTGGACTTGTTTAGTAGAACTTAGAATTACCCAATCTATAAAATATTAATGTAATATTGTAGTTCATGATCACATTACAATAACCAAAAAGTTTTATTCTCAAAAAGTCATGACAAAATAGTTACAACAACCACCATGAAAAAATGTCGTTCATGCCTGAAGAGAAAAAAAAACAATTAATATTTGAGATCTTGTAGTTATAGTCAAGGAATAACAAATAGTGTAGCATATGAGTCATAGTTAACAAACATAAAAAATGTGCATATGTTAATAAATATTACCTAAACAACATTGTGGAACACTTCTTTGAAAACCACGTTTGTTGAATGATCTAATGGGAGTTTATCTTTGTTATGGATTAAAATCTTTAGACCTGCTCTGCTCTTTACTCTTGACATGGCAACATATAATTGGTCGTGACTAAAGACATCTTTTGGTAAATATAAACTGGCAAAATCTAATGATTGGCCCTAAGACTGGTTTATAGTCATGGCAAAAGAGACAATAATAGGAAATTGTCTTCTAATAAGCTTGAAAGGCCAAGGAGATTGAGAAGGAGACAACGACATTCTTGGGATGTAAATAGTATTACCAACATGGGTACTAGAAATAATTTGAGCCTCAATGACGTGATTTGTAAGTCTTGTTACCGTCAATCTTGTGTCGTTGCAAAGACCTTCAGATTGATCCAAATTTCTTATAAGCATAATCGTTGTGCCACTCTTCAATTTCAAAGAATGATTTGGTA
The DNA here is from genome assembly GCA_021764765.1 of Vicia sativa. Lineage (NCBI taxonomy): Eukaryota > Viridiplantae > Streptophyta > Magnoliopsida > Fabales > Fabaceae > Vicia > Vicia sativa. The sequence continues at coordinate 134,531,034 of CM038792.1, read as the reverse complement.
AACCAGAAGTCTTTAAACAACTCAAGAATTCAGGTGTCAAATGCTCAAAAACTTCATTGTCATTAGTTTCTGATCGATCTATTGAATCACTACTCAAATAGTCCTTTACATCACCTAATTATAATAAACTTCATTAGCAACATGAATTTAATAATATAAAACATTGTAACATGGAATTAATAATTTTTAACAATACAGTAATACTGACATGGTAGTAGATTAGTAATGTAGTCATTAATCTCATCAACAATCTCTATAGTTTAAGCTAAAATGGCTCTACTTTGTAGAAAATTAGAATCTTTGTAATTTTGAATGAGATTTGGGTAAGTACTTGTAACTATCTTCTCAATTAGGTCAACATAATCAGATAGAATAAATTCATCCAGAATAATAATATCAGCAAATCCATCATTAGGTTCAGATATTTTGCCATCCCCCACTTTTAAAATCCATTTTGAGAATTTCTCAATATCAGTTGCATTGTTTAATTGTGAACCAGTTTGGAGACGCATGTTTTTGGAAAGAGCTAGAACTTTGCAATGTTGCCATATATATGAAGCATTAATTGTCTAATGCACTATATCAAACCTGGTTCCTCTTGGTACAACAGGTAGAATTTGACGAAAGTCTCCACCAAACACCACCACCTTGCCACCGAAAATCTTTTCACAAGCAACATCACCAACACATATTATATCTTTCAAAGACTTGTCTAGAGATTCAAAGCAAAACTTGTTAGCCATTGGAGCCTCATCCCAGATGATCAATTTTGTTATTTGCAAAAGACCAGCAAGATCATAATTTTTTGCTATGTCACAAATTGATGATTCTATACAAGGCACATGAATCTTGAATCTAGAATGTGTTGTTCTACCACCTGGTAAAAGTAAACTTGCAATCCCACTTGATGCTACATTCAAGACAATGTCACGGTTTGAACGTAAAGCTGCTGAGAGTGTTTTCCACATGAAAGTCTTTCCAGTTCCACCATAACCATATAAAAAAAAACACCCCTCCATTTTGTGCATTAACAGCCTCCATAATTTTATTTAAAATATGTGTTGCTCATCTATTACAAACATAGCAAATAGTTAATTTAACATTTAATACAAAAGATTAAATATATGTTGCAGTATTGTATGAGACCTATAAGCATGTAACAATTGCTGCTAGAGCTTCTCTAGAATTATAGTTAGTGTTAATGAAAGAGTATAATACAAATATTAAATGGTTTTAATAATTGTTGGTTATTATATTTTAACAAAATTAAGTAGTGTTAAGATTAGAAAAATAATAATATATTATTCCAAACATAATAACTAATAAATTTAGTGTATAAAGCAAATGTTTATAGACATGGTAGAGTTGTGTATTTAGAAACGGAAATGATTATAAACATGGTAGGCTATGTCAATTTAGTAAGGTATTAAATGTTATATTGTAACGAAATGTTAAGTGGCAACCTCCAATAGAAATTATGAAAATAATAAGAATTTTTTATTAGTAAAGAAAAATAAAGTAAAAGTAAGAATATACCATTGATAGAAATTATAAAAATAATAAGATTTGATGATTAGTAAAATAAAAATAAATTAAAAGTAATAATATAATAGCTATCATATATTGTACTCAGATGAAAAGAAAGGAATTAGTATGTAACCATGAGTTTCTTATTTGAAGTATTGACTCTAGTTAAGTTGTATGGTACAGTTTTACTTATAGTCAAAATCCCAAGTTATACTATATATTGCCCAACAAGATGTACTTCACAAAGGCAAAATAAAAGTTCATGATACACAATAACCGGGCCATGGTCAATATTGATATTGTATGCACATGTTTCAATAAGAGGGTTGCAGTTTTTTATGAGTTGTTTGGGCAGTTCTTGTACTTGATGCAGCAGGTTATTTAGCAGACGCAATATACTGCATTTAATGTTTATGCAGCAGGTTCATGAGTAAGACAAAAAGTTTTTACAACTATATAGGTAATGTGCAGCATATAGAAAGGAATGCCTCTGCTATGACATACTATTTTAAAGTAAGATTGTAAAGTACATGGTAGGTAATGATAGTGTGAAGAAGAACTTCCTTGAATCAAGTGATACAAAGGCATTGTAATTCAAATCCTGATGCAAAACAAAAATAATCGTGTAAGTGTTATATGTTCCTAGGGATTTTATATTTTTCTTTATCATTATGTGTTGTTTATTGGTAAACACCAGTAAACTATAAAGTAGTTGAAAAACCAATGTGATAGCAGTATGAAGAGGTTTCATAAAACTCCTAAAAGTGATAAAGCAAACTTTGAAATATATGCAAAATGATAACCAGTCTTACTGTGTATATACTTTGTGTTTCAGATTTATATTTATGAAATAAGTGTTAGAACATAGTTTGGTTCTACACCAATCTTAGCAGTTTTGATGATAACAAGCATTATTGATGACAATTATGTTTTGACCCTAATAAATAAATATTTTGTATGAAACATTGTTGTCTTCTAATTTTCTTTAATAGAGTATGCAGATGAAGTTCTGACCTTGAAAAGAAAAGAAGTTTTTTTAATCTGAACCTTCAGAAGTTCTGATAGCAGAAAAAGATTTTGATTTGAACCTACAGAAGTTCGGATACAATGGATTTATTAAGACTCTGATCTAAGCGAAGTTCTGATACGTTAGAAGACTCTGATCTAAGAGAAGTTTTGATACGTTAGAAGACTCTGATCAAAGTGAAGTTCTAATATGTTAAAAGATTCACGCTCTAAGTGAAGTTCTGATGAACTTCTAAAAGCACCAAAGGCTGCACCAAACTCTGATGTAAACCTTGTCAACTGATCTAAGAAATCTTAAAGCTCTGCTACATCATCTTCTGATCAATACATCAAGGATTCAAGCCAAACTTCTGAAAGCACCGTTCTTACAAACTCGATATCCATGTTACACCGCAATGTTCGATCGTTGTAAAATAATACTTTACTTTTGCTTGCTAATACATAACAACAATCAATATAAGTTCAATAACAACGAAAGGGAATTCTTTTTCGTCTAATTACAATATTATCTCAATTGATTTTCCATGCTCATATGACCTTTCTATAAATTCTATTAAGTTTCTCTCACCATTTGTATTTAAGAAAAAATGATAAATCTATAAAAAATAATATTTTTTTATAAAAATAATATATTTATTATTTCTTAAAACAATGTATATATTTATTATTTCTTAAAAATTATTTCTTAAAAAAATAATATATTTATTATTTCTTTAAAAAATATTATTATTATTATTATTTCTTAAAAAAATAAGAAAAAATATTATTTTCAACAATTTTTATTTTTTTAAAAAAATGTTATATTTATTATTTCTTATTCTATACTTGGAAGGAAAAAATTGAAAAACTATTTGAAACCCATATTTACCTTTTATCTTGAAAAATGTATCAAATGTTAAAAGGGTTAACAGTCTTCTACCCCATACCATATGAGCGTGTTTTAATTTTTCCCCCTTAAAAAAAATTTGTTCCCCGACCTTAACAATTAAAGATTCCAGCTCCAAAGATGCTAATGCATTTTTTTAGCAAAGATTCTATTATTTTGCCTATGTGGCAATCCACGTGACTTTTCTTTTTATTTTTGAATTATTTTTTAAATCCAAGTGACATTTTTATTAATTCTGATTTAGTTACTTTTTTAAACGTTATTTTTTTTACATTTTAATAATAATTTTTTATATTTTATTAAATTATTTTTATTATTTATTACTTAATTTTTTAATATTTTTAATATTTTATTAATTTTTTTATGCTGATTAAATTATAATTTTTTTTACGTTATTATTGATTACTTAATTTTTTTTACGTTTTTTAATTTTTTAAAATTTTATTAAATTATTTTTATTTTGATTATTTAAAAATATTAATAATTGATAAATTTTTAACGTTATTATTTATTACTTAATTTTTTTATGTTTTTTATTTTTTTTTAATTTTATTAAATTATTTTTCTTTTGATTATTTTAAAAAATATTAATAATTAATAAATAATAAAAATAATTTAATAAAACATAAAGAAATAATTATAAACAGTATAAAAAATAAGGTTTAAAAAAATTAAATTAATAATTAATAAAAATGCCACTTGGATTTAAAAAATAATTCAAAAATAAAAAAGAAAAGTCACGTGGATTGCCACATAGGCAAAATAATAGAATCTTTTCTAAAAAAATGCATCAGGGTCTTTGGAGTTGGAATCTTTATTTTTTAAGGTCTGTGAACAAATTTTTTTTTTAAAGGGAAAAATCAAAACACGCTCATATGACATGGGGTAGAAGACTATTAACCCATGTTAAATTAATATTATGAAATATTGAAAGAAGACATCTGGAAGAAGAAATTTAAACAATGATGAAGTTTCTACATTGTGAGATAATGAAGAAGATATATATGAGTATAGTGAGAGGAGAGACATGATGAATGAGAAGAAATATATGAAAATATATGTGTTTGTTAAATAAAATGTGTTGAAAAATAAAAAAAAAAGCATTGATGAGAGATATGATAAGATTGTCAAAGATAACATTGGGAATAAAAAAGAAAGATAAAAATATGAACATGATTTGTTGTTGCACATGAAATGATAAGCAACCATGTGAGAATTTGTTAGAATCTATCATAAAAAGACAATATTTAACCTCAAATTAATAATATGTTTAAAAAATAACACAAAGGGTGATTTCCAGAACATCAACTTTTCTTATATTATAGATACTTTGAAGAAAGAAATTGAAAAACTATTTGAAACTCATATTTACCTTTTATCTTGAAAAATATATCAAATATTAAATTAATATTATGAAATATTGAAAGAAGAGATCTAGAAGAAGAAATTTAAACAATGATGAAGTTTCAACATTGTGAGATAATGATGAAGATATATATGAGTATAGTGAGAGGAGAGGCATGATGAATGAGTAGATTGAGAACAAATATATGAAAATATATGTGTTTGTTAAATAAAATGGGTTGAGAAATAAAAAAAAAATATTGACGAGAGATATGATAAGATTGTCAAAGATAACATTGAGAATGAAAAATAAAAATAAAAATATGAATATAATTTGTTGTTGCACATGAAATGATAGACAACCATATGAGAATTGGTTGAAATCTATCATAAAATATCAATATTTAACCTCAAATTAATAATATGTTTGAAAAATAACAAAGGATAAAATGGTGATTTCCAGAACATTTTCTTATACTACTATTATAGATAATAAAATTTGAATATTCCTTCAATACATGTCAGTGATATATCAGAACGTATCAAGATAACAATAATTATCATATATGATTTGACAACTACTTTAAAGTTTTAAGTGTCATTACTTCATGACCAGCCACATGATGGGTCCTTAATGTTGTGAATACACCTTAACTAGTTTGTGTGGCTTCTAGAAGTATCTTTTGTTGGTTTCATATGGTGGTTCTTGATTGAGTTATGAGACCACAACTCATCTCACATACATGCTTATATTAATTGAATTGTTCCATTTCTCGTTACATCTAGAGAGCTACTATAGTTGTGTTTAGAATTATAGCCACAAATAGTTGTCTGCATTTAGCCGGAAACACCAATAATTTTATAGTATATCCTAACAGACTATGTTTTCTTTAAAATACATTAGAAACTAGGAAGATATCAAGAAAATAAGGTGTTTTGTTTTTTCTCCACAAAGGTGAATAGAAAATTGGCCACATTTGTGTTGCATTGTCATATTTAGTTTATTATACTTGTTGTGATTATTATATATGTATGCATGCTACATAATATGTTTAATTTGATGTTGAAAAATTAAGGACCACACTTGAGAGCAATATAGCACAATAGTCTCATTATCACGTTGGCATGGAATAATTGCCAGCTTGCCATGATGCATAGATTGGTCATGAAAATTATCATCACATGAGTCATGGATTGTGACTACTACTTGCCCTTTCCAAGGGCTATAAGCTGCAATTTTACTGCTGATTACGCCACGCACAAAGTGGAGAGAAAATTTTGTTGGTATCATATCATAATTAAGAACTGTGGTTCAACAAATTAATCAGAGCACTAATCTTTCAATAGGGTAGATTTTGCACTACTATAGTTAAAAAATTAAAATAGATGAAAATGTAGCGATGATGGAAGGACGGAAATTTTGTACTATATTTTGGTGCGGCGTGTTTGTTTGGACCGCAAAACCCATTGCTTGACAACATGCTATACTAGTCTAGAAGTCATATAATATTAATGGTTCTTTTTGAAAAGTTTAAAAGTTCTATAAAAAAATATTCTGTGTTGTTTAGCTTGATAAAAACTAATTTATTGTTTTTCTTATTAGAAATTGTGAATTGTAATTTCAACCGTGAAAGTGAGTCAAAAATTTAAGGTAATGTTGCATAATTGAGTCGGAACCTGAAAGTAAAATTTACATTAAAAATATATCATATTATTTTTCAATAAATATTATAACTATTTTTTTTATAACTTTTAATATTTTAAAAATATTACACTGTTAGATATAATATATTTTTATTGTATAATTTACAGTTTATAAATTTATAGGACAGTAATAGATCTTTTAGATTATGATCTTTTTATTTTAAACTTATAATTTATTTTCCTAATATATAATTTATTTTTCTTACACTATTTTAAATAATGGTTTACCTTATAATTTATAACTTATTATTTTTATCTTTATTATTTTAATTAAAATTCAATTTTATCTTTTATAATTTATTTTAATTTAAAATAAAATAATTATGTATTAAATATAAAAAAAATCAAATAATTTTATTATTTTATATTTATTAATTAATTAAACCGCTAATTTTATTAAATACTTTAATTAATTTATCTTCTATTAATCATCAACCATCAACTATAAATTATAATCTATCAATTTTTTTATATTCTATATACAATTTTTTTTTTTTGTTTTTTTATAGAAAGAGGACCTAAGCCCAAAGCAATACACTAAAGAATAAATAAAAAATAATCATTAACTTTGTTCAATTCCAAAATCATACTTTCAGAAAGATGATATAAAAATATCATGCAATTAAGAATTCTTTTGTTCATTAAATAGACTATTTTGCAGTATATTTTGAAATAAAATAACGATTCAATGCAGTACACATACATCATAAAATACAATTTTTTATAATAAATAAAACTAAAACAAATTAATTAAAAATGACAATTATAAAATAAATAAATAAATATAAATAAACAAATTAATTCAACATGACAATTATAAAATAAACAATAAATAAGTATAAATAATAAACAAATATTTTACCTATGTTAGTGGGTTATAGTTATTGTCACTCTAAAAACTCCAATTATCACGTTTCCATTTGACAAAATAAACAATAAATAAATATAAGAAAATAATCAAAATAAATAATAAATTAATTAAATATAAATGATTAAATAAATAAATATCCAAATTTAGAGTGGATTATAGTTACCACCACTTTAAAAACTTTAAACCAATTCTCACGTTTCTATATAACAAATCAAATACTAATAAATAAAGAATAAATAACTCCACTAATCTTTTAACTCCCACTTGCTCATGACAATTAATTAAATCTATAGTTATAGTAACTAACTAATCCAATTATAATTTTATAAATAAATAAAAAGTAAAATAATATGTTTAATCTCGTGTATATTTTGGTCTCTAAATTTTAAAAATGTTCATATTGATTCATCAATTCTTCAAAACGATTTATTTTAATCTTTTTTATCTAATTAGCGACGAATTTTTGAATTTTTTCGTCGTTAATTAGACAAAAAGAATTTAAAAAATGTATTTTGAAGAGTTAAGAGACAATATGATTTTTTTTTTAAATTATGAAACTAAAATAAACTTTAACACAAGATCAAAAAAAAAATTGTAACAAAACAAAATTAACTAACCACATGATTTATTATAGTATATTTATTTAATTATTAATTGAGATTAATTAAATAAATAGAGTGATGGGGTGTATAAAACTTGTTGGGGAATGATGTGATTTTGTATAACTTATTACTGCTTGGAGACTGACACAATAAGTTGATTGATGATTAGTTACTGCTCGGGGACCAATGTCATAAGGTTGACGTTCACTGCACGGGGACTGTCGTGACAATGTAGGTGATTACTGCTCGGGAACTAACATGATGACTTGAGAGTATAAATAATCACTATGCGGGGACTGATGTGATGGATTGATAGGATCACTGCTCGGAGACTAACGTGATGATGTTGATAGGATCACTTTAAGATATCCTTTTTCTTTTCTTTTCTTTTCTTAGGAATTTTTCAAACTTCTTGATAAAAGCATCATCTTCACTACTAGTGGATTCATCCTCTTGATTGCTATCATGATTTTTGATCCTTGTCTTTAAAGCAATGTCTTTTGAATCTTTTACTTGGATTTCATGTTTTTCAAGTCTTGCAAGTCCCGTCTCATATTCTTGAAGTTTTTCGAACAAAGTTGCGGAAGTCATCGTGGATAGATTCTTCTTCTCGGATATTGCCGTTACTTTTGGTTGTCATTCCCTGGTTAAAGATCTAAGCACTTTAAGATTTAATTCATCATTAGTTAAAGTCTTATCAAGTGCTTTCAAATGATTTGTCAAATGCACGAATCTTTTCTGCAAGTCGAGGATTGATTCTCGGGGTTGCATTCAGAATAATTCGTATTCTTGACTCAAAGTATTCAATCTAGATCTTTTAACTTCAGCGGTTCCTTCATGAGTTTCTACCAATGTATCCCATATTTCCTTTGTCGTTGTGCATGCTGATATATGAAATAATTTATCCATGCTAAGTGCACCTTGAAGAAGATTAATTGCCTTCTTGTCATTGAGAACCATTTTCTTATCATCTTCATTCCATGATGCTTTAGGCTTTGTTGAACCAACACCATTGACAATCGTTGTAGGAACAAATGTACCATTTTGGACAACATCCCATATTTCTTCTCCTTGCGCTTCAAGATGAGCCTTCATTCGAATTTTTCAAAAATCAAAGTATTCACCACAAAACAATGGAGGCTTGTTATTGCTACCACCATCTCTAAAGACCAGATTTTTATTTGCGGAAGCCATTCTGGATCTTTTGGAACAAGTTACCTATAACATGCTCTGATACCAATTGTAAGTATCAGATGCGACTAAGAGGGGGGTGAATTAGGTGTTTAAATTTTTTTCTGGTTTTATGAATACTTGCTCTTATTTTTCTGGTTTGGTTCAAGAGTTTAGATATGTGCTTCTTTCTTTCTTGGTTATGATTTATGATGAAAGCGATAAAGTGCAAAAAAGTAAAGAACACAAGGATGTATCCTGGTTCCCCAGTCAAGTACTCAGGTCCCTTACAACATGCAAGAGATTTCACTATAGTTAGAATGATTGTACAGCTTATTCACACCAATGATGAAGCCTACTATCTAACCTATAGGGAGACCAAAGGCTCTTAACACCTTTAAGGTCTAACAATACTAAGTGCAAGAAGAACAATCCTCTTCAATGCACAACTTGTTTCCAACAATCCTGGACAATAAGAATACAACAAGTATATTTGAATTTTTAAGAGATTTGAAGATGTAGCACAATATATCAATCTTGGATTGATCTTCCTCTTCAAGCAAACAACTTTTCTCAATGATGGAATACAAATGTTCAATGAATGATATGAATGATGGAAAAATGGGTTGTCCGCATTGCATAGGATACACCAAAGCATTTACGTTGGATAAAGGTGGGAAAATCCCATGGTTTGACTGTCACCGCAGATTCCAACCAGCAAATCATCCATATAGAAGAAATAAGACAAATTTTAAAAAAGATGTACAACAGAAAGATTTGCCTCCGCCTCGATTGCCACCAGGGGTTATATGGAACCAAGTTTGTGAACTACCAAAATTTACAAATACTGGCAAAGCATGCCGAATTGAAGGATACGACGTCACCCACAATTGGACAAAAAGAAGTATATTTTGGGACCTTCCGTATTGGAAAGATAATTTGTTGTGCCATAATCTTGATGTTATGCATATTGAGAAGAATTTTTTTGATAATATATTTAATACAGTGATGGATGTGACAGGAAAAACAAAAGATAATGAGAAGGCCAGACAAGACATGAGAATTTGGTGTAACCGAAGAGAGTTGGAGTTGAAGCCTCAACCGAATGGGAAGTTATTAAAACCCAAGGCTTGTTTCAGTCTGACTTCCCAAGAAGCTAAAGCGGTTTGTCGATGGTTAACAGAATTGAGAGTGCCCGATGGGTATTCATCAAATTTAGCAAGGTGTGTTGACCCTAACACTAGAAAATTACATGGTATGAAAAGTCACGATTGTCACATTTTTATGGAACAATTGCTACCAATTGCATTTGGATCGTTACCCAAACATGTTCTTGATCCACTAACTGAAATTAGTCAATTTTTTAGAGATATTTGTGCGTCAGCTTTAAAAGTGGAAGACATCATTAAGTTGGACCAAACATTGCACTCATTCTTTGTAAGTTGGAACAAGTATTTCTGCATGGTTTCTTTGACTCCATGGAACATTTACCTGTGCATCTTGCATATGAAGCTTCTCTTGGTGGACCTGTTCAATATAGGTGGATGTATCCGTTTGAAAGGTTCATGAGTGATTCAAAGGAGATCGGTGAAAAATAAAGCTAGAGTATAAGGATCTATATGTGCACATTACTTGCATCGGGAAACATCAAATTTTTGCAGTCACTATTTCAATCACTTGATGTTAACTCCTAGAATCATACGGAATCCTGTAAATGTCAACCAGAGGAGTCAATTCACCTTATCAGTCTTTGGGCTTCCAGGTCGACCTTCTAGAAAGAAGGGTGTGCATTGGTTGACCAAAAGAAATGCCGCATGTCCATGTCTTGATCAACTGCAGTGAAGTTAAACCATATCTTGAGTAAGTTTACCAAAACTTTTTAACTCTGTTGACAATGTGTGTATACCAAACTTATTAAACTTATGGTGTGTGTTTTGTAGGGAATTTAACAATGCCTATTTTCATAGTACCGGTGTACAGTCAACATCAGATGTCATACATGCTCAATTTCCCTCATAGTTCAAGCAAACATTGTCTAGCGTTCTTGCACTAACTCCAGAAATACTCCATTTGAGAAACTTGGCAGAAGGCCTTATCCAAAGCGCAAATGATTGGCATACATACTTCGTGAACAGATATAAATTTCACACTGAGGCATGTACCGAAGGGAAAAAAACCATAAATAGTGGTGTATTTGTAAAAGGAGTTATAGATGGCGGTGAAGACGACTTCTATGGATTTGTTAAACATATCTACAAGTTGGTATACAATTGCTTGGACTCAGAAAATAAAGTTGTCTTGTTTTATTGTGAATGGTATGATCCAACTAGAGGCACAAAAATAGACAAGTCATATGGTACTGTTGAGATTCAAATGAACCGGAGATACGAAGAGTATGACCCTTTCATAATGTCACATATTGTTAGGCAAGTTTATTATGTTCCTTATCCTTCATTTCTAATACGTAAAAAAGGATGGTGTGTTGTAATAAAAACAAAACCGCTAGGTCATATTGAAATTGGAGATCTAGTGGAAGATGTTGCCTACCAAGTTGATGACATTGAACAAATTAATGATGTGGTTGCAGTTGAAGACATTACAAGTTTGTCTGATACAACTGTTGAGGGACATCAAGTTGATGCGTCTATATTGTTGGTTGATAATAATGTGGATGAAGAGAATGATGAAGAGTTTGAATCTGAGGACAATATTACATCAAATGATGAAAATGATATGGATAACGAGCATGAAGATTTAGATTAATTAAACCACTTAATGTAATATTAATTGAACATATATATATATATATATTGAATGTGTTAATGAATATCTATTGATGTTAATGACTTTATTATCTTTGTGTATGAAAATATATATAAATAGGTAAAATGCCAACTAAGAATAAGGATAGAGGTAAGAAGTCTCAACGTCCGAGGGTAGTAACATGTGAGGCTCCTCACTCAGCCATGTGTCCCCCCCCTCAGAGTCAGGTTGATCCTATGTCCCTGGCCAGTACTCAGGGTTTTGTCCCATTACTCTCTTCCCATACATTCCCGTTTGGAGTATCTGCATCTTTTGTGCCAACTGGAGGCCCCAATTTTCTTTTCCCACTAACTCAGATGCCATCATCCTTCCAGCATACAGGAGGATCTAGTTTTCCTTTCACATCGACTCAGATGCCTTCATCTTTCCAGCAGACTGGAGGATCCAGTTTTCCATTCGTACAAACTGGTGTGCCCTCGTCCTTCCAGCGGGCAGGAGGACCCAGTTTTCTATTCCTACAGACTGGCGTGCCTTCATCCTTCCAGTAGGCGAGGGGGACCCGGTTTTTCATATCCCACACAGATGTCTTCATCATTCCAGCAGGCAGGAGGGCCAGCAGCCCACATTCCACACATACTGGAGGATCTAACAGTCCACGTCCCACACAGGCTGGATGATCCCCTAGCTCACGTCCCACACAGGCTGGACGATCCCCCAATCCACGTCCCACACAGGCTGGAGGATCCCGCGCCCACAGGAGGAGGATCACGCATCCCACATCTCGACAGTCAGGATCCGGCACCCGCGTCTACATGTACCAACACGTGAGGCTGACGGTGATGCAGATGTGGTAGTTGATGATATAGATGGAGCTGATCTTCGTGGCAGAGATGATCCGAGTGAGATTCATGTCATTGACGGGGAGGCTTTGGATTTGGCCCGAAGGAAACAAGTAAACATCTTATATAAACTTTTATTTAAGTACATATTCATTTTCATTTTTTGTATAAATTTATAATTAATATTGTTTATTCAAAATCTTGATGTTTAGGTTCGCGCCGAGTCAGAATACTGCAAAGGTTATTAACTATATAATCCAGCAGATGTATAAATCATTTTGGAGGAACTTCGTCGAGGTTACAAATAAAGAAGAATGGTTTAAAAATTTAAGGTATTGTTATTTAATTAAGTTGTAAATTTAATTTATTTTTTTAGTATTGTTACTTAAGTGACATTTTCATGATAATTACTTAACTTTTTATTTTAATGTCATACAACATTGCAGGAAAAATGTGTGTGAGATCCGTTGAATGAGAAAATTATGGAAAAATCTATTATAGCATAACCTCTAGAAGATTTTCTAATATAATGCGGCGGATTAGGGAGAATTATGAGTTTTATGGTATCCGTCCTAACTGGATAGGCGTAGAGGTTTTCAGAAAACTTCTTACATATTGGGGTTCGCCGAAATTCAAGGCTAAATCAGAAACTTTTAAGAAGATGAGGGCATCCGAAAAGGGGGATGTGTCAATACTTTTGGAAGTATTAGTACTGCGGAGCATGTTCGACGAATGGTAAAAATTACTAATTTTTTAACTTATATTTTTATTCATAATATTTTTTACTAATTAATTTTAATTTTATTATTTAGACTAAGGAGTTGGGGAGACCGCCATTGATCATTGAGTTGATTACGAGGACTCAGACAAAGAAATCGGGAGGTTTTGTCGACGAGCGCACAAAGAGAGCTTTTGTGAGTAATTTAATTTATGTTTTTTTTTAATTTAATAACAAAATTTGTGACGTTATTTTCACGTGACAATCTATAAATTGTGGCGTGATTATCATGTGGCAACTGATAAATTGCCACGTGAAAATCACGTGGCAATTCATAAGTTGTGGTGTGAAAATCATGTGACAACTTTTTAATATATTTGAATTTAGTATAATTTAATATATACATGTATTAATTTAGTATAATTTAATATATATGTAATTTTTTTTTAATTTTATTATTTAATGTATGTGTAGGATGATTATCAGACATTGCTTGCACTTTTTCTGGAACACAATCGTCAATATAGGCCAGCAGAGGGGGAGCCGCTTAATGGTGATGTTGATTTCTATATTTGGAATGAAGTAGTTAATGGAAAAGGGCCTAATAGTTACTTTTTTGCGGGTGAAAATTTGGCGGCCGGCTTGAGAGTTAGTGATCGTAATCTGTTTCAACGACTTAGAGATGGAGAGGGAGGGTCACATCAACCGAATCTAACACAGAATCAACTTGAAACAGTAAGACAATTGGCGACAAGTGAAGTGAGACGCGAAATGGAGGCCCAAATGACGACAATGACGCAAGAGCATGAGCAGCATTTAGAGATCATGCGGAACAGGCAATCTGATATGGAGGAGCAGATGAGACGGTTTATGCAAGGTGGTGGAAATCAAAATGTTCCTGATACACAACCGGATAATGACATAATTGATGATTTTGATCTTGATAATTATCCGGGTGAAGATGCCCCGTGAAAATATTCTATTTATTTTGTTTTTAAATTTGCATTTATGTAAGATATTTATTTTTATCATTTTAAATTATTAAATTACATAACATTTTATTATATGAATTCATTTTATAAAATTTTATTATTCGAATATATAATAAAATAATATTATTATAATAATTTTAATATACAAATTTTATTATATAAATTTTTATTATAATAATTTTAATATATAAATTTTATTATATAAATTTTATTATATAAATTTTATTATATAAATTTTATTATATAAATTAATTAATATAAAAAATAATTATTAAATAATTTTTTAAAAAACATAAGCGTCACATGTAGCGACGTGTGTTGCATGTCACAAAGTTGTGACATGATTCTCACGTCGCTACAAAAGCTGCTACTGTCTGCCATGTATATTCCCTATACAACTATGTTGCGACGTGAACACCACGTCACAACTTTGTGACATAGGAAACACGTCGCAACAAGTTTGCCACTTGTTCTCCAACGACATAAATACTCACGTTGCTGGTTTTTGTTTGTGACGTGATTTTGAAGCTTGCCACGTTACTTTCACGTCGCTAATGAGCTTTTTTTTTGTAGTGACTATAAGAGAGTCTTAAAATGATCATAATCTAATGCTAACAATCGTAAAATTACAAAGTAAACTACTTTACAAATAAGAATAAAGTTAGCTGAAAAATTATTCAATTATTTAGCTTTAGTGTGAAACAAATATTTCTCTGTTTAAACTTTATTTTGAAGATCCGAACGATCAAAAGGTAGATATAAGTGTTGTGAACATATTTTCTAAATTTGAGTTTGATTTGATGGAAAACAAATCCAGAATTGACGATTGAGCATTGATGCCTTCTTTTCTCTTTATCTTTCACAACCCTAAATTGACCATCTCCACTTAAATAAGTAAAACAATTGGAAAAATCATATTTGAGTTTTCTCCGTATTAGAAGGGAGATTAAACCCAACACCTTACTTTAAATATTATATAACATGTATGTAATATTTTATGGTGTGCTTGATTAAAAAAAGGGTTAAATAAGTTTTTGGTCCCTATAAATATTGCAGTTTCATTTTTAGTCCCTCCTGAGTTTTGGCAACGGTTTTAGCTGGCTTTGGCAACGTTTTGTTTTTGTAAAAACCGTTGCCTAAAGGCAAGGAGAGACTAAAGATAAAAACTGCAATATTTATAGGGATCAAAAACTTATTTAACCCTTAAAAAAATAAGGTTAAATATATTTTTGCTCCTTATAACTATCTCAAATTTTATTTTTAGTTTCTATTAAAAAAAACATATTTTGGTCTTTACAAAATATTTATTCATTCAGTTTTAGTCCCTATTGATTTATAAGATTTTGAAAATTGTTTAATTACGCTTAAATTTTTAAATAATTTTTTTCATAAGTGTTTAGAATACTATAAAATATTTATTTATTAAATTTTAATTTTTTTAAAATGAAAATAATTAAATATGAATTTTTTAAATTTCAAAAGATATTGATAAAAGCATTGAGAATCACGACTTAGAAATTAAATTTTGAGTTTCTTTTTTTTCGAAAAACTTTTTGTAATATTTTAAGCATGTCTATAAAATAATCATTCAAAAATGCACATCAGTTAAATAATAAGGACTAAAACTATGTGCATAATAATTTTGTAAGGATTAAAAATATCATCTTTCCCTCTCTCTCCCTCTCTCTCTCTCTCCCCTAATAGAAAGTGACCCTTAGTCAAATACTTAGAAAATAAGTTGGCATAATCTGCCTTTCATTCCATTGTCGACATTATAAATTACAATATGAGCTTCAGGACTGACAAGGGTTGCCAAAAAGAATCGATCTTTAAAGAGCGTGAACTCCGAAAGAGGTTTGAAACTATGAATGGTCAGCTTGTGGCGAAGTAATCTTCTACCCCTAGTATGGGATGCCGAGTCTTAGAGACAATTGAAAAGATAAAGGAAGAGGAAATCGTAGGATCTTCCATTCACATATTCACATTAATAATGATAGAATCTCATGTATATCCAACATGAAGGGTGGAGTTGTGAATGATTCATGACCATATGTTTTAGAACCTTTATCTCAAAAGGAATGAAAGAGAAACGAAGACCTATGATGGAAAAGTACACTCATAAAGGGAATGACGCAAACACCATATTTTTCGCATATTCTTTTGTCCTTAAAAGGACTCATTGTTACCCAGTAAGAAGATATACCAACTTCTGTAAAATCACCGTCTAGACCCTCTGGTTTGGCGAAAATAAAAGCAGTGAATGAATAAACCAGATCGATTCAAGAAGATGAAATATCATTTTGCAAATTACGAATACTTTTACGTGATGTCATGTTCATAGTGCATTAAATTTACAGTTGCATGAAATGAAAGTCAAAAGAGCAAATCACTTAAATTGGTAAACTAGAAAAAAATAAGATTTAGAAAAGGGAATAAGATATGTATTCCCTTATAGAAAAACTATGCTACGGAAGACAAAAAGTTTCACCGGACATGTTTAATTACTCACATGTAACACTCAAAGACTTTTGATTACTAAAAATTGTAATGATATATCTATGAAAAAGATGTTTTGAGGTATGGTGTATTAAATGCATGGTTCCTTAACATAATTGAAACGATTCTCAACCATTTGTCTTACAGATAATTAGGGGTTGACTGACATCCTTGGTTGTAATGTCAACCCCTCACCTTCCTACACAACAGTAAGGGCTTGAGGGGGTGCAACTATTTCAGGCCGATCCGATCGACCCTAGATGGATTTACGTCGACCACGCAGATCCCTACTAATAGTCAAATAAGAGTCTCACTCCTTCTAGAATCTTTCTAATACGCAAAAATTATCATTTTAGTGATCATATAAGGTCTCAAATGTAAAGCATCTAATGACTTTGCGCAATTCACTCCTAACTAATAGTAAGTCAGTATTTCTCTCTATTGTATATAGAGACGACGCCAAAATGAGGTAAAGAGTTTTGAATACAATTTTATTTCAATCTTCTTCATACACTGACTTGAGCTTAGGTGTGTTAACCTTGTACCCCCACACTTTGTCGTTTCAGAAGTCGCGATCCACATCACTTTCGTTCACCTTCTCATTTCTAGTTTCAATTAAAACAAAATCTATCTTTAATTGTCTGATCAATCCTACCATCATCTGCATTCCACACTTCCTTCGTATTTTAATTACCTACAAACTCTCATATAAAAGGCAGAGTTAACACGCCATTTCAAATCCGACACACTCCCATTCAAAAGTTCACTATCTATTTTACTCAATAATCGAAACGTTAGAGTGTTAAATTACTATAGATGAAACAAATGTATATGATAATCATCACTTGGTTGTTACACAAAAATAAATATATAGACACACATAGCATACATACGATAATCACATGAAATACTAAATCTATATTTAAAGATGTTAATGGCGGTTAACAGTTCTCTCTATAATGAAACGGACCCACAATTTTCACTTCCTTTTTCTTCTCTCTTTTCCCTTTCATCTCTTACAACCACACACATGATACAACACTCCTTTCACTCAACAACACTCACTCCTTTCTCATTTCAACTTCCCACCTCCTGAATCTCATTGTGAATGCTTTAACCAAAATGGGTCACCTCCATTTTGCCTTGCTTTTCTCCATTCTGATTCTACTCACAAATGTCTCAGCTGCACCACCATTACCCTCCACCATCTCACCTGCAAGTAAGTCATTCATTCTCATACCAACTTCTCTTTAACTAACCCATCTTTTACTTTTCTACACTCAAATTTTCTTTCATTTTTTAGAGATTGTTAATGGGTTTCTCTCAAATGCTCTTCCTGCTTTCACCAAATGGGTTTTCTCTCTCAAACCAACCACCAAAAAAGGTACAGATCTATCCCAATCTATCATTTTCTGTTGTTGTTGTTGTTGTTGTTGTTGTTGTTTTAATTGTGATGTGAAATTGGAATGCTGAATGTTGAATGGCAGCTGTTGCTGGGAAGTCAATGATGAAATTTGAGAGTGGATATACTGTGGAAACTGTGTTTGATGGAAGCAAGCTTGGAATTGAGCCTTATGCAGTTGAGGTCTTGTCGAATGGAGAGCTTCTGGTTCTGGATTCGGCTAATAGTAACATTTATAAGATTTCATCTTCACTTTCTTTGTGTAAGTCTCACAATCTTGTAGCTTAATCTTATGATCTCACTAATTGTTATCTCATTAGCACTCACATCTTTGGAAAAAAGGCGATACTCTTATCTTATGACTACATTTAATTTATTTATTTTTTCAAATTATTATTGGTGTGTTTTTAGTGTGTGCTTACTATTAACTACTTTTTTTAATGTGATTTATCTGCCTTACTTGAAACCATTGTCATGTGTATGTCTTCTTCACTTTAAAAATAACATTTACGTTTTACATTATGAATTTGAATTTGCAGATAGCAGACCAAAACTGGTAGCGGGATCGGCGGAAGGATATTCGGGGCATGTTGATGGAAGATTAAGAGAGGCTAGGATGAACCATCCAAAGGGGATTACAGTTGATGACCGAGGAAATATCTATGTTGCAGATATTATGAACATGGCAATTAGGAAAATTAGTGATTCAGGTTAGCTTCGTGGTATATTTTGATTAATCTTATGGAAACAGTTTATGACATGTCTATAAGTTGTTTCCTACTTATTTTCTTAAGTTATCCAGGATAGCTTATAATAAATGGCTTATAGGTTTTGTAAAAAAAAAAATTGACGTTACTTTATCTTTTGTTATAAGCGCTCAGTACTTGGTTAAACTGGTTATCCAAACATAGTATTGATAATAAAATTGTTCCACTTCTGACATTTGAGTTTGAGTCCAAGTTAGAAGATTTTATTGAATTAAGATATCTATTTTCAGGTGTCACAACAATTGCGGGAGGAAAATTAAGCCGTGGAGGGGGCCATGTTGATGGACCAAGTGAAGAGGCTAAATTCTCTAATGACTTTGATGTGGTTTATGTTGGAAGTAGCTGTTCCCTACTTGTTATTGACAGGGGAAACCAAGCCATTCGGGAGATCCAACTGCGCTTTGATGATTGTGCTTATCAATACGAAAGTGGATTTCCACTTGGTAAACTGAATCAATTCAGAGCCTATCTTTAGAATTTTTATTAGTTACAAACTAACAATGTGTTTAATGTGTTTGCCTTTCAATTTGTAGGAATTGCAATGCTTGTTGGAGCTGGCTTCTTTGGTTATATGCTGGCATTGCTGCAGCGCCGATTAAGTACAATTGTAGCATCTCAAGATGTGACTCATGTGAGTGTTTGTCTTGTCCTCTGCTTTCTAATGCATTATATATTGAATAAGATAAGTATAGTCTATGTAACAGTGACACTTCATATCAATGGTTTGGCTGGTGTCTAACAATGACACTAAACCACATTTGGTTACATTCAGTTACTTTCGTTTTTAAAAATCATTATCGGTGTGCATGTGTGTGTCCAGTGTCCGTGTCTGTGAAATGCTGCATAAAATATAGCCAATAACTGTTCTCGTGCTTTTGTAGGCTGAGAGCCAAGTAATGTCGGGCATTTCACCGAGTCCATACCAAAAGCCGTTAAAATATGTAAGACCTCCTCTGATTCCATCTGAAGATGAATCTTATAAGCAAGAAGAAGGTCTCTTTGGATCCATTGGGAAGCTTCTTACCAATGCTGGGGCATCAGTAGTAGAAATAATGGGTTTCAAGAAAAAACCGCAAAGCTACGAATTTCAAAGCCAACCCTTATTTCATCAACCTGAGAAGCAAGTAAATGGCTGGCCTGTGCAAGAAAGTTTTATAATTCCAAACGAAGACGAGCCCCCTTCTATTGACCCGAGAACTCCAACCCCTAAGAAAACATATCCTTTTATGTCCAAAGATGCTGAAAAAATGCAACAACTGTTGCAAGGTCGAGCTTTCTATAATGGATGGGACGGAGATCTTCAGCAGCAACAACAACAACAACAGCAAAAGCATCTCTATAGCGGATGGGAAGGCAATCTTCAGCAGCATCAACAACAACAAAAACAACAAAAACTTCCGTACAATGGATGGGATGGAGATCTTCAGCAGCAACAACTGCAAACGCATCATTATCGTCATCAGTATCAATCTGCGGTCTCTCACACTTACTATGAGCAAAGTCGCGAAGAAACCGATGAGATAGTATTTGGTGCAGTGCAGGAACAGGATAAGGAGTCTGCGGTTATCAAGCCTTTGGATTACGGCGATTCTCTCTATGATCATCACAATATGCGGTCTCGAATCAGTTCCATTGGCTATATCCAGAAGTACTGAGTATATATACAATAAAAAATGTTTGTGGTAATGAATCCCCAATAGAGGAGGGTGAAATCAAGTACAGAAATTATAATGATTTCTTTTTAATAGTAGGATCTCATCTAAGTTGGTCATCAGAAGATTGATTGTTTGTTCGGTTTTGCCAAATTCTCGGTTGGTCGGTCGCGCTGTGTGAAAACAAAATATTGAGCAAATTTGAAGGGCAAGATCAAGGAATTTTGGCATGATATTCCTTTCTGATGATCATGTTTAAATATTTAGTAGTAAATTATATAGCATGAAAAATCTAAATTGCTTCTTGGAAAGTTTTTCTTCTTCCATTTAGAAGTATAATAGCTATAATTACATTTATGTGATATCTACTTGTTATTGGTGCTTAGTACCAATCAATTGTCTATTGGTTGTTATAACTCTACCTCATGGAGCATGTTAGTATTTCATCTTCACAAAATTGGCTTCTAAACTGTACTACCTATTTATTATTATTTACATTATATCATTTTTTAATGTGGACCTCTCACTAGTTTTATTTGCCTATTGCATCTATTTCTCTTGCAATTAATTTCGACAAAATTGGTTGTTGGAAATTTTAGTTTAGTAAAGATAGTTAAAAAGCACGATTATTAATTGAATATCTTGATGTGAATTCTTGAAGTTCTTCATCCAGAGGAAGAAATATAACAGAAAAAAGAAGAAAATGGAAAAGCTAACCAATTCAATTAATTGAAATCGGAAATTGAATTGAATTATACTTAGTTACAAGATGCTATTTATAGCATGTAAGCATTCTAACTATAACAACCAAAGCTAACAGGACCTGTGATAACAAGTAAAGAATACAAAACCAAGGTAGCAACCTGTCTGTAAGTTACAAGTTTCACAGTTATTTTGACAAGTTACTTGGACGGCAAGATACAAGTTTTTGGAAAAGACGAGGTTTTTAAAACAAATTTAAGTGTGAGTGTTGTTTTAAGCGGTGTTTAAAAAACCGGACCGGCCGGTCGGACCGATCGAACCGGGAATCGGCCAGATAACCGATCTGGTTCAATAGTTAGATCGAGAATGTCGTTGAACCGGTAAGAACCGGCAAGAATCGGTGAAAACCGGAAAAACCGGCGGTTTTCTAAAACCGGTGGTTCAACTGTATTTTTTAAATTTTTAAATTTTTTTATTCAAAATTTTTAAATTTTTTAAAAAATATGCAATTTAAATTTTTTATTTATTTGGATTATTTTATTAAAATATTATATTTAAATAAAAAATAAAATTAATTAATTATATTATTGACAAAGAAAATGTTGTTGATGCGGTTGATTTTGTAGATAATTTTGATATTGAAGAAGAATATCTTAATATTAAAATAATCTTTATTCCTTGAAACTAAATAGTAGATAATAAAACTATTTTGTTATAAATTATTCAATTATACTATGTTGCAATTATACTTTGTAATTTTGTACTATTTTATTATATATGATACTTATATTTAAAATTTAAATTTAAATTATCAAATTGTAAATTTATTTATGATATGATATTTTTAAAATATTTAAAATATTTAAAATTTAAATTTAAATTATCAAATTGTGAATTTATTTATGAAATGATATTTTAAAAAAAAATTAGTTCTAATTATATTTTATTTTGTAGAGATTGAGTCATCTGGTTCGACAAGTTTTATACCTATATCGTTTTGTTATAAAGGTCGGTTTAATCAACTGAGTTATCCGGTTTAATCCGATTTAGTCATGCGGTTCGACCAGTGACCCAGTGGTTCAACCAATAAACCAGTGACCCAGTACCTTCGTCGGTTTGATCTCCGGTCCGATTTTTAAAACATTGGTTTTAAGTGTGAGGATTCACTGGCGGAGTTAGACCAAAATTTTTGGAGTGGCCCTAAGATAAACTATAGTATTTCAAAAACAAAAGTGTAAAAAAATATTAATAATAATGGGGATTAAAATAATTGTATATGTTGATGAATGAATTATGTTTGACACTACCTAAAAAATTGATATTTTTAAATAAAATTTTGGGATAAAATAAACTTACTTTTTTTTTTTGGTTGAAATTCTGTGTTAAAGTAGTGTGAAATACAAAGACAAATTTTCATCGTATGGATAGACTTTGAGATAGATTTAGACATAATACAAAATTGTTATTTATTTTATTATTTTTAATATTACACAAAAAATCATGATAACATAATGCAGACCGGTCCAATTTAAAATAACATCTATAAAATATATTTTAAAATAATAATTTTGTGAATGTTAAAAAAAAAAACGAAGTCTGAATTTTAACAACTCAACTATAATAATTTATATGTCATTATATATTATTATAGTTAAATAAAAAAAATTTGAGACTCTTTAAAGCCAAAACTTGTGAGATCTAAAATCCTAGTTTAGGTAGCTTGACACTTGACATGCCCTCGCGTAATCACAAATCAAAAAAATTTAAGCAAAAAATTCACAAAATACACTATTGTTATATATTTTACTTATTTTTTTGAAAATTTTGTCCCAAGACGTTGTCAAATATTTAGATGAATTTAAATTTTGTATTTTAAATAATTCACATTTGTGAATTCTGTTATAAATCCGTGTGAAATATTGAGAATAATCTAAATTCTTTTTTTTTATGTAGTATTTGAGATAGATCTTAAACAAAATACACAGTTATTATTTATTTTACTATTTTTTTTTAAAATAATCTCAAATTCGTATGAAATATTGAGATGGATTTGAAATAAATTCCTATTATGTATATAAATTTTAAAAAGAATTTTAGAGATAATTCACAATTATTACAATAAAAAATTAATAGATTGACTTGTTTTACTGAAAAATTAGATACTTATAGTGTATGGTGTGTGACCATGACGGCTATATTTTATTTTATTTTAAGAACGTATTGGTTTTAGATAGTTGATTAGAATCGACATTACATCTCAATTACTATTAGATAGATGAGTGTAGTGTATGATAGTGTATTTGTGTATAGTTAATAAACAAGATAGCACTAAAATCCAATTGTCTTATAGTATGAAATTTATTTTTAAAAAGAGCAATGAGTGGCCATGGCCTTCCTTAGCCCCTCCCCGTCTCCGCCACTGTGTTCATACATGCGTGTGATACTATTTTACTACTGTGAAAGTATATACTTAATTTTACTTTTCATCATAAAAGATAAATAAATAGGTAGAACCAAAATCCCTGGCAAATCACTCGTAAAGTAGGAGTTTTATCCTGGTTTAGACCACAAGTGATTTGAATACAGGATCTATCCAATAATTTTCTGTATTCTACACTTAAAGTCATGCGAGTGATACAACCTATCTACTATATAAAGAGAAGCATGTCATTTTTCATATATAATTCAAATTCAAACTTCATTCATTCATCTCATAGACTTAAGCGTCGAAGTGCTAACCTTAATAGCCAATCTCTCTTTCAACGTACCAGAAGCTTAAGTCCTCGTTGCATCTCGCAACCTCCAATCTCCAATCAATTATGATTCTCTAATTGAACAATGACATTGTCTACGGGAATCGACTTTTGGTTCCTGTATTTACCATAATTGAATACTCATCTCTCGATTCACTAGATCAAAAAATTCCAACCTAAGAATTCAGATTTCCTAAAATCGAACCACAAATCCTTAGTTCTTGATCTATTCCAATTGTATATCAACTTCGATTTTCAGCTTTTCAAATCTCTAACCTCCAAATATTCAAACAATGGCAAGTTCAAGAGCCACTAGCTCCGCTGCTCTGTGTGAGGCATTGTTATTGCTCAAGCCGTAAGAGATCCATTGTTTCCTCCTCAAAGTGGTGCTTATCAAGCCATCTTGAACATTTCACCACATCCAGATCTCGTTTAACCTTCTCTATTAAGACTAATTATGTAGTTCCAGTAAGGTGAATAATCGTTCAAGCCTCAAGCCTTTAGCACCGTCGGTAGCATCGAGACCAAAGATACTACTTAGATTCTGATTATTACAAGTCAACTTCTACGTGAAAGGCATAAAAAAATTGTTTAATAGCGTGAATAACATGGTTTGGCAACAAAACTCGCAAGCAGTAGAAGAAATGTTGTTTTGTCTCTAAGAAATTATGTACAACTTGAATCTAATAGGTAACACAGTGCAAGAAGCCTCCCCCGTAGGAGTTGTACAATTGTCCTTGCGCTAACAACATCTCACCGAAATGTGGCTCTGAGATATTTGAGTCATCAAAAGAGAAAGGCACATCATACTCATCCTCACAGTCACGGAGAAGGTTGACGTAGTCATATTTCCTCTGAGGAACAAGAAGAGAAATCATTGGAGAAGAACCAACAAAAATGTCCTTTTAGTGCTCATATTCTTGATAGTCAAATACTAAAAATGCAATACATTTTTTTGAAGTGGAAAGAGTACACCGAAAAGAGGGATCCCAAAGAACATGTGCAACTTGTTGATGATCACTTGAATTACTACCACATTAATGAGGAAGCAGAGTGAGAGCTCTTTGTACTAACTCTAACAAGATCAACTAGGCTCTAGTTCAAAGCTCTTCCAAACGAGATTGTCGATTTGTGAAGCAATCTATGTAAGAACTTCACTTCATATTTTACAACTTGAGAAGGGTGTATTGTTGAATAGGATGGGTGTGTTAGGTTAACACGTCCCGTGTAAGGTGACACGGCCAACCGTGTTGACCAATGGTTTTAATATGGGAGGTTTTGTTTTTTTGGCATGGTCTGGTTTTTTGGTTTGATCTTTTTCTCAATTCTCTCTTGCCTTATTGTTATTGAATTTCTCTCCCTTTGAAGGCAAACAATCCTACAAAATGCAACAAATACAAAAAAAAAAATCAAATAATATGTTGCCTTCAAAGATGTGTTTTTTTAAGTAGTTCAACTCGACTATCCATTAATGTTAAACTAATAGTGGTTCCTTCAGTTCAAAATCATTCCTTTCTCGACTACATCCTCAGTGATGTAGTGGTTTATTCTTTGTTCGTTCACTTTGAACGAGCCTGTGGATTTGCTCCAAATCTCTACCTCTCTATACGTTTTTACCCTCTTTACCATAAAACTTCCATACCACAATGGCCAGAGTTTTCTAAGAAAAAGCTTAAGTATGTAATTAAACAAAAAAACAACTTCCCTTCTCTAAATTCCCTCGTCATTTTTCTTCAAACGTACCACTTTTTGTCCTCTTTTTGTATAACTTTGTGTTTTTGTACGCATCAAGTTGTAACTTGTAACACCCTATAACCCAAAACATATAATATGGCATTTAACAGAGTAAAATAATGCATATCTAAAGAGGGCATCACATGTACTTCACGAAAGAACAATGTGAATGCAACTTCACTATTAGATGTTTTGCATGATGTCAAAACTCGGAAAACTAG
Organism: Vicia sativa; assembly: GCA_021764765.1. Lineage (NCBI taxonomy): Eukaryota > Viridiplantae > Streptophyta > Magnoliopsida > Fabales > Fabaceae > Vicia > Vicia sativa. Next base: position 134,504,865 of record CM038792.1, on the reverse strand, counting down.
CATTTAAGTATGGTGGACAGTATCCTTATGTCTTGTGGCACCTCTTTGGATTTGAGGTCTTAGGAATAATTTAAAATAACTTTAAAATTGATCTCAATCATGAAAAATCAATTTTTGCACAAAATCAACACTTTTGTGTCGACCTGAAATTTCTATCCGTCGACACATAAATTCTCCATTTCTGCATTTTCTTAAAAGCTTTAGTATGTGTCAACACATACAAATTTAAGGTCGACACATACAACCTATGTGTGGACACATATGATTTATGTGTCAACACATGTACTGTATTATTAAAGCTTTTAGTCACTATATCACATGTGTCGACACATAAACTTTTCAGGTCGACACATACTATTTTGTGGGTCATTTTTCATTTTTTTTTCATTCTAAAATTACCCTTTTTTACCTAAAAAGAGTTCAACTATAAAAATATCATTAATGCATCATTTCAACTTGATGATACCATAAAATTAGTACACATCTTCTTCTTCTTCAACCTTCTAATATATGCATACACACCAACGTTACATTGTGATGATGTTCCATCGGGGTGTATTCTAGAAAAAGAATTGAATATTTCCAATTGGTTTGGGTTGCGATTTGTAGGGGTCTTCATCCAGGAAAAACATCGGGTTTGTCCTCTAAAATCATTTATTGAATTGGGGGTTTTCGTGCAAGATCGTGCGAGAAATCATTCATGTGAAAAATCTCTTGAAGTGTTTGAAATCTTTTCAAGAAACCTTAGGGTGTATGAAATCTTTTTAAGGAAGCAACAGTAATTTGGTGATAGGATCAGTGATTTGTGTTGATAGTGTGCAATCAGATTTACTCAAGTGAAAAATCCATTGGTGTGTTTGAAATCTTTGCAAGGAATCTCTGAGTGTTTGAAATCTTATCAAGGAAGTAACGTAAGCGGGGAATATGTTGTATCTATCGGTCTTAGTCTTGTTGAAGATCAAAACAAGAGAAGGGGTTGAATCAACATCAAACCGTTAGGATTGCAATGTTGCTCTGAACACTTCTCTTGTAAGAATACTTTTATAAAGCAAGAGAGTATCTCAATTCCAAATTAGAATTGGACACAGACGTACCCACATGCGAGGATGAAATTTGGAAACTGTGTAAACAAATTCCTTGTGCCTATTTTATTTTTGATTTTACTTGCTTTGATATTCATTGATCAAATTGTCAAATAGTATTGATTAATCCATCGACGCATAGGAATTTTCCGACATTGTTTTTGTTTTGAATTATGTGTTGAGGTGCTTATAATCACTTTTGATTATAAGTGCTTTTTTATATCGACATAATACCAAGGAAAATTCTAAAACTTTGATTGCACACCAAGTGTTTGACAAATTATTTAGCTTTTTAACTCAAAGGAAAAATTGTATTGTTCTATCTCTTAATCTTATTTACTTTCCATTGCAATTTATTGCATATGTTACTTGATCGATTGATTCATATAGAATTTATCTTTGATTATTAAAGTTTAAATTATTTTATTTATTAGCTTACAATCACTTTGATTGTAAGTGCTTTTGCATATCAACAAAACTCGATGGAAATTCTAAAAATTGATTGCGCGTCACATGTTCGATAAATTGTCTAGCTATGGTTTTAATATGAATTCATTGGAAATAGGAAACCTTCTTGTTGGATAGTAAATGGTTAATTGAGATATTATTATGTTGATTGATTTTATCACTATGTTAATTCCATATGGCTCGTGTATATCTGAGTTTCCAATAACTATGTTTGTTTAGACTACTCTATTTGATCTAGGCTAAAAAGTTTCTGCTCAACATTGTTTTTCTAATAAGTTTTAAATAAGCACTTTTGAAAGGTAGTTTTTATTTGGGGATCTATTCACCCCCGTCTAAATCTGGTGTCATAGACTAACAAACAAAACAAAGCATGCATACTGGTCATGATCATAACACGTATTTAAATTCATGTTCCAAATACCACCATAATATGCAACTCGCAGCGGAAATATTATCACTTCATATAAATATTCATGATTGAAATCTTATACTGACAATCATATCATAAAGTATTAGGCATCATGACCAATCATTAGATAATCCCATACATATGTAAAATAAAGAGAGTAATACAAAATATCTCTCAACACAATCAAACATGAGTCTAAATATTCTTCGTGTTACATAGACCAGAGCAATGACTCACTACATAAGAAAATAGATAAATATAACTAGCTCCTCTGTCTAATCCTAGCTAAAAGCTCCACTAACTTTGGTACCTGAGTGATGTCACAAGGCACATTATTTCAACAAAAGGGTGATAATTCATATCATTATGGAAACATATAATAATAAGCAATGTATCACATACAAGCAACAATTGAAATCACCATACTTCAGAAAATCATGTTTTCAACATCAAACAAATCTATTTACATGATCACATATACGACATTGCTCAATCATTCAAGATTCAAAGATAATTCATTCACAATTACCACAAATGTCACCTTTACATAAATATCATATAAATCACACCAAAACATACATTTCACATTGATACATGTGACTCCAATGCAAATCTTATGCAATATGCATATGGTACCAATGTTATCCTTACCGGTCCTATCGGGTCCATATCTCCAAAATAGATAACCACCAAAAAAACCCAATTCAGCCTTAATCTTTCAACCCCCCCGGTGTTAGGTTTGGGACAAGTAAATAATTCTCACTGAATTACCAAATATTTCTTCTTGACACGAATGATGCATGTGAAATCTCAACAAATAATATGCAAATTAAGACCATCTTCATATCTTAATCATACAAGCATATTTCACATAATTCAACACGCTTGAATTATCTTCACTAAATTGCACAACATACATATTTCATATCATCAATCAAAATAATGCATTCTCATAACATTTAATCATCTTAACACATCATTATAACATATATAAAACAAGTCCAAACCATGTTATATTTAGTCAACATCAATTCCCAACAATTAGATACACAAAATCAAGTAGCATGTATCTCATCAAAAGTCAACTAAAACCAATTCAAAGCGCATCGAATAAATTATTAAAATTCATGTAAATTAATGATAAATCATAATCATCCATAATCCATAACAATTTCAGAAAATAATAAAAAATTCATATTGCAAACCGCGCTAAGCGGCCTCGGGTGCGCTAAACTGCCTCAGGTGCGCTAAGTGGCCTCTACAAAATGCAGAAAAATCTTCTACGGACAACATTTTACCTCCTACGAATTTGTCCATCCAAATCTCATTAAAACATATATATTTCACCAATTAAATGTATTATAATATATATATATATATATATATATATATATATATCTAACATATAACATCAAATACAAACATCAAAACATAATTCCCAACATCAATTTCATGATTTCACATTCAAACTCTAACATGTCAAAATCTAGAAATTAAAGAACAAATTCCTAATTTCATATTTCTACACATCACCCATCATTATATGAACCTATAAATCAATGAATTCCCACCCTTATCCTAAATGTAGACACTCTTCTAGGTTTTCCCTTTCTTCTTCCTCTTCTCCTCTTTTTTCTCTTCTCTTATCTTCTCTTCTATTGTTAATTCTCTTATAATTCTATTTTATCTTACAACTCTTGCTAACACTTCTTTTTTTCTATATTAGGCTTAACTTCTTTCACCCACAATAATGCATTTAAGGCCCAAGTGTCTATTTACTATTCTAACACCTAATAATCCAATAACACATAGTATCCATATATTCCAAATAAATCAGGTATTCACATAATCATGCCAAATCAAATAATTAAATAATTATCAAGGCAAATAATAATTAATATAGTAAATAAACAATAAAATAATTAATAAATAAATCCAGGGTGTTACAACTCTCCCCCACTTTAAAGATTTATTTTCTAAAAAATTACCTCAAACAAATAACAGGATTAAACTCCCTCATCTGACTCTCGAGTTCCCAAGTTACATTTCCACCTGATGGTCCTCCCCAAGCCACTTTCACCAAAGCGATATCTTTACCAGGAAGTTGTTTTAACTCTCAATCCTTAATTCATATAGGTGATGTTTCCACAGCCAGGTTATCTCTCACCTGAATATCATCTAATTGAACCATGTGAGACGCATCTGCAATATATCTCCTCAGTTGAGACACATGAAACACATCAATGAGATTAGTAAGTGATGACGACAAATGAATCTAATAAGCCACTTCACATACTTTATCAAAAATCTGGTATGGACCAATAAAACCTGGCGTCAACTTATGTGACTTCAAAGCTCGACCAACACCCGTTACAGGAGTAACTATAAAAAACACATGATCTACCTTCTCAAACTCAAGCACTTTCCTCCTCTTATCATGATAGCTCTTCTAACAATTCTGAGAAGTCTTCATCTTCTCCCAATCATCTTAATCTTATTTGTCTTCTATTGAATTATCTCAAGTTCAACTACAACACCTTCACCTGATTCATACTAACACAAAGGTATCTTACACCTTCTACCATACAAAGCCTCAAATGGTGTCATTCCGATTCTCGAATGGAAACTATTGTTATAAATAAACTCAATCAAAGGAAAGTAAATATCCCAAACACCTCCTTGTTCCAACACATAAGCTCTCAAAAAATTCTCTAATGACTGAATCGTCCTCTCATTCTGACCATCTGTTTACGGATAATAAGCAGAACTCAAACGCAACTTAGTACCCAAAGCATTATTTAAACCTTCCCAAAATCTCGAAGAAAACCTTGTATCCTTATCTAATACAATGCTAGACGGGATACCATGCAAACTGACAATCTTATCAATGTACAACCTCGCAAGCTTCTCCATCGAATAATTTATTCTCATCGGAATAAAGTGAGCAGTTTTAGTTAACATGTCTACAATAGCCCAAATAGCCTCAAAAATATGTTGTGTTCTAGGTAAACCTGAAACAAAGTCCATAGAAATATCATCCCATTTACATTCAAAAATAAATAATGGTTGCATCAAACTAGACGGTTTCTGATGTTCAATCTTCGACTTCTGACAAATCAAACAAGAATACACAAATTCCGCAATCTCTTTCTTCATACCTATCTACCTAAATAATTTTCTCAAATCTTGGTACATCTTAGTAGCTCTAGGATGAATACTCAATCCATTATTATGTGATTCTCCAAGAATTATCTTCTTCAAATAAACTATATTTAGAACACAAAATCTATCGTGACATCTCATGATACGATTCTCATCAATCCAAAAACCGCCACCTCTACCTTGATTGATAAACGTCAACTTATCCACCAAAATCAAATAAGATTTTTTACCTTCTCGAATATCATCAAGAATGTCACTAGTAAGCTTCAACATACCAATCTTAACTCCAGAAGTAATTTATTCATAAACCAAACCCATATCTCAAAATTGCTTATGCAATTCCAACTCTCGCACCATCAACATCTACATATGCAAAGACTTCTTACTTAATGCATCAACAACAACATTTGTTTTGCCATGATGGTAATTCAAACTAAAATTGTAGTCCTTCAAGAATTCCAACAATCTTCTTTGCCTCATATTCAAATCTTTTTGATCAAATAGATATTTCAAACTCCTGTGATCACTAAACACATTAAATATTGATCCAAACAAAAAATTTCCTCCAAAGTTTCAATACAAACACAACAGTAGCTAACTCAAAATCATGAGTCAGATAATTCCTTTCATGCACTTTAAGTTTCCTCGAAGCATAAGATACAACTTGTTGATTCTGCATTAACACACCTCCTAAACCCATCAATGAAGCATCAAAATATATAATAAATGGTTCTGTCAGATCATGCAAAATCAAAACAGGAGCGACCGTCAGCCTTCTCTTAAACTCTTGAAAACCAACTTCACACTATGCAGTCCAAAAAAAGCTTGGCCATTTATAGTCGATTGCATCAATGACAAAGCTAATTTGGAAAATCCATCAATAAACTTCTAATAATAACCTGCTAAACCAAGAAAACTTCTAATCTCAGAAACAAATTTCAAAACTTCTCATTCAGATATAACCTCAACCTTCGATGGATCAACAACAACAACACCTTTCAATATTACATGATCAATGAAACTCACTTCCTTCAACCAAAACTTACACTTAGAAAGTTTCACATACATCTGCTTCTCCTTCAACGCATATAAAACAGTCCTCAGATGTTCGATACAATCCTCTTCACTCTTGGAATAGACCAAAATATCATCAATGAACATTGTTGCTGCGGTATAGCGGCAAGCAAAGAGTTGGTATTCTTTTTACCGGGTGATATATACCGATTAGGTTATATTGTATCGTGTCACAGAGATTGGTTATTGATTCGTCGTTCGACAATTCTACCGTTAATGAGTTTGAGATTAAAAGAAATGAAAATAAAAGACAAAAAGTAAATGAACAAAAAGTATAAAGGATAGAGAGCCTGTCTGGAACGAATGTAAACTACCCGTCACAGACTTAAATCTACCACCCATGTTATACTCGGCCTACGTTACTCGTCCGTGTCATCACATACCTCTCACAATCTAAGCTATTTCTAACCCAAATTGAGAATCCTCCTAAATCATCTCAATAGCCATGTCTGACCTATCTTGACAACACAGGAGTCAACTGCATCACCTCCATACCCATTCCTAGCATACTTCACCAACGCAGAGGCATTAAGTTCGGATACTCTATAGTGAATGTTAGATCTAAACCCATTCCTAGCATTCAGAAACTAACAGATAATCATCCTAGGTAAGAATCTAAGCAATTTATTCCTAGCAAAGCTCAAATCCCTAACATAAAGTAAAAACCCAAGATAATCACCGATACAAATTCGTAAAGCAAGCTTTATATAACGCCAAGGGCGACAAATATACATGAGTTATGAGTAGATATACATACAAAACCCAACAAAAGAGATTACAAAGAGAAGAGAAGAAGAGGAACCAAACATTTCTTGGTTTGTCAACACCAATCGACGAGGGATTCGACTCCGGATCATCAAAATGCAAGCTCCAATGTTGATTTCCAAGCAAATCTATCAAAAATATGATGGTGATGGTGTTGGGACTCAAAAATACCCAACCCATGTCCTAAAAATGTGTTTTTAGCCCCTTTTAAAGAATTCTGATGTCGCAGGGCGCGCTAAGCGCAGTCTGTTATTTTCAGCATTTTATTTTTGCCATATCTTGAGAACCGTAACTCGGAATTGCGCCCGGTTTGAAGCGTTGGAAAGCTTATTCAATGCTCTATCTAACCATGGATAAATATCAATCAAAATGATGATTTTTTTATTCTTTGATTTGAGCCTTATTCGTTGATGAGATGCCCAAATCGCGCATTTGAAGCCGTGTCTTCGACACTTTATTACTCAATGCTCCAATTATGAATGAATACCTATAAAAGAGATGGAAAACTATCAAATGATACAATATTTACACAAAAACTCAATTATTCTATTATGTACACATTTATACAAAAAGCGGGGGATTTATTCGAAGAATATCAACAAAAGAACCGATAAGTGCCACTAAACATATATACAAAATAACTAAATTTTGGCACTTATCAAACACAACAACAAACGTATCCAAATACTGATGGAAAATCCTATTCATGTATTCCATAAATACACCAGGTACATAAGTCACACTGAACGACATCACATAATACTCATAATGAGCATACCTTGTTCTAAAAGCAGTCTTTTGAATATCTCCAACCTTCACACGAATCCGACGATACCCATACCTCAAATCTATCTTACTGAACACAAAAGCACCCACAAATTGATCCATCAATCATCAATCCTCGAAAGTGGATACTTATTCTTGATAATCACCTTGTTAGGTTGTCAATAATCCACACATAACATCACAATACCTTCTTTCTTCTTAACCAACAAAACATGAGCACCCCACGGGAACAGAGTCGGGTGAATAAACCTCTTTTTAAGAAAAACCTCAAGTTGAATCTTCAACTCTTTCAGTTCAGATGTTGACATCTGATATGGAGCCATAAATACCAGACTAGTTCCAAGAACTAAGTCAATCGTAAACTCCACCTCACGTTTCGACAGTAAATCACTTACATCATCAAGAAATACCTCTGGAAAATCACTAATTATTGCCAATTCATCAATCACCAATTTTCAATGTTGCCATCAAAGCCAACAACATAACACCATCCTTCACAGACTCATTCACTTTACATACTATCAAGCTGGAAAAACAAGCCTATCCCATCCAGTACAATCCCTTATACTATCAACATGAGATTAAGGGTGACCAGTTTCTCAATTTGTCAATAGGTAGCCGACAACTATAGTGAAGCATAAACTATCATTACCAACCTATAATAGAGTTTCTCTTGTACTCAAAGTCACATAAAGCACCATGGTCAAACTCTTCACACCATAAACATCTCAGGAAAGCAAAGATTCTCCACCACTTGTTTTAATCTCTCTCCTGGAAACAAGTGATCAGAAAACAAGAAAGTACCAACAGTGTTTCACACACATGACGCGTACTAAAAGAATAAACAAATTAATATCCTGACCTACTTGTAACACCCTTCTAAATATCCCCGCGATTTATAAAATATTTCAGAGTTAACATGCATTAAAGGGTGTCACAATTAATTAAGAATAAGATTTCAAACACAATGCCATCATATCATGGGAACACAATGTCATGAAAAGAAGTACATGTTTAACACAGCGGAAATTATTCGAACTTGGATAATTCAAAACCATTAAAATTCCATCCATAAGGTCAATGCCATACAACAATGATCCAAAAACAACGTCAATTAAAACAATAGAGTTTAATGATAACTCTAAACCAAACGTTCCCAGTGTTACAAGACCAGAGCATGACACGACACGCTATATAAAATAAAAAGCACAACTCTACGAGCCATCCTCACCAACTCTTAAGCTGCTAAAGCTTCAATCTGAAATCATCAAAGTAAAGGTGAAACTTCATCATAATTAAAATGCTTTATAAATTCATAAAACAAGAGAATTTCATAAGCTATTATTCCACCCTATTCAGCATAATCAGACTTATTCATCCATTCAACAACATAAGTCATAAATATACATCACACACAACAACCAAATTATAACACTGGAATTCATCCAAACATGTTATAATCCATACAAATGCAATGCAATGTGGTACCAAAAGTGAACTAAATTCACCATCCTGTTCCATTCCAACTCGGACCCAGTATCAACATCTGCTTCATTCCAACTCGGACACAGATACAATTTCATCGATTCGTCCATAATCACCCGGACATGAATCCAGCCTCACCATTCATTCCAACTCGGCAACGGTTATTGGAAATACTCACTAATTCCACACAATGGGAATTAGCTATCACCCCAAATGTATATGCATGAACATCATAAAAGCATGCAACATTCAACACAGGTTATGATAACATCATACATCATAAATCATCATCAATCCAAAACATGATAACCATCATTTATCATGAACATCATCAAACAACATAAACATGCACAAGCAATTACTACAACATCATCACCAAAACATGATATCAATCAACTATCACGAACATCACCAATAGCATAAACATGCAAGCACTTACTCATCAATTAGTAATGCTATCACCAACACAAGTGTACAGCCATCAATATGCACATAATACATCAACACAACAACATACCGTTTCCTATCCACCAAGTACACAAGGTACGAATAACCACAAGGTCGGAAAACCAATACTTCCAAAATAAAATAAAATAAATATTATTTTCCTTATTTCATAAAATAGAACATTTAGTTTAAGAAATAACATCCAAAATGGCGATTAAAAAGGACTTACGGTTCAAAAGTTATGAATTTTTAAAGTTTAATATTTCTCAAAAAGTAATAGCGGTAACCGGTTCTTCCAGGGGAGTAACCGGTTCCCACTATCATAGTGAAAACATGTTCTGGAAATTGTATGGGGAACCCGGTTCCTCCCAGGGAATAACTGGTTCCCACGTTTTATAAAAATTAACTTTTTGGAAAATGTACCAGGAACCCGGTTCCCCCCACAGGGAAATCGGTTCCCACGACTCAGAAAAATCATTTTGCTGGAATTTGTATGAGGAACCCGGTTCCTCCTAAAGGGTAACTGGTTCCTGCGACGTTTGTAGCAAAAAACTTAATTTTGACAGCATTCATGGTTTCCAATTCATACCATGACGAATCCAATACCCAACAACACCAAAACAAGTTACAATACATGATTTCAATGCAATTATAACACACCATAACATCATACAATAACCCTATAACATCAATTTGCATCAAAACATCAAAATTCATGAATTTGGGTTTAAACTCATAAACTTAGAAAATCCTAAATTGGGATTCCTAACTACTCAATCAATCCTATCGTTCCCAAAATTCATAAGGCAAAATAATTAGAGAAAATCACCTCTTACCTTAGCAAATTCCTTAACTCCTTCAAGCTTTGGGTGTTCCTCTTCCTCTTTGCCTCTTATTCTCTCACGTACGATCTTTTTCTTCTCACTTTTGGTTTTTTTAACTCTTTTCTTCTTATTTTCCTTTTTATTATAATAATAACAATAAAATAGGATTAGAGGTTTTTACTTCACACACCCCTCACTCCTACTCACCACGCCACAAGTCTGATTTCTTTTTCTTTATTTAATTATTTCCAATAATTCCAAAAATACCAATAATTCAACTTTTAATTAAATAAATAATTACAATTCAAATCATTTAATAATTGAAAATATTGGGATGTTACACTACTGACCGACCATTACTCTGATACCACTAATGTAACACCTCATAAACCCAAACATAAAATATGACATAAATCAGAGTAAAAGTATGCATATCTCAAGAGGGCATCACATGTACTTCACGAAATAACAAATAAAATATGCATACGGGTCATGATCATAACACACATTTAAATTCACATTCTATACACCAACATAATTTTCATCTCACAGTAGAAATATTTTCTCTTCATAAAATTAATAATGATTGAAATCCCATACTGAAGATCATAATAAAATATCAAGCACCAATGCCAATCATCACATAATCTCATACATTTGTCAAATAAAATAGAGCAATACAAAACATCTATCAACACAATCAAACATGGGTATAAAAATCCCTCCGTGTTACATAGACCAGAGCAATGATTCACTACTTAAGAAAATGAATAAATATAACTAGCTCCTTCGTCTAATCCTCGCTAGAAGCGCCGCTAACTTCGATACTTGAGCGATGTCGTATAAAAACATTATTTCAACAGAAGAGTGAAAACTCATATCATTATGGAAATATATAATAATAAGTAATTTCATCATATACATACATACAATTGAATTCTTCAATGTTCACATAATTCACATATACAACATTACTCATTGATTAGTGATTCAAAGATAATTAAATACAAATACCACATATGTAATATTCACACAATTATCACACAATGCACACCAATTCAATAATTCACATCGACACATGTGACTCAAATGCGTCTCAATGCAATATGCACGTGGTGCCAATTATTATCCTTATTGGTCATACTAGGTCTACATCCCCGAGACAGATAACCACCAAAAAGCCCCTAAACCTTAAGCTTTCAAACCCCTCAACGTTAGGTTTGGGACAAGCCAATAATTTCCACGAAACTACCAAATATTGCCTCTTGATAACAAATGATGCATGTGCAATTTCAATAAACTTGTGCAGTTAAGACCATCTCTCAATCTTAACTATACAAGCATACATCACATAATCTCACACATTTGAATTATCTCATCATTGCACAATATATACATCACATGTCATCTATCATACCTAGTTCATTATCATAGCATTTTCCATATCAACATGTCATAATAACATGTATCAAACAGATCCAAGTCATGTTATTCACACACATCATCAATTCACAACATCCTCATACACAAAATCAAGTGTCATGTTTCTCATCAAAAGCCAATCAAAACCAATCCTAAGCACATGGAATAAATTATTAAAATTTATGAAAATAATTGATAAATCATAAGCATATAGACCCCAATCCAATTCATGTAAATATACAACATTTCGTCTCAGGGCGCGCTAAACGGCCCCCACCGTGCTAAGCGACCTCACGATTTTACAAAAAATCTACCGCGGACAACATTCTACCCTATGCATATCCCCAAAAAAAATCCATCTAGAAATTTGAAGAGTAAATCCCTAATCTCATGTCACTATCCATCACATACCATTACATACACCCATAAATCAAATAATGACCACCTTTACCTTAGATGTAGACACTTTTATAGGTTTTCTCTTTCTTCTGCCTCTTCTATTCTCTTGATAATTCTCTTCTAATTCTATTTTGTTTTACAACTCTTACTAACCATTGTTTTTCTCTATTGGGCTTAACTCCTCTCACCCACTCTAATGCATTTAAGGTCCACATGTCCATTTTCTTTTCTAACACCTAATAACCCAATAACATATATCATCCATATATTCTAATTAAATCAATATTCTTCACATAATCAGACCAAATCAAATAATCAAATGATTGTTAAGCCAAATAATAATTAACATGGAAAATAAAATAATAAATCATAAAAATCGGCGTGTTACACCCTCAATTTACCCCATAATCAGGCCAACTCATCCAAAATACTTACGTGACACTTAATTCTTTAATTTTTCCATTTAATTTATATTTCATGTGTGTAAGTGACCCATGAAAATGACAATTATACCTCCAGCTATATGATTGTTTATATATTGAAATGTGTATGAAAACAAAAGAGAGAGCACATGAGGTATTCACAAAAAACAGAAAACTCTCTATCCTTTGCATAATCTTTCTCCATCTGTTCTTTACCATTCTGCCATTGAAATTTCTAGAGCAAACTCGACCAAACCAAAATCGAAAAATGAAACATACTAATCTGCTCATTTTCCTCCTCTCAACTTGAAACTCGACATGGAATCCACTCAAACACCATTACAAAACCAAATCGAACAAAAAACATCAGAAAACTTAGAGCTCTAAATCAAAATTAATCATAGGGTTATTGGTCAACACAACCAAAGCAATATAGTGGTAAAAAGAAAATGAGGAAACAAAACGAAAACTTACGGACCCAAAGCTAGTCTTGTGGATTATGATTCTGCGAAGCGTAAAGATGCTTAGGTAAGCTTTGAAATTGCTCCCTATCTCCTACTACTCTTCTTACTTTACTCTTTTATGGAATTTCTTTGATTGAACAAACTGAGTTGTTGAGTATATTATCGTTACGGTTCGGTGTTGCTGGTGGATTTTGTTTTGCTGTGAATTTGGTATGTGAATGTTGAAGGTAGAGAAGCTCAAAACTGAAGTTGTGGTGTGAGGTAGTTTGGAGAAAATATTCGACAACTTTTATGCAAATTTTTCAGTGATTTTCCCCCTCCTTTTATAGTAGGTTTGAGGACTGTTATATAATGAATGATGAGTGAAAATTTTGAGTGAATGAGAGGGATAAATCAATGTATAATGAGGGAAATTCTGGGGAAAAACAGTAAGAGAATTTGAGTGAGAAAGTTGAGTATATGTGGAAATTTGTGTAGTATTGATTCCAACCTTTGATGAATGTTGAAAGAGAGGTCAATATGCTATTAAAATGCAATATGTAGTGCGTGTTTTTTAAAAGAGAGGTGAGTATCACATTGACATATGAGTTATTTATTTAGAGATACTACTACACTAAGCAAGTAACATAATGTTTAAATTTATTATTATATATTTATTTGTGATTATGGATTAATGACTATAAAGTACATATAAATACATTTGATCTATCTGACAATATTTTCGGAAAAAAAAATTCATTGATGAATGTTGTGTTGTTTGAAATTGCTCAATTGTTGGAAAAGTTATATAATATATAAAAAGTATAATTAAGGGTATAATTGTCATTTCCGTGAGTCATTTACACATATGAAATATAAATTAAATGAAAAATTAAAAAATTAAGGAAATTTTTTCAAATATCGCCAAAACGCCATAGAACAAATTAATTATTAATCCTATAATTAAATTAGTAACATACTCCTTCCGTAACGATTTATAAGTCAAATTATTTTTTTATTACATTTGAAATTAATGTATTTAATCTATATATAGACTATATACATTAATTATCAAATATATAAAAAAAGTCAAATTTATTTATAAATCGTTACGGAAATTATCACATTTATGTTGATCATATTAAGCAATACAATTGAAAAAAGTAATGTGAATTATAAAAATAAATCATAAAAGATGATTGATGGAAAAAATTAATAAACAATTTGAGCATTTTTTTCTTCTAAAATTTAATGAGTTGAATATTTTCAATTGGTTGTTTTAATATAAATTCACTTCATGAAAAAATCTATTACAATTTATATACTTTTGAATTTTTATAAGTGTGAAAAATGTTAATTAAATATGAAAGAAATTCAATGTTCTAGAAAAAATTAATTATTTTAATTAAATATCACACAAAATTTATGTATATATTTTTTAAAACTTTGACTAATTTTTTTATTATTTAAAATTCTGAAACCAATAAGAATGGAGCATCGATGAATATCTTTCTTTATAATATTTCAGGTGAGGAAAATATTTCCATTAATTAATCTCAATTTTGCAAGGACATCATCATTATTACTAATCTACCCTTATTTATCTAATTTATTTATTATTCGGTCCTTTTTAACACAGAAAATTTCATTTTGTTTTTTATCTCGGAAAATTCAGAGGAAGAAACGTTAAAATTGTAAAAACATTGCAAAAAAGAAAAAAGTGCGGTGGCGTTGAGTCGTTCCGCGAAATTCACAGAACTCAGAGAGACTCACTGCACAGTCTCTTCGTATCAGATCCGAATCTCTCTTCTATTTCTTCATCGTTTCTCCGATTCGGATCTCCGATTCCGGCGACTTGATTCATCGATTCATTCCCTCCGGTATTGGATCCGGTTAAGCTTCCCGCCGAACAGAATCGTCAATCATGAATCCTTTCTCTTCAGGGACGCGTTTGAGGTAAACGATTTTGAATCCCACTTTTTCTTCTGTTCTCTTGGAATCGGATCAGCGTCTGCAATGCATTTAGATGATTGTTCTTCGTGCTGATTTTGTAGCTGAGTAGAGCTTTCTGTTTCGGAATTTCTTCGGCCGTGTTTTTCTTTTCTTTATCTGATTGAAATTTAGTCTCTTTTTGAGTTCTAGCTTCTATATTTTATTAATTTTAAGCTAAAATAAGTGATTGTGTCGAGAATTTGTTTAGTTTCTGGTTTAGAAGTGCTTAACTAGGTCAGGGATTTCTTACAGTATCTGAATCAGGCCTTTGAATTGAAATTTCAGCTTAGTCTACGGATACACATTGCTGCAGTTATTCATCTATTGCATGTGTCATCGAACTTAAACTTAAGTTTAACATTTCACATCTTCAGAGGTTTTATATCTCAAACATTGTACATTTTGGATATTGTAAGAAAAATTAAAGCATTTTTTTGCACTAGGTGGGGTTAACTATATGAATAATTCATTAATTATGCTACTATGGCGGTCTGGCTTTAGTATATAGACATGTTGTCCTAATATCGTTAAAAACTGACTGTTGTGATATTATTTGTGGCGGGGTTTTGGTTCAAGAGAGTGCCTGACTTACACATTATAAGATAGATTATTGTTTTCTCCATAATATGTAGACTGTCACCAATGTTGTCCCAATTATTAAGTACCACAACCAATCATATGACAGGATACTGGATTTGGGCCTTAGCCCAATAGAAAGGCTTAATAGAGAATTGGTTATAACTGAAGCGGGAAGGGTAGTTATATAAGGACACCGATAGCAAGGGAGAATTCATTATGTGAATTTTCGGTTAGAAACCTTTTGGGTTGGGCAGAGTGAGAATCATCTCTCCTCGGAGCATTTGGCTCTGGGATTATAGGGACTCCTCTCTATAATAAGTTTTAATTTCAATCAAGATTACATTTCCCATTTACCTGAATTGAGTTTCTATCAAATCATATACGTTTAAATCATATAGAGCCACTGAATCAAGCAGGACTATTGTTTTCCACATATTACTGCAGCTATGTGTGTGTTTAATTGTAATCTGTGATTGACACCTTTTATTTCAAAGTACCTTTTGCTTGCCAAATCATATATGGTTAGTATGTTTTCAGGTTTCTGGAAACTTACAGATGATAAATGTTTGATATTGAGTTTCTTTTGGAATTTAACTTTAATAATTATTTTTAACTTATCTGGTTCATATCCCCAATATTTAGGGACATGATTCGGGCCATACGTGCTTGCAAGACTGCAGCAGAAGAGCGTGGTGTTGTAAGAAAAGAATGTGCAGCCATCCGTGCTTCAATAAATGAAAATGATCAAGATTACAGGCACCGAAATATGGCTAAGCTTATGTTCATCCACATGCTTGGATACCCGACACATTTTGGTCAAATGGAGTGCCTCAAGTTGATCGCGTCTCCTGGATTTCCGGAAAAGAGAATAGGTTATCTTGGCCTCATGTTACTTCTTGATGAAAGACAAGAAGTTCTAATGTTGGTCACCAATTCTTTGAAACAGTATCCTTTTCTTAATCAAATTTTCATTTGTTTTTTTATTCCTTGATTTTTCTAATGTGTTACTGATATTGGTCTTCTATTGAAACAAAACGAGGGGAAAATGTTAATAATTGTTTATACTGTAAAGCCTTAACCGAACTGCAGAGATCTTAATCACACAAATCAGTATATAGTGGGACTTGCACTCTGTGCTTTAGGAAACATTTGTTCAGCAGAAATGGCTCGTGATCTTGCACCAGAGGTTGAGAGATTGCTACAATTTCGTGACCCTAATATTCGGAAGAAGGTGAACTTTTCAATGTATTTCATACATTTCATTAGATACTACAGTACAGATGCTGTTTTTTTTAGTTTGTTATATATTGCTTGAGAAGTGGCCGATGCTTCGCCGAGATAGTGACTTGTTACTTCTCTCCACTTATAGGGATTAGTTTTCCAACTGCTGTACATCTATCAACCCATGTTATTTAATTTTCTTACTTACATCTAGCAACCAACAAATACTTGATTTTGGTTTTACTGAAATAAAATATCCCATAAGATCAGACAATGATCCTTATCCTTGTATAATAGTGAAGTTACTTGCATCCATCTACCCAACTAATTCCAATAGGAAAATAACGGAAAGACATGAACTGCCATAGATTTAAGGCTCCCAGTCAAACAAGAATGCCTGTTCTGTTTTGGTGTTTTCTGGCTAATATATGATTTTCAATCATTCCCGAAACTATGCCTTTAAGAAGATAAAATTTCTATTTTATTTTGCTCAAGGGAGTAATTCTCATACACATAAACTATGATGCTTTATTTTGAATTCCCATTTAAAGAGTTTGCAGTTTCATTATATGGTCGTGAACCGTGATAGCAAATAACCTTACCTTATGGTGGTTTGTGCCAAAACTGTTTAATATTCTTAGAATGTGTGGGTTAGGCCTAACTCATCTCTACAAACTGGCTTGTAAGGTGAGGGCTGTCCCAGTTTTATAAACACTACACGTGCCATATCTCTAAGCTATGTGGGACTAAACCCACTCCTTCAAACCCAACACAATGCAGGTGTTGGAAGCTACAATGAAGACAAGGCAAATGCCGCAATTAGGCGACTAGGGGTGGACCGCAATGAAAGCGGAATTTCCAACACCCCCCCTCACACTTAGGTCTCACATAGACCGAAGCGTGGACAATGTGGGAAGTCCAACAACAGATATAGTATAGGCTCTGATACCATCTTAGATCGTGTGGGTTGAGCTTAACTCATCTCTACAAAACTGGCTTGTAGGGTGAGGATTGCCCAAGCTTTATAAGCACTACACGTGTCATATTCCTAAGCAATATGAGACTAAATCCACCCCTTCAAACCCAACACAATGCAGGTGTTGGTGCTTACTGCTTGCAATGAAGGCAAGCCAAATGCCGCAATTAGGCAACTAGGGGCGGACTGCAATGTAGGCAGAATTTCCAACAAACATAAAAATATTCTGATGCGTAATAAAACTCAGTGCACCATCATATAACAGCAAAAATGTTGGAGTTATGGGATTGAATATGAAAAAGCAAGGTGGTTGTTGATATCACCTTTATCTTCGTGATTTTTGTTATGTTCTGTTTAATGCTGTTTTTTTGTTCCATTTTATTTCATTTTGAATTGAAGTCTACTTATTAGCACGCTTTTCAGAACTTGACATCCAGCAAGCTGGTTGCATTGCCTAATATTAGCTGTCATATCACTCTGTTTTTTTGATATCCTTACTCCCATTTGCTAAATAATTACATGTTATGTAATTTGATTTTTTGTTTTATTTAGGAAACCTTTTCCATTTAACTGCTTGAGTTATCATTTATAAATCTCATAAATTAACTGTGCCCACTGCTATATAGGCAGCATTATGCTCTATAAGGATCATAAGGAAAGTTCCAGATTTGGCAGAAAATTTTATCAATCCTGCTACTTCCTTACTTAGGGAGAAACACCATGGAGTTTTGATCACTGGGGTTCAGCTTTGTACAGATCTGTGTAAAACTAGCACTGAAGCTCTTGAACATATTAGGAAGGTAGTTTTTCATCTTCTTTATGGTTTATGTTGTCAATCACATAGTGTATTTCTCCATAACCCACTTTATTAGATATTAATTAAATTAAACTTGCCTACTATTAGAATAACCCTGGAAAAATATTCTGCGCTCTACAATATTAAATCCTTTATATTTTTGTGTATTCTTCTACTTCTTTGTCAGTTAAAGGCATCCATAAATTATTGAATTTGCTTCTTGAAAATGTTTTTGATAGAAAAAATAATATGAAACCATTCACGTGTCTTCATCTATTAGCGCGGGCATTTGGGGGAGTAGGCTAATGATATTATACACAAAGTAGGTGGGCCTGTGCATTATCCACGCTTCAAGTTCTATGGGCTCTTGTGTGGAAGGGCGTGTTACCAATAATAATACAAAACTATTCATGTCTCTTCACCTAGGTGGTATAGCTTTTGAGATAGATGGTTTATGACATTTATGATAAGCTTATGGGGAAACTTTCCCCACCCCTCACATTTTTGAAAAACCACACATGATTTCAGAAGTGTGCTTTGGGACGACATAGTACTCCCAAACGACACAAAATATGTTATTCTGCATGTTTACTTCTGAAAGAGGGTTCGTGTGTACGACTTTATGATATTAAAGTTACTCTCATGGCATTCTTGTATGAGAAACACTGCAAATAGAGCTTTGACTGTAGGCCAGCTTTGGTTGTGACAAATATTCTTAACAATTATTACAGAAATGCACAGATGGTTTGGTCAGAACTCTCAGAGATCTCGCGAACAGTCCTTATTCACCAGAGTATGATATTGCTGGCATCACAGATCCATTTCTCCACATTAGGTTGCTTAAACTTCTGAGAGTGTTGGGCGAAGGTGATGTAGATGCTAGTGACTCTATGAATGACATACTTGCCCAGGTCAGTTATGTGTAAGCTGTTATTTTAATGACATAATATTATTATAATGTTTATGCTACAATGGTTGCTTATTTGTCATTTTGCACAGCTCTGCAGTTTAAATGACATTGTATGTTAAAAACCGTTTATGGTTTTAGGATATTTTTCCACTTCCATGTGTTTTTGTTATGACAAACCTTGGTGTTAAAATTACAATTATAAGGTTTTAGATACAGAGATGGAGAGAGACAGAAATAAAGACTTTGGTTTATTCATATATGGTTTGACATGATTGATGACTTTGATTTTGATAAATGAAAGATACTAATACTAGACTTGAAATCCTAATTTAATAGGAAAACAAATCATGATAATAACAAAGAACAAAAATTAATCCTAGGAGATAATCTTAAGATATTCTAGAATAAGGATCTAATCCTATGAGGTAATCTAAGATGCTCTAAATAAATATCAAGATATGATAAGTTACTTGCATATATTTTACCAGTCCCCCCTCAAGTTGTAATTCACTAAGCTCAAAGGTTGTTACAGATGTATTTTTTGAAATAGAACAAAAATGGGTAGGGCCAGATTGTTGCATTTGGATCTGGAACAAGAATCAAGACCAAGTTGTAACCTGGACAAAAGTTGAGTCTAGACCACATTTGAGACAAAAATGACGCCAAACCCTGCAGACAAAATCAATACCAAGCCACAAACTAATGTTAGATATATGTTTATAGCTTATTCTTTGAATAATTATGGGGAGTGTTTCAAGGAAAAGAGGAGTTTGGTATGCTCGTTTCTAGTTTTACATTACCCAATAAATGAGGTTTTTGTTTTTGCTTGAGATTACTCAAATGTTTGTATACCCTGTAACCTACTCCTATATATTAAATATAAATGATCCTTTAAATGTCTCTCTTATCTATTTGTTCATGAGATGTGAGCTCATCTTTGTAACCTCGGGGACAAAATCTTAATTCCTTTGGGGGCTATTGTAAAATAATCATTAGTGCCACTTAAGTTAATTAAAGTTTCCCTTTTCCCCATTTTTTATATAAAATTCATCCCAATTGGAGTCTATCCTAAATTCCTAATTTCCCCCTAATATGAACATATTAAATTCAAATTCGAACTAATTATTCCCTAATATCTTCTCATTGAATTCAATTTACATTCCCGATTTCTGATAATCTCTTTCATTTTATCACTAAATAACCCAAATTAGTATAATATGTGATGAGAAACTATCCAAAATCTCTAGTCTTGATCCATATAAGTTCTATGTAAATATATAAAAATTTGAATTGGAAAAAATGTGAATCGCGTGGAGCTAGTAACTAGTTATTATATGTATGATTTACTTCTGTTAGAAGCTCCAATAGGCCAATTCACCAATTAAATTGTCGTCATGAATAGTGTTAACCACTTATTGCAGTCACAAATATTTATATCATTCTATCAATATTCTTTGGATTTGTTTATTACTTCTGAAATTTGTGCAATGCAGGTAAAAACGTGTCAATGATTTTAATGTACTATTGCTTATTAGTGCCCATCTTTTCTGAAATTTAAGGTTAATCATTATAAATTTGCTATCTGTTATAGGTGGCAACAAAAACAGAGTCAAATAAAGTTGCAGGGAATGCCATTTTATATGAGTGTGTTCAAACAATAATGAGCATTGAAGATAACGGTGGCTTACGCGTACTTGCCATCAATATCCTCGGAAGATTCTTGTCAAACCGTGACAACAATATCAGGTCTACTTCTGGTCATTACTTTTCCTTGATAAGTAACTGAAAAACTTGATTAAGACTAACACCAACATTGTCTGTTCACCTTTTAAGGTTATGATTTATATAAGCAAAAAGAAACAAATTTTAAGCACTGTAAGACGTCTAAGATATTTCTTCTAACCATGGAAGGATTTCTTGATCAGTCGGATTTATAGTTTGCCCCTTAGAACATTCTCGTTTTTTTCCAACCTTCAACCATAGTTCCTACGGCAAGTGACTGGGAACCTCCTTTTGTTTTGTGTTAGGATATTGAGATGATTTGTTCTATGGCCCTAAACCAGTATTTTGACTACAGAGTAATCAATTTTAACGTTAGTCCTTGTAAGATTACAACTTTAGATCAAGTACACTTATTTGAACTGGCACATAAATGATCCTGGTATCTATTACTGACCATTACTACATGCTTGTAGAAGTTGTACTTTATTACTAACAAAGAATATTATTATAGATTACAAGGCTATATATAATATACACAAATGTCTTATGGCCCAATATCTGATACGCTTAACAAGATTTCCCGCTTTGTTGAATGTCTTTTGATAGATGAGGAGGGTGTACTGGATTATGAATTTTTGTAAGCGTGCGTTTTTATGATTGTGTGCATGTGTGTTTAAAATATAATCTTGAACAATGCTTATAAGTTATTACCGCGTGTGTGTGTCTGTGACTGATGGGTGCGGTATACAAAGTAATGGATTGATGTATTTGCATTCTCTGTTACATATTTATAAATTATAATGAGTGGATGCTTCTTGAGAGGAGGTATAGTTAGTTGGGCAGTCATACATTGGAGCAATCCAATTTTTACCTTACTAAAAAGGATGAACTTGCAGTTAGAGAAGAAGCGAAAAACAAAATCCGGTTATAAAACAAGTTGTGTGCCTGTTCAATTTTTTATATATTTAATTTTAGTACTTATCTACTGACAAATTGATTTCACATTTATTTTATTTCAGTACTTTTTATCAGTTGACAGACTTTTGTTAAATTTAATTTTGTGCTTTGTGGATATCATACTTCCTTATAGTAGTGAATCACACTCTTCCTACCCTCTTCCTTCAGATATGTGGCTTTAAACATGCTTATGAAGGCCGTAACTGCTGATGCTCAGGCAGTACAGAGACACCGTGTGACAATTCTAGAATGTGTAAAGGTATTTGATTTGTTTTCTTTGTTATTACTTATCCAATGTCAAATATGTGTTTTTGCAATCAGAGAAATCACTGGACTCTTTGCTTCAGGATTTAGATGCTTCAATTCGGAAAAGAGCCCTTGAACTTGTATATGTTCTGGTGAATGAAACTAATGTGAAACCATTAGTGAAAGAGCTTGTAGATTATCTGGAAGTCAGTGATCTTGATTTCAGAGGGGACCTTACTACCAAAATTTGCTCTATAGTTGCAAAGTGAGTCACAAGGTTCTGAATGGCATTCTTTTCAAGAATCATTTGTCTTTTTTAAGAAAAAGAGGGGGGATAGGATGTTAGAGTAGCCACACTTTATTTAATTCATTTATTTCTCAAATCCAGTCATTTCTGGGACCACTTATGATATCCCATCAATATATGATGGTTTAATTCCTCACAGGAATGTGTTTTAGTATCATTAATTCTTTTAGAAGTTACATAACTGTTTGTTGTGTTGGTAAATAACAAACATACAAACCCTGTTGGTCTTTCAATTTTTGCATTTTGGATATTTCTGTGCCTTAGTCTTCCCTATTCTCTTCCTATTTAGTAAAAATAAAACAATTCATTTGGCTTATTTCACATGGTCCACATCTCAGTCACCCCTTTCAGTTTAGAACAATTTCTTTAAGTATCCATCATAAATGTCATGAGTTTGACTATCAGTTTTCATTATTTTTGCTTCAGGTTTTCGCCCGATAAGATCTGGTACATTGATCAGATGCTAAAGGTTCTGTCTGAGGTATAAAAAAATGATATTTGTCACACACATGCTGGTATCAATGATTTTTATTATCATTTTATACGATTTTATATTCTGGTCTATATATGATTCTATACCTCTATCTATCTGTTTGCTCCAGAGTTAGACTGCTTCTGTGTCGGTCACAAAATATTCACATAATAAATTTGGTGGTGTATTATGATACTGCCGAGGTGTGCCTTGGCGGAGAGTAACATTGCTACCTTGTGATCTTGTGTTCACACTTTTTAGTCGCTAACATTCTCTGCTTGTGAGGGCAAGGCTGTGTGTAATGTGTACATCTTACCCTCCCGGGATCTCTCAATTGTGGGAGCTTTGTGCATTAGGATGCCATATTATTTGTGATTACTGTTTGGTGCTTTTGGTCTCCATATTGAGTCGTGCTTTTGTTTATTGAGTGCATGTACTGATCTTTATCTTATGTTAGTAGGCTGGAAATTTTGTAAATGATGAAGTGTGGTATGCCTTAATTGTTGTGATAAGCAATGCTTCCGATCTTCATGGATACACAGTAAGAGCATTATACAGGGCATTTCAAACGTCTGCTGAACAGGTGCTCATTTCTGCTTTGACAAAATCTAGGCTCACTATTTATTTGCTTTTGTGATGTTTATATAGTAGCGCCACCTAATAAGATAATACTTATTTTTTCAGGAGACTCTAGTTCGAGTTACAGTGTGGTGCATTGGGGAGTATGGTGACATGTTAGTCAATAATGTTGGAATGCTTGACATAGAAGATCCAATAACTGTGAGTAGATTGTTATGATTGGTTGTTTAGAACACATGTATACTATTGCTTCAAGTTGCTTGAATATGATCAATTGCATGGCCTCTAGCAATTAGGGGTGGGAAAACGGGCCGCCCGCCCCGCCTCCGTCCCGTCTTAAGCCCGCCAAAAAAAGAGCGGGGTGGGCAAGCCGGCCAAATGTAATGGGCCTAAAACTCAAGTCTGTCCTGCCAAGCTGGCGGGCGGCGGGCTTGCCCACCTATTTTTTATTTATTTATTTATTCATTTTTTCAATATATTAATAGTTTTTTTTTACATTTCAATTAGATTTTTTACTTTTTTTTTAGAATATTTTTTTGTAAAGTATATTTTCAAGAAATTTTACTTAAAAAATATTGCATATATTCACATATAAATATATGAAATAAAACCATTAAAAATTAGAATGATTAGAATTAACAAAAAAAAGGAGGAACTTAAGGTTGGACAGACTGAACGGATAGGTGCGGCGGGTTTTAGCGGGCGGCGGGCTTTGACAGGGCGAGCTTTAGCGGGTGGCGGTCCCAAAATCCCAATCCAACCCGTCGTTTTTTGGCGGGTGCACGGGCCAGCCCGGCAGACCACGGCCCGTTTTGCCATCCGTACTAGCAATATACTCCCTGCGTCCCAAATTATAAAACGTTTTGGACATTTCACACGAATTAAGAAAAATAATTATTACTTTATAGGAAAGTGAAATGATGTATGACTTTACAAAAATATCCTTCAATAATTACATTGGAAAGCGAAATTAAAAGAATAGAAAGAAGAAAGAGAAATAAATAGTAGAGGGTATATTAGACAAGAAGTCATTAATAATGTATTGGGATTCTAAAATGATTTATAATTTGGGACAAATATTTTTGGCAAACTGACTTATAATTTGGGACGGAGGGAGTATTATATAGTTGATATACGGTTGGTCTTAGAAGAGGTTCTAACAGTGCCCTTTTAATGAGGCTTATTTTTGTATGGTTCATATTTTGATAGTTTATAACGAACAAATGGAAACAAAATCCTTCAGTTTCACCTACTTGCTCATATACACTTTGATTCCCATTTTTTTAGGAAGGAAATGAGCTAAGCACTGAGATTTGTTTTACTTGTTTTATTTGTGTATTTAAGCACCCTCTGTCCGTACTCCATGTCATTTTCTATTTTAACGAACCTGGGCAAAATATGTGATTGGTGCTTAAACCCTAAACATTAGGATGAGTACTTGCCTCTTTTAACTTTTTTTGTTGCTTATTGGAGTGTTTTATTCAGATTTCAGAGGAATGAACCGATTCCCATGCCCACGGTGTTTTTTTTTTTGTTTGTAAAATTTATGCAGCTTAATGAAAACAATGACTGGACTCCTGACTATTGATGTCTTTAAGTCTGCTTGCACACAGAAGAACATAGGAAAAATCTGCAAATTTGATATGTTATGGCATGCACTTTTTAAATCTTTTACATTATGGTTTTTATTCTTAATTGTTTTATCTACCAGGTGACTGAGTCAGATGCAGTGGATGTTGTAGAGATTGCTATAAAACGTCATGCATCCGATCTTACCACAAAAGCAATGGCTTTGGTTGCCTTATTAAAGCTCTCCTCACGTTTCCCTTCTTGTTCAAAGTATGCTCGCCTTTTAAAATTATTTATTATCTATTTCATCATACCAGAAATTATTATTTGTTAAGAGCTAAATCTGCCCAAAACATAATTGTTAGATGAATGCTCCTGAGTGATTCCTAGTACACTGCCTTGCCAGTATTGTCAAATTTCCACCATGGCAAGATTTTTTGCCAGCCACCGTAGGCCGCAACACCATGTTTACAGTGCAAATGTTTGGCTGGCTGCCACACTCAATCTGTCACCCACCACTGATAACACTGTCCTTCACTTAGGTTCCCCCGGGCTTGAAATGTAGGTAGTGCATTGGCCCGCTTTATCTTGCGTTGAAATTCATAATTTATTTAGAATAATGGAAGTGGTAAGAATTACACTCATGACTAGATGGGCAGAGGCATTGATAGCTAGTCAAGAACCAACTTTTCTAAGCAATTAAACAAATAAGGTGAAGGCTCATGAATGTCTCGACTTTTAAGATTAGTATCTTTTTTTCTCGTCTCTTTATGAAAGAGGAATCTATAATGTAAAATTCTAGTGGAAATTCATCACACAATTTCTATGACAAATCAGGGGAATTTTTTTCCATCCACAACCCTTTCTACTCACTAGACATGCCAACCAATTGTTTGCCTAGTACAAGCTTATTTCTTCTTGTATTTTGATATGGGAATTTTATTCTCCTTTGAATATGTATATAGGAGGATCGAGGAAATTATTGTACAGCTCAAAGGAAACCTTGAGCTAGAATTGCAGCAGAGAGCTATCGAATTCAATTCGGTTATTGCTAAGCATCAAAGTATTAGGTGAGTTTAATTAATTGCATATTCTATTATATTAAGAACTTGGCTTATGCTACACTCTAATAAGAGGGATCCTATTATGAGAAACTGTTACTGTGTAGATCAACACTTGTAGAGAGGATGCCGGTTTTGGACGAGGCTACTTTCATAGGTAGGAGGGCTGGGTCTTTGCCAGGTGCCACTTCTACAGCAACTGCACCTTCAGTTAATCTCCCGAATGGGGTAGCCAAACCTGCAGCTCCACTTGTAGATCTACTTGATCTAAGTTCAGATGATGTTCCAGTACCTAGCTCTTCTGGCGGCGATTTTCTTCATGACCTTCTCGGTGTCGATCTATCACCAGCATCACAACAATCAGGTTGGTGTCTGTAGTGCATGTTATAATTATTATAATGTCCAAAACACTAAACATTTTGGATTTAATGATTACCATCTTTGCTTACAAGTCCTTGTTTATAACTCAAGTAAAACTAGTACTGTAAGACTGTGAATTGTCTCGTGAAGTCATCCCTAGTTTTTGAACCCTTGATCTATAGGAGAAAAATCATTAAGGACCATGCCTTAAATTGTTTTATTTAAAATTTAGATTTTGTTGCTTGATGATGGCATTATTTGATCGATGTAGCCAACAAAAGCTAGTGAAATAAGGCCTTGTGGTTGTTGTTTGATTTTGTTGAAGAAACGTGTAAAATTTCTCAATTTCATAGCAAGTCTGACTTTTATTGAATTTGTAGGTACGGGCCAAGCATCAAAAAGTGGCACGGATGTTCTTTTGGATCTTTTGTCTATTGGATCACCTTCTACCCAGGGCAACTCTGCAGTAGACATCTTATCCTCAAATATTAGTAACAAAGCATCCGTTTCACCATTGGATGATCTCTCACCACTTTCACTTTCTTCAAGGGCTACTCCAAATGCTGGTCCAGTGATGGATTTATTGGGTGGTATCTCCTCCACCCCGCCAGCAGGTTGTATTCTTTGTTTATAATTTGGGTATCATCACTATTTTAAATATAGTTGAAATACTGATTCCCCCTCCTACTCTTATCTTGAATAGAAAACAATGGATCAGTTTATCCATCTGTAACTGCTTTTGAGAGCAGCTCCTTGAGGTTGACATTCAATTTCTCAAAACAGCCAGGAAACCCACAAACAACAGCTATCCAGGCTACCTTTATGAATTTGTCCTCCGATACATATACAGATTTTGTTTTCCAGGCAGCTGTTCCTAAGGTATGCCAATCAATATACTTTTGAGCTGTCTACGTGTAATGCTAAGATCATCCTCATTAGTCATTACCACTACTGTAACTTTGATAGTGTGATATGGATTTACTGCATTTTATCTTCAGAATTATTCTGTGTACTAGAGGTCCAGCGCGTGCTTTAAAATTTCTGCCGGCTACTGTCTTTTCATTCCATTTTTTACATTTAATTGTGAAAATCCAAAACATAAGGAAATAACTCGTGGGCTGTTCTTTTCCTTAGAGATGGAATTAAAATGTATGCAGCTGTAAATTATTGAATGTTTTCCTTTGTATCAGTCCCACTAGTTTTCTGATTTTTAGTGCTAAACAATTAAACCTACTCATTAATGTTTGATAATTAACTAGCTCTTTCACCGGTTTCTCTGCTGGATATTAATTTTTTAGGAGTTGTTTGATACCTTCCATTATCTTGTACTTACAGATCCAATTATTTTGATTTTCAGTTCCTTCAATTGCACTTAGATCCAGCTAGTGGCAATACTCTCCCTGCTGCTGGAAATGGGTCCATCACGCAAACTTTGAGAGTTACTAATAGCCAACATGGAAAGGTAGATATCCTTTATTGGTATTGCTTCACTGTAAATATCTGTATTCCATACTGCACCTTGTATTTGCTTCACTGTAAATATCTGTATTCTATAATGCACCTTGTATGATTTTGAACTCTATATGGGATGTTGATCCCTGGCATGTTGGCGCAAAAATGATGTAGATATCTGTGTGTGTGAGTACATCAGTGATTATTTTCAAATAAGTGTTTATTAGAGAAGACTTGACAGCTAGCAACTACTATTTGCAGAAATCTCTTGTAATGCGCATAAGGATAGCATACAAGGTAAATGGAAAAGATACACTGGAGGAAGGACAAATCAGTAATTTTCCTCGTGATTTATGAAGCCAAAAAATGGTCAGTGGCCATTAAGGTGACACACAACCTATTGTTTTTGTTCACATCCTGTAATACTAGTTCAATTTTCATGTTTGATTCCTTCAAAAGAGGAAGATATGGTTCGAGCAAATGGGATCCTGTAATACTAGTGCAATTTTCATGTTTGATTCCTTCAAAAGAGGAAGATATGGTTCGAGCAAATGGGATCACTTTATAGCTCAAATTTGAAGTCTATTTGCTGGCTTGACATATATGCCTTTTTTTTCTCTTGATTTTATTTAGGTGGTTTATGTATATTAGTACAAAATATTTGTGTATGAAAATGGTCAATCAAATTTTGCCTCTCAAGGCACCGAGAGTTGTGTACTGTTGAGAACTTGAGGTGCTTTCTAGCCTAAATCTCTGGAGATAGTTATTCGGTCTCTCGACTCTTACTGTCTAAAGTTATAGTGTTGTTAAATGCAATTTGGCATATTATATTTGATTTTATGTAACATTTTTCCTTTAAATATTAATGAAATGTCAGTTAAAAAATTATTAACTTACTTATTTCTTGGTTTCTGGCTGTTTAGAAGTAAGTGAGGACTTTGCATTGTGATTAGCAAAACTATTGAGATTATTTAGTGGT
Organism: Vicia sativa; assembly: GCA_021764765.1. Lineage (NCBI taxonomy): Eukaryota > Viridiplantae > Streptophyta > Magnoliopsida > Fabales > Fabaceae > Vicia > Vicia sativa. Next base: position 134,475,499 of record CM038792.1, on the reverse strand, counting down.
TTCTACTCTGATTCCTGAATGTTTTTATCTTGTTTCCGATGATATTACTGATTGAAATCACCTTAACCCCTTTCAAATATATAAGAAGATTGTAAATGAATTTCATGATCAAAGGTTTATCCATAGACTCTTTGAGCTAATACAATCTGGAAGTTGATGTACATTTTTTCATTTGTGCATCTGTAAATTATCTGAAATCAATATGTTGGATTTGGCTAGGCTAAAGAAGCATAAGGTCTTAAGTTATGAAAGAAAAAAAAAAACCTAAACGACATATCTTTGTTTTGCTTATGAATATCATGTGAAATAAGGGGTGAGCTACGATTGCCCAGAGAGTAATATTTTTGGTGAAATGCCTATGAAGACATACCACTAAATTCTCATGCTTGTTGGCTTTCTATTTCCTATTCAAAATTTTCGAGAACCGCCACATTATGGAAAAATAAAAATAAAACTTTGGTAAAATACTTAAATGATACAGAATAAATTTCAGTAATTTCATTTTTTAAACAATTTATTTTAACCTCGGATTATTATTAGCTTTTAGATAACAATTTTAGATAACAAATTTAAGTTAGTCAACTTTTAAGAGTACTTCCAATTTGAAGCTGCTAGAATTATATCCTACATAATAGGATAGAAACCATTCATTCTTGTGTTTATTGATCCTTATAATCAATTAATTTGACTTGAACTACTTTGCAACAATTTTTATTTGAGGATTCGATTTAATGCATATAAAACACATTTCATAGTATTTCACTCAATTTTAAGATGAGTAAAACCTAATTTAGAGGAGATTCAATAGCGAAAAGCTATAAATGATAATAATATAAATTGAGACAAGCAGAAAAACCAAAACCATAGAGCGGCAAAACAACTTTAGTCTTTTATTTTATTTTATTTTATTTTATTTTTAATAGTTGGCAACTTTCATGACTTATATTGAAATTCTTACATTGAAATTGAGTCGCCTTTAGCACTAAGTAAGGAGTGATCAACACACTCCTTTGCGCTTTCGCTTAAACATTGTACCATATCAAAATGCATTAAACGACATAAATCGATACATTAGACACTCATTACAATTTTCTCCCCTTTAAGAAGATCAAAAATAAATAAATAGTAATGGAGTCTAAAATCATAAATCCACCAAACATAGAAAATAATCAAGTACAAATTATGCTAAAAGTTAACTAAAGAAAGTTATACACGAAATCAAAAGATTATATCGTAGATGAATACATTATTAAATATGAGATGAAACAAAAATATGCATAACAACCACATAAAATAATTCAGTAGCAAAACACAATGATTATAGCACAAAAATTACATGGAAGATAAATAAATAATGCTTGAACATAGCAAAACTGATATCATTATATCAACTAGGCCTCCCATTGAAAGATCTTAGCCTCCCAAGGGGCAATACTAAGCCAGTATTAAAAGAACTTTCGTGATTCGTCAACTCATTCATAGTTAATCCTCTTGTCATATCATAAAATATACCACGTCTTTGATTCTTTAACAAATAACACAACTAAACTCTCGCGTGAGGGAATCAACTCAAAATCTCGTATGAGAGACTCAACTTAAAGCTTCGCGTGGGGGACTTAGTTTAAGTATTGCACGTGGAACTTAAATTAAAGCCTCACCCTAAGGTTTACTTGAGGAACTGACCCAAACATGAGGATTGAAGACGATCAAACTAAATCACTCTCTCCCTTACAATCCCTCGGACTTAAGGGAGTGTGTACCAGTATGGTGAAATCAAACCATATGCGAAGATACTTTTATTAAGTAAGTAATAAAAGGGCTCAAAGTTGATTCAAAGTTCAGTAAGGGTAGATGAATACCACACACCTTTCAAAGTGGGATTCTAGTCGCCCATTGATTACATCACGCGCCCATGGGATGTAACACTTTTCAGTTGGTCACATGACTTCCCCTGCAGGGTTTTGGTTAAACCATCCATCACCCACGTGTGAAACGTGGGAATTGACGCGTCTTTGGGCACTAAGGGTATGAAATCTTAGTTAAAGAGGAAAGTCATGTTCTCCCTAAGGATAAGAGATAATGATTTTCATGCTATTGAGATAGGCAAAATAACTATCCCACATGTTCAAAAATCCAACCCAATAAACCTCTATAAATACTCAACTACGAAGTTGAGAGAGAACATTCAATTAATCTAAGACTCATAGATACAAAACTTCTAACCACTCTATGTGAGCTTGCTATAACACCATCTATAACCCTAAAACACAAAACATAGCCCTCTAAATATTGGGCTATACTTATTTTACACTTTTAACAAATAAATGAATAATTTAACATGTTTAGGGAGAAGTATTTCTAACTAAGTCGTACTTTAGTTTCATAAAAAAGTCCACTTCATGTGTTTAGAACATAGAGTTATGTTTGCTACCTTTTTCGTTCTCTCGTGATTTAATTTTTTTATCCTCTTTGTTAGACTATGTACAATAGTTTACATATTCAACATCTTCTTTTTTAATTTTTTATACTCCACATCATATTCTTTCTCTCATCTAATAATTTAACAACCATTCAAGTTTTACTCAATTCAACACTCTATCCCACCACTTTTATTTCATATTTTTATTTTCTTTTATATTTTATATTTTTATGATTTATATTAATATGAATTATCAATTGACATAAAATTAAAATAATTAAGAGTTAAATAATTTTTTTTAATTTTTTTTTTCTAACTTAATAATTTATTTTAATTTATTTTTCTAATTTTATATTCTTAATTTATTTGATTTTTTTTAATTAGGGATAGTCATTATTCAAACAAATAAAAATGGATAAAACAAGAGTTTATTGGAGGTTAAATAGAAAAAATCGAGAAAAAATGAATTTTTTGTGTGTGTCCAAATCAAATGAACCAGATATTTATTTATAGACAAAAAAAATAATGAATTTTAGTAAAAATAAATAAAAAATTAATTTATTATAAAATAATTGATTCCAAATAATTAAGGTGAATAAAAAATTTAAAGAATCACTACCGCCAATAAAATTTCGTAAAATATTATATGTGACTTCACTCTCTCCTCATTCAACATGTTGAATATTTTCAATACATATTAATCCAGCTCATTTTCAACTCTTTATTAAACATCCCATTGTATATATTTAACTATTGAATAATTTTTTCAACACATTCGCTGACTTTTTTTTAATTTTTTTATCATATCCTGATAAAAAAACTAATTTATTAATAAAAAATTTAAATAGATAGATTAACAAGAATAAAAATCAATATCACAAGGTCTTACATTAACAAAATAATACTCTAAAATAAATATTAGTAATTTGTCATACTTAAATGATATACCACAATCATATTTACAAATCAATTTGTATTTTACTTACACCACTATTCCGAAATCCATGATGACCCAATTCGTAAATCTAGCTACAAAGGAGACTGAAGGTGTTGTAGATAGGGCAGGAAATGGTGCCAACAACAAGAAAAGGAGACTTTTGGAGATTTAGAACGAAGAAACATCTAAGAGGGTCTCTTTGATTCAAATGAGTGGGAGAGGAGAGAAGAAATTTTAATGGGAAAGAGAAGAGGAGGAGAGGGAAGAGAATTTTTTTTAATTATAGATATGTTTGGTTCAAAAGAGGGGAGGGGATGAATTTTGATTAAAAACATGTTTGGTTCACGAGGGGAGAGGAAGATTTTATTAATAATTTACATTTTTATCTTTATGATTTTATATAAATGATATGATATTGAAAGGTAAAAAAATTTGTTAAATATTTTTTGAAAAAAATATTTATAATATTGAATGATTAAAAGATCATAATTTATCACATTATGTTAAAAAAAATTGAATATACTAGATTCATATTATAACTCTTGATACAAAATAAACTATGTTGATAACGATTTTTAAATATATTAAATAACTTATTATTAAATATTAATAAAAAATAAAAAAAATTAAAATTGAAGAATATTTATAATAGGTTGATGGCGACAATAGACAAAAATCACAATAAAGAAGAAGCAAGAATACGAATGAAAATAATAATTTTGAAATATTAAAATTAAACTGAGGATATTTTAGTAAATATGTTAATTTATTAAAGATTAAAATTCACTTTCCCTCCCCTCCCCTCCGAATCCCTCTGATTTAGGGGGACGCAAAAAGTATGATTTGGAGAGATTTTGCTCCCCTCCCATCCTAAAAATTGAACCAACACATTTCATTTTAAATATTCTTTCCCCTCCCCTCCACTTACCTCGAACCGAACGCACCCTAAAGCTTAAGAGGCAACATAGAATATGGCAAGACTTCTAGAAGGGGATTGCCACTGACTGCTTCATGAGGATATTATCGTGGATTTGTCGAAGGTTGGGTATCCCCTCGAAGCCAACTCTCGACAGTTAGAGTTCTTACGAAGCTTATTCCTTCTAACTTTCTTAATATCATTTTTTGATGTGAAACTAGTGTTTTAAAAATCAGATTGGACATTAACCCGGTGAAAGTACTAGGTCAGTGGTTTATTATTCGAACCATTGAATCGTTGGTCGAACTGCATGACTAAACTGAATTAAATCGGACAACTCAATTGAATAGACCAGTCTTTATAACATCACTACATAGATATAAAACTTGTCGAATCAGATGACTCAATCTCTACCAAATATAACTTGGATTTAAATTTTTTTAAATATATCATATTATAAATAAATTTAAAATTTGATAATTTAAATTTAAATTTTAAACATTTTGAAAATATTATATCAAAAATAAATTTATAGTTTAATAATTTAAATTTAAATTTTAAATATAAGTATTACATATAATAAAATAATATATAATTATAAATTCTAATTGCAATATAATATAATTGAATAATTTATAACAAAATAACTTTATTGTCTATTAAATTTAGTTTCAAAGAGTAAAGATTGTTTCAATATTGAGATATTCTTCTTCAATATCAAAACTATCTACAATAAAATCAATCGCATCTGCAACATTTTCTCTGTCAATAATATAATTAATTAATTAATTTTTTTAAATATAATATTTTAACAAAATAATCAAAATGAATAAAAAAAATAAAAAAATTTGAGTAAAAAAAAAAAAAAAAGCAGTTAAACCACCGATTTGTTTTGATTTTTTCAGTTTTTTCGGTTCTTACTCGTTCATGCCGGTTCAACAACATGTTTGATCCAACAATTAAACCAGACTGATTTTCAACTCGACCGCTTCGACCGACCAAGTCCAGTCCAATTTTTAAAACACCGTGTGAAACCAAAGCTTGTGAGAATAACAAAGCTTATGCCAAAGTTAAAAAAACTGGTATCTTAAATGATTTTTAACTCTAGTAGTAGGGAGAGGCAAGGCTAGGGGTTATTCCTATAGCTACAAAATATACCTTAAGTAACACTATATTACCACAATTATTTTGTCAACCATAATAATATCTCATTTTTAACGCGCATGTTTTTTATTAAAACAATTTTTATTACGGTTCCTAATAGCAACCGTGGTCATAAAATATGGGTAACAAACTTCGAATCTCAATATCAACATTTTTTCATTTCTTAAATAAAAATAAGTGCATGTCCCTTAACATTTATTATTATATAAAAATTGAAAGTAGAATAACTACGGTTGTTTCAGTCAATTATGGTTATATGTTCCATATTTCACTGTGATTGTTGTTTTCAACCGTTGTGAAATTCTTTCCTACAAAATTAAAAAATAACAAGTTCTTTATTTCATTCCTAACATACAAGGGTGCCCTATCGAATGAGAAAACAACGATAGTGAAATCTTCACCATCTTCATTCATTTTTGGAAACGGCTATAATTTCTTGGTCTTTACCTCCTCTTCAAAGTACTATACATTACATTTATGTGTTCGTTATTTATTGTCCATTTCTTGGTATCTCTCACGCATTGTGGTGTGATTTTATTTTATATGGTGTGAATTTTCATTTTGTTGCAATTAAATTACTTTGTTTTTTGGTTTTTATTCAGAATTTGTGATGTATTCGTTGTTAAAAAGCTACGTATTATTGTCATGTGCCTTGTTCTGGCACTGTAATGTTTTGTTGTTATAACGTTATGTTAATATTGTTTTTTCATTTTGGTGTTATCACTCTATTGCAAATGAAGAAATAAATGTGGTTATGGATATGATTTAGATTTTTGGTGTTATATTATTGTGATGGATATGCGTATGCATATAACTGTATTAGTATGTTGTGTGTGTGACATTAGTGTGCCATTCACATTAGTCTTTTGATATAAACTTCACAATTTATTATTGGTTGTATTTGGATGAAAATTGATAGATTAATTCTGGTGTATAAGAAAGAAGTTCTTGAATTCTTTAAAAACAAAAAATTCCCTACAATAATGGTGTATCTTATTGTCCTTGTGTTAATTGCGGGAATATCAAAAAATGGTCAAAGGAAGAAATTTACATCACCTATATTATGATGGAATGTGTCAAAATTATATAACATGCACATGGCATGGAGAAGTGGATAAAAATAGAAATGCGACGTCACAAATGAATGAAGTTGATGAAGATACAGATGATCGACTAGAATATACGATCCACGATATTGGAGAATCCTCTTATATGAACACCTATATTTATGATACTTTATATAGTGATAAAGATCCTCCTTTATATAAGGGGTGCACAAGTTTTACACGTTTGTCTGTGTTGTTGAAATTGTTTAATTTGAAGGCAAAAATGGGTGGTTGGATAAAAGTTTTACATAATTGCTTGATTTGTTGAAGCAAATGCTACCAGAAGATAATAATTTGTCGGATTACTGTAATGAGACCAAGAATATATTGTATCCAATGGATTTAGAGTACATAAAAATACATGAATGCCCTGATGATTTCATATTATACATGAAAAAGTATGAATATTTGGATCAATGATCTGAATACGGTGATTTGTGCTACAAGTTGAAGGACAACAATGGTGATGATAATAAAAATGTTAGTAAAAAGTGTCCTCCTGCTAAAATATTATGGTACTTGCCAATAATTTCAAGGTTCAAGAGACTTTTTGCGAAAGTGAGTGACGCAATGAATAATAGTTGTCATGTATATGAAAGAAAATGTGATAGAAACATTCACCATGTAGTTGATTCTTTGCAATAGAAGAAAATTGATTCGTTGTTTCAAGATTTTGGCCTTACGCCAAGAAACCTTAGGCTTGAGTTTGTCATAGATGGAATGAACCCCTTTGGTAATCGGAGTACTAACCATTTTTCATGAACGAATACTAGAAATGACGTATGTGATCTAGTTCCAAGACCTAAAGGATACAATATCATTGGAACAAAATGGGTATTAAAAAACAAGCTAAATGAGCAAGGAGAAGTTGTCAGAAACATGGCATGACTGGTTGCACAAGGTTAAAGTAAACAAGAAGGAATTGATTATAATGAAACCTTTGCCCCAGTCGCCATGTTAGAATCGATTAAATTACTAATTTCTTTTGCTGTTCAAAATAACACCACTTTATATCAAATGGATGAAATGTGCATTTTTAAATGGTTACATAGAAGAAGAAGTTTATGTCCGTCAACCTCCTGATTTTGAAGATTCAAAATCTCCTGAACATGTGTTTAAATTGAAAAAATATTTATACGGTTTAAAACAAGCTCCCAGAGCTTGGTATGAACGTTTAAGTAACTTCTTTTAGAAAATTTTTTTACCAGAGGGAAAACACACACAACCTTATTTCGAAAAACATTTAAAAATGATATTTTAATTTGTCAAATATATGTACATGATATTATTTTTGGAACTTCTAATGTCTCTCTTAGAAGAGAATTTGCTAAGTCTATGCAGACAAAATTTTAAATGAGCATGATGGGAGAACTTAAATTCTTTATGGGAATTCAAATAAATCAGTCTGCAGAAGGTACTCACATACATCAAACAAAGTATATTAAAGAACTTCTGAAGAAATTCCAGCTATCAGAAAGTAAAGAAGCAAAAACACCAATGCATCCTACATGCATTATGGGAAAAGATGAGGCAAGTAAGAAAGTAGATCAGAAGCTCTACAGAGGTATGATTGGATCTCTTTTTTACCTAACTGTGTCTAGACCAGATATATTATTTAGTGTTTGTTTATGTGCAAAATTCCAATCAGATCCTAGAGAATCTCACTTAACTGCTGTTAAGCGAATTCTAAGGTATCTGAAAGGTACTACTAATGTTGGACTGTTTTACAGAAGATCCAAAGATTTTAAATTAGTAGGTTATTGTGATGCTGATTTTGCTGGAGATAGAGTAGAACATAAAAGAATCTCTAGAAGCTGTCAGTTTCAGGGTGAAAACTTCATCTCTTGGTACAACAAGAAGGAAGCCACCATTGCACTATCAACAATAGAGGCAAAGTATGTAGCTGCTGCAGGCTGTAGCACTCAGATGCTCTGGATGAAAAGCCAACTAGAAGATTATCATCTCTATGAGCGTAACATTCCTATCTTGTGTGATAATACTTCTGTTGTATGTTTATCTAAAAATCCTATTTTACATTCTAAGGAAAAACATATAGAAATTAAACATCATTTCATTAGGGACTATATTCAGAAAGGTATTTTAAATTTCAACTTTGTTGACACAGACCATCAATGAGCTGATATTTTTACTAAACCTCTTTCTGAAGATATATTTAAATTCATTCTGAAGAATATTAGTATGATATTTTGTCCTGAATGAAATTGTGTTTATTATTATTATTGTCAGAAGTTCTGCTCTTAAATGAATGTTCTAGTTAACATCTCTTCAGAAGTTAGAAGAGAAGTTAAATTAGAAACCATATCTAGAAGTTCTGAAATATTTTCTAATGTTTCATTACGAATATGGTTCAGAAGTTCATTACCTCAAACAGTTGTAACTATCTTAACCTAGAAGTTGAACACATGTTCAAAACTTCTGAAAGGTCACACATGCATGCAAGCTATTGACACGCCGTCCCTAGGTAACTATTCCAATCTTTTCAAATCACACGAAATACCTCAAACGTCTGATGCTATTAAATGCTTGTGATGATTATTTTTCTTTTTAATTATTTTTTAATTTCAAATTAACCTTTAAATTGCATGCATTTTCTCTATAAATACCCTTTCAAAATTCCTTTTTCCTTTTTCACTTTTCACTCTCTTCATCTTCAAACTTTTATGCACTTCTGCGCTCTCTTCTCTCTGCTAAAAAACCCTGAATCTAAAACTTCAACAGTGGCTTCATCTTCATCCTCTTACCCAGATACCACTTCTACAAACAACCCTCAACCCACTGTTACAACCACCAACCCTCAACAATCTGAGACGTACATCACTCCACAAAGAACGATGCTGATTCCTACGGATAGCTTGGAAGTTGTGTGTGAAATGATGATTGATTTGGAAAACCTTCGTGATAATGGGTTTAATCTATTTCCAGCGGTGGAATTTCAAGGATGGACAAATTCTTTGACAGTCTAGTTGGGCATGTGTTCCCACACCTTGTTAAAGAATTTTGGATTCACGCCATTGTTACTCCTAAAGCAATTTTGTCATTTGTTATGGGTAAAGAAATTTCCATTACTGAAAATCTCATTAGAAGGTTGTTAGGCCTTGAAGAAGAAAGAGTCATAGGCCTTGAAGTATATGCTAAAATCTTCAATTCTGGAAGAGCCTCCAACAAAATTAAAGAATTGAAGGATCAATACAAGATCTGGGCGAAGATTATTCACAACTGCATTCATCATAGGAAGGAAACAAGTTCTCTTGACTACATCAATACAGACTGTCAAAGAATAGAATAGAATGTATTGTTGGTCTGTAATTTTAAGGGCAAAAGAAATTGGATCCCTCTGTCCAGATTGATATCATATATTCTGACTGATAATGGTATGATAGCTTATTTAGAGGATGCCAACTTACTTAAAGAATTGGACTCCATCAGTGGGAAAGCTCTAACTGGGAAAAATCTGGTGAACAGGAAGATCATTGACAACCTTCTGGTTGAACCCACTCCTTATGTATGAGGAGCTGTTTCTAAAAGGACAATCCCTCTAGAAGATTTTCCTCGGTTCAATTCCGGTGACCATTCTGACAATGTTGGGCAATACATCAGAACATGAAAAAAAGAAGGGCATTCAAATTAATCCAGCATGGCTTCGAGGCATAGATGAACCAAGTCCAATCAACAAAACAAAGAAAATAAAAGCAGATGGAGAGGGAACTTCTACAAGATCCAACAAGACTCAGAATAAGAAGAAGACCACAGGTACATCTTCGGATCCCATTTCTGTTGTAAATTATGAAAATATAGTAACATCTGTTTCACACACCACTCAAACTTCTAACTCTATTGCACCATAAACTCTAGGTAACATAGATGTAGATATTGACCTTATCACTTCACCGGACCTTCAAGAAATCAATCCTCAAATTTCTCAAGTGTTATTTGATATAGATAACTTTGATGTTTCAAACACAGAAGTTCCACCCCACACCATTCATACACAATCACCACTTATCACACCATCAAGTCCTCAACAAGAAATTCCTATTTCTTCTCCCTACCAAATAAATCCAAATGTTTCCTCTAAAACACCACTTCCAACACCATTTCAAACATCACCCATAAGACCGTTGTCACCAAAATCCACTGAATGGTATGATGGATCTTGGAGAATTCCAAGCATCAATGCTCTGACCACTCAATTTCCTTCCCTCTCTATACCATCAACAAATATTTTTTCGGTGCCTAAGTCTCCACAACACATTCCCACTTCATATTCTAAACCTACCATCACTGAAATCTCTATAGAACTTCCACCACCTCACTCTCCAGAAAATACTTTCAATCCATCCTCTGAACCTTCACCTTCCCCACAAAATTCACCTTCCACTCCAGAACCTCTAAACCATCAAACATCTGATTTTCTAAGGACTGTAGTTGATCTCGAATCACTACCCAAAAAGAAAGAGGTTCCTAAACCTGTTCATGCAGATGTTAGTATACTTTTACAAAAATTTGAAACAGAAATGCAAGGTTGGATATAAATGTTGAAGGAAGATTGTGTTAGCAACCTGAACCCAGCTGCATCTGATGCTCTGTAGAAAACATTCAGAATGAGATTCAACGTTGGATCCCTCAAACTCAAAGAACTGTGCTACTCTCATGTTCATGAGAAATTCACTGAGTGTCTGAATGTTCTGAAGACAGCAGTTTTGGATATCTGGAACAAGAAGCCTCTACTGCAGTTTGACAACGCTCCTTGGCAACCACCTTCTGACCCTATTTATATTTCTGATGATGAATCTTCTGACTCAGAAGTTTCTGATCCAAACTCTTTAGCAATGGTTCTGTATCGTCCACTTGCTTTTCGTGCTAAAGATACCCGTAAGAAGGTGCCAACACTTATGATTGATCTTGACACACTTTTCTCAAGTGCCTTCCGTCATGGAGCTGCTGATTCTTCTTCTAAGGATGTTTCTTCTGAAGATGCTGCTCAAACTTCTGTTGTGATGGAAACTCTGAAGGAGTTGAAGAAGGAAAATGAAGATGTTCGTGAACGTCTGGATGATGAAGCAAGACGAGACTAACAAAGAGATCAAATCTTGGATGATGAAGCAAGAAGAATCCTCTAATGAAATCAATAATCTTCTTCTATCCCTAGTCTCTCGTCAAACTTCGTCTCAGTCTCTTTGAAACTTCTGTGCATCTGTTTTTGACTATTTATTTGTTCTTGTTTTTTGAAACCTCTGTAACCATGCAGTTTTGGCATCAATATTAAAAATATTTTGGCTCGTTTTAAACTGTTTTTATCATTTTGTATGCTTTTTGATTATGACAAAAGGGGTAGAAACTTGTGATTTTGATTTGATTAAATATAACTGTTATTGGGGAAAAGTGTCAAACATTTGTAACAAAAATACAAGTGTATTTGCTTCTAAAGTATGCAGGAATATCTAAGCTCTGAAAGAAAACTCTGAAATGAAAAAATCTAAGCTCTAAGCTCCAAGCTCTGAAATGAAAAGTTTGGAAAGTAAACTCTGAAAGAAAAGAACAAACTCAGGGAAGTTCTACCTTGTATTTACTCTTTTCTAGTATTTATCTCAGGGGGAGATTATCTATCTCAGGGGGGAGTTTCACATTTATACACAATTTTTTAATCAAAATCTAAACGTTTTTGCCATCATCAAAAAGAGGGAGATTGTTAGAACATAGTTTGGTTCTAATCATATCTTAGAGTTTTGATGATAACAATTGAAATAAATTTTGTATAGTAAATATGATACTCTGATAAGTATTGTTTATGTTTCAGATAATGTTCTGACTCAAGCACTCTAAAAGGTGAAATATCAAATTATGCTGAGCAGATAAAGAATTATAAGTTCTAAAGATGAAAGGAACTTCTGAACACGCACACTGAAAGCAACTTCTGAAAGAAGCGTGCAAACACAACTTCTGATAAGAGAAAGTTAAAGCAACCTCTGTTAGAAGCTAAGATAACAAAGGCTTACAGAAGATAAAGAAAAATGAGTTATCAAGACGTCATCTTCTAACACAAGCTCTGCTACAGTACCGTTAATTTATTAAAGGTAAGACGACTGAAGTACTCAAGTGGAACAAAGTTTGAGGTACATAGAAAACACAAAGTACAAGCAGACAAGCAACATTAAATGCACTCTCTTTGTTCAAGGCACACAACAGAAAAATTCTGAAGCTATATATAAGTTGAAGCATTCAAAGAGTAACTAACGTGATATCATTAGAAAACTTACGTTGAACAAAAATCAAGCAAAGAAATACTTTGAGTTTATCATTTTTGTATTGAGCTTAAACGTAGTGTAAAATCACAGTTGTGAATTGTGATAAAGCTTCTTAGAAGAAAACTAATACACTGTTAGAAGTTATTTTTGTAATTGTTCCTTGAGAGACCAATTGGGTCAGATTTCTCAAGAGGGCTAGGACTAGAGAGTCTTAGAGGTGTCAGTCACTTGCAGTTGGCTTATGCATTGTTTTGTTAGTCACGACAATTTTTTGTGCAATTGTAATCAATTTTGATTATAGTGGATTAAGTCCTCGTTGGGAGAGGCAAAATCACCTTGGTGGGTGGACTGGAGTAGTTTGAGTTTTAAACGAATCAGGATAAGAATAACTGTGTTTTATATTGTTGTTAAGAAAAAAAGAAAATCAAAAAGAGGAAAAACTTATTCAACCCCCCTTCTAAGTGTTTTCTTAACCTTCAAAAAATACAGGGGCTACCTATCAAAGATTGATGGACAAGGTGTTTCCTTCTTAAATCAGTCGAAACTTGGATGTATATGTAGACGAGATGGTCGTCAAAACCTCGACACATCAGTGACACGTCAAAGATTTGGAGGAAACATTTGCATCTTTGAGGAGCTATACTATGAGGTTGAACCCACACAAGTTCACTTTTGGGTACAAGCAGGAAGTTCCTCGGTTTCATGCTCACAAACCGGGGAATAGAGGCTAACCCCGATAAATGTCAGACGATCAATGAAATGAAATGTTCTTCATCAGTAAAGGAGGTATATCAATTAACATGGTGGTTATCCGCTTTGTCAAGTTTATTATATTGTGCAGGGGACAAGTCAATTCATTTATTCGCAGCTACTAAGAAAATGACCAGTTTTGAATGAATGGAGGAGTGCGAGGAAGATTTCAGAGGGGTAAAGTGTTTTTTGTCAGCATCACCAATTCTGTTATGACCAAAATAAAATATACGTTTGGTGCTATATTTGGTTGTTTCTGACAAAGCCATGAATTTTGTCCTAGTCCATGACGGGGAGGAAGGAGAGTGATCAGTGTACTTTGTTAGTACAGTATTACGGGAAGCTGAGCTACAATACCATAAGATTGAGGGATTATCATTGTCGATAGTAATAATAATAGGAAAGTTGGGGTATTATTTCCAAGGACACCCAATAATTATGAAGACAAATTATTCGATTAAGCAGATACTAAAGAAGCCAAATTTAGCTAGAAGAATGGTGGCGTTGGAAGTAGACTTATAATGTTCCCATGCTTCACAAAGAATTTCCATTGCACGTTTTGTTAATGCGGCTATTGTTGTTTTTGCATCCATGATTCCATTGTGCGGAAAGAACCTGTTAAGAATGTTTCCAACAATACATTCCAATTTGTCATAATTTTAGTAGATTGGCCAAGATACCAATCCTTTGCTTTTCCGATCAAGGAATGCGGGAACAATCTCATGAAGACGGCTTTCTCTTCAGCTTCGGGTGCACCTAACATACCGACCAATTCATAGAATTTTGTGAGACGAGTGTATGGATCCTCATGATTCAAAACTGCAAAAGGGTTAAAATAAATAATCTGTAGCAACCCTGTTTTCATTTCTACTCGTCTTATAGTTGGATTATTGTTGAGACGGGCCAATCGCATTAGACTGATTGCGCACAGACCGTTGAAATCTTCGGCCATTGTTTCGTTGATATGATGTTTTATTGAGGAAGTTGATGTAGAAGCTCCTTTGTGATTTCTTTTTTTGGATAGTTGTTTCTGTTTCTTTGCTTGTCTCTTGTTCTTTCGATCTCAGGATCAAAAAGAAGTTTTTCTTCTGAACTTTTTCCTCGAAGCATAAACATATTTTTCACCTATCCAAACACTTGAACAAACAGTTGCAAAAAAAAAATATATACAATATATAACAAATTCACAAAAGTTAGAAGTATAGAAACGATTGTGATGTTTTAATACCTTAAATGCCAATTCCTGACAACGACGCTAATTTGATATTGTGTACAATCAAATGAAAGTATTGTTTTTATCGTATCCGCAAGGATTTGAGCGATATCAAAACCATTCAACAATTTCTATTATTCTAAGCATATGTTTCAACATTTGTTTGGTTTATAAGTGACGAAAAGTAAATGCGTGAAATAACGAAAGATAAGGTTCAGAGGAATAAACTTGTTGGAAATTGGTTTTCATTCACCGATTCGATATGCAAAACTCAGATCAGTTATACACAACTTATGAATGTTTCTAGATCATCACGTATCGCACACAAACAAAGTTAATGTCTAAACTTTGATGAGATTTCTTACCTTATGGTTTAATCGACGATTTCTCAGCCTATTGAACGATACAGTAACATTAAGATGTGATACTTTGTGTGAATATTAAATCTAAATCTATGTGTAGCATTTAGAGTTTAATAGTTGTTATATTGGACCGAGATTATAACCGGGGAGAATATATTTTGGGCCCGTTTCATGTCACGCCCGGGCAACTTAAATTTCTGATTGTGGCAATAAATTACTTCACCAAATGGGTGGAAGGTAAAGTTGTGGCACGTATCACAACTGAGAAGGTACGTCATTTTTATTGGAGGAGCATTATTTGCCGGTTTGATTTTCCAAGAGTTATAGTATGAGACAATAGAACAAAATTTGGAAGCTGTCTGTGATGGCATTTTATAAGAACTTGGGTATTCATAATTGTTTCATTTTGGTGGAACACCCCAAGCCAACCGACAAGACGAGGCAGCAAATAAAATTATTCTAACTGGTATGAAGAAAAAGCTAGATGAAGCAAAGGAGTTATGGTCTGAGTACCTGCACGAGATCCCAAAGGAAATGGTTATTTCCTATAATCCCACCTTTGTGCACATTGTTCACAATACAATCAACTTCACTAGTTTTCTTCACACGATAACATATCTTTTTCTTTTGCTTGCCTGATTTCATAGACGTTCCTTCATTCCTATGATGAAAACTTTCACACCTTTTGGAAAAGCTCTCCTTCGTCTCCTTTGCAGCTACGACATTAACATCAGATGAAATATTTATCATCTCCTTTGCACCTATATGACATTAACATCATCGTCTGCTTTGCAAGGACGACATCAACTTTAGATGAAATCTTCATCGTCTCCTTGCCAACTATGACATCATCATTAAATGAACTAAACAAAAGAAAAACCCTCAAAATAATTAACATTACAGTTTTGTTGATATGTTGGAAATAGAAAATTATACTTAAACATAATATCACATATACAACTACATAGAAGACCAACATCCACCTAATGTTTCAAAACACATTAAGTATAAAAGAATGAAATTGGTATAAAAATGAAAGATTTGTAGTAAAAGACACATGTTTCAAGTGATTAATACTTATTATAAAACCTTGAGTTAGAGTAAAAGAAATTAAAGTGTGTAAAATGAGCACAAAGAAAAAACTGTCAAAATAGCAAGTATCTGAGGAAGAAGACAAATCAATGTAACCCTTGTTAGAATATATTGAGGTCGTCATGATCAGTTGTCAAAATTTAGTTTCTACAAAATTGGTAACGTTCCAAACCCTAACTTAACATGACCTTTTAAATGAATTTTGCATGAGGATGTTATGGGCCAATAAAGAAACCCAACAACAAAGTGACCTAGTTTATTAAAATAACTGAAAATGGTTTACCAATTTGACTAAGTACCAATATAATGAACCTACACAGAATAAGACACTTAGTTTGTTTATAAGAAAAACAAAAACCAATGCGGTAAATATGAAAAACACTTACTACATTTTGAATACAAATTGTACTAAATGCAACAATCTTTTTCTTGGGACCCAATATATCTATCAGAGATCCTTGCATCTATTAGAACAAGATTTGAATATGTGTTTAATCTCTGGGTTTTAATGATAACAAACATATATTTTATGAGAAATGTTTTTAGTACTAATGGTTTCATTGAGTGTGCATATACATTATTAGTATTCTGAATAGTCTTAATCAAGATATCATCAGAATTATCTTATTACTCCGGAGAAGAACCATTGAGTTCTGTTTCTAATGTAACATCATTAGTTCTATGAAATACAGAATGTTTGACAAGAAAAGAATGTCAATAATTGTCCAAGTAGAAAGAATTTCTAATAAGTTGTTGCTTCAAGATCAAAAATCAAAGGATAAAAGAAACAAGCTTCCAACGCAGAAGATCAGAAGTCAAGACTAGTTCATTAGAAGAGATGATGCTTATGGTTCTAAAGACGAAGTCATGATTATGAACACATATAGAGAAAGCTTATAATCCAAGATCAAAAATCAAGATTTGTTCACAAGAAGAGTTGTTGCTCACATTTTTGAAGACGAAGTCAAGATTCTAAAGACTCCGAGAGTTCATGGAATATGCACCTTCATTCAACATCACAAAGTATTCTATCAGAAGAAAGGATCAAAGAAAGAAAGATCTTGTGGACTCATATCTAATCATCATCACAAAGTCCATCAAAAGACAAGATCAAAGGATGATATCTTCTCAAGCCAATTTACTCAACAAAAGTAATATTCATTCTTTGACTAATATTATCATAAGTACCACTGCACTTAACAGAAGAAATATTGTGAACGCTTCTAAAGAAACATCAACCATTATAAGGAGTGTTGAATGTTCATCAGAAAGAGAATAAATCCAAAGATCAAGAGATCAGAAAGAATGAACTCAACGTCAAAACAGATGTATTGATATAAGTTGTTGCTTCAAAAATCAGACATCAGATATGCAACTAACTAGAAAAGCTGATTATCAAGAATCAAGGATCAACTCACGAAGTCAAGATGAAGTAGATGAGAAGAACTTTCACTCAAAGTAGTTGTTCATCATATAAGTTGTTGCTTGTATATCTGAAGACAATGTTCAAATATCTAAAAGACTATGACTGTACAACAAAGAAGAATCTTCTGGGTCATTATCACTCCTCAATCAGAATCAATCTAACAAGAAGAAAAAAATCAAAGCTTAAGAATTCAAAGACTTGAGAGTCATATAGGTTGTTGTCATGATATCTGATTTCAAGGTCCATCATCAGAAAATCTTTTGATATCTTCATTAGAAAAGCTTTCACGTACAAAGTCAAGACTTACTTGCCCTCAGACAGGTAACCGACTCCCACTGTTAAAAATGTAGTTTTTCTGCTATTTACGTAAATCCTTTTCTTCAACCCCAAAACCCCGATTTGCAAACAAAAACATGTTCATCTCTCCTATAATTTACACATACACAGTACAAAACATTCATATTCATTCTATAACAACAAATTTCACCAATTCAACCACAAATACGTCAATAATTATCAAATTGATTCAATCACCAAAAACCAAATTTATGGATAAAGCACACAACAACTATGGAAATCATAATCCCTAATATACCCATCATTATGCAATCCCTTAGAAAGTTAGAACTTCACTCTTATCTTAGATTGACAATTCTTAAGCTTCTACAACATATTCTCTCTTGCTCTAGCCTCTTGGTGCATTATTCTCCTCTTTTCCTCTTGCGCTCTTTCTCGTTTCTACGATCACACTTTTCACATAATCCTTCGCTTTTTCCTTACTTTACTACTTTAGTCCTTAGACCCCTAATATCATATTCCAATTATGCCCTCCTTCACTAAAATAATGATTTAATAATTAATAATTATTATTCTAATATTCTAACTCAAATAATAATATTAAATGAATAATAATCTCCTTCCACCCCTAAGTGTCTACACTATTGGTCATACACCTCTAATACTTTAACATTGATATTTTCTAAGATAACTACCCCACAACAAGACATCACATCACATAAAAAATACTCATCAACACAAAAAAGGTACAACTTCATATAATTAATTTATTAAAATAACTCAATAAATAATCCGAGTGTTACATAATAGACTTACATGTATAATAAGGCCCAACAAATTAAAAAAAACACATATATGCTAATAGTTTAAATGATACAAAATACACTACCATAATTTATTTTTTAAGCTAACTTTTTATTGTGATTTTTGAATTATTATTATATTTTTATACGATAACAATCAAGTATTATCTCATTAATTGGAATTATTTACATAGATTAACTTTCTCTTTAATGTTCTATTCAAGACCATACTCATATCTAGATTTTTTATATCAATTATTTTTCAAGGTCTTCTTCTATATTTAGTTGTGTGACTTCTCTCCATCTGATTTACTCTCCTTACCACATAATTTATATGTCCAAACTACTTAAGTCTATTTTTCATAATATTTTCTACTATTTTCCACTCTAATATTATCATTTCTAATTTTACCATGTCTAGTCTTACGACACATCTAACACAACATCTTTATCTCTGTTACACTTACTTTATTTTCGTGTTAATTTTTAACCGTGCAACATTATGTCTCATACAACATCGTATGTCTTCCTGCAACTCTTTAAAATATTTCCTTCAGCTTGCGTGGTACATTTGCGTCACATAAATCTCTGAAACCTTATGTTGTTTCATCCACCCAATTTGAATTTAATAGTTTACACCCTCTTCTATTTATTCATCATTTTGTATTACGGAGGAAAGATATTTAAACTGTGTGACTTGTGAGATGATATCCAACTTTTTCACCTCTAGGTTAGAACACTCCTTTTTTACTTACATTTCATATACTTCGTCTTACTTTTGTTTAGGTGAAAGTCATATGTTGTAAACCTCTCCTCCAAATCTCCAATCTCTAATTTAAATCCTCATTCAACTCTTTAAACAAAACGATATCATCCGCAAAAATATACATTTTGGTACTATCTCTTTGATGTATTTTGCAAATATATTCAAAATTAAAATAATGAAGAAATTATCTGTCTCTCCTCCCCGTGAGTACTTTAATCAATACTCATTCGTACATATTTTCGATAACTCGAATATATATAATCCTAACCTCTATAACCTCTATAGTGCATAAAAATTAAGTGCCTTGAAGTTAGTCAATTTGAAGCTGATAGAATTATATCCTACCTAAAAAGCATTGGATGACATGCCAATATCTCAATTTTGTGTTGTCAATGTCATGCATATCATATGCAAGACAGAAATCACTCAACTGCCCTGCAATATATGCTTAACCAGTAACCACTTTATTGTTGTTTTCTTCGTCTCACCTTTGACAGCATAATGCAAGAATTTCCTCCATCACAATTGAATTGACAACAATATTTTGAAAATTATACTGAAAATTGAATTGGCATGACTTTTGAATCCTTATTCTCACTGCATTAAACTTCTCAAATTGGAACGAACCCGAAACCGGTATTGAACTATTCAAATCATATTTTTAAAACATTAGTTAAAATTTAAAAGAGACAATGTTAGTTTATTTATAAAATGACTTGTTAAAATTTCTGAATTATTGAAGTATATAATGCAAGAGTTGATATCTTTCTATGAGATCCAGCTATATACTGAAACACCTTAGAAGCCATCCTACCATTTTTTTTCCTTCTTGAAATTGGGATTATGCTGTGCCTTTCTGTCATTTTGCTAAGGTAAAATCGGTGAATGTCAATGAAATGTATGTGCCCCATTATCACGGGTCAATAATGAAGAGGTTGACAAGCTATAGGCCCCAACATCATAGGTACACTATTATTTGCCTGCCTTAAGTAGTTGACCCAAATGAATAAAGGGCGAAAATTCGGGTCCGGTTTGCCGGACAAATCAAGTGTTATGCCAGCATCTAATATTTTTGTTTAATTTTTATAGATTTTTGCAGACGCAAATGTTAATATAAATTTTTATAATTTTTAAATGTTAACGATGTGGTATCCACATGTTCGTCCACCCTCATTTTTTGCAGAACGAGTTAACGTTTTAAACTCACCCTCAACAACATTCGTCCCACCTCACCCGTTTTTTTACGGGTGGAGGTCCTAATCGGGTGGGTTGCCCTTTAATAAATAAAAACTTACTTTTACTATTATTCTTTGCTTAGCAAAAACTTGTAAAATAGAAAATGAAATAATAACATAGAAAATTAACACTTTTTGTTATATCCTACACATCCTTTGAAACAAGTGACAGAACCCTACTACCCACTCTCCATTGTCCTTATCTAAGAAACTCCTCCACCCTTCATTTTCAACCTATCTTCTCATCTTAGTGTAATTAAATGCTAAACCATCCAAATAAGGATGCCCGGGTCACGCTCAATACTTATGAACACTTACATAGAAGAAGGAATGGAATATTGTTCCTTTTACTCCTTTTTACCCAAAAAGTGAAAAAGCAAAGAAAACCAAAAGCATCCAAAAACACCACACCCTAATTTGACCTCACTTTCATCTTCCTACTCCTAACAAGAAATTGCTAATAAAGAACACTTTTGTCACTTAAAGAATCTCATGCCATTAAGGACCCACATTCAAAATTATGCTCTATCATTTGGTGTCATTTTTTCATGTACTAACTTTACTCTTCTTTTTACCTTCTCATATCATATAAAGATATTAGCTAATTTTGTACAACTCTATAATATTTCAAAAATCGAACTATACGTCGAATTGGTGAGATATCTAGATCATGTTTCAATTATTTTAAATTATTTGAACATGAATAAAATTACATTTAAATCACTTAAATAATCGAACTATAGACAAAGTTGGTTCAAGGTTTAACATGTTGAACCAGATGGTTAAGTTCGATCATGTTGATAGGTCATATTGCAAAATAAGGCAAAATACATACAAGAATGATAAATGATATATTTGAAAGACAATTGCTTCATTAAGTTAAGTGCTTTATGACATAACTTACATGTTTTGGTCCTAAAGAAAAGTGTAAAATCAAAATGTGAGTGGAAGTAACTTACATGCTTTATGACATAACTTACATGTTTTGGTCCTAAACAAATGGATTCATTGAATATATGAAAGTAGTTAACAATACCAAAACACTAAGTAACTTAATGTATCATGTACCTCTAGCTTTATTCATCCATGGCAAATTTTCATTGACAACACAATTATGAAAATGTGTATCTGATGAACTTGGTATCTTATTATCTTTCTTAGACCATTGCCAAATCTTGGAAACAGAAAAACTTTCACCTTTCCTTGCAATGTTGATTTTCTTGCCTTCAACATCTCCATCGTTTGAAAAAATCTCATCTTGAGTTTCTCTAATTCCCTTCAATTGTCTCATACTTCCATCACCTTTAGAAGGTCTCAAAGCAACTTGCAAATCTGAATCACAAACTACATACTCAAAAGATCCCATTGAATAGCATCTCCTAACATCAAAGTTACAGTTACTACTCTCTCCTTCACTTTTTTCAACCCCTTCTCCATTATTTGAGCTTCTAAACTTTCCAAGCCTAACCGAAAAAACCCTTTTCCCATCCATTATATGGTTTTCCATATTCTTGTTAACTGAACCAATACCTATAACACAATCTTCATCCCTTTGATCCTCAAACTCAAAAACTGGATTTTTCTCGAACGAAAACCCTTGTGCATAGAGGGTCCCTCTACATAAAGGACAAGTTGAATTTGACAATAACCATGTATCTATGCAGTTAATATGAAAAGCATGATTACAATTAGGTAACAATCTAAGCTTATCTTGTTCCAAAAACTCACAGAGACAAACAGCACAATCAAAAGGCTCTTTCAAACCTATAATCTCTTTGTAAATGAAAACGGGAAGAGCATCAATGAATGGTTGATCCAAACCTGAATCATGAAGATTGAAAAGCTGCTGCAACTGTCTTTGATATGCATCAGATTCAGACATTTCAGGAAACCTATTTGATTGAGAAATTGATGAAGAACTAGAAGATCTATGCTTTATGAGAAACCTTACAAGCAAGTGAAGAAAACCTAAGATGAAAAATATAATAGCTAATATAACTATGATGAAGAAAATTGTAGGACTTATTTTGTTTCCAGATGAAGAAATTGGAGCTGGTTCTGATTCTTTTTGGCTATAAGGAGTTGAAGAAGAATATGGAGAAAGAATAGGAGGATTTGTGATAGCACCATTGTTGTTATGGAATTGAGAGTGAAAAAAATACATTTATGAGAATTTGGGATTTCAAAATTCAAATTAGAGAGAGTATAGATTATGAAGTGGGTTTGAATAAAGTTTGAATCTTTACTTGATTTGGGATAAAACCCAGCTCAGACATTTGAACAAACAGGTAATGAGCACATTAGAAGGGTTATTAGGAAGAGGATTAAGCAAAGATTATAAAAAAAAAATCAGATTTTTTTGTTGGGTGTTTAAAGAGTAACAATAAAATAATTATAGGATAATAGTAGTAAGAGGAAAGAACATGGGTGAGTGAGAAATGTCAATGTTTGTAGTTATAGTTGACCTACCTAAGTTGTTGAAAAATTGAAATGTGAGGAAATATTTGAGGTGAGTTAATTCTCTGTCTCTTTGTGATGAAAGAGAAATCCTAATGATAATAGTAATGATGGTGGTGATGATAATGAGTGATGGAGTGTGTATTAAATTGTGTATAATGTTGATATTGGTGATGTGAAAATCAAAGGCACTTCCAAAACTCAAGGTTTTTTATTTGGGTCCCATATAATATAATATAGGATAGTGAAACTTGAGGTTGTGTACCATTTATCAACAATAATTCCTTTAAGTATTTGTAGAGCTTTTAATGCACATAATACCATAGCTTCACTAACTTCTGAGTGTTAAATTTCTACTGTCAGATAAAACTTGCAGTGGACTATTGTTTTTGTTATACTGAATATAATTAAACAAGAATGATATTCCTACACTATATGTTACTACAACTTACACCGTATCTTTAATCTAAAGCCATATACCTTTAATTGGGTCATGAAAAGCATCATTGACTAAAATCTTCATTACACTGAGAACTTATCTGCAGGAAATTAAAACAAACTTTTAATATTTGATGTGTTTGAAGTGTATTAAAGAGGCACAAACTTATGAATACTTGGACAAAATTTCAGAAAAGTTTGTAGGGATTGTTACATTTAGTGTTTATATAAAGTCCAAACAAACTTAAGTAAATGTGTTAGTGGATTCAGTTGACACATGGGAAATAGGTCCACAAATTTTTTGAGATTAAAATAATATAATTAAATGATAATTTATTCTGGAAAAAATATTAAAATAAAAAATAAAAAACATATAATAATTAATTATAATATTATTAAAAATATTTATTAGTAATTATTTTTTTAAAAAAATTTAATCAGCAATGCCATCTCATTGAAAATAAATAAATTATCTTAACCAGGAATATCACATATTGAAAATTGAAGAGACATAAAAAAATTATAAAAAATATAGTTTTTTTTTTCTGTAATAAGGAGGGTCGAAGTCCGGAATAAAAAAAAATACATGCAGACTAGTCTAGCGGTAGGAGCACCGCTAGCATCATCCACGATCAATTGTCTAATGCATTCTGGAGTTTCATGATACAAGATCATATCATTTTGAATCCGACAACCAACATTAGCAAGCACATGAGCACATTTATTCGCCTCCATGTATGAATGATATATAACTACCTCCTCTAACATATCCATGAGACGACAAATGTGAGTAATAAGCGATAGACTCTCAATCATGTCAGATCGTCTTCTATTAATAGCTTGAAGAACTTGCATAGAATCGACATTGATCTCTACCTTCACATTATCCCGCCGTAATAGTAACTTGATGCCTTCATATAATCCCCATAACTCAGTCATAAAAACATTGCATGTACCCAAATACTTTGCAAACCCCATAATCATCTTTCCTTTGTCATCCCTGATCACACCCCACATCCTACCCTCGAACTATTTTTGCAGGCTACATCCACATTGAGCTTCAACCATCCCGCCTGAGGTGGACACCAAGTTATTTGTTGTACTGTTTGCTGTTGCTCCATAACCACCATATTCATACCAACCGCCTCCGTATACTTCACCACTTCTTGTCGAACATAGTCTCCAGGATCAAACGGCCTTAGGTAACCCTCACAATGCTCCTCCTTGTTGCGCCATATCCATAAAAAGTGACAAGTAGTAGCCTAGAAGCGTTGTCATTCCTGACTCACCCCATCTCTCACCTGAAGGTTAAACTGTATCCATTGTAGCAACTCTAATTAGAAGAACCTGTAAGCTAGATTACTGGGAACTAGGTGACTCCATACCTGTCTAGCTGTTGTGCAATCCCGCATAGCGTGGAGCACATTTTCAAACACATGCCCACAGATGGTGCAACCAGCCGACCCTGACCCCATTTTGTTCTTTCTTCCATTAGTCATAAGTCTATCACATTTTAACAGCCAAATAAAATATTGAATCCTCTATGGCACACGCATTTTCCAAATACCCTTCCAAACCTCATTTTTAGGATGCTCATGTGTTCTATGTAGGGAATGATACATCTCTTTTACCGCAAATTATCCTTCACCAGTACCTGTAAATATTAATTGATCTTCAACATTCTCCTCCATAAGAGGCAGCACCACACACATCTTAGCAAGAACATCAGAAGGGATCCATCTCAAACAGTGTTAGTTCCAATCTCCATTAGCGCCAACAATATCTATAACCTTCATCCCTCTCATCTCCTCCGGAATGTGAATACCATAATCCGCAAGACAAAGCCCTATTTCTATCCACACATCAGTCCAAATATTGATTATATGTTTGTTGCCAATACTCCAGATACCTGATTCCTTCAACTTAGGCATACCTCAGCACAAACATTTCCACAAACTAGAATTTGATTGTTTACACCGAGAATAATCCAAGTTGTCATTACTACCATACAAACCTTTAAGAACCCGACACCACAAATCCTCTGGCTTCGTCACAAGTTGCCAATTAAGCTTCATTAAACAAGCTTTGGTCATTGTTTCAAGGTCGCGAAAACCTGTAATGCCCCGATTTATTAAATATTATATTTATATTATTATTTTCAAAATTATCGATTAATATTGATTGTGCGATAAATTATATTTTTAATCGATATATTTAATTATTCATTCGGACCGGTAATTATTTATTCGGGCTTATTTAGTTTATTTGAGTTTTTATTATATTAAGTTGCAAGACTAGATTTAAGAGCGTAGAGTTATTTAGGATATATTAGTTACTACCCCATGTCTTGAATCAACAGAAAACCAAGGCACTTATGTAGTTAGTATGAGTAGTAGTAGTTAGTGTGTTGTTTTTTGTATCAGAAAAAGAAAATAGAAACAAAAGGTGAAATAAAGAGAAAAAGAGGTACTTGGTGAGTGGAGAAGAAAAAGGAACCAAAAAACAAGAACAAGCTAGGTTGTGGGTTGAAGAGGTGATTCAAGAGGAAATTTCAAAGCTTGCTAAGGAATCAAGAACTAGAGGTAAGGGGTTTGGTAATTTTCTATCCTATAAATAGATTAATGATAGATTTTATTTGAGTTAGGGTTATGAGAATTTGAGTGGTTCTTGAAATTTCTTGGTTTGATTTGGTGTTTGGATGGTGATAATGACAGTATATTAGTTGGTATTGTGAAACCCTTTGTTGTGCATCTCTTTCATGGGTGTTGTTCCTAGCAATTGGAAAGTAGCAGAAAAATGAGAAAAAGCTGTGATGAGCCGGCTCATGCAGGAAGGCCAGAAGGCGTGCGCCTTCCCGAGCGTGTGAGGAGAGAATTTCTTCAAGCATGAGCCGACGCATAACCTGATGAGCCGACTCATGTCTTGTTAAAAACAGGGTATGAGCCGACGCATAGCTTTTATGAGTCGACTCATGTTTTTCTAGAACTATGAGTCTGATAAGTGCCAAAATGTAGTTATTTTGTATATACATTTTGTGGCACTTATCCGTTCTTTTGTTAATATTCTTCGAATAAATCCCCCGCTTTTAGTATAAATGTGTACATAATAGAATAATTGAGTTTTTGTGTAAATATTATATCATTTGATAGTTTTTCATCTCTTTTATAGGTATTCATTCATAATTGGAGCATTGAGTAATAAAGGCCAAAGGCTAAGCTTCAAGAGTGCGATTTTGCACAATACGTCATCGAATAAAGCTCAAATTCAACACAATAAAAATCATCAATTTGATTGATATTTCTTCATGGTTGGATAAAGCATTGAATAAGCTTTCCAACGCTTCAAACCGGGCGCAATTCTGAGTTACGGTTCTCAAGATATGGCAAAAATAAAATGCTGAAAATAGCAGACCGCGCTTAGCGCGAAGACCGCGCTTAGCGCGCCCTGCGACATCAGAATTCTTTAAAAGGGGCTAAAAACACATTTTTAGGTTATGGGTTGGGTATTTTTGAGTCCCAACACCATCACCTTCATATTTTTGATAGATTTGCTTGGAAAACAACATTGGAGCTTGCATTTTGATGATCCGGAGTCGAATCCCTCGTCGATTGGTGTTGACAAACCAAGAAATGTGTGGTTCCTCTTCTTCTCTTCTCTTTGTAATCTCTTTTGTTGGGTTTTGTATGTATATCTACTCATAACTCATGTATATTTATCGCCCTTGGCGTTGTATAAAGCTTGTTTTACGAAGTTGTGTCGGTGATTATCTTAGGTTTTTACTTTATGTTAGGGATTTGAGCTTTGCTAGGGATAGATTGCTTAGATTCTTACCTAGGATGATTATCTGTTAGTTTCTGAATGCTAGAGATAGTTT
Source organism: Vicia sativa (assembly GCA_021764765.1). NCBI lineage: Eukaryota > Viridiplantae > Streptophyta > Magnoliopsida > Fabales > Fabaceae > Vicia > Vicia sativa. The sequence continues at coordinate 134,447,978 of CM038792.1, read as the reverse complement.
TAGAGCTGACATTCACTATAGAGTATCCGAACTTAATGCCTCTGCGTCGGTGAAGTATGTCAGGAATGGATATGGAGGTGACTCAGTTGACTTCTTTGTTGTCGAGGTATGCCAGGGATGGATATTGAGATGATTTAGGAGGATTCTCAATTTGGGTTAGGAATAGCTTAGATTGTGAGAGGTATGTGATGACACGGACAAGTATCGTAGGCCGAGTATGACATGGGTGGTAGATTTAAGTCTGTGACTGGTAGTTTACATTCGTTCCGGACAAGCTGTCTATCCTTTATACTTTTTGTTCATTTACTTTTTGTCTTTTATTTTCATTTCTTTTAATCCCAAACTCATTAACGATAGAATTATCGAACGACGAATAAATAACCAATCTCTGTGGACACAATACGATATAACCTAACCGGTATATATCACCCGGTAAAAATAATACCAACTCTTTGCTTGCTGCTACACCGCAGCAACAAAATGGTGTCGTTGCCGGGGATTGGTTTTATTGTTTTTGTATTGCGATAATTTCGTTGTTTTTGAGTTTTGTAATTATTTTATATGTTGTATAGACTTTGTATATGAACTTGTATATTGTTACTTGTACATGTTATGTGTTTACTTTCCATACTTGTACATATTTGTGATTTTCTTAGCTTTCGTGTGATGTTGTGAATTGTCTCGTACTCGTAACATTTGTTGTGTGGTTGTTAGGACACTTTCTTTAGGTTTGCGCGGTGTGGCAATACCATGGCATGACGAGAGGAGGTTACTAGTGCTCACACAATAAAGGCGTCGAGCTTACGACGTAAAACAAGCATGTTTTTGTTTATGTTTGTTTATGTTGTTAGGTGGCTTGTGTTTTAACAAGTTGAAATATGACTTGTTCTTAATTTTAAATCTTCACTTTTCAACTTGTTAATTCATTGTCACCACGTTTTTGTATTGTTATGTGCTTTAGTTTTGTTATGTCAATTTGTTATTTTCCACAAGTTTGTAGTGTTTTAGCTTGTGGAAGTGTGTATGTATTGGAAATATTGTTTAGATGTCTAAATGAGATTTTATAGGTGTGTAAGTGGAGCTTGCATAGCAGCTGCACCCGTTGCTGTTATTTTTCTGCAACTGGTGTAGCGCGCTTAGCGCGCTCTGCTATGCAGGGCCAGTGAATTCTTTTAAAATTTTACTTGGTTTTCCTTTTTCCCACTTTCACCAAGGCTTTTTGTATTGAATAAAATTAGTATTGTTTTTCTAATTCTTTTGTTGTTGTTTGGACTCAAATTTTGGTTTGGTAACTTGAAGACTTTTGAGGTGATTTTCTGAGTTTGATCGTTTCAACTCGCGGATGTATGGTAATGATAGTTTTCAAAGTTGGTACACGTCAGGTACTCGTTTATCGCTTTCTATAGCATAACATGTTTAGGAAATTTATCATTTGTATAATTACCATGCTATTCATTCTTTTTGCATTACTTGCTCATGAATTGAATCACTTTAGTTCCCTTTTTAACCATAAATGTGAGGAAGCTTTCCATTGTTTACATATGAGAGTCCACATGCTTGTTTTATCTGGATTTTATTATGCTTAATCTTTTGTTTTGTATTGATTGTATGATTGCAAGAAAATGATCAAGGCATTTTGTTGATTTTGAGCATAACTACTGATCGGAAAAATATCAAGTGTACTATTTTAGTCGATGTAGTTATAATGAGTTTCCCCAAGTATCGATCTCGAGGACTGCGGAGTAAATACCTATTCGTGCTCTTAATTTAATTGAACAAAAACGATGGTTGGGTTGATTTTAAAAGTTCCAATTACGCTTGTAACAAGTGATGACTGATGAAATATAATGAGAATGATGCTAGGGTGAGTGGTTGATTTAACAAAACTATGACCCGAATCAAGATTTCTTCAGTGCATATGAAAACTATCAATTACCTATCTCTAGATTGTTCTTCCTTAAGTCCTTAATGAAGACACTATTAAAACCCTAATCCTTATTCAAATGTCCATTCAAACAACTCTTAGTTTTAACCATAACGATATCGAGAATTCAAGTGATTAAGAAGAGTTCCTAGTCCTAGGTGAGACTCCTAATAACCTAATTGTGTAGAAACCCTAACAATCACAGTCCTGCCAATTGTTAGTCATAGGTATACATGTATTTGTCCGATACATAATCATAAGAACACCACACAATTAAATTGAAATAGATAAACATGCATTAAGGAAATCAAGACTCAGAATTCATACAATCATCAAACCAGGACCACCCCCCTAGCATTGGGGGGTTTACCCTCTTATAATATTAGAAGAAAACAACAAATAAGAGTTAAACATTACAAAGAATGATGATGACTTTGATCTTCAATGGTGGCTGCCCTTGAATCTCGCCGTCTCCGAATTCCTCTTTGTCGCTCTCCTCCCTCTGTGATATTTTTTCCCTAATTTCAAAAGTGTCTTCTCTCTTTCCCAAAATCTATTCTAATAGTCTCAGCCACATCCCAGTATTAGGCAAAGTCCAAAATACCCTTAATGACAAAGAAAAGATCCAAAACTCAAAAATAAAGTTTTCCTCACGCGTCCATCAACACGGGCCGTGTTGATTAACACGGGTGCCCGTGTTGGTCTCTAAATCAGAAGAAATGCTCCAGGCCATTCAACATGGGCCGTGTTGATGAACACGGGTGCCCGTGTTGATCCACTGTCTTGTGTAGTTTTTGATCTTTCCCCTTGCTTTTCAACACGGGCCGTGTTGATTAACACGGGTGCCCGTGTTGATCCCTCTGTAGCCTCTAATATTCTGATTTTTTTGCACTTCTTTTGTCCCGATTTGTTCTGTTTCATTCTTCTAACCCTGAAAACACTTAAACACATAACCAAAGCGTAAAATGCGATAAAAAAACATATAATACTAGACAAATAAAAGAAACAATAACGAAACTCAATGCTAAACAACTGTGTAAAAACCACCGATCAACTACCTTGGCCAAATATTCAATTCACCTTGTGATTGTGTGATCCTTTGTTAGCCCCTTTGAACTTTTATCAACATCCATTTTTATTTGAACTTGATGCTTGTCTATGAGTGTCAATTCACTTTTTTTTGTATGGATGTTGATTTCTTTGTTTCTTGAACCCTCAACTACATGTTGTTGTATGAATTTTTACCTTGCCTTAGAAAGTAGGGAGTATTCACACACTAATGTTGGTTGAATTCAAGTTGGGAGAGGAATGTTTATGTACTTATATTGTGGTTGGTATGAGGTTAAGAGAAAAGAAAAAGAAAAAAAAGTGAAAAAGAAAGATTAGAAAAAGAAAGAAAAAAGAGAAAAGATTTGAAAAAGAAAAACAAAAAAAGTAGGAATAATGTTATGTTAATAAGTGAGGTGTGTTTGGTGTGAAATTTGTGATGAAGAAGAATTTTGATTGAAATTGTATTGTTTGAAACTTTGTGAGTTGATCACTCCCTTAGGTTTAGACAAGTTTTTGTTTCGATTAGCTTTAGGACTTATCACTTGTTTGTTAACCAAGCCACATTACAACCTTGAAAAGCCCTTGTGATTCTTGCATTTGTATTTTCAATACGTTTTTGGATGAATGCATAATTTAGTCTATTGTTTGCAAGATTGTGGAGGAGTGTTTTTTTTTATCCCTCACCTTTGTGTGTTCTTCATCTACCGATGGATTTTTGTTAGGTGTGATTTATGATTGAGCTTGTTTTGTTTTAGAATGTATTGCATGATTTTTGTACTTAAAATTTGTTTCGTTTATATGTTGTCGTTGTAGGATGGTGGTAAGTATGTATTTTGTCGTGTACATTTTTCGTTTGAACCATACATTTGTTTTCCGTTTTAAAAACTTGTTGATTTGTGATTCTTTGATTATCATCTTTTGTTTCTTTAAGTTTACTTGACTTTGTTTGAGGACAAACAATGTGTCAAGTTGGGGAGAGTTGATAAGTGCCAAAATGTAGTTATTTTGTATATATATTTTGTGGCACTTATCCGTTCTTTTGTTGATATTCTTCGAATAAATCCCCCGCTTTTAGTATAAATGTGTACATAATAGAATAATTGAGTTTTTGTGTAAATATTATATCATTTGATAGTTTTTCATCTCTTTTATAGGTATTCATTCATAATTGGAGCATTGAGTAATAAAGACCAAAGGCTAAGCTTCAAGAGTGCGATTTTGCACAATACGTCATCGAATAAAGCTCAAATTCAACACAATAAAAATCATCAATTTGATTGATATTTCTTCATGGTTGGATAAAGCATTGAATAAGCTTTCCAACGCTTCAAACCGGGCGCAATTCTGAGTTACGGTTCTCAAGATATGGCAAAAATAAAATGCTGAAAATAGCAGACCGCGCTTAGCGCGAAGACCGCGCTTAGCGCGCCCTGCGACATCAGAATTCTTTAAAAGGGGCTAAAAACACATTTTTAGGTTATGGGTTGGGTATTTTTGAGTCCCAACACCATCACCTTCATATTTTTGATAGATTTGCTTGGAAAACAACATTGGAGCTTGCATTTTGATGATCCGGAGTCGAATCCCTCGTCGATTGGTGTTGACAAACCAAGAAATGTTTGGTTCCTCTTCTTCTCTTCTCTTTGTAATCTCTTTTGTTGGGTTTTGTATGTATATCTACTCATAACTCATGTATATTTATCGCCTTTGGCGTTGTATAAAGCTTGTTTTACGAAGTTGTGTCGGTGATTATCTTAGGTTTTTACTTTATGTTAGGGATTTGAGCTTTGCTAGGGATAGATTGCTTAGATTCTTACCTAGGACGATTATCTGTTAGTTTCTGAATGCTAGAGATAGGTTTAGAGCTGACATTCACTATAGAGTATCCGAACTTAATGCCTCGCCGTGAAGTATGCCAGGAATGGATATGGAGGTGACGCAGTTGACTTCTTTGTTGTCGAGGTATGCCAGGGATGGATATTGAGATGATTTAGGAGGATTCTCAATTTGGGTTAGGAATAGCTTAGATTGTGAGAGGTATGTGATGACACGGACGAGTATCGTAGGCCGAGTATGACATGGGTGGTAGATTTAAGTCTGTGATCGTAGTTTACATTCGTTAGTCGCCTATCCTTTATACTTTTTGTTCATTTACTTTTTGTCTTTTATTTTCATTTCTTTTAATCCCAAACTCATTAACGATAGAATTATCGAACGACGAATCAATAACCAATCTTTGTGGACACGATACAATATAACCTAATCGATATATATCACCCGGTAAAAATAATACCAACTCTTTGCTTGCCGTTATACCGCCGCAACAGAGTCGACGCATGGTGAAGGCGTGTGCCTTCCCGGGCACTGCCAGACCATAAATTTCCACTCATGAGCTGACCTAAGGACCCATGAGTCAGCTCATGCAGACTGTTTTGAGAAAATTGTCTATTTTTGGATGTTCCTCACTTTCACCGGTTTGAAGCATGATATATTTGCACAGATAGGGTTTGGATAACCATTAAAATACTATATTTTCACCTTTGCTCTCGCATTTTTACCTTCGATGTTCAGTAAATAAAATGACGAGTATATTTTGGTGAATATTAATCCGTAACCGGGATTAATTAAAGTGTGAATATTGTTGATTAATTCTTCCAATTTGTGAATGCATGATATTTGTTGATGATGGTTTGCATGATGCAAAAATATGACGATGTTTTACCTCTGATGTTTGGTAAATTAAAATGATGAGGGCTTATGCCATTTTTGATGATTATGACAAAGTTGACGTGTTGTTGTGTGTATGTGTTGTCTTTTGTCGAGTCGTATACATTGCATAAATGACAGGGGCTTTTGCCAAAAATGACGAGGGCTTTTGCCAAAATGACGAGGGCTTTAGCCAATGTTCTTAATTACGAACAAAATGTGTTGGTACCACATGCATACATAGTCGAGTCACATTTGTGTCGGTTGTGTTTGTTTGAGTTCATTGGTTATGTGTTGTTTTATGATGATTTATGATGATTTATGATGATTGCGATGAATTGTGATGATTTAGATGGTGATGATAAAAGTGTGTGAGATTGGAGTATAAGTTGACTATTACTTATTATCGTTATCGGTATCTCTGTATAATTCTGAAAACTATATATTAATTATCATCTCTTTACTTATATGATTTGATTTATCTCACCCTTTACTTGTTTCGCCGTTACTTTTATATTGGTAACGTGCAAGTGATCCGCGTTGATGAGGTGGATTAGTTTGAGTCATTATCTTTTGAGTCGCCTTGCTCTGATAGCGTAACACTCGGGATGGACGCTTTTGTTGTTTTGATTTGGATAGTATACTTGTATATCCAGATAACTATGTGGATTATATTTGTATCATAACATTTTTATTTAGTTGATGTATGATGACGTGATCGGTATATCCGACTTTTGATTATTTTGATGATGTATCTTATTGCAAACTGGAAACCATGGATATGTGATGCCTCAATTTATTTATGAAATTTTATTACTCTAATTTTTATCGTTAATTCCGACGGGTAGAATTGGGGTGTTACACAACCTATTGTGCATTTGTCTACTCACATTCATAGAGAAAAGAATGTTAGATTTCTTTTCACTCACTTCTTGACCTGACATAGAACAAAACTTGTGAAGAGTATCAATGACACACTGCATTTGTTTTTCTAACGCTTCACCAAAAAGTAGAAGATCGTCCGCAAACATGAGGTGAGATATTTGTGGCCCCTGCTTCCCCATACGCATATGATACCAATTCTTTTCCATCATCTCCTAAGAAATAAGGTGTGATAGTTTATCCATACACAAAACAAAAGATACGGAGAGATAAGATCACCTTGCCTAATACCACACTTTGGTGCAAAAAACTCACTCCTAACTCCATTTCAGTTAACATTCGTAGCAACACTTGTAACTGACTGCATAATAACATTGCACAATGCTGTGGAGAGATAAATCTCCAATAATACATGCCTTATAAATTCCCAGTTCAACTTATCATACACTTTTGAAAAATCTATCTTGATGACAAAGAAACCTTTCTTTCCCTTCTTCTGATGCATGATACTCATGACTTCACGAGAAATAATAACATTTTCATGGATGGAACGCCCAGGCACAAACCCAATTTGGAATGGAGATATTAGTTTACTAATACAATTTTTCAATCTCCCCACTGTCGCTTTACTAACTATTTTATATAATGTATTGCACAGTGATATCGGCCGGAACTGACTCACATTCTACGGAGTAGAAACCTTCGGAATCAAACAAATGTCAATTTGATTTACATCAGCAATAATATGGGGATTGCACCAACACTTCTTCACAAAATCACATATACTATCCCCCACAGTACCCCACGACTTTTGGTAAAAACCGGCTAGAAAACCGTCCGACCCAGGAGATTTCCACGGATTCATCAATAATACGCTTGATGCACCTCACCATTGTCAAGTGGTGCAGCTAACGCCAAAACCTCCTCTTCCTGCAGATCTCGGATAGGTAACAACAGTCTGCTCAAACCGCGTAGCATTATCACCTCTAGCAAACAGCTTCATGTAGAACATTGTAACCAAATTTTGCAATCTCATGAGATCCTCTATCCACTCACCAGCATCATTTTTAAGCATGAGAACTTGGTTGATCCTTCTCCTATTAATAGCTTTAATGTGATAGAATTTCGTGTTACGATCACCGTCCTTTAACCACGCCATTCTCGATCATTGGAACCACATGAGCTCTTCATTTTTGAGAAGCACTTTATGTGAGCAATCCATTGTTTTGAATGATAGCAAATGCTAGATTGTTTTGAATGTTAGCAAATATATATGCTTGATTGTTTAATTGTGTCAATATACATGTGTGATTGTCTTGAGATGATAACATGCATCAATACATAACCTCTTGAGTCAATACAAAAAGGAATGCATCAATGCATAACCTATTGAGTCAATACAAGAAGGCATGCATCAATACATAACCTCTTGAGTCAATACAAAAAAAGGGCATGCATCAATACATAACCTCTTGGGTCAATACAAAAAGGCATGCATCAATACATATAATAATTTTCCTTCAATATGAGTCGACTCATACCATTTTGCATCGATACACATACGCACACGCACACACACACACACACATACACACATATATCCAAAATTAGGATTCAGTTCTGTTTGTTGTTTGCATCAATACAAAATCCTTTGTATCGATACAAACCAATTCTTCTTTTTGGAAAATAAATTTCATACAATATATATCGATGCATATGTGTTTTGCATCGACTCATACAAGAATTGAGGCTCTGGATATTTGATCTTGTATCAATACATATCTCACTTGCATCGACTCATCCGTGTCATGCATCGACTCATGTTTTATTTAGTTTTCTAGAATCATTTAAATAACAGTATGGATTGATACATAATCCTTTGTATCAATACATAAGTGTCTTATATCGATGCATACGTATTTTGCATCGACGCATACTTAACTCAACTCTCTAGAAACCATTTTATTACAGTATGCATTGATACAAAATCACTTGTATCAATACATAAGTGGACTTGTGTTGACGCATACGAAACTTGTATCGGCTCATACTCAATTTAACTTTTTGGAAGTAATTTCAATACAGTATGCATCAATACAAAATCACTTGTATCAATACATCCAGTCACTTGTGTCGACGCATAAGTATTTTGTATCGACGCATAAGTTTGTTTTTCAACTAACTTTTTTTGTTTCTATATATAAGACAGTTTGGCAGTTTTAGTTAAGAGTTGTTGTTACAAAAAGCAGTTTTGTGAGCATCCAAATACTCTGAGCATAGAAACTTGAAAGAGACTTCATCTTCTCAATCATCTTGGTTCAAGAACATTGACATATAATCATCATTGTTTGTTGTATCAAGGGATCAAAGAGATAACATTCAGTGGTACGATCTGTGATCTAGCTGAGTTGAAGATTCGAAGGGGGTTTCGAGGAAAAACCAGAAGGTTTGTGCAGCAAGAACGGAGGTGTCTTGTGGGTTTGTTAGTCACGATAGCACAAAGCAGATTCAGCCATAGCGTAGGGTTTGGAGATCGGGGTGATTTCACAAACGGGTCGTGGAAGTGGTGAATTATTTGTGAATTTTGCAAGAGTGTTCTTGATCTGGTCAAATCAAGAGAAGGTTGATACAAGAAGAAGAAGATCTGCAGGATTCGTTTTTCTGTCTTTGTATTGCAACCTTGTAAACATTTTTCAACATATTGATATAGAAGTTCTCAATTCCAATTTGGAAATTGAGAGGGAGACGTACCCACACGCGAGGCCGAACGTGGGGAACTTCCTTACCAAATCGCTCTGAGTATCATATTCTTTGTCTCTATCTCTTTACTTTTACAATACGTTTGTGATTCAATTGGTGAGCAACCTTTCTGTGCATTGATACAGAGCTGGAAGAAAATCTTTACATAAACTCCATTGCCTTTGATCATTGACTTAGCATCTACCAATTGTTTGATAAAAGTATTAGCTCAAGTTTATTTCATTGAAAAGAGTTTTTGTGATCAGTGCATTTAGCCATATTAAGTGGTGTGTTAATTCATCATTCTCATCTCAATTAAAACCCAGCAATCTATCGTATGTCCGATTTTCTTGTAGCCGGTTCAGAATAGACGGAAGTCAATTCAAGACCGTTTGTTGTTTCCGCACATTTGATTGAAACTCTGATAAAATTCTTTAATCCGTAAAGAAAAAGAAGGTGATCTATTCACCCCCCCTCTCGATCACTTGCCACACCGTCTAACACATTAAGCTCTTCTTGCAATTTTGCTTCCAACTTCTTGAGACCCCATCTGGTTTCATTCTTTTGCAAACTTCCTTGAGTTCCAGTTAACCGAGCCATGATATCTTTCTTTAGCCATTTCCATGGCCTGAAGCTTCCAATTGCTAAATGTGCCTTGCACCTGAACCAAATTATTGCAAATGTCATTATTCCGCTGCCAACAGTCCTCGAGCATCTTCGTATAATTCACATCCAGCATCCAAGCACTCTCAAACCTGAATTTATGCAGCACTGACAGAGGATTATTCTGTGTCAATTTAATTAACAATGGGTGATGATCTGAGAACTCCACTATGGGCAATACCTTCACCGTTTCTTCCTCATGTGCAAGATTCCAAGCCTCGTTACACAAGACTCGATCCAGTTTTTCATATATCTGCTGGCCACCGTGATAAATTGGACTCCTCAATCTAAAATCTAGGACCTGCAGTAGGGATATCGAGCAACTTACACGCATGAATTTGATTTCTGAACATGGTGCATTTCCTATTAGCTATAGGAGCACCGCCTTTCTTTTCCTCCGAACTCGCAATATCATTGAAATCTCCCGCCATCATCAAGAGACCTCGAATACTTGTAGCTATTACCTTCAATTCGTCCCATAATAGTTTCCTCGAATTCTCATCCGGACTGGCATAGACTGCTGTGAAACTCCAATCTTTTCTATTCTGATCCTACACATCCATATGAATAATTGTGTCTCCTTATGTTGCAATGGAATAGTAACATTTTTTCGTTTTCCAAGTTACCACTATTCCACCAGCAAATCCATTATTATGCATTGCAATATAATCCCTAAATCCAAGCCTCTGAAATGTTTTACTAAGTTTAGCGGGATCATTAAGCATTTCCATAACAACAAATATATCAGGATGATACATGTCCACATAATGTTTACAATACCGATAAAATTCCTTATTGGCTGCTCCAAGGTGTTATTGAGTTTCAACAACTACCTCAACACTCACTGGAGTTTCTACAACTCATTCTCCTGTCATCTCTATGCCATCAATCCTGCCTTCAGTGAGGTCCACCACCTTGTGTTGTTGAAAACACCGGCCGAACCTCCGATTGATAACGAGCATCAAATAGAGTCGCCATCGAACGTCTTTTATCTCGCGAGGGAGAAAGGAAAACATCGAGTAAACCTGAGGGAAGAAATCGCGGTCCTATGACCGTGAAATCGAGAGAATCTAGGTAAGGGAGTTAGTTACGTGAGGGAAATGGATTAGCACCCCACACGCCCGTAGTACTCTACGGTATCCACTTTCTATTTCTAGCTAAAGGGTGTGTTATATATATGCTCAATCGCTATCATGCATGCAAAGAAAAGAAAAAATAAGAAACCACGGGGAAAAGAAGGAAGTATTTACAAAGTTTGCTCGATCAAGCTCCGTGACAAGATGCCTACGTATTCCCGCGTGCAATGGGAAAGTCAGAGCGCCGTTGTTCGGCTCACTTGTTTTGGTGGGTTTTATGTTTTTTACTTGTGAAAAAGGTTTTAAACACAAAAGAAGAGCACGCAAAGGTGAAAAGAGTTTATGTTGGTTGGTTGTTTTTACCTTGAGAAAGGAGTTTAAACCATTATTTAGTGTTTTGAGTTTGAAAGGAAAAGAAAGCAAGTTTTAGTTTTATTACATGCAACATGCAAAAGGAACTAGAAAAGCAAAAGGGAGACTAGCTAAGCGCTACCCTAATGTTGTCATGCAAAAGGTCGAACCTATGGTTTAGGATGCAAGGGAAACTCTACCTATACTGACATGCAAAGGATATGGATCGTAATGTCTAGGCTAAAGAACCAAAACTAACCAAGGGAACCTGCAAAAAGCAAACAAACAAACACACTTCACAAGTAGAATTTCCCTAAACGGGTCTTTAAATAAACCAGAGGGGTTCCTGAACATGCTCCAACTACGGAAGCCCCATCATGCATCTATATTCCTACTTCTCATGGCAAAAGAAAGCTGTAAAGACCTACTTCTCATAATATCTAGGAAAGCTGTAAGAGAATGCGATAACGGTGTAGAAACTACCAAACGGATATAGAATCCGAAGAGCACTGCGAGCTATAGAAATACTCTGGAAAACTTCAAGTACTGCAGCCATGCAACAAGAGTAAATCGGTGAGAATTGTTCAAAAACATCGAAACAAGCGGAATGTGTGTCGATACGCATCCGAAGCGACAATGTCTGCAAGAACGAGATTAAGGCAAGCAAAACAAGATAGGAATGGTGTACACGTGGGTGTACAAGCTCAAGCAACACCTGCAAGAAGAGAGTTAGACCTAAAAAGCAAGTAGAAGAAAAGTATGCGCATATCGGAGAAATGTGCCGAATGTATAGGCAACACAGGTCCCTACATGAAATGGAGCACAAACAGTAGCTAGGCATAGCTAGGGTGACTACTGTTCGCCATTAGAATCAAGAAAATCAGGAAGAATGCACCAGAAGACCGCACTAAGCCCGGTATACCGCGATGAGCGGCCTGCAACACAAAAGTCAGAACATTTGGCGCTTAGCGCGCTCCTGGTGGCGCTAAGTGCGACCTGCAACCTACAGAAATGTTATTTTTGATCCAATCCACCTGCTTATGATGTTTCCATGCCAAAATTTGATCCGTATCGTTGGGCCACAATCCCGGAGCAAGTGAAAATCGAATGAACATGCAAGGAATGCGAATTGAACGATAAAACCAACGTTCATGTATATGTAGCAATGTATGAACATGTGAGGAATGCAAATCGAATCGATAAAACCAATGTTCACATACAAGTAGCAATGCACGAACATGTGAGGAATGCAAATCGAACCAATAAAACCAATGTTCACATACAAGTAGCTATGCATGAACATGTGAGGAATGCAAATCGAATCGATAAAACCAATGTTCAATTGTGAAGCTAAATGCGTGAACATGCAAGGAATGCAAATCAAGATGATAATTTCAATGTTCAATTGTGAAATTAAATGCATGAACATGCAAGGAATGCAAATCAAAATGACAATTCCAATGTTCAATTGTGACATTAAATGCATGAACATGCAAGGAATGCAAATCAAAATGATAATTCCAATGTTCAATTGTGAAGCTAAATGCATGAACATGCAAGGAATGCAAATCAAAATGATAATTCCAATGTTCAATTGTGAAATTAAATGCATGAACATGCAAGGAATGCAAATCAAAATGATAATTCCAGTGTTCAATTGTGAAGTTAAATGCATGAACATGCAAGGAATGATAATCAAAATGATAATTCCAATGTTCAATTGTGAAGTTAAATGCATGAACATGCAAATCAAAATGATAATTTCAATGTTCAATTGTGAAGCTAAATGCATGAACATGCAAGGAATGCAAATCAAAATGATAATTCCAATGTTCAATTGTGAAGTTAAATGCATGAACATGCAAGGAATGCAAATCAAAATGATAATTCCAATGTTTAATTGAATGCAGCGCGTGATTATGCCAAAGATGCAAGTTACAATAACAATCCTAAAGCTCATACACAAAGTGATGGATGCATGAACATAGAGGAAAATCCTATTCAACCCTAGGTTATGCGTTAACACAAACACTTGGGGTGCATATGCAACAAGTTCATGTACAATGCACTAGATGCTTGGATATCTACATGTCGAATGAAAATTACGCTTAAAGTCACCATGAATCGATGCAAATAAATCAAGCTAAACACTCTCCAATGTATGAGCATGTGATGAGGATGCAATGTGCATGAATTCGTGGCTTATGTGCAGGGGAAACACTTAGGTACAATGACATATGCATGTTATGTGTAAAACTCTCACACCGACACGAATAAGGCGTCAAAATCCAATTCGAATCAAAGAATTCAAGATTACAAATTCTAGAATCAGAATCTACATTGAATTTGCATGCAATTTCAGTATTCAATTTCAAGAAAAGCCGAAAGTCAGAAACAACATAAAATAAGTGCTTATTTGAACCTAACAATTACTTGAACTTGAAGTTTGAATCAAATTGAAGGGGAATTCCTTGTACTCTTCAAAGAAAATACCAAGTCAACGACGAATTGATGATAATACTCTGAATTAGCCTTGAATCCTTGAAGAAAACTTGAAGCCTTCAATGGAGAATTGAAGAAGATGAAGGAGAAATCCTTGAATCTTGCAATTGGAGAAGAAATCAAGATGAAATCGTTCCTTCCATATCAAATGTGAGTAGAAGGAGGAGAGGAAGCTCTTGATCGAAATAGGATGTGCTGCGAAGAAGAAAAATTAGAAATCACAAGTCGCGCTTAGCGCGGAGATCGCGCTTAGCGCGGTCTGTGGCTGAAACAGGTGGTGAATAGAGGTCCGGTGGCGGCCTGTGGTGGTTGCTTGGAGGGAAAGTTGCAGTTTGAACTTTTTGAGTTTTTGTGCTTTGGAATTTGAGAGAATTGGAGTGTGTGTGGTAGTGGAAAATTAAGCAAAATGGATGTGTTGTTGTTATTTGTGAAGAGGAAAATCTATTTATAGCTTTGGATCCATAATCAAGCCCAAATTATGATTATCCGAATAATTTTCGTAATTAATCCAAAACATCCAAATCCGTGCGGAATTCGGAGTCGGAATATAAACGAAAAGTGTCCGGAATGAGATCTTGCTTACGTTAATCAAAATCTCGATTTGATCCGATGAATGGTCAAGGAGATAAGAAATTTTGAAGTTTCAGCACCAATTTTGGACCATTGACACGTGCAAAATGTCGTTCGCACTCTGTGGGGAAAACGCCTCGAACGAGGGTCTTCTGATCAAAACTTGCAAATGCGTAGTTCTGAGACATTTGAAGCTAATGAAGTCTGTGAACTTTTGGCACTAGTCCCATCTCGTTTCGATGAAAATCGAGCGAGATATGATTTTTCGAACTTCGCGTATCAAATGAAAATTGCTCAGTTCAGCTCAAAATCAACCTCAGAGAATAAAATGCTGGTGTTGATCGGCGAGGAATCAGCTCCCTAGTTGCAAATGAGAGTCGTAGAGTACTTTGATACGGAATTTTAGAAATCAGACCCACTCAATTCCGAGTTTCCAGATAAGAGATAGAGGCTTTTTAGTGGACAGAACGCACGGTTCAGCACTAAAATTCAGCTTGATCCACCGGGAAGAATGACTCCTTTGAGAGTCTTCCTCACAAAATCTGTTCTCGGCTTTCAAACGAAAGTCATAGATAATAATGAGAGGGAAATTCTAGTCAAAAGCCAATAGAAAATATCCAAGGGGATGAGAGATACGCCTTCTGGAGCGTCCAAAATGCGTCGCAAACCCGAAATCTACTTTATTGAGAAATGAACGAGCAAACTCTTTTTTGGGTGACACTTGGAAAACCTTGAACATGGTAACCTCATGATGAATGTTATGCATGCCACTACATGTATGTTTTATGCAATGGAATTATAAGCCAGGGAAATGCATAAAAGAAGAGGGTAAATTTTGGGGTACAACAGTTGTATCTCCACTTCAGGCTGTACTATGGGCATAAAGTTTCCTGCATGCAAACTATCAGGAGGTCGTGCTCCGTAAGTGAACAAATTGGCATGAGTATCAATTCCCACATGCACTCCTTGATCCTCAGACCAAACACTGTAACACCCCAAATTCTACCCGGAAAATATAACGAAAATCAGAGTATTTTTTTAAAAATTTCAACAAAACACATGGGATGTCACATTTCAACGTTAACAACACAAACAGATCAGATACATAACACTTTCATTATCAGGGGATCACATAACACTTACAACAACTTGTAAAATAAAACATTCTTTTTATTACTACGTAGTGGAATTCATAGTTATACAACTTAAAACAACTGATCATCTTTATTCATTCAAAACAACTTGAAACATCATAGTACTTTTTAGGGTTAATACCTATTTTCACCCCTGACATATGGGGTGTATTTGAAAAACCCCCCTGCCAAAAAAAAAGTTCCAAAAGTTACCTTGACAAATTTTAAAAGTTTCATTTTTTACCTTGAGGAGGCCACATCACCAAAAAGGCTGATGTGGATTATTTTTTTGTTAAATTTGTATTTTTTTGTTATTCCACGTCACATAATTCCCATTGAAATGACCAGAATGCCCTTTCTTAAAATCCAAAATTATTTTGCAAGTCCATGTTTCATTTCAGCCAAAGCTATTGACAGAGGATTCGTGGTGTTATCGTATCAAGAGAAGACGGACGAAGGGCAGTGA
The DNA here is from genome assembly GCA_021764765.1 of Vicia sativa. Lineage (NCBI taxonomy): Eukaryota > Viridiplantae > Streptophyta > Magnoliopsida > Fabales > Fabaceae > Vicia > Vicia sativa. Next base: position 134,431,916 of record CM038792.1, on the reverse strand, counting down.
GTTAGGAAGATTGTTGTGAAAGAGTGAGTGGATTTCGATGGTGGTGTTACGAACATCAAGAACGAAGCCCTAATTTCCATCAACGAGCGATCTCCAACGGAATCACACCTTTCGTAATATCTTGAAGCAGATAGAAAGCATCATGGATAACTTCAAATCCATCAACGGACAACACAACATCGACATAAGACGAACCACGCGCCTTAATCCGACCACCGCCGACGGAGGAAACAAACCCTAGCTGACGGCCACAAAACAAGAATCAAAGAATCGTCGCGGGGAGAAGAAGTCTCGATTACGAACCTTCACCGTGAGGGAGAATGATAGGTCGAGAATCGGTTTCGGATTGGTTCGGATTCGATGTGGTTGATTCGGATTCGGACGAGGTCGGCCAGGGGGTTTCGTGGAAACAGGCATTGGTTATCGAGATAGGAAGAGGAATGATGTTACAAGAGGAATAGCGGAGGCAGGACGATGAAGGTGATATGGATGGAAAGATGATAAGGGTGTATCGGTGAAGGAGCAGAGGTTTAAGTGGTGAGAAGATGAAGTGGTTGAGGACAATGAAGATGGATAATGGGTATTCAATTTGGTTGAATGAGGGTAATTTGGGATTTTAGCTAAGGGCATTCGTCATTTTAATTGAATTGTGTGACGGGCAAAACAAAACTTATAAATGTAACAACATAAGCCACATCACCTTTTAGGTGATGTGGCATCCTAAAGGTAAAAAATGAAACTTTTAAAATTTGTCAAGGTAACAATTAGAACTTTTTTTTTGGCAGGGGGGTTTTTCAAATACACCCCATATGTCAGGGGTGAAAATAGGTATTAACCCTACTTTTTATCATTCAACTTAAAATACATGAGCAATAATAATAACAGAAACGACATACACAAAAACATCCCCTCGAGTGTTACGTATCAAAGCAATTGACACCAACTTGAACTAACAGCGACTAATTCTTCTTTCTCGAATACCTGCATGTTACCAGTATAAAGGCAACGGTGAAACAAATGAAAGGGGTGATATATCTACCAATATAAACAAGTGTATGATAAATAATATTCTAGGATTAAATCATACAAAATTATCACGTCGCAATTAAAACATCACAAACCACTTCACAATTAACAACATCGCAAAATAACTTCATAGTTAACAACAACAAGATTCACTTCGCATCACAACAATCACATTTATGACAACTCAAAAGAGACACAACAATGCATATGCATGTGGTACCAATCAGGGCTTTAACCCCCATCGCCAATTTCCAATTAATAGAGGCATCAAACAAGGCATAAGCCTTCGTCGCTAATTTTGTCAATCCAGGCCGTCGCTAAAATATGCAAATCTTTTGAGTGTCAGTCGTGTCAATTAGGAAAACATACTCGTAGTACTTACTGTCAACGAGTAAATAAAAGTGTTGCATCACCATTTGCTTTAGTTCATTCTGATATTTGGGGTCCTAGTCGTGTGAAGTCTACCTTAGGATATTACTATTTTGTAACTTTCATCGATGATTTCTCACGATGTACTTGGTTATTTCTAATGAAAAATCGTTCAGATGTTTTCCATATATTCCAAGAGTTTTATGCTGAAATTAAAAATCAATTTAACACTTCCATTAAAATTTTATGTACTGATAATGCTCGTGAATATATGTCATCCCAGTTTCAATCTTTTTAAACATCACAGGGAATCATTCACCAATCATCATGTGCTCATACACCACAACAAAACGGTGTTGCCGAACGGAAGAATCATCATTTAGTTGAAACTGCACAGACTCTTTTACTTCACCACAATGTACCTTCTTGTTTTTGGGGTGATGCCCTCCTCACAGCTTGTCCCCTTATCAACCGAATGCCTTCATCGGTCCTTCAAGACCAGATTACATACTCTATCTTGAATCCACAACATGACATGTACCATATTCTGCTTCGCGTCTTTGGTTGCACATGCTTTGTTCATGATCTTAGTCCAGGTAAAGACAAACTCTCTGCCAAATCTCTAAAATGTATTTTTCTAGGCTACTCTCGTATACAAAATGGATATTGTTGTTTCTGTCCTTAACTTCAACGGTACATTGTTTCCTCTGATGTTACATTCTTTGAAGGTTCCCCATTTTTCTCTGTCTCTGTGTCACCCGATGAGACTTGTAACTTAGATGCTCAAGATGTCGCTTCTGTCATCCCTACACCCATTAAACCTCCATTGCAGGTCTACCAGCGACGGACACCCCGTCCATCGGAAGTTAGAGATGATATTAATCCACCAGCACCATCTCCTACTCCAATTGTTCCTCCAGCTACGTCACCTGAACTTGACCTCCCTATAGCATTATGAAAAGGTATTCGATCTCATACTCCAAATTCTAAATATGTTAGTGTTTTAAATCATGACTGTCTTTCTACTTCCTATGTGTCTTTTGTGTCTGCTTTGGATTTTGTGGCTATTCCTAAGTCTACAGGTGAAGCTATGACTGATCCCAATTGGCGTCAGGCGATGGTGGAAGAAATGGCTGTCTTGCATTCAAATAACACTTGGGATATTGTTACTTTACCTTCCGACAAAACTATAGTAGGATGTCGATGGGTTTATATAGTGAAGGTTGGACCAGATGGTCAAATCGATCGTTTCAAAGCTCGTTTGGTAGCCAAAGGATATACACAGATATTTGGTCTTGATTATGGTGACACTTTTCTCCAATGGCCAAGATTAGTTCAGTCCTTCTCTTCCTTGCAATGGTTGCTATTAATCATTGGCCGCTTCATCAATTAGACATTAAAAATGCCTTTTTACATGGAGAATTAGACGAGGAAGTATATATGGACCAACCTCCAGGTTTTACCATTCCCGGTAATTCTAGACTTGTCTGTAGGCTTTGTCGGTCTCTTTATGGGTACCCACGTGCTTGGTTTGGTCGCTCACCGCCTTGATACAATTTGGTATGACTAGATGTGAATCGATTACTCGGTTTTTTTTTATTTCCTCCATCGGTCGCGATCTTTCTTGTGGTCTATGTTGATGACATTGTTATCATCGAGATGATATGAGGGTATCCAACGGCTCAAAACTCATCTTTTCAACAACTTTCAGACAAAAGACTTGGGTCCACTCAGATACTTCTTGGGTATTGAAGTTGCTCATTCCTCATCGGGCATTGCAATTAAACAACGTAAGTATGCATTAGACATCCTTAATGAAACTGGTATGCTTGATTGTCGTCCAATTGATACTCATATGGATCCCAACGTCAAGCTTTTTTCGGGTCAGGGGGAGCTGTTGAAAGACCCGAGAAGATATCGACGTCTAGTGGGTAGACTCAATTATCTTACCGTCACCAGACCAGATATTACTTTTGCAGTGAGAATTGTGAGTCAATTTCTAAATGCTCCTTGTGATACTCATTGGAATGCAGTTATTCGGATGCTCAGATATATAAAGAGTGCACCAGGAAGAGGCCTATTATATGAAGATAAGGGTGATGCTAAAATCACGTGTTATTTAGATGCAGATTGGGCATGATCACCGTCGGATATGAGATCCACTTCTGGATATTGTGTTCTTATTAGAGGAAATATGATCTCATGGAGGAGCAAGAAACAAAACACAGTTGCACTATCTAATGTTGAAGTTGAATATCGTGCTATGGCAGCAATATCAAAGCAACTTGCATGGCTTAAGAATTTACTCTCAAAACTTAGGTTGGGAGACCTTCAAGACATAAGACTCATATGCGACAATCAAGTGGCGCTTCACATTGCATCCTGTGACACCCCAAATAATTCAATTATTAAATAATTAGAATTTTAATTATTAATTTAATTAGAAGTTTAATTATTGGTATTTTTGAATTAATGGATTTAATTAATTAATTAAAAGAATGAGATAGTTGGTGGTGTGAGGAGTAATGAGGGGGTGTGTGGATTAAAATACTCTACCCATACTAATTATTATTTTATTTTATTATTGAAAATAATAAAAGGAACAATAGAAGGAAAAAGAGAAATAGAAGAAGTTTTCATCATACGTGACATTGGAGAAGAGAAGAGAAAGAGGAAAAGAGTAAAGTTGCCGGAATTCTAAGAACCCACAAGGTAAGGGGTGATTTCAATTGATTAACATGCCTTATCGGTTTTAATTGCAATAGGATTGATCATAGCATGTTAAGAATCTCAATTTAGTAATTCTAGGTTTTGTAGGAACTATCCCAATTGGTGTCGGATTGGGTAGAATTGAGTAAATCGTATGTTATAGGGTCGTTATGAATGATCAGAGTATGTTATATTACATGTTACTGTTGTTGGTTGTGTGATTATATTGCATTTGGGTGTTTGGATTCGTGTGGAATTGATAAGAATTGAGTTGGTATGCATACTACTGTCAAAACTAGTGTTTTCTGCCACTGTGAGTCGTGGGAACCGGTTCCCATGTGGGAGAATCCGGGTTCCCAGTGTGTTGGTTAGTGAAAATGGAATTTTTGAACGCAGGAACCGGTTCCCCATTTGTTCTTCATTTGGAGGAACCCGTTCCCACTGTTACTTTTTGAAAAATACAAAACTTTAAAAATTCATAACTTTCAAACCGTAAGTCCGTTTTGAGCGTCGTTTTGGACCTTGTTTCTTAAATTAAATGCTCTATCTAATGAAATAAATAAAATTACTGCCACTTGAATTTATTTTGAAAATGCGTCGGAATTCGAATTAGGCAGTTTGTACCTTGTGCATATTTGGTATGTATGCAGTGTTGTATCCGTGGTAATTGCTTGTATATAGATTTGGTGAATGAAATGCATGTTTTTATGCTGGTTGATGTGTGCATGATCAGTGAGGATATCATGTTTTGGTTTTGAATTGTTTATGACGTTGGTGTGATCATAAACTTATTTGAATGTTGCATGCTTTATGATGTGCATGCATATACATTTTGGTGGAGTTAATTCTCATTGTGTGGAATTTGACTTGTATTGCCAATAACCATACTCGGGTGATGATGGGTGGTGAGGCTAGATTCATGTCCGGGTGATTGTGGACGAATCGATGTAGGTGACTTAGTTCACGTTTTGGTACCACATGCATTGAGTCTGCATTTGCATTTGAATGAAATTGTAACATGTTAGGATGATTTCCAGTGTTATAATTTCATTGTTGTTGTTGTTGTGCATAATGAATTGTAATTGTATTTGTGAATTGAAATCTGAATTATGCTAGAATGGGTGGATTAATATACTTGTGATATTATACTGTTTGAGAAACTTATAATGCATTTTAATTATGATGAAATTTCACCCTTACTTTAATGATTTCAGATTAAAGTTAGCAGCTCGGGATTGGTGAGGAAGGCTTTAGAGCTGTATTAGTTAGTATCCACGTGTCAGTGTCATGCTCTGATAGGTTGTAACACTGGGGAATGTTTGACTGAGAATGTTTTCGTATTTCATTTGTTCTTTGAACTATTTAGGAATAATTATGATTTTGAATTGATTCCGATTATTGGTATTTTTCCGCTGTGTAGAACATAATTACGGATTTGACTATTTGAATAAAGTTCTTCAGTAAAAGCATGACATTGTGTTGAGATTTTATTGTTTTGTGTATTCTAATTAATTGTAATGCCTTTTCGTTTATGTTGAACTCTGATTTAAATATTAATTTGTGGGGTATTTTAGAAGGGGTGTTACACATCCAATCTGGTATTCCATTAATGGACCAAACACATAGAAATAGATTGTCACTATGTAAGGAAAAAAGTACTATTAGGAGAAATAACCACAGAGTTCGTCAAATCTGAAGATCAATTGGCTGATATGTTTACCAAGTCTCTTAAGAGTTCTCGAGTGAATTATATTTGTAACAAGCTCGGATCATACAATATATACGATCCGGCTTGAGGGGGAGTGTTGAGAATCAATTACAAATCAATTAGTATTGATTTGTATTCAATTAGTCATAAGTGTAAATTATATTATTACCTATTGTGGATACATATTTTGCATATAAATATACAGCATGCGTGATCATATTCGACACACATAAATACAATTACAACAGTGGTCACGGTCCTCTCCTGATGAAAAAGTGGAAACTGGCCTTCTTACCTTTTCTTGGGCATGGTCTTCTCCTTTTAAAGTTAGATTTCCTAGGCTCTTTGTTATCTCTGATAAATAGGATTAATCTGTTGGTAGGGTTGGGATAATTGAGAATGGGGTTTTATTTTGAAATTTAAAGTGGAAGAGATATATCTTAGTTTACAAGCAAGATATAGTTGTGAATTTTGTTAGCCATTCAGATTCTGACCATTTCTTCCCTTGTCTCCGAGGGGTGATTAGAATGGCCCTTTTTTTTTTTTTATGTAACTTCAACTTACTTAACTCTTCTTTAGTGTGATCTTCCTAGTAAACATCTACTCAATCCTTTGAACTTTATTTTTCTTCTCATTTGGGTAGTTGGCGAGTTATTCAAGATAAGGTTCTTAATAGTGAAAATCTACATAAGCAGAAAGTGTTAGTGGGTCTGAATGGTATCTTGTCTGATGTGTAGTGGGCATAAGAAGTCTTTTTATGACAAGCGAGTTTGTTGCGTCAGTCTAGTGTAGAGTTCTTAGATGGTTGGAATGGTGTTTAGTTATTTCTTTGGACCTTCTGACTCTCTTTTAGATGTTTATATGGTTGAGAGGTGTGACTAGAATAAAGAGCATTCTTTCTATGATCTCGCATTCAATAGTGTTGTATTTATGAAATCCCAAAATGACCATGGCAATAAGTGTTTTCCAACCTTAGAAATGGTCTCTTGTTAAGTCTGCGGGCAATTCTAGTGTTTTCTTTGGAGACTAATCTGGTACTATATTTTGTGCCTATGTGCTATTTGTATCATGTGGGACCTTTACCTGCCTCAATATATATTTGCCGTTACACTAGCTAAGTTGACATTAATCAAATTAATGGAGTATGAATATGCCAATATACAAGAAAAGCTTTAGCAAACTTAAGCCAAGTTTTTCAACAAAACTCTAAAATTGTTTTTGAAATTTTTTAAAAAATATCAGACACATGCAGTCCGCCAAAGTCTTTTCCTCCAAAATCTTCCAAAAACCAACTCTCAAACAAGCCCTAACTTCTTTCAAAAATCAAATAAATAACTTTAAAGAAACAACTTGTTATTAACTTTTAGGGGTAATTTAATGTATGTGCAGAACCAAAATATTAAACAGAAGACTTATACAAGGGTTGAGAAAAAATTACATCCGGAAGAACCACCATTGAAGAATAAAACTTGTGTTGAGAAATTCTTGTGTGGGACATCACCTAGTAATAGTTTATCTTGTCAACAAAAAAAATACTTACAAATACGTAAATCCCTAAGCAAATTTCAAAAATTGGGGTCTAGTGTGAAAAAATACGTAGAAAAGACGCTAAATGGCATTTGCATCATCGACATTATGTGTCTCTTTGCATACAACATTTGATTAATCAGAACCCTATTATTCAAATATAAATGTATGATGAACAAATAAATAAAACTCTGCTAGAACTTACCAACAGAGTTGGCATTGGTGCACCTCTGATTACTGTAGACACAAAACAACTATTATGATAAGATAGCTCTTAATTTACTTTCACTATAAACTTCTTTAGTTATCTAAATGCCAAAAACATAATTCCAAAGCAATAAAACCCCAAATGTTCACTTACACATATGATAGGGAGTGCACAAGCTCCTGTAGTTTATCTGCAGAAAAGCCAATCTCATCCCAGAGAACATGATAATGTGTTGGCCTACTGGTCCCCTGAGAAGAGATAAAGGATTACAAATTATAAATACACATCATTTAATTCACTCAAATAATCACGACACAATTCAATAGTTAAACAGATCATTAAAAAATGTAAACCAGCCGGAAAAAGTGTCATGCTTAACTTAGAAAAAAACACTTAATGTGAAGAGCTAAGAATAGAATCAATACACCCGATTTAACTGTAATAATAATTCCATTCCATGTTTCTCAATTATGATTATACTGAACTTTGGACAGCTTTGTAGTAGACAGAAATAATAACTGAATGAGCAGAAGCTACATCAAACAACACTGACACAATTTAGAAAAGACGGCATTGGAATTTAAAAACGCACGAATACCACATCTGCATAAGAAACATGTATAGATGCCTAAAAGAAAGTACAGTAGAGACGCATTTGATCTAGGAAAAAAAGAGACAATCATGCAACTTCAAAAAGCAAACTCAATGAACAGTCAAAAAGAGTTTATAGTTACTCACTTCACGTCCTGTGTGAGCACACATATAAGAAGTTATAATTCCTGGGATGACAAATCGTATTGTCCACAACAGTACCTGAAAAACCAAAAAAAGGTTGTAATATACATGAAATCAATGCTATATAAAAAAATAAACTATGACAAAGTTCAATACAAGCAGCTTACCAGCCGGCACATTGTCTGTAGATTGAGGTTGGAAGAATTTTGTGTGATGTTTCTTCTGAGCAACAATCACAGTAAATTTGGGGTTCCAGGTTTGATCATAAAATTTACAGGCCTAAAATTTAGAAGATAAAATATTACTCAAGTAAAAAAAACAACTCATATTTAAGTATATATCTGATCAATTCAATAACCTCAACAATTTGGGCAAGTTCAATGTTCAAGACTTGGTTGAACTGAGGCTCACTGACACCATCCCTACATGAATCAGAAAAAGAAATTCAACTTCAGTAGAGCACAACATATCAGAAAAAGAAATCCAATTCAGTAGAGCACAACATAAAGGTAGAAAATTGGGAAGAAAAGTTAACCTGAAAATGATAATGTGATCTGGTTTTACACCTTTAGAACTACGATAGAAATCCAACAAAATTTCGCTGCACATCAGAAAACCTATGCTCAATGAGCCATCAAAACTAAACAGTAAAGTTCATGGATCTTAAGGTGGTGCATAATTAACAAGAGGAGTAAGATATACAACAAAATAATAAATAAATCTTAAATCTTGGTATACAGCTAGGACTTTGTGATGGATCAATTAAAATGGATAAAAAAACTGGGGAAAACTTAGAATAAAAAATAAACAAACCTTATAATTCCTTTATCATCGGAATCAGACACTTGCTTGAACAAATTTTCAATCATTTCAACCTTACATCCCTGAGTTCGAACACATGCCCTATATTTGGATATTAGAGGCCATTCTCTTGAGCTTACAACCTGCATATTTAGGCATTCAAGCAGAAAAATCAAAAACATAGATAACCGCAAAATTTACAAAGGAATGTAGCATATTTATAAGGGCAGACATAAAGAAACTTTTATTACAGCTGCAATAGATGGAACGTCGGATTGACCAGGAGAACCATGAGAAACATCCATGCCCAAGATTAGAGTAGGAGTTTCAGTCTCAGATACATGTATGGATGAATCACATTCAACTCTAACACAGAATTCATCCCTCCAAGCTACAAAGAAATAGAAATTTTCAATAGGAATGACAAAAGCACATGACTAATGACAAGTTTGAAAGAAATTGGTGTATAAATAAATATACCTTAGCATTTATCTTCAGTAAAACACTGGTCAGGTACTGGTCGGTTACCCTAGAAGGCGGTGATATGCACTGAGTAATAAATCCAAAATGAACAAGACAGTGCATCTTCACCGGACCTTCACGTATCAAATTAGTTTTCGTTAAGACATTTAACAATTGCTTTTAAATCAGCAAGTAAATGAAACATTATAATATATCCAAAAACCAACCATAGAGATCAGATTTCTTGCAAGGAAGAATACAGAGGATAAACTTAGGAGATGGATTGCTAAATCTGGACTTGACAAATTCAAACAACTTCTCAACACGTTTTTCACAGATAAACAACTTATCCACAAGTGATTGCGTCTCATAACGAGCAGAAAAGTTCACTGTAAGCCAGTACAATACTTCGGCAGGTACATAAAATTGCTGTGAACATTATTGAATCATTATGGTGAAATGTTTTTATGAAAATATCCAACTAATAAAAAATAAAGCTAGGGTTTTACTTGATACCTTGCTATATAAATTCCATTGCCCATTTTGGGGATATAACTTTTTCCTATTCCCAAACATCAACTGAAAAATAAGTATAGAACTAATTATAACCACACTCATTTAGGTTGTACATGTTCACTACAGAGAAATCAATAGAATGCTACAGAATTTCATCCTGACATTAAAGGAATACAAGCATCACTTACTCAACACACTAATATTGCAGGTGTTGCAATGTTGACACGATTACTATTAAACAGAAAGAGAACAATTTCTTCTAAAGAGAATTGGCATGTGTTTCTTTTAAAATCATAACAAGGATAAAGAGAATTTATCATGATTACTGTGGAAGATTCAACTTTATATTTCTTGGAATGGAAGACTCTTCGGGGCCTCTTCCTATCACGGTCATTAGGACTTCCATTCGCTTCAAGGCTCCAGTTACCACTATTCCTATACAAGAAAAGGTCAAACATCAGAAACAATAATAACCAAGAAAAACACAATTCAAAAACCTACATTGAAATATTTCCACCTGTTTGATGATACATCTTCCACAACAACATCAAAATCAAGATTCTTCTGAGGTAGGGAGCCAATAGTGAACAATGTTTCTCCACCATCATAGGCAAGGTCTTTCCCATTCAGCTCAGAATTATAAGTTTTTTTAACTTGGTCCATTATTTTTCTATAAGAACCCTTCCCTATAACAAGACATCCATCTTCATAGAAAATAGCAACCTGCACAAATAGAGAGTAAGTATCAACACATAGACTTATAGCAACAAATCAACTCAATAATAAAATACGACACATACACTATACTGGTAGATGTATCTATCAGTGTTGGTTACATTCACTTTAAAGTGATTGGTCTGCAAAGTTGTATTCCTTCCCTTTGTCCCTAGTTCAGGCCTAGCTATTGGAATCTTAGCAGGAAGTTTTTTCTTAACCAGTTCAACCAGACCTTGTCCTATTGTGAAGTGTTCAACATTGAATGGAATAAATGGAGGAGGTGGTGGCAAACGTTCATCATTTTCTTGAGAAGCCATGTCCTGAACAGATCACAGAATAATTAGTCTATTATGTATATGAGTCATTAAACCATTATACAGACAACCAAATACCATATAATAAATGTTAAAGCTAGATAGCCTCACATCAGATCATTTCTAATCATTTATATGGTAAATACTCAACCAGACTAGCTATTGGAACCTTAGTAGGAAGTCATCTAAAAACACTCAAAATCAGTCAACCAAACACAGAAAGAAGAACCACTATGACAGAAAAATAAGGATAAATACTCCCTCAATTTATCACCATTAACAAAAACAACTTAAATTCACTTTGTAATTTTCTCTCTTGAATCAAGTTATTATAGGTCTCTCTATCCATTATTCTTGTTTTTTTCCTCAAACTGGAACCCACAATTTTTTCCCTCTGAAAAAATTAGAATAAGCTAAACAACCTTGAAAAATTCCTGAAATTTTTTCCCTCCAATATTTCATTAACTATCTAAATCAATTTACTATGACTTTTCAAAATTTCCCCTAAATTTTCAATTTAATTCACCACATATTTCCCTCTATAATTTTTTTTTGTAAATCTTCTTCCTATAAATTTGGACTAACTCCACCACATATTATCATATTCAGATAGCTTTAAATAACATTGATCTCAATGTTATTCCAATGGAAAGAAGAAGAATATGTTCACCAATAAAATGCAAATATAGTGGCCAATGTATGTAACATCATTCCAAATATGGACATATCTCATGTGTGTTTCGAAGAAGATTGTAATACGGTGGGAGAACTGACTTTGGATTGTTTTGCTTTTTATCGCAAATGTTGCGGATAGCAAGAGTCGCCACCGACTTTTCTTTTATCCAATTAAGGGAATGTGAAAAGAACAGGAAAAGACCTTCGTTAGATTCTGAGTAAGGGAGAAGGTTATGAAAAGGAAAGGTATTAGCACCCTTTCCATCTGTAGTTATCTACGGGCTCTTAGTTGCTTTAGCTCATCTTGAAATTTTCTTTCTGTGTGTGTGTTTGAAAAGATTTTGAAAAAAAGCATTTCGCTTTGACTTCGTAATGATTCACGCTGGAATGTATACAAAGTGTTCGGAAATGTTTCATTTTTGAAAAGCGTTTTAACTTTGTAAAGTGTGAGGTGTGAAACAACTAAAAGTCGTCTTCCGTGTTATTTTACTTTCCTTTAGAATAGTGCTATCTGTACCATTAGTTGGTAGGTAACCTTATTCGTTGGATGTAAAGGGACGTTCGAAAGGGACATCGGATGGTCATAGAAGGCAGCTTGTAGGAGTATCCTAGCACATTCGAAGGGACGATCATCACTTTTTGTAGGCAACAATCGAGGGACTAGATCATGTATTCGTAGGCAACATCGAGGGACTAATGATCTTTGTATCGAAGGGACTATGATGATATATTTCGTAAGCAATGGTGCTAGGATACCTCTACGTTCGAGGGACTTGACCATATATTCGAAAGGCAACGAGAGAGAATACTCTAGGGGGTGCATGTGTGAAGAGAGTGTGTTGAACTCAGATAATTTATCTTGAATTTAGAAGTGATCTACGTTGATTTTATCTTGCCATACACGCCTAGTTACTAGCAGTTTATATGTGTGCGGAAAGTAAAGTGCGGAAAGTAAATCCTACGCTATTACATGGCTTTGGGGCAAATACATAATATAGGAGTGCGGAAAGTAAATCTTAATTAAGCTATTACATCCCATGAGCAGTTACATAATATTGAAAAAAAGAAATGCGAGAAAATTAACCTAACTATTACAACCTGGAAGCAGATACATAATAATCGGAAGAAGAAAACGAATTGCAAATATGAGAAAATGTGTTAGTAAAAAAGATTTTTGAGTTAGGAAAAAAAGTTTTAGGGTTAGTAAACCTAATTAGATTAGAAAATAATTTTTTGGGAATTTTCTGGATTTGATTTTAGTAATGAAAAATAATTAAAAGTCAACTTTCTGATTAATTAACAATTAATTTAAATATGCATGCAAAAATATAGTTTTTTATGCTAACAATTAAATAAGTATTTTCCTGACCTAAATGCAAAAGGAAATAATTTTTTTGTGATTTTTAATGTGTTAGAAAACTATTTGAAAAGAAATTAAATTAAATGCGAAAAAATAAGGGAAGAGGGTCGAGCGTTCGATGAAACTCTCCTGTCGGAGCTTCTAGGAAGCCTCTTGTTATCGTGCCAAGTAAACACTTCTGGGAGATTCTTGCGCTAGAGGTGCCCAGAAATTGGAATTTCTAGGGCTTTTCTGGCCTGGAGACGCCCAGAAGTAAGCACTTATGGGCTTTCTGAAGATGCCCGCCGGAGCTTGGGCGTGGTGGTGATGAGGGTCCGGTGGAGCTCGGGCGTGTCGCCTGAATGGATCAGAAACGAGTGTTTCTGTTGCTGGAAAGGACCTAGAAGCTAGAGCTTCTAGGGCGTGACTTCTGGAGAGCATGCTTCTGGAACCTGAAACTCAGCAAAACAAATTGGAAATTATGGAAAAAGGTAGGGTTCGAACCCATGCGAGTGACTTAATGCATGCAAGGTTAACCGTTGGGGCGGTGATACATCCATGAATTAATTTACATAGATTAATACATATGCAAGATTCTTTCCCTTGCTGGTTCAAGTCAGAAACTCTGGATCGGACCTCCGGTCATCTTCTCCGGTTGGATGATTTCTTGAACCTGCAAAATAGAGAGAATTCAAGCAAGAGATCAAGGCTACCCCCTATATCGACCCCTGCGAGTTCAATGGTGGTATCGGCTTACCCTAAAAATCCCTACATTCTGAGCTTCGAAGCTCTCAACAGTTTTGCCCTAACAATGGCAAATATGTATTCCTGCGTTAAAACTCAAAAGCAAAGCATCAAACTGACTCTAAATAACATCATGAACACGTATGAATGCATAAACACGGTTTATTTTACATGAATCAATAATTTGAGTTTCAAGAACCTTTACCAAACTGATGCACTTAGGGAGACGATTTCTGGGTGCTTTAGGGTCGTGTAAAGCCTGGGATCAACTCCTGGGATGTTCAGGAGAAGGATGGAATGCTCAAATCACCTTGGGAGTGGCTGGAGACTAGTATACGAATTTTGCAAGTTTATGAAATTTTTTGAGAGATTAGGGTTGCTGTTTGAGGCAAGTTTTTCGTCCCTTGTGCATGTAGTAACATCATGTATTTATAATAGAGTGAATTAGGTCAAGAATTGTAAGAAAATATCATGTCAATCAATGAGAAATTATTTGATTTGGAATCAAACCAAATATTTCCTTTTTGAGCCAATTTCAATCAAATCAAATTACCAATCATGATTATTTAGAAATAATCAGATTAAATGGCTTGCTTGGACCTCAAGGATGAGAGAAAATTCATCTTGTAATTCATTTTTTATTTTCTATCTTTTATTTTAATTAAATTGGTTTTAAATGATTAAAAATCCAAAATAAATAAAAAATAAAAGATAAATTTGTGGCCTTGGGTTTGGAGGTTCTAATTCAGCTAAGGAACATGTTTGAATCAAGAAAAGTTAGGCCCATTTGGAAAACTTTTGATTTTTTCAAGTATTTCTCTTTGTGCACCTCCTCAAAAATGCTCAACTTGGACAAGGTGTATCTTGCTCAATTTTTAACATTTTTGGATGTTCTTGGACTTTTTAGAGAGCTCAAGATGTCTTCTAAACAACCCTTTTGGTTTCATATTCATTGAGGTTTCCATGCTCATGAACACTTCTTTACAAAAAGTTGACTTTTTGTTGACTTTTGAAAAGACCTGTAATATTTTGATCCATAACTTCCAAATGAAGCATTTTCTGCCCAAGCTTGTGAGACAAGAATTTGTAGAGAATTGAACTCTCTTCAAAATGAGTTGTTGTGGAAAAATTTCTGATAAAGTATGTGGAAGTTATGCTTGGTCAAAGTTCTGTTGACTTTTATCTGAGAAAGCCTAATTTAGAAACTTTGACTTTTGATCCATTCTTGACTTTTCTTGATGAATCATGATCAACCCTTGATCAAATGATGAATATTACCTCAAAATATTGGTGTTGAACAAAATTTTTGAAGTTTGACAGTATGTTGACCACAGTTGACTTTTGTCCAATACAATTGATTTTTAACCATCTGAGCAATTGTCTGAGCCAACTTGACTTGTAAGGCTTGAAACTTGACATGTAGATTCTTTGAAGCATATAATGAGGCATGATGATCACTTGAAATGTTGGATGTCCATCTTGGCTTGAGAATGGCAAAACCCTAGTTTGGGTCAATTGCTTAGGAGAGGGTTTGTCTGGTCAACCCTTGTGAAATCCTTGAGTATGGACATGTGAAATGTCTTGAGAAGTGGGAGGGAAAATTTTGGGGTACAACAAAGATACTCATGACCCTATTGGTAGGTAACAATATTTTCATGCTTTTTATATTTTTATTACTTATAGTGTGATTTTTGTTGTAGTTATGGTGATTTTTCATATGTGATTTTATCCATTGGTAGGTAACAATATTTTCATGCTTTTTATAGAAATTGAACAAAACCAGGAAGAAAATAACGTAGAAAACAACAACATAGAAAATGAAGAAAATCAGGTGGAAAACAACAACGTACAAAATGAAAAAACGAATGTGGAATACAACAACATACATGCCAACATTGAATCTGAATCTAGTATCATAATTTCTCTTTTAATTTATTTAATTTATTCTTTTTAATCTATGAAATTAATATGTCGTTAGTTTTCTCATAGGTACAGACTCAGAAGTAATCACAAAGAGAATGATTATATATGAGATTTTATTAGAGAAAAGTGTTGATGGAAAATTAAAAAAAAAAAGACCAAATTCATGGATCTTCATCATCTTGTTCATCCATGAAATCTTCAATTATCTCTAAGTTCATGTCTCGTAGGATTTCTGGAAATATTGGGTCTTGATCATCTTTATTATCACTAACCATGTCAGAATCAAATGAATCTTCTACTATTTCAATTGTTGCATCTTTAGGATTTTCCATTACCATAAATTGTAAGGTTTTTTTATGAGTGGAAGGATTAAAAAGTTGCGGAATATATAAATTCTCAAAATATTCACGTTGTTTAATGGGAGTTTAACTTAGAGAGACTTTTTCTCTAAAAATATTTGATTAATGCATTGGAATAAATAGAACATTGAAAATATCAGTGCATTGGAATACAACATTCATCTGAATATAAATATTGTAGAAAAAAGAGATGGAATAAGGGCATTTTAGGAAGAAAAAAATTAATTGTATATTAAAATTACAAAACGACTTATATTTTGGCACAATTTTTTTCCTCAAAACGACATATAATAAAAGAGGGAGGGACTAAATACTAATATGAAATTTAAATATTGACTCTTAAAGGATGTTTATATTTGAATAAAGTATTGAAAATTAACAATTGACTATTCATTGTATATTCCTGACAAATATTTGGACGCAGATAAAACGGTTTTGAAACAAGAGAATATGGTAAAACAAGATCACGCATATGTTGAAAGTGTAATCTTTGTGTCGAAATATGTTGTTGCTCGGCATAAGGTGTATCGAAAACTTAATCTGTCGAGTTGTGTTTATTATGTTGAAGTGTCGAAACATGTTGCTTCTCTCAGAATTTCGATTTAGATTCAAAATAGGTATTTTAGGCTTTTGTGTTTTGGGATTTGGCTTACAGAGCAAGCAAACCTAAAATTATAAATAGATGAAGTAACCTCTAATTTTATAATAAAGTCATAACAACTTGTTTTCACAAAATTTTGCAGTTGCAAAGTGAATAAAGACCGTCTGTGGGCAGAGAGAAACTCTAATTTTTTTCTCTTTTAAATTTTCTTTTCTTTCCATTATTATTGTGTGGTGATAACAATCTTATTCATCAAGATTGATAGAAATTCATCATAGATTTTGGTGAATTTTCAATATCTGGTATCAGAGCTCTAGTTCAGCGATCAAGGGAAGAAGAAGAAAATCACAACGATGATGAATTACGAGAATGGGAATTTTTCATCAAGTCTTCCAATTCTGAAAGGTGATAGCTATGAGAATTGGTGCAAAAAGATGAAGGTTATATTCATTTTTCAAGGTCTTTGGTATCTTGTGAAACATGGATTAGAACTGCTTGAAGAAGACATTTTAGAGGAAGATGAGATAAAATACAAAGAATCGAAAAAGAAGAATTATAAAGCTCTCTTTATAATTCATCAATGTATGAGTCCAGACATTTTCGAAAAGGTTAATGCATCTTAGGAGGTTAACACATCATCCATGCAGCAATAGGACTCCCATCATAGCCAAAGTTCTACCTCCATCATCACCAAATTCGTAGCCATTTTTCTCCAAATTCCAGCAAGAATCTCCAATCTTCAAACGCGTTTTTATCCTTCAATACATAAGATATGAAGACGAATTAATATACCAAATCGAAGATAATTTCGTAAGCTTTCCAAAAGTCTGGAATTACCTCAATCGGAGTTGTGAACTGGGAGATATGACCTGATTTGTAGGGGTTGCTTCAAGGTTGCAAAAATGGAGTTTGAAAGATATAAAATATGACTTCTTCTTTCTCTTTCTCTCTATCCTCTTACCAAATCTGAATTGGAATGACACAAGTATGGGTATCCACCAAACAAGGCCTTATCATTCCATGCAATTATGTCTAGTACCCACTTTGCCCTCCAACTAAGACTTATTCACAAAAATGTCACTTGGTCCATTCATAACTAACTCCTTTTGATTCTAACCAAACCAAAATTCTCTTAATAGTAATTTTTCCAATATTATGGTATGAAAATATATAATCATATTAATAAAGTAGGAATGTTACTTTCTCATAATATGAAAATAGGGATATTACATTCTCCCCCACTTAAATAGAATTCGCCCTCGAATTCCTTCTGATCACTATGAAAACATATTTCTCACATCTTCTTCCAACGAGGGGATGAATATTCCTTACCTTCTTCTTTTGGTTACACCCCACGACTTCGTCCAAAAGTCGCTGCATCCGATAAGGCGCTACTTTCTGCGACGCTCATGTCTTTAACATTCCTGACTAGAACCTTAGTCGTCTCACAACACATGCTTCTGATACTTCGTTTAGACTTACTTGGAAATTTATTCTCTCGAGGTTTCCAACTTGGACCAACTCACATTGACTACATAGTTCCATATTCCATGGCAGTCAATTCTGGTAGGATAATTCTCATCCTCAATGCTTGTCAAGCTCATCCTTGCTTAACTTATGACATTGAACTCCACCTCCTCTCTATTGACTACTTGCATTACTTCGAATATATACATATCCTTTGCATCGTCTCTTTAATGGAAACATTCAGATTCACTTCCGCACGCGTCCAAATAATGTCGTATAACTGATCGTTGAATTCCTTGGTTCCAACTTTTAGTTTTCAGATGTTCAAAACGAACCGCTTCAAGTTATCTTCTTCGTACCATAAGATCTCTTACTTCAAACCCTACTTCAACTTTCCGCAAAACATTCCTACCGGAAATCATAAGGATGTACAATCCATGGCTAAAATCTTCATATTCAACAACTCCACACTATGTCATGCCGACAAAATCTAATCCTAACAGTTGTTCCGCAACTTATCGTCCAAATCTTCGTGCACGCCCAAGATTGCACAAGACACAACAACGAAAGGTCTACTTCAGGAAAAATTATTTTCTTCTTTAATTCTTAATACTCACCAATACAACACTGCCTCCAAAATATTCGATCACATACGAACCACACAGTCTACTCTATGTCGATCCATCAATGGCACCTCTCTGGATTATGGTGGATCCTTGAGAGACTGGGATGAACAGAACATTTCTCGGAGAGTTTCTCCTTGTGAAGGTTATTCCACTCAACACTTGTCACAAGTATCCCACTTACACCTACTACCAGCTTATTCGGTCCTTCTTTCATCCGTTGTGCTACTCTGATCTTAACCAATCATACACATTTTTCGAGACTTACTGAGTCACACTTCCTCCATTACTCTCAACTTGCATGCAATGTTACTCACTCTGACTTACTATTCCAATGATTATATACTCTTTAACTTAACCAATGCAATAATCCTTTCACAATTACATTGCGCCCAAGCAATCGACTAATATTATCTCTAATACTTTAGGTTTCCTTTGGGACCACTGACTTACTCTACAAACCAATACTAATCCTCATACGATCTCTTTTAACCATGCAGTCTCATATCTGCACAGCCTCAAGATTCTCCTCATACCCGATGGAAACTTTAATTCCAACTTAAGGTTGCTAGGATGGTCTCATCGTCATGCTTCGTCATTTCTAAAGCTATTACTAAACTTCCTCCTCCGATTGCGTTCCCAAACATAGTGTTTCTAAGGTCTTGAGCTTGACTCCCCTACAAGAAATCGCACTTTGTGCTTCAAACATTCCCCCTTCAGATTTTCTCGACACTCTAAATCCAATATGTCTCTTCTTACCAAGACTGACATTGCTTCACTCCTGAGAGTCTATAGATATTCACTTAGATGCATCTCATATCGGCTAAACCAAAATATGTTTCATCTATTCCAACACTGATCACCAATAATAAAACTATCCATACAACACGTCGGCTGAGCTATAACAATTTCACATTTGTTTCGCCTTTGGCAGTCATGCACACTCATCTCTTACCACCCCATGAAACAAGAATCATTGATAAGGTATCATCTAATATCATCCACGTGGTTATGACCACTCAGCATCCTCATAAGTGTGGTACTAGAACTTGATCCACCCCACTATCATCTAATAGTTCGCTACTACCTAACACGATACAGGGGTTCTTGCTACACTTATCTCATGAGAACTCGAGTTCGTGTCTCACGAATACCAATCAAGAACTTACCTTAAGCTTTGGGTCAATGTTGTCCTACATTTGACATGCCTCATGCACGATAGCGATACTATGGTGTTATACCTGTCTGGTAGTACTAACATGGTGGTCCAACTCCGAGGGCATATACTCACGCAACCTACTATGCAGCATATAACGATCTCCACGTGTATCTCATAATCACAATCGACAATGTCTGAACAGGTATCCACTAAGTTCATCGTTCTTCTAGATTATATCAATCACACTCCTTAGGATGAAAAACCTAAGAGTTCCACGTTCAAGGTTTACTTACTAGGAATAATAAGCTGGATCAAAACAATTAGCAATTTGGTTCGAATTGTCATGCCATGCGCGTACTCACTTGCACAATGCATGCACAAGAAATTCTATGAATAGTTCGCATAGGAATATCATAGTTCAAACAGTCGATATGACTTTGATCATCCTGTGGATGCTTCAGAAGGACACTAGTTTCCATTCATCCAACTTCCCAATGCCAAGCGTAGTTCTGTGGCATCACTCGGGGTTAGATGAATCATAACTAGTAAGAAACTTAGACCACAATATAAACCGCTTTCACTTGCTTCATTCGTTGCCTAGCGTAGTTATGTGACTCATTCACAAATTAGCAAGAACGAAGATACAATATCCCTTCCCCTAATCGGGTGTCCAACATTCTCCTAATCAGGGATTGCCATATCTACTTAACAATCATTCCTTACTAAATAACCCACGCACATCTCACGATATGCCAAAATGATTTGGAGTGAAACACCTTGTTCATCCAGGTACCAACCACATCATGGTAACCAGAAGGTTTCGATTCCTTTGCCAAAACTCCCTAAAGTCTTTTGTGTGATAGATTTTCAAGTCATTCCCGCCATTGGCATCAGGATTGAGTAGTGAATTTCCAATGGTCTCAGACTCCATTCCATCTCGAAATTCCTTATTATAATCCTACTCAAGTTCCTCGCGAAATTTACTCCACTGCTACTGGGATCCAAATAAGGCCTCACTCCGCCAATCGAATCTTGAAAACTCCGGTAATCTTAAACATTACTACGACCGTCGAATTGTCAACTACTCTATATCAAACTCTTTAGTTATACTCAATAATCCCAACACTCTCCCAATCCAACAGGTTTATACCACCTTGGCTCAAGTCGCTTCAGATCTTACGCGTCCTCGTGATGGCGCCACCGTGATCCTATCCATCGCATATGCAGTCAGTGAAATAGCCAATCCCAACGGCTGAATACTACGATGGTAGAAATAGGGCTAGCAACACGCACATATGAGGGAGATAAGAATTGCTAGTGATGTTTCATGGTAGGGACGAGAATCGACTTGCTTTGATACCAACTGTAACACCCCATACATATATATCTAGAATAATATAAGGTAATGTTAAATATGGTACAAGAAACATACAACTAGATGAAAAATACAAAAATTTAAAACTGAATACAATACAAATCTCAATCATAATGTATCAAAGAAGCTTGTCTTCAACATTGCACAACGGAAAAATAAGATCTGATGAGGTCTTCCTGCCTTTGCACATCTGTAGTCTTCAAAACCAATCATCTAACGATTCTGCCACTTATAACCTGTTCCTAAAAAATAGTAATTGGAATGGGGTGAGATTACTAAATCTCAGTGAGCCTCCCTATCTTAGGGGTTCGCTCGGTTCTACAGGGTACATGCATCAAAAACGGATTCACCTAGAATATGAGGTTTATAATTTATGGCTCGGTACAAATACAAAACAAGGATAAAATACGCATTGGAAGTCCCTTGACTAACCAATGAGATCAACAAACAATCATGACTACTAATTTCCTCCATAATAGGTCTTTCGGGTTTACCAGCCTGCCTTCTGTCGGGCGCGACCCTCAAGGTCAGGTCTTTCGGGTTTACCAGCCTATCTGCTCTTGAAGACTGTCATCACAACACACAAACAAATATGAAGACCCACATCCTTGTGCGAGGAATCAAAGAGTTATACCTATCTGTCTAGGCTACCAAAATTACACTCTCGGTGAGTTCTCGTGTACCTTATCGTCAAGAGACTTGCACAAGCAGACTGCTAGACAAAGGACCTGTCCTAAATGGAGCTCATCCCCGACGAGTTCAACCATGACGTTGCCTAAGTGGCGTCACGGTCCCGCCTCTGTCCAACGCAAGTGAGACAGGCACCAACCACACGAGTGCAAAAACGCCATCTCGAACGTACACGCCCACCGGGTGAAAGCCTAGTGACATTGCCTACGTGATGTCACTATATGGTGAGAAAAGTCCGGTGATGTAGCCTATATGGCGTCACACACTTACCAATACCAAGAATACAAATGAGTCTCATAGTGGTAAACGCCTCCAGGCCCCACTTGCACATCGCCTTTGGCAGCTCAGGTGTAAAGAAGTAACGAACAATCAAGGCATACAAATAGCCGATAACCAACAAACATGATTTACTACTTGACAACATGGTTCTACTCCGATTCAAGCATATATCACATACACAAGCACACATGATTTGCCTATACCGGTTACCTTATCCGGGTTTTCCTTGTCAGTACTTTTATGTCAAATGCAAATAACACAATCATCAGAGCGTTCGACCGGAACGACGGGAAAATAATTCATACAATTTCGTAATACATAGTCATAGACCAAACATGTTCCCATACACTTATTACATCATTTAAACATCTTTGGTACGTGTTTTAATGTCCATATTCCACTCCCTTATTACTTGGTTGTTCGTAGCAGCACTAAGGAAATAATATAGGCAAACAGTTCTGAACCTAGAACTATTCTGTACTTTTTGGGAAAATAGTATAGTTCTGCACAGGGGACCGCACTGAGTGGCCCCTGCGAAATATTAAATTTTCGAATTATGGAGGCCCAAGCATATAGCAATCTGCAGAAAAACCAAAACATAACAATTCTTTCTTAGGGGTTCCAAACCTCCCTTCCTCCACTTTAACTTGTTTCCACAGTTGCCAAACACGAAAAAGAGATATATAGCATAGTATTCTTTAATTAGAACATGCATGCAACATCAATTAGCTCACAAACCCAAAATCCCCAATCTTTACAAAAATCCCATTTCCCCCAAAGTCTCTAATTATGAGACTCACCTTGCATCTTAGGAGGTTAGCACATCATCCATGCAGCAATAAGACTTCCATCATAGCCAAAGTTCTACCTCCATTATCACCAAATTCGTAGCCACTTTTCTCCAAATTCCAACAAGAATCTCCAATCTTCAAACTGGTTTTTCTCCTTCAATACATAAGTTATGAAGACAAATTAATATACCAAATCGAAGAGAATTTCGTAAGCTTTCCAAAAAGTCTGAAATTAACTCAATCAGAGTTGCGAGTTGGGAGATATGACATGATTTGTAAGGGTTGCTTCAAGGTTGCGAAAATGAAGTTTGGAAGATATAAAATATGACTTCTTCTTTCTCTTTTTCTCTATCCTCTTACGAAAATCTAAATTGGAATGACACAAGTATAAGTATCCACCAAACAAGGCCTTATTATTCCATGCAACTATGTCTAGTACCCACTTTGCCCTCCAACTAAGACTTATTCACAAAAATGCCACTTGGTCCATTCATAACTAACTCCTTTGATTCTTACCAAACCAAATTTCTCTTAATAATCTTTTTCCAATATTATGGTATGCAAATATATAATTGTATTAATATATTAGGAATGTTACATTCTCATAATATGAAAATAGGGATATTATACTACCTAAACAACCATTTTTTAAAAATAATTTGCACTACACTTTGAATGTTTTAGTAACTAACAAAATAACCATTAATTTTTTAAAATTTTCTCATTTCATGCACCAATTGTCAACTTCTTATTGATTCAAATTAAATAACTTTTTTTTCCATCTTATACTTCTTTTTCTTTTCTCTCTCTATTCTCTTTTCATTTTATATGATTATTTAATACATTTGAATTTTAATATAATTGATTCTTTTACAATTAAATATCTTATTTTAAATTTACATTCTAAGACATATTTTATCTTTTCTATTTGTTTATTATCACTGAAAATACTAATTAATATATTATTTAACTTTAATAAAATTTAAAATATATTTTATGAAATTAAACAATATTATATATCATTCACACAACTAACTTTTTATCTTACGGGTCACTATCAAATTATTACTATTATTTTCAAATGTAAATTCTTTTTCTTTGACCATGTCACAAGTTTTTTTTTTAAATTACTTAATACATTCAGTTTATTTTAACATTGCGTAATTCAATTTAAATTCACATGTGTATTTAAATACATCATTTATCAAGTTCACCATTATATTTTGTATAATCATATTATTTATCGTATATTTTAATTTCATAATTTTTAATTGTAGTTTCCCATTAAATACTAATTAATTTATTATTTAACTTTAATAAATTTAAAAATATATTTTATGAAATTGAATAATAATACATATCATTCACACAACAAACTTTTTATCTTACGAGTTACTATTTTACCATTATTTTCAAATGTTAATTTTTTTCTTTCTCTATGTCACCATTTTTTAAAAAATTATTTAATATATTAAATTTATTTTAATATTACGTAATTCAATTTAAATTCACATGTATATTTAAATACATCATTTGTCTAATTTTTCATTATATTTTGTATAATCATATTATTGGTTGTAATATTTTGATTTTATAAACATTTTCTTAATAAATATGAATTTTTCATATATATATTAAAAAATTATTTTATCAATATTAAAATAAATTCAGCCGTGCAAAGCGCACTGATATAACTAGTTCGTATATAACTTGCTGCTATTAACTTCCACTGCTTTATTATTTTAGAGTTAAATTTAAATAAAAAAGATCATTTATATTTTTACAAATGTGCAATAAAAAAACGGACTGACCGGCAAGCAAGTGGTTGTGTGAACGCTAGTTATTGAAGAAAAAAAATTGTTATTTTTAGAAGAAAACAATACAACTTAGACATAAAAGAAAAAATAAATAATCTTGAATAACCAAAACCCACAAACCCTTAAAACCAAAAACACATACACTGACCATGCTATGCTATGCTCTCTAATCCGTTTGCGCCGTAACTCTTCTTCAACCTCATTCCTTCATCACCTCACTAACCGTTTCTATTCATCTTCCACCGTCTCCGCCGCCGCATCCGCCGCCATGGTTGTTCACGCTAAGGACGAATCCTACCTAAGCGCCACCATCCCAAAGCGTATCAGTTTATTCGAGGCGATTCAGGCGGAGCAACAGACTCGCCGCCTTTCACTCTCACCGGATCCAATCAAGGTCACACTCCCCGACGGAAAAGTGAAGGAAGGGAAGAAATGGCAAACGACTCCGTTCGATGTGGCTCGTGAAATCTCTAAGAATTTAGCGAATAATGCTCTCATTTCTAAGGTTAATGGTGTTTTATGGGATATCAATCGTCCTCTTGAAGAGGATTCGTTGCTTCAGATATTTAAGTTTGAAGATGATGAAGGACGTGACACTTTTTGGCATTCTAGTGCTCACATTCTTGGACAGGTTGTGTTTCAGTAGTTTTTTATTGCTTCAATTTCAATTCAATGATGTTGATATTGACGATGCTGATGTTTTTGTGTGTGTGTAGTCTCTCGAGACGGAGTATGGATGCAAGCTTTGCATTGGACCTTGCACTACCAGAGGAGAGGTGTGTATTTAGTTTCTTGTGTTTTTGTTCATGCAATTTGAACTGTTTTTGTTGATGTTTTGTATGAGAGGATTTTGGAATGAGAAACTGATGATGTTTTTGTTGTTTAGGGTTTCTATTATGATGCGTTTTACGGTGAATTGGGTTTGAATGAAGATCACTTTAAACAAATTGAAGCTGGAGCATTGAAGGCGGTTGCGGTAGTGTTTCTCATCCTTATCCTGCATTGTATGTTTTATTTTGTTTAATTTATATTTAATGTTATAAAAATGAACCTGAGGTAGAATCATCAAGACCAAGGTTTTATAGTGCGAAAACGAACACAATCACACTACAATGGCTGCGATCAGTATCACAACACATGTACCAACCGAAATTGTGATTGTTATTTAAAACCTTGGTTGAGATACCTCCACGTCCGGCGTCTGAATTGTCTAGTTTTTAAAACATCGGTTTAGTCCTGCTAGCTTCTTTAGCTGCTGCTTTGCTATTGGTATTGTTTCTAGCTTCCGTGATTAACATTTAATACTTTTTCCCCCTTTTTATGTTCCTTTGTGCTTGAAGCCTGGAGTTTTAGTGTTATGGCAGAACTTTCATAGTTGAGCAGTTGGGGAATGAAGTATCAAGTTGTCTTCCAAATTTCAGCTTCTTTGCATATATTTCGTAATCTTGAAGTCTGTGTTTGCCTATAGCATGTTGAAAATTTTGTAAAATTAGTTTTTGATTTGATTTGTTAGTCAAATCACGGGTTAGGAATGTTAAGAAAAACAGGAAATTATTTTACATTTAGGTTCACAAGTAAAGTGAGATTATCTCTAAATGACTAAGTAGTTAGGTATTCACCTTGAATTTTAGTGGGTAGGGGTCTCAATACACTGCAAATTAAGTAAAAGGTAGTTATGTTATGCACTTATTTTACAGGAAAACTTACTTTAGAGTAACTTAAATCTCGTAGGGTTATTTTAAACTCACTTTAGAGGACCTAAATCTTGTGTGAGTATCTTAAAGATGCATGAATGTCATTGCTTTTGTTTGACAGCTCAATCTAAAATTTGGTAGGATTTGGTGGTAACTGATTTTTGTTTTAAATTTAGTTGTATATAAGATATATAGATATAGATAAGACTATTCCAACCTTCCTAAATAGTAGTATTTTCATTTATTGAAAAAAATCAAATCAATTCCATATGTAAGCTTTATTTCTCAAATCAAAATCAATCCGGATCTCATTTTTATAATGGGCTCCAAATGTATAAGTTGTTTTCAAAAGCAAATCAAATCACTTCCTTTGTTTGAAGTTTACAAAGACAATGCAAGATGTTTCAATACCTACTTTAATCTAAAATTTTTGGTCCAGTTGTCATTTCCTTTTTTTTCATCTCCCAACTTGTGTGTTCAAAGTCAAAACTATGAACTCAGAATTCATGGATGTTAACGTTCATTCTTACTATGAATAAAACATTTTTATGGTAGTAAATAAATGTGATGGATGATAAAGATTATATTTGCAGGCAAAACAACCCTTTGAGCGCATTGAAGTGACACGTGACCAGGCGCTTGAGATATTTTCTGATAATAAGTTTAAGGCAAGTATATTTACACTCTTGTTTCTGACATTAGTTTTCTTATCTTTTCTACCAGGTAATCATATTAACATGACCTATATTCCCTATTTTTGTTCACCTAAAATTAATGATACGACGATTTGCTACCTTGGCTGTGGGGTAATTGTTATCAGGTTGAAATTATCAATGATTTGCCCGCTGACAAGACCATAACAGTGTACAGATGTGGACCCCTAATTGATTTGTGTCGAGGACCCCATATTCCTAATACATCCTTTGTGAAAGCAATTGCATGTTTGAAGGTATGTATTAAATATGTCTTATGGAACCCTTTTATAATTGAGTTTAGTTTATCCAAAAACTCATATCAATGCAAACACTTCAGTTTTTGGTTTTGTGATTCCAGGCTTCGTCAGCATATTGGAGGGGGGACAAAGATAGAGAAAGTTTACAAAGAGTTTATGGCATATCTTATCCTGATCAGAAGAGTTTAAAGGTAATTTCAATTCATACGTTATTTCTCTAGTAAACCATCTAGCGAAGCTGAATTACAGATTGATTGTGACAGACTGAGTGTTTAGTTGAACAACCTCTTAAGAATAAGAAAATACCCAATTGTTGATAACAGTGTGCCATTTATCAGTGCCTTAGCCTCTGCCCCGTGTAACTAGTATTTTTGAGTACTATAGTGTTTGGGCTCGGGTACAGGGATTTAGGTGCTGGTAATACATAACAATTAACTGGTAATAAGATATACGAAAATGTCTGATGCTGTTACGACCTGGTTTGATTTTAATATTTCAAACCACTTCCTTATTATTCAAAGACCTGCTTGCTTTTTCAGACATCGGAGTTCACAGCTATTAAGTAACGTGTAAATTTTTGTATTGTATTTTATGAATCTTTGTAGTCAAGTAATCAGATTGTGGTTTGTGGCCATGCCATATGGTTGTTTATGATTTTATGATTTGATTATGTTTCTTTTTCTCTCCTTATTTCAGGAATATTTGCATCGGCTTGAAGAGGCTAAAAAGTACGATCACAGGATTTTGGGGGTGAAACAAGAGCTTATTCTTCATCATGAGTGGAGGTATAATGGGTTTATTCTTGTCTGATTTCATAATTTAGTAAGTTTTTCTTACTGCTGTCTCTTGGTCTGTCCTGTTTATGTTAGCCCGGGAAGCTGGTTTTTTCTTCCACACGGTACTCGCGTCTACAACAAACTCATGAACTTCATTAGAAATCAGTACAGAGACAGGGGCTATCAAGAGGTATTGTTTAGCATAGAAGTTTCTTGATATGACTGAAAGCAATATTTTTGCAAGTGCTTACTACAACTTGGATGGAATCATCAGGTTATATCACCGAATATGTATAACATGGAGCTGTGGAAGGCATCTGGTCATGCAGAAAAGTATAAAGATGATATGTTTGTTTTAGAGGTATAGATTTTTTGTTTGCATGTACTTTTCTGTAAGAGTTAGTGTTGGGCGAAGTGTCTTTTTATCTTGCCAGATGAATCATATTTGGGGTGAAGCATTTTGTCGCTCTTGTACTAGTTACTTCTGTGAATCTGTTTGTGGAATGAGAGCTAAGTATCTTTTTCTCTGTTGTTTTGGAATTAGGAGCTAGTTGCTCTAGATAGAGAGATTAGTTTAGTTCTTTTGGAGTGCTGCATTTTTTAACCTAGGACAACTCCTTCTGTTAGAGGGGGGTTGGTGGAACAGAGAAAAGTAGAACAGAAAATATGAGTGATATTGCTAAAATATCAAGAAAAGAGAGCAAGCTCTCATACAAGGTAACAATAACCATATCTGTAGAATGGTACTTAGAGAAGAAGAGAGTCTCTCTCTTAACCACACAGGTTCTTATATAATACTAAACCAACATACACAAACTCCCAACCTTATCGTTACATTGTAATATTCTAACCAACAGCTGAGGTCGCAGCAGCTCCTTTCAGCAATAACCCTGACTATCTCTCCCATCTCATTTTTCTTTCGCTCATAAACTTTCCAATCCCCGGGCCTATTTTGATTATGGTCCACAAGGATATTTCCATTTGATCTAACAACAGTATCTATGCTCAGCACCCTATCAGGGATCTTATCCTTTAATTAATAAGTAATAAATTACAGTTCGATTGTCACTTTTGAATCTACCAGCTCGTGTGCGTAACTGTAAATTCGTATGAGCTTATTAAGTGCCATTTGCGCTAAAAATATTTCAGCTGGTTATTATTTAGTTTTACTGTCTTTTTTCCCCTTATCTCTTCACTGTTTTTGCATGCCTTGGCTTGTTAATCTTTGGCATCTGTTTGTAGATAATTTTTAAGAGCAAAATGGAGAAGTATTAATATGATAATTTTTTTAAAGAATTTTTCTACAAAACCTTCACAATAGGTTGTTTATTTTGAACACAATCAATTTATCTATTCAAATTATAAATATTGTGTTTTAGGTTGACAAACAAGAATTTGGATTGAAACCAATGAATTGCCCAGGACACTGCTTGATGTTTAAACACAGAGTTCGTTCATATAGAGGTAATTTCATTTGCATAAAAATATGTTTTCAAATAACATCTTTCATTTCTATACTCATTGTGGCTGAGCTGTCCAGAATATATTGTTGAAATCAGGATAATGCATCTGTTTGAGCTACTTGGTTAATGGATTAACATTTTTATTTGAATATGCCTAAATTGAGTAATACCTGTCCAGTGTTATTTTATATGGTCTCATCTTCCCTCTTGCTTACATATTCACATATAGCTCAAGGAAATGGTTTATCAATAAGCTGTATTCTTCCATATGAAATCATTTTGGCATAAAGAGCAACAAATTTTCAATCATGTCCAAAAATTGAACTGGAAATAGACTAAAAATTATAATTTTGGTGCGATGGGAGGTAGAGATTTAGTTTCCATTTTTGTTAGTGAATGTATGTGCAGTTTGGATATTTTTAGGTAGAGCTGATATTTTTGTAAAAAATATCATCTCACAACACTGTTATGGTTTCGCAGAACTTCCTCTTCGTTTTGCTGATTTTGGGGTTTTGCATCGAAATGAGGCCAGTGGCGCCCTAAGTGGATTAACACGTGTTAGGAGATTTCAGCAGGTAAATCTTTGTTGGAACTGTGGACAGAATCAGTTTTCTTTGTTTTTATCTTGATTACATTTATAGTTGCTTCTAATGTAAATTGTGGAGCACCCCAAATGTGAGGTTGATTTATGGTTGAATGGTAGTTTTTATTAAAACAATAAATGTTAGTTTTATGTTTGGACGTGGATCGAACCCCAACCTCCTTTTCACTCCAGTCCTTATCTCCTCCACCCTACCACCAAGCCAAGCCACTCTTATATTCCCTGTGTGGATGTGAGTTAGTGTAGATAAATTATCAAATTTTCTCTTCTCATGATGATATTTTTCATTTATCTAAAGGTATGGTACAATTACAATAGGAGGAACATTGCAAGCTATTTTGACTGATTATCACCTTGTCTTTAACTTCTATTTTCTATACTATTAGCTCTGTATTGTTTACGCCCTTTACTTTGTGTGTTGGACAGGATGATGCACATATTTTCTGCAGGGAGTCCCAGGTGCATTAACGTAAATTTATGTAATATAATTTTTATAATATCTTTTAAGCCGAAGCTGAAATTATTGTATCAATTCATTTTACAGGTTAAAGATGAAGTGAGAAAAGCCTTGGACTTCATTGATTATGTCTATCAAATATTTGGTTTCACATATGAACTGAAACTTTCAACGGTATGCATTTGCTCTCTATTATTCTCAATGTCCATCACTTAGCATTGGTGCTCATATGAAGAAGGAAATTAATATTTCTTTCTTTATCTTGACTTACTGCTAAGGGTAATTTTTTATTTGCCAATATATGCTTGTATTGCTTGCCTTTAAAAAAAAGCTTGTATTGCTCTTTCATGAATCCTAATTTAACCTTGGACGGTAAATGAGCATGAGATAGGGGTAGTAATAGAGAAACATGATATGCTTGTTATATAGGAAAAGTAGTAAGCACATAGTTTCGGGGCTAGAGATCATTGATTATTCATGCTTGGGAGCTTTTGCTCTAGGTGTTTTTTTCTCTTTTGATCAATAATACAAACCTGCATATTTACCGATAGTGATTGCTATGAATTGATAGATTTTGGGAATATTTGATCCTTATCATTATAAGCTTGGTAGCCTCTGCTATCGTTATTTTCTTTTCTTCTGATACATGATATAGTAGTACATGATAAGCTTGGTAGCTTCTGCTGTTAGTAATTGGTTTAATCTATTTATTGACTCAGTTATTTATTTTCCCTTGCCTGTGTTACTACTTGAGTAGAGGCCAGAGAATAAGCTTGGAGATGATGAAACGTGGGACAGGGCTGAAAGTGCTCTCAAGGAGGCTTTAGATGAGTTTGGCAAGCCATGGCAGGTATGTTCTTTTCACGTTTTGAATTCAATTATTGGTTTGCTTGATACTATTTTATATTCTCATACATCCTTTTTATTTTATTTTTGTATATCTGTTCTATTATTTTCAATGTAATGCATCATTTGTTACCTTCAATTATGTGCTTATAATCCAAGTAAAACTCTGCAGTTGAATGAAGGGGATGGTGCATTCTATGGACCAAAGATAGATATCAGTGTATCTGATGCATTGAGTAGGAAATTCCAGTGTGCAACTCTACAGGTTTACACTCTTTGGCTTGACTTGCATTCACATGGTTCAGTTAATTATTTTTACTGATAATTGGATAAATTGGCTCCTTGCAGCTTGACTTCCAGCTTCCTGATCGTTTTAAGTTGGAATTCTCAGCTGAGGATGAAGCCAAAATTGAGAGGCCTGTTATGATACACAGAGCCATTCTAGGATCAGTTGAGCGCATGTTTGCCATACTTTTAGAGCACTACAAGGGTAAATGGCCCTTCTGGCTCAGTCCTCGTCAAGCAATTTTGTGCCCTGTTTCTGAGAAATCACAAGCTTATTCTCTGAAGGTACACATCTCTGTTTCCTAACTTTAGTCTGTCGTATATTTATCGAAGTCATATGATAACAGTTAGATGGGGTGATGATGTGTAGTCCATAATTGGGTAACGCTTTTAATCTCCTGGGAGGGTAAATTTTGTGGCTTCATGATTTTTAAATTGTGGTCTGTGACTCCATGTAGCTGATACAATTGCATCAAATCCTTGAACCAATTTGTTTATTTTGAGTCACAACAAGCCTTTTTAGGTATACCTTTATGTGGTAGCTTCTTCATGAAGTTTGAGCAATCTTCCTTGAATAGTTCTATTACCTAACTTTGTTATTGTTCTAATTCTATTTTTGTTGGATACTAATATTTTGACCTGAAAAACCAGATGCTAATTATTTTGTAACATTTTTGTGCTGTAATTTTCTAGGTACGAGATCAGATCCACCAAGCTGGATATCATGTAGATGCTGATACAACTGATAGGAAGATTCAGAAGAAGGTATCACATACCTTTAGAACCAATAAATTTTTATTTATTACTTCATGCTATCCATTCACTGGAAAACAGTGCTATCACAGTGCCATTCATTCACGGGAAAATTTGTCAGTTAATTATGTTCAAATATTCTGCAAGTGTTGAAACTAGGCTGTTTGCCAAAGTGAATTTTATAGTGTTTTTTCCCCTGTTTAGTGTTATGTTCATTTTATAATCATATGCGATACTGCATTGCCTTTTCCCTATTTTGAATTTGTAAATGGCCCCATTCAAGTGCCATTTTAAAAGTTCTATTTTTATTTTAGTAAGGTTTTATTATTCTAAGGTTTAAAGAAAGAACTATATTAACAAGTTTTCATTCTATAGATAAGAGAAGCTCAGTTAGCACAGTACAACTACATCTTGGTTGTTGGGGAAGAGGAAGCTAATACAGGACAGGTTTTTTCCTATTTCCACTATCTGATCAATAGAATGGTTTCAATTTTTACTCCGATATTTTTGTTCCCAAAACTTCCAATCAACCTCTACATTAATCTTGGTTTATGATGTAATCAGTGCTTGTATAGGAAGCTAAGAGTTGTTTCATTGTTCCAGGTGAGTGTACGAGTCAGGGATAAGGCAGACCATAGCGTTATGACCATTGAGAACCTGCTCAAACACTTCGAAGATGAGGTTGCAGCTTTCCATTGATAAAGCAAATTTATACCCCCAATAACCTTTTGCAGGTGTACACATGTTTGCATTATTTACATCTCAACCTGACAATGTAGTCTAATTTTAGACATGGTTTTGAAGTTTAATGTATTTTCATTACTGTCATGATTGATGTGATGTGAATCTTACCTGGAGTGTACTCATGTAGATTCATATATTGTCTGTTGTAGACAGAACGCCATCCTTGTTCCTAGAACTAACGAGGAGAATGTTAGCAATATTTGTAATATACTCTTTTTGAGGCATTTTTGAGCACATTTTTTTGGTTCTTCTGTTTGTTGAAAAGTCAATTTAGACAATCCTCTACAAAGAAAGTGTTGGCAATTTTTGGTTCTTTTAATAATTTCCGACTGTTATGTGCTTTTTTTATCATCATTTGAATTGCATACTATACTATTCTCCAGTGTTTTTTTGGTTATGTTTTCGTCCGTCAGGGTTCTATGGGTCTGTGACCTGATCTACTTAAATATTATTTATAAATATTGATTAGAAAAAGAAAAAGAAAATCAATGATGATTTTCATGCATTTCAGAAGGATTGTATGAATAAAGCATCCATTAAGGATTGCAAAATAAAATATAAAATTTTTGAAGAACTTATCAAGCTATTCTTGAAGGATAGGAAAATAAATTATTTATCTAGTTTCTGAAGGATTTGATCTATAATATTAATGAATTCTAGAAAAATATATCAATTATGTTAAAAATTAGAAAAAAGATTGCATCAATAATACTCCCTCCGGTCCTTTTTATAAGAGACATTTCACCTTTTTAGATTCATTGAATAAATAATGTACCTGGACCATTTATAGACCAAGTACATTAATTATTCAATGAATCTAAAAAGGTGAAGTGTTTCTTATAAAAAGGACCGGAGAGTGTTTCTTATAAAAAGGACCGGAGGGAGTATTATCCAATTCGAGAAAGATTAAAATAAAATAAAATAATATTGAATATTTCAGAAGGATTTCATAAATATATATGTTTTTAAATATAATTGTTATTCTAGAAGAATGACACAAATTAGATCTATTAATATTGAATATCCTAGAAAGATTTCATAAATATTTTTTTTTTAATTTTTTAGATCATTATTTATAAAAATAATAATTTTAACACATGAATAATCATCCCATCCCAGAAGGATGATTATAATTTTTAGATCATTATTTATTAGCTAATAATTTTAGCACATCCTAGAAGGATGATTATATTCATTTTAGATTATTGTTTATAAATGTTTATATTATTCTAAATTTTTTTTTCTATAAAATTTGAAATTGCTAACAATTAGTATTTATTTAGAAAGTTATTATTTCATTGAGAGAGGAGTATATTTATTTATTGTTTATCCAATAAAAGTGGTGAGTGAAAGTCATTTATAGATTGGTGATTTATTTGTTTATTTAGAATTTTTCTTTATCACCTTATTGGAGATGGTAGAATCAAGAAATAGAATTTATGAAAATTTCCTTCTAATTATTACAATAAGTTTTTATGGTTGTTTTGATTTTTCTTTTATAACAATAATGACGTGTGTTTGTGAATTTTTTTTTGGAATAACCAATTTTTTTAAAAAAAATACAAAAATAACCAACTTTTGAAAAAATTTACGCAAATAACCAACTTTCAGGACAAAATTACACGTAGGAGCCATCTCAGATGGCTCCTCCTCTTAAACATTGTACATAGGCGCCATCCCACATGGCTTCTCCTTGTCAATAAGCCATGCAAGATGGCGCCTCCTCTTAATGGTGTACATGTAGGAGCCATCTCAGATGGCTCCTACATGTATTTAATTTTTTATAAATACACACTCATCCCTCCTTCATTTTTCACATTTTTTCAATTTCTCATCTCATATTCTCATCTCATATTCTCTCTTATTCTCTGTTACTCTCTCTTTTTTTCTATCATGACATCTCCATACATCCATACCAGAGATGGATACGTTGTTTTCTCGGCCTCAAAATCTCCAATGAAAATGAAATTTTGGCACATATTTACCATGGCCAAACTGAAAAAAGAGTTGATGCGTTGGTTAGAGGGAGAAATAGAAGATGATGATGAAATTAGAAGGATCCAGAGGAAGAGAACAACCATGAACTTCGTGAATCGTCAACCTCGAATTTGGTTGGAGGAAGTCAAAAGACGTCGGCGTTATTGCGATGATGTATGGTTCCGATGAGATTGTTTTGACGGTTGTAGTGTCTTAAATAATTTTGTGTTGTTGATGCGTCATTTTTCATGTTGTTGTTTTAATCGTGTAGTTTTTAATTTTGTTGTCTGCGTATTGGTGTTTGTAATAAATGCTATTAATGGAAAAAGAAGAAGATTTGTTACAATATTAAAAGTGCAGACAAATGAAATACAAATTTTAGGATGTTGAGGTTGTAGCACGCTGGGGATAATTTTTTCGATTGTGTCCGGATTGACGACATAGACCACACTTTCTTTCTAGTTTATCAACGTCGTCCATTTCAGTTGTTATACGTTTGCTCTTGGGATGACCCTTTTTATTTCTCCGCATTTGACTGTTATGCCAAACTACTTCCCTTCGACGCAGCCAATAATGCTTTTGCTACTGGTTCGAAGGCATTGTTGTATACGTTGAGCAAGGTCTGAGACTTGTAAATTGGAGAAAGAAGTACTAGTGCATCTTGATGAACATGTACACGCTGAATGACATGAGAGCAGGCATTGAAGGCTGAAATTTTCCACACCACACCACCGAGATGGTAGTTTAACCTCATTTTGTCTAAGCAAACCCTCATTGTGGTCGATTATCTCTTTGACAATGAAGTTATGGTTATGCCTCGAATCTTGTAACAAGATGAGTGCTAGCTTTACCTCGGCCTTAATAAATTTCACTTTCACTCCACACTTGTTCGGATTGTACCATGCTCCATTTTTCACCTCTCTGCAAACAAGGAGGCCATTCTAAAATATGTTGTACTAACTAACGCAGTTATTGGGAGTGCTCTTATGCCTTTGAAGACGCCGTTCATTGATTCGACTAGATTTGTTGTCATGTGGCCCAACGCACTCCATTGTCGTATGACCGTGTCCACTTTTCCACCTGCAGATTATCAACCCACGCACCGCATCCGGTTTTCCAACTGATCCGATCGCAATAATATGTAAAACCGGTTGTGTTAGCGTGTACGATTCATGACAGTTTTCAAGACGCTTATCTTTGATCTCGCGATGAAGTTTTGAATGTCTTCTGCGAATAAGCATGTGTAGACGGTGGGTCATGCCAACCGTTGGCGGGATTGTTGTACGACTATCAATTGAGGCATGTCTCGGAAATTAGACAAAGATCATGTTGTGGTGCTACGTGTGTTCAAGATGCTTTAGGAAGAAACTCGTCGCTTCTACAAGAGCATAGGCGATTGGGAACACGTTATTGTTGCCATCCCGTGCCACGGCCATCAATAGGGTGCCCTGTATTTCGCATAACCGTGTTCCGTCTATTCAGATGATAGGTTTGCAGTGCAAACCCGTGATGCAAGGTCGAAAAGCCGTAAAAGTTCATCAATATACCATGTCCGCCGACATGTGTATCGCGAAACGCGTCTCCAGCATAAACTGCCCAGAGCATACGTCATAGGTATTCATGTAGCGAGGTAACTCTTTGTACGAACCTCCCGTAGATTTGCTCGATAGCCTTGTTTTTGCTAACCGACCTTTCTATACGAGGGGTATAGTTGTATGTTGTAGTGATGTGGGATATTATTGTTTTCACCTTCAATGAAGGATCGCACTAACAAGAGGTAAGATTTCTTGACAAATGAGATCATGACTCAATTTCCAGTGATCCTGTGATTGTGTAGAATTAACACAAGTGTGTTCCGTCATAGAACCTATTACCCAGGAATCACTACGCAATCTATACGATGTAGTTAGATGGAAGTTACACTCAGGGTGGGTACATATGATTCGATCTCTCATTGTCGATCCACATGAAAGTCATAGTTGTTTATCATGTGGAACTTTTTTATTGCTCGGACGCAATCTTCTTTTGAACGAAATTTGTCTTTGACTTTTAAATTTGCATCTGACTGCACTTCAGGGTTGTAGAATATATCAGATGAAGGGTCATCTATGCACATGTTGAGGGTGGTCATGTACGGAGGTGGTGTGAAGATCTGATGTGGAGGCAATTGGCTTTCTTCCTCGGCCTCTGATTCTTCATTTACCATGATGTTGAATCGCCTCCTCTGCTTCCTCTTCTTCGTCAAGAACATCCACCTCGACTTGTTCCTCCTCCGTAGGATCAACCTCTCCGTGTCTCGAACACGACGCATAACCAATCGAGTCGCACCGAATATTCATGATTGCAAAACATGTTTTGCGATCTTAGTCGTCTTCAACACTACGGTAAAATGTTACTTGGTTCTCACCAAGAAAACAGGATGTTGGTAGAAAATGTGTGACGTCGGACCTCGACGAAGTTTGGTCTCGAGTCTTTTTGAAATACGAAAATTCGCATTGCTATTTATACAAAATTGGATATTTTCGGTGTTTCGAATAAAAAGCTACCTCATTGTCGTCTCACCATTGAAATGTACAGTGATAATATATTGTGGTACAGATGACATTTCGATTAGGGTTTGAGTGTTTGAAATTTGGGTTTTTGATTTGAATGTGTGAGATGTTTGGGTGTCTAAAAGTGTTTCATTTATAGATGGGAAAAAATCACATGCGCTAGGGTGGCGACTAGGGACCTATTTATGACTAGGTCTGTAAAAAGCCAAGTTGAATGGCTCCTATGTGTAAAATTACAAGGGAGGCGTCATCTCCTTTGGATTTTTATAGGCCTAGTTATAAATAGGTCTGCCACCTAGCTGACACACTAGCATGCAACTTGCCACCTAGCTGAACCTAGCTGCCACCTAGCCTGTCACAAGCCATCTAGGATGGCGCCTTAGTTCACATATAAAGGGGAGGCTCCATCCCACTTGGATCCTTCTTGACAAGTGTCATGCATGCATGCAAGGCCCTAACCACCTCATTTATTCCTCTCTTCTTGAATCACCTATAAATATGGCTTCTCATTTGTGTTTTTTTCCATCACCACTCTTCACTCCTCCTCTATCTCTAATACAATTCTCTCATTCTCAAATCATCAGTATAAATTTCAATCACGAGTCTCTTGACGTTAGGAGAATCTCACCGAGAAACAAGGGCAAACATTGCAACCTATGTAAGTTTTCTTTCATTCTTTTGTTTCCATTCTTTTTCTTACTTTCTTTTTTTATTATGTTTTAAATATTGTTTACACTTTCTTACACAATTTATTTTCACATTATCTATAGGACACGAAAAAATTTAGATGCCGCTCACATCATTATGTTGTTCCCGATCCGTTCATCGTTCCATACCTTGAACATGCCGGTTTTGGAGAGGTTATTAAAATCTCTAACTACACAATCGATTCAAAGTTCATTCTTGCATTGTGCCAAAGGTGGAGACCCGAGACACATACATTTCATCTACCTATAGGTGAGTGTACCGTCACACTAGAGGACGTATACATGTTGATGGGTCTTCGTATCAATGGTAAGGCGGTGAATGGTCCAGTCCAACAACCAAACAATCTATGCGAGGAGTTGTTGGGTAGAGATATGGTCGAAGGTCCTAGTGCAAGAGGCCAAGGTCTTTTTCTATCCACTCTTAGAGAGTATTATTATTCCCTTGTTTTGGATGAAAACTCCACCGAGGAACAAAAAATAATAAAAACTAGAAACTACATAATGTTAATGTTTGGTAGTTTTTTATTCCCCGAAAGTACCGGGAATAGTGTAAATTTTATGTATTTGAATTTACTTCGAGATGTCAATAAGATAGGAAGATATAGTTGGGGTTTCGCTGTTCTTGCCCAGCTATACTCCTCGTTGTGTAAAAACTGTATGAAAGACACATCAACTTTCAATGGATGTGCTTTCTTACTTCAAACATGGGGTTGGTGGAGAATGCAATCACTCAATCCCGTCAACGACCCACTGCTTTTCCATACGCAACAAAGTAAGTACATTGCTTATTTATTAAAATATTTTTATCTTTCATATATATAAAATCCTAATATATTAAATGTTAATTCATTTAGGTTTAGCGTAGTGGGCATGGATTACAGAAAGAATCCGAGACACAATGTTCTCCTATACCGTAATCTAATAGACCACCTTGGACCAACTGATGTACGTTA
Organism: Vicia sativa; assembly: GCA_021764765.1. Classification (NCBI taxonomy): domain Eukaryota; kingdom Viridiplantae; phylum Streptophyta; class Magnoliopsida; order Fabales; family Fabaceae; genus Vicia; species Vicia sativa. The sequence continues at coordinate 134,392,222 of CM038792.1, read as the reverse complement.
TTTCGATTAACTCCAAATTATTTTAACTTTAACGTATATCATTTTTATCATTATTATTAATCTCCATTATTTTTATCAACAGTTTACATGGAGACCGTACTTGGGTTTGGACCATGTACCAAATGATGAAGATGCAGAGGTTTGATCAAAGACGCAATCATACGGTTTAACATTGTGGAAATGTACCACAGCGACCGTGTGAAGATGCAGTTTGGTATGTTCCAAGACATACCCCACGATCCGATGTGCTTGGATCCTTGGCATCTAAAAAGGGTCGATGCCCAATGGGGACTTAATAATTGGAGAAATTTTGCCAGGGAGTATTGTAGGATGTGGAAAAACCGAGCAGACCATATCTTACAATGTCCCGTTTATGAAGATGACAAGATTATGCAACACTCTCGTCAATACATTGCTTGGTACCGAACACAAATCCAAATGCATGTTTCTCAACCCGCTATTTGGTCGACCGCAGACACAACAACAACAACAACCTCAACCTCAACAACAATACCAAAAACAACCCCAACACTACCAACAACAACAACAACCACCCTAACACTACCAACAACCACCCCAACACTACCAACAACCACCCCAAAAACACTACCAACAACCATCAACTTCCCGCCAATCAACCCGACGACATAGAACCACCAACACTCAATCCCAACCCCAACCCCAACAACAACCTCATCACCCACCCACCCAATACTCACATATTCCCCACACCCAAGTTCAATACACCGAACAAAGGGCATATGTCCAACCCCCATATATGGGTCCATCAACATCTCACCTCACCCTGGCTTCCCTGAAGAATATTCCCCAACCAACCCAACATTCCACCAACCATCGTCATACCAAACCCCCCGCCATTCATATGGGTACGAGACTCCTAACACCCAATTTACTTTTTACCCCACACATTCACAATCCACATATACAGATGAGGACTGCTATAGTCCTCAAATGGAACCTAACCCCCAGCCGCAACGACTAAGCTACGAGAACATGGGGACACCTTTATACGAAACTGGTGCAACAAGCAATGTAAATCTCGAGGCATTCATGGATCCTGATCTCATTCACTACGACCAGCCATCAACCCATGATCAGGTCTCATCGACCCAACAATGGATCCGAACCTCGCACGATAGTTAGAGAGGACGCGCATGTGGAACCGGTGGTCATCTACGAGTCCCGGGTCGCCATAAATAAACTTATGTAATCGCTTTTTGCTGTAATGAAAATTTATAATACAAGATTTATTTCACAACATTGTCGTGCACTTTAATTTAAATTGAAATTTGTTTATTTTTTTTTAAAATTAGCCCTAGGCGCCATCTCAGATGGCTTTTCCCATGTGTTTTACACATAGGAGCCATCTGAGATGGCTTTTAGGGCAAAAAAAATGAGAGGAGGCGCCACCCTGGCTGGCTCCTGCTTCTAAAAATCAGTGCAAGAGCCATGAGATGGCTCCTACGTGTAATTTTGTCCTGAAAGTTGGTTATTTGCGTAAATTTTTTCAAAAGTTGGTTATTTTTGTATTTTTTTTTAAAAATGGGTTATTCCTAAAAAAAATTCTGTGTTTGTTGCTTATTAATTTACATAACTTGTATCTTTAAAGTACGCTTATAACACATCGTTAATTTTTTCTTAGAATGAATAGTGACACTAACACTAGTAATGAAGATATGTTCCTTGTTGATAGTGCAACTACACACAATTCTCAAGAATAAAATATATTTCTCTAATTTAGTGAATCGAAAGACTGATGTCAGTACTATGTCTGGCACCTCAGAAATAATTGAAGGCTCCAGAAGAGCCAATGCGTTGTTATGTGGAGGAATAATATTGCACATCGATAATGCATTATATTCCCACAAGTCTCAAAGAAATTTATTAAGTTTCAAAGATATTCTCCTAAATGAATACCATATTGAAAAAGGAGATGATAGAAGTATTGAATATCTTTGTGTTATAAAATATAATTCGGACAGAAAATGTGTAATCGAAAAGCTACCGACTTTTTCCTCAGTCTTGTACTACACTTATATTAGTACAATTGAAACAGATACCATTGTAAACCAGAAGTTTACAAATCACACTTAAGTGTGTTGTTGGCAAAATTGATTGGGTCATTTTAAGTGTATTATAATGCGAACTAGTTTTGAAGAACCAAAAGTTTCTTTAATCAAACAAAATTTGTGTGTTCCTAAATAATTTTTTTGAGAAATTGAGTTTTTATGACATTAATTGTTGCATCGACTAAAAGATCATGCATATGTCTTACTCACAAGTCACAACCAGAAGTTTGTGAAATTGTTTTCTCAACTAATTAGAGTCAGATCTTATTATCTGAATTTTTCAGAAATTTCTTGATAAGTATCACATATATTATTAAAATTAATATTGAACATCATGTAGCATATGTTCATAAAAATGAACTTGAAGATCCATTCTTTAGACGTCTAAAGTTAATTGTATGGTTGATACTTGTGAGATCACAAATTCTAACTTAAATATTTCAAACACACAAAATACGAATATTGAGAAATTTATTCGTATTAAGCCAACAAATTAGTATATGTGCATTCTCCTCTTAACTTACAAATTGTTGTAGGTTAATAACCTAATGCATCTCATCTAACTAAACTTTTGGATGTGTTGAAATTATTCAATTGCTCCAGTATAGTACGCTAAGATGAGTTTTGAAAGAATGTTGAGAAAATTCATTTTATATGAATATCATATTTGAGGTTTATTTTGGTCCGATAATTGGATATATGCTTGAAGCCCAGTAGGCTGATTATCAATTGATAAATTAATTTTCGCAATATTAGGGGGAGAGAATAAGCAACTCAGAGTGTGAATCAGAAGTTCAACATAACAATTTGAAATAAAATATTATTATATTATTTAATCGTCGAAGTTCAGAATACAATTCATTTGTAAAATCTATGAAACAAAATATGAGTTGCTAATACTCCACTCAAAGTGAATTTTCCTATTGGACAATCTAATATTGCAAATGAGTTGTAGCCGCGCCTGAAGCGTGGTAGAAACGTTGGTTCCAATGTTAAAAGTCCTATACCAAAAAAAATAATAAAAGTTAAAGATGACCCAATTGAGGATATAAATATTCTAAGAGGATATTGACATAACTTATTTTTCAGTTCCAGAAGAACTAATCAAGTACTTGAAATATCAAATAAAGAGATCTCGATAAATTATGTCATGAATGAAATAGAACAGAACTAAAATTAAGATAATCAAATAAAGTCGACATTGACAATGTATTTATATACAGTATAGCGCTAAAGATGATAAACGATAACGAGGATCGTGAGACAAAGTCTACCAAAGATTATAGACAAAGTAAGAATTGGTTGAAATGAACAACTCATGAATCAAAGTCTATCAAAGATAGTAGACAATGTGACCAAAATGAACAAATCATGAATCAAAGTCTATCAAAGATTGTAGAAAAATGGGAATTGACCAAAATGAATATATTCAATTGAAGAAGAATTAAGCTCACTTTACAAGTGACTTGAATTTGGACCTGTAGTCCAAACGCCTCAAGGTGTAAAACCAATGGGATATGACTGAGTTTTTGTAAAAAAGCTAAATATGAATTTTATAAAGTTTGATCTGTTGCTCAAAGATCTAAGATTTATTTATATGAAACATATCCACCTGCAGTGGATTTAATTAATTTTTCAATATTTGATTAGCCTTGAAGAGCATGAAGGGTTTAATATGAATATGATGGATGTTCTTATTTATACGGCTCACTTGATAGTGGCATTTACATGAAAATACCTAAAGAGTTTAATATATCATAGACACATAATATGGGATATGGAGAAAGCTACTCCATAAAATTGAACAAATCTCTCTATGAGCTGAAACAATCTGGGAGCATGTGGTTTAATCATCTTAGTGAATATTTGCTTAGAGAGGGGTATACAAATAACTCCAATTGTCCTTGTATTTTTATAAAAAGACCAGGAAAAGAATTTGCAATAATAGTTGTCTATGTTGATGACATAAGTATTATTGGAACTCCTGAAGAGCTTCCAAAAACTATGAATTGCTTAAAGGAAGAGTTTGAGATGAAGGACCTAGGAAAGACAAAATTATGTCTAGGTTTACAAATTGAGAATTTGGACAAAGGAATATTTTTAAATCACAAAGGCTATATAGAAAAGGTGTTAAAACGCTCATGTATGGACAAATGTCACCTGTTGTCTACTCTAATGGTTGTTAGATCATTAGATGTAGAGAAAGATCCTTTCAGGCCTCGTGAAAAGGATGCATAATTTCTTGGTCCTGAAGTACCATATCTTAGTGCGATTGGAGCATTGATGTAAATTGCTAATTTTACAAGTCATGATATACCATTTACGGTCAATCTATTAGCAAGATAAAATCTCATCTACACGAAGACATTAGAATAGAGTAAAACATATACTTCGTTATCTTAGAGGTACAATAAACATGAGTCTGTTATATACCAAATAACCCAAACTCGAATTAACATGTTATGCAGATGCAAATTACTTGTTAAATCTTCACAATGGTAGATCACAAACAGGTTATTTGTTTACATGTGGTGGTACAACTATTTCATGGAGATCAGTGAAACAAAAAATAACAACAACTTCATCTTATCATGCAAAACTTTTAGCACTACATGAGGAAAGTCGAGAATGCATTTGGTTGAGATCCTTAATCCAACACATACAAAATACTTGTGGACTGTCTTCAGGAAAAATAAATACAACGACCATATATGAAGATAAAAATGCATGCATCATTCAATTGAAAGATGATTACATTAAAAGAGACCGAACAAAATATATCTCTCCAAAGTTCTTTTTCACTCACGATCTTCAGAAGAACGGTGATATAAACATTCAACAAATTCGTTCATGTGACAATCTTGCAGACCTTTTCACAAAGTCACTCCCAAGTAGAACTTTTAATCAACTAGTACAAAAGATTAGTCTTCATCCTCGAAGAAATAACCGTTCTGCTGAGGGGGAGAAATAAATTTGTTTTAAAAGGATATTGTACTCTTTTCCTTTCACTAGATTTTTTTCCACTGAGTTTTTTCTAGTAAGGTTTTAACGAGGCATATCCAAAACAAACATCAAAGGGGGAGTGTTATTAATAATTGGATGATTTGTCTCCCTATAGCTTCATTCCTTATTTAAATTAATATGTGTTTATTATATTGTTTGTATGATGTCCTATAAATATGACCTATTTCATTGAATACGATTACATCAAATGAAATAATACAAAATTATTCTATCTTTCTCTCTTCCCTTTATTCTTTATTTCTCTGTATTTCAAAACAAATTTTAATCTTTATTTTAACATTTTTACTCACAGTTTTAATTATCAATTCAAACAATTATATATAGTCTTAATTTTGAATGTTTGTAAGCGCAATTTTAATAAATAAATAAATAAATCTCATGAAAGATAAGCTTGGGAGCTTAATACATATTAAAAAAAGGTGGTAACGGTATAAATGAAGGGAAAAAAGAATTGAAGGGAGAAAAGAATATGCATCGATAGTGTAAAATATTTTTACATTGTCAATTAATGAGAGAAATGATTTAATTAGATTTTATTTTTATTTTTAGAAAATTAATATGACATAAAGATTTGGATTGGATGTATATTATATATGTACTATCTGTAAACTTTAATAAGAGAAATGTATCTAATTAATCTCAATTTTATTTTTTAAAATTTAATATGACATGCGAAATATAAGGATTTTGATTAGGTTATGTGTAAAATTAATTTATATTGTCTATAACACTATTTTTAAATTCATATAAAATTCTTTCTTAATTTTTTTTATTGTTTTGAATGAAGCCGATATATATTGGAAAACCAACTCCAAGCATAGGACCTATCCACGGAAGCAGGGGCGTTTGTAGGTCGGTTTCATTCGATCTTTAGAGAATTTGATATCTAAATCGATTAAAATTATATGGATAGTTTAGATTAGATTTGCAAATTTTTGCGATAAAGTTTAAATCGAACTGAACCATAAAACAACAGATTAATTTGAGTTGGATTGATCGGGTAAATGAAAATGCAAAAATATTTGAAATAATAACTTATTTATGAAAATTAATTTCTTATAATAATATTCAAAATTATAGGATTAATAGTGTTCAATCATAAACATTAGATTAACAATTTTTTTGAAATAGATTTTAAAATATCTAACAAGAAAAATATATAACATCAAGGTTTTTGAATCTATAATTAGTCACTTGAATTAATATAATAATAATTGTGTTTCATAGTTCTACGCTCACTTATGACAATACATTAATAATTTTTTAATAACAAATTAAAATAGAATAATTTATCCACATACGATATTTCATGTTTTTCTTCTTGAATTTGAATGATTGGTAGTAATTTTCACGTTAATTAATTATGATTGATTTCAGTTGAGTTTGCGGATAAAAAATTAAAAATTTGATGCCCGAACCAATTGTCATTAAATTTAATTGATTTAATTTGATTATTGCCCGAACTGAAAAGAATATTCAACTTAGACATTATAATTTAATTCAGATTCCAATTTAATTCGAATTTACCCAAATCAATAACACTCCTACGCAGAAGTTAAAAAAAGCGGTTCATTGAGTTTTAAAATACAAATAAACACAAGATCAACTATTTTATTTATAAGATTAGTCTACCAAAAACTTAAAAAAAAAGAAGCTTTCGAACTTTAGCCATCACCAAGGGAAAATTTTAACCTTATCAACCGAATGTAAAAGTATAATTTCTTTGTTACCAAAAAACTACAAATTTATTTCTTTTTAGGTAATCAGATACCCACCTACTAAATATTAATATTACAAAAAATGGGTCTATCACTAAACCAACGAGGATATTGGATCATTGGTCAAACTATATGACTAAATCTGATATAATTAGAAAATTCGATTAAATAAATCTCTCTGTAAAATATAATTATATAGATATTAAATCGATCGAACCATATAACTCGGTCTCTAAAGAAATTATTAGCACCTAAATTTTTTAAAATATCATAATTTCACAAGTTCATAATTTAAACCCAAATTTTAAACTTAGTCACCACACATAACAAAATAGTATAAAATATAAATTGAAATACAATTTGAACAAAATTTAATTGCAACATAATCTAATTGCAATGTTTATAACAAAATAACTCTAATATAATAAATTTAGTTCCAATTTGTTATGCTTGTATAACTTGTCAGAAGTTGAAAGTTGAGCATCAGAAACCTGCAAGGTTGATACAACCGTTAGATATTCTAGAGTGGACATGAGATAATATTTCAATGGACTTTGTAATGGGATTACTAAATACTCCGAGAGGGTATGATGCGATTTGGGTCATTGTTGATAGATTGGAGAAATTGACACATTTTATTTTGATTAACATTAGTTTTCCTTTGCTGAAGTTGGCAGAGATTTACGTTCGTATGATTGTGAAATTGCATGGAGTTCTGTTGAGTATTGTTTTTAATAGAGACCTAATGTTTACGTCAGAATTTTGGGGGAATTTGCAGGGGATTAGGTTCTAAGCTGAGTTTGAGTTCTACTTACCATCCACAGACAAATGGCCAGACAAAGATGACTATTTAGTTTTGGAGGAATTGTTGAGGGTCTGTGTTCATGAGCAAGGAGGTGCTTGGGATAGTCATTTACCATTGATAGAATTTAATTATAACAACATGTATCATTCTAGTATTGGAATGATGCCTTTTGAAGCAGTGTATGAATGAAGGTGTAGGGAGCCTTTGTATTAGCATGAATCCGATGAAAGTGTAGTGCCTGAACTTGAGATTGTCCAACAGGCTATTGAAAAGGTGAAGTCGATTCGAGAGAAGATGAAAGCTTCAAAGAGTATGCATAAGAGTCACCATGATAAGATGAGGAAGAATATTTAGTTCTTAAAAGGAGACCATGTATTCTTGAGAGTCACTCCGTTGACCGGTGTCAGACGTGCGTTGAAATTGAGAAAGCTTACTCCTCGACTTATCGGTCCGTATAAATTCTCTGAGAATATTGGGGGTGGTTACTTATAGAGTGACCTTACCACCCAATATTTAGAAATTTCATGATGTATTCCATGTTTCGCAACTTTGGAAGTATGTTCCAGATGCGTCTCATGTGATTCTGATGGTCGATGTACAAGTAAGTGATAATCTTACAGTTGAAACCTTACATGTGAGAATCGAAGACCGAGAATTTAAATAGTTTAGAGGTAAAGAGATTGCCCTTGTAAATATAGTGTGGGGAGGCTCTTTTGGAGAGTACATGACATGGAAATTCGAGAGTATGATGAGAGATTCGTATCTTGAGTTGTTCGTATCAGGTAAATTTTTGAGGACGAAAATATTCTAAACGGGGGAGAGTTGTAACACCCCAATTAATTTAATTAACTATTTGTAATTAAATTGTGTGATGTTGTGCGATATTGTGTGTTTCTTGGTGTATTATGGGACCCTTCGGTGTATGGTGATAACCTTAGAAATTAGAAATAGAGGTGTTAAGGGCGTGTGAGCAAAAGTGTAAAACATGGATGGGGGATGATGAGAGAATGTTATTACTATTATTATTTAAATTAGAATTTTAATTAGATAAAATAATATTAGTAGTAATAGAGTTAAATAAGTAATTAGTTGGAATATTATTTATTTATTTAGTTGGGATTGATAATAATAACATTATTATATTATAATAAGAGAAATAGAGAATTGGGGAAGAAAGTGCCAATACATGAAAATAGAGAAGAAGTTGAAGAACTTTGCTAGGAATACCAAGGTAAGGATGAGGTTCCAATTATATAGGGGTTTGCATGATGATTTGTGGGTTGGGGATTTATGATTTCTCTTGTTGGAATGCTTTATATATATGCTCGTGTTCATCAATTTTTGGTTTTGAATGAATTGATGTATTATAATGTGTTGTTTTTATGTTGGATAAATTGATATCAGGTGAATGTTGTGGTATTGTGTGTTGGTAGGACTGAACTAGTAAAATTTGAATACACAATATTTCATAAAAGGTAAATGAATTGAATTGGGTTGGTGTGTATAAAAGGTAAATGCAGGAATTAAAGTTATTAACAGAAAAAAATTCATTCTTCGGACGGAGAATTGAGAGCTCTCATATTTTAATTTCATTTATCTTATCAAATACTTAAACTCACTACCAAGTTGTACTCAACCTAAACTACTCATCAATATCATCACATATCACTCACACATAGGTTATCTTTAATGAGATTGAGATATCAACCGTATTACTCACGTCGACGATCTCTAAGCACAACACGAATAATACAGAGGCATTAAAAGTTAATACTTAAGTGATTAATAAGCCTAAATCTATCTCTAGAGTCTAAGCCCAATATATGTTCATTCTAAGTCCGAATTCGAACCATCTATTTCTATAAAACCCAAACCTAAATAAAGAAAGCAATCATCAATATTGATTTGTAAAGAAAGTTTTATATAACACCATGAGAAATAAATATACATATAATCAAGGAGAATTTACATACAAACTCCAACAAATATAGATTACAAAGATAAGAAAATAAGAGGAACCAAACATTTCTTGATTTGTCAACACCAATTAATGAGAAATTCAACTCTCAATCATCTGATTACAACCTCCAAATGTTGTTTTCTAAGATCTCTAGACCAAAAAATAGATTTGATGGTGTTGGGACTCAAAACTACCCAACCTATAACCTAAAAATGCATTTTTTTGCTCTATTTAATGTGTTTTAAAGTCACAGGACACGCTTAGCCTGCTGTTCCGAAACAATTGAGCAATTATTTTCGTCATAACTTGAGAACCGTAACTTCGATTTACGCATGGTTTGAAACGTTGGAAATATTATTCAATTCTTTATCTAAAAATGACTAAATATCAAGCAAATTAATTATTTTTATCTGTTAGAACAAAGTTTGTTTCTAATAATATATTAGAGTTTTGATGATAACAAGCATAATAAATTTTGTATGAATGAATATGATACTCTGGCTTGTACATGTTTTCATTTCAGAAGATGTTCTGACTCTAGCAAAAAATGGAGAATGTATCATGCTGAGTAGAAGATGAAGTTAGAAGTTCTAATGAGAGCAGAACTTCTGGACAAAGCACGCTCAAAGCAACTGCCGGTAGAAACACGCTTTAGAAGTTCAAATGAGACAGAACTTCTGATCAAAGCACGCTCAAAGAAACTGCTGATAGAAACGAGCCTTAGGAATTCTAATGAGAGAAGAACTTCTGGAACACGCACGCTACCTATAAAGCTTCTGAAGTAAAGAATGAAATTCAACTTCTGAGAAAAGTAAGCAAAGCGCAACCTCTGATAAGAAGCACCAAAAGAATGTTCTAATTAGAAGATGTTTGCTTACAGAAGATCATGAAGTATTAGAAGCTCTAATGAGAACAGAACTTCTGGTCACGCAAGCTAGACGTAACTTTTGATAGAAGCAGACAAGAGTAAACTTCTAAAAGACAAAACTTGCCAACAGTAACGTAAACCCACTGCGCGAAGAAAATAAATACTTGAGTGGTTCAAATTCCAAGAATTATTTAGCAAGCAAATCACGTAAAGCCAAATCACGTGTGTCATACCCCAAAATTTGCCCTCCATCTTCTCAAGATATTTCATACATCCATACTCAAGGATTCTTCAAGGGTTGATCAGACAAACCCTCTCCTAGACAATCAACCCAAACTAGGGTTTGGCATTTCTCAGATCAAGATGGACTTCCAACATCTCCAATGGTCTTCATGCCTCCTCATATGCTTCAAAGATTCTCCATGTCAAGTTTCAAGCCTCACAAGTCAAGTTTCCTCAGACAATTGCTCAGATGGTTGAAAATCAGTTGTATTGGGACAAAAAGTCAACTTGTGGTCAACATACAGTCAAACTTCATGATTTTTGGTCAACATCCTCATTTTGAAGTTAAATTCATCATTTGATTAAGGGTTGATCATGATTCATCAAGAAAACTCAAGATTTGCTCAAAAGTCAAACTTTCCAAATTAGGGTTTCTTGAGGAAAAGTCAACCAAACTTTGACTGGGCATAACTTCTTCATACTTTCTCAGAAATTTTTCCACCATCTCTTGTTTTGAAGGAAATTCAATTCTCTACAACTTCATGTATCATAAGAATGTTCAAAAAATGCTTCATTTGGAAGGTATGGATCAAAACATTATAGGTCCTTTTCAAAGTCAACAAAAAGTCAACATTTTGTTTTGAAGATATATAGAGCATGGAAACTCCAATTGAGATGAAACCAAAGAGGTTGGTTATAGGACTCTTAGAGATTTCCAAAAAGTCCAAGAACACTCAAAAATGTGGAAAATTGAGCAAGATACACTATTCAGAAGTTGGGCATTTTTGGACAATTGCACAAAAGGAGATATTGGTCAAAATGCAAAAATTTTCAAATGGGCCTATGATCTTATGATCCAAACTTGTTGATGATGTTATTTGTGACCCATTGATGCTTGGCCATGGCAATTTTCTATTTTATTAATTTATTTTTGGATTTAAAACCATTTAATTCAAAATTAAATTATATAAAATATGAAAATAAGATATTTTTCCAAAAGGAGGGATTTTATATTAAACTTGTGGTCCAAGGAAGCCCATGATACATGCCAATTTCGTGCTTGCTCTTACATTAAAGAGAAAATCAAATTTTCTCCAAAATTTGATTTTATTTGAAAATTATTCAATGCACATTCAAAACCAAATCTTTTTTCCTTCTTTTTCCTCTCCTAATTCACTCTATAAATAGCCAGCAATATGCCAAGCAAAGGAGACGAAACCCTAGCCAAGAACACAACCCTTATTTTGCCAAAATTTTTCAAGAATTGTGAAAAATCGAATTTTGAGTTCCAGCCAATTTCAAGGAGTTCTAGGCATTCAAACATCTTCCTGAGGTTCCCAGCAAGCAATCCCAATCCTCACATCAAGCCTAGACTGCCCAGATCGTGTTCTTGGACTCTCACCGGTTTTAATTTTTTCTCAAATTCGATTTCATAGATTCATGCATTATTAATGTTGTTTGTGTGTTTGTATCGATTCAGGGTGATTGTTAGGTCGTGTTTGAACCCTCACATGCAAGCTTGAACGTCCAAAAACCATAGTGCCATGATTAGGGCTTCACGAGCTGTTTGAATCGAACCAGCTTGTACAAGTGTTTTTAGGGCAAACTAATGGTACCATTGAGATCGCAGCCCTCGATTTAGGGGGGTAGGGTGCCTCTTGTTCTTTTATTTTGCGTATTTTTTTAGGTTTGGAGATTGAGGCTGCCGGAGAAGACGACCGGAGCTAGGGCTCCGGCGTCGCTGACTTTGTTGACCGGCGAGCAGATTGCGTGGCGTTTCTGGCCTCTATGATTCGTCCATTCATAAACAGATGGGGTCCACGCGTGGCTGACTGTGTTTCAAACCTATCCCTGACGCGTCATCACTTATATTCCATTGATTTTCACTTTTCAAACACCAGATGTCACTTGACCCAGTGGTTAAGGCGCTAGCTGTTCAAAGATACTCCTCCTGGTCACGAGTTCGAACCATGCCAGGGCCATCCTTTTTACAAGTTTGATTTTCAACTGTTTTCAACTATTTTCATATTTTCTTAATTTCTTTTAATATTTTCCATGCATTTTATTTAATTTCAATAATTTTTATCATGCATTTAAAAATACCAAAAAAATATTTTTCTTTTTGCATTATTTCCAGAAAATGTTTATTTAATTTATAAAATTAAAAATATTATTTTTGAATGCATATTTAATTTAATTGTTAATTTATCATTTAAATCACTTTTAATTAGTTTTTAATTATTAAATTAACTCCAAAAAATCCCAAAAGATTATTTTAGCATATTAATGTTATTTTCCAGCATGAAATATTTTTCTCATTTAAAAATTATCATTTTTGCTAACATTTTTCTCTTGTTCGATTTCTTTGATTTTCCCGATTTCTCATCTTTTCACAGGTTATCTTGTTTCAGACGATTTCTTTTTGTCGTTTTCTTTTTTCCAATTATGTAATTTCTCATGGGATGTAATAGCTTAATTAGGGCTTTTATTTTCCGCATTTTAAATTATGTATCTGCCCCAAAGCCATGTAATAGCGTAGGATTTATCTTTCCGCACTTTATATTCCCGCATTTTAATTTCCGCACCGTATAAACTGCTAGTAATTAGGTGTGTATGGCAAGATAAAATCAACATAGCTCACTCTAATTTTCAAGATAACATGAATCTGAAATCAACACACTCTTTTCACACATGCACCCCTTAGGGTAATTCTCTCTCGTTGCCTTTACGAATTCACATGGTTATGTCCCTCGAACGTAGAGGTATTCTAGCACCGTTGCCTTCAAAACAAATCATCATAGCCCCTTCGATACAAAGATCATAGACCCACGATGTCGCCTACGAATACATGATCTTGACCCTCGATTGTCGCCTACGAAAAATGATGATAGTCCCTTCGAATGTGCTAGGATACTTCCTACAAGTTGCTTTCTATGACCATCCGATGTCCCTTCGAATGTCCCGCTTACATCCAACGAATAGAGTTACCTACCAACTAATTGTATGGATAGCGCTATTCTAAAGGAACGTAAAATAACACGAAAATGACCAATTCTGAGTAGGTAATAAGACTTTTAGTTGCTTGCTCTATCAAAATACTTTTCACACTTTATACTTTTATCAAAGTTCAAATTCTTTTCAAAACGAAACATTTCCGAACACTTTGTATACATTCCTACATGAATCATTACAAAGTCAAAGCGAAATGCCTTTTCAAAACATTTTTGTCAAACACACAGAAAGCACAATTTTAAAGTGATCTAAGAGAAACTAAGAGCCCGTAGATAACTACGGATGAAAAGGGGTGCTAATACCTTCCCTTTTCATAACCTTCTCCCTTACTCAGAATCTAACGAAGGTCTTTTTCTGTACTTTTTACCTTCCCTTAATTGGATAAAAGAAAAGTCGGTGGCGACTCTTGCTATCCGCACATTTGCGATACAAAAATCTACAAAGTCAGTTCACCGTATTACAACGTGAAGCTAAGAAAAGTCATAATTACATTTTCCATTATCCAAGACACGCTACTAGTAACAGACAAATTCTGGAAGCACTATTTAAGGGATTCAAATTCAAAGGAGAAATACAACAATATAGAAGAACTACAACGTTCAACAACATCTTCTAACAATTCACAAAAAAATCATTCCAAGTAAACTCACGCTGCAAGTACAAAGAATCATTTTTTGTAAATTAGTTTACTATTCATTTGAGCTTCATTTTTGTGTAAACTTCACTTTGTGAAGAATAGCTTTTCTAGAAGCAATATTGTACACAGTCAGTCAGAATTAACTTTTCTGATAGTTGTTCCTTGAGAAGACCAGTTGGGTCAGTATTCTTGAGAGGGTTAGGACTAGTTGAGTCTTAGAGGTGTTAGTCACTACGGTTGGTTGTGCAGTTTGCTCCTTGAGAAGACCATTTGGGTCAGTATTCTTGAGAGGGCTAGGACTAGTTGAGTCTTAGAGGTGTTAGTCACAACGGTTGGTTGTGCAGTTTTTTCCTTGAGAAGACCAGCTGGGTCAGTGTTCTTGAGAGGGGATAGGACTAGTGAGTCTCAGAGGAAGTTAGTCACACCAGTTGGGTACTGCACTCTCTGTAATCGTTGATTATAGTGGATTAAGTCCTCGTTGAGAGAGGCGAAATCACCTTGACAGGTGGACTGGAGTAGTTTGAGTTTCAAACGAACCAGGATAAAAATACTTGAGTATTTAGTTTGTTGTTTGGGTAAAAGTATCTAAATAGTAAGAAAAAATTCTTCAACCCCCCTTCTAAGTGTTTTTCCAAGCCTTCATTATCATAATTGTTTTGAGCTTTATTCTTTGATGAATTGCAAAAATTGCACTCTTGAAGCTTATATCCTTTGGCCTTTATTATTCAATGCTCAAATTATGAATGAATACCTACAAAAGAGATAAAAACTATCAAATGAATTAATATTTACACAAAAACATGATTATACTCAACATGTACAAATACACACACTAGTTGAGGTTTATTCGAAGGATTACAACAAAATGAGTCGATAAATGCCACTAAAATATACACAAATATAACAAATATTTTGCATTATCATTATGATGGTGCTAATAGTTTTCAGTGTGCTCGGGTCCTCGGTGGGGACCGGGAGCGAGTGAACCTAAAATTTCACATATTGGTACCACATGCATTGAATCACGATGTTTAGTCTCATTGCATTGCATACTTGTTATGTTGTTGTGTGTTTGGATAATGTGGAAGTGTGATTATGCATGAAAAAAAATCTGATGCTTACTTATTATTACACACTATTTTATATACTTGTGATATCTCACCCCTTCTGTTTGAATGTTGCCTCCACGTGGATAACACGCAGGTGATCAGTAATGAATATGTGCATATGAGTATACGAGTGTGATCTTTATTATGTTTTTTTGAGTCACCGTCTTCTCTGATATTTAACATTGGGGAATGGAACACTTTGGTGTTTAATCTGTGTTTTGTGGAGATTACTATGTTAACTCATATGTATGTTATTTCTTATAATTACTATAAGATATGATTATGCTTTGAGATATTAAAATAATAATTTGTTAATGTTTTCCGCTGCAATAAAATAAAGTTAGATATGATTATGTTTTTTTATAGTTATTATTAATAAATTTTAAAAAGTTGTATGTGTTACATGTCATATGTTATGGACAGGTTTATGTTGATGAAGGTAGAATCCTAATTTCATAAATGTTTTTAAATTACTCTAATTTTTAATATGAATACACATTGGAAAATTAGGGTGTGATTAGAAAAATAGAAAGTGTATTATTTTTGCGATGTAGTAATAGTAGGAATTTCTCAAGATGTTGATCTCGAGGACTGCATATAAGTACCAAGTCTAATACACGGTTCAATTGAACAAAAAAATATGATTGGTTTGATTTAGGACTTAAACTTCACAATTATAAAATTCAACCGAATGTCACTTGTGACTATTTTGTACTAGTATGAGAATATTATGCTAATGGCAAGTGTATGATTTGTCATATGAGGATCTTGACTTTGATTTCTTCAACAAGTTTATCTTACTCCATTACCAGGTCTTATGATTATTTTTCCCTAAGTTCTTAGTGAAAAACCTTTAACCATTTATCCTAATCACAATGTCCCTTAAAATTAGTGAAAAAGTCAAGCTTTTGATTAACAAGAAGTTTTCCGGTTATTACAATGTATCCCTAGTCCTAGGTGATATCATTTATAATATAATTATTCAAAAAACCCTTAACACGACTGGCCAACCCTAATGTGTTAAGAACAATGTAACCCTATTGGTCCGACAGAGAAAATAATGAAGTAATTTGAAAAATTAAATGAAAAGAAAAACTATTGTACTGAAGAAACCAAAAATTCAATATCGTATACATAGACAAATTTGGGAAACGCCTAGAATTGGGGGGTTTAGTCGCACATAATATTCAAAAGAAAAGTAATAAGGAAATTAGACATTACAGAAGGTATGGATTCTCCGATCTTCAATGGCTATCTCTCATAAAGCGATCTCCGTCTCCAAATCTCCTAAAAGCACCAATCTTTACCGTTCCTAATCTTCTCCAGTCAAAAAGCGTTTCTATCCTCCAAAAAACCAACCTAAATAGCCACAATTCACTTAACAGCTATAGCAAATGCCCAAAATAGCCCCCGGAGTCAACTAACATAAAGTAGCAAGAAAATCA
Source organism: Vicia sativa (assembly GCA_021764765.1). Taxonomy (NCBI): domain Eukaryota; kingdom Viridiplantae; phylum Streptophyta; class Magnoliopsida; order Fabales; family Fabaceae; genus Vicia; species Vicia sativa. The sequence goes on along the minus strand of CM038792.1, from coordinate 134,375,332 downwards.
GATGTTGTAGCGTCCAGGCCAACACAGGCCGTGTCAGACAACACAACAGGCCGTGTTGGTCAATCAATGTCTGCGCGCGAACCTCCATCCCCAGCCTTTTTGACAAGGGTCGTGTCAGCACCTCTGACTTTCTCCAAAACTTTGCCTTTTCATCTTTTCATCCTTCCTTGACACGGACCATGTCAGGCGACACTTGTGGTCATGTCAAGACCAATGAATTCTTTATAAACTCTTCAAAAATCTCCAGAATGTCCATTTTCTTGTGCAAGTCCTTTAGGTATTTTAGATTGGATATGAGAACATAGAACACTACCACAAAACGCTTAAAATGCAATAAAATAACATAAACGAAATAATACTAGTAATGCGAGAATGGAAATACGAAAAGTAAAATTAACTTGGAAAATAATAAAAAGGAGAAGCAAAATGTTACTGATTTCGCGGATTCATGCCGAATAAGTGACAGAAAACTAGTAGCATTGGTGACCGATCAGGGTGTTACATAAAATCTTCTCTACAGAGAAAATGATTCATTGACACCCATTCTATTGTAACCTCTTACAACCTCCCTCCTAAGATGTGCGTGGTAAAACCATACATGTTTTTGACATGCCTCATTTCAGGACCGTCAAATCCAAAAACCGAAATCAATGTGTACTTATAACTTGTAATTGATGATTTGAAGAGGTTGTAGATTGGAGAATGCCTTGATGTGGGTCATTAATAACTTTCCAGCATATGGCGTGTTGTCTGGTTGGGGTACGTATGGAAAAATGGGATGTCCACATTATATGGAAAATACCAAGGCGTTTACGTTGGAAAAGGACGGGAAATGCCCGTGGTTTGACTGTCACCACAAATTCCTACCAAGAAATAATCCATATAGATGAAACAATAGCAATTTCAAAAAAGACGAACGAGTAACATATTTTCCTCTACCTTGATTGTCACTAGGTGAAGTATGAAACCAAGTTTGTGAACTACCAACATTCACAAATACTAGAAAATCATGTAGAATTCAAGGATATGGGGTAACGCATAATTGGACAAAAAAAGTATATTTTGGGACCTCCCATATTGGAAAGATAATTTGTTGCGCCATAATCTTGATGTTATGCATATTGAGAAGAATTTTTTTGATAATGTACTTAACATAGTGCTAAATGTTAAAGACAAAACAAAAGATAATGACAAGGCTATAAAAGACATGAAAATTTGGTGTAATCTAAAAGAGTTGGAGTTGAAACCTCAACAGAATGAAAAATTATTAGAATCCAAGAAGCTAAAGTGGTTTGTCGATGGTTAAAATAATTGAGAATGCCTGATAGTTATTCTTAAAATTTAGCAAGTTGTGTCGACGGTAACGCTGGGAAGTCACATGGTATGAAAAGTCATGATTGTCATATTTTTATAGAACAATTTCTACCTATTGCATTTGGTTCACTACCCAATTATTTGATTAATCCACTGAATGAAATTATTCAATTGTTTAGATATATTTGTGTGTCAGCTTTAAGAGTGGATGACATATTATGTTGGAATGAAATATTCCAGTCATTCTCTGTAAGTTGGAACAAGTATTTCTGTCGGTTTTTTAACTCTATGGAATATCTACCTATGCATCTTGCGCATGAAGCATATACTGGTGGCCCTGATCAATATAGTTGTATGTATTCGTTTCAAAGGTTCACGAGTGATTCAAAGTATTCAGTGAAAAATAAAGCTAAAGTTGAAGAATCAATATATGCACATTACTTGCATCGGGAAACATGACATTTTTGCAGTCACTATTTCAATCACTTCATGTTAAATCCATGAATCATAAAGAATCCCATAAATGTTAATGAAAGAAGTCAATTTACCTTATCAGTCTTCGGGCTTCCAGGTCGTCCCTCTGGAAAGAAGGGTGTGCATTGGCAGACCCAAAAAGAAATACAATCTGCACATGTTCATTTCTTGATTTACTGTGTTGAAGTTAAACCATATATTGAGTAAGTATACCCCAAATGTTTAATTTTCTTTACAATATGAATATAAAACTTATTATCTTGAAACTTATAGTGTGTTTCTTTTTAGGGAATTTAACACCTATTTTCATAGCACTGGTGTACAAGGAATCTCTGGTGAAATACATGCGCCTTTTCCAGCATGGTTCTAGGAGAAATTTTCATGCATTGCTACACTGACTCATGGAATAATCCAACTGAGAAACTTGTTTGAAGGCCCTATTAAAAGCAAAAACGAATGTCACACATACTTCGTGAAGAAACATAAATTTCACACCGAGACATGGACTCAAGGGAAAAAACCTTAAACAATGGTGTATTTGTAAAAGGAGTTACAGATGGTGGTGAAGATAACTTCTATTTCTATGGCTTTGTTAAACATATATTTGAGTTGGTATACCATTACTTGGACTAGGAAAATAAAGTTGTCTTGTTTTATTGTAATTGGTATGATCCATCTGCCAGAGGCACAAAAATTGATAAAACATATGGTACTCTTGATATTCGAATGGACCAAAGGTACAAAGAGTATGACCCTTTCATAATATCACATATGGTTATGCAAGTTTATTATTTTCTTTATCCTTCATTTGTGCCATGTAAACGAGGGTGTTGTGTTGTAACCAAAATAAAACCATCAAGTTATATTGAAACTAGATCTCTAGTGGAAGATGTTGCTTACCAAATTGACGAAGTTGAACAAATTAATGATGTGATTGCAGTTGAACAAATTACAAGTTTGTCGGATACAATGGTTGAGGGGCATCAAGTTGATGCGTCTACATTGTTGGTTGAAAATAATGTGGAAGAAGAGCATGAAAAGTTTGGATCGAGAATAATATCACATTAGATGATGATAATGATATGGATGAAGAGCATGGAGATTTTGGATAATGATATATATATATATATATATATATATATATATATATATATATATATATATATATATATATATATATATATATATATATATATATATATATATATTGATGAGAATGTATTTTTGTAATTTTACTTAACGAAACGTATATTGAATGTGTTAATGAATATATATTAACGAGAATGTGTTGTTTAAATTTATTATTTGTGTTGATGAATATATATTAAATGTATATTCTCTTTAAATAGGTAAATTGCCACCATGATCTGATAAGGGTAAGGGTAGTGGTAGTGGTAAGAGGACCCAACATCAACAACGCCTGATGGTATTTGTGTTGTTGAAATTTTAAATATTTCTTAACATTTGATGTGTCACTCTTGATTAGATATATGTTAAATTTATCTCAAATATATTTTTTATTATTTTAATAATGAAAATTTTTGTTTCCATTTATTCCTTATAGAATCAATTAAAATATTTGATTGAAAATTCTATTATAATTCTTGAATATTGGAATTAAAAATTTATTATTGATATTAATTCCATTTTTATTGAAAATATGTTTGAGACTATTACTTCTTTTATTTGACGCTAAAATTTAACAACATGCTATATTGCTGGTACTGTATGGAGAGAGAATGACTAAAGTTAAAGTTTTAAGATTTGGGTCAGAATAGAAGATAGTTTTAAAATAATGGCTAAATTATCTCCAGGGTCTTTTAAGTTATTTAATTATAACAGATTGGTCCTTTATGTTATTTTTGCTACATGTGGATCCTTTATGTTAACTAACGATATCGTTGACCTTTATGTTTCTTTATTTTGTTATTTTAAATTTATTTTAACTTCTAAAATTCATATTAAATCTGTTTTTGGTCCCAAAATTATGAAAAAATTCCTAAAAATATTTCTTCTCGTTTTACACTTCGTGTAATTTTCTGAGAATTTTATTTTCTATTTTACTATTTTTCTTAAATTTTTTCCTTTTCGTGCATTTTAATTTGTTTAAAAATACTTTTATGCACTAAAAAATTCTAAAATTTTTATTATATGATCCAATGATGACCTCTGACTTATGTTAAATGACATATATGTACCATTAGTATCACTTCAACTTTTTTGGAAAGGAGTTTGAGAAAAAGATTAACGATGCAAGCGTTAGTTAACATAAAGGGCCACATGTAGCGAAAATAACATAAAGGACCAATCTGTTATAATTAAATAACTTAAAGGATCCTGGGTGTAATTTAACCTAAAATAAAACTGATTTATGTGTCGAACATGTGTGTGAACACGTTAACATATGAGAAGAGTTATATTCTTAAATTTATTTATAAATTTTTTTTATTAATAAATTTTAAATACTTATTTGCTCATTAGTAAAATATTATAATTATTTTGAGGTATTCTTTAGAAAGCTTAAATTATATTACCCTTGAATATGGTGATTTATGATTAATCTTTAATATGGTATAACGATTTACTCTTTGATCATGAATCATTTTTTGAGACAACAATCTACTTATGGTCGTCTCGCCAAATACAAGTCATCAAAGTTTAATGGTTCCTCGGATAAGGATGAATGTCGCGATCTCTTTGAGGTTAAATGTAATTCGATTATTATTTTAAATATCATGTGACATATTATATAATTGCATATAAGGAGAAATTTGTTTATAATATTTTGTACTCCTTTAAAAATTATAAAATGTGAAATTATATAAATATTATTATTTTTCAGAACATTCTGAAATTAAAAATATTTATTTATTTTTATAAATTGATTTCTTATTATATATTTAAATAAATATATAAATAAAATTTAATGTTATGTATATTAGAAATCTTATTATTTGAGAGTTATATTCTGGATAATTAAATAATCACTGTTAATTTTAATAATTGTAATCTCACCTATCATGGATACAATTATATAAATTTTTATTTTTACATAAAATATAATTATTTTACTTTGTATCATTGTAACTCGTCTATCGCGGTTACATATGCACACATTTCATTAAATAGAATAATTTAATTCATTTTAATTATAATAAATATTATATTAATAATAGTTATATACTATCAGTGAGTTATTATTAATATTTTTTTTATTCAATGTATTTGTGATTTTTGATTATGTAAATTATGATTTGAGTATCCTATTGGTATTAAAAATTTTGTGACATGATATTTGTACATTATTGTTACATTTCTTATTTATTAATATTGATACTATTATTTGAGATTATACTAAATAAGACATTATTGTTTAAAGATATGTAATATTTTATGAAATCCAATAATTTATTTTAAATCATATTTTCTATTAAAATGGATTTCAATTCTCTAAGTATAATGTAAGTGATGGACTTAACCAGTATCATGTTGTTTGACATGATAAATGTATGATAGATAAAATAGTTGAGTATATGTTTAAAATATTTTCTAAACTCTTGAGTTAATAATTCAACTAGTATTATCTATCAAGTGGTAGAATTTAGCATGTCAATTATATTAGAAGTGAAAAAAATAATAATATTATTTTATAGAGACTTATATTGATACTATTATAGTCTTATGTTAGTAATAAAAGTTTATGACTATTTGTGTTATATCTTCAATAATACTTAAAATTAAGTCTTATATTTTTTTGCCGCATGTAACCTAATCATGTCTCAAGCGTGTGTGACTTTAATTATAATACTTGAGTTTTGAGTGAGCTAAAAATAGTCCATATAATCCCATTTTACAATTTAAAATACTAGAGATTTAATCTCAGTCATATGATGATAATTTTGTTATACATAATTATCATACTATTTTATGTGAAGGTTATTTAGTTTATGAAAATTCTTTTATGAAATTATTTGTTATAAGGAGATTTTACATTATAAATGTAAGTGAAAGTTAACAATATCCTTGATTTTAAATGCAGAATATGTGATTAACAGTGAAACTCAAATTTATATTAAAATTCTCATTGATAAATATTGAGTTTCATATTGTTATTCTGTAACCACTTGTGTTAATCGATCTGCTATATTTATGTGCAAAATATATGGTTGAGTTTGTAAAACTCTATTGATGATATATTATACAATCAATTCTCTATATTGTTTTGCAATAAAATTATAATTAGTATCCCATTGTATAATCAGAGTATATAATACTAGTGGACTCTGAAAAATCTTTATACATGTTGGATTAGTGGCAGTGCATGTGTACACAATTATATGATCCAAAACAATTTAGATTATTATTCTCATATTGTCATATTTTCTCGTGTGCACTATAACATATGCCATATTCTAAGAAGATTTCAAAATATACTCTAAGAGGTCTTATTCTATTATACTGAGATAAATATTATCACCTTAAGCTCAGAAAACATCAGTTGATATTTAGGTCGATATTGAAAAGACATAATAATTCTATAGCATGCAATAATATTGTGTTATTCTATCTTCAACAATCCATTTTTGTCCGGTCATAATATGAAAGTACAAGTAAATATCAATACTCCTATCGAGTATGATATTGTGTTATGAAAGTACTTATGACTAAATGTAATTACTCTTGTAATAAGGTAATTCCTATTTGTAATTACTATTATTAGACCTACGTTGATATGCTATGAACTTTAATGTGAAAAATCATTAGTAAATCACTGACCACAGACTTATACACATGAGTAAGTCTTATGATATTTTATGTTAGTGGGAGTTTATCAATATCATTTTTATATGTTTGGACCATTGGTTTATAACATATTTTTATCATATGAAATACGTTTCTCTAAATTCATATTTTTAATATAAAATATATTTCTTTTGCTTGTATAATATGTTTTTCCAATCGGATTCATTTATCCAATGTTGAAGTTTACTTTTGTTTTGTGAACAAGTGCTTTGACCATAATTAAAATTCTAATATTAAAATTTATATAATTTTAATAATTGATTATTGTTATCCAAGTGGAAGAATAATCAATTTTTTTAGAAATTATTATTAATATTAATTATGGTCTATTATTGTTATTAAGAACTTATTGATGAGTTATCTAATTGGGCTATTGCCTCTGAATGGACCATGATGAGTTGGACCATTTGGTTAATCCTAATGAGAGATCCTTGCCCTCATCCGTTTAGCTATTTAAGTGTTGCCCCATTAAACGATTAAGATATAGTCTAAACCTAAACGACAATGAGGGTAATAATTCTCTCATACTCTATGATGACAATTTCTTCAATCTAATAAGGTACATCGTTCCTATAATATTGGATTACTCTATCATATAATAATATGCTATAATTTGTGTCTACTGATTCTATTTAAATCTATAATGTCTAAGTTGATTTTCAAGACTAATTTAATTTTTTTAATTATCATCTAAAAAATCTATTTAAATGAATGCAATTTTAATGAGGAGTTAGCGAAATAAGCAATCACATCTGATATAATAAACTCACTAACAATATTTATCAATAAAAATATCAATAAGTTAACATAGATTGAGAGAACTTAATAACTAACCATTTCTCGAAGCTTTAAATGATAAATAAAGAACCATAACCACTTGCTAGTTGCACACAAAAAACCATTTATTATCAAAAAACTCAAAACAACACAACAACAAGAACATAAACAACATTTATCAACAACATATATACCTTTAATTGAAAAACCGTTTGTCTCATAAAGATGTTGAAGTTGATCTACTTGTGTCAATATGAAAAAAATACAAGGAGGATGAATAGCTTCATCATTCTTGTATTTTTTCTCATAGTGCGTAAATCATAAGCTGTCACGTGAACAACAACCATACTATGTGAATTTGAATCCTACAAACACCATGAAAAAACAGTATATTAACATAAACTAGCATGACATTATAATCCAATATCAGTTCCCGCCACACAAGCATTCTTAGTTTTGCTAGGTTTATGGTGTTGATTCTTTTCTCCATCACTATCACTATATGGACACACCGACCGTTAATGACCAGATTTTCCACAATTGAAACATACACATCTAGAATTTCTTCCTTTGAATTTTTCTTCCTTTGAATTTGTCTTGCTTTGGAGATGTAAATTGTCTTTTGGGCTTGATGGGGTTTTTTTTCGAAGTTCTTTTCACTATTAATTTTCAAGTACTTATGGTACTTTATCCCATTTCTTCATCATTATAGTTATCATTGTCACTAATATCACCATTATTGATGTGCTCACCTTTTGAGGACATTGAACAAGAAACTCTAAGAGCTTTGGACTTTGTTCTTTTCACCTTGTTCATATTTTTATCCTTTTTCATCTTCTTCTCATGTTCTTCCAGATTTCCAAATAAAGTATTAAGATTAAGTGTTGTAAGATCATTAGCTTCTTTGATGGCGATGACCTTTGGTTGCCGATTCTTAGTAAAACATCTCAAAATTTTGTTAGTAGTAATAACATTGAAAATAGGATTACCTAGTGCATTTAAACGATTAATGAGATGAGAAAACCTCTTTTGCATTTGAGTAATAGTTTCACCATGTTTCATGCGAAAGAGTTCAAACTCTTGATTAAGTGTGTTAATTCTAGCTTTTTTGACCTCATTGGTTTCCTCATGGGCAACTTGAAATGTGTCCCTCATAGCCTTAGTGGTTTCACAATGGGAAATGAAATACAACTCATCAATACTAAGAGGGGATATGAGAATATTTTGTGTTTTCCAATCACATCCCTATTTCTTTCTATCATCATCATTCCATTGTGCTTCAGACTTAGGCCTGACAACACCGTTTTCACCGGTTTGAGTAACCGGTGTTGGACCATTTAAAATAGCTTTCCACGCACCTTTATCATATGACTTGATATATATATATATATATGCATAAAAGCTTTCCAATAACCATAATTTTCTCCCATTAAAATTGGCGCTCTATTATAAAACCCTTTAGGTTCGTTAACCATTTTCTAATAAGAGTTTCAAAGAAAGGACTAAACCGGATCTCGTGATACCACTTGTTAGACGACAAAAACTTATCTAGAGGGGGGGTGAATAGATACCCAAGTAAAATTAATTTTAAAAACTAGGTTATTAAAATTTTATTTTGAGGGGAAGCATTTTGGCCTGGATCAAAAGGTCGTCTAAATGAACCTAGTTATTGAAAACCCAGATATGCGAGAGCCAAATGAAATAACAATAATACAAACAACTAACATAAAGTTTCACAATTAATAGTTACCAACAAATCACTTAAGCAACTTATTTCCAACGCAATTTGTATTAATGAACAGAACAAAACAATTTATCGATCACTTGGCGAGCTATCAGTTTTTTCAGTTTTTTTTATATTTTTTGTTTGTTTTGAAAACAACACTTACTGAAGATGCGAGAAGAAACACAAGAAACGGGGGGAGGGGGGGGGGGGTTGAATTGGGTTGCATCAAAATTAATCTTTTCACAACTCAAATACAAAAATAACAAGTGAATAAAAATAGGTGAACATAATTATTTTTATCATGGTTCACTGTTAACTAAGTTATTCCAGTCCACCCCGTAAGGTAATTTGCCTTATACACAAGGACTTAATCCAATATAATCAACTAGATTTTAAACAATCACAACAGGTTTGAACAACCTTATTCATACCCCCAATAAGTCTGTCGATCCCTATTGCAAATTCACCATGACCGTAACCAAAGTCTTCTTGAGAATCCATAGTACACATAGTTTCTCAAGGAACCTATCAAAATAGTTGATTACAAAGATGTGTATAAAAGATGCATATTACAAAATGTTTAAGTACATCAACACAAAGGTGTTGGTGGAAAGATACAAAAAAAAGCTCCTTGCTTATTTACAAAACTATACAAAGAATTTCTCTACAGAGTTTGAGCAGCGGTTTGATGTAGTTTTGTAGAAATGATTCGTTGATTTAAATTCTTCCAAGTCTTATTTTTATAGCTGAAAAAGATATTTGTTGGAGGGTAGAATAAGAAAGACAAATACAACTATTTTGTTCCCAAAGGTCATTTGATACTGGTAGACAATAGTACAAAAAGGTCTATCTTTGCGCCACTCTAGAGAGTAGAGGTCACAATGTACTTGTGTGCTTTTATACTCACCATCACACGCAATCCCTTTTTCTTGATCTTCATCTTCTATATCTTTAGAGGCTTTTGATTTTAGAAGGACCACAACTATGTTACGAGTGCAGCGAGCTAAGACACTACATAAATGATTGTCCATAACTTCAGAAGAAAATCCCAAGAAGAAAGCTCTCAAGAGCATGAAGAAAGGGCTGATGGCAACCTGGGATAATTTTGACTCCTCAGAAGACAATTCAGAATAAGAACGCGCTAACGTGGCACTTATGCCTCAAATCGAAACATCTGTTGAAAGGATCCATCCAGAAGATGAAGAAGAATCATAATCAGACACAAAAGAGGGATTCTCCAAATAAGTATTTTCCGACCTTACTCATTATGAATTAACTTCTTCTTTAGTTGAATTTATTGAAAAGAATGAGTTACTCTAGATTGAATTCAAGGAATTTAAAAATTCCTATGAATCCACATCTCCTAAAAACATCAAGCTTAAGGAATATATTTTCTTTTTAAATGAATAAGTTTTCTTTCGCAAAACCAAGAACTTTCCCTTCAAAGGCACGAGAACTCTTCAAGAATCTTCTGAGAGTACTAATGATGTCATCATGAGATATGACAAAGCCTTCCAGAAATTCTTAGCTAGAAGTATAGGGAGAAGCACAATGGCTTCTATTATCTATGGAGTGAGCAGAAATGGAACCAACAATATTGGTTATAACTCCTGTGACGAATCCTACTTTGATAAGAAAGATAAATCAATTTCTCTTTATTCCCATTTTGCATCTGTTGAGGAATATGTTTCTGAACCTAAGGTAAAATCTTCTAGGTTTAATTCTTGCAAATATGATTATTCTCCAATCAAAACCAAAGTTTTCAAAACCACTAGGGGAACTAACAAGAGAGGACCCAAGAAACAATGGGTACCCAAGAATCAAATCATCTATGTTACACACATTCTTTGTAGCGCAATTGAAACACATATTATGGAACCTGAATACTGATTGCTTGCAACACATGGATGAAAGAAGGCATATGTTCCTAAACTTGGAACATGACCCTGAAAGCATCATGAATTTTAGATGTGATAAAAAAGGGAGCATGGTCTCCGAAACTATTGGTAATGTTTTTCCTTCCTCTATATATGATTTTGAATAACTGATAGAGCTATTCATAATGTGCTATCCTTAAATTAATTAAGTGAAAATTACCATCGTGTCATCCTTATTAAAGATTCATGACATGCTTTTAGTTGAATGAATGTGAGCGTTAAATGATATAAGGGAAAATCAACATTTCTAGAATCAACTTCCAAAATTGTAAAATATCTTTTATTTGTTTCTAAAAGAGTAGTGGTCTTGGTATTGAAAATTGGGCCATGTTAGATAAGAATAATATATTAGTTAAACTAGCTTATATTTGTCAATAGCCTTCCTAATACGTCTCTCCTGGGTATTGATGGTTGGGCCATGTTAGATAAGAGGAATCTCTTAGCTAAATTAGCTTATATTTATAAGGAATTCCTAACCATAAGTATAGGGAGAAGCACAGTGGCTTCTATGATCTATGGAGTGTGTAGAAATGGAATCAACAATATTTGTAATAACTCATGTGACCAATTATGATAAGGAAGATAAATCAATTACTCTTGATTCCCCTTTTGCCTCTGCTGGGTTTGTGCCAAATGAAAAAGAGGAATCTATTTCTGAACCTAAAGCAAAACCCTTGGCAAAATCTTCTAGGTTAAATTCTTGCAAATATGATTATTCTCAAATCAAACTAGAAGTTGTCAAAAACTCTAGGAGAACTAACAAGAGAGGACCCATAAAACTATGAGTACCCAAGAATCAAATCATCTATGCTACATACAATCTTAAGAGGGAAATTGAAACAATTGTTAAGGAACCCGGATACTGTCTGCTTGCAACACATGGGGGGAAAAAGACATATGTTCCTAAAACCCTAAACCCTTAGAGAGATCCAAGTTTAAACAAAAATTGTAAAAATGCTTTTATTTGTTTATAAAAGAGTAGTGGTCTTGGTATTGAAAATTGGGCTATGTTAGATAAGAAGAATATCTTAGCGAAACTAGGTTATATTTGTCAGAAATTCCTAGCCATAAGTATAGGGAGAAACACAATGGCTGCTAAGATCTATGGCGTGAGCAGAAATGGAACCAACAATATTGGTTATAACTCCTGTGATGTACCTAATTCTGATTTGAAAGATAAGTCAATTACTCTCCAATCTCATTTTATCTCTGCTGGATTTGTGCCTAAGTAAAAAGAAAAAGAAAAAGAGGAACCTGTCTCTGAACTTAAGGCAAAACCCTTGGAAAATATTATAGGTTTAATTCTTGCAAATACGATTATTCTCCAATAAAACTCAAAGTTCTCAAAAACTCTGGGGGAACTAACAAGAGAGGACCCAAGAAACTATGGGTACCCAAGAATAAAATCATCTATGTTGCAAACATTCTTACCAGCACAGTTGAAACCCCTGTTATGGAACATGGATACTGGGTGCTTGCAACACATGGAGGAAAAAAGACATATGTTTCTAAACCTAAAACTTGGGCATGAAAGCATAATGAATTTCAGAGGTAGTAAAAAAGGGATCATGGTCTCTAAAACAATTGGTAATATTTTTCCTTCACGTATCTATGATCTTGAATAATTGATGGAGCTATTCACATTGTGTTCTCCTTAAATTAATTAAGTGAAATTACTATGATGTCATCCTTATTATGGATTCATGACATGTTGTTAGTTGAATGAATGTGAGCGTTAAATGATATAAGGGAAAATCAACATTTCTATAATCAACTTTCAAAATTGTAAAATCTCTTTTATTTGTTTCTAAAAGAGCAATGGTTTTGGTATTGAAAATTGGGCCATGTTAGATAAGAAGAATATATTAGCTAAACTAGCTTATATTTGTCACTAGCCTTCCCAATATGTCTCTGCTGGGTATTAACAGTTGGGTCATGTTAGATAAGAAGAATATCTTAGTTAAACTAGGTTATATTTGTCTGAAATTCCTAGCCACAAGTATAGGGAGAAGCACGATGGTTTCTAAGATCTATGGCATGAGCATAAATGGGACCAACAATATTGATTATAACTCATGTGATGTACCTAATTCTGGTAAGAAAGATAAATCAATTACTCTTCATACTCATTTTGTCTCTGCTGGATTTATGCCTAAGTAAAAAGAAAAAGACAAAGAAAAAGAGGAATCTATTTCTGAACTTAAGGCAAAACCCTTGGAAAATATTCTAGGTTTAATTCTTGCAAATATGATTATTCTCCAATAAAACTCAAAGTTCTCAAAAACTCTGGAGGAACTAACAAGAGAGGACCCAAGAAAGTATGGGTCCCCAAGAATAAAATCATCTATGTTGCAAATATTCTTAACAGCGCAGTTGAAACCCCTGTTATGGAACATGGATAATAGGTGCTTGCAACACATGGAGGAAAGAAGACATATGTTCCTAAACCTGAAACTTGTGTATGAAAGCATCATGCATTTCAGAGGTGGTCAAAAAGGGATCATGGTCTCTAAAACAATTAGTAATGTTTTTGCTTCCTCTATCTACGATCTTGAATAATTGATGGAGTTATTCACAATGTGATGTCCTTACATTAATTAATTGAAAATTACTATGATGTCATCCTTATTAAAGATTCATGATATGCTGTTAGTTGAATGAATGTGAGCGTTAAATGATATAACAAAAAATCAACATTTCTGTTAGTGTTTTAAGTTGGCATTAATTTTTGGTAAAACTAGGCTATGACAATGTCTTGATAAATGTCATGACATTCAGAGATTGAAGATAAATCCTACTTGACAAGGATCTTTAAAGTACAGAAGGAAGCTAAAAGTCTGGAATTAGAAAATATTCGATATCATAAGATGTTATGACATTGATGTGACATTCTGCTCGAACTGCTTTTCTGAGATTTTTCGAAGTTTGTTGAGTGCTTTATTATGTTTTTCTGTTATTAGATTGTATGCTCACGTGGCTGTTAGGTTAATCTTAGTTAAACCTAAATTGGTTGTTGATAAGACCAAGTTTTTAGGATTAATTAAGTGAACCCTAGCTATCTTTATGGAAGCCCAAAAAGTTTCGGATCGCTTCTATAATAGGAATAGAACCCTTACTTTCTCTTGCCCGAATGTATTAGGAGATTTAGCAGTCTATTATTTGTGTAATTCTAGTTACTCTTGTGAGCCAAGCAATTATCAATTGATAAGTGGCTTGGACTAGGATTTGTTTGTAAGGCGCTTACCACTCAAAGCTTTGAAGAGTGTTTTGTCTCTTGATTAAAGCTTTGAAGCAAAATCAAGATAGTTTATTGAAGTGCGTCTTCACAATTCAATTAATCAATAGGTTGATATCACTGTTGTGATTGAGGGGGAGTGAGTAGGAACTCAGGTCTAAGTAGGACTTAGATTGAAGTTGCATTGGTAGGTTTAAGTGAAGGAGATAAACCGGTTGGTTTATTCCGAACTAATTCTACTAATAGTGAATTTCCTCCCGGCTTGGTAGCCCCGGATGTAGGTGTAGTTACACAGAACGGTAAACAATTTATTGTGTTCTTTATCTGTTTGAATTTATTGTGTGTATTGTTAACAAAGCGCCGACATCGTGGTCATAATATTCTCTGTGACATCACGTATTTGCCGCCGAATTTCAATTGGCATCGAGGGCACCACCTGTTATTTCGGTGAGATCTAGGGATAATAGTTTCGCGTAATGGATAAGGAAGGAGGATTTGCGGGTAGACCACCTATCTTGGATGGATCTAATTATGATTCTTGGAAACCTCGTATGGTTGCCTTTTTGAGGTCACTGGATATTAAAGTTTGGAGAGCTGCTGACAAAGGATGGAAACATCCCACCAAGCTTGAGATGGATGGAACCTCTGTCTTGAAACCTGAGGAAGAATGGAACAAAGAAGAAGAAGAGCTAGCACTAGGGAACTCTAAAGCATTGAATGCCTTATTCAATGGAATTGACAAAAATATCTTCAGACTAGTTCATCAATGTGAGCTGGCCAAGGATGTTTGGGACACTCTCAAAACTACTCATGAGGGGACATCCAAGGTGAAGATGTCAAGACTTCAGATGCTCACTACCAAATTTGAGAATTTGAAGATGAAAGAAGATAAGATTATTCATGAATTTCACATGAATATTTTGGAGATTGCCAATACCTCAGGAGCACTTGGTGGAAAGATGTCAGAAGAGAAGTTGGTGAGAAAGATTCTCAGATCATTGCCTAAAAGGTTTTCAATGAAAGTGACTGCTATAGAGGAAGCTCAGGACATCAACACCTTGAAAGTTGAAGAACTTGTTGGATCTCTCCATACTTTTGAGATGTGAATCAGTGAAACTGTTGACAAGAAGAACAAGAGCATAGCACTTGTATCCAACTCTGAAGAGAGATGCAAGGAAGATGATGAAGAGAAGATATCTGAAGCTATAGCTATGCTTGGAAGGCAGTTCAACAGACTCATCAAGAGAATTGATCCAAAGTCAAGGTTCAATGTCAAGGACATTTCATCTGACATTAGCAGATCTTATGACTCCAGCAGAAGATCCAAGTCAGAAGAAAAAGGAAGTCAAAGCAGAGAAATCCAGTGTCATAGTTGTGAAGGATATGGGCATATTAGAGTTGTATGCCCTACCTTTCTGAAGAAAAAAAAGAAAGAGATGGCTGTCACTTGGTCTGATGGTGACTCAGGAAGTGAATCTGAGGAAGAAGCAGCCAAACTTGTCACTGCTCTCTCTGGAGTGTGCAATTCTGATATGGATTCTAGTGATGAGGAAGTGACATTTGAAGAGCTTGTTGAAACCTACAAGAAGCTGTGTATAAAAAGTGGTGAAGTATGTCAGCAGAATGAAAAACAGAAAAAGCTGATTGAGAAGTTGGAGGCTGAGAATGCAAAATTAAAGGCTGAGAAGAAGGAAAACACAGATACTATAAGTCACCTCAACAGTGAAATTATAGTGTTGAACTCCAAACTTGATCAGATGTCTAAGTCAGTCAAAATGTTGACATCTGGTACTGATAAGTTGGAGGAAATTCTTCAGCTTGGACATAATGCAGGAAATAAGCATGATCTGGGATATGTAGCTGCAAAGAAACCTGCTGGTGACAAGAAGAAGAACAGACCTGGCAAGTCAATGACAAAGAAGATGTCACACCACAAGACAGGAAATAGGTCTGGCTCAGGATATGTGGAGGCAAAGAAATTTGCTGATAACAAAAGGAAGAACAAACCTAATAAGCCAATGTCTAAAGCAGATGTCACAATATTGGGTACAACATCAAGATCAAAGAAACATGAAGAAAAAGTTTCAAAGATGGAGATGTCATTACTGTGGGAGGTTTGGTCATATAAAGCCTTTTTGCTTTAGACTACATGGATATCCTAATCAAGTTCCTTATGTCAAACCTAAAGTCAACAAGGTATCCTACACTCATCATTGGAAGAAGAAGACTGCAACTCTGATAGCTCACACTTCCCTTAGAGTGTCTGCCAAGAAAGAGTGGTACTTTGACAGTGGGTGTTCTAAGCATATGACTGGAAACAAAAATCTACTGAATAATGTCAAACCTCATTCTACCAGTTTTGTTACTTTTGGAGATGGAGCTAAAGGAGAAATCATAGGGGTTGGAAACTTGGACTGTTCTGAAGTTCCAAACCTAAATGGAGTGTTGCTGGTAAGAGGTTTGACTGCTAATCTCATAAGCATAAGTCAGCTATGTGATATGGGATTCAAAGTCAACTTCACTAAGTCTGAATGTCTTGTAATCAATGATAAACAAGGTGTGGTTATGAGAGGAGTCAGATCAAAGGACAACTGCTACATGTGGGAATCTGAGAACACCAACCTGTCTTCTATGTGCTCTACAGACAAAGATTAAAAGGAGGTAAAATTGTGGCACCAAAATCTTGGCCATTTACATCTCAGAGGAATGAAAAAGATCATTCCCATGAAGGAAGTCAGAAGGATACCAAGATTCCACATTGATGAAGGGAGAGTCTGTGGTGAGTGTAAGGTTGGAAGGCAAACCAGATTGTCACACTCTATGTCTAGACATTTGACCATTTCTAAAGTGCTGAAGCAAGCTCCTAGGGCCTGGTATGAAAGGCTGACCAAGCTCCTTACTGACAAAGGATATAGGAAAGGAGCCTTGGATAAAACTCTCTTTATCAAGAATGAAGGAGAAAAGATAATGGTGGCTCAAATTTATGTTAATGACATAGTATTTGGAGGAATGTCAGACACAATGGTGAGACATCTTGCCAACCAAATGCAAGATGAATCTGGAATGAGCCTCATGGGAGAGTTGATTTATTTTCTTGGACTGCAAGTCACACAGATGGAAGACTCAACATTCCTTTCACAGAGCAAGTATGCAAGGAATTTTGTCAAGAAGTTTGGGATGAAGAATGTCAGCCATAAAAGGACTTCTGCTCCTACACATTTGAAGTTGTCCAAGAACACAAGTGGAGAAAATGTTGATCAAAGCTTGTGTAAAAGCTCTTCTGGAGGATGTTTCTTCTTGGGAAACAATCTTGTTTCTTGGTTCAGCAAGAAGCAAAACTGTGTGTTCTTGACCACTGATGAGGTTGAGTACATAGCAGCTGGTAGGAGTTGCTCTCAGATGGTCTGGATGAAGCAGATGCTGAATGAGTACAATGTCATACAGGATGTCATGACATTGTACTGTGACAACCTGAGTGCTATTAATATTTCAAAGAATCCTATACAACACAGTAGGACTAAGCACATTGACATTAGACATCACCTCATCAGAGACCTTGTGGAAGAGAAAGTGATTAAATTGGAACATGTAGTCACTGAACTTGAACTGGCTGACATTTTTACTAAAGCTCTTGAGGCTAGTCAGTTTGAGCTTTTAAGGGGCAAGTTGGACATTTGTCAAAATGAGGAATTATAGCAATTAACATTGCTTACAACAAGGAATGGAAGGGACCTTTTAATTCAATTAATTATAAGTGGGTCATTTAATTATTTTCACCTTATTTTTAAAAGGTCCAAGAATAGGAAGAGACTCCTTCATATAATAGTTTCTTCATTTGAAAGTATCATATTTTTTTCATCCAAAAGAAACTCTCAAACTCTCTGTCATTCTCGTTCCCATTCCTTCAAAATCTATCAGCAAAATATGTCTTCATCCTCTTCATCATCTCAAGGATCTGGTTCTTCTTCTCCCACCATGGCTGAGATTAGGGCAAATGCTGAAACCATGCATGTTGAAGCTCTGAGGGTTACTCCACTGCGTGCAATGGCAACTGACCCTGAGAAGGTCAAGAAACTGCGCACAAGGAATGCAAGAAGGTCACAAGCATCACCTTCTGGTAAGACTTCTGTACCATCTTCTTCTGTACCCCCAGAAATAGCAAACAGAGAGGGGTCTAGGTCTGTGCATGGAGCCATTGCTAGGATAGTGACTAGAATCCTAAATGAAAAACAATCTGTACCTGGGGTTTCTGTCCCTCTAAACCAAAAGTCTGCTAGCCCTAGTTTAGCAGTTGATCCAGATGTCACTGAGAATGTCAAGACATCTGGTGATCATGTTGATTCTCCTGTCAAGAATGATGTTGATCCTTCAGTTAAAGATTCTGAAGTGAGTATTGATGATGTTTGTAATGAAACCCCTGCTGTTAATGAAGATGTGATTTATGATGGTATTCTTGAGGAATCCCCAGCAAAGTGTGCTTCTGATAAAACCCCTGCTGATTACATTTCTGATAGTATCTTAGAAGAGACTCCAGAAAAACCAAGTGGTGATAATCTTGAAAAGTCTCCAGTTCAAGATTCTGAAAATTTAACTGAACCTCCTGTCATTGACTTGGATGAAGTATTCTCAGACAATGACCTCATTGACAATGTCAATCCAAGCATTGCAAAGAGGATGATGAGAAGGGAGGGAAAACAGGCTGTCTCACAGAGCCCTGTTAAAGAAAAGGGTGTTGAAGATGTGTGTAAGGCTGAGAAGAATCCCAAGGCTGGACCCTCTATAAAGAAATGTAGAGTAAAAACTGTTGGTGGTGGCTCTAGACCAAAGAGAACACCAATTGTGAAAAAGAGGAAGGAACCTGAACCTTCAGAGTCAGATCAAGACTCTGATTTTGATGTTGAGGAGAATGTCACAGACATTCATCCAAGAAAGAAACCAACTCTTGGGAACGCCAAGGTGCACAAGTGGCCATTGATAACATCTCATTCCATCATCCTGAGAATGCTGGAAGATGGAAGTATGTTTGCTTAAAGAGGGTGGCTCTGGAAAGAGAGTTGAATAAGAGTGCACTTGAGTGCAAGGAGATTGTTGATTTGATTAAGGAGGCTGGTCTAATGAAAACAGTTGTGAGTTTCTCAAACTGTTATGATGTTTTGGTAAAAGAGTTTATAGTCAATTTGTCAAGTGGCTGTGGTGATGGGAGGTCTGCTGACTACAAGACTGTATATGTGAGGGGGAGGAAAGTAAGGTTTTCTCCAAGTGTGATCAACAGATTCCTAGGGAGATCAGAAGATGCTCAGCCAGAGCTGGAGGCAACTAACAACAAAATCTGTCAAACCATCACTGCCAAACAAGTGAAGCAATGGCCTCTGAAGGGAAAACTCTCAGCAAGTAAGTTGAGTGTCAAATTTGCCATCCTGCATAAGATAGGTGTTTAACGGGTCCCAACCAATCACAAGTCAACCATCTCTATTGGTCAGGAAGATTCATATATGATAAAGCTAAATTTGACTATGGATCCTATATATTTGAGTAGACCCTCAAGCATGCTGAAAGCTATGCAATCAATGGACCAATAGCCTTTCCCTCCCTGTTGTGTGGAATTATCATTGATCAATTTCCTGATATTCTAGCTGAAAGAGATGCAGTCTGCAAAAGAGCCCCTGCTCTTGGATTTCACTACAAACTTTTTCAAGGCAGACATGTCCCTGACATTGTCATGACATCTGGTGAGACATCCAATGTCAAGGAAACTTCTCAAAAGGCAACAGTCTTAGCTGTGCTAAAAGCTACCTGCAAAGATCTTGAAGCAAGGAAGCAAAGCCTTGAAGAGCTGATCTCTCAACTAGAGCAGGACACAGAGGTTGAGGATGAAAGGATAGATGGTAATGATGCTGTTGGTGATGCTGAAAATGAGGATGTTCAGATGGCTGGAGCTAAAGGGAGTTCAGAAGATGCTTCATTTCATAGTGTTTCTTCTGGAGAAGAGAGCTCTTGAGATGGAAGCTTGTCAATTGATGTCTTATTGCCTTTCTGTTTAAACTTTGTTCTGCATTTTTCCATTTTTGTTATGGATAATTGTAATCATTTGACAGAATTGTAACTGTCAACTTAATTGTGCTGGTACTTTTCTCAATATATGATTGAATGTTGGGGCATTTATGATTCCTTTGGCCCTTTGTGGCTAAAAGGGGAGAAGAACTATTGTGAAATTGGGAAAGATGAAAATTTTATGTGGGCAATTGTGGGAAATTGGGAAATTTGTATGGGTAGAATTTATCTTCTAAGTTCGTTTCTTTAAGCTTAGGATAGCTTAGAACTAGTTTGTTTTCTTCTTGTATAGGTTCTACGATTAGGTTGTTTTAGCCAAAATGTGCCAAAAGGGAGTTTGTTAGTGTTTTAAGTTGGCATTAATTTTGGTAAAACTAGGCTATGAAAATGTCTTGATAAATGTCATGACATTCGAGATTGAAGATAAATCCTACTTGACAAGGATGTTTAAAGTACACTTCAATCGGAAGCTAAAAGTCATGGAATTCGAGAAAATATTCGATGTCATAAGATGTTATGACATTCGGTGACATTCTCTGAATCTGCTTTTTCTGAGATTTTTCGGGAAGTTTGTTGCTTTATTATGTTTTTCATTATTAGATTATATGCTCACGTGGCTGTTAGGTTAATCTTAGTTAAACCTAAATTGGTTGTTGATAAGACCAAGTTTTTAGGATTAATTAAGTGAACCCTAGCTATCTTTATGGAAGCCCAAAATTGAAGTTTCAGGACTGCTTCTATAATAGGAATAGAACCCTTACTTTGCTGCTACGCCTCTGGAATGTATTAGGAGATTTAGCAGTCTGTTATTTGTGTAATTCTAGTTACTCTTGTGAGCCAAGCAATTATCAATTGATAAGTGGCTTGGACTAGGATTTGTTTGTAAGGGCAGTTTATCACTCAAAGCTTTGAAGCACGCGTGTTTTGTCTCTTGATTAAAGCTTTGAAGCAAAATCAAGATAGTTTATTGAAGTGTGTCTTCACAATTCAATTAATCAATAGGTTGATATCACTGCTGTGATTGAGGGGGAGTGAGTAGGAACTCAGGTCTAAGTAGGACTTAGATTGAAGTTGCATTGGGTAGGTTTTAAGTGAAGGAGATAAACTGGTTGGTTTATTCCTGAATTAATTCTACTAATAGTGAATTTCCTCCCTGGCCTGGTAGCCCCTAGATGTAGGTGTAGTTACACATTGAACTGGGTATACAATTTATTGTGTTCTTTATTGCTGTTTGAATTTATTGTGTGTATTGTTAACAGAGCGTCAGATACTGTGTCATAACATTCTCTGTGACATCACGTATCTGCTGCCAGGAATTTCAATTTCCATAATCAACTTTCAAAATTGTAAAAACTCTTTAATTTGTTTCTAAAAGAGCAGTGGCCTTGGTATTGACAATTAGGCCATATTAGATAAAAATAATATCTTATCTAAACTAACTTATATTTGTCAGCATCCTTCCCAATCCGATGTTCCCTTCAGAAGCTCTCTGTGAAGCAAAATAAGAAGGGCAGGATTTTTCAAAATCTTCCCTTTAAGCAGGAATGTTGTTTTTACCTCTAAACCATTTGACTTTTTGCATTAAAATTGCTGAAGCCAATATCAACTATGCCTCTCTTCAAAAAGAAGTAGGAATTAGTCATCTTTCTTCAACTATACAAAATGATCTTAGGCGAAACTTCTATGACACAAGGATAAGTTTCTTTCACAACAGTCTCTCTCTCTAAAGACTTCTTATGTGAAAGACTTATTATGATTTGTGAAAGAACAAGTAGCCCACCATTTCTTATTCTCACCATGTTTAAATTTTTTTAATAAGGCTTAGAAGGAATCTAATCGTAGTTATTTTTGAAATCCATGACTGTATCAAGTTAGGACTTTCTGATCGCTCAAAAGGCTACAGAACATAGAACCATGATATACTGGGTTTTGAGGAACTAATCTATGATAGATTTAACAATAAACTTGACCTCAGAAGTTTCAAAGTATGTTGTTTGTCTGATTATTACCTTCTCCGATACAAAAGATAATAAAGCTGTAGCATAACGAAGAAAAAAAATCAAAGTCTTGATAAAATTTTCTCTCTCAGAGTAAAACTCTTCAAATAAATGAAACTTTAAGGTACACATCTTTCCAATAGTTGGTTTCTGAATTATGATACTTTAATTTAAATAAAACTCCCTCATAAAAAAAGTCCTTGTTTAAAAATGTTATATTAAAAAAGATATTTTTTACTAGAAACTAAAAGGCTTACCTCATCAAAAATGATGCCTATTAAAATGAAAAACTATTGATTAAATTATGGGAATTTCTTAATCCACTCTATGGTTGGGAAATAAAACTCTATACATTTCTCATAATGTCCCTCTAAATCTAAAAATATATTTCTGGTGTGCACTATTTTTTAAAATATTTGTGTTAAAATCAGAAGTATATTGCCGGTTCCAAATCAAAAATATATTTTTAATTCTGAGCATGACAGAAATCAAAATATGTTTCAAGCATACAAAACCGAAATTTTGAACAAAAACAATAAATAGCGAAATTATACAAATAAGAAATTGAACAAAAGACCAAAAATGCTATCCAAATGCATATCAATATAATCCAAACTATTGCTCTAATAGGAGGGAAAGAGGCATGACGCCTTTAACCACGTTCAAGAACTGGAAGTATACTTACGGTTTGGAATTGGAAGTATACTTTCGGTTTGCACCCAACCCTTTTAACGTATTTTACATAAGACATGGTGCGAACTGAAAGTATACTTTCTGTTTTGAGAGGCATGAGACATTTGTAGAATTTCACGTAGTACCTAAGAAAAGCATAGGGCGGGTTATGAAATTCCATTATATCATAAGAGATCTATCTTTGCTCAAACCACACTTATAATTTAATGCAATACATTGGGCGGGCTTTTAGATTTTGAGATTTTTTCAGATATTAAGTTTAAATCCGTACGTCTTCTCCCTGTCATAACGTTTCTAGTAAAAATATTTCATTTATTAGTAGTTGGTCAACCGTAATTATATTCCTTTTCCAACTGTTGTAAAAGTGATTTTCCGTAATAGTGCACTTTGCATAAATATTCATCTATTAGCAACACAAGGTATAAATATATTTTATTTTGTATCCCAACCAATTTTCAGTTCATAAATCAATATTCTACTCATTACCAAAAATAATAACGACTATGCACATCACTCATAATACAAGCATGGAGTACAATAGCTCAAACTATCAATCATCTCCAACTAAACACCTTAATATTTCTTATAAGAGTTGGCCTCTTTGATACCCCAAAACATCTCATGCCAAATCATAACAAATTCGTCTCCACTCATCCATGAAGATGCCAAAGATGATCAACCTCAACAATAATGGCTTATCGTCTATCTATGATCACTCCCAACCATCTCCAAGCCACATACCAAATAAAGATAGAAAACACACAAGTAGCTAGCGAATAAATGAACTTCACACCACAACAAGACTGAGCAAAAAAAACACAAGTAGGTAGCTTATAACACAACATTTTTTCAAGAAAATACTATAACCATTGAATGAGAGAAACTCTTCCATTGCCAACTCAACCAGTTACTAATGCAAAGAGAGATTGGTTACAGGGAGAACAAATGTTTACAGCACTAGATACACTCCTCTAATGGCCATGCTCCTACATGTAGTTTCATTCATATATATGACTCTGATCACAATTATAATTACAATTATAAATAAATATTTTTAATTATTTAGCAGTTATAACTGATTGATGTGTAAATTACATTAATAATATATATATAAATCAAATCTTTATTAAACAATAATTAATATTAAACTAACATTACTGCTTCTTTTTTTTTTCTGAAGCAAAGATATTAAAATAAGAAGAAATGTATATAATATATCTTAAACAATATCAATAATTATTTTCCTTCCTTAAACATTAGGTTGATCCAAGTGCAATATTATGTGATAGATTAACAGTGTATATGACTACGTAGCTAACATATACACACACTGTCTCAATCTATTTCACATTCATGCATGGAATTGATTCTCTGATCATACATGCACTACCAACAAGAAACTCAAATTCATAATAATACTAATTATTATTATTTTTATTATTATTCATATTATATCATACCTTAAACTAATAATAATATGTTAGGAGGATTTAGATTCATTACTTCAAAATCCATTAATATTGTTGGATCCATTATTCCCGGAAATATTTTGATGAAAATGATGTTGATGTTGTTGATGATGATGGTATCCTGACATAGAACTACTACTCTCACCAACATCAAGTTGTTCAGGTCTATACACCTCTTCTTGTTCTTCTTCATCTAACTCTTCTTTTGCAACTTTTTGCATTCCTCCCATGAATTCCAATGGTGCTAAAACATGTTGTGTTTGTGTTTGTAGCTGTTGTTGATGTTGTTGTGGTGGAGGAACAACTGAAGGTAACTTTGAGAGTAGTGCTTCGAGACTACTCATTGATGGAGTTACTTTCATTGGCATGTTGTTGTTGTTGTTCATGAAATGTTCATATATTTGATCACCATGTTGATGATGCTGTGGTGCAATGCTTCCTTGGAAATTATGCCATTGGTCTGTTGGACCACCGTAAGGATATGCAGATGATGAAGGGTGTGGGAGAAGTACTCCCGGTATGCTTTCGATGTAGCTGAACTTTTTTCGCAGTAGAACTACATAGCTCAAATCTTCAATCACCTTGAATTTCATACAAAAACACACAAAATATATGAGTTGATAGATTTCTCGCTTAAGTGCCTGCCTAATGTTCTAAGAAATTGTTTACGACTGTCTGTGTGACAGTGAGTCTTACCTTATGATTTTTTATATAGACACGAGCGTCAAACACGACGAGACAGAAAATAATATAATTAAGTGTAGCTACGCGTGTTTTTGAAGTGTCGGTGTTATGCGAGTTATTCTAGTTAAAAGTGTGAGAGAGAAAGCAAAGGGAGGATAGAGAGATGAAACCTTATGAACAGCTCCTAGTTGAACAACACCTTCTCTAACAGCAATGAGGGCTATGGTCTAAAACATAAACATATATATAATTTATAATTAATTGAGTCAAATATAGAAAGAAGATAGTACTATGTGAAATCTTAGTATGAATGTCATATATATACCTTAATACCAGACAAGAACTGAGCTTCCCAAGTCCTAGGGTGCTGTAAAATAAACATTCTCTTTAACAAACTTTTAATACAAAATCATTGACCAAGATTATATTATTAATCAAATCTATCATTTAATGTTTGATTTTACTCACTGAGTCAGCTGAATTATGCCATGCTGACAAGAAATTAATTTCCTGATCATTAGGTTCTTTGTATATCCATTTATGACTGTGATCTGCAGCTACTTTTCCAATCAACCTGTTTCATAAAATCTAACCAATTAATTAACCATTTGAGCCAATTTTCTTTGAACTTTTTCAAGACTAAGCACTTAAGATACAATTGCATACCCTTCTCCATAGTTATAGATCTCATGTGACATCTTGAAGAAAAGCTCAGGTTGAAGACCTTGGTAAGGCTGAATTAATTCGCAGTTCCCGTAAACCGATGAAGATGAGTTAGGACAATCACCAGCAGAGTTGTTTATTTCAGGTGCTGCTGCTGATGCTGCAAAGTTGCAGAATCCATCTTCCCAAACCAATATCCTGTGCATGCATAATAAAAATATCAACACAAAACTTTTCATTTCCAAACACATGATGACAACAAACAACGATATAAAAAAATATCTTTACCAATTCCTTCTGTTTCCTCTTGATCTATCATAAGCCCCTTGTCCTTCCCACCTATAACATAAAACAAAAATAATCACTTCCATTAGAAAATGTTTTATAAAGCTGGTGTTTCTGTATAACTACTGACTAAGCTGGCTTAACGGGACTATCAAAGGGAGTGGTTGGAAATGTTTCTTACTTGGGAGGAGGGTAGTTTCTAGGCAAGATCCTCCAGAAAACAGCATAAACCCATTGAGAATTATCATGGATACACAAACTTCTTAGAGTGTGTTGAAGAAGATGAGTGACAGCTAATGGAGTAAGATGATGTTCTTCCATATATAAAAATGAAAAACACTCACACAATTATAGAAACTATAGCTAGCTTTTTGATGCTATATGATCTCTTGTTCTCTTAGAAAACCTTTAGCTATAGGTATATATCTTTATTAATAGTAGTAGGAAACTTCAACATCTATCTCCTCCTTTATATAAGCACACACCAACAAGGAAATCTCACATTTATATTTTATACCCCCACACACATTTAGGTGGGTAGGAGAAAAAAAAGAAAAGAGGTGAAATAAATGAAAAATATCATATACTTTTTTAAAATATTTTTTCTAAATATATTTTATCATAGGACCCACCACCTTATAACAAGCCTCATTTTTCAATATTATAATTGAACACAACCAAACCTCAACCTAAATTCACGAACCATCTTCAATCAACAACAATATGATTATTCATATATATTATATATAAACTATAGTTTATTATATGTGGCTTAAAGTTGAAACAAGAACATGTCTTTGATTTGATTACACACACTCTTATCTTAATTCCTAGCTAGATTTATTATATAGTATGCTTCTGCAGAAGCAGCATCTTATACTATATACTATATATTAATTTTGAATTCTTTTTTTTCTCCATACCGTTCTGTTTCCTGACATCTTCTTAAGGTATCAGCAACCTTCTCATGATTCCTATAAACCACACACGACCATTCATTTCAATTCCACCACATACAAAATTACACCTAATAAATTTTTATTAACTCACTATCTTATTATGCATACATGTATATTATGTATCTATATTAATATACTATACATTTTTCTCCTTCTCATCTCTGATACTAGTAGAACTAGGTAACAGTGCCACTGCCAGACTAAATAAATCCCTTAGTAAAAACGAAATATCAACATCAAATTACTGTTTCATGCACTATTGCATCACAGAAGTAATAACTCACTTGTTACTGTAACATACTAACATGACACAAAATCCACTATTAATTACTATATATGCCAACATATATATATATATATATATATATATATATATATATATATATATATATATATATATATATATATATATATTGTGAGTGAGAGAATATATTATTGTTGATACTGTAGATGGTCAGGCTTTAGTAAATATATTTTACCACAAAAGCTGAAAGACTTCAGATATTCCTTAGCCTTTGTTGCATTGCATTGCTAGGGAAGACTTTTGATTTATTTTTATAATTTTTCTTTATGATGAACTTAATATTAAAGTTTGAGATGTAGTTATGAAGATGAAAGCAACATATTTGTAGTAAAGTATTTGTAAGATATGTGATGAAGAAAACAAACATAAAATGACAGTAGGTAGAATGCAAGAGGGTGTAAGAACATTACTATATTATTACCAAATGAAATAATGTGATGATGAAAGATTGAAAAGAAAGTCGAAGAAGAAAATGTAGCTATATTCATGAAAATTTGAACAATCTCATAATAGTTGTTGTCTTCTCCCCCTTTCTTTGCACCTGCTACATTATCATCTCTGTAAGTTACATAATGACTAAAAGAAGAACTCATTACTTTCATTTCTTGTCTGACACACCACAAAAGCTTGTTGTCAGCTCTTTATGCTGTTTCTTCATATCATCTATATCCCTTTGACCATTCATTATTTTTTTATATATGAAGAAACTCATGATTCTCTTTTCAGATATTAATGATTTAGATTACCTAATTACATCACCATTTATTGCTTTCATTTCTTGATAGTGACACACATTGCTATCTCCATGCTTTCCTAAACGGATTCTAACTGTGTAATGTTTTGTACCACAAAAATTTAACATTGCTTTTGTTTCTGTGTGTTTGTTCCTGTGTTATTGTTAATGGAAGTGTGAGTGTGAGTATGAGTGTGAGAAAGAGAATATAAATAAATATCGGCAAAGTCGTCTCAAGTTTTTGAGAGTTCTTCTTATAGGTTAACAGGAGTTAAATCCTAACAAAACAAATAAAGATTATATATTCCTCTAATTTAACTTTGATAAATTTTGAATATTCTGTCCAAAGACGTTCCGATTGTTTGTGTATTTATGAATTATAATTTTGGTATTTGACTATTAGAAAATGATAATTTAGTGTACAATGTGTAAAGAAAGATGTGAAGGTGTACGATGGTAGGGGAGAGGCAGTTGTAGGAGAGAGTTGGGGACAGTGGACAGTGTACTCTGAAAAGAGTGATGTAAGCAAAAGGAAAGTGGTGTTGGGGGCTACAAAACAATTGAATGAGGTTTGGATTTTATTCAAAGGTGTTGATGCCTTCAAGTGGACATAATATATTGGTATTTTGTTGTTTTTCAGAGAGAAAAAAAATAAAGATTTTGGTAAGTAACAAGTTTGGTATGGGAGAAAAAGAAATCAAAGAATGGCATAATAGTCTTTTGGTCAAAGAACAGATGTTGATATTGAAAGGATGCCCCATCCCTTTCTTCAATTAAAGGAACTGGAATCTCTGCCCTCCCATCCTTCCCAATGTCTATGTCCCATTTCATTTTTTCAAATTATACGATTAAGAAAAATACATTTAAGGATTTAAACCTAATGACAATGTGACATATACTATTATAAATAATTGGTGAAATGATAAGGTAATACATTGTTACAATATATATATATATATATATATATATATATATATATATATATATATATATATATATATATATATATATATATATATATATATATATATATATATATGTTTTGATGCGTGAATAAATAATTTGACTTATAAAATTAATACTCTAACGTTCAAATCAATAAAAGAATAATAAATAATATGAAAATAAAATTAGATTTAAATCGTACTTTTTTCTTCATATATGAAATATCTTATATACAAATTCTTTTTTATATGAAATATCTTAAAAATAAAAATTGATTGAGATATTCAAAATATATTGAGAGATGTTTTTTATTGAATCTTTTGACCGATCCATATTAATATGCATAAGGGTATATTATATTTCAAAAGTGAATGATTTGCATAAATGTGTCTTTAGAAGGATATAATTTATTAATCAAAGAGACAACAAAACATAGGATCTTATAATGCATACTTCTAAGTAGGCATGAGATATTTTCCAAACACCATATAATTATTTAATACACTATATTAGTATTCATGTATGTGCTAAATAGAAAATAGGTGTGGGATGAAAGATTGTAATTAGATTATTATATTTGGTATGTTAGGTGGCATATTTTATAGGTTAGGGTTAATGGCTAGGGTTAGATAGATTCCTCTCGTGGCCCATAGTTTTTGTGTCTTAATAGAATAAGACACATAAACCTCACACAATAGTTATTTGGTAATGAAATTAAAGGATACCCTAATTGGTTATCCGTGATGTCTATGTATAAAATTCAGTGTTTCTTGAAGTGATGGAATTTCATATCTTTACTAAACTCATTTGTTTCTACATATATTAGTACTATTAGGCTTCTCACATTTTTCAATATTATTGTCTGTCTACTTCTACCGATCCTGCCAAGGATACACCAAATATTGCCATTAAGGTTTGGACTTAACTTTTTGAATTAGTTTATTTATAAGAGAGTATATTAAAAAAATTAAATTTCAATTATTCGGGGATAACTTTTTTTTCTATCTATTATATAATATATAATATATTAAATTTAAAGCGAATGTCACACTCTTAAAATTTAAGGTAAATTCTTAGGTAAATTTAAAGCGAATGTCACACTATTATATAATATATAAAATTTCATGTCTCACTCTTAAAATTTGAGATAAATTCTTAGGTACTCATGCTAAGTAATTGGGTATCGGTACCTTTGGTATAATTTGAATTAAAGTTTAATTTTTTAAAAATAAAATAACATTATAAATGATGTGGCATTATATATCTTCATCTGATTGGAGGAAGGTACCAGTACCCAATTAAATTCAAAGGTACCGGAGTGTTCATCAAAATTTAATCAATCAACAAAATTCTACAATTACTCTTCATCAATTTAATTTCTATTAAAAAAATTTACAACAACTTCATCACTTCCCCTTAAATTTTTTAATTTAATTTTAGATTTTTTTATATTATATTTCAATTATATCACTCAAGATTCTCATATTAATTTTGTCTGTATTGCATATCCTCTTTTATAATATCTTTAGATAATAATAATAATAATAATAATATAATAATAATAATAATAATAATAATATTTTGTTAAATCAAAAGACTTACAAAAGTATAAGCCGATTATTCAAAAATCAAATAAAATATATGATGGCTAACGAAAACTATAATTAAATTTTTTTTTAATTTCTTACAAAAATTAATAATTACAATAATAAATATTTTAATTATAAATTTTATTAATTAACCGTTGAAGAGGGAAAAAGTATAAACTATCTCTAATTTTAAAAAAATTATTTATTGAAAAACAAAAAATACTCTACTTACACCTCAATATTATTTACATTATACCTAATAATTATATCAAAAAAATTATTTTAAATTTAAAAATACCATTGGTCTAACAACTAATTCATTTTGGTATGTGATAAAATTAATTAAAAGGTGGAAAAGTAATTTTTGAATTATTTTGTAAAATATAATTTATTATAAGAGAGAAAAAGTAAATACTATTTTTAATTATAAAAATTTATTTAAGGGAAAACATAAATAAATCACTCATAATTTCTCAATTACATACATCATCTCTAATAATTATCATAATAAATTTTGTTATGAAATTAATGAGAAAACAATGAAATAGAAGAGTAGAGACAAAGGAGAGAAAGAGAAGAGAGAAAATAAGATCGTATTTGATCGGTGGTTTTTACACAGATATTTAGCATTGAATCCCGTTATCGTTTCTTTTATTTATTTTGTGTTATATGTCATTTTACCGCATTTTATGCTTTGGTTGTGTGTTTGAGTGTTTTCAGGGTCAGAAGAATAAACCAGGACAAATCAGGGCAAAAGAAGTGCAAAAATCAGAATATTTGAGGCTATAGAGGTCCTAACACGGCCACACGTGTCAGAAATGGTGCACATAGGCAATTTGGGAGAAGAAACAGAGGCTGACACGGGTGGCCGTGTCAGCTGACACAACTGTGTCAGGAAGCCTGAGCAAAAATACGTTTGAATAGAGGCCGACACGGGTGCTCGTGTCATCTGACACGGCCCGTGTCAGCCAGGACGTTGAGAATTCTAATTTTTGCTGTTTTTTAGTGTTTTGGGTCATTAAGGGTGTTTTGGACATTTCGTATTACTTAGGAATGACCTAACACTATAGAAACCTTATTTTGAGAAGGAGAAGGGGAATTTTTGGCCACCGGAGAATATTTCACGATAGAAGATTGGAGATTCAATAGTTTTGGGAACGGAGAACTCTTCATGCGCGAGAGCAATTGAAGATTGAAGACCCAATCTATTGTAATGTCTTTATCTAATATTTTGATTATGCTACTTTTGAATTCTATGAGAGGCTAAACCCCTCAATGCTAGGGGGTGTCCCTAATTTGTTATGTTAAGAATACTGATCTCTTTGTTTTAGTCAACATTTTAGTTTGTTATGCATCAATTTGATTATTTAGAATAATTCATATTTTGACCTTATGGGACCATAGGATTTCACTATTTTAACACAGTAGAGCCGGATGGTCGTGTTAAGTTTTTCTAAATAATGATATTATTAAGGATTTCATCTAGGACTAGGGTAATCCTATGATAACCAGAATAGTTCTTGATAATTGCATGCTTAACTTCTCTACTAATTTAAATGGAAATTGAAATTAGGAAAGAAGGTTAAAGGTTTTTTCACTAAGGAATTAGGATAAAATAATATTGAGAATCGGTAATTGAGGATGATGAACTTGTTGAATAAATTAAAGAGTGAAGGTTATTATATGACAAATTATACACTCACCATAGCATACTTTAATTAAACAAAAAGTCAATTTTTATCTTATATTCCCACCAAACTTAAAACTATTGTTTTTATTCAATTGAATAAATCATCTAACTCAGTATTTCCTACGCAATTCTTGAGATCGATACTTGGGGTAAATCCCATTGTTACTACATCGATAACAATAGTACACTTGCTATTTTTCTGATCAAGTTTTTGGTGCTATTGCCGGGGATTGCCAAAATACAGAGTTGATTATAGTTCAATTGAAATTTTATTGCTTTGCAATTAAAATTTTACTTTTCTGTTTATTTTATTATTATCACTAATAAATTGTCTAATCTTTGTATGCGAGGAAAACCCTCAGCTGAATTTATTTTTGACACAGAAATTGAAAGAACTTTTCACGAAAGGCGAAGACAAGCTCAATTAGCCAGATTGGCTTATGAGGAAGAACATTCAATTCATACAAAGTCAGAGGCCGAAGAGGAAGGTCTGTCAGATCATTTGGGTTCAGCATCCGAAGAGGAAGAGATCATGGTTGAAGATCCACCAGAGAGACTTCTTGGTGATTACGGTGGGACGACTACACCGGGTGGTAGGTTGACAATTATAAACCAACCGGTAAATATGCTCAAGTTTCAACTGCATCCAAGCACAATTTCTCAGCTTGAGAGAAAGTCTTTCACCGGAGACATCAACGAAGATGCCAATAAACACTTGCAGAGGTTTCTGACCATGAGTACCACGTTGAAGATTGATGGGCATACAGTTGAGGCAAAGAAATTGGTGATGTTTCCATTTACCTTATCTGAAGATGCAGAAGAGTGGTTTTACTCACTATCGGCTGACAATATTACTACGTGGGAAGAGATGGAGAAAACTTTTCTGAATGAGTACTTTCCTGCTTCTGTTTATATTCGCAGAAGATATGAAATTCTTAATTTTAAGAAGAAAGAGGGAGTCACTTGGGGATGCCTAAAAGAGGTTCAAGAGATTTTGGTAGCTTGTCCCACTCATAACATGGACCAAACTGAGCAAATGCAGATGTTTGTGAATGGTCTCAGAATAAAGACCAAGCAGCTTATTGACACAGCTACCAGTGGCTCATCCAACTTTACAACAGCCACTGATATTAAGAAGATCATTGAAGCCATTGCTGCAAATGAGCATCTGGAAGTGTATGATAGGGTTACAAGTAAACCAAAGGGAGTGATTGATTTGAAGCTGGAAGTGAACAGGCAACTCAAAATTGAAGAAGCAATTGCTGCAGAAGTGGAGAAAAAGCTCAAAGCTATGAACATGGGTACTCAACAGGTAGCACAAGTTAAAAATGTTGTGTGTGAAATTTATAGTGGACCACACAGTACTGTGCAATGTCTTGCAACTCCGAAACAAATTGAGGAGATAAAATTCTTGAAGCAGAATAATCCTTATTCTAACACCTATAATCCTGGGTGGAAGAATCATCCAAATTTTTCCTGGAAAGATCAGTAGCAACAAACTCCTCAAAAGGCAGAATAGGAGGTAGCTATTGAAAAGATGGCTCCCCATATTTCCCAATTTCAATAAGAAACAAGAAGCAATCACCGGAACACCACAACTGCAATTAAAAATCTGGAGGTCCAATTGGGGCAGATTGCACAACAAGTAACTCTGCAAGTTCAAGGCAATCAGAAGAGTCATGAGAATGTGAATGCTGTCACAATAAGGAGAAGTGAAAAGGTTGCCAAAGAAAGAGAAGAAGAGTTAAAATTTGATGATAATATTATAGAAGTGGATTTAGAAGTGAAAGAGAACAAGAAAAAGCAGGAAGAAGTGGTGCTACTTGTGAAGCCAGCGGAAGAAAAGATTAAACCTGAGATTAGGCTGTCATATCCCTCTCGAGTGGCAAAGAAGGACACAAAGGAGAAGGAGTTTGATAAATTTGACAAATTGTTCAAAAAGATGGAGATTAACATACCTTTCTTTGAAGCACTTGAGAAAATACCTTTGTACCAAAAATTCACGAAGGAGGTTCTATAAAAAAAGAGGCAAACAAATGATGAACAGGTACCCATTGAAGAGAAATTGTGTGCGGCCACGCCCGAGAGAAAAATTCCTATCAAGCAGAAGGATTCGGGATCAGTTGCAATACCTTGCACAATAAAATACAAAAAGTTCAAAAGGGTTTTAATTGATTCTAGTTCTAGTGCGAGTTTGATGCCCTTGTCTATCTTCAAGAAGCTCGACATTGAAAAGATAAGCGGGAGTGGAACAAAATTAAAATTTCCTGATCACACCATCAAGAAGTCATATGGGATAGTTGAAGATGTGTTGGTCGAGATTGAAATTTTTTCTTTTCCAGTGGATTTCCAGATCATGGACATAACTGAAGATGAAGAGACCCCGATCATTCTTGGTCGACCTTTTCTGTTGACTAGCAGGTGCAATTTTGATATCGAGATAGGTTATCTGACTTTAAAATATTTTGATGAGGAGATAACCATGAATTTGTTTGAAGTCAAGAAACAAGGTGCAGGTGAAAAGAATAAATTTTCAGTTGGTATGGTCAAAGTAGAGAGAGAGAGCAAAATTTCAAAATCAATCCCCGAAGAACTCTCAGGCAGAATCTCTCAGGTGGCATCAGTTAAAATTCCAAAGTTCAGTCAAGAAGCCAAGAAGAGAAAGAAGAAGGAACATAAAGGTGAGAAGATGGAAGTTGGAAACAACGGGAAGTACACAGTGGTTAATGCTTTTGATGTTGATGAGTTTTGGGTTGCGGAAAGTACAAGCAACAAAGTGTGGAAGAGAAAGTACCCCCGTAAGGGGATGACCCGTTGAGCTATGGAACGTTAAACGAAGCGCTTCGTGGGAGGCAACCCACGCTTTTCATAACTTATTTTTCTATTTGATTTGTTTGCAGGTAATAAAAAGGGATCCTTTCTTGCGAAAGCTAGGAGGCAACAGCTGGTGTTGCATTACCCTCTGTGAGTCACTTCTCTCGAGTTTGGTCTGAAACATTGAGGCAATGTTTAGTTCAAGTTTGAGGGAGGTTTTATTACTTTGTTTGTTTATTTTTACTTATTAAGTTGAGGTTAACTGCTGTGTAAGTCCACAAGTAGAAATTCTCCCAAAATTTTTCTAAATCTTGTCCGAAAATTTTGGTATTGATTTGTTCAAGAGCTTGTGTTTCTGAAAGACCGGGAATAGTATATAGAGACAAAGGGATGATTGTTTGAAGGGAGGAAGTTCAGAATAACGTGAAAGTGATACGAGTCTAACGTGTAGAGTTGTACCAGAGTACTTGAATCCTGAAAAGTACTCCTTGAGTAGTTTATCCACATAGTCTGGCATAGTCTTGATTTGCATGCAAGTAAGACTGGTTGTGAAATAAATAAAGATGACACCAAGTGATGAAAAGGCGGTAAAAGGAAACTGGCTCGCTAAGTTGGGTAGCCTTCACCAGGTTATTCATCCCAAAGGGAGTTGATCCCCAAACGTCGTCCAAAAGGACAATATATAACTACAAAATTTGAAATTTTTTGATAATTAAAAGTAGCAAATGCTGCTCGTTCGGTGTTGGAATAAGAAGTTTTGATTAGTCTCTTGCATGTGATGATCATCTTAATTCTTATTGCCTTAATTTGATTGTACTAATGAAAAAAAGGAGGAAAATCGGGATAAGACTTAAGTGGTACAAAGCATAGTTGGAGAGGTATCTGAAGAGGAAGCTCCAGGTTAAAAGGTTCTTACAGAAAACTCTTCGTGTCATGTGAAAGCCGAACAAACTACCTTTTGAGAAATGTGAAATGAAGTCTCAAGTATGAGTACCAGATGCTTTGATTCCCATGAGTTCTTATATTTGTCGCTTGCGGTCAAGCAACAGTTTAAGTTTGGGGGAGTTTGATTGGTGGTTTTTACACAGATATTTAGCATTGAATTCTGTTATTGTTTCTTTTATTTGTTTAGTGTTATATGTTATTTTATTGCATTTTATACTTTGGTTGTGTGTTTGAGTGTTTTCAAGGTCAGAAGAATAAACCAGGACAAATCGGGGCAAAAGAAGTGCAAAAAGCAAAATATTTAAGGCTGCAGAGGTCCTAACACGGCCACCCGTGTCACGGGACACGGCCCATGGCAGAAATGGTGCACATAGGTAGTTTGGGAGAAGAAATAGAGGTTGAGACAGGTGCTCGTGTCAGCTGACACAACCGTGTCAGGAACCCTGGGCAAAAATACATTTGAATAGAGGCCGACACGGGTGCCCGTGTCATCTGACACTGCCCGTGTCAGCTAGGATGCTGAGAATTCTAATTTTTGCTGTTTTTTAGTGTTTTGGGTTATTAAGGGTGTTTTGGACATTTCGTATTACTTAGGAATGACCTAACACTATATAAACCTTATTTTGAGAAGGAGAATGGGGCTTTTTGGCCACTGGGGAATATTTCACGATAGAAGATTGGAGATTCAATAGTTTTTGGAATGGAGAACTCTTCATGCGCGAGAGCAATTGAAGATTGAAGACCCAATCTATTGTAATGTCTTTATCTAATATTTTGATCATGCTACTTTTGAATTCAATGAGAGGCTAAACCCCCTAATGCTAGGTGTAACGCCCCGTTTTAATTAATATTATATTATATTAT
The DNA here is from genome assembly GCA_021764765.1 of Vicia sativa. Classification (NCBI taxonomy): domain Eukaryota; kingdom Viridiplantae; phylum Streptophyta; class Magnoliopsida; order Fabales; family Fabaceae; genus Vicia; species Vicia sativa. The sequence goes on along the minus strand of CM038792.1, from coordinate 134,338,381 downwards.
ATTAATATTTTCGAATTACCGATCGATATTTATTTTGCGACGAGAATATTTATATTAATCGATATATCTATTAATATATTTGGCGACGTTCCGTTCGATTTGGTAAAATATTATTCGGACCGATATTTAATTCCCCGGAATTATTTTAATTAATTGGATTAATAATATTGTTAGATATTATTAGTGTGTTAATTAATAATTAAGTTAGGGGTGTGAGGACAAATGGCTTAGGATTGGGTTTACACCCTTGGTTTACTAGTAAGGAAAATATCATAAAAACACTTCTCATTGTTTTTCTTTCCATTTACAACATAAAACCAAACATAGTAACTTAGAGAGAAAGAAAGGGTTTTGGGAAGAAGAAGAAGAAGAGCAAGAGAAGAGCTTGAGGATTGGGTTTGTGAATCATCAAGAACCATCCAAGCACTTGAGGTAAGGGGTTTTATTTTCCACTTCCTATAATTAGGGTTTGATAGGTATATTGTGAATTTGGGATAGAAATTGATGTTGTGGTTTATGAGTTGTATGTGTGATTGTTGAAATGACTTAGAAAGTTGAGTTAGGAATATGGATTGTGGGTGTTTTAGGTGCTAGCTTATAGAAACTAGAAGTATAACAATGGAAATGCAAAACTGTGAAAACCCCAGAAGTAAGACTGTCTGTTAAATACAGGGAAGAAGAAGAGAAAATGTTGGAGGGTGGCGCAATGGGGGAGGCGCCCACCTGTAATACGGTGGGAGAACTGACTTTGAGATTTGTTTTGCTTTTTATCGCAAATATTGTGGATAGCAAGAGTCGCCACCGACTTTTCTTTTATCCAATTAAGGGAAGGTGAAAAGAACAGAAAAAGACCTTCGTTAGATTCTGAGTAAGGGAGAAGGTTATGAAAAGGGAAGGTATTAGCACCCCTTTCTATCCGTAGTTTTCTACGGGCTCTTAGTTGCTTCTAGCTCATTTTTAAAAGTGCTTTCTGTGTGTTTGACAAAAATGTTTTGAAAAGGCATTTCGCTTTGACTTTGTAATGATTCACGTTGGAATGTATACGAAGTGTTTGGAAATGTTTCATTTTGAAAAGAGTTTGAACTTTGACAAAAGTGTGAGGTGTGAAAAGTATTTGATTGAGCAAGCAACTAAAAGTCTTATTACCTACTCAGAATGGTCGTTTTCGTGTTGTTTTCGTTCCTTTAGAGTAGTGCTATCCATACCATTAATTGGTAGGTAACCCTATTCGTTGGATGTAGAAGGGACATTCGAAGGGACATCGGATGGTCATAGAAGGCAACTTGTAGGAGTATCCTAGCACATTCGAAGGGACGATCATCATTTTACGTAGGCAACAATCGAGGGACGAGATCATATTTTCGTAGGCCACGTCAAGGGACTCATGATCTTTGATTCGAAGGGACTATGATGATATATTTCGTAGGCAACGGTGCTAGGATACCTCTACGTTCGAGGGACTTGACCATTTATTCGAAAGGCAACGAGAGAGAATTACCCTAAGGGGTGCATGTGTGAAAAGAGTGTGTCAAATTCAGATATTTTATCTTGTATTAGAAGTGATCTATGTCCGTTTTTATCTTGCCATACACGCCTAGTTACGAGCAGTTTATAGGGTGCAGAAAGTAAATTGCGGAAAGTAAAGTGCGGAAAATAAATGTCCTACGCTATTACATGGCTTTGGGGAAGTTACATAATAGGAGTGCGGGAAGTAAAATCCTAATCAAACTATTACATCCCATGAGCAGTTACATAATATTGGAAAAGAATGCGAGAAAATAAATCCTAACTATTACAACCTGTAAGCAGATACATAATAATTGAAAAATATAAGAAATTCGCATAAGAGAAGATATGTTAGTAAAAATAAGATTTTTGAATGAGGAAAAAGATTTTAAGTTAGCAATGCTGATTAGATGATGTAGAAATTTTTTGGGAATTTTCTGGGTCGTTTTTGATGAGGAAAAGCAATTAAAAGTCAATTTAATGGTTAATTAACAATTAATTAAAATATGCATGCGAAAATATTAATTTTAATTTCAAAAATTAAATAAACATTTTTCTGATTAAAATGCAAAAAGAAAATATTTTTGGTGATTTTTAAATGCATGAGAAAAATATTTGAGGAGAAAATAAATTAAAAGGAAAATAATATGAAAAGAAATAAGAAAATAGAGTTAGTTTTCAAAGTTGTAAAAAAGAATGTCACTGCCAGGGATCGAACACATGACCATGCCTTCACCACGCGCGTTGTTTACCACTAGGCCATGCTGCATATGGTGTTAGTTAAATGAAACGAAAACAGTTTAAACGAAATTGGATCCTGGGAACCCAAATCACGCACGAAGATCTTCATCTTCTTCGTTTGAAATTTTAAATGGATAGCGTCGGCCTGGTTCGACGCTAAGGCCCCTGCAAAATTCTAAAATCTCATACAAGCAATATAAATTTGTTATGAATACATGGATCGATTCATTTTGGTCTCCTGAGCACGATGGTGGTCTTAGTTTTGGCCAATTTTACTTATTTCAGAAAGCCCTAAAACGAAACTAAAACCCTAGCCATGGCATCTTGTGATTCCTGTACTTAAAACACAATTAACCAATGCAGAAAGCTTCGAAACTCCATTCTAAACACAAATCAAACATCAAAACGTGTTAAATATGCATGGAAATCAAAAATCGAAATTGAGTTAGAATGTACAAACCGAAATCTGGAATTCGTGATTCTGGATGTTTGGGTGGCTTAGAAGAGTTTGATTAGGGTTCTTAGAGGCAGAATTTTCGTCCTTTGTTCATGTAATAGCATCATGTATATATAGTGGATGGATTTAGGTCAAGAATCATGAAGAAATAATGTACCAATCAATGAGAAAATATTTGATTTGGTATAAAACCAAATATTGCCTTTTTGATCAAATTTCAGTCAATTCTCTTGCCAATAAATGCCAATTTCGAATTTGCCAGCTTGTGTGGTTTGCTTGGACCTCAAGAATGAGAGAAAAATCCAATTTGCATTTAATTTTGATTTTCTACCTTTTATTTTAATTTAATTGGCTTTTAAATGATTAAAATCCAAATTAAATATCCAAATTAGCTGAGGAACAAGTTTGAACCAAGAAAAGTTAGGCCCATTTGCAAAATTTTGGATTTTGACAAGTATTTCTCCTTGTGCACCTCTTCAAAAATGCTCAACTTGTGCAAGGTGTATCTTGCTCAATTTTTAACATTTTTGGGTGTTATTGGACTTTTTGAAAAGCTATAGATGTCCTATAAACAACCTCTTTGGTTTCATCTCAATTGAAGTTTCCATGCTCAATAACACTTCTTTACAAAAAGTTGACTTTTTATTGACTTTGAAAAGGACCTGTAATATTTTGATCCATATCTTCCAAATGAAGCACTTTCTGACCAAGCTTGTGAGACATGAAGTTGTAGAGAATTGAATTTTCTTCAGAATGAGAGGTGGTGACAAAATTTCTGATAAAGTATGAGAAAGTTATGCCTGGTCAAAGTTCTGTTGACTTTTGTCTAAGAAAGCCCAATTTGGAAACTTTGACTTTTGATCAATTCTTGAGTTTTCTTGATGAATCATGATCAACCCTTGATCAAATGATGAATGTTACTTCAAAATATGGATTTTGACCAAAAATTATGAAGTTTGACTGTATGTTGACCACAATTGACTTTTTGTCCAATACAACTGTTTTTCAACCATCTGAGCAATTGTCTGAGGAAACTTGACTTGTAAGGCTTGAAACTTGACATGGAGATTATTTGAAGCATATGATGAGGCATGATGACCATTGGAGATGTTGGGAACCACCTTGATCTGAGAATTTCCCAAACCCTAGTTTGGGTTGATTGCCTAGGAGAGGGTTTGTCTGGTCAACCCTTGTGAAATCCTTGAGTATGGATGTAAGAAATGTCTTGAGAAGTAGGAGGACAAATTTTAGGGTATGACACCACCTCACCATGAGGGGAGGCCTTCCCCCTCCCTAGGGCGCACGCCTCCAGTCTTGTGCAAGCAAGGGACGTTCGTCCCTGTATGCTTGGGGGATGGAACAGATTTATGCTGTTCTGTTTTTATGTAAGTTGTATTTTCTGTTTTCTGCAGAAATGGTTTTCTGCATAATTTTTCCAGGCTAGCCTCTGTTTGTTTAAAATACTTCAATTTCACATAGTAATAGTTTATATTAATAAAATATAACTAGGACATAAGTTAGCCGATTAAATTTGGAACCCGATTATATTTCGATTTCCCGATTTCCCTAATTTCGGCGACAAAGCAAGTTGCTCCGAATTCAACGAAAATTGACGTGCTAGCTAATTTCGACGTGTAGAACGTAGTGGTGAGGTTAGTTTTTCGAAATTACGAGTTTTTACGAGACGACCCAAAATAGGCCAAATTACGGTTAAATTGAATCGGATTGCGTTTTAGTCGATTTAAGGCACGTATGGACAATTCGATTGCGATGTTGACGATTATGATTAATGTCGGCTATTAAGAATGGCTTTCGCGATGATTATTGATGTTTGACTATTTTTCCGTATTTGAAATTTGGTGAATAAATTGATAATGATATGGTGTGATTAAACATGATGTTTGCGATAGGGTATTTATTAACGAATACTTGATGATATGCGATGCGATGATATATGTCTTTGTACATGATGATGTGATGATTATGTTGAAGTTGCTAAAAAATGCTTCCGATTTGTGAATGCATGACTTTTGACGATGATGAATTATAGGTGACGTTTTGCATAATGCAAATATGATGCGATGATATATTTATCTTGATGTGGATAAATTATGGCGATGTGGGCTTTATGCCAATTTTGGTGAGCGATGATGTTTTTTGTTATGTTGTTTTTATTGTCGAGTCACATAAATTGCATAGGCGACGATGGCTTTTATGCCAAGCGATGAGGGCTTTTATGCCAAGCGACGATGGGCTTTACGCCAAATGTTCCTAAGTATGGACAAAGCGACGGGTACCACATGCATAACATAGTCGTGTCTCATAGAGTCGGTTATGTTTATGATTGAGTTGTTTGGCGTTGGGTTTTAATTGATGGATTATGTGGAATTGCGATGATATATGATGTTTTGTTTGGTGATGATCTTTATGATGAACATGAAATGAATATGACGTGATAATTTCATGATAACTATGCGATGAATATAAATGATGAGTTTTGCGATGATTTGACTTTGATGAAATGCTTAATGCAAATATGATGTGATGATGTTTGTGACGATGGGCTTTAGCCAATTTGTGATGATGTTGCTTATGTTATTAGCATTGTTTGATGTTGTTGTTTATGATTGCTGTGTTGATTAGTGATGTATTGACTTGTGATGAGTTCGTAGTGATGAAAGTTTATGTGTTGTTGTGATGATTTATGTCGATGAGGTTATGGCGCTAAAGTGTTGATTATACACATTAGAATGACAATTTAAGTGAGTGAGATTTGGATATGTATTGGAAAGCACTTATTAACCTATATCCTTTATAATTCCGAAACTATATATATATACATATATATATTATCATGCCTTTAATTATATGTTTTGGAGTATCTCACCCTTTACTTGTTTCGCCGTTACCTTTATACTTGTAACATGCAGGTTATGAAGACGAAGATTATAGCTGCTATTAGTCGAGTTGGTGTCAATTGAACTTTTGGTTCACATTTTGAACTTTTGGTTCATATTGGTTTGTATGAGGATCAAGACAACAATTTATTTTATCAATTGAACTTTTGGTTCACATTTGAACTTCTGGTTCACACTTTCAGCTGCTTATTCTCTCCCCCTAATATTGAGAAAATTAATTTATCAATTGATAGTCAGCCTACTAGGCTTCAAACAAGTATCCAATTATTGGATCAAGATACATCCTCAAACACGGGATTCATATAAAAAGTATTTTCTCAATATTCTTTCAAAACTCATCTTAGCGTACTATATTGGAGCAATTGAATAATCACAACACATCCAAAATTTTACTTAGATGAGACATATTAGGTTATTATCCTAAAATAATTTGTAAGAGGAGAATTAACATTTACTATCTTGCTGGTTTAATGCGAATGAATATATTAATATTCATATTTTGTGTTTCCAATATCTAATTTAGAACTTATGATCTTACAAGTATCAACCATACAATTAACTTTAGATGTCTAAAGAATGGATCTTCAGGTCAATTGTTTTTATATGAGCATATGCTACAAGATATTCGATATTAATTTTAATAATATATGTGATACTTATCAAGAAAATTCTAAAAAATTCAGAATCTGAGATCTTAGTTTGAGAAGACAACTTCACAAACTTCTGGTTATAGTGAGTAAACAATAAATATTTGCATAAAGAATGGGTCTTCAAGTCCATTTTTTTTGTATGAACATATATTACATGATGTGCAATATCAATTTCAATAATATATGTGATACTAATTTAGGCATTTCAAAAAAATCCAAAAAACAAGATCTTAGTCTAATTAGTTGAGAACATAATTTCACAAACTTCTGGTTGTGAATAGACATATGCATGATTTTTAGTCGATGCAACAATTAATGTCATAAAAACTAAATTTATCAAAATTTCCTTTAGAAACACACAAATTTTATTGGATTGAAGAAACTTCAGGTTCTTCAAAACTAATTCTCTCATCATAATACATTCGGGATGACCGAACCGATTTTGCCAACATTCTTAAATTTGATTTGTAAACTTCTGGTTTACAATTATGCTTGTGATTTATGCTTGTTTAATTTCTCAAATTTGATTTGTAAACTTCTGTTTTAAAATTATGATTTGTAAATCAATTATGCTTATTTACAATATATAGTGAAAATATAATTGAATTTTTGTTGTTATCAAAACATTAAGATATGTTAGACTTATGACAAGCTTACATTATCAATGGAAGGGATGAAAGCAAGATTGCAAGAAGTTATGGAAAGAAAGAGTCAGAAGTTCTAGGATGAAAAGACCAAAAGTTTTGAGACGAACGAACTAGAATTTCTGTAGCAAGCGATTCTGAATTTCTATTACAAAAGGAGTTTTACATCATATCATTACATTCTCTCATAGCCACCTATATATAGCCATAACTCTATGGATAAAATGGATTACTAAGAATGGAAAGAAATTGTAGCCTAATGACTGATAAGCCCATTATACAATAAACCATTAAGCCCATTATACAATAGACTACTAAGCCCAAATACACTAATACTCCCCCTCAAGGTCAGTGGGGGGGAGATGGAGTCTTCAATGACCTTGCAATCTGGAACAACAACAACTTTGAGTTTTCTCTTAAGATCTTTGAACGCAGAGCTGGTGAGAGGCTTAGTGAGCATGTCATCCAGTTGTGCAGAAGCTGATACATGCTGAATGCTAAGTTTATTTTCCATAACTCTCTCACGAAAAAAAAAATCCAACTCAATGTGTTTAGTGCGAGCGTGCAACATAGGATTATGATTGAGTAAAACAACACTAAGATTGTCACAAAGTAGAGTTGGGGGGAGGCATTTCACCTGTAACTCAGTGAGCAGAGATTGCAGCTAGAGTAACTATGCTGTAGTATGCGCAAATGCCATATATTCTGCTTCAGCACTCAAGTGAGCTACAAGAGTTTGTTTCTTGGAGCTCCACGAGATCAAGTTGGGTCCAACAAATATGCATGTTCCAGATGTTGATCTTCTATCGTCTGAGTCGTTCGCCCAATCAGAGTCACTATAAGCTCTTATTGACAGAGCTTGAGTAGCATTAGCAGGTGACAAAAGCAAGCCATGTGTAGCAGATCCACTGAGATATCTGATTATGCGTTTAACCATGCTCCAATGACTGTTTAAGGGGTTAGCCATGAACTTACAAGCTTTGTTCACACAGTAAGCAATATATGGTCGTGTCAGAGTGATATACTGCAGGGCTCCAACATTTGATCTGTAAATGGAAGGATATTGCATTTTATTTGTACCAAACCTGCTAGGTTTACAATTGTTAAGCATAGGAACAACTACACCATTTGCTTCTCCCATGATTACTTGACTCAGCAGATCCCTTATATATTTAGTTTGAGTAAGAACAAGCGTGCAATTGTGTTGATATTTGACTTCAAGGCCAAGAAAATATTTTGGCCTGTCAAGTTTCTTCAAGGCAAATTTACTGTGAATCTTGGAGATAACTTTTTGAATTAATGGAGCAGAAGATCCTGTGACAAGTATATAATCCGCATAGACCAAAACATACAGAGTGACTCCTTGATGATTGTACGCAAGCAAGGAATGATCACATTTACTTGCCACAAACCCAAACTGAAAAAGTGTCTTGCGCAGCTTCTCATACCAAGAACTAAGAGCATGTTTAAGCCCATACAAGGCTCTATTTAATTTGCAGACAATAGATTTGTTGGCAGATTCAAAACCTGGTGGTTGACTCATGTTGACTTCTTATTTAAGAGAGCCATTCAAAAAAGAATTGTTAACATCAATTTGTTGAACATCCCATTGAAATGTGAGAGATAGAGTGAGTAGAAATTTGATAGTAGCAGGTTTGATGACAGGAGAAAATGTTTCATGATATTCAAAACCATATTGTTGATTGAACCTTTAGCAACCAGTCTAGCTTTGTATTTGTTGAGGGAGCCATCATAGTTTTCTTTCACCTTAAACACCCATTTGCATCCTATTGCCTTTCTGTGAGAAGGAAGAGTGGTGAAAGTCCAAGTATGTTTTTCCATTAGAGCATTGTACTCTTGCTGCATAGCTTCAAACCAATGAGGTTGTGAAAGAGCCTGTTTAACTGTGACAGGTTCAGAATATGCTAGAAAGACTCTGGGTTTTAAAGAACCAGATTTGCCTCTAGTTACCATGGGATGATTATTGGTTGAAAGACCAGATTTTGGAACTTTGTCATGAATGGAGGGAGATAGTTCTGACTCAGTGGACATAAGAGAAGAGTTGTTGATGGCCTGTGTGGGCACAGATACATGAGCAGACTGACTTAGGTCCAAGGAAGTTGTAGATTCAACAAACACATAAGTATTGTTTAGACCTTTGGAGATGTCTTCTAGAGTTTGAGGAGAATTATCAAGTGAGGGTTGCTGTGTAGAGTTATCAGTGTTGTTTTGAATGACAACATGATCAAATACATCTAGAGACTGATCAGGGCTAGACTCACACGACTGACTAACTGCAGTATTTTCAAAAGTATTTATGTACACCATAAATCTAGAAATAGAAAGATCAATATTAGAACATGAAATGCTTGACTGACTTGTGCCACCAGAAGGAAACAAGGAAGTAAAAGGGTATTTTGCTTCATCAAAGACAACATCCTTTGAGATATAAATCTTGACCTCTTTACTAAGGCACTTATGACCTTTATGCTGAGGAGATACACCTAAATAAACACACTCAGAACTTTTGAGCTGGAGTTTGTGCTTATTAAAAGGTCTCAAATGAGGGAAACAAAGACAGCCAAAAACTCTTATGCCTTGATAATCAGGAATGGTGTTAAAAAGAGCATGAAAAGGAGATGTGAATGCTGGAAAATAAGATATGGGAAGTCTATTCAGAAGATACACTGCCTGAGTGAAGCTGTGATCCCAGAATTCAACATGAATATTATCATGAGCCAAAATTGTTAAGCCCATCTCTACTATGCTTCTGTGTTTTCTTTCCACAACACCGTTTTGGCGTGAAGTGTGTGGACAGGTTAATTTGTGAATTATACCTTTCTCACTCAAAAATTTTGTCAGAGGTCGAATCTCCCCCAAAATCAGCCTGAACAACTTTTACTTGTACTTGAAACTGAGTTTGGACATAGACAAGAAATTGGGTGAAGCAACTTAAAGCTTCAGATTTTTGTTTTAGAAAATACACCCTAGTGTACTTGGTGTAAGTGTCAACAACAACCATATAGTACAAATATCCTTGACTAGAAGGATTGGGAGATGGTCCCCATAAATCAACATGCACAAGTTTAAAAGGTTTGGAATAAACAGTTGTGGATAAATGTGCATACAATCTGTGAGATTTTCCAACATTACAAGAACTACAACAATCAATATCATCTTTATTGGATGAGGCAATATTACAGAGTTTTAGTATAAACTTGAGATTTACAGAATTTGTATGTCCTAACCTATTATGCCAAACAGATAATTTATTAGAGACAGAATTTACAAGAACTTGAGAATGATCTCTGGTGGACAAGCTAACAATATGTGCAGCTGGAGATTCCACTAACTGAGAGGAAAAACTATAGAGGCCACTAGTATCCAGGAATCCTTCTAGAAGAACCTCCTTAGATACTTGAGATTTGATGAAACAGGTGTTAGCATGAAACTCAAAAAACACATTATTATCTTGAGTAAACTTTGACACAGACAAAAGATTTCCAGTGATTTTGGGTACATGCAATAAATGCTTTAAGACTAAGTTGGAGTGAGATAATGAAGGAGTCTTGATGTTAGCTAAGCCAACAGACTCAATGTTCAATCTTTGACCATTACCTACAAGAACTTTATTGACACCAGAATAAATTTGTTTATTTTGTAGTAAAGATCTATTATAAGTGAGATGATGAGTAGCACCCGAGTCTTCAAACCATGCTTGATACTCTAAATCTACTGGAACCTATAGATCATCTTGATGAGTAAGATATGTTAAAGCTTGGACCGAGTTGGCCTCTGGATCTTTCTTCTCTCCCTTCACCTATTCAGTAGACTCAGAGGCTTGATTCTTTGATTGTGCTGGCTCAAAGTTTTCATCATAACGATGCCAACAGTCCATAGCAACATGGCCATATTTCCCACAAAGCTGACAAATTGGTCTATTTCTAAAAGATGTAGAGGATCTAGCTCTGCCGCGACCTCTGCTGTGAGAGCTACTTCTGCCTCGCTGATACTGAGAACCATCTCTGGTGGATTTGGAGTTGAAATTGGCTTCAGATTGAGCAACATTTGTTGTGGCATTAGCAAGAGAAAGCTCTTGACGATATTTTTCAAGGTGAGCTTCTTGCATATACAGTAGTGCCTCAATTTCATAGAGTGTAGGAGGTTTCATCATGCCATACACCATCATGATAAATGGATTGTATTCCTTTGGTAAACCCTGCAAGATAGAGTCAATTTGATCACGCTCAGAGATTGGTTCACCAACTGCCAAAAGCGCATCTGCAATTGCACGAATACGAAGCACAAACTTTGAAATCGAACGATTTGCTTTCTTGGTGACTTTCAGCTCAGCACGAATTTGATGAACCCTAGCTTTCATGACCGCTGTGAAATACTGGTGTATCTACTCCCATATTTGATATGAATGCTTGTAGGAAAGCACACGAGGAAGAACAAACTCAGAAATTATAGACAGAAGCCACGTGAACAAGGCTTAATCTTGAGTAATCCAAGCCTCATATTCATCAGAATGAACATTGGCGCGACGATCTTTGTCGTTTTTGAACACTGCAGGAATCTGAGGGTTAACTACAAATCGATGTAGTTTGTGAGCAAAAATGATACCTTCAACCTGTTGATTCTAGAGAAGAAATTTCTTATCTTGCAGCTTGATGGAGAGTTTGGTCACAAACACTGTGTGATGGGACGCATTGTTGAGTGACGACGACTGTGTCGTCATGTAGGGATGAAACTCCGAGTTTTCCAATGATGCAGCCATTGATGAAGCTTCTATGAAGCAATGGAGCAAGAACGTGTAACAGAACTAGTTTGTTGAATCACGAAGGAAGATGCTGCAACTTCTCAACAAGAGCATGAGAATGATGAAACGAACAACGGAAGACGGTTTGGATCAGTAACGATTGATACCATGTTAGACTTATGACAAGCTTGCATTATCAATGGAAGGGATGAAAGCAAGATTGCAAGAAATTCTGGAAAGAAAGAGTCAGAAGTTCTGGGATGAAAGGACCAGAAGTTCTGAGACGAACGAACCAGAAGTTCTGGAGCAAGTGATTCTGAATTTCTATTATAAAAGGAGTTTTACATCATATCATTAACCTCTCTCATAGCCACATATATATAGCCATAACTCTATGGATAAAATGGCTTACTAAGAATGGAAAGAGATTGTAGCCTAATGACTCATAAGCCCATTATACAATAAATCACTAAGCCCATTATACAATAGACTACTAAGCCCAAATACACTAATAAGATAAAATAGATATTTTAAACAAATGATTAATTTTCATTTGATTTAATTGATATAAACTAAATCTAAAGAATAAAAAAAAGTTATTCATTAATAACTAAATAAAATAAAAATATCATAAGCAAATTTCATTAGAATAATATAAAGAATAAATAAGAATCGGGAAAATCAATATTGATATTAAGAAACACTATTATTACAATATAATATTTTTAATTGCTATATTAAAAATATAAAATATTTCGAAGATATTCTTGAAACTATATCCTTGATTGTCTGATTCTTATAGAATTGACCAAAAAATTTTATCAACTATGATCAACAAAAAAATTATATTTCTTCAAAAATGTTTGATATTAAAATAACGATATTATTTGAAATCCTTATGGGATGATAAGAAAAAAATACATTCTTTGAACAATCTTTCAGGGATGATGTAATATTTTTGCTTGTTTTTCAAATCTTCAAGTAAGAATAAAGAAGAAAAAAAATCACGCAATTGTGAAATCCTCCTGGGATACTTCACTATTATGATGCAATCCTTTTGAAATTGAGTAATATAATTGATGCAATCATTTTGCTAAGTTTTTTTTAAAAACATAATTGATGTAATCCTTCTAGGATTCATTAATATTATTTAGATCAAATCCTTTTGGGATTCGTTAATATTATAGATGCAACCTTTTGAGATGCGTTATAATCAAATCCTTCTGGGATCTTTTTGGGATTGTTTAACATGATTGATTCCGTATGAGATTCGTTAATATTATAGATACAATCTTTTGGGAATTGTTTAACATGATTGATGCACTTATTGAAGGATGCATAAAAATCATCATTGATTTTCTGATCAATAGAGATAGAATATGTTATTAATAATAATATTAAATTTTAAGTTCTTCTGGAACTATAAATAATTTCATCAATCAAAATTAAAATATCATCATTTGCATAAAATAAATGTATTTGCAATTCTTCAGTTATTTAATGATAGAAAAATAATATTTGCAATTTTTCAGTTATTTAGGAATTATAAAACAAATGTATTATTTTGCTATCATTCAAGGATGCTTTATATATTCTTCAGGAATTATAAAAAAATTGATTTTTTTCCGATCCTTCAGAGATTCTTCATATGTTCTTCAGGAACTATATAAGAGATTCAATATTTTTCGATCCTGTAGGGATGCTTTGTATGTTCTTTAAAACAATATAAACTTATTATTTTCCTATCATTCATGGATACTTGATAAGTTCTTCGGGAACTATATAATAAACTCTTATTTTGCTATCCTTCAGGAATGCTTGATAAGTTCTTCAGGAACTTATATAAATATTGTTTTGCTATCCTGAATTCAGGGATGCTTGATAAGTTCTTCAGGAACCTATATAAATATTATTTTGCTATTCTTCAGGGATAGATAAGTTCTTCAGGAACCTATATAAATATTATTTTGCTATCCTTTAGGGATAGATAAATTCTTCAGGAACTATATAATTAATTTGTTTCGCTATTCTTCCGGAATAGCTTTAACATTATTCATGCAATCCTTCTAGGATGCATGGAAATCATCACTGATTTTCTTTTTCATTTTTTAATCAATATATTTATAAATAACACATAGAGAATATACACATAGAGAATATATTAAAAAAAAGAGTAGTACCTTCTAAGTCTCGGAGCTTCGTGCTGATAACGTGTTATGAAATTAATGAGAAAGCAATGTAATAGAAGAGTAGAGACGGAGGAGAGAAAGAGAAGAGAGAAAATAAGATCGTATTATTCTCATTATCTGTGTAGATTTCAATTACAATATGAGTCATATTTATAAGATATATGTAATAAATAAAAAATCAATTGAAATCTCCTAATTAATGGACATCCATAATCATTCCATTTATAACAATTTCATATTTTAAAAAACACATTAGTTGAACAACTAATTCATTTAGGCATGAAATAAAATTAATTCAAAAATAGAATATTTTTGAATTATTTTGTAAAAAATAATTATATAAAACTATTATAAAATTTAATAATATCAATAGTAAATATTTTAATTTTGATGATTTCAACATTAATATAAATTAGTTATGTAAAAAACATGAACTATATTTAATTACAAATACTTATCCGTAGTAATTAATATAAAATCAAACTTTTTATCATAATGATCACATATCAATATCAATAATATGATTACGGTATACTTTAATTTATATACCTTTACATATGTACTTTCATTAGAAATATAAATTTCTTCCAAAATATATATTGTATGTATGTATTATATGTTTTATTTGTAAGAATATTTTGCAAATTAAAAAGAAATTGAAAAGTCTATTACATTTCTTCATTATAATTATCCAATTTATAACTATATCATCCATTTTTTTTATTTATGTTACCATAAATTTGTATTATTAATTATAACTTATAAAATTTAAAATTTAATTATTTTTTTATAATATCATCTCCTATATAATATTTTAACATGTGTATTCTCTCCTATAATCTCAATAAGATATGTTTTATGTTATTGAATTTCTATAATTGTTTTATAACCTTATCTATATATCCTTAAAAAATTCATAATAAATAATCTCAATATCATAACATATATTCACATAGATAAGTTAATGTATTTGAAATTTTTCGTACAAGAACCGGAAGAAAGTTATTTTTCAAATGTTCAACATATTTATTTCACTAAATTTGATTATCTTAAATTTATAATTTAAAATAAAATATATAAATATAATTTAATTAATCACGTTTATCAAAATAAAATATAAAATTTATAATTAAAATTTTAATAAAAAATAAAATAATATACACCGCTATGCGCGAGCTCTAATCTAGTGTATGTTATTTCAGGGCAAAGGGAGTATAAGCTAAATAAACTCTTATATAATAGAGTGAATATTTTAAGTGCATAAAGAAAAGTGTGACTTTGGAAGAGAGTCTCTCTCACCATTTTTTGTACCCACTTCGTAATTTATTAAAATAAAACTAATGCATGGAAGTGCTCTAAGAACATTTGTTATGGAATCAAATATAGTATTGCATTTGTTGCTTCGTTCTACGAGGAGAATGGAAACATGGAACGACAACAACTATCGTCAAAGTCATTTGACCATGAATTTGTTCGGGCAAGATAAAAATCAATTAGATTTTTTTCAAAGAATTCATGTCTTACACGGGATTTAGAATTGGTGTTGATTGACCAAGTTGGAGTTTTAAAGCGTCGATGTTGATCTTTGATATAGTGGTGCAGAGTAGACCTACAAGATTAACAAACAAATATTTAAGTCAGTTACAGAGTTAAAGACGAATGAAGTGAAAGTGAAGATAAAAATGTATTTTGAATCTCTTGTGTCTTGATTATGTATATTGGATAATTTTAATTGAGCTTTGAATAATTAGGTTGGATAGTTGGATATTGTCTCTATTGAGCCTTTGCCTAGTTTAGAATAATTGCCCCCAAGACTTTTCAAATGTGTATTACTAATCGATAAATCTTTGAAAGTTGTGGTCGACATCTCTCATATGACCATAAGGAGAAATGGAAAGGGCACAAGGAAGTTACGTAATGGAGAACAAGCAGATTAAATGTCTTTCCCATTGTTGAGACGTTTGTTGATTTTTCAGACACATGTCTATAAGCCCGCATGTTAGGACAAGACACTTTTCTCTAGGCATTTGGGTGCATTTGATTTCTATTGTATTTCCAAGGCGAAATTTAACCGTTGATTTTTAGTTTTCCGTTTTCCTTTTGATCTGACCTGCTGCTCGTTCTCCTATATATAATGGTCTTTTGACTTTTCGAGAGAACTTTTCATCATTTCTGAGAGTCAATTTTCCTTTGTGAGGGATATTTCCTTCCTTTCCAAGGGCACTTTCTTAAGTGTCATCATCTTCAAAAAATAGATTTTCTATTCTGCGTTTAATTTTTACCTTCTTCACTAGATTCCATTCTCTATAAGTATCATTCTTACCCAGAGTTTATTTCTTCAAACCCGATTTTTATTTTGTCACGGCTAGAGAAAAGTGTAATTGATCACCCTGTAAGTTTATATAACAATTATTGAAATAGTGATACTTCCAATATAGTTAGAACAAACGAATCTTCTAACTCAAATTCTCATCATCCAGATAGTAGTCATTATGTTCCAGTCATTATAATTGTGTTTGATCATTCTGAATCGGAGAGGTTTAATAATTGTTCTCTTAATAGAGAAACTTAACTTGACGTGTATTCCTTTGACGCTCTCTTTTCTGATGACGATTTTGGAGTTGATTGCACAATTAGTTATTTCTCCCATTTTATTAGCAACTACATGGGATTTAGCCTTCCCTATTCTGACTACACTAGAGATGAAAGTTGTTGTTTTGAACAAGAAAGAGGCTAGAAATTTTATTAAGACCTACTATATTATTTATAGTCAGACTCCAAAGTATACAGAGATGAGAGATAATAGGTGGGACCCAACCTCCTGGTGTCGATTGACATAAGTCATCCAAAATCTTTTGGACTGACAAGATATCTCTAATGTGTATTGAGCTTATGAAGTCAGTTGGTGTGAGCAAGTTTAGTTAAGCGGAATCTAAAATATTAGGAACTTCATTTACTATAAATAATCATGCAGTCCCGATGGAGGTTAATATTGAAATAGACAGTCCTTCTAATTGGTTGGCTCTCCCTGTGGAATTAGGTAAAAAGATATATATCAACTTCTTGGAGTGCTCTATTCCTTTCTAAAAATGTTTGTTTACTGAAACAACCGATTGAACATCATCGAATAATTGTATCAATGAAGTCGCCATCGAACGTTTTTTATCCTGTGAGAGGAAAGGAAAACATCGAGTAAACCTGAGGGGGGAGAAATCACGGTCTCACGACTAAGAGATCGGGGTAAGGGAGTCTGTTACGCGAGGGTAAGGGATTAGCCCACGCGCCCGTAGTACTCTATGGTAACCACTTCTATTTTCTATCTAAGGGGTGTGTTATATCTATCTATCTATCGCTTACTCGCTACAATGCATATGAAAGAAAGGAAAATAAAAAAAACAAGAGGAAAAGAAGGAAGTTTTTACAAAGTTTTGCTCGATCAAGCCTCGTGACAAGATGCCTACGTATTCCCTCGTGCAATGGGAAAGTCAGAGCCCCGTAGTTCGGCTCTCTTATTTTGGTGGGTTTTTGTGTTTTTTATTTCTGAAAAGAGTTTTAAACACAAAAAGAAAGTGCCCGTAGGCGAAAAAGGTTTGCATTGGCTGGTTGCTTTTACCTTTGAGAAAGGAGTTTTGAACCATTATTAAGTGTTTTAGTTTTCAAAAGAAAAAGAAAGCAAGTTTTAGTTTTATTACATGCAAGGATGCAAAAGAAACATGAAAATTTTTTAAAGGGAGACTAACTAGTTCTACCCTAATGTTATCATGCAAGATCTAACCTAAGGTTGAGGATGTAATGGAATCTATACTAATGTTGACATGAAAAGGATGTATATCCTAATTTCTAGGCTTGAGAGCTATCCTAACCGAGCGGTCCTAAAGGAAAGCTATCCTAATATCCGTCTTGGTTGTAGAACCAAGGGATGCAAAGGGATGAAGCAATCAAGTGCTCTGGCAGAAGCACACAAGCAATGCAATGCACAAATATATGTCACACATGTGTAGTAGAAGGAGAAAGTCCCATAGCCTACAACAACACTGATGTACCGGAAGCAACCAGGAGCCAACACATCCGATTCCTGTGAAAGGTATCACATCATAACATGAATTATCAAGTGTGAAGAGCATTGAGTGCAGGTATCAGCAGTAAATGCGAACCCCAGGAAAGTGTGGAGAGTTAGAATAGGGGACTCTTGCCACTTTTATTATTGAATCGATAAAGAAGCAACACGATTCCCGTGCGCTGAGCTGACACGGACTAGAACTGTGTAGGGGTTGATTGCAAACCCTTTTCGCGTGCCCATCATATCATATATATATATATAAAAATCAGTATCAAAGCGGGTCTTTGCTTGGTGGTGCCACTCTGAGTTGCCAAACCACTCATGACCTATGCAAGCACAAATGTAAACACTTACCGAGAATTACCTCCCTATGAACGAAAGAGGATTTTAAACAAACCAAACACAAGTAACACACAACCCTAAATGGGTTTTTAAATAAACCATAGGGGTTCCTGAACATGCTCTAACTACGGAAGCCCCATCATGCATCTCTAGTCCTACTTCTCATGGCAAAAGAAAGCGGTTAAACCCTACTTCTCATTCTCTCTAGAAAAGCAGTAAAGAATATGGTAAAAAAGGTATAGCAAATACCACACAAATAACAATTTGTAAGTGACTGCAAGCTAATACTCCGGAAAACTTCAAGTACTGTTGCCAAGCAATAAAGAAAATCGGTGAGTAATGCACTGAGTAATCAAAGCATGCGAGGAATATGCGTTCGTACACATCCGAATCAAGTAAACCTACAAAAGGTTGCAAACCAAACAATACAGACAATACGATGCGCATTCGTACGCAAAGAGATATCAAAATGTGTGTTCGTACACATTCGAAACAAGATAAACTACAAGAAATCACAACCAGACAACAGGATGCACGTTTGTACGCAAACAAGAGTTAGAATGTGCATTCGTACACATTCGAATCACATGAACCTGCAAGAGAGGTGAAAACCAAACAAACAGACAAAGGTTTGCGCGTTCGTACGCAAACAAGCAACAAAATGTGCATTCGTGCACATTCAAACAACATACACCTGCAAGAAAGGTGAAAACCCAATAAGAAAACAATAGATTACATATTCTTACGCAAACAAGTAATAGAATGTGCGTTCGTGCACATTTGAATCAAAATAACCTTCAAGAGAAAACCCACAGTAACCAAACAATAGAATATGCGCGTATGTGCACAAGCAATGGAATGTGCATTCTTATGCATTCAAACAA
Source organism: Vicia sativa (assembly GCA_021764765.1). Taxonomy (NCBI): domain Eukaryota; kingdom Viridiplantae; phylum Streptophyta; class Magnoliopsida; order Fabales; family Fabaceae; genus Vicia; species Vicia sativa. Next base: position 134,319,228 of record CM038792.1, on the reverse strand, counting down.
TCAAATAACCTGCAAGAGAGGTGTCAATCTACAATAATCAGACAATAGAATATACACGTATGTGCACAAGCAATTGAATGCGCGTTCGTACGCATTCAAAAAATCGAATAACCTGCAAGAGAGGTGTAAATCCAAACAAGAAATAATATGACGCACGTTCATACGCAAAAAAGCATGAGAATGTGTATTCATGCACATTAGAATCACAAACTCTGCAAGAAAAGGTGAAAACCCAAGAAAGCAGACAATAGAATGCACATGTATGTGTGCAAGCACAAGATAAGGATGCTACAAATCCAAATCTCAAGTAGAAGTATCCGAAACACCTTGCACATGAAATAAAGTGTCAGAATTAACAAAACAAGTGCTAGAAATAAAGCACCAAATGCAAAACCGATTGAAGATATGATTATAAACCAGTATAAGCATGTAAGAAGTGAAATAAATTCACCAAAATTGAATTGGGAAAGCGATTTTCTGAAATAGGAGCGAAAAAGTCAACTTCTCAGAATCGATTCAAAATCGCATGGTTGCTTGTAAAAACATCAACAGATTAAAAAACGTGAGAGATTTTAATTAATTCCGAGTGGAAGTGATGTTTTTCGGACCTTGAAGTGACGGGGCAACAACTCCGGAACATGCCAAAACATAGGGGGCGTGTACCGTTACTTTGGACTTTTGCGGAAAAATGAGTTCTGAAGCATAGCACAAAAATGCTTATGGAACAAAGAAATTCATGTACCGTATTAAGTCCCATTTCACTTGTGTTTTGGTTTTGAAATGTGAAATGAATTGGAACTTAATTCACCTATATGTAATCAACAACTCAAAACAAATTAAAGTGCAAGCTATGTATAAGTTTGATTGAAGTTTTAATCAAAAAGTGTGCAAAAATCTACATTAAAACAAGTATTTAATATGTATTTATGAATGGAAATGCAACATGTTCATGAATGAAATGTTGATGCATGGCATACGATATGCAAATGAGGTGTTTACTCTATTTACATTATGCAACACATGTGTTAATGTCAAATAAAATTAAGAATGAGATGTGTTATGGTGTTGTGATTTTATACATGTGATCAAGTGTCTTCAACATGTGAAAAAGTGAGTGAAAGTAAGGTTTCGACACACTTAAACGTTATAAAAATCAATCACCGACATATGAACTTGAGGTAATTATTCTATATGCATGCATGTCAATAAATGAGGATGCAAATTACGTCTTAGATGTAAGATTAGATGTATTATGTACAATGCAAATGCTTCCTACACCTAAAATGTGCCTAAAACTACATTTCGACACAATTTTATCAATGAATTAAGCCTTAACTCACATGTTCCAATGAAAATTGATTAATCTATATGCTATCTAATGCATGAACATGTGATAGGTGATGCAAATATCCAATTAAGAGGCCTAAAGTGCAAAGAAAATGAACTACCAAGTGTATGTGTGTTATGTATAATTTTCCTTCACACCGACACAATAACGTTGCAAAATCGGAAGCAAATCAATATGTTCACAAATAAAAATTCAAGAATCAGAATTGACCGGAAAAATAGTAAGTGTACTATTTTTTACCGATGTAGTAATAATGAGTTTTTTCCCAAGGATATCGATCTCGAGGATTGCGTAGGAAATACAAAGTATGATGACTTACCAATTGAGCAAAAACAATAGTTTGATGGTGGTCGGATAAAATCCTTGTAGAAATATAAATTCGACAAAATGTAAAATAATTGACTTCTTGTTTGATTTAAACATGATAGGGTGAGTGTATAATTTTCCATGTAAAAACCCTACTCTTTGGTCTATTCAACAAGTTTATATGCCTTAACTATCGATTCTCAATATTATCTTTTCCCAATTCCCTAGTGAAATAAACCTTTAACCTTCTTTCCTAATTTCAATGTCCATTTAAATTAGCAAAGCGGCTAAGAATTTAGTTATCAAGAATTATTCTGGTTATTGTAGGATTAGCCTAGTCCTAGGTGAAATCCTTAACAATATTGCTTTTTTAGAAAACCTTAACATGACCGTCCGGCTCTACTGTGTTAAAATAGTGAAACCCTATGTTCTAATAGGGAAAAACTACGAATTACTCTAAATCACAAAATTGATGCATAAAGAACTCTATTGTTGATTAAAACAAAGTAATCAGTATTCTTAACATAGAAAACTAGGGACACTCCCTAGTATTGGGGGGTTTAGCCTCGCATAATATTCGTACAAATCACAATAGGAATAAAGATAAACATTACAATAGAGTTGGATTGGTTGATTCCTCAATCGCTTCCGCTCATGAAAGAGTCTTGTTCTCCAATTCTCCTTGAATGCTCCAGTTTATCTTCTCGTGTAATCTCTCGATATCAAAAAGTCAAAGTCCCTTTCTCAATCCTAAAAACTAAATTAAATAGTATCCACATAAATCCCAGCCAAGAAGAATGTCCAAAGTGCCCTCCAAAGTTCAGATTCACTCAAAAAACCTAAAATATAAAACATCTTTCGCGCTACCAACACGGGCCATGCTGTGCAACACTAGCCGTGTTGGTCCCTGATTTTGAAGATTTTATTTTTGCTCCAAGCCTCCTGACACGGGGCGTGTTGGTCTTCAGTTCTTCGACTTCTCATCTTTTTCTGCACTTCTGCCTTTTTCTGCCCCCAATTTGTCATGTTTTATTCATGTGAACCTGAAAACACTAAAACACAAAACCAAAGCATAAAATGCTATAAAATGAAATAAAAGCTCAATAAGTAAAAGAAAAAATAACTAAAAATAACTGCTAAATATCTGTGTGAAAACCACTAATTAGGAATTCACACGGAAATTGCAATCAAATTCAATAATCAATTTCGATTTAAGTCAAAATCGGAAAAGTGCTTAAAATAAGTACTTAATTGAATTAATCACTTACTTGAACTTGAAGTTTGAGGTTGAATTGTTGAAGAAAATACCAAAATCCAAGCCTCAATTGATGAATAATCGGAGAATTGATGAGAATTAGAGAGAAATAGCTTGAATCCTTGAAAAAGAGGAAGAGGAAAAGCTTCCTAGTGTTAGAGGAGCTCAAGACCGAGCTAGAGGGAAGAGGAAGAGAAGTGGACCGGGATGTTTGGGCAAGGGAGAGGAGCGGTCATCTGGTTTCCTTGGTGGGAAGGAAGCTCATAACGATAGTGGAAGGGCGGCGCCAGTAGATCTCCGATCGGAGCTTGCGAAGAGATGGAAGAAGACCTTGTGGATGGTCGGTCTTGGAGATGGAGGAGGCCAAGAAAAATGAAGCCTGGCCAGAGTGGGGGTGGTCCGGATGGTCGACCGGAGCAAGGGGGCTGAGCACAGAGGAGTAAGGCAAGGGAGATGGTGGCTCAGTTTTGGAGGGAAGGCTTCCTTCAAATTTTCTTCTTATTTTTGCTCTTTGAATTGAGAGAGAACTAAGAGGAGAAAAGTCAGAATTGAGAGGAAAATTAAGCAAATAATAGTGTGTTCCCAAATTATGAAGGGGGAAATTTATTTATAGTGTGAAAAATTGGGCCTTAGAGTGCCTTGGATCCACAAATAAGCCCAAATCACGATTATCTGAATAAATTTCTTATTTATTCCAAAACAGCCCAATCCGTGCAGAATTTGAAGTCGGAATGTAAACAAAAAATGTCCGGAACGCGGTGTTGCTTGCAAAAATCAAAATTTCAACTCAATCAGATGAATGGTCCAATCAATACAAATTTATGAAGTTTTAGCACACTTTTCGGGCATCTAACACATGTAGAATTTTTATTATGCTCTTCGGAGAAATTGCCTCGAACGAGGGTCTTCTGATCCAAATCCGAACTCGATGTCTCCATGACAAATGAAGCCAACAAAATTTTCGAACTTTTGGCACTGGTACCACCTTGTTTCGATAAAAATCAAGCGAGATATGATTTTTCAAACTTCGCGCATCAGATGAAAATTGCTCGATTCGTCTCAAAGTCAAGTCCAAGGAATAAAAAACTGCTCTTAAATGGTAAGAAATTAGCTCCGGACTTGTTCATGAGAGTTGTAGAGGACTTCGATACGGAATTTTAGAAATTGGCCGCGCTCAATTTTGATGTTGCAGTTGGGAGATATGAATTTTTTTAGCGCGTCGAGAGCACGGTACAACACAAAAATTCAGTTTATATCACCTGAAAGATTAATTTCTTTGAGGGCCTTCCTCACATAATTTGCTTCCGGCTTTCAAATGAATGTTGTAGATAACAATGATAGGGACTTTACACTCGAAAATCATCAGAAAATACCTAACGGGCTGAGAGATACGCCTTCTGGAGCGCCCGAAACGCACTGAAAACCCAAAATTCACTTTATTGAGAAATGAGCAATTAAAGTCTTTTTCTTAACGAAACGGCCTCCGACCTGAAAAGGTAAACTTGAGAACATATTTATATGATCCTAGTGCTTATAAAACCAATTCAAAATGACCTTCTTAACAGAAAATCTTGTGTTAACCATACAAACCGAAAAATATCGACTTTTGGCTCGAAATAATCTGAGGTAGCCGAAACACACATTTTCTTCCGCAATTTGAAACACCATGAACTTGGTGGCCATGTGATTAATGCTATGGATGTATATGCATGTATGTTTATGATGATGAAATTATAAGCCAGAAATAACAAAATGAAGAGGGCAAATTTTGGGGTACAAAGCTGCCTCTATTCAATCATCCTTCAACCTGGAGCGAGGATGGCTAGCTTGCCTTCCAATTGACAAGGTAGAAGGTGATTGAATATAAATATGGACTCAAAAATTTACACTCTAAATTGCAAAGAATTGAAACGTTGCCCAGACTTCAAGGGGATATACCGAGAATGTTGTATCAGGGAACGACTGAAACACAACAAAAGGATGCACATAATAAACACTGAATTATGCGAAGAGAGACAAGCGTAATACTTGTTCTCGATAGGCACAGGTGAAAACCTGACCCAAAAATAGTTAGCCTTAATCCAATTTGACCGCATTATGTCAGGGAACGACTGAACATGCTAGTGAATCGCGTTATGCCAGGGAACGACTAACATGTCACGAAGTAAAGACTTGGAACATTGACTAGACTAACCGCATTGTACCAGGGAACGACTATTTAATCCAACGGAGTAAAGACTAGAAATGCCAATTAGACTTTACCAAATTAGAATGCTGTACTCTAAGGAGAGAAAACAAGTGTAATACTTGCTTCTAAATAGGTACAAGGGAACGACCCGACCTAGGGATGTGGTACCAGGGAACGACTGGTAGTGCAACAAAACGAAGACCAAAAATGTTGACCAAACTTCAAACATTGTGCAGGGAATGACTACAATAAGTGTATAGGAATGAGTGTGATTCTCGAACCTGTTCAAGAATTGGTAGCGACTCAACTCTTGTGCAAAAAGGATTTTCTCAGAATAAACACTGAATTTGAGGGAGAAAATAAGTGTCGAGCTTGCTTTCAAGGAGGCACAGGGGAACGACCTATCCTAGACATGTTGTACCAGGGAATGAATGTTAGTGCAACAATAAGGAAAAGAATAGACATATTGCACCAGGGAACGAATGGAAATGCACCAGACTTCATGGGGCAATGCTATATCAAGGGAATTCATCTGCGTTGGGATTTTCACACCAGACCTGTTAAAAGCTTACAAGAGCATCACTAGGGAAAAAGATTATTATTCTTGGCTCATAATTCCATGAAATGTATGGATTTGCAATGAGATAATGCAATTTGTTGATGCATGTTTGCGAAAGATAAAAATGAGTAACCAATGACCGTATATCGAATCACAATCAGCTTCAGATTTGCAAGCTTCACTAGGGGAAAAACAAGTGAGTGTGCTATTGAAGTAAAAATTCCACCACTAATTCGACGATCACTGCGGAATTCCAATAAAGAACTTCTTAGGGATATGATATCTTGGGGAAATCAATCACCGTGATAACGATCCACTAGGGAAAAAATTTTCTAAACAGCGATCAACTAAGGGAATGATCAAAAACACTCGAAAAAGGACTTCCACTATTACATCCGCTGAGAACATCAGATCCTCAACATAGCTTCAACTGAGGATGTCACGAGATACAACCTCACTGGAGATATCAAGAGATTCAAACTTACCGGGGATAAACATCCTCTGTCAATGGTTCAAACATCATCTTCATTGGGGAATAAAAGGCTAGAGACTTCTATCAAAAGTAAATTGCAAATCCAACGGGCATTCATCGGGGAATCTTATCTAGCATGGGTATCCACCACTTGCACTGGGGATTTCATCGAGGATACTATGCTGATAATAATCTTTGAATCCGACCTTTTTGGAAAAGTAGAGCTTCACTTGGGGACATCTGGTCAGTGCTCACTAGGAAAGAGATGTTGTTGAGTTTTGTGCTGGTCCATCAACTTCTTGCAAACGAGAAAAGATCCCTGTAACACATTGTTAGTGGAATTCCCCTGGTGTGATATGACAACTTTGTCTGCCACCCGAGTCACGCAAGTTTCAAAGTAAATTCAGAAGTTTCTCATCATGGTAGAACCTCTAATGTTTAAACATGCAAAATTTCATCACAAAATATTGAACGCCTTTCGCAATCAAATCAGTAAATGCAAGAAATTAATTGAAAAGAAAAATAATCATTTTATTGATTGATAATAGGCTTGTAAATATGCAAGTACAAAAGGAGGCAATTCATGGAGTGAGCCAATTGCAATAGTAAAATAAGAGGAAAACTAAAACTCCTGGCAATGCGATAATGGATCCTTTTTGGGTTTCAACCATGCTATCACTTTTATAACTCTGACTATCTCATCACTTCGCTTTTCCTGAAGAAGATGATTGGGCCAATCCTTGCCATTCAGAGTAGACAATGATGTGGACATGAGGTGTGACTGTTGATCCGACGCAGGATATAATCGCTTTGTCTTATTTCCTTTCTCGACTGAACAAGTCTATGCATAGTACTTCTTGAATACATCCGCATTTATGGGTAGTGGAAAATCTTATCCATCCATTGTTGTAAGAATCAAGGCGCCTCCAGAGAAAACATTCTTTACAACAAATGGTTCTTCGTAATTCGGCGTCCGCTTTTCCCGAGGATCACCTTCAGGAAGAATTATCCTCTTTAGCACAAGGTCACCTGGCTTGTAAGATTGAGGTCTCACCCTCTTGTCAAAAGCTTTCCTCATTCACTACTGATAAGCCTGCCCATGAAAAACAACTGCTAATCTTTTCTCATCAATGAGGCACAACTGGTTTAGTCGATTCTGCACCCATTTGTCTTCATCAAGCTCAGCATCTTTCATAATTCTCAATGAAGGTATCTCGACTTCAACGGGGAGTATTGCCTCCATGCCGTAGACTAAGGAAAATGGGGTTGCCCCAATAGAAGTGCGCGCAGTGGTCTGATAACCATGTAAAGCAAAAGGCAATATCTCATGTCAATCTCGATAGGTCACTGCCATTTTCTGCACAATCTTCTTTATATTCTTATTTGCTGCTTCGAAAACACCAATTATCTTTGGGCGATACGAGGATTAATTGTGATGTTTAATCTTGAAGGACTCACAAAGTTCCTTCATCATCTTGTTATTGAGATTCGATCCATTGTCAGTAATGATCTTATCGGGAATCCCATAACAACAAATGATATTGTGCTTGGTAAACTTTGCGACCACCTGCTTGGTGACATTTGCATAAGACACGGCTTCAACCCACTTGGTGAAGTAGTCTATGGAAACCAAAATAAAACGGTGTCCGTTGGACGCGGTTGGCTCGATATTTCCTATCATATCAATGCCCCACATAGCAAATGGCCAAGAAGAGCTCAAGACATTTAGAGGTGATGGCGGCACATGCACCTTGTCGGCGTATACTTGACATGTATAACAGATTCGGGCATGGTTAAAGCAATTAACTTCCATAGTAGACTAGTAATACCTAGCTCGCAAGATCTTTTTAACCATAGTGTGCCAACTGGAATGAGTTCCAAATGAGCCCTCGTGCATCTCTTCGATGATCTTTGCGGCTTCATTCTTGTCAACACATCTAAGCAACAACCCATCATGATGTCTACGATATAACACACCATTACTGAGGAAGAACTTCGCTGAGAACCTTCTAAAAAACTTCTTGTTTGTCACAGAAGCGTCCTCAGGATACTCTTGAGTTTCAAGGTATCTTTTAACATCATAAAACCATAGATTACCATCTTTTTTCACCTCAATTTCAAAACAGAAGGCAGGCTCATCCAATCTCTGAATGATAATCGAGGGAGCTTCATTAGCCCACTTGACTTTAAACATTGACGCCAGGGTAGCCAGAGCATCAGCCAGGCTGTTCTCTTCTCGTGAGATGTGATTAAAGGTGATCTCCTCGAACTAAGTAACCACCTTCATCACATGATCTTGGTAAGGAATCAAATTTGGGTGACAAGTCTCCCAATCGCCATTGATTTGGCTTATCACAAGGACTAAATCCCCATACACTTTCAATTGTTTGATTCTCATATCAATCGTGGCCTCAATACCAAATATGCAAGCCTTATACTAAGCCATGTTGTTTGTATAGTCAAAACAAATTCTAGCTGTGAACGGAATGTGGAAACCACCTAGAGAAGTGATTACAACACCAACACCATTTCCCAAGGCATTAGAGGCACCATCGAACACCAATGACCATTTCGATCCTGGTTCGAGTCCTTCATTTGGGCCAGGAATGTTGTAATCCTTGATGTACATTATGTCCTCATCAGGGAACTCAAACCTCATTGGCTGATAATCATCCGCAGGCTGATGGGCAACATAGTCTGCCAATACACTACTCTTGATCGCCTTCTGAGTAGTATACTTGATATCATACTCTATGAAAATCATTTGCCATCTGGATATCCATCCTGTCAATGCTGGATTTTTAAAGATATACTTGATCGGATCCATTTAGGATATCAATAAGGTAGTGTAAGTCAACACATACTGTCTTAGTCGGTGAGCAGCCCAAAAAAAAGCACAACAAGTTTTCTCGAGCAGTGAGTAGTTTTTCTCACAGTCGGTAAAAGTTTTGCTAAGGTAGTATATTGCATGCTCTTTTCAACCAGACTCGTCATGCTGTCCAAACACACACCCCATTGAGCTTTCAAGCACTATCAAATACATGATCAACGGTCTACCCTCCACGGGAGGCATAAGGATCAGAGGTTCCTGTAGATACTCCTTTATTTTATCGAATGCAACCTGACAATCGTCATTCCACCTGACCACTTGATCTTTTCTCAGCAGTTTGAATATTGGTTCGCACGTGGTAGTCATGTGAGAGATAAATCTAGAGATGTAGTTCAACCTCCCCAGAAAGCCACAAACCTCTTTTTCAGTTCTTGGTTCAGGAATTTCTTGAATTGCTTTTACTTTAGCAGGATCAACCTCGATACCTCTTTCTCTTACAACAAAGTCTAACAACTTTCCAAATCGTACCCGAAAGTACATTTGTTGGGATTCACCCTCAACCGAAATTTCTACAATCTGTCAAAAAACTTTTGTAAATGCACCAGGTACTCTTCCTCATCTTGACATTTTACAATCATATCATCGACATAAACTTCAATCTTCTTACGAATCATGTCGTGGATGAGAGTCACCATTGCTTGCTGATAGGTTGCCCCGAAGTTTTTCAATCTAAAAGGCATCACCTTGTAATAGAAAATCCCCCACGGGGTGATAAAACTTGTCTTGGCCATGTTCCCTGGCGCCATCTTAATCTGGTTATAGCCCGAAAAACCGTCCATAAACGAGAACACCTTGTCATGAGCTGTATTGTCTACCAACACGTCAATGTGAGGAAGCGGAAAATCATCCTTCAGACTTGCTCTATTCAAATATCGATAGTCCACACACATTCTAACTTTCCCATCCTTCTTGGGCACTAGCACAATATTGGAAATCCATAGGGGATAAGAAATTACATTCAAGAACCTCGCGTCAAGCTGTTTTGGACTTCCTCTTTTATCTTCTTAGACATCTTAGGATGAGTTCTTCGAAGCTTTTTCTTAACTGAAGGACAATCCTCTTTCAATGGCAGCTTGTGCACAACAATATCGATATCCAACCTGGGCATGTCTTCATAAGACCAGGCGAAGATATCAGAATACTCTCTGAGCAAATCAATCAGTCTTTGCTTCATGCTGTCTTCTAAAGCAGCCCAATCTTTACCTCTCTAGACACATCAACGATGCCCAGATTCAATTTTCGATTTCATCCTGATGCAGTTAGATAACCCTCTCTTCTTGTTTCAATAACCTTGCTAACTCTTCGGGGATTTCAAAATGTTCCTCACCTTCTTCTTCGGCTTGGTTGATCGGATTATCAAAGTCATAAGAAGTGATAGCTGAGTCACTATTAAAGGGATCCATTAGAATAATGGGATTATATCTGCATGATTGATTTTATGATTATTTTAGTTTTTTAGATGATAAAAGAGAAATAATGCATTGCCACTTTGTGTTTTAAAATTGGATGTAAAATAGAAAGACAAGGAGCAAAATATTTGAAAGCAAAAGACTCTATTTATTTCATGATAAAAACTTGCATGAGAAAACATGGTGGCCCTAAATATGATTCACTGTGCCTTGGGCAGAGCACAAGAATTATTTCATGATAAGAGAAAACAAAAGAAAATTACTCTTTGACTATTGTGACTGGGACACAGTCTTCAGAAGTTCAATTATTCAATTCCACACCAGGGACGTTAGGGAGGATCCACTTGTCAAGGTCACATTCACTATCATAATTGTCAACAATATTCACTTGTCTAGAACTGACGCCGACGCTTGAGAATTTGACAGGAGTAGCCAAATTCGCCATCGATTTCAACATATCAAAACGAGGTGGGGTGACTCACGACGTACTCTTCTTCTACACATACTGTGATGGGCTTCCCGTTGACAGGATACTTAAGCTTCTGGTGGAGAGTGGAAGTGACTTCCCCGACTTTATGGATCCATGGACGATCAAGAAGGAAACAATAAGCATGTTGAATGCCCATGACAAAGAAGGTAGCATTAAACACCTGGGGACCAATCTTGATAGGGAGGTTCATCTCTCCGAAGACTGAACGTCTTGACCCGTTGAAAGCCTTTACCACTTGATCACTGGGACGTATTTTGAGTCCAGCATAATCAATTTTCATCAAGGTTGACTTAGGAATCACATTCACTAAAGAACCAGTGTCCACCAGAACTCGAGATAGGGTAGTTCCCCTGCACTCCATAGAGATATGTAAGGCCCTGTTATGGTTTCTGCCCTCTGGCGGGAGATCAAAGTAGGTGAAGCCTAGGCCATTACTGGAAGATATACTAGCACATACGTTCTCAAGCTGACCAACAAATATCTCTTGCGGGACATGAGCAGTACTCAACAACTTCATAAAGGCATTCTTGTGTGCCTCGGAATCGCGTAACAACGAGAGAATTGAAATCTTAGTAGGGGTTTAAGTGAGCTGATCAATAACACAAAAGTCACTTTTGCGGATGTATCGCATAATATCTTCAACATCCTTTTCCAAATCAGGATTAGCAACTTACAAATTAGGCTCCTTTGCTGGTTGCTTGCCTTTGGCTTTCGCTAAGGCATCTGCATTAGGCGATGCAATTGGAGCAGCAAAAATTCGACCACTTTTGGTCACCCCGCCGCTGCCAGCGAAATTATCAATATTAGCAACATCAAATTCACCATCCTTATTCTCAGAAGAGGACCCATCTTCCTGTTTAACACCTTGATAGTAAACGTCTGATCCATAGTGCCATGACACAACTTTATCACTCACATACGGGATAAGATTGGGTTTCGTGATCAACAATGGAACAGGCTTTGCAGTAGCAGAAATGACAACAGGAGTGTAAGGAATTGAAATCACAGACACATTCTGAACTTTACCTTTCTTACTCTTTTTAATCTTATCAAACTGTAGCTCATCACTGGTGATCAAACTCTAAATACTGACTTTCAAATTTTCACAGCCATTCAGACAGTTTTCACATTCAATATAATCTGATTCACAGCCTGCAAAGATGCCTCTCTTGATCAAATACTCTTTGACAAGGGGTAATGATGTCTTTACCAGATTAACATCCATGATCAAGTTCATAACTTCATCGTCCTCCATAATATCTTGAACTACCCCTCCGCCATGTTATGGCATTGAGTTCTGAATGACATTAGGCCTAGGTTGTTGCTGTTGTTGGGCGTAAAATTGAATTGATTTTGAATCAATCAAGTCCTGTACCTTTCACTTAAATGCATATCAATTTTCAATATTGTGTCCGATAGTGCCAAAATGGAATTCACAACTAGCATTTGCATCATAATTCGTCGGACGTCTGTCAATAGGAGGAGGTGATAACGTAGGCCTTACAGTCACCAATTTCAAATCCAGTAAACGTTTCAACATCTCAACATAAGACATTGGAACGACATCAAACCTTCTAGGTGCACAATTATTTTGTTGTCTTTGGTATTGTTGGTGCGGGGCTTGTTGAGCTTGCAGTTGAGGAGCAGAAATAGACATAATATTGACTTGGGCTTTGCCTTGGTTTCTGTTTACTATGAAAAATGGTAAACAAGCACTGGTCCTCCCTAGGTCCTAAAACTAAGGGTTACTTGCAAGATCGACCAATTGATCTTAAGACACGTGCTAAGATTTGGTATATTATAGTGATTCTGTAGAAATAGACCTTGGCCAAGAAACGGTTTTCAGAGACCAAGGAAAACAGTACGATGGCTTTCCGCATAGAATTTCGACTACCTGCCTAACCGACAACAGGCGCTGGACAAAAAAGAGTCAACTAATCACTAATTGGTGACTCGTGACCAACAATTGACGTTGAAGTGTTCAATATAGAAGTTGTTCGAAACGAAACAAAAGTAAAAAAAAATAGTAAAGATAAAACTTAAACATAAATTGATTGCATTGAAAGTAAGGATGGTGATTCACGTACATCAAAAGCTCAATGACTCTTTCTTCCTTTAGCGCGGAATTGGGCAGAGTTTTGGTAAGAAATTTGAGAATACAAGTGAACACACCTAAAATTACAATGAAATGACTTATTTATAGTACTTTACAAGGTAACCGCTGAAAGCAATCAACGGACGAAATTAAAACTAAGATAAAAATGCGACACACGATTTCGCCATTCGTTTAGCACTTTGTAACCACGATCTCTTGAAATAATCGTCCACGATATTCAGACTTTGACTCTTTCCCGCTTCATGATTTCAAAAGGATTAACTGCTTCTGATTTCGATATACTTTAGGGAGAATAATATTCCCTAAGTCCCTTGGCCTATGTTTTCGACAACGTCTAAACATCGACCAACCCCTTCACACAGCCCATAACATGTCGAATCAACCAATAGTCTTTCTTTATCCTCCTAGTCGATGTGGTTCATCTTCGACACGTTTGTCTCTTCTAGTTGTTGCCAATTTCGAACTTCTCAACTTTATTCGATTCTTTAGTCAAATCGACTAGTTTCCTAGTTCATTTTATTGGTCAATATATTCCTGATATCTTTAACTTGATTTTATGAATTAGACCCAAGGAAACTATATCTGTTCAGGATCGGCCCTTAACTTGTAGGGAAATTTACCTGACATATGTCCTTAAACGTATTTAGAATTTTCTAGGTAACAAAATTCCCCCTAGAGATGCCATTTTTGAATTTCCAATTCTTTCGACCATAAGATAATGGAATCTATGAAGCTTTGTATCTTCCATCGACTCACTCGTTTTCACTACCCCTAAAAACAGTTCACTGTTCCGATCTTTTCGTGACGTCAGGTAATCATGGAAACGTATTCGGCTTTTATCTCAAGACGTGGGGTCATTTAATGTTAACCATCATTTCTTTTTGGTGGCAGATAAGGCCCACCACGCTTCTACTTCGATCTGACTACACATGTCCTTCGACGAACACGATTCAAGACCTAGGAAATCACTAAGATTTCTCTTGCCTCTTCATTTCCTTCACTCCGAGCCTATAAATAGGCCTTGTTCTCATTCTTCATCTTTTTATCTGCTTCTTCAGTTTCCCAATTTCTAAACCAAAAAACCCAGAAACTTCAAAACCCTATTTTTACCATTTTCAAGCTTTTCCCCTCTTTCTCAAATGGCGAGTCAACATCTTCAAACGGCCCCAGCCGAAACTTTCTTGATTCGTCATGTTGATGGTAAGCCATATGTACCAGAACCTCCTTTCTCTAAGGAGAAAACCAAGATATGGAAGTCTCAGGTACTTATCCCCTTTACTCTCAACAACGACCCCCTGGCTTTCTTAGGTCCTTTACCCGTGGATGTTTCATCCGAAATATACGTTGATGATGAAGGCACTTTCTTCCCCACAAGTACTAGTACTTGCCCTTTGATCACGTCCTCAAGACCTATTTCTCTGCAATTTGTTGATAGAAACTTTCATACTGCTCCCCCTCTAAACTACCCTAAGTTCACAGCCTGGATGGAACGATTGGAACCCAGCAAGGGTCAACAATGGAGGGAAATGGGTATTTATGATCTGCTAGAATTTTCCCGCTTTGGTCAGCCCTATTCTGGTGGCATGCTGTTGGCTGCCCTATATTTCTGGGAAGTGTCGACCAATACTTTCCACACGAAGTGTGGCATGATGACTCCCACTCTCCTTGATCTAGCTTCTTTGACGGGAGTAAAGCCTGCTGGCAAAGTTTTCAACCACACTGATTACACCCCCATCTCAATAAAATTCGACGTTGGCGAATCCAAACACCCAACATACACCAACTTCATTAACTATCACCAATGCGACTCCGACAACGTCTCTGATGAAGAACGCATTGCATTCTTAACTCTTTGGTTATCTCACTTCGTATTCTGCTCACGATCGATGTAGATAGCCAAACAGTTTGTTTACTTGGCCACTTCGTTGCATGGGGGTGAAAATATTGCTCTAGGCCAATTAATTTTGGCCTCTTTGTATGCCTCTATGACCGACGTGGTCAACCAGATCAAAACTTTCGATCCCAACAATCCAAAGAAAAAGAGTGTCCTAGTTCATGGTCCTTTTTGGCTCCTAAAACTATGGATGAATGCCACTTTCTCCAAAGACGTAAAACCTCTTCGACAAAAGACAGTTTTAATCTCCCAAAATAGGAATGGGGCCGTCTGGCCATGTTACTTGCCTTTGACTCCTATCGATAAAACTTCTCCAAGTGATGAAGTTTTCAAAATGCTTTTCAATATCATGCTGACACGAGAGGATTTCAGACCCTCGATGGCTCCGTTTTTTGATGGCAAGAGCGGGCCAACGTGGCTTACTGATTCTTTTCCATCTGTCGAAGTAGAGAACCGACAGAGGTCCTTGGTTTATTGGAGGCGATTTCTAACTCCTGAGTTTCTCACTTATTGCATCACTAACATGAGTCCTTGCTTAACAGCCTACCAACCCAACTTGGTGGCTCGATAGTTTGGGCTCTGTCAGCTCGTGCCTAAATCATTCTATACATCTCATGAGCTACTCACTAATGTTTTAAATGATCGAAATTGGGAAGTTATTAAGGAGGATGTTGACAACCTTTGGGCTCACAGAGCCAAACTTACATTTACCCCATTTAGACCAGCTGTCATACCCCAAAATTTGCCCTCCCACTTTTCAGACTCAGTGACAGCTATGAATACCCTAGGCTTGGAGATTCCAGACTTAGCTCTAGTGAGCATAGGATGTTGGTTATGAACAAGAGGTGTGGGAGCAACACTCTGTGTAATGGAGGGAGAGGCAGAGGACACTGGGAAAAAAATGAGGCTTCCATAAGTGTCTGACTGAGGGATAGAGGAAATGAGGTTCTGTGAAGTGTGTAATACGGTGAACTGACTTTTTTGTGTTTTTTTATCGCAAATGTGCGGATAGCAAGAGTCGCCACCGACTTTTATTTTTATCCAATTAAGGGAAGGTAAAAGTACAGAAAAAGACCTTCGTTAGATTCTGAGTACGGGAGAATGGTTATGAAAAGGGAAGGTATTAGCACCCCTTTCCATCCGTAGTTATCTACGGGCTCTTAGTTGCTCTATAGATCACTTTGAAAAACTTGTGCTTTCTGTGTGTTTGAAAAGATGTTTTGAAAAGGCATTTCGCTTTGACTTTGTAATGATTCATGTAGGAATGTATACAAAGTGTTCGGAAATGTTTCGTTTTTGAAAAGAGTTTGAACTTGATGAAAGTGTGAGGTGTGAAAAGTATTTTGATAGAGCAAGCAACTAAAAGTCTTATTACCTACTCAGAATGGTCGTTTTCGTATTTTTACGTTCCTTTAGAATAGCGCTATCCATACCATTAGTTGGTAGGTAGCTCCATTCGTTGGATGTAAGCGGGACATTCGAAGGGACATCGGATGGTCATAGAAGGCAACTTGTAGGAAGTATCCTAGCACATTCGAAGGGACTATCATCATTTTTCGTAGGCGACAATCGTGGGTCAAGATCATGTATTCGGAGGCGACATCGTGGGTCTTATGATCTTTGTATCGAAGGGACTATGATGATTTGTTTTGTAGGCAACGGTGCTAGAATACCTCTACGTTCGAGGGACATGACCATTTGAATTCGTAAGGCAACGAGAGAGAATTACCCTAAGGGGTGCATGTGTGAAAAGAGTGTGTTGATTCAGATATTTTATCTTGAAAATTAGAGTGAGCTACGTTCAATTTTATCTTGCCATACACGCCTAATTACTAGCAGTTTATAGGGTGCGGAAATTAAATTGCGGAAATGTAAATCCTACGCTATTACATGGCTTTGGGGCAGATACATAATATAGGAGTGCGGAAAGTAAAACCCTAAATTAAACTATTACAACCCATAGACAGTTACATTATTGAAAAAATAATAATACAATAAAACGATAAAGAGAAAACCATCTGAGACGGATCAACCTGTATAAGAAGAAGAAATCGGAAAATGCAATACGAATCGAACAAGGGAAAAAATGTTATAAAAATGCAAATTTTAATATGAGAAAATTAATATATGCTGGAAATAATATAAATATATTAAAATAATTTTTTGGGATTTTTTGGAAAAGATTTAATAATTAAAATGCAATTAAAAGTGAATTAAATGCAAAATTATGAATAAAAATAAATATGCATGCAAAATTATATTTTTTAATTTTATAAATTAAATAAACATTTCATGAAAATACTGTAAAAAGAAAAAATTATTTTGATGATTTTTTGATGCATAAATAAAACATGAAAGTAATTAAAATATAATGCAAAAATAATGAAAATATAGAAAATATGAAGAAAATTGAGTTTTGAAAAAAGAAAAACCAAAGTTGGTCCTGGCATGGTTCGAACCCACGTCCTGGGCTTCAAACCTTGAGATCCACTGCGCTGACCACTACGCCATGTGTGCAATTTGTGTTTGAAAACGGAACGAGTGGATTTTCACACGCGTCGCCCTCGTATTGCTTCGTCTCCGCGCCAAGAACTTCATCGTTCTTATTTGAATTCTGGGCATTTTGCGTCGGCCCCAGAGCGACGCTATGATCCCTGCAAATTCCAAAATCCAGCACAGGCAATATAAATTCAATCCAAAGGCATGGTTCAATTAGGTTCATCATTCTAAACACAATGGTAGCATTCGTTTTGGCCAATTTATCCTATTTCGTGGGATCCCAATTCGGTCCATGAAACCCTAGCCATGGCAAGTTTCGATTCCGGCCATGAAAACGCAATCAAACTATGCAGAAAGCTTGCAAACTTCCATCTAAACACAAAACAAACCACAAAACATGTTAAAAATGCATGAGAATTAAAATACGATTTTGAATTTTTTAAGAACAAACCAAACTCGGATTCCTTGATTCTGGATAGTTTTGGGCAAAGTAAAGGTCTGGATCGATTCAGTGGATGGCAAGGAACAAGATAGAATGCTCAAAATTGCTTGAAACCGGCTGGAAGTATGATCTCCAATTGCTTGCTTGCCACGGTTTTTTCACTTTGAGAATAGGGTTTCTGAGCCAATTTTTTCGTTCTCTCTTGAGTGGTATGCATTAGGTATATATGCTGGAAGGTTTTGGCATTGTTTTGGGAAAGATTTGATCACTAATCAATGATAATCAAATTTGATTTTTTTCATGAAAATCAAATTTTCAAAATTTGCTCAATTTCAATCCAATCTTGCCTTTTTGGTCCAATTTCGAAATTGCTGGCATTTATGGGTTGATTGGATCACAAGGAAGCAATAAAAATCAATCTTCCAATTAATTTTGATTTTATAATTTATTTTCAAATTTAATTTGCATTTAAATGAATAAATTACAAATTAAATAGAAAAATAAACCAAAAATTCGTGGCATTGGGCTTGGATATTCCTAATTGCATGAGGAATAAGTTTGGATGAAGAAAAAGTAGGCCCATTTGCAAAAGATTTGATTTTTAGAAGCATCTCTCTTTGTGCATTCTTCCAAAATTCCCCAACTTGTGAATGGTGTAGCTTGCTCAATTTTCCACATTTTTGAGAGTTCTTGGACTTTTTGGAAATCTCTAAGAGTCCTCTAAACAATGTCTTTGGTTTCACTTCAATTGGAGTTACCATGCTCAATATATCTTCAAAACAAAAAGTTGACTTTTTGTTGACTTTGAAAAGGACCTGTAATGTTTTGAGCCATACCTCTCAAATGAAGCATTTTTTGGACATTCTTGTGAGACATGAAGTTGTAGAGAATTGAATTTCCTTCAAAATGAGCTTTGGTGGGAAAATTTCTGAGAAAGTATGAAGAAGTTATGATCAGTCAAAGTTCAGTTGACTTTTCATCTAAAAACCCTAATTTAGAAAGTTTGACTTTTTGAGCAAATCTTGAGTTTTCTTGATGAATCATGATCAACCCTTGATCAAATGATGAATGTAACTTCAAAATGAGGATGTTGACCAAAAATCAGAAGTTTTGGTATGTTGACCACATTGACTTTTTGACCAATACAACTGATTTTCAAACATCTGAGCAATTGTCTGAGGAAACTTGACTTGTAAGGCTTGAAACTTGACATGGAGAATCTTTGAAGCATATGAGGAGGCATGAAGACCATTTGAGGTGTTAGAAGTCCATCTGAATCTGAGGAATGCCAAACCCTAGTTTGGGTTGATTGTCTAGGAGAGAGTTTGTCTGATCAACTCTTGAGGAATCTTTGAGCATGAATGTATGGAATATCTTGAGAAGATGGAGGGCAAATTTTGGGGTATGACAAAGTGACCAGAGGAGAACTGGGATTATCCTGTGGACTTAGATCAATAATATTAGCATTATCCTCTGGACAATGAGATGAGTCATAACATGTACTAGGGTTAGAGACAACTGGAGAAGTTTGACAGTTGTGGAGGGAGTCAGGGATTCACAGGAGTAGATGCAGCTGCAGTGACATATTTGTGTACTACCATATCACCATTAGCCTGATCAGAGGCATGAGCAAATAAAGTGACATCCTGATTTGACACAGAAGGTAGAGTACAAGAGTTACTAGGGTAGACATCTAGATTGGTACCATTGTGGAACTTTGAAACACTCTGTGGAGATTTAGAGGTGTGAGATGACACAGACTTGCCCATGGAATTAGGAACCACAAGAGGAACACAATGAGAACCTATATGAATAAAGTTATAACATGTATATGGGATAAGACAATACTATTTTTAGTTTCAGCTACCTAAGATTTAGTTGGGAATAACCTAGAGTAGGGAAAAGTATTCTCATGGAAAGTGACATCTTTAGAGAGGTAAATTCTACCATCTGGACTGAGACACTTGAAACCTTTATGTTGACTAGAAACTACCAAGTGCATGCACTCTTGACTTCTATATTGTAGTTTGTTTTTGTTGTATGGTCTGAGGAGGGGAAAACAAGAGCACCCAAAAACTTTAAGGGAGTTGTATTGAGGATGTGTTTTGTACAGGGCATGAAAGGGAGAATTGAATCTGGACAAGGCAGTGGTAGGTAATATATTGATCAGATACACAGTCATAGCAAAACTATGATTCCAATATGATAAAGGTATGGATTAGTGAGCAAGAAGTGTGAATCCCATTTCTACTATTTGTCTGTGCTTTCTTTCAACTGTGTCATTCTGATGGGAAGTGTGAGGACAAGTGAGTCTGTGACTGATGCCTAGTTCAGCCAGAAAATTGGTAAATGGTCGAAACTCACCTCCAAAATCTGACTGGACAACTTTTATAGTTGCTTGAAATTGTGTTTTAACAAAGACATTAAACAATTTGAAAGCATGAAGAGCCTCAGATTTCTGTTTAAGAAAGTAAAGCGAGGTGTACCTAGTACATCCATCTACAAAGGCAATATAGTACTTAAAACCAACACTTGATAATGAAGGAGAGGCCCCCCATAGATCAGTGTATATAACATCAAAGGCATTAGAATAAACAGTAGTAGTTGAAGGAGCATATAATATGTGAGCTTTGCCAAGATTGCAAGAAGAACATAACAAAGAATCAATTTTATTTGATTGAGAGATATTACACATTTTGAGCATTTGGTTAACCGAATTAATATTGTATCTGGATGCCCTTAAATGAGAACTTGTTTAGAAACCTGGGATTTGACATAGCATTTATCAGGCAGGAATTCAAAAATTACACTATTATCTTGTATAAATTTTGACACAAAAAGCAGATTTCTAGTTATAGAAGGTACGTGTAATACATTAGTGAGGATAAGCTTATGACTGGTGCATGACTTAGGAAAAAATTATGCTGAACCAATAGATTTTATAGCTAAGGACTGACCATTTCCAACATATGATTTATTCGAACCAGAATAGGATTGTTTATTAAGTAAATGCAAATCAAATGGAGTAAGATGGTGAGAAGCATCTGAGCCCGTAAACCAAGCTTGGGATTCAAGTTCATTTGGCATAGAATATTCCTGAGTGTAGGCACCTGGTTGAGGAACACTTGCACACATAGCTACAACAGCAGTGCCTGAAGATGGCTCTTGAGCTTTATCTGACTTAGAAGCATCATTATTGGTGGATTGATCAATAGCAGAATTTCCAGGGACGAAGGACTCATAAAAATGGTGCCAGCAATCCGGAGCAAAGTGGCCATACTTGCCACACAATTGACAAGTTGGACGATTATCAGTGGTGTACCTACCTCTTCCACGACTTCTTCCATGATTGTACCTTCCACCTCTGCCACAAATGGATGAACGTGCTCCTCTGGAGTTATTGTTCTCATACCCTTGAGTCGTGTGAGCTAGATTCGCAGAGACTCTGGAAACGACAAGCTCTTGTCGAAATTTGTCCAATTGTGCTTCCTGCACGTAAAGAAGGGCTTCAACATCGTAGAGTGGTGGAGGTTCAGGGAACCCAAACATCTGCATAACAAACGGATTATACTCCTCCGGGAGTCCATTGAGGATGGAATCCACCTGATCTTGTTCAGTGATGGAGTCACCAACAGCTAGGAGAGAATTTGCAATAGCTTTGATTCGCAGAAAAAACTCAGTAACAGATTTGTTACCTTTCTTGGTGGACTTGAGCTCAATGCGTAACTGACGCACACGAGCCTTCATATGCGTGTGAAAATATTTGTGAATCTGATCCTAGATCTCATACACGTTCTTGTAGGCAAGAACACGAGGGAGAACAGATTCAGAATTGTTGATAGAAGCCAAATGAGCACCACATGGTCTTGAGCAATCCAAGATTCATACTCTTCAGAGGTCGTACCTTCAAGACGATCTTGTGGTGTAGCAACCTTCGGCGGAATTTGTGGATTTATAATGATCTTGTGCATTGATAAGTGCCAAAATGTATTTATTTTGTATATATGTTTTGTGGCACTTATCTATTCTTGTTTGTTAATAATCGTTGAATAACCCCAATTTTTGTTGTAAATACGTTTTATTGTGTTTTGCGTATATAATGTACCGTTTGATAGTTGTGTATCTATTTTTGTAGGTATTTGTTGCATATTTGGAGCATGGAGGAATAAAGTGTCGAAGACGCGGCTCCGAAGATGCATTTTTGGGAAGAAAAACAACTTTCGCTTAGCTGAAGTGATTTAAGTAATAAAGTAATAAAGTAGGCGGCTTAGCGTAAGCGCTAGCATCGTGGGATTTTGTTTATAAATTCTTTTCAAAACAGATTTCTAGGTTATGGTTTTGGGATGGATTTTGATCCCCATTTCCATCAACCTTCATTTTTGGTAGATTAGCTTAGAAAACAACATTAGGGCTTGCTCATGGATGATTGGAGGTGGATTGCTCTTCGATTGACTCTGACACCCAGTGTAGATCTGTGGTTTATCTCTTCTCCTCTTTTTGTATTTCTCT
This sequence comes from Vicia sativa, assembly GCA_021764765.1. Lineage (NCBI taxonomy): Eukaryota > Viridiplantae > Streptophyta > Magnoliopsida > Fabales > Fabaceae > Vicia > Vicia sativa. The sequence goes on along the minus strand of CM038792.1, from coordinate 134,296,851 downwards.
TTTGTTGGGTTTTGTATGTATATCTACTCATAACTCATGTATATTTGTCGCCCTTGGCGTTGTATAAAGTTTGCTTTACGAATCCGTGTTGGTGTCTTAGGTTTTTACTCTATGTTAGGGATTTGAGCTTTACTCTATTTGGCGCCATTTCAAGCATTTAGAAACTAACAGATAATCATCCTAGGTAAGAATCTAAGCGATCTATCTCTAGTAAAGCTCAAATCCCTAATATAGAGTATAAACCTAAGACAATCACCAACACGGATTCGTGCAAACTTTATACAACGCCAAATATACATGAGTTATGAGTAGATATACATAAACCAAAAAGAAATACACAAAGAGGAGAGCCACGGATCTAGCCTGAGCTCGAGCAATCCACATCATCCATGAGCAAGCCCTAATGTTGTTTTCAAAGCTAATCTACCAAAATGAAGGTTGATGGAAATGAGGATCAAAATCCACCAAAATAACCTAGAAATTGAAAAGAATTTATAAACAAAATCGGATCGCGCTAAGCGACCTACTTTATTAAACCTCAGATAAGCGCTAAAATCGCTTGAACCCCTCCTGCTCTTGAAAGCGGATACGCATTCTCCATGCTCCAAATATGCAACAAATACCTACAAAATAGAAACAACTATCAACATTATGGCGCAACAAAACATATTTACAACAAAAATTGGGGTTATTCAACGATTATTAACAAACATGACCACAAAACATATATACAAAATAACATTTTGGCACTTATCAACTCTCCCCAACTTGACACATTGTTTGTCCTCAAACAAAGTCAAGTAAACGTAAAGAAACAAAAGATGATAATCAAAGAATCACAAATCAACAAGTTTTTGAAAACGGAAAACAAATGTATGGTTCAAACGAAAAATGTACACGACAAATACAAACTTACCACTATACTACAATAATAACATATAAACGAAACAAATCCTAAGTACAAAAATCATGCAAAACATTCTAAAACAAAACAAGCTCAATCATGAATCACACCTAGAAAAAATTCATCGGTAGATGAAGAACACACAAAGGTGAGGGATAAAAAAAACACTCATCCACAATCTTGCAAACAATAGACTAAATTATGCATTCATCCAAAAACGTATTGAAAATACAAATGCAAGAATCACAAGGGCTTTTTAAGGTTGTAATATGGCTTGGTTAACAAACAAGTGATAAGTCCTAAAGTTAATCGAAACAAAAACTTGCCTAAACCTAAGGGAGTGATCAACTCACAAAGTTCCAAACAATATAATTTCAATCAAACTTATTCTTCATCACAAATTTCACACCAAACACACCTCACTTATTAACATAACATTATTCCTACTCTTTTTGTTTTTCTTTTTCAAAGCTTTTCTCTTTTTTCTTTCTTTTTCTAATCTTTCTTTTTCACATTTTTCTTTTCTTTTTCTTTTCTCAACCTCATATCAATCACAACATAAGCACATAAACATTCCTCTCCCCAACTTGAATTCAACCAACATCATTACGCGAATACTTCCTACTTTCTAAGGCAAGGTAAAAATCCATACAACAACATATAGTTGAGGGTTCAAGAAACAAAGAAATCAACATCCATACAAAAAAGTGAATTGACACTCATAGACAAGCATCAAGTTCAAACAAAAATGGATGTTGATAAAAGTTCAAAGGGACAAACAAATGTTCACACACTCACAAGGTGAATTGAATATTTGGCCAAGGTAGTTATGCTCAAAATCAACAAAATGCCTTGAGCATTTTCTTGCAACCATACAATCAACACAAAACACAAGATTAAGCATAATAAAATCCAGTTAAAACAAGAATGTGGACTCTCAGCATATGTAAACAATGGAAAGCTTCCTCACATTTATGGTTAAAAATGGTACTAAAGCGATTCAATTCATGAGCAAGTAATACAAAAAGAATGAATGACATGGTAATTATACAAATGATAAATTTCCTAAATATGTTATGCTATAGAAAGCGATAGACGAGTACCTGACGTGTACCAACTTTGAAAACTATTATTACCATACATCCGCGAGTTAAAACGATCAAACTCGGAAAATCACCTCAAAAGTCTTCAAGTTACCGAACCAAAATTTGAGTCCAAACAACAACAAAAGAATTAGAAAAACAATACTAATTTTATTCAATACAAAAAGCCTTGGTTAAAGTGGGAAAAAAGAAAACCAAGTGAAATTTTAAAAATTCACCGCCTGCATAGCGAGCGCTAAGCGCCGATGAAGCGCTAAGCGCCCGATGAAACGCTAAGCGCGCTACACCAGTTGCAGAAAAATGACAACAATAGGTGCAACTGCTATGCAAGCTCCACTTACACACCTATACAATCTCATTTACACATCTAAACAATATTTACAATACATACACACTTCCACAAGCTAAAACACTACAAACTTGTGGAAAATAACAAATTGACATAACAAAACAAAAGCAAATAACAATACACACAATTGGTGAAAAGGAATTAACAAGTTGAAAAGTGAAAATTTGAAATTAAGAGCAAGTCCTATTTCAACTTGTCAAAACACAAGTCACCACACACATAAACAACATAAACAAACATGCTTGTTTAACGTCGTAAGCTCGACGCCTTTATTGTGCGAGCACTAGTAACCTCCTCTCGTCATGCCATAGTATTGCCACACCTTGCAAACCTAAAGAAAGTATCCTAACAACCACACAACAAACGTTACGAGTACGAGACAATTCACAACATCACATGAAAGCTAAGAAAATCACAAATATGTACAAGAATGGAAAGTAAACACACAACATGTACATGTAACATATACAAGTTCATATACAAAACCTATACAACATTTACATTAATTACAAAACTCAAAAACAACGGAATTATCGCAATACAGAAACAATAAAACTAATCCCCGGCAACGGCGCCATTTTGTTGTTGCGGTACCGCAGCAACATGCATATTTTGTGCCAAGATTACTCCCTCAACTTGTTGATTCCACATGAGATAATTGTTTTCTTGAAGCTTGATTGAGAGCTTCAGACCAAAGCTATTGTGAGTGTTCTACGACGAGCACATGGCAGCGATGGAGTGCGACGACGATGCGTCTTTGTGGCCGGAGTTTGCAGAAGATTCCATGGTTGCCGGAGAAGAAGGTGGCGGTGTTTACTAAATGGCAGAACGTAGAGGATCAGAAACAAGCGAATGATACCATGTTAAAGATGAATCAGAAACTCATCTTCTGGAGCATGTTAAAGATGAATCAGAAACTCATCTTCTGAAGCAGAAGAACTTAGTTCACAGAAGAGGAAAAGTTTAGAGTGACATTTTATTATTCCTTTCACTGAGCAATTACACAGTGGACAAGAACTGTATTTATAACAGCCAATACAGTTACACACCATGTAATAAACTATAATAGAAAAGTACAGGTGACAAGATATAACTTGCTGTTAAAGCCTAAGCAAGCTAACACTCATAATAATCAATTTTATAAAAGACTTATATTCCTTATATTCTAACATATTACATACAACACAGTACTACAGGGGTTACTACCTCTGCATTCTCAATCAACTACGCACCACAAATTGTTCGGTGTGAAACACTTTTGAAAATTTAATATATTGTATTCTTGTCTTAATATGTCTTAATATGAACCATCCTCACCAACAAATAATTTGTTTGATGTTATGCCAGGTATACCATACAGAAAAATACGAATTTTTCCCATGCATTGATAATATTTTCTGCCAACTAGAAACAATAAAAACATTAAAAAGAGAGAGAGAAAAGGGAAAAGAGTAAAATAAAACACTTTACTCTTTTTTCAAATTTGAAGTGTTTCAGTAGTTGATTTGTGTGGTTGAAGTGCTGTCTCCCTAAAATCGTATAAATTGACCTTTCTTTACTATTTATCTGGAAAACATGAGTTGCTTTCTGTACTGTTCGCACAAAAACAGACGAAACGAACTCTCTTTAGTATAAAGTAGTGACACATACACTAGAAAGACTTGAAAACTAATACAAAATATAGATTGTAATGCCTTTGTACCTTCTCACAAAAGTTGAAATTAGGTTGCTCAATATTAAAGAGTTAGGCATAAATATGTACCATGAATAAATTCGACATATGTCAAATATTTAAATAATTATTAAATTTATAATATCAAATGTGTACAAGAAAATCTTCAAATGAAACATGAAATAAAACAGTGTTGATAGGGGAATTTTTTTCCCTATGTTTGAGACATAGATTGGGTAGAACTCATGTTAAAATGTATCTACTATCATATTTAGTATATTTTTCTGTGATGATATATCCACCAATAATTATGATGTTAGGTGGATAATGGATGTGAATGTTTGAAGCTTTATACTTGTGATTTAGTTGTTGTAGTTATACAGCCAACAAATATTGGTGGAGAGCTGTAAGCATGAATGGAAAGCATTGAGAGAAGTGTAAAGCTGGATGCCACGGCTGACCACTTTAGATTTATCATAATCCACAGTGTGTAGGGTATCTAAATATAAAGCATATAAGTTATGGATAATAATTTTAAAAATTACTTTTTGAATACTTGTTGCCCAAGGTCTGAATGTGATGATAAAAGTCTAGGTGGATTTGGGGTTGCTCAAGGGTTCCATGTGGGAAATTAGTTGGGCTTTCATATCTCTAGACAATTAATTTATTGATAATACTTTGATTTTGAAAATCATTGGTGTAAAAATATTGTTTGATTGACTACGTGTTTATAGGTGTGTTGGAATTGGATGATTGGATAATTATGTGATTTTTGTAGAATGGCATGTGTATATGTATATGTATGTCATGAAATTGGTGAGATACGAATAACATAAGTTAATATCGTTGCTAAATGCTATTTGTGATTTTGTGATTGTTGTACCCCAATTTTTGCTCCTAAGATTCTTCCATACGTTCATAAAATTGCATTGCACAAAGATCACAAATTAGTTCTCTTTTCCTCTTATCTTTAGGGTTTACCCTTTGGGAGATCACCAAGCACCTTGTGGAAGTGATTATTGCTTGTGAGTAATGATTGATGTTTGACTAACCATGATGTGTATACTTTGCTCTCTAAATATTGTAGGTGAATGGGGCACAAGCTCCTCAAAGAGCTGATAGGTCCATGAGTATATCTCTATGCCTTCTCTAAAAAATTCTCAAGATTTTGAAGTATTGTCTCTCCTTGAAGACTTCTCTTATCATCAACCATGCTTTCTTATCTTGAATGTATGCTTCATGCTTGAAAGAGATCATCAAATTCAAAGAGTTCTCCATCCCATGGTCATCTCTCTTGAAAGTAGGGTTTTGGACTTTTGAGGACCATATCTTGATGTTTGTGTGAATTTTGTGGATGAATTCAAAACCATTTGATTCTAAGAGGACTTTCAATTGAATATTCTTGGATCCAAGAAGTTTAAGTGATGAGAAGATTATTTTGGAGGTTTATAATTGCCCACTCACTAGATTGATGCTTCATCTACCTTGTGTGACTTCAAAGGATCATAAATTGGTCATCTCTTGTCTCCTTGAGCTTATTTTTCTTTCACAATGAACCTAAGGATGTCTAATACAACTTTGTTCAATTTCTGAGACGAGAAAATGCTTGGAAGTTTTCCTATGAGATCAAAAGATCACAAGTCCTTGATGAATTCCTTAAATTTTGGTCAATCAACTTCAAAGGAACATATCTTGAACATCATTTATCATTTTGAGGTCATTATTTTTGCATAATAATCTTGAAGATGTGAAATTTATCTCCATATAAGCCTTGAAGATTGAAAGTGTTTGAAAGTTGCTTGAAGAAGTCAAAAGATTATAGGTCATTTCTCAAATTTACAAGATCATAAATTTCTCAATTTTTTGAATTTTTGAGTGATTCTTTTTTCCAAATGTTCTTTGAGGGATCTACTTCATTTCATCTTTGAAAATCAAGAGTAAATTTTGAATGGAAGGCCATGTTTGGATTGAAAACATTATAGGTCATTTTTTGCCAAACTTAGAATAAGTTTTTTTTGATGATTTCAAGAGGATAAAACTTTTTACTCAGGATGCCAAATGCTACCTTTCCAAGTGCATTGCAAAGCTTATAATCTCATCTTTCTAAAGAGTCCAAGAGTGTATCATAAAGGTCCTTGAGTGATGAGAACCATGGTTGCAAAGTAGGTGCCTTGAAACTGAAGTTTTCCTCAAAGATAGATTTAGAATGTATTGTTTTGACCTCTAAACACATAATTCTTGCGCGTTTTTGCTTCTAATCATGTTTAGCAACCTTCCAGAAGTGATTAGCACCTTGAAATGCAAGTTTTGATCGTGTTTTGACAGAAAATGAGTCACACTTCACTCATGTACACTCCTTGCACGGAATCACTCAAAACCTCACTAATTCTCTCAATTCTCATCACCATTCACTTCCCTATAAATAAAGGGACTTATTCCACTCATTTCCTCAAGCTTTGAGAGCCACAAAATCGTTGCTAAACTCACACCAAACCTCACATTTCTGAGATTTCATTTTCACTCTTAGACCACTTCCAGTTTGAAATTAACCATTCATTCTTCTTTCTTGAAACTCAGTGAAGCTAACAGAACAAGAATCGTGCCCTGAAGCTTCCTGAATCGTGCTATCCAAGTCCAGTTTCAGAGCTCTGAAAGTGAACTTCGTCCAAGTATAAATCTCCATCAAATCTTGAAAAATAAAACATCATTGCACTCTCCTCATCTCCTTGATCTTTGTGATCTTCACCATTTGCATTTTCATTGAGAATTGACTGAGAATTTCTGAAAATAAGTGCTCGTTATTATTCTTCTTTTTCTCAAATTGCTCTTTGTACAGGTGAAATAAATTCTTCGCGAAGGTACCATTAGAATTGTCTTGAAGATACGGAGCGAATGGTACCGGTATGAGGAATTTATTTCACAGTTTGGGAAACCTGGTTTTGAGAGTGGCTGGAGGTTGAAGATGATGACATGTCTCGTCTCTACCAATGACAATTGGCCACACATTTTTTTAAATTTCTGAAATAAGTGACCACATATGATATTTCAGTAGGTCCATGATATGCCCAGCACGCCATGTCCATTGGATGTGATTACTAACGCGTTTTGACATTATCTGATGGTCCACATTATTTTGTTTTATTTTAATTTTAAATGTTGATCCGGTGTGAAAACCAAGGAGGTCCATATAAAGCACAACATGTTTGATCCATTGGATTAGCTTACTAACGTGTTTTGACTATGATCAGATGGTCCACATTTTTTCTGCTTTTATTTTATTTTTTGATTTTATATTTTAAATGTTTTAAACTTCAAAAAATCATAATAAATTCATTTCTAGTCCAAAAATTATGAAAAGATTTACAAAAACATTTTGAAATATTATCTTTCTGAATTTATTTTTTTATAATTTTATTTTCAGATTTGATATTTTTTATAATTTTTCTCTTTTATTTGATGTTTTTAATTGTTTTAAAATATTTTTTGACATTTTAAAATTCTGAAAAATTTATGGAAGGATCCAATGGTCATTTGACAAATATTGATGACCTCATTTTATTTTTATTTCTGATTTTACTATTTTTGGTTTAGTTCATCATTTTCTCTTTATTTTAAAAATAGTTTTTGACTTAGAAAAATTCTGTAAAAATTTGTCAACACTTGTTGACGTTTGCTTGACCTTGGGTAATTTTCTTAGAATTTTATTTTGATGAAAAAAATACTATTTATGTATTTCTTCAATAAAGTCCAAGTAAATAACCTAATTTCAAATCTACTTTTAATCCAAAGAAATGAGATGCTTTATTTAACTTCTGTAAATATGATTGCTCTTGTTTGGTTATAATTTTCATATCTTAACTTTTACTTTATGCTTTAGGATAATCCCTTCGTCTCTTGTCCATCTTCTTCAATTTTCAAAGCTTCTCCCTTCTTTTTAATACCTTCTTTGTTTCAAACTTAAAACACTTTCAAATAAAACCTTATCTTTGTCAAGTGCATTTTTCAAAACCTTTTTATTAATCAAACTTTAATCCATTTAACCAAAGTTAAACTCTTTTCTTCAAAAACTGAAAAAACAAAAAACTCATTCAAATTTTTTTCCGCTTTTGGCTTTTGATTTTAAAAAACTCTTCTTAATATTAGACATGAGTCAACTCCATGTTGAGATGTGATCCAACCATGTCCATTACCTTGATTGATATGATGATGAATCTTTTCCACCTGAAAGAGCTAGTGGCATACTTGAAGATGTTTATCCAAGTTAGTGCTTGTCTTTTATTGCGATGCGAATGTCCATCATTATCATGTTTATAGATATTTGGTTGAGTATTATCTTTAAGATGACAAAATGTATCTTCATTTAAAATTAAGCAACAAACTATTTTACTTTATTTTAGAAGAACTATGTGGTTTTAATTTCATCATTGCACATTGGGGATACATAGGCATGAGGCTCTTGAAGTCTTTTCGAATCAAATTTGTAAAAATGATTTGTTTTCTCATTTCTACAAACTTTTACAAACAACTCTTTTAGCCTAAAATATACAGATTTTCAAAGAGGTTCATGTAGAGTACCTTAGATGTTTAGGATGCTAACACCTTCTCTTTGCATAACCAACCCCCATACCTAGATCTCAGTTTTATTAGTGTTACTTTAAAATGTTTTTTTGGGTTTTATTCGCTTTTTTTTCATTCCTTTGGAAACAATAAAGTGTGCTGGCGACTTTCACTTTGTGAGTTAAGTTAACCAATAGCTTAATCTCAACTTTTCACCGTTATAGAAATCTGGAAACATTATTGGGGAAAGAAATCTCTAAGTGGGTTGCGTCTATCTTGTTTCATTTGTGCTTTTTCTATTATTATTGTTGCTTGCTTTTTTGTTTAGATTTTTCTTGTGTTCAAGGTGCTTGTTGATCTCTTAGAAGTCATATCATGTACTTAGGAAAACTTATGTTTAGCATGGTAGGTACAATCATGTTAGCTTTGAAGGAATAGTCCTAAATAAGCTGACTTGCGATCCACCGCTCATTCAAGGCCTTTTTGACTGTAGTATTTGTTTATCGAATAATGAGGAAGACATTACTACTTTCAACCGGGGAGTATGAGAAGTTGAGGAACTTAGAACCCCTTAATCAATCTTGGCCTTTTCGAATGTCGTGTGATGGTTATAAAGGAGTAGTCCTGAAATATTTTATACGCGATACTACACTCAAACGAGTTTTTATTTTGGAATATTATATATTCATGAGTAAGCGAACTGTTGGTAATATCCGAGAGAGGATTGACGACTCTATAAACTTTTTAGAACCTTGTCCTACAGGTGGTTGATGTAACATCCCGATTTTTATTAAATAGTATTTAATTATTTATTATTTTAATTAATTATTATGAGATATGGTAATTAATTAAATTGTATGGTTTGGTGTTTATGTGGCTATTTTGGGGTAATTTCGTCATTAAGTGTGATAATAGAAATAAGGTATTAGGCCTAACTATGACGAATAGAAGTATTAAGGGGGTGTGTAAGTAAGCCCGTTAGTTAATATACTATTTAGTAAAGGAATTAGAATTAGAGTTTCATTTGTGAAAAATAAGAGAAGAGGAGAAAAGCTCAAGAGAAGAAAAAGAGAAAAGAGAAAGAGAAGAAGAAGAGACAACCCTAGAGTATTCAGCCTAAGAGGTAAGGGGGAGAATCCTTATTATTATGGATATGTATGGTATGCAATGGGTAGTAACATGATATGTGTTGTTGTTGATTTCCATTTCTAGATCTAATAATCTCGTATGTTAGGGTTTGTGTAGAAATCCATGAAATTGGTAGAAATTGATGTGTTGAATGGAGTAGAATGAGTACTCTCATGTTAGAATGATAAGATGTTGCTAAAATTGATAGGAATAATTATTGGTAATGAATAAGGTGTTTATTAGAATAGAATTCATGCAAATTTTAAGAAAAAATATAGAAAAACTCTTTTTTTTGCAGCATGCGTCGATGCAAAATGGAGGCTGGGTCGGCGCGTAACAACCAACAAGGCTGGGAAGAGTTGTCGACCCAGTTTGCATCAAATTAACCTGGTCTTGAATCGACTCAAGGCTTGTGTCGATTTATGAATGCTTTGCGTCGACTCATAGACTACAATTTTTGACAAATTTTGTAACGGTCATAACTTTTTAACCATAACTTCGTTTTGGGTGTCATTCGAACCGTTAGAAAGCTATTTAAATAACCTATAAGATAGACCTAGGTTTGTTGGAATTGGATGATTGGATAATTATGTGATTTTTGTATAATGACATGTGTATATGTATATGTATGTCATGAAATTGGTGAGATACGAATAACATAAGTTAATATCGTTGCTAAATGCTATTTGTGATTTTGTGATTGGTGTACCCCAATTTCCCCCCCTAAGATTCTCCCATACATTCATACAATTGCATTGCACAAAGATCACAAATTGGTTATCTCTTCTTCTTATCTTTAGGGTTTTTCCTTTGGGAGATCACCGAGCACCTTGTGGAAGTGATTATTGCTTGTGAGTAATGATTGATGTTTGACTAACCATGATGTGTATACTTTTCTCTCTAAATGTTTTATGTGAATGATGCATAAGCTCCTCAAAGATCTGATAGGTCCATGAGTGTCTCTTCATGCTTCTCTCATCAATTCTCAAGATTTTGTAAGTATTGTCTCTCCTTGAAGACTTCTCTTATCATCAACCATGCTCTCTTATCTTGAATGTATGCTCCATGCTTGAAAGAGATCATCAAATTCAAAGAATTCTCCATCCCATGGTCATCTCTCTTGAAACTAGGGTTTTGGACTTTTAAGGACCATATCTTGATGTTTGTGTGAAGTTTGTGGATGAATTCAAAGCCATTTGATTATTAAGAGGAATTCCAATTTAATATGCTTGGATCCAAGAAGTTTAAGTGATGAGAAGATTCTTTTGGAGGTCTATGATTGACCACTCTCTAGATTGATGCTTCATCTGCCTTGTGTGACTTTAAAGGATCATAACTTGGTCATCTCTTGTCTCCTTGAGCTCATTTTTCTTTCAAAATGAACCTAAGGATGTCTAATACAACTTAGTTCAATTGGTGAGAAGATAAAATACTTGGAAATTTTCCTATGAGGTTAAAAGATCACAAGTCCTTGATGAATTCCTTAAATCTTGGTCAATTAACTTCAAAGGAACATATCTTGAACTTCATTTATCATTTTGAGGTCATTATTTTTGCAAAAGAATCTTGAAGATGTGAACTTTATCTCCATATAAGCCTTGAAGATTGAAAGTGTTTGAAAGTTGGTTGAAGAAGTCAAAAGATTATAGGTCATTTCACAAATTTTCATCAAATTCACAAGATCATAACTTTCTCAATTTTTGGAAATTTTGAGTGATTCTTTTTTCCAAATGTTCTTTGAGAGATCTACATCATTTCATATTTGAAAATCAAGAGAAAATTTTGAATGGAAGGCCATGTTTGGATTGAAAACATTATACGTCATTTTTTGCCAAACTTAGAAATTTTTCTAAGTGTGAAAGAATCAGTTTGTTTTTGGTGATTTCAAGAGGATATAACTTTTTACTCAGGATGCCAAATGTTACCTTTCCAGGTGCATTACAAAGCTTGTAATCTCAGCTTTCTAAATAGTCCAAGAGTGTATCATACATGTCCTTAAGTGATGAGAACCATGGTTGCAAAGTAGGTGCCTTGAAATTGAAGTTTCCCTCAAAGTCAGATTTAGAATGTATTGTTTTGACCTCTAAACACATAATTCTTGCGTGTTTTTTCTTCTAATCATGTTTAGCAACCTTACAGAAGTGATTATCACCTTGAAACACAAGTTTTGATCGTGTTTTGACACAAAACGAGTCACACTTCACTCGTGTACACTCCTTGCATGAAATCACTCAAAACCTCACTAATTCTCTCAATTCTCATCACCATTCACTTCGCTATAAATAGAGAGACCTATTCCACTCATTTCCTCAAGCTTTGAGAGCCAGAAAATCGGGGCCAAAATCACATCAAACCTCATATTTTTGAGATTTCGTTTTCACTCTTAGACCACTTCCAGTTTGAAATTAAGCATTCATTCTTCTTCCTTGAACCTCACTGAAGCTAATAGAAAAAGAATCGAGCGTTGAAGCTTCCTGAGTCGTGCTACGCAAGTCTAGTTTCAGAGCTTTGAAAGTGAACTTCATTTAGGTGGAAATCTCCATCAAATCTTGCAAAATAAAATATCATTGCACTCTCCTCATCTCCCTGATCCTTGTGATCTTCACCATTTGTATTTTCATTGAGAATTGACTAAGAATTTCTGAAAATAAGTGCTCGCTATTATTCTACTTTTTCTCAAATTTCTCTTTGTACAAGTGAAATAAATTCTTCGCGAGGGTACCATTAGAATCGTCTTGTAGAGACGAAGCGAATGGTACCGGTATGAGGAATTTATTTCACAGTTTTGGAAACCTGGTTTTGAGAGTGGCTGGAGGTTGAAGACGAATCTATGTCTCGTCTCAACCAATGAAAATTCGCCACACTTTTTTTTTTAAATTTCTGAAATAAGTGATCGCATGTGATATATCAGGAGGTCCATGATATGCACAACGCGCCATGTCCATTGGTTGTGATTACTAACGTGTTTTTACATTATCTGATGGTCCACATTATTTTGAAATTATTTTGTCGGGTGTGAAAACCAAGGAGGTCCATATCAAGCACAACGTGTATGATCCATTGGATTAGCTTACTAACACGTTTTGACTATGATCAGACGGTCCACATTTTTTCTGCTTTTATTTTATTTTCTAATTTTATATTTTAAATGTTTTAAACTTCAAAAAATCATATAACATTCAGTTCTAGTCCAAAAATTATGAAAAAATTCACAAAAATATTTTGAAATATTATCTTTCTGAATTTTACTTTTTTCATAATTTTATTTTAAGATTTGATATTTTTTGTGATTTTTCTCTTTTATTTGATGTTTTTAATTATTTTGAAATATTTCTTGACATTTTAAAATTCTCAAAAAATTATGGAAGGATCCAATGGTCATTTGAAAAATATTGGTGACCTCGTTTTAATTTTATTTCTGATTTTACTATTTTTTTTCTTTTTTTGGTTTATTTCATCATTTTCTCTTTATTTTAAAAATAGTTTTTGACTTAGAAAAATTCTGAAAAAATTGTAAACACTTGTTGACCTTTGTTTGACCTTGGGTAATTTTCTTGGAATTTTACTTTGATGAAAAAAAATACTATTTATGTATTTCGTCAATAAAGTCCAGTTAAATAACCTAATTTCAAATCTACTTTTAATCCTTTTATTTGGTTTTATTTTCAATTTATTTTGCTAACTTTTGAATTAAATTTGGAGTCACAAATTTCTTCAACATCAATGGAATTCGGGTGTTGATATGTCTCTTGACCAAATCCACCAAAAAAGTTGATTGATTTTGACGAAGTTAGACCGAACAAAATTCATCTGACGCAAAATAAATTTGAAAATTTTTTCTTCTTCTGCATCTTATTTTTCTTTTGTCCCGATTCGGAGAAAGTGATCAATAGGTGGCATGAACTTTAATGTTCTAATATAAGCCCCAAAAGATGGCTTGAACTTTGATCTTGGTTCAACATTTGTGACTCTTGTCATGTGGCCGCGTTGATTTCTAATCAAGCTTATGAAAAGTTTCCACTAACCTTGTCCATTTGAAATTCTCAATCATCTTTGATCAAGTGATATGATAATTCCAAAACCGGTAATATACTTGACAAAAAACAATTGAAACTTGTCGTGTGGTCGCGTTGATTCTATCAAGCTTCTGGCAAGTCTTCATGCGTAAGTTTCAAGATGGTCACCTTGCTGACGACTAACAATTAACAATTTGATGATATACTTGACAAGTTTCAAGATGGTCATCTTGCTAACCTTTATTAATTGTCATTTATTTTATGCGATTTATTTCCCGCTCCTTACTTTCCGCATTTACGTTTATGCTCTGTATTTTTATGCACTTTACTTTTAGCATTTACATTTCATGTCATTTTTCTTTGCTCATTTGAGTATTTTATTTTCTGGTTATTTTTAATTTGCTCACTTGAGATTTATTTTCCTTTTTTTCAAAATACTTAATAATTCAACTTGAGCATAAAAAACTTCTAATTAGACTTGGTTACTATCCTTGAGCTTGGAGCTTGATCTTTGGACTTAGGATTAGGACCTCTACCTCAGCTTGGGAGATCTTTGTGCTCTTGGTGTTATTGTGTCTTTGTCTGGTTATTATATCTGTATGCAGGTGGTTTCGTTATACTCGACTAAGAGTGGATTTTCTCCAAATACAATTGTTACTTTGTCTGTTTTTCTATAGACAAGAATTCATCTGAGGGATAGGTTTATCCGAGGCTTGGTTTTTTTGTCTGGTTAATTGTTGCTTGTGTGGGTTGTCCAAATGATGGGATGTGGTATTGGCTCTTGATGTCAAGTACTAATTTTCTCACCCGATTAGATCTTTATTTACCCTTACCTTTTACTTAATGCACTTAGGTTAGCCTCTTCATCTCCTCCCCATTCTTTAATTTTAAAAATCTTCCATCTTTTTCAAAGTATTCTTGTTTTCAAAACTCGAACCTCTTTCATAAAAAACCTTGGACTTAGGTCCATGAATTTTCAAACTTTCTTTTCCTAATAAACTTTCAATTCATTTAATAATACTTTGACTTTTCTTTTCATAAGACTAAAAAAAACCTAACCTCATTCAAACTTTTTGAGCTCTTTATAGCTTTTCTAAACTAACATTTTCTTAAAATCAACCAACACACAACTTTGGTCTTTTTTAGCCGAACTACTTGGTTTTGATTTCAACATTGCACATTGTTGGTATGTAGGCGTGTAACTCATTGGAAGTTCTATCAAACAAAAAAATGTAAAAAATACTTCTTTTGTCCCCCCATCATCCATTTTGTAAATACTCTTTGTTAGCACACATATATAAATTTTTAAAAAAGGTTCCTGCGGACTACCGTAGATGCTCTGGGTGCCTAACACCTTTTCTTTGCATAACTAACCCCCGGTCCCAGATCTATGATTTTTGTTAGGCTTTTATTCTCTCTTTTTCCTAGTCTTTTGGATAAAATAAAAGCGCGGTGGCGAATCTTTTGTTAATTTTTGAGTTAAGTCAATTCAATGGCTTATACTCGCAGTTTTTGCCGCTACAGAAAAGTGGCGAATCTGCTGAGGATGTTTGACCTTTTTTTTATATTATTTGTATATATGTGCTTTATTGTTTGTATATATTGTATTCCTGTTTGTCTGGATGTTTTCTGGTTTTTAGGGGTGCTTGGTGATCTTCTTTTTGAGTTCCTATATCCGGACTCGGGAAAACTTAAGATAGGACGTGAAGTATAGTTATGTTAACTTTTAGGGAGTAATCCCGAATAAGGAGACAGGAGATCCCCCATTCAGTGGAGACCTCCTTGAATATGGTATTTTGTTTATCGAGCGATCGGGAAGACATGACTGCTTTCGACCTGAGAGTCCCTGAAGTTGAGCAGTTGTAGAACCCTTAACTCATCCCAACCTTTTTAGGGGTAGTGTGGGGACTATTACGAAGTTATCTGGAAGTAGTTGCTACACAATACTGCACTCAGACGAGTTTCACCTGAAGGTATTACTGATTACCGAGTACATCGGGAAGTTGGTAGTGCTGGATGGAGGAATGAATACTCTGGGGGTTCCTTTAGAACCTTGATCTATATGTGACAAAGCTTAGAATACCTTGTTTGTAGTACCTTTTGACTCCATGCTCGTGACATCGAACCTATGGACCCCCATGTTTGTGATCTTTGTGTGTGCTTGTTGCATCATGCATTCATGCACCTATACGCATTTTATTCAGACAGTTGTTCAAGGAAATTAAAATTGACCTTTGCAAATATCTCAGGTATACTTTGACCATGGATTTTGGACAGAGGAGGTCTCGGAAATACAGTTTCAAGGAACCTAAGATTGAGGGATTGATGAGCTTGATTGATAAGATTGAGAGTCCAGAGGATTTCCGGAAGAAGTATGTGACTATTATACCATTGATAAAGATGAAGATAAAGGATGGTTTTCTTTTCACCTTGGTTCAGTTCTATGATCCGTTATACAATTGCTTCAATTTTCCAGACTATCAGTTGGTTCCTTCCTTGGAGGAGTATTCTTATCTGTTTGGTCGACCTATTACTAGTGTTTTTCCTTTTACTAGTTTGGAGGAGGAGCCAAAGTATCATGAGATTGCTGCTATTACCCATCTGAAGAGGTCTGAGATTGAAGACAACATGACTACCAAGGGGTGTATCAGAGGATTACTGGCTGCATTTCTTTTGAAGAAGGCTCGTTACTTTGCTGAGATGAGGAGTATGGAGGCTTTTGAAGCCATCTTTGCCTTGCTTGCCTATGGTTTGTTCTTGTTTCCCAACGTTGATAAATTTGTTGACGTTAATGCTATCAAGATCTTCATGATTGGGAATCCAGTTCCCACACTTCCTGTAGAGACTTATTATTCTATTCATCTTAGAAACTTTCGTCGAAGATGAGAGATTATTTGTCGTACGCCATTACTATACCGTTGGTTTACTTCTCATTTACCTACAACTGATGCTTTTTGGGATCCAAGAAGGAGATCTCGTTGGGCACCGAAGATCATGGCTCTCACTCATTCTGATATTGTATGGTATCATCAGGTTTATTATGATGTAGAGATTACCGACAGTTGTGGTAGCTTTCCCAATGTTCCTTTTCTTGGTACAAAGGGATGTATTAGCTACAATCCTGTTCTTGCGCGTCGTCAGCTCGATTATCCTATGAGGGATAAACCAAAGAGTATTCAATTGAGTGGCTTCTTTCTTAAAGAGGGTGAAGACCACACTACAGCTAGGAAGGATATAGAGAAAGCTTGGCATCATATTCATAGGAAAGGAAAAGAGAATCTAGGATAGAGAGGAGCTGTTTCTTTGGAGCCTTATCTTTTATGGGTTCAAGCAAGAGCTATTGAGTTGAAGATGCCGTATTCTCGAGAGAATCATCTTGCTGATTTATTCTTGGCTACTACTCAGGGTTCAGATGGCATGGAGGATCTTTAACTTGCTTTGGTTAGGATGCAACAAGAGAAGGAAGCTTGGAGGAACAAGTATCATACCTTGACGATGTCTCATGCAATAGAGTTGAAGGAAAAATGATTTGATTGAGATTCTTGAGAGTCGTGTTGTAGAGATGATGGGGAAACAGGAGGATTTACTTTCTTCCAGTTTTCACCCAGCTTCTAATGCTCCTGTTTATTCTCATACTTCTCCCGAGTCTGGTGCTTGGAAAGGTTATGTTGACAGGTACGTGTTAAAGAACGAGCAAATGAAGGAAGAGATTAGGAAGCTCAAGAGGAAGAGGTCATCTGAAGAAGGGTCTTCTACAGATTTGATTATTTAGGACTTGTAGTTTATTTTATGCTCTAATGTACTTGGGTTCATCGAAACTTGTATTGAAAAGTGGTAATCCTCAAAATGTTTTATTAATAATATGAGTTTTATTCAGTATTTCAATTGTGTTATACATTGATATTTGCAAATTAAATTGTCTTTATTAAGTTCCTTGAGCAATGAATAAAAATAAAAAGAAATAATAAACAAATCATATGCATTGCATGTCAAGCATCATGATACACACATTCTTTCATTTTCATACTCTCCCAGGTGTCTTATCTGTTTCTCTTCTTCGTTCAGTCTTCAAGTTGTTGCATAGGTATAACACTCGAGCCAACTCCAAGAAGAAGATGGAAAATCTAGAGCAAGAGAATCGCGAGCTGCACGAAGAGGTTACTTCCTTGAGAGTCGGTATGCCAACTTGACTTCTATGGTGGAACAGTTGATGGCTACTCAAAATCAGCCACCTACTCTTTCGTCTTCTCCTCATATGCTACAGACAACTGTTATCTCCGAGATTCAAGATGCTCATGTTTCTGCTGTGCCAATGGTTTCTACCGTTCAACACCGTATGCCTCCTGGCTGTCCTTGAGGAATGCCAGAGAATTTCATGCCTGAAGGTTATAATCCTGCTGCTCAAGTGACTTCATTAGCCCAACCTGGTGTTGTTTCTACACCTCCCGTGCTGCATGCTACTCCTATTTTCAACAAAGAATTTGATAATCCACTTCCTCCTCCGAGTGAAAGCTTAGACTTCTATGATCGAATGAATGGTTTCCAAGAACAGTTTGACAAGATGCAGAAAGAGCTAAAGATCCTCAAGGGGAAAGATATGTTTGGTGATAATGTAAATGATCTGTGCTTAGTTCCTAATGTGAAAGTACCTGCTAAGTTCAAAGTTCCAGTGTTTAAGAAGTACAAGGGAAATTATTGTCCCCGTGACCATTTAATGATGTATTTGAGAAGGATGTCCACTCATACTAAAGACCAATGTCTGCTCATTCACTTCTTTCAAGATAGTTTGACAGCTACAGCTTTGAGATTATACATGAATCTAGACAGCAGTGACATCCATACATTCAATGATTTGGGTGAAGCTTTTGTGAAACATTACAATTATAATATGTACATGGTGCCCGACCATGATCAGCTAAGGGAAATGGTTCAAAAAGATAAGGAATCCTTCAAAGAGTATGCTCAGCGATGACGTGAGGTTGCTGCACAGGTTATACCTCCTTTAAGTGAGCAAGAGATGACCAAAGTTTTCCTGAAGACTTTGGGTCCCTTCTATTACAAGAAGATGGTGGCAAGTGCACCTAATGACTTCGCTGAAATGGTGAGCATGTGAGTCCGTCAAGAAGAGGTTGTCTGAGAGGGACGATTGTCAAAAGAAGAAGGATCGAGTTGGGCTAAGAAACCATCTTTTGGATTCTCCAAAAAGAAAGAAGATCTTAATGTTGTTGTCCAGGAAAGTAGAACCAGACCTCCTAACAGGCGTCCTCAGAACTAACAAGATGCTGTTGTTACCCCTGTTGTTGCTACAACCCCAACTACCATCCCTTACAACAAGGCATCTCAACAAGGGAAAGGCCCAAAGAGAGAACCGTTTGATCCGATTCCGATGACTTATGCGGAGCTGTATCCAGCATTGATTTAGAGGAACTTGGTGCAACCAAGAGCACCTCCAACTGTCCCAAATCCTTTGCCATGGTATTACAAAGCTGATTAGACTTGTGCATACCACCAAGGAGCTCTAGGGAACAATATTGAGAATTGCTATCCGTTAAAGTCAAAAGTGCAAAAGATGGTTAAGTCAGGTCTTTTTTCTTTCAAAGACATGGTTCCTAATGTGCAAGGGAATCCGTTGCCCAAACATGGAAATACTGTGAATATGATTGATGGAGAAATCAAGGTTTATGATGTGAATTCAAGCATTGGAGATCTTGTGAAGATGCACACCGCTCTCTGTAAAGTTGGCTATTGCACCCATGATCATGTTGCTTGTAGTGTGTGCAGTGAGGATACTCGTGGTTGTGATAAGATAAAGAATGATCTTTAAGATATGAGGGACATGAACCTTATTCAGGTCATCAGGTTGAAGGATGAGCTTGAAGTTGAAAAAAATGTTGTTTATGGTCCTCCTGTAGAAGTTCAAATCCGTGATGTGAGTGAGACTAATGCTAATTTGGTGAATTTGCACGCCGAGTTCAATTTCATTGAAGGGAAAGAGGTGCACCAATATAGTGAATGCTTAGTATATAGCACAATCATCATGGTTATGATGTTGTTAAAAGAGATATTCAACGTCTTTTAGGCGAAGACATTATTCAGATTGTAGTAAGGAGGGTTGGTTTTAACAATGGCGTCAATATGATTGAAGGACCATTTGGTGAATCTAAGGATGAATATGTTTCTGCTGATGAGTATTTCTCCACTGATGAGTCCGGTGAAGAAGCAAATGTAAATGTCATTATGCCATATTTTGATATTCCCACTCCCATGGAAGTGACCTATTATAGTAAGCCTCAAATTACTCCTTTGGTCATTAGCTTTCCTGGACCTATCTCGTATAGTTCCAACAAGGTTGTGCCATACAAGTATAATGCCACTATTCTAGAAGGAAATGTTGAGGTTTCGATTAACCGTTATCTCAAGTAGGAAACATTGTTGATGCTAGTCGAATGACCAAAAGTGGTCGTTGTGATGACTGTTTTTTTCATCGGTTGTTTTAAAAATAATGAAGTCGCCACCTAATTTTATTTGTTCTAAAAAAGAACGGGAAAATATAGATAAAACCCCACAGATGCGGATAAGGCGGTATACATGACCAAAAGATATGGGTTCGGGAGTCGGTTATGTAAGGGGAAGGTATTAGCACCCCTTACATCCATCGTACTCGATGAGACCCATTTAGTTCTAAGTGTTTGTGTGTGTGTTTATTGCTAAGTTAAGAATAAAAAGGAGAAAAGGGTTTCTTTATTATTATTTTGAGTTTGGCACGGATTCAGAACCGTGTGCCTACGTATTCCCTTGTGCAATGGAAAATTCAAAACTCCGTAGTTCCTCTTAAAAAGGTTTTAAGTTGGTTGTGTTGATTTTATAAGAAAAATCGTGCATTAGACATTTCAAATGTTTAAACTTGGACTTATTTAGTTTGTTTGAAAAGCTTAAGTCCTCGTTCGTGTTTGAAATGACTATTGCACACTCTTTGTAAGAAAAGAGTTTGATGATCGCATATGAGCGAAAAAGATTTGAGTGAATTGGATTGATTTTAAGTGGGTGAAAAGTACTGAACAATAGGACTAGCATCCTACGATTCAAACACTAGAAACAAGAGGAGCTCAATGCTCAACGAGTCGTCTATCATCCAAAAGTTTTTTCTTATGAAAGAGTGAAGTGAAACAAAGTTCACGTTATTAAGAATCTTTAAACAATTGGACTAGCATCCAACGACTTAAAGATTCGAAGTTCATTTTTTTTACAAGTGTTTAAAAAATTGATCTAGCAACCAACGATTTAAATACTTGGGTTTTTATTATGAAAAGAAATTTGAAAATGCATTCGACGTTGGATCGAGGTTTGTAAGTTAATTGTGAAAGTGTTTTAGATGGGGTTTTGAAAATGGTTTTGAAAAGTGAAGGATATTCACAAGAAGTTTTGAAAAAAGATTTAAGTTTTGAAAGTTGGAAAGAAAACATTTTTTTTGAAAAGTATTAAAGAATACTTAAAATGCCTTATTTTTAACTTAATAAAAAATATAATCAAAAAGAAAATATTTTTGGATTTTTTTTGACATAATCATAAAATAGGCATATTAAATGACAAGTGTGCAAAAAATCATCTCAAAATGAGAAGTTTTGATTGGTTTTTAAAATGTTGAAGTTTGATAGAAAATGTGAAGAAAACAAGTAGTAAAAATTTGATTTTGGTCCTAAGGAGGTTTGAACTTAGGACCTTTGGCTTAGAAGTGAAAATCTTTACCACTGAGCCATGTGCTTGACTTGTCATTTACACGCCTCCATTTGATTATATTTAAAAACAAGTTTTGAAAATGTTTGAAAATAGTGAAAATGGAAGGTTTTGAAAAAAGAAAAAACAAAAAGGTCCCAGGGGGATTCGAACCCTGGGCCTATGGCATGGCAAGGACATGAAAAACGCGATGACTACCACTGGGGTGGCTATACATCCGTTTATTTATTTCACTTTAATTAATAATATTATAAACGAATTATTTGAATTTGAAAAAACAAACAGAAAAACGCGCGCATGAACATCATCTTCTCCAACCTTCATCAATCCATGGATTCTTCATTTCTCAATGAAATTAAAAGTTGTAAACATCAAAGTTGCTTGTTTTGAACCCAAGAATATGATGGTGGTGTTTAATTTCATTTATTTTGAACTTAAGATGATTAATTTTGAACAAGGACAGATGAACCCTAATTCTAAGAATCAATATGAAATCGCGTATGGATCATGATTTGTGAAATTGATTGAGGGTTATCATTTAGTATGAGTGCAGAAACAAGATGGCCAAACAATTTTTCATCTGTAATGCACGAATCATAGATTTCAAAGTTTGAGCAACTTACCTCTTCGAACTGAAATCAAATTCTCAGTTAGAGTGTTTCCAGAAGTTGTTTGATGATTGTTATAGCTTCACTGGACCTTATGGAAGGTGTGGAGGTGCTTAGCTTGAATTGAAATGGCCTGGATCGTTCCACCCAAGTCCAACTGCAGCCACTTGGAGTGAGTTTTGAATTTGAAGTTGAAGATGTTACAGGTCAGTGATGAATACTTGGATCACTCATATGAAGTGTATGGAAGGTATTTGAAGTGAAAAATTGAGATATGCACGAATGGAATGGAAGTTTGGATGTTAAGGCTCAAAATTGCAATTTATGGAGTTTGGAGACAATTCTGAGTTTGGGTAGTTTTTCTGGTGGTTTTAAGTTATAAAATACTTCTAAATGATGTTTAGAACATGTTAGAAACTTAAGTTTGCTCAGATTTTGCAAGGTTTGAAGATTGCAAAATTTCCCTCTTTGAACTTTGAAACTTGGAATTTAAGAAAGAAAGAAGGAAAGCTTGATTATGATAGCTTTGGTGTAGTTTTGAATGAAGAAGAACTCCTATTTATAGGCAAGGAATTCTGAAATGGCAAGGCAAAATAAGCTTAGAGCTTGCAACTTGGAGCGTAAAGCTTAAGAAAGGAATATTCCTTCATTAAATGCAAATGGAATCTTGTAATCATTGCTTTAGAAAACTCAAGTGTTTATATCCTTACCTAGCCATTTCCATCAGATTTTTTCCTCTAAAATCCTATCTCTTTTGGTGACAAGGCTTCTTGAAGGGAGAAAGTTGCAAAATAACTTGTAACTTTGATGCATGATTTTGGAAATCCATGGTTTTGGAGCTCTATGTTTCAAAATCAAAACTCTAGCTAGACAAAGTTTTTTTTGCAAGTTCTTGGACTTTTTAGAAAGCTTGTAACAAGACCTACAACTTTCATGTTTTGAGTTTTTCTTGAATCAAAATGGATCTAGGTGAAAAATGGCCATGAAAGTGAGGAAAAACCATGTTTCTTAACACTTGATTTTTCTAAGTGTTGGAAAAAATTCAAATCTTGACTTTTTGTTGATTTTTTCATATTTCTTGATTTTTTATGATCATTATGGATTATTTGAAATGTTTTTATGATTGAAAAAGTTTGGATTTGAAAAAGTTGACCAAAAGCCAAAGTTTGACTTTTTGAGCAGATGAATTTTCATCAGATGATTCAGAATTTGTCTGATGAAGAAACATGGATTTTTTGCAATGCTTTGAACCAATAAATTAGGTTAAGATGTTGCATTGAATAATTTAAGACCAATCTTCAAGCAAATAGGTCATCCATTGAGCAGAAAGTCAATGATTCACTATCTTCGATCAAAACCCTAATTAGTCGATTCAAGATAGATCATGAGAAAAAGATGGGAATTTGAAGATCAAATGTTGATGATTGATTAAGATAGATCATTTTAGGTGAGTGGAAACTCAAACCCTAATTGATCATATCTTGAACAGATGAAATTTTGATAAAATCCTAACTTTGACTTTAGGAGCATACGCACGATCTATCCTGTTCGAAATTGTTAGTGATGCAATAATCTTATGAGAAATACAAGGGAATAAAGTCTTGATTTTGTGCACTTTCAAAAGAGTATATTTTTTGAAGAAGGGATGCCTAATGATCACTCCTCATAAACACAAACTCAAAATTCGTTTTCGGAAGTTGAAACCCTGAGCTTAGGAGGGTAAATTTTGGGGTGCAACAGTTGCCCCTATTCAATCATCTTAAACCTGATAAGTGAGAAAAGCGACAGCTTTCGAACGTTCAAAGTAGAAGAGGATTGAATATTAAGAGTACCCCAAAAAAATTTCCCTACGCGGGAAACCAATGCTACAAAAGAAAGCAGATAAGATATCTTGACTACAGAGCCAAGGAAGAAACGCTTGAAGAGAATAAACTTGCTAAGCACCAACAGAATGCCTTAACACAGCAATACCCAAAGAGAAATAATTAGTAGATCTCATCAACACTGGAGATAACCGAGTACCATAAATGAGCAGTAAATATCAAGTTTTAACGAAAATGCTATGAGAAGAAAACCGAACTTCTCAAGCAAAAAAGAAATATAATAGATTAAGCCATCTTAGGATGTCTTAACAAATATGCTATGAGAAGAAAACCGAACTTCTCAAGCGACAAGAAATATAATAGATTAAGCCATCACAGGATGTCTTAACGAAAATGCTATGAGAAGAAAACCGAACTTCTCAAGCGAAAAGAAATATAATAGATTAAGCCATCACAGGATGTCTTAACGAAAATGCTATGAGAAGAAAACCGAACTTCTCAAGCGAAAAGAAATATAATAGATTAAGCCATCACAGGATGTCTTAACGAAAATGCTATGAGAAGAAAATCGAACTTCTCAAGCGATAAAGAAATACAAATGGATTAAAGATTCGATATGATTGAGAATTTGTCAGAAAATTCCAGAGAGTTAAGGAATACCCGCAGACCTTAACGAAGATGAAGTTGAGAAACTGTCTGAAGATCCCAAAGAGTTAAAGAATACCCGCAAACTTTAACGAAGATATAATCGAGAATTTGTCAGAAAATCCCGAAGAGTTAAGGAATATCCGCAGACCTTAACGAAGATGAAGTTAGGAAACTATCTGAAGATCGTAAAGAGTTAAAGAATACCCGCAAACTTTAACGAAGATATAATCAAGAATTTGTCAGAAAATCCCGAAGAGTTAAGGAATACATGCAGACCTTAACGAAGATATATGGCTAGAACAATATCAAAATTATTGGTGCACGAAGGTGCGAGGAGCCATGGCATGCTGAATGTCTTGACCATGTAACTTCCGAGTTACCAGCAGAACAAATTCAGTAGCGCACCCAAGAATACACTTCTCTGGGGATAAATAAATCAATATCCAACACACTGATGTGATATAGATGTTTATAAAGTCGGTAAATCTTGTTTCCGACGTTTCTGCTGATGAGAGATTTTACTGAACATGTAAAGACATGTTGAACAACTTCCGAGTTGACAAGATCTTCACCTTGTATGCAGATAACTTTACCGGTGATAGAAGAATCAGATTCAGCGCCTGCGACTAAAAAACTTCTATGGTAATGAGTTTCAATTTGCTAGCATTGTATAGACAAATGCGTTGTAGCAAGTGGATATGTGGATCAACTTCTGAGTTGGAGAAATATCCTGAGTTTGAATAAACATCCTACCGGGTAGATATTTATATGTTGAGTAGTTGATGACTTACTGGGGAAATAAACATACCAGAAGTTCGATGTAGTTTTCTGAGAATAACCTAGAAAATACCACTAGAATTTGTTGTAGTAATCCCTTCTGAAGGAAACTCACTTGGGAGTAAATTAAGCTTTGTTGGGGAAAACTTCACTGGGGATTCCCGGTAGATAATTTTGCTGACATTAGAGTCCATTAAAAGAAAATTGTTTTGCTAGGGAAGAAATCTTTGTTGGGGAGACTGTTGCGGCGGTAGAGCGGCAAGCAAAGAGTTGGTATTATTTTTACCGGGTGATATATACCAGTTAGGTTATATCGTATCGTGTCCACAGAGTTTGGTTATTGATTCGTCGTTCGACAATTCTACCGTTAATGAATTTGAGATTAAAAGAAATGAAAATAAAAGACAAAAAGTAAATGAACAAAAAGTATAAAGGATAGACAACTTGTCCGGAACGAATGTAAACTACCCGTCACAGACTTAAATCTACCACCCATGTCATACTCGGCCTACGATACTGTACATGTCATCACATACCTCTCACAACCTAAGCTATTTCTAACCCAAATTGAGAATCCTCCTAAATCATCTCAATATCCATTCCTGGCATATCTCAACAACATAGAAATCAACTGCGTCACCTCCATATCTATTCCTAGCATACTTCACCAACGCAGAGGCATTAAGTTCGGGTACTCTAAAGTGAATGTTAGATCTAAACCCATTCCTAGCATTCAGAAACTAACAGATAATCATCCTAGGTAAGAATCTAAGCAATCTATCTCTAGCAAAGCTCAAATCCCTAACATAAAGTAAAAATCTAAGATAATCACCGACACAAATTCGTAAAACAAGCTTTATACAACGCCAAGGGCGACAAATATACATGAGTTATGAGTAGATATACATATAAAACCCAACAAAAGAGATTACAAAGATAAGATAAGAAGAGGAACCAAACATTTCTTGGTTTGTCAACACCAATCGACGAGGGATTCGACTCCGGATCATCCAAATGCAAGCTCCAATGTTGTTTTCTAAGCTAATCTACCAAAAATATGAAGGTGATGGTGTTGGGACTCAAAAATACCCAACCCATAACCTAAAAATGTGTTTTGAGCCCCTTTTAAAAATTTTGAAGTCGCGGGCGCCTCGGTGTCTGTTCTTCAGGCCATCGCTAGCGATGCTCACATTTTATTTTTGCCGTATCTTGAGAACCGTAACTCGGAATTGAGCCCGGTTTGAAGCGTTGGAAAGCTTATTCAATGCTCTATCCAACCATGAAGAAATATAAAATTTATTGATGATTTTTATTCTTTGATTTTGAGCTTTATTCGATGACGTATTGTGCAAAATCGCACTCTTGAAGCTTAGCCTTTGACCTTTATTACTCAATGCTCCAATTATGAATGAATACCTATAAAAGAGATGAAAAACTATCAAATGATACAATATTTACACAAAAACTCAGTTATTCTATTATGTACACAAATATACTAAAAGCGGGGATTATTCAACTAAATATCAACAAAAGAACGGATAAGTGCCACAAAATGTATATACAAAATAACTACATTTTGGCACTTATCAGAGACCATCAGTTGTTAAGATTCATACAACTTGTGCTGGAGAAAAGAGGATAATTATGTCGTCTGAGAACTAATCCTTCAATTTGATCCTCACGAGGAGATTTGTAGTTTCAGCTAGAAAAAACCTGCAAAAGAATTAGCCGAAGCTAATGCATGAGTATGAGATGCATGATATGATATGCATGATGATTTTTTTGTTTGATGCAAAGAGTATGTGATTTCCTGATACTGTTCAGAAAAGAAACATCACTGGGGGAATCCAATTGGACGTTCCTGTTCACACAAGAGTTCACTAGGGATGACTAATCACTTCTCCGGGGAAGAGACTTTTCTTGAGAATTGACATCACTGCCAACTTATCTTTCACCCAAGAGTTTAACTTGTACTGGGGAGGAAAAACTAAAATGTCATTTGAGAAATAGTCTTTGGCGCATGCGCTTAACTTTATTGTGAACAGATCCCAGATTCTGGCGAAAGTTTATGCATGAATATACTATGATATGACATGAATGAATGAATGAATGAATTGATGCGTGAATATATTGGTTGATGTATTGGTTTATTAAACTGAATTCCCGACACCACTGGAAATCGAACGAAGGGCAACGACCATAACCAAACGATGATTGCTACCATATGAGTTTTCTCAAAGGAAAGATAACGTCTGACATCTGATTCCTCATAAACACCATGATGAGTATGGAGGTACTTCCAATTCAGAGGAACAGGCGTAATACTTAGAAAGTCAATCATTCCCCAACATTCCGTGAATCAAAATGATTTTAAGTTTCAAAAGCTTTATTTGTTTCACTATTTTATATGATTTTGATTTTTATCTAAAATAGTCGCGCCATTAAGCTAAACATGCAGAAAAGATAAAAAGTAGGAAAAGAAACAAAGTTCAACTGAACAATTCTTTTATTTAAAGTATGAGAAGAATAACTCATACGTAAGGAGTTTGTACATAAAGATGCACATTCCTTTAGGAGGAACACACAGGAAAGAGTAAGTCGATACACATTTTCTTAAAACAACAACGAAATTGAAACTGAACTTCATTGAACCATAAACATGCTATTCTCCCTCTTGACTGCTATTCTTGATCACTTCACTTCTGAAGATGGTGGTTGAACTGATCCGTTCCATCTAAGCTTACGTTGTGACGCGGAAACGCACACTGTAGCATTATGTCTTTACACATTCCCTAACTTTTGCGTGAATCATCTTTAGAAGATTTTGGGTTCACCGGGACATTTACCCTTTTTTGCTTAAGCCGCCCTTTCGGGTTTTCAGCTTACCGGGCTTAAATTTTTTTTTTTAGACATAATACTTCTTGACCGCGTCTGAGTTGATGGCATGTGCCAAATCTTCTCCGTCCATGTTGGTGAGAATAAGAGCTCCTCCCGAGAAAACCTTTTTTACCACGTATGGCCCTTCATAGTTTGGCACCCATTTTCCATGAGGGTCCCTGTGTGGAGAGAATATCCTCTTTAGCACCAATTCGCCCACTTTGAACTCGCGGGGACGTACCTTCTTGTCAAAAGCCCTCTTGATTCTTTTCTGGTAAATTTGGCCATGACAAATTGCTGTCAACCTCTTTTCTTCAATCAGATTGAGCTGGTCATACCTATTCTGAACCCATTCTGCTTCTTCTAACTCCGTTTCCATCAGAACTCCGAGGGAAGGAATCTCAACTTCTATAGGAAGTACCGGCTCCATACCGTAGACGAGAGAGTAAAGTGTCGCTCCTGTTGAAGTGCGAATAGATGTTCTGTACCCGTGCAAAGTGAAAGGAAACATCTCGTGCCAATCCTTATACATTTTTACCATCTTCTGAAGGATCTTCTTAATATTCTTGTTAGTTGCTTCAACAACGCCATTCATCTTCGGTCTATAAGGCGAAAAGTTGTGATGCTCAATCTTGAAGGTGTCGCACAACTCCTTCATCATCTTATTGTTCATATTTGTCCCATTGTCAGTGATAATCTTGCTAGGAGTACCATAGTGACAAATTATATTATTCTTGATAAACCGGGTAACTACTTGTCGTGTCACATTTGCATATGAAGCAGCCTCAACCCACTTGGTGAAATAATCTATGGCAACCAGTATGAAGCGATGTCCATTAGAAGATTTCGGC